>OZ012543.1:19708193-24508193 GCA_963935595.1 Schoenobius gigantellus
ACTTACTGGATAATACAACTGATTATTTTCATCATTGAGGGCACGAATAGCTCCATTGATTCGTAGTGAGAAACTGCGTCCACTCTCCCCTGGTAATCGCTTCATTTTAGAGATAGGGTTCTGCGAACCTTTATCCACATGCATATTGTCTAGAAACAAATTTACAGTTTTGCATCAGAGGCAAGCACAAATCTACAATATGTATTATTCTTTAATTCACAGAACTTACATATGAGAGTACTCTTCTTAGACTTTTTCTTTATATTCTTTCTGTCTGCTATATTATTCTGAAAACTAAATAGTCTAGTCAAAGACCGTGGCACCGGCTGGTCGTCTGGATCTTTTGGAGGAGCATTTATTTTTCCTTTTATGCTGAAAATAGAATTAGCTGTAAATACATCGCATTTAACTTCAAATCGTCTTTATTTAAATTATATAATAATGCATGGAGACCTAAACAAAAATTATTTTACCTTTGGAAACGTCTAGCCTGCTGCACCAGCGGATCTTTTACACCTCGGTGTTTTTTTGCTGGTATTTTTCGACCCATAATCAATAATCGTATAGCTTTAACGCAACAAAAAAGAAAATTATTACTATAAGTAACAGTGAATTTTATATTACAAAATCAATTAAACAAAAATTAATGGCATCATCTCATCCATCACAACATGTGATCATCACATGATCACAATTCACAACAGTTTTTTTTCTCTTATGGCGGCTGTACACTCTCGACGAGTGCTCTCGTCAAGTCTCGCCGAGAGGTCTCGCCCGAGAGACTTGTTACCATGTACACTCTCGTCGTCTATTCACTTGCGGTTTTGATCACCGAGAGGATGGACGCGTTAGAAGTCGCTTCCACTGTTTCGCTATGCACTATTAATTATTATATGTATGTACACGAATATCATACAAAAAAAAATCAAAAAGAGTGGCGTCAAAGAAGATGGTGGATGGTCGCTATGCATCGAATAATAATAATAAAAACCGACTTCAAAAACACTGAAAAATTAAAAATAATATAAGAATAGGTACAGACAACATCACGCTTCTATATTGAAGTCGGTGACAAATTTTAACACTTTCTAGGAGATCATCGTTTGGCACCGACTTCAATATAGAAGTGAGATGTTGTCTGTACCTATTCTTATATTATTTTTAACTTCTCAGTGTTTTTGAAGTAGGTTTTTATTTTTTATATAATATTTTTTATTTTTAACTTTATGGTGAATGCAATCTTTTTAGTGAAAGAAACCCGAATTTAATACCAGCTCACCTTCAGTGAGCTGGTATTAAATTAGCGTTTCCGTCGATTTTCATGGGATCCCATGATCAGATCCTGACTTTGGTGACCACCCTTGGGGTTTACTCTATCGAATACTAAAAGAATTTTGAAAATCGGTCCACAATTGGCGGCGTAATCGCGTAACATACACACAAAAAAAAACATACGCATCAAATTGAGAACCTCCTCCTTTTTTGAAGTCGGATAAAAATATGGTTACAGAGATGATTATAAGAAGCTAATCCAACATATTTTGTCATTTTTCGACGTGCAAATACTTATTCCGATGTGAAATATTATGATTAGTACGACTCAATTCACGTGTGTTCAGAGCGGTTGCTGGCTGTGCACTGCACTTGGCGAGAGTGTACATCATACATCAATGCTCTCGCCGTTCCTCGCGAGACATGCCGAGACCCTTTGACTCGGGCACAAAAAACCGACACGAGAGCGAGAGCGGGCGAGTAAGCACGAGACATCCCGAGGCGAGGCGAGAGCTACCATGTACACTCTCGCACTCGGCCTGTCTCGGGGTGTCTCGGCGAGAGTGTACAGCCGCCATTATGAATGTCAACTTCAAAGACAGCTGATTGTCACGAATCGCGTTCCGAGCAATGACGAAGAAATACCTATTTTGTTCATTTCTCATTGGTTCCGAGTTGCTCAAACATTGGTGCGTTCCGAATTGCGATAAAAGCGATAATATCGCGAATCCGACCAAATTAAATCGTCATAAAATATAAGGGCTATTGAATCAGTAGGTTATGTTGTGACTTTGGTCGGATCCGCGATATTATCACTTTTATCGTTTTACGGAACGCAGGGCATGATGGCCGTGTTCCGTTTCGCGATTATAGTGACCATCAGCACTGTGAGCGCGCTAACAGGCGGCCCGTTTCGCCACAGCGTTCACGTTGTATGTGATGACGTCATTGATTGCGTCACAAACAACGTTTACAGTGCTCAGGCCGAATTCGTCAGCACCGTGAGTCAAATGTCATTGTCGAGTTGACATTTTGTTTTGGTTAGCTAATTCGATGGTTGAAAATTACTCTTTAATTGAATTGAAGGCAAAAATAAGCCAAATATCCTAAAAATTGAATTAAATATAAGGAAAAAATGACAACATTAGAATTACCAGTTTTTGTTAAAGAAGAAAACAAAGTAGTTTATCTCAAACTGTCTCCTGAAGACGCTAAAAGAGCAGAAAATGGTAAAAGATAGATACAAGGCAATGAAAAACTGCTCAGGCTTGAATATCACAGAAAACAATTGAAATTACGAATTAAATTATTTTTGAGGTTATGTTTGTTTTGATATTATTGACATAAGCGCGCTCACGATCGTTCCGAGACTTAGATAAAGAATGAATAGATGGGCTATAAAAGCCGTCAAACATGAGGAAAAGAGATAAACTTATACACATTGCCAAAGGAAAGAAGAAGATGGCATCATTTTTTTTTGTCCTTGTTACCGTATATAGGTGAAACTGGTAGTGGGGATTGTTTATCACCAGCGTCTGGTGCTAAACAAATACGTGGAAGAAATTTGTTCTGTGAATTATAGCTTACTGTGTAATTATTTAACACTTTAATTAGTGTAATTGTGAACTATTTGAACATTTAAATCATGGTGCACTGCTCCGTTTTAGTTTGTAATAGTGATAGTGCTAGAAAACAGGAAAATATAACCTTTTACAGGTAAGACCTAAATTGTGTCAATAAAAAGCGCCAAAACTATTTTTTAAATTATAAATACAAGTTATATTGCAATATTTTATCCTTCTACTATGGTTCTCAATCATATTATGGGATTAAACATGAAATTTCAAACTAAGTAGTAAGGTTATTGTTAACCTAACAAGCTAGGAATGTCGCCATACAATATGGCCACGTATACAGCCAACGCGTATAACATTTTGCCGGGTTATAATGATACCAGTTACGCTACGACTATTTTTCCTTGATTCGTAGGTAATTTGTTACGTGAAAGGGAACTCACATATTAGTTTCTGTGTTACGTTAATATTGACATATTTAAGTATAAAATTTTGAGCATTTTAGATAACAAAGGTAATTCTTTTGAAGTGAGACTTTCCATTTGCTTGTTTGTCTGTATTTAACAGATTTCCTTCGGGGAACCTCCTTTTATTTTTAACCTGTATACATATTGTTTCAGGACGCATCGGTGTTGGATTTCGGGTCAAATTTGAATACGCCCCGAAAGAGAAAAATGCGGCTTCAAATGCTGGGTTTGAAACAATCAGTGAGGTCATCAAATAAAAAACTACGGCCAGTGCGTCAATCGCTTAGACGATTGGGAAAAAAAGTATTCACACTTGAAAATGTGTAAAGTGATTTGAAGTGTAAGTTAATGATGCAAAATTAGTAGTTGGACATTTTAGATACTGTAGGAGGAACCAATAGAGATTTTCTGAAAAGATTTTTAGGAGTTGACAAAAGAAAGTATTCTGAACCTTTAAGGAAATTCGCGCTGTGCTTACACTTTTTAAGTTCAAAGGCATATGAGTTTGTACGTAAGCAATTTAATACGTGTTTATCACACCCAAAAACAGCTGGTGAGTGGCGAGGAGTAGACAGCCTCTAGAAAATGTTTGTGATTTATTAGCAATTTTGTGGCATAGCTAGTAATCTGGCTTAATCCAAATGAAATAAGTCATATCTCTACTTTGTCTGAATATTTAACAAGAACACATAGGATGTAGATATAGCTCTATGCACCGAACAGGTGTTTCTAATTAATTATATAGGTACTTGACAGAACATAATCTTCCTCAGAGATCTACAAATTGGTCTTGTCCTGCGCTATTTCCAAGTTGCCGCCAGCGGGGGCGAGGTTGGGGGTGGCAACACGGGCAACTAAGAATAACCAGCTATCTACATCGGCATCTTGCGTTCTTTGCCAGATCTTTTTTCCACATTGTGAGCAAGCTTACCAACTTTGGGCTTTTAGCACCATATTGAGTGCGGTATCAGTAGTTAAATTCTTGAACTTACCCAGCCCAAGTGAATTTTTACCTGTATTGTAGTGAATTTTATCTCTGTAAGCCGAAGTCCTTTATTCGATGACAATAACGGTGCTATTGAAATCTAATTTTAGAAAATGTTTATTTAAAATTTAATATTATACATTTTCTAAATCTTCACAAATATTTAGTAAATGTGTAAATATTGGATTTTAAATAAACTGCAGAGATAAAAAAAAGCAATGATTATTGCCCGCTGTATTCTTAATCGAGCGACGATCTTCGCAAGGTACCTAGCTGGCAAAAGCTGGAAGCGAATGGTCGCGGATCGTGCTCAGTGGCGAGCACTTGGAGAGGCCTATGTCTAGCAGTGGACGCGTGTGGATGATGATTCCTAATATTTTTTCTTATATTTGTAAAGATGTTTACATAATAGCTTAAATAAATAATAGTAAAATGTTTTAAAACGAAATATACTCGAGTAAATCCGAAAAGTGTAGTTTTATTTAAAAGTGTAAATAACTTTAGACTGCGGCGAAGGTTGAATGAAGAATTCAATAAAAAAAATCGCAACTTCCTCCCACTTTTATTTTTTGAGACATATTATTGAGCGAGGAGCGCTCATTAAAATGTCTCAAAAAAAATACGTAGATCAATCAACCCTACTTTATGTTTATAGTGGTAAAAGCCACTATAAACATAAAGTAGGGTAAAACTTAAAGCAACACTGGTATACCCATCTACTTTAGGCAGGTATGACGTCATCTATGTCTGTCCCTTACGGGTATACGGTCACGTCCTATCTATTCATTCTTTATCTAAGTTCCGAGACGATAGCATGCCATTGGCATCATTATCGCGTCTATTGATTCGGTCCGGGCGTGAGCAGTCTGAGTACTGTTAGTAGTGTAATCTCGAAACGGAACAGGGCCGATATTTGTACTGTTTGCACCTTAGATAAAGAATGAATAGATAGGACGTGACCCTATACCCGTAAGGGACAGACATAGATGACGTCATACCTGCCTAAAGTAGATGGGTATACCAGTGTTGCATTAAGTTTTACCCTACTTTATATATTATAGTGGCTTTTACCACTATAAACATAAAGTAAGGTTGATTGATCTACGTATTTTTTTGAGACATTTTAATAAGCGTCCCTCGCTAAATAATATGTCTCAAAAAATAAAAGTGGGAGGAAGTTGCGATTTTTTTTATTGAATTCTTCATTCAACCTTCGCCGCAGTCTAAAGTTATTTACACTTTTAAATAAAACTACACTTTTCGGATTTACTCGAGTATATTTCGTTTTAAAACATTTTACTATTATTTATTTAAGCTATTATGTAAACATCTTTACAAATATAAGAAAAAATATTAGGAATTATCATCATCATCCACACGCGTCCACTGCTGGACATAGGCCTCTCCAAGTGCTCACCACTGAGCACGATCCGCGACCACTCGCTTCCAGCTTTTGCCAGCTAGGTACCTTGCGAAGATCGTCACTCGATTAAGAATACAGCGGGCAATAATCATTGCTTTTTCTTTATCTCTGCAGTTTATTTAAAATCCAATATTTACACATTTACTAAATATTTGTGAATAATATTAAAAATGTATAATATTAAATTTTAAATAAACATTTTCTAAAATTAGATTTCAATAGCACCGTTATTGTCATCGAATAAAGGACTTCGGCTTACAGAGATAAAATTCACTACAATACAGGTAAAAATTCACTTGGGCTGGGTAAGTTCAAGAATTGAACTACTGATACCGCACTCAATATGGTGCTAAAAGCCCAAAGTTGGTAAGCTTGCTCACAATGTGGAAAAAAGATCTGGCAAAGAACGCAAGATGCCGATGTAGATAGCTGGTTATTCTTAGTTGCCCGTGTTGCCACCCCCAACCTCGCCCCCGCTGGCGGCAACTTGGAAATAGCGCAGGACAAGACCAATTTGTAGATCTCTGAGGAAGATTATGTTCTGTCAAGTACCTATATAATTAATTAGAAACACTTGTTCGGTGCATAGAGCTATATCTACATCCTATGTGTTCTTGTTAAATATTCAGACAAAGTAGAGATATGACTTATTTCATTTGGATTAAGCCAGATTACTAGCTATGGCGCAAAATTGCTAATAAATCACAAACATTTTCTAGAGGCTGTCTACTCCTCGCCACTCACCGTTTTTGGGTGTGGTAAACACGTATTAAATTGCTTACGTACAAACTCATATGCCTTTGAAGTTAGTACAAAAGTGTAAGCACAGCGCGAATTTCCTTAAAGGTTCAGAATACTTTCTTTTGTCAACTCCTAAAAATCTTTTCAGAAAATCTCTATTGGTTCCTCCTACAGTATCTAAAATGTCCAACTACTAATTTTGCATCATTAACTTACACTTCAAATCACTTTACACATTTTCAAGTGTGACTACTTTTTCCCCAATCGTCTAAGCGATTGACGCACTGGCCGTAGTTTTTTATTTGATGACCTCGCTGATTGTTTCAAACCCAGCATTTGAAGCCGCATTTTTCTCTTTCGGGGCGTATTCAAATTTGAACCGAAATCCAACACCGATGCGTCCTGAAACAATATGTATACATGTTAAAAATAAAAGCAGGTTCTAATTTTACAACATTAAAAATATTAATTAATAAATTTTAAAACTGTATCTGTACTAATGGTCAGACTTATTATATTAATAGAATATGACCAAAATCAAACCATTAATAATATGTTTGGCCATATCAAAATAGTAGAAAAGGATTTGGTACCTACCCTACCCATGTTAATCCAAAACTGTAAAATAAAATTCGAAATCCCCCATAAAAATAGTTGGGTTTGTGAAAAATAAATTTAGGTTTTGGCTTGATAGGGTATGTACCTTGTAGATATAATATGTATAAGTAACTGATCTGTAAAAAAAGTTTAGGAATAGCACCACTCCTAAGAAAAGTGCCTTTTTTGTTTTTCTGAATCCACTGTTGTTCAAAATGCTTAGAACACATTCGGGTATGCTTGGTTGGCTGCCAATTCAATCGACCAGTAGCTTTAACCCAACTGTTTTCGAGTAGTTATCTCCGAAGGAAATCTGTTAAATACAGACAAACAAGCAAATGGAAAGTCTCACTTCAAAAGAATTAACTTTGTTATCTAAAATGCTCAAAATTTTATACTTAAATATGTCAATATTAATGTAACACAGAAACTAATATGTGAGATCCCTTTCACGTAACAAATTACCTACGAATCAAGGAAAAATAGTCGTAGCGTAACTGGTATCATTATAACCCGGCAAAATGTTATACGCGTTGGCTGTATACGTGGCCATATTGTATGGCGACATTCCTAGCTTGTTAGGTTAACAGTAACCTTACTACTTAGTTTGAAATTTCATGTTTAATCCCATAATATGATTGAGAACCATAGCAGAATGGTAAAATATTGCAATATACCTTGTATTTATAATTTAAAAAATAGTTTTGAAGCTTTTTATTGACACAATTTAGGTCTTACCTGTAAAAGGTTATATTTTCCTGTTTTCTAGCACTATCACTATTACAACCTAAAACGGAGCAGTGCACCATGATTTAAATGTTCAAATAGTTCACAATTACACTAATTAAAGTGTTAAATAATTACACAGTAAGCTATAATTCACAGAACAAATTTCTTCCACGTATTTGTTTAGCACCAGACGCTGGTGATAAACAATCCCCACTACCAGTTTCACCTATATACGGTGACAAGGACAAAAAAAGATGATGCCATCTTCTTCTTTCCTTTGGCAATGTGTATAAGTTTATCTCTTTTCCTCATGTTTGACGGCTTTTATAGCCCATCTATTTCATTCTATATCTATGGTTTGCACACAATCATTTCGGACCACTCTAGCTGTGTTCCATTTAACCATCACCACATTGCTGGTGCTGACATCTGATGTTAGCCTCGTTATGCGTTTCTTTTAAGAAATGTTGACATTTTTAGCCGCGCTAATTGTTACAAATGAAACGGTATGAACTGATTTTTCGTGCTGAATTTTGACGTCTCACCTACTTAGTCCAGTAACTTTTTCGAATAATATAAATCAAAATCGGTTAAAACTATAAATATCATTCAATTTAATAATGAAATCCACTAAAAAATCTTTTTGATTCATGAAAAAAATTATCCAAATATCAAATTTGAAAGCTGTCAAAAAATGGTATCGGAGGACCCATCTATTAGCATGGGTATTTGATGTTAAATGTGGAACATTCGAAACCAGCACGAAATGTTAACACCAAAGCCAAATGAAACGCGTTGATGCTAAAAATGTTGAAAATGTAGCAAATCGGTGCCTAACTGGAACGGGCCTTCTAATAGCCCACTCGTGTACGCTCCAGCACGCGTAGCACGAGGACCCCGAGATAAATGTGTCTATCATTACCTGTCACTTTCTCGACACCGAACAAATAGCTATCTCATTCGCAACTGTCAAAAGTGACATTTCAGTGTAGAGAAACAGGCCGAGAAAATACTCTCGCGATCCTTGTGCTACGCGTGCTGTCAGTGTGATTAATTGTTTAATTAATGACACTGAAAGGATTGTTTGTAAGAATTGTTTAATATATTATAATATTAGTCACAACATTAGTTAGAGCAGAGCAAGAGCTTACTACATTTTATAGTCAATTAATTAAGTTTTTAACAACTCAGAAGTCAGAACTTAAGAAATCTTAACTAATATTTATTATTTCAATTCATCCAAACGTAAAATTTAACGTCAGGAGTGACGTCGCTCATGACATCACGTCGCATTGCATTCGATGGCACGCATACGTTCAATTCGGACCGGTGGCCCTACCGCCTATCTCAAACTCAAAGCGATCACTCGCTTTCGCTTTCGTGACATTAAGTTTCGGTACATACGTTACTATACTATTAATAAATTCATCCACATACAACTTAGATAAAGAATGAATAGATAGGACGTGACCGTATACCCGTAAGGGACAGACATAGATGACGTCATACCTGCCTAAAGTAGATGGGTATACCAGTGTTGCTTTAAGTTTTACCCTACTTTATGTTTATAGTGGCTTTTTTTACCACTATAAACATAAAGTAGGGTTGATTGATCTACGTATTTTTTTTGAGACATTTTAATGAGCGCCCCTCGCTCAATAATATGTCTCAAAAATTAAAGTGGGAGGAAGTTGCGATTTTTTTTATTGAATTCTTCATTCAACCTTCGCCGCAGTCTAAAGTTATTTACACTTTTAAATAAAACTACACTTTTCGGATTTACTCGAGTATATTTCGTTTTAAAACATTTTACTATTATTTATTTAAGCTATTATGTAAACATCTTTACAAATATAAGAAAAAATATTAGGAATCATCATCATCATCCACACGCGTCCACTGCTGGACATAGGCCACTGAGCACGATCCACGACCACTCGCTTTCAGCTTTTGCCAGCTAGGTACCTTGCGAAGATCGTCGCTCGATTAAGAATACAGCGGGCAATAATCATTGTTTTTTCTTTATCTCTGCAGTTTATTTAAAATCCAATATTTACACATTTACTAAATATTTGTGAAGATTTAGAAAATGTATAATATTAAATTTTAAATAAACATTTTCTAAAATTATATTTCAATAGCACTGTTATTATCATCGAATAAAGGACTTCGGCTTACAGAGATAAAATTCACTACAATACAGGTAAAAATTCACTTGGGCTGGGTAAGTTCAAGAATTGAACTACTGATACCGCACTCAATATGGTGCTAAAAGCCCAAAGTTGGTAAGCTTGCTCACAATGTGGAAAAAAGATCTGGCAAAGAACGCAAGATGCCGATGTAGATAGCTGGTTATTCTTAGTTGCCCGTGTTGCCACCCCCAACCTCGCCCCCGCTGGCGGCAACTTGGAAATAGCGCAGGACAAGACCAATTTGTAGATCTCTGAGGAAGATTATGTTCTGTCAAGTACCTATATAATTAATTAGAAACACTTGTTCGGTGCATAGAGCTATATCTACATCCTATGTGTTCTTGTTAAATATTCAGACAAAGTAGAGATATGACTTATTTCATTTGGATTAAGCCAGATTACTAGCTATGGCACAAAATTGCTAATAAATCACAAACATTTTCTAGAGGCTGTCTACTCCTCGCCACTCACCAGCTGTTTTTGGGTGTGGTAAATACGTATTAAATTGCTTACGTACAAACTCATATGCCTTTGAACTTAAAAAGTGTAAGCACAGCGCGAATTTCCTTAAAGGTTCAGAATACTTTCTTTTGTCAACTCCTAAAAATCTTTTCAGAAAATCTCTATTGGTTCCTCTTACAGTATCTAAAATGTCCAACTACTAATTTTGCATCATTAACTTACACTTCAAATCACTTTACACATTTTCAAGTGTGACTACTTTTTTTCCCAATCGTCTAAGCGATTGACGCACTGACCGTAGCTTTTTATTTGATGACCTCGCTGATTGTTTCAAACCCAGCATTTGAAGCCGCATTTCTCTCTTTCGGGGCGTATTCAAATTTGAACCGAAATCCAACACCGATGCGTCCTGAAACAATATGTATACAGGTTAAAAATAAAAGCAGGTTCTAATTTTACAACATTAATTAATACATTTTTAAACTGTATCTGTACTAATGGTCAGACTTGTTATATTAATAGAAAATGACCAAAATCAAACCATTAATAATATGTTTGGCCATATCAAAATAGTAGAAAAGGATTTGGTACCTACCCTACCCATGTTAATCCAAAACTGTAAAATAAATTTCGAAATCCCCCATAAAAATAGTTGGGTTTGTGAAAAATAAATTTAGGTTTTGGCTTGATAGGGTATGTACCTTGTAGATATAATATGTATAAGTTACTGCTCTGTAAAAAAAGTTTAGGAATAGCACCACTCCTAAGAAAAGTGCCTTTTTTGTTGTTCAAAATGCTTAGAACACATTCGGGTATGCTTGGTTGGCTGCCAATTCAATCGACCAGTAGCTTTAACCCAACTGTTTTCGAGTAGTTATCTCCGAAGGAAATCTGTTAAATACAGACAAACAAGCAAATGGAAAGTCTCACTTCAAAAGAATTAACTTTGTTATCTAAAATGCTCAAAATTGTATACTTAAATATGTCAATATTAATGTAACACAGAAACTAATATATGAGTTCCCTTTCACGTAACAAATTACCTACGAATCAAGGAAAAATAGTCGTAGCGTAACTGGTATCATTATAACCCGGCAAAATGTTATACGCGTTGGCTGTATACGTGGCCATATTGTATGGCGACATTCCTAGCTTGTTAGGTTAACAGTAACCTTACTACTTAGTTTGAAATTTCATGTTTAATCCCATAATATGATTGAGAACCATAGTAGAATGATAAAATATTGCAATATAACTTGTATTTATAATTAAAAAAATAGTTTTGGAGCTTTTTATTGACACAATTTAGGTCTTACCTGTAAAAGGTTATATTTTCCTGTTTTCTAGCACTATCACTATTACAACCTAAAACGGAGCAGTGCACCATGATTTAAATGTTCAAATAGTTCACAATTACACTAATTAAAGTGTTAAATAATTACACAGTAAGCTATAATTCACACAACAAATTTCTTCCACGTATTTGTTTAGCACCAGACGCTGGTGATAAACAATCCCCACTACCAGTTTCACCTATATACGGTGACAAGGACAAAAAAAAATGATGCCATCTTCTTCTTTCCTTTGGCAATGTGTATAAGTTTATCTCTTTTCCTCATGTTTGACGGCTTTTATAGCCCATCTATTTCATTCTTTATCTAAGACATACAAGGATAGCCCGGTACAGAGCGCGATGATTAAAGTGAAGCAAAAATGACACCGCTGTGTAAAGTCGCTTAACGCGCGATTCACGCACACTACGATAAGAAAGACCTTAGGTACCTACCTTGAACAGTCGGAGCTGTCCGGCGTAGTGAGCGATTTATGAATTATGACACATTTAGTTACATCAAATTGTGCGCGCCGATTCGGTTTCTATGCGTTTTATTCTAAGAAATCGTTGTTTTGGACCACGGCGATGCACAAAATCTAAAGACATTCTATTATTACTAGTATAATGTCTGCACAAATAATTAAAAATATAATTTATTAGTTAAATGGATAATGGATGTAAAGTTAATGTTAGAACTGGCAACATACATTCACAAAAAAAATGGCCGAATTTATATTTCTGGCGCATGAATTATTTTCCTTTTGTTTCTCCATTGCGAATTTACGCAATAATATCGAAGTGTGCTTGCTTTCGAGATAACGACTTTTCTTGATAGTGACTTTTTGTTTTTACGTGAGAAATAGACTCGTTTGGAGACAGTGAGTTGTTTGGATTTTTGTGTTTAACTTGAGTTTTTATTTCGTGTTGTTACGTAGATTTAAATGCTTTTCCTGAGACAGTGACTCTAAAACGTATCAATTTAAACAATAGTTTGTCAGGGAACATGCATGATAACCTGAAGAGAAAATGCCTCAAGTGTGGAATCTCACCACAAGATGATGCAAACATTATACTATATCGGTTTCCAAAGCCAGGAACAACAAATATTCGAGGGTAAGTGTTGAAATTGACCAGTTTAAATACTTCTGACATTGCCACGTCCTTTTTTTGTTATTCAACAAGCCTTGCTCACAGTTGTCAAACGACGACGTTATTTTATTTTATGAAACTGTCTATCCTGGCACTTGACACTAGCAGTAAACGGTTGTTATCCTCTCTAACGACCAAATGCTACAATAAAAAAAAAGACAGAAAAGACCCCTGATAAAGCGGTACCGGTTATGTTCACAATAAAAGAGATAACAGTTCTTTCTTTGAGTTCTATTAGCCTTACTGCAAGAACATAAAATTATAAAAGTCTCTAAATTCCGTAGATTAAATATCATAATGATAAACTTTCGCTCATAATATTTTCTTTTTCAGATGTGAAATGTGGGCCAAGTATTGTTTTCCAAATGACAGTTGGTCATCTGTGGACTTCCAACGTAAATTATATGCTGAGCATAGGATTATAAGAGTATAGTATATACTATTGATTTTATTAATGTTGAAGAGAAGAGATTATCCAAACATGCTGTTCCAGATATGATTGGTTTTGACAAGGTGAATAAAAAAAAGCTTTTGTATATATCCTACCTGTTTAGATCTGTGATAAAATAAATATTTCTAGCATTTTATGCATTCAATGTGTGGATGCTGAGTCCTGAAAGTGGACTCCATCCTAAGACTTGTGATAGTTATATGCCGCCTGTACAGTGCTCTTGTTGCACATTAATAATGATTATTTAGACAGTTCAGTGGTGTGACTATGGTTCATTTATTGATTGATAATGCCAAATTTTTAACATTTCAAATTGAGACAGCATACTTTATCAATAGCGCTTGCACTACATCCAAATGTCCGAGTCTGAGCACTATGGATAAAGTCTGTATTATCAATTTCAACTGCTATGCAGGCTGTACTATAAACTACAACTCCTTACTATCATCATCATCATCACAGCTCATAATATACGTCCCCACTGAGGGGCTCGAGGCTACCCAAGGGTTAGAGAAGTAAGGCCTAAGTCAGCCATGCCGGCCTCGGGCGGATTGGTCGACTTCACATACACCTTTGAATTTCTTCATAAATGAATGCAGGTTGCCTCATGATGTTTTCCTTCACCACAGGAGCATCGACAAATGTACATATGAAATTCGAAAAACGAAAGACACATTGGTACATGGCGGGATCGAACCACGGACCTCCCGATTAGAAGGATAGTGCCGAGTCCACAGCACCACCAATGCATCCATACTGTTCTCCTTACTGTACTATAAATAAAAAATTTGGAACTCCAGTTAGATATGAATGAGCCTTATTTAAACAATATACAATAAAAACTTGTCTAGAAGATATCAATTAATATAGAAAAGAAAATCCTTGGTTTCTAAAAATAGTTCTATTTCTTTACAGGCATTGCCAAGTGGAGTCACATTCAAGACTTTTATGACCGAGATAATGTAAATCCAAATGTCGTGTTTGCTCCTTCACTGAGAAAGCATCACCTTAACCCTAATTGCAAAGAAAAGATAAAAGTTAGTTAGCTCAGGTTTTAAGTCATTCGGTGGCTGCAGGCATGTTTGCAAAAATATCCCAAGGTAAACTTACCTACATAATAATTTATTTTGTTATATCAATTAATCTGAACCTGAAAATTTATAAAGATTTGATATGAATACCTAAAATTGTCTAAAGTAAAATTTATAGCTCAGAGCAGAGTTCTGATTAAGAAAAGCCGTGGGTTCGATTCCCACCCCAGCCCCCATAGCATGAACACGGAAACACAACAATCATGATAAAACAATGTTTTATCATAGTGTGTTTTGTTGATCATGCTATGGGGCAGGCCTGATTAATTTTTTCTAGTTTAGTTTAATACCTTGAGATACATAAACATTTCCTACAAAGTTCATAAAAAATTAACAAACAGCAGCTGATTTTAACTGAAAGTAATATTAATAAAAATATTTCATCCAGATGTTGGAATGTAAGATTTCTCATTGTGAGGGTGAATATTGGCTAACAATGCAAAATAAGGAAAACAGCTAGAAGAAATAAGTCGATTGAGTTGTAGTGTTGGACTGTCGAATGGCACCTAGAAAAAATATTGCCTGAATTCCTAGTTTATATATTTCTACAATTTTGCCAATTTTCATTATTTAGTTTTTTTTACAATTTTAGGGGAACTGCCTGCAGGTGCAATTACAACGGCGGAAATTGTCGCCGTAAACAGCGACTCCGCTGATTTCAGGAAAGGCAAAACACACTCAACAAACATAACCATGAACTCGCCGCATTTCAAACATTTTGAACTAATGAAATTTATTTGAGGAAGTAGAATTTGTTGGATGCCGGAGCCCACCACCTTCGAAAGATGGGTGGGTCTGGACTTTAAGAGGTATTTTGCAAATATTTAAAAATCTTAAAGAAAAACAGGATTAAATCTCTGTCAACCCGTCGGCTACAGCAGGATGCAGTGGAAAATTTATTTGGCTCAATCCAGGCAAATTGTGCAAATTGCAATCCTACTGCCTCACAATTTTATAGGTGGATTGAAAACATCTATAATTTCTAACCCACATAGAGTCAGGAAACTGTGAAACAGACATTTATTATACAATAATAAATAATTTCAAGGACATGTTTTCTACACCACACACAAGCCAACAAGTAAAACCCCTAGAAGCCCCGATATTGTGATCAATATGCTAGCTTCAGTGGACCACACTTTTGAAGCAAGCATGACTGACTCAGCTGAAATGCAAGTTGTGCTTATTATGTGGGTTTATTATTTAAAAAAATTGAATGTGACTTGTGTGTGTGAGAAGATATTAAAGTTGACAGAAAATGTACATTCATTTGTAGAATGTAAAGAGTATGTCGACATTAAGAAGAAATTAATTTATGCATCAAGAAATTTAATTAAATGCGTTGAAGACTGTGCTACTCTATGCGATAATTTGTTTTTAATGTCATCATCAATATTTGATTTAAAAACATTGTTATGAAAAAACCTCTGTGAGGATATAAATTTCACCTTTTAGAAACAGTGTGAGAAATATGTCTCAATAACTGTAAAAATTATTATAAATAGTGTTTTTCACATAACTATTAAGAGGTATTGTACATTAAAAAACCGAGAATATGTAGAATCTGCTTCAAAACTAGCATTAAAAAGAAGATGAACACAATAAAACATAAATAAAACTGTCATACTTTTATTTAATTTTTACCTTTACTATTCTGCGAATTCTGAAGTAATTTATGGAAACTAGAAAATAATATGCAATGATTTATAATTAAAATCATTGCATATTATTTAGTTTCCATAAATTACGATTACAATAAAAAATTAATATTATACTGCTTTTGAATTTTGCCGCGTAAATAGTGCGTGGGGCCACAGTAAGATGGCAGCACAGTCAAAATTTGTCCAACGTTTTTTTCTATGTAATTGTCATTTCCCTTGGGTATGTGTTCTGTGGTCACGAGCGACGCGTAGTTTGAGCGCGCTATCGCTACTATCGCGCCCCGTTCCTCCGCGGCTCTCGTCGCCTTCTATCCGTATCGTAAAAATACCTAACTGCGTTGAAAATCGATTCAGTATCGTATTCCTGGTTTGTGATCTTAAAATAAACCTTTTATGTTATCACATATAAACGCTTTCTTTTACTTGTGACACACCAGTGTTATAAAACTTATTTTTACGACTTCATAACAATAAAAAGTTAAAAGAAAACAATTATTGTTTTCCGCGACGATCCATATCGATACATGCTACTCGAGTTAAACAACGACGACACTGCTCTTGATGGTCGCATGATTCCTTCTCTTTGCCGCTCAGACTAAGTACACCAATGGACTCGCAGTGTTTTAATATATTGTCTCGAATTTTGCGTCCAGTCCAGTCCACCATTACAAAGCACCGTGTTTGTTGTTGTGCTAAAATATCAGTCAGTGAGCATTATTTGTGAGTGCATTTTACAGTTCTATGTTTTTCATTGATTTTTTTAATGAATTGTATAAAGAAAAACACAATAAGTGTGGAAACTTGGATGCAGCGTCCCAAGTTCTTTCCGCCATCTTAGAGCACCAACACAAATGGCACGCTTTTTTCGTAGGTATTTCATGTCCTCTGGTATCCATAGTCTTAGCTTTGCCGTGACTCATGGAATTATTACTCAAACAGGAATGAGCTCTTCAAAATATTGTTGTTCATTGTATATTTTATAATTTAGTAGTTATGAAACAACTATTGGTAGATAAGGATTTTTTATTATTGTTTATTTTAATTACTTTTAACGCCCAACATACCAAAATTGTTTTTTTTTTGTAATAATTATAACATAAAATAAAGTAAATTATCGTGTTAGCCTACTATTAATAATTATAATACTATGATTTTGCATCCAGGAAATATGCTAGTGGTAATATTCAAAAAATGTTATATTGCAACAACGATTATTTGTCAATGTCAGTAATTTTCGTTGTCATTGTAGTAGGGTGACCACACGGTATGTACCTAACATAAATATTATGGCAATTTTTAACATTTTTTAATAAAAGTAATTTATATTAGTTATTTATTGGTTAGCTTACACGATGCGATGTTAAGTTATAAGAAAAAAAAATTGGCATTAACATTCTGTTCAAGATATTGGCGAAACCACAAAAGTTTTAAATATTGTTGAAACAATTCGACTCACACTGAAGTGTTTTTAATTCTTTTCTTCTTAAAATATTACTCATTCTTTTACTAGGTATGTATTTAAATATCACAGAGAGATTTTAGTGTTGACTCATTTTTGACAAGTTGACATATTTGATTATCTGTTATGTGGCGGTGGGTTCAACATAATATACCAATTGGAAAGACCCATCTATTGAAAGACAATCATTGACATTCATTATTATTTAAATAATTATTATATTAATAAAACCTATCTTGTATTGCAAAGCAGATATAAAATTCTTTTGCGCAACCCATTTTGAAATAATAGAATAGAATATAATATTTCTTTGTTGTACAACACCAACCAGTTTAAAGTCAACGTATAAATAATACACTTAACAGTAATTGTACAAAGGGCGACCTTGTCGCGAAAAGGGATCTCTTCCTTATCAATCGTGATTATTAAGCATATTATGATTTTCAAAAGCATCTTTCAGGTTGAATGTTATTGTTGTTAAGAAAAAATCCCTATTTTGTAGAATTTGTGGTCACAAATTTACGAAAGAGACAAACGGTACAGTTATTTATCTCTCGCTCGGCACACTTTTTTAAGCAAGAGCTCATTCCTGTTTGAGTAATAATTCCTCAGAATAATTCCATGCCGTGACTTTGGAGTTTTTGACATTAGGCTTATAGTCTACTACGACCTCAGATTAATAGGTAGATAGTCTAACCGTGCGTTTGCACTGAGAAACATAAAACATGTAATGTTTTACAACTTGTTGTATGATACAAATCTCAAAACTTGTTGTGTATGCTTTTGCGTTCGCACTGCCGAAAATCGTGTTGGATTCAGAACAAATTCTAAGATTTCTTGCAGATTACGTTAGGATCGCCTCAAATCTTGTTGTCTGTCAACGTTTTTTATGGATTTGTCCACGATTGTGTTCGCAATTTCGACTGTCAAAGTCATAAAACATGTTTTGCAACTTGTTGGGATGTTGACAATGGAAACGCGTTCATAAACATTGACAGAAACATGTTTAAAAAACATGTTTTTTTGTAGATGTTTCGTCAGTGCAAACGCACGGTAAGACTACGACCCATATCTCTATGTAGTCTGTGGACCCATCTAGTTGAAGCGAAGTAGTATCTCTATGAAGTCTGTGAAGCGAAGTCAGGCGAAAAGTGTTTGTGTGCGATTTTGTGTTGTGCGTTGTGCGGGAGGGGGCTTGTTTTTAGTAGCAAGGTCGTTCTTTGTGTCAAAATCTGTTTGTGACGATTTTATTGCTTTTCTATTTACTTTTATGAAAGTGATTGAACATTCAGTGTTAGAACACATATTTTGAGTGCGCGTATGTCGAGTGTAGCCTAGAAGATTTTGATAATCTGTTTTCCTGGAACGCTCCAATGAGTTTGGGAGGAGGTCAAAACACCGAGGGAACAAATGCAGGAGAAATTTTTGTTCAGTTCAATCAAGATTGCACGTAAGTAGAGAAAGAATTAGAATCGTGGTATATTTTAGTCTGGTGTTGTGGTACAAAGGTTGGTGAATTATTCGATTGGGTGACAGAATCTGCAACATCTGGATGTCAAGGTTTTACGACTGGTTACTATGCAGTAGGTAGATCTTTTCCTTGTATTGAAGATTTAGGTACGCTAAGAATATTAGTGGATGATGCGATGATGCAATACGTCATTGCAAGTGATTTCGTAACGAAGCTCTGCCCTCGCGTCGTTGTGCCCCTGTAGGTACTAACAGCTGTCGTAAACAAACATGGCGCCCACACAACGCAAACATCTGATTTTTGCATTCATTTTATACCATAATAGGTACTCTATTCAATTATTTATTTGATAGCTTGACCTTACTCTTCATGTTAGCATTGTTAATTTCTATGCTTTACCCACTAATAAGTGAAGTAGGTATGTACTTTGAATTATAGAAGCCTGATAGTTGTGTTAAATAAATATTATTTATGGTATGTAAGCTCATTCACAATATTGGCAATAAAGAGTGATATTTTGTGAATAATTCGGAATATTTAATCACAGTTCTATGTCATAAGTTATATAAAACATTAAGGGGTATGATGATGTCAGAACATAATTTCATTTATAAAAGGTGTTTTTTGACATTGTCCCTGCGTTCCAGACAAGCATTTTTAGCCATAAATATCAAAATTTTTAGCATCTCTGCGTTTCATTAGCTGCAGGCGTAGCACGGGCTGCCAAGACGGGACTTGAGTCACGCATTATCTCACAATTTCAGTGACATAATATCTATGTCTTATAGAGTAGTACGGGGGCGCTTATTGAGGCTGCGGTCCGATAACAGCTCTCACAGTGCTAACGATTATAATCGCCTTGGCCAAATTAAAGAGAACACTGAAAGTGCTATTAGCATGCTTACGATTTCGGTCCGGAAGAACATGTACATTCATTTTGAACCGATAACACAATTATCGAACGTCAGACTGACAGTTCGCATAAAGTGATTTCACTCCAGAGCATTAGCGCCGTAAGTTCTATATGACGTTAACGATGGCGTCATGTGGCTCTTCATGCTGGCTAACATTAGCGCACTCACAACATTTCGGGACGCGTTTGAGCGCGCTAATAGTGATTCTTATTGATTTTCGGAACGCAGCCTTAGTGTGACTGTCATGATAAAATTTCTTGACGCTCCTCAAGGGATACGTGTCACTGAGTCTTATCACAAATTTCTTGGCAGCCCGTGCTACGCCTGCTGGTGATGCTAGTTTTTCTTGCTGGTTGTCACGCGTTTCATTTAAGCATTTTTAACACGAAATGCTAGCATCAAATACCCATGCTAATAGATGGGTCCTCTGATACCACTTTTTGACAGCTTTCAAATTTGACTTTTGGAATGTTTTTTTCACAAATCAAAAAAGATTTTTAGTGGATTTAAATAATTGATTGAAAGATATTTATAGTATTAGCCAATTCTGATTCGTTTCATTTGTAACTATTAGCGCGGCTAAAAATGTCAACATTTCTCATAAGAAACGCAAAATGAGGCTAACATCAGATGTTAGCCTCAGAAAGTAGCAGTGCTTTATCTGGAACGCAGGGTGTGTTGTATCACTTATTTGCTGGCTGTAGTTTGACTTTAAATTGCAGTTCTCTCGTGGCTGGCAGCAGCAACGGCTATCACCTTTACGCACTGACTGCAGACGATGGCATTGAGGAGATCTATGCAAGCCGCTCGGGGCAGGATACCTGTATTGTGGACCGGCTCTTCAGCAGTTCATTGGTGGCAATTGTTACAGTTTCTGCTCCCAGGTAATTATTTATTTTAACTAAGATAAAATTGGTGGACCAACGATCTGATGAAGGTCGTGGGAAGATCCTGGATGCGGGAGGCACAGGACCGATCGATATGGAGATTCTTGGTGAGGCCTTTGTCCGACAGTTTCTTGGCTGAAATGATGATGTGATAATTTTTATTTATAATGCGTAATGTATTACAACGGATGCTGTATTTTGTCCCCACAAGTTAATTTCAATGCTATAAATGCGTAGACGCAGACTTTGTTATGGGTCTTTACACCGTGTATAATATATTTTGAATGCTGAATTTAAAAAGCTTATTGACAATAAACTTAATAGAGGCAATCATGGCTCTCTGCCAATAGCATAAAATGGGTGCATAATGCGAGGTACATATTGTTACTGACTTATTTGAAAATCAAAAATATTACAAATTATTATATTAATTGTTAACACAAAAATATATAACACAATGTTAATGGTAAAATTTTTAAAAACAAGCTTTTATTTAAATTCTCTCTAAAGATGAAAATAAACTTTTATTGCATTACACAACATTTTATTATAAAATATCTATGTCCTATTTTATAAAAACAAATATTTTTCTTACAATCTATAGTATATACAAAATTTTTCTTAGAATCTATAGTATGTCCCAAAAAATAGTGTCAAGCGGAAGCGGTCCAAAGATAGAGCACCTCTTGGGCTATCCAAATCACCCCCATGTATGTTCCGCGATTTTTTGTAGTTTTCGAGTTATGAATTTTTTACTGAACTTTTGAGAATTTACGACCTGAACAACTTAAAAATTTTCAAAGTAAAAAGTACAAGACTTTTTTGAGATATCGTTTTTGCAACTAAATCTTCATCAGTTATACTTTTCTGCTTAAAATAATCAGCTTTGTACCTTTCATGAAAGTTATGAAAATGTTAGTACGTACAAAATGTTTAGATTTACATATTCATATTCATTTATTTGTTCGTTAACATGGGTACATTTGTGTTAGATACAATAACAAGATCCGCCATGTTTCACCATATTGGCATACGAAAACAGTCTTAAATTATAATTAATTACAATTAATATTAAACATTTTGAATTTCTGATAAAGTCAAGAATATAATAATTTGCAAATTTAATATGCTATATAATTTATCAGATAATAGTTTAAAATAATAAATTTCCAATAAGGTCAATAGTGATAAAATACAAGTCAGAATATTTACCGTCAAAATGATAATAAAAACAAGCTATAATATTACATGCAAACTATAATATAATATTATAGTTAATATTATATTATAGTTTGCATGTAATTCTATAATATAAAATTTATATGTATTAAGGTCAAAGTCAAATATAATCAAACAATAAAATAATAATCAAATAATATGTCAATCTAAAAAAAAAATCTTATCAGCTATTTATTAGTAACAATCATTTAATAATTTTAATTATTTATTTTATGTCAAGTAGAAAATAAAGAAATCGTCCTTGATTTCTACACACAACAATACTAATAATGCATAATTGCTTTTTTGACTGACTTCGAAAAAAGGAGGTTACTCAATTCAACCGTATTATGCTTTTTTTTGTTTTTTTATGTTTGTTCGCGGATAACTTTGTCGTTTATGAACCGATTTTAATGATTCTTTTTGTATTCGATAGAGGATACTCCAAGGGTGGTCCCATGGTCACCAAAATTAGGATCTGATAATGGGATCCCATAAAAATCGAGAAAAACCATTAAATTTTTACGTGTGTCCAACGTGTTTTGTGTATATGTTACGCGATTACTCCGCCAATTGTTGACCGATTTTCAAAATTCTTTTTTTATTCTATATAGTATACTCCTGGGGTGGTCTTAAAGTCACCAAAGTCAGGATCTGATGATGAGTTCTCATGAAAATCGAGGGAAACCCTAATTTACAAATTTTAAGATTTTCTAGGAGAACATCAATCAACAAGTGTAATGTTGTTTGTACCTATTCTTATATTATTATTATCTTTTTAGTGTTTTTGAAGTCGGTTTTTATTTTTTGTAAAATGAACTAAAGGGGTGTTCCAAATTTACACTCAATCGGAAACTGGCAAGTGAGTGAAATTTAACTTGCAAAATTTAATCCAAACCAACACATTTCAAGTTAAATAAAAGCTTGTAACTTGACATTGCATTGACAAATATTTGGCAAACTCTTGGACTGGAGTCCTACCTACAAAATTATCAAAATGAATCATCTCTTATTATAACTATTAAATCTTAAGTAATATCAGAGTAATAAATAGCCACTCACTCACTAAAATTGAGCTTGGTCTTACAATTACTTACTAGTAAATGGAATAAATAGAGTAAAAAAATAAAATATAGAATTTGTTGTTGCCATCTAATGCCATCTAAATGTTGGAGGTTGAAAACATATTATGGAAATAGTAATCTGTTACAGACTTATTACTAACTAGCGACCCGCCCCGGCTTCGCACGTGTGCAATGCTGATAATAAATATACTACAGAATGTCTTTATATACAACGTTCGCAGCTTTTTTGTCCTGCTAATCATAAAGTGCTATAGGGCGAAGCGCGGCCTACGACGCGCTATTATAGGCACGCGCAGCTGGCCCCCCGACCGGTACCGCCGCAACCGCTATGTCCCTGCATTTTAAATCTGTAATATCTTCGAAAATATTCATTTAAATTGTAAAGGGCCATATTGATCTATATAAAATGCACAGTGTATTTAAGGTACTTAATTGGATAATGATTAATGCTGTATTGCTTAAAATCGCTTCGTAAATAAGCCATTATTTCTTGTAAAAAGTAGAGGATAAAAAATGGTTATTAATGGGTTATCTCTAAGAGACAGACATATACCATAACCTTTTTAAGGTGTTCAATACTGTAGTACATTATTTTGATCTATCTAGTAGGTTTTAAAATGTGTTTATTTACGACATCACATTAGAAACCTCTAAAATTATCAGTGTTTCTCTACTATATTATGCATGTATTATACATATAAACCTTCACCTTGAATAACTCTATATATTAAAAAACCCATCAAAATCCGTTGCATAGTTTTAAAGATCCGTTGCATACATAGGGAACGACAGACAGCGGAAAACGACTTTGTTTTATACTATGTAGTGATAACTTATTAAATATATTTGTAACATACATTTACACTACTGAAATGATAAGGGTGAATTACCTACATATATATATTTTTATGGCCTTTAACATTATCTATCTATATTATGCTAAAACCTTACTTAAAACAAAAATTGCATACCTGAGCGAATTTAAGAAACTGACAGCTTGTCATGGCTTAGTCATTAGAGTCGATAGAAAAACGTTTTTGTGGTTTATTGTGCTTCTGTGCAGTGACGGACTTGGAATACAAGGCAGTTTACTGCAATTATACTTATGTAAAGACTTAAAAAACTTCAAACTAAACCTATAAATCAATACATCTGGCCATTGTTATGTGGTGCGCCAATTCCTCAGCGAGCAACCACCAGTATTTGGATACAGGTTGAAGTGATGACGATGATAATAATATGTATCATTATAGCCAACTAGCTTTCCGCTCGCGACTTCGCCCGCGTTATTTTTGTTTTCCCGTGGGATTTTTTTCCCGTAGGAATATTACCCTATGTCCTTCCCCTGGTCTCGAACTATCCCTATACCAACTTTCATCAAAATCGGTTCAGTAGTTTCGAAGCCTATTCAATACAAACAAACAAACAATCAAATCTTTCCTCTTTATAATATTAGTATTGGATGCTTGCAATCAGTTATTTGATCAATGCCAAATCACGACTCACGCCATTTACACAAAAGCACTGACAGTATCCCCTACTAAAGTCCGATGACCTCACACAGGCTTAAGAGAGAACAAATCATGTTTTGTAGCTGTTTTATTTTGGGCTGAGGTTCCTCAGTTAGGGCACTTATCTATATGCTATGCTCTATTAAAAAACCAGTTTACGCCATCTCATAATGTGACATTAATTGGGTATCAAATTTTTTCTGGAATTGAGGTTTGTAACATAGACATTCGTAATTGACGAATATCTAAATGATATGAGGCCGTGACTCTTTTGGCTCGTTATCAGTAGTTGTAAGACTGGAAGGTTGGATACTGTATTAAGAGTGAGTACGCGCTTCCTATTTGCTGCTATATGTTTTGTAGCTGACGGGAATCGCAACGCAAGTGCGTAAGAGTCGGTCAGCCGGTCTGACGTCATCGCGGGGGCTTGGCGGCGAGTGCTATACGTTGTTTATGTATTGCAATTACATTTCAGTACTTACGTAAGAATCCTAGTGCGATGCGATGCTTATGATGATTAAACATTACTTACACAAAGATAAGTTATTGTATTAGTCAACATTGTGCGCAGTTGCAAGATGACATATAATATTATTATATAGTAACACAGCAAAGCTTTTGTTTAAATATCACCAGCGTCATTAAAATCTGCATAATTATACCTCCTTTTTATGCAAAGTAAATCGCGTCGCCGTCTTATTGCGTTAAACTGATTCCAAAAAAAATCTATTGAATTACTACAGAAAAACTTGTTCTTCTAACGGGCTTTTGCTAGCTCTGTTCTCGTAACGAGGTATAATAATATAACTGTATGTGTACATATACATAATATCATATTTAAAAACTCTTGATTTTATTCATTATGTACATAATTTCCGTACTAGTGGACTTAATTATAGTGTAATGAATGAGACAACATTTTCGTATATAAAACAAAATTACGTCACACCATCCAACTTCGGTAGTCGTCCTAATACCAGTGTTCTCTCCACAAAACAAATGATGTTTATTGCCTTGAGTAACGCTAAGAAGTTATGTTTGACTTTGAGAACCGACTGTAATACAATTAAACAGTGTAACGTCTATTCAGCTCCAAATGCAGTGTGCCGTAGGGCTCCGCTCCGATAGTCGAGGACGACCGGGTGCTGGCTGACAGAATCGGCAATGTTTAAATCGATCGATTTTTTACGTACCAAACACGGGGGACACGTTTTCGTCTCTATTTTTTCGTCTTGTAATATTTTGCTGTTTGAAATAAACTATGAGCGCTGCTATGTAACTCTGAGATAAGATAATCACAAAAATTGCGATTATGTAATTTATACAAATGTACTTATAACTATATGTCCCCGTTCGTTGAGACGTTTAAAGAGAGCACTGCATATACGTGAAAGTAAGCAGACCGAGTCTCTGATATTGCCGAAGTCCCTGGGCGGCGGTTACCGCTTACCATCAGGTGGGCCGTCTGCTTGTATGCCACTTCCAACAATAAAAAAATGGGTTTAAAAAAATATAATAACAAACATCAGTAGATAGAGCAAAACGTATAATTGTATAATACGGGAATGCAGACATCTTCCCTCATTAACTGTCGGAATACATTTGGCGATTTAGTTAGACTAAATACGGTCGCCTTTTTGCGAAGAGGAAGAGCGAATTGATGATCGTTCAATCATTTACGTTCATCAAAGCGATGTTATCGTATTGTTGTTGGTGTCGTCAGTGGCCGACCGCGGCCGTGGCGAGTGGCGTGGTGAGTGGGACAACGGCGCGGTTGTGTAAGCGGAGCGAGCCGCGGCCAAGTTCACGTCCGCGCACCAAAATACGCCGCTATAGTTGGAGCAATTAGCAACCGCCACTGTCGGCCTGCTCTCACGGCTATTTTCCTCCCAGATGCGTGCG
This sequence comes from Schoenobius gigantellus, assembly GCA_963935595.1. Classification (NCBI taxonomy): domain Eukaryota; kingdom Metazoa; phylum Arthropoda; class Insecta; order Lepidoptera; family Crambidae; genus Schoenobius; species Schoenobius gigantellus. Next base: position 19,734,768 of record OZ012543.1, read on the forward strand.
CGATAGGGAAGGTCGCTGTGTCACCACCCGAACGCGCTGAGCTCATCACCGCAATAGACTCGGTCCCACCATAGCCATGGTCATACCGAATCTACTGGTATAATGACTAAATGCACGCGGAGATTGCACTCAACCTCGCGCAATGCTTGACTGTCTACGAATTATTTCTCTCCAGTCCTGTTTATATTTACGCACATTTACTCTGAAGACGTTTCTCTTACGACGGCTCTGGTAATCTTAACCTAAGGTGTGCTTGTCCTCTGCGACGGCCTTATATCACTGTATATCGTGCCGTAAATACTTATCCATAATGGTAGTTGCCCATAGTCCATAATATGCCAGCTATGTCAGCGAAACCATCTGCAGCTAATTTACTAAGATTACCGGTGACATGTAACTTCCCGGACAATTTATGCGTCGGGAAGTAGTCCCCTTGCAGACTTCAGGGTCAACAGGACTGTAGGATAATTATACGGCACTCATTGAATGTTTATGACTTTTTGTACTGTTCGTTACTGGAACTTTTCTATACGAAGCACTACTGCATTCTTAATAATATCTATCACTGGAAATGGAACACGCTTCCCGGGTCCGACTTAACTAAACGTTTAGCTTATTTTCTTGAAAGCAAGAGTGATTATTATTTTACGAACTAATCAATGCGTCCATACGTTAACGCCATATCACCCGGAATCATATCGAATACACATTAATACACATTTTTGTTAACCGCGATAACTAATTAATACATCGATTAGATTAAATGCTTACTTTGAACTTCATTGGGGCAGATCGCGTCCAAGTAATATTATGGTTACGGGCTACGGGCCTAACCATTGGCGCATCTAGGGTTTTTTTTCATGATCTTTATGTGAAGGTTAGTATTTTGGCGACCATCATAGAATTTTGAATCGGTATCTTAACATCCTGGGATGGCACTAGACCATATGCTACGTGCCACCCGGCCCCCCCTCTTTATACGCCTATGGACCTAACAACCGACACCATATTATTATTACCATGGTGATCTAAGAGAGGCAAATTTTAAGTTGCGACTTAAAATTACCACAAACAATTTCTAGCAACAGCGACCAGACACAAAAATCCTAACCATATTCAAGATTCAAGATTCAAAACATTTATTCCACAAAAGCACAAATAGGCACAACAATTCAAAGTAGTAATTATACAATAAAAAACAAAATGATACAAGGACATAAAAACAGGGCAATGAGATATTAATAACAAAAATACAATTTTATAACGTACACTTTATTACTGTGCTGTGGTGCATTGTGGAATAGGTCAAATCTCAGCATGTGCTGGGGCCGAAGCCACAGCGCTGGTTTTCTGATGTGACCTGACGCAGCTTTTTAACCTGCGCAGCGAGGTTAGCTGCGTGGCAGACCATTAATGATAAAATAAATATACATTATATACACATGGAAAAATACATGAATGAAATTAAAAGATATGATTGTGTGTGTATAAACAAAAATATTGATGTTGTATGGTCTAGGTATGTGTATGTAAGTACATGATAAACATATAATTTACCATATATCATTAGTATACCTATACATAGCTACAATATACATATTAAATACATATACATAGTAAGTAATCAACAACAAGTAACATTATTTAAGAAGTAATACATATACATAACGACAAATATAGATTATAGACCTAGTGCAGATATGTTGGAATAACTCGGTAAAATATTAAAAATGTAAAAGTTACTTTGTATTGTCTTTGTACCGAAATTAAGTACTATGTTGTGTGGTACTATAATAAAGTATAATATTATTATTATAAATTAGAAATTTTTCGTATATACACTCACACTAGAATTCATAATAAAAAACTAGATTTGTGGCCAGAAAGGTGATTCAAGTCGGTAGACCACTTGGTTATTACTACCGTTTAAATAAGCTAACCCCACTTACAATAATTTTCTTCGTGCGTTAAGAAAACACGTACTTACTTACGTGGTCTTGTGGCTTATTTTAATCAAATATATTTGTATAATATATACAATTTATTGACTTCACTGACGCACCAACTGATAAATGTTAGTCACGCACGCAGTGCTACGTTTCGCAATTACGCAATGCAATACAACATTATGCACTTTTCTAATAAACTTTGCGTTTGAACGGAAGTAGTTCGTAAACTTTAAATGGTCTCGCGCCCACTCATAACCAGAAACTCATAACTGGAATAAAATGTAGCAACTCATAACTGACTTGAGGACCCACTCATAACCATGGTTATGAAATAAATTTTAAACTTATAAAATATTGAATTTAGAGGAGTAACTCATAACCGAACATAAAAAAAGCAAATACCTAAACTTTGAAGTACATTTGAGACCAATAGTGCTTGCTTACTTTTATATACTTGCATACTAATTTTAAATTAGGTACTTTTTGTTTTTTTTATTATTTCATACTACAAAGAAATATTTAGTTACAGTACAAACGGCAACACAGTCTTAACTGTCATTTCAATACACAAAAAATCCAGTGCTTACCCGTGGTACTACTCACGTGTCCGGTAGTACTACGGGTGATTAATTTTGCCTGTAGTACTACTTATTATCTTTGACAATCAAAGAACACCATGTGGGTAACTATTGGTTTTAATTTTTATATTATTTTGAAGAAATTAAGGAACGCTTTAATAAAACTATTTTAAAAGCAACTTTAACGCAGCTTTCAATTGCGAGTCATTTCACTTTTTCACCGACTTCACAAAAAGGGGGACTTTATCATTTCCATTGTATGTTCTTTTTTTACGTTTGCTACCTCATAACTCTGTCATTTATTAACTGATTTGGAAAATTATTTTTATACTTCTCAATTAGTCTCATTGTCACCAAATCCGGGATCGGGCAACAAAAAATACCCGTAGTACTATACTAACCGTAGTACCAACGGTAGAACCACGGGTAAGCACTAAATAAATCTTAGTGCGAGGAATACATAAATAGTTTCTCTCCGTGACATCTTCAACAAAAATAACAATATTGAGAAGTGATTGAGAATTAGTTTGTCCTGATAGCTATATCTCATCGACTCTTTCAAGCGCCGCATTTGAGAATACTATCTATCCAAGTCTTAATTATGATATGAGTACTTATATAAAAATTTAATAATATTCATATTATTTGTGTAATAGGTATTTCTTCATATTTTTTATTTAGTATGTTATATAGTATGGTTTTATGTACAAGCTTTTATTTAACTTGCAATGTAAGTATGTATGTTCGGGTGAAATCTTGCAACTCAATTTTGAAGCAGATATCTTTAACCGATTGAGCTGAAATGTATACACATTCAGTTTCGATGACAATGCATGGTTGACTGTGTGACGTCATTCTAAATCCAAGATGGCGGCATACCCAAGATGGCGGACCAATTATTTTTAATGCATCCCTACAATATGGGTATCAAATAAATGGTCTTGCTAAGAGTAACTCGAAAAATAATATGACGTCACTATTAATCCAATATGGCGGACTTCTAAAGCTTGAAAATCAATTTAGAAGTAGATATCTTTAACCGATTGAGCTGAAATTTTGTATACTATAACTACTACTTACTATACGTAAAAGTTTTAGTGTAAAAGTTATTTTTTTCTTTTTAGCGCATTTAGATAAAAGCTTGTTTTTAAAAAGGTTTTTTTACATTTAATTTTATATATTTTTTTACTATTTGATCACCTTCTAAGCCGCTATACACGCAAATTCTAATATATGACAATTTCTCCTTTCGCAGGTTTGCTGGAAGAAATTTCATTTATGAAATTAGCAGATCCTTTTTAACGGACTTAAAAAAATAGATACAGTCGAACATAGAACCTCTTCCTTTTTCAAAGTCGGTTAAAAAAGAAGTTTTAACTCAGTTTGACCTGTATGTTTGTATGTATGTTTGTCCGCGATTATCTCGCGTTTGGCTGAATCGATTTTGATGCGGTTTTCAGAAAAGTATTTGTTACATTTAGGATAAGGTTTTGGTATTTTATGGTTCTGAAATTTTTTTTACAAAAAATAAAACCGACTTCAATAACACCAAAAAGTCATAAATAATATAAGAATACAAACAACATCACAGTTTTATATTATAGTCGGTGCCAAGCAATAATCACCTGGAAAATCTTAAAAAATATAAAAAGTACTAGATAAAATTTGCCACGCACTTCAATATAAAACTACGATGTTCTGTATTCTTATATTTTTATAACTTTTTGGTGTTTTTGAAGTCGGTTTAATTTTTTGTTAAATAAAAATTTCATTTTGTCTTCTGTATTGTTTGTGCTGTCTAATTTTAATGCGGGAGAGAGACCGCAATAGCCACCCTCACCTTGCCGATCTGTAAGATGCCTCTTTACACCTCTTTTATACCAAGCTTTTTACTTTGATTTAAAATATTATTCACCCTTTTTTGTTAATGTTGTTAATAATTATTAAAGCGACTGTACATAATTGTGTAGTTGTGTTGGTTATGAGTTTCGTCTTCTCACATCAGCAGTTATGAGTGGGACCTTTACGTATTGGTTATGAGATTTTTGGTTATGAGTGGGCGCGAGACCCTTTAAATAACACCAAGTTCTGTATGAGCCGATACACCGTTATTATGACGGTAACATAAAAATCAGACAAAGAAAAATGAGCAGTGTTTTTACCCGCCTTTAGCACCTGGTACCTGTGAATTGGTCGTCGGCCCAAGCTAGCAGTTATACATACACTCACGGCCTTATTAATTAAAATTTTACTCCTTGGATCATCGTCGGATTAGTTACTACGTGTTTTGTGTCGTTTCCGCACTTGTCGGCTGTCATATGTCAAAATAAGACAAAACACGGAGTAACCAATCCGAGGATGACATAAGGAGTAAAATTTTATTAATAAGGCCGTCAAAGTCCACACTTAAGCTACTTTATCCCATTCCTTTTATTTATAAGAAAATGTTAGGGCAATAAGGTCTGAGGGCCTTGGGATCTTGCTCTAAATGATTTTAACATTAAGCGTACTAGTCTACTAATCTGCTCCTTAGGAATTCAGTCGTTATCGTCATCTTCATTTCAGCCAAGAGGTGCCCACACCCAGACGTTGGATATGGGTTTCCGTCAAAGATCTCTAACCTTATTAGAATAGAATAGAATATCATTTATTTGCTAGAACATGGTGTTACAATATGATCTTCAAGTGTATAAAGTGTCACATATTCCGCTTATGTCAAAAGCATGCAAATATAAATTGTTATTTAATCTTTAATTCCATTTTCACATAATTTATAGAAAAACAGCTAAGTAACGTCATTATTCTCATTTTGTCAGATTATAATTAAATATTGTGTCATAAAATAAAAATATAGGTACTTGTGAATGTCAATAATCATAATTAATTTAAATGTCAATAATCATAATTAATTTAAATGTCAATAATCATAAATAATTTAAATGTCAATAATCATAAGCAATTAAATAGCTCGAAACAAATAGATTATGTCAATTGTAAAATACTGAGTAATGATCTAAATTCTAAAAATAATCATTTAAATATTCACTAATACTATAGTATAACTTGTCTGCCAGAAGTTGGTAATTTTTTTTTTCGAAATATAGTCAGCGGTAGGTCCTTCAAATTGTTTGGTAATTTATTATATATCTTGATTGCCATGTAATATGCATTATTCTTATACATATTTAGATTACATTGGTCCTGTGCTGTCCGTATTTAGCGACTTCCTGCAATTTTCATCAGGTCATCGTGTCGCTCCACCTTGTGATAGGGTCTACAAACACAATTCTTTGGCCTATGTTGGTGATTTTAGTACTCCTATGAATCATTTCTGATACGATCACATACGGTAACTCCGACTCTATCCCTCGCCATTGCTCTTTGGGTGACGAATCCTATGCCGACCTATTGTAAAGGGACCACGTCTTAGTTCCACAGCTCACCATTGACAATATAGACGAATTGCAGACTTTCCTCTTGAGACACCGGGGTAGATGGGCCGAAAATATGCTGTATAGCTCCCCGAACGCTTTCCAGCTGGATACCTCGAGCGGCCTCTTTCTAGTAGTTGGACTATTTGCCCCTGGCAAACAAACTTATCTACAACTCCTAATGTAGAGCCTCCTACATTCACAAAAGTGAGTACAACATGTGAATTCTAAGCAATTTTCGTATAATAAAAACTCCAGGCGAAGCTCGATTGTCACTTACTCATCCATCAAGTGATACCTATGTAGGCCAAAAAACCGGCCAAGTGCAATTTGGACTCGCGCACGAGGGTCCCGTACAGATTTATCTAAGTAGTATATAAGTTACACATTTACGGTTTTCCGGTTTTTTTGCCTTGTGCTATAAGACCTTGTTTCTTGACGAATTTCATGATTCTAGGTCAACGGGAAGTACCCTGGTATTGATAGGTATTGATTCCCTTGTAAAATCGCAAAATTTGCGAAATAACCGGTCATTAATATGTTTTGATCGTGTTAACTTAGAAGTATGATTTTTTCACAGCTGAAAGAGAACCCGAGTATTTGATATAAATTTAAGTTTGATATCTCTACGCGTTCCCGAGAAAAGGGGTCTTGAACTCTTGACAGACAGATGGAAAGCGAAATAAACCTATAAGGCTTCCGTTTCAGCCGTTCGAGGTCCGGAACCCTAAAAAAGACTAAAAGCTTTCATGTCGTAAATAAAATAATTTGTCACATTCTTGTTCGCCGCCCGCACCATTCCGGGGTTGCATCGCGCGGTGAATTATTTGGAATCAGTTCAATTCTTTTTTGAAATAACCTCGGAAGTTTTAGATAAGAGGGAATAATTATTGCACGTTTTTTAACGCGTGGTCAGAGTACGACCGGAAAACAACCCACTGGTGGGACGATAATGGCAAAGACAATCCTTGCATTATTATATTATGGATCGGGTACCTACCTAACAACGATAAGACGTGGCTATAAATAACACAACATGCTATAAATGTAATTCTATTTTTAAATCTGTATTCTTATACCTCTGTTCTTCCCGAAAGATTCGACGGGAGTGTATTCCTTGTATTTTCAAACGTTTTCATCGTTTCGTTTGTGAATTAATTTAATAACTATCCATCAATCGATCCGTAGGAAGTTTTGATACAAAAATTAACGTCCGCCAAGAACATTAGACGCTACGTGACGCTTATGCAAATTGAGGTATGGCACGATTGTTGGCTGTAATCACGCGCGCGCTTGTTCCAGGAAGCTGATCGTGTGCCACTACAAGAAGGGCACCGAGATATGCAACTACAGCTACAGCAACACCATCCTCGCGGTGAAGCTGAACCGATCTGTGAGTATGTGGCGGGGCGGCGTAAGTTCACGGCCATCAGCTCCCCGATCATAATGGCTCAAAACAATATTGAAAACGCACTGAGAGCGGGATGGCGCTATACGCAGCAAGAGCGGTGTCTCTGTTTCAATATTGTTTTAAACTTGCTGTAAGCGTTCATGGTAAGGGGGCTGGGTACTCGTGTGAGATCCTCCGAGAATATGGTATTGTGTGAGAGAGAACTTTTAGAAATCATAACTTACGTAATGAATAACTAACTAATCGGTATCTATCACTTTTTAACCTGTTGGCTATTCGTCTACTTGCGACACTTAACACCACAAACGGAGAATGCCGAATATAAAATTTTCTTCATTTTGCTCATCGTTTAGAATTAATAACTTTTTGACAGAGAACAACTATATTAACAACTATATATTGGCATATACGCCGAAAGCAAATTTTTTAATAAGGAAATTTTAAAATGATAAATAAATAAATCAGTACAGAAATTTGTAAGTAATGGCTTTAGTCTTAACCACTTTTCACTAAATCTGTAAAGATTTCGAAATCAGATGTTGATACATAGTAATGAGCAGTAAGTAAAGTCTATTTTGGTTTAATAAAGTAAAAAAAATATAAATACAGTTGAAAATGCTGTTTTGTAACAGTAAAAGCGTGACTTGTTGGAACTTTTTCCTAACGAGTCACACTGTTATATATTTATTATTGTTACTGCTTAGAATGAGATTTCGCTCCGACAAATTAGGATATGTTTACTGGCCACACGTAACTGCCTGCCTGCCTGCCTGTTTTGCTATTTTACTGCTCAATATTTATTTAATTAGCCAATTAATTTTTTTATGACTCATATTTATTTATTTTTCAGCTAAGTTTTACCAGCGGAACTTTTTAATAAATATGCATTACATAATTTTTTGTTACTTTTCAAAACTACAATATACTGCTGCCTAAAAATTCTGAAATGGCCTGTTATCAATGAAACCTCTCATTCACGACTGACATATTGACTAAGGTCTTCGTGCAACAGCTTGGAAGAAGCCACCTGACGAAGTTGACCAAGGCAAACGGAGAAATCGTCGCTTCGAAATCGGAGATTCTTTCGGAAGTTAGCACCTTCTACAGTCAGCTATACGCGTCGCACTCGCCCCATAACGCGCCGGATGAGAAGGATCCAAGAGCCACCTTAACCCGCCATGCAACGGAGGATCTCCCCGACATCAGCCTAGACGAAATCGAGGCGGCTCTTGGGCAACTTAAAAATGGAAAAGCCCCGGGGGATGATGGAGTCACAACGGAGCTTCTGAAAGCTGCTGGCAAGCCGATACTGAAGGAGCTCCAGCGTATATTTAACTCTATTCTTTTCTCCGGGAGAACTCGTAAGGCATGGCACGGGAGTTTAGTCGTATTGTTCTTCAAGAAAGGCGACAAGACTTTGTTGAAGAACTATCGACCAATTTCACTCTTGAGCCATGTCTATAAGTTGTTTTCAAGAGTCATCTCGAACCGTCTTACACGAAGACTTGACGAAGCTCAACCTCCGGAACAGGCCGGGTTCCGACGGAGTTATAGCACCATAGACCACATTCACACAGTAAGGCAGGTTATACAGAAGACCAATGAGTATAACCAACCCCTGTGCATGGCGTTTGTGGACTATGAGAAAGCTTTTGACTCCGTCGAGACCTGGTCTGTTCTAGAGTCTTTGCAGAGGTGCCAAGTTGATTGGCGATATATCGAAGTGCTGAGATGCTTGTATGACGCTGCTTATATGTCCGTCGTTGTCCAGAATGGTCAAACTGAGCCTATCCTCCTGCGACGTGGTGTGAGGCAGGGGGATGTAATATCACCGAAACTCTTCTCCACTGCGCTGCAGGATGTATTCGGAACGCTCAGTTGGACGGGTCGTGGCATTAATGTAAATGGCGAGTACATCTCACACTTACGATTCGCGGACGATATCGTCATTATGGCTGAAACCCTGCAAGACTTACAAGAAATGGTGAACAGCCTGGCTGAGTCTTCCGAACGCATCGGTCTCCGGATGAACTTGGATAAAACCAAGGTCATGTTCAACGAGCTCGTTGATCCGGGACAGGTCGTAGTAAATGGAGTATCTCTCGAGGTTGTTCAAGAGTATGTGTACCTAGGGCAAACTCTTCAACTAGGCAGAAACAACTTCGAGAGGGAAGCCAATAGAAGAATTCGGCTGGGCTGGGCAGCATTTCGCAAGCTTCGACATGTCTTCTCGTCACCCATTCCTCAGTGTCTTAAGTCAAAAGTCTTCGACCAGTGCGTCCTCCCAGTCATTACATACGGTGCCGAGACGTGGACACTCACGGCTCGACTAGTCCACCAATTTAAAGTCGCTCAGCGTGCTATGGAAAGGGCTATGCTCGGAGTATCTCTGAAAGACCGTATCAGAAATGATGTGATCCGACAGAGAACTAAAGTCACCGACATAGCCCACCGAATTAGTAAACTGAAGTGGCAGTGGGCTGGCCACATGAGCCGCAGAACTGACGGCCGTTGGAGTCGTAAGGTGCTTGAGTGGAGACCGCGACTCGGAAAACGTAGTGTGGGACGCCCTGCGACAAGATGGGATGACGATATACGTAGGCTGGCTGGAGTGGGCTGGATGAGTGTAGCCGAAGATCGGAAGCGGTGGCGTGCATTAGGGGAGACCTATGTCCAGCAGTGGACGAGTGTAGGTCGATGATGATGATGATGATGATGATATTCCAAATGTTACTCACTACATAATCAAAGTAAAATATAATATAGAGATTGTTGCATCAAGAAATAACATCAAAAACATGTATAGTATCTGCAAAAGAGTGTCTAGCTAGTAGCAGCGTTCCTCCGGCGCACATTACACAGCATGTGAATAGCGTCGGTGGCGATGTGGACTCGGCACTTGCCTTCCAATCGGGAGTTCCGGAATTCGAGACCGCCATGTACCAATGTGTTTCTCGTTTTTCGAATTTCATATTACATTTGTCTGTCGCTCCTACGATGAAGGAGAACACCGTGGGGCAACCTGCATACATCTGCGAAGAAATTCAAAGGTGTATGTGCAGTCGACCAATCCGCACTGGGCCAGCGTGGTTGACTAAGGTCTAAACACCCTAACTTAGGGTAGGCTCGAGCCCCTCAGTGGGGACGTATATGAGCTGTACGAGCAAACCTGTACATTTTAATATGTTTATCGTTATTGTTTGCGTCGGCGCTTTGAGCGCGCTTTGATTTATTAAAATAGAAGAAGCCGCCGTCGGACAAGCAGCCGAGCTGTTGAACAAGCATTGTCCCGCCCCACGTTGGGCGCCACAAATTATGTATGGTATGTTAACCATACAAATGATACCACGATGTAAGCCGTGCGAATATTTTAGTGATACTGAATTTATGTTCACACAATACGACCGGTGCGCGCTCAAAGCGCCGACGCATGCAATTACGCTAAACATATTAAAATGTACGGGTTTGCTCGTACATGAGCTGTTATGATGAATGTGCGCAGAGGCTGGTGGTGTGCCTGGAGGAGTCGCTGCACATCCACAACATCCGCGACATGAAGATCCTGCACACGATCCGCGACACGCCGCCCAATCCGCGCGGGCTGTGCGCGCTGGCGCCCAGCGTGGAGCGCTGCCTGCTCGCCTACCCCGGCTCCAGCGCCGTCGGCGAGGTGCAGATCTTCGACGCCGTGCACTTGGTCAGTACTCACCTGGATAATTTGCATCGTTTGAAACGAGGACAGGGATAAAATATTGCCGCCGTGACAGGGATAAATTTTAACGCCCACAATTTTAAGTTCCTGTAGATCAATTTTACTTAAATGCTAATGAGACATATTAATTAGTGCTATGCAGAGTGGCACATTTAGATCGGTCAGTATGGGCAAGTCTGTAACTATAAGACATACAAAGATCTGTTCTTAGGGACCATGTCAACGATTTTAGTGACAAGAAAAACTGCATAGATAGATTTAAAAAAACTTGTACTCAGTTCGGGAATCGAACCTGGTAGTATTGTAAAAAAAGCATAAAATATTTCTATTGGGATATCGTTTGTGTAAGTCATAAGCAGTAAATGTTACTATGAACCATGATACGGTTGAAAACGGATCCGAATCAGAAAAGAAGGTCTACCGTTAATAAAGTTGTGGTTACACGTGTAAAAAGTGCGAGGTATCTCAACCGTCCCAACGGCAACGGCGGTGTTTCCAGAACGCGAAGTGCGTGATCAGCGCGCACGACAGCCCGCTGGCGGCGCTGGCGTGGTCGATGTGCGGGCGGCGGCTGGCCACGGCGTCCGAGCGCGGCACCGTCATCCGCGTGTTCGCCGTGCCCGAGCGCACGCGCCTCTACGAGTTCCGGCGCGGCGTCAAGCGGTGCGTGGCGATCGCGTGCCTCGCGTTCAGCCAGTGCGGCGCGCTCCTCGCCGCCGCGTCCAACACGGAGACGGTGCACGTGTTCCGGCTCGGCGGCGACGAGGCGGAGGAGCCGCCCGCCGCGGAGGGCGAGGCGGACGCGGGGTGGATGGGGTGGCTGGCGCAGGCGGTGAGCGCGGGCGCGGGCTACCTGCCGGCGCCGGTGGCGGACGTGCTGGCGCAGGGCCGGGCGTTCGCCGCCGCGCGGCTGCCCGCCGGCGGCCGCCGCGCCGCGCTCGCCATCACCGGCGTGCCGCGGGCGCCGCGCCTGCTGGTCGCCACGCCGCTCGGCGTGCTGTACGTGTTCGCGCTGGACGCGGCGCACGGCGGCGAGTGCGCGCTGCTGCGGCAGCACCAGTTCCTCGACGCGCCGCCCGCCGCCGCCGCCGCAGCCGCCGCCGCCGCCGCCGCCGACCCGCCGCACACAGGTACTCCGCCCGAGCCGTAGCCGGCGCCCATTTATTCTGTCTCTATATCTGTACTCGACTCGCCGAACACTAGCCCGGCTGGGACGCCGACCGGGCGACGTCTCCCGCGTCGGCGCCCGCGCCGCACACCGCACCCTCCTCCCCCCCCTCCCCCCTCCCCCCTCCCGCCCGACACGATTCGACCCACTCGAGCCATCATCGCCTCTTCGACTTCACCGTCACTCTTTCTGTTACTTGTTGCGATGCCCGTCGCGGCGCGTTGACCGTACTAACGCTGTTGTTCTGCAGCGGCGGCCGGCAACAGTTACGCGGGCGCGCTGCGCGGCCGGGACCCCACGCGGATGACAGGTACTGCGTCACGCCACATCTCACACGCTCACCGCACGACACCACGCTACCTGCGTAGATGTAGGATTTCCAGATTGGCAATAAAAATATTGCTTCATACCTAAATTATATAAACATAATAAAATTTCTCTATTTTGTCTAAATTACTGCGTCAAAAAATATAACTTCGATAAACTGCATTATCGATCGAACAGTGCTTCTGATTTTATTGCGTATCTATTTTCGATCTGTTGAAATCCACATCTATGCATCAAACGTACTGAAACACACTTACAGACAAAACTACTCTTGCATCAAACACAGACCACCCTCTACTTATACATAGCCTTCGTCTCACAAGGAGTTGCAGCCTCTTTGCTCGTGTACCATAAATTTAGCATCGTGTGCAATGGGGCTCACTTTGACTAATTCTGGACCTAATAGCTTCGTGTGTCGCTGCTAACTCCGAGTTTTGTCAGTCGAGTCTTTCTGACATTCGGTCTTCGTTACCCTGTGTATAGAACCATTCCATAACCCATCAGAAATCGTTTTACAAGAATCTTGCCAGCCGCCGCTTTGAAGTGATATCGTGTATACATACGATCCAAGATGATTTCGTTCAACTGTCTATTTTGAGGATTATTTGGTCTAGTTCGTGATTCGATTATCTAACTGTTGGAGATTACAAAATAAAATGGATTGTTGTACTAGCCTGGACATTCTTTCTGTCTTTGGTATCTTGTCGTGACCTCTTCCTTATTCCACCTTGAAACAACATCCCTCCACACCCTACAGTCCTCGGCTGCTCTGCATCCTCAACATTGATGGAGCGGGAGTCATTTACTTGGGTTCATTTGTTTACACCGAGTAGGAGCCTCTTGCAATCCATCCTGCCGCAGGATTTTTTCTGTTATAAATCCACTAAAAGCTCATTACCTCCACAGTTGAAAGCCTGACGACAGGTTATGTCATTCATCGGGCTCTAATACGTAAGCTCATCTGTAAACATAAGCGTAAGTCATTAGGCTCTAATGTACCTGACGAGGTATATGCTATAAATCGCATAAGGATATACCTTACGCAATTAAATCCTTAAATTATTGATTAATAAATATGCGATACGTGATAAATTGGCCGGGCAATGGCCCTTCAATTGCTGCCTTTTGGAACCGCGAGTCACCCCTGTTGATAAAACTGCATAGGCTAGATTCATTATTTGATTTACCCAACAGTTACATTCTCGGAAATCGAGGCTAGGTAAAATAAACCCAATACGCGTACTTTGATGTACATTCTTAAATTGTGGATCCAGTCTTTCAATGGATGAAATGAACCACCTTTATTTTGTAAACTTAAACAGTTTTGTGATACATGTAATTGACAAGATGTTCTTCATCATAATAATATATTTATAGTTGTTTCCGATGAGCTGTTAAATAATAATAAGTTTTAATCAAAGTAACATACTGGAGTGGCAATGAGATGGGTTTTTGTGTTCTAAGATTTTTAACACCTAAAATCTGAAACTTTTGATGCATAATCAAATAACTATTCTTGAATTTAATGCGTGACTATTAGTGGCATTTCTTAAAAAATATCGGTTTCATTGTAATCCGTTCGGTTCCCAAGACAGAGGTCTTGATGTCGATTATTGTCCCTGAAGTAGGTGTATACCGTGTTTATTCTAGAGTAGATGTGACTAAGACAGAGGCAAGGCATCTCCCCACACACCCCACCTCATCTCCGGCGAACTCATCGGCCACAGTGTAGACCTGTGTCCACATTGCGGCTGATGCATTGTTTAACTAACTTGACTAATCATTATGATATTATTCTCCTAACATTATTGAATACACCTAACCATAAATTGTAGAATCTTTGTTTCTAATGTTCATTAAAACTATGGATTCATGTATGATTTGACGAGTGGCTATTGAATTATGGTAACATTTCACAATTGATCAAGCAATTAAATGATTAAGGTTACCTATATTTTTTTGTACTGAAAGATAAATTTTAAGACTATTGTGATATAATTTTGTATTAAGAATTTGAAAAAATTAAATAGATTTAAATATGTATATATGTATGAAATAAAAAGCCATAATATTTTGAAATGTTGTCATTTGCCCTCCACTAACCAATGCTGTGTGTTTGATGATATTGTCTCGCTGACGCCTGCTGGTGGTTTATGGTATACCCTTACACCATATTTTTGTGTATGATATACCACGACGTGGTCTTGTAGAATTCAAACGTTCTGGATATCACCAAACACTGTCCACAAAGGAATCTACAATAGCATTCTCCCAACCATAACCAATGCTCAGGAGCAAAATAATATAAAATATTGAAATAACCAAGATGGACATTGAAAGTCAGTTTATAATTCAGAGTTAATAAATGCCAGTATTCTTATTGTCTAGCCTAGCTAATATGCCAAAAGACAACAACGTCATCCTGTACGGTGAACGCGGGATGTGAATTTACTCAGTTCGACTGGCACTGGTCATTTTGTAGCAGAACACACTTGATTAAACTCTCAAACTGATTATAGAAAATCACATTATTGAAAATGACACAACTTTTTGTGACATTTTTACATCCCATTTCAAAAACATAGCAATAAACGTAAATAAATACTATACGTTCTATTATTATTAAGATCAAATAGCTAACCTACTGGATTAACTTATAAGACATAGGTAATCGGTTTTATGCGTGTAATTTATAACAAATGAAAATTGTTTTTTTGTTGAGTATACAACATTCAAAGGCATGCTAGTTAAAATCACCTTGAATGTTATCAAAAATCTATATATATTTTTTTCTATTTAAATATACAGGGTTACAGGTTAAGTCGACCTAAATCCTTTAAGAGGTGGTAGTTTTCATCATTCCTAACTGATTTGACTATGGAACCCCATACCCCAAACTTAACCGTTCTCAAGTTATGGGACTTTGAAGATTTTTTATAAAAAATCCAGATTTTTTGTCTATTGTTCCCTTTTTTTGTGTTTTCTACCTCAAATGTTTTTGTTTTTGTATTTTTTGTGTGGCAGATTAGTTGCTCCATTATTTTAAACACAAAAACTGCAGGTAACTGTACCAACTGAGTCGTATTAGACGACTAATTGTTAAAAAAAAAATTGTGAAAAGTTTTTTTTTCTTTATAAGATATTTTAAAAAAGTCTATGACAGTTGTGCTGCAGATGTGCTTAAAATATCTACGGTTCCTCAGCTTTCCGATAAAGTATAATTTGCTAGGGTATTATCAGGATTCTCGGAAAAAACATCGATGAAAGACTCCCAGGTTATAACAAAAATAACGGTATTTCGTAAAGTTGCTCGCAGCGCCTATTCTCCTGCAATGGGTAGCGCGTCGCGTGCGAGTGGGATATCATACAATGTAACCGGGTGCAAGAGAGACAAGTGATTTGATACGCCATTTTGTTGTTATTGTGTTTGATTAGTCTGCTTACGCGATTCGTCCGTGGTAGATGTGATACTTGGTGCTCTTCGTTTTTTACTCCGAACGAAGAATATGCTGATATTTTGTTATGTTATGGGTACTGCAACTGTGTATCCTTACAAGCTCGTCAAGAATACATAAGACGTTTTCCTGGCCGCCGAATTCCGGATATTAGTGTCTTCGACGGAGTTTACCGACGAATTAGAGAGACTGGCTCTGTTTCGAGGCGACGAACAGACCTGAGTAGACCACGTATTGATGATGATGAAGAGGAAGATAATGAGATTGTCGACGATTTCGACTGGATCCGACTACGTCAACCAACGTTGTTGCCCGAGAGCTTGGACTCCCACAATGGAAAGTGTGGTTTGATGAAAACTACCACCTCTTAAAGGATTTAGGTCGACTTAACCTGTAACCCTGTATATATAAAATATAATATTCAAAGTGAACTGATTCGGGAGTTAGGGCCTATGCTAGTTTTGCTTTGGTTAAATTGAATTCTCCATTCATAATAAAAAAGAATACAATGTTCTATTAGGTGTCAGCGAGGCATGTGCGTGAGCTCAGAACTAAACCTCGACACTGCAATACTCAAATTTGGATCCTTTTGTCGTTTTCTTGTAATGATAAGTACAATCCCTGCTACTTAAGAGGCTGAGTAACGCCAACGACCTTGAGATATAATTTGTACTGGATTACGGGCGCGGTGAGTTATTGAAATTGAGCGAATAAATCAAAATATATATTTTTCAAAGAAACTAGTAACTTATTTGAAGATATGAAACATCAATATTATCAAATATTAAGTGTGACAAGTTAATTCCCTGAAAATCATTAAATAACCTTTGTTAAATAACTAGGATTTTCTCTTGGAAGCTTTTTTTGAAGAGTGTCTTTGGCATTTTTTTAACGAGAAATTTTGATTAAAATTTGTTTTGGGGACATGGATATTCTAAAAAATATTTTCAAAAGTAACATATATTTTTTACTACAGTAAATTAAACAGGTTTTGCTAAAAAAAGTTTTAAGTGGGGTTCGATGAGCTCAGCTCAGAGTTGTCAGCCTCTTAAGGAGAATCACGTAGTAAAAGTATTCAGTGTTGATGTTTTTCACATCTTTTAATAAAATTCGGAATTAAGTACCTTGTCATAATAAAAACATGAAGTTGCCGATGGAAAATGTCATTTCATCGACACTGCAACAGTATGATACTGTACTAACATAACCGAAAGCTATTGGCTACAGTTTACGCACATGTTTGCATGTGGTTGTGTAAGGGTGCCCAAAAATTTGCTCACTTTTAAACAATCTGTAATAAATACAGGTTTGATTTAGTGCCAGTTTTTTAAGGATTTGATGTTAATATGATTGCTGTCGCGAGCAAAACACAAGAGTTGAGAGAGGCTTTGTAATATTAGTTACATTTTTTATTTATATTACGATTTTTATCTCGTGATTAACCTAAAAATGTATGTGAAAAGCTGGCACTTTTGGTGGGCACATGAATGTGAAGCTGTTTATTGATATATGGAGAAAAATAACGTATTGAGAAGTTTTTATAATGTTAAAATAACTCGGCATCAATAATCGATGGCTTATCTTTGTAATATGGTGATATAATTTCTACCGTTATATCGATTGACAGCTACAATACTAACTTGTGAACATCAAATTAATGAAGAGGAATGAACATTTTAATATAATAACAAATGGTGTATAGAGCAAAGATACAGTGGACTAGCATCCGTGCTCATATTTCCACCAAAGTTACAATTGCCTGCGTCGCGGTCGGCCGTAGTCGCTTTGACGCTACCTACTGCACTCGCCTCTATATTATACCTTGGACGGGTCACACCTTTTCTCTGACAGCTCATCAACTGAGTTGATATGAAGCGCCGCTAGCAGAAACTTAGTTCACAACTGTTTTACATAATTTATAAACATGAATGACATTCGTGACGTATGGATGGTTTAGTTTTCACCAACCTTGTCTAAGCTTAGGTACTCTTAAGTGGCATGCTGTCACATTCTTCTTATTAAAGACAAAAAGTGACAGCATACGTGTTAGGAGTTTCCTAAGCTAAGATTGGTGGAATTGACTATTATTATATTTCCATGTAGGTAATTTGCTGTTAAGTGCGAAAAAAAAATCGACAACCTATCCACTGTATATTACGGAGGTCAGTGGGCTTTGTCAAAGCGACAATAGTCGTATTATAAAGGCTGCTTGTCTATGGTCTCGGGCGTTATTCGGATGCCGTGACGACATAGCTACTCTATCCAAAGAGTCTGTGTAAAAAAGCAACATTATCTGTTTTCATAGCGCTGCCGTCCTTTTTTTTGTTTAACAGACAACACAATAGAGCACATATACCATTTTAATTCCTTTGAATTGACGATGCACCACATTTTGAAGCACAGAATTAGATATATTCAGAAAAAGAGATTTTACGTGAGAGACTGATTCTCTTTTTTGCACAAACTATATGGTAGCTTATCTGTTTTAAAACGTCGTCAATCTAATAGGTTTATTATGATATGGTAAATATATCGATATTGCCATGGGTCCTAGGGGCTACGCCACGGTTATAGACAGCAGCGTGTATGCGACCAACCGTGTAGCAAGGCAACCCATATCGAGAAGGGCTGCTCGCTAAACTCGTAATCATAGTTTGGGACTAGTAGTTCACCCTACATCTATGTGTGTTACTCCCCCTACAATAGAGAGTGCATACAATCTTAGTAAGATAACGACCGAATTCAAAATGTTTGTCAAAACAAGTTACAGTTAGATATCGACCTAAAAAAACAAGCTCTACGATGTTGCTTTTTTAGGTCGATGTCTTACTGTAACTTGTTTGACAAAATTTTAAATTCGGTCGTTATCTTACTAAGAGTGCGACATTAATGTACAGCAAATTACGTGTCGCAAAATTGTGATTGCGAGCTCACGGCTAGTTTCAATAATAATTTGTCTTTAGAAAGGGAGCAGCTTATTTCAGTTAAATTGTTCCGCAATTCTTGGCGCTCCTTGTCATGAAATAAAAATAGCTCGTCTACTGAGATGTAGAAGACCGTTTTCGCTACGAGCACTGCAGGAAATACCTGATCAACTCGATTGTTGACCGGTCGATGAATGCCTAAGTAGCAAAATGCGCTACTTGTAAATTGGTTATTATTAAATGTTTACTCGTGCATGACACAGCATGCTGCCTTTGCGAAGTTTAAGGACTGTCTCCGATTAGAGACAACGATCCAACTGCGAGTCGCCTGCCTAGACTAAGCATTACGTTAAAAAAAAGAATAATTGCCGAACAATTGACCCTTCCCGGGGACAGGTTATTGAAACTGCCCGTGGGAGTGTTGCCCTCGCGTGGCTAGCCGTAGGGTGGGTAGGCTGACGGATGCGTGTGTCAGAGTCGGAGCGGGCGCACGAGCTGGGCGCCGCCGCGGAGGGCTCGCCGCCGCGCGGGCCCTACGACCTGCGCGATCCCGCGCACTTCCCGCCCATGCGCACCGACTAGGCCCCCGCACTGCACCCCGCCGCCTCGCCTGCGCGAGCGACACGACGGCGACGTATACGTACGTCGCGGCGTTAACAACGGACACCGGAACTACCGCGCACGTGACATCGACGTGTGCGTCACGCACGCCGCGTCTTGACTCCCCGCGCTGAATCTGACCACGTGTTAATATCTACAACTACAACCATAGTGCATACGTCGATCATTCCTTGCAATCGGATGGCAACGACGAATTGTTGTTACTTGACATATGTTAAGTTTTGTAATTTATTATAGTTTTCTGTGTTTGAAGTATTTACAAAAGTGTTTTACCACTTTTGATAAGACTACGCGCGTAAAGAAAAACAGAACTAAAGAAAGCGTGTCTAACGTTAGTTATGGTTCAAACATGATGCTGTCTCTCCACTTATTAACACAAATGAAACGGCATCATACTATATAGCGCCCTACGCGCGCTCCGGGATCGTTGGGAACTTGGGACGTTAATTTAAACCATATAGGTATATATCAATTTGTTATATTACGCTACTCTCATTACAATGTGTCACGTTTTACTCTTGGTGATCGTCCGTCTGAAAACTATTGATGCTCGTCCCTTAATCTTCCAGAATATTCTATATTTAAAAGGGTGACATTCCTTACCATCGCGCATATCTACGCAATGAGGTGGAATGCGGTGTCATAGACGCGAGGAGGTCATCACAGTACTTATCAATTAAATAACACGGAATTAATAGAAGTGGATTCAGCGCGGGAATCAACACGCAGCTTTAAAGCTAGAGTCAAATCTGAGTGGAATTTTTATTATATGAACTTAAGATGTTATATTTCCTTTACACCGACGCTTCCAATTCTGGGACAGCATGAAGTCCCGCGGAATGAATCCGCCACGTTTCCTGCTTCGGTTTGGCTCAAAGCTCGAGGGCGGCGCCGGCGCACTCCCGACATTCCGCTCGCGTCCGAAATCATCTGCGCTTGCACAGCGTGCCCTATTAACCACATAATATCATTATGTATACTCTATATGTAAATAAACACTCGGCCCATCGCCGATCGATGATTTCGCACGCGACCGAACGCACGGCGTGCTCGACATGTATTTTAAATCGAACGGAATCAATTGTAATTTTAAACTATCAGATCGCTGGTTGATGAAAATCTCTTATTGTAATTATAATGTTAAATGTAGAATTGTAATGATGATTTTATCTGAAGTATGACAATTAAATTGATTAAGTACACGTTAGTTATATTGTAATTCGTAGTTGTAAGGCTCGCCGCGCCGGCGACCGCGCTATTGTAAATACTTGTAAACTATGTAAGTTGTTGTATTATAGCTGTAGCGCCGCGGCGAGGCACGCGAGGCGGCCGCGCTGCGCTCGGTATTATTAGTAGCAGTTCTCAGACGTTTGCGTAGGACACTGGAGATTGTGTTGCGCTTTAAATTTTACTTAACCACAAATGACGTCATGTTTTTGTATTTTTTTTTACTTTTCGGATAGTTTGACGTTAACATAATTTAAAACTAAGCAGATTCAGTTACTTACATTTAAAAATAGTGCTGATGGTTGAGTGGACTAGGTAAATTTACCTTGCATGTAATCAAATCATTATAGGAATCACAGACCCAAAACTTCATTTTTTAAGTCGGTTGTTAAGAAAATTTTTGAAGATTAATTTTATCAGTCTCTTGAGCTGTCGACATTTATTTTACGCCATATTAATATAGAAAATGAACTACTTAAGTTAGTGGCAGTGTGGACTTCATCCATTTTGTCTATTTAAATAAATAGGGAGAGTTTAGAAATCAAAAACCACACTACAGTACATTATATACGCAATCTCTTGTGTTGTATGTTTTCCGCAGCACCGCCCGAGCGATGGCGTGTGCGGCGACACTATGTGATATTTTATTAATTTGTACACGAAACTCGCAGGACGCCGCCCGGCGCACGCTTGTAGCGTCATCCTTACTTACTGGCAGAAACTGTAGGGTCCAGAGATTCTATTAAGTATTAGATTCATTCTCCAAATAAAAATCTTTTGGCTGGTCTACTTTTTATACATATACGTTTTATTTATAAAACTCTGTCTGTGCTATTGATCACATCAAACTCAGCACACACGTTCCATTTCACGAGAAATCACTGATTTGTGAATCGTTCCACCGTTTGTGTTTTGTAACATGCAAACTTTATATATTTTTGTTGGTCACAGAATAATGCAAGAAACTTCACATTCAAATGACGCATAATTTGGAGCTTAGTAGGTTGATTGTGTCCAAATTGTAAGTTAGCTACAATCCGGGCGGCGGCCTGCGCCGTACCTGACGCGGCCCGAGCGCCCCGAATAACGGCAGGCCTAGCACGGTGCGTGGACTATAAGAGATAGTTAGTGACCAACCCTCGTCCCGTCTCGCATCATTGTTATATGAGAGAGCGATGTCTCTTGTCCCGTTCTGTTCGCGATCCGTGCTACGCCTACATATATGTATTATGTAATGTATAATGTATTAGTTAAATTGCCACGAGTCCTCCGTCAGCGAGCGCACTCGTACGGCCGCCACGTGGCGTGCTGAAAAAGACATTTGACGTGCACTTATGCCCCGTTCTGTTGCAGCAAACACACATTTTACTACCGTGCTGCAGCTGTTTTGTTCCCGTCTATTTAGTATGAATCGATAAAGTAAACTATATTTATCATAGTTGAAATTATTATTAGTTTCAAATAATATTGTGGATTGAGTAATGTGTTGCATTACATCTGGTACTCTGTTAGTGGTGGTGGGATCGAATGTGGAACTGTATTGACCATTTAGCTTGCAAAGATAATCGCCGTTGTATTATCATAAAAATATATTTCCAATGGCAGAAATAATTTCTTGAATATGCATTCAATTCTAATTAGGTTGTAATAAAACAGATTGAATTTCAAATAATCCACAAGAACTGGGGCAATGGGCAAACTTAAATTAATTATTATTTCTATGTATAATAAAAAATTGATGCATATTCCTTTAGCATGCATCTATGACAATTAATAAGTTAAATTCCCTGGCGTCACAGATACAAAATGATAATTGTGTGAGCTTGAATAAGTAGTCTGTGGCGCCGGCGTGCAATGTCGAATGTTGGCTGCTAGATACAAACATTGTATAAAATAAATATTTTTACAAAATCACTTTGCTGTTTAATTTAGTTCATGCATTTTAAGGTAAGTATAAAATTAAGAAAAATCTCATCAAACGAGAAGTAATTAACCGTTCCTCGAGGACTGGAGGATTGAGCGTTGCTATCTTGACCGTGGTCATCCGAATGGATTATACATTAAAAACAGTGTCAATATGCTGTCAGTAGGCACGCCTAAGAGGATCCAGGCTATTTTATGTAGCTTAGTATTCGCCAGCGTATTATTGGATTGGTGGAAGCATGCATGGTTTACGTAGAAAAAGTACCACAGTACTTCATTTTTTTTTTGAAGGACCTATGCTGTTGGCCGCAGATGGCTGTTACAGCTTCACCTTAATTATTTAAAAAAAGGCGAGAACTTTGGTGGGTTCTCAAGCCTCGTTTGGTTTACCTAACCTGGTGGATTTCTAGCTCAGAGAGGCATCACCACGGGGGTGTCCCGCTCTCAGAATAGTCACCAGGCGGTTATAGCCGGTGCGGGGAGCGGCTGCAATGCGAGCGCGCCTCTAAAGCCGGGGTCCCACGGCGTGCTTTCTCACAGACCAGATCGCGCCAAGCCAGACCAACAGGCCGTGGGAACCGTCACATCCGATGAGGCCTGAGGTGGCCCGTTGGCGCCCGTCCGATCCGTCGGGAGTCGGTAAGTTCAACGGCGCGGCGCGATGATGCCTGTGGTGGCCTGTACAGGCGCGTCTGCGTCGGTTCTAACTCATTCTTTCACCTACGGCGGCGTGTGCTCGTACACAAACCGCAGCCATACGCTCCGTATCACTTGACATGTTGGACTGGCGATAACGATAGGCCGACACACCAATCAGACGCACAGGCATCCACAGGCGTGGCGCGATCCGGCCAGAGGCCCTAGACAAATGCCACACGCTAATTTTCCACAGTTGTTCCGCAGAAAAAATGTATAGAAATGACATTAGCTTACGACAACCTCACGCTATTTTTTCCGCAGCTAATATCATCTCCATACATTTTTTCTGAGGAACGACTGGCATTTGTCTAGGGGGTCTGGCCTGTAATAACACGCGCCGTGGGCCCCCACCTTAAGGCTCAGACGCTAGAGTTCGCCGTGTAGTGGAGGGTGGACCATAGCACTTCATAATAGACAGCAGCCAAACAACAAAGTTACGTCACCGACGAGTGGAGTTCGCCAAAGCTAACGTATCAACAAATTCGCCGTTCCCTGGTGATCATACTAAACTAGCGTGCAAAAGTTTCGGGTCGCTTAGAAAAACTGGGATTTCTCGGCTCGGTAAGTAGTTATATAATGAATGAATGAACACTTTATTTGTAAATTTTACAACACACACAGAAAAAAAAACTTATCTAATATTAAACTAAATTAATACATAATACGTAGGTATATAAGGAATAGGTTTAAGACATATTGTAACGGTTTTTATGACGCACAGTTTTTTTATTATAACTATTTTTTCGCATAAAACTTATTTCAGAGAACTAAGTTTCATAACTTAGGAGCCGTATCCCGGAACTTTTGCTTGCGGCGAACTGCATTCGTGACAGCCCTTGTAGCTATTCGATCCCAGATCGAGGCGCGTAGTCATAGCGCGTGTTTTTTCGACCGTTTCTATGAAGTCATTCTACTGTATATACTATTACCGTGACACGGTGAAACAAAAATCTCCAATACCTACTATTCACTATCACCATTTTCTATTCACTAAACGAACTACCTGGAAATTCCACCACCACACCGCGCGCAGCGGCCATTGATGCCCTCAATTTGGTTCTTGTACGTGCGTTATCATTTCGAACACAATGAATTTTTTGAGCAAGTGTTGCTTTAATTAGTCTGCCCTGCCTCAAAATTAAAATTTTCTCCCTCAGACTTCAAACGTCTGTAAAAAAATCCAATAACACAGATGCTTCGAACATGTTTTGCTAGATTGCTTACACATTACTTTAATGAAATAAAATAAAAAAGAATACATTTTACACTTAATTTGTTCATAAATTAGCAGTGAACTCAAAATTTTGTAAAAATTTGCAAAAAAAACGAAAAGATCAGTTAAAAACAATATTGAGACTTCATCTAAGACAACCATGGCCTAAATGGTTCTAAATTGTATATACTTACTTCGCCTTAAAGCTTTGCACCCATCTTCCAATCATCCTGTATGTGGCTCAGCTGTAGTATCGTTACTCCAGCTGAGCCACCTGGATCTCAAAAACGAAACGCTGTAGCGAAAATCTATTTGTTGGTATTGTGATGCGGCAGTTTGTCGGACAAGTTTCAGTTCATGGGGCTCGCGTTTACGGGGTGTGGCTCAGCTGACTTCACAGATTTTTAATGGCTCAGCTGAGGTCAGCCACACGGCCGTGGGCTATCTTTTATACCCCTAGGTGATAAGCGTGACCCTCCACAATTTTTCAGTGTTTTAAAGCGAAACTTAGCTCGAAAGGCACAGCTAGTATGACTATAAAAAGCTCTTTTGAAAGGTCCACAAACGGTCCTAGGTTAATGTTCGAGACGTCTTTTCGCTGATAATAGAATGGTCGCATGAAACTTATCAGAAGTATCGACAATAACAATAAACTATGACGTTCCCATGTACAATAACATTTCATTACACTGTAACGAGTTTACAAATTAACTCCAAACATTGCCATCATTCAAATAATCATTAACTTTTGTAATCTTTTTTCATACCTACGCTTTGAACTGATGGAAAAGCAATTATGTAACACTATGGAATATTGTTGTAAAAAGTTATACCTACCTACATTTCCCTAAAAACGAGCCTCTATTTTTTCAATGCCTGTTGAATTCAGATTTCAAAATAGGTAAGATTTAGAGGTCAGAGGTAAATTTGAAATATTGGAAAAATGTGCAATCTATGCGAAAAAATAAAAAACCGTCTTCCGGAGTAAGTCATCTGTATTTGTTCGGCGTCGCCGAAATAAATAACATAACATTTACAATATAGTATACATACTCTGCCAATATCACAATTGCAGTGTGTCATGTATCGCAGCGAAATTAGATCAATCATAATAGAAAATCAGAGACGTACCTACTCTTACAATTCAACTGTTTAAATACATAAAGCCTAATTCGTTTAGTTAGTCCGATAACGATATTCGGCACATCACTTTCAAACCAGCAAGAAATATTTTAATTAATAAAAAATATTTTGTGTATTAAGGGAAAAAAAAACAAATGCGATTTTAGAGTACGCCTCTGATATTTCGTATAATCCCTTTGACGGAAGCTTCGCGAGGCGAAAATAACTGCACACAGTAAGAACTTATTTTACCAACTAATAACGATGACGTTACAAACGTCAGTACAAAATTAACATTCCAAGTCGTGGCCGAGGACCCTCGCGGCTCCACGCGCCTTCAACCTAATCTAACTTTGCCGGATTGAGCTTAAGTGATGAGAAATTAATATAGACTCATAAAAATTGGTGCTAAAAATACCTACCTTCTTATCACTACAGAAGCGAATAATTCGTCCCCATTTGGTATCTGCCTAATTCCATAATAATTTATCAAAAGGTTTTTAAAGAAATGAATACAAAAGCGTTGGTTTGATGAGAAAATCTACTATTTTACAATATTTGAAAAAAAAAACGTATATTATTAAGCTGAAAACAAATTTTGTATGTTTAAACTTATTATAACAAAAAATGAAGAGAACAATAATGCACACTCGGTAAATTTATTATATAATTTTATAACCAGTGTATAATCTGTAGTGAGTGAAGAACAATTCTTTAAACTCAATAGTAAAAACAATAGATTGTCTAAGAATTTGCTACCGAGTTACCAGTCTGACTGCTTCAAATTGTAATTTAATTCTAGAACATATACAAATTTCATACATATCTACCTAACAATCAATTGCTCGCCAGAGCAAAGACACGTTGCTAAATATACCGATACATTGCTCGTAGCTTCCATACTGGTCGATGACCTGACGAACGAGCGAGCAATGAACGTACCCGTCACATTCGTTCAGTGCGTAGCGTTCGTGATGCTATTACTAGAAATGGACCGATAGTTGGATGTATTTGGATTTAAATGGATTCAATATTCCATTTCGAACATTCGTATGTGGCAAAAAGGATAAACTTGAATTTCATTTTGTGACAATATTCATGTTAACATAATAATGATAATTACTATTGCTACATAAAGCTTTTCCGCGTAAATCTTACCAGATATCCATTTGAGTGGCTGAAAAAATCTCTTGTTTAGAGAGCCTTGGATTTCACAAAATTTTTCCACGTTTTTTTTTCACATTTCATCGGGCAACTTAAGAAAGTGAACATACGATTTTTATTAACTGAATTTACAAATATTTTTAAAGATTTCAGAAAAAAATACTTTCATATCTACTTCGAGTTAAACAACCAGCAATTG
Organism: Schoenobius gigantellus; assembly: GCA_963935595.1. Taxonomy (NCBI): domain Eukaryota; kingdom Metazoa; phylum Arthropoda; class Insecta; order Lepidoptera; family Crambidae; genus Schoenobius; species Schoenobius gigantellus. The sequence goes on from OZ012543.1 coordinate 19,761,891, forward strand.
TTTTCGTGTTTTTTTTTCTGTAATAGTGAACAAAAGGTCTATCTCTGGCAACAGCTCCACACCAAACGTCTATGCGCATCCCATGCGTGTCATTCGAGTCTCAAGCGTCCCTTTATTGCGTTACTATCACGATCTCTTTTAATTTGACAGTCCATGCACACCCATCACGACGTGTATAGGACAGTAGTCACAGTATAACACAGTACTTTTTTTTTTTAAATACATCAATGGAAATTAGCAGTCCAAAGCCCACCTAACAGGCTACATACACACCTGGGCTGCGTTCAGAACCTACGCTCAAGTGTACTCCAGCAACAAACGAGCTGTTCAGAACATCGTAGTAAAATACGCTCCGACACACAGTACGCACTTTGCCCGTTCAGAAGTTCCGAGTAATGCAACCAAACAACCGACTTTCATTCTATCTTTATGATTATGGCAATTGGTAGTTTTGACAGCTTACAACCATTGCTGTCAATGTCAAGTGCCAGGATAGACAGTCTTGTGATAATTATTTCTTTGCGCGCGTATATAGTAGAATATAACGTCGTATTATTATTTGTACAGACGATCACAACACAGACATAACGCATAAGATTATATTATGGTAAAATAAGTGAACGTAGGATGAAAAACACTGACAGATATGATATCATTGTCAGTGTCAAAGGCCAATGTCAAAAATAATTATATTATGTATTAGGGGCCGCCACCGTCAACAAATTCTTCGCAAAAGAAGAAGAATATTAAAAGCGAAAAATTTGTTTGTGCCCAAAATACGTGAAAACCGCCATCACACGCAAAAACAAGAAGACTTTGTAATAATGGTAAGTGATGAAGAGTTCTTTTTGGTGATCTCCCCGAATCAGAACAAGTCAATCGACGATAAAAAAAAAATTATAAATATTATTGTAAAATATCGACTTTGACCCATTGCAATGAACGTGGTCCATATTGAGTTATTCTGCAGTGTTAGTACCAATGGCGTGCGTACAGCCCGATCCGAATTTAACGGATGCCCGCAACGTAATGTTTGCGCATCTCGGACCACTGGGAGATTAACCGTCCCCCGCACCCGTACACTCAGAGCGAGTGTGAAAAACACTATCTGTAAGATTACTCAGACCCTCTGAACGCAGCCCTATGGTACTGATAAGCTTCGCCAATATATAACCCCTACAAGGACTACAGTGTACGTTGATAGCTTGTGACAAAGATATAGTCGCAGTACCCTGTAATTTCATTGGCTGTGCATGCACTATTGCTTTGGAAATAGGTAAATGTAGTCCATTGTATGCCAATGTTATCCTGACAAAACACATTTAGTTTAAGAAACTCAGCACTAGAGTCGCTGCAATTAGTTCGACTTCATTAAACAGTAAGGAAATACAATACGAAGTTCACAAATAATTTGTGATTCAAAAATGAAGTACTGTATGTTGTTGTAAGTACACGGACGTAAGTAATAAAGTCAACGATACGAAATTATCTTTTCACTCGTAAGTACTTCACATAATGGCTTATTTATTTTTCACAAGAAGCATTTCTTGGGGGGGATTGGACTAAAATGAAGACTTTTACACGTAGTGGGCATCTAGCGTGAGAATACGGAAAAATTGTGTTGAACGAAAGCATGCTTTTCGAGTACTTTTGTTCGCCACTAAATGGCTCTTAACGTTCCCCCTCACTCCGCAGGTGTACAGTGCATTCACATTTATTTTACCTCTGAGAGCGCCTCTATTGATATGACAATAAAGGTCATCCACATATAAAAATTCAGAGGTAAAATAACTGAATGCACTGTAGTTTCCCTCTGGTAAAATTTACCTGCAATGACTGTCAAATTCAAAGCGTTCGTGATAGGCGTTGAATCATTCCGACTATTCAGCGCACTCAGGCGACACGCAGCCACATCAATTTATTACAAAAATCCCTACGGTCGCGCAAAACGCGCAAGACCGGACAGTTGCGTACAAAAATAAGTTAAATCTAGATCGTCGACGTGCGCTTTGTCTTGACTCTCCTCGTTTTCTGTTACATCGCGTTCATCCTGAGAACGAAAACAAGCGTTATAATAATTTGAACGTATAGAACACACTAATGTATGAACAAAACATTAGTAGACATTATTTTGATGTCCTGCACGCTTCAGAAATTATATTTTTTTCTCAAAAACTCAATATAAATCAAACAAGCACATGTTCCCATAATTCTCGAAATATGAGCTCTTCTAAAAATGCGTCATTGTGCAGCGATACATACAGTCATATAAATCGCGACTATGTCCCTTCAGGTAGACGGCCAGCTATTGTGTCGCGTTTGTTTGGCGACTGTATCGATCGCTTCAAGTAGACAGCCAGCTATGGTGTAGGGTTTGCATCGCGAAAAAAAATCGCATTACGTACCTACGAGTGATCTATTCCGCGATTCGTTTCGAATTTGGGAATTGTCGAAAAATGTCAAACATTTTGAACACTATAAAACTGATTGAAGATATACTTACTACTGAAGAAAAATACACACACACCGTTTGACACAAGCCACACGTTTTTTTTTACTCGCACTAATAATAAACTAATCAAATCAAGCATAAGTAAATGGTCGCTGTGTATCATTGCAGAACGCTAGGCTTGTTTAAAGAAGAACGCTACACCGTACACATTACACCACACACGTACCGGGGCATGGCGCACATGTCGCAGGCGTCCCTCCGCGACTCGTTGTGGAAGGTGCAGAACGAACACGTCCACAGCGCTCCCGCGGGACCGCTGCCCGCGGCAGATCCCGCGCTGTCGACAACAATGCCAATGCTCAGTACACTTTGTTATCTGTGTTAGTTAGTGCGAGCTGTAGTCGAAAGTGTCAAGGAAAAACAACCGACAAAGTAAAGAGCCCTGTAAACGATCAAACATGTTTGTCAAACTTGCTTGACAAACTTCACGTTTTCATCAAACACGATGTCAATCCACATACTTTTCAAACACATCAAACACGTAGTTCGTTTGTCAAACGCGTCAAACACAGCCCTACACGAACAAACAAGTTTGTCAAACACGTAAATTTGACAAACATGTTTTATCGTTTACAGAAGCCTTAACAAATCACAAATTTAAAATTCCAAAAATAATCTTTAACAATGTTACGCTAAACTATTTAAAATAATATATATATTTATTTTTCAACTTATTTAGCATTATTTAAGAAAAAAATGCCAAGTTACAAATTTAAATAAAAAAAACAGTCTAAAAATGTTATGCTAAACTATTTTCAATACACGCACCCTAAAAGGCAGGGAGAACACCGGGGGGTGGGGTTTAGTGGGAAGGCCTGGCACTCTGCCGGGAAGTAGTACACAACGCAATTTTTGACCCCATCCCCCTCGTAACGTGCCGTAACATTTTTGAAAAGCTTATGATTTTCCTCTAGGCAGAGGCACTGCTGTAGGGCTAGCACGAACATTTTCGTATCGTCAATGTTATCATCGTGAAATATTTGTATGAGAATATTAGTTCCAAGTACGCCCTGTAGGGTCTTATATAGCTTATCTTGTTTTATATGTGATTTTATTTTAATAAAAGATTTTATACTTTTCACTGTAGTTTTATTAATTGCACGTTTTACATTGATTTTTACTAGGTACTACGCAGTAAGCAGCCATGACAAGAACACAGATCAGGATAGTTAGTATTCATAAAGTGAAGTAGACAAAGGTATAAAAATTATTCAGCCAACAACGCTGTACGTACAATTCCAATACGAATATTTTACGATGACGATACAAATACTTCGACGCAAACGTTCGTGCTAGGCTAGCCCTATCGTAAGGCCACAACCACACCGCAGGTGGCACGCTTAGCGGCAAGAGGTTAGTTGCTGGGCAACTTAGATGACTCGTAACAGTGAACCAACACACTGCACGCTATGCGCGTGTTAAGGTAGACCACCCTTGCCAAATATCATTTGTAAGCACTTCTGCCGATACTACATCAGCAACCCCATCTGGGTCATGCGTCATTTGGAAGTAGCTGAATTGCATCTTCATTTTAATATAAATACGAGTTGTAAGTTAGTTTTAGATCAGAATATTGTATTAGTTAAACCTAAGTGGAAACTCTGTTCAAATTCATAAAATAAATATTTTTTTTAAAAGTAAAGTTGGTTTCACAAACTTAATTCGCGCGGTTCCACCGCTCGCTTAGTGGGACGCTCTTGGCGCCTCGATAGCAGCTTAGCGATTAGCTTTGCAAATCGTCCATTTGTATAAGAAGTATAAGAAAATCTCAATCATAACTCCTTGAGCGATGATACCTACTTGAGCGACGTCCGAAGCTCCCTTAAAATAAGAGCGACATTAATGCAGTTTTGCGGCATTAATCACATGTCGAATGATAATTGACGTGTGGGTATACGATTTTGGTTCATTTTTGTTGATAAAAAGACCTTATAGTTAAGACCGTCTCAATAATTAAGTAGCTGTTAATGTTTGTTTTGAGTATGAGTTGAGTTGCTCTCAACTATTTGAGCAGCTCATAAATATCTAAGTGTCGTTTGAGTATTCGGCTGTAAATATGTTAAAACTAATAAAATTTATGTTTTTACAAACCTATTTGGTAAATGCAACTGAAAGTTGATCGTATCTTCCTATCAATATGTACTTTTTTAATTATAAAACTAATAGTAAAAAGAGATTTTTAAAAACAAGCTTTTATTTTAATGCCCTAAAAAGAGGAAAATAAACTTTAATTTATTACTGACATGTAAATTTTTTTATGAAAATATAACAATAATACAATACTTATTTAACTTGATCTTGATATTGGTAATTCAAGAAAAAAACATTAATTGTTTTTATAAAATAGGTAAATCTTGTGACAAGCTTTTATATTTTCAAATCTAACGAGCCCAAACTCGATGGGGATGTGTTGTTTTATTGCGGAGTTCCTATAGCTATCTTCCACCTCCAGCATCAGACTTTGGTTGCCATGTAGGATTAAAGTACTCTTCAATACGAATCAAATGAGGCCAAACTCGATGGGGTTGTGTCGTTTTATTGCAGAGTTCCTATGGCCACCATCCAGTTCCAGCATCAGACCCTGTTTACCATATAGGACCAAAGAATTCGTCAATACGAATCAAACGAGCCCAAACTCGATGGGGTTGCGTTGTTTGATTGCGGAGTTCCTATGGCCACCTTCCAGATCCAGCATCAGACCCTGGTTAAAATATAGAACAAAAGTGCTCGTCAATACAATTCAAACGAGCCCAAACTCGATGGGGTTGCGTTGTTTAATTGCGGAGTTCCTATGGCCACCTTCCAACTCCAGCATCAGACTCCGGTTACCAAATAGGACCAAAGTACTCGTCAATACGAATCAAACGAGCCTAAACTCGACGGGGTTGTGTCGTTTTATTGCGGAGTTCCTATGGCTACCTTCCAGCTCCAGCATCAGACCCTAGTTACCACATAGGACCAAAGTACTGGTCAATACGAATCAAACGAGCCTAAACTCGATGGGGTTGCGTCGTTTTATTACGGAGTTCCTATGGCCACCGTCCAGTTCCTTCATCAAATGTTCCATGTTATCATTATATTGCATTGTCACGATATACATATGTGCAAAATTTCAGCCCAATCGGAAACCGTGAAGTGGTCAAATCTACATACATACATACAGTGCAAGCTAAATAAAAGCTTGTAAAAATAAAAGTTGATCAAACAAATCCCTGTATTTACTGTATAACACAGTAAATAATAAACACCTATTAACATTTTTCAAAATTAACATCTACGGTATTTTGCTAGGCGGCCGTACCGATCGCGCGACCGAGTTCGCTTGTGTGCGTGAGCGACGCACACAAACGGAGACTAGAGAAATTTACCTAAACTAGCTCGGGCTCGCGCGGATGGTGGGCCCTTAAATCCGTTTGCTTCTTAAACATGGAAAACTTAAATCTACAATGTAAAAAACATGGCGAGATTTAATTTTTGTTTGATTTTATTATATTTTATGTCTTCGCGGATTTGTGAGCATATGTTGTCGATTCAGAATCAATATTTCTTTTCGCTTAACAATATATGATGGTTTTCTATCGAATATGCGAAAAATTTATTAATGTTACCAGTGTACAAATATATAAGTCTCTCTGACAAAAGCAGCCGTTATCAACGATTAAGAATTGTTTCAGTTTTTCATTTAAATCTAGGACCTCCTTAAAATTAGGAAGATCTTTAGTAAGATTTTATTTAAGAAGCGTTTGAGTGTTTGGCCGTAAGCCTGTCTCCTGGCTAACCTCCGGTGTGGGCTTCGCCTACCTGTGCGCGTGCGCGCGGTGCGCGGCGTCGGCGTCGGCGTCGGCGGCCGCGCCGTCGGCCGCCGCCTTCGCGAGGTGCAGCAGCGTGGCGGGGTCCGGCGCGGCGGCCCAGCGGCGCGCGGCCGCCTCGTCGCGCCGCCGCACCGCCTCCACCAGCGGCGCCAGCGCCTCCGCCGACAGCGGCAGCGCCTCGTTCGTGCCCAGGTACACCAGCACGTGCAGGTCCGACATCGCCTCCAGGAAGCTGGGCGCCGCTGTCCATTGTATATTGTCGTTAGCTCAGGGGAGTACGCGAACTAGCCGAGCGGACTAATCTGTCGTGTTCCCGTAGGAAGTACGGAGTTCGAAACTACTACCGACTATTATACACGGTGTTCCATAATAACCAATGAATAATCAATTCTTTATCGAAAACTAATTATTAAATTATGTTTACCCGTAATGTCTTTCAACCCAAAAATTTCATGTAAATCATAGACACGATGATGATACTATGATATACATGAAAATTTTGGGTTGAATGACATTTCGTGTGAACACATTTTAATAATTAGTTTTAGATAAGGAATTGATTATTTATTGGTTATTATGAAACACCGTGTATAATCTGTGCTACTACTAAGTCAGAACGTGGTTGAAGTCGGATGTTAGCACCAAAATATCAATTGAATGTTAGCCACAGATAACCAATAATGTTAGCATTTTGGAAACTAGTTTTTTTAGGATAGGTAAAGGCCTATCTATCCCAGGTATTCAGCCCAACTAGGGTTGCCAGCTCGCCAAACCTAATAGCCGGACAGACCAGCCAGTTTGGCCGGACATTTGGATAGAAAGGCCGGACACCCTACATTATTAAGGGATTTTGTCTCAGTATTAATAGGTACAACAAAAAAAATGAATGAATTGAAAAAGCTTCATTTTACACCTACAATCAAGCTTTTTTTATTATTATCATAAATCTTGTTAAATTCTAGTGAAATAATAAATAAAATCGAATGCCAAATCAGTCTTAGGTACCTATGTACTTTATTATTAAACAGTCAAATAGTCATCAGTCAAAATTAAATTCTAGATACTTAAACATTGAACAATACCGACAGAGCGCAGGTGGCGGGCGACGACGGGCGGCACTGCGGCACTTCGGCCCTCCGCTAGGAGTAATTATGTTCTGTGCTTCGGCCCTGCGTGAGTGACCGACAGTCGACTCTCGTCGCCTGCGCTCGGCCACGCTCGGCGCTCGCTCGTTTGCGAAATGTAAAAAGCCTAACTAAAGCGGGACGGGCCGGACGCAGTCAAATTTGGCCGGACAAGAGGTCAAAATCCACAGATAGATAGAATATTGAAACCGGCCATAACAAGTCAGATTTTTTCACAGCCGACCTGAGCGCACACCCGAGTATTTGACACAAGCAGTTTGATATCTCTACGCGTTTCCAATAAAAAAGGATTTTGACAGGCAGACAGCCAAAGTGCTTACATCTTTTGAGGCACGGCACCTATATAACGCATTGAGCAACGACAGACAGTGACTCACATGAGATGTGCTCGTGCAGCGCCTTGAGTGTCTGCAGGTGGTTAGTGAGCGGGCGATGGGCGGGCGGGAAGGTCGCCTGCGGGCAGAATGTGGGCGAGGGCGCCGCCGCCACGCCGGCCGGCACGTCCACCACCAGGTACGCCACGGGCAACCGCTGCGCGCGCACGCACACGTCGTTGCCGTACGCGTCGCGCTCCTGCGACATACGCGTATACAGGATGTAACTGAACACCCCAATAACATTTAAGGGCATGTATCCATCAGAAGTAGAGATTCTGTAGGAAAAATATTAGGGCTAACAAACCTACTTTTTTGTCCCATACAAACTAAATAAATTATTTTATGGTCTTTTAAGTGCCGACAGCCCTACGTAAGCGTACGAGGAATACTACGCTCGCGTCATACAAACTAAATAAATTATTTTAAGGTGTTAGGTGCTGACAGCCCTACGTAAGCGTACGAGGAATACAACGCTCACGTCTGTCACGTTTCATTTTGTGTTTAAATTTCATTTGTGTTAAGAGCTGATTATGGTTGTCACTTGAAAGTTTTTGCTTTCGGTTTAAAATCAACTCTGAAAGTATTGGGGTCTCAGGTCTCAGATAAGCACCGAAGGTCCATTTAGTATCTAACTTATATGCCCCTTAGGTAAATGTTATTGGGGTGTTCAGTTACACCCGGTATAGAGGGGGGGACCTAAGCTGCGGGGTTATCGTCTAAGAAAAAATCTATCGCGATCGCTTACAATTTGACAGTCGCCGTCCATCCATCGCTCCTTTATAAAAGGATGTTGGCGCAGAGTCTTGCGTTCACGACGCAATGGTTGTCAAATTGAAGGCGACCGTGATACGATTTTGTCTTGGACAATAGCCCACCGGGTGTGCCGTGCCCACCCCAGTATGGTCTAGTTCCCACCCCAGGATGTTGGGGTACCAATTCAAAATATATGATTTTCACTAAAATACTCATAACTTCACACACAAGTTGCAGCCGTTGCAGTCAGTAGAGAGTACTTTGAAGGTGATCAAAATTTGGTGTAAAAATATTGAAAAATAAAGACATTATTACAAAATTCCCGTTAATTTTGGGTCCCCCCTTGTACTATTACTATGAAAAAGTTAGTATTTAATAAAGTGGCCGCATAATCAATTCCGGAAAGAAAATTTGTGTCATTAAACTGCGGTGTGGTACTAGTCTAGCTGGAAGACACGTAAATCAGCCGGCGGCAATACCGACCTTGTAGTAGACGTCGGGCACGTATTGCTTGTCGGAACACTCCCTCACGTAGCCGAGGTCGGGTGCGTCGCGCGTGGGAAGCAACACGCTGTCGCGAACCATCGCCGCCGCCTGCTGCGACACCTGCCGCCACAGGAGAGAGGGTAACAAACAAATTCAAATTCAATATCTTTTATTCAAACTGGCTTGTTACAATCTCTTTTGCACGTCAAAGCAGCTACGCCATTGGTTCACAAGTCTACGGCGGGAGACCTTGTACTGGAAAGAACCAGCAATAAAACCAGCAAGGGCTATTTTTTTCTCCCTGTACAGAGTTACGGAGTCGTCAATTGGAAGCTGACCTCATAGCAGAAGTTTGAGCTCAACTTCCATTACAAGATTAGATGTGTCAGTTCTCTTCTTACTATGTCATTACCTAAAACAACAATATTTGTTTAAGTAAATAGTTATACACAATAACACAACAACACGATTCATTATCTGCAAATTAACACCAGGCATTGGCATCATTCAAATAATCGTTGATTTTATAGGAACCTTTACTCATAAGAGTCTTTTTTACATGCGCTTTAAACTTATGAAATGGCAAGTTAGCAACACTTTGTGGAAGCTTATTATAAAAGGTTATACATTTTCCCATAAACGAGCCTCTAGTTTTTTGAAGCCTGTATGTTGGAACAGCAAGTTCATTTTTGTATCTTGTGTTTAGATGGTGAAAAGCAAGATAGAGTCGCCATCTTTATTTGGAACCCGTTGAATTAAAATCAAATGTCTTCAGAACACTTAATAAACGTAGTGTGTATTTAAATTTACACACGTCAAGGCCATTTTTAATCGCCCCTGTTTACGTATAAACAGTGACTATAATGACTAAAGTACCGGTTATCTACCGCATTAGGTCACAGGGTATAGAAGTTTGCAAGTTTGCTCGGCGATATTGTACCTTAGGTGGGTGCCAAATTAAAAGTCCGTGACTGTACCAACTGTACCCGTAGCAACTCGACTTGGTACTCCCACCACACAACGACGTGTTTCGACTCGTAAGTGACGTCACAATTTTGTGACCATATCTTGTCGTCGTCGCTCGTTTCATCAGATACTGTTCCGATATCGATATGGAGACGCCTTGAATGGCGACGTTCTCTCGTCAACGTCCAACGAATCTTCGAACCGTGCTGCGCTTGTTACTTCGACTTTGCTATGCTTAAACATTTGATTGTTTGTTCTAGAAAATTGTACGTAATTGTTATTAATAGTAATAATAAATAAATCCGATGTATTTTATAATGAATTGAATATGCGTTTAACTACGCTTGCTCTGGTTCTCTCTGGGTGGAAAATATGTATGGCAAGGGAGGTCAGCAGTGAATACCTGATAGCCCTCTAGGTGCACGCGATTCTGCGAGTCGCCGGTAGCCAACACGGTGACGTGCTTGGAGCCGTAGTGGCCGGAGGTAGCGGCGCGGCAGGCGCTGGGGTGCTGGTTCTGGAAGTGGCCCGCCATAATGCACTCCTGCGCCGACAGGAAGTGCGTATCTGCACCCCTACACACGCATCGAAACGATTTATTAGACGGGACAACTGTTCGGTGCTACGCAAATGAACAGCTCTCTGTGCATGCTCATAAGGCGATTCACACACTGCCACGCACCACGGAGCGTGAATGCGTGTTCTTACGTTGCTTGTAAGTATCTCCGTTTGTATAGAAAACACGCACAGTCCAACCACACAGAAAACGCATCCACGCGCGTTCATGCAGATCACGCGCCTACAAGCGGTGAAAGACGCACCCACGCGCGTAGGTGCGCGCGAGACGCAAGGTATGGCACACCGAGTCTCGCAGTGCCGTGCGTGATTTTGGAAGGGCTTGACGTTGATTTTGGAAATGCAACTACGCGCGTGAATGCGTAAAAAACCCGCATGGTGATGCGAATCTGCACTCCCGCAAGTACGCGCGTAGCTTCGTCGACACGTATGATGCAGCGTGGTGCGTGGCAGTATGTTAATCGGCCTAACGTTTAAAATACGTTAATTACTTATGAAACTGAAAAGTGGGATTTATAACAAACCATAGATAGAGGCACAACGAAGCAAAAACAATAAATAATATTTGAAGTTTCAAAAGACAAAGTGACATCTGTTTGGTATAATTTACTAATCATCATAATCATGCATATTAGAATTCACCACCTCTTTATTGTAATAAGATACTTTCGTTTTTTTTTTGTAAGTATTCAAAATAATATTAAATTCCAATTTCGTTGTGAACATTGCGTAGGTACGTGCCGTTTTTGAAATCATTCCCCACCTGAGACAGCGAACGGTACCGTTGGCGGCGTCATCGGGCAGCAAGTCGGTAAAGATCCAGCCCACGCGGCGCAGACGCAGCCCGCTCGCCACCGCTTCCAACACGTCCGCCGCGGCGTCGCTGCCGCCCTCCGCCTCCGCCAGCGACACGTGGTCGCGCGACGACATCTGCGGCGGCTCGTACACGGCCGCCACGCGCGCGCGTATACCTACCCGAAATTCGTCTTAAATCAGGGGTGGCCAAACGGTCGATCGCGGCTATCTTTTTTTTTCACAAATACACGACAAGATTATACAATAACACGGGTTACGGATACAATAATAACAAAGGTATAAAGTAGCGCTATTTATTTATTAGCTCATTATTATTTTTATTTATTGACATGAAATTAAAACATTGTGATATTGACATTATTTAGACGTTGAGTATAGTTTAGGAATTGTTTAAGTTTGTAGATTTTAAATTGACATACATAGGGTCACTCCAATAGCACTATTGCAGTGCTCTTGCAGTTTAAAAAATATGAATCTATCCTTACATATTATAAAACAAAGTCCCCCTCCGCGTCTGTCTGTCTGTTCGCGATAAACTCAAAAACTACTGCACCTATTTTCAAGCGGTTTTCACCACTCAAGAGCATGATTCTCAAGGAAGGTTTTAGTATATAATTTGTTAAGTTTTTGTATTTATTTCTGTGTACATTAACGATATTTGTAGAAGATGTTAAGAAAAAATAAATTAAGGTGAAACGAAGTTCGCGGGCACAGCTAGTTTATAATAATTAAAAGTTTTAAAGTTTCAAGTTCAAGAATCAACCAACAAGTATAATTCATTCATTATATGCTACATTTTTCTAAGTTATCTAAATAATATTAGTCGAGTCCCATGGACCTACAAAAAATATGGACGCAGTGTTGCATTAAACAAATGTGAAGCATGCAAGGTTCTACAATTTCATTTCTTTGTACACGACCTACACTCACACAGATGCACCAGGCCAGATAAACCGCCGTGATTTCTCGACGATCAAGTCGAGAGTCCAGTCCTTAATAGATCTTGTAATTACAAGAGAATAATGTTGTATAACAATAATGTAGCTTTATATAATATACATAAAATAGATCTATTAGCGTCAAAAAATCCACGACAGCAATGAGGATCAGTACAACTATTACAAACTTGTTCAAATTAGTATTCACATTATTCTCTATGACAAACTAATGGTATATGTTTTTGAATTATCGAAATCGGCCCATTAGTCACCGAGATATTGAGTTTTAAACCTAGACCCGTGCGGGCGGTTAAAGCAGTGTGCCGAGAATACGCGTGACGTCACAGGCTCCATGCCGTGCGTGCTCCTTGTACGCTCACGCCTCTGTTCGCCAGGCAACGGTGTAAGTTAAGATGTTTCATTTGTGTATTAAGATGTAATGTGTTTAAATATATGACATTGTGATATTGTATATCAAACTAGTTCTAATCGTGCCTATAAATTACTTAAATCTTTTTGTTTTGTGATTGAATTACTGTTAAGAGGCCAATCACAAAATCGCGGCGCGCGGAACTAAACAAACAAACTTTTCGGCATCGCCGACGAAACAATATAAATTCTAGTTCTATTTCATTCATAAGAAATATATCGCTATATAAACATATAAATAACACAACAGTTTAAGCAAGGGTAAAAAAATATTTTGGCATAAAAATTACGTTTAAGCGATGGAGAACTTCGTACATAATCTGACTTGTTTCGACGGCTTTTCGTTAGAAAAGTTAATTAGATTAAGAATTTCTTTCTTTTCTTAGGAGCCATTAAACGAAATATATTTAATTTTTGTTGAAGTGAAGCATATTGTGTCACGTAAAATTAATATTTTGATAGTTAATATTAAACAGAATCTATAAAGAGTTCCCAAATCAGGTCCACGTGAGTTTTTGCCTTAAACGTGCTTCTGGTAAATAACTGTGACTAAGTTATAAGCCGCTTTATTGTTACTGTAGATAACAATATTATCAAGTAAATGCTTTTTATTGCAACCAACGAAAGGTATACTATTTTATCCATTAAAAACCTTAATCTGCGCGTTCTTTTGTAATAGGCCTCTTAAAAAATGTAAGCTCATACCATTTATGTTGTGTGGAAAGTATGGGTAAACTTATAGTATATCAAAATATGATAATATATAATACATAAGCAATGTATCTATAACCATTTATAATATTAGTGTACCTTTTCCATAAATAAATAAACTAACTTATTTAGATCATCAGTTCCGAAATTGTCTGCTGGTCCCAGGTCTCTTCAATATAGTAGTTGTGAATGAATGTAATTTACAAACACTTTCCAGTGTTTTTTTTAGTCGGGGTCTATTTCTTCATACTTCTTATTTTACAAGTAAAGTAGGTATAAATAAAATATAGATTTATTTAAAACGGTTTCTATTTTTTTACATAAAGGATAAAATAAGAAATCAAAATCATAAGAACACATTTTGGTACAACCAGCTGTTGGTATCTTGACTTTTGCGTGCACCATAAATACCTATTTGAAATTCACGGCCCTCTGTATATATTTACTTTGTGTACTTAATAAAGAGGACAGGCTGTCTTCATCGGGTGGAAACAGGCTTACTCGTACATAGACGCGGGCATACAGCGATCTAGGTGCTGTTAGGAATGAAGGATTCAAGCCCGTTTGTAATAGCGCGCGATTCACATATCGATACATAACGCTATGTCTCACGCTGCCAAGCAATTCGAGCCATTGCTGCTGAAGAAAATCCATCTGGCGGCCGTAATGAAGCTGAATAACCACACTACAAGCTGGCCATCACCAGCATGTCGCCCGCTCATATGAGACTGCTGACGCTATTTCGGAGCTTCGTTCTCTTGGTCAAGGAGGCCACCTTCCAGCCACGCCCCATACTCGCAGGTATACCCCAGGACAGCTGCCTGTCGCTGTGCCTCTACGCATCCTACATCGAAGACATCTTCACCCTCCAAGACCAGCTCCAGGAGGGGGGGCAGCAGGACTTATTGTTAGCCCTGCTCGCCGTCGAAAGCGCCTTCTTCGCCTCGTCGCGGATGGTGAGCCTCGCAATCAGGCCAAGATGGCCCGTGTCATCCAGCGCCCGTTACTGACATCCTGGCTGCCGCTGCGTATGAAACTGTCATGTTCGTTTGCGAACGGTGAACCCGATAGGACAACGTTACGTTACGAAAACCTTAGCACTACTTCGAAGTACTCGTCGATATCAAAAACTAAGGTCGGCTTTCTGCATCTACTTGTGGTTGAGCCGTGGATCGATTCGCCCCTCTATTATGTATATGCAGTTGATGGATTGATCTGTCGTTTATACATCCATTTTACAGCCAAAGCTGCTGCTCAAGTGCTCATATAATCAAATGTTGCCAAAATAATATACTTAAATAATAATATACCTACCCACCACAGAACACATAATTATTAAGTAATCTGTGACATAAGTTAGAAAAGCCTTGTTGTTAAACCTTTAACTACAACTACCAATGTAGTTATTTGGTGTTATTATTATTACATTTTTTTTCAAAAAGTATCTTAAATTTAAGTTTTTACAATTCATACATGTAGAAACACAAATATTATAAAAAACATAAATCTACTGTGCCACTGACAGCGGAGCACGGCCCAAGCTACCGGTGCTTATTATTTTATATTAATATTATTATTATATTAATACTTTTCGCAAAAATAGTAATAATATTTTAATAGAACTGTTAAAGTTATTCAAAACGATAAAAATATAACTGCGGAATATTTAGTGATAAAGAGCTGAAAGACAAAAACTATCACTGACCCATGACCCTTTCGCACTTCGGCAGCACACACAAACTGTGTAATTAGATACATATGTATTTGGACCCATAGGTTACAAATTGTTTGTATTGTTGTTGTTACTAATATAGGTTCGTGTATTTTTAATCATCATGTGGATTGAATGTTACACATACAACCCGTGCGGTTAAAGAATGGGATTATAAATGGCGGCTCACCGAGCCGGTACGGTCAGCTACCCACGAGTGTGAGTATAGACGGAAA
Source organism: Schoenobius gigantellus (assembly GCA_963935595.1). Lineage (NCBI taxonomy): Eukaryota > Metazoa > Arthropoda > Insecta > Lepidoptera > Crambidae > Schoenobius > Schoenobius gigantellus. Next base: position 19,777,359 of record OZ012543.1, read on the forward strand.
TAGTTTATGAGCGAGAAGCGGATTCATGCGCCGCCATTTCTAATCCCATTCTTTAACCGCACGAGTTGTATGATTTTTTTCCGGACGTTTACATTTACATGTTGTATATGTATATTGTATACCTTTTTAGCCTTTTCTGTGTTCTGTGATAGTTAAGATCTAGTTTAGTACGTACGTAGACACATGACAACCCACTAGATTTTACAAGTTGCTTAACATCTCTCCTTTCTTTGTCACGGAACATCACTTGATTGTCATAATAACAAACATCGCCAAATAAGTAAAAAACAACAATTACCAAGCGTAGGCACGGGCGCACAGTATCGCGACAACACGGCCCGCTGGCGGTCACGGGGCCTGTGACGTCACGCTCTCTTGCCGCGACTTTTAACCGAGTGACGCATTCATTTAATCGCTACTCACTCATTTTTGGTCGTATAAAAAAACTAATTATACCAATGTTCAGGATTTTTTACGGACTATAATTCTACATTAACTAAAAACCGCGTTGATCCTCATTGATTATTAGTTGATATTGCGTATTTATAGCATATTATGCAACAAGGTTATATTGTATTGTATGTGAGTAACGAGCAAGTTAAATGGAGCGCTCTTCAATTCTGTTATAATCAAAATTATAAATAACCTCCAAATTTTTTGGGAAATTAATCGGAAGCATTGATTATTTAAATAATTATACTTATCACATTGTATGTTACAATAATAGATTGACATCAATGGACAATGATGTTGATGGACGGGAGAATAGACACATCCCTTTTGTATTAAAGTCCAAAAATATAATCTTCTTCTTATATAAAAATGAAACGCTGTGTGTTAGTCTCGCAAAAACTCTTAAACGGCTCGACCGATTCTTACGAAATTTTCTGTGGGTATTTGGATAGGTCCAAGGAAGGTTTAAACGTAAAGTTGGACCCGGTAGGTGGCGGTGGAATCGGGCAGGACAACGTCTGCCAGGCCCACTAGTATTTGCTAAAATTGGTTTAACAAATATTATATTTTTGGACTCTAGATAAAAGATAGTAATATGTAATAAATAATATTGTGAGAAACTTTCATTGCATCAATGTTTCATATTTTATATTGATCACTGGATTATTGATACAATAACATGAAAACATGTATCAAACCGTATAATCGTTAGGGTTCCAACTCACCTAGCGGCACGTCGGGATGCACCTCGTAGCGGCCGTAGAGGAAGCCGATGCGCTGATGGCCCGTGGCGCGCCAGTAGGCTAGGAAGCGTTCTACGATGGCGGGGTGCTCCACTAGCACGTTGTCTACGTGGCGGTACACCTGCCTCGTCAGCGTCACCGATCGGGGCTGGCAGGCGGAGCACACGCCGCGGGGCCACGGAGGGTGGTCACGGCACCCTGCCCGCAGACACATTCACGTCTCTCACAATGGTACATGTACCCTTTCTTATGTGTGCGTGCACCAACACGTACGCACGCACGCCATCATTACTCATACACTTACCTGTGACCTTATGTCTATACATACTTGTGTGTTAAGTGCCTATTACATTACGCTATTTCTCGGACCCTGTTTATCGGGTCCCGATTTATCGGGCCCTGTCTGGCGCGTGGCCTATTACATTACACGATTTCTCGGACCCTGTTTGTCATGTGCCTATAAAAGCGCTGCCTGCATAACTCGCTCTCAGTCGAATCGAAAGTCGATCGTCGAACGTTTTGCACATCTAGCACTAGGGCACCGAGTTTATCAAAATCCCAAAAAAGGCTTAGCGGTGACTTTGGCTGTCGGTACCGTGCAATCTACATAAAAATATAAAAAATATTTTTTTACAAAAAAATAAAACCGACTTCAAAAAGTCATAAATAATATAAGAATAATACAACATCACAGTTTTGTATTGAAGTTGGTGCCTTTTAAGTAGCTATATTACCTAATTGTTCTTATATTTTTTTAAACTTTGAAGGTGATCTTTGCTTGGCACCGACTTCAATATAAAACTGCGATGTATTCTTACATTATTTATGACTTTTTGGTGTTTTTGAAGTCGGTTTTATTTTTTGTTTAAATACATTTTTTTCAATATTTTTAGTTAAGTTCTTATACGAGTATGCGTATTAGAATTTGAGCCAAGGCAAACACTACAATAACTTAAAATAAAACGTCATTCTCTCTAAACAGCTTTGAAAGAATTATTAATGATTAACCTTACATCATCAGCTCATGTCATGCTCAGTCACATGACACGATGACTACCTACCAGACGCAAATACGAGTACATGAATATCCTAAGAAAAGATATAAAACACGTTGGACGTGCCTATAAAAATTTAAGGGTTTTGCTCGATTTGCCCAGGATTCCATCATCAGATCATGACATGGTGACAATAAGTCCAGCCCCGGAGTGTACTCTTTCGATTACAAAAAGAATTTTGAAAATCGGTCTACAAATGGCGGAGTAATCGGTGAACATACATAAAAAAATAGATACAGTCGAACATAGAACCTTCTCCTTTATTATATCTATTTGAGTAGGCTTTATGTTCTTTTTCCAAAGATATGGCATATCCCTATAAACTTCAATAAAACAAAATAAATAAAATCCCCGAAAAAAAAATATACTCCAAACCTAAACACACTAGCAATTTAAATCGACGTATAAACCCTGCGCTCGCGGCCACACGACTGAGCTCCGTACACGATCTACAGCGTGGCAGGGAGGCAGGGAGGTCGGTCGCCCTATTTAGGGACCCTGCCTCCCTGTTTCTTATTACACTACCCTGTCCCTGCCGACAGGGCCCGAGAAATAGGGTAATGTAATAAGGCCTTTAGGGACACACACAGCAAGCAAACATACATACACACTTGGATAGATGCCAAACTCATTATCACAGTATCCATTTTTATATATCTTCACTGCTAATGGCTTACTTTAATTAAATATGGCTTTGTTTTAACCTAAAAGGAAGTCAACATTCTGCAAATATTTTATTTTGGTACAAATTCTTATCGCGGGCCTCTCCTTGAAATTTATACTTACAGACGCTTGACATCACTCTGTGCAGTATACATACATATACAGTGGTGGTCATATACGACTTATTCGTCAACTGGCGAGTGCAAAATTCGCGAGCGCGCGCCAGTTGGCACCTTCCGATTTTACCTATTCTATTTGTCGTCAACTCGCTCGATGTTGAAATCTGACATATTTATGGATAGCTACAAAAATGTTTTAGTAAATTTAAAATAGGTACCTATTTTAGATGTATAATGGTCTATTTCACCAACCATTACTTAGCTTAGGTAGCCCCTAAGACGCATGCTGTCACTTTTTGTCTTTAATTAAAATAATGTGACAGCATGCCACCTAAGGTAAGAGTCCCCTAAGCTAAGAAGAGGTTGGTGAAAATGGCCATAAGATACTTATACGACGTAAGTTTAAAATAAAACTAAACATAGTTTTGAGATAAATATATAAATCAACATGACAAAAAACTGCTTATTGCCCTAACAATTATCAACAATATCATAATGTCTCAAGAATTTGGCTTATTACCAATTATATTAAATGTCGAAAACTAAACAATGTGAATGAAGTGCACTATGAATGCAAAAAATTGCATTTAGCCGGGTACCACCCGCCATTGTTATTGTTGACACGAGTGCAATTCCTTCTCAATATTTTTTGTGAAAATTGTAGTTTTTGTTAAGTTTTATAATTAAGTATACGTTTCACATTAGAAGTGTAAGTCTATACCTATTTTAACTAAGTTAAATCATTTTAAATTTACCCCCACAATACCACGAAAAACATCCACATTTTAATATTTTTCACTATTGAACAATGAACTGTTAATGTCAGGTAAAATTTAACGCTGAATGGGGGCCGCGAGAAATTCACTCCTGTCAGGCGAAAACATTCAGAAATACAAGCAAATTGTAATAGGTTGGTTACCCTCAGTTTCACTCGGGTGATTCTCGAACGCTATCAGGTAAAATTCACTTGAACCCGAGTTAGAATTACTTGTTTTCAAACGTACCCTCGGTTAGGTATTTTATTTCCATAGTTTCTCCACAGGCGGCAGCCCTAAATGCTTATTTTTATTATTAAAACCAAAGCACGCTAAAGAACAATTAACGTGTATCTACGCAATCGCCCGCAAATCATGCCCATGTACTGTTTTGAGCCAACATACCATTCGTAACGGCATAAAAATTACTTCAAAATTCTACTTAAATGTGTCAATAACACACATTTTCAGTTAATTTATGTAGGGTTTCTTTAGAGTGAGGTAATATTTTCATACTGCGATTGTTGCGTAGGCATATCCATAGGCTAAATGATCTAAGCCTGTATCATGTCATGCGTTATCAACTTATCAGTAGATAGTCGGTACTTTACTGAATCTAATGATCATGAATCAGCCAACCCCGGCAAAGCTGCGGGTAATAGCTAGTTTCTTATAGTTTATAGTTTTTATTTAACTGTACTTTACATGTGCGCACAAGTTGACGACAAAAAAATAAAATAAATTCGGAAGGTGCCAACTGGGCACGCTCGCGAGTTTCGCACTCGCCAGTTGAGGAATAAGAACGCTTCTGGCAAAGCCAAAGTCAGTCTCCCTTACAATCAGGTAAGATGGTGGCCAAGAGCTACTCTGTCGTATGAAAAAAAGAAACACCTCTCTCTAACCTCCTTTGTCAATCTGTTGTAAGCATTTCCAAGAAAATGCATAAACTGAGGAATGTCGACCTACAACCACACACCTTTTTTTTTTTAATTTGTACTGCCAGCTTATTTTCATTTTTGCAGATATTATGAGCAAGCTTTAATTATCAAAGTTTTTAACTAACCTGGTTTAATTTTGAATGACATTTCCTCTAATGCAACAAATTTTCCAGATGTCATCTTGCGTAAGTATGAGTGAAAGGACATGTGTTTAATGTTGTGTTCCTTAAGGTAGTTCTCATCCCACGGTTCTAATGGAGAGCAGTGCACACAACACCCATTGGAATTGTGTCTGCATCTGTGTAAAACATCAGTAACATTGACCATCTAATATATAAAAATCCCGTGTCACAGTATGTGTTATCGAACTCCAAAACGGCTTAACCGATTTGTATGAAATCTTTTGTGTATATTTAGCAGGTCTGAGAATAGGTAGTAGGCTATTTTTATACTGCTAGGTGATAAGGATAGCCCTCACCAGATTTTTTTGACAATATCTTTTTATTTTTTTCACCCTTCCTTCTACCACTAACCCACATTTTTAATAACATAACTAGTATTTTCATTGGCAATGGGTAGTTTGCGGGCACACCTAGTATTTTTATACAATAATCAAACAACTGAGCAGATGTTGAGCAGTTTCTGTAGCATAATATATGTAGCATATTGCAAACAGAGTCACTAGTGCAATGCTGATGTAAAACCCATCTTATAACATTCTAATATGCAATGAAAATGAACATGAATGCATTGCATGTTCCAATTAAACTTGATCATACAAACATGTACTGACAAACTTAGAATATGTGTGTCACAGCTTTCATTCTTGCCATGGAAGTCATAAGACTGACTGACTAAGGGTGTTTGCCACAATGACACATTTGCAAAATGGTGGAAATCTCAAAACCAAATCCAACACCAACCCATCTGGCCAGACTTATGTAGTAGGTCAATTCCTCTGTGTCTAAGAGACTAATGCCCAACAGTCATATGTATGTATGTGAGTTGAAGTGATTGTTGTTATTAATATAAGTATAAATTAGGTAAACAGAATAAAAAAATACATACAGTTTTTCATCCCTTTGCCGTTGTATGGTTCCAGGCATTTGATATAATTCCAAATCAACTTCATCCTCCTCCAATGCTACAGTATTAGAATTAGAGGCTGTTGGAATCTGAGCTGGTGGACCTGCCTTAGCTGGTTCTCCAAATGGCTTATTGTTAGCCTGTGTAAAAAATATAATTAGTGTCATACTGTCCTCCAGACTAAATCATCTTTAATTTATATAATATGTTCACATTGTTTGTGTTTATTGTAAGAGGAAATGATGTTGCTTACTTCAACACTAGTGGAGGGTTGTTCAAATAATACAGCTCCGTTGACAGGACTTAAGTAAACCATGTCTCCGTGTCGTAATCCATAATCTCGTAACTGCCGCGATTTGCTGGATACGATTTCCTCTTTGCGCTGCCGGTCCTTATGCAAGGCGAAGCCGAACGTAGTAAGGTGAAGGGCCTCATATACGCGCTCAAACAATAACGCCGTTACGTCTGTGTCCAGCACCTCGACGCGAGCCGTGCCTTCTGATGATTGCACGCGCAACGTCTGCAATAAACTAGTTCATTGTTAACCTAGCATAAATTCAAGGATTTTGACAAAACTGCACTGTCATTAGATTCAATCGCTTAGTTACTACATTAAGACACTGTAATGAGTTGTTAATTCAAATGAATTGACATAATAAAATTAGATATCAACTCATTATCAGAATCAGCAGTTTGCAACTCAAACTTATAAAGAAATTTCTATCCTGGTTTCACTCTTTAAGAGTGTTTGTTTACTTTATATAGAAAATTTGTTTGATTTAGTTTAGTAATTTATCGCGACGACGACACAAAAACATTACCATTTTCTTTAAACCAGACATTTTTGTAACTAAACTAAAATAACTGGAAACTCTGAAAAGGCAAACATAGAGTACAGTGACATAGCTAAATTTTTTTTATTAACCTGTGTGACCATCTCAAAAACGACAAATCTGCCCGACCCGGGGGGCTACCGCCTAACTCATAGCGATCACTCGCTATCGCTCTCTGGCATTAGAACAATAGCTCTAATGTCATCTGTGACATTAAAACTATTGTTGTAATGTCATGATAACGATAGCGAGTGTTCGCTTTGAGTTGGGCGGTACGGCCGCCGGTCTAAAATCTGCTAAATGACCCAAAAAATGCCAAAAATAGGTATGCCATCTTCTCTCAGAACAATAACTAAAGCATATAAGTATAATTTGTGAAGTAAACTTAAGACGTTTTTAACCTACACACTTTGTGATATCTGACAGTCACATTTTTAACAAATAGACAAAATTATGACTTCTGTAAAAAGCTGCAGCTCGTTACAATCACTGACAGAAGTATTACCCTATCAAAATACGTAAGCCGTCTGGACAATTTATAATATTCTACATTTAAACCATTTTAAATCAGCATCATAAACTTCACCAAAATAATGTATTCCGTTAGTCAAGCTCTCCATTTGATACCCAAATTATAGGAGTGCATTGAAAATAACTAGTCCGTCATCTTGGATGTTCCGCCATGTTTGGTTTATTATACAGCTAACCATGCCTTGTCATCCCAACTAAACACTTATAGGTACAACATTTTGGCAGAAATGGTTAGAGAGGGTCGTTATTACGATAGCAGATAATATAATGCATTATATGAACGTAACGAATAACACATTATTGAGCAACGGATTATCCTGCTATCATTATAAACTGCTGTTGATATTGTAGCGTTGTAGCGCAATGACTGACGTTCCACCCACCGCGCTGTTGCCAATAGGCTAGTTGACCCTTTTTTAAAGTAGGGCTTAAAATGTTCATAATTGTTGTATTAGACCATAGCACATGAATATTATTTTTTTCGATGGCTAAAAAGTGCAAAAAATCTATTTTAAATTAAGATTTTCAATTTTGGACCGAAAACACGGTCAGCCATGATAGTCTGTTCATTATCTGTGGCAATGACGTCAGTCTTATAGTAAACAAAGCACGGGGGCGAAATAACCTCACAAAAACAATCATCACATCATCACCACAGCTCATATACGTCCCCACCGAGGGGTTCGAGCCTACCCTATGTTAGGGTGATTAGGCCTTAGTCAACCACGCTGGCCCAGTGCGGATTGGTCGACTTCACATACACCATTGAATTTCTTCGCAGATGTATGCAGGTTGCCTCACGATGTTTTCCTTCACCGTAGGAGCGTCGGATAAATGTACATATGAAATTCGAAACGAAAAACACATTGGTACATGGCGGGTCTCGAACCCTGACCCCCCGATTGGAAGGCAAGTGCCGAGTCCACAGCGCCACCGACGCTCTTATCACAAAAACAATGTTTTCTATTAAATATCACAAAATATAGTAAAACTGTATATGGAACGGGACAATAGAACAGTAATATAGAAATACCTCTTCAAAGACTCCAGGAAATCTGTGGATTAGACGTACACAGTGATATAGACATGCGAAATATTTGGTTAACACTCGCTTAAAGAAATCCTGTAACTATCTACTGAAACTCAAATGTATTTTTGCGAAAATCACATTAATGTAAGTACTATAACTGAATAACTCAATCTATGTAGGTACTTCAGTTTCAACTTAAACAAAATATAAGTTTTTAGGTTGTATGTAAAATCAAATCTGTATGTAAATTAATTAAATTTTTATCTTTCAGTTAGAATGAAAACTGACTGCAGCCGACCAACCAAATTTTAACTTGACCAGAAAACTGAGAGAAAACTTGACCATTTACGCCTTTTTGATTTAATCTAAGTTATACACTGACACTAGATGATGTTTCAAGGAAAAGAATATGTACTTATGTCCAATTGAATAATGATGTAATTGAATATTAATTAAAAAGTATGTAATACAAACAAAAATATCAAAGTTTCATAATGAATATATTTATCTAAACAACTTTTACTTGAATTTACTGAGTACCTAATTAAAATTTGTTGCTTTCAGTGGTTACTTAATGAGAACTATTGTGTACTAACCTGTTCTCCTCCTGACAACGAGATTGATAAGGCAGTAAAAGTTGTGCAACATAATACAAAGCAGTGCATGCTCAGCCACAACATCAAAATGTGACCCGTCAACTAGAACAACATTATGTCAACAAAATAACTCAAGTATTCATATACCAAAGCACCATAGAAGTAAATAGGTCCAGTTTGGTAAAACTGAAAGATGTTATATCTTCACTGATTAAACCTGCTGGCCACCATGGCTGGTAAATTTCAGAACAGCTTACGCAAGAATATGCAAGTTATCCATTTTAAAGCCGTATACAAATATATTAAATGTGATTGCTGTGTTGTCAGCCTGTGCTCTTCTTAATTTACAAGACCCTTCTTATTAAATAAATAATATAAAGAATTTTTTTTTCTTTACTTTATACATAACAAACATCTAAAGATGACATAATAAATTTTTGTACTACATTAGTCATTATGTTCTTCACAAAAAAAATGTTCTATGTTTATTTGACAATAATGACTTGTAAAGGTTTAAGTTGAATCAAAATATTTTAATTTGAAATGCATGTGTTTTATTTTTCTGTTACACCTTAAAAGATTTATAATATTTTATAGGTTTGTTACTCAAATATAGTATATGTTCCAAAAGTACAAATAGGTTGAATAGAGTTAGATCAAATTTATTAATTTGTATATATTGCCTTAAGGTCGCAGGTAATAAAAGTCAAAATAATAGTAAATTGATTTATTATGAAGTAATACTTTCATATAATTTAGGAAAAATGTAGTATAGTTTCCAAAATGACACTATTTGATCAATAAGTTTTTTGACATTCAGATTGTTAGAACAAATACCTATTATAGCTAATATTGTCACCTTTTGAGTGTTTTCAAAATGACATACTGCTAGCAACACAAAAGTATATAAGTTTTGTTTGCTTTAGCACAAAACATCTGCATCTATACTTGAGTTAAGCATACTGTTCACAGTTTTCCGTCTTTGATAATTAACATTATCTTCAGTAAAAGAGCATGACAATTTTGTATTAATCTAATTTTATGGATACCGTTTGTTGAATAGACTATTACAGGGTATTAATCAGAAATGAGGTCACATTTTGCAAATTTCAACCCAAATCTTCATCTTTCAACTTTTATCCACATTTCATTATACTCGTAGGTGTCTGCAAGATTTCCCAACAAAAGAACCATCATGTGTTATGCACTGGCTGACTTTATAGCACATGGAAGCTGTTATTGTTTATAACGAAGCTCGAACTAAAGAGCACTTCTGTATTGATGATTCGTGGTTTAGTTTTCTATGCACTTTATTCTTTCTTCATTGAAGAGGCCTTTTATTTTTTAAGAAATATGTCACAATCTGTGTCTGTGAATGTATATATATTTTTCCTCCCAGTAATTTTCTTCATGCTTGACAAATGAACAACTGCCAATCTTTCTCTTTTTATGTTCATTTACAAATTCTTGCAGTATTACACTGGTATTTGACACATGATCCTGATGTTTTCTTTTCAACATTTCTCTTGAAGTAAATATTTTTAGTGTTTATTTGACTTTTGAGAGATAGAATTCTATCCAATAACATTCAACTGCTGTACAAAATAGCTCCTCACTGTGATGGTGCAACCACACCAAAAATGCATGTTTGCAACTCTCTTCTGCCGCGTGACAATCTTGACAAGTACACTTGTAACCGTTCTTCATTATAACAGTATTGAAACTGTACTTATATTGTTTAGAGCGATACACAAAGAATCTCCTGACCATCAATCTGTCTATTTTCGGAAGATTTGTACTATCTGCTCTCACAAATCCAACATCAATGGTTGATTTTGCTATTAATACAAATAATTTACGATATTTACAAATATAATAACGGAGACTTGGACGATTTTTTGCCAGTTTTAGGAAAGAATAGTGCAAATCGACGAGTTGTTGAATCAAATTTGACATTTCTTTGTTTACTATATGAGTGACGTCACGGCCCTGACCACAGGATATCAAAGCGTTTACGGCGTGAGATAAAAAAAGATTATTTCTAGCATGTTCAAATTAAAATTTTACGGCAATCATTCATTGTTATTTATTAAAATCGGTATATTGTGGAACCTTATGCCAAATACTGTTAGAAATAAACAATATTTTAATAAATTTTGATATGAGTCAACTACCCTATTAGAGATGAGAGTAACGACTGTTTCCAAATAATGAATAACAGTGCTGTGTTATTTCCATATAACTGTTATTGTAAACTGCTGTTCGTTATCCTGTTATACTGCTGTTTTGCACAATGAACAACAGTGTATTCACACTGTTACCAACATCGAAATAGTTCCAAATAGGAGCGATCGGGGCTCTTATTCTCGGCATTTTTAATATTTAAAAATACTTAACACTATCTATAAAACAATTATTATTTACACTTACGCAAACTTTTAATTACGCACTTACACACTGAAATAATTAAATCGTAACAAAAAATAATCACAATTTCTCTAATTGGATCTGTTGCTGAACTGAATTGAACGAACAATAAAATTTTAAACAGCAATCTCATTCAAAACAGCAGTATAACGAATAATTATTATTCACCTGTTATTTCAAATCGTCGCGATCATCAAACATTTTAAAGTGAACTTTACGTCAATGTGAGAAAGCACAAAAATTAGTGGTTTGCGATTATTGTGTCGTGACGTGACTCGTGCAGTTTATATTGCTATCTCCCGTACACACCTATTGCGCTCTCGCTCTTTGCTTCACTCTCGCGTTACGTTATCAGCAACAGCGCGGTGGGTGGAACGTCAGTCATTGCGCTACAACGCTACAACATCAACAGCAGTTTATAATGATAGCAGGATAATCCGTTGCTCAATAATGTGTTATTCGTTACGTTCATATAATGCATTATATTATCTGCTATCGTAATAACGACCATCTCTATTGCCAATAAGCGATAACGTAACGCGAGAGTGAAGCAAAGAGCGAGAGCGCAATGGGTGTGTACGGGAGATAGCAATATAAACTGCACGAGTCACGACACGATAATAGCAAACCACAAATTTTTGTGCTTTCTCACATTGACGTAAAGTTCACTTTAATATGTTTGATGATCGCGACGATTTGAAATAACAGGTGAATAATAATTATTCATTATACTGCTGTTTTGAATGAGATTGCTGCTTAAAATTTCATTCTTCGTTCAATTCTGTTCTGCCCCCCTAGACAAGATGCCTTTCGATAATCGCAAACGCAATCGCTAAATGGATAATGTATGAGATTTGACAATTGCGCTCGAAAGCTAAACGAGGGCTTATGTCAAATCGCATACATTTTCCTTCTAGCGATTGCGTTTGCGATTATCGAAAGGCATCTTGTCTAGGGGGTCTGTTCAGTTCAGCAACAGATCCAATTAGAGAAATTGTGATTATTTTTTATTACGATTTAATTATTTCAGTGTGTAAGTACGTAATTAAAAGTTAGCGTAAGTGTAAATAATAATTGTTTTATAGTTAGTGTTAAGTATTTTTAAATATTAAAAATGCCGAGAATAAGAGCACCGATCGCTCCTATTTGGAACTATTTCGATGTTGGTAACAGTGTGAATACACTGTTGTTCATTGTGCAAAACAGCAGTATAACAGGATAGCGAACAGCAGTTTACAATAACAGCTATATGGAAATAACACAACACTGTTATTCGTTATTTGGAAACAGTCGTTACTCTCATCTCTAGAATGGTTGTGTTCACGACCGATTGCCATAGCCTAAAAAAGTGAAGTGAAGGTACAACATTTCTGCTCACTAGATTGAAGTTTCGGACTGGGGGGAAGCTAACAGAGTCGAGTTCAATGCCTCCAAGACCCAAACGTGTCTTTTTAGCTCCAAGCGGAACCCGTTCAACTTGGTTCCCACATTCCGAAGTGTACCCTTGCCTTTAACAGACCATTTAAGCCTACTGGGCATCGACCTATCACCGAACCTTTGGGCGTTCTATTGAGGCGAAGGCGGCTACTGCAGCTAAAAAGCTTAGCATACTCTCGAAGGTTAGGCGGTATTTCACGCCGGGGCAGCTTCTTACACTTTATCAAGCACAGGTCCGGTCGTGCATGGAATACTGTAGCCACCTTTGGGACAGCTCTGCTAAGTACCAGTTATCTGCCCTTGACTCGGTGGAGCGCCGGGCGAAGAGGTTGATCGGTGAAGAAGACACTCTGAAAATTTCAAATTTCCAGAGGCTTGAACATCGCCGCGCAGTGGCCCGTTTATCGGTTTTTACAGGTTACATTTCGGAGAGTGTTCCCAAGAGCTGTTTGTTCTTATTCCACCATCTCCCTTTTACTACCGAGGCACCCGGAGAACGGCAAAGACCCACCCCTACGTACTAGAAATTCCACTGCTCTGCACGAAACGTTTCGCTTCCACTTTTTTAATACGTACTGCAAAGGAATGGAATTCTTTGCCGTCCTCTGTGTTCCCACCTCATTACAACCCGGGTCTTTTCAGGACCAGAGTGAGTCAGGCAAGATGAGGACAAGTGTCTACCCATCATCTATAAAAAAAATGTAATAAAGTAATTTATTATTATTTAGTTCAATAATGAGTAACCAAAAATATAAGGTATTTATGACATCTGCCAAATCCTGCCACTTTTTTCAATCGTCCGCATATTCTGCCAAAGCCTAAATTTGCAAGCCAAATCTGCCAAAATGGCAGAAATCTGCCATAAATGGTCACTGCTACTAACCATGATGACCATGACATGCAATTGACATCTTTTTGCTTTCAGGAAAAGCAAAGAAAACTAAGTCCATACAGCCCACTATTAGAAACGTTCAGGAAAACTATAATCGGAGTAGCTATTCGGATCCGGGGAGCTACCGCCTAACTCATAGCGATCACTCATTATCGCTTTCGTGACATTAGAACAATAGTTCAAATGTCACCTGTGACAATAAAACAATTGATCTGATGTCACGATAACGATAGCGAGTGATCGCTTTGTGTTAGGCGGTACGGTCGCCGGTGGGTTATTGTCTAAGAAAAAAAATATTTTACAAAAAATAAAAACCGACTTCAAAAACTCTGAAAAGTTAAATATAATATAAGAATAGGTACAGACAAAATCCCACTTCTATATTGAAGTCGGTGACAAATTTTAAGACTTTCTAGGGGATCATTGTTTGGCACCTTCAACATCAAACTTCAATATAGAAGTGTGATGTTGTCTGTACCTATTTTTATATTATTTTGAACTTTTTAGTGTTTTGAAGTCGGTTTTTATTTTTTGTGAAATATTTTTTTATTTAGAAGTCGGTTAAAAATCTATCACGGTCGCCTTTAATTTCACAGCCATTGCGGCGTGAACACAAGACTCTGCGCCGACATCCTTTTTTTTAAAGGAGTGATGGATGGGCTGCGACTGTCAAATTGTAAGCGATCGCTATAGATTTTTTCATAGACAATAATCCCCCCGGATCTCTATAGAAGTTCTTTGCTATTCGGACACAATAAAAGCGTAATCGAAAAATAACATGCGATAAACTTAAAACTGTGGGTTATATAGATTAGGTTAGATATTGTGACCACACACAGCGGAGCGAGCAGAGCATTAAACTGTATGTTTAATGCTCTGCTCGCTCAAAATAAATTATTAAGTAAAATCACAAGTAAAATACACCTTGTCGCCATATTTTCTCGCCTGGGTCCATATAGTAATCGACTTCTAAAGTAACCGGGGTCCGTATAGAATGGAAATGCTTTGTGGACCCGATAGTAAATTGTTGGTTAGGGATATTCTGACAACACACTGGAACTGAAATGAAACTACATGTTTCATGCTTCTGGTCCGAATAGCAATCGACTTCTATAGGGACCCGGGTCGAATAGACACACCAACAAAAATATGTAATTTTCACTACTATGAGATTGATATTAATTTTCATTTCCATAACTACAGAATTGGCAATAAAAATATCGCTTAGCTTTATGGAAATTTCGCTGCCTGCTCTACCCAACAAATAAAATGTTTAAAAAAATTGAGCGTCGATGACACGCCTGTTATACATAGATAAATAAAAATAGATTCTAAGCTCATTAGGATTCAATAAGCTTTAAAGGTTGATAAATATAGATTCATAGTCTGATTTTTAATTCGACGGAATTCTGACATTTCAGAAGTATTGCCAACAATGAAAAATTCTTCCTAAAAAGGGAGAGCATTTTAGCAAAATAAAAAATAGACCTTTATGGAATTTAAGGTTTGAATTAAAAAAAACTAAGACTTAAAAAATTACTGATAATTTTAAAATGGTAATTACATTGTTTAATGTCATATTATTGAAGTTACAATAATTGTCAAGGAAATAATTTTTCTATTACTGGGATCCCTGTTCATTAATCCATAGGCTGCCAACTTTTGTAAGAAAAATCTCTTCGTTTGTAAAATTTTTGCTTCTAAGAGCCAATATAACAAGATGTCAAATCTAAAATTAAAAAAACTATTTACGCCTCGTCATGCACCGCGGTACGAGTTGCGCAAAGTGAAACAATTAATATTAGAGCGCATATAATGTCACAGCTGAAAAGTGGCAAGAATGCATAAACTATATTATTAAAAAAGAGGATAAAATGTGCCCTCTTAATGATCTGATGGATAGTGTGTGTGATTCTTTTATAGTCCGAGTTGATGATGATGACGACAATGATGATATGTGATGATAATTAATAAATATTTTTATTTGTGAAATATGTTGTTTTACTCTGTTTTACCATTTAAAAATTTACATTCTAGCTAGTCTGCATTGAGTGCACAAAACAAACATTATTTACAGTGTCATTACTTGATCTAATTCAGTTTACCATATTTTTTGTTAGTAAATATTTAAATAATTCTAAGCAGAAAAGGTTATTGATATATGATTTGTCTATGGATGATATCTGTCAGAATTCCGTCGAATTAAAAATCTGTGAATACTGTGAATACTAAACATAGTTGAGTCAAGAACTGTGGAATTCATTATATGTATTGTTGTCAAGTGTTGAAATGTCAAGGTTCGATTACTATCTAGCTATTGTATTGTTCACTGTGAATACTAAACATAGTTGAGTCAAGAACTGTGGAATTCATTATATGTATTGTTGTCAAGTGTTGAAATATCAAGGTTCGTTTGCTATCTTGGTAAGTTGTGTCGTTTGACACTAGATGGCGTAATCAGTCAAATATTATAATCCTTGTGATTGTTAAGCCCGTCACAGACGTAGCTATAATATATATTAATATGAATCATAGCAAGACATATTACAACATAGAAATTTTCAATATAAATTTTCGAGTGACCGCACACGCATCTATAATATATATTTCTATGGCGTCACCAAAATATGTCGACAAATATATCTCGGTATATTTTGCCATATTAGTACCGCAGACCGAGTGAGGGCAAAATATATATTATAGTATAGCTCCCGTCTGTGGTAGTTTGCTATTATATAATATATCTCGATATATTATATAATATATCGATATTAACTACTACGTCTGTGACGGGCTTGACTATTGTTAGTAAAACAGCTTCTAGGTCAATATAAAATTTACAACAGCTGATTTGGTTATATCTGATGTTTATAGGATAAGTATGTACTTTATTGCGATTATTTGTATCCACTTACCTTATTATTCTTAGTATTTTACTGCATTCTTCGGTTTTGGAGAAAATATTTGCATTGTAATACTATCGTCACACTGTCGTATGAATTTCGTAAAATCCTTTATATTTTATGTAGCTAACACTCGTGTTATTACATCCAATGAGTCACCACAACGATTTTTGTTATCAGCATATCTAAAAAATAGGTAACTCGAAAAAAAAGAATCTGTTTTTATTTTTTTTCTACCTTCAAAAATGACTGAGATATTAAACGTTAAAGTACGGCCTCCGCGGCAAAATCCGGTTAAGCGACCGCGCCAACGTGTGACGTCACGCTGCGAGCTGCCAGTCGTTGCTTGCGTACACCTACAAGTTCAATTGTTTTTCTTATAGTGAATGAATAAAATGGTTAAGAAATATTGTATTGTCCCTATGT
This sequence comes from Schoenobius gigantellus, assembly GCA_963935595.1. Classification (NCBI taxonomy): domain Eukaryota; kingdom Metazoa; phylum Arthropoda; class Insecta; order Lepidoptera; family Crambidae; genus Schoenobius; species Schoenobius gigantellus. The sequence continues at coordinate 19,794,246 of OZ012543.1, forward strand.
ATACTAACTCCAGTAAAAACACACCAAAAAGTGTTTTTTTCTGTATCATATAATAAAAATATTCGGAAAAAATGGTTAAAAGTTATGAGAAGAGCAGATCCTCTCACAGCCTCAGTCACGTGCATTGTTGTGAAGATCATTTCGACGTAAGTTTTGTGTTTATTATATTATAGGTATACATCTGTGTTTCTTTTTCGCAATAGATACCTAATCTGAAACTATAGTTGAATGTGCAGGTTAATAACATCGCGAGCGGCGAAGAACGCGCTCCCTGGTTTGAGTAGGCGTTGGCGATGACTTTTTGTTTTAAAAAACAAACCCAGGTTTATTACATCTAATCACAAATGGCTTAAAATGTTAGTTTTACCTATTACGTACCTAGCCACACAAGACTACAGTAGTAGATCCTAACATATTATAAAACAAAGTCCCCCGCCGCGTCTGTCTGTCTGTCTGTTCGCGATAAACTCAAAAACTACTGCACCGATTTTCAAGCGGTTTTCACCACTCGATAGCGTGATTCTCGAGGAAGGTTTTAGTATATTTTTTTTTCTTTTTGTATTTATTTCTGTGTATATTAACGGTATTTGTTGAAGATGTCGGGAAAAAAAATTTAAGGCGATACGTGGTTCGCGGGCTCAGCTAGTACTTAATAAAGTTAGTCATGTATGTTGATAGTCAGGGGTAAAGAACAAGTTATTTCTAGGTTTTTTGTAATATTATTTCAAAAGTATGTTTACCAAGATCACACCTGGTACCTACCTATAACACTGACTGTAAAGTCAGGTGTAACAAACTTTCAATTGTATTGATCTTACATAAAAAATAACAAAAAAGTAAATATGATTTATTTATTATTACTAGCAGATGAGTTTAACTTGGTGAGGTTTGAGTGTTTGAGGTGAGGTATGAGGTCTGGGTGTTTTTTTGTTTGTGTTTATTACATTAAACCAGGTCATATCGATACTGGGTATTTTAGTGGAGCGCAATCTTCAAATGCTACGCTTAATATTCGGCCACGGTAATAGTATACATATACGGTACGGTATAGAATGACTTCATAGAAACGGCCGAAACGCGCTATGCCCACGCGCCTCGATCTGGGATCGCATAGCTACAAGGGCTGTCAACAAATGCAGTTCGCCGCAGGGTCTACGCACGAGTCAAACGGAGCGCACGGTCGGTAAGCGAGCAGCCCTATCGCGGAACACGCATAGGGAATGCAATCCGGATTATCCGTAATCGGAAAAATCCGGACATCTGCACATTTTTACTAGACCTCCAAATCCGGATTTGAAAATCGAATCCGGATTATTTTATAATAAGAAATTTTTCAAAAAAATCGAAATGAGCGAGTTTGCTGTTCGCATGTATCGCGTCGCGCGCGAGTATAGACTTGTCGAGTCTATCGGCTCTGAAGGTTAGCGGGGCGCGGCGCGGGACGCGGGTCGAGCAAATAACCAAAAAATCCAAATAACAAAAAAAATAAAAAAGCATTTGATTCGATTTTCATGTGCTTTTATTTTAATCCATAAAGTCCGTAAAATCCGGATTGGAACAAAATCCGTTCTTAAAAATCTGGATTTTAAAACAAACGGATGCCACGCATCAAGCGATGCCGAGCGGCCGTAGGTATAAAATTCCAAAGAGGGGCCGAGTCCACATACTGTATTATACTATTACCGTGATTCGGCTGTCGACTTCATTGTATTTTAAGTGTAATATGGCTAAACGCGCACACGATGCTCCGGAGTAATACGGCATTTCACAGTGTATTCCTTTTTTACTTCCCTTCCCTTTTTAACTGCACATATCCTATGGCTTCATGGCCATAATTTTCTCACAATTATCTGTAATAAATTTTCTGATTATTATTTTTACATAGAAAATACGCAATACTTTAAATACACATACTTTACATCGATCCCATCCAAACTAAAAAAAACATCACTCAGTTTATTTGGTATAAAGGATAAAATGAACTTTTTGTGTGTATGTACCTATTAAAAAGGCAATATTAAAAAATTTAATTAAGAAAATGTTTGTCGCCTCCTGCTTGTTAAACATGAAAAATTTAAAACTGCCTTTATTATCATTTAATATTTTGGAAGTATATGTCTATGAACTTTGTCTACTTGGAAAATATTTGTAAACCTTGCCGTTTGTAACTCGACAAAAAATAAACAGTTGTCTTTTAATAAAACTTGATTGAAATACTAAAATAAATGAGTAGTTAGACATTTACTTACATTCATTTTTATTCCTCGCATTTCAATGGCTACATAATCACAATTTCCAGACAAATATCGCGCAATCATAAAAATGTCGACTTTTGGTAGGTTATCCGACTGTTCTTTTACAAAAACCTCTTTCATCACTATGTCAATTTAATAAAAATAATATCTAAAGTAATCGCTAACACAAACACAACAACAAACATTTAAAATATTTGGTGAAAACCACTTGAGAAATCAAATTTTATGCACGTAAACACTCCGCTTCACCCGCAATCGGACATAACAGTCGCAGCGTGACGTCATCGCAGTAACGCGCGAAGGAACGCAAATTTAAAAAAGCGCTGAAACTTTACCACGCTGTAACTTTGGAAATCCTGGTCCGATTTTGATGAAACAAAAACTATTATTATTTGCATAAGTACGCGCATTAAATGCAGTAACTTTTATAGTAATATTTTGATGTGTTGGTGTGACTCATTGAAAGATTATTAATAATCACAGTTTTTCACGACAAATAGTTATTAACTATTTTATATTCAATAAAAATAAAATATACGGAGCCTATGTTGACGTTGACAACTAGCGCCATCTCACCGTCATAAATATGAATATATAATATTTTTTGTAAAAAGGTATCTCGGCATCCAAAGACTTTCTCAGGACAAAGAAAATCATAAGCGTAAGAAAGGCTAGGTTTTAAACAGTATAACTCAAGATATCCAATCAAGCCAGTCAACTTCACCTGCACGCGATGCACCCTTTTTTAACCCAGTTAAAAGATTTTAGATCTACCGCAGTGGAAATGGGGCCCAGCTGCGGTTATGTGGGACTACCCCGCTAAGCGAGGTATTGTTGTAAGTTTTATAGGTATAGAGCTAAAACACGTCTTATTTGTGTAGATATTTATATTGAAGTAAGACTGAAGGATAAACATGTCAAAAATATAAAAATTAAATTTGATTACAAAGAACACATTTCTAAAGAGACCCGTAGCTATTATTTCAACACGGCCCCTTAATCAAATATAATTTTGACAAACAAGTAACAATTTACATGCATTCACCCGGTACAGCACTATTATATAATAAGAACATAATATATTATAATATGTATAAATACAAAATTAGGTATTAGGTACTATATAAGACCTAAACCATTCACACATCTATTATGAGCTATACGCTGTAGCGATTTCGTTAAGATATCAGCTGGCATTTGGCTTGACTGTAAAAAATGTAACGCAACAGACCTATCTGACACCTTTTCGCGTACAAAGTGATACCTAGTGTCTATATGTTTCGTCCTAGTGTGATGGACTGGATTAAGAGCCAAGTTTTGTGCACTCTGACTATCACTATAGATATTTACAGGACCTAGCACTAACTTACACTCACTTACGTCATGACACACTTCAGACAAAAAACGTTTTAAGTATAAGGCTTCCTTGACAGCGTCTGTTAAAGCCATGTACTCCGCCTCAGCCGAGGACAATGCCACTGTGGCTTGTTTTCTTGCTGCCCAAGATACTGGACCTCCTGCCAATTTGAAACAATAACCAGTGTAAGAACGTCGATCAACTTTGCAATTTGCCCAATCGGCGTCAGCACAGCCCTTTAAAACATTTCCGGTTTGCGAATATTTGATGGTTAAATCAACAGTGCCCTTCAAATATTGCAGTACCCGTTTAGCAGCTATCCAGTGTGTTTTATTATAACAAGTATTAAATTGGCTCAGATAGCTAATAGCGAACGCTATATCTGGGCGCGTATTCACAGCGAGGTACATTAAGCTACCAATTAATTGCTGATAGGGGTAAGTCTGTTCATCTTTTGTAGTACTTACCTCTAACTTTGTATTCGATAATGGTGTACTATACGTCTTGCAATTTTCCAAACCGAACTTTTTCAGTAGGTTTAAAATGTATGGTTTTTGATGAATAATAACATCACTTTGGCTTCTAATTACATTTAAACCTAAATAACATTTGAGATCTCCTAAATCTTTTAGTACGAAATGTTTTTGTAGACTTGAATTAATAATGTCAAACGTCATGTCATTTTGATACATAATTATTATATCGTCTACGAAAACTGCCATTAAAACTAACTCATTGTCGAAAAGTTTCGTATATACACATGGCTCTGACGGAGTTCTCATAAAACCTATTTGAGACAAGGTTTCGTTCAATTTGATGTTCCAAGCTCGTGGAGCTTGCTTAAGACCGTATAATGATTTTTGCAAAAGACAGACCTGATGTTCATGATCTTTAGCAACATAGCCTTCTGGCTGCTCCATATAGACATGCTCTTCAAGATTTCCGTTTAGGAAGGCTGTCTCCACATCCATGTGCCGCATTTTCAAATTCATCTCGGCTGCCAGCGCGAATAAAGTTCGCAATGACGAATGTCTTACTACGGGTGCAAAAGTTTCATAGTAGTCTACACCAGGCACTTGACTAAAGCCTTTCGCTACTAGTCTTGCCTTGTATTTGACAATATTATTGTCAGAATCTCGTTTTATTTTATAAATCCATTTACAGGGTACAACTTTCTTATTAGGTCTATCTACAAGTTTCCAGGTATTTAAGTTCATAAGAGCGCTATGTTCCTTATTCATAGCATCTTGCCACAGAGAACAATCCGGAGACTTCATCACTTCAGAATATGATTTTGGTTCATTTGTGTCATTATTTACAATATATGTGAGGAATTCTGGTGGCTTCCTATTCCTCTCAGGATATCGACACTCATGCTGAGACGCTTCGATGTCCTCCACACTAGTACTATCAAAATTGACACGAACACTAGAATCAGGTTCAACAAGTCCTTCGTTATTTCGGTCGTTCGTTCTTCGTTCTGTCTCTACTACCTGCTCTGGTTCCACAGAGGTATTATCAGTGAGACTGCTATCATCAGAAAATAATAAGACTGGAGCAGATGCTGAAGACGGATCGGTTGTAACAATTTTTGAATTTGTCTTTATAGGTGAAAAAGAACTTTCAAAAAATGTTACATCCCTACACTTTTTCAATTTTCTAGGACAACTAGGATCCCTAAAATAGTAGCTATTTGGGTCAGTACTGTAACCAACAAAAATAGCTTCTTCCGTTTTACTATCCAGCTTTTTCCGGTGACAAGAAGGAACATGTATGAGAGCTCTACAGCCAAATACTTTTAAGTTACTGAGATTAGGCTTACAGCCAAACCATTTCTCATACGGCGTAGAATTTTTTCTTAAGGCGCGATGAGGTGACCTATTTTTAAGATAAGTTGCTGTCTGAATAGCATCTTCCCAATATGTTTTGGGTAGACATCCATCAGCTAATATGGCCCTTGCTTTTTCAACGAGTGATCTATTGGTGCGTTCTGCAACGCCGTTTTGTTGCGGACTATAAGCTACTGTGGTCTGACGTTCGATTCCCAACGAAGAAATATATTCGGACATTTCCTTATTAACAAACTCAGACCCGTTGTCAGTCCGTAATGTTTTAATTTTTAGCCCAGTTTGTCTTTCAATATATTTTTGGAAAGAACAAAATTTGTTTTTTACTTCCGCTTTAGAAGATATAAAATAAATAAATATCATTCTAGAGTAATCATCTATAAATAAAAGCATATACTTATTGCCTTGAAATGATGACTCTGAGAATGGTCCACAAAGATCCGAATGGATTAATTCTAATTTTGTGGTCGCCCTTGTAAAAACAATAGGTTTAAAAGGTTTTCGTGCCTGTTTACCTTCTATACATGACACACACTGTTTTCTATCTACATCCTTAAAATCTATACCTACACTAATGTTCTTAAGACTATTCATACCTATACGACACAGATGTCCTAACCTCTTATGCCATAACTCATATCTACTTATTGAGTCAGAGTGCACGTCGTAGGCCGTATTTTTAGGTATATTTACAGTACAGTCCAAAGAGTAGAGTCCATCACACCGCGAACCATGTGCAATAGGATCACCTGTAAAAGAAAAGGTATTAGCGCTGTATATATTACAACCACTTTTGTCAAAAAGAACAGAAAAGCCTTTATCGACAATCCTTCTCACAGATAATAGGTTAGATTTTAAATTTGGGACATAATAAACATCTGTTAAAGTCTTTACACTAGAACTACAACTACTATTTACAGAGTCAACAGATATATCAATATCACCGACACCATCAACACTTATTTCAGTGCCATTCGCGACTGTAACTTTTCCAAAGCTTAGAGGCTTTATATTGGAAAACCAGTCTCGTTTTGAAGACATATGTCTAGTTGCACCAGAGTCTACGTACCATTTATCAGCGTCACTAGTTATACCTAAAGTGCAAGAGATTTTTCCGGTAGCTAGGTCAGTCTTCTTCTTTTGCTTCCTAGCCTTCTTTTTACGCATAGGGCAATCAGGCCGTTTGTGACCAGGTACATTGCAATCGTAGCATACAATAGGTTTTTCTTTTCTTACAGGAACATTCATTCGTGCAGCAACAACAGTCTCAGCTTCTATTTCCTCCTTATGCATTTCGTTTAGAAGTTTTGCTTTGACTAGACTTGTGGTGACCTCAACATTTGAATTTTCTAAGGCCATAATGAGAGGCTCATATTTTGAAGAAAGTCCACCAAGTAATATAGCTGCTACTGATGTATCCTCAATATTTTTGCCTATATCAGCTAGTTCTTGCACGGTACAAAGTATGGCATTTATATATGATTCTATATTAGGGAAATCGACTAGAGCCAAACGATAAAGTCTCCTTTCTAAATTTAGTCTACGCCCCATACCTTTATCTTCAAAGGTTTCTTGGAGAGATTTCCAAGCGTCTATGGCTGTTTTCGCATTTTTTACGTGAATAACAGCTGAGCCATCAAGGGTCAAGCAGATCTTAGACAAAGCTTTCTTGTCTCGTTTTAGTCTAATATTTACGGGAGTAGTGTCCCCATCGGGATAGCCTTCTATTGTTTCCCATAAATCTTCATGGATGAGATAGTTTCTCATTTTAAATTTCCATAAAGGATAGGATTCCCTATTATGAAGATTAAATGAAGGAATGGATGAGGATGAGCTTGGTCGACTATATAAGCTGTCAGACATACCCATATTTCCACTTTCATTTGTTGCCATAATTTTCAAAATTTTCTTTTACGACTTCACTACACAATTCTTTTAAATGTTAAAACGTACTTTATTCCTCGTGCTGATAACGTTTTGTTGTAAGTTTTATAGGTATAGAGCTAAAACACGTCTTATTTGTGTAGATATTTATATTGAAGTAAGACTGAAGGATAAACATGTCAAAAATATAAAAATTAAATTTGATTACAAAGAACACATTTCTAAAGAGACCCGTAGCTATTATTTCAACAGGTATACCCACTAAAAATACTGGGGAGCTCCGTCAAATCGCATTCTCGACACACAAAGGGTACTTCTCGCAATCGCTTTGTGTGTCGAGAGCGATGCTGCCCGACTAAACCGAGCTCCTCTCAAGGGTAGGGAATGTCTGTGGAGCGCCTTCAGACACCCCCTCAGCATGGGGCACGCGATGCACCCTGCTGCTCAACAAACGAAGCTCTGACGCTCCCAACTGACCCGCACTGGGCCATCGTGGTGGAAGAAGGCCTATTGGACTGGCCTGTAGTGTATGTGTGATTCTTTTATATTCCGAGTTGATAATGATGACGACAATGATGATATAAGTGATGATCATTAATAAATATTTTTATTTGAGAAATATGTTGCTTTACGCAGTTTTTTCATTTAGCACTTCAAAAATTACATTCTAGCTAGTGTGCATTGAGTGCACAAAACAAACACTATTTACAATGTCATTACTTGATCTACTTCTGTTTCATATATTTTGTTATTAAATATTTAAATAATTCTAAGCAAAAAAGGTTATTGATATCTGATTATTGACATCTGTCATTGAAGAATTCCGTTGAATTAAAAATCAGACTGTAGATACGCCAATGACCACAGGTAGATGGAGTTATGACTGCTAACAAGCAACCTGAGCTGGCCACAGAGAAACTCCAACAAGCCATTGACGCTATTATAAAGTGGCCCCTAAAATGGAGGAGGAAAATGGAGCTAACACATCAAAGTAACTTTCACACTTCGGAGAAAAAACTGCCCTCCTGTATGCCTTGAAAATTCCACATTATCACACAAAGACACTGTAAGGTATCTGGACATACACTTGGATAGCCGTTTAACGTGGAAAGTGCCCAATGAGGATAAACGCGGTTTTTAGTTTTGAATGATTATAGTCCGTAAAAAATCCTGAACATATATATAATTAGTTTTTTTATTCGACCAAAAATGAGTGAGTAGCGATTAAATGAATGCGCCACCCAGTTAGAAGTCGCACCAAGAGAGCGTGACGTCATAAGCCCCGTGACGGCCAGCGGGTCGTTGTCGCGATACTGTGCGCCCAATGCCACGCTTGGTTTTGTTGTTTAAAACATATTCGGCGTCCGATTGGTGTTTGGTTTGATAGTCAACTATGTCTAAATATTGCATTGTGCCTCAATGTAAAAAAACATCCATTAAAAAACCAGAGAAACTTCGTAAAAAGTGGTGTTACATGGCAAAGAGAGATGATAAACAACTTGTAAGGTCTAGCGAGTTGTCCTGATGTGTAGGTGCCTTTCTACGCTCTAAACTAGATTCTTAGGTACCACAGAACAAAGAAAAGGCTAGAAAGGTGATACAACATGTAAATGTAAACGACCGAAATAGTTAAATAACATACCATCCACATAATAATTGAAAATGCACTAGATTTTCATTCAATACCTAGTATTCCGGATTTATATTTATAGTTTAACCGAGTTTTATTAAAATATTATTCCTATTTTTAAAAAAAGTCTAATATTAGTAATAATATTACCGATAACACGAAATAACTACATTGGTAGTTGTAGTCAAAAGATTCGCACACAACAAGGCCTTTCTAACTTCCGTGTTCTGTGGTAGGTATATATTCTATTCTACGTATTTGGCGACATTGATTATAGCAGCATCCGATGTAAAATGGATATAATAACGATAGCTCAATCCATCAACAGGAGATGCACAATAGAGCGGCAAATCGATACAAGGTTCAACCACAAATAGATACAGAAGGCCGACTTTCTTCCCAAGTAACGCTAAGGTTAACTATGTATGTATGTTTCGAAGTAACGCTAAGGCTAGCTATGTTTCGCAGTAACGTTCGAATAGCTTGGCAATGTGAGACAGCAGCGTTTTGTTTTATATATATGAATCGCGCGCAGTCACAAACAAGCTTGAATCCTTCAATCGTGCTAAATGCACCAAGATCTGTGTATGCGCGCGTCTATTCGTGAGCAAACCTGTCTTCGCCCGATTTAGGCAGCCAGTCATCTTTATATACACAAAGTAAATGTACACAGTGTTTCATAATAACCAATAAATAATCAATGCGTTATCTAAAACTAATTATTAAAATGTGTACGCGTAATGTCATTTAACCCAAAATTTTCATGTATATCATAGTATCATTATCATGTCTATAATTTACATGAAAATTTTGGGTTGAATGACATTACGGGTAAACACAATTTAATAATTCGTTTTAGATAACGCATTAAATATTTATTGGTTATTATGAAACACCGTGTATACAGAGAGCCGTGAAGTTCAAATATTACTCTATGGCGCACGCAAGACTCAAGATACCAACAGCTGGTTATAAGAAAATGTGTTCTTATGATTTTGATTTCTTATTTCCTATACTTTATAAAAAAAAGCCTTTACAAAAAAAACGATATTTTAATTATACTTCACTTGCAAAATTGGAAATATGAAGATATAGATCCCCACTACCAAAACGCTGGAAAGTCTTTGTAAATACAATAATTTACAACTATTATGAGTTTATAACTATTCATAACTGTTATTTATTTAACAATTTATGCACGCAGAATTTAACATATTGTATAATAACATATTTTGATATACTATTAGTATGCCTATATTTATCACACAACATTAATGGTATTGCGCTTACTTTTTTAACACTATTTCAATCACAAAACCGAAGGATCTAAGTAGTTTATGGGGATGATTAATAACTAGTTCGAATAACAATATCATATTTTAAAACTCATTAAACCTAAAAACACAAATAAAACATTAGTTAACGAAAAAATTAAACCAACTTCAAAAACACCAAAAAGTCATAAATAATATAACAATTCATACACCATCACAGTTTTATATTGGAGTTGGTGCCAAATTTGGTGTAACTAACTATATTAATTGTTGTTATATTTTTAAGACTTTTAGGTGATCATTGCTTGGCACCCACTGCAATATAAAAATGTCTTATATTATTTGACTTATTGGTGTTTCTGCAGTCAATTTTATTTTTGGAAAAAAATTCTTCAATCTTTTTAGTTTATAATACATACTTTCTAGAATTTGAGCCAAGGCAAACACCAAAATAGCCTAAAATAAAACGTCTTTCGCTCTAAACAGTGTTGAAAGAATTATTTCCGAACTCCCAACCTACCAGAAACCTTCCACCATCAGTTCAGTAACATATGATGAATTCCAGATGCAAATACCTGAATATCTTCAGCAAAAACATGAAACGCGTTGGACGTGCCTATGAAATTCAAGGGTTTCCCTCGATTTTCATGGGATCCCATTATCAGATCATGACATGGTGACAATGGGACCAACTCGGGGGTATATTCTTTCGGTTACAAAAAGAATTTTAAAAATCGGACCATAAAAAGCGGAGTCCATTACTCCGTCATTTGTATTCCGATTTTCAAAATTCTTTAAAACTTTCTTTTTTAATTAGAACATTTGTTTTAATGTCGCAGGTGACATTTGAATTATTGTTCTAATAATGTCACGAAAGCGATAACGAGTGAGCGCTACCGCCTAATTCATAGCGATCTCTCGTTATCGCTTTGGTGGCATTAGAACAATAGATCTTATGTCACATGTGACATTAAAACTATTGTTTTAATGGCACGAAAGCGATAGCGAGTAGCGAGTGATCGCTTTGAGATAGGCGGTAGGGCCAGACACAGCCAATTAAGAAATTCATAAACGCAGCTGTACTGTAGTAAGTGATTTATTCATTTGCCTGTCTTTTAAAAAAGGAAATGTCAATTTTGATTTGGCAAGTCGTCAAAGAGTATGTAACACTTTAGGCGTGTTCGGGTAGCCTGTGGTGGCGTTTTTAGCATTATCAAAATTGGCGTTGATGTAAAGCGTTCGGTTAGAAGGTTATGAAATTTTTGCCATTTTTGCTCCACACCCTAACCGAACGCTACATTATCAATATGTCAAAGTCATATGCTATTATAACCTAAATTTATTTTCAGTTTCCAGATTCTGGATGTATTATGATGTATTAAGCTCGCTTCATGATTAACGATCATTAATTTCCATAAATAATGAAAATAAAATTGATTTCGTTAAAACTTATTCAATCGTGTTAAAAATTTTACGTATAGTAAACGTCAAAAATCTTAAATGTCAAAATCTGCCACTTTTGACCCTCTTCAGGCGCGTTCGGATAGCATCGAGGTGGCAAAAATAACTGTTAAAAATGACAAAATTGACACAATGAGCGTTCGGTTAGAAGAAATGTGAACAAAAGTTGCATTTTTATCTGTTTACGTCAATCGTTCGGATAGCTGAAAAAATGTCAAAAATGGCATTGTGAACTGCTAATTTCGCCCCAGCTATCGAAGAGGGTCAAAAGTGGCAGTTTTTGACATTTAAGATTTTTGACGTTTACTACGTAAAAATTTTGACACGATTGAATAAGTTTTAACGAAATAAATTTTATTTTCATTATTTATGGAAATTAATGATCGTTAATCATGAAGCGAGCTTATTACATCATAATACATCCAGAATCTGGAAACTGAAAATAAATTTAGTTATAATAGCTTATGACTTTGACATATTGATAATGTAGCGTTCGGTTAGGGTGTGGAGCAAAAATAGCAAAAATTTCATAACCTTCTAACCGAACGCTTTACATCAACGCCAATTTTGATAATGCTAAAAACGCCACCACAGGCTACCCGAACACGCCTATAGATAGCTGGGGCGAAATTGGCAGTTTACAATGCCATTTTTGACATTTTTTCAGCTATCCGAACGGTTGACGTAAACCATAGATATAGAATGGAATAGATGGGCTATAAAAGCCGTCAAACATGAGGAAAAGAGATAAACTTATACACATTGCCAAAGGAAAGAAGAAGACGGCATCATTTTTTTTTGTCTTTGTCACCGTATATAGGTGAAACTGGTAGTGGGGATTGTTTATCACCAGCGTCTGGTGCTAAACAAATACGTGTATGAAATTTGTTGTGTGAAGTATAGCTCACTGTGCAATTATTTAACAGTTTAATTAGTGTAATTGTGAACTATTTGAACATTTAAATCATGGTGCACTGCTCCGCTTTAGGTTGTAATAGTGATAGTGCTAGAAAACAGGAAAATATAACCTTGACAGGTAAGATCTAAATTGTGTCAATATTAAGCGCCAAAACTATTTTTTAAATTATAAATACAAGTTATATTGCAATATTTTATTCTTCTACTACGGTTCTCAATCATATTATGGGATTAAACATGAAATTTCAAACTAATTATAAGGTTACTATTAACCTAATAAGTTAAGAATGTCGCCATTCAATAAGGTCACCTATACAACCAACGCGTATAACATTTTGCCGGGTTATAATGATACCAGTCGCTACGACAATTTTTCCTTGATTCGTAGGTAATTTGTTACGTTAAAGGGAACTCACATATTAGTTTCTGTGTTACATTAATATTGACATATTTAAGTATAAAATTTTGAGCATTTTAGATAACAAAGGTAATTCTTTTGAAGTGAAACTTTCTATTTGCTTGTTTGTCTGTTTTTAACAGATTTCCTTCGGAGATAATTACTCGAAACAGTTGGGTTAAAGCTACTGGTCGATTGAATTGGCAGCCAACCAAGCATACCCGAATGTGTTCTAAGCATTTTGAACAACAGTGGATTCAGAAAAACAAAAAAGGCACTTTTCTTGGGAGTGGTGCTATTCCTAACTTTTTTTACAGGTCAGTAACTTATACATATTATATCTACAAAGTAAATCCCTATCAAGCCGAAACCTATATTTATTTTTCACAGACCCAACTATTTGTATAAGGGATTTCAAAATTAATTTTACAGTTTTGGATTAATGACACCAACATTTTTATAAGAGCATGTTAACATGGGTAGGTACCAAATTCTTTTCTACTATTTTGAAATGGCCAAAAATATTATTAATGGTTTGATTTTGGACATTTCCTATTTATATAACAAGTCTGACCATTAGTACAGATACAGTTTACAAATTTCTTAATTATTATTTTTAATGTTGTCAAAATTAGCACCTGCTTTTATTTTTAATCTGTATACATATTGTTTCAGGACGCATCGTTGTTGGGTTGCGGTTCAAATTTGAATACGCCCCGAAAGAGAAAAATGCGGCTTCAAATGCTGCGTTTGAAACAATCATCGAGGACATCAAGTAAAAAACTACGGGCAGTGCGTGAATCGCTTAGACGATTGGGAAAAAAGTAGCCAAACTTGAAAATGTGTTAAGTGATTTGAAGTGTAAGTTAATGATGCAAAATGAGCGGTTGGACATTTTAGATACTGTAGGAGAAACCAATAGAGATTTTCTGAAAATATTATTAAGTACATACATTCCCTTTTGCACCAATGCTTAGAAAAATTGTTAAATAAATTTTTTTACTGAAGAGTTTACGCATAATCACTACCCGCTTTTGATGAAATGTATTTGTAAAAAATATTTAAATACGCGAATTCATTGCTAATACGCTGTATTCGATGACAATAACGGAGTTATTGAAATCTAATTTTAGAAAATGTTTATTTAAAATTTTATATTTATACATTTTCTAAATCTTCACATATATTTAGTAAATGTATAAATATTGGATTTTAAATAAATTGCAGAGATAAAGAAAAACAATGATATTGCCCGCTGTATTCTTAATCGAGCGTCGATCTTCGCAAGGTACCTAGCTGGCAAAAGCTGGAAGTGAGTGGTCGCGGATCGTACTCAGTGGCGAGCACTTGGAGAGGCCTATGTCCAGCAGTGGACGCGTGTGGGCTGATGATGATTCCTAATATTTTTTCTTATATTTGTAAAGATGTTTACATAATAGCTTAAATAATTAAGTAAAATGTTTTAAAACTAAATATACTCGAGTAAATCCGAAAAGTGTAGTTTTATTTAAAAGTGTAAATAACTTTAGACTGCGAAGGTTGAATGAAGAATACAATAAAAAAATTCGCTACTTCCTCCCACTTTTATTTTTTGAGACATACTTATTGTTGAGCGAAGGGCGCTCATTAAAATGTCTCAATAAAAATACGTAGATCAACCAACCTTTTTACCACTATAAACATAAAGTAGGGTAAAACTTAAAGCAACACTGGTATACCCATCTACTTTAGGCAGGTATGACGTCATCTATGTCTGTCCCTTACGGGTATACGGTCACGTCCTATCTATTCATTCTTTATCTAAGACGTAAACAGATAAAAATGCAACTTTTGTTCACATTTCTTCTAACCGAACGCTCATTGTGTCAATTTTGTCATTTTTAACAGATAATTTTGCCACCTTGATGCTATCCGAACGCGCCTTACGTCAGTAAACAAACAAACGAATATTTGAAAGAATGAGATAATCGATTTTTTTTTACATGCCAGGATTCAATACGGACCTACCATTCTGGTAGGTTTTGTTATATAAATGATAACTGAGTATTTAAAAAGCAATTTGAAAAATTGAAATCATGGGCCATGAATTTTCAACATCACGATTCTTACAACATTGTCTAATTTCAGACAAGCGAACCTTTCGTTAACAGTTTGTCAATGAAAGGTTCAACCAAATTAACATCAAATTATGGTAGGAATTATATTTTATGTAATGGCGTCTAGCTTTCTTATCATTTTAACGCTGTTTTTTTCTGTAAATAATAATGTGTTCTTTTCTGTTTATTTTGTGTTTATTTTTAAATTGTGAGTGTCCTTTGCGAAATTGACGCATTTTGCTGTGAATTCATTAATTACGATATACGAGATAGAGACTCTTTCGTAAGCGAAATTGACGCTTTCGTGTTAATACCTCAGATTACGATATAGAAACTCAATACTTTTGTGTGATATTGACGCTTTTTTGTGTTGTTTTTCCACCATGGTTGGAAAAGGAAGTGTAAAGTGCGCAAAATGCGGTGTAACGTTAAAGGAAATTATCTACTTCTTTGACCTTTCACAGGTTTCCACTCCCGTCGATTCATGGATCTCTGAAGTAAGTATATTATTTTGTACTTATTTACACTTACTAGTTAGAACTACGTCTATAAAATAGTGTAGCCTCGAAATCATAATACCTACATTAATTCTGATAACCTCAAATTACCAAAAATATGACAGATTTCCCATATCATAAAACATCTAAACAGATCCCTATATAGATTTATGGATATATAGTTTATACGGTTTTGTCGGCTTTTAAATAATACATAAATTTCCTTTTCAGAGCCAGAGTTTGGGCAATGTTTTGCTATCCCAATGATGATTGGACTTCAGATGAATAATTGCTAAAGCTGTATAAACAGCATAAAATGCTATGCAGAAATCATTTTGATGATTCATCATTTACTAGCAGTGCCAAAACAAGATTGAATAAGTTCGCCATTCCAGCAGAAGCTCAAAATATTTTGTCCCAATTACAAGATGAACATCCACCTAAAGAAGCACAAAAAGCTCAAGTAGGTAAATTTGGTATTTAAGAACAGTTTGATTTTGTTAATTGAAATAGTCAAACTTATCAACTAAAATAGGAACACCAATCTTTATTAAACACAAAGTTCTGTATACATGTAATTGTGATCCACAAATTGGCCGTGGTCCGAATTGAATATGGTGATATTTGCACTGTTTGCATGCAATCATTTCGGACCACTTTAACAGCACGATCGTGTGCACATCTGTCAATGTCATTAAATAAAAAGTCTTGTTTGACTTAACATTAGTGAAACATTTCATGGCAAAATCTTAAAAGTTTTTACAGTCAGTTAATTAAGTTTTATCAACTCAAAACTTAATAAATATTAAGTCATATAATTTATTCCAAATCGTCTTAACATCAAAATTTGAATTTGACATTTGCACACACAGTGCACTACCTTATTTTTGTGAGCACTGATAGCACCACTTCGTGACGTCACTCATGACTTGACATTGCTTTCGTAAGGCACACGTCGGTTCAATTAGGACCGGATTGTTTGCACGCTATCGGTGCCAATTGTGCATAATAGCTCAATTTGGACCACGGGGATTGATAGTTTTTCTAAAGAATTCAATTTTTACCTGGCCTAGAATTCACTAGTTAGTTGGATTGGATAAAATATTTTTGTTTATTAAACCTGTTTTATAGAAAATAATATTTCTTAGAAACAATGTCAATTAATAAGCATAAAATGTTACAGTTCCAGGAGACCACACAAATGGAAGTTACGGTCAGTACTTCTCAGTGTTCTATATCTTTAAGAGCACTCAAGTGAATATATCCTTCAGAGCCATTTGACCAAGGTAATTCAATTATTAATAATTCTCAGGGGTAGATTAATCTTCACTTCACTTCTTTATGTATATGGCAATCAGCTGTAAACACAACCATTACTGCCAAACTCAAGTTTTGGATAATATACTTGTTTATGAATTTACTTTTAAAATATGGCTGAAAGTATAAGAGATTGTTTTGAGTTACCTGAAAAAGGACAAAAAAAGACCTCACAATAACGTTACAACAGGGTTTTAACATTTAATGTATATGATATTGTATAGGATTTGTTGGACAATTAAATATAATCTTGGAGTGTATTAGAGTTAATATTAGAAGGCAATTTAAAAACAAGACTACAATTATATTGATTTCTCTGTAATATCTATTATCAAATTACCAGAATATTAATTTGTTTTTATAATCTTATATTATAGGTGAAGCTAAATGGAGCCACATTGAAGAACTTTTTAATATAGAAAAAAAGAAGTTTTTGCTCCAGCATTGACCCAGCAACTCCTTCAACCGAATGGCAAACAGAAAATGAAAGTTCAGCTAGCTGCTCAAGTCTTAAGTCATTCTCTCGCGTCAGGATTATTTGTTAAAGTAGCTCAAAGTAAATTTGTTGTTATCTCTTTCTGAGCTCTTGCGACTGCTTGACTGACTGCTTCCCGTATGATTCCCAAAACCTTATCATGACGTCGCGAGTTATGACCCTTTTCTAAAAGAACTTTGCATCCCACCAGTATGTGCCTAGCTGTTCCTGATGCTGCACCCCATGTATAACATGTTTTCTTTTCTGTGGCTATTCCCCATCATGCTAAAATTACATTGGTCTGGGAGAGACATCTGAATGGCGTTAAAATACAATTTCAGAATTGCAGGCTGGTCACCTGTAATTCATAGAGTAGGGTTTGCCGCTTTAGAACCGGTGGAATGTAGAATTCACCTAATTGTTGTGCCAGAAGTTAACTAGTACGAATTGGTATATTGGCCAGTCTGTCTTGCAGAATCTTATTTATTACAGCAAGTTAACTACTGTTATACTAATGTATCTTAAAATAAGGTTAGCTGCTGAATTTTACTGGCTATAAAATAAACTAAGATAGTAATGCCTTTGTTCTAGTGTACTACCAATATCAATGTTTTTTTGTTGAAAATAACACAAATCCAACATGGCGGCACTGTTGCCCATACTCCATTAAATATCATAGGTCAGAATGTCATTTCATATTATATGAAAAAATTCCTTTTAACATTTTAAATCTTTTGTTTACTTTCAGATGAATTACCACAAGATGCCTCAGCGACTGCAACACTGGTCTCAAATTTGGACCAGTTATTCGACGCTATGAATGGTGACACGCCAGACAGAAAAAGAGGAAAAAAATATCTTACCAACATGTCTTTGTGCAGCCCTCATTTAGATTTTTTAATAAAATGATAGTTTTTTTCACGGAAATGAAATTTTTAGGGGCAAGAAGTAAGCCACCTTCACAAGATGGCTGGTTGAGGACGATGAATGCAATCAAGCGCATATTTAAGTGTCCAAAGGCTCAATCAAGATCCCCTCGAAAACTGTTTTGGTTGCATTCGAAGTAACTGTGGTTGTAATCCGAACCTGACTTCAATTCAATATATTGCAACATTGAAAACTAGCATAATAACAAATCTAATTATTAATAATAAAAACAGAAACTGAAACATGGATGATAATATTGATATACTAAATAATTTCAAAGTGTTTCTTTATAAAGGGTGTGCACAACGAACAATTGATGCAGACGTTTTTATTGAAGGTGTAGACAATTAGATATACCTCAGTGTTTTGATGAAATGCAAGTATGTGCATATGTGTGCGGCTTTATAGCTGAAAATATAGATAACAATTGCGAACATTGTAAAAAAAATATGCTTGCTGATCCAAACACTGAGGTTTCTCATTTATTTATTATTACATCCTTTAAGGAATATAACGACATAAGATGCAGTTTGAAATACATCCAGCCCAGTTTCTGTGAAATGGTTGAAAATGCTGCAAATTTTAATACTTATTTAAAAGAAAATGTGCATGTAAAGGCAAAATTTATTACAAATATGCGATAATTTAAATAAAGATTGGCTGAAGGGGCGTGAAGAACATTTTGAAATTAATTTGAAAAAATTATATGTATATATTTTTTTAAATGGCTTTATTATAACTTACTTTCAACTATTTCTTTAAAAAAAATGGTAAATGTTTTGCCCAAATCTATTATAGTCTAATATAGTATATTGAGAGTACAGTTGCTAAGTATATGCCTGACACGGTTTTGTATTATTAAAAATCGAGGTTTTGTTGAGGATGCTTCTAAAAAACCCGTATCGAGAGAAATAAATATTCTGAAACATATTTATAAGCTTGTATTATTTGGCATTGCTACGAAATTCCCTATTCCTACTAAGATTTGGCGTTTTTATATATTTTTTGGTACCTGCAGAACCCGGAATCGAAAATTCTATGACTTAGCTGATACCGGAATTTCAATAGGCGTATGTAACGATTAATTAAATTAATCATTTAATTGATTGTCTTTTACGCCTATTGAAATTCCGGTAACAGCTAAGTCATAGAATTTTCGTAAAGCAAAAATCAAAAACACTATTTGAATCTCCCGCGTACAAAAAGTTTCCGATGGCATAAACGGGAGCGCTAGTGAGCTCGATGTAAGCATTTTTGAAGTATGAAGTGCCGTTGAATTGAATATTTGAAAAAAGTGAAGTGTTATTGAAAAAACAAATAAAAATAATGACAAAAATTTGAACAATCTAGAATACAAAATTAAAATTAGTCTTCTAAGCGCAATAGCAAATACAATGCCTAAATTAAAAATTTGAGAACATTTTGCGTATATTTTGTTTAAAAATATTGACGCTTGTAAGCCTAAAAGTTTGAAAGAAAATTTCTGATTACGATTTTTTTTGATTCATTTTGTACACGGTTAGATAGCTCAGCCGATAGTCAACTGACTGAAGCCAAATTGTGGCGGCGTGTAGTCTCAACATTTGTTTTATTAATAGTGCGTAGGAAGAGTGGGACGCACGGCTCTAGATTTTGTATCATTTTCAGTATTCACTTTACAGTGCAGCAGCCTTTGCTATTCTTCGGCTCGTCTCTGTTGGTGTTAACGATTACACCGACCTGCTCGCCGCGCGTATTATTTGAAAGACAAATACTGAGCTAAAAGAAATTTTCTAAAATTCTTACTTGGAAAGAGTGATTAAATTTCCTGGTTTTTTATTTCATTAGAATAAATTTCTGAAGGTAAACATTGCGAACACACTTTACTACTAATAACAACATGTTGCGCATATAATCCATTTTAAAACTTTAAAATATGTATTGTTTTACTTTTTGGGAATAAAATTTCGATTGGGAGGTATGAAGAAATTAATAGAAAAGTGTTTTTTTTTCAGTGATTTGGAGTGATATGGCGTCTGAAGAGGAGTGCCAGTAGATCTGTATATTTACGACCTCACACATGGACTTGCTCCCATCTTATCACCATCTATTATAGGTATAAAAATCATTTATCTGCTTATAAGTACAAACTTATGTCATAATTCAAAAGTAATTCTATAATTGCATTTTCCTTACCAGCAATCTGATGAAATGTTGTTAGAATGAGATAAATGAGATGAAATATAGAAAGTTTGACTTTATTCATCATCATCACAGCCCATATACGTCCCCACCGAGGGGCTCGAGCCTACCCTATATTAGGGTGATTAGGCCTTAGTCAACCACGCTGGCCCAGTGCGGATTGGTCGACTTCACATACATCATTGAATTTCTTCGCAGATGTATGCAGGTTGCCTCACGATGTTTTCCTTCACCGTAGGAGCGTCAGACATATGTACATATGAAATTCGAAACGAAAAACACATTGGTACATGGCGGGTCTCGAACCCCGACCCCCCGATTGGAAGGCAAGTGCCGAGTCCACTGCGCCACCGACGCTCGACTTTATTAGTAAAAATAAAATGTCTGGTTGACCTGAGAAAATTCACATACCTACTACTGAGCATGTTGTAATAAAATTGTTTTTATATGTATTGGTATTAATATGAATATCCATAAATGAACAACCTTTCTTTTTTGAAAACTGTTAGAAAAGGAACATAGTGAAACAAGTTTTATTAATTTTTTATGCTTTATTTATAGAGTTAAAAACATTCACAATTTGCTTATCCTACATACATTATCTATGTGCCATCATAACAACAACATTAATTTTCACTGTGCTCCTGCAGATGTAGTGTATGTTGAATTCCAATGGAGGGTCCGAACACCCTCATTAAAATTCAGTATACATTATATAGAATAAGGTTATCCTCCCAGTAAAAAGGTGCAGGTTTTGTATCACTATACACTAGGCATTTTGAAGACTTAATCTGGATCTCCCCCATTGCAAAGGTATGAAAAGCCTATGACAACCACCAACATCTATGAAAATAACTATGTTGCTCAACAATAAAGATCTTAATAACTAAAAAAATTTTTGTTTATGCATTTTTTTATTGAAATGATGATATTTATTATACTCAGGAGCAATGTTATATTATGATTTATGATAACTGCTAAACAAATTTTACTAAAGTACAGATAACACTAGTGCACTAAAATGTTGTGCATTTAATGCATAAAACTGACTTATGGAGAACTTAACGCAAAATATAACACATTTTATTTTTTAAATTTCTTTTAAATACACCACTAAAATTAAATTATCATAAAAAATTTAACTGCATTATCAGTATCGACTACAATTACAATATTTCTAAGTTTAAGTGAAAAACAAAACATGAATAAATTATCTCTTAAAAATCTCAAAAAATGGTCAATCCCAATATTTACTACGGCTATACTCACGTCTGGTAGTAAACTATTTAAATTTCATTGAAAAAGTTACTCACACAGTCATACTTCATATCGATATGCGCCTGCACAGGAATAATCATTAAGAATGAGGGAGCAGGATGAGGCCTAACGGTGTGTAGGCTTTAGGAACGCCGTGACGGCGCAGCGCTGGCCGAGGCAGCGCTGCCCCGCACTCCGCAATAGCCAATTGACTGCGAGTTGATTAGAGTTGATTATTATTCATCGCAGGAGTTTCGCGTGCGTGCGCTTTTAGCGATCGATCAATTACACCCGTTATGTAATCGCAATAAACTCATGGCTTATCAATTTACATCTCGTGAATATGTTGTCTTAGTTCGTGCATATTTTGCCATGAAAACATGTCTGTGTCTGGGGCTTTGCGGATGTACCGAGAGCTATACAGCCAAACTACAGCACAGTGTCAAGTGCTTATTAATGACTCCTAGACCATGGCTTATTTTAATGCTATCACATGCGCAACAAGAGAGAGACCGGCGATCTGGACGACAACAACATTTTAACATTGATTCAGTGTATAGGTTTGAAGTCTTACTCACAAGCGAAACCTATTTGAATCTACTTCGAACAATGATTTCGACAATGCTGAATGACATTCTGCTGGTTAACATAAGAGGACTGTAGTTTCAGCAAGACAACGCACTGCTAAACTACCATCATGATGTAAGGGAATACCTCACCGAAGATGTCAATGACCAGTGGATTAGCTGCGGCGCTGCTGAGGCGCGCTTCGGACCAGTACCCTATCCCACGCGCTCGCATGATCTTACGCTTTGATTTTTTCTCGTGGAGCGAAATAAAACATAGGGTGTATGTGAATGAACTTGACACTATTGAAGTGCTAAACAGAGAATAGTAGACACTTTTAATGACGTCAAACTGCAAAGAAACAATCTAATTCCTTAAAAGAAAATTTGTTAAAACAGGCGTGTGTGTGCATTGACAATGAAGAAGAACACTTTTAAGTTATTAAAACAGTTACCCCCAGTTTCTGAAAGGCTGATCAAAATATTGTTCAACTAACATCCATGTCATCTTAACAGCAGTGTCAAATCAATTTGAGTTTCCGAAACGTTGGTTAGACAAAATTTACTTATCTTTAATAATTTGATTTCTCGTGAGAAATATTTTTAGACACGGTCACATTGCTGAAATCCTATATTTTGTTTTATTCATATGTATTTTGGAAACCCAAAATGAGTCTTTCCTTAATATTTTTGAAATAAATTTGACAGCTGTGTCAACTAACACAGCGATAAGATGATTTAGCTTTCAGCAACTCAATTCATAGTTAACATTAGATTGACAGCTTGTTAGTTAATTTTATCGATGAACAGCCTTTCAGAAACTAAGTGTTAGTATAAGACAATGACTTTAATGTGAACAGATAGTGTACATAATAAAAATCTTAAGAAACATGCTGATTTTAACTTTTTAAATACGCTTTACTTGTGAACTCTCGTGACCTTTCGTGAACCTACTTATTTGTATTTTGGTTAATAAAATTGATGCGCTATTACATTTTAGTATGTTAACGTAATACCTGTCTACGATGTAATTTTGATAAAGTATGAATTAAAAGTTAGTTAGTTTCACAAATCAGTGCTTTAATTGAGTTTTACCTACCTATTAGTGCATTGTTATCTATAAATCCATACAAATAAATAAAAGTGAAGTGTCTGTTTGTAATGTCAAAATAACAAGTTTTTGGGTATGAATGTATATCGGATACCAATAACAAAAACACAATTAAAAATTTTTGTCTGTCTGATTGTTTGTCTGTTTGTTCCCGCTAATCCGGAACGGCTGGACCGATTTTGACGGGACTTTCACTAATAGATGGCTAATTATATAAGGTAACATACTACTACTTTTTATCAAGATCTTCATAAAATTACCTACAAAAATCAAAATGCTGCTAAAAGTTACTATTCCACGCGGACGAAGTCGCGGGCACAGCTAAAAGTCATGAATAAGAAAGATCGCGCTTGGGCTCACCCAGCTGGACGGGTGGGACTGGGGTGGCTTGCTAGCGTATATTCTACCCTATTTTGGTAGGCAGTAAGTTCATTTTCAGTTGAAACGTTTTCATTGACGAATTGCATTGACTATAATGCAATATGCCCATGAATTTGTCGATATTTTCTGCAATTTTCAAAGCTGAATAACTTGAATAGTATTTATTGCTCCAAAATTTTTTTTTGTTGCATATCTCTATATATAATAAAATCGTAGGGGTACAAAAATCTGTAATTGCGAAATATTAAGAAAAAAAATACACAGGTCGCCTTAAAATCATTAGCAGAACACGATAGAATAGTTTTTAAAAAAATTGTTTGTTTGTTGGTTTGTTTGTTTGTTTGTTTGTTTGTTTGTTTGTTTGTTTGTCTGTTTGTCCGGAAAGATCTCCGAAACTACTGGACAGAATTTGATATGGCTTACACCACAATGCTTAGAATTTTCCGGAAGAACATTTAGGCATAATTTCGTTTGTTTAAATTCACATTTTATTTTTAGTGAAAAAATACCATATAAAATTTTCGAATTGGCTTTAGGTAGAAAAACAACATGGCGCACGTGAAATTATTTTGACAAGTCTGACACATAGTACCGAGAGAAGGTATTTTCTTCCACGAAGGAAAGGCAATGGAACGACGCCATACAGCCTGATCTTAAGTAATTGGATTTCGAAAACTAAGGCAGGAATGAAGTGTTTCACATAGTACAAATAAAATTTAATATTTTCTGTGGCTTATAAAATTTAATATGGCTGTGCCCAACTGGATTTCGCCAACCAAATTGTCTTTTTCTTATGTCGTACCGTGGTGGTAAGGCAAAAAGATCAAGCCATACAACCAATGTATAAAGCATTTTTTTTTGATAATACTTATCGAGTGACCATATTTGTAGATTGGTTTAATTCTTGACTAATTTTCACAAAATCGGTACAATTTTTGAAATATTTGAAATGTTGAAAAATGAAGATACTCTTTTCAAGGTATTTTGAAAGGTGTTATATGTTTTTACAGTAGGACTAAGGAATCAAACTCTTTCATCCATTTAACACTATTAAAAGTAATAGATTAATATTGATAATTAAAAAAAATATCTCACTGCAATGTTCTGGGTTACGCGTAGAGGGACGGGACGGGACTCTTGATTCCTAATGTCTAAAATGACGGATCACATTTTTTTGGGTCCACCCAAGGAACATGGATATCGAACGAAGAACCTAGAGAGTAGAACACATTGAACCTAGCCACGTTGACTTAATTTGACATGACTGCCGATAAAGTTTGTTTCCAAACCCAGCGATATGCATATCAAATTAAAGGCATTGATGAGTAGAGCACTATGAACCTAGCAACATTGACATTAATTCAACATGGCCGCCGCTCAAAAAAGGTAGATAAAAGTTAGTTTCCAAACCTAGCAATATGGGTATCAAATGAAAGGCCTTGAAGAGTAGAGCATTAGGTACCTAGGAAAATCTACCTAAATTCAACATGGCCGCCGCTCAAAAAAAGGATAAATGTTCGTTTTCAAACCGAGCAATGTGGGTACCAAATGAAAGGCCTTGATGAGTAGAGCACTATGAACCTAGCAACACATAGATAAATTCAACATGGCCGCCGCTTAATAAAGGTGGATAAAAGTTCGTTTTCTAATCTAGCAATATAGGTATCAAATGAAAGGTCTTCAAGAGTAGAGCACTATGGACTTAGCAACATTAACATAAATTTAACATGGCCGCCGCTCAAAAAAGGTGGATAAAAGTTAGTTTCCAAGCCTAGCAATATGGGTATCAAATGAAAGGCCTTGAAGTGTAGAGCATTAGGTACCTAGGAAAATTGACCTAAATTCAAAATGGCCGCCGCTCAAAAAAAAAGGATAATAGTTCGTTTCCAAACCCAGCAATATGGGTCTCAAATGAAAGGCCTTGATGAGTAGAGCACTATGAATCTAGCAACATTTACATAAATTCAACATGGCCGCCACTCAAAAAAGGTGGATAAAAGTTAGTTTCCAAACCTAGCAATATGGGTATCAAATGAAAGGCCTTGAAGAGTAGAGCATTAGGTACCTACGAAAATCTACCTAAATTCAACATGGCCGCCGCTCAAAAAAAGGATAAATGTTCGTTTTCAAACCGAGCAATGTGGGTACCAAATGAAAGGCCTTGATGAGTAGAGCACTATGAACCTAGCAACACATAAATAAATTAAACATGGCCGCCGCTTAATAAAGGTGGATAAAAGTTCGTTTTCTAATCTAGCAATATAGGTAACAAATGAAAGGTCTTCAAGAGTAGAGCACTATGGACCTAGCAATATTGACGTAAATTCGACATGGCCACCGCTCACAAAAGGTGGATAAAAGTTCGTTTCCAAACCTAGCAATATAGGTATCAAATGAAAGGCCTTGAAGAGTAGAGCACTATGAACCTAGCAACATTGACATAAATTTAACATGGCCGCCGCTCAAAAAAGGTGGATAAAAGTTAGTTTCCAAACCTAACAATATGGGTATCAAATGAAATGCATTGATGAGTAGAGCACTATGAACCTAGCAACATTGACATAAATTCAACATGGCCGCCGCTCAAAAAAGGTGGATAAAAGTTAGTTTCCAAACCTAGCAATATGGGTATCAGATGAAAGGCCTTGAAGAGTAGAGCGCTATGAACCTAGCAACATTGACATAAATTTAACATGGCCGCCGCTCAAAAAAGGTGGATAAAAGTTAGTTTCCAAGCCTAGCAATATGGGTATCAAATGAAAGGCCTTGAAGAGTAGAGCATTAGGTACCTACGAAAATCTACCTAAATTCAACATGGCCGCCGCTCAAAAAAAAGGATAATAGTACGTTTCCAAACCCAGCAATATGGGTCTCAAATGAAAGGCCTTGATGAGTAGAGCACTATGAACCTAACAACATTTACATAAATTCAACATGGCCGCCACTCAAAAAAGGTGGATAAAAGTTAGTTTCCAAACCTAGCAATATGGGTATCAAATGAAAGGCCTTGAAGAGTAGAGCATTAGGTACCTACGAAAATCTACCTAAATTCAACATGGCCGCCGCTCAAAAAAAGGATAAATTTTCGTTTTCAAACCGAGCAATGTGGGTACCAAATGAAAGGCCTTGATGAGTAGAGCATTATGAACCTAGCAACACATAAATAAATTCAACATGGCCGCCGCTTAATAAAGGTGGATAAAAGTTCATTTTCTAATCTAGCAATATAGGTAACAAATGAAAGGTCTTCAAGAGTAGAGCACTATGGACCTAGCAATATTGACGTAAATTCGACATGGCCACCGCTCAAAAAAGGTGGATAAATGTTCGTTTCCAAACCTAGCAATATAGGTATCAAATGAAAGGCCTTGAAGAGTAGAGTACTATGAACCTAGGAAAATAGCACAAAATTCAATATGGCCGCTGCTCAAAAAAAACTGATAAAAGTTTGTTTCTAAGCCCAGCAATATGGGTATCATATGAAAGGCCTTGATCAGTAGAGCACTATGAACGTAGCAACATTGACGTAAATTCAACATGGCCGCCGCTCAAAAAAGACGGATAACAGTTGCTTTTCAAACCCAGCAATAGGGGTATTAAATGAAAGTAGGCCCTGAAGGGTACCTAGAGCAGCCATGCTCTAAGTGTGTTTCGCGGAACCCTAGGGCTCCACACTACCCCTATAAGGGGTTCCGCAATAATTTAGAAAAATCAAAACACCCTCTCTGGTCGTACTTTCATTATGCTTATTAATAAAGCATACACTTTTAAAAACTATTGTTTTATTTTAGGGTTCCGTCAAGTATTTCGCTTTCCAAAAGGGTTCCGTCACCAAAAAAGTTTGAGAACCGCTTCGGGGCCTATTGGATGTTCGATGTTAGATGTTACCTGTGTTTAGTGTCCTTCGAGACAGTGATAATGCAACGATCGTGAACTAACTAACGATAACTCCAAGTTTGTGTGTTGGATGTTAGTCATCACGGCGAGTTTGCTAACCGAACTATGCCAGCATCACTATATCGCACAGTACACGTTACAAAATCGGAAGTCTCAATACATTTTAAGGCTAACCGCATAAATACGTTTTTTCGCATTCGTTTTCTGAATGCGGGCATCCGAATGCATCAAATCTATACAAAATACTCATTGACTGCCGCACACGTTCGTTTTTATTACGAACGGAACACGTTATGTACGTACATTTAGGTAGAATGGTAGAAATCCCGAATGAGAAGAAACGAACATCTGCGCTACGTTCACGAAACTCCGTGTCTGTATTCCGTGATCGGATATCGAATACGGAAAACGTATTTGTACAGTAACCCCCCCATTCATGCTATACATTAACTCTACGAAAACCGCCAGTATTACGAGCGACATAAGAACGGTTCAAAGGTCAAACAGTATAGCTTGACAAGGAGCTTACTGTACGACCAGTCAAAATTGGCCAAGTTGTCATATCCAAAAAATATATTTTGTTGGTGTTACCAAAACCCATTATAAAATCTAAACTTTATTCGTATACAGTTCTAATTTATTAACAATTGTTTATTTTAATTCGAAACATGAATACGATAAAGATTATTCTTGCAATTTTGTAGTTCTTTCTACTGAAGAAGAATTTATTAATATCAATAATGTCTCTAAAAAATAATAATACTTAGTATTTATAGTAAAATGTAATGTATTTAATTTTGTGGACTGAACTTAGAAAAAGACCTACCAACCTACGAAAATTGTCCTAATTTCGAAATGGCCGATGCTCAAAAAAGGCAGAATAAAGTTGAATCATTATGGAATAAAATGGAGGAAAAATCTAAACACTGTGTTAAGTATTTTGATGGCGAAACGTAGTTCGCGGGCACAGCTAGTTTATAATAAAAAATTAAAAAACCTTTCTTCAATTTTTCATTAAAATTTTTATGGTAGTTATTTTTTAGTGGTGTATATAAATTAAACCATTTGATTGGTATTTCTAATAAAGCTGTATGGGCTCTATTGTGCTTAAAAAATTATGACATTTTGATTACTACTTGTCTGTTCCACAAAAGTAGATGAAATATTATCAAGTTGAATAAGGACAATTTGAAGTATTCCAAATTCTGAACTTACCTATGTATAGAAACAGAAATATAATATAAATTAATTGTTACATTTAAAAAATAATAAAAGTATCTGTTCATATATTTGGAAGTTTGGATACACCTCCATCACTCAAAGGTTTCGTAAATCTTAATATATAAAATTCTTGTGTCACAGTGTTTGTAACCAAAGTTCTCGGAAACAGCTAGTGACCGACATTAAGAAATTTTTTGTGTATATTCGATAGGTCTGAGAATAGGTCTTAAACTATTTTTTATACCCCTAGATCACAGGCACAGCTAGTATTTTATACTATAAGTACTCCTCCAGCACTGTACGAATTGCCTCGATTGTCCAGCGGCCGGCAGCTGGAAAGGTGAGTACCTCACCGTGCCAGGGTACGAACCCGCTCCACCTCCTGTGGAGCGGGTTTGTCCCCTAAGTTCTCGTACAGCAACCTGATGCCTCCGAATGGACACGTGCATCGACATCCCATAGCGTTTAGCTCGCAAAAACGCAGGCCGGCCCGGGTTGCTATGACCCTCTGCGGATGTTGCAGAAGGGCCACCGTACAGGGGGAGAGACACTTGAACACATTCTAATCCTGGGATATAACTTATTGGGCGTATCTCACAGTAAATATGATTACTATACTACACGGTGATTGGAAGATGGGTGCAAAGCTTTAAGGCGTAGTAACTATAGACAATTTAGAACCATTTAAGCCATGGTTGTCTTAGACGAAGTCTTAATATTTTTTTAAACTGATTTATTCGATTTTTTTGCGAATTTTCCTAAAATTTTGAGTTTACTACTAATTTATGGCAATGTGTTCTTTTTTATTTTATTTTATTAAAGTAATGTGTAAGCAATCTAGCAAACACGTTCGAAGCATCTGTATTATTAGATTTTTTTACAGACGTTTGAAGTTCATGAAACAAAATCTAAAATTTAAGAATACCGTTTTTGAACTCATTTAAAAATAACATGCTTGATTATCACTCTTTCATTTCAGGTATAATTTACGCGGATATCTTACTAGTTATTGAAATTAGGATCAGGGTATAAAAAAATAGTTTACGACCTATTCTCAGACCTACCTAAAAATTAAAATTTCATAAAAATCGGTCAAGCCGTTAGCCGGGAAAAAAAAAATGCACAATTTTTGCCAATTCTTTAGGACAGATAATTTATTGATAGTGTAAAAAAAATCGTTAATTTTATTTCGAATAAGCTGTCTCCAGGTGTTCGAGCACTAATGCATGGGAAAGTGCGCGAAATTTCGCGACCCAATTTCCCCGGTCGGTTGACTGACAATTGACTCAACACTGAATCTGTCTCAAGGACTGTTTTGTTGTTCTACTTACCGATCTTCAAATAGATTTACTAAAGATTGACAACAATACGACGTGGAAATCTATTGTAAATGTTTGCTTTAGATGCTTTAGATGGCGTATAGCATGGGTGGCACCCGGGGCGGAAATTATGGTGTCACCCCAATTTGGAAAACGGTTAAAAAAATAAAAACAGCTGATTGTCGTATATTAAAGCATATACATATTCAAATCTATACATATATGCTCAAAATATCTTCCTTGTACAGCTGCAAATTCGTAGATGATGTCTTCAAAATTTATATTTTGTGTGGCCCTCGTGTTCTATAGTTAACAATTTCAACCCCCCACCAGCTACGCCACTGTGTAGGTAGATAGATTGTCAATTTCGTAGTTTATATGTTCATAAATCATAAGTTCGTAAATAAGGAAATCATCTTCAAGCACTAATTGAATTTAGTACTTATTATCTTAGGCATCCCTTATCATTGTATTTTCATTTCTTTAAAGTTATTAAAGACTGGTCTTGGAGCCTCGGTGACGCTGTGAACTCGGCACTGACTTTCAAATTGGGAGGTCCGGGGTTCGATCCCGCCACGAATCAATGTGTTTTTCATTTTTCAAATTTCATATGTAACTGTTGAAGTATTTGAAGTTGACCAATCCGCACTGGGCAAGCGTGGTTGACTGAGGTCTATAATCAACCTAACTTAGGAAAGGCTCGAGCCCTTCGGTAGGAACATATCTGACCTATGATGATGCTGATAATGATGACTGCCGATTCGATACGAGATTTGATATGATCGATTGCGTATGATTTTATATCGTTTGAGTAGGGATATTTTTGCCCTTGTGACAAATATTAACTGTTATATTGAGGACGTTAAATGTTATTTACAATTATATTTAATATTGATTATTACATAAACTTTCCGGTATACCGGAATCAGGGTTAAATAATTAACTAAAAATCAATGCATATTTAAAAGCTAAACGGCAGTTTGATCCGTAACTTAATGTATTAAACTTGAACCTTCAAAAATCTTTATTCAACATTTGATAGCTGTAAAGACAGGCACTTATTGAGGTCAAAACAAATCAAAACATTCTAATTTAAAGGAAATATATTTAACCTTGTATGTGCATACATTCTGAATATACTCCAGATGTCTGCAAATACAGGTAGGAATGAAAATTATTTAAATGCGCTAAAAAGAAAAAATAAACTTATACACTAAAACTTTTGCTTATAACGTCATTTCACATTTGACACAATTTATATGACATAAAAGCTTGTCGCGAGATTTACTTGTGTGTAGTAACTTAAAAGTACTTAAAAGAGTACTTTTATGTACCCACTCATATTTACTTAGTTTGAAAATTGTAATGTATAAAATTATTCACATCAAATTATTTAATTTACTTGTTTATCTACAAAAGTAAATCTCGCGACAAGCTTTTATGTCATATAAATTGTGTCAAATGTGAAATGACGTTATAAGCAAAAGTTTAAGTGTATGTTTATTTTTTCTTTTTAGCGCATTTAAATAAAAGCTTGTTTATAAAAAGGTTTTTTTACATTTTATTTATTTTTTACTTTTTAGTTATCACCGGACACGTTTCTCAGTCTGTTCATCTCATTCAACGCATCATTGTTGCAAGGTCGTTTTCCGGAACGTCTATACAGAATGTCAGCTCAATCGGTTAAATATATCTACTTCAAAATTGATTTTTTAGCTTTAGAAGTACGCCTATTGGATTAAAAGTGACATCACTTTATTTTTCAAGTTATTCTTAGCAAGACCTTTTATTTGATACCCATATTGTAGGAGTGCATTAAAAATAATTGGTCCGCCATCTTGGGTATGCCGCCATCTTGGATTTAGAATGACGTCACACAGTTAACCGTGCATTTTCATCCAAACTGTGTGTGTATACAAAATTTCAGCTCAATCGGTTAAGGATATCTACTTCAAAATTGATTTTCAAGCTTTAGAAGTCCGCCATATTGGATAAATAGTGACGTCACATTATTTTTCGAATTACTCATAGCAAGACCTTATATTTGATACCCATATTGTAGGGGTGCACTTAAAATTAATGGTCGGCCATCTTGGGTATGCCGCCATCTTGGATTTAGAAAGACGTCACACAGTCAACCATGCATTGTCATCTAAACTGAATGTGTATACAAAATTTCAGCTCAATCGGTTAAAGATATCTGCTTCAAAATTGAGTTGCAAGATTTCACCCGAACATACATACTTATATACTTACATTGCAAGTTAAATAAAAGCTTGTAAAAAAAAGGTTGAATCTACATCGATGCGAACTCAATTTGATACTCTGCGTTTCCTGATTCACACGATATAAGAAATATATCGATATTAGAAATATATAGTTTCCTTTTCGCGACATATCTGATTTGAGATATTGCTACGATATATATTTTTTTAAAATCGATACGATTTATATCGTCCACTCCTGCTTGATTGTTTGCTAACTTTGCTGTGTAAAAAAACATACAGCGTGTCAATGTCGTGCGTGTCTACTTTAACAACAGCAAAGGGGTCCTTCCGCCTAGTGGGGGGGCGGAGCGTAAGGGAGGCAGAAGGCTCATAGTGGTGTTACGTGTTGCAGGTCAGCAAATAGACGGCGTCTGGCACACGTCCGTGGTGGTCTTCGAGCGGGAGTTCTTCTATGGCGGCGGCGGCGTCATCACCTGCGCGCCGGTCAGTCCTATTGGCTTATCAATTATTATACACATTTATTAACAACAATAGGGAAGTAGGCAACTTATTTAAATGTCTTATTTGACTTTACGATGTCATATCTTATTATTGTCTTAACCACAGACGTATAAAGGGAATTTGGCATTTTTGGTAATAAAACAGCCCGCAGCGAAAAGATGCTAATGTGCTCAATAATGTGTAATTCAGTAATAAATTGTGTTTACGTAACGTCCGGTATGCAGGGATTTCAAAAGAAATAATGATGAGTTTGAGTGACGAGTAACTACTTAATACGCAATGGGCGTGGTTACAAGATTTATTTGTAGTAAACAAATACAGCGGTTACATACGGGTATTATTTTTAATGCTAAATATAATTATTTTATCAAAGGATTTTAGGGATGCATCAATACGTTTTTTTGCCGAAAATAAAATTGTCGACCCGCGAGACCAGGCGCAGGCCTCATTATTAAACTTGTCTTTCGATGTAGGCTGGTGCTCAAGAAATTTTATACCTACTTAATGGTTACCCATTATTATCCTGACCACATCGAACTTATCTTTAGTAATCGTTACGCCGAACGCACACGGCTCTACACGGTGGCGTAGAGTTGTGTACATTTCTCGAATGGAGGCATGTTCCACATGTTGCGACGATGATACGTCGACTAAAGGTATATATCTGTTGATGACTGTTCGGCGCTTTGGCGTTTGCCGCCATGTCGCCTGCCAACACGATCGTTCGGCCACATAAGTAAATGACCACTGCGCCATAATCTCGACTAGGGCTGCCACCATTTTTCACAAATAAAATACTTTGAGAAGAACCGAGATCGAAAACTATGCTAATTTTGTAGAACTCAGAGCGTTTATACACTAAATCCATGGTGGATTTAAGACTGATACAAAGTTATGAAATGACGAACAAATATTAATTTTGTAGATGGTATTTATGTGAGTTTGGAATATTGTCGCAACGCAACACATGCACCTCGGAAACATTGTCATTTTCTTTTTACCAAATTGTAAGTTTTACAAAATCTTAACTATATTTCCATGTGTAGAATTTATGCTTCAGCTATCAATTATGTGTTTAATATACAAAATGCGCCATATTGTTATAGATATACACTGTATATAACAATATGGCGCTTGATGGTCGTCATATTGGATTTCAATAACCGTCATGTGTGACACTCGCAAGATTAAAACAAATTTATCGATATGAGAATCATCAAAATCGGTCCACGCGTTGGGCATATAGTCACAGAATAGATAATAGTACTACGTAATATAGTGCCACTGGTGAACACATTATTCTTCTTTGCGTTGCGTAGTCGGGTAAAGAGGATTAAAGTCGCAGCCTATAAATTAGCGAGAAGAATACTGTTTTATTTGTATATATCACATTGGAAAAAATGAAGAATGCATGTTTTTGTACATACTAAACACGTGGTAAACCTAGGCGTGTATGCTACTTATCTACAATCGCGCAATTGTCAATAACATAAATTTGTCACACGGAATAATATAATAACAACTGCAGGCGTAGCATGGACCGTACACAAAACAGGACCAAATACTACTTTATTGTTAGTGAAAAGTCTCAAATTATTGTTCACTGTTCAGTTTGTATCTATTATGTTTAATTTACCATTTGCGAGCAGAAGACATTAATTGTCGAAAACTGACAACCATGATCTTTATGATTGATTTTTTCGATTGATGCCATAAAATTACCCGCCGGACCACCTGTACCATTGTACAGTACCATTGATGGTACAAATGGCACTGATTTATCCCATAAGTACCAGTGAAATAAATACAAGCGTGACACTCGACGTTACTTGAATAAAAATAAAATGTGATGGTACAATTGGCACTGCTTTATTTTATTAGTACCAGGAATTAGATAAGTGTCGGCTTTAAAAGAGATACATAATAAACAGAAATATTTTTTTTATTAATAAAAAGCAAACAAACTGTTATTTTTTTGCTTTTAGCCGGTTCGATTTTCGGATGTGGTTATCATATTTACAAAAGTAGTTTTACAGTTTGCCCCTTTTTAAAAATAAAGTAATGTTTTCTTTGAGTAAAATTGGCTATCTTCAGTATTTATTTTCTTCCAGGTGGCGTAAAAATTCCACAGTATG
Organism: Schoenobius gigantellus; assembly: GCA_963935595.1. Classification (NCBI taxonomy): domain Eukaryota; kingdom Metazoa; phylum Arthropoda; class Insecta; order Lepidoptera; family Crambidae; genus Schoenobius; species Schoenobius gigantellus. The sequence goes on from OZ012543.1 coordinate 19,829,378, forward strand.
TATGTTGTATGTATATTGTATAGTATGTTCCCTTCTGTCAGAGAGATAATCACTACATTTTATTTTCTGTGGCATCAAGGATTTTCGAATAACATATATGAGAGGAGTCAGGACCCAAATCAACTCCACTACGGACTTTTTCTCTAAATCTAGAAATAAGTAGGTACACTTTGGAAATTCATTACGGCAGCAATGGATGTAGTGTATTACAAAATTAGAGTACTCAAATGCCAACTCATTCGCCATTCTCCCCGTCGAATTGATGATGTAGTGATTGTGGGGGGTGGACGACGAAGTCACTAATTATGGCCTCACACCCAACAGTGGACGTATGAGTTCATATTGTTCCGTCGTCGTAGCGTAGTAGTGAGCGTCGGTGGCGCTGTGGCCTCGGCACAGGACTGTGATCCGAGTAGAATCGGGGAGGCCCGCGATCGATCATGCCATGTACCAATGTGTTTTTCGTTTCACGAATTTCATATGTACATTTATCTGACGCTCCTGCGGTGAAGGAAAACATCGTGAGGAAACCTGCATACACCTGCGAGGTAATTCAAAGGTGTATGTGAAGTCAACCAATCCGCACTGGGCCAGCGTGGTTTGACTAAGGCCTAATCGCCCTAACTAGTAGTTAGGGTAGGCTCGTGCCCCTCGGTGGGGCCGTATATGAGCTGTGACGATGATGAATATTGTTCCATGTTACCATACTCTGTTTAAAAAATTGCTGTCGTTGTCGAGTAATACGAATATGTATTTAAATAATTGCTTATGATGTGACTGATTGAGTGCTATCGGAAATGGAAACTATTAAGATGTAGTAAAAGTACCGTTCCGTTTCATCAATGTCAGTGTGGCGCCTATTATTAGAGCGGTATAATATAAATACCTCACCGGCCACTCTGCGCATATTTCGCGCAATAGCGGTATTTTTATCCTATTGCGTTAATGATTGACTCGCACGTGTTCGGATTGTTAAGACTTTCCGAAGTCGCAATACACAATCTATATTTTTTTACGACAGAGAACATTGATTTACTACCAAACGTAGATAACGCATGAACGATCGAAAAGTAGGCCGGTGAAGAACTGCTCAATCGCGACTCCTGCAGTTCCTTTACATAGTGAGTGATTAGCTGTCGGCACGTAAACATGCCGAAGTGCGCATTCAAAAGTTGTGGTAACAATAGCCAGAAACGGCAGAAAAATGACGGGATTTCATATTTTGCGTGAGTATAAACTCATTACACATCTTATCATGTATTCAAATATTCGATTTATACGTAAAAACCAATCAAAAACAATTATTTTAATCATAAACATGTCGCTTCGCGTCAGTGTCAGTACATCACAATCGTCTCGCTCGCACGGGCGTCGTCATGCGTTGGAGCGACAACGCGATAAGCAATTTCAAGCATTATGTTTGAGAGTATAAAGTTGATATTTTCTTGTAGCAATTACTAAAACGTCGTTTGATCTATGGCTAGGTATGAAATGATGTAACTTCCCACGGTTGTATTTAAAATAGTTGCTGTAATAATGCAGAATAAGGTTGAATACGATAAATACGGTACTTTCTTTATGGTAATTTTCATTCAGGCGTTCAAGTATATATCAGCGAATACAAATGTATAGTCGATTAGGTGACAGATTTCAAGCGCGTTTTTGTATGAAGCGCTCTATCTACGTTTGGTAGTAAATCAATGAAAGAGAAGCTCAGAATGAGAAGGGTCAAGATTGAAGCGAGCTTCACCTGGATTTCTTAAGAAAAGTAGATTTTGGCTAACTTCTGAATGTTTGACGAAACACAAAAATAAATAATATAGTAAATAAAATTTAATTATTTATTGTGTAACAAGATTCTATAACTATTTTGACAGACTGCGCAAAATAATCACCAATTGCTGTGAACATCTTAGGATATTATTCTTCAATAAACTTTTTAAAATAAAAATATTACATAATTGTATATTAAACTATAATACCAATTCATTTAAAGTTTTAAGAAGTATGCAATTGTTAGATCGCACAGCGTTTTGTTTGTAAAAAGTAGAACAGTCTTGGGTCTAATCAAGTTGACCACCCCTGGCTTAAAGCAAGGCCAAACAATACTAAAACAGAGACACCGCTATTGTAGCGTATAACGCCATCTCGCTCTTACTGCGGTTTTAATACTGTTTTATGCGAACATGATACGGGGGCGGTAAAGACAATAACAAATACGCGCACATGTCCTAAGGCTGATTCACGCAGATCAGTAAAGTCATACTTCCGGCAGAATATTGCCCCCGTGATAATAGCCCTTCATACATTCTCTGTGAAAGTCATAAGAAAGAGCCCTGTGTCGTGAAGGATACTCACAGATGTGGTTCTGTTCACAGAGGATGTATGAAAGAATAATTGTCACGATGATGGTATTGTGCCGGAACTGTGTCTTAAGAGAATTGTGAAGCTGTAAATTTTCATACAAAAAGCGATAACTCTTTTCTCTCTCTTTACATAGTCTAATTTTTATAATTTTTGGAAGTGTTATAGATATAATGAAGATCTAGATTTGTACGTTTTGATTTTGAAGTAATATTGCTTAGAATATAAGTAATTAGCATCTAAATATCCATATTTTGGACTTAAAAACTACGTCGAGCATTTTTTATCTTTTTTGGCTAAATTATACTGAATTACAAAAAAAGCAAAACGTACAAACATAGATTAAGGTATACTGAATCTAATGAGATCAAAAGTTTCTAATTTCGTAAAGGTTTAGGGGGGGTAAAACAGTTAAAGCCCGAAACAATACTTCAGTAAGAAAGGTAGACACTTGTCTCGGACTTTCAACTACGAGTATAGTATAAGCGGTGTGCAACAAACTGCATTTTCTAAAGTGCATACTCGAGCCATATATTGGCACTTCACAGTTCTCTTATGTCTTCACTGATCTGTGTGCACCGACCTTAATAATGTTCGTAAACACGTCGGCGTCGTCGTTGGGTTGTAAGTGGTCAATAGGTGGCGGCCTAGCGCCAAATGACAATAACCGACCACTGAGGTGTTCAGCCCCGATCACTGGAGTTGTATGCGTGCAGTGTGCATCGTTATTTTGAAACTATTTGTGTCGCTACCGGTTGCTGCGGACGATAGATAATTATAGCTCGTATGTGTAACAGGTACCAAACGCACAGTTTTGGCGCTCAATTTTTATAGCCAAATATTTTGAACTTATTTCAGCGCATGTAAACAGCTAATATTGTCTTTTAGCGCCGTGATACAATGCGCACGTGGGCGCTTAATCCCACGCAGAATCGTGGGCTAAGATAAACAGTTTTAATTAAGCGTCCTGTTTCAAAGCATCGCATTAGACGATTCAATAATTTTATTAATTCATTGCAACCTAGGTAGGATACTGATTTTGTCAAGGGTCTAGTAATTTTTCCACGAGAAGTCAAATGTTACAATAACTAAATATTTTGAATTTATTTCAGCACATGTAAACAGCTAATGTCTTGTACCGTAATATAAAACGCATGTAGGCGCGTAATGTTACGCAAAATCGTGGGCTACGATAAACAGTTTTGACGAAGGGTTTTGATTCAGACAATTCAGTTATCGGCTAATAGTTTCTCCGCGAGAAATAAATATTAAAGAATGTGCAATATTCCAAAAGCGAAATAATGCTAATAGGTGCAAAATGGTGTTTTATGTTCAGTCGTGAGATTGACTATGACATTGCTTCACTTGTACTGCTGCGGGTCCATTCCGCTCGTCGCGTCACCGGCCGTATTTCACAACTCTCGAAATACGCTTCTATTCCTCACCAAGACTGTCGTCCCTCTCTTACTTTACCCGATTGACGAGGACAACAAAAGACACACGAGCCGGATGCCCATTTAGCACGCAGCGCCGTGGAATTCTCTCAAACCGCAATGGTGACTCTAAACTAAATGTCACACCGCCGGCCCTCGTTGCAGAAGCTTTATTTAATGCTTCCTTCACGCTCACATGCTGGCGTTTATTTGCAGACGTCCAATAAACTTTGAACATTTACATTTTCTGGAACTAGATTAATGATATTTGTCCCAGATACAGAACACCAAACATTTGATCTCAAACTCCAAACTGGAGCAAAGTACTGGGAGATACTAAATTAATGAATAATATAATGCGTAAGCTCCCATTAGTCTCTAGTTTCACAATGACAAAAGTCTCGAGGAAGCCTTAAAATATTAAATAAAAATTATGTCGACATCATTATTATCCTTTAAACGCACGTCATAATGCTGAATATGATTATTAATGTTTCTTGAGTTCGAATTGTCGATCTACCACACCAAACTATCTACAGTCCGATTGAAGTATTAATTGTTGCTTGTTTATCATTTTATTGAAATGACGTGTTTGTCTCATCCCACAGGGCGGCACGGCGCTGGGTGCGCCGCATCGCGTAGAGCGGCTTGGGCACACCTTCGTGCCCTTCCAGGTTTTCGTGGACTACATCCAAGGGCTCGCCACTACCACCTACACGTGAGTATACTTTATTTACAACACATGGGTCGCAGACATGCTTGCGGCCCATCTGATTTTAAGTTATAATGTAGAGTAATAGCGTTTACTACCGATACAAAAATGATGACAGTTTCACCTCCATACATGTTACTTTTACCTTGAGAAAAGGTAATTGCCCACCTGTTACTCTGGGAAACAACACACTCCCGCAAAGCGACTCTGTCCGTTACCTTGGCTTACACTTAGACAGACGACTTACCTGGAAAAAGCACATTAAAACCAAACGGGATGAAGTAAATATCAGGTTCAGGACAATGCTGTGGTTAATGTCTCGCAACTCCAAACTGTCAATAGACAACAAGCTACTTATCTACAATAGCGTTCTGAAACCTGCTTGGATGTATGGAATACAACTATGGGGTAGCGCTTGTAACACAAGCATCTCCATCATTCAACGCCTTCAAAATGGTATCCTCCGAACAATTTGTGATGCACCATGGTTCGTCACCAATGCCGAAATACACGAGGCCTTGAAGATAAAAACAGTAAAGGAGGAGATAAAACAGTCTGCTTCTAACTACATAAATCGGCTCTCAAGCCCTCCTAACTTATTAGCCAACAGCCTAACTAAAATAACATACCCTATGTGCCTGAAGCGCCATAATATTCAGCAGTTGAAAGGGCGCTGGCAAGAATAAGGGCATCACTCGCTGGAGGAAGCCCTTAAATGAGACTAAACACTCAAAAAATCCGCTAATAGTCGTAAGACTGATTGCAGATCAACACAGAAAAAAAAATCACCTAAGCTTTACACGAGCATGCTGTTGTTTGGTTACAAGAGCTTATAACTTACGCTTTACAAGAGGACTTAAGCGCAAGACTTTCCGCATATCCCACTGTCACACCTTTCTACTCGTATTATTCCGCAGGCGTGGACTTATTTGAGTGGTTTAAGCCATCAGGGTTCTAATTACGGCGTGATTTGCCTAAGAAATACAAGTAGTTGTGCTATCACTTGTCTTTTCGTTTGGCAGGCCGTCGGCGTACCGCCTGCTGGAGCAGAACTGCAATCACTTCAGCGAGGAGGTAGCACAGTTCGCATGCGGCGGCCACGTGCCCAAGCATATCGTGCGGCAGCCGGAGGTTCTGCCGCCCGCGCTACGGCTCGCCGTGCAGGCTTTGTTGGATGGACTGGTGCCGTCTTCTGCACAGGTCAGTGACCTCCGCCGCAAGGATATGATGTGACCTCTCAAAGTTCACTGACCCCACCGCACAGATACGTATCCATCCACGAAGCAAAAACAGAGAGGAGTTGTTATAAGCAATGTAGTCCAGCTTCTATCAATGTAGTCGTGACGTCACGCAAATTTAGTTTTAGCTACTTAACATCAGAGGCGCTGACATGACATCAGTCGATCTATTTATCTGTCGGATAAGTATGCTCTTCGTTTTAATTTAGTTTTAGACTACATAAATACAAAATGAAATGTTGTATTATATCATGCAAAAGTAACACATACGATAGAAATAAAGTGCACGAAAAAAACATCTCTTTCCACTAGTAAGCACAATGAACAAGCATTTTTATTTTATTACTTGACTTATTGCTTCTAGAATGTTCTACGCTACATGGACGCTGCTGTCCAAGTGCCGATTTAGCACAAAAGGCCCTCTAGTGGCGAGTAAAATACTGTTACGAAAACGTAGGATGTATTAAGGACGAAAACAAAACACGTGAAATAAGCAGTTTTAACGATTTTATTTTTAGATTATATTTTTGACTACGAATGTATTTTTTAACATAGTTTAATTGTTGATATGAAGACTTCACAAAAAACTTTGGTGCTTAACCTACTTATTTCCATCGGAAATAAATTTAAGAAATAAATGGATTAAATAAATTAGTAGCAACGGTTGGACACCAACAAAATATACTAAAATACGCTCAGTTCACTTTGATGGGCAGGGAGGATATTGTTAAAACTAAAAAGGATATAATAAACTGCGAGAAGGTGCTTATCCAAATATTGCGGATCACAAACAGGTATATTTTTTATGATAATAAGATTTTAATTTTAATTTTGCTTGTATTATTAATTAAATTAATATTTAATTACAGGATCGAAATGAAACCCCTGAACCATCAGATTTAAAAGAATTTTTTGTAGTTAACGACACACCCAAGAAAATTAAATAAAAATAAAAAATCGCAATGGAAAATGCATTACAAATGATACAAAATTATATTTATCTACATTATCTCATTTTCTAATGATGTATTTTATTAAATCCCTTAGTAAGGCCCTGTACTAGCACAGTTGCCACCTAGCAATGTATAGTGCAACCAAATTTCGCTATACATTACTTTAGTCTATTCCAGATAAGAAGGTTCCCCTGACAGGTCGATCTTTTCCGTTTCATGCGTACTAGTTTCCGTGATTAATAATATTATGTTTTAAAAATATAACATCTCCTTCGGTTATTTTTATCAATAATGCAACAATTAATTCCACATTAAATAAAAACATTAATATCAGACCAGTTAAATATAATATAATTATTTATAATTGTGATAAAATATTTGTTTAAGTAATAAAGTATTTATTTGAGTCGTGAATCGGAACTTATACTTTCCACAAATATTTTATTTGTAAACTTTAAACAAATATTTTTTCAGAATTATAATTTTATTTAACTAGACTGATATTCTTGTTTTTATTTAATGTGGAATTAATTGTTGCATTTTTTATAAATATGACCTAAAGAGATAAATTATATTTTTAAGACAATATTTTTAATCACAGAAACTAGTATGCATGAAACGAAAAATTTCGACATGTCAAGGGAACATTCTAATCTTATCTTGAATGTACTATAGGTGGCACTAGGTGGTGTTAACGTCAATAATGCTCGCATTTTGACACGGTTAGCGCAGAGGTCGAGTGATCGCCTACTGCGCAACGGGTCGCGGGTTCGATTCCCGCTCGGGACAGATATTTTGTATGGCCTACAGAAATTTGTTCCGGTCTGGGCGTATGTGCATGTGATATTCTATGTTTGTAACTGCACCCACGACACAGGAGAAAATCCTAGTGTGGGGCGATGTTTTTAAAAAAAAAAAAAAATTTTGTAATTCCACTCGTTACAACGTGACAGTGGCGTCGCGTGAAGCTCCCCCCCGCAGCCCGATTACTAGCTTCACTTGATTTCATACGGAAAACGCGATAGGGCAACTCCTCTTTGTTTTTGCTTCATGTACGTATTACGCAAAGGCCTAATGTATAATTACAACTTTTATCTGCTAACTTTGTAATTCAAAATAATATGTTTCATATTTTATTCAATAATTTTATTTTCATGTTTTAAACTTTAAACAACTAGTTAGGATATTATCTTATCGCAATTCCAGAGAAAACGCGAAGCCCGTAGTGGCAGAGGCCAGGGAGGTCCAACCGAGCCTGGGAGCTCCCATTAGTCTAACAATGTTGCAATACACGATAAATAGCTTGTGAGTCTAAATTCTATATACATGATGATTTTTATGGTATATAGTTTCATTATTGACGTTTTTGATGTATAAATTTGGTATATAGTCTCGGCTTTTGAAAATCAAAAGGCTTTTGATTTCGTCGCATTATAAAATTAAATGAGTGCTATAGAACACAAACTGTCATAATATCGGTAGTTCGTGTATTGATATTACATGACTAAATACAAATATCTAGTCTTTAACTTGCTAAGCATTTTAATATTTTGACTGTACATTACAATAGTTATACTATTTACTGCTACTCATCATTATCATCATCGTAACAGCTCATATATGTCCCTATCGAGGGGCTCGAGCCTACCCTAAGTGAGGGTGTTTAGGCCTTAGTCAACCAAGCTGGCCCAGTGCGGATTGGTTGACTTCACATACACCTTTGAATTTCTTCGTAGATGATGCAGGTTGCCTCGTGATGTTTTCCTTTACCGTAGGAGCGTCAGACAAATGTACATATAACATTCGAAAAAATGAAAAACACATTGGTGCATTGCGATTGGTCGGTCTCTAACCCCGGACCCATTGGAAGGCAAGTGCCGAGTCCACAGCGACACCGACGCACTTCAATAAATATACTACTGCTGCAATAAATATACTGCTACTCACTAAATATACAGGCTGACAGGAAAAGTCGACGTATTCCTTGAAACGGGTTATAGTACAGGTCATAAGCAACAAAAAAATCCCAATTAACCAGGGGTCAAAAACAGTTGGTTATCGAGCTACGACGGTTTTAAAATTTTTGAGATTTTTTTCGAATTGTTAACAAAATTAAAAAAAAAAAACTACACCATTTACAATGACAAATTGATTAATTGCGGAAAGCTGAAAAATGGGCAGTTAATTTAAATTAAAATTGTTGTCAAAAACTTATATAATTTTGGAAATAAGAGGTCTTTATTGACCAATAAGTCGATAAATTTTTTATCTTTCTGAAAATTGACGTCAATTATTGAAAAAAAAAATGTATGACAGTTGGCGTAAAAACTACTAAAATAACTTGCTTATTTCATAAGCTTTTAAAGAAGGTAAAAATATTATTTACTTTTATTAGTAGTTTTTACAGAAATTAGCAAAAAGTTGCGCTGTAGGTCAAAGGACATTGTTCTGCGTCCATACATTGTTCGCCCCAACACCAACAGCAGTGAAAAAATGCTTTTCGTATAATTAGACATTAGTTAATACTGTACGTCTACATCAATTACTACGGACAAGCTTTGAAATCGAATAATATATCAAAATGAATCAGATTTCGAGGTTAGTTGAAGTAACACTTTATTTCGTTAGAACAATACAAATAGTCCATACTTATACAATTATTAAAATAATAATTATTGCAATCAATCAGAGAACGTTATTATAGTCACGTAGTAAAGAACAAGAAATCTCGAAATTATAAAGCAAGTCAAAAACACAACGAACTAACAAGCGACAGCGCGTGAGTATTCAATTGACGTATGTTTTAATTTAATTTACGTTTTAAATTGTGAAAGGAGTTATGAAAAACATAATTATATGAATAAATAAATGTCCATACCTACGTAAAATCGACTCAATTTTATTCAGTCGAGCAAATGTAACAATAACCATTCGTATATTTTACTTCATTTGGTTTTGTTTCTGCAAGTACTTTTATATATTTTTGATTTGTCCGTCGAATACATATATTTGTTATGAGTTTTATAAAATATGCATATAATTATGTCGTAAATCAAATCTTTGTTGGTCATGGGGCGATTTTCGACATTGTCCTTTCATATATTCATCTTTAAATAAAAATTGTCTGGAAAAGGCAAAAAGTACGAAGTAGAAATAAAGGAAATTGCATTTTAATACACAAAAGACTGAAAAATACTAAACAACAAACCAACATAAATAAAAACATTTATAAGTCCTGTTCAAATTGTCTGCCATTGTTACGTATGCACGCACGCAGCCTACGGCGTACCTCACTCACTGTCACACGCGTTGAAAGTGATGTCTTAATGACTTCAGCAGCTGATACGATCCTCGCCCTCAAATCTTCAATGGAAGTCGCAGGTGTGGGGTAGACTAGATCTTTCATGTGACCTCAAAGATAATAGTCACAGGGCGTCAAATCAGGACTTCTCGCCGGCCATGGAGTCGGGCCACCTCGACCGATCCATCTTCGTGGATAATTTTCATCCAGCCTCTGTCGTACACCACGGTAAAAGTGAGCTGTGCACCCATCATGCTGGTATACCATATATCTTCTTGCTAGCGGAACATCTTCCAAAAGCGTGTTCACTTCCTCTCTTAAAAAGTTTCGTATGTTGTGCCATTCAGGTTTTGGGGCAGGAAGAAAGGTTCAATTAAATTATCGTGTACAATCCCCATCTACACATTTAGTGAGAATCTTCTCTGGTGAGCCCTTTCTTTACTTTTTCTTGGGCTTTGACCTTTAGGGGCCCAAAAGTGAATATTGATTCGATCGAACGTAGATTCGTCGGTCCACAGGATTTTCTTTAGATAATCTGGATCTTCAATCTAAGCATTGATTAAAAATCTGCAAAAATCAATTCTTCTCACCGGATCACCTTCTTCAATGGCTTGAACTGGTGTGTAATGGAATGGATACAGTTGTGCGGTACGCGATGCGGCAAACTAGGCTCTCCATTGTGATATGCCATGTATTCTTGCCACTTGCCTTTTGGACACAGTAGGATCTGCTCTGAAACTCCGAATAATTTCATTATCGTCCTCGTCAACACCAACATTACCAACGAGCGGTCTACCAAGATCGCGTTGTCGTCGTTGAACTGAGCCCGGTTCTCGAATGCGCTGATAGGATGCACCAAACACGCTCACGTGAGGCAAACGGCGATTGGGAAATCTGATTTGGTACTCTCTTTGTGCTTCAGCGGCGTTACCATTACAAAAACCACAATAAAACAAAATATCTGCGAATTCTTCGTTTTCGAAAGCAGCCATTTCAAAATAGCGTATCGGTTTATTTGTGATCAAAAGTTTGTCCGTAATCTCAAAAGTAGTTTCAAACTTAACAAACAATTTCAATCAGGAAAACAAATGAATGATGTCGTCGAAACATTCGTAATCCTAATCAATCATGTTCCAAAACGTCCAAAACCTATGCAACCTCTGTGGTTAGGTCAATCCAAAGAGGTTACAGCTTTTTGGATAGCAAAGAGGTTTGCTATCCAAAAAGGATTGCAAACTTCGTTCTGCTTCAATCAGTTCAACCAAAAAGGCTGGATAATGACGTACTGCCATGATTTCTTTTAAATCTAAATAAACCATAGCCTTAGACAATTTTGAACAGAACTTGTAGTATTATTTTGTAATTTAGTATTTTTCATTCTTTTATGTATTAGAAGCAATTTTCTTTATTTCTACTTCGTACTTTTGCCTTTTCCAGACAATTTTTATTCAAAGATGAAATTATGAATTTTGACCTACAGCGCAACTTTTTGCTAATTTCTGTAAAAACTACTAATAAAAGTAAATAATATTTTTACCTTTTTTAAAAGATTATGAAACCAGCAAGTTATTTTAGTAGTTTTTACGCCAACTGTCATACATTTTTTTTTCAATAATTGACGTCGATTTTCAGAAAGATAAAAAATTTATCGACTTAATTGTCAATAAAGACCTCTTATTTATGTAAGTTTTTGACAACAATTTTAATTTAAATTAACTGTCCATTTTTCAGCTTTCCGCAATTAATCAATTTGTCATTGTAAATGGTGTAGATTTAAAAAAAAAAATGGTAACATGTCGGAAAAAATCTCAAAAATTTTAAAACCATCGTAGCTCGATAACCAATTTTTTTGACCCCTGGTTAATTGGGCTTTTTTGTTGCTTATGACCTGTACTATAACCCCTTTCAAGGAATACGTCGACTTTCCTGTCACCCTGATATACTGTATAATTTTATAAATAAATATATTATGTGGAAATTAAACAAGGCAACTGGTGTGAAATTATTTTAATTATCTTTAACCTACCTACACTAAATTTATGTTATACTCTTTAATTTATTCGTTTTTTATCATTCAAGCGTTTGTCTTCTATTTATCACACTTTATTACTTAAAAGAAAATTTTTATTCAAATTAATTATTGATTGCTGCCGCAAAATTATATAATAAATAAAATATTTATCAAATTTTGCTGGTTCGATTCCGGTTCAAGCAAGTGCTTTACCTATTTTTAAAATGAATTAATGTTTCCTTTAACAAAAAATTGGTATCTATACATCTATACAAATAAATAAAATTCAAGTGTCTGTTTGTAATGTCAAAATAACAAATTTTTACTAAATGGGTATGAAAGTATATCGTGTACTAATAACAAAAACACAATTTTAATTTTTTTATCTGTCTGCTTGTTCTCGCTAATCTCCGGAACGGCTGGACCGATTTTGACGGGACTCACTAATAGATAGCTAATTATATAAAGTATAGCATAGGCTACTTTTTATCAAGATCTTACAAATAAAGATACTATTCCACGCGGACGAAGTCGCGGGCATAGCTAGTCTTCAATATTTAAGTACTTTTCAATTTCTACCTTATTTAATTACTACCCTATACTTACATATGTTCTTGCTCCTATTAAGCACTCTCAGTTACTTAAGGGATTGTTATATTTGTTTCTATTCATATTTAAAATACTAATCATAATAATGTCTGTAGTACCTAATAAATAGAATTCGTTCTACATGAGTTTATTTAAGTTTTTCAAGAAAGTTTATTTAAGTTTATCCTTATCTGTCGTAGTTTTGGATATTTCATAATCGCATTATTGTTTGTTAGTACTTATAATGTAATGTAGTAGGTATATAAAGTTTGCCTACCTATATTTAATTATTTATAAACGTATTTTGAACAAGTTGTCATGATAGTACCTTTGTTTAATTTTAAGTAACATTAAATCAATTAAAGGTACTATCTTGATTACGGAACATTTAGATAATTTGAAAAAAGGAATAATTTTCGAAACATGGTTGAAGCTTTAAACCCTTACACACATTGATGCTAATAGGCTAGATGACAAAATTTTTTTTTTGCTTTAATAGAAGCTCATTCATATAATAAACAGAATGAAAAAATCGGTTTTCGAATAACTATAAAAACAACCAAGATATAAGGTATTAAAGATTTTTCTCCATCTCTTTCTAGCAAAACGGCAATTTACAAGGAGTTTATATGGCCGTACTCAACAATGACGTCACGGTTGATGTCGGATCTCTCTGTCTAATCGCCTTCAAATTAACAACTTAAAATGCTTGTATCTAATGTATTTCTAAGCCGATTTTAATTCTGATTTTTAATATTTAATGACGAGACGTAAAAATTAGAATTCAGACATCATCCTAATTAAGAAATAGATGTTAATGCTTCTTTTATATTACTCAGACTTGAGTAAAGTAATAAGTAAGTAAATATTTAAAATAACGAAGATACTTCATCTTCTAATGACAAGAATATTATATTTTAGTTGTTGTGATGTGACAACGAATATGGTACAATCGGTTGATTGCTGTGTTTACTTAATTCCTTTTGAATAATAAGTGTATTGTCTATAGGCGGTGTACGCGGAGGGCGTCCGCCAAAGCCGTCAGGAGAGCCCCGAGTTCCGCACCCTCAACACCCAGATAGAGGAGGTCAGGTGCGTCCTACCAATCATATGATGTGCCACTATCTATTTGCATCGGACCCTTTTCCCAGTCCAAGATGGCCTTTAATAGGACGGGAAGCATAAGGGAGATTAGTAAAATAAACTATATCTATGTTGTGGTAGTCGTTGGTCTGTACGTCTAGTATGAGTTTTGATAGTTTCTGATTCGAACGATGGAATAGTTTTGTTTCCATACATTCACACCAGCGCCTCTATCGGAAACTATAATGAACTAGAATTGACAGTATGAGTTACAAAGTAATAAACTACTCAATCAACGTACTTAACGTATTCGAATAGTGTGGCAGTATGAGTTACATGTTTGACATTTGTTTAACAGTTTACTCGAAAACTATTGTAGTTTAGGTTCTCATCTTACATTTTTATGTGAGTTTGGTACATAAATAGTTTTTTTGTGTTTCTAAACACTAAAATTATGTCTGCACGGTGGTACTTTGCATGGAGGGCCATGCAAGACGAAATTGCGCATGAAGAGAGCTGTGACAATCATTTTTAAGCTGTATCTCCGATACACACTTTACTCAGCGCTACCGCCTTAAATCACCATTCCTTAAAAAAGTGTTAATAAATACACATAATTTAACCGAGATTTTTAATTCTATTTTTATTCCTAAAGTGTTTAACACAATTTATTATCATTAAAATAAATTGCGACTGACTTGTCCGCGACATTATAAAATAATATAATTTACAACAAACAAAAACTTTAACGTTTTTCTTTCAATCAATTCGCTTTAAAAATAATAAAAACGGCTAATAAAACGTCACAGTGACAGAATCGCGTATCTCTTTCCATTCACATGTGTGAATGTGTGTGTAGACCGCCTTTGCCCACATTAATTTTAAGAGTTTTGTGAGTGTTTCTGTTTTCTTTGTGTGCAATAAAGTATTAATCTATCTATCTATCTATCTATCTATAATATATAATGTGAAGTTCGTCTAATCGAGTAAAACTAACTCGCTATCGTTTAAACGTGAATTCGAAACGAGCAACTCATACTACCATTTACATCGTAAACTGACGAGCTAACGAAAACTATTGTAGTTTACTCGATTTAAAAACTCGTACTAGACGTACTGTAGGGGGTCCCACAGGGCCACAAAACATGTATCTAGAACTAGATCCCCTGATTATGTACTTCGCGAACCAAAAGGAAGAGCCATAATACTCCCTTTTTTGAATAGTTATTTAGCTAGCGCGCTACTGTAATCGGCGCCGGCCGTCAAACGAAATTTAGAAAAATGTTTGTGCCATACCAAAACTCAAAAACAAATTCGATATCACGTCGATTTTTCCTTATTTTTTGGGAAGAGAATTTTGAAAAATCCTTCCAAAGTGGGCGCCTACATAATCCAATGAACCCTGTACCGAATTTCATGTTTCTAGCTTTAGTGGTTTGGGCTTTGATACCTCAGTCAGTCAGTCAGTCACCAAAACCTTTTTCAAATAAAAGTCTATGCGTCTATGCCGTTAAGTCTTCGACATTTTTTTTGTCGACGCTTCTGCGAGATTGTGTATCTAGTTCTTTTATAGTACATCAATGGTTTTAACGACGCATTCAATTATTAAATTTAAGGCAACAGTATTTTTATATAATGTCGTTATTATAGGGCGCAAGGCGCGCAACTGGAAAAGCAACGCAGTACACTAGCGGAGAAGCTGGCGCGGAAGGAGCGCCGCCGTGAGAAGAAGCGCCACAAGCGTGCGATGGAAGCCGGTGCCGGAGAACCAGGTCAGTCGGTCGGTACTCTCTTTCAAGGCACCCGGGGAAGGATGTCAGTCTTTCCTTTCGAAGCAGGTGGAGAACGAGGTTCGTGGGGAACTTTTAGGATTGATCGAATATCAGCCAAAATTGTCTTAATTCACTAACATCTATATTCCCGATTGTACGATGTACTCTGCTTTATGTAAATCAGTGATGCATGTACATTGGCTGTCAAAAGCGATCGTAATCTAAAATTAGGGTGAAGAACAGTTCCCTATTATGTGAATGTGGAGTATTAGACGAAGGGACTGCTAACAATATTTTGTTTAATTGTCCTGAATATCCTCAATTCCTGTATGATGCTTTTCCTCCGTATATTTCAAGACCCTTTTTCCCTTTTTTTATATGAAAATCAATATTTTTTTTTATACAACTAAGGTGGCAAACAAGCAAACTGCCCACCTGATGGTAAGTGGTAACAGTCACCTATAATACATGTAGCTCTTGTGAGATTTGCAGCAAAACAGCAACCCCCACAAGAACCACAGTGTACGTTGGCAACTTGTGACATAAGATGTAAAGTTGCGGTACCCGGTAATTTCACTGCTGCTTTGCGGCAGAAATAGGTAAGACGGAGGTACCCAAGCAGATGACCCTGGTACATAGTCTCCCTACTATAATCAATATTCGCTGACTTTTTTCTGAAAATTATTAAATTAGAAGTTCTTGTATACTCATAATTATTTATGTTTATGAATGTTTCCAAAAAATATTGTTTGTGTATTGCTTTACTCAAATAGCTAACAGGATAGTATAAGAATTGTTAGGTATTTTTAGATTTCTGTACGTCATTTTTAGATGACGCCAATCCTTTGGCTGCCTACGAAAGTGGCGCCTCAAATACAAAACTTTATTGTTGATATAAGCGTTTCCCCGATGTTGAGCAGCAGCGGTATCTGTACTGGCTTGAGACCGAAGAGAAAGACTCTGGAAGGGCTCCTGCCGACATTGACTGAAGGGCAACCTGATGTTGATATTGCAGTGCGGAAAGCAAGTGGGAAACCACTGTACTATCTATCCTACTTTTGGTATGGAAATGTCACACAATATGAATAGTTTTTCACGATGTAATATGTCGTGGCGGTCTGAGTCCGGCATGGGTAGGAGCAGAGCCACTCAAGTCGTTATCATGCGAAATCCCTGTACTATTGCTACGTGGATTGTGGAAACAGGAAAACTCATTGATAGAAATGTAAAATAGATATAATTGGTTTAGGGAAAAACGTTGGGAACTTGGGAAGGAAGTGGGTATTATTGGCATATGGACTTCAGGATAATATATAGTGGAAAAAATAAGTAGTCCTAAATGGCGATAATTTTGAACTAAAAATGGGAAGAAAAAGTAGAAAACACAATACATCACAGCGACAGAATAACAGCAGTAAAAATTAACAATAATCCAAACGACATAATTGTACAAATGTATATACCAATTGGAAGATACTCGAACGATAAAATTGAAGAGATGTATTATCACATTGACACCATAATAGACGCAACTAAGCAAAAAGGAAATCTGATTGTAATGGGAGATTTCAATGCAGTTATAGTAGAGGTAAAAGATAATATTACAGTGGGCACAGGGCAAGTATGAGCTTGGAAAAAGGAAAGGCCAAGGCGAACGCTAAGTACAATTTTGCAGGGAACATAGTCCTATAGCACTCAACCATTGATTCAAGCGCTCTATCTACGTTTGCTAGTAAATCAATGCACTCACACACTTCCAACAGTCAAAACGCCAACTGTACATACATATAGAAAATGCCTGGTGACATTGACAGATATCAACTAGACTACATTTTAATTAGAGAAAACTTCAGGAAAAATTTGGTTATAAGCAAGCACATCTTTGAATCCTCCAAAAGTAAAAAAAAGCGGAACCGAAACAACAAGATCTCAATAATTATATTATTAGAATTAAAGAATAGCATCATCATCATCATCATCATCACAGCTCATATACGTCCCCACCGAGGGGTTCGAGCCTACCCTATGTTAAGGGTGATTAGGCCTTAGTCAACCACGCTGGCCCAGTGCGGATTGGTCGACTTCACATACACCATGAATTTCTTCGCAGATGTATGCAGGTTGCCTCACGATGTTTTCCTTCGCCGTAGGAGCGTCAGACAAATGTACACATGAAGTTCGTAACGAAAAACACATTGGTACATGGCGGGTCTCGAACCCCGACCTCCCGATTGGAAGGCAAGTGCCGAGTCCACAGCGCCACCGACATAATAGCATAAGACACTCAAATTCTAGTCAAAAAGAGAGGGAGACGATAACTTAGCATTCCATGGATTCACCGTGCGGGGCGCCTGGTCCATCGCGTTGCAGAAAAATGAGCCAAAAGCAGTGTGCAGGCAATACGACCCAGGTGCAGGTTTAAGTAGCTACTTTACAATGCATCAACATTCACCGTCACCACTCCGGCTCCTCTCTCTGCCTAACCATATTTGATACGATTCCGTCAGTGCCGCCTTTGTTACGTGGTTTAATATTGAGCTCACAAACGTTCTCGATAAGCCTAGATCTTTTAGCAATGTGTATAATGATTTTGCCGGAATACCTCTCGCTCCTACTTCTACCGCACATAAGTCAACATAATAACCGTTTTTTTGTGATATCGTTGGTAAGATCGTAGTATCTATTCAATTTAAATGTGTGGTCTTTGGGAATGTTATTTTCCCACGGCACGGTGAGTTCGATGAGTAGCACGCGCTTTAATAGGGTTGTTGTACATTCGTCACAAAGTT
Organism: Schoenobius gigantellus; assembly: GCA_963935595.1. Lineage (NCBI taxonomy): Eukaryota > Metazoa > Arthropoda > Insecta > Lepidoptera > Crambidae > Schoenobius > Schoenobius gigantellus. The sequence continues at coordinate 19,847,622 of OZ012543.1, forward strand.
AATTCGTCACATTTTTGTAAACTCCATACATTGAAAGTTAATTCGTCACAAGAAGGTGAGGTTTATTGTAAATTCGTTATATACCTATTCACATTTTGCATTATTTTTGCATAAAGTACTGGTAGCAAACAAATTATTGATTTCTAGCGCTCAATATGAAAGATACATAATTGCTAAAATTATGAAAGTATAGGTAATAATTATCTTATGACTATAAAAAATAATAAGAACTAACAGTAATCCTACTAATATTATAAATGTGAAAGTGTGGATATTTGTTACTCAATCACGCAAAAACAGCTGAAGGGATTTGGATGAAACTTGGCATGCATGTAGCCTTTGACATAGAAAAGAACATACTACTTCGCTACCATACCATAGGCTACCTTTTATCCCGATTCCTTAAGTAGTTCCCGAGGGAAAATTGAAAATTGTTTACGAGCTAAGCCGCGAGCTTTGAAATTTGGTATGCATGTCACCTATGCTATGGAAAAGGACATGTACTTTATATTCCTTAATGATCTCTCAAATAGTTCCCGTGGGAAGATTAAAAATTGTTAACGAGCGAAGCTTTAGACCCAATTCTGAAGTCCACGCAGACGAAGTCGCGGGCAGAAGCTAGTCATAGAAATAAATAACTGTTTATTTATCCACAAAATATGAAAACAATTCCTTCCACAATTTCACCTCTCTTTCCTCTGAGCTCCCACTCACGCTATCATGCATTCGCTCGGTCGCTATATCTATCTCTTTCTAGTCGTAACGGTCACTGCATCGTCGTCTAGGCCGCGGGTATAAGTCTATAATTTTTGAATCAGATGTTGTTGATTATTTTTAAGTCTGTTGAATTGTTATAAACAATTACTGTGATTATTATACATATTATGTTCCTAAAGTGGCTCAAATATCTTTATTATGATTTTAAGTTAGACGTGAATAACTCAAATTATTAAACTTTTCTATTCATCTTTCGAAGGCAAATGATTAAGCATTACGAATATTATTTATTAATATACCAAAAAGTACAAATTTGATTGTAAGCATAACTGTGATTTATATGTAGCAGGGAAATAAAAATAAAACAACGTGATTATTTTATTACTGTGATTTATGTCGTTGTAACTGCGTTTTTCGATTTTATATTTTATTTAATGATTTTTCTATTTTTTATAATATTATTGTTGTGGGCAAATAAGCCACGTAAGTAAGTATTTTTATATAAATGTAAGGTTAAATTAAAACAATTGCTGTGATTATTAAAATAAATAAATGACGATTCAATTTAATTATTGTTTATTTCTCTGCTATCAGTCCGGAAATAAACAATGTGACGAATTTACATATAAAAAATACAACTGTGACGAATTAACACATACTTTTTTCTGGGACGAATTAACTTTGTGACGAATGTACAACAACCCCTTTAATATCCGAGAGTAAAGCAAAACGTCTGGCCTGGATGCAGTAATCGCTACGTCAGACGGAAACTTGTATTGTTTATCATACGTATCCATCACAAGGGTCCAATCCGGTGCCGAGCCTATGATCGAATAGGGTTTATTTATTGGTTTTGTTTTAGAGCCCTCTTTGGTGAATTGGATGAGGTTTGTGGTTGTTGTCATCTCTTTCTGGGCTCTTGTGACCGCTTGACTGACTGCTTCCCGTATGATTCCCAAAACCTTATCATGACGTCGCGAGTAATGACCCTTTTCTAAAAGAACTCTGCATCCCACCAGTATGTGCCTAGCTGTTTCAGGTGCTTCGCCACACGTATAGCATGTTTTTTCTGTGGCTATTCCCCATCTTGTAAGATTACATTGGTCTGGGAGAGTCAACTGGAAGGCGTTAAGATAGAATTTCAGAATTGCAGGCGACCAATCATAAAGTAGAGTTTTCCACTTCAGAGCTGGCGGAATGCAGAATTCACCGATAGTTATCCAGTCATTTTGCATCTCCAAGTTCATTGCCTGTACCCTATATTTGTCGTTCTCATCTTGGTGAAGAAAGGATTTCAGTATTACGTTGTCTTGTCTTCCGGTTTTTTGATCGAACCTAATAACCCTAATCGATTTGATTGCGCGCCTATCATAAATTTTTTATGGAATTGAAGTCTAGACTCTAGTTCGGAACTGTTATTGTCGTTAGTAAATCTACCGCACTTACGAAGAACGTATTATGTACGGTTTTTGCGAAATTGTGTTATATACATTTGAAATCAGAAAACGAGCTCTATAACTTCCCTCTATAAATCCCATAGAGACCATTTCAAATTTTATTTAAATATTTATTTATTAAGAGGATTGTCAAGTATCCGTGCGCGGCGCGAGTAGGTATTTTCTAAAATGCTATCTGTTTCACACCGCCCTGGCGTTTACAGGACATATACAACATGCGCAAATTTTCACGCACACTACGACAGACTGACAGACCGCAGCGCGCGACCCGGGGCGGCGCGAGAGCTTGAGATCATTCTAACGTTCGTAATGTTTTGCGTTGCATAAATTTCTCCTGACTACCTTTCCGCTCGCAACCTCGCCTTCGTTATTTACGTTTTTCTTGTGGGAATTTTATGTTTTCCCGTAGGAAAAATAATTTTATAGCCTATATTTCTCAGTGATAATGTAGCATTCTAGTAGCCAAAAAATAAAAAAAATCAGTCTAACAGCCGGTTGCACCAAGTTTTACGTTATAATACGATTTTGTATAAAATTAACAACATTATCTAAAAATGGGTCGTTTCACTATTAAATATATGATTCGCGCTATACATTTAACCTTTTCAAACGTAAAGGATAAAATAAAACTACAATTGAAACTAGATTATGGTGTAATTCTTACGTATTTATATTATTACTTTTACGAAATCGTAAAACGTAAATTTGGTGCAACCGGTCGTAGTAGTTTTTGAGTTTATTTATTACAAACAAAAATACATACATAGTTTTCTTTTTTTATAATATTTTAGTAGATAAGTTTCGAAAATACAGAAATTATTAAATACATTTCGTAAATAATTTCTATATTCTGACATTTCTGTATTTCTCAAAATTAATTATTTATTCTATCTTGTTTGCTTTTTGACATAATATTCGACATTATTTTATTTGGCATTTTATTGTGCTTTTATGTATAAGTCATTGGTCTCTACTGTTAAACTTATACTTAACTGAATTAAATAACTTGAAATTCCTTTGAAATTTATAGTGTAGGCACTTACTTGGTATCCCTAATACCTTATAGGACTGAGCTGTTATTTGTTATGAAAGTATTTATCCTACATTTACCTGTCTAAGGAAAATGCCTTTTTAAAAGATGAGTGTTATACTGAATTTAAATGATTTGCATTTGAGATGTGAATCAATGTAAAATGGATCTTTTTATGAAAAAAAAAACACTAAACATATAACGACATTTACAATTGTTTAAACAAGAACGAACCTCTTGTTAACTTAAAAATCAATAACAAAAAAATCTATCATTTTAGATAGATAAATTAATACTTTTACATACAAACTAAATAGGAACATGGATACAAATACACGGTTATTTTTTTATCACCCTGGAAAAATTTTAGGGACGCTTCAGGACACATCCATTATTATATAAGAAATAAAAAAAATGAAATAAAAAAAAATCTCTAAAATTGCTGCTCTCAACTAGTGCAGAATTTTTTGGAATTAAAAAAAATTTAAGTAAGTGAGTTAATTTTTTTATTCATATTTAAAACATTATAATACCATGTCGTGAAGCGTGCCTTAAATTTTCCAGGGTGATAAAAGAAAACCGTGTATATAAAGTAATCCTAAATAATTATAATATTTTTTTTATTATAATATGATTATTTTTGTTGGCGTTCACCTTAATTTCTTTAACAATAAGCCAAACGTAACATCATCTGCAACTAGCTCCATATCCATCCATCTTTGAATTACTCAGCAACAAATCAGAAGTGATCTGCGTCAGTGGAATCAGGGTTAACAACAGGTATCAGTGACTGATCCCTCTATGAGTTTCCACAATAGATCCTCAAAGGCAAGATTCCTCTAAAAGCCCGGAATACCAAAGGAAGAAGTGGCTAGATGACATCAAAAAAATGGACTGAACTGACATATTCATTCACAATTAAAAAACGCAGCATAGCCTACTGATTTTCAAACTTCAATTTGAAGATGGCACCTAATGATGATGACTACAAGTTTGTCCTGTCGATAACAAACCTTGCTGTCCATATTACGTTGAAATTTTCTTTTGCCCTTTCGCCGACCTGTACCTTTATTGAGTAAAACCTTTTTTCAGAAACATTGTACAGAGTTATTAACCAAAGAATATTTTAATTTTCACCACATCCGTTATCTAGTGGTTGTGGCCACCGGGTGTTCATCGGGAGGTCTGGGGTTCGGTTCCCCACGGGGACAGAAGCTTTTCTGCTCAGTTTGGTTGGCGGTAGGGCTTCTGAGCCCACCTGGCTAGCTACCGTCGTCTTACCTAAGTTTGTCGCCATAATAACAATGTTAATAGCATTGTTGTGTTCCTACAATTAGAGGTGAGATAGCCAGTTCCTCAGCTGCCGAGGAGTCCAGGTGAAGCTCGCTTCCACCTTCGACCTTATCATCACTTACCATCATGATGATGAAGGCCAAGAGATTCCCTGTCGTATATATAATAGTATAGGTAATCAGCTACTTCAAATTATATATATACGCCGGAGCAGCTTCTTACACTATATCAAGCACAGGTCCGGTCGTGCATGGAATACTGCAGCCACCTTTGGGACGGCTCTGCTAAGTACCAGCTATCTGCCCTTGACTCGGTAGAGCGCCGGGCGATGAGGTTGATCGGTGCAGACACTCTGAAAATTTGAAATTTTCAGATTCTTGAACATCGCCGCACAGTGGCCCGTTTATCGGTTTTTTACAGGTTACATTTCGGGGAGTGTTCCCAAGAGCTGTTTGATCTTATTCCACCATCTCCCTTTAATTACCGAGGCACCCGGAGAACGGCAAAGACCCACCCCTACGTAGTAGAAATTCCACTTGTCCGTACGAAGCGTTTCGCTTCCACTTTTTTAATGCGTACTGCGAGGGAATGGAATTCTTTGCCGTCCTCTGTGTTCACATCTCACTACAACCCGGGTCTTTTCAGGACTAGAGTGAATCGGCACCTAATGCGTAGGCACGCTCCACCTTAGTCCCACTTTTGCTTACCATCAGGTAAGATGAGAACAAGTGCCTACCCATAAACTATATAAAAAAACGTTAAAATTAAAAAAAAAATGTCAAAACCGTACGAAAGGTGCCTTCTCCACATATATGCCTACCCTGCCTACCCTACTTTGTCGTTTGTATTTTTATACATTCGTAGATTCCATAACGCGAGTAAAATCTTAGAGCACAGCTAGAAAGGAATAAAATTCAAATAATATTGAAAATAACGCTGATTGCATAGTTGCTATCACAAGAAACAAAAAACGAATTTCTTTTGAGTTTGTGTCTTTGTAGCACATATTTATTATAACAAACAACTACATACATACTCGTACATTGTGTTTTTTCTAATTTTGATTTTGGAAATTCACAGTTAACAGGCTACAGGCTGCTTACCCTTAAATAAGATCTTAAAATAAAACACTAAAATCAATAAACGTATTTTAAAAGACATTTACTTTTTCATGTATAAGGTATTTGTGTTGTAGATTAATAGTTCTGAGTTCTGACCTTTCAGTATTGATCGATATATCGATATTACTTTCTCCTCCCTAGGCGACAATACCTACGATAAAATATTATGTCACATCACTACATTATACCCCTTCCCCCGACCCGTATCGTGCGATAGAGAGAGTTGCAAGAACTGGTCGACCACTACACCGTCAGCAGCGTCCAATTATCCCTAACGGGGTCGGGTATTCCACTTGGATCCCCAATTTCAATCCCCCAGGGGATCGAAAAGAACTTGCTATTCCACTATGATCCCCAGGGGATTCTAATGCACTTGCTATTCCTTTAAGATCCCCTACGGCAATGACAACCTTTTTACACATAAAGGTCTATTTATATGATTCATTCCGGCATATATGAATTATGTCAGTGACATTGTTGCGACATTAGATATTCATTTCAAATAAATGCAATTAATTTATTAATTCAGCTGCAGCTATTATTATAATATAATTATTATAAGTCACTCATACGAAATATGTCTGTCAGTGACAACGACGATAATTTTAAAATTATGACAACGTAAAATAAAACTGCCATGACTAATTGTATTGGGCCCTCAGTTCAGACGGTCGTCTCAGGAAATACTTTATCATTTATAATTATTTTTGTTTTAGAAAGAATTAGTAAAAAAAATTAAGAAATTATCAGCTTGTTACATTAGGAGGTTGCAGATGAATGGCGGTTTAGCTTGCGCCCTCAGTTCAGTAATATCTGTTTTTGGGAATCTTCAAAATTTGACTTTAACTGAAGAAATACACAAAATTGCCTTTGAGATCTTATAGTATAGAACCCATGTGAATTAGTAAAGAAAAATAGTGGCTCAAAAGTTATTGCTTCAATAGTAAATGTAAGTAAAATTTTTATAAAACGTCTGAATTGAGGGCCCTATGTTTTTACTCTTATTGATAAGTCTTTGCTACGTAGATTAATGCATTTACTATTTTTTTTACTAAAACTTGACATATCATCCGTTTTTGTAGATGCTATAGTTTAAGAGAAAATGAATTTCGTTATTTTTCCTATGAGCTAATTTTGTAGGGTGACAATTATAGTCTCCGTAAGAAGCTAATTGGAAAAAATAGTTATGTTAGTGCTCTCGAAAAATCATAAATATCATCATATTATTTTATTTTTCAACTGTGGTTTTGCATTTTATTAATGCTTAATTTTGTTAAAAACTGTGGAAAAACTAATTTCGACTCGGGCGGGATTTGAATCCGCTTCTCCAGGAAACCGTCCTGATTCCTTAACCAATTCGGCTATTGTACTGTTTTTATGCTGTAAAAAATAGGACAATCCGATGTTGAAATGGCTCGATTTTCTTTAGTTATTTTCACAGTGTTATGTTGTATGGACTATTGTGGGGATCGGTTGCTGAGATTTTTGTAAGTACTTAAATAATACCTATCAAATTATCATAATTAAAAAATACGACGCCAATGACTTAAAAAAAATGGACAATAGACTAGTTGACCCTTTTTTAAAGTAGGGCTTAAAATGTTCATAATTGTTGTATTAGACCATAGCACATGAATATTATTTTTTTCGATGGCTAAAAAGAGCAAAAAATCCAATTTAAATTAAGATTTTCAATTTTGGACCGAAAACACGGTCAGCCATGACAGTCTGTTGATTATCTGTGGCATACATCAAATGACGTCAGACTTATAGTAAACAAAGCACCAAGGCGAAATAACCTCACAAAAACAATGCTTTCTATTAAATATCACAAAATATAGTAAATGTGTATATGGAACGGGACAATAGAACAGGAATACAGAATTACCTCTTCAGACTCCAGGAAAGCTGTACATTAGACGTACCCAGTGATATAGACATGCGAAATATTTGGTTAACACTCGCTTAAAGAAATCCTGTAACTATCTACTGAAACTCAAATGTATTTTTGCGAAAATCACATTAATGTAAGTACTATAAATGAATAACTCAATCTGTGTAGGTACTTCAGTTTCAACTTAAACAAAATAGAAGTTTTTAGGTTGTATGTAAAATCACTAATTAAATTTTTATCTTTCAGTTAGAATTAAAACGCCGCTGCCGACCAACCAAATTTTAACGCCAGACGTAGAGAAAACTTCACCATTCACACATTTTTGATTTAATCTAAGTTATACACTGACACTAGATCATGTTTCAAAGAAAAGAATATATAGGTACTTATGTTCAATTGAATATTAATGATGTAATTGAATATTAATTAAAAAGTATGTAATACAAACTATCCCAGTTTCATAATAATGAATATATTTATCTAAACAACGTTTACTTGTATTTACTGAGTACCTACCTAATTAAAATTTGTTGCTTTCAGAGGTTACTTAATGAGAACTATTGTGTACTACCCTGTTCTCCTTTTGACAACGAGATTGATAAGGCAGTAAAACTTGTGCAACATAATACAAAGCAGTGCATGCTCAGCCACAACATCAAAATGTGGCCCGTCAACTAGAACAACATTATGTCAACAAAATAACTCAAGTATTTATATACCAAAGCACCATAGAAGTAAATAGGTCCAGTATGGTAAAACTGAAAGATGTTATATCTTCACTGATTAAACCTGCTGCCCACCACCAATCAACTGCAACATCTCCCAATAAATTGTCTGAAGTAAAGTGCTGCAAACCACCTATATCTGACCAGACATTATTAAAAATTATTATTTCCAAGTGAGGAAAATTATGATAATGACATTTTATATACCTTCACTAGTTGGATCATTACTTAAGTCTTCTCCGTCAAGCTATCAAGTCGGACAACTGAAGACATATAAAAAGGAAAAATCACAATAACCAAAAATTTAATCTGGACTACGTACTTTTATGTATGATAAGGCACAAACCAAGAATATACATAGGGATACCTAAAGAACTTTATTTAATAGTTGATATATTATTTCTAAAGAAATAAAGCTTTTGAGGAAACTTATGAAGAAAAGAAGAAAGAAAGTTAGTGAACTTTCACTTTTTATTAGACCTTTTAACCAAAAGCACTGTTAACGCCAATATATAAAAAACTAAAAGTTTATTGGTTGAATGTTTTCGCGCCTGTTTTTATCAGGTTTTATAATTATTTATTATTTATTTCAAATTAAAAGTAAATATTTCTTAGTATTTCGCTGGTGACACAATTGTGCCTTATATTTCCTATACATTACCTATCCCTTTCTGCACTACGCCAAATATTATGTGTGTGAGAGAGATGGCATATCCGCATCGCAATGCGTCAACGCATTGCTCCCGCCAGTCTATCAGAGATCGGTTATCAGTAAGGAGGACGGAGATTCGCGCTTCCGCTATATATATCTATTATATATATCAGTTTTGCCTGTTTGTGATAATTACTGAAGAAACTGGTGCTCCATCCCGCTGCTAGTGATCTGAAGGAAATACCGGCGCCGGAACGTGCACTACGGCCCATGATTTAGGTCGATAGATGAGCCGCCATACACCACACCGCAAGGCAAGTAGTGCAGATTTTATTTCCATAGAATCCATTTACTTGTGTCACCAGCCGTATATTCCTTTTAAATTAGTATCAACTAAATCCTCAGTTTAGTAGAACCACACCTTACAGTCCACTAAGGAATTTCGATTCCACCCTCATGCCTTCACCTTGAAGGCTGCTACAAGCACAATAAAAAAAGTTACTTCTAGTGTTTCACCATAAGTATAAAAGGGTAATCATAGATTGCTAAGAAATGAAATTCAAAAACCCAATAAAGTACTAACTTGGCCTGAGTATAAAAACGCAAATACTATTGAATATTTATTAGTGTGACTACCTGATGGTTTAGTCAGCTTAATATATGCAGGATATGAAAGCAGTATTAGTGATATTAACTTACTAGAAGAAAGTAAATTTCAGAACAGCTTACGCAAGAATATACAAGTTATCCATTTTAAAGCCGTATACAAATATATTAAATGTGATTGCTGTGTTGTCAGCCTGTGCTCTTCCTAATTTACAAGACCCTTCTTATTAAATAAATAATATATAGATGTTTTTCTTTACTTTATACATAACTAACATCTAAAGATGACATAACTAATTTTTGTACTACTTACATTAGACATTGTTCTTCACAAAAAAAAATTTTGCATGTTTATTTGACAATAATGACTTGTAAAGGTTTAAGTTGAATCAAAATTTTTTAATGTGAAATACATGTGTTTTATTTTTCCATTACACCTTAAAAGATTTATAATATTTTATAGGTTTGTTGTTCATATTAATCATTGTTACTCAAACATATATATGTTCCAAAAGTATGTACAAATAGGTTTGAATAGAGTTAGATCAAATTTATTAATTTATCATAGTATATTGCCTTAGGGTCGCAGGCAATAAAAGTCAAAATAATAGTAAAGTGATTTATTATGAAGGACTTATAACTTTCATAGGAAAAATGTAGTATAGTTTCCAAAATGGCACTATTTGATCAATAAGTTTTTAGACATACAGATTGTTAGAACAAATATCTATTATAGCTAATACTGTCACCTTTTGAGTGTTTTCAAAATTACTGCTAGCAACACAAAAGTATATAAGTTTTGCTTTAGCACAAAACATCTGCATCTATACTGAGTTAAGCATACTGTTCACAGTTTTCCGTCTTTGATAATTAGCATTTTCTTTACTAATGACAATTTTGTATTAATCTAATTTTATGGATACTGTTTGTTGAACTGACTATTAAAGGGTATTAATCAGAAATGAAGAGGTCACATTTTGCAAATGTCAACCCCAATCTTCATCCTTCAACTTTTATCCACATTTTATTATAGGTGTCTGCAAGATTTCCTACCAAAAATCTTCCCAACGAAAGAACCATCATGTGTTATGCACTGGCTGACTTCATAGCACATGGAAGCTGTTATTCTTCATAACCAAGCTCGAACTAAAGAGCACTTCTGTATTGATGATTCCTTGTTTAGTTTTCTATGCACTTTATTCTTTCTTCATTGAAGAGGTCGTTAAGTTTTTAAGAAATATGTTACAATCTGTGTCTGTGAATGTATATATATTATTCCCTCCAGTAATTTTCTTCATGTTTGGCTTGACAAATGAATATTACTGCCAATCTTTCTCTTTTTATGTTCATTTACAAATTCTTGCAGTACTACACTGGTATTTGACACATGACCCTGATGTTTTCTTTTGAACATTTCTCTTGAAGTAAATACTTTTAGTGTTTATTTGACTTTTGAGAGATGGGATTCTATTCAATAGCATTCAACTGCTGTAGAAAATAGCCTCACAGTGATGGTGCAACCACACCAAAAATGCATGATTCAACTCTCTTCTGCTGCGTGACAATCTTGACAAGTACACTTGTAATCTGTTCTTCATTATAACAGTATTGAAACTGTACTTATATTGTTTGGAGCGATCGTTTGGTATTAAATCAATGAGAGCGGTACACAAAGAATCTCCTGACCATCAATCTATCGATTTTCGGAAGATTTGTACTATCTGCTCACACAAATGCAACATCAATGGTTGATTTTGCTATTAATACAAATAATTTACGATATTTACACATATAATAACGGAGATTTGGACGATTTTTTGCCAGTTTTAGGAAAGAATAGAGCAAATCGACGAGTTGTTGAATCAAATTTGACATTTCTTTGTTTACTATATGAGTGACGTCACGGCCCTGACCACAGGATATCAAAGCGTTTACGGCGTGAGATAAAAAAAGATTATTTCTAGCATTTTCAAATTAAAATTTTACAGTAATCATTCATTGTTATTTATTAAAATCGGTATATTGTGGAACCTTATGCCAAATACTATTAGAAATAAACAATATTTTAATCAATTTTGATATGAGTCAACTACCCTATTATAAGAGCTTTCTATTAAGTCATATTTTAATAAAGTTAATTTTGATTTTGAATAATATGTATATTTTCTTTATTAAAGTGCAAGTACCATCTGTCGGTAGTACGAGTACTATTGGGTTCACACAGTCTCACCAGTAGCACTAAGATTAATTGTGGTACTAAAGAGAATTAAATTTCTCGCTAGTACCGCCGGTGGTACTATTCGGTGGTACTAGTCGGAACAAAGCAAGAATTTAAGGTCAGGCAAAGATTACGGACTTGATTCTTACATGAATCCAACGTTCAAGCTTTCTTAATACTCCCAGGGAGAGAGAGAGAGTTGTGTTTGAATAATGTGTCATCATGATGAAAGGGCCTCTATGTTATTAATTTTACTAACAGGGGATTCATGTGGAAGCAATAATATTATTCCTCTTCGATACCCTTGATTAGGGGATCGATGTGGAATAGCAAGTGTTTTTCGATCCCCTGGGGTATTGAAATAGGGGATCCAAGTGGAATACCCGAACGGGGTGATCCGGGATCGGGAGAGTCCAATTCGCCGAATCAAAACCTTGACAGACCCAACCGCAACAATAGAAATGTTAAAGCTGACTAACGACATCTTTTCTGAAAATACCAAATTACTTAGTTCGAGCCTCAGAACAATTCTCGAGGTTCGAGCCCATGCAGCGACATCTTGCGGTACGAAGAAACATTATGCGATCGGACTAAAAGTGTTAGAAGTAACCGCATGGTGGCGCGATTGTCAGTCAGTGGTTTTAAATAGATTTTGTTTGGTCATGCTGACGGACAGTTTCCAATCACAGTTTGGATAGCGGCTTTGAGCTGGCGACGATGTGTCAGCCACAGAAGCTCATCACCCGCGTCCCCTGACTGGTTAGGGCAACATCACTCACACACTAAGGCTCGTATAAATAATTGGATCTCAAGAATGAGATCGATCCTAAGATGCCGTTTTTGACAGATATTCCATGTATAAAAGTCAAAACTGCATCTTCAGTTAATTCTCAACTTTGGGACGTATCTATTCTATTAATACGAGTCCAAAAGAACATTCTCTTAATGTGGAGGTACTTTCGGCTTATAAAAATACAAGAATAATTTTTCTGTTTATAAAAATACAATTTTACAAAATAACTTAAATACACATACTTGCCTACATACATACATATTGATACATACTTATAGGTATACATACATGTTATACTGATAACAAATTTGAAAGAAAATGCTCTTTTAAGTGCGCTTGAAGGATTGGAGAGAAGGCCTCTCGCGAACTCTAACAGGCAGCCCATTCCACAACTTGACAGCCTGAACGGTAAAAGACTTACGGATGTACTTTGTATTAAAATGGGAAGCTTTGTTGAAGACTTTGCTGGTAACGCATGACCTCTGGGGAGGGGAACCAGGAGGGAGAAAATGGAAACGGCTTCAGCTTGCCGATTGAAATAACTTTATCAGCTTGCAGATACAGTAAAAAATATCAATGGGCGATTGCCTGTACATCCTGTGCGATTTCAATGCTCGCGTTGGCCAGGATCGTTCTGCTTGGCCTAACTGTACTAGTTACCATGGCGTTGACAAAATGAATGAAAACGGCCAACGATTATTAGAATTCTGTTCTGAACACTTGCTATGTGTCACCAATACTTATTTCAAAGGCAAAGATTATCGTAAAGTTTCTTGAAAACACCCACGGTCCGGTCACTGGCATCAGTTGGATGTAGTACTCTCCAGAAAGAAAGATCTTCGTGAAACCCTTCATACGTGTACCTATCACAGTGCCGATTGTGACACAGACCACTCTTTGGTGGCGCACATGTAGCCTTCACTCAAAAACGGAACCATTCGTCCAAAATGCCGGGTAAAAGAAAGATTAACCTTTCTAATATCAGGGTCTACGAAAATATCAGAAAACTTAAGTGCATGGCTCAAGCCGAGTTTGCTGCGTGTGGTGCTAATAAATACATATCCGATGAGTGAAATAGCGTCAAGAAACTGCTTGCTGTCTTATAGCGCCGCGGGGGTTTTAGGTAATCTGGAAGCAAAACCTCAGGATTGGTTTGGCGAAAATGCTGTACATTTACAGCCCTTGATAGACTTGAAACGTGAGGCTGCGCTTAGGCTCCTTGTCTGATAGAGCACCTCATGCACACAAAGCCGCTCTTCAACGTAGTTTGCGGCACTTCGCCAACCTGTACTGGACGAATCTTAGTCGTAATATTCAGTCGTGTGCAGACAAAGGTGACATAGTGTCTAGGAAGGCATTATAAGTGCTCTTGGCCCAATTGTAAAAAAGATCATTTAAAGGACGCGGATGATGATATTATTAGGGATAGCCGAATGCAGCTCGACCGTTGGGCTGAGCACTACATCGGTCTATATGCTCTTCCAGTATATTTATACCGGAGGCCCTCCAAAGTGTACCCAAGCTGGATGTATAACCGAGCTGGACAACCCTCAGCCTGCAGAGGAATTCGTCAGAGCTGTGAATCAACTTACGTGGAGGAAGAGTCCCGGAGGTGATGGCATCCAATCCGAGATCATTAGGCTTCAATATGTAGCATCGATTTTGTTCAGGCTTCTGTGTAGATGTTGGGAGGTTTTACTAGGGCTGCGTCTTGACTCCCCAATGTTTAGCATATATTTCTCGCTAAAATTACGCACAATATTCGGCGACGACCAGTAGGGTATTCACTTGCACACGGGAAAAGACGGAAAGTTATTTAATATCTCTCTTCTCAAATCAAAAAGAAACCGCGAGGAACTTTTCGTCGATAGCCCTCTTTTTGACGATGACGCAGCTTTTTTGGCAAATTCTGTAGAGGAATTCCAGCTTATGGTGGATAAATTTTACCAGGCTTGTTATTTGTTTGCCATGTCTGTAACCCCAACGAGACAGTAGTGTTTGCACAGGGTACATTTTGACCACAGATATTCGGCTTGGTGGCACGTTACTAGAGATTGTAGACAAATTTTGCTACTTAGGTTCAACCGTGTCGAACAATTTGTCGCTAGATGCATAGATCGATATTAGTATCGGTAAGGCGACGACCATATTTGGGAAGTTTAATACAAGGGTGTGGCACAATAAGCACTTAACAACTAAGACTAAAATTGTAGACTTTCAGTCTTCCATATTAGCACGGTACGGAGCTGAAACCTGGACTTCGTATGCAAAACAAGAAAGTCGTCTCAATACCTTCTATAAGCGTTGCCTTCATAAAATCTTAGGCATAGGCTATGGCTAGGGCATGTGCACAGGATGGAACCATCTCGACTACCACGACGTGTCCTCCTTGGTTGAAATAGTGGATGCAATGAGAGATTTTGGGAGGCCACTGCTTCGATTTAAGGACTGCGCCAAGTGGCATTTAAAATTAACCACCGCGACTGGGAGCAGATTGCTGGTGAACGATCACGGTGGTGCAGATGAGTTGCGGAAGGACGCAAATCATGCGATGAAGCCTGGTTCGAGGTGTTGGCCGACAGGAGACATAAAGGACACGAAGGTAGCATGGCACCAATCACCGTTAATTTCTCTTGTCGGGCCTGTGGTAGACCATGTCGAGCACGCATTTTATTACTTAGGCACGAAAAAGCTTGTATCTCACAATACACCATAAATCGTCTCTAAAAGACGTAAAGGTCATGATGATCGATATAAGCAAAATAAACATTTAACATACACTCACATACACATAACACTTATGACATATTCGAGAGCAGATAAGGGACGCTTAAAAGCAATGTACAGTAAATGCTGCAGAAACTTTCCTGTATACAAAATATCGGAGGAGATTTGTTTCTGCCAGTGCTGCCGTAACTTGTCGTAACTTACGGCATTCACAATTCAACATGAAAAATATAAAAAAAATCTAAGCGGCGATTATTAATTGAGCAGCACTCGGTGCAAGTTAGGTTTTTGACCTGATTGGCTGCGGCGTGCTACTAAAAAAAGATCGCTTAAGGAATTCGCCGACCGTGCGTCTACGACTGCTCGCGAGACACGTGTTGATGTTTGCCTCTGATACCCAGTTGTTTTAGTTTCAGGTATTAATGAACGTGGGCATGCATAGTCAAGGTCTTAATATGACTAAGGTTTAGTTTAGTGCTTAGTTCTGTCAGATTAGTTTGAAATGATGGAAGCTCGCGAGAGGCCGATGTGCCGGTTATAAAAATAATCGTGAACCCGAGAAGGGTTGGCGCCGCGCCAGCTGCGGCGGCGGCATTTGTGCCGCGACGTCCGTCGGTTCTGCACCGTTAGCTTAGCGCGTCACCGTCGCATCGCCGTCGTATAACCGTCGCAAAGTTGTTGTATCGTCTCTCGAACGCCTCAGGTGCGTACCCCCGCGCCTGCATCCTTTCGACAGCCGTTTGTTTCCACGCCAGCCGTGGCTGCGCTCGCGCCGACTTGTTAATGTGCCGTGAAGTGCCCCCAATTATTGGAATCCGATACGTGCAATCGTGAGCGCGATGGAGCACTCGAGGATATAATCAGTGCTCAACAACACAGCGTGTGGCCGCAATTGTCCCGAAAATATTTTTATTGCTGTTTATTTTTTTTTATCGAATGTTAGATAATTGCTTAGCGTTCATTTTTTGTTGATCTACAAACGGTAGGGTACACTTTGAAAGTATTGCATTTTATTGTTTAAAAATCTCTACTGAACGATCACCGATTTATTCATCAGATCGCTAGTTTAATTCCTCTTGTAATCAGCATCTCAAAAATATTTAGATTGCTTTTCAGTTTTAAAGAACAAGCTAAAGTAATCAGTGTTGGATAAGGATATTTTGAATGTCCGTTATAGGTATCCGCTATTCAAGTGATTTAATAATCACTTCATTAATTTGGAAATGTGAGATTCCGTTACAACTTGGGCTCCACATGACTACCTGTGAATCTAATTTTCATAAATATTGTTCCCATATTCAAGGTAAAGATTAGCAGGAATGGTGTTTTCAAAAAACAATTAGTTTATTAGTATCGTCAATTTAGACATTTTAATAAGGGATGAAATATGTGATATAAAATTTAGGGCCAGGCTAAAAGTTTACGAAGACTGATGAACATATTGATGTTCGAAGTTCTATTGGGAAGAAATAATAAAATTTTACTACACAAAAATTACTTAGAAAAAGAAATAAAAACACAATAACGGCAAAAATTTTGAAAACTTTGTAAAAATATCTAGATGTCACCATAACAATAAACTTTCGTGTTGTCGATTTTTTTTTATTGCAGAAAGTTGGCAAACAAGCAAACTGCCCACCTGATGGTAAGTGGTAACAGTCACCTATAATACATGTGGGTCTTGTGAGATTCGCAGCAAAACTGCAACCCCCACAAGAACCACAGTGTATGTTGCCAACTTGTGACACAAGATGTAAAGTCACAGTACCCAGTAATTTCACTGCCATATCTTACCCTTCAAACCGGAACACAGCAATGCAAGCACTGCTGCTTTACGGCAGAAATAGGTAAGACGGAGGTACCTAAGCAGACGACCCTGGTACAGAGTCTCCCTCCAGTATTTGAAGAGATTCGTGATTTTTTGCGGCAGTGTATACCTATCATTTTTTTATCGTACTTACACAATTACCGGTTTGATTTTTAATAAATGATCCAGTTTTCAAATAATATAATCGATTAAAATGTTTGTATAAAGTAAACCTGGCGAAACTAAAGCTATGCAATAAGAAACCCGCATGGAAGTGGATTTCTTGAAGTGGCTTCGTTATAATTTTTAATGGCTTGGCTACAATTCAATCTGCTGCCAAACAATGTTTTGTGGGTGACCGTGTCCGAAGAGTAAAGGGTCAGGTCATCAAATTGAATAACTTTTACGTTATGATCAACTCCCACATTTCAGCATTCAGCTGTTTGTTTGTGTGACAGTAGGGGTGAGGATTGAGTGTGGAATATCGAAATCTTTAAAAAATACAAAACACGTACCTATTTTGTTTTGTCGAAACAAAAATACAAGTCTAATCTCTGCGGGGGCTAAAAAAAAATCAGATGTTTTTTTAAGGCTTTGGTAAAGCTATTGAATGACTCATAGTTAAACTAGTCATTATTTGTACCAAATCAGACTATAGAGTTTTGATAAAAATGAACTTATAGTTAATAATAGAAGGGATCAGGTGATTTTGTACAGGTTGAAGTTAGAACATAGGAACGTAACTTATATTCATTTAATTACTAAAACAAACAAAAACATATGTGATTGTTGCAAATTGACGAATTGAAATGATATAACTCGTAATCATTTATTTTTGGAATGCTGCAGAACTTTTACGAGGTATTTGGGTCTACCCAAATAAAAATGTCTAAATACAAAATTTTACTCTTAAGTTCTTAAATGAGTATCTAAAGTAAGTGTAAACTAAACATATTGATAAATCAACTGTTATGGAAGCTTAAGCGACTCAAAATAAATCAATAAAAAAGTTTATGAAGTGGGAGGTCGCTACGTCACAAGTTAGTAGAAAATTTACCTATGAGTGACGTCATGCGATATTTCAAATCAATGTATCGTCGCAAGTTGTTGGTTACCTACGTTAAAATGGAAAAAATACGTGTGCAATGTTTTTTTAGTAATCTGCCAGACGGACAGAAACCAAACATTGAGTTACAAACAAATGTCCTGTACTTTCCCATTTCAAAGTTTTCATACAAAAGTTTAAAACTAACTCGATTGAAATATAGTAATTTACGCATAAACAATCCAAAGCTTCGCTTATCCGGCGCAAGCGCACCTCTCCCCATCGAGCACTGGCCACCGCAACCAGTTTGGCTGCGGTCTCACGTGTGGTGGTACTTACAGCGAGAACAACTTAAAAATATGTTATTGTTAAGTACCGTATAGTGATGTGTAGTGGATTTTGTGTGCAGCGTCAAGCGAAATGTCAGAAGCTGTGGAGGTGGAAGCGGCGCCGCGCGAAGAGGCTTCCCGCGCGGGGCCCTCGGCGTCGCTCGATCTGCCCGACGACCACGACGTGCCAAGGGAACCGCCCATCATATTCGCAGACATTGATGTAAGTGCACGCGTGTGGCCGTCATTCGTGTCTCATGACTGATCATTCTAGAATCCTTTTATCAAAAAAAGAATTTTGAAAATCGATCCACAATTGGCGAAGTAATCGCGTAACATACATACAAAACACGTTGGACACACCCTAAAATTTAAGGGTTTTTCTCGATTTTCATGGGATCCCATCATCAGATCCTAACTTTGGTGACCATGGGACCACCCTTGGAGTTTACTCTATCGAATACAAAAAGAATTTTGAAAATCGGTCCACAATTGGCGGCGTAATCGCGTAACATACACACAAAAAAAAACATACGCATCGAATTGAGAACCTCCTCCTTTTTGAAGTCTGTTAAAAAGCCATTTATAATAAGGTAAGTTGTCCGCAATCTTACCTGATATACATGCTTAGGTACCTAGAAAATGTTCACATTAAAAGTCTGAAAATCTCGTTAACGAGTTCCAATCCTCTTTATTATATTATTATGTAATGTTGAGCAGCTTTAGTGCATAACTATTTCAATTTGATTTCAGTCGAGTACATTAATCTGAAACAAAAAGCTACGAAATATAAAATCTATCTCATATGATAGATGATATACTCTTTGTTATTTGCAATGTTTATTCACATATTTGCTAGCATCTGTGTGTCTCTTTGCGACGCTATACGCTGCAACAACAACATATTAAAAAAAAACTACAACTCAATGGGGCCAACGAAGCAGTCACCGCAAATCGTTACAAAGTACGTAAATAATACACTAAATCGACATTCAAACAAATGAAAAATATCATTTCTGTCCTGCCCTGTTTCCAATATTATTAGGGTCGGACACATGCTCTCCCAATCATTTGTCAGATGGCCATTCTTTCCTTTCCTAGCTATGCCCTGCTCTCATAGCTGGATATGGGATATGACTAATTTATTCATAAAATATTGAGTCAAGTGGCGGGGGCCCGGAGCCAAGTGCCGCTATTGCGGATTGCTTCGGGGCTTTTTGTAAACACTACGTCCACGTGCACCCACGTCCAAACGCAGCGGCGGTGTCAGCTCGCGGTTTTAGAACGCTATATTTGGAAACATTGAAATTGTTTGTTTTTCATTTTCGCTTGAATATGAATATGGGATGCGGGATCTCATATTCATTCCAGAGTTTTCTAACTATATGAATGATAGTATAACGATTTCAATCGTAGCAAAATAAATGAGAGATTATATGGTTACCAGTTAACCCTAGTGCGTATTGTCATTTCATTAACCATTTTTTAAACCAAATATTAATAATATTTTTCATACCTGCATTAACTTCGTAAGTACCATAAAGTAATTTCACGAAGCCTATTCCTCATTCAGGTCTCTTTATAATCTTATTTTTTTCACAAACTTACGCCGATATAGCGATTTGTAAGTATGATAAGTGAAAGATTCTAATTTAATATTTAGAATAAAAAAAATATGTTTTGTATAACTACTTCAGATAATAAAGCGTATAACTTTCACAATAGGGAAGATGCAAATGTAATATTTTTGAACGATTTGTGATTAAAATGTTATAAAAACGTAAAACAAGAATGATGACAACGATTTTTTTTAGTTAAGAGCCAGCGCGCACATGCGATTTTTTAGTTGGACGATAGTTTGATCGTTCAGGGAATAAGTATAGAGCTATATTGAAGTGCACGCATTAGCAATTAAAAATCGGCGAAAATTACTATGTGATTTCTAATCAATCAAACTATCGGGCGACAAAAAGTCCCTAGTGCGCGCTGGCTCTAATACTATTTTTCATAAATAATTGCGAAATAAAAATACGCGAAACGGAATGCATCTTAATCGACTAGTGACGTCACTCGTATTTTATGTCAGATGTAATGGTAAACATTATTTTAACGAAAATTATTAACATTTTTCTGTAAAAAACGGTAGTTCGTTTTATAAAAATACTCTCCAGAAACCCAGTAAGTGTCGACATGGTAGTAACATTTTTTGTTTAAAGTGCCGAGTTTTCGAGTGTAGAAATGAAAGGAATTAAACTACTACGGTAGGTTAAATCACAGTTCAGCTTTCGTGTTTCATTAAGAGCTTAAAGAACGAAAATAAGGTTATCGTGTTACATATATTTTTCTTTAAGTTTAGATCAGATAAGGTCCAGATAAGGTTAAAAACAATTTATTTGGAAACTTCTTTGAAGTTGATAGACACAAACATGAATGCACACGCCTTTTTTTAGAGCAACAACAACATTGTTCTGACTATAAGATGTTGATGGATAGTCCATTAAAAATTACGAATTCAAAACTATTGGAAAATTTCGTTGTGATATTTGAATTGAATGTTAGCGACGAGTGACAGACAGGAGTGACGTCATCAGAACTGTAATCCCATTTTGGCGCGAAATTTGAAACTTAGTTTCAGACAGCATTTTATTGCAACAAATTTCATTATTTTAATGTTTACATTCTTGTGATCTATTCTACATGGGATTCTTTGCAATAAACGCAAAAATAAAAATATTGCATGATTTGCATGTTCTCTATTGTCAACTGGCAGGGTGGTCAAGAGTTCGAGAAGCTCTCTAAGGCGCTGGAATGCGTTGAGCTGTCGGCGGAGGAGAAGCAGAGCGTGGACGAGCTGCAGCAGTATCTGGTGCAGGGAGAGGGAAGCTGGGTACTCGGCGACGAGTTCCTCACCTTTATCGGTACGTTCAAGTAACTTTTGATATTCGGAATATTTATAAAAATGTTGCGTAGACTAGAAAATGTGACGCTTATGCAGTAAAATTACACTTTTATATATTCCCTTCAGCAAATATTTTGGTCTCCTTTTTAAGGATGGTAAGTGATGATTGAGTCAAAGGTGGAAATGACCTTCGTCTGGATTCCTCAATAACTAAGGATCTGGCTGTTATTATCTATGTTCATCGGAACACAACAATTTTATCATCGTCACATACTGAGGTATGTTGGGGGTAGGGTAAAGATTTTAAGAAGCCCTTCTACATGAGATATGGAATTATGGAACCCCTCGCACATAGTGTGTATCTGTTGAGATTATAGTCACCGGCCCCAAAATTGGTTAGGACGCCAGTATTGATTGATATCTCGCCGCTCAATCTCTCTTCTCTCTCCGTTAAATACCACGTGTTTCTTTTCAGGTCGTCTCCTGCACTCCGGCGACATCAGCAGCGAAGTGCGCGTGTGTGCACTGCGTTGTCTAGCGGCGTCGGCGCTGAAGGACGATGTGGCGCTGCTGCTGCACCAGGACCGCCGCCGGCACTGCCTGCTGGCCTACTGCCAGAAGCTAGACCTGCGGCCACTGCCGGAACAACGGGCTGCCGCTACAATGGTGGGTGTGCTTGTGAATGGGTTTGTGTGTGTGTGTGTATGAAGAGTGCGTACGTGCGTGCGTGCGTGCGTGCGTGCGTGCGTGCGTGCGTGCGTGCGTGCGTACGTGCGTGCAGGCGTGAATGTTATGTGGGTGTGCTGCTGGCCTACTGCCGTAGCTCTTGTTATTGCTCTATATAACTTTACAAAGAAGCTCCTTATATGGAGAGCACTGTTCTCTTTTCTCTAGAGATGCTTTTTTTCCAATAACGGGCTAGGAATTTGAGCGGTACGAGGATCCGTATCGGACTTTAGTCTTGTATGAGAGCGGAGTGCGGTGCTTAAGTCGTTTAACCTTTGTACTTATTCCTTGTCGTTCGCGTCCACTATACACATTTTTTATTTGTATTGTATGACAGAAAACTTCGCTCTACTATGCCGTTTTACCGCCGGGGCTGCACAAATAGTTATTTGTTTGACATTTTCCTTGCTCACCGCCTAACTTCCTAGCACATTTTATAACAAATTATAAACAAATATTAAATAAGTACAATAACAATTTCACCTGTGTTCGGATTCGATCCCAAGTCCTCAACACACTGCGTCATCTTTTCCATCATGACCACTTGACTGATATTTACCAGGGTTATACATGGTCGAATTACAATTTACACAATAAATTCGCTCGCTTTCATTTAATTGAAATTGACTATCATCTTTTCCAGCTGTGCAATCTGTTCTCGCACACGTCGTCGTCAGAGTGGCTGCTGTACATCAGCGAGTGGGAGGCGGAGGGCATGACACTCTCCAACATACGGGTCACCATCAAGGTCGGTTACACAACCACTTATTTATACACAGAGTCACCATGATCACTTGATATCACTGGCATTCATGCACTTGATATCACTCCTTACCACACACTGGTCGTTGTATACCTAACAAACATTAGGCGCTAAGATCAGACAGAGAGGTAGTAAGATGCTGATTGCAACTCACAGTCAGGGGCGGATCTACCTAAGGGCTTTTTGGGCTTCAGCCCAGGGCCCCGTGGATACAAGGGACCCCTAGCCCCCTTTAAAAACAATAGACGATACTTGTGTTTAAGTAAAGAAAATATGTAAAGTGAAAAAAAAAAAGAATCATATGTTTGGTAACCCAGATCAATCAACCTCTATGCGCGACTCGACTATCAGTCGGAACAGGGAATTTCTCTGTCGCTAGTCTATTTGAAATGTTGATTGATTTATAATAATATCGTAGAATATTTTTTTATCTCAATTTTTTTCGTATACTGCACATCTGACAAAATGACAATTGGTTGAATAATTAATAGGCCTCCGAAAAGTATTAGCCCGGGGTCCCACAAATTCACCATCCGCCCCTGCTTATAGTCAGAATAGAGCGATAAAATTAGAGTTATAGCGTGCTATAACTCTACGATACCTCTATATTGGGCAGAACTTTTTATAGACTAAGACTGTATAATGGCGATATATAACTGTAAACAATGAGATTTAACGTGTATATGAGAGCTATAATAGTGCTATAAAGGTTGTGGCAGCCCCTATAAGTGGTAAAACAAAAAAGTAAAAGAAAGCGGGCAAATGGGCGCCAATTAGCGTTTTAAGCGAAAATACCGATCTACAAAGATGCCAGTCATCGCTTTTTGAGATTATTTGAATATATTTTGCTCCTGTGATAACAGCGAACAGCAATTATTTTACTTTATGTTGATTAACCTCTAAAGTTGTAGACCATTTTGTGTCATAATGTTTTATAAAGTGCGAATAATGTGTAGTGAGATACGAATGACCTTGTCGTGTTTATAAGTGCGAAGATAAGTTTACTGTGGATATGTATAAATCTTTTTAATAAATAGCTAAAGGGCCTTCGAAATATTATATCTATTTATAAAAGTGTAATAATATTGTATATACGGAAACGTAGGATAGGTTATCTGTATAAAAAAGAAAACACTTTATTCTTGTTTTGTATAATTTGAAGTATATTGAATCGGTTTATTCTAAAAATATACTTTAATAAACGTGCGTTCAAAACAATATTTTTGTTTGTTTTACTTCAATTTAATGTTATTTTTTTATAACAATGGCTTTATAAGCTATGCCGCTAATGTGCATATTGTAACTCTTTTAGATATAGTGCGGTCATAATTAGAGGTTTTCAATAACTAACACATCTATAAAAGTGGTATACATGAATCTTTTGTCGCCTGTTATTTTTTGATCTTCAAGACTAACAAGATATTTAATAAGCACCACAATATACCTAAGGCCGTCAGAATTTACTAGTATAGAGCTTTTGGTGATTAATGAGGTATTGTTATCGTCAATATAGAACTTTAACAGTTATTAGTGTCTGTTTATTTCCGTAATAGATGTCAAGGTATAAAATCGTCTAAAGCTATAAAATAAGAGGGCTTACCTCCATATTGGCAATAATACTCGCTACTGTTGAACATGTTGGCAAGGACACATAGACGGAAATTGCTGCTTAAAGATAATGGCATGAATCAGTGATAAAAGATTGTTCATTATGCTTTAAATATTATTATTTACAATTTTATTATACTTTAGATATTATTACATATACAAAGTAATTTAAATATTGGCAATCGTAACTTCCGCTTAAAAACGTTGGTGTACGAATATGGCGAGAATCATTAGCGGAAGTCACTGCTTTTATGAATTAATATGAGTTTCTTTATTTATCATCATCTCAGCCACACGACGCCCACTGCTGGGCATAGGCCTCCCCCATGGATCTCCACAACGATCGGTCCTGTGCTGGCCGCATCCAGCGGCTTCCCGCGATCTTTGCCAGATTCTCGGTCCACCTGGTCGGGGGCCTACCCACTGAGCGTGGTCCGGATCGTAATCGCCACTCAAGAACCGTTCGGTCCCACGGTTCTTCTCGTTATATGTCCCGCCCACTGCCACTTCAGCTGAGCAATCCTTCGAGCAATGTCGGTTACTTTAGTTCTCCTGCGGATCTCCTCATCTCGGATCCGATCACGCAGGGAGACCCCAAGCATTGCTCTCTCCATTGCCCGCTGAGCGACCTTGAGCCTTCGGACGAGACCCATAGTGAATGGCCACGTTTCGCTTCTTTAGTTCATCACTGGCAACACACACTGGTCAAAGACTTTCGTCTTGAGACACTGAGGTAATTTGGACGCGAAGATTTTTCGTAACTTCCGGAAAGCTGCCCATCCGAGCTGGATTCGACAAAAGCTCCCTTTCTCGAAGTTGGACTTACCTAACTGGACTATCTGTCCCAGGCTTGACCCAGGTATACATAGCTGTCTACAACTTCAAGTGTAGTACTAGTGTTCCCAATATTAACTGGGCAGTGGGAGTGGGTACAACATAGGCATTCGACATGATTTTTGTCTTATCCATGTTCATTTTAAGACCCACTCTTTGGGAAGCACTACTGAGATCTCCGAGCATGGTGTTCAGGTCTTCCAAGGTCACAGCCATTAGAACTACATCATCGGCAAAACGGAGGTGTGTTAGGTGCTCGCCATTAATGTTAATGCCGTATCCTTAACAATCTAGAAGCTTGAAAATATCCTCCAATGCAGTGGTTAAGGGTTTTGGAGAGATAACGTCTCCCTGTCTTACACCTCGCTGCAATTGCATGGGATTAGAGCTGTAATTCTGGAGTCGAACCGACATAGTGGCATTTCCGTATAGGTACCTTAGCACCTCTATGTACCTGTAGTCCACTTGGCACCTTTGGGGAGACTGCAGCACCGCCCATGTCTCGATCGAATCGAAGGCTTTCTCATAGTCCACAAACGGCCAAGCAAAGTGGCAGATTATACTCCTCGGTCTTCTGTATAACCTGCCGCAGCGTATGGATGTGGTCTATGGTACTATAGCCTTTTCGGAAACCGGCTTGTTCGGGAGGTTGGAAATCGTTAAACCTGCAAACGAGACGATTCGTAATGACTCTAGAAAACAACTTATAAACATGACTCAGGAGTGAGATCGGCCTATAGTTCTTCAAGAGTGTTTTATTGAAGAACAGGATGACCTCACTCTCACTCCATGCTTTAGGCGTTCTGCCCTCGAGAATAACGGAATTAAGAGCCTCTGGAGGACTTTAAGTATCGGCTTACCGCCCGCTCTCAGAAGCTCTGTAGTGATTCCGTCATCAACCGCCATCTTGTTGTTTTTTAGTTGTTTGAGAGCCATACTAATCTCGTACAGGCTGACGTCCGGGATATCTTCAGTATAGTGTCGGGTAAGCTTGGCTCTGGGGTCTCTAGCCTCGCTTTCAACAGGTGCTTGCATGGAGTATAACTGTCCATAGAAACTCTCGATCTCCCTTAGCATCTCAGACTTCAGACGAAATGAGGCTACCGTCATCAATCTTTAGCTGCGTCAGTTGACTTTGCCCAATAGACAGATATCTCGCAAATACTTTGGAGCCTTTATTTCGCTCGATAGCCTCTCTTTAATACGAGCCGTATTGAATCGGCGAAGGTCGCATGTCAATGACTTTGATATCTGCCTATCAAGCTGCCGGTAACGACTAGCATCCGTTGAGTTCTGCAGCCTCATTTCGTGTCTCCGATCCATAAGTTGGAGCGTTTTGTCGGAGAGTTTCTTTGTTCTGGGACGGCGGGTTTTGAAGAACTTAGACCCTACCGTACGGACAGTATCCACTACCATGTTGTTTAGATCGTCCACATTTAAGCTGTTCTCAAGGGCTTCGAAGCGGTTCTGGAGCTCGAATTGAAACCTTTCGGGGTTTTGGATTTGCGCAGGTACTGGTCGGAGCGTAGATTTTATCAGTCGAGATCTTTCCAGCTTAATATTGATATTCAATGTGCCTCGTACCAGTCTGTGATCACTTCCCGTTTTGACGGCATTGATCACACGAGACATCATTGAATATGTGCCTTTTCGTCGACATGATAAAATCTATCTCGTTTTTGACATTACCGTCCGGACTCATCCAGGTATATTTTCGGCTTTCGGACTTCCTGAAGAAGGAGTTCATCATATAGAGGTTCTCCTTCTCGATGAAGTCCGCTAGCATCTGGTCTCTGATGTTCCGGTCCCCAAATCCAAATTGCCCCATTTGAGAACTCATCACCGCAACGTTTCCCCAACCTAGCGTTAAAGTCCCCCATCACAACCCTGTAGTGGGTATTGTGGCTAAGTATGGCTTCTGTGATCTCCTCATACATAGCCTCCACTTCGTCATCTGGGTGTGTCGAGGTCGGAGAGTAAACCTGTATGACATTCAACGAATATCGTTTCGATATTCTGAGTATCAGGTATGCTACCTTGGTCGACACACTCCCGATGGTTATTACGTTGTTGACTAGGGACTTGTGGACGATGAACCCGAAATCTACTTGGGACTGTTGGTCGCCCTCCCGGTAGTTCAGCAAGTTGACGGAATTGAGGATTATCGAGTCCTCCCCCTCTTCAGACTTCAGATAAACCAATGATATTCCAGCGTAGCTTACTGATAGCTTTAGCTTCTTCCAACTCTGTTAACTTTGCGTCCGTCCTCAGTGTACGCGTGTTGTTGGTTGCTAGGTCGAGTCGTCGTAGGTGGTAGCCGGATCTCACCCGGGAGATTCTTCGCACCCCCTGCCCTACCGTTACCGTAGCCGCTACCGTAGCCAGGCATAGCAGAGCTGCCGGGGACTAGGGGCCGATTTATTTGTGTGTGATTTATATTAGGGGGGTTTGCCGTAATCGCCACGTTTGGCAGGCGGGGTGGCGATCGCAGTAGGGCCGAGATCTAAGGAGACGCTGCTGCTCGTCTCCTAAAAGCCATATCTCCCTTAGTCGCCTCGTACGACACCCACGGGAAGAGAAGGGTTGGTTCTAGGCCGTAAATAATTATTTTTCGTAAATAATGTCATCACCATACATTTTTTCCGAGGAACGACTGCGGAAAACTTAGCGTGTGGCTTTTGTCTAAGGGGGTTGGTCAGTTCTTTCAGTAGATTTATTTAGAAGCGAAATCTATGCTGGTTTTCATACATATTCTTGGTTTAATTAAAGTGTTTAGGCAGGTGAAGGCGGGCATGCGCACAAGCGATGACCCTAATGACCCTGCTGTGGAGGCCTTCGTTCACGGTTGGCTCCGTGCAAGCCGCCGTAAGGCCCTCCGTCTTTGGATTGCCCTGGTGTTCTCGGGCAATCCCCCCTTTGCGATAGCCCGACCAGTGGGTCGGGCTTGCCCGGGCGAGTGGCTAGTGAAGTCACAGTATGGAGCTTACCTAGCGCGCCCATAAGAGCAGGGAGAACATCGAGGGGGTTTTAGTGGGTAGGCCTGGCACTCTGCCGGGAGAGCCCCACATACGCTCTAACTCTTAAAACTGTAATATCAAACTTAGCGTTCTTATAGATATCTACAATAGCCTAAAGTAATAAGATATATTGTAAACTTTATTAAATCACCATAAGGTCTAATCGCAGCTACTATAGTGTTCTTGTTCCTCTTTAGATTATATATTTTTTTTACAAAAACTAGAACCGACTTCAAAAACACTGAAAACTTAAAAATAATCTTCTTCTATATTGAAGTCGGCGCCAAACGATGATCTCCTAGAAAGTGTTAAAATTGGTCACCGACTTCAATAAAGAAGAAGATTATTTTTAAGTTTTCAGTGTTTTTGAAGTCGGTTCTATTTTTTGTAAAAAAAATATTTTTAACTTTTTAGTGAATGAAATCTTTTTAGTGAAAGAAACCATGGTCACCAGATGGTGACCATGGGACCACCCTTGCAGTATACTCTATCAAATACAAAAAGAATTTTGTAAATCGGTTTAAAAATGACGGAGTTATGAGGTAACAAACATAAAAAAAAATACAACCGAATCGATAACCTCCTCCTTGTTTGAAGTCGGTTAAAAAATACGAGTTATCTGTCGCTCAAATGTTTGTTGGGTACTACTATTGAGGGAGGCTCTGTACCAGGTTCGCCTGCTTGGGTACCTCCGTCTTATCTATTTCTGCCGCCAAGCAGCAGTGCTTGCATTGTTGTGTTTCGGTTTGAAGGGTATGGCGGTGAAATTAATGGGTACCGTGACTTTACATCTTACGCCACAAGTTGTCAACGTACACTGTGGTTCTTGTGAGGGTCGCGGATTTGCTGCGAATTTCACAAGAACCACATGTACTTATAGGTGACTGTTACCAATTGCCATCAGGTGGGCAGTACGCTTGTTTGCCAACTTAGCTGTTTAAAAATATAAATATTTGCGTAAAGGTTAGCGTGCACTGCTCGCTGAGCGACGACGAGGAGCTGCGCGACGTGGGCACCGCGCTCATGTACAACATCGCCACCAAGGAGGTAAAGACCGTGGTCAGTATCAGTATCCCGAGCCATCGCCATTGCTAATCCCATCACTCGCTCCATGCTTGTGGCATTCTCTAAATTGCCAATTGAAAACATAAGGTGCAAGTTCGTTCGCCACCGCAACTGTGGCGGATATAACTTCTAAATACAGTAGGTAGACGCATCGGTCACCGCTGCGGCTGCCGCGTGAACGATGACTGACATCGTCATATGTATACAGGGTTAATTTTCAAGAAGGAGCCAAATTTTGTGTGCATGTTCAGACAAGCAAATGGAACAATTTTTACTATGGTACTACCAGTCTTAAAATATTGAACGGCTCTCTATTTAAAGGCATATAATTTATTGTCATAAAGTCACATATTCCATAATTTTGATTGAAATAATCATCAAGACGTATAATAATCAGGAAGCAGAATGTAAATAAGCTTAATATTGTGTGGCAGAAAATCGTTTGTCATAAGTATTAAAATCCATAAATACGAAACAGAACAACTTGACGCATTATTTTTCAAAGCATAATTAATGTATAGCATAACAATTACAACGAATAAAACGTTTACGCTGAATTTCTCAAGGTATAAACTTGCACGCAAGCGTGCAGCATGCAAGCAAGCATGCAGCATGCAAGCAAGCATGCAACATGCACGCAAGCATGCACCAGCAAGCATGTGGTTTTCGCTTATCATCGCAGCTTCGGCTTGCTGCGCGGCGGCGAGCGTTAAAACCACCTGCTTTTCAGCTCGC
Source organism: Schoenobius gigantellus (assembly GCA_963935595.1). Taxonomy (NCBI): domain Eukaryota; kingdom Metazoa; phylum Arthropoda; class Insecta; order Lepidoptera; family Crambidae; genus Schoenobius; species Schoenobius gigantellus. Next base: position 19,877,683 of record OZ012543.1, read on the forward strand.
GGGCCGCCTCGCCCCTTCGCGTCTACGCGGGTTTAAATACACTCTAGCGGCTTTATTAATAAAAATTTTACTCCTTGGATCATCCTCGGATTAGTTACTCCGTGCTTTGTCTTATTCCCGCACATGTCGGCTCTCATGTCAAAAAAAGACATTTAAAATGTTAACATTTCTTAGAAGAAATGCAAAACATGGTTAACGTTTGATGTTAGCGTGACAAAATGGTGATGCTTAAATGGAAAACGAGGTCTAGTTATAGTAGGTTGTTTGTTTAAAGTTAAATAAATGTCGGCTCAATGTTATACAACCATCTTAGTGGTATAGACTGTATTATGAAAAATTGAAGCAATACCGCCATCTACTGGATGGTTATCTAACCCAGATAACCATTAGTGTTGTGTCGATAATTTCAAACTTCCACCGTCATCTGTTAGAAACATATTAAACTTACAAAACATTTAATGAAAACGACACCAAATTACATACAGTAAGTCGAATTCTATCAATTAATTAAATCGGTAAAGTGGTTTCGAAGTTTTATATTGATATTTGGCAATGCCAGTCATCGGTTGCACGTGCCAGTCGCACATCTATGAAGCGGCCCACACATTTTCATACTACGACTATTGCCGCGCGCATTGATTGGTGAACTTGCACTCTTATTTCATGACTTAACTAACATGCACAACGTATATCCTGTACGCCGCTTGCACACTGCGACTTTTAGCAGGGATATTGCGACTGTTACGCTGTAGGCGCTGCAGCTTGACACTAGGTACTGTCAGCCATTAAAGCGATGCAGTCGCGACGCAAACACGCGTGTGCATCGATGCACATGATTGAATCGCGACTGTAGCGCATCAAATAAGTCGCAGTGTGTAAGAGGCCTTACATGTTTCTGTTTTAGTCTTCCTTGCATATTCAGTATGTTATTACTTCCTATTTCCTATTGCCAATCTTTATAATTATACAGTGATTTTTTTCAACAAAGTATGATTTTTTTTCTTTATGTGTGAAATCACTTCACCAACAACGACTCTGTGAATATATTAGCAGTAAACATCGAGTAGATACGTGTGCGACTGAATATTATGCAATCTACTGCTCCCACATTCTAGGGTAAACACTTATAATAATTGTATCAACAAAATGTTGATTTGAGAAACTTCGATAACATAACGAGTTCGAGTCTAAATTCGGCGACAAATATTTTTTTTTGTCATTGACTAATTACCGAACCGTACAGTAATTTATAGAAGACTATAAAAAACGATCGGTTTATGTTTTCTTAATTTATATACTAATTTGTGGGAAACTATTCTGTTACATGTGTTTAATTCAAAATCTATTTATTTACCTGAACGCCTATTTGATTTTGTGTTGAATTTTCAATAAAGCGCTCCGCTTTATCAGTCAAAATGATATTATGGTTATAAAAGAAATTATTCCGTTGAGCGTTGAGTTGTTAGCTTTAAATGGTGTCTTTGACATGCAATCTATGGAGATACAGTCTTAATCAAGGATGTTCTGTCTGCGTAACGACAATTGACGACACACAAGGAAGTCTCTCGGCTTAAAACAAAATTTCCTGGGCTTGTTTTCAAATACACACGTTTGCGTCTGCTATAAGTGTCATGCTGCTAACGCATATTTGATTTGTTTTTGATTAATCTCTCACTTACAAATATGATGAATCACCTATATTCAATATTTATCACATCAATATTAACATTCATGTTCCGTACGTTTCGTGACATTGTTGACGGAACTTATCTATTTTTTGACGCTTAAGATACACACATGTGTGATATGCTGTTACTAACCCCATGTCCGTATGCACAGCTTGGTAAAAATAAGATGACAGCAAAATGTAACATTTGGCTGTTTAGTCACAGATCGTGAAAATAGACACATAGATCAATATAAATAAGTAATTTGGTCGGTACTATATAGATACATAATCAAAATATTCTTAATTCAAATATGACTTGATAGAACAGTCTTTTGAATTGTCCAAATTTTTTACCTACCTACCTATTCAGGACATCTTTTAGCTGATATGAAGAATGGGCACAAGAAACTTGTTATTTTTTTTAGAAATGTAATGACGTTTACAATAAAATATGTCGATACCGTATACAGCAATATTTGTTTACATAAATAGTTATACACAACAACATTTCTTTACATTATAACATGTATTGTCTACAAATTAACACCAGATATTGGCATCATTCAAATAATCTTTAACTTTATAATAACCTTTACTTATATGTGTCTTCATTACATGCGCTTTAAACTTATGAAAAGGCAAATCAGTTACACTTTGTGGAACTTCGTTGTACAAAGTTATACATTTTCCCATAAACGAGCCTCCAGTTTCTCGAAGCTATGTTTATTAAGCTTACTTTTATTTCTTTTATTTAAATTGTGAATTTGGAAATTAGTATCAAAGGTGTTATACTTTTTATAGACAAATCATATTGCCCTGCTAAAGGCAATATATTAATTTCTCTAAATAAATCTCAGAGAATCTTTGGCTCGTAAATTATAAATAGCGCGAACTGCTTCATTTTTGAGGTACAAAAATACTTTCTAAACTAGCAACCGATCTCTACAGCAGTAGCCCGTATGGCATGACACTGTGTAAATGACAAAAGTAAGTCAATCTTACCGTTTCAACATTAATAAGTTGTCTTATTTTTTTACTGCATATGCCGCACAACCAAGTCTATTTGCCAAGGACTTCTGTGGATCCCTACTGCAAATTCGAATCTAGTGTAATACCCAAAATTTAAAGAAAAATAGACAAAATTAACAATTTGATTCTTCATTTCCACAATAGTGTCCACATTTTTTATATGTGGCAATGAAAACTTAAAACGTTTAGTTTTATTTGAGTTTAATAATATATATTTAATTAATTAACAATATATTTTTTTATTGTGAACCACTGAGATGCTTTAGAGATTCACCAACAGACTCAGTTTTGTTAATAACATCTTTATTGAGCCTACTGAACTAATAAGAAAGTCTAATGGTTTTTCCAGAGGCACCATAAATGCTTAAGTTTATTTAAGAGTCTGGTGACCAACGCAGTTAAAAGCCTTCGACTGGTCACAAAATAACCTAACCTAATCTAGCCATTTATTTTCAATCACAATGACTTAGATCTACGCTTACAGAAATAAATATACCAATTACATCTTGTTTACACTCCCAAGTGCCAAAAAAATTTGTTTGAGAAGTGACACTCCAGCATCTGTAGTGCAACGACCTTTGGTAAAACCAAATTGTTTCATATGGAAAATGTTATTATTTGTGAAATAATCTGATAACTGATTAGATAAAATTTTGAAATATTTTACTAAGTGCTGGTAGAATCGAAATTGGTCTATAATTTGAGGGATCATTTTATTCGTATTAACTTCATGAGGTCAGGGAAGATACCTTCATCGATACATTTTTTGAATATCAACCCAGGTTGCGGGACAAGTTCCTTTATTACCGATTTGATTATATGGATCGAAATACCCCAAAGGTCTTCAGTTTTTTTGGTCCTGATCATACGTAGTATTTTTGAAACAGTGCTAGCAATTTAGCATCAATGTGACAAAAGTTGAAAACCTTGTTGCACTTCTCTACACTCTGTCTACACAGAGCCACAGCCTCGTAGTTTTTACTGCTAAGTCTAAGGTTACAGCATCACAGCTCATATACGTCCCCACCGAGGGGCTCGACCCTATCCTATGTTAGGGTGTTTAGGCCTTAGTCAACCACGTTGGCTCAGTGCAAATTGGTCGACTTCACATACACCATTGAATTTCTTCGCAAATGTATGCAGGTTGCCTCACGACGTTTTCCTTCACCGTAGGAGCGTCAGACAAATGTACACATGAGATTCGAAAAACGAAAACCACATTGGTACATAGCTGTCTCGAACCCGGACCTCCCGATTGGAAGGCAAGTGCCGAGTCCACAGCGCCATCGACGCCATTGTCTAAGGTGCAAATGATACAAAAGGAGTTTCATCTGCACCATTTATTGAGCACTAATGGTGCAAACTAAACGGGTTTAATATTGTTTGTCTGGACATAATAATAGTTAATTCCTCTATTAGTTGTATCACGATGAAAATTCCTCCTACTTTCCTCTCGGCCTAATCCTTTCCTTTGCATTCGGCGTAATGAATAAAATTAAAAAATAATAGTAGCAATTAGTCACATTTAGCGAACTAGATAGTAATGTGATCTGACTACACACAGTGCGCTTAAAAATATCACTGCTTAATTCTCTATTTTTACCAAGTTGTAGGTATGATTTATGTAGACATGTTTATTATGATATTTTTTTAATATCACAACATACGATACCTACTTCTAATTTATTGGAAATTTTAAATAAATTTTATTTTAAAATATGTATTGTGTGAAAATTAATGCTGTTTGTTTCTACGTTATTGAGGTATTTTCAAGGCACACGTGCCAGTGATCTTTAAAATATCATAAGCTATGTATATGCTGCTTATGGCAATCTTAGGGACCTCATACACTAGGCGGCTACGACGGCGACTACTGGTCGCATGCGACCAGGGTACCGGCCGGTACGACCCAATAAAATATATGAAAATCCATACTTAATAATATACATGCAAAAGTGTGTCTGTATGTCTCTTACCTGTCGATGCCTTTACTGCCGAACCGATTTAGATGAAATTTGGTATAAAGATAGTTTGAGTACCGGGAAAGGACAATAGTTTTTATCGCAGAAATCATCCTTAAAGGGGGTGAAATCGGGGAGTGGAAGTTTGTACAGGGAATCAATAACCGCTGAACCGATTTAGATGAAATTTAGTTTGGAGATAGTTTGAGTTGTGGGGAAGGATATGATAAGTAGATTGGATCAAAAATAAGCTACCCAAATTAATCCCATCCCTAAAAGCTGGCAGGCTTATAAATGATGCCCTATCATTTATTCGTTTAGTATAGTCTTATTATGCTATTTTTGCGCGTGAATGAGTTCATTCAGAAGAAACATGGGAAGCATGGGCGCGATAACAACCCACAGCCTCATTTTAAATAGAGTTAGTGAACTAACAGTGCCTAGCCCGTGACGGGTAGTGGTGCGTTAGTAGTGCGCGGTCGTTCGGTAGGCTAGAGTGGGGTCGCATGTTGTGTGTGCGTGTGGTGCAGCTGCGTGTGTTGCAGCGGCTGGGCGTCAACAGCGCGCTGCGAAGCCTACTGCCCCCCGGCGCCAAGTCCAAGGTAACGTAGTGATGATGCACCCAGTCCATCCGCATCATACCTCTGGCTTACATCATTTGCTGTGGTAATATACCGTTTCCTGTCGTCATCGCCCTCGTTTCACCATGTGCAGTGGTAATATATTATTTGTGATGCCGTAATCTGCTTCCCATCATCTTAGCTCTCGTTAACATTGTTCGGTCGCTGTGATAATATACAGAGTTAATTGTAAAACATCTGCAACCTTGCGGGATTAGATAGCTGACATCAGTAACTACAATGTTTGTTTTACGAGTTAGGTAACTCAATAAATTGAACAAAAATTAATTTTCAAGTTTTTTTGCACTGTCGTGACATTGACGTTTACATTAACATTGACATTCCGTCGTCATTTATAAATGACGGAAGCAGATGTTACGCTCGCGCGCTGTGCGTGAAGAGTTACAAACGTTCTAGAGGTGTATTAAATTTAAAAAAAATGTATATTTTTGTATGAATGTAAAATCTAACGAATTATCAAAAGTCGTAGAACAAACGTTGTTGTTTACGATGTTAGCTATCTAATCCTGCGAGGTTGCAGGTGTTTTACAAATAACCCTGTATATTCTATGATAACGTTCTTCACACTCACATTCGTTATACCTCTAATTAACATCATTCATGGCAGTTATATTTACTGTGATAATATACACTACCTCATATCATTGTTGGTCTCCTTAATATCGTTCGAACTGGCTGATCTCTGCTATACAATCATCCTTACAATCTCACTTCCCATTAACTTTGCTTTCGTTAAGATCATCAGCAGTGAATATATATTATGTTATTATTATAATGTTATGCTATTCTTCCTTTTTCAATATCATTCATTATTGGTTAACATCATTCGCAGGGGCGGTATACGTTATTATAACGCTGTACTGTAGTGCGTGGTGGAACAGAGGTAAGCCTTATTACGCTTAATGTGTTCCCACCACGCTCACAGTGCGGGGGTGTGGGGAGCGACAGAGCCTCCTCCGTTGTTCGGCAGAGTGCAACGTGAGCAGTGAGGTTGGCCAATGACTTCAGCCATAGTTCATTGAAAACACTTTACACCGGATCATCAAATCAAGCATAATGGCTCTAGTTAACATAATTTGCTGTAAAAATGTGCGATGCGTTCCATCCTCAATCATCATAGCTCTAAACATCATTTGAATTTATGTGGTGAATGTAGGTGTTGGCGTAGTTCCCCTCTATCACCATACCTGTGGTGAACATCATTCACAGTGACAGTTTACTGTAACGCTTTCACTCTGCATCCCGTCGTTGCCGTTCACATTATTGGCATTCGTTTTCTACACTTTGCCTTTATATTATCATAGCTTCGGTTAACATCATTCATCATTCGCTACAGTCAATTGCCGATGGCCTGTCCTGCACATGTGTTTGTGTGTGTGAAAGTGTACGTTTAAGTCTGTCTTCGCTTACAAACGTATCTGCTGATTTTGTACAGTAAGTTTCTCCATTGTATAATTATACCCACTGTCAGTTGGAATATTGCTACCTAACATTTTATTATTCCAGCGCTTAAGTCTCTAAGTAACTAGTATTAATACAACACTCATATAACTTAATAAAGCTTTTATAAAAATTATATTTTAATATCACATAGGATATCAATCTGTTTGATGTCATCCATTAGTTTCATTATCCAACATCATTTCCATTAGATAACGGTCCCTAACAATAAGAAAACCGTAATACCGCAAATCATCGTTTTGTTCCATTTAAAAAAAGCTGTCAACAGTGTCGTAATATTTTATTTTGTGTTCGCTATAAAAATCTGAGTGTAGTCTTCGTGATCGATTAATGCCTGTGTTATTGTTTGTTTTTAACACCCGTTAATTAGCAAATCTTGGTTAGTGTAGTGTAAATATGTACAAAAGCAGCGCGTTCGTGGAATCTGCGCGTCAACCGCATGTGGACATTTATAAATATGCACAGCATTAAGCGCACGTCAAACTGTCAAAATAAATCTTGGCTTTCAGGCCTAGTACACATTAGTGAATTACAATTTTACTGAAATTTGTCCCCACTATTAGTAGAATAGGGGTATCGATCCAGATGACGATTTTAAGTCTCGTGTGCTGTTATTATAGTCTCATCCAAAGTCTTTTCGAGTGCGCGTGCGCGAGCGCGTGATTTTCATAATAATGATTTGGAGTATGTGTTGGAGAGATGATTGCAAGATGAATAGAATTTTCGTTAATTGGAATGACTTCTAAAATACTTATACAAAATACTGTAAAATCATTCGATCTGTAATTCGTAACTCAGTACTTATATCACAGATTACTTAATAGTTACCTTATATGAAAAGATTTAAATGAAGAGCTAATTGGAGATTGAGGAATCTCAGCCATTACTTCAAAAAAAGTTATAGAAAATCCACATATTTTTGCTCCCTCTGTTTGTATATCGCAACAAAAATGAATACGATGTTACAGATTGCATACAGATTGCAGTCTTCTGACCAGCAAATCCAAAACTATTTATTCTCGTCCACCACATCCATTATTGTCTGAACCACGTTACATATACTATCACCGTGCCTGAACCCTGTCTGTCCTAGTTGTGATCGCAAATACTCGAAGATAGTATGTATTAATATGCGCCGAAAATATTCCACGGAAAATGGAATGGAATACCTATATTGTTTTATTGCGATTCATAAGCCGCGGGAAGTTGACGGTAATTTAATTGTAACAAATACTCATAAAACAAAGCCGAAGTGAAATACACCGCCAGAGTTGTTTGCTCCGCACACTTCGCTGGCCTTAAACTTAATCTCGTAATTTGACAGGTGATGCGGGAGCGACTTGCGCAAGCGCCTCCGAAAGTGTGCACTTATGACAATTTTCTAGAAATAAAATCTATTTAGACACGAAGCATCCAATTTATGTATCTACAACTAGATCCTTATGGTATTAATATGTTTTAGTTAGAAATAATAAGTCATAAAGTATAACAATCTTAATTGCAAACTACCCAAGGCAATTTGAATATTTAATTCTGTCGTGGTGTTTATGTCACGGTGAAGAATACTCGTAATTTGAATCTTTCTCTTACTGGGGATCTAAAATATATTTAATTACAAATACCACTTTATTGGTCATCGACCTTGATAGTGAGTCAAAATCGGGCATCCTCCTTTGAACAGGAGTTCTTTTTTGTTAAAAGAAAACTAAATAAAGTTTTGGCAACGCAATCATAATTTCTAATGAAACAAGAAAATATGGTACAGCATATTATACGCCTCGGTGAAATGGGTATCCTAGAAAAAACCCACAAAGTTGTATAGAAGGCGTGATCGAGATCGTATATAAAAGCAAAAGTCGTCATTGTATTTTGGAACACTCGATTCGTCTTCGATTCATTTGCAGAAAAAACTAAATGTAAATAAATATCAATTAACAGTTGACGTTTAGTTTCACACACGCCATATAACGATATAAAAAAATATATAAAATAAAAGATACATGAATTGTTGATTACTTATTTATAAACACTAGTCCATAAATAAATTATAATCCATTTGCATATTTTATTCATTATCTCTTAAAGTCCTGATATTATAGTGTGTACACACTTCGTACAACAAATACGTCATTTCTTCGTAATTGCATATACAGAACGGAAACTGGAATCATCACTATAATTAATTTTTATACTTTTACAGATTAATAATTTAAATAGTACGTGATAAACAAAATCATACCATACAGCGTGTGACAAAAACGCTGGATCCTTTTAGGATCCTTTTAGGAGCATGTTTGGAATCGATATACAATGTTTTATTATGTGTCATTTTTTAAAACTCTTCAATAAAATCATCAACACAGCTCATATACTTCCCCACAGAAGGGCTCGAGCCTACTCTATGTTAGGGTGATTAGGCCTTAGTCAACCACACTGGCCCAGTGCGGATTGGTCGACTTCACATACGCTTTTGAATTTCTTCGCAGATGTAGCAGGTTGCCTTACGATGTTTTCCATCACCGTAAGAGCGTCAGCAAACGTCCATATGAAATTCAAAAACGGAAAACACATTGATACATGGCAGGATCGAGCCACGGACCTCCATTATAAGGCCAATACCGCATCCACAACGCCACCGACGCTCAATTTTATGTACAACTCCTACCGTCTGCTTATTGATAGATAAATGCATGACGTCACTAGAAATGCTGTAGATTGATCAGGTAGAACGTGACCTTTGGCGTGTACCTTTGGCTAATTCGAGATGGCGCTTATACACAGCAATAGGGTGCCACTGTTTACTTGCACGTCGCTTCTTGCTATTAGCACTCATAGTAATACACCACTAGGCCTAGCGCGGGCTTTAGACAATAAAGGAGATGAAAACATAAACATTCGCTTTTTATTGTTATACCAGCTGTAATAAGTGTGTGGTGGTATTTAAAGAAACATGTTGACGTCCCAAAGTCCATTTATTGAATACCGAAAATATTTAATTAATTACAAACTTATGTTATTAAATTTGCTTACACGCTAAATTGCGCGTACGTACATGCCCGCCCTGGTTTTGCACGGTTAAAGTACGGCCATGTATGAAGTGAAATAAAATTATAGTAACCACACAAAAATTTGATCAGATACAGTACTTTGGGCATCGGCTAACTTCATATTTCCGAAGATCAACGACACATCTAGGCAGTATAATGATATAGAGCTGCTCTTTTAATTCTAATTGATTTTTAGGGCCAAACTACATTTTGTCAGTTGTTTTTGATATGTTAGACGATTGTTTCTGATGTTTTTCGATGCCCATTGTTTATCTCGATGTACTCTGCCCGTGCGAAAAACACGGCAATTTATATGAATGAACTGTCAAAATATCGATCCTCTGTCTCACTCGCTCTTTTTTCAGAGATTTTTAAAACTTTTCCGTACAATTTTTTATTATTATACAAACCATGTCCTGACAATAGCGAACAAAACAAAATAAGGTTGATCCGGTTCGGTCCTGACGTTCTGAAGTTACGCGCGTACATACGTTTGGGCGAATCATTTTCATCTATATTGATGAAGGAATCCAAAAATGTTCAGATTTCGATAAGTCCCGTCCTAGACTTGTAGGCGCTTTCAGCCCCCTAACCACGATCACCATAAACCAATATTGAAACCGCACTGAGAGCTGGATGGCGCTATACGCAGCAAGAGCGGTGTCTCTGTTTCAATATTGTTTTAACCTTGCTATAAGCGATCATGGTTAGGCCCCTGTTCACCTTTAAGGCTGGACCAAACTAACGCGTGCAGCGGTGGCGTGCACGGTGGCGATCAGTTGTGTACGAACTACGTAGTAGCGACGTGTTCACATTGCTGCGTCCTCATCAATGTGAACACGTCGCTACAAGTTCGTATACAACAACTGATCGCCCATGTGCACGCCACCGCTGCACGCGTTTGTTTGGTCCAGCCTTTAATAAGGCTAAGTTTGTGAGGGGTCTGCGTGTCGTGTGTTGCCGGGCCTCGTGACGCGGGGCAGGTGTTCGACGAGGCGTGCGTGGAGCTGGGCATGGCGCTGCTGCAGCTGCTGCAGAGCGCGCCCGCCGAGGAGCACCTGTTCCGCGCCTGCTCCGCGCTCGCCCGCCTCGCCGCGCACTGCCGCGACCTGCCGGCGCTGCTCGCCGTCGTGGGACCACCGCCCGACGCCTACAGGTACGTGTGGTACACGCCACGCCACAGACGAAGCAGACTTAACATAATTTCACTCACACATTTGTCATAACTTTTTGTTTTATAGAAGGCCAAGCAAATGACTCCATTCCACCTGGTGGTAAGTGGAAGTAGAGTCCAAATGCGAAGATAGCTAGTGCGGGAGAGAGGTTAAACGCCGCACTAGACTAGCCACCCTCACCTTGCCGACCTGCAAGGTGCTTCTTCACGCCTCTTTTAAAGGACCCGGGATTATAGGAAGGAGGAAACACATGCGCTGGCATAGAGTTCCATTTCTTAATCGTGCGACATAGAAATGCGTTACCGAATTTCTTGGTACGCGTTTGAATGGTAGTCACAGTTAGACGGTGACAACGCAGGCCAGCACGTGTTGTTCGTAAATGGAAAGGAGAAGGTGGGATTAGTGAAAAAAGCTCTTCAGAGCACTCACCGTGGTATAGACGATAGAACGCGCTAAGTGACGCTATATCGCGACGCAGCTGCAAAGTTTCTGTTTTTCGTCTATGGCGATACTAACGCACACATAAACGTTTCCGAAGCCGTGGCAGACGCCGCGTGGACGCCATGTTTAGCTTTGTCAAAATAAGAGACAAATGGCGTCGTGACATTGTGTTATAATGTTTTGTTTTGCGAATATAAATAAAAATAAATGCTAATCGGACAAGAACAATGGTAAAGTGCTGTGCCCCGAAGTGTTCTAACGCATCATATAATAAAACCCACAAAAATTATAATAAAATTAAATTAATATTGTTTGTGTGTGAGCATTGTTTACATGTGGTAAAGTTGCCATGCTTTTTGAACGATATGTTTAGTCTGCTTCCCTTTATACGTCTGTGGTATACGCCACAGGGCTAGTGGTGGGCCGGCCGAGTTGGCTCTATTTTTGTTATTCGAGTGATTTACTACCTACTCGCTAAAGAAGGAGTCGAATCAAAACTCGAGTCAGAGGACTCGAATGCTTACTCGAGTACTTTTTGGGTTTCCAGATTTTTTTTTGTATTGACAAATCGTTTAGATAATGAGGTATTTACAGTCTGACTTTTAATTCGACGGAATCTGACATTTCAAAAGTGTTGCCAACATTGAAAAATTCTCACTAAAGAGGGAGAGCATTTTAGCAAAATAAAAAATAAACCTTTCTTGAATTTAAAGTTTCAATTAGAAAAACTAAGACATAAAATTACTGATAATTATAAAATGGTAATTAGATTGTTTAATATCATATTATTGAAGTTACAATAATTGTCAAGGAAATTATTTTTCTATTACTAGGATCCCTGTTCAATAATCCATAGGCTGCCAACCTTTTTTAGAAAAACCTCTTCGTTTGTAAAATTTTTGCTTCTTCTAAGAGTCAATATAACAAAATGTCAAATCTAAAATTAAAAAACTATTGACACCGCGTAATGCACCGCTGTCCGAGTTGCGCAAAGTGAAACAATGAATATTAGAGTGCATATAATATCACAGCTTAAAAATGCAAGAATGCATAAACCATAATAATTAAAGAAGAGGATAAAATGTGCCCTCTTAATGATCTGCTGGATAGTGTGTGTGTTTCTTTTATAATCCGAGTTGATGATGATGATATAAGTGATGATGATTAATAAATATTTTTATTTGAGAATGCTATATGCTGTTTTACTTTGTTTTGTCATTTAAAAAATTACATATTGTGCACTCAATGCACGCTATGCATTGAGTGCACAAAACAAACATTATTTTGATGTCATTCTGTTTCATATTTTTTGTTATTAAATATTTAAAAAATTCTAAGCAGAAAAGGTTATTGATATCTGATTTGTCTATGGATGACATATGTCAGAATTCCGTCGAATTAAAAATCAGACTGTAGTAAAATGATAAAATAACAATTTAATGCGGGTAAACAAAACTTAAACGGCAGTAAGCGAATCGAACGTACCAATCAGCTTTTGATATTTCGCAAGAAGGTATTCAAAATTCGACTTTATTTTCAAACAAATAGAACAGCCATTTAGTTGTGCGACTTTGTATTCGAATACCTTACGTACTCCAAATTCGCATTCGAGTAAATTACATTTCGAATACTCGAGTATGTCAATACCTAACAGGTATTCGTATCAGTACTCGATTTAGGTTGACTCGGCACACCGCTTCACATGCTCTATGTGATGAAAGAGATTAGAATGGCGATAGGTACAGTGCGATTTGCACGAGAACCGCTGTCGCCGCCCGGTCTGTTACTACTACATCTCTATCCTTTCTCAAACTAAAATATCCACTTTTTACTCTGTGACATTTTTCGCAATGCAATTTAAACTTCGCTGTCGACGTTCGTGAAGCAATGACCGGCATGATCACATGGTAAAGTCAAAGCTATGCGCATTTAAGGGTATGCCCAAGAGTGGCGTGCATTCGCTGTGTGCAAGGCCTTTCTAACCTCTTTCAATGTATTCTATGTGTACTATCTATAAAATCTACCTGTCAAAAGTAATTAAAATATTGGTCACTTTCTTCGTCCGATTACTAATTATTTTTTTAAACAAATACGGTAAAAAGTGTTAATTTATTACTAGCTTTTATTTAACTCACATATTCGTAAGTAAACTGTCCGCTTCATTTTTTTGTAAATAATTAAAACTATGTTGGAACTATGCTATGTTAGCTATAGTGGACGTGCTCCACGTTTCGCACCTCACGTTAGTCAATGAAACATTACAATTTAATTTATCATTTTGTAGTGAAAACTATTTCAACCGTTCATTGAAAATGGTTTAATGTGTTTGTTTACGTCTGCCGTATGATTGATACTTTTAGCATTGGGGCGATGCACTTTGAGCGATTAAGATAAAAATAATTCATTAATAATATTATTTGTCTTAATATAAACGCCAATTTATACCAATAATTGTTTTAACTGTCATCTTGTGACGATAATAATATTTGTCATGTCCGACTATTTTTCTTTATTCTTTATACGGTAGGTCGGCCACCCTACGGAATTACCATCGGCAATTTGTTGAAGGAATTTTAACATAGCTATTTTGTGGCTAAGTGGTATACGGAGGTCATTTTGATATACGTGTTACGTACAGTTTGGCGTAAGAGAGTTTGAAGCGGTGACAGCTGGAACTGAAAACCTTCCAAACTCTTTTTTGTCAAGCTGAACGAGCTAACACGCACTTGTTGACAACGGAATCATAAAATCCCCCTTTTCCAATGATTTGATAAAGGATAGAATTGATTCGAGGTTCTGTTGCATGCAGGGGCACGAGCGCGCGCGTGGACGAACAAATCGACCTCATCATGAAACGCGTCAAGTAGCCTTCTCTACACCACTCGACTCCCGCCACTAACCTTCGGGGACGCTGTACACACCTACTGCGTACGTCGCTCAATACACCCAATACTCTAGGCCAGGGGTGGTCAACTTGATTTTGCCAAAGATCTACTGTTTATTAAACGAACAGTGAACTATGTACCATATCATAGTTTTTGAATTATTGTTATTTTTAGGTATATTAAAGTGCCTTTGCCTTACTACGATCGACTGGGCTAATAGTCATGATCAACAGGTTGGCCACCACTGCTCTAGGAATTATGTACTAAGTATACCATACATCGATATTTTAATCGATGAGCTCATAATCATAGGTCGTTTACTTGGTCGGTATATAAAATTATGTTAATCGATTGAGATATAAAACAATCATTAGACAATGTTAGTGTGTATTGATCACGATGCCGACGTAGATAGTTTTCTAAACCAGTTACTTTTTATAACAGGAGTTGAAGGTTTTCTCTATGTAACCTACTTTGAAGATATCATGTTTGATATTCACATATTATTTATTATTTTAATGCATATATTTTGCACGAGAGCACATTTTTCTTTTATGAAATCATTCAGTTTCACAAATATAGTCTTTGTATGCTGCGCACGCCTTTATTCTTGACACTCGATTATTACCTAGAACTAAATTTATAAGTGATAAGTGATTTACACCAAACGTTAGTTTAAAGCCACATAATTAAAGTTGTATAGGATAAATAGAATTTTTATATAATACCACTATTGAAGGGCATTATTTTGTGTTCGGTGTTGGATTTCAATATACGAAAGTAAGCGCGTGTGACGACGCACTTGTGCACTAATCTTGTATATAGATAGTTAATGGGATAGACATTATTTATTGGGGTAAGTTGTGAAATTTAGAGTAAGTACCTGAGCTTAGCCGATAGCATAGACCGGCCGCACTTGGGCGTGCATCGGACAAGTTATTTTTTAAACCAATGTAAAAATAATCAGCATAGAGGTTTACGGGCGATTATTTACGAAGACGACAAAAGTGCGTAACGTACACACGCACGGCAACTTTTGTCGTACTTATTCGTAGTGCGTTATTGATTGCGTATTTCTGTTTATTTTTGATTTATTTTAATTTGTACATTCACTGTTCTTAACTTATTAGTTATATAACTTACAATACGTCTAGAGAACTGTTTCAAAACTTTCTAAAGCTACGCGCACATTTATTGTGCGCATTTTTACTTATTCACATGAAGTCTTGATTGGTTTGAGACACTCCCAATGTGCGGCTTGTCATATCATTGTAGAGCATAGAGATTTATCGTAATGTTATTTCGTGTTGTTATTGTGCCTTTGCGACAGACATTTGGCTACCGTCTTGCCAGCACAGGCCGCGGCTACTGTGGTGCATTTATATTATTATTTTACGAAGTTATTGACGATATTATGTATTTTGGATAACGTTGACAATTATTTATAAATAAATTATTGAATACAGTTCTAGTTTGTTTTATTTTGATTCATCGGGAGCAGGCTTTGCCCAAGGCAAGGTCTTACTTTTAAAATAGACACATTGGGACAAAACGATTTCTTATGGCTAGGTTACGGCTAGGTTCAAAAAATATGAAGAGAAATGCGTTAAAAAATCAACAATATAATCAGAAGTTCAAAGCATTGATTGTAACGATATAGACTGTGTTGTGAATATGTTTCAAATACATAAATTTTTAATCTATGAATAAAATACATAAATTTTTTTATGATGACGCGAACATAAATGTATGTATAAAATAGGGAATTCATAGTTGTGTGAGACACCTAGTTTATCTTTGGAAAATCCTCATTTTAAAAAATCGACGGTGTGATGTGTAATTCAAAAACAGAATTATGTTTATAGTCGAGTTACTCGACATAGAACGCTTGGACAACCACGTTAAATGCCAATAGTGGCAATTCTATTGACACTAATTGGATGTAACAAAACTAAGTTTAGTTTTAGTGCAGTGAATTGTTTTTTTAAATTTTGATTTCAATTCAAATTTTTGAACAAAATACACTATTTCACAGAACTTACAGAACTCACAGAATATCCTATTTGTTATAGATTTATAACAAACAAAAGACAAACGAAACTATTTCGTACCCCTTGTAGGGTTTTATCGATTTCGTTAAAAGATGGGAGAAGAAAGAAAGGATACTTATTATTTAGGACTTTCAGTACGTTTTATCTGCGCTCACGCTAAAATAGAATAATAGATTAAATAAATAAACTAGATTAACGTTTAAAAATAGCTAAAAATGATCGCTATGGGTCATTGGCGTAGGTAAGTGGGGGGGGGGGGGGGGGGGGGGGGGCTTGACAATCAACGTAAACTAGATAGAATGAACTTTTGGAGCAGATATCAGTTTTATTCTGAAACCCCCTCCCCCCCCCCCCTCGAAAAGTTATACCTACGCCTATGGTATAGGCTATGAACAATGCATTTTAAACAACCGTTTATAAAAAGTCGTGGCAAAGAAGATTTTCAAAATTCTATTTCGAAACAGTATACTATACGAGAGTTACTTTAGTCTGCTCATTTTTAATAATAATAATAAAAATCATTTATTGCCTTTAAAATTGTAAAGTTAAACATCATCATCACAGCCCATATACGTCCCCACCGAGGGGCTCGAGCCTAACCTATATTAGGGTGATTAGACCGAGATCTCGGTCAGCGCTGTTTTTCAGCCACTTCCTCCTCCCTGAGATCATATGTGGGGTGATACGTGTGAGGGCTTATAAATAGAACGGAAACAACGGAACGGAATTTTAGAAGTCTGCTGCTCATACCTATAAGTCGACCACCTTTCCACGTGTAACTAAAATTCTAAGATGCTCATTTAAGAGCTCTTACAGATTAGCGACACTTTGCGGCGACAGCTGTCGCGAGCAGTCGCCGACCGCTGTTGCGTGACCGCCGGCGACTGCTCGCGACCGGCAGCGGTATCAGTACAGTGGTTCCGTTTCTAACGAATGTAGTATGGGAGCTAAGGTTTCAAAAATGGATTTTGAGGAAGAAGTATTCTTTAGCTATCACTTAATTTTCTTTTCGCAAAAATGAACGACTTGGACATTGATTTATTAATTGTTTGATTTATTAATAATTTTTAGAATACAGCAACTTGACGAGTAACTGAATATCTTAAAATATTTATTAATTCGTCAAACGACGCTATTGACATTCTAAAGTAATTTAAAAAAAAATCTCATCTCGTTGTAAAAGGGGATATAAAGTTAGAAAATTACGGTCATATCCCCTGTATGTCAATATTTCGTGCACCAATATAAGTAGTTCGACGTTTCCTTTTTCTTTTTTTGTCTTTTGAGTGATAGCAAAAGAAGTACTGCTTCCTCAAAATCCATTTTTTAAAACTTAGCTCCCATACTACATTAATAAGAAACCGAATTACTATACTGATATCGTTGCCGGTAGCGAGCAGTTGCCGGCGGTCGTGCCACAGCGATTGGCGACTGCGCGCGACTGCTCGCGACAGCTATCGCCGCAGTGTCGCTAATCTGTAAGAGCTCTGAGTCGACCACCTGTCCACGTGCAAATAAAATTCTTTTCGGCTGCCGAAATCTGGTTTTCTTTTTTCACTTATGTTCACAAATGTATTTAAAATATTTTCTCCGTATTTTAGCACTGTTCTCGTCGCCAAATGATTTATTTGACTAAGGTAAATTATGCGGAGCACGATGGTCAATGAAACTGCGCAATAACGAGACTGATTTTTTTATTGAAGTACCAACATAACGTAAAAGGTGACTTAATTATTGTGTTGGTATGTTGCAAACATAATACCACTCTCAACCATGCATGTGGTCTTATCGGGTTATTTCATACTCCCGGAGGGTTATTTCAAAGGCGAATAAAGACGTGAATTTTAAATTAAACCTTTTAATCAAAAATTAATATTTTTTTATTTATCGCTTTCAAACCACAGAGGGAAAAGGCTTGTATACAGACATTTTTTTCGATTGACGCTTTGAGCCACAAATGGCCTTACAGCGTCAACTTTACTTAGAACCCAGGATCAGTTCGCTTGCAACCTTGCAAGCGGACAGACATCACCTTAACGGTCTTCTATTATCCGAATGAATCATCAGGCTACTCTGTCTGATTGATATTCACGCAACATAAGCGCCTGCACCTGGCAGCAGACAGATTCCAACCTATGAATCCTTATCTAATAATTACTGCTTGAACATTCAAACCTTTCAAATTGCAACAGCGCCATCTATTAATAGTTTTTAAACTTTAAACTAAGTAAAGTTTAAACGTAATTAGAAGATAGAATGTTTGATTAGGCAATGGCACAGTTTAACAATGCAGTGTTTAACTGTGGCAATGGGCATGGAAGTGATTTCTATTTTTCATTCGATTCGATGAAATTAGGAATTGTTTTCATATGATTTCACACGTGAAATTTCACATTTTTATTTCGCACTTGCTATGTCTTTCTTCTAGTATGAATGTGAATTATTATGAATGATTGCTAATTTGCTTCCGATACATATTAAATGTTATTTATTGCGCTACGTGCGTGTTATAATCTTGTACTCTTTTTAACAATAAACTTTCATTATATTTGCACTTTAATGTTAAAATTTATGACAGCTTTAAGAGGATTATGAAGCTGTTTATTTTCATACAAAAAGCTATAACGTTTTCCTCCAAACTCAAATTTAAAAATCTTTATTCAATATAGACATTTACAGACACTTATTGAAGTCGAACAAAACATTATAAATCTTCAAACAAGAATCTATTAACTAATTATTTAATCCTTGCATGTACACACACCCCAACCATTATTAAGATGAATGCAAATACAAGTAAAAGTAAATTGAAAAAAAAATTGTCTCCTCTTTTAAATTGTCAACATTACAAATATTATATTTCACAAACATTTTTATTAAAAAAATAATAATATAGAAATGCCTGTCGGAGTGAGTGGAACAGTTACTCAAATGAATGACATCTATCCCATTATCACAATGTGTTAATACCCTTTGATCGTCAATTATCACATTTTTTGTCAATCCCAAGCAGTTTTGTCTGTCATATAATCAGACACTTTGCTTTTTTCATAAGTGCGCCCTCCTCTAAACAAAGTCCAATTTTCATAATTTTTGGAAATGTTGTAGATATAATAAACATCTAGGTTTGTAAGTTTTGATTTTTAAGAAAAATTTCGCAGAATATCTATTATTAGCATCTAAATATCTATTAAAATATAGACTTAAAACCTCGAGCATTTTTATCTTTTTTTGACTAAATTAAACTGAATTACAAAAAAGCAAAACCACCAAACAGATTACGTGGTACTGAATCTAATAAGATTAAAGTTGTCTAATTTCGTTAAGGTTAAGAAGGGTTAGTGTGGCTGACCCTAGCTGGGCCACAAAAAAAACTGTAAAAAATAAATTGTTTGAGTATGCCGCTATAATGTCCAGAGTTTGCAGAGTTTGTCGGCAAGTTCCGGAGTTTGTCGCTTGCGCGTTTGAGAGATATGTGTGGGTCAGCTGGGGTAATGGGCCATACGGATTTCGACAACGAAACGTCATAGTGAAAATCCGGCTATATTCCATTCATTTCTATAGAAATGTACCTATTCAGAAGAGAGCGAATTATTGTTGGAGCGGTCAGCACGCGGTGGAATGGGGCGGGCCCTCGAATAATGAAGCATCTCGATCGATGTCGACTAACGACCGGTTTCAATATCCTATCTATCTGCGGATTTGCTTACTGGAGATAGAATTTTGAGTCAAGTATTTTGTATGGAGCTTATGTCAAATGCCTATCGCTAGTAACCATATCCACAGATAACAACAGAATATTGAATCCGGCCGTAATCTATTCTACCATCGATCGACGATCGACTGGTCGTTGATCGATCGATCGAAAAATTATCGATCGACGTGGACTAGTCGATTCTACCATCGATCGATAACTAATCGATTAGTCTGGTAGCACCCATAGCACATGTTGACCCTCCCACCATACCCCTGCCCCTGGCACAACCCCTGGGGGTAGGGTGGGATTTAACCATACCACCATAGAGATGTGACTTAATACATGAATTTATAATTCCTCGCACAAGTTCATGTTGTTTTTCGAATATTTCAAAAATCTGAAAACCGTAAGTATCTAATAGGGTATAGATGTAAATGTAATATTAATAAACGATTTTTGATTAAAATATTATAAAAACGTAAAATAAGAATGATGACAACGTATTGATTTCAGTTAATACTATTTTTCATGAATAATTGGAAATAAAAATACGCGAAATGGAACGCATCTTGATCTACCAATCAGCGACTAGTGACGTCACTCGTGTTTTATGTCCCGTCAGATGTAAAGATAAACAATATTTTTACGAAAATTATTAATACTTTTCTGTAAAAAATGGTAATTGGTTTTATAAAAATAGACCCCAGAAACCTACCAAGAGAAGTGCCGAGTTTTCGATGAAGAAATGGAAGGAACTAAACTTCTACGGTAAGTTAAGAATCAAATCACAGTTAAGCTTTCGTGTTTCTGTAAGAGCATAAAGTACGAAAAGAAGGTAATCTGACATCTTAAATTGATAGATAGTCCATTTAAAATAACTAATTCAAATCTATGGAAACTTTCCCTGTGATATTTGAATTGAACGTTAGCGACGAATGAGTGACAGAGAGGAGTGACGTCATCAGAACTGTAGGCCCGTTTTTGCGCGAAATTTTAAACTTTTGGTTTCAGACTGCATTTTATTGCAATAAAATTTATTATTTTTATTTTTAACTTTCTTCTGATCTATTCTACATGGGATTCTTTACAATAAATGCAAAAATGAAAATATTGCATTTTCTCTATTATACACGGTTATTTTTTTATCACCCTGGAAAATTTCCTTTCTGACCCGTGGAACACCAAAGTGGATCACCTAGGTGTTCCACGGTTAACTTTCTGTACTCCTAGTTCACCTAGGACCTAGGTTTTCTACGGTTAACTTTTTTACCCCTGGTTGACCTAGATGTAAATTTTCTGTAGGTACCCTTGGTTTATCTTTTGGGATGTTTTTGGTGGGTGAAAAACAACGACGTAGTCTTAAACAATAAAAATATATTTATTTTTACAACAGTAAATAATTGCGGCCGAAATATTTTCAGAGTGACATTTCTGACAAAACTCTCGTCATTTGTTTTTATATGCCTAGTTACCTACGTTATGTATGACAACTAAAAAGGTTTTATACTAAAGAGAACTTGCATACAATTGTGTACAAATGAAACCGCCACAATCTAGATCTACGGCTAATTTTCTGTAAATCTAAATATTAAAATCTATTGGATTATTTCTACGCAGCCAAAAATGCCGATTGAATACGTTCATTCATTCATGACATGTCAGGTTTTCTCTCTTTTGAATTTTTGCGAATGCCTACACAAATTACCATTACCATTACTTCCGGAAGAATTTATTCTAGATGGCTGGAAATATATAGTTTCGATCGACAAGTCCATGCTCGCAGGGCAGTTTTCTTTCTTGTCTTGTCCTGAAAATCTTTAATTTTATCAATTTTAACATTTAGTTTTGAATTATTTAGCATGACTTGTATTTCACCAGATAGGTGAACTACGGATACATTATTTTGAATTGCAAAACACCTAGGTGAACCAGGGGTACAGAAAGTTAACCGTGGAACACCTAGGTGAACCACTTTGGTGTTCCACGGGTCACAAAGGGAAAATTTTAGGTACGCTTCAGGAGGACATCGATTAATATATAAAAAATAAAATTAAAAAATCTCTGAAATGCTGCTCTCAACTAGTGCAGAATTGTTTAGATTTAAAAAAAAATAATATAAAATTAAGTAAGTGAGTTATTTTTTTATTCCTATTTAAATCATTCTAATACCACGTCGTGAAGCGTCCTTTAAATTTGCCAGGGTGATAAAAAAATAACCGTGTATAAGTTTGTAGGGAACCCTCCCCGCGCGAGTCCACCTCACATATGGCCGGGTTTTTTAACGTGGAAAGTATCGAACCTGGCAGTTGCGGTGCAATGACCGACTAATATATTTGGCACTACCAAGTGGTTGTTTTTACTATGTTTTTAATTATCATAACAATGCCTGCCTAGTCATTAATCCGTTTTCATTTGCGTAAATGTAAGCGAATTTTATATTTCTTACTTATATATATCATCAAAGTCATTTGTTCAGGTGCGCAAATTGATTAATAGATGTTAATTAAAAGTTAATTGTTCTGACTTATGCGTCATAGTTTTCTTGGAGTTATGTTATTATTTGCATTTAGTTAGTGCTCTTAATAGTCGTATTTAAATATTATCTTAAATTTTACTTGCACATAATTTGTACCCATTAGTTTTGCTTTGCCTTGCACTTTTTTTCTTTAGTGGTGAAAGGTATTTGGCTACAGATATCATCAGGAAGATGCAGATGCAGCCTGCCTCCCATGACTGCCCGAGGTATGGCCTTAGCGCTAGGGTAGCTCCTAACGCGCGCAACTATAGGTCCCCCTGTCTGGGGATTACCCATACACGTCTATGGTAATCCTCCACAGGCGTTAAGTCCCGACCCGTAGCTGGCTGGACTGTCCATGGGCGGTCTAGAGATATAAGGTTTCTAGATCAGTTCCTAGATCACCCC
The DNA here is from genome assembly GCA_963935595.1 of Schoenobius gigantellus. Taxonomy (NCBI): domain Eukaryota; kingdom Metazoa; phylum Arthropoda; class Insecta; order Lepidoptera; family Crambidae; genus Schoenobius; species Schoenobius gigantellus. The sequence goes on from OZ012543.1 coordinate 19,900,663, forward strand.
GACCATGGACAATATGGACGTCGAGGTAGTTTAGTGGTTAACCCCGCACAATGCGTGGAAAGCCCTACACACGCTTGACGTCGGCATCGGCAGGTTTGGTGGGAAACAGAAAGGGGTGAAAATTATTCAGGATTGAGTAAGAACACGCCCTACATAAACTCCCTTTTTATAGGAGAGCATGTAAAAAGCGATGTTTTATGAGAGGTATTTTTATTAGAGATAGAGAGAAAGGTATAGTGGTATATCTACCGGTCTAAGGACGATTTTAGCCTTTATTCGGTAAAAGCAGAGTCTGAAAATGGCGCTCATTATGAGTTCGCGTGTGTGTCGTACTATATAGACTCATACAGTATTAGGGATTAGTTGCTGTTCACTTTACCGCAATAAATTCTTCTCGTTATGCCTTCCGCCCTATGAGGAGAGGACTATTTGGAGTCACGATAACACAACAGCGAATGTGGTCCTCCAGTCGATTGAGAGCGATAGAGAGGCTATATTCTCTTTATTGATGGGCTATTTACGAAAGATACACAAAGGCTTGCTTAAGTCTTAAGTTATTTACAAGTCTCGAGCAAAACTTAGTTGCCCCTGATGCACGATGCCGAATAATGGATGGCACTATCTATAAGTCGTGATCCCTTGAAACGAGATGTAAATCTTGCTTTTCCTTCACCGTTTTTTCAATTTTCGCCGTTGTTAATACTGGCGCTGGCGGCTGTTGTGATGTTTGTGTATATACGTTTCTTTATCAACGTATATGTCATAACAATATATGTTTCAAATAATATTTAGCATCAGTTTGCTTGCACCTGGGTGGGTATTACTTTTACAATACAGTTTTATTGGATCATAATTACTGAGATTTTCTTATCAGCGACTATTCAATCTAGGCAATGCTCTTCTCCGAAGATAATAAGCAAATTATAACGAGCGGAGGCGGCACTAGCTCCAGTCTGCGCGGACGCACCACTCGACGCGCACACGTTTAAACAGAAGACTAATACCTAGTTCGTAATATTAGTCAACGATTTTCTAAACATGTTAACATAGGAAATAAAATTTTAAGTTGTATCTCCAGCATTTGAAAAAATTCTGTTACTATAAATAGTCTTCCGGTGAATGCAATACATCGTAGCGTCACAAAGCTTTGTGGGTTTTCTCGAATTGTGGGTTGAACGTCTGTCTGTGGTGTGAGTGCGAGGGCATGGAGCAGCTGGAGTGCGAGGAGGTGGTGGCAGACCGCGAGCGGGTAAAGGGCGAGAGCTGGTGGAAGCGAATGCTAAAGCAGCGACTGCCCATCCTGCGCTGGGCACGCGGCTACGGGCGCGAGGCGGCGGCGGCCGACGCGGTGGCGGGGCTCACACTAGGGCTGACGCTGGTACCGCAGAGCATCGCCTATGCAGCACTCGCAGACCTGCCCGTGCAGCACGGCCTCTACACCTCCTTTATGGGTAAGACAAAACAACTTTTTTGAGTTCCTAGCACTGTGGTGCAGTGGCGTGTGTTGTGCGTTTAAGGACTCGACTATATCAATGAAAACGTAGGAGCAGTTGGGACAAGTTAGTGAAAGCAAGACCAAGCTCCGAGAATCAAATGTGAAAGATTTGTTAGACTCCATGCCGGAGCAATATCTGCAAAATTATATTTACGTTGATTAACGAAAGAAAAAAATCATTCGCCTATCAAATGTTTGCATCAAGTACCTACTCTACTTAAATATAAACAAAATCCGACCAGCTTGTACCGCATGACATACCATTTTTTTGTCCATTCTATTTCTCCTTTCATTTCATAGTATTGCTGTTAAAGGACGATGTGTGATTTTGCTTGTCGTAAAACGTCAGGATTTTATGGTGATGACTTGCATCGCACATTTCAATAGGGAGTTGTTTGAGCTGACTTGCACTTTTTTATGAGATGAAACGCCTGTTTGTAACATTATCTGTTAAGGTTAATCGACATGCGCACATTTGCTATGCCAACCCTGCTGTCCAGCTTTTCTTGTAAACATAAAATAAAATCATTAACTTTAAATGTGTAACGAGTATCTAAAAAAAGCGGCCAAGTGCGAGTCGGAGTCGCGCACGAAGGGTTCCGTACCATTGACTAGATAAATTAACATTGGAGTTAAAGAATATGTTCTCCCACCACACATTCCACCTGCAAATGTAAGTTGTTACGCACAATATTGAGTGATTTACCATGTTATTTTAATATCATGGACTTCTTATGGGTTTTTCTATAATCTATAAACAGAAAAATAATTTCTGTATTTTTTTCCAACATTTTAGGTTCAGTAGTTTCGAAGATGGGGGGGTTCAATTTTCGTCTATTTTCTTCAATAACTTGGAAACTATTATTATTTTAAAATTACAAAAAAATACATTTAAGTAATATCTTCACAACAAGACCTTTCATTTGATATGTCACACGATGCAGTTTTCAAATATATTTTTTAATTGTCCACCTTCCCCCCAAAAATGACCTTTCATATACAGATTTCATCTATTCACGTCACACTCTGCGTTTGGGTCACAGAAATTGATATTTCTACCAAATTTAAACTTAATCGAGATAATTGACTGTGACTGACAGACAGACGGACACACGAGTGATCCTATACCACGAGCTACGGATTCTGTCAGCTGGGTTTGCTTCTCAAGCCTGGCTAAGAATAAACGCTATATGCCTAGATTCAATAATGCACTAACTTATATTAAAAAATACCTTGCTGGTGAACTGGTGAGTGAATGAATATAAATCAACGCTTCTTTGTAAGATTATTTGTTGTAGGATAGGAGTAACATTCTTAGAAACTAGTTACTTAACTAGGTTAACTGCTAGAGAATGCCATAGGAATAAAATTCTTATTTGCAAACAATGTAGGTACATACACGAAGAATTAATAAATAAAATTAATAAACGTAACTAAAGACGTGCTCGTACAACCCAGTCTTTCTGTGTTTAGTGAACATAACGTATTAGGTAGGATATACCTTGTTTGATCATATTTAGATATCTATGTTAAATAAGAGTAATTCGACTCAAGGAGCTCGGTGACGCAGTAGCGTATGTGCTTGATGGCTAATTATTTAAGAAACGTTAGTCGTGGTCAGTGTGCCTAGTGCGAGTTTTATCGAGCTCTACTCGATCGTACGCATCGAACGCGTTAACGCGAATTTGTATGGAATTGGAGCAGCGCCATCTAGTAGTCACTAAATGAAGCTGTCTCATTCCATAGCAGCTACTAGACGCTGCTCTTAATCCATATAAAATCGCGTTAACGCGTTCGATGCGTACGATCGAGTAAAGCTCGATAAAACTCGCACTCCGCACACAGGCCTACGTTAGGTAAACAAAAATAAGAAATATCTTGAGCTTCGTGCTTCAGAAGGCACGTTAAGCTGTGACTACCTGATGTCGTTCTGTTGGTGTCGCGTTTACAGTTTGGATTATGTGGGCGAAAGAACAGAGAGTACACTTGTGTTAAGGATGACACTTGCGCAATAATATTCCTTGCTCTGGCTATTCTCTGTTGATAGTTGGCCGCCGTGTCCGAATATCGATTAGAATCGGTTAGAATTATAATGTTGAGTGTATCCAAATTCAGATAGGTTGATGAATGATGTGTGGTTGCAGGCACTATCCTGTACACGTTCCTGGGCACGGTGAAGGAGGTGTCCATCGGGCCCACGAGCCTGATGGCGCTGCTGACGCTGCAGACGTGCCGCGGGCTGTCCGTGGAGTACGTGGTGCTGCTCACCTTCCTCTCGGGATGGGTCGTCATGTTCATGGGCGTTCTGCGACTAGGTACCTTAAAAAAACACGTACTGCCCAGCATTGTTCCTGATGAATCGGACCCTCAACTGTAACACTGTTACTACTCGAAATATTATAAGAATTCCTATCCGTACACAGATTTATACTTTTCATCGTAACCATGAAATATTTTTTTTCCTTAATCCGGACCACTGAATACCCCGTATCGGACAAGAAGTGGGAAACCTTAGTTTAAAGTATGACTCGTTTGGAAGTTTAAAATAAATCCATAAGTTAGCTAATAGGACACATACGCTTGAAAGGATGATAATTTTCTGATAACACTAGGAAGCAAGGTTGCCTATAAACGTAAATGAACCTATTCGATTCAGATCCCTTATTAACCAAATTCACCTCAAAGAATAAGACTCGATAGTCGCCACAATCTTACACGTAATGTTAATTTTTTTTGAACCACACAAACACTAGCAAAAGTATACGATGAAAGAAGCTGACCTCTCATTTTTCCGCTGTGCTATTGTTTATTATAGCGATAACACAGTGCCCCTACCTAACTACACCCAACTTCTTCACCTATTGGGAGTCGTCGACAAGAGGCCACCACAACCACTAACCAATCTTATCAGGTAATCGCGCTGTTTCACCAAATTTCAGACGCTACTACTCACGAACCGTTCGTCTCTAGTAAAGAAAAATCAATTTTCACACAAAAAAATAAACAATAATTCCTTTCGCGACCATTCCTAACAACAAGCACTGTCAAAATATGGATGTTTATTAAGCGTTCTTGGCAACGCTTAAAAATAATGACTACGTTGTCGGTGACGCCGCTGTAATGTCCTGCTGAGATCTGCTTCGAAAAACGAATATTCAAGTTGTCATCAAATGACGCTTGTGCCAGGTTTCCTGGTGGAGCTGATCTCTCCGTCGGTGACGAGCGGGTTCACGTCGGCGACGGCGGTGATCATCGTGGTGGCGCAGCTGAAGGGCGTGCTGGGGCTCAGCTTCACCGCGGAGTCCGTGGCGGAGAACGTGAGCCAGCTGGCGGCGCGCGCGCACCTCGTGCGGCCCCAGGACTGCGCGCTGGCCGCCGTCTGCTGCACCGCGCTGCTGCTGCTCAGGGTAGGTTAAATTAGCGCGATTGGCCCCCTGGTCCTACACCAGCCCCCGTAGCACGACCATCATAAAACGATATGATAAAGCGATTTATCGCGGTGAACTGTCAAAATACGAAGAAAACCTATTGTATTTTGACAAACCGCTTTATCATATCGTGTTTTAGTGGTCGTGCTAGGGGGGTTGCGGGCCAATCGCGCTCATTTACAGTTCAAACCGACCGCTAAGGTTCAATTCCCATGTAGTTCTAATTACAGTTCAGCTTTGGACAAAATTGGTATCGCGCTAATTTCTAGCGAGTTGAACCGCAAGCAAAACTGGATCGCAATAAGAACTCTAGAGATGACAGAAAGAGAGAGAGAGAACAGAAAATCACTCAACACTAAAAAAAGCCAAACTTCAATCCTTAAAAGGTAGCACCGCAACAACTTTGTGTTTTGACAGCGGTTGCGTTCCAACTTCAATCGGTTACCGCAATACGAAATGTCGTGAAAGTTGTTGTTCCAACTGCATTTATTTTGCGATTGGCCTTCAGAGGAGGTGATGCAGTGGCATGAATGCTTAGCGTTTCGATACTCAGACCGGACCGAAATCTGTCTTTTAACGGGAGTTGATTATACACGGTGTTTCATAATAACCAATAAATAATCAATTCTTTATCGAAAACTAATTATTAAATTGTGTTTACCCGTAATGTCATTCAACCCAAAATTTTCATGTAAATCATAGACATGATGATGATACTATGATATTCGTGAAAATTTTGGGTCGAATGACATTACGTGTAAGTAAACACATTTTAATAATTAGTTTTAGATAAGGAATTGATTATTTATTGGTTATTATGAAACACCGTGTATAGTGCATCATTTTATAGCAATTGTCGCGTCGCTAGGTTCGTTACCGAAAATAATACGATTTATAGATGTAAATATCTCTAGTATAGCTCTACCAAGCTTACGGAAGGCGTGTTACACTCAAGTACAGATTTGCAATTTTCCTATATACTACTTTAAGCATAGTCGCGTTATAACTTTTAAACTTTTGACTATTTGTAATAATTTAATCGCTCTAAGTGCAAAGTTACTAACCGAAATGTAAATAGCACCGTTTACCGTTTATCGGAAGTGAAATGTATAAATACCTTGCATGGAAACAAAAAGTAAATACCAAGCATAATAAAACATGCACTTGGTTCTAAATTCTGAGATGTACTCGTATATGACTGGATTTGCTTATCTATGATTCGACATTCAGTGTCAGTCAGCTACACTCGCACGGTAGGTAGGTAGATGTAGGTAGGTACTCGGTAAAGCCTGCTGTTGTAAACTTGTCATTATTTAACGTTACACTGTATACAGCACACTTCATTTGGTACTGTTGATTTAATTACACAACATTAAAGATAGTGAAGATTATATAATATGTTGATAAAAATAACTCGAATTTTATTAATTATCTAGTTGGATGACATACGGATATTTTCAATTCACCTACCTTAATTCACTAACATTGGCGTCAATAATATTCCCTTTCTTAACGGTAGTCAATGTGCCACTATATTAATCTGTGGTGCCACCTGTGACGAGGCTTGCATTGCATGACCCGTGTTTCGATGTAGTCGAAGGTTTTTCAAAGAACTTTATGCTTATAAACGGGAACCAAAGTGACGGATGGTATTCGATACTCTGCACATACCTACTGGCACTAAAGAAATTACCATGGGGTTCCCCGTGTAATGCTCGATGAACTATTTAAACGAGTGAATGAAATAAAAATAAAATATGCCATACATTCATGTTTCTGTTCCCGTCGTAATAGGACATTGTTATTTGTACTTTCGGAATTGTCGATGATTACCTTTTACCTATACGTACGTATAACACCTATATCGAATTAGAATAGAGAACGACCGTCAAAACCAGGCTAATCAGCGTACATGGGACATCTACGTAAAATATTGAGTAACGCAACTGAGAAGTGTTCGAAATGAATAACGTGGTAGGTATACTAGGTATACAAAATGCAAACCTTGACTAGTCTAGTAATATTTGAAGATTGAGATTATTGTGTTATTTTAGATATTCGATATAATTTAGTCAGTTAGGAATATATTTCTGAATATGCAGAAGCTGAAGGACTTGAAGGTGGGCGGTCCGCGCGTGCGACGCGCGCTGTGGCTGATCTCGATCGCGCGCAATGCCATCGTGGTACTGGCAGCCGCCACCTTCGCCTACTGCACGCACACACCCGGCCAGCCACTCGTGTTGCTCTCTGGTGAGTGTCGCTTAACCACCCAAGATACTTTTTTCTGTTTTGACATAGACAAGGCCTGAATCACAACGTATTTCTGAAACGGATCATAAATGCAACCCAAAGGATGGATAGCTCTATCTCCCGTGGTGTATGGTAAACCACACACTCGGGACGCTGACGCTAACGCTAAGGCTGAAGAGGGATGACTCCGAAGAGCGCTAAATGACCGAACACGTGGAGTGTTGAAAGTACACTAATTTATTGTTTCTCACCAATAATGATCTATTGCGTAATAAGTAAAGCATCTCTCGTACTAAACCAGCTGGAACGCAGGAGACAAAACTCATCAAACTTTGATAATACTCTAAATATTTCTAAAGGAAGTAGTGGCATAAAGGCTCCATTGACTGCTGCGTAGTAATATACTGAGTAGACAATTAGGGGAGTGCTGCTTAAGCATCCAAGACCTGTTGTCTGTTTTGACATAGACAAGGCTTGAGTCACCCAGTATGTCTGCAATGAGGCATAGATGCAACACAAACAAAGGATGGATATGGCTCTCTCTCCCCTGTTAGAAATGGCTCGTATTTATAATTATATGCAAAACTCAGCAAAAAATATGTCTCTCAGAATCACGAGTCAAGATGTGATGAGTGTAAAGGAATGTAGTGCTATGAAGGCTCCTTGGACTCCAGCGTAGTAATATCTCCTCCTCTTTAGTAAGGCGGAGGACGTGAGGAATGTGAGGAGAACTTTGCCTAAACGGGATCCACATCTCAAGAAGATCCACATCTAATCTATCCACACTAATACTAGAGTTAAAATTAACACGACTAACAAACATTCATCACCAACAGCTCATATACGTCCCCACCAAGGGAATCGAGCTCTAAATTAGGGCGATTAGGCCTCAGTCAACCATGCTGCCTAAGTGCGGGTTGGTCGACTTCACACACAACCTGTAAAGAAATTCTTTCTTCACAGGTGTGAGTAGGTTTCCCCACGATGTTTTTCTTCACCGTAAAACAAACATTGAATGTAAAATATATTGATGTAGAAATGAATTAAGCATTATTATTATTATTAAAGCTGCAATGATTATATATTTCCTTAAACTTCACGTGGTTCGTAAATTTATATTCAGTACTAATTTTCAATGAAATTTTACTTTTCCGAGTAGGTACATTTTATAAGTTGGTCGTCTATACCTTTTTAGTTTGTACTTAGTACTCAAGTTTGATAGTTTTCCTTTAAACTTCGTTATATTTACTACTGTTGTAATTTTTTTCACGTGCCCATATAATATAACGGTTTAGCAGATAGAGGGGGGACACTTACCTACCTCTAACAAAAATTTGCACTTTAAAACTAAATATTTCAGAAACGGATCCCTAAATCGAAAAATGGTGTTCTGAACCTTAGATTATTTTTTAAGACCTATTTAGCAATACCCCACACGATGGGTTAGTCGAGAAATAAAAAAATTCTCCCACTTTACTTGTATGGGAGCTACCCCAAAAAAAATTGTTTTCAATATTTTTTCTACCACTTTTTTGGCATGATTAATATACATACCCATACCAAATTACAGCTTTCTAGTACTAATAGTCTCTGAGTAAAGCCGCAGACAGGCAGACAGACATGGCGGAACTATAACTGTTCCTTGTTTACTACGGAGCCCTAAAAAAGGCTTAAATAAATGAATGTGCTTGTTGCAGGGCGTGTGGCAGGCGGTTTGCCGCACGTGGCGCTGCCCGCGTGGAGCGCTCCCGGCACCAACGGCACGGAGGCGGCGCTGCCGGAGATGGTGCGGCGGCTGGGCGGCTCGCTGATCATGCTGCCCGCTGTCATGGTGCTCGCCAACATCGCCATCGCCAAAGCGTTCAGTCAGTATACCCAATTCTTTTTTCTATATCCATTTAGATCCATTGAAAAGATCAATTGATGCAATGAATCTTTTTGCACTCGCATGTCAACTTTAATCTTTTAGAGGTATTTCATCTTAGAGCATCTTAGAGTATTTAATCTTATGACTAATCCATGGTTTTGAAATTCATGGCTTTTTACACTCTTTATGTCAACTTTATGTGACTTGTGATAAAACGAACTAGCGCGTGTCTGGAAATCGATTGAAAAAATAAATTAACGTTGGAGAAACCAATGAACGTTGGAAAAACATGAGAACATCGGAAATTACAAATATTATTTATACCATTCCCCCTCTTAAACGCTTATTTTATTCACTGAAAACAGTGAATAAAAAGCACTTTTAATCACTATTTTGGTGTTTGAATTTAGAACACACCGATATATTCGATCCCCATCTCAATACTGTACAACCTACGTGCACAAAAAATTCTCGATACTAAATGTCTTATTTTCGCTTAAATACTTCTTTTTCTCGTAGTCATGGTATAAAGTATAGTCTATGCAACTCTTGAATAAAACTGATTTATACTGAGGTCCATGAATGACTCGCTTCGCTTAGGATTCTAACACTTGAATCTTTATAAATCACGACCGTATAGGGAGTGATTCAGTCGTGAGCCTCGCTTTAAATCCGTCCTTTATTCACTAGTTGCATAATATACTATTATTATAAGTACATGATATTACCCCTTTTAACAGACACGCGTTGTTAGATCTAAAAAATCAATTTTGCAAAAAATACTAACTTTAGACCAGTAGGCCTACTCTTGAACCAGTTCCGATCGATCGACATTGAGATTGTGATTTTTCGTAAGCTTATGTTGCCACATTGGCGCCAAATTGGACCCGTATTGCGCGGATTTTAGGTGCACCAAACTCAATACTATATAATTTTCACACGATACGAAAACAATGTTGCTGCTTAAGCGCACGAAAAATCACAATCGCAATGTCGATCGATCGGAATTGGTTCGAGCGTAAGCCCAGGTTTAGACCAGGATTTGTAATAAGACCGAAGGAGTGCAAAAAACCATCAATGGATCAATTCAATAGATCTCGGTGGACATAGTGCTGTTAAAGGTACATATATCCACACACATCCGGGCCGTGCCCGGGACGTGACCGGGCCGTGTCCGTGGCAAGACCGGAGATCCGTGCCACGTCTGGGCCACCAATTTCAATCTGTACCTCTTAAGCACCATTTACGGAAACCAATATGCATTATGACTTTGTTTATAACTGCAGAGATGCATATCGCTTCTATTAATAACCCGTCATTCATTTTATTTAATAAAACTCGGACGTCCACTGGTAATATAATATCGGTGGACGGGCGCACGTCACGGTGTCGGCCCGGGGCACGGAAGCTCCGTCGCCGGCCCGGACACGGAATTGTGTGAACGAGTTCATATGAAAAGTACGCAATGATATTTTTCACGTCCCAGACACGGGCCGGAAATGTGTGGATTGCGCTTAACACTTCAATGGAATATTCAATTAGTGGTGGGTTCGATATAATACAATACAAGCGTCATTTTCCTCTTGCAGGTGACAACGGCCGCGTGGACGCGACGCAGGAGATGGTAGCGCTGGGGCTGTGTAACGTGGCGGGGTCACTGGTGGGCGCCATGCCGGCCTGCGGCGCCTTCACGCGCTCCGCCGTCGGCCACGCGTCGGGCGTGCGCTCGCCCGCTGCGGGGCTAGTGGCCGGTTAGTACATATTGGTGTAGGTAAGGGGGGGGCGGAGGCGGTGGTTAGGCTTGGGGTCCGGGCACCCCCCCCCCCATTGAAAATCAACTTACACTACATAGAATGAAATTTTCAGTGTACCCATACACTAGACAAACTAAAGTCTTCAATACTCAATACTCAATACTTTATTGCACTCCACAATGTTACATAAGGTGTTAACAATTAATGATTCAAAACAGTTCATCGGGACCCTGTCGGGCACGGCAAGTTTGAAAAGGGAGAGGGTGATACCCTCTAAACATTCTTTTCAATTTAATAAATATTAAATAAGTTAAGTTTATGAATATTACAAAAATTAAATCAGCAATTATTAAAATTAAATTAAAAACCATTATATTCAAACAATAAATTAAATACCCACATCAATTCGCATATAAAATTAAATTAGAAACATCATTCACATATAAATTTAATATTCAATTTTGGTTATTCTAGAATCTAGATCATTCAACGCACCTGCTCGTAAAGTGGTTCTAATTTCACCTGTTTTAGATATATAAAGCAGCTCATAAAACTCGCGTGTGTTTTAGCGCAAATAGTGCGGTCATAGATCTATAACCGCACCATTTGCGCCATAATATTTTTTATTTTTAAAGCTAGAGGTGATATACAGACATCAACGAAATACCTTAATGTTCTTATATCTCATATCTTAATGTTCTATAATATGCTTAATGTTAAATTAAATAAGTATGTTACATTAGAAAGCATATATAATTTCAATGATTATTTATTTATTATTCCTTTTTTATTAACTTATTATATTTTATTTAATATTATTAAGAGATTACTTGAATGAGTCAAAAACAAATGCGAAAATTCATTAAACAATTATAGTTAAAATATTAGATTTATTAATACAAATTTATTTTATAACTTCACCATAAAAATTTTTCAGGGTTCTATATTTTATCTAGCAGAAATTCATTTATACTATAATAGTGTTTTTCAATTAATAAGTTTTTTATGCTCTTTAGGAAATCAGATTCTTTTTCTATATTTTTGATAGATTTTGGTAGTTTATTATAAATTTTTATGCACATACTTTGAGGACCTGATGCACATAATTTTAGTCGAGAATAAGGGATGAATAAATTTTTATTGTTTCTCAGGTTATATCTATTAGTTGACTCTGCTTGTGTCATAAAAAGTTTAGTATATTTTCTAACAAATTTACAAATTTCTAATATGTATATGCATGGGACGGTGAGTATTTTATATTTTGTGAAGTATGGTTTACAACTATCTGTAATTTGTATGTTAAATATTATACGTATTAATTTTTTTTGTAATATTAATAAGGCAGGAGCGTCTGTACTATTTCCCCAAATAATAATTCCGTAATTTAGCCATGAATATGCATACCCATAATAAGCAGTTATTGCTGTCTGAATATCGGTGGTTTTCTTTAGTTCATAAAGAGCATATACAAAGCTTGAGAGTTTAGTTTTAATTTTTTGGACGTGAGGTTTCCAATTTACATGTGAATCTATTACCAATCCTAAGAGTGTACATTCATTAACTACGTCTATTTTTTTGTTATTGAATGAGTAATCAATTTTTAGTGGTTCTTTTTGGTAAGGGTGGAAAGGAATTATTTTCGTTTTAGAAAAGTTTATTTCTAGGTTATGTTTATGCATCCAATTATTAAGTTTTTCAAAAATTAACTGTAATCTTTCATTTAAATGTGTGTTATTATCGCATGAAGCAAGCACTGAGATGTCGTCTGCAAACATTACGCAATGTTCCCTAAGGTATTTATTTATTTATTTATTTATTTGTTTATTACAAAATCCACAGCTCTTGGAGTAAATACATTGTGTACAAATCAAGCTTAAATCTTACAGCCAATTACGGATTTACATTTTTTAAAACAATCTCCTCCGAGTGATTAGAAATAAGATTAAAACATCAAAAAATTATATAAAATTAAATAAGTATTAGTAAAACATATGAAAAATCTCAACCCAAATCGAAAATATATCAAAAATTAAATTAAAAACATGTCAAATATTAAAATTAAAACACAATTAAATGAAAAGCTATGTCAGAAATAAAAATAAATCACATTAGAAATAATATACCTATATAAATGATGTCAAGCAAATTGATTAAATAAGTCCATAGTTATAATAGTTGTACGCATGTAAATGAAAGGTGAGTATTGTGTTGAGTGAGTACTTATATGTTTGTGTTTATGTGTATATAAGGAAAAAAAATTAGTGTCAGTTTAAGTGGGAAACCTGTGTATGTCTTATGATTGTGATAGTGAGCTTACAATCTCATGCCTGAACTTTGCCTTGCTGTCATAAAATAAATCTGAAACTCCTGAAAAATTCTTGTTGTAAAAATTGTGTAACCTATTAATGACAGAGTTATGTGCATAGTTAGTTTTAGCGCACTGAGTATGAAATAATGTCGTATGTCTCGTTCTAGTTGAAGGGGCCCTAAGATTAATCGTAAGTTGCGTGAGTCCGGGACTATCAATACGACCATTACAGATATTGTGAAGGAAAAGCATGTCAAGCAAGCAACGTCGATTCTCCAATGTTAACAGATGGTGACGCGCGCATGCCTCTGGATAATGCAGGTGACTCAACTGCTGTCTAAAATTCAAATGTTTGATAAATTTATGTTGAATCGATTCGATTGCTTGCTTATAGACAACATATTGAGGGTTCCAGATACAACTACAATACTCCAATATACCACGGACGAAAGAGTAATACAGCAACTTTACACACATAATGTCCGAAAACGGAGCCGTAGTCCTTAATATAAAACCGAGTTGCTTATAAGCCTTTGTAACAATGTTTGCAATATGGTCATTGAAATTTAGCTTTGCATCAAGGAGTACCCCCAGATCACGAACCGAATTGGATTTAGCGATTGCCATGCCAGCAATGAGGTAGGTAGTCGACAGTGGTTGCCTCTTGCGAGTAAACGTAATATGCAAGCACTTATCTTCATTAATTTTTATTCGATTTCCAGTAAAATAACTACACAGTCTGTTTAAATCCTCCTGCAATTTGAGACTGTCGGAATGATCCCTGATCTTCATGTATATTTTGGTGTCGTCTGCGTACATTAAAAATTTTGAGTGTCGTAATGCATGTCCTATGTCGTAAAGGTAGACCGAATACATTAGAGGACCCAGGATCGAACCCTGAGGGACACCGGATGGAATAGAAATGTAATCAGATCGAAATCCACCCACCTCCACAGCCTGACTTCGGTTACGAAGGTAAGACTCCATCCATCTTAAAAGACTGCCACATATTCCCACCTCTTGGAGTTTTCGTAGAAGGATAACGTGATCCACACGGTCGAAAGCTTTTTCGCAGTCCGTGTAGATCACGTCAACCTGCCCCCCACCCTCCATGTTATTAAGTACTTCACTTGTAAAAGCTGCAAGATTAGTATTGGTGGAACGATTTCTCATGAAGCCATGTTGTTCATCAGGTACCAGTCTACGTACAAGAGGGTAAATGTGATCATATACGATTCTTTCTGCAATTTTGCCTAGTACGTTTAATTTTGATATAGGGCGATAATTTTCAACTAACGTCTTAGGCCCTTTTTTGTGTATAGGTGTTATAAGTGCTGTTTTCCAGGCATTTGGAAAGTAACCTTCCTGAAAACTGCGATTATACAGATAAGATACTGGAAATGATAGACTTTCAGCACATTTGACAAAAAATATGGGCGGCAAAGTGTCATTTCCAGGGCCCTTGGTGACATCTAAGCTTTTGAGTAGCTTCTCGCAGTATTGATGGTTAATGGTAAGAGTACCTAGACTGTCAGTCCCAGTGTAACGCGGCTTTGTAAGGCTTTCATCGTATTCGTCGAGGGGTAAGCTAAAATTTTTTGAGAAGAAATCATTAAAGGCAGCACAAACATCTGATCCGCCAGTGATACCACTACCGTCATACTCCATGTGGCCCGGATAACATGAAGTACACTTCCTCTTCGACTTCACAAACCTCCAAAAATACTTACTTGACGTTTTAATTACATTTTGTGACCAAACTATGTAGTTATTGTAACATTCAGTCTGCAACTTCTTCTGACGAGCTCTTAAAACCGAAAAAGAAGCGTAATCCATTGGATTTTTAAAACGCTTCCAGAGTGCATGATATTTAGCTTTCTCTTTTGTGACATGAATCAGCGCCCGACTATACCACACCGGATATTGGTAAGTGCCAGATACCTGTGTCTGAGGGACATATTTGCAAATCAAATTATTTACAAAGTTATAAAAATTATTTATAGCCGTATCAATATCAACTTTGTTAAGTAAGAGTGACCAATCGCAATTCGAAATTTCTATGTTTATGGCATCAAAATCAGCTTTTCTAAACAAAAATTTTCTTAAAGTTTTTTGCTTCAAACCTGGAATTAATATATCAGATATGTCAAATTCAAGAGAAGGATGGTAATTATCTTCGGGTACAAGCGGGCTCAACGAACGACGAACATCTATTTCAAAATTAGTAAATGTCAAATCTAACGTCTTGTGACGCGTATTTAAAATAGCATTGCATTGTTTTAAGCCATTATAACAAAGTGAGTTCACTAACTCGGCTGCCACAGTTTGTACTTCCACTGAACCTTGGTTTAAAAATATCGGGTCCGTCGAACTCCAATTTATAAAGGGAAGATTAAAATCACCGGCTACTATAAAATTATCGTTAGAATGTTCAACAAAAATGTCATTAAATAAATCTATAAAAGCGCGTAATCGATCTACAAGGCAACGGTTCGGCGGGACGTAAACAACAGCTATGTGTAAGGAACGCGGCGAGGACGCACCAACGCAAGCTACAAGGCTGTGACCGGGCACGGTGACCCACACGCATTCCAGATCGGCGCGCTGCCACTCAGGACGCGCACGCGCATGCAGGCGAACGTCACACATTGCCATTACGCCACCACCCTTTCCGCCTCCACCCCGGTCGCGCCTAAAGACGTCGTATTTACTATTATCACATAGTTCGGTGTTCAAAATGCCATCGGTTAACCACGTCTCAGTGAAAAATGCTACATCAAAATTATGTGTTAAAATATTATTGAACAGAGTATTCGTTTTCGTTCTTAAGCCACGTACGTTCTGGTAGTAAAAGTGTAACTTGTTTCCGCTACTAGTCATAGTGCAAACTGAAAGTCCTAGGTGTAACATACAGACCAGGATGATAATTATAACCTATCACGCATATAAATATCAGGATAAAAACAATAGTATAAATCAGGTAAAGTATGTCATAATAATAAATAATATATAATTCGTGAATTAAAACTAAAATGTCAGGGGGATTGAATAAATAAGTATTATTAAATATCAGAATGCTAAAAGTCAAATTGATGTCAGGTAATTTTAAAAATGTCATAAATTTAGGGGATTTATGTGTCAAAATAAAAACAAAAAAAATGGTCAGAGAGTAAAAAATAGGCTGTAGGATGAGATTGCAAGGTGTGTGTACTGTGTGAAGTGTCGGCAAGTAGTGCAAGTGATATGCAACGATTGTGAAAAAGAGTGCGCGTACAAAGAAAAGCATTGTGCATAAAAAAGTGATAATTTGATACAGACAAAAACCGCTTGATGTGTAGATAAGATAAGCAACAACATAGGCGAGCGCTACTTCTAAACAATTTTTTTTATGTCTTTGTTCGACAAAATAGGTAAAGGCGGCGATGTTTCGTTTTTCCTCGCGTAAATAATACAGTTTTTTGTCCAAATAAATCTGTAATTGAGCTCCTTTCCCTTAATTTTACACTCTTTAAGTAGTTTTTTGTTCGCGGATGTTAAATGCTCATTAATATAGATTTTATTATCGTTACAATCGCCGCCTAGGCCTACGTCTTTAGAAACAAAACCATGGGTCTTGCGTGCCGCTGCGACCACGGCGTCCTTGGTGGAGCGGTTTTTGAATCGGGCTACAATGGCGCGGCAGTTATTGGATGCAGAGGAGACTCGTTGCGGCTGCACCCTATGGGCAAACTCGATTTCTTCATCTGCAAGTGTCAGCCCTAAGTGTTTAGCGATCTTCACCACGACGGCCACCGTGTTTTCTTCGTTAGACTCAGGAGCACCAACGATTTCAATATTTTGAAGACGAGACCACTGTTGTTGTCGCGCTATATCGTTTTCAATGACGTTTATTCGAGTCTCGCAAGCTGCAATGTCCCGTCGAAGAGTAGCATTTTCTTCGCGAAGTGATTTTATTTCAGAAGTGTACTTCTCAAAGCGCTTAAGCATATCATCATACTGTGCACTAATGAAATTTAGAGAAGATTCCAGGTTACCCATTTGATCTTTGATGGGCTGCAGTTCGATTGATAGGGCTTTCTTAATAATTGTCGGGAGTTGCTGAATGAGTGACTCGACAGTAAGCTGGGATGTAAGGTTGCTTTGCGATTCGTGTGTTTTAGTTCTCAACGTAACATTTGAACGATCATCGTCTTCATGTTGTTTGAGTGGCGTGTTGCTGTTATCACCCTTCGGTAATTTAGAGGAGCATGCAGGACAAATCCACCTTACTTGTTTTTTTCCGGATGTCACATTTACGCATAACAAATGATACGCCTTAGTACATGAAGAGTTGCTGCATGTAATTTTTTCATTAGCGTGTAGGGTAAGTTTGCAAGCTGCGCAAACGGTCATCTTAGCAGCTCGGTTGATTACTTTGTTTTTAACAAATATCACTGATAAAAATCACTTTATTATACGTACGTACTTAAATTATTAGTTACTTAAATTGATTATAACGAACTTTTCACTGTTTTGATGATAATTACTAATTCTGATAATTAAAATTATACGGAGCTAATGTTTACGGCACAGCAGTGTTGCCATGATTTATTTTGTATTTTGGAAGGTCATTAACAAAGATTATAAAAAGCAAACATCCGATAACGCTACCCTGGGGAATGGATGCATTTGTAACTTTTCTATCAGATCTCACATGTTTTATCTCTTTGGAATTATAATCAAAATATTCTATGTCTACAAATTGTTTTCGATTTCTTAAATACGATTTAAACCAATTATGTGAATTTCCACGAATACCTATTCCATATAATTTTTGTAATAGTATATTAAATTGTACTTTATCATATGCTTTGGTCATGTCAAATAACATACCGATGGCATATTTTTTGTCATTAATTATTTTTAGGATTTCCTGTATATATTTATAAACCGCCAGAACTGTTGATCTGTTTTTACGAAAACCATATTGGCTGTCCTCGAGAATATCATATTTTTCACAAAAATTATACACCCTATTACTCATAGCTTTCTCGAATATTTTCGAGGCGGCTGGTAGAAGTGCTATGGGACGGTAGTTACTCGGATCTTTCTTTTCTTTTTTTTTGTGCAGTGGTTTTATGATAGATTGTTTTAACCGATCTGGGAAAGCTCCTTCCTCAAAAGATTGATTAATGAGCAGGGTAAATGGGAATGCTAACTCCGCCGCACATTGCTTGAGTATCACTGGATTGAGCTCATCAATGCCACAACTTTTTTTATTTTTTTAGAATTTTATATATCTCGTGCTGGTCTACTGGGCTTAGGTACATGGTATTCTCAGAAGGATGCAGCACGGAGCAGTCACCGAAGGAGGGAATATTACTGTTTTCTCCAATAGATGAAAAATAATTATTAAACGCGTTTGCGACGTCATTTGGTTTTGATATAAAGTTATTTTTTATTTGTAAATTTATGTTAGATTTTTCCTTTATATTTTTTTTATTTGTGCGTTCCTTTATGATACTCCACATTGTTTTAGTTTTATTTTGGGAATTATGCATTTTTTTTATATAATGATTCTTTTTTGATATTTTTACTACCTGTTTTAATATTTTTTCATATTTTTTGTAATAGTTTAGTAGTATTTGGTTATTTGTTTTTAATGTTAGAATTTTCAATAATCTTTTGTTATACGCAGACTGTTTAATACCGACTGTTAGCCAATGTTTTCTGTAATTTGTTTTGAGTTTTATTTTACGTTTAGGTATATGTTTATTTAAGGTATTTGTTAACATCTCATGAAATATATTATAGTTTTCATTTATATCATTTTGGCTTGTGAGTTTGCTATGCCAATCTATTGATTGTAAGCTTTGTCTAAATTTTTCCATATTAGAGTAACTATAAAGTCTTTTTTCAGTAAACCAAACAGAAGGTTGTTTAGATTTATAGCATGATTTTATATTAATGATACTAGCACAGTGGTCTGAGAATCCCAGTTCCTCAACCGATGTTTGGAATTTTCTTTCCTCAATGTTAGTAAATATTAAGTCTAAGCATGTTTCTGACGATTTTGTTATATGAGTAGGGGTATTTACATATTGTTTTAGATTACATTCAGCCATACAGTTTAGCAGCAAATGTTTTTTTGGGTTATCAATTAATACATTCACATTAAGGTCTCCTCCTACTATAATATTATGTTTAGAAAATTTTATGCTAATCAATGATAACAGTTTCTGCAGTTGTATATAGAAAATGTCTTCCTCTCTCCTATTCCAATACAAGACTATTAACAACAATTTTTCTTTGGGAATTTCTACTCCACATATTTCTACTACATAATCTATAGACAAGTTAGTTATTTCATTTCTTTCCGTAAAGTCAATGTTTTGCCGAAGTAAAATACAGACACCACCTCCAGGTCTATTTTTTCGACAATATGATGCTGCAATGTTGTATCCATCCAAATTTATTAAAGTAATTTTTTCTTGTGTTAGCCACGATTCCGAGATACAGAACGCGTGATACATTGGGGTCTGGTCAATGAAGGCTTCTAAAATATGTTGCTTATTGTATAGACTTTGCATGTTCTGGAAAATAACATTAAAAAGAGGTTTCGTTCTCTCGAAAGGTGTGGACACTCTGATTAGATGATAAGTAAGATGGCGATGATGGCATATTATTGATATTGCATCGTGACACTTCAGTTTCATTGGAGCAGGCTTTACTCATTGTGTCTATAACAGTGCTTCTTTTCCATTCTATTGGTTGCCCATCCACATATATTTTATTGTTGCGTAAAGTTGCATTTTCTCCGTTTTGACGTAAAATATAAATTTTTTGTAGCATATCCTTTTTAATTTTTTGTGCATTTTTATCTAAATATTCAGAGATCGATATTTTTGTTCCATAAAATTTATGACTGTTGCTTATGATGAATCTTGTCATTCTCTTACTCAGTAGCTCAACAACTAAGGGTATGTTATTGTTGTATTTGTTTCCTATTCTATACGTATCTTCAATATACCCATACAAGTCAACATCTAGCATATTCTGAAACATCTCTTTTATTCTATGGTGTAGTTGGCTCTCAGTTTCTTTAAAGTATTCACTAAAACCAAATATAACAATTTTCTTGTCATTGTTATTAGAAGAAGACTGCTTTACATTTTCTATTTCTGTTATATTATTTGGCATTCTAGCTTTTAGGTATTTTATTTCCTCTTCGAGTTTATTATTTTCCCTCTTAATACTTTCTATTTTGTTGTTTAAAATTTCTAAATCGGAATAAATTTTTTCATATTTCGTGTTTAGGATATGTGTTTGTTTTTTTATGTCTTCCTTTAGTAACTTCATAGCGTTTTTTATCTCATATTGTATTGTATTTTGCAGGTCTAAAATAATTGAACTATTGTTTTCTTTCAGACGCATAGTTATTATATCACTTAAGCTACTGAGAGTTATTTCATTCTTTGTAGCAGAGATCGCGTTATCCTGTAAACCAATTGTGTCTCCCAATGTACTCAGGTTTTCAGAAACAATAGTTTCATTGTGAGATGATACTTTTTTTCTTATGGTAATATTTTGTCTTTCTGGTGAGATTATGTGTTGTTCGATATCACTATTTTCCTGCGCGCGTATCGGTGTATTCGAGTTATTTGTCTTAGGTTTTTTACACATGCAAGCTTGGCATTTCCATGCTTTTTTATGGGCCTGTGTCATAGTGTTATGAAAGCGCTGGATTGATACATTAGCACAATCCAAATCGTAGTTGTCGCGGCAAAGCGAACAGCATAAATATTTCCTATCTAAGATTTTATTATGACATCCTGCACATATTGTTGCCATTGCTACTGTTATATTGCAGTATTCCGATCGCAAAACTACAACAATAAGCAAAAATGTTTTTTGTGTCTTATAATCGTTGATGAGTTAGGTATTCGTTTTTATTTATTGAATATGAAGGTAAGTTGAGAATTTCTTTCAGATTGCACACACAGTGAATGTTTGGGAAAATATTTTATTACAAATATATGTTTACTTCCCTTTACAATGAGGTGCTGCGATATTCCCTTATTGACACATCACAATCATTACTTCACATTTCAAAAAAGGAAAACTGTTGGTTGATCTGAACTGACACTTGATTTTTAGATTATTGTAACTTTTTCCTATAAATACAGTACTTATTTTCGTTTTAATCTATGTATTTATGTACAATTTTTTCCACACATATTCACAATATTAATAACTTTCAACACTAAAATACTTGTAGGTTATAAGATTACGTGCGCTCGGTACGGCTGTCCACCGACAAAGCTCTTCAATAAGTCTTCAATACACACACCCCTTATCGAAAACTGCACATATTGTCTATTCCACATATTGCATAGCACACACTGCACATATTGTCTATTCCACATATTGCATAGCACACACTATAATTATGTAAACTGCATTTTACATACACATAACGGCGATTTGCGTTAGATCATAAAGTTTTATAGTTGAGTTTATTTTACTAAACAAATGTCAAACTTCACAGGTATCATCACGCTGTTGGCGTTGATGTTCTTGACTGAGTACTTCTACTTTATTCCGAAGGCCTGCCTCTCATCAGTCCTGATATGTGCTGTTATATTTATGGTATGTAGTTTCACAAAAATATGATCCTTGATTTTGCTGTAAAGTAGGTGTTAAGTAAAATTAAAGTAAATAGGATCATTATTGCACATCGCTTAGATTTCTACCTAAGATAATACAATTAGCACAGATAATATAATACTACCCATTAGTGAAGATAAACCGCTACCGCTGTTATGCGTTTATGCAGCAATCCTTCAAGTGAGACATCAATTGCTTTATTGTTGCTATCTGGTTTGAAGTAATAATTCGTTGTATCCGATCCCAACCTTAATTAATGAAACACTTTAGTAAATCGGAGTGTGTTCGGAGTTCGGAATTCGGGAGCTAGGCACAATCTGGGTTGGAAGAACGACTATATACATTCGATGACAATAATTACACTTCCCACGAAGCGGTAGGGTTACTCTTGAACCAAATCCAATCGATCGGCATTAAGATTGTGATTTTTCGTACGCTTATTTAGCAACACTGGCGACAAAGTGGATCCGCATTTTAAGAAAATTAGATAGCACCGAGTTTGGTTCACTCTTGGTTCACTCAAAACCACCACAATACGGTCCTAATTTTGTGCCAATGTGGAAAATCAAGCGTACAAAAAATCACAATCTCAATGTCGATCGATTGAAAATGGTTCAAGAGTAGGCCTACGGGTCATGGCGCCGCTAATAATTAGTCGATGCGCGTGCGCAGATCGACTACAGGATCGTGCGCGTGCTGTGGCGGGAGAGCCGCGTGGAGGTGGCGGTGGTGGCGGCCACGTTCGCGCTGAGCGTGGCGCTGTCCGTGGAGGCAGGCGTATTAGGCGGCGCCGCGGCCGCGCTCGCCGCGCTGTTACACCGGCTGCTTGCACCCGCGCCCGCTCCGAGCCTGCACCGCATGCAGGTATGCGCCACCCCAACACAACACACAGTAAGCCCAGTAGAAATACCTTTCAGCACCGTTTTGTACGAAAACCAATTGTGGCCGCCTCGTCCCCACATTCCGATACTACTACTTCTTATCGACAAATAAACAAGAGATTGCACACATTCAATAAATTTGACGTTGTCTAATTCTTCAGCGATCGCCCGTGCTGGAACTCCGTCGCAGGATAATTAAAACTCCCATCTCGATTTTCATTACAATCTTCTATTGCGAGGGTGTACAGTTGTATCGTATAGATTATTTATTGATTTACTACTAATTGAAAGACGACGTAAACGAGAGAAATTTAGAGTTCAGATATCACTCGCGTGTTCCGTCGCCCGCGCCGCGTGTAACTTTACCCTTGACGCCCGCATGCAGATTTAGGGCACGCCGGCACTCGTCCATCGCGGGTGAATTCGCCGTTCAGTTCCAAGCGGATTGATTGAGAGTGGTGCAGTCACTAGGACTAACAGGCGTCCGCGCGCGGACACGTGCGGCGCGGAGGAGCGTTGCGCAGGGATTTCCATCCGAACGCGGATAGCTTTCCGCGATGCGGACGCTGCGCGGCGCACTGAGCGCGCTGTACAGGCCATGAAGCAAATACAAAGAGGAGGTGCCCTATCGCGTTTTCCGTATGAAATCAAGTGAAGCCAGAAATCGGGGTGCGGGGGGAGGTGCGCGACGCCACTGTCACCTTGTAGCGAGTAGAATTACTAAAATGCCAGCATTATTGACGTTAACATAAAAGTTCCGCTATACATTACTAGGTGGCAGCAGTGCTTGTACAGACTAAAATGCCAGCATTATTGACGTTAACATAAAAGTTCCGCTATATATTACTAGGTGGCAGCAGTGCTAGTACAGGGTCTCACTAAGGGATTTAATAAAATAAATCATTCTAAAAATAGATAATCTAGTTATGAAAAATTTCTATCATTTACAATGCATTCATTATTTGTGAAAACTTATAAATGGACTTCAGTTTATTTAGCTGCAATAGTAGTAATTTTGTAGTTTCTTGTGACTTTTTGTTTTCTTTGTGTAATATATGTGAAAGTAACTAAAATTTGGGATTTTTGGAAAAGAAATAACAGAAAAATATTTTTTTTAAATAATATTTTTTAACTTTCTTCGAATTTGTAAAACAACAAAACTAATCTTTATAATAATTTTATTCTTAAAGCGAATATTAAGTCTTAATTATTAATTCGAAATCTTAGGAAATACGCATATAGGTTCTGTATAATATGAAAGGTCTTATATTATCTATATATATCTATATCTATACAAATAAATAAAATTGAAGTGTCTGTTTGTAATGACAAAATAACAAGTTTTTACTAAATGGGTATGAATGTATATCGGGTACCAATAACAAAAACACAATTTTTAAAAAAATTGTCTGTCTGCCTGTCTGTTTGTTCCCGCTAATCTCCGGAACGGCTGGACCGATTTTGATGGGACTTTAACTAATAGTTAGCTAATTATATAAGGTATAACATAGGCTACTTTTTATCAAGATCTTCCACACGGACGAAGTCGCGAGCACAGCTAGTTTCATATAAAATCTGGATTTGGATTTGGATATTTGGATAAGCACCTTCTCGCAGTTTTTTATATCCTTTTTTAGTCTTACCAATATCCTCCTCATCAAAGTGAAGTGAACATATTTTAGTGTATTTTGTTGGTGTCCAACCGTCCCTTTTTATTATTTTAAGCCATGTATTTCTTAAATTAATTTCTGATGGTAATCTATAAAACATCAAAAGATTTTTGTTATGTTTTCATATAAACAATAAATCTATGTTAAAAGATACATTCGTAGGAGAAAGATAATTTTATTAGGTGCTGTGTCAATATAATCTAAAAATAAAAATCGTTAAAACTGCGTGTTTTGTTATCGCCCTTAATACATCCTTTGCTTTCGTTAGTATTTTTACTCGCCACTAGAGGGCTTTTTGTGCTTTATCGGCATATTGACAGCAGCGTCCATGTGGCGTCGAATATTCTAGAAGCAATACGTCAAGTAATAAATTAATAATGCTTTTTTAATGTACTTACAAATGGAAAGATATTTTTTTTTCGTTCACTTTGTTTCTGTCGTCCGTGTAACTTTTGCACGATAGAATACAACATTTCATTTTGTATTTAGGTAATTTAAAACTAAAATAAAGGAAGAGCGTACAACGTACTAATCCGACAGATAAAAAGATCGACTGATGTCAGCGCCTCTGGCGTAAAGTAGCTTAAACTAAAAATGCGTGACGTCAAGACTCTAATGATAGGAGCTGGGCCTAATTGCTTATAGTGCTAACAGACGATCCGATTTGGTTGAATCCAACGTGATCCAACCAAATGAGGAGCCGACGCGCCTACAGACGGTCCGACGCGGTTGGCAATCCAACATTAGGGATGCCCTAAAAAGTATTATGTACCTATATCGATATCGATACAAAATACTATTTTGGCCAATACAAAAACATAATTTGTCTTTGCGAAACTCAAATAAATTAACACCTTTTGTTAATATTTTATAAAGTTTATAAAATTTGTTTATAAAGTATAAATAAATTGGTACAGATAGATTTCATGGTTGTCCTTAATTATTTGAGGTAATGTTTGTTAGAAATATTTATTTCCTGTGATCCGACTCTATCGATCGGTATCATAAAAATCCCGATCCAGACAGGTGATTATTTAGCAGTCTTTGAATGCGGTTGGATTTGTTTTTGAATTTAAAATTATGAATTCTTTCCGCAAAGTTATATCTACGGTATTTAATGTACTTTTCCTCCATGTGGCATCGCCGTCGGATGCCTTGTATTGTATCACTGAATAGGACCATTCGTTCTATTCGTTTGGGAACTATGAAGCCATAGCCAGACATCCAGCCAGATACACAGACACACAGATACCTAAAATAAGACCTATACCTATAGATTAAAAAATTATCGTACTCGTAAAAATATCGAAAGAAAAGTATCAATACTTCAAATTCAAAGTGTAGAGTACTTCAACGTCAGTCAGTGACCTGAAAACAGCAACAAATTAAGTAGGTGTGTATAAACAATAATAAAAAAGCATCTGTAAATTCACAAAATAAAATTTATTATATTAGGTAGGTACTCATAAATAGGGTAATGTCTGTTATTGATTATATAAATAATCAACTAGCAGGATGTACAGTAGGCTCCTATTCAAGCTTTACATTGACACTACGAATACCGCCACTATTACAATGGACATAAGAACGATCCCAAGGTCAAATAGCTTGACAAAGAGCTTACTGTACAATGCGTAACTAAACGTGCGAAAATAAATAAATACTGAAACACGGTTGCCCTGTTAAAACACAAACAAAAAGTAAAACAACATTTTTGCAACATATTTTTTTCTCTACTTTGTGGTTTGGCAGGACAGCAGTCGAGTCATTTTAGTTTACTAAAATTATTAATTTATTACTTTAAGCACACATAATTAAATTAAACCACAAAGTATCGATACTTTTGTCTTTTGTCGTGTCCCTACTTGTCGGATGAGCGATCGGGCCGCCGAGCATCCAACAAGCTAATAATAATTATGTCGGGCCGATAACCGTACACACGTTCCAATTTGGTTGGGGTCGGGCGGTTGGCTCCAACCAAATCGGATCGTCTGTTACGGCTATTATAATAATAGCCGTTAATACCTACCTAATATAATACCAAATCGGATCGTCTGTTACGGCTATTATAATAATAGCCGTAACAGACGATCCGATTTGGTTGGAGCCAACCGCCCGACCCCAACCAAATTGGAACGTGTGTACGGCTGTCGGCCCGACATAATTATTATTAGCTTGTTGGATGCTCGACGGCCCGATCGCTCATCCGACAAGTAGGGACACGACAAAAGACAAAAGTATCGATACTTTGTGGTTTAATTTAATTATGTGTGCTTAAAGTAATAAATTAATAATTTTGTAAACTAAAATGACTCGACTGCTGTCCTGCCAAACCACAAAGTAGAGAAAAAAATATGTTGCAAAAATGTTGTTTTACTTTTTGTTTGTGTTTTAACAGACATTACCCTATTTATGAGTACCTACCTAATATAATAAACTTTAATTTGTGAATTTACAGATGCTTTTTTATTATTGTTTATACACACCTACTTAATTTGTTGCTGTTTTCAAGTCACTGACTGACGTTGAAGTACTCTACACTTTGAATTTGAAGTATTGATACTTTTCTTTCAATATTTTTACGAGTACGATAATTTTTTGGATCTTTTGGATTTTATGTTCGGGATTTTTATGATACCGATCGATAGAGTCGGATCACAGGAAATAAATATTTCTAACAAACATTACCTCAAAAAATTTACCATGAAATCTATCTGTACCTATTTATTTATTCCTTATAAACAAATTTTATAAACTTTATAAAATATTAACAAAAGGTGTTAATTTATTTGAGTTTCGCAAAGACAAATTATGTTTTTGTATTGGCCAAAATAGTATTTTGTATCGATATCGATATAGGTACATAATACTTTTTAGGGCATCCCTAATGTTGGATTGCCAACCGCGTCGGACCGTCTGTAGGCGCGTCGGCTCCTCATTTGGTTGGATCACGTTGGATCCAACCAAATCGGATCGTCTGTTAGCACTTTAACATCTCCTCTTTGTATTTGCTTCATGGTACAGGCTTAATCATGAAGCAAATATGCTTCATGGGCTTAATACATTTTAATGTCCGTCACGGACATCCGCGTTACGCAGCTTTGTATTACAAATTAGCATTGCACGCCGCCCGCGCGGATTTCATTGAATATAATTATACTTAATAACAATAATGAAATCATATGCTCCTGAAGAGCGTCGGTGGCGCTGTGGCCTCGGCACTGGACTGTGCTCCGAGTAGAATCGGGAGGCCCGCGATCGATCCTGCCATGTACCAATGTGTTTTTCGTTTCACGAATTTCATATGTACATTTATCTGACGATCCTACGGTGAAGGAAAACATCGTGAGGAAACCTGCATACATCTGCGAAGTAATTCAAAGGTGTATGTGAAGTCAACCAATCCGCACTGGGCCAACGTGGTTTGACTAAGGCCTATAATCGCCCTAACTAGTTAGGGTAGGCTCGTGCCCCTCGATGGGGACGTATATGAGTTGTGATGATGATACTCCTGATTTCACCAGTATCACTCTTATTGTTAGGTTACTGAATAAAGTGCTTGTTTGCCGGCAGGTCCTCGGAATGCGTGTAGTGCGCGTGCGTATGGGTACGGCGCTTGTATTCGCCAACGCAGCGCGAGTTCTGGATGCTGCACTGCCGCACACCGTCGGTGCCCGCGCGTTGCTGCTAGACTGCGGCGCGCTGCGACTACTGGATCACGCCGCGCTGCAGGTGGGTCATTTACTGAGGTGCGGTGACTCAGCGGCTGCTGTTGGACCGCGCCGCGCTATAGGTGGGTCATTACTGGGATATGGTGTCTCAGTGGCTGCTGCTGGACCGCAGTGGGCTGCAGGTGGGTCATTAATGAGATATGGTGTCTCAGTGGCTGCTACTGGACCGCAGTGGGCTGCAGGTGGGTCATTACTGAGGTATAGTGTCTCAGCGGTTGATGTCGGACCGCGGTGGGTTGCAGGTGGGTCATTATTGAGGTATGTTGTCCCAGCGGTTGCTGCGGGACCGCTGTGGGTTGCAGGTTGGTCATTATTGAGGTATGGTGTCTCAGCGGTTGCTGCGGGACCGCGGCGGTTGCAAGTGGGTTATTACTGAGGTATGGTGTCTCAGCGGTTGCTGCGGGACCGCGGCGGTTGCAAGTGGGTTATTACTGAGGTATGGTGTCTCAGCGGTTGCTGCCGGATCGCGGTGGGTTGCAGGTGGGTCATTACTAGGGTGCAGTGTCTCAGCGGCTGCTTTTGGACCGTGACGTGCTGCAGGTGGGTCATTACTGAGGTGCTGTGTCTCAGTGACTGCTGCTGGACCGCACCGCCTTGCAGGTAGGTAATTACTGCACTGCGGTGTCTCAGCGGCTGCTGCTGGACTGCGCCGTGCTGCAGGTGGGTCATTACTGCGGTGCGATGTCTCAGTGGTTGCTGCTAGAATGCGCCGCGCTGCAGATAGGTTACTGCTGACTGCGTTACTTACGTACTGCAAAACATGCCAACATGATATGTAACAACATTCCGCATCCCCCCAACAACCACAATAACAAGCATCATATTCTCAAATGTAGACAAATATACATGCGTATGAGTGCATAGCTTGGTAAAAGACATAGGTAATGATACTTATGTTGCGTGCCTAGTCCCATCACATCTAACTATAATAATTGTGTACGGTTTATTACAAATAAATAATTATTTCCAATAAGAAATAGTTTCAGTGGACTTATTGTCTGATTTTTAATTCGGCGGAATTCTGACAGGTAACATTCATATACAATTTAGATATCAGTAACCTTTCTGCTTTGTTTTTTTTAAATATGAATTAACAAAAAATATAAAACAAAATTACATCAAATACATTATGTGTGTTTGTTTTATGCATTCAATGAACACTAACTAGAATGTAATGTAAATGGAAGTAAGAGTAAAATAACACATTTCTTAAATGAAATTAGCTAGCTAGCTGTGCCCGCGATTTCGTTCGCGTGGAACAGTAACTTTCGGCAGCATTTTTATTTTTTTAGGCTCATTATTTTGCCAATTACAATATTAACACAAATAACGCAAAGAAAACACTTAACACACTCAAACCAACTACACAATTAACGAAAACAATGGTATTTTACGTATGATTCTAAACAAAAATCTAATTAAGTAAAACAAAAGATTGTGTTTATATTAGCCCTTACAAAAAGTGAAGCCTCTTTGTGTGCAAAAAACAAAGAGGTTTGCCTAAAGAAAGGTTGGCAACCCATGGATTATTG
Organism: Schoenobius gigantellus; assembly: GCA_963935595.1. Lineage (NCBI taxonomy): Eukaryota > Metazoa > Arthropoda > Insecta > Lepidoptera > Crambidae > Schoenobius > Schoenobius gigantellus. Next base: position 19,930,225 of record OZ012543.1, read on the forward strand.
GTTAGGGGTTCCTGTAGAAGAAAAATAATTTCCTTAATAATTATTGTAACTTCAATAATATGATAATAAAAAAACAAATTAAGTACCATTTTAAAATTATCAGTAAATTTTTAAGTTTTAGTTTTACTAATTGAAACCTTATATTCAAGACTGGATTATTTTTTATTTTGGTAAAATGCTTTCCCTACTTAGTGTGAATTTTTCAATGTTGGCAACACTTCTGAAACGTCAGAATTCCGTCGGATAAAAATCAGACTTGTATACGAATTAAAACTTTGTGAACAGGTACTGAAGGGTGTAGCCGCACAATGCAAAGAGAGTGGGCAGCAGTTTTTACCTTACAACGCGTGTCAGGAGATAGCCGAACAGCTGGGCTCGCTGGGGCTGGGCGCCCGCGTGCTAACCGCGCCCTCCGCTGCCGAGGCACTTGCCGCAGCGGAAAGCAAAGAGGACATCGAATGCGCTGCCGAGACCGATGCTCTACTGCAAAAAACACAAGCACAAGACTGCCCTAAAGACATTACTAGTGCCTCGTAAATAGCATAGTTTTAAGAAAGTTTAATTTTGAATTGTTTCTGATTAACACCCCACTTTCGGTGAGGCAGGAATATATTAACTTAATTAATAAGTACAATTGTCAATGCAATACATCAATATGTGGCGATAATTTTATTTTTATGATAAGTATATCATAAAATACCTATTGCAGTGTAACTTGTAACCTAATATTAAAATCTCACTGTAATAATATGACGTACTATATAGCTTTTGACCGCGACTTCGTCCGCATGGAAGTCCTTTTTTATTGATTCCCTTTACAAATTCCCCCCTTCCCCTCCCTTTCACACTATTAAGGAATGATTTCGGGGATAAAAACTATTGTTTATCCTTTCCCACAACTCAAAATATCTCCATACCAAATTTCATCTAAGTCGGTTCAGCGGTTATTGATTCCCCATACAAATTTCCACATCCCTTTTCTCCCCTTTACGGGGGTGATTTCTGCGATAAAGGCTATCCTATGTCCTTTCCTGGGGCTCAAACTATGTCTATACCAAATTTCATGTAAATCGGTTCAGTATTTTAGGCGTGATTGCGTAACACAGAGAGACAAGGTTACTTTCGCATTTCTAATATTATACAAGGTTATTTTTTAATTATGACAAACATTTTGTGTGCTTGTTCAGACAAGCAAACTGAACAACTTTCACTATGGCACCAACTTTGAAATCGCAAAAAAATCAGCTGTTTCATACATTTAGGTTCAGTGAATGTTGAACATTTGTATGGATGGAACAGCTGATTTTTTTTGCGATTTCGAAGTTGTTCCCATAGTGAAAGTTGTTTGCTTGTCTGAACAAGCACACAAAATTTTTGTCATAACTAAAAAATAAACTTGTATAGTAAAATAGTAAGTAAGGATAACACTATAACTGGGAGAGCCTATATTCAAGTACATTTTGAGTACGCGCCGACAATAACAAGCGTTCAACGCCTCGGAGTAGGTGTATGTAAGTGAAAGAGTATGTAATGACTGATGTACTACATTTTGTCACATACTGTTAGAAATAAATACCCCGACCCTCTCATCGTAGCTCAACCGCAATGAAATAAGTATTTCTAATAATAATAGTAAATAAGTAAGTCTTTCTCCAGCACAAAACTTACGTATATTACTATGATCCTGTATATTATATTTTTATAAGTGACGTACAGTCACAATATTTATGCTAATGTTATATTATAATTGTAGTTATACAGAGTGTAACTGAACACCCCAATAACATTTAAGGGTATGTATCGATCACAAGTAGAGATTCTGTAGGAAAAATATTAAGGCTAACAAACCTACTTTTTTTCCCAAAAAAACTAAATAAATTATTTTTTACTATTAAGTGCCGACAGCCCTACGTAAGCGTACGAGGAATACTACGCTCACGGTGTACAAACTAAATAAATTATTCTTTGGTATTAAGTGCCGACAGCTCTACGTAAGCGTACGAGGAATACTCAGATAGCATGCAAACTTGCCAAACTTGAGGCAAGTTTGAATCAAACTTTCTAGTTTCCCAACAACAAGCATAAATCATGTTTGCTTTAAGCTTGCATGATGTTTGTTTTTTCAATAACGCAATGTACATACAATATTGCCCCAACAAACTAGTCGCTTTTTAAAGTTTGTTGGGGCAATATTGTATGTACATTGCAACATTGTATTCTGCCGAAAAAAACAAAACTTACGCAAGTTTGTCATTGGGAACTAGAAAGTTTGATTCAAACTTGCACGACAAGCCATTGCTATCTGGATACGCTCACGTCTGTCACGTGTCATTTTGTGTTTAAATTTCTTTTGTGTTAAGAGCTGGTTATGGTTGGCACTTGAAAGTTTTTGCTTTCAGTTTAAAATCAAATAACTCTGAAAGTTTTGGGGTTCCAGGTCTCAGACAAGCACCGAAGTTCTATTTACTATCTAACTTACCTGTATGCCCCTTAAATGTTATTGGGGTGTTCAGTTACACCCGGTAAAGTTGTAAAAAATTTTGTAATTAGAAATAAATATTGTATGTTAAGGTAGTTTAGGGTAGGCTGGAGTATATGAGCTGTTGATGATGATGATGTATGTTACGATGTGTATTGTGTACAGCTTAAGATTATCTTAAGAACTGAGTTGTAAAAAATCTTTCAAAGCTGCACAAAAATGTTTAGTTATTTACAGAAATATTATTTCTACAGCTACTTACTGTCTACTACAGGTAATAAATGTTTGATGTAAACTATTATACTGTATACTTTAAACTTAAACCTATGCCTGTCCAAATTGGACTAATATTACTACTATATTACGCAAGAGTCTATTTATCCATTCCTTTCATTTATTGTCAGTCTAACCAAAGATTTTGTGATCGTCCTCAAGTCTTATTAGGGGATTTCCTCCCTGTGATCGATTCTATCGATTGGTATCATAAAAACACAGGATGTTATTTGATTTTATCGAGTTCAATTCCCGGTTCAGAAAGGCAATTATTGAAAAATCTGTGAATGTAGTTTGGATTGTTTATAAAATCAAAATAAAGTGTGCTTTCAATAAAATTAACAATATTTAAGGGACAATCTCTTCATGTGGCATCGCCGTGGGACGCACTGTATATGTTTATTAATTAAGTATGTACACTGCCAAAACTTATGTAATGTAGCTACAAAATACATTCGAGTCAGTGATAATTAACTTGTAAAATTTGTAAGTAGGTATTTCTTACATACTCATCAGTATCACGCCGTTGCTGGGTTTCTCATGAAAGCAAGAGAGGAGAGCCTTCTTGGAGAGCAATGCTCTGCTTAAGCCTCGTTTGAAGTAGGACATATCGTAGCGCTCAGGAAACACCGCAGCTTGGAGTTCGTTCCAGAACCTACACGTACGTGGAAGGAATGTACGCTGAAACCGAACTGTACTAGACAAAATCGGTTCCAGGTAATATAGATGAACTCTACTGCGATGGCGGGTGGTGCGGTGGTAAAAAGGTGAAGAGGGCAACATAGCAAATAGTTCCTCAAAGCACTCTCTGTTAAAGAGTCGATAGAGCACACATAGAGAACCAAAGCCTCCCTTGCTCCAGTGTCTCCATTGAGGCCGTGATACTGGGATCACCGACGATGCGGAATGCACGCCTCTGCCCTGGGAGCCCGCCCAGAGGTGCGAGCAGTACTCCATTCCATATGCGGCCGAATTTGTGCTTTACCAATGTGTAACATTAGTATGCTGCCATGTACCAATGTTTTTTCTATTTGAATATCAACCTCCAAAATATCAGAAATGTAAATTTCATACTTCTCGTGTTTAAGATATTTAAAAAAAATGTAAATAAGGCCAAGGTACAACACTCTTTTTAATCAAACTATTAACTTTTTTCTATTATAATCACTTTATTAGTTCTAGTGAGATATTTAAATCACAAATTCAACATAACGTTCATAGAATTTTTTTCACATTAGAAACAAGTCTTTTAGACTAGTAAGTAGGATATAAATACAGGTACATTCAATCAAATTACCAATGAAATATTTATTAGGCGTTAACGTGATATTTCTTTTTTATTAGAGGACGTGCTTTACAATGCTATAAAAAACAATAGGTAAATAATGTTATATAATGTCTGCAAACAAAGTTTGTAATGAAATAATAATACCTTAAATACTTATAATGTCTTTCAATTGGTACCTCATATTCATCAATTTACAAAGATTTGATTAGTAATTTTTATGCTAGGGTTAGGGCTCTACCTGTGGAGTCGCAGTGTGGACCTTACCTAGCGCGCCCATAAGGGCAGGGAGAACACCGGGGGGTTTTAGTGGGTAGGCCTGGCACTCTACCGGGAGTGCCCCACACACGCTTGCCGTCTAGCCAATGGCGGTGTACGGTGCGGTTACGCATTTCCCCCCGAGAAAAGAAAAAAAAAGGGCTCCACCTGAGTAAATGAGTGGCGTAATACGCCTTATTGAATGCGTTAAAAATAACGGTTAAACACGGTGCCCACATGCGGAGTTTGATACAAAACCTATTAAGAGGAAGGTCGAGAGAATTCAAACATAGGTATATTAATTTGTAAAATGTATTGCTGTCGCGCAGTGTGTCCGAACAACTGAACTGAGCGCGATAGGGACAACTGCACCTCGGACCGAAAATACCTATAAAAAGTACACAAAATATACGTTTCGTAGTCTCCTGTTTTCTCCACGAAAAATTTACCGATTTAATTGCTTCTTGCGTTAAAAATTAAAGCAAGGCTTTATCTGTGTTTTTATGTTTTGCTTTTTTCATATAATCTTGTTCGATTTGTGTGCTGGACGTTTAAATACAGCAGAAAATTAGGTCGATTTTTTAGGTTTTTGATGGTTTAAAATCTCTTCTAATAAGAGACTTAATAGAAAAAGGAAAACATAGGAACATGTTTATAGTGACCATTAATTTTATTGGAAAAAATAGAGCAACTAGTGCCATTATCCATGGGATCCCATGAAAATCGAGGGAAACCCTTGAATTTTATAGACACGTCCAACGTGTTTCATGTTTTTGCTGAAGATATTCAGGTATTTACATCTGGTAGTCATCATATCATGTTACTGAGCTGATGATGGAAGGTTTCTGGTAGGTTAGGAGTTCGGGAATAATTCTTTTAGTACTGTTTAGAACGAAAGACGTTTTATTTTAAGTTATTCTGGTGTTTGCCTTGGCTCAAATTCTACATCTATACTACCTACTACTATACAAAGAAACTCTTCAGCTTTATAATATTAGTAGGTATAGGTTCGCCTGCGTTATTTTTGTTTTTCCGTGGGAATTTTTTATTTCCAGGGATAATGTGGATCCTAAATGTGAAAGAATTTGGACAGTCTGGACTGGACAGCCTTGATCTAGGAGATAAAAAATAGCCAACGATCTATTCATAAAAATCGGTCAAGCCGTTTCGAAGGAGTTTGATAACAAACACTGTGACACGAGAATTTTATATATTACCTACATTAGATAATTGCCGATATGGAGGTAACCGATATGACTATAGAGGTGTAAAAAAAGGAAATAAAATATTTTAGGTCTACGTAAGTATATCTCCGCGTTATATTTTCTGCAGAGAGTAAATGTTAAATGTTACAGAAAGAGCCATCTACTGTGGATAAGCTGTACTCTGTGCTAACTAATTATAAAAAGATATAGCAAGCCTATGAATGCTATGAACGGAACGAGTGAATGATGAATTTGCAGTATTGCCAGTTCTAAAATTGATATTATCGTCCCGGTAAAACTGCACCGTTTCTGAAATGCCACCACTAGACCGGACCTCATACTCTTAGCGCAATCGCACACGGACGACTATCGGTGACCAATTTTCTTTCTATTTTTATCGATAATCGGGTCGTCCCGGCCGACCCATTATCATTAATCTTAATCGAATTCTTTCATTAATTCATTATCATTAATCGAATTCTTTGACCGACTTTTGATAGTTCGTGAGCGTTGCTTATCGGTCGTCGGTGGCGCTGTGGACTCGGCATTGCCTTCCAATTGGGAGGTCCGGGGTTCGAGACCACAACGTACCAACTTGCATACATCTGCGAAGAAATTCAATGGTGTATGTGAAGTCGACCAATCCGCACTGGGCCAGCATGGTTGGTTAAGGACGTATATGAGCTGTGGCGATGTGGTTAAATAAAATACTGAGATAAAAAGTTAGGCGAAATGAAAATAGGCTAAATACATTTAGGACAAGTGAACCTTAAGCGAAAAAATTTTAGGCGTAAATTTTGTTTGCCACTTATAATTAGGGCTCCAAAAAATTAGGCGATCGAATGTATACCCGAGTCCTTGCGCACATGACTTACCTAATTGAAACAACATCGGACTTGACAACCACCACCACCACCACATAATGAAGACCTTCTTCCTTCTCTCTCCTTCCACTCACCATTCCTCTGGGTGATGTGTAAATCGCGGTCTGCTCGCCGGCGGCGCTCGCTGGATCTGAGACTAGACGCAATCGCCTAGAGTGCTTGACTGCGAAGGGCAACAATCCTGGACATCCCGTGGCGTGACCTCACGCCACGGTATGTCCAGGATTGTCCAAAATTAGCAAGCCGTGAAAATACCCAGTAATGGGCAAACAACGTCCGATGCCCGCACCCGAACCTAGGCGGAAGTACTCTGTCTTTGTCGTCGAGTTGACTCGAGATTATCAGATCATTATTATTGTCAGGCATTTAAAGATAAAATAATGCAATACCTACTTCATCTAAGCTTATACTAGTTTTTTGTTTCATTATGTGGGGTTTTCATGAACACAATTTTCTATCTAGTTCAAAAAACACATTATACCGGGTGTAACTGAACACCCCAATAACCACAGATTTAGAGTAGGCTAGATACCACTTGTTCATTAAATAGTATGAGAGCCGAGCGTGCCTCCGTATCCCCACTCACTATGACGTCACGCGAGTCATTTAGTGATGTACACACATAAAAAGAATCGTTCCAATCGCAACGCGCGATGCGCCGCGCTCGCTCAGTGAGCCAACAGACTTCGACGAGAGACGATGCGCGTTTAAAAACTATCTGTGTGCCAAATTTCATCCAAATCCGTCATCCACATTAACAAACATTGAGACACAGACACACTAACAAACATTCACATGTACCTATAATAAAATTGATAGGATGTAACAAAATGTGTTTGATCCCTAAATTACCTGTAATAGCTTCCTTTTTCTGGTTAAATCAGAAAATGTCGTATTTTCATTTGTTGTTGGTTGGTGGTAAACTTTCTGTAAAATAGAATATTATTTCTTTTTTGGCGCACTGATTCAGACTTGACCAAGTAGGCTCATTAAAGAATAGAATAGAATCTCAAAATTACTAATAAATGTCATAATTATCAGTAGCAGGTATATGTCATTAGTCATTAGCATAGAACACTTATCCACTTACTTCTTCATTTTGTGTCGTATTCAGCACCAAAATTTTCGGATATGCTGTTCCGGATAATCGTCTTAACTTTTTGCTGATTACATAGTCCTCTTTATTGAAGTGGATTGAGCAAATTGTACTGTGTGGTGAAGGAAACCAATTTCTATTACCTGTCACTTCAATCCATTTATTTTTTACAATGGGATCGCTTGGAAAACTGAAAACAATCATGCCCTATCTATACTTAATTCGAAAATGCATTTTCATTGGTCTCTCAATTATCATTCTGTTCTTAAACCGAATTGATGGCTCGATTGCTTGAATCGATTTGAAAGTAACCATTGTACATCACTAATCGCAAAATTTGACAGACGAATGATAAAAGCCCTTGTACCACGAAACTTGCTTACTTTGAAGTGATTCTGTCGTTTAAAATTCATTGCGTACGGCCAGAACACCCGATGGTGGTCTTTCAAAGCCAAACTCGCAATGTAAAATAAATATATCAACATTCCCAAATACGAATTTATCGCAGTAGTATCACGCGAATATCACAACAAATCATAAATAATTGATTTTAAAATGAATTACAGCTATTTGTGAAACAAAGTTACTTACCGATGATAGGATACATCTCCATTGACACGATTTACTACTTTTTAAGAGTTTTTACAGTTTACAATTTGCGCAATTTGGCATTTTTACGTTTTCAACCACAGGACTCGTCAGCGTTACGTTAGAATGCCAACTAAAGTAGAAGCGCGGTCAGTTTGAGCATTGCTCAAACTCGGGGCGTCTCGGGGCACGCTGCACCGGGCAACGGGTGGTATCTAGCCTACTCTAAATCTGTGCCAATAACATTTAAGGGGCATATAAGTTAGATACTAAATGGACCTTCGGTGCTTGTCTAAGACCTAGAACCCCAATACTTTCAGAGTTATTTGATTTTAAACTGAAAGCAAAAACTTTCAAGTGGCAACCATAATCAGCTCTTAACACAAAAGAAATTTAAACACAAAATGACACGTGACAGACGAGAGCGTAGTATTCCTTGTACGCTTACGTAGGGCTTTCGGCACTTAATACCAAAAAATAATTTATTTAGTTTGTATGATGTGAGCATAAATATTCCTCGTACGCTTACGTAGGGCTGTCGGTACTTAATACCAAAAAATAATTTATTTAGTTTGTATGGGAAAAAAAAGTAGGTTTGTTAGCCCTAATATTTTAACTACAGAATCTCTACTTCTGATGGATACATACCCTTAAATGTTATTGGGGTGTTCAGTTACACCCTGTATATTATTATGTAGTCAAATCCGTAGTTTATTAATTCAGTAATGGGTCAATATATTTTTATTACTAGCAACTCTTTTAAAAGTGAAACAAAGTACATATAACAACTCATTCAAGTCGGTCTACGGTCCACGGTCATTGACATCGATTTGATCTGTCTGTCATTAATCTATCCATTCATTTCAATTTTATATCGGAGTGTTGTACGGCGTGAAGGCGTCGTTTATTTTCATAATAGTTTTTGTTTTTGTAAACAAATCATGTGAATCCTAACATAAACTGGGTGATTAGTTAACTCAGTACTAGTAGAGTACGAACATTATTTTAAATAGGTTCCCTATTATTAATCTCTCGGTTTGCCTTTTCTTTTTCTTAAATTCTTCCATATAAATCACTTATTACAAGCACAAGTGTTTAGCATTGTATATCAACAGAATAGTCTTCTTAAATTTTTATAGTGATCAGTATAGTGGTATGAAATAGTGATATGGTGTGTGTAATATTTATATTGTGCTGAGGTGTCGAGCCTGTTTTAGTCAATGATGGCTAGTGTCAGTTGCTGTGGTGGTGCTATATTTTGGATGATGGTGATGCTGGCGGCGGCGGCGGATAGCGATACCGCCACTGACGACTCCTTCTTGAGCGATATCGGCAAAAATCTGCGCTCGGATATGGTCGATGTTTTTGAAATGGCTAATGTTACCTATTCAACGCCGGTCATCAATGTAACGTACAACACCTATGCTCAATTCGACATGCGGGCGATGGGCTCGCTCTACAACGCGACATACCTGATCATCGACTTCATCGTGAACAAGCAGGCGTATCCCGAAGGTAAGTTCATAAAATAGTATTGACTATCCTCAATTCCTCATACTCAAAGCAATAAAATTAAAGTATCAGAATCCCAACACCAACATAGATGGGTTACGCACAACAGAGAAGGAGAAATTAGCCTACTCCACCATGGTGGTTATTTCGCATATTTCGTCACCAGGCCAATTCCTGCTCCTCTAAGGAGAGACCCATGCATAGTGGTGGGATGCTTATGGGCTTAATGATGATCATTTACAAAGATACAGGCCTTCCTACATGGTAGAATCACAGCAGTTCTGGCCCATAACACCACCACATTGGCCCAATGCTGCTTGGTGGATTGGCAACCACAACCGATGCCTTAATGTGCCTTTCAAAGCACACAGGAACTCGAGATCATGAGAACATCGAAAGCAAAGCATTCCAACCACTACACTATCAAGGTTCTCTAAGTGATAATGATAAAATGAATGTTCACCTTGTGCCAAAAGACTGCTGTATTGTTTGTCTGTTAAAAGTTATAGCAGTTATGAGTTTAATCAGAATAAGATGCAAACTATCACATTACCATACAATAGTAGGCTGTTTGTATACAATAAGAAGGACTGCTTTCCTGAGACTGAAACAATTGTTTGATATAATGCAGACTGCATAATATAAACTTGGATGTTGTTCTAATCCAGCCATCGGCAAGTAGTTTTAAGTGGGGTCCGGATAGTGTTGAAAAATTTTATCGAGGTCCAGAAAAAAACTGATCATGATTATTAAGAACTGTTTTTTATTTGGCTTTCAAAGTTATTATATAAATATCAGTACACCATTGAATATCTTCGCAGATGTATGCAGGTTGCCTCACGATGATTTACATTACCGTAGCGTAGGAGCGTCAGATAAATATACATACATATGAAATTCGAAAAACACTTCGGTACATGGCGGTCTCGAACCCGGACGATTTGAGTCCACAGCGCCACCGACGTGAACGTGAGCTTTGAATTTTCAATTATACTTTGGCGCCTTTTTAACACGTTAAAACAAATTTTACAGTCACAAACACATATCAATAGTATTCTACGTATGCACGTTCGATCATAATTATTTCGCGGTATTGACGCATTTCGGGATCATTCACGCGCGGACTTCGGCTTATCCAAAATTTTGCTGCCTTCCCAAACATTTCGGATTAACAGGGGATTACTGTACTAACGAAGTGCTTAAACACTTCTTAATTCAAAATCAAAATAATCTTTATTCAAATAGGACTTGTTAGAAAGCTCATTTGAATCGTCACGTCAGGAGATCTTTTAGCTGGTAAGAAGAATGAGCGCAAGCTTATCAGCTTTGTCATTTGTCAGAAGAAGGTAACAACATTTACAATTAATTATGTCATCACTGTACAATAATATTTTAACACAGTTATACACAATACCATTTCCTTGCATTTTATAAAGAGTGATGTTAACAAATTAAGACCAAACATTGACATCATTCAGATACTTAATCATTGATGTGAATAACTGAGAGCTAGTGGGGGCTGGTTTAGCAGGAAAACATGTTCCGTTTAGGGAAAAAGGATATATATTGAGAAATTAAAGAAAACCAAAACAATAATACATTCTTTCAAAAAACTCGACTGACAAGCAATACATGAAAAAGAAAAAACCTCAAAACAATAATAAAGTAAAAAAGTACAAATCATTCTAAAAAAGGTTGCTATCAGCAACAATTGACTTTATCATACCCTTACAATTACAAATCCATTCTATCTTTTATTTTGATAGTATAAATCTACTGTTTATTTATAGATTATATAGATTTAAGGATTATAAGCCTGCACTGATTATGAGTTAGTGAACACCCATTAAATATTTCTTTGTTGTGTTTGGGTATCTTGGGTGATTAATTATTTGATAAAATATGTAAAGAACAATTATACTATGTCACTTACTTTTGTTAGACCCAGAATGAAATGTAACCAATATTAACCAGTCAACATTAACTACTTCCTTAAAAACACGATTGACTCAGTGTTTTCGTGTCGTCATTCTCTGGAAATTTGATTGGATGTAGGTAAATAAGTTAACATAGGAGGATAATTCATAATTACTGAGTATATATGAACATGTACACATACCTATATCACCATAACAATTTTATCAATGCAATATAACTCTTTATTTAAATTACACAAACTTCTGAAAAAATACATAAAATATCACTGAGTAATACTCGTATCTCTAAGTGTGTTATTTTTTAAACAAAGCAAAGAAGCAGATTAGCTATCTGATGATAAGTAGTTGCTTACTTGGTGGTGGTTGCAAGGTTCTTGTAAGATTCGCAAAATACATTTTTTTAAATGAGGACAGTGGGAAGCTCTTGCCCTTCATCTCAGCTGATGGTAAGTGACGATAAGGCCGAAGATGGAAGCGAGCTTCACCTGAACTCCTCAGCAACTGAGGAAATGGCTATCTTACCTCTTATTGCCGGATCACAACAATGCTATGCTATAAACATTGTTATGATGGCGACAAACTTAGGTAAGTCGATAGTAGCTAGCCAGGCGGGCTTAGAAGCCCTACCACTAAGCAAACCAGACAGAAAAACTTCTGTCCTCACTGGGAATCGAACCCCGGACCACCTGATCGAAACACGGTGGTCGCAACCACTACACCACAGAGGCGGTTACTACCTACAAAGACTACAGTGTATGTTGCCAATTTGTAATGATGAGATGCAGATCACTATAATCCATAGTAATTGTGCAGCCTTTTACCGCGCCGACGCGATGACTCGGTATAGTGTCCATCTGCAGGAATAAAGTAACCCATCTGTATGAACAGATGGGTTACTTTATTCCCCGAAACTCCCACGGGATTGGTCCACCTCTATGCGGATAATACAGGGTCCAACAACTGAGGGTCGGTTCACGTTGCATAGATTTAAGGTCGTTGAAGGTCAGAAATTATTAACAATTTCGCATGTTACTTGGAGGCACTTCCAAAGAGCGTCAACTCAAGACGTTCGAAAGGGGGGATAACTTAGAGTATTTAAATGCTCTAAGCTTGTTAACTTTAAATAATTACCTTTAAATAAGTTTCCAAGTACCTTTAAATAATGAAATTTTGTGAGATTTTTATAGAACGTTTGAATATTAGAATACGGTCCGAAAATACTTCGATAGAAGAACTTTGATTTAAAGCCGTTTTGTTTGGAATACGGAAATGGTGTCAGCGACTAAGGGTCGGTTTTTCGATCGTTAGTAATAGCAAAGTATTAGTAATTGGAAAGTAAAAGTGACCCTAGTCTATGAGCCATAAAAAGGTCTTTTGCGAGGTGTAAGTATAAAGGCCTTCACACACAGAGGCAGCAAACGGGACGGGACGGTAGCGAAGAGGATTTTTTATATGTTCGCGTGTTGCTATGGATGGATTACGTTACAATTACTAACGATTGCAAAGTTGCAGCGATATCGCAACTATTTTTTTTACCTGAATCGACATTTGACCCTCTAATCTTGTTTCAAGTCGTGTCGGCTGTCTCATTGGACTATGCGAGTAAAGGAATATACATAGAGCACAAATGTGTTTGTACAGACACTTGTGCGCCTATAGGTGCCGCGCAAGTGGCTATACGTGGCTATACTCTGTTAAGATTGGCTGCCGTGACCGAAAATCGGTTAGGAGGACTACATTAAACCAGAAACATTAGATGAGGCAATTCTGGCACCAACCAATTCCGCAATTGGCTGCGGTGTTGAGCCAGAGACGCTTCGTCAAAGCCGCCTAGGGGCCTGATCTCGATGATGGATAGGTGTCGTATTTCAACATACCATTGTCTCCGTGCTCATTGTTCGGCGACACATACAATCGATGCGGGGAGATATTATTGAGTGTCTCAGTTGCGTCACCTTGCCGACGAGGCCTAATAACTCATCGAGTGATCGACTTAGCACTGTGTCATACACATTAAATTGCAAACTGAATTTTTAGAATAATATTGTAATTCTTCTTTGTTAAACTGATGTTTGGGGTCGGGTCCTCAACTCTACGACAGCATAAGCTAATATCCTGGCCTAGGTTTGCGTTTCTGGCAATCTTTCGACCAGTTTTAAGAACATATTGCTTGCTAAATAATGCTTTGCTCAAGGTGTTCTTACAAAAATAATATTTTACAAAAAAAATATAAACCGACTTCAAAAACACTGAAAAGTTAAAAATAATAAGAATAGGTACTGACAGACAACATCACACTTCTATATTGAAGTCGTTGCCAAACTGCCAAACGATGATCTCCTAGAAAGTCTTAAAATTTGTCATCGACGTCAATATAGAAGTGTGATAATGTCTGTCCCTATTCTTATATTATTTTTAACTTTTCAGTGTTTTCAAAGTCGGTTTTTATTTTTTGTAAAATATTTTTTATTTTTAACTTTTTAGTGAAAGAATCCCTAATATCACACCTTCGGTAAGCTGGTATTAAATTAGGGTTTCCCTCGATTTTCATGGGATCCCATCATCAGATCATGACTTTGGTGACCTTGAGACCACCCCAGGAGTATACTCTATCGAATACAAATAATTTTGAAAATCGGTCCACAATTGGCGGAGTAATCGCGTAACATACACACAAAAAAAACATACGCATCGAATTTGAGAACCTCCTCCTTTTTTGAAGTCGTAGTCGGTTAAAAAACCGATCTAGCTGTGATTGCGACAGATTGTAAGCTCAAAACAAAATCGAGATAATTCTATCTGTTTATTGATGACGAATGCTCATTTGGGCTATCTAAAATTATAATGTATTTTCCCTTCGCACTAAGCCGTCACGCAGCTATTTAGCGTGCTAGATATATTGAAATTATAGATATGCGTGCGACTGAGGACAGACAAATAGTAGTTTTCGAAAATATATTCTTTTCACGAACTTGTTAAGATATATCCTATGGTTTCTTTAATATGTAGTTTCAGTCATCTTCAAATGTTATTGTTAAACGTTTTTAAGAGATAAGTAATTACTGTTTATTTTGTCTCTAATTTATTTACCCAAGGCTATAATAAATGACTTATTGCATTTAGTTTAATTACATACTAAGGATGCTATATGGTTGATTCATCTTAATTTGGATTAAAAATCATCAAATGGTCAGTAACAATCTCTAAATGATAATGATTATTATTACATCGTTTCTAATTTATGCCTTTTTATTGTCATAATGTAATATTCATATAGGTAACAGCTAAAATAAGTCTGATCTGATAATGGTAATGATTCAATATTGAGTCATGTATGCACTTATTTACTGTCTCTGTTATCTAGGAGTGGTGAACGTATTACATTTATATTTTCACATACTGCTGGCGTGCCTTCCCTTCCACAAGAAGGGGGTTCTATCACCGTATACAAAAAAAAATAATTCGTTTGTTAGTCGATAGGGTGGGTACGCCACACCAGCAGGAGAGGTTGGTCTGAGTTCGTGAGATGTGGGTAAGCTAGAACACCCCTTAATACTACAGTTTCGGCATTCTACAAAAAACTTGTAAATGAGTTTTGGGTTTTAAATGAGTTGAGCTTGGGGTTTCACTTTCCCTATTGGCTCGCTGGTCGCCAGCAAGGTTCAGCGGGTTGACCATCACGTTGCTGCTCGCTTTCCAACGATTCTCGATTTAGCAGCGTGCGCTACGTGAGGCGCGGTCTGTGCCGCTTTATTAAAGTATCAATATTAGAGGTAGAAAGAAACTAAGATTATCCAGTTTCCTCAGTTGTTGTGGGTGTCTTTGTGATAAAATAATAGAGGCGCTAACTTGCCGAGAACTACTTCATAAATTTTTGGATTACAATTTAGATCTCTCGTTACACTATTATATTCGTAATCAAGAAAGCAGTATGTTCTTTAGTTTATATAGCAACACCTTGTCAAACCTAAGACTTATCAAGAAGGATTGAACACATCCAACATTAGGGAGTCCAGGGGCCCTACCATGATCGCTTATAGCAAGGTTAAAACAATATTGAAACAGAGACACCGCTCTTGCTGCGTATAGCGCCACCCCGCTCTCAGCGCGGTTTTAATATTGTTTTAGCCGATCATGGTTAGGGGGCAGTTCAGAGTGAAGCTTGCTTCCGCCTTCGACCTTATCGTCTCAGCGATCAGGCGAGATTAATTCCATAATGGCTTTCCTGTTGTGTGTGAAGAACAGATCAAATAAGTTTCTAATCTCAGTACTGGGAGCAGAGTCTATTAGACTATTTTTCTTTATTCAATAACTAGGTCGGAAACATTTAGTTAACCGTAACTAGGTACTAAAAGAAATACTGCCGTTTCAGAATATATTTGAGCCAGTCTTGGCCCAAATATGTTCTAAAAGGCCGCATGTTATCATTGGTAGACCATTCTGAAACCATTGCAATAGCAGAGTTAGCTTTAGGACGGCGATCACGCGGCAGTAGAAGTGAGGGCTAATTCTCTAATCTATATCTATACATATATATCTATACAAATGAATAAAATTGAAGTGTCTGTTTGTAATGTCAAAATAACAAGTTTTTACTAAATGGGTATGAATGTATATCGGGTACCAATAACAAAAACACAATTTTAAAAAAAATTGTCTGTTTGTTCCCGCTAATCTCCGGCTCGGCTGGACCGATTTTGACGGGACTTACACTAATAGATAGCTGATCATATAAGGTATAACATAGGCTACTTTTTATCAACTTCAACAAAAGTAACTATTCCACGCGGACGAAGTCGCGGGCACAGCTAGTAATAATAATAAATAAGCCACCGCTTTGCATCGAAACTAAACGGTTGCTTTTGACCAATCAGAACGCTACATTATCACGTCATCGATCATTTGAAAGTCAATTTACGTGCTTCTATTGGTCTTTCGCAGCAGTTCAGTTTAGGTTCGGCTGTCACTATTAGTAGAATGGTCATGACCCCTTCACTTTCGCAGCAGCTGTGCGGTGCCAAGGTTAAACTCATTGTTGGCTCACTTGCGTAATGTGTGACTTAGCTCTGCTAAGTGCTAACCTTATTATTTCATTTCTTTGCGTGTGCTCGTTTATGACTTTCACAAATGAAACTGTTGGCGATTCACTTCTGGTAAACAAAAATGTCATCATGACATTGAACTACTATTACGACGTATACATTCAATATTTTAATGCATTATGGTGGTATTTTATAGTCTTGTGGTCACGACTCACAACTTCAGCCGAGACCCACTGTATTCTCCTGTCTGATCGGTCTTACGCTCGGTTTAAATTCAACCCTTAATACCAAGAGCACGTATCTTTTAACCAGCTTTTCGAGACACGCCAGTCTCGCCACTCTTCGAATCTCTTATTATTTATAGAATTAATATGTTTTTAAAAGACATTTAAAGAAAAATATTTTATTTCGTAGGTATATAAAGCTATAAAGCATACACTTTATAAATATAACTTAATAAAATTGAACAGTTATTTTTATTCTTCCATTTTCGGGGATGCTAAAAGGGTCTGAGCCTACATTGTTATAAGTCTTAATTAGTCGTGGTAATAATTACATTGCATTGAAATATGAGAATCTGACAGTTAATAGTATAATTATATAAAATAGAACAATAAATGTGTAATCAATAGCACATTTCGTAGCGGCTGATGAGGTTGGATACAACAAAATGAGGATTTGTTACATATCGAGAGAATGACACTGGCTGACATGAATATACCTGACATCCTCCATGAATATCCTGACACTGACTGAATTGTCACAAAATAGTGAAACTTCACATCCAATTCGCAGATTAAAAATCTATTGACTCAATAATGTTTTACTAAATTTTGAGAATTTAGACACTCTTATAGTAGTTAATGATAAACTTTTATCTTGTCCATATTACAATTAACCAATTATTACAATAAAAGCAGTCCTTACAGAGTCTAGAACTGGCAGTAGCAGTGATCGTCCATCAAAGTGATTGCGGAAATCAATGCCTCCCAATTACCTCATAACATCTTCATAATAACATTTTGATTGCAATTCAAAATCACAAAAACAAATTGAACAACAGTTGACAAACACTGGCGTTGTCTCGTTCTGATGATCTCACCCAGATAGATCTTTGAATTTGCAAAGATTTACCTTCTCCTGACTAGTCTAACTTAATACTCACAATCGTACATACGAGTATAGTTAGGTCATCATCGATGACTAAATTCTAAGGAGGACTTGTTTTTAGCATTACCGGCCTTCATAATTAAGCAAATTTGCAATAGTAAATAAGAAAATACCGGTCAAATGAGTCTGATTTGCGAACTGTGATGAGATTCCGCGCATCCATAATTGTAAAAAAATATCTATGTATACTAATATTATAAAAAGGAAAGATTTGATTGTTTGTTTGTTTGTATTGAATAGGCTTCGAAACTACTGAACCGATTTTGATGAAAGTTGGTATAGGGATAGTTCGAGACCAAGGGATAGGCATAGGGTAATTTTCCTACGGGGAAAAAAATCCCACGGGAAAATAAAAATAACGCGGGCGAAGTCGCGAGCGAAAAGCTGGTTACTCATAAAAGTGTTTCGGGATCCAAGTTTCGGTTTTTGGTTTCAGTACTTTCTATTGAGACTAAAATACTTCCTTTTTCATATCCATCTAATTTTATGAAAGCTAGTCCATGCTCACCGGAAAATGTGATATGATAGGATAGGTACTTAATTAAGAATAGATCGTTACTTTTTAAACGACATCCAAAAAGATAATAACAATTGTATGATGTGTATGTAATATTCTTGGAACTGCTTGTCACAAATTTTAATTTTAATTATAATAAATCGAAGGAAACCCGCTAATTTAAAAGGCACGTACATTAAAGTCCATTTCTATTATTCCGTTAAATATTTTTAGAATTGAACAACAGTGTAATATTTATTAAAATGTGTCATTTATCATAAACTCGCAGTCTGATTGATAATATTGCTGTAATAGTTAAATGATAAGCGGGTGGTGTTGTGTGTGGGGTCGGTGGCCGTGCGTTATCTCAGAACCGTCACGTAGGGTTGCCAGGTGTCCCGATTTGAGCGGGACGTCCCGATTTTGAGAGGTATATAGACACGTCCTGATTTAACCACGATCGGGACGCAAAATGCCACGATTTATGACCAGATCAGCAATATTTTTCAATTTTCCATAATAAAGTAGCGACTAAATAGGTACTATGACTGAATTATCTTGGAATATTTATCGGCTTATGTTTAACTTATCACCAGATATAGTAAAATATAACAGTCAAAAATAGTAAATGATCACCAAAATTAAAACCGCATTTTCATGTGAAATCGTAACCAAAGTTTTTACATCTTGCTATCCTATTAAAGCAAATTACTCCCAAACAAATCATTGTTAACCCAAAAATAGTTAGTGAACACCAAACTATTAACCACATTTTATTTTAAAATGACATGCAAATATTTAACATCTCGTTATCCTATAGGTAAATAATTATTTAACCAACAAACATAGTAAATAAACTCCTAAAGTTTGACTTTTACTATTGTGAAATGATTACTAAGGTCTGAGCTTTTTATGTCTCTAAATTAAATCACTACCAAAAAAAAAAATGTTTTTCTTGAGCGTTTATTCAACCAAATGCCTATACCTAAGGTTAAACAATAAAACTCATACAATTTTAATAATACTTTTATTAAAATTTAAACAAACATAAAAAGTCAGTCCTCTTAAAACTAATAATAAACATTTTAAAAATCTTAAGAAGAATCGGATTTCTTAATAATTTTATGGCAATCATAGTGGTTTATCTAGGCAGAAATAGCGCATTAATTTGCTCGCTAAGATTTGGTGATCATTTACTGCATTTGGTCTTTGAATATGAATACAATTTGAAGTGCAGTCGTGGCTAAAACAGCTAGAACTATTGTGATTTTTAGACTTATTTTTTTTGTGTTAAGTATATATTTTTGGTAAAAGAGCTTAGGGTATCAAAGTATTTTTGGTGGTCATTATATTTATCCCAAAAATATTTGGAATAAATACATAATAAGACTGGGCTATGGGAGTTGAATCAAAGTTAAAACATTCTTCTTTTAACTTTCTTAAGTTATAATCTAGTTTTTTTACTATCCGTTCATTTCTATCCCGAAATTTCGCTATTCAGAACTGGCAACCCTTATCACGAGCCATAACCAGCCGGCGGCGCCGGCGCATCTGCACTCACCACACGTCTTTCTGTGTGGACTCTTTGTACTAACTGTCCCTAAGAACAACATAACATTGTGATCTGTTTATATTTGAAATTAGACGATAAGCCTACAGATTTCATTGAAGGCTAAGAACTTTATCACAGCAAGGACTCGTCGTATTGCTTTTAAGAGTTCAATCTGCGAATTGTTTATCTTGATACTTTGATTGGGGTTTGATTAGCATGAAAAAGGTATCATTTCCGTATTCCACATGATCACTTATCATCAGGTGAATTAAATCAGAGTTTTCCTATTGTACCTCTGCCTGGGGCGATGTGGTTTGGCCGGGTAGGGGGACACCAGAGGAATATTCGCTCGTGGACTCTTGTCCTACGGCTTATACAAGTGGGCGGCCTAGTCAGCTTAGCACTTTGTCGAATCGCAAAAAGATTCCACCACCTCAAAAAAAATGACAATTTATGTGGCATGCAGTCACATTCCTTTCATTAAAGACAAGAAGTAACAGCATACTGCGTAGGTTTATCCTAAACAATATTTGTATTTATAGAACGGCGATATCTAATAATGACATAAGTCACGTCCTAATGCCATTTTTTTACGTTGTTTGACGCACCGAACTCTGTATATGCCTAATAATTTCGCTAGAGCTTATAATCTTATGCTATGCGGATCCGATAGTAAAGTGTAATTGAAAATAAACTGTAAGTTAGGTTAGACATTGTGACCACACACATGAAACTGAAATGATGCTGCATGTTTTATGTTAGGGTCGGAATAGCAATCGACTTCTAAAGGCACCGGGCCCTTTTATAGATGCAGCCATAATCTTTATTTCCTACAAATCTAGATGCATGTTTTTACTCCGTTAAAAACCAACAATACAATTTTACGGAATTTGATGTTGCCCGTTTCGGTATGTAGATAACTAAGAAAGGGTATTTTTTATTAACAAATAAGGCAAAACGTGGAGTGCATCAGGTATACTGAATAATTTTGTGTTGCAACCTCCGCAACTCTTTTCGGGAATATATTATAACGCTTGGCTGCGAGGGCATAATATATTGTTAAATAAATTAACAGTTCACCTTAACATTGGACGGTGCTCAGTGCCACTGCCAACGGTGGTCGCGCGTCGTCGGCGCCGGCGCCGCTTGCCATTGTCTGTCTACAATGTCTCTGCCACAGACGTATAAAGGGAAGCAGACTAAACGTATCATTCAAAAAGCGTGGCAACTTTACCACATGTAAACCTTACTCACACACAAACAATAATAGGTAATTTAATTTTATTGTAATATCTGCCCCCCTAGCACGTCCACCAAAACACGATATGATAAAGCGGTTTATCGCGGTGAACTGTCAAAATACAATAGGGTTTCGTCGTATTTTGACAGTTCACCGCGATAAATCGCTTGTATCATATCGTGTTTTGATGGACGTGCTACGGGGGGCAGATATTACAATAAAATTAAATTTAGTTTTATTATATGATGCGTTAGAACACTTCGGGGCACAGCACTTTACCATTGTTCTTGTCCGATTAGCAGTTATTTTTATTTGTAATCACAAAACGAAACATTATAACACAATGTCACGACGCCATTTGTCTCTTATTTTGACAAAGCTAAACATGGCGTCCACGTGGCGTCTGCCACGGCTTTGGAAATGTTTATTTATGTGTGCGTTACGCCATATACGAAAAACAGAAATAGCGATATATCATGCCACTTTGGAGTGAAAGTAAAAACGATATATTATACATTACTTATGACAAATGTGTGAGTAAATTATGTTAAGTCAGCTTCCCTTTATACGTATGTGGTCTCTGCCGATGTGTCGCACGCGGGCCATTGTTGTGCCGTCCATCCAACGCCGCATGCAGATTGCAGATGCGCTACGGAAAACGGAGTTAGACGACAGCCGCTACGGCGACTATATCGATTTGCTAAAATAATATTATGAATGTGTTGGAACCTTCTAACTTTATCTATTTATTTATTAGACTATATCGATTTGCTAAAATAATATTATGAATGTGTTGGAACCTTCTAACTTTATCTATTTATTTATTATTTATATACATCCAAAAACATGTCGAAATATAATTTAATGAAACACAAGTACAACGTACCTACCAGCTGATTTATTGAGACAAACGTTACAACTTTCAAACGTTACGAAATATTAACAACTTCTTCAAAACTAATCTCGGATATTGATCAAGACCCAGATTTCTGCTCGGATATGCATCTCTAGACAAAGCTAGAGTTGCATATCCGATAACTTTATCTCTATCTCTATATATATAATAAAATCGTAGGGGTACAAAAATCTGTAATTGCGAAATAATAAAAATACACAGGTCGCCTTAAAATCATTAGCAGAACACGATAGAATAGTTTTTAAAAAAATTGTTTGTTTGTTGGTTTGTTTGTTTGTCTGTTTGTCTGGAAAGATCTCCGAAACTACTGGACAGAATTTGATATGGCTTACACCACAATGCTTAGAATTTTCCGAAAGAACATTTAGGCATAATTTCGTTTGTTTAAATTCACTTTTTATTTAATAAATACAAATACCATATACAATTTTCGAATTGGCTTTAGGTAGAAAAACAACATGGCGCACGTGAAATTATTTTGACAAGTCTGTCACATAGTACCTCAGACTATAGAAAAAAAGAGGACTCGGCATAACGAACGTAGTTATAGGAATGTGATGTATTTCGACGGCATAGTTCCTGACATATTGGCATCTCTTTTTAACTTATGAGGATAATCATAAGTAAAAAAGGACAACAGTAGTTTTATCATTACCAAAAATGGCAACATTATCTTGGCGACGTCACAGAATACCTCACTGCGGCCGGTCGCCATGTTTTGTCACAGTACTCACAATGAACAACAAGTACATCAGTTGTCATCGCGACTTGTTTGTTTCAGTGTTTTGAAGAAAATTTTGTTATTAGGCGAAAATTGTGCTTGTTTAAAGTGTTGAACTTGCATAATACTGCATTTATTATGGGTAAGTGCAGTGTGTTAGGCTGCCGCATGAGCAAGCAAGCCGCCATCTTTGTGCCAGATTCACATTTAGGTATGCACGTTTTTTTCGTAGGTATTTCATGTCTATTCTTTTTTCCTTAGTCTGAGCATAGTACAGAGAGAAGGTATTTTCTTCCACGAAGGAAAGGCAATGGAACTACGCCATACAGCCTGATCTTAAGTAATTGGATTTCGAAAATTGAAAGGCAGGAATGAAGTGTTTCACACAGTACAAATAAAATTTAATATTTTCTGTTAATGGCTGTGCCCAACTGGATTTCGCCAACCAAATTGTCTTTTTCTTATGTCGTACCGTGGTGGTAAGGCAAAAAGATCAAGTCATACAACCAATGTATAAAGCATTTTTTATGATAATACTTATCGAGTGACCATAAAATTTGTAGATTGGTTTAATTCTTGACACAAAATCGGTACAATTTTTTAAATATTTGAAATGTTGAAAAATGAAGATACTCTTTTCAAGGTGTTTTGAAAGGTGTTATATGTTTTTACATTAGGACTAAGGAATCAAACTCTTTCATCCATTTAAAACTATTAAAAGTAATAGATTAATATTGATAATTAAAAAAATATCTGACTGCAATGTTCTGGGTTACGCGTAGAGGGACGGGGCGGGACTCTTGATCCTAATGTCTAAAATGACGGATCACATTTTTTTGGATCCACCCAAGGAACATGGATATCGAACGAAGAACCTAAAGAGTAGAACACATTGAACCTAGCCACGTTGACTTAATTTGACATGACTGCCGATAAAGTTCGTTTCCAAACCCAGCAATATGGGTATCAAATGAAAGGCATTGATGAGTAGAGCACTATGAACCTAGCAACATTGACATAAATTCAACATGGCCGCCGCTCAAAAAAGGTGGATAAAAGTTAGTTTCCAAACCTATCAATATGGGTATCAAATGAAAGGCATTGATGAGTAGAGCACTATGAACCTAGCAACATTGACATAAATTCAACATGGCCGCCGCTCAAAAAAGGTGGATAAAAGTTAGTTTCCAAACCTAGCAATATGGGTATCAAATGAAAGGCCTTGAAGAGTAGAGCGCTATGAACCTAGCAACACATAAATAAATTCAACATGGCCGCCGCTCAATAAAGGTGGATAAAAGTTCGTTTTCTAATCTAGCAATATAGGTATCAAATGAAAGGTCTTCAAGAGTAGAGCACTATGAACCTAGCAATATTGACGTAAATTCGACATGGCCATCGCTCAAAAAAGGTGGATAACAGTTCGTTTCCAAACCTAGCAATATAGGTATCAAATGAAAGGCCTTGAAGAGTAGAGCACTATGAACCTAGGAAAATAGCACACATTCAATATGGCCGCTGCTCAAAAAAAAACTGATAAAAGTTCGTTTCTAAGCCCAGCAATATGGGTATCAAATGAAAGGCATTGATCAGTAGAGCACTATGAACGTAGCAACATTGACGTAAATTCAACATGGCCGCCGCTCAAAAAAGACGGATAGCAGTTGTTTTTCAAACCCAGCAATAAGGGTATTAAATGAAAGTAGGCCCTGAAGGATACCTAGAGCAGCCATGCTCTAAGTGTGTTCCGCGGAACCCTAGGGCTCCACAATACCCCTTCAAGGGTTCCGCAATAATTTACAAAAATCAAAACACCCTCTCTGGTCGTACTTTTATTATGCTTATTAATAAAGAATACACTTTTAAAAACTATTGTTTTATTTTAGGGTTCCGTCAAGTATTTCGCTTTCCAAAAGGGTTCCGTCACCAAAAAAGTTTGAGAACCGCTTCGGGGCCTATTGGATGTTCGATGTTAGATGTTACCTGTGTTTAGTGTCCTTCGAGACCGTGATAATGCAACGACCGTGAACTAACTAACGATAACTCCATGTTTGTGTGTTGGATGTTAGTCATCACGGCGAGTTTGCTAACCGAACTATGCCAGCAACACTATATCGCACAGTACACGTTACAAAAACGGAAGTCTCAATACATTTTAAGGCTAACCGGATAAATAGGTTTTTTCGCATTCGTTTTCTGAATGCGGGCATCCGAATGCATCAAATCTATACAAAATACTCATTGACTGCCGCACACGTTCGTTTTTATTACGAACGGAACACGTTCTGTACGTACATTTAGGTAGAATGGTAGAAATCCCGAATGAGAAGAAACAAACGTCTGCGCTACGTTCACGACACTCCGTGTCTGTATTCCGTGATCGGATATCGAATACGGAAAACGTATTTTTACAGTAAACCCCCCCCCCCCCCCCCCTTCATGCTATACATTAACTCTACGAAAATCGTCAGTATTACGAGCGACATAAGAACGGTTCAAAGGTCAAACAGTATAGCTTGACAAGAAGCTTACTGTACGACCAGTCAAAATTGGCCAAGTTGTCATATCCAACAAATATATTTTGTTACATTACACCCATTACAGTACACCCATTATACACCCATTATAAAATCTAAACTTTATTCGTATACAGTTCTAATTTATTAACAATTGTTTATTTTAATTCGAAACATGAATACGATAAAGATTATTCTTGCAACTGTGTAGTTCTTCCTACTGAAGAAGAATTTATTAATATCAATAATGTCTCTAAAACAATAATAATACTAAGTGTTTATAGTAATATGTAATATATTTAATTTTGTGGACTGTTAGAAAAAGAGCATTACGAACCTACGAAAATTGTCTTAATTTCGAAATGGCCGATGCTCAAGAAAGGCAGAATAAAGTTGAATCATTATGGAATAAAATGGAGGAAAAAACTAAACACTGTGTTAAGTATTTTGATGGCGAAACGTAGTTCGCGGGCACAGCTAGTTTTAAAATAAAGTAAGCTAAGTAAAAAATATTACGCTTGTGCATCTTTATAAAAATCTAAAAAAAGGTGGTATGAGTACTAAAATAAAAGGTTGCTTTTATTTTTTGGAAAGATTGTAAATCTTTTAAATGAGTTTGAATTTTGAATTTGAGGTCACCCCCTGTACTTGCCAAAAGCTTTAGATGTTCACGATTTGGATAACTAGATATAAATAGATTGATTTGAATGAATTCTGAATCAAGAATTAACATGTCACAAAAATGCCCGATACAGCAGCAAGGCAAAGGAGACTTTTCCACTTCAACTTTATTTGAATTGTTGTAATATTTGGAATTTTTATCCTTGTTCGAGCCGAATTAAAACAGTTCATTGACGTTGAATTGAAATGTTGATGTTATTAACAAAAATATAAATAAGTTGAGATTTATTACATATCTATCTACTTTTAATTTAATCTTGTTTGATTTTTATAAAAAAGCTACCTCCTATTATCTTTAAGCAAAATGGCACGCGAAGTTTGGTTTCTTAGCGATTTCCGCAACAAATATTAATGAAATTTTGCACATACTATACTACCACCAAGGCAATATAAGTTTGGTGACAGTCGTGTAGTTCTTTGAATGCGGGCGTCCGCGCCGCAATTACGACAAGAAAAGTACAGTTGATAAGATAGCGTTATGTATGATGTAACTGTAATTGCGTGTGGAGTACACAGATGTACTGTGTCCGCGTCACGGAGAACGCTTCGGGCCCCGGCCGCGGCTCTGCGCCGCGCTGCGTTGCACTCGTCCAACAATCATTGTCACTGATGTTTACTGTTTAATGCTGAGTATGTAAATGGTGATAATAATAGACCTAGGATCGTGCTATGAGGTAATTAAGATCAGGGACTAAGCAACACTGTCCCAAATTCAACATGATCGGCCGCTCAAATACGGCGGATAAAATTTCGTTTCTTTCACCACAGGCTTTCAAAAGAAAGGGTTTGAAAGATACAGCACTATGAAATTGGCAAAACTGCCACAAATCCAACATGGCCGCCGCTCAAACATGGCGGATAAAATTTCGTTTCCAATCCCAGTAATATGGGTATAAAATGAAAGAGCTTGTAGAGTAGAGCGCTATGAATTTTATATGGCCGCCACTCAAAATGGCAGATAAAATATCGTTTTCAACACCAGAAATATTGGTATCAAATAAAAGAACTGTTTGGTGCGTATAGTTCCCTTAAACGCCTAAAAAACTTGCCTCCGATCAAAACGAAAATCTTGCTGGCCCAGTCTCTACTTCTTTCAATTTTGGACTACTCTGATACGTGTTATCCCGATCTAACTGTTACTCAGTTGAATAAACTGGAGCGTTTGCAGAACCTTTGTATTCGGTTTATCTTTGGGCTACGTAAATTTGATCATATATCACACTATCGCTCCAAACTTCAGTGGCTCCCTATAAGCCGTCGGAGAGATCGCCATATCCTTTCTCTTCTCCATTCTATACTTACCAGTCCGTATGCTCCTTACTATCTCAAATCTCGTTTCCTTCTCTACTCCTCAACAATAACTAGACCCCTTCGCTCCTCAAACGACATGACACTAGTACTCCCACCTCACTCCTCTATGTTTTATGACAAGTCCTTCACCGTTAAAGCCATTAGACTTTGGAATTCCTTACCCGAGACCATAAGACGTGCACCATCTCATGATTCTTTTAAGCGAGCTTTAAAAACACATTTTCTGCAGCTAGAATTTTAAGTTTTCTTTTCTTTCGTTAGTACTATAGGTATGTAGTATATGTATTTTATGTAGTTTATGTATTTTGTAGGCTTATTTACTTATTAATAACATGTAGTATATGTATTCTATTATTATGTTAGAATTTTACGGTCCCGTTGTTTATATTTCGTATTAGACTTTCTTCTACGGTTAGGTTGCCTGGAAGAGATTGCCACTTTGGCAATAAGGCCGCCTTTTGTTATAAGGACTAGTTTTAAGAAATTCCTGTAACTATTTTTTTTGCAATTAAGTTGTACATACATACATATATAAGAACTGAAAGAGTAGAACACTATGAGCGCACTAGCAACATTGCCCTAAATTGAATAGCCACTGTTCAGAAATGACTGATAAAATTGGGTCACGCTGCAACACCCATGTTATGAGTTTTTAATCATTTTTATTATTATTTATTTATTTCCCACATGCTTGTTGATAAAATTACTCATAAAGTTTCATTGTTTTTTTTTACAAAACGAAAATTGACTTGATGCAACATTAAATTCATGAATTTATGTCTTCTTTTATTGATTTTTAATGCTGACATTCCAGACGTAACGTGTTCTTTGAAGTTGGGACCTTGCACAAGTTAGGTGGAGTTTTAATAGACAGTTATACTAAAAAGAAGTTACTTGTGTTCCCTCATTCTATTGTTTTGTCAACGTAAATTGTTGTGTGACGAGCGTAGATTATTAATAACAAATCTGTAATCCATAAACCATACGTAAATTAATCAAGCCTCCTACAATTATCAAGTATTACTTGTCTTTTATTCAAAACACTATATAAAACATTTACAAATATTATAGGCGGATATGTTTTATTTAAGAAATTTTTTCATCAGCATCAGCATCTGCCGATACAGTAAAAAGCTGCAACAGTAAAACAGCAAAAATCATAGACATTTTTACTATACTTTCAGGATGTTATTTGTGCATCTCATTTTAACTAAGCGATTACTATCCTTATACAAACCGAATATAATCTCTTCTCGGCTGTAAAATATAAGAATTGATATCAGTTTCTGGAGTCCGTTTTATTGCAAACAAAGAATTTCAAAATATGACTGTGTCCAACTAATACACAGTAATTACTGCTTTATTATGAAGCTTATATTGTGCAAACACATCAGTACTGTTGTCATTTTCCTAAGTTCCTAAGTAGCATTTGGGTGGCAGCTGCCAAATAGCTGGTGGGCAGCGTGGTGGCGTCCCGTCCCGGATCGCGATCTGGGTCGCACCTGCACTGCGGCGACGACGGCCGGCACTCGACCTCTTTCGTAACCGGTGCATTGCATTGCGCTGCCGTACCCGCTTGTGTCATGACTACTCATGACAAATCGTCAAACACTGTTGTTCCCCTCTCTAGGCGTTTTTATTCTGTTGATGCTGATTTGTGTTTGATCGTCAAATGTAAATATTACATACATTTTAAAAGGTACGGCTATCTTTTCAAGCAAAGCTATATCACCGTGCCAAAGTATAGCAGTTTCACTTAGCAATACTTTCATATTTCCTTAGTTATCGTATCCAAAAGTTCTCTAAACATTTAATCGTTCACAATTTTCGATTAACCCTCGTGAGCCAGTGTGATGCATGGTAACATGGCTTGTCAAGTCGGAGGCTATCTGATTCATTTATTCATTTCTCTAATATAAAAAGTGTTCTTTCTGTAAATTTTTTTTTAAAGTTTCTGTCTAAAAACAAAAAATAGCAATTTCAATAGTGGTGTGCTGGTTCGCAAAAAATGTAAATCCGCGGACATGAATGCGGATACGGACCTTTACTTTTCTACTCTGCCGGCGCGCGTCATTTTAAAAATGTTTTGATTGCTCCTCTCCTGGCCTTTATTATCTCACCTATTGGTAAGTAACGATAAGGCCGACGATGGAAGTGAGCTTCATCTGGACTTCTCACCAACTGAGGAACTGGCTATTTTACCTCAATTAAACCATTCGTGTGTTTCGGTACCCAATAATTTCACTGCCTGCCTTAGGCAATGAAATTATTGGATACTGCGACTTGACTGCGACATCCTAGCTCAGGGCTGGCGAATGCACGCCACCGATCACAAAATTTTATATTATATCGTATTATTTATACAAAATTTTATATTATATAGTATTCTAGTATTAATATTTTACCAATAATCACGAGGTTAAGATTATACGAGTATGACGGCACTTCTATAGCGTCATTAAACATTTTTTTAGAAAAAAATGGCACGTTGATACAGGTTGATACATAAAGGTTCGCCACCTCTGTCCTAGGTCTTAGGTGTTAGGTGCTTGCTCTTAGTTTTTTCTGTCGCGAGAAATTTACAAACGAGCAAAAATTTATTCACGTCTGACAGAAATTTAAATCAGTATCCGATATCAGTACCCACTCGTTCATTGTAGTGTGATATTATTCGTTAGAATCGCATCCAAATCAACACACGCCCAACGCAACGCATGACTAAAATCGCAAAAATAAGCAATATAACATGAGGCAAGCATAATAACATGTAGCAACCACAGATATTTTGTGTTAGGTAGCAATTCAAATAAAGCGTAAACGTGTTGAAAATCTGCACATGCCATTATCAACATTATTTGCACAATATAGAGAACGATATCGTTCTCTATATTGTGTTATTTGGATGCTGATAATGACGCCCGCCGCAAGGTCAATCTTCCGCTGTGCGCACAAAGTATTTGTTTTATTCAACACTTCCGCTGCGCTTCTGACGTTAGCATTATGGAAAAGTACGATAAGTGACGTGGTTTATGCTGACTATTGGTCTAGAAGTGACTCTCCTCCAGATACGTAATCTGATTTTTAAGTTACGATTAAAAACAAATGATAACAAAATGAAATACTTAATACGTCATAGATATTGGAAAAATACTTATACGACATGCCGAAGCTCTTTTTTCTCACCCTAGTCACATAAAAAATACAGTTTTGTTTCCATTAAAATAAAATAATTAGTCAAAATCTGAACTAACGTTACAATATCAAAAAAATAAAATATAAAAAAATCATGTCATGATAAAAGCAAAAATTCAAACTAGTTGTTAACTTTAAAGTTTGATAAAAAAATTACAAGAGAATATGTTTTGTGTGTTATTATAATACCAACATATCTGAAATTTCTTCGTAATTTTCAGTCCGGGGCAGTGGTCCAACTGCTCTGTCCAACTAGTTGGACCGTGGGTCCTATCGAGGGAAAAACTTTTTCTTCTCAGATCCATTCATTTCTATTTTACAAAAAGAGCTCACACACTTACGTATTGTGGAAAGCAGGTCAGTAGTTTTATTTATTATGCCAAATGAAGATAAAGGAATTTCGTCTATAAAGCTACATTTTCATGTCAGTAGAATACAAACGCAGCTTAGCCTAATTTCTGCATTATTTTTCATTGCCAGTGGATAAGTTTGAATTAGCCGAACCCCAAACAACGATTTTCTATTTAAAAATCATGATTTTTTGTGCTTACCCTGACTGAGAAAATCCAACAATCCGAACCTGAGGTGGGCGTGCGTGCCTGATTCCCCAGTCGATTTGTTCATCACAGGCGTCAAGTCTACGGTCTATCTACCTGTCCTAAGTTCCCCCTCTTTGATTACGGGCTCAGAAAATGGGCCCATATTATCGAAACTGTTAAATTCAAATACAGTAGTCGGCGCAGAAAGTAGGGGCCTATAATTCGCAAATTATGAGCGGTCCCCTTCTGCCATAGCGATGATCAGTGCCATCCGGAGTACTATACACTAAGGTCAAATCTATTGGCGTCAAGTTCGTTGATTCACTAGCACAATTTTAAGCGCATTTAGGACGGACGGAGGTTCGTTTGATCACTGTTATAATTACGAATTTTACGAATGTATGTGATCTGTCTAATACTCCTATTTATGCAAGGAATGGGTAATACTTGTGTTTGTTTGAATCGATGTATCACTATATTGACAAAATAAATAGCAACAATATATTGCCTATTATAATGCTACTGGCTTAATTGATTTTTAAGCTTATTCTTGTTCATTGACATGTCATTGAATTGAAGAACATACGAGTATAAAACTGAATTGCCGTGTTTCTTTCTTCACTACATTACATTCGAAACTATTTACATATCCGACTACCATCCAACTTCCTTGTAATAAAAAAGGTATCTATTAGAACGTTAATTACCCAACAGAACATGATTTATAACTAACTGTAGAGCTCTCTGTATCACGGTATTCTGAATACAAGAAGCAATTAAACTGGTAAAACGGAAAATGTTCTCAGTATAACGGCCAAACAAAAGCAATAAAGAATTGAGTTTGAACTGAATAAGTAGCGTCAGAAATTGTGATTGCGTCCTATAGTGTCGATAGTGAACGGATTTCGCCGACGCAGATCGGGTGCGCGCGCGCAACGCAACACAACTATATTGGCGTTCAACTGAATCGTGCGCTTGCACAACGTGACGCTACTTCAATTTACAGTGCCATTCGTCTATGTTTGTCCATCTGTAGTTTTTACAATATCAAATAATTTTCATTATATTTAGAGGAAATATTAAATTGTAGATTAAAAAGCTTAGTCTTAAAACCCACGCTATTTTTATCGTAAAAAGAAATAACTCCGGAGGTCTCTGGGATGATCCAACCGCCAAAATAAATATATATTTTTGTGTGAACTCTAAAAACGCGAAGCGCTTCTTTTTAACCGACTTCAAAAAAGGAGGACGTTCTCAATCTCAATTCGATGCGTATGTTTTCTTTTGTATGTTACTCGATTACGCTGCCAATTGTGGACCGATTTTCATTTTTTTTATATTCGATAGAGTACAGGGGTGGTCCCATGTTACCAAAGTCAGGATCCCATGATGGGATCCCATAAAAATCGAGGAAAACCCCTATAAATTTTTAGGTGTGTCCAACGTGTTTTGTGTGTAAGTACGAGTATGTTACGCGATTACTCCGCCAATTCTGGGCCGATTTTCAAAATTCTTTTTGTATTCGATAGAGTATAGTTCTGGGGTCGCCCCAAGGTCGTACCAAAATCA
The DNA here is from genome assembly GCA_963935595.1 of Schoenobius gigantellus. Taxonomy (NCBI): domain Eukaryota; kingdom Metazoa; phylum Arthropoda; class Insecta; order Lepidoptera; family Crambidae; genus Schoenobius; species Schoenobius gigantellus. Next base: position 19,962,687 of record OZ012543.1, read on the forward strand.
GGATCTGATGATGGGATCCCATGAAAATCGAGCATGAAAATCCCATGAAAAGTCCAATTAAATTGGGTTTCTCAATTCACTTAAAAAATATCATTCACTAAAAAGATAAAAATAATAATTATTATACAAAAAATAAAAACCGACTTCAAAAATACTGAAAAGTTAAAAATAATATAAGAATAGGTACAAACAACATCACACTTCTATATTATATTGAAGTCGGTGCCAAACGATGATCTCTGAAAAGTCTTAAAATTTGGGACCGACTTCAATATAGAAGTGTGATGTTGTTTGTACCTATTCTTATATTATTTTTAACTTTTCAGGGTTTTTGAAGTCTGTTTTTATTTTTTGTAAAATATTTTTTTTTACTGTTAATGTTATATACCTACTACTACTACTGTACCACACGTTTTTAAGAGCTGTGCCGTTTTTTAGACGAGGTAGACAAAATCCGCAGGCCTCATACCCTAAGTAAAACAAACATTGCGTAATGGGGACGGAGAGAGCTGTGAGAATTTTTATTTGGACACAATAATAAAAGTGTCTAACTAGATCAAAAAGCAACAGATTTGGTACCACGGCCAACAAGGCAAGCGGTCACTGTCATTTAACTGTCACTCGCTTACCGACCTTGTGCAACCGGAACTCCGTTGAAACTGATCAATCGAATGTGTTGTTATAAGAGGAGCCGTATGACCGCATAACAATTTCGAGATTGAATCAAAGTTGTTGATAATACAGCAAGGCCACCCGATAGCCGAGTCACTCAACATTTACATTTGAAAGGCTGAAAATAAAATTGAATCCAAAGTTACTACGTCTATTATAAAATCATGTGATGGGATGTGGAGGATTTTTAATTTTTGAATCGTAATTAAGCCTCTGAATGTACGCCATGTTTACCAACTGTATTTAACAATATTTTATATAAAAAAATGAGCCATTGATACGAAGTACGAGTAACATTTAGGATAAAAGAAACTACTAAAAATTATAAAAACGACGAGAGAAATCAAAAGCTTAAACGCGTTTTGGAATTTGTTTTCATAATTCATTAATCGGGAAAAATATTCGATAACAGAACAGAAATTTGAGAGTAATTTCAAAAAGGAATGTACACAAAAAAAATCTATAAGATTGATGCACAGCAAAGAATGTCTTTCAAATGAGTTTCCTATTGTATATTTTCGATTTGTTTTTATTTCAAAACCGTTTCTTGTGTAGTTTAAGTTGCGAAACTATGTAATTATTTTATTGTTTGGTACCCCGTGTCCCGTGTATAGTATAAAAATGTTTTTTAAACAAATATTCAATATGAAAAAACAAAAAAGTCTTCCCGTACCGGGAATCGAACCCGAGCCTCCTGGGTGAAAACCAGGTATCCTATCCACTAGACCATACGGGAGTTATCAAAGCTGTCGAAATTCATATGTATAATTAGCGTAGTGTTCTACCAATTTTATAATTTAGTTTTTGTACATAATACCTCATTAATTCTTAGTTTACATCTGCAAAAAATATTCGAACGTATGCATAATAACTTAGAATTGGTTCAAGGTGAACTATAATAGCCGATAAAGTTATTTCAACAGTCGCAGAAAAAAGTTACAGAACAGATCAACTTAATAATAAGTAAGTAGGAATTCTAAGCACAGTTTTTACTTATTAATTATTCGTTTTAAGCGATTGTCATGGTGGTTAGCGGGAATCGGAGGTCGCACTTAAAAGTGTGAATAACCGAGTAGAGTGCCACTGAGTCGTCATAAATACAATTACTGTTAGCTAGTATACAGTAAACGCATATTCACTTATTAATCGATTTCACAAAAGGAACAATTGGCGTAGAGTCAACTTTTTTTTTTTTTTTCATTCCTACTTGTATTTGCAGACATCTTGAGTATATTCAAGATGTATGCACATACAATATGATTTCATTAAATTAGATTGTTTTGCTTTGTTTTGACGTCAATAAGTGTCTGTAAAGGCCTATGTTGAATAAAGATTTTTGAATTTGAATTTGAATTTGAATTTGGCTAGATGGCAAAAAATTTTTTTTTGTTTTATAAGTTTCTCATTCATATAATAAACAGAAAGAAAAAATCGGTTTTCGAATAACTATAAAAACAACTAAGATATAAGGTATTAAAGATTTTTCTCCATCTCTTTCTAGCAAAACGGCAATTTACAAGGAGTTTATATGGCCGTACTCAACAATGACGTCACGGTTGATGTCGGATCTCTCTGTCTAATCGCCTTCAAATTAACAACTTAAAATGCTTGTATCTAATGTATTTCTAAGCCGATTTTAATTCTAATTTCACCGGACTGCATCTTTTTCCACGGTATTTTAATATTTAATGACGAGACGTAAAAATTTTAATTCAGTCATCATCCCAGACTGTATGTTTTTATTTTTAGTTACCTCAATGATGGAGATCATTTATTAACCGATTTGGGGTGTTATTTTTTGTTTGAGAGGGTATACTTTCCGATTGACCGCATTGTCACCAAGTCAGGATCTAGTGATGGGACCCCAGGAAATTGAGGGAACCTCTTAAATTTCATACGCCATGTCCAACATAACGTGATTCATGTTTTCTCGGAAGCTATTCAGGTATTTGCGACTAGAAGTCATCACCTCAAGAATTTCTCTACCGTACTGAACTGGCGCTGGAGGGATTTTCGACTTTTAGGAGTTGAGGTTAGGTTTTTGAAATGGATGTATTGAACCTTTGTTTTGTTGTATTCTTTTAAGTTACTTCAGTAAGCTGGTATTTTAACTATGTTGTTACATTTTTAAGGATTACCAGGACATCATCGCTTGACACCGAGTTCACTTTAAAAATGTGATGTTGTGATTATTCTTAAATTGTTTTTGACTTTTTAGTATTTTTGAAGTGGGCTTTTATTATTTTTTTACAAGTATGTGATGTGTTCATTATTATGAGTTGATTATCTGTAACAATAATCATATCATGTTGATTATCAGTGCACTTCACCGTTCATTCGTTGAGCCCTAAGATCACATGCACATCATAAGTAGAAGAGAAGAAGAAATCCAAAGAAATGGCATTTTTGGATTTTTATCGCGCGATATCAATCAAGTACCTAATTAACGTTTGCGTTAAAAATGTCTGATTTGGCCCTAAGAATACAGGTCATTCATAATTTTTCGAGTCGAGAATTAATCGAGACGAACATAAATTGTATGTTAATGCATGTTATGTTTGACTTACATTTTAGATTATATTTACATTATTGAGTAATGAAACAGTGCCAAAGCATTATTAATTTCGAAAATGAGGGCGCTACTTTCTTCGCCAAGTGCTCGTCCCAAATGGCAGTGTAGGAATATGGATGGACTAGTTCTCAAAACCACGAAAATATTCTTTTTATGAAACTTTGACACACTGTTATTTATTTTTGTGATGATTATTATAACATTATTTCTTTTTTTATGAATAATTAAATATCTTTGTTTCATTTTGTAAGAGACATGTTAATGTCGAAGTTCCCATAGTGGAGCTCGTTATGTAATTTGGGAATACACCAAATTAATACGAATAGTTAATAATATTTTCGATTATTGAGTTTTTTTGTAAAAATATACGTATATTTTGTGAAGTTTTGATTATTCTCCTTTCTGGAAATCTGTGAGTGATAGTGACAATTTACTGGAAATATTCGTGCGTATTCTAGTTTGTGTTTCGAAATAGGCACCGACAGATAAACTGCTGGAGTCTAGTATAGTAACACTTTCGTGCTATCGGTGACGGGCGAGGCCGCAGATAACAATGCAATCGGTAAAAACGTAACGTCGACCAAACAATCCATGACGCATCAACGGTCATGTCGAAATCAGATTCGAATATAACCAGTTAACAGCAGTGCCGTTGCCTAGCAACCAGTCGCCGCTTACCTACGAGTAGATGACTCAACGAATCGTCGACCACTCGCTCCGAACGTCGAGTGGGTTGACGCGGAAGGCTGCAGCGACGCTGAGTCAGCGAGTAACTGTAGTTGGTTTACTGCAAGACCCATTGAGCCAGATCGGCCTGAGATGGCCGCGTCGCCGTCGCTGGTACGCTTTGATGTGATGCCAATGACATGTTTTTATTTCACGTTAGTCGCGTAATTGTGATGAAGGCGCATTAAACGTGAACTTTCGTAGGTGCATAATAATGTTATAGATCTGAATTGACGTGATGATATAGACCTAAAAGATTTACGGCAAATATGCCGTAAAAGTGGTGAAGGTAGTTATAGTGATTTTTAGGTTCAAAAAACTTTGCGTAATGAAAAGTATAATTGAATTCCGAACCTTATTGGATATGAAATTGGGCGGAAAATGTATCAAGCTTAATAACCGCAGCCAATTCCCTCTTGCGCGTGAGTCATTATCTTTAGAACTTCGTCGAAAAGGAAAGAATTTGTTGACATACTTACTGGGTCTTTTATCTACCAATATAATATGGTCAAGTACTCTTAAAACAAGTATGAGATTGAAACTTTACTAGGAATTTCCTACTAATCACAATTGATTTTTTAAAGAAAAGCTCGTTCAAAAACATCCTTTATTTCTGGGCATGTATAAAATAACTAAATATTGATAAATTGTTGAAACGAGACTATGTTCGTAATCGTCGTTTCATGGTGCTATATGATGTATTAGTGATGTAACAAATATTCGCATTCGCGAATATTTGCATATTCGCAATCGCATTCGCTTTCGCAAAATTCAAGCATAATTTGAAGATAATATTAGGTTGATAAAAATCCATTTATTTCGTTTAGTATTAGATAAAGTAACTAAAGCAATTATCCGTCTTCACTTTATCGTTTGTTATTTTATTTACCATCTACTTCTTCATTGGGTACCAAAGTACCTCGTACCGCCACATATTGGTCTTGTCAACGTGTCAATGTTTTGTCAATATTGCTTTATTTGTTCTGAGTAATGAAAGCTCTACTGTATAAATGAAAGCTGTAAAGTGTACTGTTTTGTTTAGCTACTAGATAATGCAATTAAGTTAGTGTTAAGTCTTAGTATTTATGTAGTAGGTTCGTTTAGGTTATAGAAAATTTAGAAGTTAATTAATTTATTTAGTAGTATTTTTAGTTCCACCATTTTTCTTATGTAAGGTTTGTTCGTTAGGTTTTTTGTGTAAGTTTTTTTTTCTATTATCTTGTAATTTCTATACATATTTATAAAACCAGAGATATATGTTATTATGTTTACGTCGTCCACAATGGTCCTTTCTGAAAACCGGCGTTTCTGTTACAATATGTAACAGGAGCGTTTAGCTGAGAGAGGACCATTTGGCCATCTCTTACTGTTTTTTTTAAATTTTGTAAACATTGCATTATCTACTATGGCCAATAAAGTTTTCTTTTTTTCTAAAATAGTGTAGTACCCACTCCTGTGAATATTGAAGGCTCTACGCTGGAAGTGTTGTTGACGAATATGTTTACCTGGGGCAAATAGTCCAGCTCGGCAAGTCCAACTTCCAGAAAGAGGTAAATCGACGAATCCAACTCGGCTGGACAGCGTTCGAGAAGCTACGCAGCATATTCTCGGTCCATCTGCCGCAGTGTCTCAAGACGAAAGTCTACAATTCGTGCGTGTTGCCAGTGATGACGTACGGAACTCAAAGAAGGCTCAAAGTCACTCAAAGCGCAATGGAGAGGGCTATGCTCGGGGTACGGCCTATGTTCAACAGTGGGCGTCTCTTGGCTGAAATGATGAGTTCGAGTTCATACTGAATATTTCATACATTTAGTAAACCTTCTATTCATTATTGTTTTCTTGCTTTACCACGTGACACACACATTAACGATACATAATATGGAACGGATGTGAAACGTCTAATGAAGTGGCTAATTTGTTGCTAGAAATGCTTTCACCTCTTTCGGATGAAAGCTGCTGCGTGGCCGGGATCAAATTGTGTTGTTGCCATGGTAGGCGACACTTGTAGACATAAGGTTTTAGACCATAAAAATACGTATATATATATATATAATAGATATTTCTCTTAATCCCTTGGATATCATAAACAGTCTTCTATGCAAAACTGCCAACAGCTTTTTTTAAATTTAGCTAGTTGCTACCTATTCTTCTTGGTTAATCAGGTAATCAAGTGTTGTTAATATTTTGTGTGAAGAAATCGCACCTGGTCTGTCAAACTGTGCTTGTTTCGATTATATCGAGCAGTGACGAAACGCGGCAGGATGTACTGCATCCTTGCGTTCACACATGTACCCCAACTGTTTTTTGTCGTCGTCGTGTTGGCGTGTCTATTATTGTGTATGTATGTCAGTCAGTCAGTCTTCGAACGCCCGCAGTCGGAGCAAGTGGGCCGTGGGGCGATAATTACCCACCAGGACGACGGCGGCAGGAGGCACTGGGCATTGTTCTGTTACACTTGTCTCATTAGCGACTAAGTGATTGATTGCTTTTCATATTAAATATTAAATTAACCAGTAGTCAGCATTCTGTTAGAAACTATATTCTCGTGCGGGCCATCCGATTACTGCGGTCTGTATTTTTTTATGGAAAGTCCCATTAAAAGTTACGAATACGCTGTTAACTATGCTTATAAGATTATAAACACCAATTAAAGGCTTTCAGCGCAGTGACAGCTGTTAGCGTTATTAACTGGCTATTAGTTAAACAGCTTATATAGATTTTCAAACGATTGAACGAACAGATTTTCTTAAATCATAGCTAAGGGAAGTGATGACACTCCCGATGGTAGTACGTGCCAAAAAGATAACCTAATGTACGGGTTTCACATGAAATGCTTTCAATATTTGGCTGACTGGAGACGATCTCCATTAGTGCAATCTACCCTTGAATCTACCTGTGTAATTATTATATTTTCTGTCAAGCAATGTATAAATCTGACAATACTCCATGCGATGACTGATTTACATGTTAAAATTTATAAGGGCAGACTGAGGCATTCTTGTTACAAAATGAGGTCTAAACATTAATTATTATGTTAATAAGATTAGATGAGACAACTTCAGAATTAAGACAAGAGACCATGTTTTGTAATAAGATGGAGGGAGTTTACTGCGATTAAACCCTGCACAAACCGGTCTGGTCAGCGCGATGTAGAGGCTAATTCCTTCTCGTCCAACAGCGGGATGTATACGGCTTGAAAACTGAAGATATTAATAATTTTGCACTCCAAAATGTGGCGTGTGTGTGTGTACTGTGTAGGTATCGTTAAAGAAATAGTCGGTTCGTTCGTTTGTATGCTACGGCGTTGGTGTCATGGATAATAAAGCGGGCTACTCACATGCCAACCGCAGGGACAATCTAGGATGTAAAAGTGGGGATGACCCTTAATGTGCACAATATCGTGATGTGTATAGACAAGCAGGGGCAATGCAAGTCAGTGTTCGGATTAAAGTTGAAGTAAGCACACGCGTTGAGAATGGCTCCAATATTATCGAAAAATCATAAGATTGGTATATAGAAATTGCCCCAATCGCGCTACACACGCGGCAACGTGCAGGGCGGCAGGGACAATCTAGGGAGCAAGGCTGGTCTCGCGCCCCTACCACCCCTTTTTTTTTTTTTTTTTTTTGAGGCGGGGGAATCTCTTTACGATTCAACAAGGGGCTGAAAGCTGACAAAGCCGCCCCAAGGATATGCCATTGGACTCGAGTTACCTGGGTAACCCCATACCTGGCTAAACCACCCTCCAGAGCAACTTCTACCTCCGTAGAGACACACTCGGGATCGGCGTTAGCCATTCCCCGAGTGCGCCCCCTGGATTGTAGGCCTGACGCAAGCGCCAGGTCTTACCTCTACGGGGGGGTCAACAAGTGCCATAATTCGACCCCCCAGACGGGCAGGCCAGGGGTAGAAAAGTGTCTCCCGACCGGTTGTCGGCCGGCCGGGCCATTTCATCCCCAGCTTGCTTAAGGGAGTTGGCGGCGCGCGTCCAGGAACGCGCGCCTCCTCCTACCCAACCGCCTGCGCCGGAGCGGTGCGGCGAGAGGGTCAACCTCTCGCGCCCGCTCCGCTGCCTCCTTCTGCGAGATCACTTCCTCGCAGAAGGAGGCGACAGCCTCCCACGCCGTCGCGCTGGTCAGCATCTCGCATGCAACGTTGGCCAGCACGACGGGCGCACCCCTACCTAGGCCCAGCGCGAGGGCTAATGCGTCGCGCTGGGGTCGCCAGGCCGGGCACTCCGAGAGGGTGTGTCCGGCCGTGTCGTCGGGAGCGCCGCAGTGGTGGCACTGCGGCGTCTCCTCCCTCCGTGCGACATGGTGCAGATAATGGCCGAAGCAGCCGTGCCCGGTCATCATCTGCACCATCCGGTAGGTGAGGCTGCCCTGCCGGCGCCCAACCCACTCCTCCAACACTGGACGAACGGCCTCGATCGTCCAGTGGCCGGCAGCTGGGTGGGCGAGCGTCTCGGCCCACTGGCGGAGAGCCTCCCTCTGCGCCAGGAGCCTTGTGCGCGCCACCTCCTGCGGGAGGGGGCGCTCCCCCCGACTCTTCGCTGCCACCCGATGTCGGTGCACGGCCGCAAGGACGCGTGCCTCGACATCCCACGGAGGCGAGCCCGCTAGAACGCAGGCCGCCCCGTGAGAGACCGTGCGGTAGGCCCGCACGGCCCGAGTGGCAATGACCCTCTGCGGCCTACGCAGGAGGGCCACCGTTCGGGGGGCGAGACGCTCCGCCCAAATCGGGGCTCCGTACAGCGCCATCGACTTTATCACCGTCTGATAAAGTCGACGGCTCGCTGCGCCTGGTCCCCCCACGTTGGGGAGGACCCGTCCGAGGGCTGCCGCGGCGGCACACAGCCTTGGGGCGAGGAGCTTAAAGTGCTCCCCGAAATCCCATCGGGGGTCCAGCACCAGACCGAGATACTTCATCGAGCTCTCGATCTGGACTTGCACCCCCTCTACTCGGACACGGAGCCCCGCCTGGGGTCTGCGGCGACGCGGCGGCCTGAACGAAATGGCCGTCGTCTTCTCGACGGCCACGTCCAGCCCGAGGAGGCGGATGCGCCGGACGACCATCGTCGCGCCGACCGACGCCAGGTGGACCGCCTCCTCATACGTGCGCCCCTTCGCCGCGACAAGGGTGTCGTCGGCGAAGCAGACAACCTCCATGTTCGGCAGGAGGTTGCCCCGCAGAACCCAGTTGTACCCCAGGTTCCAGAGCAGAGGGCCCAGCACGGAACCCTGGGGTACTCCCGCCGCCATCGGCCACCTGTGGACGCGACCGTCCGCCCCCTCATACACGATTTCCCTCCCGCGGAGGTAATCGGTGATGAGGGAGCGGAGGTAGAGGGGCACTCCATGAAAACGCAGTGCCTCCTCTATGCATTCGTGGGGGAGGCTGTTGAATGCGTTGCGGATGTCTAATGACACCGTAACGACAACCTCCCCCGCCGACGTGGCCCCCTCAGTCCACCTCTTGAGGTGGGCCACGGCGTCCACGGTGGACCGGCCGGTGCGGAAACCGAACTGGCACTCAGCCAAGTCCGGTCCCGGGCCCTCCAGATGCTCGATGAGCCGGGAAGCGAGAATTTTCTCAAAAAACTTCCCGGCCTCGTCGAGCAGCACCACCGGCCTGTACCCCGACGGGGCATCGGCGGGGCGATTCGGCTTCCGCAGAAGGCAGAGTCGCCCCACCTTCCAGCACTGAGGGAAACGGCCCGAGGCGATGCTCGTATTGAGCACCGCCCGGAACCGCTCCTCCAGGGGGCCCAGTGCCAGGCACAGGACCCTCGCTGGCACCCCGTCCGGTCCCGGCGCCTTCCCCTTCCCCTTGCGCCGGAACCGCTCCCTCACCGCGTCGAACTCGAGGTCCGACACGGGAGGGCCCACTTCCTCCACTTCGAGGGAGGCGCTGGGGGCGACCATCCTCGGGGGCTCGAAGGGTCCAGGGTCGGGGAAGAGCGACCCTAGAACCCTCTGTACAAGCCCCTCGTCCAACTGGTGTATCGGGGGAGCACCGTTTTGGTACTTCCCCCTCACCAGTCGGTACGGCCGTCCCCAGGGGTCGGAGTCGAGGAGCTCTATAAAAGAGTTCCACGACTCCGTTTTGGCCCTCGAGATCTCCGTCTTGAGGGCCTTATTCGCCTCCCTGTACGCCCGACGCAGAGTTTCCTCTTCGTCGGGCGTCCTCCTGGTGGCGCGCCTTCTGCACCGCAGGTAGGCGCGCCTCGCCCTACAACTGGTGGCGCGCAGATCCGCGATGGTCTGCGACCACCAGTATACCTGCCGCTTGCGGGCGGCATGTTTCGCCCGCGGCATGGCGGCGTCGCAGACGACTCTCAGGTCCTCTGCGAAGTGCACCGCCATGCCGTTAGCGTCGCCGGCGAGGTGCGGGGGCAGCTCAGACCACTCCCGCACCATCGCCGCCTCCAGCGCCACGTCGGGCTGGAGGTGCGTCACCGCCCACCGGCGGAAGGCGGCACCCGTCCCCGCTGGAGACGTGGAGGCGTGCGAGGGGGAGACCGAATATCGGACGTACCGGTGGTCCGACATGGTCTCCTCCTCTGCCTCCACTCTCCAGTCCCTCACCCTTGCGGCGAGGGGTGCGGTGGCTAGGGTCACGTCGACGATCGACGAACCCTGCCACCGCACGCACGTCGAGGTGGTCCCTCGGTTGAGGACGTCGAGGCCTAGGCTCATGGCCCAGGACTCGACCAAACGACCCCTGACGTCCGTGGCGGGCGAGCCCCACACGCGCGACTTCGCGTTGAGGTCGCCCGCCACCAAAACTTGCAGGGGCGCCGCCCTCCTCACCACCCCCTCGACCGCAGTCAGGTAGGCCTCGAAGTCTGCCCGACTGCGGTTCGGGGAGAAGTAGGTGGACACCACCACCACTTCTCCCCACTTGACGGCCACGTAACCCGGCCCTCTCTCTCTAACCGAGATGAGGGGGGCCGAGCTGGTGGGCGGCACCACAACGGCCGCCAAGCCGTCGGTGGACTCAGCCCACCTCGTGGACTGAGGCACCGCGTACGGCTCGGCGACCACCGCCAGGTCTATCTGCCACTGTGCCATCGACTGGCACAGGAGATCCTGTGCCGCGGCGCAGTGGTTGATATTGGCTTGGAGGAGATTCCCTGTGGACCTACTGGCCATTGGCGATGTCCATGGGAATCTCCTCCCTGGCGGACAGTGTTGCCCGCCCGGTAGCCGCCACTGTGGCAGCCCTCGGCATCAGTCTTCCCCTCACCGGCGGGGGGTTGCAACTGAGGCCCCCCATCCGGTGAGTGGAAGGCTTGCCGGCGTCGGCGCACACGGCGCACTTTATCTGCCCCTGGCAGGTGGCGGCTGCGTGCCCCTCCGAACCGCAGCGGAAGCAGAGCGCGCTGCGGTCCTTGGCGGAGGGGCACCGCTGCACAGGGTGACCGATCCCCATGCAGCGGAAGCAGCGCATGGGGCGCTGCTCCAGCAGGCGGATGGAGGCGTTGCTCCATCCGACCGCGACTTTGCCAGCGCCTGCGAGGCGTTTGGCCACTTCGATGGGAGCTGACACGTTGGCGGCTCCCATGCCCCTGAGGCCAGGGTGGACAGTGCCCACCCTGATTGCAGAGCGGGGGCACTCCGCCAACGCGGCCAAGGCCTCGCATACCTCCGCCGCGGTCACCGAGTCATCCAGTCCGGTGACTCGAATGTCCGCAGTCTTGGTCGGACGCACCACCTTGGCGGCGTCGCCGAGTACCCCCGCTATGCGTGTGGCGAGCGCGTCAGCCTGCTCCGGCGAGGTGCCCTTCGGGAGCTCCATGATTCGAGCTCCTGTCACCCCAGTCCGAAACGTGGGGCTCCCCACAATTCCCATCTCCCCCAGCTTGATGCTGCCTTTCGCCGTTGCAATGGCAGCGGCGTATGTGGCGCCTTTTGCCACCGCTTCGGGCGACAGGCTGATCACCACCGCCAAGGTCTTGGGTGCCTTAGGCATCTTCGGCTTTGCGGCGCTAGTTGGGGGTGGCGGGGGAGTGGACTTGGCCGGAGCCGTCGCCGCAACCCTCTTTGCTGGCTTCCTGCGCCCCTTCCTTACCACCGTGCTCCAGCCCTCCTTTTCGGGGGGCTTGGAGGTGTCAGGCCTCGAAGGGCCCGCCACCGGCTCAGGAGCCGCAGCTGGAGCCGCCGGGGCCTTCTTCGGCCTCACCTCCCTGGCCTTCTTCGGCAGGTTCGCCTCGGGGGCCAGGGTGGTCACTCCCTTCTTCTTCTTCCCCCCGCTGGGTGCTGGCGGTGCTTCCGCAACAGCAGCGGGGGGTGCCTGCTTGGCGGGCTGACTCTCAGCAGCCTTGTCGCTAGCCAATGGGGGCCTGTGCGACTTGGCCGGCAAGAGGCGCCCGTCCACCTCCAGGCCATCCAGCCTGGCCGCACACATGTTTCCGAAGAGGGACATCATGTCCGATTGGAACGAGTCCATGAATAACATGAACTCGTCCCGGGTCACGATGTCCCCCTTTGGGGCCTCTGCTGCTGCTGCAGCTGGTACCATCACTGCGCCCCTACCACCCTGCCGCAGGGCCAATCTCGGAAATTGCCCCTGCTTGCCTATACACATCACGATATTGTGCCAATTAAGGTCCATCCCCACTTATACACCCTAGATTGCCCCTGCGGTTGGCATGTGAGTAGCCCGCTTAAAATACATACAGTTATTTATACATATTAAATGCGTCTAGGTTAACATTTAAACTTTATATTGAAAATTGAAACGAAAAAGAAGTAAGTATCAACTTGTCATATCAGGACAGTATGACTAAAATAGATTTATTGATCGTTTGTGTATGCTGTCGTAAACATTTTATTTGCTGGTTTGTATTAACGTTTATGATGCAAAGGGCCATGAACAAGACTGTAATTTTCGACTGGCCCTCTTGTATAGTATATGTTAAGTAGTTGAGTAACTTTTCCGGTTGGGTTAAAAGTTCTATGTATGTAGATAGGCGATTGGCAACTTTCACATAAGCATTGCTACGTGTAGTTCACGTTTAAAGTTTTATTTATATAGACTTTTATGCCAGTAATATAAAGTGCCATTTGTAGAAATCTAACATTACTTAAAAGGTCTGATGAACCTCAATTGAACCGGATAGAAGTTTATGTTGCAGTAAATACAGAGTTCGTAAGCCATAATTTATACGGACGTCCCACTTAGGGGCTGGACACATTATACACGGTGTTTCATAATAACCAATAAATAATCAATTCCTTATCTAAAACTAATTATTAAAATGTGTTTACACGTAATGTCAATCAACCCAAAATTTTCATGTATATCATAGTATCATCATCATGTCTGGTAAACAAACACATGATGTACTTACAATAACAACGTAGATCGTGAGTGATCGCAGGCATTGTTTTGGTTATTTTGTGTGCGCGCCATAGATATCGATCTTAGGTTATTCTGGACCCATTTTTGTTGCGGAGTTAATGAATTGTGAGTGATGGGAAGGTTTTTTCCCACTCACATTCGTTAACACGTTGTTTGTAAATAGATTTCAGGTTTTTACGCGTCTATGAAGCTACGATCCGTGGACAGGACAGTAAGCCTTGAAGTCGAAGATCTAATGCATAAAATCATAAATCAATCCTGTCTTTTAAGAAAGAAGTAACGAAATTAAAGATCTCATGTTTTTGTGTAATGCGACATGATAGATGGACGTAAAAATTTGAGGCGATGTAAAAAAGTTTCACATTAAATAAAGAAAAAATATTTTATCTCGTCATAATTTGAAAGAGTGAAATCAAAAGTAGATAGATGAGTAGCAAGATAATGCACGTGAATGGAACAATACCAAAAGTTTCATTGAGGTTGATTTTATTTTGCAATGCAACAATAGCAATAGTAGGAAATTGTTAATATTATTCCTCTGTCCTTTTAAGGCTCCAACGTAACGGAGCTTTTTCTTCATATAATTCTATCAACTATGTACATACATAACAAACTATGTTATTAAATATTGTTCTTCTTTGTTTTCAGGTAATGTCCCAGTGTACTCAAATTAATCACGCTTGTCAATTAAGCAATCTGCCCGTAAGTACATTCTGGTAGTAACTATTAAGTAATCTGTGATTCTGTGCTAATCAGTATAAAACTCGCGCAAAACGATGTTAAGGTTACAAAAATAGCTATAAACATTATTCCATGTTTTTATGGTAGTCACTGATAGACGTAACATACAATTTTCATTAATGACTGACATAAAATTTATTTAGTAGTATATGTAGACAGTGATGTTTACGTATACTACCTACAGTGCAATCTTGCCACCGTGCATGTATGTTTATTCGTACGAATATGACCTTGGAGCTCTTTCCCCTTTGTACCCTTACTACAAGTAGCTCATCCAGGTCGCTGCACCGGCGTAAAGCCGTAGGCCACCGTGACTGCCCACTGGCCACGCGTTCCGAAATAATCGTATTTATTTTGAGATTATTCAATAACATCAGAACGGGGGTGTCGCTACACACGTACTCCACTTTTACCTCGCTCTCCCACCACAATTTAATTCACAACTGGTGAAACGGCAATTATTAAAAGCAATTTAGAAACCATACCTAATTTTTACGACCTCTCAAAACACGTGATGGTAATGGCAGAAAAGCAGTTAAACTAAAAAGTAAAACAGCACGAGCTAGCAATGAGTCATGCCGGGCTTGAATATCTTGATATCGATATGGAAACGGTCTGCTCGTTAATGCGACTCCACGATACCTGTCCGGGTGTCTGAATGGAGTCAATGGAGATGAGTGTGGTGATAATGCGGATTGCGGACTGCGGTCGCGAATCGCGTTGCACTGCCGTCACTCGATACTGCTTCCGTGGCTCGACCACGCTGCAACACAATGGAACAATGCATTTAATCCGTTTTATTTTGCTACTAGTGCTACGTATCGGTTGATGACAATACACAGACAGTCGAACGATGAGACACGTAAATGACACACAATCATACTTGCTGTAATCACACATGAAATCTTTCTATGATATATTTTATGGGCAACCACTCCCATGCCAGAGTTGTGGGTAGATTGCAGGCAATATTTTAAAACTGCTATTTTTTCGAAAGATGGCATGGCACCCATCATCGAATCAGACGCTTCATGATAAAGAAATACACTCGCGAGCAAAAGTTTGGAATCAGTTACTTGAAATTGGTTCCGCGTGATCTTGCTTACTAAATAAATTTTTAATAATCATAAAAATGACATCATGTTAAAGGTGCAACTGTCCACTTCAAATCGATATAAAATTAATTCATATCGAGCCCGTAATTGTGGAGTTATCCCGGATTAAGTGAAGGAGGTAGGAAAACAAGGAAATAGGGAAAAATAATGAATGAATAAAACAACAAAAATTATTAAATAAAAATTTTATTTACCTTTAAAAATAAGTGTCAATATTTTGTGTTCCCTCCCCTCGCCCTAATAACTGCTCCAAGACGATTCTTCATAGACCTGATCAGCTTCTGAATTGATTCTTGTGGAATACCTTCCCACTCCTCAATCAACGCTGATTTCAGCTCATTCAGACATGAAGGAGCAGGAGTTCTGGAACGAACCTTCCTCTTCAGTTCATCCCACAAGTGCTCAATGGGATTCAAGTCAGGGCTGAGCGCTGGCCAGTCCAATGTGGCAATACCGACTTCTTCGAGGTATTCCGTTGTTATACGGGCAGTGTGACAACGAGCGTTATCGTGCATAAGGAGGAAGTCATCACCGATGTATCCCGCATAGGGAACGACATGTTCCAGGAGAATATCGGAAATGTACCGGTCCGAAGTTAGACCGCCTCCTCGTCCCCCGCCAGGCACGAAAACAAGCTCGGTTTTACCATCGAAGGAAATGCCAGCCCACATCATACAAGAGCCGCCCCCATAAGCCACTGTTTCAGCGACACAGCACTGTGCAAATCGCTCCCCAGGCCGCCTGTAGACCCGTCCTCTTCTGTCGCTACCGTGCAAACACATCCTGCTTTCGTCGGAGAACAGGACTTGCCTCCATTGCTCAACCTCCCAATCAAGATGGGTGCGAGCAAACTGAAGGCGTGCTTGTCGGTGAGCTGCCGTGAGTTTCGGGCCTGTGGCAGGCCTTTTTGGAGTCAGATTCGCTTGCTTGAGTCGTCGACGAACTGTCCACTCGCTGGCTGCTACCCCACGAACATCTCGGAGCTCCTGTTAATTTCAATGGTCAATTTGAAATCAATAATATCGATGGAACGGTCTCGCGCCCACTCATAACCAGAAACATGGATGAAACACATAACACAGAATATACTGGGTTACTTTTAATGTTTGTGTGCTTGTTTAGACAAGTAAACCGAACAACTCTTAGAGTCCCCTCAGACTGCAGACTTTATATCGACCGATAGTTTAGTCGGGTTGGGCTGCTAGTGCGCACACTGGACCAACAAAACAGTTGGGCTGGAGTTCGAAGTGAGTGTGCAGACCAGCCTACAAATAGTCGGCCGATAGATTACATTGGCTAGAGTTGGTGAAGAGATCAGTCGTGTGGCATGTTGCCTAGAACTATTCTTCTTGCTTTAAACTTAAAAAAAAGAAGAGAAAGGATGAAGAAGAGAAATCGAGAGTACTGGGTGCATCCAATTTACAGTAATAGATTATTGCAAGGAAATTTTTACACAACTGCTTCAAAGACAGGGATCTTTACTATACTTTCCCATTGTTTTTTTTTCAGATTAACATCTGAGTACTCTTCAAGTTTTTTTTATATATAGTGCGGGTTTTTCAATTTCTTGAAATCTTGAATTAAATTTTCGATGATTTTTATACAAATTAAGAAGCCGACCAAACTATCGGCCGATAAAAAGTCTGCAGTCTGCGGGGACGCTTACAATCAATCTTAAAAAACCGCGACCAATCTTGAAATCGCGTTAAAAAATCTGCTGTTCAATACATTTAGGTTCAGTGGATAATGAGTGGATGTTGAACATTTGTATGGAAAAGCCGATTATTTTTCCGTTTTCAAGATAGGTCCCATAGTAATAGCTGTTTAGTTTGCTTGTTTGAACAAGCACACAAAATTTTGATCCTTCTTGAGAATAAATCCGGTATATCTCTGCCGGTAGTTATAAAATATTTTACAAAAAATAAAAACCGACTTCAAAAACACTGAAAAGTTAAAAATAATATAAGAATAGGTACAGACAACATCACACTTCTATATTGAAGTCGGCGCCAAACGATGATCTCCCTAGAAAGTCTTAAATTTTTTTTGAAGTCGGTTTTTATTTTTTGTAAAATATTTTTAACTTTTTAGTGAAAGAAACCCTAATTAAATACAAGCTCACCGAAGGTGAGCTGGTTTTTGATTAGCGTTTCCCTCAATTTTCATGGGACCCCATCATCAGATCCTGAAGTCGGTTAAAAATATTAATGATTATATCTCTAGCTGTTCGCCAGTTCCTTTTGCATGTTCTTGAAATCAAACTATGATATGGTTCCCTTTTCGTACAAACTGCCATTCTAATTAATTTTTATTTTAATGGTAGATTCGTGAAATTGTTATTTATTAGCAAAGAAATAGTTATACAGTTACGGAAGTGTAGTGACAGAACCCTTTTGAACTACAATGTTAAGTCCGTAATATTTCTTCAAATCGTTCATAATCGCAATGATAGGTCAATGCGTCAGAGTATTTTTAATTTATTTGTGATAACGCCGGTAGTAAACTGTTCAAGAGAAGCCGTTATCGCTTTGCCGATTATTTTGCCATTTAAATAGATTTGCGTTTATATTTCTGTTTGGTGCAAATTACCATAGAATAGAACTGCTTGATAAAAATATCTTTCGAAGTGATTGTGTGTCAGTTCACCGTGTGTGTTCTTGCGTGTTTAATTTTTCATCCTCCATTGTTTCAGTTTTCCGACACAATTGTAGTTCATTCACAATAGCCGAATGTGTGAATTCCATAAATTCTATATTCTGCATTAAACGATGTAGATGATGTAGTGGAACATCAGACAAATTATAAGCCACTAACTGCCCGCGAACTACGTTTCGCCTTAAAAGCGTTCTTAGTTTCGTTTCTTCTAAATTTTTCCCATTTTAGCAACATTTTTATTGATTCTCCTCTCCTATTAGTCATAGCGTGATATTACCTACATAGCCAAAAGCCTTTTTCGATAAATGGACTATCCAACACAAAAATAATTGTTCAATTCGGACCAGTAGTTCCATAGATTAGCGCGTTCAACCAAATAAACAAACTCTCTAATTCAGCTTTATAATATTATTAAGTATAGACACGGTACATGTTATAGATTACATACACATGAGTATGATGACCATACATTCTGTGGAAGATGGCCGCCTATGGGCTCTTGGGTGGTACGAAATGTCGAAATCCAATTGAACAGAAGGAACTTGTGAATGAATGAATGGACGAATTAAGTGATATACAGTCCCTAAAACAATGGATAAACCTGTAACTATAGATAGATTTCATCATGGCCTCCCTTACTACAAATTTTAACTATGGCCTCCCTTACCACAAATGTTAAAAATATAACGGTTTTAGAGATATTGATTGTTTTTGAATTTTTTGGAAATTTCCAAATGCGATTAGTTTTTATAGTGCCATTTCTACAAATGGGGAGGTATTTCGATTTCATTTTTTTCCATTTCACAAGCGATAGTTCAGCTATCAAAAACAAAGACTTAAATTGAACAAACAGGCATAGTGTTTGAAAAAAATTAAAACACAAATAAAATTTAAAATTGAATTATTTTCTTTCATGTTTGATCAGCTACAGTGTAAAAAAATGTAGGACGCTCATCGTACCCATCATCTTAAAAACTTGCTTAGCTATTCTAGATTCCAAAAAGGTATCATATAAGCCTAGGTATTAATATTTTTAATTTCATGACTACTTGAATAGCAAATAGTATAAAAACTTCAAAAAACTGATTTTGTCGTAATAATAACTCTAAGGTTCTGTCTTCTGTGTTAATGTAAAGGTATAATGAGCCTAGGTATTCTGTATTTTTTAATCTTATGGCTACTTAAAGAGTATGAAAATTTCAAAGTACCCGGTAAAAAGCATATTTATTCTTTAAAAAATCAAATTGACCGTACACGTCCTAGACCTTTAATAAAATTATGTTTAATGAGGTGCGCTTGATGTAAGCAAGCTTGTGAAATGGAAAAAAATCGAAATACCACTCCATTTGTAGAAATGGCACTATATAAACTAATCGCACTTGGAAATTTTCAAAAAGTTCAAAAACAATAAATTTCTCTGAAACCGTGATATTTTCACTAAGGTCAAAATTTGTGAACGGACGCCACGATAAAGTCTATCTATAGTTACAGGTTTATCCATTGTTTTAGGGACACCTGTATATGTTATCGTAATTTTGAACAATTGAGCATAGGTATTTGGTAACGATTATAATGTGTATTTCGTATAATGTTAGTTTTTTGTCGAGCTGATAAGCTTTTTTTCTCGTGCCTCTGATCTTATCACTTTTACAAAACGTTAATGGGGATGGTAAGGAAAATCTTGAATATTTTGATTATCTTTTGCTCTATGGGTTCTGTTATCGAAATGTCTGTTTATATTCGACATACGCCGACGTCTGCCGATATGACGATGCCGGTGGCTGCGGGCGGCGGCGGCGGCGGCTATCTATTGATCGCGCATGCACCTCCCGCCTGGGCTGCTGCCCCGGGCCCCGCGCTCCGTCCGACACCCCCCCCCCCCATCCCCTCACCCCCCAAAGCTTCGGTGGCCCCCGAACGCCGGTGGCGGCGGCGGCGGCTGCAGCAACAGGCGACGCTGCTCTCTCTCTGGACGCTGCAGTTACCTCTTCTATCTATCCGATGTAATTTTTTCGACTCTATTGTTTTATCGATGAGTAGGTAGGTAGGTAGGAAATTAGCAAGTTTTGCCTTTTTTTTTTATTTAGGTGGAAGTCTTTTTTAATTTCAAGGATGTAGGATATTTGTTTACACCCAGCACACAGGTGTGCTCGGCGTTTGTTTACTATTTTAACATGCAGGTATTGAATTTTGTGTTTGACTCTGAGTCGTATCGTACCGTACGTAACTTCTCTTTATGATTTTATCGATTTTAAAAATAAACAATGATAATAAATAATGATTTATTCGGCAATAGGTATTTTGCGGTTGTTGTACGCAAAATATTTAGTATCTTATCTTGAAAAATACATAACATAGTCTAAATCATTTTGGAGACAGAGAGTAGATATAACTCATCATAGTCGAAGGGCAAATAAAATACAACTTTTTCAAAGCTTTGTCATTTTTCTAACCTCGAGACACTTGTGATTGTGACAATGAAACTATGACATTATTGTTTGACTTTTTGTTATTTAGAATTATAAGTTTTGAAATAATAATATAATCAATGTGTAAATTATAACATTTTTTATCAATAATCGTGCGATGTACATTATTCTCTAGTAATAATTTTCTTATTAACCGGTCTTTACGTACTAATGGAAGTGAAATTTCGCCATTCACCGTATCTCCCGTATGGTCTAGTGGCTAGGATACCTGGCTTTCACCCAGGAGGCTCGGGTTCGATTCCCGGTACGGGAATTGTTTTCTTTTTTTTTACTTTATTTTCTTAAAATTTTGCGTTGGTTTGGGAATTTTTATGTTACTCGAAGAACTTGAAGGAAACAAAAGTTTGGGTCAGTTTGAAGCACGGCACTCGACCTGAGTGCCTTTCGCTCGAGTGGGTCTCGCCGTGAAGCACCGCCGTAATGGCCATCCGCCACTCCACTTCAGAGCACTCAACCCCAAGCACTGCTGGCTGGACAATGGAAAATTATCTGTGGTGTATCAGGCACGCCCACTCTCCATCCAACAACCCACTTATTGTCTTACTCTACACTTATTTATAGCGATCGCTTTCAATCGACTGTCGTTGCGGCGTCAATATAAGATTTTATCACAATTGTCTTTTTAAAGGAGAATATACCTATAGTCGAGAACAAGTGACACAAGGTCAAATGTCATGTCAAACTGTAAAATCTACCTTTTGTCCTGGGTAATATTGGCTTTCAAGTTGGTTTATGTTGTCTTGATATTTTTTTAATTACACAATTGTGAGACAGACAGAACCGGCTGCGCAGCGAGCGTCAGGTCAGGCTCAATGATATTTTCCTTTTTATTAAATTATCATTGGTCGAGCTAGCGACATTTGTCGCCAATAAATCTTTATAATCCTAAGTGAACGCACTCGTTTCAAATACTGGCTGCCCCATTCTACCGAACCCAGAATCCGAGGTGGGCGAACGACCTACCTTATTTCGGGAAATAAATATTTTCATCTTTCACGCGAATCTAAGAAACAGGTTAAGATGCACTGTAGCCACTAGGGTCGGCGGACTAAGCACGATGAAAGCACATAAGTCAAAAAATGCTTTAATTTTTTATTAAGCCAACAAAGTTACTTTAAATTAATACGTCGACGGACTAAAGCACATAAGTCAAAGCCGTTTGTTTCCATTTCAGTTCGAAGGCGTACCTACCTAAACTACCTAATCCACCTTATTCTCTTTATATTATGCGATGTTATAAACAACATAAGTGGACTTATGTCAAAGGGACACGTAAAGTTTTTACACTTTATGAGCTGATAGTATGACTTATGTTATTAGGAACATGTGAAGTGTATGATTTTATCGGTTTGTTAACATGAGGGTAGGCGATTCAGAAAGTAATTTATTGCCTAGAAACAAACAATGCCTTCCATGGCATCTGGATACACAGGTGAAATGTCTGTTGCTCAAGAAATGGAGTTTTCGAGTGATGATTCAGTCTAGGATCCCCATTATGTACTATCAGACGGCGGAAATGTTTTATCAAGTTCTGGTAACGAATCCATTCCTGATGTTACGCCTCGAAGCTCCGGTACGACACACACCACTATTGCTTCTTCGAAAAGAAGTATTGGCTTCAGGAAACAAGAAAAAGAAGTAAAAAGAAAACAACATTAAAGGGAAAAATTGTTGCTGGTATAAAATGACAGAGCTTCCAACCTTTCGAATGAAATCTTAAGAGCGTTTCATTAAATGATAGACAGACTTTCGAAGAATACTGACTTATAAAGCTTCCAAGAGATCTACTTATAAGATCGAAGACAAAGCTAGTGAGAGGCGATAGACATTCGATCCTAACTGTCATAAATCTCGGACCAAAACATATTAAAGGAAAACCTCATTTTTTAAATTTAGTTTGATATAAAGAGGTACTGTTGTACCAGACAGTGTTCCAGTACAACCACAACACCTACAGCCACTGCCAATATCCAAAGCAAAAAAAAGAAGATTTGATTGCTTTACTAACATTGATTCCTAACGTTTTTCATGATTTTTATAGATAGAGGTTTACCTACTGCAGACGACATACGAAATACTGGCCCTAGTCGTATCAAAATATTGAGGATAATGATAATTAGATAGTTAGATAGTTTTTATATATTTTCGTTTTCTTTTTTATAAAATTACATTTATTTTTTACACTTCTTTTAGTATAATTTAATTGTTCCATATTACCTAAGTCAAAGGTATAGATTTAGGTATAGTCATAAGGCTAATGTTCTTATTGACATACTTAAGTTAAAAAAATTGCTGTAATAGTAGATGTTTTTATCGTTGTTTACATGCATGATAATATTATTTTAGTACACCCCAATAAAGCTTAATCCACCATCACCACCATCACAGCCCATATACGTCCCCACCGAGGAGCTCGAGCCTACCCTATGTTAGGGTGATTAGGCCTTAGTCAACCACGCTGGCCCAGTGCGGATTGGTCGACTTCACATACATCATTGAATTTCTTCGCAGATGTATGCAGGTTGCCTCACGATGTTTTCCTTCACCGTAGGAGCGTCAGACAAATGTACATATGAAATTCGAAACGAAAAACACATTGGTACATGGCGGGTCTCGAACCCCGACCCCCCGATTGGAAGGCAAGTGCAGAGTCCACTGCGCCACCGACGCTCCTTAATAAATACTTATTATTATAAATATAGCTTAATAAATACTTATTATTATATTTTTAAAACAGTTTATTGATGTTCCTGAAAAGTAGCACTTTTTGACATATGTGGTTTAGTCTGCCAGACCTAGCATTAAGTCTGCATGTTTACCAACTTTGTTATTCAAAAAAGTTACAGGAAACTTGCTTTTAAAGTGGTTATAGTAGGTGCTGTCGCGGGTAAAGAAGACTCAGTTAATCGTTTGACAGAAATCCGGACTGGTCAGTTATATTTTTGTGTAAGCTCATCTCATATACGATTATGGCTACCCGGTGTATAAATAATTGATATGTAATTAAAAAATTACCTTCATTTTTTATCTATAATTTTAATAGCACAATTATTACTCAATGTAATGTTGTGTGTTATCTTTAAAATTACGACGAATAGTCTTTTTATTTTACAAGGTTTGTTTATTATATGAACCAAATTCAGCCTGCGAAAGACGGTTGCATAAAAATGTTATTAGGTATTGATTTAATGAAATGCCATAAAGCTTGTGAGTTCAGATGTCATGCTCGCTGGTTTACTTTATTACGTTAATTAATTAGTAATGCACTGTTGCACCATTGTTAACTGTTATGAACCAATGGGTGGGTTTTATAAATTAATAGTGCTACTACATTTTGCTCGATCTAATTCGATTTGCGTGGTTAGCAATATTTAGATGACCACAAAATATGTTCATATAATTTTCCCTAATAATTATGACTATCATCCATCTATCATCCGATAGTATTTTTCTATATCTGTCTGTTATTTGGGGGTTGCTGTGGGCGACGAGTAGCGACCCTCAGCGAGCCACTGCAGGTGCGATCTATTATGACCGACCCCTCTTTTTAAAGGTCTCACAAATAGGCGTCTAGCGTTAAAATAGCCTATAAACTTTTTTGGAGACAGAGCCTTTATTACCTCATAAGGTGGCAGACTAGCAGGCCAATTATGGATCTTTCATCGTATGACATGGTACTCGTATAAATTTGAGAAAAAGAAGTGAGTCATGAAATACTGCATTTCGTATTACCGATCTCCAATGGTATCATCACTATGGCATAATTTCAATGAAGTCACCATTATATAATGAACAAATGATCAAAAACTTGTCCGAAAATCGTATTTTTCGTTTTGCACTACGATATTATATGATATCATTTGCAAAACCATGAGATCGGTAATAGGCCCGTAGGTCCGCCCAGAGATCGGCTCCTTGTGTCGATGAGAGCATAGCATTCACAGAAGATTGTGAACTGTTGTGTGTTGGCTGGAAGAAATCTCTGTAAGATATTACTTCATCTTATTACCTGTTATCATTGTATTATGTAATTTATGAACAATAAAGAGTATTATAAGATATAGTAAAAAGCAAAGGCATTAAAATGAAAATTATTAGCTACGGCAGCAGAAATTTAGCAAGAGATCATCAAGAAGATTATTTTAAGATGAATTCTAAAAAAAGACGAAGCACGGAGTTCCAAGTCCTACGCAAACAAAGCGAACAAAGGATCAATACTAAACACTTCAGGGCCGTCTGCTTATTATGCCCATTAAATGCGCGAATCAGATAATTGATTGTGTTATTTTGACTAATCCAAATTGTATTATAGTAGCTTGAAGATAGAAATAATAGTGTATAATAGTAGTAACACCTAGTATAACAAATAGCTTACGAATGTGGTGGCATTTTGATTAGGCAATACCTATTTCATGACTTCTTTGAAGTTCCTATGAAACCGATTACAACTATCAGTATTATTATAATCTGTGCAAATCAGTATTATTATAATCTGTGCAGTACTGTTGCGTTATCAAGTGTTGAATTCGTGTGCCATCCATAGCTGGAACAATAAAACACATGTTAAAATACTTAATTATGTAACCTTGAAGATAATTGTTCGTGTATTCATTCTTGTGGTTCCTTTAACCTCTTGCGCTCTAGTACTCTAAATCTTAAATCAAGGGCCGTTCTATTGTTTATATTAGATTCAAACTTGTACTAATTGACGAAAAAACTGCGGTAGCCCTCAGTTTTCGAATTTCCAATAAAAATGAAAACAGTTTTAATGAAAATACAATGTGAAATAGGCATATTATGCCACATAAAGAGGTTTGGTCACATAAGAAGCTATTAGTAAAATTTCACCGTTGTTCTTTTTTGGATATTTTGACAAGGTATGTAGGTAGGACCTACTTATATATGAATTCGTAAAATACTACTTAGTCTGCTACTTAGGGTGCGAACAATTATTTAACGTTCTATTGTCATTTATGGGTCAATCAACTATTTTACAAGACATTTTCAACAAAAATATTTTTCACATCGGCATTTTTTTTCTCAATTACAATTTGGTGAGAGCGTTAGAAAATACTTTAAACTATGTTAGTCTAGAGGGGCCGCGACGTTAACTGAATATTTTCGCTGATATATGTTAAAAAGCAGATCATGTACCTCAAATTGTGTCTCTTCTGTTACCAGCATTCAAAATGAATTATATGCTAAATGAAACAATTTATATTATTTATGTAATTTTTATTTAATTACTTATTTTTAATCAACTTTTTTGGCTTTCTCAGTCTAAGTGATTCATTAACTTTTATTATAAATTTAATCAACATGTTGTCACTGACGTTACTTGATAGTAATTAAAAAAGAGTTATTTTAAGATAAAACAAAATATAAACATCTCAGCATAAAAAAAGATATCTGCCTATACGCTAATATATAAACTGTAGTTATTAGTAAAAAAAATCAACAAATTAATCAATCAAAAACATTTATTTAATTTTGGGGACAGTTAGTAACTCCAGATACAAATTTAGGTAACACCTAAGACAAAATAACAAAATTCTAAGAAAAATCAACAATTACGTTAAAACATGTTCTTAACTGCAGCACTACCATAATGGATATAATTTTTTTTTCAAAAATATCAACAGGAACATCGAATTTATATAGTTCTTTACCTAATTTAGTCGGAGTCGGTAATATTTTAATGATATCTTCGAAATTCACATAGCTTACATCTTTTCTATCAAGTCGAAATGTTTTTGCGTTATCATTAACAGCTCTTAAAAACATCACTTTTACTTCTCCATCCTCTTCAATTGATGCCATAGCTCTGCAAACAGGAATATGTTTTCTTTTTTTTACTGTTGCTATAAACATAAACATGCAAGAAATCACCAGCTGACACTTGTCGCGGAGTCCCGTAATTACTCGTTGAAGCAAGCTGTTTTACATAATCTGCAGTGTGATATAAAGACTTGTCGCAATTTTTTTTCTTCTGTGAATACTTCGTCATAACTCTCCGAGGGAAGATCCATACACTGCCCTATAAAAGCTTCGACGAGGTGGTACATTCTGGATTTCCTTCTACTCTGAAGGAAATCCAGAATGTACCACCTGCAAGTGACATATCTTCGTCTGAAGACAACTCTTTTTGCACAGGATCTGGCTCCGCTAGCTTAAAATCTACTCGCCTCTCAAGCTGGGAGGTCTTTTGTAGAGTAGGCTTGATATTTACTTCATAAACTTTGGGACTAAAACAGTTACAAAAGCCTCTCTTTGTTGAATCGCAAAAGCAACTAAGCCATCTATATTTTAAAGAGCTGCGCCGTTCTGTGAACACGTTATGAACTTGAAGAGTTCCATTTAGTCTTGGTATTGATTGTGGTAGCTCGTCGTGTATTTCCTTAATAGAATGTTCGTCTATCAAGAAAAGCTTGATTTTACTGATATCTTTCAATTTAGCGAAAAACTCTGTAGCGTTTGGAATGTCTCTGCCTGCAACAACGATTTTATCAGCAGTTCTCTTTAAAAATCCGCCAACTCCATCTGCAGGGCCTTTTCCATGCCCCGCCTCGAAAACGGACCATGTCGTAGCAGAAAACCTAAAGTCAAAAAATTTTGTGGCAAGCAAATAAAAATTTTGCTTCTGACGGTATTGAGTAGATGGGCCGTCGGAAAAGATTTTTTTTTTAAATTTATTATACATAGTATACAAGTTACAAGTAGTTTCACATGAAAGCCTCGCAAACCACTTTCGTGGTTGACTGCGTACTGTATCTACAGCTCCATGTTCTTTTCTGACTGCAGATAGCTGCAGGCTGATGACAACTGGATGCTGATATTGAACAGAATGAATTCGTTGCATAATTACAATGACAATATCATTATTTTATATTGTTTGCGTAAAGAGTTAAGTCTATCATACTAATAATAGATAAAATTATTTTCATTTAGTATTAAATGTGCATTAGTTACTAATAATAATTGTGAATGTCTTTAAAGTTACCATTAATGTCTATGGAGTTACCATCAGAGTAACTCAATATACTAGTAACTCAGCATACAAATAATGTATTCTGCTCACAAAAATAAATAAATTGAGACAATATACTTTAAACACATAGGTAGGCTTAACACATGTACGATTTACTTTAAATTAATATAATTAGTAATAATAAACAAATTACATACTTCGAGAAAATTTGATCACTCAGCAGACAGCACAAAAAGGTACGCTACTACTCCAAATGTTCGTGGCTGACTGAGGCTCGCCGGTGGTGATCGCCCTGTATTTCCGGCGAACTACGTCATACCTTCTTAATTCAAAAGCCGTCAACAGCAAGTGATGCCATCTATTAGTACATTTACGCAACTTAGTGAAGTAACTCAGTATACAAGAATGAACCTAAATATCTGAGGGACAAGGCATCGAATTTAAATAAAATTAAACTACGCGATCTTTAAACGGCTAGTGGCTATGCAAACTATTACAAATCTACTGGTTAGAGTAATCTACTTAAAACAAAGAATGATTTTAAAAATAAAACTGTTTTAAGTAAAGTGTTTGGAAGCTATGTGGAGCTGGGACGAGGTTTTTTTGTATGGAAGTAATATTTTGTATACTGAGTTACCACAAAATAAATAATTAATACGACAATTTCTTATATATAATCACGTTTATCACGATGCCTATTAACTACTGATACGCGAGTTATGCTATTTAAGACTGAATTCGTTATAAGTTTGCCATATTTTGTTAACAACTGCTAGGGACACGAAAATGTAGGTAAATAGTTGAATGACCCTTATATCTGTGGTTCAAGGCCTGTGGCACCTATTTTACCTACTATACTATATATATAGTCCATGTACGACCATGGCTTAATCAATAATACCGTCCTCTAGATCATTCATTGAACAATATATTAAAATAATAATAATATATATTATGTTGTACTACACCAATAGTTATACACTTTTAGAGGTTAATCAATTGCGTTCTGTGGTTTTACCTGTGAGTGAAAGTATCAATTTCGTTGGGGTATTGGTATAATAAGTAACCTTTTCAACCTCTGGGGTGCTATCCCCATTATTCTATATTTCGAGTATAATAGAAATCTTTTAAATGTGTAATCTGTCTGAAGACTTCTATATTCAAACTGGCGGTCTGGCCGTATGCTTTCGGAGTAAAGTGGTAGGTACTGCGAATGTTTCTTTACGGTTGGGCGCCACAAAATTAATGTTGGCATGGCGTAATGCGTTGCGTACGTCGCCGACGCAGCCGACCGCGGCGGCCGACGGCCAAGGTCATCCAGGTCTACCGTGATGCTATTATCAATAGACAACTTAGAAATAATGCTACCTTCCGGTTTCAAAAAAAATCAACGATCTTTCTTGTCTTTAACCGTTTAATTATTGAAATTCAACAAGCTTATAATAACCGCCTAAGAAGGGAGATGGTCACCGAAAGTCACTGGATGCAGGCAGTCGAAGGTCTCTATGCCCAACAGTAGTATTTACTAAGTATGCAATTTGTGTGTTACAAGAGAAACGATTTTAATAAAAATATATTTCACATGTTGTACTCATGATACGTAAGTATATCTAAACTTTTAAACACAAACTAAAAATAAAAGTTCAGTAACTTTATATTTATTAAAGATTGAATATATTGATTTTTCGGTAATTAACTTATAAATAAAATTTGCATAAAAAATAATATAAAAAAAACATTGGGCTCGTCCGGGATTTGAACCCGGGACCTCTCGCACCCTAAGCGAAAATCATACCCCTAGACCAACGAGCCGTTGCAGATATTGACGAAATAACGCTCACAATTTCTCACGTCACGTTGCGATATCACATTTGTACGATTCCATAATTATGTAGTGGATTAGATTGAATTTGACAAAACGTTACAATAAAAATGTGAATTATTAGTCTAGATCTAGAACCAAGTAAAATTAATTAGCCTGGTTTTAGAATACAAACAAAATATTAAAACACCGTAAACGGACAATAATAAACACAATTAATTGATTGTTTTGTTCTTTATTCGGCTAATTAATGTTTTTGTACATTTTAATTCCAGCAAAAATGATTCAATAAATCCTAAACAATAGCAGAACTACTACTTGACGCGTCGTTTTCGTGACAAAATTGTGTGTGGCAATAGAGGATGTTATGAATGCGATTTCTCGATAAACATAATTAGATAGACGCTCATTATTAGCATAGACGATTTATATCATCCTTGTTATTAGTGAGTTCTTCTCATCAACACACCATCTGTGGGCTGTCTGCTAAAACTGTATCACGGACCGACAATTGATCAATTGAACGGTTGACGTGGCCCGCCCCATCCGCGCCTTCTTAAATTGACCTAAACAGGTCACTAAGCTTCGAACACCAGGAACCACCTTACACCTCTACACATAAAGTGCATATTTATAAAGCCAGCTCTATTGCATTTATAAGGGCAACACATACCACTACACGAGGTATAAATAATTCTACGTGGGCAGGAATACAGTTCATATTTGCTCATTCAAGCTTCCGAGGGCTATTATATTGGATCGCGAGCTTGATGAGATGCAATTGAAGACGCTCCGAGATAAAACTCTTGTGAGCATAACTGTGCTGTGCTAGATTAAGCTGCGCCCTGTGTAATTTGAATATCTTCTATAGTTAAAGAAGTTTCTCTGGTTAAAAGAAACCGGTTGAATTGAAATGAATGTTAAGGTTTGTTATGGTTGTTATACGTACCTCGAAATATGATAACGAGAAAGGACTGGTTTATTTAAGTGCAATTTGGCGCCTCCCCTTTTTTTCTTTTTTATACAATTAAGTTGGCAGACAAGCATACTGCCCACCTGAAGGTAAGTGGTAACAGTCACCTATATAGGCTATAGTACATGTGGCTCTTGTGAGATTCGCAGTAATTCTGCAATCCCTACAAGAACCATAGTGTACGTTGCCAACTTATGACATAAGATGTAAAGTCACGGTACCCAGTAATTTCACTGCCATATCTTACTCTTCAAACCGGAACACAGCAATGCAAGCACTGCTGCTTGGCGGCAGAAATAGGTAAGACGGAGGTATCCAAGCAGGCGACCCTGGTAGAGAGTCTTCTTCCTATGGCATTCTGCGACCGATGCGTCAATAGTACGTACCAATGATGATGTCAGCTTTCGGCCACACGCGATCCCAACCTCTGAAGCGGCGTCATACATTTTCAATGTTCATACTTTATTATATACACTTCATACTTTATTTGCAACTATGTATTGCGGCACAGATAGCAGCCGCGCGCGGTTACGCCATCAGCTTACTTGTACACCTGCAGCTTGGACCGAAGATATCTATGAGAGGAACACAAAATTGGTGTTTCCCATCTAAAATTAGACCGATTCAATTACATGTTTTATTAAAAATTAAAGAAAGGGTTTGGCTTAGTTTTTGAAGATTTAACTTCACAAAAAAGGGTATGCATAGAAACTTGCTAATAGTGGCCATAGATTTTTTGAAAAAAAGTTGCCCTCTTGCCATTATCCAGGAAGGAAACAGGGGGGGCCATGTTTGTATGGATAAACGGCTCTTATGGTCTCCTCTTATGTACATGTAAAAACCTATTTAACTATGTTGAAACAAGATTTATGATTGATTTTGAATTTTAGATGTTTCATGTTGGTAAGAGTGATTGTGACGAACGAGCAATAACCGCCTGGATGATGTTTTGCAGGCATCGTGTCGGTGTCCGACGGGCACGTGGAGGTGGCGCCGCTGCGGGAGAACTGGCGCGCGCTGGTGGTGCACTACGCGGGGCCCGCCGCCGTGGTCATAACTGCCGCACTGCTGGTCGCCGCGCTGCCGTTGGCCGGGTGAGTGTCTATTATGTCGTGGCTCCACTCCACACGCGCCTATCGTCCCGAAGCTTCGTGCTATGACGCGATACACGCAGAGGGCGCCAGTCATATTCGGCTATCGTCATCTGAATATTCGGACTTCGTATGCGTTATCGGGCGTGTGGCGGTACATCAAAGGGTTTTAGCGCGCTAACTATTCGCGTTGCGTGGTCGCAATCGCATAGCGTTGTTCATTTCGGCGGTTGCTTCGTGCGAATGACTAGTAAATGAGATAAAATGGAGGATGGATAAATGCATCATATAATTATTAGCACGCATGAAGAGCACGCATGTAGAAGTAAAGAAATTCGTCGTCTATATCTAAACGTCTAGAAATTTCGGCCATCTTGGATTATTGGACGATCATTCTTGCAAAATGACGAAGCCGCTAATGGGACCACAGTATATACGCGATAATTTTTAGCGTACAAAACGCCCGAAGCTTCGGCACGAATTGATAGTGCGCATATGGAGGCAAAGGGTTAGTGATGACATTGGTGTGTCTGACTGTGATTAAACGGACCAGTGAAGGTGGTGCCGCTCTAGCACTTCCCGATACCGATCGTCGGAGGCGTGTCGGATGTATCGGGGCTGTGATATAGAGTATACAGTATGCTTAATTTTATCGACGAAATAAGGAAATTTAAAAAGAAATAATTACATTTCATTGATGCTCAGCCGTGATCATAATTAATTATGAGTTATTGGTACAGTAAGCGCCACGTCAAGCTTTACATTTGCAGTACGAATACTGCCTCTATTACGAGCAACATAAGAGCGGCCCAACGGTCAAATAGATGCTTGTCGCGGCGCTTACTGTACCTGATGCAAACCATACGAGTATTTTTAACCGAGGTCAGCGTGCCGTGTATCTTCACGACTCGTACTTTCGATGCTTCTCAGGCTGTTGTGGTGTTGCTGCTACTGGTGCAAGTCGGGGCGGCGGCGGCGCGCCTTCGACCGCAAGTACGACGGTTGCCTCAAGGGGCTGCTGGCCATCATGCTCATCTCGCTGCTCACGCTCTTCCTGTAAGAGAGATAATTGACTGACCGACAGACAGACGGACACACGAGTGATCCTATAAGGGTTCCGTTTTTTTATTCGGACGTACGGAACCCTAAAAAGACTATAGTTAACTTTAACAATGATATTTAGGTACGTTTATTCAACTAATATGAAACTATACATACCTTACCTGATTGCCGTCAGGCCCGTCTTCAAAATTTATTTATGACTGGTGTATGCAGTCTTCAACATCACAGAAGTGAATAGTGTCACGGGAATATATACTATGACCGTGATAGTGTATTCTTAATTAAAGTTTATTTAGAACGCATTGATTTTGATACGTTGTACTTGACCCGTTAGACAAAAGTAACATGCCTATTTTTCCACAGTCGCTCCGCAGATAAAATGTATGGAGATCATTATCTGTGGATTAAATAGCACGACGTTGTCACAAGCTAATTAAAAAGCTAATTTATTTCCATACATTTTTTCTACGAAACGACTGCGAAGAAATAACCGACTTTTGTCTAAGGGGGCTGGTTGAATAAAATTTATTACCTAGTGAATCTAGTTTGTTAAGGCGAGGATTTCCCAAATTTGCCGATCTTAGAACGTCTAGATCTGGATAATATTAGAACCCACAATTCTGAAATTCACACACCTTAAACTTGAAGATATAATCTAGTGAACTGTGAAAGCAGAAACACGATTTACTTCATTTCACTCGATAGAAAAAAAATCCAAACATAGGTCTAAATCAAAAACTAAAACCACGATTTGAAATCGAAATATACATAAAACAGTATAAAAGTTATACCAAAACACGTAGTTCGTTATTATCTAGTGAACTGTGAAGACAGATTTTTTGATGTCATATAAAATATTTAGGAAAATGACGAAAATTCTATAATTTCGCTTGGTTGCAATCGCGCTCCATATAAGACAGTACTCGCCAAGTCGTCTCAGGGTATGGTCATGTCGCTTCGTGTCGCGGGCGCAAAAAAATATATTACGTGTTTCTTTACGATCGAATTTTAATTTTGCAGTTTGCGTTTATTTTGTTAACTTTCATTATTATTATAGATTAGTGTAGTAATATGGTGAATAGTGTTAATAATGGATTAGGTATTATAAAGGAGAAAACTATTTTAATCCTTCTTCCTAAATTATTTTATATGTGAAAAAATATGTTTTTCGTTCTTTTTTTCTATAAGTTATTTTATGTGTAAAAATCGCTAATAAAAGAAGTCAAAGACGAAATGTTAAATCAAATGCATACAAAAAATGCTGAAAGAAAAGTGGTAAATATTTATTTCCCAAATGTTTATATTTTATTGCCGCGGCCATATAGCACAGTGCAGTGTTAATAAACCAGTATGATAATTTCTTCAAGTAAATATGCAACGATTTATAGGTTCAAAATAATGTTTCCTATAAAACTTTATTGCTGAATTCCTTTAAATACTTAATGTTACCCCCTTTATTCACAACGCCTTGCATCAAAGCTTTAGAAGGTAGAATCAACAGCACATTATACATGTAGCTAAATAATAGAGTTTTATTCGAGCCTATGTATTATATATGATTATGAACAGTAAAATAGTATTTTAGGAATCTTTTAAATTTCGTAACATTTATGGTCAAACGTGAGTTGATTATAAAAAAGTAAAAAATAATTAACATAAATTTCCGTTCGATTTATGTAAAGATCACTTCATTGTATTAAAAGAAAATATCTGATTAGCGGAATTTTGTGAAACTTTATAAAATATTTGCTTTTGCCCGCTGCTTCGCCCGCATAAATGTCATAGAGGTTCCATACAAACTATTATTTTTTAGTTTTACCCCCTTAGATGGCGAATTTCCAACATACATGTCAAATTTCCGCTTTTTGTGCCTTTTAATTACGGCTATGCGTAATCTGTCAGTCACTCTGTAAGGAAAGTGTTTTTATATAAATACGTCGGCCCACACTAGGATTTTCAACTGTGTCGTAGGTGCAGTTTTTTTCTTTTTGAAAACGTCGCCCCACACTAAGATTTTCTCCTGTGTTGTGGGTGCAGTTACGAACATAGAATATCACATGTACATACGCCCAGACCGGAAAAAAATTCTGTAGGCCATACAAAATATTTGTCCCGTACGGGAATCGAACCCGCGACCCGTTGCGCAGTAGGCGATCATTCGATCTCTGCGCTAACCGTGTCATCAAAGTTACAAACATAGAATATATTACATATCACATGCACATACGCCCAGACTGGAACATATTTCTGTATTCCATACATAATATTTGTCCCGTAACTACAAAAAAATATTATACAAAAAATAAAAACCGACTTCAATAACACTGAAAACTTAAAAATAATATAAGAATAGGTACAGACAACATGCTTTCCTCGATTTTCTATGGGATCCCATCATCAGATCCTGACTTTGGTGACCATGAGACCACCCTTGCTCTATACTCTATCGAATACAAAAATAATTTTGGACATCGGTTTAAAATGACGGAGTTATGAGGTAACAAACATAAAAAATACAACCGAATTGATAACCTCCTCCTTTTTTGAAGTCGGTTAAAAATATTTGGGAATCGAACCCGCGACCAGTTGCGTAGTAGGCGATCACTCGAACTCTGTGCGCTAACCGTGTCGTCAAATGTAAAGTCATCATGGTAAAGAACGGTAGCTGTGTAGTACTTCCCGAGTTTTCTTACAGGCCTAAGGTGGTAGAATATTAATTAATATTTTAAAACCAGTTTGCTTAGAGACTAAT
Source organism: Schoenobius gigantellus (assembly GCA_963935595.1). Taxonomy (NCBI): domain Eukaryota; kingdom Metazoa; phylum Arthropoda; class Insecta; order Lepidoptera; family Crambidae; genus Schoenobius; species Schoenobius gigantellus. The sequence goes on from OZ012543.1 coordinate 19,997,711, forward strand.
ACGGTTGCCTGATATTCATAGCGATTTGTGGCTTTCTTCTTGATAATCTTGTTTAGTACATGCACGCCCCTGTCACTCACGCAATGCAGCGTTATAAATACCTACCACTAAGTAGCGCGCCGGCGCGCCGACCGCTGCACACACGTGTAAAGAAATTCTTAGGTTGTGTGTGAAGTCGACCAACCCGCACTTGGCCAGCGTTGATGATGGTAGCACATCAAAAACAGGTTTGAGCTTGTTTCGAATTCATCTAATAATAATATGATGGATGACATACCTGCCAGAGATACCTGTCACAAAAATTGGGATATAATTAAAAACAAAAATACTATCGTTTTTGATGCTTGCTAAGGCAAGGATAAAAATACCTCCGTCTTACCTATTTCTGCCGCAAATCAGCAGTGCTTGCATTGCTGTGTTCCGGTGTGAAGGGTAAGATATGGCACTAAAATTACTGGGTACCGTGACTTTACATCTGATGTCACAAGTTGGCAACGTACACTGTGGTTCTTGTGGGGCTTGCAGTTTTACTGCGAATCGCACAGTAACCACATGTATTAGAGGTGACTGTTACCACTTACCATCAGGTGGGCAGTTTGCTTGTTTGCCAACTTAGTAGCAAAAAAATAAAACACACAACATTACATTTTTATTTTGAAGGAGTTTTTGTTTTGAAGTGGTGTCGGTATTTTTGTAAAAAAATATTTTTATTTTTTTCGTGAAATTAATAATAGCTCTCTAAGCCAACTTGAAAGAATATACCTAACTGAGAGTCAATACGTACCTTTTATATCTAAAGACTAACTCCCTAACTCCTTAAAGTTAAGGATCCATCGTAAGCTCAGCATAGTGGAAGAATCCTTGAGATGATGTCTTTCAGACGCAAATACCTGAATAGCTTCAGAAAAAAAACAGGAAAGACGTTGGACGTGCCTATTCTCTCGATTTTCTTGGGATTCCAATACTAGATCCTGACTTGATGGCATGGAACCACTTCGGGGGTATACTTTTCTGAATACAAAAAGAATTTTGAAAATCAGTTAATAAATGACGAAGCTATGAGGTATGTGTTACCTCATAACTTCGTGAAGTCAGTGAAGTCGGTTAACAAATCAAATCGAAATAAGTTATAGTACTTATTTATTCAGTAATGTATTAAAATACCTACATATATCTATTAAATATTTTTCTTCAAACTACTCATTAATTTTACTCTAATCATCGGAAAAGGCAACACTAAGTAATACATTACTACCCTGGAAAACGGCAGTAGTATTGTATGAAATTTCATTAATGACCCGTTCAACATAATTGCCCTGTTGTTTGTTTTTCTAATTTAAAAAGAAATTACAATTCATATTCATACAATTCATACAAAATGTAGGCATTTTTCCAATGAGATTTGAGTGGTTGTATAACATGTCACAAAAAATACACATGCGCAAAACAAGTTAGATAGGACCCTACAAAGCCAATTTTATTTAAAAAAGAGAGGCAATTGGCTTTAATGGCGAAGATAAGCTTTTATTTTAATAAATTTAAAATTGTATTCGAGTGAATATTGTGCAGTGAAAGTGGTGTTTTTTGGTGCACATTCATGTTGACGGCAAGAAATAAGGGTTTTGTGGTGTACATGACAGTGAGTTTTTTTTTTGTGGATTTTCCACTTCCGTCACCACCGTCAAGATAAGGTTTGGTTTTTAATAAGAACAATTTGCATTTTTTTTGTCATAAATAAGTTTTTCTACAGTCAACTTCAGTTTTTTATTATTTTTTAATAAGTTGAAGGAAAAGCAGATTACACACCTCGTAAGTGAGCTATTAATGCCCTCGGGTTATTAGTGCCCTCGAGCAAGTGCTCGTGCACCAAACATCCGCGGGCATTAATAAGTCACTTAGCGCTCGGTGTAACAATCTACTATTTCTAAATCAAACCGAATAGCCGTCGAAGTCAAACAAAAAAATTTTACAGTGCTTTATAAGTATATGCTGCCGCGTCAGTCATATTCTTAGCTTTTGTTTTAAATACTACTTCTAGCTAGTTCTAGCTAATCGAGCATTTCTTGTATTCTAGTGATGCATTCTATACTGCACAAAAGAAATATGCATAAAATTTGAATTTACATTTTATTAATAACACATCATAGAAACATTTAAAACCTTTGAAATTGTGAAGAAATGGTCTAATTATGATGAATCTTGAAAAGTCTAATTATTGATAATTGCTTTACGTCTCTTTCTTATAAAATGTATGTTTGTATCGGTATTATAATGGTGGACGAGTACAATGACGTCACTAGCAAATAAAAGCTTTTTAAACTTTGTTATTTTTTAAGTTATTAAAAAAATCACGTAGTTGTTTGTCAAACAAAAATACTATGTAATGTAACAATTAAAAAGTGTCCATATTTACATACAAGTAAAGATACAATAAAAAATAGCAATGAAGTCATAAAGCTGTATCTTTATTGGTTGTATTACTGTAGGTACTTACCTCAGTTTATAAATCAATACTTATTTGTAACCTAGCAAAAAGTATATTGCATACGATATAAAACGTCCTTGTTGTACTGTTATATTTTTACTGTGCGGCACATGATGTTGGCGCTTGTTCAGTGGCCGCGTCCGCGCTAACGTCATGTACAAATGAACGGTGTGAAGTGCGGAACATATGGGCTTGCACGTGGAAATTCCTCGCCTTAAATATAAGTTCGTTCGTTTAGTATCGATAGATCGATTGTTCTTTCGTTTGAGATCAATTTAGATTATGGACCTACTAAAAAATAAGCACACGCACACATACTCGTAACAATGTGCTGTCATTTGCATGCTTCACTCTTGACTCACAGACTCGAAAAGCTGCTTACAGGCAATCTCAATGAACCCCTTTGCCAGTAAGAATAGGTTCCATTTAATCTATAAAATCAGAAAAGCCCTTCACAGATGCGATCTTCAGGGTATTAAGGTAACATTGATCTGGATACCTGGACATTCAGGTATACGGGACGATGAGACTGTAGATATTATTGCAAAGGATGCTACTAGGAACGGTGCCCTCAATCACTTAACTTATTCACATGATCTCATAGCACTAGCGGGACGAGATATGAGATTCTCTTGGGTTGCTAAATGGAGGAGGAGTAGTGGTGAGGTGGGAAAGCATTATGCAAATATTCAGAAGGATATTCCGCCCAAACCTTGGTATTTTAAATTTAAGCAAGCCTCAAAAACATGCACATCCACTATATGTCGGTTACGCCTAGGGCATGCATGTACACCAGTCTTTCTGGCAAAAATTAGGGTGAAGGACACCTCACTGTGTGAATGCGGTCTGGATGAAGGAACTGTAGAACATATCTTTTTTAATTGTCCAAAATACCCGGTCTCGCTATATGACATCCTTCCAGTGCACATTCCTAAACCCACAAATTTTAATACCCCCCTGTCTTATGTAAATTCTCCCTTTATTGATGTTCTTTGTGATTACATAACTAACAATAGTATTAAATTATAATTTGTCTGTCTGCTTACTAACAGCGTGTGCTCTATTGTGTATGTCCTCTTTGCAGGTATCAACTGGCAAAGTAGTTTTAACTAATAAAAATAAATAAATAAAATACACCTACCCATTGTACTTTCACGGTCCATGTCAAAAAAGCAGAGTCTTTCAAGGGCATTACCATTCATCTGAAAAACGAAAACAGAGCAAAAAACTCGGTTTTGGCGAAATCCAAAAGGGAAACGCCACCAAGCAAAAAAGAAGAAGAAGATTCAACAAAAGAACGCTCCGTCCGTCTTTTTTTACGTCCGTGGTTTTAATCACCAATTTTTTTTGTAAAAAAAAACAACAATCACAATCCGTAATCGTAAGTAGATAGTGCTGTCACGTATAAGTTGTTTCATAAGAGCAAAAATAGAAAAACATACTAATCCTACATTTGAATGTTTAATATTAAAAGCCCTCCTTTTTATTTATTTTATTTATATAATCTTTTTTGCACAATTAAAAATGGCGGACTTAATGCCATATGGCATTTTTTGCCAGTCAACCATTGGGTTCAATAGAGACTACATGGCGGTGCAATCTTATTAGTTAATTTATCCCATGTTTAAATATAATTAAGTACTATAATATATACATTACATTACACTAATTTAAACTTTTTCTTTGTTTTAAAAGGAATTATGATAACGAACCCTCTGACTCTGGACTCGGGCGAATTTCAAAATTATTATTATTCGATATCAGGCTATAACGTCATTCCGTTTTAAATGGTGACAGCACCACCTATCATTTTAATGTTGGAACTTTGTAAGAACAAGACCTTGCTATCCATTGATGTGCTATAAATATTCAACGACTCATCGATAGATGTCGCTGTTGCTTTTTGAAACGCGGTTATTTAAGTAACGGATTATGTGATAGAAGTGTGACCAGATTTAGCAGAATTCTGCGATTTTAGCAGAATTTCACTCTCGATTTAGGGTGTAGCAGATTGTGTCGCTGATTTGATAATTTTAACAGATTTTGGCAGAATTTAATACAGAGAATATTTTTTTTTTGTTTCTATTGCGCTAGAAATGGTTTGAAATTCTTTCAATAAATAAAGCCTGTACCTGTTTTCTGTAGAAAAACTCGAAATCCAAAACAACTCCATAGATATTATTTGAAAAATACCATGTACAACCTTTCAAAAATTATCTGAGGTTTTGTGTAATGTTTCGATGTTTTTTTATACAAAATATGAGCATGAGACACGGCTTAATTAATACAGTGGGACATGGTTTCAGCTAACTAGTTTAGTTTTCTTAGAGTTTAGGGAGTTTAGTTTTCTAAGAAGGGGGAACTGATTCAGAATAAGGAGATTCCCGTGACAAATCGAAGTTTTTCGTTTCATGCATACTACTTAGTTTCCATGATTTAAAAAATTGTTTTAAAAATTTATCTTACCTCTTTAGGTTATTTTTATCAAAATTGCAATAATTAATTCCACATTTAATAGAAACAAGAACATCAGTCCAGTTAAAAAAAATATAATTTTGGAAAAATATTTGTTGAAATTTTACAAATAAAAAAATTGTGTAAAGTGCTCACTCCTGTAGTCCTGTATAATACTCAGCCGTTACGATGCCTGTTTATCGCTCATTCTTGGATAGGTAATACCTACGCAGTTGATTGATTGATTGAGCACTGATGTAATGCTACGTGGTCTGGCTGCCAGTTGGGGCGTGGTGTGCGCGTTCGCGACGGAGGCGGCGCTGGAGGAGGGCGGGTCGCGGATGGGCGGCGCGGCCGCGGCGGGACTCCGCGATGGCGAGCGATACCTGAACGCTAGCGCCGCGCACGCCGCGCACCTGCTGCGCGACAACTATCGCGATCTCGAGCTGCGCGTCAACGGCCTGCTCACCAGTCAGTCGCTGCTCGTTTACGTTTTGCGAATGCATGTTATACTTACCTACCGTACCGTATGGCGGGTGAAGGGTTTGGGGTTTTTTTGCGAATTAAAATGCGTGACCGCACAATATCCGCCGTTGGTTAGACGGCGAGCGTGTTCATTCTCCCGGCAGTGTGCCAGGCCCACCCACTTAAACCCCTGCGGTGTTACTACAAAAAGTTTTTAAACACTGTGTTAAGTTAGACACTGTTTAAACATGATGCTATCACTATCTATTCCTTACGAAAAACTGAAACAGCATCATGTTTAAACAGTGTCTAACTTTAGACAGTGTTAATTTTTTTTTGTAGTAACACCGACAGTATTCGCCCTGTCTTTTAGGGCGCGTGTAGTAGCCTCTACAACGCGATACTACTCATGCGCTCGGTTGCTTAAAAGGGCAATCTGGGTTCGTCGACTCAGGTAGAGAAGACGCAAAATTTCTGTGTTAGCGCCTGTGAGATGGTTTAACTTCGAGACAAAGTCAAATCACCGTGCCCTACATCTTACACCTTTTTAAGGTCGGCAATGTATTAGTACACCAAGTGCACTAGTTGATGAAACCGCCTGTTTGGGGTTGGGCTCCATTATATCATGTGAATTAGATACGTATTCTGACTGCCTGGCTAAACCTTCCTCCAGAACCTGTCCGCCCCCTTAATGGAACCTGTTAAGATAATGAAAGCCCATTTCGCTGAACAAGGTTCCGCACCTCATATCCACATTTTACATTTTTTAAAAATAAATATGGGCGGTAAAGAAGAATGCCGAGCCACTTGACGTTAAGCTTAAGCCTGTTACTATAGATAGTGACTAATATCATTTGCACGTAGCCAAAACCCCACGCCGCCGCCAGTGTAAGAATATTGACTGTATATTGGCATATATTGTCTAAGAAGAGGTTATTGAGGGTACTCGTATATTGTTTGTATGGTTATCCAGGGTATACACGCGCTGGCCTGGCTGACGCGTGCTACCTTGTAAACTGGCGAGTTGTTGGGCCTCTAATCCTAAGCTTGTAGGACTTTAAATGAACCCAGAAATGGATTTTAATGGAACTTACTGGATCAAGACTCTGTACCAGGGTCGTCTGCTTGGGTACCTCCGTCTTACCTCTACTATATACTACTATTTCTGCCGCAAAGCCGCAGAGCTTGCATTGCTGTGTTCCGGTTTGAAGTGTGAGATATGGCAGTGAAATTGCTGGGTACCGTGACTTTACATCTAATGTCACAAGTTGCCAACGTACACTGTGGTTCTTGTGGGGGTTGCAGTTTTGGTGCCAATCTCATATTAGAGAGCTGGAAGTCCTCAGTGTTCAGCAGAGTTGCAGTATCAAAGTAAAGTCACTAGTAAATTGCAGAAAATATTTTAATAGGAAACTTTAGTATATTAACAATACATCGACAACGAAAAATTTCTTGGTAACTAAGTAAATAAACATTGTCATAACAACACTGTCAAGTCATTCTAAAATTCAAAGCAAGACAGTTGTATAAAACCTCAACACGCCCCCTCAACTGGTTGCTTTGAGACCTAGACCCTCAATGCATTTATAATGCTTACAAGGCGGTGAGCTTTCGTTAAAACATCAGCTAGCATTAAATCTGTCGGCAGATATTGCAATTCGATTGTCTTATTTCTTAGCACATCCCTAATAAAGTGATGTTTAATATCAATGTGTTTTGAACGCGCATGGTGTGCTGGATTTTGAGCTAAGTGAATCGCCCCCTGATTGTCAGCAAGAACCGTGGTCTTTGAAAGCACTTCAAAACCTATTTCAGTTAAAAGACTACTTAGGTAGAGAGCTTCTTTCATTGCTTCACACGTACTAATGTATTCAGCCTCAGTGGATGAGGTGGCGACAGTGCGCTGTTTTTGAGATGACCAAGAAATAACTGCTCCCCCTAATTTAAAAGCATAACCTGAATACGAACGTCTATCAATTAAACAGTTTCCCCAATCGGCGTCTGAATAACCCATTAAAGGTTGCCCTGTTTTTCTAAAAATTAGCTGATAATTCATCGTCTTCTTTAAGTATCGGAGCACCCGTTTTCCTGATATCCAATGTGTATATGTGGGAGAAGACGAGAACTGTGCAAGTTTTGAAACAGTGTTACTAATATCTGGTCTAGTAGCAACACTTAAATACATAAGCGAGCCTATCAGTTCACGATAGGGCCAGCGATCATTACAATTATTGCTTTCTAAATTTTGTGCTTTGAAATTTAAACCGACTTCAAATGGAGTCGATGCAACTTTGCAATCTTCTAAACCAAACTTTTTTAATATTTCATTTATATACCTTTGTTGTGATAATTTTATCTCACTATCCCTTTTGGAGATTTCAATACCTAAACAAAATTTGGCTGGCCCAAAGTCTTTCAGTTCAAAATCTTCAGCCAAGTCCACCTTAAATTGGTTAATCCAATTTATATCTTGCGATGCGACAAGGATGTCATCGACATAAATGACAACGATAAGTATAGATCTATCCCGTCTATGTTTATAGTAGAGACATGGTTCATTCGCAGAAGAAATTAAATTCATCTGACGTAATTTCTCATCCAATCTCAGATACCACTGTCTTCCAGCCTGTTTTAAACCGTACAAGGAACGTTTTAGCAAACAGACATTTCCTCCTGCTTGGATATCTTGCATCATCTGTACCGCACGATCTCTAACTGAAGAATCCTTTTCCTTCTTAATCAACGCATCTAGCGTCTCTTCTAACATCTTTGGAATTTGCATGAATACTTCTTCATCTATTCGACCATTCAAATATGCCGTATTTATATCCAGTTGGTGAATTTTAAGATCATTCTCTACGGCTAGTGCCATCAAAAGCCTTATTGTCTTAAGCCTTGCAACTGGAGCGTATGTTTGAATATAGTCAAGACCATATCGTTGACTAAATCCACGAGCGACTAATCTGGCCTTCTTCTTGGTTGTCATATCAACATTCAATTTTGTGGTTAACACATATCGACATCCAACTATATTTCTATCACTAGGTTTCTTAACAATTATCCAAGTCTGGTTCTTAACTAAGCTTCTGACTTCCGAATAGCTTCTCGCCATCCCTCGCTTTCATCACTTAACAAAGCCTCTTCCACGTTAATTTCAGCCATCGCTGAGAAGAATTCTTCATCATCCTCACGAACTTCTTCTTGTTCAGCTTCACCGTCCTTACGTTCAGCCTCTTGTACTGTATCATGTCGTCCGCTTTCTTCGTATCCGCTTGGCATAGGTGTCTCAATCATTTTGTAAACCTTTTTGGGTCGACCCCGCTCACCTTTCACAAGTTTTGGTCGTCCTGCAGCCCTCTTCAGACATGGTTGTTTGTTTTCTCTTTCTTCAATTTGTTCAATTACGTCCAGATCCTCTCTATAATTACTTTCTATTGGATCCCCTTCACCACTATTCCGATTTACAAAGAAGCGTTCTATTCTTGTCGTATCGCTTTCTGCGATTTGATCACCAGAACCAGTGACTAACATTTGTTGAGCTTCGTTGGAATAAGTAGAGTCTTGAACAATTTCTTGTATTTTACAATTCTGTTTCGATTTAGCCGGTGTATTCACTTTATTCAAAGAACTTTCATTTCGAATCAAATCTAGCTCCATCAAAAATTTGACGTCTCGTGCCTCGATAACTTTATGTTCTGCCGGTATCCAGATTCTGTATCCCTTCGTTGACCTTGGGTATCCCACAAAAATACCCTCTTTAGAGCGCGCAACAAACTTACCTTTCTGTGTATTTTTGTCTAATACAAACGCTTTGGATCCAAACGTTTGCATATGACTTATATCCATATTACTTCCAGTCCATTTTTCAAATGGAATACCACCATTCAAACTGCTGGTTGGACAACGATTACGCACGTAGCAAGCGGTAATTACAGCATCTGCCCAAAACCCTACAGTTAGACCGGAAGACAACAGCATACATCTTGCCATTTCAAGTAATGTCCTATTCATACGTTCGCTAACACCGTTCATCTGTGGAGTGTGTGGTATCGTCAACCTTCTTTGGATTCCCTCGGCTTTTAAAAATTCATTGAATTCGCGACTACAATACTCTCCACCATTGTCGCTTTGAAGAAATTTTATTTTCTTTCCTGTGAATTTTTCTGCATAATTTTTGTAAAGTTTAAAGGCGCTTAGTACTGCGCTTTTCTTTCCTAAAAGGTACACCGCGCACCAACGGGAACTATCATCAATAAAAGTTACGAAATATTTCGCACCACCTATCGATTCAGTTTTCATGGGACCCACAATATCAGAATGTACAATTCTTAATATTTCGTCACATGGTCCACTTGACTTCGAAAATGGCAATGAACTTAACTTACCCCTAGCACAAACATTACAGTTAAAAATATCTTTCAAATCTCTGTTTTCGACTCTATAGGCACAACGATTCAGCAATGTAAGGAGATCTCTACCATTTAAGTGTCCCATTCGCTTATGCCACATAAGCAAATCAATCGAATTTTTAATCGCTAATGAAGCTTGTTCATTCAATTCCTTTACAAAGTATAGATTACCTTTACGAACAGCTGTCACCACGGTTTTACCCGTTTCATCATATACAGAGGCCCTATTTTTAGTAAACTGAATTTCATACCCGTTATCCGTAATTTTAGCTACTGACATAAGGTTGCTGCGCAAATCCGGAACGTATAAAGTATTTTGTAGTGTTATTCGCCTATCCTCTGATGCTGACAACTGAACATTGCCTTTGCCTCTCACCTCAGTCGACAGATTTGATGCTAGGTTGAGTTTATCCTGTAAAAAGCAAAATTTATCAGTAAATTTGTCCATACTATTACACATGTGCGATGTACAACCACTGTCAAGAATCCAATTGTCTTTTAATGATTCTAAAGAGTTTGTTAAGTTCGTACAATTAAAAAGAATATCAAAAGTACTGTCCTCCTCCTTTTCTGGTTCTACAACGCATTTTGTGTCTTCTGTGTTACGCTTCATTTTGCATTCGGAAGCCTTATGTCCAAAACGATGGCATTTATAACATTTAAAATTAAATTTACTGAATTGAGCTTTTTGTCTTTTCTCGGTTATCGAATTCTTCGGTCGTTGTTTTACATACAAAGCTCCTTCAATAGTTTCTGTGGTATTTGCAGATGTACTTGGTTCTCTCTCCATAATTTTAACTTTGAGTACATCGATGCTTGGTAGTTCATCTCTACTCTCCATGGCACATCTAAAGTTTTCAAAACTGTCCGGTAGACTATACAACAACAAAATGGTTAACATATCCTCTGGTTACTTGAACACCCATATCATTTAACATATTCGATGTTTCAAGAAAGTTATTCACGTGTTGGCGGACGTTCTCACCTTCTTTCATGCGACCAAAAGTTAGTTTCTTGAGCAAACTCGCCTTCTTAACAGGACCCTTTGATGCATACACACTGTATAACTTCTCCCATATTTCGTGGGAAGTTGCACATCCTCGAATATGTTTTAGTTCTGCCGGACTCATCGCCATTACCAGGTCTGCTTTCGCCATTTCGTCATTTTCAACCCATGACACAGCAGTCTCTTCCGTGCTCGGCTTAGCTAATGAGCCATTTACGTACTTCCATACCTTATTCTTTACTAGTAACGCTTGAACTTGAATCTTCCATGTGTCGTAATTATTTTCATTCAAAAGTTCTATCTTGACGCTGCCCATAACCTATTAGAGAGCTGGAAGTCCTCAGTGTTCAGCAGAGTTGCAGTATCAAAGTAAAGTCACTAGTAAATTGCAGAAAATATTTTAATAGGAAACTTTAGTATATTAACAATACATCGACAACGAAAAATTTCTTGGTAACTAAGTAAATAAACATTGTCATAACAACACTGTCAAGTCATTCTAAAATTCAAAGCAAGACAGTTGTATAAAACCTCAACATCTCACAAGAGTCACATGTATTATTATAGGTGACTGTTACCTACCGCTTACCATCAGGTGGGCAGTTCGCTTGTTTGCCAACTTAGTTGCAATAAAAAAAAACAAAAACACTTATGATTTATTTATATGAGATGAGATAATTTGGCAATGTCGTTAGGAATCGATCAAACTTTCGGTTGTCGCTCTCTCTTTCCTCGGTTCCGTTCGATGGGCGTATTGATCTGAGGGCCAATTCTGCTAATAAGTTACAGCCGAATGGAAACTGAACCGTTGCTATCGACCAATCAGAACGCCACATTATCACGTCATCGAATAGTTGCATGGTAATATACGCGCTCCGATTGGTCGATCCCAACGGTTTAGTTCCGATTCAGCTGTAACTTATTAGCAGAATTGGGCCCCAGATCGTTCACCCCCTTACAATGAAAAGCCACAGTGAAGGGATTGTCGTGTGCCCTAGGCGCCGGCCTGGCGGTGTCGGTCCAGCTGGGCGCCCTGTCGCGCGCGGCGTCGGTGTCGGCGCTGTCGCTGCTGCTGGCGCGGCTGGACAGCGCGCGCAACGACCTGCGCGCCGTCACCACGCTCACCGCCGAAATGCGCGCGCGCGCTGATCGCCTCAACGCCGGTTAGTTTAGTGGCCACAGTGGAAATTATTACGTTTTTTTATTCGTCAGTTTTAAAATTTAAGCTGATCGAAACAAAAGTGTGAACGAGTCGTGAAAATATCTCTATAAATAAAGAAGTTGTACGACTTTAAAGTTGTGCTTGCAAAAATAATTTCGCTCCGAGCGACGCTAAGTGGAAGGCATTTTACTACCTTTACATCTCTCATGTTCGGTAAGTAGGTCCTTATTACCCCCAAATATAGCTTGTAGGTAACCAATTAGCGCTCTAGGGTAATAATGTAGCTAGATAAGCCCTAGGGCTGTAAGTAATTTATTGCCAGTATGATGGTTAGATGTACGCGAACTTTTTGAAATAGTGAAGTGTTTTTTTAATTACTTACCGCCCTAGGGCTTTCCAAGTTACATTATTACCCTAGAGCGCTAATTGGTCACCTACAAGCCCCATTTGGGGGTAATAAAGATTAAGGACCTACTTACCTCACAATCGACATGTAAAGCAGAGTAGTTAGCTCGGGTGTAAGCACCAATTGCACCCTCGAAATATAGGAGCCCTCGCTGCGCTCGTGCGCATAATTATCTCGGGTTGCAATTGATGTCTTACAGCCCATAGCTACTAATCTACTATTAGGCCCCTATTATTTCCTAACATGCGCTTTAAGAGTCGCAGTGTTTCAATTCTTTCTAAGGAAAATGGTAATTACTTGTGATATCTGAGACCATTAGGACTAAAAAGCAAGCGTAATTTGTGGTGTGCTGCAACGACGCGAACCTCGAGTGGTCGCCTGACATCTTGGGATCGTAACGGTCAGTGGCAAACCTTAATGCAGGCGCCATGCTGAGCTTAAAAGTTCAACTGTGTTCAAAGGAGTGAGAGCGAGATGTCGCTATTGCAGTCGTGCCACTATAAAGCGCTGGCAAATAGCACCGTCTTTTTCTCTTACACATTTGAATCCTTGTTTGTTTAACTTAAGCTCGGTGTAGCAGCGACATAGCACACCCGTTCGCATGCCGGCTGAAACTCCTACTGATTTATGGCACACTTGCTGGCATAGTTGTGGCACCTGCTGGGTTGCCCACTGGTACACCACTGTCCCACTTGTGCCATATCAGTCCTTTGACACAGCCTGTGGCACACTGTGACACCTGCCGCTATATCGGCTCGCACACCTATTGCCACATCTACTGGCACACTCGTGGCAGTCACTGATACAAGTGAAAAATACATCGCAGGTTTGCGTAAGGTGAAGGGTCAGCTGCTGAAAACGCTGGCGCAGTGCGAGCAGCCGCCTTGCGTGCGTCTGCAGGAGAAGTACAAGATCGGGCAACTTGACACCGAGATACAGTACAACCAGGTGAGTGTGTCACCATCATCAGCATCTCAGGTGCTATGCACCCAGTACTGAGTATGGGCCTCCCCTAAAAAGAGGGATTTGGGCCCCCAGCCCTGGCCAAGTGTGATCTTACGTATAAGGTTGGCTTTGTTGCCTCAGGTGCGTACGCGCCTGTTTTTTGTCTTTTGATTATGTGTACGTATCTTGATATGATTAATGCTAATCGTTTCAATTTGTGTGTTTTCATGCTTACATTACGTAGATGCTCGATAAATATTTCCCGACTGTAAGTATTATACATTATATTCAGTAAAGTTTGTAAGATATTTTGTGATTATCTGTTGAGGTGTTTTTACTGATAAAAGTGAATTTCGTCTTGGTGTTCGATGATATTTTAAATTAGTTATTTTTATGCCACATCCTCCGTCTGCATTGTAACTTGTTAATAAATGCAATAACTTTGTCATCACGCATATATGGCCAACAGCTTAGCTCGTTAAATAGTATGTGACATTCTGAGTGGCGTTAGAGGTTAACGGCCTTACAAATAAAAAACTTATTCCTAGGAATAACCTCGGAATAGTTATTCCGGGTTTTGTCTTATTTTGACATATTACATTTGACATGTGCTAAAACAAGACAAAACACAGAATAAATTATTCCGAGGATTATCCTCGGTATAAGTTTTTATTTGTAAGGCCGTAATAGTTTTTTTTACAAAACACCGCAAAGGTAGCCAGTTTTTTAAGAATCTCGCTGTAGTCCCGAACAACCCAAATGAGGACGATAGAGACAACTGCATTTCGGGCCTTAAATATGTACGAAAAGAACACAAAATTTACGTATCGTAGACCCCCTTTTCGTCGCCAAAACTGGAGCGATTTTTTTTTATACAACTGAGATGGCAAACAAGCAAGCCGATGGTAAGTGGCAACAGTCACCTATAACAGATGTGGCTCTTGTGAGATTTGCCGGCACTTACGAGTAAGTTGGCAAGAACAGGGGAAATTATGATTAATATTGGCTCGAAAGGTAGACACTATGATTAATATTAATATTGAAATATTATTGGCTAGAATGGAAACAAAAAGAAAAACAGTAACCAATTTTGTTGTAGGTACACGCACAAAGTCACAAAGTCCACGTTGAAATTTTGCCGAGTTAAGTGCCGGCCATCTATATCTAATGAAACGTGAATGTGTAGTGCATAGTGTACGTGATGTTCAGATGCCGGACGTGACGGAGCTGCTGCAGAACGTGTCGGTGCTGCTGGACAGCTCGGTGCGCGCCGAGGTGGCGGCCGGGCAGCGCGTGTTCCGCGACATCCAGCGCGGCGTGCAGCGCTCCGTGGACGCCGGCCTGCCGCCCGTGCACGCCGCGCTCAGGTACCCTACCTACCTACCTACCGCCCGCGCCATACTCTACGGTAGCGTGAAGGTGTTTTCAGACCACGCTACGATATAATAGCATATTATAGCATATATAGCACAACAATATCGCGCACCATACATTTATTATGGACACGTTCACACTCAGCTGTACTATATATTATTGGTTTACTATACGCTATAAAATTGAGCGATGTGCTGTGCTATATCGCGCGCCACTTTCTCCTCCTCCCTCACCCCCGCCCGTTCCGCGTGTCCCGCAAGCGAAACGAACGACATGAGCTTGCTATATACAATAAATGCTTGAGATTATATCGCGTAATGTGAACGCGATGCTCTATAGTACAGCATTATGTTCTTATTTGCTATACTATATAGCACAATAGTATAGTGTAGTCTGAAATGAGCTTGACGTGTATGATGCGCTCAGGTACCGCGGCGCTGTACGGTAACGTGACGCGCATAATGCGCTCAGGTACCGCGGCGTTGTACGGTAACGTGACGTGCATGATGCGCTCAGTTGCTGCGCCGCTGTACGGTAACGTGACGTGCGTGATGCGCTCAGGTACCGCGCCGCTGTACGGTACGTGATGTGCATAATGCGCTTAGGTGCCGCGCTCAGGTACGGTAGCGTGACGTGCATAATGCGCTCAGGTACCGCGTCGCTGCGGAGTAACGTGACGTTGCCGCCGCTCGCATGTGCTCGGGCTCTAATAGTACTACGTACAGTTTACTACGCACTTTTTCGTTTTTCTAATTTCATATGTACATATCCGACGCTCTTGCGATGAAGGAAAACATCGCGAGGCAACCTGCATACATCTGCGAAAAAATTCAAAGGTGTATGTGAAGTCGACCAATCCGCACTGGGCCAGCGTGGTTGACTAAGGCCTAAATACCCTATCTTAGGGTAGACTCGAGCCCCTCGGTGGAAACCTGTATGGCGTATGCAAGTCGTGCAATATTTATCAAATTCCATTTAAATATTTATTGATGGATTTCAGTGGACCCTACACGTTTGATACAGATCACGTCAGTATCACAGACTACATAATCACTGTCAGTATCTCTCTAATCTGTGGATGTGTAGATACGAAAAATATACGTAAGGCGTGTTCCATTTAAGCGCAGATTTGCAGCATTTTCAACATTTTTAGAATCATCGCGTTTTATTAGATTTTGACGCTAGCAGGGCTAGTATCGTATGTTAACGTAATGTGTTCCATTTTGAGGTTAAGCGTAGAGCACGTTTGGTAAGACGTCGTCACGTGTCCGTCTCGTCGGTGTCGGCAGGGACGCCGGGCGTCGTCTGGACGCGGCGGCGGCGGACATCGAGCGCGCGGCGCGCGACGCGGGCGCGGCGCTGCGGCGCGCGGCGGGCGGCGCGCAGCGGGCGCAGCGCGAGTACGACCGCGTGGCGCCCTACCGCCGCGCCGCCGGACTCGCCGTCGCCGGCGCGCTGCTCGCCGTGAGCACACTTTATACATATACAGGGTGTAAAAAGACTGGTACCGAAGCCGAAACCCACGTAATGCTCCCATCATCACTATAGTTTTCGTCTTCTAGACCATGTTTGTGAAACTAATAGTTGTCGAGATATTCGAGGTTAAAGTTACAATTTTTTTTTCGAGATTTTTATACGAAACTGTTCGAAATGTATTTTGATAATATTCTTTCAAAGAAACATCTACGAAAAAATCAGTATTTCTTAACAAATGTATGACTGAAAAGGAATCTCTTGGGTTGTCGCAAAAAAAGGAAACTTATCTTGCTTTACACGCACTCACACTGACTCACTAACACCGACGCGATATCCGGACGCGCAAGCCAGGCGCGGGCACGCGTTACATTGCGTAGTATTTATTGTCGTTTTTTTTAAGCCTCAAAATTAATTTCGTTTCACATCTTTGATTTTTTTTCGTTATATTGCTTTATTTAATGGTCTGAATGCGTAGACGTGGGCTTCGGTATATGTCTTTTTACACCCTGTACCTCCCCTCACTCATTTCAAATACCTCACCACACCCCACACTTCGTTGTAGACATCACTGACACTTGAACAAGGGCGCGCGCGTTTGCTCGGGCATGGCGACACTTCACGTTCACCGTGTAGACGCGAGCACCGGAAGATAACAGAGATAGCGCTATGCAGGTGAAAGAGAAGGCAGTCGCTGCACTTCTCGCGTCATTTCGATTGATAATCACGCACTCAGCCCTACTAGATTCCACTCACTAATTTACGCGTGTACAAACGTCATTTGCTTGATATTCATTTTATTTGTTACTTTGTCGTATATTATATTGTAACATTATTGTAATCTTATGAAAATAGACACTTTCAAAACAAAACAAACTACTTGAAAATTATATTATTATTTGTAAATGTGTTAAGTACGCAATAAACAGTTGAACTGAACTTATCTACGTTATTCTCTAATTGGGCGATCACTTCCACTCCGTGCTCCATCCAACTACATCTCTTAACTACTATCAACTCGTACGAATGCTACGTTTTTACACTTTACACTGCGTTTTCTTCAAAAATTACTAAATCTTTTACTTACGCATGTACACGTTTACAGGTGACCGTTCTGATGGTGCTGGGCATAACTTGTGGAGTGTGCGGCAAGCGTCCCGACGCGTACGGCACTAACGACTGCTGCTCCAAGGGCACAGGCGCCTGTTGTCTGCTCTGGTAACTCTCACATGCATCAAACACGTCATGTACTAGAATGTACGGTTGGGGTTTTAAAACATGTTAACCAGTTCTTAATTAAAACTTTTAAACATATTTCCTTATAGCAATTTATGACACTTATAATTCGATCCGGGTTTGTCTCGGTCTCATTTACCCTTTCCGCCACTCGTCTATGGAATGAACTGCCTCAAACTTTGAGGTTGGTTCGTAGTAAGGCATCATTTAAACATCTAGTACGGATACATTTTCTGGAATCTGTCTAAATAGGTATGACAACAAGATGATATGTTTATCAGTTTGTTATATACTTATATTTATATATTTATGTATATAATATTTATATATTTGTGTACTTAGTATTTATCTTTATTTAGTATGTTGTTACTTGTTGTGTCAAGTTTTTTTAGTTATTATTTTTTTCCAACTTGTACACCGTCAACAATAATTTTCTCACATTTTATGGGTTGACTGGTAGAGAATGCATCAGGTATTAAGTCCGCCCCTGTACACTTTATTTATGCAGTACGAAAGTTTAAATAAATAAATAATTGGAATGAGGACTGAATTCTAATTTTCACGTCTCGTCATAAAATATTAAAATACCGTAGAAAAAGATGCAATCATGTGAAATTAGAATTAAAATCGCCTTAGAAATACATTAGATTTAGCATTATAAACTGTTAATTTGGAAGCGATTAGACAGAGAAATCCAACATCAACTGTGACATTATTGTTGAGCACGGCCATATAAACTCCATGTAAATGCCGTTTCGCTAGAAAGAGATGGAGAAAAATCTTTAATACCTTATATCTTGGTTGTTTTTATAGTTATTCTGAAAATGAAACGGAAATTACTGATTTTTTGTGCTGAATTTTGACACCTCGACTACTTAGTCCAGCCACTTAAAATTCCTAATAATATAAATCAGAATTGGCTAATACTATTAATATCTTTCAATGAATTTTTTAAATCCGCTGTAAATCCTCTTTGATTCATGAAAAAAAGATTCCAAATGTCAAATTTGAAAGCTGTCAAAAAGTGGTATCAGAGGACCCATCTACTAACATGGGTATTTGATGTGTTAAAAATGCTTAAATGAAACGCATGACAACCAGCAACAAAAACTAGCATCACCGCTAATTAAACGCAGAGATGCTAAAAATTTTGATATTTATGTCTAAAAATGCTTATCTGCAACGCGCCGTATATGAATGAGCTTCTTTTAAAGCAAAAGCATTTTTTCATTCATCTAGCCTATTATGACAAAGATATCATAATATTACCTCATGATTAAATAAAAGCTAAAATTTAACTTTAAGTAAGATCGATAGTGAAGTGACAAAATTATGAAGTTAAAAAAGCTTTTAATGGAAATTGCTTTTTATAACAGTACTGAACGATAGATTTTGTTACAATATGTCGACCGGCATTCACAGTATAAGAATGTTTGCAAACAATTGTTAATCTTTGGTCGTAAATAGCTACATACTGACCATGACTATATACCTCCCTATCCGTTGACAGTTATAATGTTGATATTATAATATAGTATAGCTGTCACGTGAAAACGCATCTATTGCAGGGACAAATACAAAAATAAAATTATTTTCTTTTTATATTTTGTACAGTGGTGAAATAGCCGATACAAATCCTTGTCTTCTTCTTCTTCAAACGAATGAATATGGAAAGGATGAGAGTAAATACAATAGAATAAGATTGAGATGTTTAGACTCGAAGTACTCTATTTTGGCTTAGAACCTTGGGTATAAAATCGCTGATTGGCTTATTTGTAAAATTACCAGAAGTATAGCAAAATAAAGAGATGTTTTGTCCGCAGGGGCACCGGGTTTATGTTCCTGGTGGGCGCGGTGGCAGCTGCAGCTTTGCTAGTATACTTCTTAGCAGGCACGGCGGGACAACGGCTGCTGTGTGATCCGCTGCAGTATGTTCCTTTCCATTCAATTGGGATGATAACTGAATTCTAATTTTCACGTCTCGTCATGAAATATAAAAATACCGTAGAAAAAGATGCAATCGTGTGAAAATAGAATTAAAATCGGCTTAGAAATGCATTAGATACAAGCATTTTAAGCTGTCAATTTGGAAGCGATTAGACAGAGAGATCCGACACCAAACGTGACGTCATTGCTGAGTACGGCCATATAAGCTCCATATAAATTGCCGTTTTGCTTGAAAGAGATGGAGAAAAATCTTTAATACCTTATATCTTGGTTGTTTTTATAGTTATTCGAAAACTAATTTTTTCTTTCTGTTTTTAAATGAATGAGCTTCTATTAAAGCAATAATTTTTTTTCATTCATCTAGCCTATTTCCATTGGCAATCCGTGTGGCCCATCTAATGTTACGTTTAAAATACGTGCTTTGTTATTTAAAATGTTTGTTAATTCTAATTACTTTTTATCCTGATAGAGGGTTCTCTAAGGATAGGGGAGACGCAGTCGTGGGCGTGGGGAGTATATGCATGTTTTTTTTATTCGTTATCCGGCTGGATAGAGATTTTGAGACGGATATCGGATAGTTATGTTATATACGTTTCATTCCTATTTCTTTGCCTGCCATATAGTTGCCAAAGAGAGACGAATGAAATGGAGGTGCCAGTTTCTGTGTCAAAGTCTCAAATGGCAACACTGCGATCTTTCGCATGGAGAAATTGAGGTGATGCCATAGTGAATAATTTTAGGTCCATTTTTATCTCATTTTTGTTTGCTGTACTCTTGTATCTTTAACCCTTGCAATTGGTCTCGTCCATGATTCGTTTTGAAGACTAAGCAGTACAAAACTGGTTTCAGTGACAAGGCTTTTGATATATCGTATGTAAATTACAGCGAGCCTCGAGGTAACCGCGTGTTCCAAGACGTGGATACGTTTGCAGCTTTACCGGTAGCACCCAGTGCTGCGCTGCTTCGGTGCCACGCAAACTACACCATCTACGAGGTACGGGATATGTTATCTGTTTATTTATGCTTCTGCACATTTGTGTACAAATGCAAACTAAATGGCATGGCCATTATCTGTCACCGTCACAGATTAATGAATTGATGATAAATTTCATAAATTTTCTACACGAAAATATTTATCAGATCAGATATTACAATTTAATACTAATTGAGTAAATTTGATTATAGATAAACTAACTTTAGAACTGCACGTATACATAAACTATTTCTACTCTCGTCCCCCAAAAATACGTAATTTTACTTTATCACAGATCATGTATAGACTTAGACGAATATATAAAACAATATAGTTATTTGTGATACATGACTGCAAAGTTGCTTTTTAACCGCGTGCTCAATTTTGATGACCGAGCAAGCGAGGGAATCAAAAGAGGTGAAAAATCTTTGCACTCGAGTGCAACACGTAACTTTTCATCCCCCCTCAGCCAGGAAGTTTCATAAGCGAACTAAAAACAAAAGTACACCAAGGAGGTTCAGAGTCTCAGTTTTTAACAAATTTAAAAAAAGTTGTATGATAAATTCGGCACCATGGAGATAGAAGTAAATAGGTTTAATGATGTTTTGAAATCACATACCTAGTGCACGCGATGTTCTAAATTCAAATTTACTTTAACCTCAAGCGGATAAAAACGGCTTTGGCGGTCAGATATCGAATAGCAAAAATACTCTTTCCGGGATGGGGGGATGAAAATATGTTTTTTATATTATTGTGTCTTTTTAGACCCTGGAGTTGCACCGCGTGTACGACATCGACGCTATGGTGAAGAAAGCCCAGGAAGAGATCGAAACCCGCACCCGTGAGCTTCGCGCCGCCTACCCGCCCACCACCGTGGTCATCCTAAAGGAGTCCGCTAAAGTGAAGCTGCGGCAGCTCGCCGACGCCGGCCTCTCCGATTTCAACTTCGACAAGATACTCGATGCTGTGAATATTTTAGTTTAAACTCATTTACCACTCGCTCGGTGATTGGTACGAAATAATTTGTGAGACATAATTGGTAACGACAATTTTTGTAATTGTCTGATAAAGCGGTAGTTTCTTGCGCCCATCCTTATCAGTTAAAAGATGCCTAAATGGGGTTAGCAGGTAAAAAATTTGGACGATTCAAAAGAACTTTCTGTCAAATCATATTCGAACAAAGATTATTTGGATTTTGATTACGTGACGATATATTGAAAAGAGTATTCAATCATTCATTCGCTGATTACACGAAGGAGTCGCGAAGTGGACAGCTCTCCCGACGCTGGTCTCTGACTTTAACTTAAGGGTGTGAGTTTATTTATTTATTGAACAGTGTTTCAACAGCCAAATATTGTACACAAAAAGAAACATCAAAAAGAGTACATTACATAAAATAAGTCAGCTATAGAAATACATACATGATGCTCACAAAACAATATTTCTCAAGACTCATTGTAATATTCAGCTAAATGCTATGTTATCAAAATTATAATTGTTACTACAAAATATACTCAGAAATAGACCCAAAAAGTAACTCCAGTAAATCAGCCACAATTACTCGAGTATTTTTATAAGTACTCGAGTATTTTTATAAGTACTCGAGTAATTGTACCAGTCCTCTGACTCGAGTTTTGATTCAATTCCTTTTTAATATGCACAAAAACACTCTAATACCAAATATGTATAGCCGACTCGGTACACTGTCAGACTACGGAACTGTTTAACGGCCGGTTTTAATATTCTATCGATCTGTACATTTGTTACTAGCGATAGGTATTTGACATTAGGTCCATACAAAATACGTCGAAAATTCAAGTAAACAAGTACAGAGATAGATAGCCCTACATAGGTGTAGTATTCCCGCGTGTATAGTTCTGGAGACGTAAATAATACTAAGTTGTCCGATCGTTAGCTCGTTTAATTCCAAACTGCCTTTACATACATATCTACCTTACATTTATAGCTGTTTCTGTACAATTATCAAATTACCTACACTACAATAGGGTTTCAATATTGATCTGTCTGTGGGTTTGGGTACATTAGCTCTATAAAAATACATCAAATTTATCTATCTCCAATAAACAACTCCAAAGATAGACGGGATTGCAAATCAAAAGATAGTTGGGGTCGCAAATCGAATGATAGATAGGAACTTAAATCTAAAGATAGACAGGATTGCAAATCCAAAGATAGATGGGATCGTAAATCCAAAGATAGACAGGATCGCAAATCCAAAGATAGATGGGATCGCAAATCCAAAGATAGACAGGATCGCAAATCCAAAGATAGATAAGATCGCGAATCCGGAGATAGTCGGGCCATGTCGACCTATTGTAACGCGTCCGCGCCGCCCGCGCCGCAGGTGGAGACGAACCTGACGTCCCTGTCGCTGGATAGTCTATCCGTGCAGCTGGAGCGCACCGCGGCCGGACTGGCGCCGCGCGCGTCGTACAGGGAGTTTCAATATTGATCTATACAAAATATGACAAAATTCTATCTCCAGTAAACAAATCCAAAGATAGATGGGATCGCAAATCTAAAGATAGATAGGATCGCAAATCCAAAGATAGACACGATCGCAAATCGAAAGTTAGAATAGATCGCAAATCCATAGACAAATGGGATCGCAAATCCAAAGATAGATAGGATCGCAAATCCAAAGATAAACGGGATTGCAAATCCAAACATAGATAGGATCGCAAATCCGAAGAAAGTCGGGGTCGCAAATCCAGAGATAGACGGGATACGTCGCTTTCGGTCGTAATGGCACAGATCGGTCGTAATGGCACAAAATAAATAATAAGGATCACTCTCGTAGAAAAGCCAAGTTTAGGTATGAAAATTTACCTACTCTTGCGACCCTCATCTGACTGCACGGGAAATTGAAATTTATTGCATGGCACGAGTGTTCCAATTCCGTTACGCGTCGCTGACCCGATACCGATTTGGCGATAAGAGCGCAGGGTTCCCACTCACCGATTATCGCTACCGAGAAATATCTACATTATTACGTGCGACGCGGCCAGCGTGCGAGCCGAGCGGCAACCTTTAGCCATAGACCGCCCCGCCGGTGCGCCGGCCAAACATAAAGTCCATTCGTTTAGTTAGATAGTGTCAGTACACCTGCACGTAATTGTGGTCATTGTAATAAAATTCGAATATAAATAATACACATAACTAAGGTAGCAAAAAGAATTTTAATAAAAATTTGAGTAGGTACACATTAGCAAAGTAAAATTAGACACTATTCTTCATCACTCGTAGAATCACAGTCATTATCACCTGTATTTATTATAGGAGATCCAACATCATCACGCTCCGAATCTATACTAAAATAAAATAAAGATTTTTTGGTATTGATGGCCCCGTTCTTAATATTGATTCTTGGTATCCCCACTATTTTTGAAGTGTCTATGATAGCACGCAGACACATTAATTTCAACACAATACCGATGAATATTTATTAGAAATTGTTTACAACTTTACCAAAACACCCGTCTTTTTTTATTGTTGGTTGACATAAAGTTTCATCTTGGGGCATTTCACTGTCCTTCCAAGTACGTAAAAATATTATCGGTGTACGTAACAGAGTCAACAAACACAACCTGGCGCTTCGATGAAACTTGCCATATTTACTAGCGGGTGTGCGCCCCAAGCGGCATCCTTTGTTTTCCTATTATAAAAGCCGCCAAGTGCCTAGGCGGCGCAGTACAAAGGCGACCGTATCTAAGCGAATGGACTTTACCTAAACCACGGTAATAGTATATACAGTAGAATGACTTCCATAGAAATAGTCGAAACACGCGCTATGCCTACGCGCGTCGATCTGGATAACACTTGGATCGCATAGCTTCAAGGGCTGTTACGAATGCAGTTCGCCGCAGGGCATACGCACGAGTCAAACGGAGCGCACGGTCGGTAAGCGAGCAGCCCTATCGCGGGCCACGCACCAAGCGATGCCGTGCGGCCGTAGGTATAAAATTTCAAAAAGGGGCCGAGTTCACCTACTGTATATAATAGGGATGATGACTGAATTCTAATTCTCACGTCTCGTCATAAAATATTGAAATACCGTAGAAAAAGATACAAATCAATCGTGTGAAATAAAAATAAAAATCGGCTTAGAAATACATTAGATACAAGTATTTTAAGTTGTTAATTTGGAAGCGATTAGACAGAGAGATCTGACATCAACCGTGACGTCATTGTTTAGTACGGCCATATAAACTCCATGTAAATTGCCGTTTTGCTAGAAAGAGATGGAGAAAAATCTTTATTACCTTATATCTTGGTTGTTTTTTTAGTTATTCGAAAACCGATTTTTTCTTTCAGTTTATTATATAAATGAGCTTCTATTAAAGCAAAAAAAAAATTATTAGTCATCTAGCCTATTATTACCGTGCCTAAACTGCGGAGTGAAACCCCCCCGGTAATGGGTGAGCGCCTCCGCAGGTGTTGACGAACCTGACGTCCCTGTCGCTGGAGGGCCTGTCCGCGCAGCTGGAGCGCACCGCGGCTGGGTTGGCGCCGCGCGCGCCGTAGGGTTTCAATATTGATCTGTCTGTGAACATTGGTTACATTAGCTCTATACAAAATACGTCAAATCTATCTATCTCCAATGAACAACTCCAAAGATAGATGTGATTGCAAATCGAAAGATAGTTGGGATCGCGAGTCCAGAGATAGACGGGCCACGTCGACCGGTCTAACGTAACACGTCCGCGCCTCAGGTGGAGACGAACCTGACGTCCCTGTCGCTGGAGGGCCTGTCCGCGCAGCTGGAGCGCACGGCGGCCGGGCTGGCGCCGCGCGCGCCGTACCGCGAGGTGGCCGCCTCGCTGACCGACGCCGCGGCCGAGCTGCAGCGGCTGCGCGAGGACGCCGCGCTGCCGCTCGCCGCCGCCGCCGCCGAACTCGCCGTGAGTACTGCTTTTTTTTTTATTTGTAAGGAAACAAACGGTTGCATACAAAAACATTGTATAAGTTAAGGAAGTAGTTAAAAACTTATAGTTCCATAAAAAGTTACTTGATTAAGAGATAAGATAGTTCGAGTAAGTATAATATATAAAAACATAAATGGATGAGAAAAACAAAGAGATGCGTAAGAAGTTAAGTACAAATAACAATAATTATAATAAAGGTATTCATCTCTCTTAACTTAGGTATAACAAGAAAACCATTACACACATTTCATGATTCATTGGATAAAATTTTTATTGATTCTTTCTTAAAAGATTTTATATTCAAACTAAAGATATAGATACAGTTGCCGCATTGGCGGACCCACGGGGAGGCATGCTCCCCCAAAAGAGTCATTAATATGCCATCGATATATACAGGATTTCTTTTTTATCACCCACGAAAATTTAAGCGACGCTTCGCGACATGGTAGTAGAATGATTTAAATATGAATAAAAAAAATACTCACCTACTGCGTGCAGTACAGCACGCAGTACACCTCACTTTAGTAGGTTGTCGCCATTCAAGTGTGAGCGCGTATTTATTGACGCTGCGCTATTAAAAATCATAGACTACAAAGCGCTACCACATGATGTTTCGCTGTGTTTGAATGAAACGCGTAAGCGCCATGGAATTTCTGGCGCTTACGACGTTTTGGTTAAACGAAATGTTCTGAGATTTGCACACATTTTTTTGCACGTTCTTGTCTATCGGTAGAATGTACTTATGTCAATATTATATGATCATCATATGATTCGTATTATGAATTTCGTGCAATTCGTAAAATGGTCTCAATTGATACTTAAGCAATGCCTTATTTTTGGACCATTCTCCGAATATTCATACAAAGCTGTCAAATAGAATAATTGCCCATAATGAATTGCACTCTATTCATAATACGAATAATATTATGATTTTGCTGATGCGGCCATTTTAGGTCCGTAGGAATTGTATAATTCCGACTCAATTTTTTGCGGCAATAGGTGCGGTGACTTCTCATTTGTAAAAATTCAGGTGAAAAAAACTTTAAAATTATATGCATTAATATGTTTCATTAACTACATCTTAATATAACTTTAAACATTTTTGTGTGTGCAGACCACGGCCACTAAACTTCGAGATGAGCTACGCTTCAACCACAGCTCGCTGAAGGAGGCCATCTCCTACCTCATGTATGAGACCGCCCAGGCCGAGCGGTACCTCAACACCCAGGGGCCGGAACTGGTGCATAACGTACGTATGACTGACACTTATGCTCACTTACGCTCAGCACAGACCACCACTTGTGCACAAGGCATTATTGATCTGCATATGCCATGCGGACCGTGGACTGTAGAGAAGAGACGGACACTAGTTCATTTATGTTATACAACGTGTTGCAAAATACTCATAAAAATATAAAAAACTATCGAAGCCAAAAATATTGTCAACCCTAGTAAGCTGTCATTTCAGGGACAGGGAACCGGGGCACCGCACCTGTAATTCTGCATATGTAGTTCACTCTTAAATTTTATTGAAATAGGGTTTGCAAAAATTTTATGATTTTTTTGGCGGTTAGTCATACAGTGATACTAAGGTTTTCAAATGTTGTAAAATTGTACTTCTATTAAGGGACCCTTTGCGCCCTTTTCCGCTTTACGGGTATTTTTGTAACACCGTGTGTAAAAGAGGGTGAAGAAAGATGTTATTTGTTTTTTGTTTCGCTTTGTTCGCGTCCCGTCCCGTACAAGGCTTGTTGATGACATTGACATTGCCTTAACATGGTTGGTACTGTTCGCGTCCACCAGATCACGCAGGAGCTGGGCAGCGTGGTGTCTGGACTGGTCCAGCAATATCTGGCGCGACTCCAGCACGCCGCCAAGGAGGAAGTGGGCCGCTGTGAACCGGCCTCCCGCGCTATCAACGCCACCGCTGACGCAATCTGCAGCCGCATACTTCTACCTGTGGTAACCGCACACGCACTATATCTTCATTAAGGCGCATAGTAGGGTCAATCATAAAAAAATCACTGCAGAAAAAACCGGTTCTCTTCATAAACATTAATAAAAAAAATCTAAAAAAAAAGATATGTTATTATTCAGCGCATTCTTCAGAGGATGGTCTTTTTAATTTTTTGATAAATTAATTCAAACTTGGTTAAAATGTGACCCAAACATGCCTCGATTTTAAAACTTTAAACCTAATCGCGTCGTAAATATTAGGTTAAATCACATACTTTCGATTTCAATAAATAAAGTGAACAATATTCTAGCGGATGGTCTTTTTAGATTTTTCTTATTCGCCTTTATTAATTTTTAACTGAAATAATTCATCTTACGCGTAAAGGTTTGCTTAAATATTCCCCTCACTCTCACTCACTCACTCCTATGTAATCAGTGCGGGACGATCGACGCAAGGTCATTGGGACCACTATGCGCCTTAAGGCGCTGTTATACTGCGGCGCACGGCGATACTACGCACGTCGACTTAGCTTCGCTATTTATGATAATGCTGGTGATAACGTCCACTGCAACCCACGGACACGCTACGCATAAATTGACGTGATTGGTACTCGCATGTCCTAACCCCTTAGACAAAAAGAACACGCAATTTTTTTTGCAGTTGTTTCGTAGAAAAAAATGTATTGAAATGACATTAGCTAGTGACACCCTCAGGATATGCACGTTAGGATCCTGGGTTAATTGGTCTAGCTACAAGAACACGTGCAGGGTAAACTGCGTGAGTCAGTTCATGCATGTGTTCGTGACGTCATAAAGCTCCTTACCCGTGCATAGCGTGGTCGTGGGTGGCTACGAATTTAATTAGTAGTTTAAACGTTAATCCACGTGGGCTATTAAGCGGACCCATGCATCTTACGTGGTCGTGGCAGAATATCAGCGTTTTGTCCATGTCCTGCGATGTAGACAAAAACATCGCTGACTGAGCCATGATCCTTTTTGCACTTCGGCAGCACATACAAACTGTGTGAAACATATGTATTTGAACTCATAGGGTTACAAATTGTTTGTAATGTTGTTTTTACTAATGTAAGTTTAATTTTAAGATGTATGTGTGTGATGTTGAAGTTGTAAATAAAGTGTTTATCTATCTATCTCTCTCGATCTCGTAGAGCGTGCACATCGTACACCGCGTACGTGGCAGTGGAGCAGCGCCTTAACATTACGAAAAAAAAGTGAAGTGACGTCATGGCTTTACATTAAATTCGGTTTTCTTTTCTTTCTCATCTCGAGCTCCGAAGTGTGGTAAATAGTGGACTTAAAGGAGCGAGCATAAGAATTAAAGTGGTAAATGTGCTCTGTTTTGTTGGCTGCTTAACGAAAATATAGTATTGATTACGGACAACATTGCTATCATTTCTTATCGCGGTTTTCTCACATGGCGTCTTCTTTGGCTGTTTTACTTTTTGTTATTCCTTTGCCAACGAGGCGTTGTAGTCATTTGTATTCAGAGATGCAAACAAACTAAAAACTCGAATTTTAATCTATTGAATTATTTATTGATCTACATATTAAACTTCATTTTCTATTTTTCAAGCGAGCAAATTTGAATTGATTTATGAGTGAGTTATGAATGTCATCATTAGGCGCCATTTTTAAATTGAAGTTGGGTGCCAGTAGGCAAAATTTCTTGCGATCCTATGCTACGTTCTTTAACTGTGGATATGTCAGTTTCGTCCACTTTTTAGTGTCGTCTAGCCACTTTTTCCTTCGGCGATCTGGGGTCTTTTTGCACTATTTACGAATGTTCTTACCAAAACCAAATCGTTAGCGTTGCCGTTCCCATATGTTTTGACATTTGACAGCTCTCAAGGTGTTGTCAACATATTATTATATGGGAACGGAAACGTTTCTAATTCGGTTCAAACGCTGTAAATAGTGCGATTACCTCACTGGGCTTCATTGTTATACCGGGTTATTATTCCAGCAGGAGCTAAATTTTGTGTACTTGTTTAGACAAACAAAATGAACAACTTTTACTATGGGAACAAACTCGAAATCGCGAAAAAAAAAATCAGCTGTTCTATATAAATGTTCAACATCCACTGAACCTCAATGTATGGAACAGCTGATTTTTTTTCGCGATTTCGAGTTTGTTCCCATAGTAAAAGTTGTTCACTTTGCTTGTTTAAACAAGTACACAAAATTGGGTCCTGCTGGAAAAATAACTCGGTATATGAAAGTAAAAAATATTAAACCCAAATAATTACCACACAGAACGGATTCTGGGTGGCGATGTCGTGGTGCTTGATGCTGTTTGTGCCGCTAATGGTGGTGGCCCAGCGTCTTGCCAGGCTCTACCGCCTCCTGGACCCCTACCCCGGACCTTTGGACCAGTAAGTGCACATCTCTTTCTGCCTCTGGGTGAGGTGTGAACTCAGAGTGCACACTTCACCCCTTCCCCGGCTCTGTGAACTGTTTTACCTACCCCGGTCTTCTGGGCCAGTAAAAATACACCTCCTTTTACCCCTGAATTTGTGACTTCTCATCTCACCCTTCCTCAACTCTGAACCAGTGAGACCTCTTTCTGTCTCATAAACCTTAAATTTATTACTCACCAATTCTTCAACTATAGATTTGTGAATTCATACCTGCCTTACCCATCCCCCTCGAATCAGTGAGTACCACTTTACCCTACACACTTCCCTCCTACCCCCAAAACCTTTAGACCAGCGAGTAAACCCCTACCTGATACCCTCACCTCGGGACCAGTGAGTACTCACAAACATCAACTACCACATCACCTATGGTCCAATGACGCCTATCTTTACCTCTGGACCAGGGAATATACACCTTTCTATCACGTACCCCTGAACTTTACAACTTTTGTTCTATTATCAGAAGTCCTTGACCACTTTTTATTCACGCCTAGACACTCTGCATTTGTATTTACTATACTTTTCCCAATCCCCTCCACTTTTTTACAGTACAATAAAATAAGAACAAAAATTCGTAATGTTTGGTTTTGAAACAACTGAAATCAAATAATAATAGATAAAAAGTTTTTTGATAACAGAAATCAGTAAGAATTTCATTATAAATAATAACGACGTTTGTAAGGCGTCAGCTAATTATTTTAAAGGCTTGAGACGCCTAAAACTAATCTGCCTTATTCTATTTTGTGTGTATATCACTGAACTGTTATTTCAAAACCAAAAATATTTTCTAATACTAATTCTATGGACTAGCATTTGACTGATATGGAATAATTATGTAATTTTTTGATTATATTACACTATTTGAATGAAAGATTTGTAATCACATCATTTGTCATCTACAAATCAAATGCTTGTGCATAATAATAAACAATAAATTTAAATTTTGCTGTTTAACCTGATTGCCGTTATGAAGTTAAAAATACATAAATAATTGCCCCTAATAATTTTGACAGATGACACATTAAACATCAAACCGCATAGTGAGATTTATCTCAACTTTGAGATGCATTTATTTATACGAGCTTAGAAATTAGTCAAAAGTATATTTAAAACTGACAGATTTGGGCTGCTTACTATGTTGATTACAGTGCAACTGTAAAACACACATTTTATAAAATTTGCTGAAAACGCAATTTTGCCCCCAAACTCAGTTCCCACGAAACATTTCTAGTTCCGTATTAGACTCTTACGGCCGGTTGCACCAAATTTTACGTTTTACGGTTTTGTAAAAGTAACAGTAAAAGTCAATATAATTACGTAAGAATTGCACTATAATGTCTCACCTCTAGTTTCAATTGTAGTTTAAAAAGGTAAATCTACGGCGCGAATATAATAGTGGTATGATCCATTTTTATGTATTTCGTTGTTACTTTTTACGAAATCGAAAAACGTAAAACTTGGTGCAACCGGCAGTTAGTCTGTAATATGGTGACCGCAATTTCAGTTTTTTTATTAAGATATATGATATGCGTAACGGGTTCGCAAATTTACGTTCGTGATGACGCCATTTTTTTGTGATAAAGAAGATCGAAAAAAAAGATGAATAAACATTTCGGCAATCAGGTTGAATGACACACGCGATGAACGGGCATAGGCCCGGCGTCAGATCATTCACTCATCATTCGTTGGGCTGTTGCCAGTGGCGGTTTAAAATCTAGTTTGATTATCATTGTCAGTTTACACTGATTTTACATTCCAGTACTCTTTTTATTTTGCTATAAGATTATATATATTTATTGTAAAATGAATTGTACAATTAGCAAAAAATCCGAGTTTTTTTATATAATTTATGACTGAATATTATTTAAAAAATGGTTAATAATTTTCAAACATCATTAAAATCAATATAAGTAAAACAATCTAATAAAATAAGTAAAACTAGTTAAAATACCTGAGAAGTAGTACCATACATTTAATGTGACTGATTGTAAAAAAATAATTTTATTGATGTTTTTATAGGCTGTTATAAAGAAATCAGTTTCTAATCTAGAAAGGTAGCAAATTTTAAAAGATTTGTAAGAATCAAGTATAGTTTTTTTAATGTAATTTCATTATCTTCTCTGTCCCTGCGACAAATTTTACGAATTTTAAGATTACTCATAAAAGTATTGGATAATTCCAATTTAGTTTCGCTATAAAACCTAACTGCATTTTTTGCTGTTATTCAATCGCCACTTACAACAGTGCCATTTGTTACTATTGCGTTTTAATATGATTTTGTTTTTACTGATATGTTTTATATAAAGTTTTCGTTTACTAATCGTTTCGTTATGTTTGTGAGGTGTTAACTTTTTGTTTGTTTTAAGTTTGTTGGTTGGTTGTGTTACCTGTCTGTATGCTAGCGTCTTGTATACTCCCCCTTTACTACGTACGAATGCTGCGAACATCACCCCCTGCGTTTGTCATTGTATTTTGTAGAGCTTCGGACGATTGAAACAAGTGCTACATTCAGTCGTAGAGCTTACTTTGATTTTTATTTTATAATGACGAGTCTGAGATTTTAATGTTGGATTTATCAGTTGATGCAGTTGGAGCCGTTTTACTATTTTGTTAATATGTTTGGTACATGTTATGACTTTTGTTTAATTCTTAATTATGGACAGAAATTATTGAATATTTGTCTGTGGGTGCCAAATATGTAATGCCTACATTTTCCTTGTCGTGGAAGGGAATATCGACCTTATGACATACGTTAATATTTCCGTCTACTGCTTGTAGTATGGTATTTGGTTGAAGACGAATTATCGCGACTCGGTTGTTAGTGCGAACCGTTCTGTGATCTCGGGGTGACTGGTTGAATGAATGACGATACATAGCTGAGGTTGCCATAAGTATTTAGGAAATAATTGCTGAAATTTTTTTGATTTGTCATTGATTGTCGAAAAATGTGGAAAATATTCCTAATAAAATAAAATTACTGTTTTTATATCCAATTGGTGCTTTTATTATTTCAAAAAGACTAGTGATATTTTCGTTTTGTTGTTTGCGTTGTTTAATTTTGTTCGTTTCATTCATCGCCATTTCGCGGGCAGGACCTTACTTATATCACGTGCAAAAATAAAGTAGATTTTTTTGATTAAGTATATCGAAAAATAAACATTTTCTTGTTAATTTTTCAAGGAATTTTTCAAAATTGTTACATGGGTGGGTGCCTCAAGAGAAACTCTGCTAAGAGACCAACTAAGCGAGCATGAGTGTGTTGATTAATTACATGTTCTGAACCAATAGTTTATTTATATCGTAACAATATACATAATTAAACCTATTCTTAACCGGAAGTCTTTTGTGTCAGTTATAAGATTATCAAATTTGTATTTCATTAATGTGTTATATTTGCTCTCTGAACCTTGTCGCTAGAGAGAAAAGAATCATGTAAATAGACATTATTAGATTATCACTTGAAACGAAACGTTAAAAAATGCGAATTGCGGTTTCCGATATAACAGTGAACTGCTTAAAACATGCAATGATTTCTATTTAGAAATGTCTCATTTAAAATTTTAAAGCAGAAACATAATGTGCATTGCTTTGCAAATAACATTACACTATTGAGTTAATTTCAAGGCGGCCTCATGATTACAAAGAAAGCATAAATATCTAATAATAAAAGTTATAAGTAATATAATGAAAGTTATTTTAGACATGACTGGCAAGGCGCTGTGACTTTTCTGGGTGCAAACAGACACAGACGTTCAACAGCTATGTAAACCCATGTGGCTTATGGCCAATAGAAAACTCATGCTCGTCAGTTCACTGTTCGTCACTCCTCGAGTGTTTGTAGATAAAGTAAGGAGTATGACTGGGGGTTGTGTGTCACAGCTCGTATGAGGGAGTGGACCGAAGAGCTTGCTGGTGGCGGTGACGTCCAGCCCCCGACGGTGAGATCACGATGAGTGCCGGTTGATCACTGTACCAATGACATACGCTTAAAGGACAAAACATTTTAGACGTAAAACCTATTTTGTAACAATGGAATCGAGACTTGCCAAATCTGTCATGTTTTTTGCATTCCTTCAAAGAATTTATCGCTTCTTCTCTATTAAAGAAGGTTTTGGACATACCCTCTTAAGAGCAATTATTAAACAAAGAGGAAGGATAAGAAATTTTAGACGTAAACCCCATTTTATAATAATGGATTCGAGACTTGCCAAATCTGACATGTTTCTTGCGTTCCTCCTTGTTTTAGTCAAAGATTTCCTTAATTAGTGCTCATGGTGGTCAAATGTACAATGGATCAAGCTAGTGGAACTTGAGATAAATCATCGATTCAAAAAAGTCGAGATTTGTCAGATATATCGTATAGTTTTGGACAACTACCCCGGGCCTTATTCTGCTAGCGTTAAGCTAATTTATGGCTTGTCGCTATTAACAGCGCTTCAATAGCATTGCTTTTTGAGTCAGTTATTGTTGGTTTACTGATAATAACTAATTAAAACATTCGTCACTATTGATTTATCAAGAAATTGTAGTAGGAATAAATTGGACCATAAAAGGCGTATAAAATTGATAAAAGTAGTTTTATTGAAACTATCAAGAGCATGATAACAATGCTAAGATTAGCAGAATTAGGGCCCCGTATTTGGCCCCATGTTTGACAGTTTATTTCAAACAATTTTCTAATTAAACATTTGTGAATTATTACCAACGCTAGATTAACTTCGATTATACAAAGGGAATTTCATTATTTCATTACTTGTTTAACATATTTATATCTCAAGTTTATTCCCTGAAAAGTGGTACAAAGGATAGGAAACAGTAGTAAGAAAGAGAAACGTAAAAGCTTTTAGCTTTAACGTTTTACATTATCCTACGTATTTTTTGGCCACGCCCGAAATGTAGGTATGCGAAAAATGTTTGCCGCACGCAGTATGTCATTGGTACACTTGCGTCGATGGCACCCCCATCGCCTCGGCATTGCTCTTCGACTAGTGCTTGCACGTTTTGTCGAGACGTTGTACACACACTTCATATTGACATTAGATCTTTTGACCTTACATTTTTATTTGGCAACATTTACTAGATACCTACAGTGAACGCATGGTACACTCGGCAATACGCCAGACTTTTCATGTTGACTTTGAAACCAGTCTTTTGTCGCTCCTAATAGAGACAGCTTTATAATGCAAATATAAAAATTGACGTGTTGCTGACTGTCCATCAGATTGAAATGTCGTATAAAGTGTGTATGTTCGTTCAGCTTGGTGTTCGTTTGTCGTTCCGTTGTCTATGTGAGTGAGTGAACCCTTCCGCGACCAGTTGGTAGCCGGTTAGGTATGCTCTAGCGCATACATTGCTTGAGCTCGATGTAACTCGTCATGTAATTGCTATATACATCTGTGCAATTTATCGTAAACTTCTTAGATGTTGTTAATAGAGCGTATGAGTAAGCGGTTGTTGTCTTGCGTTGCGATACAAACTGTAAATAAACCCAATGCATTAGCGCCCTTAGACTTCTGTAAATAAGGTTATGTTTTGTTTTAGTTATTTGTCAACTTTACGTTCGCTCATTCACGGTCCATTATGATTAAGTATTTTTCTTCTGTATATCGCATTGTCTGTTGTTAGATTTTTAGACGTTAAAGTATTTAGCTTACATAAAGTAGTCAATGTATATAACGACATAAGCTAATTATTTGAGAGATGTCTTCCTCCTCTTTCTTATTCGATCAAACATGCATAAACTTCAAACATTCCCAAATTACATCCTATTCATTAGAATAAATTATGCTATAAGTTTTGTCACCATTTTAGATGGGTTTCTCTGAAAATAATATTTGTATTTAAATACATGTTTATGTTTAAACTCAAAGTATAGTAAGAAAGCTGCTCATGTTTTAAAGTTAGACTTGTCCGATGGAAGCTTGAGTGGTGAGATGAATGGTGGGCGACTGACCCTCTGTTGTCTGTTGCAGCGAATATTTGTATGACGCGTACGCGGACCGTGATAACGTACCCCTTGCCAAGTAAGTGCCCCTCACACCCAGACGCTACGGCCTACTGGCACGATGCATGAGCTTTGCACCCTTAGATACCGCGCCAGTATTCAACTGATATTTCACTATTGCGAAAATGGCGTATTCCTTTTGATCTGTATTTTAAGCTTCACAATTTTCATTCATATTATTTAAATGTACTATAGAACGCACACTTTTGCGATTGGTTGAGTGCTGGCGTACACCTTGCTTACAATCAACTTTGTCGCGTGCGCTTGCGCAGTTATTTCTGCGTATAATCATTGTAGGGTTGGATTTGCATGCATGCAATTTTTTAGCATCTACGGTTGCGGTTTAAATGGGTGAATTTAATTGCATGATAATTAGATTAATCAGGTAGATTAGTGATTCTTTAGTTGATGATTAAAGCTGTAAAATTATATGCGTTTTCGGTGTATGATTTTAGAATACGTTACTCAAACCTTATGATGGAGATGGGTGCATGCGTAATAACCGACTCCCGCATGCCGTCCCGCGAGCAATGTTTTTTTTTAACTTTCTTTTATTAATTTCTTTTTTTTTATTATTTTGTTTGGTTCAGTTTTTGAGCTAGGGCTAAACGAGTTGTTAGGATTTCGTCCGAAACTTTTCTAGAAGCGAGCTTACTTGTATTCGAAACCGACACATAATAACTGTGATGGATTGAAGAAGGTTGTTGAGTGCATGTGCACCGAATAGCATCGGCTCGCTCGCGCTGGAAAGGTTACGGGTGTAGATGTGATGTGTGTGGTGGTAGCGGGTCGAAGCGGAGCACACTCGACATCGAAGGCAAGATCGCCGAGTGGCGCGGGAGAAGCGCCCCCTCCGCGCCTGAGGCCTCTCCCGGGGAGACGGCGTCCCCTGGGGAAACGGGGACAGGAATAGGGGCTCTCCAGTCCCGCGCTCTCTTGGACGGGACCGAAGTGGTGTGTCAGCTGGTACCGGCTGCTCTCATTGACGACTTAAAGACGCGGCTCGACGCCAAAGACGAAGACAACGAGTCCGGAATACACGAGTCCGAGTAGTCGCCCATTTCTTATTTCGCTTTCTCTATCTAGCCATTTTACATACTTGCTCACCTGTGAGCGGTTAATTGTTAATTTTTGTAATCAACTCACGTTCTAGTCATTTGTAAACTATAATTTATGAAGTGAATAAGTCGTGGCCGTTTTTGGTCTGTTACTATGAAATTTCGATGTATTTATGATGTAGGTAGTATAAAAATATTTCGCATTTGTAATCACTTTTTAAATATTATTCCACTAAAGTAATATTTATTCAAGTTAGGGGTTAATTTTTCAACTTTCGTCAGATATTGTGGTGTGAGATTTTTTCATAAACAAAATATTGTCATATTTATCCCTCGAATAGAAACCTGACTATTAAAATATCAACTATTTAATATTAAAAACTTTTGATGATTTTTACATTTTTCAAAAATATAAAGATTCGATTATTATATTGAGGTAATGTTTACACCAAACGATAGAATAAGTACATACGCGTTTTGCATTAATCAGTCAAGTAATTCATTCGTCCCAATTTCCGCCGAATGCTTTATATGTATATACCTCGCTTGACAGTTACTATATTATTATACACATAACTTTCAATCCCGTCACAGTTCCAAATATTTTGCATTTTGCAACAAGTTAATAGCACATATTTACAACAAGAGGTGAATGTAAATGTTTACCACATAATGGGAAAGTTTTGACTTTTGGACAACGTTAGTATGCGCTTGTAAAATTCGGTCTTGGTAACAAAAACTGAAATTTATTATAAGTACGTATTGGCTTTGCTAACTTTACATGAAAGTTCCTTTGTATCTAGGAATTTCTAAGAAAATATCCAAAATGACCAACAATATTATATCATAACATATAAAAAATATTATATCAGGACTTGTTTTTGATTAGCATTTCTAGAAGTAAATGTAATTACAATGAACTGACAAACGTTGCTAACAGGTAAATTTATACTCTAGGCAATGCTCAATTCAATTTTGAACCTCAAGAAATGTTATATTTTTGTCTATACTTAATGTAGATTTTGACATTTGTAGTGTTTGGAGCTGTTTTCACAATATTTTGATATGCATATTCTGTGGGTCACAGTAATTTTTTACAGTTTGCATTTGCAACATAAGATTAATTAGGCAAAATACATAGTAAATAAGATATCTGTGCGAGAGACATAAGCTTTATAATTACACCGCTTTTTATTGAATAAATGGTGGTAGTAGCATAACTTTGCTTCTGCAAGATAGATTCAAGTTGATCAAGTGACCGTCTCCATACAACATCCTTACAGCTTATAATAACTACTTATAGCTTTGACTCGGAGGGTTATTTTATATTTTCAGCAGAGTTTGTTGCTTTAGAAGAACCAGGTTCTTTTAAGTTAACTTCGTTTAAGTTAGCTACCAAGTCAACTTTTACATGAACACGTGTATTTGACTGATTTTATTGTCGAGTCCAATAATTAAACTATTTAGTATTCACGGCGACGACGTAGATACGTGTATTGTTCAATTCTAAATTAGTTATCATTATAATCTCTATACAGGGTTAATAGTAAAACACCTGCAACCTCGCAGGATTAGATAGGTAACATCTAAAATAACAACGTTTGTATTACAACTTTTGATTTTTTTTCTTTTTTTTAAAAACGTCGCCCCACTAGGATTTTCTCCTCCTGGGTGCAGTAACAAACATAGAATATCACATGCACATACGCCCAGACCGGAACCAATTTCTGTAGGCTATACAAAATATTTGTCCCGTACGGGAATCGAACCCGCGACCCGTTGCACAGTAAGCGAAGTACTCGACCTCTGCGCTAACCGTGTCGTCAATTCGTTAGATTTTACATTAATATAAAAATAAATATTAATTTAATATACCTCTAGAATGTTTGTAATTCTACGCGCATTACTAGAATTGGGATGATGACTGAATTCTATTTTTACATCTCGTCATAAAATATTAAAATACCGTAGAAAAAGATTCAATCATGTGAAATTAAAATTGGCCTAGAAATACATTAGATTCAAGCATTTAAGTTGTTAATTTGGAAGCGATTAGACAGAGAGATCCGACATCAACCGTGACGTCATTGTTTAGACGTGACGTCATTGCCATATAAACTTCATGTAAATTGCCGTTTTGCTAGAAAGAAATGGAGCAAAATCTTTAATACTTCATATCTTGGTTGTTTTTTTAGTTATTCGAAAACTGATTTTTTTCTTCAGTTTATTATCTGAATGAGCTTCTATATAAGCAAAAAAAATGTTTTTGGCATCTAGCCTATTACGTAAACAAACTTGTGCGAATTACGCTGTATGGGGGCGGAGCGTCGCTAGAACCTTTGAACTTGACCTACTTTTCTACGGCCGCCAGTTTGGCTGTATGGCGGCAGTACGGCTTTGATGCGCGCGCGTCGCACGTTCTTGTGTGCCCAAATCTTCCGCAACTTACATAGACTTATCAATGTCACGACAGTGCAATAAAAACTTGAAAGTTGATGTTTGTTCAATTTATTGAGTTATCTTAAAACTCGTAAAACAAACGTTGTGTAGTTTAATCCTGCGAGTTTGCAGGTGTTTTAAAATTAACCCTGTTTAGTTATTGTGTACCAGTTCATTATATCGAATAATCCATATTCACATTTATACAATTATTTCGAATTAAATTTAGTATGATCTGCATCTGAACGGCATATAAGTTTTTATTTTTCTTGCATAAAAGATATTCAAATTAGTGTCCTTAGTGTTTTCTCTTTCTACAGCGTAAGCTCTTAAAGTTAGTAGCTAATTTGAGAGTTGATCAGTATTAAGACTAGTATGACTGATTGGACACAGTGAGACAGTGGTCAAAATTTTATCATATCAAAAAAAAATCTGAGTTATTCCATTAATCCACTAATTAAATTGCCCTTTTATGTAGATTAGTTATTATCACATTAACCTACGAGTATATTACGTCCCATGTCAGCACGGGTTTCTCTTTATGAGACGAGGAAATCACCTAATTAGCTGACTTAATTTGGAATGTTTCTTCCGGAAATGCTACTAAAATAAAGAAAAAACTGTGACCGAATTTTGTGACGTTGTCGTAATATAACAATCATTTGATTGGATTCCCGTATCTGAGATTGCATGTTATCAAGTCTAGAAATACCGATGCAGTGAGGGAGATTTCTTGGGGTGGATTAATAGAATA
The DNA here is from genome assembly GCA_963935595.1 of Schoenobius gigantellus. Classification (NCBI taxonomy): domain Eukaryota; kingdom Metazoa; phylum Arthropoda; class Insecta; order Lepidoptera; family Crambidae; genus Schoenobius; species Schoenobius gigantellus. The sequence goes on from OZ012543.1 coordinate 20,037,638, forward strand.
ACCTTTATAGGTATCTTTACTATATGCCAATATTTAATGGGTCGATATATGTAAGCACTGAAGTGAATTGATGTGTGGGTCTAGTCTCGTTGGTGTATGCGAGACTATGATCTTTGTCCATAATTTTTAACAACTTTGTAACCATTTTATAATATTTTTACATATATTGCAATCGTTATTTGTATCTTATTCTTAGGTAGTTTTGCAAATATTTATATTCGTAACTTAAGACTTATATTACGTATCATTGTATTGTAATCCATGTATTACGTATCATTGAGAATAATTCGAATAATTAGGCTAATCTAGGAATCCAATAAAATTGTTTAGTAAATTTAAAATTGTTCTTTTGATTGTTACATTATTTGAAATTGTTTGTTGTAATATTTAATAGAATATTTTATGTTGAATCAATATATCTAGGTATTATAAGTGTGTATGTTGAGTGGGCGGCTCTCGGACTAGGAGTGGTGTACGTGGTAACTCTCCAGTAACATCTATTTATATTAAGTAGGTATATTTTGTTTGTTGCTGTATTAGAGCATGATTAACACTCGAAGTTGCTCATGTTATTGGTTCGTTTTATATACGGCTCGAATGAGTATTTTTATTTGCTATGATTTTTTCATGTAGACTATCCTTTAAATGTGTTGTGTGGTCAACATTGAGATCCATATGAACAAGTTGTTTTAAATATTGTATTATTGAAGCTACCTAGTGCTTTAGTAGCTTTAATGACTACATGCTTTTCTGCCGTTGCAATCAATTAGTGTCGTTAATCTACCCCATAAATAAGATACACCAGTCAAACGGTGGTAATGGAAATAGTACATTATTTAAATTTATGAATATTATGTAACGAGGGCTTGCTTGTATTGTGATTTTGGTGTATACGCGTATTACCATGTATTATGTGAATTTCTTTCACGAGTAGCTATCGTATTACTCGAAACAAGAAGGATTGAAATATAGTATTGTTAAAGTTATTGACCTGTATGAGTACATTAAATAGTGTCAGTTTACAAAAAATAATACGCACTCACAAATATATTTTAATACGCACGTAGGTACATAATATGATACGTATTTCGCTTTTGTGTTGTGTTGGGATCATACGCTTGGTATTTTTTTTAAACTTTCAGTAAACACTTAATTTGTTGCTTAATTTCACACTACTTATGGTTGAGGAGATTAAAGTGCAATTCCTTATGTTAGTTAATAGTTATATAAACATTTTCCCCTCATATATGGGAAAAGTGCCTATAAAATTCGCACTACATTTTATGGCCCGCAAATCGAAACTATAAATTGCGGTTCAAAAAAAAACTCTTCCGTAAATAATAATAAAAATTATGATACTTTTTGAATTTAATTGAAATTGCGATAGCTTCCATAAAGCTAAAGCTTTCCAATGGAATTTATCTGAAGGTTTATAATAAGTTACTAAGGACCTGTTTAAAAAATTGGCTGGTTGGATCATGATTCTCAAAGAATTAAAATAATTAGAAAAGATGAACTGCTAATTACACTTACCTTGTCTTAGGACAGTACTAAGCACTGTTGCAACTGCAAGCTGTCACTTGTCTTCATTGAAAAGAATGTGACAGCATGCCATTTAAGATTGTCCTAAGCTAAGACAAGGTTGGTGCGATTAATTTTTTTATACAGGTCTTTAGGCTGTAATTGCGCTTGTGTAAATGGTTTGATAGGAGTTGAAAATGAAAACAAACTATTAATTTAGTTTAAGTAGTCTGACTTTCAGCTCGTTTAGGTTTTTGTCGTAAAAATATTTCACTACATAGTAATTAATTACACTGTCGCAATTACTACCAATTGAACAAAATAACGATATTATACCGTAGCAAAAGCCCAATGGCGCAATAAAGGTAGTGTCACCAGCGTACCAGTAGTTATAATAAAAACAAGCATTAGTTTGCATGGCATAACGTAGTATTACGAGCAAATTTTATTAATGGTTTTATTAATTAGTTATGTCACATATTGCATTTTCACAATCATCTTTGATGATGATGATCCTTGAAAGTTTTATTATTATAATCAAGCTCATCAGCAAATTCTGGGACGTATCTATTTAAAAATTGAACAGTGCGAGAGCATGTGCACGTTCAAAATCTGTGAGAGACAGAGGATTATATCCGCCAATTAAAATGAGCAAGTAATCATGCCGAGTTTCTGATGCTATGGTGTGTGTGTGTCAGCGCCTACAAGGCTGAGAAGCGGGCGGGGCGCAGTCGCGGGGGCGGCGGGGCCTTGGGGGGCGGCGGGGCCCTGGGGGGCGGCGGCGGCGGCGGGGGGTCGCGCGCGGACCCCGCGGGCGCGGGGCCGGGGGCCGCGCTGGCGCCGCCTCTCGACGCTCACCACGCGCGCAGATATAATGATATGGCGCCAAAGTGAGTATTTAATCCTAGCTCTAGCTTTATTTTCGATAGAGGTAAATCGTTTATAGACTAGGTCCAGTTTTTCGGATTTTACGCCCGCAGAGCCGGTCTGTAGGCTTAAGATCGATCCACACATTTGCGGGTCGTGCCCGGGACGTGGGCGGGACGTGTTACGTCAGTGGCTTGAAAAAATATAATTGCGTACTTTTTATATGAATCGTGACGTGCGCCCGTCCACCGATATTAAGACGACTGTGAAGTGCCAATTCATGGCTCGAGTATGCACTTTCAAAAATGCAGTTTGTTGCACACGCTTAGTCCGAGGCAAGTGACTACATTTGTTATTGAAATATTGTTTCGGGCGATAACTGTTTTACCCCCCTTTACGAAATTAGACACTTTTAGTATCATTAGATTCAGTATACATTAATCTATGCTTGTACGTTTTGATTTTTTTGTAATTTAGTATAATTTAGTCAAATAAGATAAAAATGCACGAGGTAGTTTTTAAATCTAAAATATGAATATTTAGATGCTAATAATTTATATTCTGAGCATAATTACTTCAAAATCAAAACGTACAAACCTAGATCTTCGTTATATCTACAACATTTCCAAAAATTATGAAAATTGGACTATGTAAAGAGGGAGAAAAGCGTTATCGCTTTTTGTATGAAAATTTACAGCTTCACAATCCTCTTAACAGCGCACGTCCGAGTTTTATTTGAAAAATGAATGATACATTTACGCCACGAAAACCGCCGCTATTACGAGGGACATAAGAACGGTCCAAGTATAGCTTGATAAGGAGCTTACTGTACAAGCCGTAATCAACGAGCCAGCTTAACTGTGGCTTTTTGGTTTGGTTGGTTCTGCAATCACTGTCAAACAGCGGCTATGTGATCTTCGAGTAAAAAGTGCGTTTTTATATTGCCATCGACTCCTTTTAAATGTCTAGGATATAGCTACATAACGCTTGTGTTCAAAATTGGAGGAACAGGGATCTTCTTTTGCTGAACTGATAATAAGTCTTAAGATGGAAACAAGTATTAACTCGACTCAGGATTGAATTTAAGTTATTTAAGTTTTAGCTTAATGCAGCAAGAATTTGAAAAACGTGCACTTACATCTGTATCTGAACACCGATCCAACTGTGTGGCTCTAACAAGCTAGCTTTACGAATGTCGCATCTCTTCATCGCCATATTGTCACTTAACAATAGTTAATAGTGATAACCTATTGCTAAAAGTGTAATGTTTTTGATTTCAATTGCACTTACTTCCTTTTTATTGATACTTCCAATTAGAGGCTGTATGTCAACTCTAGAATGTATTGAGCACTCGTACTTAAATACATATATTGTCTGCAATTTCTGTTATACATATATACAATACCTGCTTATATGTTTGAGATCTGGGTTGCTGATCTCTTGTAATTTACAAAATCAATTTTTTTATGCATTGATATTTCCTATTTATTTATACAGATCATATTTCTTATGGTAAACCTGTTAGTTAGCTTTTTCTATCTTATGGCTGTTACTGTATTTACCTATTATTGTATTATTCACAAACAAACAAATTAAGAATTAAAATGGTCTTAACATCTTTATCTACACAATGCGGTAATGCACAGTCAGTAAGCACTCGGTAATCAGACACAGATAATGGTAGCACGGAACACGGACTATTTAACACCGGCAAGCATGAGGTGTGAGGTGCCTGGCATGTTGCAGGCACTGGGAGGAAGGCCCGCCGCGCTACCACGGACCCACTGAGTACGAGCGACCTCCTCCGTACTACTACCCCGGACCAACGTGAGTGCTCCACAATGCACTTTACCAAACACGGCAAGATGAAAATAGATAGGGCACAGAGTTTATCGCTTCTCACGAGCAACCGCAGTCAAATGACGTCATGCTGTGTACCTGCGCATGAGTGAGTGCGTTGTCAGTATTTAGTACTGGCGGCGCAAGTTTTGCATAGGCAATGCCCCGATTACCGGTCGCAACTCGCAAGCGTCTATAGGATGCGGCAGTGTCCAATATCAGATGAACCTGTGCGTGCGTGCTTGCCTTACATTTTGTATAAAATAAAGATTTAGTTAGATGCCGTAAGCTCGCTATGTAGTAGGTAAACCGAGTGTGTCACTATTTTCATACAAACGACGATGTACCCTTTAGTAATGCACAAGTCGTAAATATAAATACTTTTGCTTTGCACACAATACAACTGACTATTTTTGTCCAAATATGGAAACTCGTACGCAGGATTTGGGTATCTAGTCTTTTCTGTGCACAAACTAACCAATCAATTTAAATCTGCCATCATAATTTCGCTATCTCACTTAAAACCTATTTCTTCTATCATCACTATCATCAGTGTTTTTGTGATTTAACACTAATACGACACGGTTAGCGCAGAGGTCGAGTGATCGCCTACTGCGCAACGGGTCGCGGGTTCGATTCCCGTACGGGACAAATATTTTGTATGGCCTACAGAAATTTGTTCCTGCCTGGGCGTATGTGCATGTAATATTCTATGTTTGTAACTGCACCCACGACACAGGAGAAAATCTTAGTGTGAGGCGACGTTTTCTTAAAATACACAAAAGAAAAACTCATTTTACTGTAAAAAGAATTATATGAATGGCCGCATGGCTTATAATACGTGAACATGTTTGCACACGTATACGTATACGTAGTGACGGTAACACGGTTGTCCGTGTATTCGGTCTATTTCAAGTCGATAATTTATTTTTGTTTCTCTAATATTAATTATTATAAAAAACGAATTAATTTATATATTTTTATTCTATGCTGATTAAAATACAACATTGATTTTATTGGCCAGTGTAAATAGATTTTAGCAGCAGCTTTTATTTAAACAATTTATAAAAGGAGGAACAATATTAAATTTATAGTCCGCTTGTCTCAAAATAAAATCTGTGAAAATTGACATCCTAGTTTTGACGTCTTTTACTAAAGTAATGATTGATTAGAATCTTTATAAAATAAATTATAATATAACTAACTATTTTTCAGTGATCGACAGTAAATTGGCGCTCACTGAACTGGACGAAGATCTGTTGAAGTATTAAGGGGTCACCGCCTGGAACCTATTGTAACGTAACTCTATTCTCAACGTCATATAGTATTACTCGATAGACGATCCAATAATGATCGGTAGCGATCTCTATTTAGCACTGCGACGATTATGAGAGCTGGACCGTACGGGGCAAAAATACATTATTATCAAATGATTGGGAATTACTTATAGTTAAATGTTTAAGTGATGTCATTCCGAAGTAATAACTAATCGCCTAGGTGTTGTGGATTCTGTAGTGATTTAAATATGATTATCCTGGAGCATTGTATTTATAGGAACGTCCGTGCGGTCCTGATACGTTTGTATGGTTGAGGCAACTGGAACAGGTGAAAGCTTTTCAAACAATTCGTTAAGTCGACGACGCAGAACGTGAACTCCCATCCATCACTAGAAGTGCCTCTAACTAAAGTCTCAATACATATTGGTAAACGAATAGAGCGGTAGTGTATGGCCATTACGTAATGAAACGCACGTGTCTTATGCCATCCTCATACATAGCCGTCCTATGCGTTTGCGTTTTCGACTGCATATTGTTGTAACTTTACCTAGAGACCTAAGTATGATCGAATAGATTTGTCGATATGTCTTCGAAGCACATTGGTTATGTAAGTTTATCGACAGTCAATACGTTCGTATTGTGACTGTTTCAGTGGCCGCACAAATTGTCTGATTATGCGAGATTATTTTACACTAGCGTAAATTTTATTAATTGAATATTAGGATAAGGTAGTCCCGTCTACCGCGGCCCGATTTCTTGTCTCTTTCACTTCTGGGCCGCGGAACGAAGACGGCGTAGCACTCGTCGCACACGTCGAGATTGTATTGCATTTATAACTATTTACTGTACGTACATCACTCGGTTTCTATAAAATAGGGTAAATATTTAAGGTAGCGCGTTTCGGACGCCGGACTTTCAATCCTATTTCTTATTATTAATTCGTCTGCCAAATATTCTACTGCCACTATTTTAATCTGTCGACAGCCGGCGTCCACGCGGGTCGCTTGTGATTATATTATTATTTTATATTGTTGACTCGGTTCGAGCTAAGTGCAAATTTACTTTATTATGTAATTGTAATAAAATTAATGTGTCATATTGTAATCGTAGTTAGGGTTTGTCGGTTTGTGAGTGTGACGCCAACCGGACGACGGTGCCGCCGCCCGCTGCTAGACTCGATGTAGACAAATGCTAATATGCGTTATCTTTCAGATGTGTGCAAAGGAAAAATGAACATGACAGATGACATTAGAATAGAAATCTTTATTTGCCAGAATATGGTTCTAAAGGTGTTAGTTTCTTACGTTACGCTATGATATTAATAACTAGTATTTAAAATTTCAGTCATCATGTCACAATCAATAGTAATGTTATACTTACTCTTATATTCTATTATCATTGTCACATTCATTACTTACCTATAATTATTATTACATGAATAAAACAACAAATCACATAACAATATAAAATGTCCTAACTATCATTTAAAATTTCAATCATCATGTCACAATCAATAATAATGTCATTCTCACTATTCTATTTTCATTGTCATATTCATTACCTATAATCATTATTAAGTACATTAATTATTACATTTACCAAGAAAACAAATCACATAACAATACAAAATGTCCTATCATTTAAAATTCTCATTATTATGTCATTAATGTCATAATTACTCTATTCGATCACATAAATACTCTTCAACATTGTATTATATTTTATTAAGTAATATGTCAAACAATGCCTTTTTGAATCTATAGATCTGTTATCTGTAGATCATCTTTGTCTGAAGCTAATGCCATCTAAACATTATTTTCTTTTTGCACAGCTGATCGTTAACGCTCAGTGGCCTTTGATCTGTAAGACCTGGTACGATATGAATTTTGAGGTTATATTTTGAACGGTACAACTTGTACTATTGCGAAGTGGTCGCAAATCTAGTCCCTGCTATGTTCTGCTCGAAAATGTTATGACATTTTTAATTAATTAGAAAAACTGTATTTATCTAATGTATTGGTTTGGTACAGATTAGATTATTTACAGCTAAATCGCAATGAAAATACGAGTAATATATAAATACGCCATATAATAAAGTTTGTAATATACTAAACGTATTCACTAATGTAAATTATGTCTCACGTTTTGCTCGTCAAGTCATGTCAGGCGGATACTTACGAGGCTTTTTAATATTCTTGATATAAATGAGGTACTGACCATCTGACACCTCAACTTGGAAATTAGATGAAATACTCAAAAAAATACGTGTGTGTTCTTCACAGGGATACTTTGATACAATCTGCTCACTTTTAATTAGATCTTTTATATTATTGAATACTTATATTGATTTTATTGTTGAAATTAATCGGTCCCTGCTCAATACGGAATATGTTATATGTTGTATTGGTAGGTAATAATGGTGCTCGCCTTGCATCAATTTAGTGTTTATTTTACACGTAGCGAATGTGAGTGTGTATGTTGTGTATTATGTACTATGTGTAGTCGTAGGCAAGTGTCGGCGGCGATGAGCTGGCTGTGCGTCCGCACGGGAGGTGTACAGGTTGTAAAGTAAATAAATATCATTTATTATATCCAAAAAGTTCTTTTATTTGGTTTTGTCTTGTCTTTGTTTTACCCTACTTATCTCCTCTTCTTTCTTAAACATTAAACTCTCTTAAACATTATCGTAGAGTAATGTTTCGAGTTTTTCATCACTTTGCAGAGGTAAAATTACGCTAAACTCTCGCTCCAACAACAAATTAAAATTCAAAGTCGTTTACTCAAATTGGATTATTACATAATCACTTTTGCAAGGTCTACGGCGGAAAACCTTGTACTGGAAAGAATCAACAAGACGTGATATTTTTTTTATCCCCTGAATTGTTACATAGTCGTCAATATGTCAAAAATATGAAATAGATTCATATTAATCTGGGTGCAATATGGACAAATTAAATAGAGAGTATGCATAGAATAGGGATTAATTATATTTTTATTGATTACTTGAATCGTAGTTCATTAAATTACACAAAAACATAAACAAATTAAAGGCTGTCAGAAAACTTTTTGATTGCAAAGAGAAATGAAAGCGTTATTATGCATGCAACCTCTTTCTCGCAAAACTGATTATGTATATTAAAGCTGTGTTCCAGATAAGCATCACCACCTCAGAACAATAACTAAAGCATATTCTTTTCTTCTGAGATCACCACTTTGCCGGTGCTGACATCTGATGTTAGCCTCGTTTTGCGTTTCTTATAAGAAATGTTAACATTTTTAGCCGCGTTAATTGTAACAAATGAAAGTGAAGGAACTGATTTTGCGTGCTGAATTTTGACACCTCAGCTACTTGTCCACTAACTTAACATTTCTAATAATACAAATCATAGTCGGTTAGAACTATAAATATCTTTCAATTTACTTTTTAAATTTGCTGAAACCCTTTTTGATTCATGAAAAAAGAGTCCTAATGTTGAAAGCTGTCAAAAAGTGGTATCAGAGATATTTGATGCTAACTTTTCGTGATAAAAATGTTTAAATGGAACACACGAAACCAGCATAAAAAGATAACACCATGAAACGCGTTGATGCTAAAAATGTTAAAAATCCGTTCTTATCTGGGACGCGCCTTAAGTACATGGCAAATCTGTCAATGACTTGATCGTCTTAACGGGTCTCCTTGTCTAACGGCAATTTGAAAGCTATACCTTTGTTATTTTCATAGTTAGGTATTTTAAAAATATTTTCACAATATTAAAATAGATTTCTGATCTCCACTCGCTATTTTAATGCTCGCCTTAAATGCTTTCTGACACAAAAGTGCCGGACACTTTCTCTTCCTTTGATAAAAAATAAATAGTAATAAAGCAAAATAAAATCACCGATATAAAATTAAAAAGTATATTTAGCGTGATCAGGTTGCAATAGATATAGAAACATGTATCAATAATTTACAATGGAACTTTGTCGACACAACCTGGACCGCACTGTCACTACAGCTACCTTATATAAAGACTAATAAATACGACACAAAAGTGGTTACGTATGTACATGTACTAAATATAAATACTGTCTGTATGTCACTTGGGAACTTGCCGAGATCGAGCTATGATGAGCCGGTGCATGTCCTGGAAATGAAAAACTTGTGTGAAAACCTAATCTATACTAATATTATAAAGCTGAGAGTTTGGATTCTTTGTTTGGTTGAACGCGCTAATCTCAGGAACTACTGATTCATATTGAAAAAATCTTTTTGTGTTGGATAGTCTATTTATCGAGGAAGGTTATAGGCTATATAACATCACGCTACGACTAATAGGAGCTGAGCATCAATGAAAAATGTTGCAAAAACGGGAAAAAAATACATGGCGAAACGTAGTTCGCGGGCACAGCTAGTGGACTAATAAATGGACATTTAATATGAAGAAACTTTGTGGAATAGATTTCTTTACTTATGCCAGTAGAAATAAGCAAATCTATTGCTCTTTAAAGTAACTGTGAACGCATTTTGTAGCAGCTTTGCATTTTGTTGCGTTGGTTCCTCGCTTACTTACACCGTAATGCAGCGTCCGGCAGCTATACTTTCTGCGCAGCTCTACGCAGCAGCCGGTCGAGGTCCGCGCGGCAGGAGCAGTGCAGGAACTCTCGTGGCTTCACGCCTCTGAAGATGCCGGCGATAGACGGCTTCACATTGTAGAAGATGATGGTCTGACCGCGCGCATGGAAGTCCTCGATTAGCGCTTTTATGCCCTGCCGAATGATAAGAATTTTGTCAAACTTGAAAAGGGTGGCGAAAAATTAAGCTTTAAGGCGCATGACACATTGCACCGGACACCGCTCCGGTGTGCGGTGCTGCGGTTTTTAATGTTGACTGGAGAATCTTAATTTGTATACAAAAACCGCAGGGTATCACTCGCACCGCATCACCGTGCGGTTGTGCGGCGCGCGCGACGGCACCGCACTCCCGGACGGTGATGCGGTGCGGTCCGCGGGGTATGCCACACTGTGCCGCAGTATCGTACGGATTTTTGCGTAGAAAGGACGTGCATACGCGTGATAGATCTCAACATAGATAATGCGGTGATGCTGGGCGTTGTCGTGCACCGCAGCTCCGGACGGTGATACGGAGCAAACCGTACGGTGGCACGGTTCCGTGCCGCCGCAGCCGCATGCGGTTTTCGTCCCTCCGTACACCGCAGCGGTGTCCGGTGCAATGTGTTATGCGCCTTAGGAAATCACAAGTGGATCCGATGATGGTTGAGTTATTTTTAGCAATTAGAATACAGAGACGTCTGCCCCCCTAAACAAGATCCATTTCGATAATCGCTATCGTAATCGCTAGAAGGAAAATGTATGCGATTTGACATAAGCCCTCGCTTAGCTTTTTCAAATCTCATACATTGTCCGTTTAGCGATTATCGAAAGACATCTTGTCTAGGGGGGCAGTTAAAGAATTAAAGAGACGTCAGTTAAACTATTTACGACGAAGACTCAGAAGCGGCAGTACGTCGCCGGCGGTATGATAGTCCCACGCTGCAGTACCATGTGACCTAGCAATACCTCGGCGGCGGTGTGTGACGGTCCCACGCTGCCATAGTATGTGAGAGTCCTACGTTGTGGCAGTATGTGACAGCGGTAAACGGGCGGTTCTGCAGCGCAGCATATGACTGGTAAGTTGGCAGCACCTCGGTGCAGTACGAGACTGGAGAGCAGGCAGTACCTCGGCGCAGTACGAGACACTGGTAAGCTGTAGTACCTCGGCGCAATACGTGACAGTGGTAAGCGGGCGGTACATCGTCGCAGTATGTGACAATGGCAAGCCGCCAATAATGCGGCACAGTACGTAAAAGTGGTAAGCGGGCAGTGCTCAGTTTAGTACGTGACAATGGTGAGCTGGCACTACTGCGGCTTAGTACGTGACAGCGGTAGGCTGGCGTACCTCGGTGCGGTACGTGACAGTGGTAAGCGGGCAGTACCTCGGCGTAGTACCTGACTAGTGAGCTGACATTACCTCGGGGGTGGTACCGGAGGGTGGTTTAGTCGTGTGTGGGTTTTTTACCCGAGTCTTACGGCATATCCAAGGGACAGCCTTATCGGCTTCAGCAGGCCTATTCTGTAACTTCGGATGCTGACTAGAACTGTCATTTTTGAAAGGAACTTAACATCCATTACTGCTATCATGAACGCTTTCATCATGATAAAACATCATCATGATTAATCTTTTATGCCATACAATGAAGCTGTACGAAAGAGTGGTTGATAGCCGTTTAAGATCTGAGTGTGAGCTATCGAAGAATCACTTTGGATTCCTACCAGGCTTATCCACGATTGACCCTATGTTTGCGCTCAACACGATAGCCGAGGAATATCGCTCCAAAAACCGCCCCCTGTACGTCGCATTTTTGGACATGGAAAAAGCTTTCGACAAGGTCCCAAGAGATACCATCTGGTGGAGCCTCCGCAAGAAAAATGTGCCGGAAAAGTACATTTCTATCATTGCTGACATGTACAAGAGTGCGAGGTCCATGGTGCGTACACCGGTAGGAGTAACCAATTCCATAGCCGTTACGGAGGGGGTTCACCAAGTGTTTAGCCCCTTCCTGTTTTGTCTGGTGTTGGATGCACTCACTGAAGATGCACAATCCAAAGCATTGTGGTCCTTTATCTATGCTGACGACGTTGCCATCTGCACAGAGGATAGGTCATCACTCCAGGAGTGTCTCGTTGCATGGAAACATCAATTGCAAACTGGCGGTCTTGTGCTGAGTGCTACAAAAACCCAGTACATAATAGTCTCAACGACACAGACGCAAATGATCACCCCATTGTAATCAATGGTCAGCAAATCACGAAGTGTGACCATTATAAGTATCTTGGGTAACATGATGCACTCTTCTGGAAAAATAGAGCACAATATTCAGCACCGAATAGCAGCTGCCTGGTTGAAATGGCGAGACGTGACTGGTGTGACATGTGACGCCAAAATGCCCGTCCGACTTAAGGGCCGCGTTTATAAGTCGATGATCAGGCCGGTCCTTATGTATGGAAGCGAGACCTGGGCGTGTACTCAAAAACATGTCCATGCCATCCAAGTTGCCGAAATGAAGATGCTAAGGTGGATGTACGGGGTCACCAGGCGCGATAAGATCCGGAACGAATACGTGAGGGGCAGCCTTGGTGTCCGGGACATCGTAGATCTGCTACAAGAAAGTAGGCTGAGGTGGTATGGGCATGTTAAGAGGAAACCTCATAATTATATTGGCAACCTGGCACTACATCTCTCCATATCCGGTAAAAGATCCCGTGGGAGACCTAAAACCAGATGGCTAGATGTAGTGCACAGGGATATGGAGACATGCCACGCTTCCGAATCAGATAGGGTAAGTGGAGAAGTAAAGTGCAGAAGGCTGACCATGTGGGACTAATAGTCAGGAAGAGAGAGAGACTGCTATCATGAACGTTGCCGTAACACATAACATCACTAAACCAGTAATGGATATGAAGTGTCTTTCAGAAATGACAGTTCTACTTACCAACCGTAGTTAGCGAATAGGCCTGCTGCTCCTCGGAATCGTAAAGAGATTCCCCCGCCCTAAAAAAATGGCTGTCGTACCTCGGCGGCGGTGAAGTCGGCGGCCTGCACGTGTCGCGCGTCCAGCACCAGCGGCAGGCCGGGCGCCGCGGCCTTGCCGAGCGCGCGCCGCACGTACTCCGCGGACGGGAACGCCAGCGCGCGGTCCACGCTCGCCACCACGTACTCCACGCCGTCGCTCGACTGACGGACACACGGCGATATCATATATCACACCTCAATGGACAGCCTCGGAAATCAACTTCGTATACAGATAGGATTAAGTAATAATAATATTTTTTATTATTATTAGAAAACAAGTTCTATTGTTTTAGTAATATCTTATACCGGGTTATTTTTCCAGCAGGAGCCAAATTTTGTGTGCTTGTTCAGACAAGTAAAATTAAGATCTTTTAATATGGGACCAATCTCGAAATCGCGAAAAAAAATCAGCTGTTCCATACAAATGTTCAACATCCACTGAACCTATAAATGTATGGAACAGCTGATTTTTTTTTCGCGATGTTGAGTTTGGTCTTACAGTAAAAGTTGTTAAAAGTTGCTTGTCTACACAAGCATACAAAATTTGGCTCCTGATGGAAAAATAACCCGGTATTATAGAGGAATATTAGAAAGAAACTATTAGTAAGTACCTGAGTTAAAAAAATAAAAAGCACAGTCTTTAAATAAAGCAGGATACAATAATCCACCAAGAATGAACGGGATCAACGAATCGAAACGAATCAATGAATCGACAAATGCAAGATCCCAGATCCCATACCCATCCATGTGCACAGTAGGGGGAATCCCACCGCTCGGCTAATACGACTGGCCGCACGCATAGATACGTTTTTCGAATGCGGGCGATCCAAATGCATCAAATCTATGCCTACCTATAATACATTGACTGCCGCACACGTTCGTTTTTACAAGTATTTATACGTATATATTTAGGAAAGTTAGGTCTTATATTTATGTATTTTATACAATTTTAAGTAAGTAAGTACCTATATACAACGTTATTTACAAAACCTGAATGAAGTTTGTACAGAATCATAACCAAATCAATTACAAGTGGTTTGAAATTAGGTCTTTTTTATTGTAGAGTTTCTTCTGTCCCGCTCATACTAAACTCGTATATACAAACTGATACAAACATATTTTACATAAACATAGTCATAGTCATAAACTTTATTGCATCATATTGGAGTTCCAGCATTAGAAAAAATCGAAAAACACAGGTACTTGATAGGATCGAACCCCGGACCTCCCGATCGGAAGGCCAGTGCCGACGAGTCCTCAGCGCCACCGAAGATCTTTTGTAAACAGAGTAACTACTTGGTTTGAATTTTGATTGTTTTTGTCGGCTCCTATTGTCCACCTCATAGATATTATCGCTGCAACTTTGCCATTCTTACCTTTCAGACCCCCTAGCATGACCACCGAAAGACGATATGATAAAACGATATATCGATATAAGCCGTTAAATACGTTAGATTTTTTAATTATCTTGATGTTTTGAGTGTGTTTTGGATATTGGTATTGTTATTTTGGGCACTATTTATATATTAATGTCGATAAAATTGCAAGGTGGCCATTATATTCAATATATTTAGACAGTTCATATCGATTTATCGTTTTATCATATCGTGTTTCGGTGTTCATGCTACGGAGGCAGATTCAGGACAGAGAAACATTATAAAGAGGGTGTTTATTTTGTTTTCATTTTTTTATTTGGTTTTTTGAAAAAAATATTACTTTCAATAATTTCAAATTACTACTATTACTATTGGCCGTTTTTTATTTATTGTTGTATTGACGTCTCCACTTTGTTTAGGGGTTGAAGTGTAACTACCTACTTGACTAATAATAGTTAAATTGGTTTAGTTAAAACGTAACAAAGGCACTTCTGTCTTAGGTATAAGGATACTATACTAAGTTGACTGCGCGGACCATTGATTTACTACCAAACGTAGATAGAGCACTTCATACAAAAACGCGCTTGAAATCTGTGACCTAATCGACTATACATTTGTACGCTGTTAAATAGGTAGTTGAATATGCACACCCGAATTAAAATTACCATAAAGAAAGTACCGTATTTATCGAATTCAACCTTATTCTTTATTTTTACGGCAACTATTTGAAGTACAACCGTGTGCAGTTACATCATTTCATACCTAGCCCCATTAAACTTGACGTTTTTGTAATTGCTACAAGAAAATATCAACTTTATACTCTCAAACATAATGCTCAAAATTGCTTATCGCGTTGTAGCTCCAACGCATGGAAAAGAACTGCACGAGGCCCGATTGAGCAGTTCTTCACCGGCCCACTTTTCGAACGTTCATGCGTTATCTACGTTTGGTAGTAAATCAATGGCGCGGACACTCACCACAGCGCGGGTGACCTTGACGGAGGGCCGCGCGGAGGCGTACAGCAGGAACAGCAGGTTGACGGCGATGCCCGCCACGATGCCCAGCTCCAGCCGCGTGAGCAGGCACGCCGCGAACGTCACCACGCCCGGGATCAGATCTACCTCTGTAATGAGTAAACAGCACAGCGTTTGAGACGCGACCTGAGAAATTTTCCTACTTGGACGTAGGCACCTACTTTTATTTTGCAACAAAATACTCTTTAATCAATTGTGACTTGAAAGAAACATGACATTTTATAAGATCACCCAATAATGTGCAAATGATGTTGATAGTCCATCCATTAGGTAAACGGCCGAACTGGTCATTCACGGGAGTATGGGAGGCACGTAAAACCGTTTTGTCGTACCAATGGCGGGGAATGGTAAGGAGCTCATTTGAATCGTCCAATTATTTTACCTACCGCAAATGGGCGTAAGAAACTTATAAGCATTATCAGAAGTACCACAATTTTGAAAAAATTGTCAATACCATGCACAGCAATATTTGTTTAAATTAATAATTATACACAACAAGAATTATTTACATTATAACAAATATGTAATATCTACAAATTAACACAAGCCATTGGCATCATTCAAATAGTCGTTGACTTTATCCTACTCATAAGAGTCTTTCGGCCCGTTCCAGATAAGCATTTTTAGCCATAAATACCAACATTTTTAGCATCTCTGCGTTTCATTAGCCGGTGATGTTAGTTTTTCTTGCTGGTTGTCACGCGTTTCATTTAAGCATTTTTAACACGAAATGCTAGCATCAAATACCCATGCTAATAGATGGGTCCTCTGATACCACTTTTTGACAGCTTTCAAATTTGACATTTGGAATCTTTTTTTCATGAATCAAAAAGGATTTTCAGCGGATTTAAAAAATTAATTGAAAGATATTTATAGTATTAGCCAATTCTGATTTATATTATTAAAAATGTTAAGTGGCTGGACTAAGTAGGTGAGGTGTCAAAATTCAGCACGAAAAATCAGTACCTTGCGTTTCATTTGTAACAATTAGCGCGGCTAAAAATGTCAACATTTCTTATAAGAAACGCAAAACGAGGCTAACATCAGGTGTTAGCCTCAGAAAGTAGCAGTGCTTTATCTGGAACGCGGGGTTTGTTACATGCGCTTTAAACTTCTGCAAAGGTAAATAAGTAGCGCTTTGTAAATCTTTACTGTTAAAAATTGTACCTACCTACATTTCCCCATAAACGACCCTTTAGTTTTTCGAAGCCTGTGAGTTGGAATAACAATTTATTTTTATTTCTTCTGTTTAAATGGTGAATTTGGAAATTTTTATAGACATAAATACAATTTTCATAAAGTGATTTGCCATCTGCATGGACTTATGAATGAAAAAGTCAGCATCTATTCTGACATTTTTACATGGTGTGTAGGTACAGTAAGCTCTTTATCAAGCTATACTGTGTGACCTTTGGACCGTTCTTTTGTCGCTCGTAATAGTGGTGGTTTTCGTAGTGTAATGTAAAGCTTGAATGGGAGCTTACTGTACATAAATACCTTCACATAATAATAAATAGTAAGATAATAAATAATAGAGGTACACGTACGTAGATTTCATGCAAAGGTACCAATAATTTTTAACGCTGTTTTAATGTGTAATAAAATAGCATGAAAAACTGTATATAATTGTATAAGTGAAGTACTCACTTTTAGTTTTCCAAATTGGTTTGAATACATGTAACTCCATCATGAACACAACCGCAGCGATGATCACTGCAGCCAGGGACGCTTTAGGAATGTAGTAGAAGTACGGGGTGAAGTACTGAAACAACATTTATAGAATATTGTAGCACATTTGGATTAGAATTTTGTTAGGTTTCCGATTAGCATCTTACGGAAACCAAGCCAGCTCGAAAGTGTAATAATACAACCAAAAACGTCTTCGCAATGCACCCTGCCAATAAACGAAGGTTTAATTGTTTGTTTTTGCTTACAGTGTATGTAACAAAATGCAGTAATACAAAGGCCACAGAAACAGTATTTTCTTAGCATTAGCAAACAGCGTTCGCTCGATGGTAAGTGGCTACGATAGTTATAAATAGTTCTGCCTACGATTTGCAAACCGTTACAGACCTGATAACCGGAAGACAACAATGCAACCATTCGCTGCTTTCCGGCGGAAATAGGTAAGACAGGCGACTCAATGCCGAGCCTTTTATTGATAAACATCAGTATACCCGCAGTGTCAGCAACACCAGCACTACAGCACCACAGTAAACGAGCAATGCCAACAGCAAAAACGATATAACTTATCTGTCGTGCTAGCAGCTTTATCGTGCTGGTATAATGTTATTAATTTACTAGATACAAGCGCTTTGCCTACTTTTATATTTAACACCGTTTTACAGAGAGAAAAAATTCAGCACTAACACAATAATTACAAAGTACAATGAAACTTGTTTTCACAAAACGACAATCTCTGCGGTACCTACACTTAATTGCTTTTGCGAGAACTGCACTGAACTTTGCAAGTTAGACTGGTGACGAAGGAGTGCATACAGACCGGTATCCGAGAAACAAAAAATATTGTTTTGAGGCTTAGTAAACAGATGACAAAAAAACCAATACATAGGCAAACAAAATAATATAAGAAAAGCAATGAAATACGCCATTGTTTACAAAAAGCGGCCAAAAGCGACTCCACTCGGCAAGCTTACCGGAGGGAGACTGTACCCGGGTCGTGTGCATGGGTACCTCCGTTTTACCTATTTCTGCCGCAAAGCAGCAGTGCTTGCATTGCTGTGTTCCGGTTTGAAGGGTAAGATATGACACTGAAATGTGGTTCTTGTGGGGGTTGCAGTTTTCCTGTGAATCTCACAAGAGCCACATGTATTATAGGTGACTGTTACCACTTACCATCAGGTGGACAGTTTGCTTGTTTGCCAACTTAATTGCAATTTCTAAAAAAAGTCACAGAGAACTGTGAGTGAAAAGTAAAAAGTTAGGCAAACATGGTATGGAGTGTATGTGTGCGGCAGTGGAGCAAAAACCGGTACTGTTGACAGGCTCTCTCGCTCCCCCTCCCTCTATATATGCCAATTGAATTGAATGATGCCAATGCCTGGTGTTAATTTTTCAGATAATGAATCGTGTTGTTATGTATAACCATTTGTATAAACAAATATTATTATTTTTGGTAATAAGTAGTAAGAAGAGAACTGACACATCTTATCTTGTAATGGAAGTTGAGCTCAAACTTCTGCTGTGAGGTCAGCTTCCAATTGACGACTCTGTAACAATACAGGGAGAAAAAAATAGCCCTTGCTGGTTTTCTTGCTGGTTCTTTCCAGTACAAGGTCTCCCGCCGTAGACTTGTGAACCAATGGCGTAGCTGCTTTGACGTTCAAAAGAGATTGTAACAATCCAATTTGAATAAAAGATATTGAATTTGAATTTGAATGAGTGTGGCATGTGTCCACATCCCCGATGACAGACTCCCTGGCGCTAGAATTCGTAGCGCGGACAATAATAGGTACCTGTAGCGCGAGCAGCACGAGCGCGCCCGTGTAGACGCCGCCGGCGGTGGTGGCGACGCCGGACGCGTGGTTGACGGCGCCGCGGGACAGCGCGCCCGACACCGGCATGGACTCCACCAGCGACGACGCGATGTTGCACACGCCCAGCGCCAGCATCTCCTGCGTCGCGTCCACGTACTTGCCCTCCGCTGTGGTCACAACGTCAGCGTTACACTTGACGGTAGCATAGCACGTAAAATTCGCCTAGGTCAGTGGTTTAATCGGTGGCCCGCGGACCACTGGTGGACCCTGCTAGCATTCGAAGTGGTTTCCAAAAATTATATGGTATATTGGTCCAAACAATTGGTGGTCTATGATCACTTATAAGGTTGAGCTCTACTGGTCTTTAACCCATATTCGTCAATGGGTCTAGGTAGATAAGTCAGGTGAATTGGCTTGTCTCGATACTGGACTACTGTACAAACAGGTCGACTTGTACCATTGCATTTGCGGGAGTCCAATTCATGCTCCACCATCTGATCTGTGGTAGAAAGTGCAAATCATCCTTCTTCAGAAAAATGCACATCTACCTACAGGTAATTGGGTATTCGAGTCATTAATAAAGTTCAAAGGTTTTCTCAGAATCCCATCTGCCCATCACGGATTTCAATTTAATTTTGATATAGTTCTTGTCAATAGTTAATACAAGCAGATTGCAGTTCAGTGGTTTATATTTTGATGAAAACATTCTTTAGACAATTTTGATTTAGTAGTATCTACAATTTATTAACTTACTTAAAACCTACATAAAATGATTACACCGAAATTATAATAAAAAGTTTATTCTTATACGTACTAATAAAATAGCAATAAACCGTAAAATAAAATAGCACCAAATCTTTGGATTGATGAAAAAACATTTTCGCGCACTTTTTGCGAAGATGATATCTTTTTTTTGTTTTGTTGCATATTGCAAATTTCAAACTCTGTGGTCACGCGCCTGCGATTACGATGTTGCACCCCCCGATAAGAAATAAAGACGATAGAATTGAGTAAAAAACTCGGCGTGGTTGAACATTGTATATTTTATAAAATCTGATCCATATTTTTTTTATGCTTGGTGGTAGTTTATTAGGAGAATTGATTCTGCTCTCGATTCCGAAAAAACAAATGTTGGGATTTCCGCACGTTGTATTCTGCAAGCATGTTTAACAGTGGAACCTGCGCCCGATCTTGTTCCGGATATTGTGGGTTATCGTCCCATCGGACAGATAGTGTATCAAATAAGTCAACACAAACAATAATTTTTCCTCGTGATGGCTAGCCTCTGTTGAAAGTCGCCGACCACCGTGACCAAAAATCTGCTTGGACCGTTATTGCTACAAAATTTGTTTTCAATGTATTCTACTAAAATAAACTATTATTAACTATTCTTATAGATTTAGCTAGAGAATATCACTGTTGCAGATTAAAAAAAATAACAACAGTGGTGATTTCATTCATATTCACATAGGTACGTAGAAAAATAAGCATAAAATAACAATAAAAGGATTATATTTGATATATATTGTTTACTTACAAAACACTTTAGCGAGTGCGATGTTCTCGAGGATGGAGAGCAGCGGAACCACAAAGATGGCGGAGCCGAGAGTGGAGGCCATCTCCACGAAGGTGTAGGTGTGGTTGCCCACCGTGGCCGAGAACGGCGGTGGCGACAGCCGCGGCAGTCCAGGCTTCACGTCGCCTAACAAATCAATACAAGTCATAAGCAATTGAAGACAGTCATCATACAAATAAGTTAGTTAACACATGCACAGACAGATATACAGATTTGAAAATCAAGAGTTTAAAGTTAACTACAGAATCTTTGGAATTACCAATGAAATAACAGAAACAGATTTAGATGAACATTTCAGGTTTTCGTGTATCTTTATAATTTGTGCATAATATCCTTTGATCAATAAACGAAAAATAAGATACAATTTTCAACTGTGAGTGTGTTTAGAAGCTTCGCTCGCTCATTACACAAGTCAAGGCGACGGGCGGCAACGTCGTCGAGTGGACGCCGCGTACGAATTGCTAGTTTGTATAAGATAAATACATACGAGTAATTCAAATTTTTGAGGAGGCCTATGTCCAGCAGTGGGCGTCTTTAGGCTGAAATGATGCTAAGATAAATATGTCTGACCAGTGAGCACGAACGGCGCTTTGTTTTGCGTGTCGAAGTAGTAGGCGAGCGCGGCGCAGACCACGACCACGAGGATGTTCCTGGTGGTGGACAGGAACCACAGCGCCTGGGACGCCGCACCGCGCATTCCCGCGCCTTCCGCCGCGCCGTCGCCGCCGCCGCACACCTTTATGTCCTTCACTTTCTGACAAATAACCATCACCAATAAATAATCTTATCCTTATTATAGACTTCCTTATCATCTGCCATATCCAAGCGAGGGTATGGCAGATGATAAGGGGTAATTGGGTTGATCGAGAGGAGCGCCAAAATTACGTAAAGCCTCTTAAAATATACTACAGAAATATAATTTACTAAGTTTTCTAACGACTATGTAAATAGCTAATCCTTGCAATTCTAGCGTCTGGCTAAGAAGACGCAATTATAGCACTAATTGGACGCGGGCGGATGTGCATAACGACTTGGCACGGCACCGCAGCCTGATACCGAACCCAACGCGGAACACTTGACAGCACCACCACATTAATGACAATTACCAGTTGCCACTATTATCTCAGGACGTCATCTCAAAATAATAGGCTTAGTAGATACTACTCGCTCAGCTAAACTGTTGCGTGCAATGATAGAATACAGTGTAATCAGTTGACGCGAATTAAATGCTTAATTGCAGATGCGAATGTACTTACCTTAATTGGATATTATACCTTTCTGACGTTCGAATTACTTAGTTCCATTGCCTTGAATCGACTCGAGAAATGGTTTTAGAGGTAAATTTACAAGTTGAAGTTTGCGTTGTTATCGGTAATGCAGAGCTTTTTATTTATTTCGTTCAGCAACGATTGAGAATGCAATTATGTGAACAATAAATAACATGTGTGTAACAGTCACTTTTAGGTAAGTAGCACATGCATTATTAAAGTGAACAAAACGAAATGTTATAATAATAAAAATATGAAAAGTATACCCATACGCAAATATAAGAATAAAGAATAAAACTAGCACACTAGCGCCGAAGAACTTCTTTTGGTAGGACTCATCATCACAGCTCATACACGTCCCACCGAGGGGCTCGAGCTCGAGCCTACCTCAAGAGGATTGTGAAGCTGTAAATTTTCATACAAAAAGCGATAACGCTTTTCTCCCTCTTAACATAGTCCAATTTTCATAATTTTTAGAAATGTTGTAGATATAATGAAGATCTAGGTTTGTACGTTTTGATTTTGAAGTTATATTACTCAGAATGTAAATTATTAGCATCTAAATATCCATATTTAAGACTTAAAAACTACCTTGAGCATTTTTATCTTTTTTTAACAAAATTATACAGAATTACAAATAAAGCAAAGAGTACTAACGTAGATAAGGGGATACTGAATCTAATGAGACCGAAAATGTCTAATTTCGTAAAGGTTTAGGGGGGGTAAAACAGTTGTCGCCCGAAACAATATTTCAATATGAAATGTAGGCACTTGCCTCGGACTTTCAACTCTAAACGGTGTGCAACAAACTGCATTTTTGAAAGTGCATACTCGAGCCATGAATTGAAACTCACAGTCCTCTTAAGTTTTAGGGTGTTTAACTGTTTAGGCCTTAGTCAACCACGCTGGCCCAGTGCGGATTGGTCGACTTCACGATTCACGTACATACATACACCATTAAGTTTCCTCGCAGATGTATGCAGGCCTCACTATGTTTTCCTTCACCGTAGGAGCGTCAGACAAAGTACATATGAAATTCAAAAAACCAAAAACACATTGGTACATGGCTGTTTCGAACCCGGACTTCCCGATTGGAAGGCAAGTGCCGAGTCCACAGCGCCAGCGCCATCGACGCTCTACCACAGATTACTTAATAGTTACTAGGTACGTAAGCTCTACGCGCGCTTTGGTATATCTATACCAAGTATTTCGATAAAAAAGCGGCCAGTTTTGTTTTTGAGTAAGGATTTATGAAAATATTACTAAAATTGTTTGCCTTACAATGAATGGTTGAATTGCTGGTGTCTTTATAGGGAGAACCAAACATGTCTTTGGGGAGAAACTATATCACTTCTTATACTTACATAAATATGTGTAGGCACATATTGTTGTGATAATTTGAAACTGGTTCTATTTAATTGATTGTACGAGTAAAAGGAAAGATTTGTATGTATGTAACTAATAAACTCAAAAACTACTGGACCGATTTCAAAAATTATTTCACCACTAGAATGTTACCTTACCCTGATTAATATAGGCTACAAAACTATTTTTCCTACGGGAAAATATAAAATTCCCACGGGAAAACAAAAACAACGCGGGCAAAGCTGCGTAAAGTAAAGCTAGTATTTAAAGAAATTCAATATTGGTAATCGAATCACAATAAATCCTATGTGATTTGTAATTGGGAAAAGATCCTATGACAATGATAACTTGATCTTAGTGACATTAAGGAATGTACTTTCTTAAAACATTAGTGTTTCTAAACATTACTGAGTACTTACCCTGAGTAAGAGAAGCACGACGATACAGGAGACGCCTAAAACAGCGTCCCAGAGCCGGGTCTCTCCGATATGCTCGTAGAGGCCTGTCCACACCTGCAACGACATTCGATTATTTAAGGTCCAATCTCAGAAAATCCATTGTTTTTTTCTCATTGGATAGGTACTGATTTGAAGGTTTTATATATTAAGAAATATTTTCTTCAGAAGATTCATTAGCTCGATCCACGTCGGAACAAGTGAATATTTTTTCTTATTGGATTATGATTTCACGGTCTGAATTATCATTCTGACAAAAAGAGTTATCATTCTGAATACGTGACACCACTCGGTGGTGGCCACTTCTTAGAACAATTACGATATTTCTTAATATTACAACCTTAGAAAAATTACGATATTTCTTTATATTACAGCCCTCAAGGTATTTTTAAATAAAAATGTGTCTAAAATCTTAATCAGTGTATTTGTACTTAATAAGAAAAAAACTATGAAACTATAAAGGGCTAAACCAACTTATTCGGCACCAATTTCATTTGCTTTCATTTGCTTAGGCATTTAAGAGTTTCCAGTGGATGATTGCTTGACACCGGCTTCATCACTAATCTCCGCGTGACCGAAACAGAAATTATAAGACCCGCCCAAGAATCAAAGCTCACTGACATAGCCCGAAGAATTGCCAGCCTTAGGCAAGTGACAGTGGGAGGGGGAAATTGCTAGCAAGAATGACAGCGGTTGAGTCGACCGCGAATCGAGAGAAGAAGCATTAGTAGGCTTCAAAAGGTGGACCGACGAGCTGGTGTAAATCACGGGAAGCCGTTGGATGCACAGGTCTGATCAGACTCTGATCAGTTATCAGATCCATGAGTAGGCCAATGTACAACAGTAGGTACTGCAGATATAATGATGTTGAGTGGAGATGAAAACTTTCGCGAAGTCGTTATCTCAGTCCCTTGCATAGTGCATATTTAATGGTTTTAATGCTGAGAATATACCTATATACCTTTTTTTTTTTTTTTTTTTTGTTTTCGGGGGGATATGCGTAATCGCACCGTACCCGCCGTTGGCTGGACGGCGGGCGTGTGTGGGGCTGGCCCGGCAGAGTGCCAGGCCGACCCACTAAAACCCCCCGGTGTTCTCCGTGCCCTTATGGGCGCGCATGGTAAGGTCCACACTGCGACTACCACTACCAGCGCGCCCGGAAAAAAAAGCTTTTATTTAAATGCGCTAAAAAGAAAAAATAAACTTTTACACTAAAACTTTTACTTATAACGTCATTTCACATTTGACACAATTTATATGACATAAAAGCTTGTCGCGAGATTTACTTGTGTGTAGTAACTTAAAAGTACCTACTCGTATTTACTTAGTTTGAAAATTGTAATGTATAAAATTATTCACATCAAATTATTTAATTTACTTGTTTATCTACAAAAGTAAATCTCGCGACAAGCTTTTATGTCACATAAATTGTGTCAAATGTGAAATGACGTTATAAGTAAGTAAAAGTTTTAATGTAAAAGTTTCTGTCTGTTCATCTCATTCAACGCATCATTGTTGCAAGGTCGTTTGCCATAACGTCTATACAGAATTTCAGCTCAATCGGTTAGATATCTACTTCAAAATTGAGTTTTTAGCTTTAGAAGTACGCCATATTAGATTAATAGTGACATCACTTTATTTTTCAAGTTATTCTTAGCAAGACCTTTGATTTGATACCCATATTGCAGGAGTGCATTAAAAATAATTGGTCCGCCATCTTGGGTATACCGCCATCTTAGATTTAGAATGACGTTACACAGTTAACCATGCATTTTCGTCCAAACTGTGTGTGTATACAAAATTTCAGCACAATCGGTTAAAGATATCTACTTCAAAATTGATTTTCAAGCTTTAGAAGTCCGCCATATTGGATTAATAGTGACGTCACTCCATTTTTCGAGTTACTCTTAGCAAGACCTTTTATTTGATACCCATATTGTAGGGGTACATAAAAAATAATAGGTCCGCCATCTTGGGTATGCCGCCATCTTGGATTTAGAATGACGTTACACAGTCAACCATGCATTGTCATCCAAACTGAATATGTATACAAAATTTCAGCTCAATCGGTTAAAGATATCTGCTTCAAAATTGAGTTGCAAGATTTCACCCGAACATACATACATACTTACATACTTACATATTTACATACTTACATTGCAAGTTAAATTAAAGCTTGTAATAAAATCGCGATTTTTATCTTATGGGACAGTTATTTTAACTGCATACTTACACTTAAGCTCTCCCCACGTGACTTAGATGGAATTTGCAGCGATGACAAAGAATTTGGTCAAAAAACTACAATGAATCTTCTGAGGGTGCCAAGATAATTTTGATCGGGCTTCACATCAACCGAATAAAAACAAGTTTGAAGGGCAAACTCTGCTTATGTTTTTTGTTCACCATTCGCACGATATTCTCGTACGTTTAAAAATGTGGTTTTTAATTAGGTGGTCTAAATATAAGTAGATCAAGTCTGGGTCTGTCTGACGCAATACTGTCAACTAACCTTATTATTACAGCGATAAATTAATCATCTGAAAATAAGTTATAACACTTTGACGCAGCCTTCGGGCACGTGACGAGGTCCTAATTGAATCATGAATGATTAAAAACCGCTTTTGATAAATAATGGATAAATGTATCTCGGTACAAGGTCTGATAATAAGCTAATTGTTTTGCTTCTTGTTATTATGGACAAAAGATGTGTAGAATGAAAATTAACTTTGAAGATATTCTCTATACAAAAAGCAAAAATTACAAAAATACCATTTCATTTCCAAAGCACATTTCCATTTCATTTCCATATATGTACAATCTCATTCTCTCCTCCTGATTACTCAGACACAAAACGAGAACGTGATGGAATAATTAGAATTACGAAAAGCCAAAAACCACTTTTCAAAAATTGGTTGGATTATATATTTTCGATCCCCCTTCCGGTCTAGCGAAACCTCGTATACAGGATACAGGAAGACATACAATTGAGAAGAAATGTTCGTTTTGACGTGTAAATTTCAAATATCAGAGGGTGGCAGGCACAGAGCACAGAAAGAGGTCGCAGGTCCCATTTGATCGCAACTCCACGGCATAATTCTGTTATTATGTTCTGAAATGTTCCCAAACCAAATCCTTTCACAGGATTGGGTATACCCAGTATTTCCTTTCGTTTTCTTCTCAGATAATTATATATCACAACAAGAACTTCGTCGGCGTTCATTGTGTACAGTCGCCCCGAGTAGTGTTAAAATTTTGCTAGGTCTTTGTCGTTTTAATTGCTCTATGTGCTCAGTAGGCCTACTTTTGAACCATTTCCAATCGATCGACATTGAGATTGTGTTTTTGTACGCTTGATTTTCCACATTGGCACAAAATTGGAACCGTATTGTGGTGATTTTGAGTGAACCAAACTCGGTGCTATCTAATTTTCTCAAAATACGGATCCACTTTATCGTTAGTGTTGCTAAATAAGCGTACGAAAAATCACAATCTCAATGCCGATCGATTGGATTTGGTCCAAGAGAAAGCTTACTGATGTTATTGTCATTAAGTCACAAGTAGGTACATATCCCGTAAATCAGCTCGACTTATTAGCAAAATTGGTGATAAACTAAACTTGCCTGCAAGAACTTGCCGCCAGGAAAGCTAAGCCCGAGGATGTCCTTGATCTGCGTGGTGGCGATAATGATGGCGGCGGCAGACGTGAAGCCTACGGACACTGGCCCGCTGATGAAGTCGATCAGGAAACCTGCACATGACGAGGTGGCTCCATCAAACAAGCGATGCTCAGGAAGGGACGGCAATTGTAATGCGTTTAAATTCTAATGATACCGAAGCCGCGCGCTTCGTGAAGTCATGTGAAACAGCTCTAACGTAGATCAATAAATGAATGAATCTAAAACTAACATAGGGGTACATTTTCTTCTTTCCACGGTAAACAGATGCACAGCAACGTTATACGTAAATACGTAGAGACTTTTATAAAAAAGAACTTCAACATCGAGACAGAAAGAATTGAATCGGGTGGGTTTTGTCTAAGAAAAAATCTATCACTATCGCTTATAATTTGACACCCATTGCGCCGTGAACACAACACTCTGCGTCGACTATTTGTTATAAAAGAGCGATCAATGGTTGGAATGCGACTGTCAAATTGTAAGCGATCGCGATACGCGATAGATTTTTTCTTAGACAATAACCCCCCGGATTGTAATCCAAGTAATTCAAGTAGGGTTGCTACCTATTTGAACCAAAGAATTTTTATTTCATTTACTCAAAACAAAAATAAAGTACACAACGTGAAGAAAGAGTAAGTACTTAGTTAATTTTTACTTATTTATCTTTAAAAACATATTTTTTGTTGCTTTTCGATACATTTAATAAACGTATTTTTTTGAATTACTTTTGCAAAATTTAATAAATATTTTAAGTCAAAATACATATAGTACTAGTCGCGTGGGGTGCTTGCCAAAACATTTATTTTTATACACTTTGTTTCATAATAACCAATAAATAATCAATTCCTTATCTAAAACTAATTATTAAAATGTGTTTACACGTAATGTCATTCAACCCAAAATTTTCATGTATATCATAGTATCATCATCATGTCTGAAACATGAAAATTTTGGGTTTAATGACATTACGGGTAAACACAATTTAATAATTAGTTTTCGACAAAGAATTGATTATTAATTGGTTATTATGAAACACCGTGTGTAAACAAGTTGTTTGGTCAATACTTTTTTTGGGAGGGAGAAAATGTGTTTACGTATCGAGCCAAATCACGAGGGTATGTTTTTTTTTATTTATTTATCCAAAGATATACAAAATGGTACAATTAATTTTTGCCCGCCAACCTGCAAAATCTGGTTGTTGGCGAGATAGCGCTCATTTACAGTATTACTGTATACCTAATGGCTAATGTGGGACTCCCGGGACCGATTCGGCCCAGGCCTATCCACTAAAAACCCCCTAGCAGATCCTCCTTCTGTCCCAAGACAGGGGGAAGGGGACAGCAGCCAGGCCTGACCCTACCGGAGTGGCGTCCGTTGCCGGACTCCCGACACGCCATAGGCGCGTGGCTTCGCTGCTTTTCAGCGGCGCAGATGGTGTGCGCCGCTCTTCGCCCTGAAGTGTCTCGGCACTAGGTGCCCTGGGGCTGTGGTCTATTGGTTTGATCGGGGCATTTCCCATCCCGCGGCTTTGGTCAACACATAGGGTATTAACCAAGCCGAAACCTATTCATGTTGACATAATTATGTAGTCATATAAAAGATATATGGCGTCATTCAAGATGTATGGGGATTTCAAAATTAATTTTACAATTTCCAACTTTCAATGATGCCATAACTTCTATATGATTATGTTAAGATGGGTAAGTTTCGGCTGTAAATATTCGATGCAAGAGTAAATTATTATTGCTACTTACTAAATTTGGCAAAGCCGCATAGTTAACCGCATAGTTAATACAATGACAATATTACTCAGACAGACACGGTTCGCCACGCAAGTGGTAAAATATTTAACACATGAACATGTCAACACTGAGAGTTATTAAAAATATTTATGAAGTAGCTTAAATCAAAGGAAACAGCATACCTGCTGGTTGAGTCGGCAATAGGGTATCCAACTATCTACAGTCCCAACGGATAAACGTTAAATAACACTAAAAACGGGATAGAGAATCAGAAACATTTATTTTTTTGTCTTTTTTTGATGGTTTTAAGGCGAGGTTTTCTAGGAAATCTAGTCGTGCACGGCAATTGCTTTATTGCAAGGTACCAGTAGGTATATAGTTAATAATTGCATAGCTTCAAATATTGCTATACGCGCTGTGACCGAACTAAGACGTTACTTTTTACACGTTTTAATCAATCACTATACCACCACTGAGCAGGACGTCGGATAGTACATACTGAAGAAGGCCAACTTCAATCTGAGAGTGCAGCCATTGGAGTCACCTCATAATGCTAGTTTTAAAAGCGTTTGATATGCTGCGAGTTCCGAACTCTGCGCTGGACTCCTTCATGAAGGAAGACTTCTGGCCGAAGGGAGTTGTGTTTAGGAAATTCAGTGGAATTATTCCTCACACCACCGGAATGACGCAGAATACGCTTAGGAAAGAATTTTACTAACATAGCCTATTAAGTACTATATACTAACAAAATTTTATTTTATATTATATATGTTCGCTTATAAGGTATGTATCTATAGGCCTAAGTTGCTCGGATACAAAAAAATAAAATAAAATATGTATTTTTCTAGATAATAAAAAAGCACGACTACTGGTAAAACTTTTATGTTATTTATGAGTATTATTATATTTTGTGATTCACAGCTGTTTTAAATTTGAATTTTTGGATTTTTTTCTATTGAATGAACTATTATTTATTTAACAGATTCTACGCTATAGACAGTAAATTAACTATATATTTATATTTAATTATTTTTCCATTGTAAAGGCGTGTTACACAGGTAATCAACGAAATAGGACATCACGTTCTATACAAAATTATAAGAATACCTATGTTCTATTAATTTATTTGTATAATAAAAACCAATGTAACTCTAATTTGGATATTTTATTAAGAAACTATTACGACACTAACATAGAAAACGAAAAGAAAACAGACGAAAATGAGCAGAAATAGTTTTTGACATTTGACATATGCAATAAATACATATCCCGTAAAGTAAGGAATAGTGGGCAGCATTAGCCGACAAGCAAAGATTATGAAAGTAAACAAACAGAATGGACAATAACTGCTTTGAGATTGACGCAAACTTGACAATGATAACGCGGAACTGAATGTCAACCGTTGAGTGGCACGTTTTTTCAAGTAATTATTCGAGTATTGAGCAAAATGTCTACTCTGAACTTATTGATGAGTCTGTGCAAGGAACCCTTTTTTCTCTGTTCTTTCCCATCTCTTGTGTTTCAAAAGTGGTTAAATTGTAAATTTAATGGGATCGTCATAATTATAATGACGACGAATGCTATCCCCTTCGAGTGTGGAATTGTTGTCCGACAAACCGTTGCTCGACACACGTACGAGTATGAGCGACATAACTTTTGACCGACACGGTTTGTCGGACAACAGTTTCACACTCATCCCCTTCAGATAAATGTTATCTAAAATCGTCAATCGCTACATGTTTCAATGTTTTTTTCAGAGTTTTTGTTAAGGGGGGCTGGCCCATGATTGTTTTGTGATGTTATCAGTATTTTGGCGTCTATTATAGAATATATTTTGAACCTGTAGCTCAATATCTTGCGGTGGGTATGGCCCACTCGACCCTAGTATATAGGGGAACTAGGGGCATGACGGGGACGCTAAGGGAAAGCTACAAAAAAACACAGTTCAAAATTATGTTTTCATTTATTTATGGCACTTCAGTCTCTTTCAACTACAAATTGTCATAATCTTTGGATAGACATGTTATCACACATTTTTAATATTCATTATTTTTAAGAACACATAAAAAAACCATCTTGCCTCGTATGTGGGGTAAGATGGGGACTATAAATGGGGCAAGATGGGGTCTAGGGGCAAGATAAAAGCTTTATCCCTCTTCAGAGAATACACAGATGAACTCTTCTTCTAAGTCATCGTCATTCACCCCAGTATATGCAGTATGAGCCCATTGCCTTCAGAGCTGACATTGTACCTAGTTTTCAGTAGATTTGTATCTTTCTCATTATTAAAATTGTACTTTCTATCATTGCTTTTAGCCATCGGGTATGCCAGCTGCCTTAAATCAAGAGTCATCATCATCATCATCATTTCAGCCAAGAGACGCCCACTGCTGGACATAGGCCTCCCCCAGGGATCTCCAAACCGATCGGTCCTGCGCCTCCCGCATCCAGCGGCTTCCCGCGACCTTCACCAGATCGTCTGTCCACCTTGTGGGGGGGCCTACCAACGCTGCGTCTCCCGGTACGCGGCCGCCACTCGAGGACCTTTCCGCCCCAACGGCCGTCAGTCCTGCGAGCTATGTGTCCTGCCCACTGCCACTTAAGGTTTGCAATTCTTTGGGCTATGTCGGCGACTCTAGTTCCGCAGCGTATGAATGTGGTCTATGGTACTATAGCCTTTACGGAATCCGGCTTGTTCGGGAGGCTGGAAGTCGTCAAACCTGCGCGCGAGACGATTCGTGATGACTCTCGAGAACAGCTTGTATACATGACTCAGGAGTGTGATGGGTCTGTAGTTCTTCAACTGGGCCCTGTCGCCCTTTTTGAAGAAAAGTGCCACCACACCCCCGTGCCATGCTTTAGGCGTAATGCCCTCGAGTATGATGGAGTTAAATCAAGAGTAGTTAGCCCAAAAAGTCGTTCTTCCACGTGCTTCACACATTCCGCAAGGCCTTGTTCTTCTTTTTGAGAAAAAAACAGACTATAGGTCCCAGTGGCAAGCCAACGGTAATCTCTTCACCACGTTTAATTTTCTGCACATAGCGTTCCAAAGTAGTTTGTGGAATACCATATTTTATCTATAGCTGCTTTCATGGACTGTTGTGACCAGTCTCCTCTTTTTGTCTTTTTTTGTAATTTCTATGTTTAATCTGAAAAACAAAATATCCCTGTAAAAACCAACAAAGAATGCACATTCTAGGTAAGTATCCCAATATACCTAATAGCTTATTTGATGATCTGTGGGGCATGATAGGGTAGTACCCCATTATGCCCCATACGATCTATACCATCTTGCCCCAGTCACTGTGTTTGAAGAAAAAAAAAACTAAAATACACGCTTGGGACTAAAGTGATTTTGAATTTGTCTATCGACAATAAATAAAATGGTAGATGAAAGCATGCAAAACAATCAACTCAACTCTTTTACTTACCTGTTTCTGAAGTCGCTAAAGAACACAAAATATTATATCAACTATGCACTTTAACGGAAACTTATAAATAAACAATTTTTGAATTTGAATTTGACACACTCTCGCCGACTGTCATGGCTGCACTGAGCAATGTCCGACAGCGGCCTCTGATTGGGTAATGCGCCGCCTCGAAGAAACGTTTAGTTTCTTGTATATGTGGGTGACCCCATCTTACCTCACTACCCCATCATGCCCCTAGTTCCCCTACGCCTTGTTACACAAGTTACCTTGTAAACAACACTGAGCAACACCATATGAGTCGCTATTGAAAATGCTTAGTAATTGTTTCCCATAATACCTACATACAAATACAAAAATATACGTGTAACGATTCTGTAATATTCATGAATTTAAGTGTATTTCCGTCATTTCCAACCATAAAATAACATAGTAATGACGATATGAAAAGATAAACGGAATACATAAGTGTTCAATTGATTATACAATTCACACGTAAAACAAAATAAACTTCACAATAGCCGCTTCCTTTATGCAAAAATGTTTCCAAGTCACAATGTTAAGCGAGATTCGCGCCACAATTGTGACGTGTCAAATGTAGCGTCGCGAATTGTTTATCCGGCCGCAGAGTGGCATTATTTACATATAGAAAACTAAACTGTTTTTTTTTGTTGACATTGTGGCGACAATATAATACACCTCATTATCGAGCCACAGACAATGCGCCGACCGATTGGACGCGCAGATGTGTCAGTCCATTTGTTGCTCGGAAAATTCCGTCTAAGTTTCGTTTGGGCGCTAAATCTTTGCATTTGTATTAGACTCTATTTGATTTCAGGGAATTTCGTTATAGTTCAAGGATTTCCGTAGGGCCGGTCAAGAAAGTGGTGAACCAGTTTTGACAAAACTTCGCGTTTAAACAAAACATCGTTGGTAGCTTGGTAGTAGGTTACCTTGGTATGTTATTGCAAAGGAAAGGCAACTGACTTGTTTAATGATATGAAATTGAATTTCAACCTTAGGGTGGTAAACCACTTTTCTGGCCGACTGTACTTACCTCGCGAGGGAGTATGGATGGAAATCTAACGTCACTATTCGTTGTCAGTCTGTCAATATGTACAATTCTACTAATAAGCTCCAGCCTAACCGATACTGAATCGGAGCGTATAGATTGGCTTTCAATGTTCAATGACGTCATAATGTGGCGTTCTGATTGGTCGAAAACAACGGTTCAGTCTCGGTTCTGAAATTTGGCCAGTCTAGACAAACAAGAATGTTGGAGTAGACTAGACATATTTATTAGGTAAGTACCCCTTTTTTGCCGTTAATTTTAGTCGCGGCGATAGCCTAGGGTCATGGTAACAAAGGCTGATTCAGATCTCAGAGTTGGTCTCACAGTTCAATTTGAAGGTTTTAATAACAGTTCATAGGAACACACACGACACGTTTGTATTTTCTTTAATTTATTTATTTTTCTTTATGCTGCAAGCTTCTATTTTCAGTAATCGGCACACTCACATTCCATACATTCATTTCCTTGAAAAGCGATCTTCGATTAGACCGCCGTCGTCACATTAGTATTACGAATTTTTGCTATGTAGGTATATTATATTATACTTAGTTATAATTACAATATTACAAAAACAATACGTAACTTTTTAACTTGGTCTTGAACTCATGATACAAGTAATTAAAAAAAAATGATTTTATAAAAATCGTAAATCTCGAGACAAGCTTATAAAAGCTTGTCGCGAGATTTACCATTTCTATAAAAACATGTAATCCGCCGAAATTGACTGTACAAAAATATGTAATCCGCCATTTTGTGACGGCGGTCATCTTGAATTTACATCGATTCTATAATTAAAGATAATTTGCATTATTATGAGAACTAAAAGTGTACTTTAAATTTCAGCCAAATTGGAAACTGACAAGTGGGTCAAATGTAACTTGCAAAATTTGAGCTAAACCAACACAGATTGCAAGTTAAATTAAAGCTTGTAAAAATCATGACGTAGTTTCAACTGACTGTACATTCATGAAACAATAGTGTTGACGACAGTTCGCAAGTGCCGGGGACCCAGAACTAAGCAGCGGACGTAGTCTAAGCTTATGCGGGCCAAGTCCCCATGAATGAACCATATCATAAATAAATTCGGCCCCTTTTGATTGGTCCGCGGGCGGGATGTCCCCCCGCGGACCAACAGATAGTGTATAAATATAGGGCGTAGTCTGTTGTAGTCGGTCAGTGGAAGTCGTCTTGCAAGAAGTAAATAAAGCTCCAAATATTATCACAAAGAAACCAGCGTTTAACTCAAGAACCTACATACAGTCCACTCTCAACATCTTGATCCTACCGAACCGGATCTAAACAAGTATAAGTGATGGTAGTTACACGGAGCCAGAGCGGGAAGGAAGATTTGGTGTGCGTATTCGACCACCCACCGCGATCGCCATCCGCATCGACGACTGTCGCCGCCCAAATGGAACCGGGCATCGAGAAAGGGATCTCAAGTCGCACTGAACGGCGAGACCGAATGGAAGGGGTCTCAACTCGCGACGAAAAACTGTACCGAGAGGAAGGGATCTCAAGTCGCACTGAACGGCGACACCGAACGGAAGGGGTCTCAACTCGCGACGAAAACCTGTACCGCGAGGAAGGGATCTCAAGTCGCACTGAACGGCGACACCGAACGGAAGGGGTCTCAACTCGCCCCGAACAACCAAGAACGGAAGGGGTCTCAACTCGCCTCGAACAACTTCACCGACCGGAAGGGGGCTCAACTCGCCCCGAACAACTTCACCGACCGGAAGGGATGCCAACTCGCGAGGAGGAGAATGCGCGTCACGTTTATAAGACGACGCCGGCTAGGAAGATTGCTCGCTCTACGAGATCGACCGCCAGTGCCATCGCCCGCTTGCAATTCGAAGCCGAAGAAAGATTAGCGGCAGTACGACGCCAGGAAGCTGCAGAGGAAGTCGCGGTACTACGCCAGGAAGCTGCAGAAGCTGCAGCACGACGCCAGGAAGCTGCAGAGGAAGCTGCAGCACGACGCCAGGAAGCTGCAGAGGAAGCAGAGGTACGACGCCAGGAAGCTGCGATACGAAGAAAGGATCTAGAAATTGAAGCAGAGCTTATCCGTAAAAAGCTAATCGCCGACCTAGCCGCCGCCGAAGATGGCAGTATGATGGAAGAAGAGACCGAACCGGCGGAAAACCACGAACGAGTTGAGGCATGGCTACAGGAGACTTCGAGGCAAGAGGAACAAGTGCATCAAGTGCTCGAACCGGAACCCGTACGCGCACCGGTGAGACGCGACATAGTTAGACCTAGGGAGGTTGAAATCGCTACTCCAGTCGCGCACCGAACGAGACTACGGTGGGAAGAAACAACCACACCGCGTGATCGCGAGCACTCGAGAGGACGGGCTATTGAACATTTAGCCGGCACGCTCGACCACATGATGAGGTCGCGACCGCCGCCGCGTCAAGCCACCGACCTGCCACTATTCTCGGGATCACCGCTAGAGTGGCTGCAGTTTGCCGCAGCCATGCAAGAAACGACGGCCGTGTACCAGTTTTCAAAAGTGGAAAACCTTGCGCGCCTCCGTAACTGTCTGCGAGGCGAAGCCAAGGAGACCGTCGCGCCGTTACTGAGCACCGCAGCGCATCCTGACGTCATCATGAAGACGCTGCAGCAGTGTTTTGGCAGGCCTGAAATATTGATCGACGTCGCGTTCGAAGACCTGAAAAAACTACCGAAGCTCGGCTCGACTGCGATAGAACTCAACACCTTCGCAGTTCGAGTACAGAATGTCGTAGCCGTGCTTAACAACGTAGAAAAGAACTATCTACACAATCCGCTGCTCGTGAGAGAAATCTTCGAGAAGCTTAGCCCGCATCTAAAGACGAAATGGTGCGACTACGCCGAAGAACACAATGAACCTGAGCCGGAAATAGTCAAGTTGACCACGTTCCTCATGCGAGAGGCTGATCGAGCGCTCAAGCACGGATACTCCAGTACGACTCACAAGCCGACGCCGCAACCACCGCAACGCCCCGCCTCTAAACCCGAACAGAGGAGGAGGGTGTACAACGTGGCAGAACCGTCGTCGTCGGAAAAGAACGAGCCAGAACGCTGTGCACAGTACGACGACGTGCAACCGACGCCGCGACCGCCGCGACGCCCCGCCCCTAAACCCGAACAGAGGAGGAGGGCGTACGACGTAGCAGAATCGTCGTCGTCGAACAAGACCGACCCGGAACGCTGTGCACAGTGCAACAACGCACACCGACTTGACGCCTGCGACGAGTTTGAGAAGATGTGTTTGGACGAACGATGGAACGTCGCCAAGAAAGCTGGCTTGTGTTTCAAGTGCTTGAAGAGCAAGCACCGAAGAATAAATTGCCGCCAGAAACCATGTGGCGTGAATGGATGTCGTCGGCCGCACCACCGCTTGCTTCACGCGCCGAAGCACCTGCGGCCCGAACTAACCAGCCGGAGGAAGCAAGCGTCTCTTCAACCCGAACTGAGTGCACTGTGAAACTCAAGGTTTGCCCAGTAACCGTATCGGGCAAGAACGG
The DNA here is from genome assembly GCA_963935595.1 of Schoenobius gigantellus. Taxonomy (NCBI): domain Eukaryota; kingdom Metazoa; phylum Arthropoda; class Insecta; order Lepidoptera; family Crambidae; genus Schoenobius; species Schoenobius gigantellus. Next base: position 20,074,756 of record OZ012543.1, read on the forward strand.
GGAGCGTAACACATACGCGCTCTTCGATGAAGGCAGCACAGTGACGCTCATAGAAGAGGGACTGGCACGAGAGATAGGCCTGGATGGCCCCGCGACGCAGCTACGCGTAAAAGGGATCGACGACCGACACCGTGAAATCGACAGCCGCGTCGTTTCACTACGCATCGCCGAACGAAACACGAGAAATTTCAAGGCGTGTTCTGCACGAACAATGGCGGACCTGAACCTCGCCACTCAATCAGTTGCAAAGGAAGAGGTGCAGTTTGATCACCTCACTGACCTGCAAGATCAGTTCGTGTACAAGAACGCGAAACCTCGCATTCTCATCGGATCCGATAATTGGCCGCTGATTGTTACCCGAAAACTGCGCGTGGGCAAACGGAACGAACCCGCGGCATCCCGAACGGAACTCGGATGGGTGGTGCACGGAACGGCACCGACCAAAGTAATAATCAAGCGCCAAGATGAAGTGCTGCACGTGTGGACGCAAGACATCGAACGGCAGGTCAGCGAGCACTTTCAATTAGAATCGCTGGGAATCTCGCTGAAGTCAGCGCACACGAGGACAGAGGACAAGCGAGCGTTGAGTATCTTTGAGTCCACCGTCAAACGGGTCGACGGAAGATACGAAGTAGGACTGCCGTGGAGAGAAGATGACGTCGAATTGCCGCCTAGCTACAACGCGGCATTGAAAAGGCTACGGCACTTAGAGACGCAGCTAGAACGCGACCCGGACAGGAAAGCCGTATACTATAAACAGATGAAGAACCTCATCGAGAAGGGATACGCCAAGCCCTGCGACGGCACAGAATTGCAGAGTCCGATCGCATGGTTCCTACCGCATTTCGCCGTACGCAACCCGAACAAGCCCGGGAAGACCCGTCTAGTTTTCGACGCCGCTGCCAAGACGAATGGAGTATCATTGAACGACGCTCTTTTGGAGGGACCTGACCTTTTACAGTCCCTACCGAAAATACTGCTCCGATTCAGGGAAGGCAGCTTCGCAGTAACGGCGGACGTCGAAGAAATGTTTCTACGCATAAACATAAGAAGAGAAGACCAGCCCGCGCAAATGTTCTTATGGCGCGAAAACTGCGAAGAACCGCCCGTCAAAATGAAGATGACGGCTATGATATTCGGTGCATCAAGCTCACCGTTTCTCGCGCACAGCGTTCGGAACGAGAACGCACGGCAATACGCCGAGACGCATCCAGATGCTCTGAAATCAATCACAGAAGCACACTATATGGATGATTACGTCGAAAGCTTCGATCAACTAGAACAAGCAGCGAGAACGATCCAACAAGTCGACGAAGTGCACAAAGAAGCTGGCTTCAACCTGAAGGGGTGGAATAGTAACAGCGCGGAACTCTTGAAGAACGTAGAGAGTGAACGCCGCGCGACCACTACGCTCCTTGGGAAGCCGGAAAAGGCACTGGGCCTCATGTGGGACGCGCAAGAGGACACATTGAGCTTCAACATCGCGTTGGCTCGCGTCCCGAACGAGGTGAAGACGCAACTTCGGCCGCCGACGAAAAGGGAAGCACTCTCGACAGTCATGAGCATTTATGACCCTCTCGGGCTGTTGAGCTGTTACACTGCTACAGCGAAGATCGCGCTACAGAAACTTTGGCGGCTGAAGACGAGCTGGGACGAGCCAGTCCCTCCCGAGATTGCGTCGATGTTCAAGGACTGGCTTACGAGCCTGGAAGCCGTCGGCAGACTGCGCTTGCCCCGGTCTTACAACGGGGGGAGAAAAGTAACGCGTCGCGAACTGCACGTTTTCTGCGACGCGAGCGAAGACGCATACGCTGCGGCGGCATATTGGGTGCACAAAAACGAAGATGGCACCTCGGAAACGATCTTGGTCTCGGCCAAGGTGAAGGTCGCGCCGCTGAAGACACAAACGATTCCACGGCTGGAGCTACAGGCTGCGCTCATCGGAGCTAGGCTCGCTCAAAGCGTTAAGGCGGATCACCGTATTCCCGTGGACGGAACCGTGTACTGGAGCGACTCGCAAACCGTGCTCCACTGGATAAGGAACGGGAGCAAGAAGTACTCACCGTTTGTGGCGTATCGGCTGGGCGAAATAACAGAGTTGTCACAGCCGACAGAGTGGCGCTGGATCCCGTCGGCGTTGAACGTCGCCGATATAGCCACTCGCTCAGGATATGTGCCGCAGGGACGCGACGACTTATGGTTTCGTGGCCCGGAGTTTCTGCGGGGGCCGAGGAGGCGATGGCCGCGCGATGAGAAAGCGACGCAAGAGAGCGTAGAGACAGCGTACACTATTTCCATCGAGCCGCACCCCTCGCTGCCGGAAGTAACGAGATTTTCGCGGCTTGAACGACTCATCGGCGCGACGGCCAACGTACTATACTTCATCAACCGCTGTCGACGCCGAGCTACAGAAAGAACCGTCGACCACAGCAGAAGAGCTGCCGAGTTGTGGCTAAAGCAGGCGCAACGAGAGAGTTTCCCGGAACTAATTGATCTTCCGGCTGATGCGAGGACGCCGAAGAACAGCGCCCTTAACCGCCTTGACCTGACCAGAGGCAGCGACGGGCTGATTCGGCTCCGCGGGAGAATTCGCCACGCTCGTCTGTCGACAAGAAACGATCCTGTGGTGCTTAACGGTCGACATGCGTTTACCAAATTGCTGATAGAGCGCGAACATCGTCGGCTAGGACACGCAAATCCCAAAGCCGTGGTGAACAATCTTCGGAAAGCATACTGGGTGACTAGACTGCGGCCAGCGGTGAAGACAGTGGCGGGAGCGTGTCAAACTTGCCGCCTAAGAAGAGCGCGCCCTGTGACGCCGCCGCTGGGAGATTTGCCGCAAGAACGGTTAGCGGCCTATGAGCGACCGTTTTCGCGCTGCGGATTGGACTTCTTCGGGCCAATGATGGTGGCGATCGGGCGACGACGTGAAAAGAGGTGGGGCGCTTTGTTCACGTGCCTCACCACGAGGGCAATCCACATAGAACTGGTGGCATCGCTATCGACCGATTCGGCGATAATGGCCCTTAGGAGGATGGCCGCAAAGAGAGGGTGGCCCGCCGTCGTCTGGTCAGACAATGCCACTAACTTCCGTGGCTCGGACACGGAACTAAAAAGGGCTTACAAGGAGTGGCTTCCAGAGCTAAAGAAATTCGGCGCGAACTACGACTTAAGATGGAAATACATCGCGCCGGGAGCCCCGAACCAAGGTGGGGCGTGGGAGCGCCTTGTACGCTCAGTGAAGACTGCGCTGGGGGCTACTCTGCTCGAAAAGGCCCCCAGGGAAGAAACTTTAGCGACGCTGCTGGCGGAGGCCGAACATTGCATCAACGCAAGGCCGCTGACTCATGTCTCCGTCAGTAGTGAGGACGAAGAAGCGCTAACACCAAACCATTTTTTGGTGGGATCGTCAAGCGGCTTACCGATCGTCGGGCCCTGCGACGAAGCGAACCGCCACACCTGGAGGTCGGCACAAGCGCTGGCCGATCACTTCTGGCGTCGATGGGTACGGGAGTACCTTCCGAATCTTGTACCTCGCCCCAAAGCTGCGACGCCAGCGGAGTTCGACGAAGGAGATATAGTCCTGATCGCAGACCCCACGCTTCCCCGGAATGTCTGGCCACGGGGACGCGTAGATAAGATTTTCCCGGGACCGGACGGCGTAACGAGAAACGTCCGTGTGAAAACCCGGACGGGAACATTTCTGCGCCCTACGTCAAAGCTAGTAAAACTAGTCATCGAGACCGCACTCTCCCCGGACCGGAGGGAGGGGACGCGCTGCACATCGGCCTGACTTACCGCACTCTCCCCGGACTAGAGGGAGAGGACGCGCTGCACATCGGCCTGTCTTACCGCACTCTCCCCGGACTAGAGGGAGAGGACGCGCTGCACTGTCTTACGGCGAAGGCGAGTACGAGTTCTCGCCGGGGGGAGGATGTTGACGACAGTTCGCAAGTGCCGGGGACCCAGAACTAAGCAGCGGACGTAGTCTAAGCTTATGCGGGCCAAGTCCCCATGAATGAACCATATCATAAATAAATTCGGCCCCTTTTGATTGGTCCGCGGGCGGGATGTCCCCCCGCGGACCAACAGATAGTGTATAAATATAGGGCGTAGTCAGTTGTAGTCGGTCAGTGGAAGTCGTCTTGCAAGAAGTAAATAAAGCTCCAAATATTATCACAAAGAAACCAGCGTTTAACTCAAGAACCTACATACAGTCCACTCTCAACATCTTGGAAGATTTGGTGTGCGTATTCGACCACCCACCGCGATCGCCATCCGCATCGACGACTGTCGCCGCCCAAATGGAACCGGGCATCGAGGAAGGGATCTCAAGTCGCACTGAACGGCGACACCGAATGGAAGGGGTCTCAACTCGCGACGAAAAACTGTACCGAGAGGAAGGGATCTCAAGTCGCACTGAACGGCGACACCGAACGGAAGGGGTCTCAACTCGCCCCGAACAACCACGAACGGAAGGGGTCTCAACTCGCCCCGAACAACTTCACCGACCGGAAGGGGTCTCAACTCGCGACGAAAACCTGTCCAAGATGTTGAGAGTGGACTGTATGTAGGTTCTTGAGTTAAACGCTGGTTTCTTTGTGATAATATTTGGAGCTTTATTTACTTCTTGCAAGACGACTTCCACTGACCGACTACAACTGACTACGCCCTATATTTATACACTATCTGTTGGTCCGCGGGGGGACATCCCGCCCGCGGACCAATCAAAAGGGGCCGAATTTATTTATGATATGGTTCATTCATGGGGACTTGGCCCGCATAAGCTGAGACTACGTCCGCTGCTTAGTTCTGGGTCCCCGGCACTTGCGAACTGTCGTCAACAAATAGAGAAACTAGAGGAATAAGTTATGTAGTCATTTTGCGACCTAGTCATAAAACGGATGTAGTCAATTAAAGACCTAGGCGAAATGATACCTAGTCATTTTTATGATAGTCATTAGTGTAGTGTAGTCTTAATGCTATCTAGACAACCTGAGACCGACCCATTAAATCCATGGGGTAGGTAGGTACTGTGACTTGACATCTAATGTTACAAATTGGCAACGTACGTTGACGTCCTTGTAGGTTTGCATATTTGCAAATGCCACAAGAATCACATGTACTATAGAAGACTGTAGCCGTTTACCATTAGCTTGTTTGCCAACATAGTTGTAAAATGTATACTAGCCGCACAATAGGTGCGTCAGTACGTTGTAAGGAGGAAAATAGCACAATACCTATTAACTTTCAAGTGCAAAACCGAGAAATAACTACCATATATATTTGGAGTTTAGTTAGGCGTTAGGTCTATTATAATAGACTTGCGGAAATAATTTCAAAGTCAATTTGTTCAAAGCACTGCGCAGATACCTAAAGGCTTCGCAATGGACGTATTTTAATTATGGTGCAAGGAAATTCACAAGCCGCCTAGTAAAAAGCTTTAAAAGTCAGTAGCGAGTGACGAATTTATTTCTTAGCTTATGTTCTAGCAACAATAACTGTGTTAAAAACAAGTATCATTGAAATGTCGTTGGCATGCCGTAATTGTGTAAGCGTTAGCGGAGTTGGCATTCAGGTGAGTCGAAATTTATTTTAAAATTGGCATTTGCCACCCATTAGTTTAAAAAGTGTCACAATCTCACCGAGCTGCAATATCCCCATGACGAGCTCGACACAGCCGGAAAGGAAGGCGAGCAGCACGGCGAACTCTGGGCCCAGGCCGTGCAGGTTCTCGCGCGTGAGGATGGCAGCGATGGCCGTGGGCCCGATGGCCGAGTCTTTGACCGACCCCACCACGGCGTACACGAAGCACGCCATGAACGAGGAATACAGCCCGTACTGCGGCGGTAGACCTGCCACACCCGCGTACGCTATCGCCTGCGGGATCACCGTCAGGCCCACCGTAATACCTGTCACAAAAAAAAATTGATGATGACTCATACACAGATATGTTAATTGAGGATTTCACTGGAGCTCGCTGGTATGCTTGGCGAAAAGATTGTTTAAAAATCCTTTGGTATTTTAGTTCTAGGTAAGTATAAAGCGCAAGTAAAGCGTACGTATAAGTAGGTATTACGTGTATTACAATAAAATTAAAAAAAGGAATAAGTTTTGCGTTGTGCAGCTTTATTTGAGTAGGTACCTATAATTAATATGTGAAAAAGTTGTAACTAGATTAGATCTTATACTTATTAATTATTGTAAGCAAAAAAGAGCACGGGCCAAGTCTATTATTAAATTGAAAAAACAAGATTGCTGAAGTTAAAGCAACGTTCACAGTGGTTCTTGGTCTGCAACACAACCGTTAGCAGATCAGCCGTAGGATCTACTGTTGATGGTGTTTTTCCATAGAAAAGCGAAACTCACATTGATTGTAGGTGTTTTACATTTTTATGGTACCTATCAGGTATCTGACTACGGCTAACGTTTCTTTACAAGCATAACAAACGTGCACGCGCTATTGCGCCTCCTTGTGCTTAATATTAACGACACCTTTATTGAATCAAGTCGTTTGCATTGTACAGTTCGCGGCACGTAAGTTGGCAAAAACGGGTGATATTATGACTTATATTGGCTCGAATAGGGGACACTATGAATAATAATAATCATCATCATCACAGCCCATATACGTCCCCGAGGGGCTCGAGCCTACCCTATGTAAGGGTGATTAGGCCTTAGTCAAACCACGCTGGCCCAGTGCGGATTGGACGACTTCACATACACCATTGAATTTCTTCTTCCAAATAAAAATACTGAAATAATATTGGCCAGAATGAAAATAAAATGAAAAGCAGTAACAATTTTTGTTGCACACGAGGGTACACGCGCAAAATCAAAAAATCGACGTCAAAATCTTGCGAACTTAGGTGCCAGCAACTTTAGATCACCACAGCTCATATACGTTCCCACCGCTGGCCCAGTGTGGATTGATCGACTGCACTGCACCCTGATTATAGAATTGCAGTTCGAGTGCAGTAAACAAGACTGCAACTACCACTGCCAACCAACCGTGCAACTCGTCTGCAAACAGTGTGTGATTGTCTCAGTATTAACGTGCAGTTCTAACCACTACGCACTGATTAGACTGCAAGCTGTGTGCAATCGAAATTGCTAATCGATTGCAAACGTGCCAACTGCACTCAAACTGCAGTTAAGACAAAGTTCATCTGAGATTTAGAATCAGAGTCTTAGATTAAACTCATCATCATAACAGCTCATACACGCCCCACCGAGGGGTTCGAGCCTACCCTAAGTTTGGGTGTTTAGGCCTTAGTCAACCACACTGGCCCAGTGCGGATTGGTCGACTTCACATACACCGTTGAATTTCTAAGCAGATGCAGGTTGCCTCACGATGTTTTCCGTCACCGTAGGAGCGTCAGAGAAATTTACATATGAAATTCGAAAAACGAAAAACACAATGACACATGGTGGTCTCCAACTGGAAGGCAAGTGCCGAGTCCACAGCGCCACCGACGCACAGATTAATCTCATGCTTTTTATTAATCATGTCTAAAAGATATAGTTTTTTATTGCGATGAGAGAATCGACAGTGCGATCCGATCGCGCGCTTCCGCGGGCAGCTGATCAAAGTAGAGTATGTCACGGGTCATTGTCTGCTAGCGCTTCCGCCTAGGAATAAGGAAACTGGCATTGACGTCTTTTGGAATGTTTTAGTGACAGTTTGATGGGACTTTAGAGTGCATCATCTGTGTTAGGTACAAAGAAAACTAGTGAAAAATGTGATTTTTTACAGAACTAAGGTGGTATCAAGTTTGCGGTCCACTTGATGTTAGGCAGTTAACGTAAATCAGAGCGCGATTAGGGTGATCATATCCGTATTTTCAAGTATCTTGACACTGACAACATTCCTCACTGTCCCTTATTCACGCAGGAGCGCAATAACACAATATTGCTTGAGTTTATGTAACGACATCTGACTGGAAGATATGGTTCTGACTTGCCCAGCCCTGCGAGCATGGACTTGTCGATCGACATTATATCGATCGAAAAAAGCATCTGTCCTTTTCACTCCTTCGTCTAATTTATCGATTTTTGTAGAGTATGTCGATCTTAGCTGTCAAATTTTGTTTATCGAGAGTTCCATACTCGCAGTGCTGATTTGGAAAGTCTCGTCCCGTCTCAATAAGATGCGCCGCAATCAGAAGTGATAGATGACAGGTATATAGAGGTTCCGTGATCCTTTTTTTACAAGTAAGTTGGCGAACAAGCATACTGCCCACCTGATGGTAAGTGGCAACAGTTACCTATAGTACACATGGTTCCTGCGAGACTCGCAGCAAATCTGCGACCCCCACAAAAACCACAGTGTGCGTTGCCAACTAATGACGTGAGCTTTAAAGTCACGGTACCCAGTAATTTCACTGCCATATCTTACCCTTCAAACCGGAACACAGCAATGCAAGCACTTCTGCTTGGCGGCAGAAATCGGTAAGATGAAGGTACCCAAGCAGGCGACTCTGGTACAGAGTCTCCCCTCGGTAAAGTCTCCCTCCAGACCCTTCTTCTATCGGGGTCGGAGAGGTTCCGGAGAATTTTTTTGCCAACATGGGGACACCAGTAGAACGGCCGCTGCGCGCTGGTGGACTAGTCCTGCGGCATATCCAAGTTGGCGGCATAGTCAACTTAGGTGCGGTATGTAAAATTCGGCATGGTAAGGCGAGCTGCTATAACCACCCACTTGAACCATTATCCCAACACCAACATCAGCTAAGAATAAACATTAAGCAATTTTGCTTATCCGTCGTATTTATTTTCATATATAAATAGGCAGTCTAATTGACGCTAAGATATATTGAAATGTAAAGGTTAAAAAGAGGTAATTCTGATCAATTCTATGCAATTCGCAAATAATTTCCTCTCGCCCAAGTAAAATATCATTTTATTTGGAAGCTGACACTGATTTATATATACTATTGGCTGACCGGGTCACGCGTTGTATTGCCGAAGTAGTTAAAGTTCGTTGCCTCAATGTTATAAGTACTAAACTTCCTAATGTAGTCAAATTAATATTCTCTAATTAAGATAAAAACGTTTTCATATAAAACGAAATACAACAGAAAATATATAACAAAACATTGCTAAAAGAAATCGAAACACAACGCCATCTACTGGAAGGTTAAGTACCTAACCTAGATAACCAAGGGTGTGTCTGTGTGATACTTTTGACACTAACAAATAATTTAATTTGCAATAATAAATATTAAGGTTAATAATCGAGATATATATCTATTTTTATGTTGGACCAAATAATATAATATTTGTCGAAATATGTTAAGTAGTTTCGGAGCTTATCCCGGATAACCATCGTGACGCGAGAGAAGATTTTATCAATTAGTATTAGTAAAGCGAAACAAAAGAATCAAATTAAATTTGGTTTCACCGAAATATTAACAAAGTCCTCTTCTCAGTATTAAAACATAAACTAAATTAGTATTTAAATTATGCCCTAGTTCAGTGAATGTCACACCTTGAATAAAGACCTTCCTTGGTATTAATTTTTTCCCTATAATTAGTGCTATCCTTGTACTTGGCTGGTCTAATTTTTCAATCATGAATGCTGTAACAATTAAGTTAGTGCTCTTCGGAACAATACTAGTCGGGTAGTAAAAACATGCGCATTGTGCGCACGTCGTTGGTGTCAAGGAGCGATGTTTCATTGACATTTTCAGGCAATCTGTCTGAAAATGTCGTTTCAATTCAATGGTAGCATTGATCAGTGTGCATTGTGTTTTGAATGCACGAAAGAATTGATTTATTACGTGGTATAATACTTCAGGCGCTTTAGAAAGTATCAACATGAATATTCCTGCAAAAAAATCACATATAAATCTATAGCTTTCATAGTCAAAAATCCAACAATTTGTTGTTACTACCTACTTCTGTTCCGCCTTTTCGACGTACATTTCAAATTCCATGTGTATAAAATATGATTGTAATATCATTATCTTATCATTTAACATAATATCATCATCTGTAATACTTTCAAGTTGAATTTTTAGAATTTTTATTTTTTAAATGGCGAAGAATTAATTTCATAACATTTCTAACAAACAGTTGTGAAAAGAAACAATCACATACATTTTGTTGAATGACTCATTATTCTGTTTTAAATTAGGGAAATCCTATCAAAAGTCTAGACAGCTCCAAGACTAGAAATTGTAATTTGGATTTGCAAAAATGCGTATTCATTGGTGAATACCCTTAAGTCACAGTTACACTATTTAGTAAGTCATTCGATATCTCCACAGCTGTCCAAAGTACTGTTACATATGTTAATATATGTTAATAATCAACAGGATTCCGGCGACTTGCTCTTCGTTTATCTGCGCTCGAATTCCGTGTAGGTATAATTGGCACAGTATCGTCAAGAAAGGCTTTTTAGCGGAAAGGCAATATTTCGAGCTAAATGTTCGCTGTAAAAGTCATATTTACGTACTCGAAATTTTAAATAAGTCTTAGAGTCTGTTTGGAGTGCCTGGTCGGACTTCGGACAATGTCGGCAGGTGGCATTTCACGGTCTACTTACTAGTTGCGCAGGCGCAAAGTTTTCAACTTTGACGCCAGGGTGGAGGGGTCAGAGTCCTCTGGTACATTACTAGATTCATGTAGGTAGGCTTTGCAGATTACATGAAATTATAGAAATGGCGAGTTCGACGACCCCGGCTATGGCAGGGTCATCGGTATACTTTACTGAGGCAAGGACGACGTACAATGACACATTGACAACAGGTAACAAGTGAAGCGATTCATGGCAGAGTAATGCATTCAATAGACGGAGATTGAACTATAATGCGAATATTCATATATGTATAAGTATGTATTGACTAAGAATTAATACATCGCAATTTGAAACGAGGACAGTAGGTAATCATACAAGTTGCTTAAGAGTAAAAGATTTATAAAGCTTATGCAGAGTACCTTCTGACAGCGTCGCCTCCAATGAGCTCTGGCGACTCCTCAACGCAGAGGAATACCACATGACATTGTTTGACTGTAGCTTACACTTTTACAATTAGGCTATTTAGAGCGATATAAACGCTTGGCTTAATCGCATGGGATCCCCCGTCAGTGCTCTTGTGTTGACAGCAAAGACCTGTATCGCCGGAGCGTGGACTACGAGTATGCCCGAAAAGCGTAAATAGGCAACGATAACCGTTTAAGGCTTAGCGCGCACAACTTTTTTTTGCGATGCGATTTAAAAATAGCTCAGATTATGCTTTGCGCGCACTGCGTAAAGGAATAGAATAAAACATGGATTTTGTAAATGTTGCTAGTCTCGTTTGTTTACTTCCGAAGAGGAAGAAAAAAAGAATTAATCTACCATCATCTTCGCAGCTGAAAGACATAAAGGTTTCATTTATTAAAATACAACGATTTTCGATTATATCCTGAGAAATTCTTAGTTTATTATTTATTAAATTGCCCTTTAAACATTTGACAAAGGATTGAGAATCGTTGAATATCAAATTAAATATTAAAATATTAGCAAGTTACTTTTGCAACAGTCGCGTCGCGTTTCGATTGCGGTCAAACGAGCCAAGTCACAATTTTAAAATGGTCGCTTCATTTTTGTCGGATATGCGCGCACTGCGCTAAAATATCTAACAAAACATTGAAGTTCCGACATTGTATTTTACTGTAGTATTATATTATCTGTGGTATTTGTAAAATGTTGCAAAGACAAGACCATATGGCTTGCCTGTCAAAAAGTTATCAGAAGTCATGTAGAGCCAAGTTGCTAACTCTACATGCCCTAACTTCACAAACTGCTACACCTTATATTGTTAAGAAGAGTGCGAGAAGTGTATTCGAAGAGTAAAAGAGATATTTTATGTTCGCTTTCAAGAATCTACACCTACAAAATGATATAAGCAGTAAGGAAGTTGAAGCAATCTCGACTTTTCACAGTGCATATGTCGTGGCCAGATCGTAAAATTGACCACTTCATGATGTGGCCGACCATTTCATGAAATGGTTGTATTTCATGAAATGATCAATACCGTCTGGCCACATCATGATGTGGTGTGGCTGGATCAATGAATAATCAAACGTTTAACGACATGAACAGCTACGTATGGCTACTTCATAATATAGTCAATTTGTGATCATATCGTAAAATAATTACATTGTTCACCGCTAGAGGCGCTGATATGATATCATTTTGTTTCGGTCATGCATCATGGCGGCGGACAATTGTTTCGATAACTGAAATCTGTAGGTTAGGTTATTAGGTTAGACATTGTGACCACATACAGCGGAGCGAGCGGAGCATCAAACTGCATATTGCATGCTTGCTTTCATGCTGTAGACTTCTTTCATACTTATTTGGATTTTTATTAAACCTTGGATATCATAAGTACTCTCTAAATTAAGGATATGGCCAAACGTGGATGAAAATGTAATTAAACTTTGTCGTTTAAACGATATGGTCAGTTTTAGTTGGCTATTACATGAAATACCACCATTTCATGAAATGGTTGGCCACATCATGAAATGGTCAGTTTTACGATATGGGCACGACACATACATAACAAACGAGGCCCACTTATACGGCAACCTATACGGGGCATGCGAGGTGGAAATCGGTCGAAAATCCTCCTTTTCGTACCGTCCGTATAAGTGTTTGTGGCTAGGATGATGATGATACTTACCAGCAATAATATCAGCCAGCCCCTTCCTGGGCGAGTACTGGGGGAGCCAGCCCATGATGGGCACTCGCCGCACCAGGGTCTTGGGGAGCAACAAGCGCGGGCGCGCCGCGCCAGCCGCCGCCGCCAACCACCCTCCGTCGCTCCGGGCTTCGACGGGAAACCACCGGCGAATCCATTCTTGTCTGTTGACAACAATCATTTTTATTATAGGGAATAAACATAAGCTTTATATCCCTTACATACGAGTATTATAAAACAAAGTCCCCCGCCGCGTCTGTCTGTCTGTCTGTTCGCGATAAACTCAAAAACTACTGCACCGATTTTCAAGCGGTTTTCACCACTCGATAGCGTGATTCTCGAGGAAGGTTTTAGTATATAATTTGTTAAGTTTTTGTATTTATTTCTGTGTACATTAACGATATTTGTTGAAGATGTCGGGAAAAAATAAATTAAGGCGAAACGTAGTTTGCGGGCACAGCTAGTTATGGTTATAAAACAGTTGCTTTTTATCAACCATATGTTACACAGTTGTTAAAAGCGCCTGTTAATAGAAGAGAGTCATGATACTCGTACAATAGTAGAACTATTTTTAATTAGAAGTAGTAGTTTCAAATGACCATAAACTATAAATACGAGTAAGTTAACTATCTATAGTCTTATTTTTGTATAAGACATTTTTAGACATTTTCCACAAAGTACCAACAACACATCATCTCTTTACGTAATAAGGCTGCATTAGCTAACTTAGATGGTAAAAATTCTTCAGTATGATTGGTAATAAATAATAATTTAGTGTTGACTTATATGACATCATAATCTGTGCTAATTCATCAATATATAGTATCTGCAAGCAAGTTCAATGTTTCCTTTGTAAGCTAAACAAAGAGCTGTCGTGCAGTGTTCCACATGGTATGTTTCTGCCGTCACGTCGCGTTGGCATAAGAGATTAGTTTATGAACTTCATCATATATGTAAGTAAGTACATCATCATCATTATCATCATCACAGCCCATATACGTCCCCACCGAGGGGCTCGAGCCTACCCTATATTAGGGTGATTAGGCCTTAGTCAACCACTCTGGCCCAGTGCGGATTGGTCGACTTCACATACATCATTGAATTTCTTCGCAGATGTATGCAGGTTGCCTCACGATGTTTTCCTTCACCGTAGGAGCGTCAGACAAATGTACATATGAAATTCGAAACGAAAAACACATTGGTACATGGCGGGTCTGGAACCCCGACCCCCCGATTGGAAGGCAAGTGCCGATAGTAAGTACATACTTGAAATCAATTACAGATTAGTAGTATACGTATTTGATTTTTATTGCCTGTAAAGTTCGAGAACCATAAAATTTTAACAATGGCAGCGGAGTACATTCATAATAAGTATATAAGTAATTTAAAAAAATATTTTTATCATACTATGCGAGTTCCGTACATGTTTTTATACCATGCAAGATATGTATCTAGCTAGCCTATTATTAAAGTTTCTTTTATTATTAACTTCGTCATTAAGAATTATGAATTCGGATGTTAGCTAATTATCCACAATAAAAAATGACTGGTAACAAATCTTTAACATAGAATGTTTGTTTCAGCTAAAATTTCGCTTTTTTAACCGACTTCGAAGAAACAAGGAGGTTACTCATTTCGACCGCACATATATTGCTTGTTTTTTTTATGTTTGTTCGCGGATAACTTCGTCGTTTATGAACCGATTTTGAGGATTCTTTTTGTATTCGATAGAGGATACTCCAAGGGTGGTCCTATGGTCACCAAAGTTAGGATCTGATAATAGGATCCCATAAAAATCGAGGAAAACCATTTAATTTTTACGTGTGTCCAACGTGTTTTGTGTATATGTTACGCGATTACTCCGCCAATTGTTGTCCGATTTTCAAAATTCTTTTTGTATTCGATAGAGTATACTCCTGGGATGGTCTCAAGGATACCAAAGTAAGGATCTGATGATGGAATCCCATGAAAAGCGAGGGAAACCCTAATTAAATACCAGCTCACCGAAGGTGAGCTGTTATTATATTAGGGTTTCTTTCACTAAAAAGACTTCATTCACTAAAAAGTTAAAAATAAAAAATATTTTACAAAAAATAAAAACCGACTTCAAAAACACTGAAAAGTTAAAAATAATATATGAATAGGTACAGACAACATCACACTTCTATATTGAAGTCGGTGACAAATTTTAAGACTTTCTAGGAGATCATCGTTTGGAAACTTCTAGGAATTTTAATTAGGAGGGTAATTAAGAGGTTGTTTTCACAAATTTTTTTGGAAGAAAATAGTAGGGACCGACCTTATTTTTATCATAACTCGCTCAATTTTCATGCCAGAGATTGTTTTTGTAAAGAAATGTATAATATATGTACTTTATAAAAGATTTTATAGGTTTTCCTCGAAAATTGCAAAGTTTTCCCGATATTTTACTTAGAAACTTTCAAATTTGGCATTTGTAGTTCGGTCCGTATTGGTTGCAGAGAAATTATAAAAAAAGTTTTTTTTGTTTTTTTAAAAGCTCTCTACATTTTTATTCATATTTTTCGAGTTATTCGTGAAAAATCCATTAAAAACATCGATATTTTCGTCGAAAAACTGTTTCTTTCAATAGCCTCGATACTCGAAAAATATTAGTTTTACAAAAAAAATGTATGGAACATTTTTTACTTAGAATTACTTTTTTCATCGATTCCTGTAGTTAAAATGGAGTAAAAAATTTCCACCCTCGATATGAACTGTTAAAACAGTTGGATTTTTGAGCTATCTTGAAGTTATGAATATGTTTTGGATACTGGTCTGGTGAAGTCGACCAATCCGCACTGGGCCAGCGTGGTTGACTAAGGCCTAATCACCCTAACATGGGTAGGCTCGAGCCCCTCGGTGGGGACGTATATAAGCTGTGATGATGACTGGTCTTGTTATTTTGGGTATTGTTAATATAATTAATATCGATAAAATTTCAATGTACCCATTAATCTAACATATATTGACAGTTCATATCGATTTATCGTGTCGTGTTTCTGTGTTCATGCTACGGGGGTAGGATAAAAGCGCCCCTCGGCATGATAAAAATTTTGAGGTTTCAGATATCCGAACGAAATGATTATTTTAAAAGGATATTGTCATAACCGTGTGCGGAGAATCGTAGTGATTTACTCTTTAGTGCGTAGTGAAGTCTCCAATACCTTCCAATTGGGACTTTTTGTCTTCAGTCCGCGCCAAGTCAGTGTGACAAATATTAGTAGTCTTCTTTTTATATTGTTTTAATTATGATTTGATTGAACGGTAGGCGTATGACATATTATTATATGTACGAGGTTGATAAATTTTATGGGTAGGGATCTTAGACCATTTAGTACTGGACGCGCCTTCTCATACATTTCCCCTCTGTCGAAGTATGAGATTCAAAATCTCATGCGTATATAAAAACTACTTCAGGCGCCATTTCGAATCATAATTACTCGGATTGCGGTTGAGATTAGAGCTCCAGGAAAATGTCCATTTGTGCTGTATTTTCCTGCAGAAATCAGTCCAAAACATCAAACATAAAGAAAGGTGGTATATCTCTTCATTTGTACGTATATTTTTTCTAATATTATTAATTGATTTTCATCTAAAATTAAGTTTTACGAAGTTGGGATAATTTAAATCGTACCGCTAAACTATTATCATTCATTCAAAGTGCACTCCCCACGAGACTACATTCATTCAAAGCGACTCCTTACGAGACTAGTAACAAACGTCAGTTGTGCACTCCCCACGAGACTAATTATTTAGGGCTGTCAATATTATTGTTTTGTTTTCTAATTTTGAAATATTATATCCGTATTAAAAATATTGTTTTTTTTTTCATTCTTATTACACGAATAGAATTTATAATGCAAAGTTTAACTATAACTTTATTAATCTAATAATTGGAAGTAGGACTAAATGGTCTAAGGTAGGGATGGATATCTAACTATTTTTGACAGTTGCGAGTCCGTTTATGACATTTCGCGCGAACACTTGATCAAATTACAACAGTAACTGTCTCGCGCAAGCCGGGCAACATACCTACTCGTAGTTAAACAATTACCGCTCATTACGATAATTATTACACAAATTAATCGCACCGTGAGAATTGATTTATGTGTTTCCATCTACTCAATAGCTATATGTACATAATTTTTGCGGCAACATTTGCTTTAGACTTATTAGTCATCGAGAGGTATTCGTATTTACGACGTCTACCTTGTGAAGTTTTTGATGGTATAGTTAGTCGATTTACTTCTGTTATGATTACTGTTGTATATTTTTATTCCAAGGATTTTGACATATAAACCTTTGAATTAATCAAATAAGAAAAAAAAATTGTCTCGGGCGGGACTCGAACCCGCGTCGCCAACATACCACGTTGACGACTTAACCACTGGGCCACCGAGCACTTACCAGCCCTGACGAAATTTTCGACTGTACTGATCTCTTTTGTACTTTCTTAAGCCAAAATAGTCTTTATTCACTGTTAATTACGTTTTAACATTCAATTTAGAAATCCTTATAGATTTCTTGAACATTGGTCAAGAATAAAGAAACAAATTTTATATTTGTGACTTTGCATTTTAATTAAAAATGCTAAATAATTAAAAAATATGAAAATAAATCAAATACAAGAAAAAATTACTCTGAACTCGAACTCTGTTGATACGGTTTTATTAACAGAGAATAAAGACGACTTTGGCTTAACAAAGTACAAAAGGGATCAGTACCTACCTACAGTTGAAAATTTCTTCGGGGCAGGTAAGTCGTCAACGTGGTATGTTGGCGACGCGAGTTCGAGTCCCGCCCGAGACGAAATTTTTTCTTGTACTTGATTTATTAGGAGCGTCGGTGGCGCTGTGGACTCGGCACTTGCCTTCCAATCGGGGGGTCAGGGTTCGAGACCCGCCATGTACCAATGTGTTTTTCGTTTCGAATTTCATATGTACATTTGTCTGATGCTCCTACGGTGAAGGAAAACATCGTGAGGCAACCTGCATACATCTGCGAAAAAATTCAATGGTGTATGTGAAGTCGACCAATCCGCACTGGGCCAGCGTGGTTGCATAAGGCCTAATCACCCTAACATAGGGTAGGCTCGAACCCCTCGGTGGGGACGTATATGAGCTGTGATGATGATGACTTGATTTATTTACATAATTTTTTCAAATTATTTAGTATTTTAAAATAAGGAGCCACGGAGGGACTTCAGCTCTCTCTGTGTGTTCTACCGTCTCTTTAAAGGTAAAGTGCTCCGAGGAACTGTTCGATTTGGTATCAACGTCACCTTCTATCATTGCAACACTCGACACCGCAGTGGGGATCATCCATATTACCTGGAAGTAATACCGTCTAGCACAGTTCGCTTTAAGCGCTCATTTTTACTACTGGAACAAACTTCCCACTGCTGTGTTCCCTGAACACTACGCCATGCTCCTTTATAAAAGAGATTTGAAGAGAGCATTATACTCAAAGTTGGCAGCGAGTTATCTATGTCCCTGGTTTTGGCGAAGTCCACGTGCGGCGGTTACTGCTTACCATCAGGTAGGCTGTATGCTCGTCTCCCACTTGTAGAAATAAAAAAATTTTTTGCATTTCCACACCCCACCATTTATTCCTGTAGCTCTTTTTGAAATGTTTGCATTTAATCACCACACACACCATTTAGTGCTGTAACTCTTTTTGAACAGTTTAAAGTTTGCATTTACGCATCACACCATTTAATTCTGTAGCTCTTTTTGAAAGTTTGCATAATTACGCACCATACCATTCAGTCCTGCACCGCATATGGCTATACGATAGTATGGGGCTAGACAATATAGTAGAAGTTTCGCAAGAGTACATACCTGGGTAAGACCTCAGTGGCATAATGGTCATGGCTTCAATACAACATGTTAATGACGCAGGGTCGAATCCTATACCCAAGGCACCCCAAGGTAAGATTTTCTTTTATTGATTTTAATGTCGGATAGTTGTTTAACATTTAAAAACTAAATGCAAAATCATAAACATTAAACATTGTTATCAAGCACATTTGTATTGAATGTCATATAATTAATATTATAATCGAATTGTGCGAAAGTCCCACGGTTTTTATAAACATCAACGAACAATCGATTGTTAGGGCGTTGGAATGTTTTCATTACATCATGTTTTAAATATTTCTTTTCATACCACCTGTGTGGCAAGCAAGCATAAGGCTCACTTGGCCTCTTATACAATTTTATTAAACCATTCGCTGTAAGAGTGAGATAAGCGCTATATGTTTACAACTAGCTGTGCAAAGTGTTTTGTTTTTAACCGACTTCATAATAAGGAGAAGGTTGTATGTTCTTTTTTTATGTATGTTACCTCATAACTCTATCATTTATTAACCGATTTGGAATTTTTTTTTGTTTGAGATATTCGGTTCGGCTTACTTCCCGATTGGTCGCATTGTCACTTAATCAGGATCCCACAGAATTCGAGGGAAACCTGTGAGTGAATTTTATGGGCACGTCCAATGTGTTTCAAATTTTTATCAGGTATTTCCGTCTAGTAGTCATGAGACGAGCTGATGATGGAAGAATCCTTGAATTTTAAGAGTTAGATGTTAGTTTTTTAAATACAATAGGCACGTATTGCCCTTCAGCTGTATTCGGTAAGTTACTTCGGTGGGCTGGTATTAGAATTCACTAAAAAAGTTTACAATAAAAAAAACTTCAAAAACACAAAGAAGCAAAAAATAATGTAAGAATACCAACATCACATTTTTTATTTTGAAGTTGGTGCTAAATTTTAACTCATGATATTTAAGTATCCGCACCGACTTCAAAATAAAAAATGTGATTCTTACATTATTTCTTCCTTTTTGTGTTTTTTAAGGCGTTTTTTTTCTGCAGCTTTCAGGTATTTGCGTGTGGTAGTCATAAGCCGAGCTGATGTTGGAAGGAGCCGTAACTCATAGAAGTAAGAACAGTTAGATGTTAGTTTTTAAATACAAAAGGCACGTATTGACCCTTTACATGATTTGTCTGTCGGGTCTACTGTGCGGTGGATGTACTTCTTCGGGTTCAAAGCATATCCCCACGAGGGCACTCTTATTAAAACTGCAGTTGTGAGCATGATAGTACTCGGTTTCAATATTGTTATAGCCTTGCTCTCTAAGCAACCATAGTCTTTTGTTTTTTTTTTAAAAAAAAACGTCGCCGCACACTAGGATTTTCTCCTGTGTCGTGGGTGCAGTTACAAACATAGAAATACATTTAACCTATACACAGAATGGAGCATACTTACGGTCAGATAAATGTACATCCTGCAAACCATCCTCCACAAGCATTCCCTCTTAAATTATGACCCCGAACTCATAAAGAACAAGCGTAGGATAGGTTCTGTCTGCACAATGCCTCAACTAACTACTGTATCTTCACACCAATTCTTTTTCATTCCTCATGCTCGGAAAGGAGCGTTTCCTTGATCTGAGTATTGGGAGGAAAACGCTAGTTCCCACCAGCGGGCGGGAAATTCTCATACTATTTACTTCCCTCCTTAGGGCGGAAAGTAAAATTTTAAAAATAGAACTGAATTAGGTTACGTACATACAATCTTTGGTACAATGATAATAAAAGTATTTGGCTGAATGGCCAGTAACAGGTAACGGGATGTGTTCCAAATTTAAAAATACCTGTGAAAAAGATAATTTTGGCGGGAGGGGAATCTGTTACGCTGTACCGAAATCTTGATTGTGTGATTTAGGTATTTAAGAAAAACAATGTATTCAAGCGATTCTGAAATTTCGGCTCCAGATTCAGTCACGAACGAAGCAAATACAATACTCGAAATTTTTTTGCCAAAAATTTCAAAGGAAAGATATTTAAATACATATTCCGACTTTATGAAGTGGCAAGATGCAAGGAATATAAAATCATTTTCTGAAAATGTATTTCTTATATACTTTAATGAACTATCTCATAAAGTGCAGGAGTCTACGCTATGGAGCAGATATTCAATGCTTAAAAGTACACTAAGTGTAAAACACGATGTCGATATGTCATGTTAGGAGTATTTTTATTAATAAATTTTATTAGAAAAGCTATTTTTTATTTTCCTTGCATTCGAAATGAAAAGTAGAGTGCTACACACGGGTAAAAGGAATCAAACCCTACTCGGACTATAGCCGCCCTCGCTGCGCTCGGGCGTCTAACAACCTCGTAGGGATTGATTCCTTTCCACCCTTATAAAGCAATCTACTATTGCTTCATGGGCTGCTTCCTATACAATAGGCTTAATAGTTTACTAAATTTTTATCCTCTCCCGAGAGCTAAATGCAAAGCCATGGTTATGACTTATCTAAAAACTTTGAACTATCTATCTACAGAAAATCTACTAACTGTTCACAAGTAGTTAAAATATCGGAAGTAACATTTATCTCAATCTCAACTTGTACTTTCTATTCGGGTTACCCTGGTAAAATATTGACACACACAGACACACACGCGCGCACACAAGCTCACTCACACCTGAAACAACCCAAGCACTAACATACACTCAACTACATACGCGCAAGCACGCATGCACCAAACGCACACACACGCATACACGCACACACAAATCACGCGAGCGCTTGCACACACCCAAATCCACACTCTAGTAATCTAATTCTCCCTTTGTAATAATAATAATTAGTATAGTATAGCATAACGTTATTTTTTGTAATTTAGTACTGTAAAACCTTATTTAATATGAGCCTACTGTTTTGTATCCGTCCGCGGGGGAGAGCCTGGTGACCCGTAAAACCGGTTATCTCAACCTATCTCGGGCACCAGTCTCTCACACTATAGGATGAGTCATTTTAACTGTAATTATTTTAGAACTTACACTTTATCCTCTGTGAGAGAAAAATAAATAAATATTATTATTATTATTATTATCCATTTATTCAAAAATATCCTTAAATTTAAGTTTTTTACAATATATATACTATATTATTATTATTATTATAGAATATCACATGCACATATACGCCCAGACCGGAGCAAATTTCTGTAGGCCATACGAAATATTTGTCCCGTACGGGAATCGAACCCGCGACCCGTTGCGCAGTAGGCGATCACTTGACCTCTGTGCTAATCGTGTCGTCGAAATAGTGGAGCTCATGGTATGTTGTACACGATATTAAATGTCATTGCAACCTGTATAAACACAAAATCGCTATTTGATGTTATTTGAATTTTGTTTTTGTACTGCTTTTGAGATCAGCTGGTGTTTGTTCACTGTATCATTATACTAACTGGGTAACATTTCAATCCGTAGCTACTTTACTCTAAAACTTAACCAATCCATATTATTTTAATTAAGGTAATTAGCTAATTACGCCGTAAAACTTATGTATGGAAATTCAGTAAAATTGTTTTACGTAAACGTAAAATTAAATGGTGAAGCATGATAAATTTAAAAAATAATTTTCGTAAAGCTTATGAGATCGAAAGCTTGTTTTAGGTACTTCATTTCCCTTGCATCCCTGGGTAAAGTGCTGTTTTAATAACAATTTTTTGTTAAATTTGTAAATACACGATGCGAGTAAATCAATTATTTTACACCCTTATACGATAACGTCGAAATGGAGTAATTTCGGGTCGAAGCTCTTAATCCGTGTCAATGCATAATTGGAAATGAGAATGTTACAACATAAACAATTAAAGTAGATCAGAAGCAA
Source organism: Schoenobius gigantellus (assembly GCA_963935595.1). Classification (NCBI taxonomy): domain Eukaryota; kingdom Metazoa; phylum Arthropoda; class Insecta; order Lepidoptera; family Crambidae; genus Schoenobius; species Schoenobius gigantellus. The sequence goes on from OZ012543.1 coordinate 20,097,158, forward strand.
ATTAGTTCCGACAGTTAATTGATTTGACTCTTATTACGTAAACGATTAAGCCTTTTGTATGCAAAGATTGCTGGATTAAGTATTAAACTAAATAATAAATAGTCGCAGTAAGAAAAGTTTTATGAACTTAAATCAAATGCAGTATAACTGCATTTGATTCAAGGCCTATGTGCGTATAGCGTATTGTGTCACAAAGGTCACAAAGTCATAAAATATATAATAGAATTCCCATATTTTCGTATTATTTCATTATATGCGCTGGTTTATTCGTAGATATTATACTAGTAATGATGATTGTACTTGAATAACTTGGCTTAAATAAATTTAAAGTTACAAACAAGAATGTACTTATGAAAAAAGCATATTTTAAAGTTTCTGATTATATGACAGACAAAACTGCATAGGATTGACAAAAAATGTGACAATTAACATTTAAACTGTAATTTGAACGTATACAATATAAAAATGTATTTGAAATACTATTATTGTTATATTGTTAAAAAATAAATAAATGATAAGGTGTTCCAAAATGTTGTATTGATAATATTTAAAAACATTGTTCAGACAGATCATCAAACCGAACAACTTAGATTTTGGGAGCATCTGAAAATTGCGAAAAAAATATCAGCTACATGACATTTCAGTCGAGTAGGTTACGAAGTTCATCAAACTTTTGCCGTCCTATTACAAAACATGGACTAAAGTTAGTCCTGGTTTAAACCAGGACTAAGTTGATGCTGTCTCTATCTATGTATATTGACACAAGTGAAAGCGCACTACGTTTAAACCAATACTAACTTTAGACCAGCTTTAAACCAGGTTTTGTAAAGGTTTACTTTTTTTTAAAAAAAAAAAAAAACGTCGCCCCACACTAGGATTTTCTCCTGTGTCGTGGGTGCAGTTACAAACATAGAATATCACATGCACATACGCCCAGACCGGAACAAATTTCTGTAGGCCATATAAAATTCTTTCCCGAGCGGGAATCGAACCCGCGACCCGTTGCGCAGTAGGCGATCACTCGACCTCTGCGCTAACCGTGTCGTCGTAAAGGTTAGGTCTTTAAGGGTGGCTCTATCCATAGGCGTATATGAGGGTGGACCGTGCCCACCGTATGGTCTAGTGCCGGTTTATAGAACAACCATTGAAATTACATCTCACAATACATCGTATGTCACAAAGTGGCAACGTTAATTGCGTACACAAAAACTACTCTTTGTAGAGGTTAAAATTTCATATATCTTACAAAAATCACTTCTATACTACAATAGATTAGCCATTTAGTTTGCTTGTTTGCTAACATAGTTTATTTATTTTACAACACTTACACTATCTTTACAGGCTTAAACCTAATGCGATAGCGTAGACAATAATTTCTCGACTTATACTAACTTACCCTAATCACAACACAATATTTTTTAAAAACATACCGTTACTAAAAATTATATTACGCAATAAAAAAATTATAACAACAAAAATATTAATTATAATAACAACAAAAATCTTGATTTCTATATATAGTTTAGCACAATATATACATAATTGTCTTCGATCGACACTCTCAGAAACTTTTTTCGGGATACGCAGGGCTCTGGCTCTGGTTAGTTGTATATAAAATATCAACTACACATAATTTTTAATATCTTGAAAAAGAATTAAATGTTTGTTAATGCAACTAATTTATTATTATATGACGTGGGTATGTGGATATGCCAAATGCATATGGCTGTTACGGACATACAATCTATGTGGCATTTCGGGAAGAAAAGCGAATCCAGCGCGATGTAATTTAGTCCTCCCGACAATGGAACCCTCGGTCTGGCTAACATTGTCAGAAAATGACCACCAGCGCTCGCTCCGCAGCTTCCTTTGCGAGATCACATCGTCACAGAAGGAGGCGGTATCGTCATGAGTACCACAATGACGACACTGCGGCGTATTGCGGTCCAGAGTTGAACCGAGATATTTCATCGTGTGCTCGATCAGAACCTGGACCTCCTCCCTGGACACGAACCCTAACAGGGGTCTTCAGTGGCGCAGGCGCCAAAAAATCACAGGCGTCGTTTGTTGACGACCACATCCAGCCCCAGGATGGCACCCCTCCTTAGGCAAAGTTCCAGCTTGTTTATATTTCTGGGTCTGTCTCCCAAAGGTGTCCTCTATATTGGATGGCGAGGTTCTAGAGGGGGTTTGGTCAAGTCAAGGGATACTAGCGGAATAGCCGCTAGTGGATGAGAGTCCTACGGTGAATCCAAGTGGACGATTTAGTCATCTTAACCCACTGTATCGTAATTGATTATATTCGTCGTTGGGTATTTTCTGTAAATTGACGACATTCCGCCTGTTTTGCGTCAAAAATGTAATATTCAAAAGAGCATAACGTAAGAAATATCGTATTTCGTCAGTAAAAAGAATCACATTTCGCGGTGAAATCAATAAAAAATATTGGGTAATTTAAATTCTGCGTGCTTAGTTTCGTAAAGGCAATAACTCATATGTCAAGTGCGGTATTAATTTTAATTTTGTAGAGACCACGTGTAATTATGTAAATTTATTTTCAAATAACATCAAAATTGGGTTAGTGTCTTGTTGATTGCACGTTTTAAAATATACTTTTCATTAACATATTAAGATTTATATAAGAAAGCTGAAATATGGTGTGATAAAATTATTTGCGAATCTGTCCTTTTACGTATAGGTTACTACCAACATACTGAAAGTCCATTAAAACCTGGAATAAAAAAAAATAAGACATCTTTTTTGATTCTATGCGTTTTTCACTTAAAGCAAAGATCAATACAAAAGGACTTTGGGTATCGACGATTATGGGCCTTCTTTTTTGCCGTAGTTTACAATGTTGGGAATAAATGTAAAAAAATTAGTGCTCTGTCGTCGTTCACACTCGCGATTTTTGCCTCTTAATTACTTCTTTTTCATAGTAATAGTTAACATCCAACTGCAACTATTGCCACCAAAATGAAGACCTTTTTTTTTCTCGGGGGGAAATGCGTAACCGCACCGTACCCGCCGTTGGCTAGACGGCGAGCGTGTGTGAGGCTCTCCCGGCAGCGTGCCAGGCCTACCCACTAAAACCCCCCGGTGTTCTCCCTGCCCTTAGGGGCGCGCTAGGTAAGGTCCACAATGCGACTCCACTACCCACGCGCCCGGGCAAGCCCGACCAACTGGTCGGGCTATCGCCAAGGGGGGATTGCTCGAGAACACCAGGGCAATCCCCAGACGGAGGGCCTTACGGCGGCGTGCACGGGGCCAACCGTGCACGCAGGCCTCCACGGCAGGGTCATTAGACGGGTATCGCTTGAGCGAATGCCCGCCTTCGCCTGCCTGAACACCAAAATGAAGACCTAATGCATCTATTACTGTACTGTATACAATAGTATACATATAGAGGCGTAATCACCCTAACATAGGGTAGGCTCGAATTCCTCGGTGGGGACGTATATGAGCTGTGATGATGATGATACATAGAAAAGTATGAAGGATAAGGCTGTTAGGCCGTCTTCTTAATCTTGTAAAAATATTATTAAGAGTGCCAATTCATGGCTGGAGTATGCACTTTCAAAAATGCAGTTGGGTGCACACCGCTTAGAGTTGAAAGTCCGAGGCAAGTGCCTACATTTCTTATTGAAATATTGTTTCGGGTGATAACTGTTTTACCCCCCCTAAACCTTTATGAAATTAGACATTTTTGGTCTCATTAGATTCAGTATACCTTAATCTATGTTTGTAAGTTTAGCTTTTTTTGTAATTCAGTATAATTTAGTCCAAAAAGATAAAAATGCTCGAGGTAGTTTTTAAGTCTAAAATATGGACATTTAGATGCTAATAATTTATATTCTGAGCAATATTACTTCAAAATCAAAACGTACGAACCTAGATCTTCATTATATCTACAACATTTCCAAAAATTATGAAAATTGGACTATAAAGAGGGAGAAAAGCGTTATCGCTTTTTGTATGAAAATTTACAGCTTCACAATCCTCTTAACTCAGAACATTAATAAAATAACTTTATCGTCTGAGTGCACCAAAATTACCTAAACTTCTATAAGCCGATAAATTTTGTTACAGCAATTTTGTAATCAACATTATTACGTTATCTGTGCCTATGATTCAATCTAAGGTCATGCAACTGGCATTGCTAAACTTAAGATTAACCGATAGTCGGCACTTGCATTCATTCAGACACGCCTTCTACTCTGAATCAAATCAATTCAAGCATAGACACTTTAATGCACTCTGCATTGCAGCCGGCTATACGCGTGTATAAGGAACTGAAAACAATCTCTACACTGATGTGAAAAATAAGTTGTGAGTTATAAACATTCTTTAATAACTCCGAAACTAGAACATATGATAAGTTATACATTCTACATATGATAAGTTATGGAATAAGTCATTGTAAATGTTTTTTTTCTAATGGTACTTCTAATGCACCCTGATCAGAGTTATGGGGCAAAATTGTTTTTAAGGTTCAGGTGAAATCAATAACTCCTTGCTTTGGCGAGGGCTTAAAAACATGTAAAATTAAGTTTATTGTAGTAATCTTTTGAAATAATAAGAGATGCAAAGTTAATTACATTCCTTGCAGGCACTTGCGCTTTCAGGATTTTTACGTAATTTGGTGTTATTACAGTCAAAACATTTCACATACAGCGACACCTTTTTTAATTAAGGTTTTTTTTTCAACATTTTTCGTTGTCACAACAGACAGACTTGATTATTTAAACGTGTATAATTATAATTTCGGTTAATCCGTTGGCCTTGACTCACATGTGAGGTCGCCAGCGCCAGTCGCTGCGCCGGCGCCGGCAGCCTTATGTCACCGTGCCCCTGTTACTGACCGGACCTTAATGCGATTCGAAAATTCATAGATTAATATTTAAAGAATAATATTTGAAAAGCTGAACGTTTATTTGATTGATGTACGTCATGATAGGTTTTTTGTTTGGCTCTGATTGATTTTTTTAGTTTAGCTGTGTAGGTAATATTGCCCTTAAGTAATAGCTTGGCAGCTTTAGTCAGACGGCAACAATCAAGGAGATGCCATTTCAAATTCTCGTGGAGCAATTTGCCCGCAAGGTATGCGGCATTCATTCACCCGCTACAACGTTTGCCTTCTTCAAAAAATCCGCTTCATCAGCTACGCTCGGGTGTGGTGAGATGAAAGAAAACAGATTCTCCATCGAAGATACAAAATTACTCATCTGCTACCCACACAAAGCTTATCTTAAGTAGGTAATTGAGTTAGTAGAAAGTTGTTAGCTTTGCGAAATGACTTGCTGAGTCTACCCCGACAAATACTTGGACTCGGCAATTAGTTCCCCAAGTGTGGCACGGGTAGTCTAAATTAAGCATTATACTATTCAATCGATTTTATTGCGGTACGGAAATTTCTTCAATGAAAAGAATTTATCCTGAGTATGAGTAAGAAGTATTTGAGGCTTGGGGTTTGAACAATTATGCCTATACTCTGTATTTCTTCTCCGTCCTTACATAGATAAGTTATTCTCTTACTTTTGAAACTTTGCCACTGTTCGGTAATCTTCTGCCGTTAAAATCCAATCGACCCATTCTTCTGGTCATACGCGTTATCATCAAAGCATTGATAAAATCGCCAACTACCTAAACCACAAGGCTAAAGTTTGAAAATTCCAAAGATTAGTTTTATTTAAATTCTTCTCAATCCACCCATGGCGCCTTTTGGACTACTTCTATTTATATAATTAAGATTTTATTCAAAATGTAAGCGGAATAGCTTAATTTAAGCCTTAAACTTTTAGTAAAATTACTGATAACTTATTAATTAACATTAAATCAGTAATTCTATTTAACAGTTTCGTGATTCCAACGAAGATCTTTATCTTTATGTCCGCCGGTAAAAGTTAGTGTTGATGTGGGCTAGCGTGTCCGTTCCTTGATCATCAAAACAAACCTGACCTAAGGCTATTAGCATAATGAAAGCGCGCGTGGCCCGCCGTCTATTTGCGCGTCGTGCCGTGCCTGCGAGTGCGCACTGCGCCGGTTAGAGGCACGTGTTCATTCCAAATACACCGCAAACTTGATATGGTAATATCTTAAAATGTTAGTTTTCAGTCTATGTAGGTATTGGTAAAAACTTTCATTGTAATTTAAGACTACTGCAGACAGTGTTAACGAGTCTTGCTAAGCTATAATCTTCAACATTTTGTTTAGAAAACTAAAAGATATTTACGCTCTAAGTCGAGATAACGCAAGTGCTAGTATTTATGCACACAGTGCTGAAACTTGCTTTGTGTGCAACATAAAGTGACTATAGTTAAAAGTAACATAATTTATCAAAAATCACCCAAACGAAAATTTAATACTTGGAGTATGTATTCAAAAGTTTCCCAGTATCATAATGATCTATTAATTTACTAAAATTTTTCGCACAACACATAAATAACACACAACACATAAAAACGCAGTTTTAATGGCAAAGGCATTTTCTATCAGTGAACTGGTGCGAGTGAAAATGTTGACAGTGTACGAGTTTAGGGGAGTAAAAAAAGAAAATGAGTTTTTGTTTTGAGCTTTGAGCAAAATATGTATCTGAAGACAATAAAATACATAATAATTATTCTACATAAAAATTACTCATTACCCACTGGAACGCTCGCCACGCGAAGCGTGGTGGGTTTCAAAAGCAAAAAGTAGTATATCTCAAATATCAAAGGTGCCGCCATTGCGGAATGACTCACCCCGGCGCGTACGGAGTGTTCAAAAAATTGCGGAGAGTGACATATACTGTCTACAAGAGAACAAAAAATACGTATGGAAAGGTAATTTAATATAGAAGGAACTTATAACAGTTAATTAGATAAGGATTAATAATTAAATGAATGAAGCGCGAAAATGTTCGGAAGGTCGCGGAAGACCCGATTTTTTAAAAAAATTTTTTGCACCAAAACTATTTTATAAAACTTTAAATAACCATATATATTATTATAGCCCTATTCTTGAAGATTATTTTGATATATAATAGTTTTGGGTAATATTATTAATGAAAAAAGAAAAAAATAATAAAAACGATTAATTACGTAATTATATACGCGAGATGCGCACGCGCGACCTCAAATTTAAAAAAAATGCAAAAAATAAATTATTGTGTCTAAAATTAAATAAAAAATACGTATGGAAAGCTAATTTAATAAGGAATGAACTTATAATAGTTAATTAGATAAGGATTCATAATTGAATGAATAATGACGAGAATAGTAACTAAAGTGCTTAAAATTTCAAAAATACTCACTTTTTGAAAAAAACGTTTAGTGTGGCAATATAACACTATAAACTATCATAAACCATACATAATAATGTAGCCCAATTCTTCTAGTTTATTTTGATATAGAACACTCTACGAAAATACTAATACAGACTAAGTAAGTACGCAATAAATCTCATCGGTCATGGAGTAAGAAACGTATGGATACGGCCAAGTAAGTTAAACCGCAGACTATGACAAATTTATTTCAATCTAAGACTAAAAATAAATTGGACATGACCTGTCAACTTATGAAAGAGACTATTGACAAAGGAATAAAGCCATAGAGAAAATATTTTATTTTTCGCGATTTTTTTATCACACCGCGCGGTTTTACGCAAAGGGAACTGGGTACCATAGTACCCAGGTCGAGCGAGAAGATCGAGATTTTGCGGACTATAGTCCCCACGGACGTTCCAGTGGTTACAGATATATGGATTACAAAATATGGATTCAAAAATTCATTGAATGTTCTAAGAACTCATCCAGTTGATGTAGATATTATATTTCTGAATAATACGTTTAAAGCACTTGGATGAATTCTGTTATCGTAGATAATTCAACATCTGGATAAACAAGTAGAAAATCCTGATCGAAGTTCAATTTTGAGGAACACGAAGATGATTTTTCGGTTAACGCTGAGAATAATAACGCAAGGATATGAAATTCTGCTCCTTGAAGATTCTTTTTATTTACAGTCGTTTCAAATTCGCAATTGCAAGGGTCACGATGAAAAAGTGGTTAAGTGAGTACCTGGATAGGCACTTAAGACGACTGATCTGCAGGTGCCACCGTAATTAATCGTTTGCAGACTAGAAAGTTGCATAGGCGGCCGGTTCTTGGCGATGGCCGACTGGATAGACGCACTATTAAAGTACTTTTACAACCACTTAGTAGTAATAGACTAAATCCTTTGAGGATTACGAAATATAAAGTGGAACCGGCTCCACGGAGTCGGCTTTGAAAATCTATTGCGATATAAAATTTAAAAAATCATTGTCTTTCATTCAAAGCTATTTCGATGAATAAGAAACAACATCCTTGTTTAAGGCTTTATTTCATCTGAAGGTAAGGAAAATGAAATAAGATTTCTGAGGTAAAAAGAGGCATTAAACAGGTACAGAACAGAACTATAATAATTTATTTATAACAGTAGGATCATTGCTCTAAATAACTTTAAATGCTAGTTTAACAGATTTAAGTAACAATTTAGTAGTAAAGCAGGTGAAAATAATTCATTAGGTCAATCAAAATAAATTCCTACCCTGTCACCAATTAACTTTGTAGAATTCTGTTCTTTAACCCCCGAACGAAACTTAATTAATCGTCTCGGGACTAAATAAGTAATTAATCTTAATTAAAATTAATTAATAAACTTAACTTAAAAATCGGTATTTATGGATATATATTTTTTTCCTTTATTTATTCCTTCCTCCGAAGTCATTTTTGCATCTGCCGAAGAACATAACGTCTCTGTTCGATGCAAAATCACTTTTATGATGCCCTTTACAATTTTCTCCTCCAGTCCTTTAGGACTGAAAATTGTAAAGGGCATCAGTAGCAAAATAACCTTTTTTTTAGTTTACTAACGTCGAGAAGGCAACGGTTTTATATCCAATTTATTTAACATTTGAAAATAAGGATATAAGGCCTTATTAATAACCATTATATAAGGCTTGTATAGTTAAGTAGTGTTTTGTCTCTTTTGTTCAAATTTGAAATGTCATTCGAGTGAACGTGACAAAACACTGTTTAACTAAATCAGGCCTATACAATGGTTATTAGTAAGGCCTTAAGTATATTACAGGTTCCGAAAGTGACCTCTAAGGAATGTTTGCAAAATGACACGGCGAGTGGATATGCGTCAAAGTACACTTAACTCTCCTTAACCGATCAACAACAACGGCTCTTATGGTAATTAGAGAAAACAGCGCTAAATGAGGTTTTCCTCGATGTCTCCGGCGAGTTTTGATGTTCATGTCAAATGTGACCGTTTTGGGTTGCGTGGTTTCTTGAATAGGAATATTAATTCATATGTCAGTAGAAAATACATACCTGAAACAGGAAACGTTATGAGACGAGTGATTAAAACATTTTAAAACAATAGAGATGGAGAAAAAATAGAAAAACCACCTGAAATTTGTTTGTCTTTAAAATGTATTTTATATAATATGTTTTTATTGCGTTATTCTAGTCCCCGTTGAATTCGTCTTAATCTTTATCTTCGCGAAAATGAAACGACTAATATGTAACATTTCACATGTTAGCAAGTAAGCAATCATTCATCGTAATTCATAATTCACACTAGAAGTAAACAGATAGCAATTGTGACATTAGACAAGTGCGAAATTAATATCATTGCCTGTGAAATTTCACGCGTGAAATTCTTTGAAAAAATCTATCATTTCATGAAATGATAACGAATGAAAGTAGCAATTATTATAATGTCTAACCATGATCGGTTAAACAGTATATTAAGAAGAAATCGTACGGGTCGTTTTTCCATATAAACGTTTCCTTACTGGATAATGACTAGCTATTCTATTTTTTCAAAAAAATCTATGGCCACTATAAATAAGCATGTTCCTATGATTTCTTTTTTTTATTAAGTTAATTATTAAATGAGATATATAGACCTTCAAAAACCTAAAAAATTGGCCTAATTTTCTGCAATATTCAAATATGCATCAAACAGACGAGATTATATGAAAAAAAAGCAAAACATAGAAACACAGCCAAAGCCTTCCTTTAATTTTTAACGCAAAATGTTATTAAATCGGTCTAGTTTTAGCAGAGAAAACAGGGGAGTACGAAACGTATGTTTTGTGCACTTTTTAGGGTTCCGTAGTAAACAACGAACCCTTATAGTTTCGCCATGTCTGTCTGTCTGTCTGTCCGCGGTTTTACTCAGATACTATTAGTACTAGCAAGCTGTAATTTTGTATGAGTATGTATATTATTCATGCCAAAAAAACGGTAGAAAAAAATATTGAAAAAAAAATTCGAATTATTGCCAAAAGTGGCCACTTTTAGCAATAATTAGAATTATGATTATTCCTATACATTTAATCTATGCCTAAATAGCTCAAAAAATCTGAAATATCTGTATTGAGTACTTGACTGATCTATTTTTTGTAGAAACGTCTTAAATTTATCATAATTAATAAAAAACGAATGGCGGCGCTAGTAGTAGGTACTGTGCCCTCTTAAAAACAAATTTTATATTAGATAGCGTTTCACGCAGAAAATACAATAACCGGTACGCAATAACTCATTAATTTGAAGAAAATCAGCTATGATCGCACGTAATAAGGAACTTTTATACAGTGCGTATATTCTACTAGTAGAAATCAAAAACGAGTGGGTAGGACCACTCCTTGCGGAATCACAGAATGAATATAAAAAAATAGTGAATTTGAATCTTACGATTTCGAATACGAATTTGAATTCGATTGTTTCAAAAATGAGTCTCCTGAGGGTCAATTTTAGCATTGACGTTTATGTTACGTCAATGAATTCTAGTATAAACTTCGGCAACGGAATAGTTGCTTTTGACTAATCAGAACGCAAGATTATCACGTCATCGAACATTGGAAGTCAATTTACGCGCTCCGATTGGTCTTTCGCAACGGTTCATTTCGGTTCGGTTGCAACTTATTAGTAGGACTAGACCGCTACATAGGGTACCCATAGGAACAATCTATAGTAAGTTCCATCGTAAATAGCTTATAACAAATGGGAATGTAATAAATTATTATGACTTTTTTGTAGAATTAAAAATGTAAGTTCATTGCTTTCATTTAAAAAAAATATTGTTTTCGAAGTAAATTCGACAACTTTTTTTAAAATGAAATAATGACATTCACAGTAGAGTCTGCTGCAAAAGCACATCAAGTGCTCTTTTGACCACGTCAATACATAACAATTTAAAAAGTATGATAGCAGTTGTTTACGTACATAATTGAGTATTTCTGTTGTGTTTCCTTCAGCAGGTTCACATTTTTAGTATGGGATTGGGCATCCTTACCTAGTATGTAATCTGTGACCGCTGCTGTCCGTGTCTGGTGTCGGCATGTCTGTGCGGTCCACCATTTCCACTCGCATTCGCTCGATTATTACCACATTACCTTTTTTTCTTACTTGTGTTAGTTGTCAAACGCATTTGTTTTCGTCTTGTCAATATGCTTCGTAGATAGAAATTGACAAAATTAAAACAGGGAAAAATATTTTTGCTTGCAAAAATTTCCCCAAATAACCGGTTTTTGAAGAATTACGAGGGACATTAGTAGAGGTTTGCCCCGCAAAAAAATTTATATTACCGCATTTTAAATAAATTAATTTTTACAAGAATTTCAATTACATTATTTTTTTATACAACTAAGTTTGTAAGTAAACAGGCTGTCATGGTGGTAAGTGGCTACAGTCGCATATTGCACATGGTATTCATGTAAGAATTGTTCATCTATAACCTCAACAAAGACCCTAATCTGATATAAGATGTCAAGCACAGTACGCAGTAATTTCGTTGCTTATCTTAACCTCAACCACAATTTTTTTATAACGATGGGAAATGCGTTAAGAATACCTCCCTTTGGGGAAGGCATGGGGTTATGTCGGACTTTCCGCGGTCATTGGGGGATGAGTGCCAGCCAGAAACCGCTTACCGACTAAAACCCATTGACGCTGCTTAGAGACGCCTTGGCAGGAGCACATCCATCCTCCTCGTCATTGGACGAAGAGGACACGCCGTTGGTGGGCCGCGTCAATACCGGACAAAGTCATGGGAATTCTTACGAACATATTCACGACCTCGTCGGCGTCAACCTTAACCACCCTACCGCTCTGAGCGTAGAGTTACCCAAGTAAATGTAAACAGCATTTTGCTTCTGATCAATGCCCTGAATTGATGAGGAGAGTGGTGTGATGACTGGAGTCTAGGACCTACCTAATTATTTTTTAGTACATTATCTACATCTTCATTATCTTTCTTTTCAAAAAAACCGTTTAAGTTGAAAAAATATCTTTTTGTTTGTGGATATTCTGTTACAAACATTTTACATTTTTTCCAAAATATTCAACGATACGAGTATGATGCGGCAGAATTGTAAGATTGTAATTTATAATAACATGTTTTTTTTAAAGTTTCATTTAAGAGCCAGAAGGTTTATATTTTAATTTTGTGACGAAAGCAAGTGTCAGAGTATCAATTGCACTATATTGTTGTGTGAGCTTGCGTTTTATATGCTTATTTAGTAAAAGTTTACCAGGAAAAGTGTGGCTGCCACTGATTCCGCGTAGAGCCACGTGAGGATATGTTACGCCTTGTAAACAATGGATCTATCATATTTCTCGGCATATGATATGGAATGTGGGAAAACAGTTTTGCGAAGTACAATATCAATTGTCACATTCTGTCAACGTGGTATTAAGAACACCTATACTGCCTCCACATGCCACTGGGAACGTTAAATTCAGTATAGTTCTAAGAAAAGTGTGGATAGTAAAGTATGTCTTGCTATATCTAGTCTTTGCAATAGACTGTTTCTACAGTTTCTACTGTACGTTGCTAACTTGGGTTACAATAATGTCACTGCCAGTGAAACTATTGACGTTTAAACTGAAAAACAGCAATGTTGCTTACATTGCTGTTTTGCGGCGGAAATAAAATGGAAGTGCCCGCGCAGATCAATCAGGTACATCAGTCTCTCTCCATGGCATATGGCATAATCTCTTCAAAATTTTTAATTGAATAGCTTTCGAATTAATCTCAATTATACAACTATAATGTGTGGTACGGTCATCAACACATATGTTTCATACTTGTTAGCTGTTAACTAATATTATGAGCAGTGTGATAATTTGTTCACCTATTCGGCACTAGAACAACACATGAAACAGAACAGATACAGACAGACACTGGGAAATAAAGGTAACAAAAAAGGTACATATGTGTATTGCATAATCTATAAAGAGGTTGAGTTTCAGTCACAAATGTATAGTCACATATATCTAATGACAAAATTATAGGTCAAAACACTAATTTTGCAGCCTATTAAGGAACAGGGAAAGCAAAGAGAAGGAATACAAGGAACAATTAAGGAGCTACGTTCATATGGCAAAACTTTTTGGCCCCATTATTTTATAACTATTATATCACTCGTCAGTCGTCACATCATATTTTTACGTCATTTCATTATTACACCGATGTGACAATGTGGAGCGGCTGCCGCAAAAAATGCTGTCAAAAAAGCGGCGAGAGTCTCTAGGAAGCTCCAGTTGGGTAGCTGCCTTGACCGGCCAATTAGACGCTGAAAAACTTAATTAGCCTTTCCAACGGCGGCCAGGAAATTGGAATGTTGACAAAAACCGCCACACTACTCCCTACGGGTGACGAGGGCAGTGTAAGGAAGGGGTGATAGTGAAATAGGACATCGTTTAGACCCTATATTAGAACTACCCGTGTTATCTAATGGTGCTCGTACCATGGTTGAGTTAGAAAGCTTGGTTTCGAATTTCATTTCTGTTCGGTGTGTCCGATAATGGCGTTGCATAGAGTTGTATTTCAAAGAAGAAAAAAAAATTGGTTTAGAGGCGTAAGTGGTTCCTCACAGAACTGAAGCTAGGCTAAACTCACAGTGCATTCCGCCTATTCGTTAATCAACAGATCTGGTGCTGCATGCTTCACCTACCGGTACTAGGCTAACGTGGTGGGAGACGGCGCAAGCCCAAACCCCCCCTTCTTCTCGGGGAATTCCATGCCTAGTAGTTGGCATTTTAGGACTGATTAATATGATGATCCCGATGAATTTTTTCCCTTCCTCTTTAATTTTTTAGCTGGGCCAAAGAAGACTATTTAAAAAAATCGTTACGGTACTAGGATCAGTAATACTTAAATATCAAAATGAAAGTTTTTATTTAAATATCATTTTAGGAAGCTGTTTTACCACATTGCAATTTATTTTTTACTTAAATTGACATACGAGTGAGTATTAGTAAAATGACTTCACATTGATCGGCCAACCGCAATATTCTTAATAACTAAACTCATTAGGCCACTTTGTTCTAACAAAATACACCTGATTTTCCCCCTTTCAACGCCAAATGGTAGTTATTGAGATTTTTAAGACGCTTAATTCTACCAACATCTTTGGTTCTATCGGCCAGCTCTAATCATTAGAGTGTGGGTGAGACTGAACGAGAGGAATTTAAAAGAAATTACTCGCGTGTAAGCAGGACATTTAAAATGTCCTGCTTAAAATGCAAAAATAAAAAAATAAAGTAAAATATTTTTAAAAACAAGCTTTTGTTTAATCGCTTAAAAAAGAAGAAAATAAAATAAAATACATCAATTTATTAGATGGCATATTTGTTAATGATAAATAAAAGCTTGTTACGTATGAAAACGCCTATTTTATAAAAACATGTATTTTTGCTTATCAAGATGATTTTGTCTATATCAAGATCAAGTTAAATAGGTATATTGTATTCTTGTTTATCTACATAGCTAAATCTCGCGACAAACTTTTATATTATTCTAAAATATTTTATTTAATATTATTTTTATTTTTCCCTTTTTAGAGCGTTTAAATAAAAGTTTATTATATAAATATATATTTTTCACGGCGGCCATCTTGAATTAGATTTTTTTTCATAAATTGCTGTATTTTTTTTATTCTTAATATGTGTACAAAAATATGTAATCCGCCATTATGTTGCAGCGGCCATTTTGGATTTACAGCGATACTATTCAATCAATCATATATTATATAAAGCTAACTAACATAATATATAAACAAAAGGTGTGTTCCAAATTTCAGCTCAAACTGAAACTGACAAGAGAGTAAAACATTATTTGCAGATTTGACCCAAACATACATACAAACTGAAACTGACAAGAGAGTAAAACATTACTTGCAGATTTGACCCAAACGTACATACCTACACACATCGCAAGTTTAATAAAAGCATGTCAAAAATAGGTAAAAGCAAATATGAAAAATCTCAAATTCCACCACCTAAATAAAGTTGATTTCAAGCCCTAAAATTGCGGCAGCGACTAGAACAATTAAATCATACATATCCAAAAGATATCTTTTTAGACAATTGTGTATTATATTTTCGACGAAAAACAGTTCTTTCCTGCAAGTGATTTTGGCCACACGCACGCGCTAGTGTGGATAGCCAGACTGTCGTCATGAAACTTCTATTTGTTTCCATTTGACATCAGATATTCTCCATTTGTAATCGACTGTTATCGACTGG
Source organism: Schoenobius gigantellus (assembly GCA_963935595.1). Lineage (NCBI taxonomy): Eukaryota > Metazoa > Arthropoda > Insecta > Lepidoptera > Crambidae > Schoenobius > Schoenobius gigantellus. The sequence continues at coordinate 20,112,723 of OZ012543.1, forward strand.
CTGTGACAAGCAGTCTCAAACACTCATCCTACGCCTTAAGCGAGGGCCTATGTGTGACGCAGTCGCGAGAGTCTGGATCCGGCCATAGGCCATAGGCCATAGGCTTTTTGAACAGAAATTAAGCTTATTGGAAAAGCTATGTGAAAAGTCAAATAAAAAGACAGAGAGGGGGTTGTGATAGGAGCACCTTAATTCCGGAATATTTATAACTAGCTGACCCGGCGTACTTTGTATCGCCATGTTTTTTAACAAAATTACTGAAATGTTTGTTTAAGTTACACAAACCTTGTCCTAACAATAACGAATACATAAAACCAAAAATCATCCAATTTGGTGCAGTCGTTCGAAAGTTATGGGCGTACATACATTTCGAAGATCCATTTTTATTTATATAGAAGAAGAAGATAGATATAAGATATATGAAATAACCCAACAGACCCAACAGATTTTTTGTAATGAACATCAATAGTCAAATACAATGTTACGAGTCAATAATTATGTCAACATAGTGTTAGAAACGAATGCTACCTATTCTGAATGCGATCACCATCGCCGACTTTCTATCAATGGAGATCGCAGAACTGACCAGCCCAAACAGAATACAATATTGTATGGAATTGACAACACGTGGTCATCGTAAAATTGCCTTTTTGAGTGGTTTCAACTGGTCTAGGTCGAAGTATGCCAGTTAATATATATTCCCAATCAGGTAGCTGGTTAGATCAATAAATGGTATCCCTAAGGTACTATCTAATACCACTAGGTCATGGCCTCATTTGGTCATGTTCTTACTACAAAAAGTATTTTGTCTTAATGTTAACGATAGAATTTAAAGATAACGAGTATTATAAAAACCTTACAACCATATAGCTTGCATACCGCTCAGAGTACTTAATTTGGCTGGTATCGTTAACAAGATAAGAAACTTAATGCGGACAAAAATAATTGGTATAAGGTAAATTGAAAAGGTGGATTTGATTTAAACACCCTGTGACTATGAGAGGACTACTAAACAGTTAAGCACTGTTTTCCTATTTTTGTGTAGTAAGTTATTATTAAATTTTATTGTGCACACTAAATAAATGTAATATTATCGACAAGAAATTTTTAAATAATTTTACTATAACCGCGAATAGAAATTCTAATTTAAAAGTTTGGTACAGTGAAATAATAATAATTTTCGCACCACCTACTCAAAAATGTCATGTTCTGTGTCATGTAAACCCAACATAAAGTAATTTGAAATTTCTAAAAACAGGGATTGTACTGACTTTCTTTCATTCCCTAGAGATATAACTGATTTGTATTTGAAACACAAAAAGTACTTAAAGCAAAAAAAGAAATATTCTGAATCGACAGCATATTCTCAAAAATCCGCGAAGATAATATTATAAAATCAAAGAGAAATTTAATCTCATCTCTCTGGCTGGCAAGCTGGCTACACTCAGGATTTAATTATTGAACACCTTCGCTGCGCTCGAGAGTTAAACATATGTAGAGTTATTCGATACGCTCGCGACTTAAGTCTACACCCGTGACATAAGAGACTGCTTTATCCCCTTGGTTAATAATCTACTTTTACATAATAATCATGTAAAATTATGATTATGTTCATGAATAAATAATGTCAAATTATGAACATGTAAACATTGCGATATTTGTAAGTTCATTCAACAAAAATCTTAACATTAATTTCAAGAAAAGAGACTGATGGCAAAAAAGCGAGAGTGAGCGAGACATTATCTCATCATGCATAGTTCTCTCTCTCTTCATCATGCATAGTTTTTTTTTATTTATATTAATTAGTTAAAGTATATCTATAGTAGCTACATATGTTATTTTTATCTATTTGTTTAAATTAGTGTAATGTATATATTATAGTACTTATATTTAAACATGGGATAAATTAACTAATAAGATTGCACCGCCATGTAGTCTCTGTTGAACCCAATGGTCGACTGGCAGAAAATGCCATATGGCATTAAGTTCGCCATTTGTACATTGTTTTTAATTGTGCAAAAAAGATTAAATAAAAAAAAAAAATCAAACCCATAATCTTATTTTATAGAACTTGGCGGCAAGCGTTAGGTACTGTAGCCTACTACAGAGCGATTGAGCGTATCGAGGCTTGCATACTGGATACGCTGCAGTTACTTTTTGATACTTGATATTGTTTACGTGGGCTTCATAAGAAGGCTCAAGGCCACTGAAAGTGCAATGGAGAAGGCTGTGCTTGGGGTTCTTCGTAATCTAATGACAAATGATTCAGAGATCCGTAGAAGAACAGACGTCACTGGAATTGCCCAAAGAATTACAAATCTTAAGTGGCCGTAGGCATAGAGCACATAGCTCGTAAGACTGACGGCCGTCGTCGTTGGGGCGGAAAGGTACTCGAATGGCGGCCGCGTACTGGGAGACGCAGCGTTGGTACAGTTTGTTAAACTGTGGCGTTGGTATCTATTTTTAACCGACTTTAAAAAAGGAGGAGGTTATCAATTAGTGCGTATGTTGTTTATGTTTGCGTGTTTGTTACGCGATTACGCCGCCAATAATTGTGGACGGATTTTCAATCATACCTATTCTTATATTATTTTTAACTTTTCAGTGTTTTTGAAGTCAGTTTTTATTTTTTGTGAAACATTTTTCAGCTATCATGATTAAAAACACATATGAATGGAGTTATTTTTTAAAAGTGCCTAATCAAATGTTTTCTTTCATTAATATCTGTTTACATTAAATATTTAGGATGTTTTTTTTATCTGGGGTGGCTTTGTTTTGATTCGCTCTGGCGGGTACAAATCACCAGATAGTCTACGTGACCAGTAGGCACACCATTAGGGCGTTCGTAAAAAGTGAATGTGACTAATCGTTAACCACAATGTTGAATGGAATCTGTTCTATGTAGTTGCAGTTCAACGCTTGTTAAAGCGAATAATTGCTTAATGGAATTAAGAGATACAGTTTTTCTTCATCGATTTAATGGTTCAATTTGTCTACGATTGGCTATAGGTTGACGGCAAATGTAACAAAAAGTGAAGAAATTTAGAAATGACATTAAGGAAATAAATATTATCGATCTTATTTAGTACAATTCGTAGTCTGAGTTTACTCTTGATTAAAACTTGATGCTCTTTCTTTGTTTTAATAAGGGTAGATAGAGAATAGGCTAGGTGACTAAAAAAATTTTCTTGCTTTAATAGAAGCTCATTCATATAATAAACAGAAAGAAAAAATCGGTTTTCGAATAACTATAAAAACAACCAAGATATAAGGTATTGAAGATTTATCTCCATCTCTTTCTAGCAAAACGGCAATTTACAAGGAGTTTATATGGCCGTACTCAACTATGACGTCACGGTTGATGTCGGATCTCTCTGTCTAATCGCCTTCAAATTAACAACTTAAAATGCTTGTATCTAATGTATTTCTAAGCCGATTTTAATTCTGATTTCACAAGACTGCATCTTTTTCCACGGTATTTTAATATTTAATGACGAGACGTAAAAATTAGAATTCAGTCATCATTCCAATTAGAGACAGTGTAAGACAACCAATCCGCACTGGGCTAGCGTAGTTTGACTAAGGCCTAATCGCCCTAACTAGTTAGGGTAGGCTCGTGCCCTTCGGTGGGGACGTATATAAGCTGTGATGATGAAGTTTTAAACAAATACCGCGTTGTATTTTTTGTGTGTATGTGAAGCGATTATCCCGTCAATTGAGGGCTAATTTTCAAAATTATTTTTGTATTCGTTAGATTAGTATACTCCTGAGGTGTTCCACTGTCACTGACAATGTCCACATACTAAATTCAAATCACTTCCAGTCTCTGAGGGATAAAAATGTTATTTTGGTACCTTAGTAATCAAGTAGCTTTTTTCGAATGCGTAATAAAAAAGTAAATGGAACCATTTTATTCCCTGCTCTGTTTTTTTTTCCATTTGGTAGGACAATCAAGTAGACGTCAAAAGATAAAAAGAAAAGACATCAACGAGCGCTTTCAGGGAGTTAATATTCCTGGCAAAAGTACACTGAGATTCGATAATTGTAATAACTGGCAAAAGTAGAACAATGAGTTTGGATAATTGTAATAATTTCAATTAATAACGAAATTTAATGTTTCTCACAGGCTTCACATTGAACAAAGTGCGAATCCCAACGTAGGAGTATTGAGCAACTCAATACAGCTGAGGTCGGAATAGGTCATTTTCTCCCATCGGTGAAAAATGTACTACTATTTCACTCTGATGAGCCGCGTAATACTCCTAAGAGATCCTAGAAAGCAGAGTCATGTTGTCCGAGAAACAAACTATATACAAAATTTATGCAACGCAATGTGATACTTGACGAAGAATCTTAGAATAACATGTAGCATAATTTTAGATGAAATTAAAAAGGAAACCCTAATGGGCTAGCTTGAAATCTAACAATGATATCGCCATTTGACGGCAACTCCTGTTAGTGTGGTAATTTATGGTCTTATTTATCGCGAAGATTGGGGCAACGGGAAATGCCGTTTGACGTTGTAGTGTGGTCCCATGATTCGTCGGTTCGGAAGAGCAATCGTACTGCCTATAAGCGACCTGCTGTAGGTACACTCAAACATATCGCGGCGATGATCAATACAGCTGAGGTCGGAATAGGTCATTTTCTCCCATCGGTGAAAAATGTACTACCATTTCACTTCAATGCTTTAGCCTGGCCTGGAGGAGGTTATGTTTCGAGTTTTTCATCTCTTCACAGATGTATATATTGTTTTGCTTTAAACTCCCCAAGTCGACTCTTATGCCATCCACGGGATAGATGGCGATACATGTATTTCGAATCCGTCACCGCACGAACAAGCATAGTCCCTTTGAAATTAAATAATTATCGTAATTCAGAGACGGTTTTCGGTAATCACAGTGATCGGATTAGGTGACTTTGTGCAAATAATACCATATTTGTCCAATAAGTAAAGATATCTCAGAATTATCTACAATATCTCTGAGATCTGTACACATAACAATGTAAGTAATTAAATGAAGTTAAATTATCGATAACCGGGTTCTTTTTGAATTTCTAATAAAAGAAAATGTATTTTATCTAATACCTACTAGTAGGCCCGGCAGACGTTGTCCTGCCCGATTACAGCGCCACCTACCTTAAACCTTCCCCGGACTTATTCAAACACACAGAAAATTTCGTAACAATCGGTCGAATAGACTAACACACAACGTTTCATTTTTATAATATAAGAAGACTAGTGGGTCCGGCAGACGTTGTCCTGCCCGATAACAGTGCCATCTACCTGGTCGAACTGTACGCCAGTTTTTTTTTGTGCAAAACGCCAGTTTTTTATCCAGAATTTTTTTGGACCAATTATGGCGAAATGTAGTTCGCGGGCACAGCTAGTATAATATTGTATATAAAATGTTTCCAAAATCCTGATATCGACGTATCTATGCTAATATAATGTCAGATTTCGTTGGACCTAAATTGCATAATCCAATCAAATCATTAAGTCACTGTTCGTTGCTGACTTAAGTTAAGAGTATTGTCAACGCCTTTCTCTGCTGAGCGCTGGCGACCTTTACTCATGCGCACAAAACAACATGGTGTTGTTTGGCTGCGGGATTCTGTCCCCACTCGATTAAAAGGCAATCGTACAGGCCGTTTTTCCATACAAACATAGTCCCCTGTTTCCTTCCTGGATAATGGCACAAGTTGCTCTATTTTTTTCAATAAAATCAATGGCCACTGTAAGCATGTTCCTATGTTTTCCTTTTTTTATTAAGTTAATTATTAAAAGAGATTTTAAACCTTGAAAAACCTAAAAAATCGACCTAATTTTCTGTTCTAATGCCGCGGAGGCCTGCTGGAACGGTTGGCCCCGTGCATGCCATCGTAAGGCCCTCCGTCTGAGGATTGCCCTGGTATTCTCGGGCAATTCCCCTTCGGCTTGCGCGGGCGCGTGGGTAGTGGAGTCGCACTGTGGACCTTACCTAGCGCGCCCATAAGGGCAGGGAGAGTATCTTATATCCTTATGTACATCTATTCGCTTCGAGAGTTGTTCGCAGTGCGTACACTCTCAACTAAATCAGGGCTAATAACTTCTAATATTGGTCGCCGGCGACCAACAGTCGCTAGTGCTTCGTCACAAGGCGGCGAGTCGCCTATACAACCGCAGGCTTATTAGGGAAAAAGCAACCGGTTGCTAATTGTACAATGACAACGCGATCAACAAAGTATCTCTAACGGCCGGTCTCAATATCCTATCTATCTGTGGATTTGTTTACTGGAGAGAGAATTTTGACGTATTTTGTATAGAGCTAATGTCAAATATCTATCGTTAGTAACCAAATCCATAGATAGATAGGATATTGAGACCGGCCGTTAGTGGTCTGTGATCAACAACCAAATTAAATAATCGGTCGCTGTGTCCATGCGTTGACGCGCATTTTTAGTTCGTCAGTCGCTCGCATGTGGCACTATCGTAGCGCAATCCAACGTTCCATAACACGAATTTGTGATTTATAAGCAATAATTGTACAATAGCAGCAATTGCGACTGCCTCTAAAGATCGGTGGCGGCCACGACCACGACCGGTGGACCGCATGCGACAGGGTTAACTATAGAAGCATATGAATGGTCGTAAAGTTGGTCGCTGCGACCAACGGTTACAAAAAATGGGCCGTCACGATTGTTCGTGATCGTGGCCGTCTAGTGTGCGAGGTCCCTTAGGGTTGATAAAGCGTGGCCTCATCTTTCCATCTTCTTTGTCAATCATCAACTTTATATTTCGTGGATCAGAAAGACGTGATTACTATTTAAGATTCCCGTAGCCTTTTTTAAAAGTATTGCATATCTCATGCTGTTACAGTCCTAGAGAGATTTCCAGCATAACTCCTTCCATTCTTTATTCTCGTTTGTGCCCTTCTTTTTGCAGACGATTCCGTAAGAGTTTATTCATTATTTCAAGACCATCGCCTTTGTATCAATAGAGAACTTTTTGCATAAAATGCGACAGTTGCCGATGCCCGGGACTGGGACCAGAAGACCAACCGATGGATTAATTCTAAAACAGATAACACCACAAGGGCCGTTTTCGATACAAATCAAGTCTCCTGTAACGTAGCTTTGTTTCCATTCTGGATAATTTTTCCAAAATAATCTATGGCCACTTTTAGAATGACTATGAGCAAAGTAACTGTATGTTAATGGCGATTTAAAAGGGAAATAAAAAAATTCTAGCTTCTTGCCTGTTCATGTTTGCAGACATATTAATTATGTTTAGGATGTATGCACATACAAGATTAAGTAATTTTCCCTCCTTCTGACTAGAATTATTTTTTGTTTTTAACGCCATTAAGTGTCCGTAAAGGCCTATGTTGAATTAAGATTTTTGAATTTGAATTCTGTATTTGAACTTGAACATCTTCCTTTGTTTTCTTTTTTTCTTTAGTCTATTATTAGAAGGAGTTTGAACCTTCAAAACCCTAAAAAATTGCAAAATTTCCACGGTAATAATAAAAATGCGATGTATGTTTTTAACATTCTATTAGTTCGATCCTACTAAGCTTACTAAGTTACGGTCATTAATTAAAATAGTTGGTCACACTAAATCATTCTCTAACGTAATCACATTTGGTCTTAATGTTATTGGAGCATAGAGCAGTTGATAAAATCTTATTTGAAACCGCAATCAAAAAATATGAGTTGCATATAATAATTTGCTAAACATGTTTTCGTGTAGACGTCTAAAATATTCTAAGCTGCTAACTTCTTTTTGGCAAAAACTGCCATTTGGTGAAAAATGTGCAAGTTCATCAAACATTGGATAACTTCAAGTCTAGATTATGAATTTCGTATTATTTTCATAAAAATGGTGATAACAGCCTAATGGTCGATTTCACCAACCATTACTTAGCTTAGGTAGCCCCTAAGACGCATGCTGTCACTTTTTGTCTTTAATGAAAAGAATGTGACAGCATGCTACCTAAGAGTCCCCTAAGCTAAGAAGAGGTTGGTGAAAATGGCCATAAGATAGGTATGTAGCTGACTACATTTTTTTTGTTGAAATCACCACCAGAACATTCGACCAGAACCCACTTATGACCCAGAAAATGTTTCAAGCTCTTTACTTTACCTCATTATAAGTGACATAGACATTTAGGGTTGAAAATCAAGGACATAAAATATACCTATATTATCGATATATATAGGTATATTTTAAATCTATACTCACTAATATTATAAAGCTGAAAAGTTTTTTTGATTGTTTTTTTGGTTGAACGCGCTAATCTCAGAAACTACTGATCCAAATTGAACAATTCTTTTTGTCTTGGATAGTCCATTTATCGAAGAAGGCTATAGGCTATATAATATCACGCTACGATGAATAGGAGCTCAGCATCAATGAAAAATGTTGCAAAAACGGGAAAAAATATATGGCGAAACGTAGTTCGCGGACACAGCTAGTATGATTTATATACGAGTTTATGCACCTAGTATAGAATGTTCGATTTTGCGTAACGATAAACACTATGCACGAAAAGAAAATTTTAATGAAAACCTTAGAGATATGAAACCATAAATTGTAATCGACTGGGAATTTTATTGCTTTTTGATGCTTTAATATTAATACGGCGTCCAATCCCCATTAGTTTCTACAATCGCTTTGTATCTTCGGAGCATACCTTCTATAACCAATTTTTCAGCATAGCTGCGAGGTAAAGACCTCCACGCTGACTTTAGTTCACGTGTAAGGTCAGCTACGGTTACTGCATTTTTTGCCCTTAGTCTAAGCTTCATCCACGCTCAAATATTTTCGAATTATATTGGCATCGGAGGACTGTGAGGGCCAATCCAACACTTCAATACCATGGGCCGCTTTTCAAGTGGTGCAGAGCCGACTTAGGTGTTTAGGGTCATTATCCTCTTGCAGAATCCAGGAATCGTTTATGCGTGAAAACATCCTCTTAGCCGACGGCACTAATGCTTTTTTGTAAATTTTTGTCATCTTTTAAGCATTCAAACAACCAGTAAACAAGTGCAACTTTCCGAAACCCTTTTTAAAAAGCATACCCAAACATGCACCTTAGTTGGTGTTTCACGGTTCGCTCCACCAGTCTATTATCAGCCATAGTTTAATCTCGATTCGAATGAGTGGCAGCCCAGACTCAAGCTTCATCTTAAAAAATGATCTTGTCCCAATCACGTTCTTTGTTTTCGCACGCCCAATGCAGCCGTTTTTAGGGTTCCGTAGCCAAATGGCAAAAAACGGAACCCTTATAAATTCCTCATGTCTGTCTGTCTGTCTGTCCGTTCGTATGTCACAGCCACTTTTCTCCGAAACTATAAGAACTATACTGTTGAAACTTGAAATTTTCACACAAAAATAGAAAAAAGCAATAAACTTTGGGGGTTCCCCATACATAGAACTGAAACTCAATTTTTTTTTCATCAAATACATACGTGTGGGGTATCTATGGATAGGTCTTCAAAAATCATATTAAGGTTTCTAATATCATTTTTTTCTAAACTGAATAGTTTGCGCGAGAGACACGTCCAAAGTGGTAAAATATGTGTCCCTGTAACTTCTAAAATGATGAAAGAGAATGATAAAACGAAAAAAAATATATGATGTACTATCGCGAGCACTTCCGCCTGACCATTTAAAAATTTATTCGCTTGAATCGCGCGGAAGCGCCGGGCTACGCCCCCTTAAGTTTTGGCTTATTAGAAACGAAATACTCTTTCTCTCTCTAATCGGCGTTGGGGGGTTCCTCGGCGGCTCGGCGGCAGGCCGAAGAAGAATCTTTTATTTCATTATTCCATGTCTATTCAAGGTCGACGGGGTCGGGCTAGAGAGCGCTAGTGCAAACGAAAATGAGCGTAGCGGTGATCAGGCGGAACTGCGCGCGATAGTACATTGCCATGCAAACTTCCACCAAAAATTGGTTTGAGCGAGATCTAGTAAGTAGTTTTTTTAATACGTCATAAATCGTACGGAACCCTTCATGGGCGAGTCCGACTCGCACTTGACCGGTTTTTAATATGCGTTTCAGAAAGAAGAATTTGTGCTTCAATATTTTACATCATTTGCAATTAAAGGCTTTTTGATGGTGTCAAGTGATATAATTCAACCCTTTTTTCTTTCACTGTTCTTGCCCGAAGCGACGTGATAATAAAGGATTCTTGGAACAGCTGCACAATTATCCTCTGCGACAGACGTCTTATTCAAATAACCACGATCTGGTAGGTCTTCGACGGTCTTTGTTTGTGAATATCTCATTACCCTCTTGCTCAAGAAGGCCTTCGACTTTTTCATATAGTGCCCACTATATGAAAAAAATGTCAAAAGGAAATGTTGAGTCCTTTCGGATGAGTTTAGAGAAACACAGCTTCAAAGCGGGTAGCGTAAGTATGCGGCACTCATCTATACAAATAAATAAAATTGAAGTGTCTGTTTATTTATTTATTTATGGGTGTGAATGTATATCGGGTACCAATAACAAAAACACAATTTAAATTTTTTTTGTCTGTCTGTCTGTTTGTTCCCGCTAATCTCCGGAACGGCTGGCCCTATTTTGACGGGACTTTCACTAATAGATAGGCCACTTTTTATCAACCTCAACAAAAGTTACTATTTCACGCGGACGAAGTCGCGGGCACAGCTAGTTGTAAAATATAATAGTTTAAGATGACATATATGAGCTGTTATGAAGATGATGATGATGTGTACATATATCCGACGCTCCGACAGTGAAGGAAAACATCGTGGGACAACCTGGTCAAACCATAGTTTTTCGGTTTATAGTAGGTATATTCGAAGACTCGAGTTTGGCGAATAAACGTTCAGTCGATTTAAAGAATCATTTAGATTGAAGATTGTCGACAGATCGTTCTATATACAAAATTGCATCCGGAAATTTTTCCTACATGCAATGCAATGTATTGTATATTTCTGTAGTAATGTAAGCCCGAAAAGAAAAAGCTTTCAATAAAAGTCTCGCTAAAAACCTCAATTCGTTCAGTATTTAAATCTCTTAATCATTTGTTAACAAAAATCAATCATTCATACAGCTAGTAGAATTAATTTAGTACCTACTTTTAAGAAAATGCATTAATGTGTACATGATTCACAATCTACAATGTCAACATATGTTGACATTGACATTGGTTCTCAAACAGACCTATAGACACACTTTTTACTGAATGGTAAAAACGTATTGATACGTAAATTAATTCATAATGACATTACGTTTCTGTAATATTACTGCGGCAGGCAATCAAAAATCTTCGCACATAGCGGCGCAAGCGCGGCTCACGAGGCGTGCGCGTGAGCTCATACCGAGAAAAGTAATTATTATGAGCTGCATTCAATGATCGCCAAGCAACCGAGCTAGGATTATCAGTCACGCACTGAAAAAATAATGTGATTATCCACGTCTGTCGTATTTTCCTTCATTATTCAATGATGAAAATTGCACTAATTATATTTTTATTTAACCAAGGTTAACTTAGTCGATTAATGGGTCAATCAATCATTTATTGCCAAACCATAATGTAAATAGGATGTTACATAAAATGTGAGACCAATGTTATGGACACTGTCGGGTACGCAAAATAATTCATTAAAATACCTAGTCGTGGCTTAATTAAATTTATAATAATAATAATAATAAAATTTATTTCAGACTTTCACAAAATCCATATAAATTTGTTAGTAAGTTCCTTAATCCTATGTTAGTAAATAGAGGGTTGCACAAAATAAAATAAAATAATAATTAATTCAAAAACTTGAGTGTTCCTCCCATATGCATCGTAGTCCAATGCATACGAAGGGGACAATCAAGTTTGTCTTTCCATACCTCCAGGACTCCGTTTGAGCTCTCCCGAGATCTGCGCATTATAGAAGCTATCCGTTTTCTTATGATGCTGTGAAAACCATCAACACCAGCTTTAGTAAACATAGCTGATACGCTGCAATATCTGGGAAGGCCCATCAGCATCCTGAAGGCATTATTATATTGTACGCGGAGTGCATTATAGGCCTTCTGCGTATAATCACTCCACAAGCTGCAGGTGTAGAAAGTTTGACAGAAAGCCTTAAATAAGGTGATTTTGACGTCACTCGTACACCTAGCAAACCTGCGTGCAATCATATTGCATCGGACCGCCAATGACCTCCGCTCTCTCTCAATATCACCATTATCTGTGAGATCTTCATTTACAATGTGTCCTAAATATTTAAATTCAGACACTCTACTTAACGGCTGACCGAGGAGATTCACAGGCGGTACCACAGAGGGTTTTTTATTGTTGACACGGAACACCACCAACTCGCTCTTTTTGGTGTTATAAAGAAGACCATGCTCAGCGGCGTATGCCTCACAAACAGCCAAAAGCCTACGCAACGCACCCACCGATGGACTCAGCAACACCATGTCATCAGCATAACTTATACTATTGATCATTTGTCCATCAACTGAACAGCCTATCTTGGTGCCGCTGAGTGCATCGATGAGTCCGTTTACATAAAGATTGAACAGCAAAGGTGAGGATATACCCCCCTGTATCACCCCGCACTCCAACACATATTCATGCGACAACGCGCCTGCCCACTTGACCTGGTTAACTTGATGGCCATACCAATACTTTAACGTCGTAATTAATTCTGTTGGAACGGATACATCACGTAGTTTTTTCCACAGAATGTCATAGTTAACCAGGTCAAATGCGTTGGAAAGATCCAGGAAAGCAGCATATACCGGTGTTTTTCTTTGTGTGTAGTAATTAACGGTACGCTTCAGCGACAGAATAGCAGTCTCCGTAGACAGCCCCGCTCGAAAGCCGAATTGAGCGTCATTTAGCTTTATGTGTGTACTAAGGTGTCGCCCAAGCAGACCGTCAAAAACTTTTGCTAATACAGTAGCCAAGGATATAGGTCTGTAATTAGCTTTGTCAGATATATCCCCGGTCTTGTTTTTAACAATAGGAACGACGACAGTTCTCATTAACTCGGCAGGTAAATATGAGTGTTTAATACAAAACGTATATAGCATTGACAAAACCCTAGGAAGATGCAACCCTGCATTCTGAAGGTGCTCGACACTGAGGTCATCGTGTCCTGGTGATTTTCCTCTGGTCATATGCTTCAAAAACAACTTAACATCCTTAGCTGTAATTAAGCTATAAATTTAATTTATGAATCTAAATTTTCGTATAAAATTTTGTATAAACAATATTAGTATTTTCATTAAAATACCTATTCATTAGTATCGTAGTAGCATCTATTAATTAGGAACTGTTTTAATTTTCGTATATTGTTATGTGTCAGGTAATTTATTATATTTTTTTATTGAGGAGCTGAGAGTACTTGAGGAATTTAATTTTAGTCGGGAAAATCGCAATACTAAATTATATTTGTACTTTAGGGTTTATAATACGAGTAAGTTAGGTAATTAATAATTTTACTCAAATATTCTAATAAGTACGATTGTTAAAACATCGAATTATGCATGTTTTTACTTACACCTCATAGTTGTCATTTCACGTCGTTTCAGGTCCCTATTTCTCAATTTTTGATAGGTGATTAATAATTGTCAAAATATATTTGACAATTGTCGCACCAGTCAAAGATTGTGAATTATGACAGTTAGTGATGAGTGATGACTAGGCCAGGGAAGCAAGATCACCTCAAATAAAGAAGAATTGGCTATCTTAGTTTTAATTGCCGCGACACAAAAATGGTTTTAGTTTTGTTATTTGGGAACTGAAGGATGTTTGCTAGCCAGGCGCGCTAAGTAGCCAATTTTTGGAGATGGAAATTTGACACGAAGAACCTAAGCGTCGTAGCCTTTGTAGAAATTGTACAGTCCGACGTTTTTCCATACAAACGTAGTCCCCTGTTTCCTTCCTGGATAATGGCACTAGTTGCTCTATTTTTCCAAAAAAATCAATAGCCACTATAAACATGTTCCTATGTTTTCCTTTTTTTATTAAGTTAATTATTAAAAGACATTTTAAACCTTCAAAACCCAAAAAAAAATTGACCTAATTTTCTGCTGAATTAAAACGTCCAGCAAACAAACTAAAGAAGATATTATGAAGGCAAAACTAGAAACACAGAAAAAGCCTTGCTTTAATTTTTAACGCAAAAAGTAATTAAATCGGTCAATTTTTCGCGGAGGAAACAGGGGACTACGAAACCTATATTTTGTGTACTTTTCATAGGTATTTTCGGTTCGAGCTGCAGTTGTCCCTATCGCGCTCAGTTCAGTTGTTCGGACACAGAGCGACAGCAATATATTTTACAAATACCTATTTTTGAATTCTCTCGACCTTGGTGTTTCCTCTTAAGTTGCGTTGGTATTGCATTCGGCTTCAATGCCCTGGTGACACCAGGCCGTTGGTGCTAGCTTTTGCTGGGTATAGCGCCTTCCTGCACTCAGTCATCAAAACAGCCCATATACGTCCCCACCGAGGGGCTCGAGCCTACCCTATATTAGGGTGATTAGGCCTTAGTCACGCTGGCCCAGTGCGGATTGGTCGACTTCACATACATCATTGAATTTCTTTCGCAGATGTATGCAGGTTGCCTCACGATGTTTTCCTTCGCCGTAGGAGTGTCAGACAAATGTACATATGAAATTCGAAACGAAAAACACATTGGTACATGGCGGATCTCGAACCCCGACCCCCCGATTGGAAGGCAAGTGCCGAGTCCACTACGCCACCGACGCTCTCAGTACGGCTTCAAAATTGTTTTAAGCGATCATGATCAGGGGGCTAATATCTCTGACAATGGGACAACGGGACTGCCTTGACGTAATGCTTGTCCGCTAGAAATCTACCAGAACGGTTTGTCAGCAAGGCTTGAGGACTCACTCACTCAACTCATCTTAATCGCTGCATTTGACATAAACAAAACAAAATCAAGGTGTAAAGGCCATCTGCGGCTAAAAGTATAAATCGAGAAAAGTGGCCAAACGCACAAAGCACTGCGTATGCGCCTTCTTACACCGATTGAGTAACAAACATCGAAACATATTACTTTTATAATACAATTATATATAGGATTAATAAATTATTCATCATAATGGAATATTTAGACACGGATACTAACGCCTCTACAAGTTCATATGTCAGGTTGTTAACTGTTAACACACGTAACGCGCACTTAGCACGAGTGCCTTTCTAAGTGATGGAATGTGAAGAGTGTCAGAATCGCAACACCGTTTTGTCTGGCGGGCCGGGTGCGATGAACTGGCGCAGAAGCGAAAAGACGGTTTCTCATGACGTTGGAGATGTCAGAAGGCTGATTCACAAAAAAACATACAGTACAAATATGGTTGAACTTTTCGACCCCTCGACCGGAGTCCGAGTTCCTTTTTTGAAGCGCGATAAATTATTACGATGCCAAAGGGTAAAGCTGACCAGACCATTACTTGAATATGTCGTAGGAACCTGTAGCGTTACTCTTGAACCAAATCCAATCGATCGGCATTGAGATTGTGATTTTCCGTACGCTTATTTAGCAACACTGGCGACAAAGTGGATCCGTATTTTGAGAAAATTAGATAGCACCGAATTTGGTTCACTCAAAACCACCACAATACGGTTCCAATTTTGTGCCAACGTGGAAAATCAAGCGTACAAAAAATTACAATCTCAATGTTGATCGATTAGAAATGGTTCAACAGTAAGCCTACTGGTCCACTAATGGCTACCCCAGTAGACTCCCCGCGTAACCTCTTCGCCCAATTGCAACAATGCAAACAAACAGTTTGCATTGAATAGGCTCCGAAACTAATAGAACGATTTGAATTTTTTTTTCACATTTAGAATTCTACATTATTCCTGATGAACATAGACTACAAAATTATTTTTCCTATGGGAAAATATAAAATTGCCACGGGAAACAAAAATAACGCGGGCGAAGCTGCGAGCGGAAAGCTAGTGTTGTATATTTTCGTAGACATTGCGATTGCATTAGTGAATCAAAACCTTACTACTTCTCGTTGACCAAGAACACTGAAATTTGGCAAAAAGTAAGATCTCTAAGAACAAGTTAACTGTAAATATGTACATATTTAGAAACTTGTATAGACTATGATAAGTTTTTATTCGACAGTTTCCTTACTGGTCAGGTCATATTCCTAACTCGTCACGTTCCTGATTCGTCATATTCCTCACTCGTCATACCATGTACATTTGCCTGCACAAACTTTTTATGGAAATCCTGGTAAATGATAAAAACCTCTTTAGATAATTAATAGATAAGTGAATGTTACTTGTCTATCATGAAGCTAATATAGTATTTATATCGAGTCAATGATATTGTAATATAATTTTAATCGGAGAAGATATTGGTCTAAACAGACATGTAATAATGGTGCGGACGAAGAAATGCATTTTATCGAAAATGAATGATGAAAAAAAAATATTTTACAAAAAATAAAAACCGACTAAAAAAACATTGAAAAGTTAAAAATAATATAAGAATAGGTACAGACAACATCACACTTCTATATTGAAGTCGGTGCCAAACGATGAACTCCTAGAAAGTCTTAAAATTTGTCACCGTCTTGTAAGAGACCATCCTAGGAGTATACTCTTTCGAATACAAAAAGAATTTTGAAAATCGGTCCACAATTGGCGGAGTAATCTCGTAACATACACACAAAACACGTTGGACACACCTTAAAATTTAAGGGTTTTCCTCGATTTTCATAGGATCCCATCAGTCCAGATCCTGACTTTTGAACACGACCTGTCCACAACCACATCCACTGAACTTTCCCACTGGTGGGTGGCCGGGTAATTTACGATTACCCCTCCACCCAATTACGGAGTTAAAACGAGTTTGACAAATAATTATGCTTATGTGCCAAGTCATACAAATTTATTTACATGAGACTCCGCCTTAAGTAAATTATAGTCTAGTAACCGTAGTACAAAGTATAACTACCTCGCACGTGTTCGTGATTTCATTTGACTGTACAATAACGAATTAGGAATATGACGAATCAGGAATACGACGAGTTAGCAATATGACCAGTTAGGAAAGTGTCGAATAAGGAATATGACCAATCAGGGATATGACTAATCACTAGGATCACTTTATTGTCCGTCTGTCTGTCTGCCTATTCAGATTGTCTGCCTTTTTTCTTAGCAGCACCTAAAGATATCAAACTGAAATGTATGTCAAATTACTTGGCTCTACCGTCTGCTTCATAGCTGTGAAACTTGTGAGTTAACGATTTAAACGTTTTTGTCGCAAATTTTTCATATTTTGCTATTTCTTAGGGGAATCAAAATGTGTAAGGTACTTCTTTGGTGACCTTGGAACCATTCCTATACTCTAACGAATACAAAAGAATTTTAAAAAACGGTTCTCTATTGGCGGCGTAATCGAGTAACATACACACAAAAAACACATCGAATTGAGAACCTCCTCCTTTTTTGAAGTCGGTTAAAAAAACACGAAACACGTTCGACGTACCTATAAAATTTAAGGGTTTCCCTAGATTTTCATTGGATTCCATTATTCGATCCTGACTTTGGTGACCTTGGGACCACCCCAGGAGTATACTCTATCGAATACAAAAAGAATTTGGAAAATCGGTCCACAATTGGCAGCTTAATCGCGTAACATGCACACAAAAAAAATACGCATCGAATTGAGAACGCTCCTCCTTTTTTGAAGTCGGTTAGAAACACATACTGTTGACGTCGTATAATGCAGCGCGTACGGCGCGTGCGGACATTGTGCGTTCAGCCTTACGGTTCATGTAAGGGACAAATATAAAAACCGTACCTAAATATGTTGTTAGAAACTTATACAGGTGGTACATTTAGATACGTCAGTGTGGGCAAGTCTGGAACAGTATAAGACATACAAAGATCTGCAGGCCAATTATGGATCTTTCATCGTATGACATGGCATACATTTGAGAAAAAGAAGTCATGAAATGCTGCATTTCGTATTACCGATCTCTAATGATATCATCACATATGGCATAATGTCAATGATGTCATCATTAATTAATGAACAAATGATCATAAATCTGACCGAAAATCGTATTTTTCGTCTTGCAATATGATATTATATGATATCTTTTGCAAAACCATGAGATCGGTAATAGGTAATTGTTCTTATGAACCATGTCATCGATTTTAGTGACAAGAAAAACTGCATACATTGATTAAAAACTTGTAGGTACTCAGTTCGGGAATCGATCTCGGTCATATTGAAAAACAAAAGTTGCATTATTTCTCTTTGCATATCGATTGTGTAGGGTGTAGGACATAAGCAGTAAATGTTACTAAGAAACATGACAGATCATATAAATAGACAATCGCATATTCAGTACTAATTTCCTTAAGATGTTTCTTATTATTTTTATTTTAAAACCATCACGAATGAATGAAAATATAGGTATGTAAGTCATCAAGCCGTTTTTGAGGTTTAGCAAGATTAGCGAACGGCGATGCATCATAAGATGATAAGCTAGTAACAGTTAATTCTTTAACTACAATCGTTTAGGTTAGCTGACAAATTTTCGTCAAAATACATAATTATTCGGTGATAATTTTTTTGGAGCTATTGCTGTAGGGGACACTACAGCAATAGCTCCAAAAAATAACATAATTAACATTCGATTGTTTTTTAATTGTCATTTGATAGCGTTTCAAGCACGAACACGTTTTTACACGGGTAGAACACAGCGACAACAACAAAAGTATTGTTTTATGACAAAAACAAGCAATTAAGAGTTGATGATCAAACCAAACAATTGTTCTAAGCCGCAATCCCTTGTAATTAAAAAAAGATGACTGTCAAAATGAACATGGAATTACCACTTTTTTCATATCCTGTTTTGTTGATAATCGCTACAGAATATGTTTTAGAGTATTCTAAACATTTGTAATGATCATTATTAAAAATACATAGCTAACAGTAATTATTTTGACGTTGAATGATCTTAAGTATCATACGTATAATATTTTTTAATTCTCTTCACCTTTCAATAATATTGGTGTTGGCACCCATACGAAAGTTGAGTTGAGTGATTACTGATTACGCACACATCGTAACATTGTTACTAATAATAAGTGAAGAATGTTTTTGAATTACTGTAAAGTTTCTGTATGCTGTAATAATTTCATACTTGTAGAATTTAGCAATAAGGCCGTCTCTATTGTACATCTGCATTATGTTTTTGAAAATTTTGTCTGTATCTCCTTGTGTGCAATAAAGTGTCTCATTATTATTTCATTATTAATAATAATTAATTAAGAGAAGTAAAGAATGAAAAGAGAGTATTTATTAATAACAATGAAAAAGTCTTAAAGTCAATGAAAACAAAAATCTGTAGGCTAGTCATTCGAAGTCAAGTTGGTGTCGCTTCGAGTCTTTCTTTTTTATACAATTAAGTTGGCAAACGAGATTTATAATAATGATACAAATTGTATATTCAGGTTCCATTGGTCTCTATCTTTTGTATTTTGATATTATATACAAGTTTATTTTTTAATTATCACAACAAAATCAGCTGTTCCATACAAAAGTTCAGTGAACCTAGATGTATAGAACAGCTGATTTTTTTTGCGATTTCAAAGTTAGTCCCATAGTGAAAAACATTTTTTTTTGTGATAATTAAAAAATAACCTTGTATATAGAGTGTTGCTAACATAATTATTATATGTACGAGTATAGTGAGTGTAATATTCGTAAAAAGCTGATTTTTTTATTATTATTATTATTATTTAGTTTTATAGAATTCAAGCCATGCACCGCTAACGTCAAATTTTCACACAAAAACTGCACTGAGGGTTCCATAAGAACTGAGTGTAAATCTCTAAGTTCATAATTTCCTAAATATGTAGGTACCTATTTACGGTTAACATGTGCTATAACACCTTGCTTTTTGAAAAATCTCAGTATTCCTTGTCAACAAGAAGTAGTAAGAAGTAAGGTTTCGATTACCTAATGCAATCGCAATGTTTTCGAAAATATACAACATAATAAAAAACGGTCATATTTTTTGATAGCGCTGACTTACGAGTAGGTATATTTTTTCATAGCTGAAAGAGATTGTAGACCCAAGAGTTTGACATGAATTTCATATGCATATATATATCTCTATGCATTCCCGAGAAAAAACGTCATACAATGACACAAAATTTAACTTAATTTGGCGAAGAAAGTATTTACAAGTTCAAGAATGTAGAGCTTCGTATGATCTTAGCACGCGCGACACCACACCGGCATGCATGCCTCTTCAACTGTTTTTTCTGTTGGTGATTAAAACTATACATCATTATTCTATACTTATATCATAAACTAGCTGTGCCAGCGAACTACGTTTCGCCGTATATTTTTTATCCGTTTTTGCAACATTTGTCATTGATGCTCAGCTCCTATTAGTCGTAGCGTGATGTTATATAGCCTAAAGCCTTCCTCGATAAATGGACTATCCAACACAAAAAGAATTTTTCAATTTGAATCAGTAGTTCCTGAGATTAGCGCGTTCAAACAAACAAACAAACAAACAAACTCTTCAGCTTTATAATATTAGTAAGTATAGATGAAGAGTTTGTTTGAGTGTTTGTTTGGTTGAACGCGCTAATCTCAGGAGCTGTTTGTGTTGGATAGTCCATTTATCGAAAATGGCTATAATAGGCTATATAACATCACGCTACGACTAATACATAGGTGCTAAACATCAATGAAAAACGTTGCAAAAATGGAAAAAAATGTACGACATGTTGTTATTTCCCGACATCCACGCGAACGAAGTCGCGAGCACTGCTAGTAATATTATAAATGCGAAAGTGTGTCTGTCTGTGTGTCTGTTGTTTCTTCTTAAACCGCTGAATCGATGTAGATGATATTTAATATGAATATAGTTTGACTACCTTGAAAAGACATAGGATAGTTTTTAATGCAAGAATCATCCTTTAAGGGGGTGAAAAGGGAGGTGGAAGTTTGGATACGGAATCAATAGCCGCTGAACTGATTTAGACGAAATTTGTATGGAGAAAGTTTAAGTTATGGGGGGAAATTATTAATTGCACGTGGTCGACGTCGAGAGCAAAAGCTAGTTTGAAAATAAAATAAAAAGTCAGTTTCTTGTTTTGCTGCAGATTTTTCAATCGGTACGCAAAAATAACAGCAAGTTTGAAATCCTTATCTCCCTCGACTGTGTGTATGGCGTTAACATAAATGCACATTTATACTTAATATCCATATTGGATAATATCAAATTGTTTATACGAGTATAGTGTGGTACTTGTAACAAGAGCAAATAATCAAAAACACGTTGAATAAGTGTTTTTTTTCCAAGTTGTTTCATTCGGTGAGTTGATAATGATAAGTAACAAGTAAGTTATGTAGGTTCAGCACATAAAAAAATCGCAGTGCTACATAATTGATCTATGACTTGTTCAGATCCCGTGTTCTTTTTCCAGGAAATAAAATATAAAATTAATTAAAAGTTAACATTTACGCAATAAGCGTAACTGATACGATTGTTTTTGTTATAAAATTTATGGTAGAAACAATTAAGTTTTTGATTTCCATGACGAATCACAATATTATTATGTCAACTACAAGAAAAATCAGCATTATCTGAATAGATACGACGCAATTAATCTAGTTCATGTTTCTAGTTGCTACATACATCACACGTTATATATAGCTTAACGTCACATATGAATCTATTATTATTTTTTGTAATGGATATGAGATACATTTGAAATCTATTAGACTTTTGTTATAATAGTCCTTTATTTGCCTGAGTCCTCCAAATTTCAATGAAATACTTTCATTTAAATTTATTACACTTTTAGGACTTACACCAGTGTTTTAACCCGTCGACGTTTCGATCGTTTTTCAGCATTCGTGTCACGGGCTGTCTTTCGTTTAACAAATATATAAATACTAAAAACATTTAAAACCAAATTTACTCGAATAAATCAGGAAAGGTTGTTGCAATTCAAGCCGTTTTAACTTATACAAAAAAAAAGTTATTTTACTAGAGGGATACTTTATATGTGAATCACCTGCGCGGGTACTTATATTTCACCTATTTCTGCCGCGAAACAGCAATATTTGCATTGCAAATATTGCTGTTTCGCGGCAATTGCTGCTGCTGCTGCTTTACACAGGCAGTGAATTTAGTGGGTACTATAACTTGACTTCTCATTTCACAGTGAACCAACACTTTGTAGGATTTACATATTTGAGAATCTTATAGGAACCACTGTACTGGTGGTTGTAGTCACTTACGGTAGGTGCCCTTCTTGCTTGGTCTCTGACCGGGGCGGCCGTTATCATCGTCACCGGCGAAGGGAAGGAGGCGAGCGCGGTTGGCTTAGCCGTCGCTTTAAGGAGGGTGGTGGATCCGACTATTGCGCGGATCACCGTACCCACCAAGATAGTGGAGGTGTTGATCTCCGGACAGGACGAGTGCCTCCAGCCGGAGGAACTAAAGGAGGCACTCCGGCGAGTGTCAGGTCGACGAGGTCCGGGTGGGGGGGATCCGCCAGGGCCGCTACACTATGGGCACTGCGTGGATGTGCTGCCCGGTGGAAGCGGCGAAAAGAATAGCCTCTGCCAAGAGGCTGCTGGTCGGTTGGTCCGCCACAAGAACGAAGATCCTCCAGCCCCACGAAACGCGGTGCTTCAGGTGCCTCGAATCGGGGCACTTGAGAGTTGACTGCAGGGCGGAGGTAGACCGGAGCACGTTGTGCTACCGGTGCGGGGAGACAGGGCACAGGGCATCGTCCTGTTCGGTAAAGCCCAAATGCCCTTAGTGTACAGCGGCAGGGATACCGGCGAACCACCGCCTTGGGGGTAAGACCTGCTCTGCCCCCAAAACGCCCATTAACAGGAGAAAGAGAAGGCGAGCGCGAAGTCGCCAGCCCGAACCCACAAAAGCAGGCGCGGAGATGGAGGTCACCGAGGGCATCGTCGGGGCCCCCATCATCCAAGAGGAGGCGGCCGCGAGTGGGGAAGTGCCCCGCGCTTCCCAGCCCCAAGGCACCTAGTGTCGGGACGCTTTTCGGGGTGTAAAGCGGTGCACAACACCTGCGCCGCTTACAAAGCAGAAGAGCCACGCGCCTTTTGTCGTAGCGCGAGTCCGGCAACGGACCACTCACGGTCAGGGGGTCAGCGGGAACAAGGCCTCGCTGTTGTCCCCTTCCCCCTGTCCTGTGACGGACGGAGGAGCTGGAGCTGGTTTTTAGTGGGTAGGCCTGGGCCGAATCCGGTCCGGGGAGTCCCACATACCCTCGTGGTTTGGCTCGGCCACGAGGGATGCGTAAAGAATTTTCCCCCTAAAAAAAAGGTGCCCTTCTTGCTGGCCAATGTAGTGGTACAAAAAATTCTAGAATTTTCATACCAGAGTTTCCACGGAATCGAAGCCAACCCTAATATCCGGGTTGGTTATAAAACTGGTACAGTATGAACAAATCCGTAGGCATACGTAATACAAGAAAATGTTTTAGAAACTTTAAGGGCCTTGCTCTGTAAGAAATAATATACACCACCACATACCTTTCTGCACTAGAGGTTCCCGTATCATTAGGGGTTACTCATAGCAAAACAGATAATATTGAATATTTATTGCGCGAAATTTGAAGATATGAAATTATATTTTATATAAGTTGATCAACTTTTGCTGTTGTGATAATTTTCATCCAATACAATGAAATGCTCTTTATATGAGAGACGAGCCGTTCTTTCGTTCATTCTTTTTTACGAACAACTCACACTTTGCCAAAAAATTGTCTGGGATTAAATGACTTCTTAAAAATATCTAGTAGTTCCTAAAACTGTTTTCATTTCTTATCAACGGTTACGTATTTCCTCTTACTGTCTCAATCAAAATCATACTTTATAAAGGAAATATTCCTATGCTTTTTATTAATCACTTTACTATTTACGGTATATTTCGTTATCGGTTAACCAACAATAACTGTCTCAAAAAGCAATGCTATTGAAGTGTTATTGACACGTCGTAGATGCATTAACGCTAGCAGAATAAGGCCCCTGATGAGGTGTCGAAAAAGTGGAAGAAGAGAAGAAGAAGCAGGTTTCACCTGGACTCCTAAATAACTGAGGGTCTAACTATCTAACCTCTAATTGTCGGATCAAAGCAATGCTAAAGCTATGCTAATCATTATTGCAAAAAATATAGGTAAAACGGTGTTAGCTAGCCAGGCCATTTCAATCAAAATTATAAACCCACTCTTCCAGACGGAAGTCTGATAGAGTTTGGTTTAAAGATTGGTCTTGTAGATAATGTCGATAATTTAAAAATATGACGGGAGTTACTAGTAATCGTTGACAAAAGTGTAACGCCTCCGAATTGCCGCCTTCGAAAAACTATGTAAATCTATGCCTCCGAATTTTTTTCGACTTAAAACGAAGTGCGCTATGCGGTGCCTTATGTTACGGGTTGAAGCAATGATAAGAGAAGAAAAGAAAAACAAAAAACATATAGAGCTTTAACAAAAGTCTCTGGAATTATTACGATCCGTTTTTGCTACGAAGCGAACTAAAGACATTGTATAATACCAAATTATAAATAGACAATCATTAATCTGTTTTTTTAGTCCATCTGTATGAATTGAAAACTGTTGTAACGGGACCATTTGGCTACTAGTTCTTGTCCTAATATGTTTTATTTGATCTGTTTAGTCTTGAGCTTCTATTGTTCTTTTTGTTGCCGTACTATAATTAGTATCATTGTAAGAGCGAATTGTGGTCAGTAGAAAGCTTTTTCTCTTTCAATACGAGTAGTAACCTAACAGGCGTCTGACTGCAATAAAAATCTCGCAATTTGTTAGAAGGTCACAAAGCCACTTGTTGCGTTACAGATTATGCAATTGATCTATGACTTTTCAAGTTTTAGTTAATAAATGAAATAAAAAGTGTTTTCCATTTACGCTAATCTTGTCCAAAGTATATTACACAACTTGTTGATTGTTAACTAACAAAAGAGATCCAGCCTTACAATGATATAATTGTATGAGACGATAATTAGCATGGGGGTTCATCTAGTTGAGTATTGAGCTACGACCATTACCTGGGACTTACGACCAAGGTGTAGGTTTATGTAGTTAATTTACAATGTATCAACATTCACCTCCACCTCACAGGCTACTACATCTTCGTTTAAGAGGCTTCTTTTGAAAAGATTATTAGACACGGGGTTGTTGTTATTCCTTTTTGGGTCCTTGCATCCCTAGACAAATTGCTTTCCGTATGATTCCTAGGACTTCTTTGAACACATTCAAACCATTGGAGTCGTTCTCCCTGACTTTTTCAGTGATAGAAGCAACTTTGATTAAAAACATTTTCATTTCCCGCCTTTTCCTCTCAAATATTTTCCAGGACCTAAGAATAAAACGCAGAACACCTGGTTCGTAAGCAAAGTCGTTAACCACTAAATGGTAAGCTTTTTTTCTTCCAAGCCCTTGGGTTGACTTGCTTAATAAATATTGAAATTGCAAAAAGTTTACGAATTGCAAAAGGTTTTTCTAAATTGTTCAATCGCATAGAGTAACTTTTTATTCGATCCGGGACTATCGTACCTACCACAACTACCACATGCTTTTAGACACGGAGTCATAGAAGAGTCATGTAGGGTATCCTGCATGACTCTTCCCCTCCAGAGTGTAAACGTTGTGTGACCAAGCGATTATAGGTACGCAACAATAAAAGATATTCTATAACATTTTGAATCAGCCATTGCTCAAAGCCGTGAAGAAACACAACGGCTTCAATAAAAGAGACTTTTATTAAAAGTTGATTTATGTCGTGAGAACTGCGATAAATGGCGGGCGGGACAGCACGTGCGCGCGCGCAGCGGCTGAACGTGCCGCCGCCGATAAAAAGTCACTCATCGGAGTATAACCACGTCGAGAATAAGATTAAAGATGGCTACTCTGGTATTATCTCTGACACGCGGTGCCTGAGCGGTAGAAGGATTGTCGACACCAAAACTAAGATAATTTAACATATTTCACTTAAATTTACTTTCTTCGATTCTTTCTAGTCCATGCCCCTAAATGTGGTGATCTTCAATTTATATAAACTTATTTATATAAAAATGTTAAAGAGACGAAATAAGGTGTTATGATCGCATTGAGCTAATTATTCTCAAGAGATATTACAAAGCAAATATATGTTTTATTTTGTCGCCACAAGAAATTAAAGCTTAATTTAATCCATACTAATTTCTTGAGCTAATGGAATCGAATCTATTTAATCTAATCATATCTGTCCAGAAACAGATAGGCATTCGCAAACGAGTCGATCCTCGAAGGTCGAATAATAAATTATGAAAAATGCAAACCTTTATAGCATGTCATGTTTGCATTTGCCGACAAAAGGTCGTGCACGCTACTTCCGCTCGACATTATTTTTACAAGTTTTTCTAACAATATTGCCATAGTCGTCACAAGTATTTCTGTTTTAGGCCTTAACAGCCTCGTTGAAAATGTTTGTTTTGCTATTATTCTATAAATTCATTTGTAAGCCGCCTTCTTTTTATTGGCATTATTGTTTGGCTCTGGGAAGGATAATCTTTTTACAGTTCTTGGGTTTGTAATAGATTTATTGTAGCTAACACAGATCATTTTTTCTTGTATTCCTTGCATATAGGTACTTTCCTAAAAATGGTTTCAATGTGACTGTAAGGTTGTTGATATAATTCACACCTAGTAATAGAGATTTAATTCTACTGTAAAAACCTTCTTGGAGATAATTTCTTCCCCAAAAGTTAGGAAAATCTAAAATAAAACGATTTTATTCAAAGATCCAACTTATTTTTGTTTGCGATTAAGGTAGCTGAAATTTTTCCGATATCGTTAATCATTATACATTGAAATGTTTAAAGACAACACGTCAACACAATAAGTTTAGAGCCCGTCACTGTGTTGTTTAAACAAACAAGCAGTTGTGTTGATAAATTAAAACAGCAGCTGACGTAGCAAACACGCGGACTATTTACATCACGGGTGACATTTAACAAAAACCTATGACAATGGGTCACGGCACGGTGTGCTATGGTTCTTAATTAAACGCGGAAAACATACGTCACCGGCAAATATGTGCAGAACATGTGTATAATTGACTGACAGGTGACAAGTGATCTATTAGGTGAGCCGCGTCTTATTAGTAGATCTCTACTTTGTTCTACCATTTCGCGACCTAGACTGGGATGGCGGCTTCATCCATACCGGCAGATATTACTCGTACGTTCATACGTACAGACGAAGGATTTTGGTTTTACTTCTTCGTTGTTCTAGAAAGTACTTAAAACTCGTTGCCACGACGGTTCATATTCCTAAACATTCTGTGGCATTCTTCAAACAGTTAACAAGTTGTTATTGATACAGCGAGATATGCAGCTTTGGCGTTTTCGTTTTTCATCCAATAAGTAAAGGATTGCCGTAAGTAAATAGGTGTTGACACTTTCGCGGTTGTAAACTTTAATTTTATATAACTTTACTTTGTAGTTATACTGATAAGTTAAATTTTTTATTGATTTGTGTCTGTTAAAGCTACATAAATAGCTAATGTTTATTATATAATATGTAGTGTTCCGAATTTAAAAGGCTTCAGAGGAAGGAATATTTTTCTGTCTATTCATTTGTGTGCACGGCTGGTCCCCACTTGATGTTTAGGGCAGCATGCATAGCAGTTAATTTTTTGGTGGGTTGTTATCCTTTTGGGGAGTGAATATAAGGCTTACTGATATTAAACGAAAAACATTAATAAAATTATAAATAAGCGATTAGTAATTAAGTCCCCAATTGCTCAGAAAGATGTACTATATTTTTGAAGCTCCTAAAAGGTGTTGATCAAGGATTTTGGACTTCGTAATATGGATATTGGCATGTAGATCACTTGCATGGAACTATTTCAACGTTTTTAGAATGACCAGATAGATTGAATACAAAAGCCGACACTTGAAATTGTAAATGTGATAATAAGGCTTCTGATAGACCAACCCAGAAAGATAGAATAGTTAGTATTTTTGCAACTTTGTATCCTGAAGGGAGTTAAACTGGAGATGGATTGACGTAAACATGTTGTCTCTAGAATATGTGGCTAATGTACTAATGTGGCCGTTGACACTTATTGGTATGAGTGACATTTATTGGTATGAGATATATTTTCTAAAAACATTCCGAGACAAAAATGTGAACAAGTGCATAGGATAAAAGATCAAATGTTATATTATTTTAGTCTGAACCTCTATGTTATCTTACTGCCTATATTGTAATGAGTTTTTATCCTTGTTTTTTTATTACCTTTAAATAATTTACGGTTAGGTAACCTCATATTATCTTCACAGTTTTATTATCCATCAATCAAAAATTATTTAGCTCTTTAAGCTGGTTTAACTTTGATTTTGAGAACAAATTAATAGCGATTTGTGAAAAAGTGTTTGTATGTTCCGCGGATTATTTTTTTTGTATAATTCTAGCGTATCCCTGTTCATTCTTGAAAGCGCTAGGTACCCATCATTGTCAATTATCACTATTTATAACTAATTCATTCTAACTTTAGCAAGCAATTAGACAATAATCGTTAGCTTGTGTAATACATTGTTGTCTGTACATGTAGAAAAACATATTAATAATATTGGTACTTACGTGAGAAGTGTGTCGGGCAGGAGGTGTCTTGACAGGAGTCCTTTCCATCCAGGTAGTTCAGCGTGGGCGCGAGGTTTGGCCGTGGACACAGCTTGCAGCCGCCGTTGTACTTCTCGCACAAGCAAACGTTTCTCTCCAGCCCTTCCACTTTCAGCTCGTTCAGTCCGAACTGGTCGCACTCCTGCTTCATCAGCGACGCTGCCAACTTCCCACTATGGTGCAGGAAGTCGCAGGAGTGCGGGCACACGTGGCAAGTCGATTCCAAATTCCTATTTGTCTCGGAGCGAACATTGTCATTCTGGTTGGTGTCGGATATCGGGAAGTGGCTCTCTTCCCTCCTCGAGTCCATGCTTCCCGTCATATACGACGTCAGCGTCACCTCCGACGCTGACCGCACCGTGTTGTTCAGCTTGTATTTCGTCATTACAATTACAACACTATCAGTCAGTCGAACGCATACAAAATTTAAAATACCGTTTTGAACGCTGACGCACGAGACATTTTACTTTAATGTCCACATCTCTAAATGCATGTGTTTATAAAAAAACATATTTGACTTTTTTAATCACGGCACTTGGTTGAATTATAGCAGCATTATCACAGATAAATTTAGGAATGTTTGTTTTTCTTTTTATTTTCTTTTCTTTTTATCGATGACACCTGTTCCCCGCGCAGCGTACGAGCGGTGCCGACGGCGGCCTTTGCGCTAATGGCGGAAAGCGATGGGTGGCCGCCGCGAATCTGAAAAAAGTAATTACAATCAGATCGCGTAATAGATTTTGTGATGGGTCTTTTTGTCACTGAAATATTCGCGGATTGGATTTTGTGTTTTTTTTTGCGCGCAAAAAGTTTAGATGCATTGACTCGGTCGCAATCGGAAGGCCTCGGTTGCTTACGGGAGCGTGCACCTACATACCTACGTAAAAGGCGCGCACCTGAAAAAGCGGCACGGTGCTTGTCACATTTCCTCAAATGTGGTGTGTCGAAATCTATGGAGGTGTCTGTATGAAGTTGGTAATAGCGAGAGGTGCTTCTAATTCCTACTTCTATTGATTTCTCTTATACTATTGACTATCTGCCCAGGCTTCACAAATATATTTTTTTGAGACTTTTTGACAAAGGAAAACACTGAACAACTGAATCAACTAAAAGTCAATCTGTCAATTTCGTTAGTCTATCACATTTTATATAAAAACTAGTGGTGCCGGTAGACGTTGTCCTGCCCGCTTACAATGCCACCTACTGGGTCCAACTGTACGTTTAAACCTTCCCTGGACTTATTCAAACACACACAGAAAATTTCGTAAGGATCGATCGAACCACTGAAGAGTTTCTGCGAGACTAACACACAGCGTTTCATTTTTTTTATATATAAGAAAGATTAGCTGTGCCCGCGAACTACGTTTCATCATAATAATTGTCCGAAAAAAATCCGGTAAGAGCCACCCTTGTCACCAAGGCCTATACGACCTATTCTCAGACCTACCAAATATACTTACACAAAATATTTCATAAAAATCTGTCAAGCCGTTTCGGAGTAGTTCGATAACAAACACTGTGACACGAGATTTTTGTATATTAGAAGATTTTAAAATGTAAATTTTTAAATTTTTTTACTTATAATTCTTCAAACATATAGTTTCATACACACATTTTCATAGGTCCGCGCATAATTTAAGAACGGCTGCACCGAATTGGATAATTCTTTTTTTGTGTTCGTTATTGTCAGGGTTGAGGTTTGTATAAGAAAATAGAAACCTTTTACCCTGATAATAACGAACACAAAAAAGAATTATCGTATTCGGTGCAGTCGTTTTGAAATTATTACATGTCGTCGATTGATTTTTATTTATATGTATAGATTTTAATGGTCTCTTGGACCTTGGTATTATTTGAAAAGTTAAAAAAAAATTAAACTATTTTTTTTATTCTAAATCTACTTAAAAAATCTTAGTAAAAAAAAAGACAAAAAAAATTATAAAAATGTAACATTAAAAAATATATGTAAAATGATCAAAAACTTTAAAAACACATTTTATTAAAAGTAAAGTAAATATCACACAAAATTAAAAACAAAAAAAAGACCGCCCGAACAGGGACTTGAACCCTGGACCCTTGGATTAAAAGTCCAATGCTCTACCGACTGAGCTATCCGGGCCTTGCATGTTACACTGAAATTATGTAACATAAATCTCAAGACGATATTTAGAATGACTTCATCTAGTTTTCGATATTGTAGTACAATTTGATAATATTTTAACCATGAACTTGGGAGAGTAAGTGAATTTTTATTATAATTTTACCACGGCAAATGGTGTCGTCTATGGTGTTAGTATTAATTATACCTACTTAGATATCAAGGTCAGAAATATTGACATAAGAACAGTATGTAGGTATAGTAAGAGTAAGTATACTAATTATAATAACATTAGTAACCTTATGTATAATCAACTGTAGGAATGTAGTCACATGACAGAAAATATTATGTTGGATTATAATATAATATTGTGTATTGTAAAAATAATGTGATTTTGTGTCTAGTCTATCTACCGGGTTATTTTTCCATCAGGAGCCAAATGTATGCTTATTTAGACAAGCAAAATGAACAACTTTTACTATGGGACCAAACTCGAAATCGCGAAAAAAAATCAGCTGTTCCATACATTTAGGTTCAGTGGATGTTGAACATTTGTATGGAACAGCTGATTTTTTTCGCGATTTCGACATTAGTCCCATAGTAAAAGATCTTTATTTTGCTTGTCTGAACAAGCACACAAAATTTGGCTCCTGATGGAAAAATTGCCCGGTATATCGGCCTTATTAATAAAAACTTTACTGCTTGGATCATCCTCGGATTAGTTAAGTACTCCGTGTTTTGTCTTATTTCGACTTAGGACAGCATAATACTGTCGAAATAAGACAAAACACGGAGTAACTAATCCGAGGGTGATCCAAGGAGTAAATTTTTTTGGGTTCCGTACGTACGAATAAAAAACGGAACCCTTATAGGATCACTCGTGTGTCCGTCTGTCTGTCGTTCACAGTCAATTACCTATCTCCGAATTTACTAGACCGATTAAGTTGAAAGGATGATGCCCACTTTTGTATGGAGACTTGCCCCACTAAAATTTTCCATGAACAGAAACAACTCCAGGCTTATTTTAAACGATTTTTGTACTTGAATAGAAATCAAGTATTGTTTTTTTAATTAAAGCTGCAGTTCCGTAGATATCCATAAAAATAGCTCCTAACCTAACCTATGCGACCTGTACAAGTTGCAAGAAAGACGTCAAACTAGTTATGCTGAACTATCGATCATTAACAATCAATTTTAGTAACACTATCAATAAGTCTATTGATATCCAATATTATCAATAATAAGGAATAAAATGTGTAGGTAACAGAAATCGCAAGCAACGATGCGACTTAGTTTTGACGCGTTCCACCTAAGTACAGATTTGCAGAACTTTCAACATCATCGCGAGTCATTCGTTTTTGATAGGGTAAATGCTCTATGATTTTTGACCGCCATCGAGCAGCGTATATGCTAACGTAATGCGCTACATTTAAAAATATAAAATATTTTGAATAAGATTCCCTTTATGAAAAATAGCGTGGTTAAAAATGTTAACATTAATATTGTATAAAAGAAACGCAAAATATAAATTAATATTGATGTTAGCGTAAAAAATGGTGCGCTGCTTAGATGGAAAACGGGGTTTTATACTCTATGCGATCTATCAACCTTCTGTCATTGAAAAAATTGCTTTTTAATTGAAATTATGAAATATAATATATTTTATAATTTACTAGCTGACCCGGCGTACTTTGTATCATCACTGAAATGTTTCAATTATTGTAATTTTTATATTACACAAACCTTGCCATAACGATAACAAATACATAAAACCAAGAATCATCCAATTTGGTGCAGTCGTTTGAAAGTTATGGGCGTACATACATTTCGAAGATCCATTTTTATCTATATACACGGTTATTTTTTTATCACCCTGAAAAATTTTAAGGGACGCTTCACGGCATGGTATTAGAATGATTTAAATATAAATAAAAAAAATAACCCCCATCCTTAATTTTATATTAATTTTTTTAAAAATACAAAAAATGTTGTACTAGTCTAGACCAGCATTTTTAGAGATTTTTTATTTTTTTTTATTTTTTATTTTTATTTTTTTATTTCATTTTTTTTATTTTTTATATAATATTGGATGTGTCCTGAAGCGTCCCTAAAATTTTCCAGGGTGATAAAAAAATTACCGTGTATATTAGAAATAAATATATAAAAATGTAATGATGGAAATAATGCATAACATTGAAAAATGAGTTACTGTAGCTACAACGGAAAAATGCATAAATATGCAGTTGCCATTTTACACTGAAAAATCATGTTCTGATAAAATATATTGAACTAGAAATACCGCTTTATTGGTCGTCGACCTTGATAGTGGGGCAAAATCGGGCATCCTCCTTTGGTGCACATATCAACTTCTGTGACCCAAACGCTGAAGTGTGACGTGAATAGATGAAATCTGTATATATATGGGAGGTCATTTTTGGGGAGAAGGTGGAAAATTCTAATTTTTTTTTGAAAACTGCATCGTGTGACATAATGAAAGGTCTTGTTGTAAAAATCTTAAATGTATTTTTTTTTGTAATTTTAAAATAAATAGCATCCAAGTTATTCAAGAAAATAGACGAAAATTAACCTTATCTCCTAAACTACTGAACCTAATATTTTGAAAAATACAGAAATTAGTTTTCTACTTATAGATTATAGGAAAACCTATAAGAAGTCCATGATATTAAAATAATATAATATGGTAAATCACTCAATATAGGTAACATCGTACGGAACCCTCTTCACGCGAGTTCAACTCGCACTTGGCCGGTTTTATTAATAAGGCCGTATATGTCTAGTATTATGTATACTTACATATAATAATAATAATAAATTCCTTTATTTCAAAAGTAATATTTACAGATTCTTGACGAGTTTTCCCTTTAAGTAGTCTAAGGCCCGTATTAATAAAGCGATCTCAAAACTGCTCTCAAGTGCGAACTCAGCCGAGTCACTCTCAAGATGTGATCACGCACTTAAGATAGTCGCTAATTAATAAACCTACATCAACAGCGTATCACTTGAGATATAATATCAAGATCGCGCTCTTAAGAGCGTGATCTCAAGTAAACGTAATTTTTAACCGACTTCAAAAAGGAGGAGGTGCTATGTTCGACTGTTTCTATTTTCTTATTTTTTATGTATATTCACCGATTACTCCGCCATTTGAGGACCGATTTTCAAAATTCCTTTTGTAATCGAAATAGTACACTCCGGAGGTGGTCCCATTGTCATCATGTCATGATCTGATGATGGAATCCCGGGCAAATCTAGGGAAACCCTTAAATTTGAATGCCACGTCCAACGTGTTTTATGTCTTTTTAGGGTTCCGTAGTAAACAAGGAACCCTAATAGTTTCGCCATGTCTGTCTGTCTTTCCGCGCTTTTATTCAGAGACTATTAGTACTAGAAAGCTGTAATTTGGTATGGGTATGTATATTAATCATGCCAAAAAAGTGGTGGAAAAAAACATTGAAAATATTTTTTTTTTAGGGTAGCTCCCATACAAGTAAAGTGGAAGTAAATTTTTTCAACTAACCCATCGTGTGGGGTATTGCTGAATAGGTCTTTTTTTTCGATTGAGGGATCCGTTTCTGAAATATTTGGTTTTAAAATGCACATTTTTGTTAGAGGTAAGTCCTCCCCCCCCCCCCCCCTCTATCTGGTAAACGGTTATATATGGACACGTGAAAAAAATTACAACAGTAGTATACACGGTTATTTTTTTATCACCCTGGAACATTTTAGGGACGCTTCAGGACACATCCAATATTATATAAAAAAATAAAAAATGAAATAAAAATTTTTAAAAAAATATATAAAAAAATAAAAAATCTCATAAAATGCTGCTCTCAACTAGTGAAGCATTTTTTGTATTTTTAAAAAAATTAATATAAAATTAAGGAGGGGGTATTTTTTTAATTTATATTCAAATCATTCTAATACCATGCCGTGAAGCGTCCCTTAAATTTTCCAGGGTGATAAAAAAATAACCGTGTATATAACGAAGCTTAAAGGAAAACTATCAGAGTTGAGTACTAAGTACAAACTAAAAAGTTGAAATGAAATGAAATGAAATGAAAAAGTTTATTGGTGACACAAGATACACATAAAATACACAATAAAAGCATCATGCAAACAGCAATGTATCACTAAAAAGCTCCCACTCAGCATAATGCCACAGCATCAGATGCCATGACGCTGATCTTCCGTGGGGCTCACGTAACTACTAATACATCTCAATAATTACTACTGTGCGCTATACTGCTAAGAGCTTTTTTTTTTAAATGCATGGTAAATCTTATACTCGTAATATTTATCTCTACTTCATTTAATATTTCTTTTGCAAAATACACATCTCTATATCACATCACACCTATATCACATATTAAAATAACTACATCTATAAATATAAAGCATAATAAAGCAGATAGCTACCTACAAACATAAGGCACATTATATTCAAGTCTCATTATAGTTACATTAAGCAATAAATAAAATTTAAAAATAGACTACCATCACCAGTATGTATAGCCCAACATCTATGATATTTGTATATAAGATCGTCTGCGAAGGCTTTGTCCAAAACATAACAAGGATTTAAAAATTGTTTAGGTAATACAAAAGTAATATATTTTGCTTTTTGTGGACTTAGCAAGTATTTTTTATATTTATTTTTAAAAGAATGTAAAGTGTTGCAATTCCTCAGAGGTGGTGGTATATTGTTCCAGCATTTCGTGGCTGATAGCGAAAGCTACCACGAAATGCCGTTGTGCTATGCTTTGGACAAATCAACCGAGATACGTTTCTGATTTGGCGTTGCGAAAATGACAGTTTGTGGTACAAGTATTCTGGCGACTTCCGCTTCACTATATCAAAGAGCAAGCAAGCAAAGTGAAGCGTACGTCTGGCCTCCATGTTTAATATCGACGGATTCTCTTTCTAAAGCTACCATGAACTCGTCATGCCGCGTATCAAGTGAACCTGGGTTTAATAAACCAATTGTTAAATACTTATTTTTAGTGAACTGAATAACAAAAGAAAAGGAAACAAAAGTAATTTTACAATTACAAACATAAAGCTTTATTACTTCACGGTGACGCTCATCAATATAAGTAAACAATGTACAAAACATAGATAAATTAATTAGTATAAGCCTGGTGTACTTACTACGGTAATATTCAACTGTGAAGAGTTGAACAAAAAATATTACCACTATCATGCCTAAATGTAAATAAAATATTTTAAAACTGCACAACGAATCAGTCTCCGATACTGAGTAGATAAATATATTGCTAAGAACAGATCTGATCTTAATTTTTTGGCTGTGCCGATAAAAGTGATATAGAAATACAACAGAACAACCAAAGCATATATCACTATTACAATCAACAATGTCATTCAATATTGACATTAATATAATTTTGGTAATTAGAATAACCATACAAAAAAAAAACGCAGATATTGTGTCTTAATCGATAACTTTTCTGTATTAATATGTATCAACATGAAATTGTTAAATGTGCTTCCAGTTTAAAAAAAAAATTAAAATCAATAACAGTATTATTATTGCTTCATTATATCTACTTACTAAGATGCAATGTATAAGGTGTTTAAAATAAATAATAAAGACAGGGCATTGATTAACAAATGCTGGGAACTTTAATATTTTTTTAACTACTATTGAATAATATTCTTTCACAAGACACAAACACATGCAACTATACCTATGTGGATGTATTCGCATCCCTAACTGCATCAACACCGAAAACCTGAGATAGATCGGCCTCAGAACGAATCCGATAACGCACTTTACCATCTTCCTGCCGTACAAAGATCTTACCGTCACGTGTCCATACGTATTTCCACTGTAGGTGTTTTGCAATTTGGCGTGCCCTATGGAATAGCAGTTTGCGGTGGCGAGTGAGTCGCTCGTTGATGTAGAAAGGGCGACTAAGTTGAGATACAGTGACACCAGGTGCAGGCTGCACATCCAGGTCGCCAGCAGTAAGACGCCGCCGCGCGCGCGCAGCACGCAGCAGCGCATCGCGCAACGCGCGCCGCGACAGCTGCACCGCCACGGGTCGCGGCCTCGGAGTGCCCCCGGCACCGCCGTCACCCTCGGCGGCGGCGCCACCGGGAACAGCCCGCGGAGCGCCCACCCGCCGCGCACTCACAATATCGCGCTCCTCGATCTCGACACCCAGCTTTTGGGCAACCACTAAGACTGCATGTGTAACGTTTTCGTCGGTGGTCTCTGGGAAGTTCGCGATTTCGATATCGTTCAATAACATGTCTTGCTCCCGGTCTTCAACGTCAAGCTTATAAATAGTTATAGACGACTAACTTATAAAATGTACTCGGAAAAGCAAAATTTCACTGAAAATTAGTACTGAATATAAATTTACGAACCATGTGAAGTTAAGGAAATATAAAATCATTGCAGCTTTAATAATAATAATAATGCCTAATATAATAGCAACGTATTTAGTAATCTGTGGCAAAGTGTTGTGTGGTGTGACTGTGAACTCAAAGTTGGCATTTGCAACTACGGAACCCTACACTGCGCGTGGCCCGACACGCACTTGGCCGGTTTTATTAAAGATATTCAGTTATTTGCGTATGGTAGTCATCATGTCATGTTACTGAGCTGATGATGGAAGGTTTTGGTGAAATCTATATCGTTTCAAAAAGTCTTCATTCCGTATTTCAAAGTATTCTGAGTATTTCTTATATATTTTTTTGGATTTCGATGCCCCTTTATCTGAAAGATATATTCATACCTAATAATCTATTTTGTCATAGTGATCGATTTCGTCGATAATATTTTCAATGTCCATTTTAACCAAACACCAAAAGTCGTCAAATGTGATGGACATTGGGCATTTTTACCCGGTTTTTGAAAAGTCGCGAACAAAAACCAAAATAAGTACTTTTAGATCTTGCACTATTATCTATTCTGTGATCCTGCTGCTTTTATTCAGTTTTCATTTTCTGTAGTTATTTCAATTCAGATCAATGGGAACGGAAATTATCCGTGTTTATATCATGCGAGTATTTCGTTAATTTTATACTACTCGTTATACCTATTAAGAGAAAATATTTGTTTGTTTGTTTGCATTGAATAGGCACCGAAACTACTCGACCGATTTGAAAAATTATTTCACATTTAGAATTCTACATTATTCCTAATGAACATAGGTTACAAAATTATTTTTCCCAAGTAAAAATATAAAATTCCCACGGGAAAACAAAAATAACGCGGGCGAAGCTGCGAGCGTTTAGTTAGTATTTGACAAAAATGTCCAACTGAATAATACCTGAAATGCGGTCGGAATGTTTTGTTCGTCTCACTCCGTCTCCCTCTGTCTCTCTCTCTCTCGCATAGTCTCATAAAACGGGTTGTGTCACGTGCGCTTGCGCCAGTTGACAGCGTTGCCAGAATAATAATAATAAATAAATAAATATCTATTTAAACCTACCTACTTTTAGGACTTAATAAAAAAATAACAAAAAACTTTAACCGCCTCCGTGGTCCAGATGTTGCTCGGGAGGTCTGGGGTTTAATTCCCCATGGGGGCAGAAGTTTTTCTGTACGGTTTGGTCGGTGGTAGTGCTTCTGAGCCCGCCTGGTTAGCTACCGCCCGCGCCGTCTTATCTAAGTTCTTCGCCATAATAACAATGTTAATAGCATTGTTGTGTTCCGACAATTAGAGGTAAGAAAGCCAGTTCCTTAGTTGTTGAGGAGTCCAGGTGAAGCTCGCTTCCTTCGCTTACCATCAGGTGAGATGAAAGCCAAGAGCTTCCCTGTCGTATGTACAAAACAAAGTGTAACGGAACGCATGCAAAAATATTTTCATTCATAGTGTTGGCGCACTAGAACGAATCAAATTGAGTGACGGTCGCCACATTATTCCAGTTATAAGTACTTATATGAGTTTCTGGTAATGAGTGGGCGCGAGATCGACGCGACGACTCTGGCGCGAAAAGCTAAAAGCTGTCACTTTGTCATCCGTTTTGTGATCTGTTTAACTACTGTTATCTCCCTGTGCCTTGTGTTTGGATGCAGCAGAATAAAAATGAATCGAAAAATTTTTTTTTCCTTTATCTTACCTTTATATCTTTTTGATTTTTGCAAGAAAACAAGTAAAAAAATACTATTCCTACTATGTTTTTATACTTTCATGGTAATTCTCGTGTTAATCCCACGACCCACAGATATGCAAACTATCCCATTATAATCTAGATGTAGGTAATTACCTATACTTACATCTAACCAAATTTTATTTTTGTTCGCCGTGGGTAAATGTTCCACAGTAAAATACCCAATGTCCAAATGACATGTGAATAAACCGCCAAAACGTGCACTTAAGTCATGGTTCGACCACACTCAGAAAACAGGAACTTAAGTAGCATCTTGAGAGTGCACTTGAGTCCTGAAATCGTTTTATTAATACGTCGCTACTCAGCTGATACTTTGTACTCAAGTGTGAACTCAAGTATGATATATTAATTAGCACAGTATCTTAAGCTTGCGCTCAAGTTCTATCTCAGAGCTGAGTGCGGTTTATTAATACGGGCCTAAGACACTTGTATTGGGAATAACTCGCTACTTCCCTTATGGTAGCTAAACTAAAGCGAACTTAATTTTGACTAAAACTAAGACTAAAAGCTAAGACAAAAGTACAAACAGTTCTAGCGGCATTATTAACAATGTTAACGTGAGCGTGAATATTGGTATGTATGTGTGCGTAAGATGTGTGTGCGTGTGTGTGTGTGTGTGTTTATGTGTGTGTGTGTATGTGTGAGCGTGTTCAGTACTACTAAACTACCTCATTCTTATAAAAAGATTTTCAACTTCATCATAACTAAGTGAGTTCAACCATTCATTTAAAGTGTTTTTGCAGTTATATGATAACATTGGGTATATTTTAAGTATTTTATTTATTTTATTGTAAAGAAAGGCGGACTGACCTATATATTGCCTTCTGGCGAAAGCTGTATGAGAAGCAGTGACGGGAGCAACAATGTCCTTCCTTCTTTTATGACTCAGGTCAACATAAGGCAGAGATTTGTGACAGGTTAGGATAAGATTGAGAACGTAAAGTTTCCTGACTGTAAGTAGACCGCTCATTCTGTATAGTGTATCAGTATATAATTAAGGCTATTTGTATGAAAATGTTAAAGTAAAGTATTATAATAGGTACTCAATGTATGTATAGTTTCATAGCGACTATATAAGGAATTATTCAAGTTCTTGTTATTGAAAAACAATTAAGTAAGTATTTTGCATAAGAATCATCATTTTGGTTAGGTACCTTTTAATCAGTTTTATAGCTTTATGAATATTTCTAATAGGTACTTTACTACTGGGTACTATAATAAAAGGAAATATATAGACACAATATATGAATATTAATTTAATGTACTAGTTTCTACTTAAATCAAAGTTTTTTTAAATATGCAAATATTCTTATCTTATTCTGCTTAAGCATGAAAAGAAATACGAAAGACCAAAAAGCTGTACTTAAATTATATTTTTTCCCTCCCCTCCTTTATTTGTTGGATTTATTTGATGTCAAATTCAACAAGCCTAATTTAAAATTGCAGGCTGTCATTGATTTCAAACAAAATACAGAATTCTAATTAATTAGAGGTACCAGTTAATTTATTTTGAAGCACCTTTTAATGCATCATCTATCTATTCTATACTAATATTATAAAGAGGAAAGATTTGATTGTTTGTTTGTAGGCTTCGAAACTACTGAACCGATTTTGATGAAAGTTGGTATAGGGATAGTTGGAGACCAGGGGAAGGACATAGGGTAATTTTCCTACGGG
This sequence comes from Schoenobius gigantellus, assembly GCA_963935595.1. Lineage (NCBI taxonomy): Eukaryota > Metazoa > Arthropoda > Insecta > Lepidoptera > Crambidae > Schoenobius > Schoenobius gigantellus. The sequence continues at coordinate 20,153,362 of OZ012543.1, forward strand.
AAAAAAATCCCACGGGAAAACAAAAATAACGCGGGCTAAGTCACGAGCGGAAAGCTAGTATTTTATATTATTATTGTGGAAATAAAGAGACTAACTTTAATGAACTATTAAAATGAAATGAGGCAGTTGGATATTTAATGCAAGAAGAGAAAAAAATGACTAGGTACACCTGCTCGTAAGCCTTCAATAATCTTTCAATAATACAATCCCGTAATTACACCACATTTTTCCGTATATTCTAAGTATTAAGCTCCAATTCAATTACAGCCATAAGTGTTTCTTATTAAGATTCTCCTATTGCTCTACCTACAGTATATTAATTTTTTCACTAATTTATTCTTAATACAAAGTACAAAGACATATAAAATGAATTTACTATTTCTTATTGTTTTATGACCATGTACGGCATCATAAGCTCTCGCTCGACTCGATACAATTGATGAATTACGAGTACACACGTGTTTAGTTTCTTTCGTCGTAAACGTTCCCCGAATGGCTTTTACGCTCATTCGGCGTATACGTCAATACGTGTGTGTGTGTAATATTATCGCTAATACTGCAGGGGATGACGGTGGACCCTCCTATCAGGGTTGCCGATTTATCGAAAAATATAATCGGTCGGGTCTTAAATAATCGGAGAGAGCTATTGACTTATAGAAGCTGGTATTTTAAAAAATCTTGTAAGTGTTTTCTTAAACTTGTTATTGGAAAGTTTACAAATATATGTTTATTTTCCTTATATCAGAAAGTGGGAATCGAGTTGACTGTCCACTTGATAGCAAGTGGTTACAATCATCTTATAGTAGGTATATTTAAAAAAAATTGAATTGGAATTGTTATTCTTGTAAGATTCTCAAATCTGCAAACCCTTAAAAGAGTCAATGACCACAATGTTTGTTGCCATTTGAACTTATAAAGCTTGTGAGATCTCTTCATCAAATAGGAAATAATCTGATGATCATCAAATGCCTGAACAGATCTTTATAAATTATAGCTAAGAACCATCTCGATCATGTCAGCTTTCAAACAATAAAAACACATTAAAATCGGTCCAATCGTTTGGGAGCTATGATGCCACAGACAGACACATAGATATACATGTCAAACTTATATCATCACACATCTTTTTCTGTCGGGGGTTACAAAATATGCAAGCGAGTGCCACCTAGACTCCACAATAACTGAGGAGCTATCTCACATCAAACTGCTGACCGCACCGTACCTATGTGGGGTTCTCCCGGCAGAGTGCCGGGGCTACTAATTCCCCGGTGATCTCTTTGCCCTATGAGCGCGCGTGGTAGGGTTCACAGTGCGATACCACTACCCACGCGCCCGGGCTAGCTCTACCACTGATCCAGTTATCGCCAAAGGGGGGATTGTTCGAGAACACGCCTTCGCCTGGGCTCAGCAGTCCGACCATCAACTCTACCACGCAGAAAAATGCACGGGGTATCGAACCCTGGACCTGAATGGAGATCTCAACTGGTAGACCTCGGACGCGGTTTTAAAAAGACCTAAACGAGAGTCTACTGTATCACCTATTGTTATAAAAAACAAAACTGTTAGGTCGTTGAGATGTCAATATAGTTAATTTATAGCACGCTCTGATGTTTGTGATACTGTAATTATCATCACCTCAGGCAAAATACGCCCACTGCTGGATATATACCGAAAGGCTCATTTTGATTGGTCGATAATTCCTTCGTCATCCTGTAACCGGGGAGCTCCCGTATGCGGTGTAACGACCAATGTCGTCAGTGCGTCATAGGTCAATAACTCGGTCAATAGTTCGCACGCCGAGGGTTGTATACAGCCTATGGCCTTATGATATGCGTTTAAGAAGTCTTCTGCGCCCTTTAAGAGGACGCGAACCACCATTTCGATTCCCCGGACGAGAGCCTTATTGCATCCGCTTCAAAAATTTCCCGCACCCCGCAAGCATGCTCACATGACTAATAAGAATAGGGTTTGAGCCATCTTCTACCACTCTGGCCCAATGTGGGTTGGTGAAAGCACCAAAACTTTGGTCGTTGTTACGTAGCGTGCACAGTAGTTGGGTGTTATTCGGAATGACTTACACCTTTGGATAACCTTTCTATGGCTTATCTTTTCTACAGCTATTCTTTATCTGTTATTTCACCAGTATGGATCGGGCGGCAACCCTGAGTACTGGTTTACGAGTGCACACCCTTCCTGGCAGTCGACAGATGCGTTTCAAGGCCACTCCGCATTCACGGCCAAATTCGTGCGGCGGCCATTTTGAAAAGGGAAATTGTAAACACGTCCCTTCCACCACGAAGCGCTGCGCTTCGATTTAGTTAACATAAGTAAGTCATTTCTGATATTTGAATGAAGGTCTCACAAAGAGTTCGCAAGAATGGAACTGCACTACACTGCAACATAAGCTTGTGTATTGCCAAAATAATGAATGCTTTTCTTTTTCATTTGGTATTTTTGACGTTGGAAGTTTGATTCTTAGTAATAAATTCTTAATGTCCACTTTTAATTTAACGCAAAATTCAAACAAGGATCCCAAACAAGAGAAATTAAGTATGAATAACTTAACCGATCTATGTGAAAAAAGAAAAGATATTTCTTATGTCAAATAATAATCTTAACTACGAGAACTTTTTCCAAATTAAAGCATTTATTTATAGTTCACACGTAAACTACAAGATTGTACAATACAGATTGTTAGACCGGTCCGTTGGCACGCAAATTTCACGTTTGAATAATATTAATAAATGCTGTTAAGTCGTAGCAATCGAGCGTAAGCGACATTCAAACGTGTACGTTTGAATGTCGCTTATGCACACCGACAATGAGATTGGCAATGGCGGCGGTTGCCGTAATGATTGTCCAATGGTTAGAGTCAGAGCTGATGCAACGCCAATGTGTTACTGTCCAAATGTTTGTCAATGCAATGTCGAGAGCTGTCTCTCGGTCCGTGATCAATTTCATTTATCACTTATGAAAGTGTCTGCAATTTGAGAATGAACAATTTATAGAACCGACTTATTTTAAACGAATGATTTAAATTTAATTGTTAGAACTCATAACAATTCTGTAACGCGACAACTTATAGATGAATCGGTAGTAGCCCAAGCGGACTCGGAAGCGCTAAGTGAGTACCATAAATTAAAATGTGCAGGAAATTAACTTTAAAGAAATTGCTTTAGAGAATTTAAACTTTAGACCACAGTGGTGGTTAAATTATTGTTATCTGTGCAACTATAAAATAAACGATTTCGTAAAAGGACCAAAACAGAGATGGTCAAGGGCTAATCGCCAGTTCAAGGTCACGAGAGCCCTAAAGGCTATTGAATGCTTTTGTGCAAACGCTGAGTTCGCAAGTATAGAGTCCCCTTTGCTTAAATACCTGGAAGGGTAAAGAGATATTCCACTTAGTGATAATGGTTAACGCAAATAATGTAAGTGTGGGCCCGACCACCAATTGATGCATCTACCAGCTTAAATAACGTGTTTGTGTTTATTGTACCTTGTACGGTTGTTTGAAATGATTTAGGTAGTGTGTCTTTTGATATCAGCATGAATTATCCTGCGTTCAGAACTGGGTCTTTCCTTAGATATTTGAAGCCTTTGTGTTAAATAAGATTTTAAACAATCCCACTCCAAATTTCATTTAAATCCATTCGAAAGTATTCGCGTTTTTTGTTAATGTTTTCAAAATATCAACCATTAAACTAAGCCATAAACAAATTTGCCTTTAGTTGTTTGATAAGGTAGGTACTAACAAACTTCCATTTCATACAATAAAAACAATTGGTATTTAGAGTTTAGAGTGCATCTACAGTGAAAATAATATTTTAAAAGATTAATAGATAACAAAACAGTTATTACGGCGATCTTTTAATTCTTGATTGATAAGTCCCTTTCAAATGTATTCAGTTGAAGTTCTATCGACTATCTCCGAGTAACATGTGAATAATCATAAGCGTGCGATGTATTTTTACCCGGGCAACGCCGGGCTTCGCAGCTAGTATTTGAAAAGTGCATCTAAGTCCGCGTGATATGCTTGTATTTTTATAGTTGGACAAATGTACAGGTGGTGTATCATCTGAACAACCAGTTGAACTGCTTAGTTGTACTACTGTTACAAAGCGGATTTTTGATCTTCAACGATATAATGCTCGACGTGAATCGACCCCTCAAAAGGCATTGTAATATCAATTCTTGCATTGTAATACAAATTTATTTGATTGGTACGTTAATAGTTAGCGTTATAGCTTTGGAGATTTTTCCTATACTGTGTGTGACATTTCAATATCTTACGCATACCAAACCAATTACGTGGTTTGATTGGCGTACGAAAATGTAGATGCCATTTGACAATTCTCCATTAGTATGTCAAATAATCGTCAGAATCTGTGTGGACAAAGAACCTTCGTGGGGATGGAGGGCTATTTTTTGGATTACTAAACAAGACAATAGTGCATTCCATTTCTTTTCTTCATTTCTACCATTTTAGAGTATAAGATTAGAAAGTAAAAAATAGGATTTTCATAAGAAAACCGTAACGTTTTCTTGACTCTAATTGAGTGCTAACAAATACCTAACTACTTCGCTGGTGATGGATAAACTCAAAAATCTAATAAACAATATTCATTAATAATAGTAATTAATTCACTATTCGAAAGCTATATTCCCCAGATGAATAAGCATCCTTTTGATCCCAAGTTCCCACTGCACCACTATTTACAAAGGTAAAACGGTTTATTTGAAGTAATTTATACCTCGAGGTATGTTCAGTGTTTGGATTCCATAATCGCGTTACAGTTTTGTGCATCAAAATATTATTGTTTGATACTAAATAATTTTCCTTGAGATATTTTATTTTAAGCTGTTGTGCTGTTCAAACAAGGAAACAGAAATTAATTTCCTTCACGTTCAACTGTGGTATTATAATGTATTGTCAACAGTGCAAGTGGCTTACTATCAGATTTCAAATGAATATACTCGTATTTTGATTTGGTTTTAATAAGATTCCAGAATAAAATCTACTCTATTCCCTTCTGCTTGCTAAATTTCCTCCAAATTTGTTAATACCACCACCGCCAGTACCAAATGAGAACTAAATCGCAGTGGGTTTATAAAAACAGGAAGTGCTCCCGTAATACGTATAAGTGCGCAAGAGCCCTTAGCCATCGTCGCTCCGCCGATAAGAGATTAGACTATAGAGTTACGTAAATGTAAAAAGCGGCATGGTTGAAAAAAATTTTCTGGTTATAAGTAATCCTAATCTGACCCATATTTATTATTGGTGGAATCGATTCTAGTCTTGATTTTGAACAAACTAATTTCAGGTTTTGCGCAATTTCATAAACACGTTGTAGAGTTAAAGAGGTATTCAGCAAATGATTGCTAAAGTAAAGCAACGTTGGCCGTGGTCAGGTCTATGATGAGTGATCAAAAATGTAAAACATTACGAGACTATCCTTGCTTCGAAAGACACGTTAACAATGGGTGAAGGAATAGAGAGTGCACTACTGTTTTCGCAGACACTGCTATGATGTCTCTGCAGAAGTTGGCCGCTGTAACAGAATATCGGTTAGGAGGTGAGATGATGATAATCATCATTTTATACAAGAGGTACTGTTGCTGGTTAAGGTGGCATAGAACCTTATTTAATACAAACAGAATAGATGTTCGGTTTTTCATATATAGAACATGTCACTCTTGTCTGTTGACTTGTCTTGATAAAATATACGTGTTGAATATGTCCTAACATATCTTATTATTTACATCTTTTTTAATAACCACACATCCACTCTTATAACAACATCAGGTTATGGGCCCAGCATAGCGGCGTGTGGATCAAAATTAAAAACCGTAAGTTTTAAGATAGCAGATTTACACTATGAGTACCGGTGAGGGCAGTAGTGGTTTCTCCGCAGAAAAGCTCAGAGGTCGGGAGAATTACCGTCTCTGGAAGTTTTATATGAGGAATTTACTAGTACATGAAAATCTATGGAGATCGATAGAGGGATATCCAATGGATGATAAAACTGCACCTGAAGTGAGAAAGCGTACTGATGAGAAAGCTCTTGCGAAGATATGTCTCATGGTAGATAGTAGCTGTGTTTCTCACGTTATGGATGCTGATACCGCGAAAGTAGCGTGGAATAATCTGGAGAAGGCGTATGAAGACAAGGGTCTCGGGCGAAGACTACGGCTGTTGAGAGATCTATGCAGCGTGCGTTTAGTAGACTTCTGTGGTGATATGGAGCAGTACATCAATCACTGTTTATCACTATCTCAGCAACTTGCAGCAGTCAACAAGCCCGTGGATGACGAATTCCTAGCAGCCATCATTCTTCAAGGTCTTCCATCCAAATATGATCCAATGATCATGGCTCTGGAAAGTGTGTCAGAATTGACAAGCGATTTTGTGAAAGCCAAGCTTCTGCAAGAAAAGAAATGGACTGACAGAAGCGGTGAGTGCTTGATTACAAAAAATTGTAGAAATAAAAATGAGAGAGGAAAGAAGAAGTTTAAGTGCTGGAAATGCGGTAAGGCTGGTCACACAAAGAAAGACTGCAAACAGGACGATAAAGCTATGATGGCGTCGTGTGAACCGTTGGATTCCTTTTATGTGGATTCGGGAGCGTCAGAGCACATGACGGGAGTACGAGAATGGTTGCAGAACTTTACTTCGCGTCAAACAGAAGTGAGTGTGGCAAGCGGGCAGGCATTGAAATGTGTTGGTGTCGGCGATATAAACATTAAGTTAGGTGACCATGATTTTATATTAAAAGATGTTATGTATATACCGGGTTTGAGTGTAAATTTAATATCTGTAAGTAGTTTAACTAAGAAAGGTTTCCGAGTAGAGTTTATTAGCGCACATTGTAATATATTTAGGATTAATTTACTTATTACTTCAGTTAGGAATGTAGGCGGTGTTTACAAGCTGCATACAAACGAAAAGGCGTATAGTGCTAATAAAGAGGTTACAAAGGAGTCCTGGCACAATAGACTAGGTCATATTAGCTTTGACAGTTTAAAGTCGTTGTCAAATGTCATCAAGTTTCAGGTAAATAAAGATGAAAACGAATTTTGTACAACATGCGTAAAAAGCAAACAAGTACGTTTTCCGTGCAAATCATCAGGACGCGATGTTGTCAAAAAGCGATTGGACCTGGTGCATACAGATTTGTGCTATATTCCGGTTTTATCTCACTCTGGTAAGCGATATATTTTAACCTTTCTTGATGATCACTCTAGGAAAGTATTCGTGTACTTTCTCAAATATAAAAGCGAGGTCTCTGCTGTTACCAAGGAGTTCATAAAGCTTGTGGAGAACCAGTGTGAGTCCAAAGTTAAGATTGTTAGGTCAGACAATGGGACGGAGTACGTGAACGAGGAACTGAGTAAGTACTTTAGGGATAAAGGTATTATACATCAGTTGTCGGTTCCGTACATTCACGAAACAAATGCTTCCATTGAACGTCTGAATAGGACAATTTTGGAGCGAGTGAGGTGTTTACTGTATCACTCGGGCTTGGATCACAAAATGTGGGCTGAAGCAGCAAACACAGCTGCATATCTCATTAACCGTTCACCATCCAGTAGATTAGGTGGGAAAACGCCAGAGGAGGTGTGGTCGGGGCAAACGGTGAGGTATGATCATTTGCGGGTTTTCGGATGTGAAGCTTTTGTACATATTCCGGAGATAAAGCGACATAAGCTTGAACCTAGGAGCAAGCGGTATATTTTTGTCGGATATGACGAATATAATAAAGCTTTTAGATTATACGACCCTAAAACTCATAAAATTATGAGAAGTCGTGACGTCATTTTTAATGAAGCAATTTTCCCGGCGAAAGAGTCTAATCATAGGCAGTCTGTTACACGTCTGTTTCTTTCAGGGGAAGACGAGGAAACAAAAGTTGAGGGGAAGGTGGGCAATGTTGACATTCCTGGAACTGTTGTCAACGGTGATGTGTCAAACGAGAAACCAAGCCCTTGTTCTGCGTGTGACGTGATTCGGAATGACGGCGACAGCATTTCGATTTATGAAGACAGTTTCGAGGAGCCAGTTCAGTTACCCAGGTATAATCTTAGACCTAGACAGCCAACGACTATGTTAGTCAGAGATGTCGTACTGGAGGAACCGAGTACTGTGAAGGAGGCGTTGAACTCTGGGCAAAACGATTTGTGGCTACAGGCTATGCAGGAAGAGATCAACTCATTCACAGAACACGAGGCTTGGGAGCTGGTCGACAGACCATTGGGTAAGAACGTGGTTAAAAATAAGTGGATCTTCAAAATCAAATGTGACGCCGAGGGGAAGATATCCCGGTATAAGGCGCGGCTGGTAGCGAAGGGCTTCACTCAAAGGTATGGTGAGGATTACTACGAGACCTATTCTCCTGTAGTGCGGTATAGTACTATGAGGCTGCTGTTGGCTATTTCTGTTGAGATGGATTTGGAGATTGAACATCTTGATGTTCAAACTGCATTTCTCAACGGAGAGTTGACTGAAGACATTTATATGTGTCAGCCAGAAGGGTTTGTTGTTCCAAATAATGAGAACAAGGTGTATAGGCTGAAGAAAGCGGTTTACGGACTCAAACAAGCCTCTCGCGCTTGGTATCAGAGAGTTAAAGATGTGCTTTTGTCTATAGGTTATGTACAGTGTAAGCTTGAACAATGTGTATTTATTAAGCGTGTTAATAGTTCTATTTTATATATTGCTTTATATGTCGATGATTTTGTAATCTGTTTTAATGATTATGGCCTGGCTAACGAGCTTAAAGATAATCTTAAAAAGCCTTTTAAAATTAAGGACTTAGGCGCAGTTCGGCATGTTCTAGGTGTTGCAGTGGAGCGCGACAAAGAGCATAAGACGATGAAATTGTGTCAGGCGCGGCATGTAGAGCAGGTTTTAGAACGTTTTGGCATGTCAGACTGTAAACCTGTCCGGACTCCTTTGGACCCTAACGTCAAGTTCACTGACGATAAAATTTTAGAACAAGGTAAGGTCCCTTATCAACAGTTGATCGGATGCCTTATGTATCTGAGCGTGTTTACGCGTCCCGATATAACGTATGCAGTTTCGTATTTGAGCCAATTTAATACGTGTCACACTATGGAACATTGGATGGCAGCTAAGCGTGTATTGAGGTATCTCAAAGGGACACAGGGTGCTGGTCTAGTGTATAGTAGCTCTAACTGCACTAAAGTTCAGGGATTCGTAGACGCAGATTGGGGCGGTGATGTTCGTGACAGAAAGTCATTTTCTGGCTTTACGTTTAAATATGCCGGTAATACTATTGCGTGGCAGTGTCGTAAGCAATCATGTGTCAGTCTGTCGAGCACTGAAGCAGAGTATGTTGCTTTAAGTGAAGCTGCTAAGGAAGCAACTTACTTGAAAAATTTGCTGTCTGAATTAATCGTTGATTCGATGTTCACCGTTGAGCTATTTTGTGACAACCAGTCAGCGCATAAATTAGCTGTCAATCCAGTGTTTCATAGGCGATCGAAACACATAGATATTCGTTACCATTATGTGAGAGAAGCTGTTGATACGAATGTAATTAATATTAGTTATCTCCCTACGGAAGAAATGGTAGCCGATGTGTTAACCAAACCATTGTTCTCAGAAAAACATAAGTTCTGTTGCACTCAAATGGGATTAGGTTAATTAGTTATATGTTTAAGTTTTTAATTATAACTAATGTTGTATTAAATTGTGGTTCAGGGGAAGTGTTGCTGGTTAAGGTGGCATAGAACCTTATTTAATACAAACAGAATAGATGTTCGGTTTTTCATATATAGAACATGTCACTCTTGTCTGTTGACTTGTCTTGATAAAATATACGTGTTGAATATGTCCTAACATATCTTATTATTTACATCTTTTTTAATAACCACACATCCACTCTTATAACAACATCAGGTACCCACTGTTGAACACAGGCGTTTGCCAAGTATCTCCAAACCTATCGGTTCTGCGCCAGCGGCGTCTCACGACTATCACCAGATCGTCGATAGTCGATACACCTATCCATATAGTATGCGGCCGTCATTTAATAGTAGATTATGTACCAAGGGATTAAATCAGTGTCTAACGTCACGGGCGCCATATTGAACCCCGAGCGTAACGAGGGACTCAGAGTTAACTCCTGAGCGAAGCGAGGGAGTTATGTAGAGTCCTAAGTGAAGCGAGGGGTTCAAGTCGCCTAAGACAAAGACACTGCTTTATTCCAGAGGTGAATACTTTACTTTTCATACCATCTGCGAGACAATAAAAACTCAGGGCTCTATAACCAATTACTTATATGGTAATTTTCATCATAAACACTGTCACATTATAATTATCACTATAACTATGGTTAAAATTATCACATTATCATGAAAACCATTAAATACAAAAAAAAGATTTGTTATTCTTGTCACGCAATAATTTTATCTTAAGTACCTACCTACTTAATGCTTGAAACATTATAAAAACTTAAAACATATTAATTATAATATAATAAGACTAAGTATGAACTTAGTCTACCAATCGATTTACAATACGATACGATCAGCTGCTGGACCCTGTCAATGACCTTGAGTAGCAAGCAGGACGAATGTTAATTTGTTAAAAATAAAATGTTATCAAATTTTCGTTTATTTGTCAACGTCGTGATATATTTACTTTTACAACACCAAATAATTACTATTTACAACTGTCGAAATAAATCTGAAATAGTCGACAGCCTATTGACCCCAAATAAAAAATAAAAAAGCTGAAACACCTTGGACATTTACTTACGTTTTTTAACTTTATCAATAATACACTGAATAGACTTCTAAAAAGACTGTATTGATGCCACAAAACACATTTCACTGAGCACTTAATTAACGTAAGCAACAAGACATACCAATTTTGAAATAGGTACTTATTACCTATGGCGTTGGCGGCAGAATTTTAGCGATGAAAACAATATACAACGGAATACAGTTGGTGCACATTATGGAACAAACATTGTTTATTTTTAAATACGCCTCGTATTTTTTCCAAATGAAAGATTTTAGTTCGTTAGTGTTCTTGCCTTGCTTTACTCTGCTTTTTATTCGCTTGTATCGATAATTTATGGTGGCCATCAAAAGATGGCGCTTTTAGCATAAAAAGTATTTTATCAATAAAAAATAAAGTGGTGTTATTGTTTTTTTTTAGTTTGCACTATTATGTAAGTAAATATTTTATAATTTGGTAAAGAAATTATGTAGTTAGATTTTATAAAAACATTATTTACACAGGCTAAGGGTAGAATGTCTATTTGTCTCTAGTGGATGCACGCACGCCACTACTGTATGGGCGTAGAACCTTTGCCTTCCTAAGCTAGCATCTATGCTAAATTTTCATACGAATTTTATATTCCAAATTTAAAACACTTTACTCCCTTGGGAGTTTCATACAACATTATATCCCTGGGGAAATAATGCCTTGCTTTACGTGGAAGTTAAGGGGGTTATAATTGAGCATTGTCGAGCAGGTGGTATGAAAAGATCTTTCTGACCTAACGGCCGTCATTCAGTTCGGCGGCAATACTACCCCCTCCCAATTGTATATCGATGATTTTAGGTCTTCTACAGGTCTTATCATTTCTGAATTGATCACGTCGAGAAACCTCGTGCATAGTCCTTTCTAAGCCGCTGTATATTATTTTTAACTTTTGAGTGTTTTTGAAGTCGGTTTTTATTTTTGGTAAAATCGTTTTTTATTTTTAACTTTTAGTGAATTTAATATTAAACTCAATAAAAAGAAATTTAATACCAGCTTACCTGGTGAGCTGGTATAAGATTATAAACCAAATATACACAAAAAACTTCATAAAAATCGGTCAAGCCGTTTCGGAGGAGTTCGATAACAAACACTGTGACACGAGATTATTATTAAGATGATTTTTTGGTGTTCTTGAAGTTGGCTTTATTTTTTGTAAAAAAATTTTGGCAGAGAATTTGGCAATCGGTTTGAAGGTTTGCGACTTTTGCGTCATTCACCGTACTCCAACAGATGTTCTTGGTAGGAAGAGTTTAATAATCGAGGGGCGGTACAAATGCCCTCGAAGTATTTGTTAATTCCCGTACACCTAACTTCTTATTAAAGGGTATTGAACAATTACTACTGCGCTGGGAGAGATGCATCGATTGCAAGGGTGCATATTCTGACTATCAGAAATAAAATAAATGTAAAAAATTACTTTGACTTTTTGTATAAATTCGGGATTAAAATAGGCTTTTATAAGCATTCTGTAAAAAATTTTATCTTTTCATATAGGTAATGTAGCAGGCAACGTAATTGTACCATGTACTGTGATGGAACTACTATATTTAACCCATTTTACGATTCAAACGAAACGCAAGACTGTTGTGTAGATGCTAAGGCTTGTAGAAGCACCTCAAGACGGCTAGCTTATTAAAAGCATTTGAGTATGCCTTAACTTTCTTCCGACTTTGATGAAACCTTGAACTTTTTAGTGTAGGAAGAACAGACACTAAATGGGATAGCGCCGCTCCCATCCCAATTACAGCCGCCCACTGCGCCGCATGAGTCTGGCGCTACATTTAATTAGGGGCTGGAGATTAGCCTTTTAGAAACATCGAAAAGGAAGTTAATAATTCAGCTGAATCCCTTTACGTCTTAAGCGAGAAAAAACTTAGTGTAAGCTGTAGTCACATAGGTAAGCTTTTTAGTCTTATTCTAAGACGATGACAAAATATTCGGTAGAATTTTATGAATTTTTATTTTATTTTCGGCTTTCTTAATTGGTTATAACAACTTACTAATACCAACTCCCGGTTTCTGTTTCACTCTTTTTCCTTTTATGCTGCTAAACTTTGGAATAAACTCCCGACACATATACAGAACTGTCCATCAGTGTATTCTCTCAAACGTCAGCTTAAGAAATTCTATCTTTCCCAATTGAACGTTTGATATCAAGTAAAACTTCAAGCAATATTCATCATGCAATATTTATATATAATTTATATCTTTATTTGTATTTTATATAGTATTTTTGTATATATACGTATATATGTATTTATTGTTTGCATTGTATAATTTATAAGTTATCGATACACTTTAGTGTCACCTCATCATTTAACCACTTCCACTGCCATGGGTTGACTGGAAGAAATCTCTGTAAGAGATAAGTCCACCAATTTGCAAACTGTATTTTAATGTTATGTTTACTTTTAATGTATAATATGCAATAAGGTGTATAAATAAAATAAAATAAATAATATAATATGGGTTTGATGTCTAGGTTTGCAACAAGAAACCAAGAGATAAGAAATTTTCAACAAGACGTCTTAGGGACAACGTTTTATTTACCGTCACGCTATTGACCTTTGCATACTGCACAATTGATAAAAATATTCATAAGCTAGCCAAACTATATACACCTCGGATTCATTGAAAGTCATCACACAAAGCAAGAAAAGTATCTTAAAATTGCAGGTGTTTCTGTCTAATCAGTGGCGTAGCTACCCAGGGGCTAGGCGGTGCAGTGCCCCGGGGCCCTCAAGCTCAGGGTGCCCTCGAATCCTTACCAGAAAATCTCGATCGAACTGAACTTTCGAAAATTTCTCGCATTTTCTAAATAAATATCAAGCCTGGGTTTAACCGAAGTCATTGATACTCTTGCGAAAACTTAAGCTAGGAAAAGATTGTAAATATAATTGTTATTTAGCCAGTTGGAAGGTCCGACCTTTATAAAATAAACCCTTTATTCTTTTCTATTTCGTTTTATTGCCTAATTCCTACATCAAATATAAATTGTAATTTATGTCGTTACTGTTTAATATTTTTATTACCTGCCCTACAGTGCACGAAAAAGAGCTGATGATAAAGTAGCTTAGCATTTTTAAAGTATTTGTATATTTGCTATTTTTATCAAAAACCTGTTTAGATAGTAGTGGGGCCCCATTTTTTATTTGCACAAGGGCCCTTGGTTACCTAGCTACGCCACTGCCTATATCATAATGATTAAAGGCGAGGCTCGTAAATAGAACTGCAAACGTGATTGTATCAACTCTTGATACAGGTTGACGCACCAATCAACTGTTTGATGCGTTGGCGCATTGTCCTCCCGACCTCGTCTGTCAACCTTCCCCAGGCTTTCAAACAAATTTGCCACAGACGCGACACTAATGCCGCGCCGACCCACGCGATTCAGTGGAGGTTCATTGTTGGTCTATTATTTCGTGGCACATTAAAAAAAATACGGATTTCCAATTCCTAGTGCCGTCTAAAGTTCTATTGCCAAGAAAGTGTACTGTACACATAAGCTCAATATAAATATATTAATCTATTGATTCACCTTTTTGCGTTATTGAATTAATTAATTTATGATGATGAAATTGACGATGAGAAAGGCTGTTGGATATCTGCACGTATACTAAAAAAAGAGTTTATGAGATTGGAGCTAGCTTGCTACATATATTGATCTGTGATTGGAACTACGATCATGATTGTCACCTCTCCACTTTTCATGGAGGCCACAAGAGCTGACTAATGCCCGGTTTCTATATTCAAAACGATTAGTTTTTGCTACGGACAGTTTAATTTTGACATTTATTCTATGCAAAATATGTCAAAATCTAACTTTCCTGTCCGTAGCAAAAACGACTCGTTTTTAGGGTTCCGTAGCCAAATGGCAAAAAACGGAACCCATTCGTCATGTCTGTCTGTCCGTCCGTATGTCACAGCCACTTTTTTTCCGAAACTATAAGAACTATACTGTTGAAATTTGGCAAGTATTCTGTGAACCGCATTAAGCTTTTCACACAAAAATAGAAAAAAAACAATAAATTTTGGGGGTTCCCCAAACTTTGAACTGAAACTCATAATTTTTTTTTCATCAAACCCATACTTGTGGGGTTTCTATGGATAGGTCTTCAAAAATGTTATTGAGGTTTCTAATAAAAAAAATTCTAACTGATTAGTTTGCGCGAGAGACACTTCCAAAGTGGTAAAATGTGTGCCCCCCCCCCCTGTAACTTCTAAAATAAGGGAATGATAAAACTAAAAAAATATATGATGCAAACTTCCACCGAAAATTGGTTTGAACAAGATCTAGTAAGTAGTTTTTTTAATACGTCATAAATCGTAAACCGCAATTTACCTTTCATTCAATCAACTCAAATATAAAAATAAAAAACATTTAACTTCATAAACATAAACCATATAAACCATTATGCATAAACTGTGAACCATTATTTTCTAATAATAAAAATCCCATCATTTAGGTACCTAATTGTAATGTTTCATCATCATCATCACAGCTCATATACGTCCCCACCGAGGGGTTCGAGCCTACCCTATGTTAGGGTGATTAGGCCTTAGTCAACCACGCTGGCCCAGTGCGGATTGGTCGACTTCACATACACCAATCTTCGCAGAGGTATGCAGGTTGCCTCACGATGTTTTCCTTCACC
The DNA here is from genome assembly GCA_963935595.1 of Schoenobius gigantellus. Taxonomy (NCBI): domain Eukaryota; kingdom Metazoa; phylum Arthropoda; class Insecta; order Lepidoptera; family Crambidae; genus Schoenobius; species Schoenobius gigantellus. The sequence continues at coordinate 20,168,815 of OZ012543.1, forward strand.
GTAGGAGCGTCAGACAAATGTACATATGAAATTCGAAACGAAAAACACATTGGTACATGGCGGGTCTCGAACCCCGACCTCCCGATTGGAAGGCAAGTGCCGAGTCCACAGCGCCACCGACGCTAAATGTAATGTTTACTTATCAATAACTTATTTAAAAAAAATACACTATTATTAAAACATCGATCAAAGTTACAACGAACTATAAGAACTTTTATATTATGTTACTTGCTGCTACGGAACCCTTCATGGGCGAGTCCGACTAGCACTTGGCCTGTTTTTGAATAAAGAAACCGGGCATAAGAGAAGGTGGAAAATTCGAAACAAACCCGTCTGACCAGCGTGATGGTACACCATCAATTCCTCTACAACCAGGAAGAGATCTATGTTCAGCAGCGAAATGTACGAGTATATGGCTTGAAACGATCTATAAGCTATACAAGCCGTATATATTGTGAAATGATGTATAAGGAACTGATTTACATAAGGCAACGATTGACAACGTAGACAATGACAACATTACAGTATATCAAGATAAATAATGGTCATAGGAAAGCATCGCAAATAATCGTCTAACTTACCAAAGACAATTGACAAAATGTAATTTGGCCCAAAAAATCATTTACAATCACAAGAGCTGTGTCGGTCATTTTCGGAAACACGAAGATAACCGATGCCCATTAATTATCTTGAAGTACCTACTGTAAATACTATACTGACTACTTAAAAGCTGATTTCTCCTAGAAAATCCTTAATGACTTTATACTCCTTACTTCATAACCATAACACACCCTCCTACATCAAGACACATTTTCAGAACTTATGTGCCTCTCATACAAAATACAAAACACTTCGTTCTGCCTTCAATGGTATTCTCATAGTTCCTCCTCATCGCTCTGATATTGTTCACTCATCCTTTTTTGTCAAATCTATTCTTTTATGGAACGCCCTCCCTCTAGAGGTAAGAAACGCCCCAAGCAAGTTTAGCTCCAAAAATAAATTGCGGAGGCATTTTGAACAACAGAACTGATTTTTTTTGGGCATTGGCAATCAAAACATTGCTTTTATCTCGTTGGTCGTAGGCATTTTAGATATACTTATATTAGTTTATTTTAATTATTTTATTTGTGTAGTAGAATTTTATGTTATATGCATGCACGATATTCTTAATAAGCTGTTCCATTTCTCGGTACATCTACCGCATTACCCTTTTCTGCACCACCCTTGACTGGAAGAAAATGCCACAGACATTAAGTCTGCCTTTGTACGAAAATTATGTACATAAAGAATAAATAAATAAATGAAATCAAAATAAAATCTATGAAAATGTCAAAGCTCTTTGAATTATCTTGTTTCGCCTACAGGACATTTTTCAGCTGATAAGAACTACGGAAGCAAAAAAACTTATCAGCAATATCACAAATTTATGCATGTATTAATGTTTATCTAATGTTTTCGTGTAAGAAACAAAATATTGTTGTTCATATTAGCTGGATAACTCCCACGATTAGAAATGAACAAGTTCAAATTACGTTTTGTAAACAATTTAACGCTACTTCCCTGACAATTGCTACTACAATTTACTATTGTATGTAATTCTATACTGTGATTACTTTGTTTATTATTGTATTCATTCACAACATGTTTTTTGAAAAGTAAATTGTATTTTATAACTATGTTTATGTTTTATGTGTTTAAAATGATATTTAACTACAACCATAAAAATGTTTCAATAGTGCAAGACATTTCGCTGTTATGCACCGCCTTATAGGGCAAAATAATAGGTCTTTAATGGGATTTGTCCATAGAATGCAAGGACTGCCTGGTTACTTGGGTGGTCCCTGTCTTCTGTTAGGTAGTCTCACAATAGATCTTGAAGTTTTATGGCAAGAGAGCCTGGGTGAGCCGGTCTCCGGAACTCTTAGGAGAACCGTTGAGGCGTTGCTCCCCGTGCTGAAACCATGGGCGGAAAGGAAGCATGGGTCGCTCACGTACCATCTGGTGCAGATCATCAGTGGTCACGGCTGCTTTGGCCGTTATCTGCACCGGATTGGGCGTGAGCGGACCGCTGAGTGCCACCATTGTGGCGCTGTGGAGGACTCAGCACAGCATACTCTCGAGGAATGCGTTGCCTTTTCTTCGCAGCGCAGCAGTCTGGTTTTGAGTGTTGGCCCTGACCTTTCTCTCCCATCTCTGATGTCCAAGATGGTCGAGAGCGAGGAGGCCTGGAATGCAGCAAACTCCTTCTCTGTGGAGGTCATCACACAGAAGGAGGTGGCAGAACGGGCCAGAGAAGATGGCCCAGCGGCAGATCCCTGCCGCCGCAGAAGAACGGGGCGGAGGAGGCGGCAGTTCGTCCACCTTCTTCCTCCTGACGGTGACCAGCGGGACGCAGGCCAGGGAAGCCCGAGTCCTGCATTGCACAGGCCACCGCCAGTCGTCGATACTCCTAGTGCCCAGGAGCATCGCCGACCTTCCCATTTTAGGGAGGTGAGAGGGGTTCGCCGTAGGCGAGCAGACGCTGACGAGGTCATGGAAGTGTCCGAAAGAGTTCCCATGGCCTTATCCAGCGACGGGGCGTCCCTCCCCGACGTATCCTCTTCGTCAGATGACGGGGAGGATGCGGCGGTGATGGACGTTCTCGTGCCAAAGCGCTTGTGAGGGGGCATCGTTGGGTTTTAGTCGGTAGGCCGCGGTTTCTGCCCCCAGTGGCCGCGGAGAGTCCGACATAACCGTTATTATAACCTCGCGCTTGGGTATGCGTTATGCATACCCAAGCGCGAGGTATGCATAACGCATTTCCCAACGTTAAAAAAAAGGTCTTGAAATTTTATAAGGGAGTGCCCCAATAAAACTTCAAGGCCTATTATGGAATAGTTTGTGACCCATATAGAGACAATCCATGTTGCGTCTTTTTTCACCAACACAAAATAATTTTTATAATAAGAAATGAGATTTACTCAATCCAATTGAGGTATTTATTGGGTTAATGTGTAACCCAACAACTATAAAGATGACTTTGACGAAGTGGATTACTTTGACAGTTAGTATAGTACACTTGACTGTCAAAGTAATCCATCACAGAGTAAAGTTATTATAGAATTTTAAAGGACGGGATGACAAAGTAATAAGTTTATCAACTTAAATTTTTTGTAACTTTCTACAATATAACTGTATAACATAAATATTACTAACAACATGATTAAATCATACTCATCTATAAAATTCGTAATATACGTAATATTATAATCTGTAGAAAACTTGCAAAGAATGAATACATTTTTCATCCAACTTAACAAATGACAATTTAACAATTTTACTAGCTGAGATAGACTTCGAGCCGTCAAATGATACATTTGAATGTAATATTCAATATTATTAGTAGATTATTAAGCAAGGGGATAAAGCAGTGTCTTATGTCACGGGTGTGGACTTGAATTGCGAGCGTAACGAAGGACTTTATACTTAACATCCGAGCGCAGCGATACGCTCAGGACTGCTTTATCTCCGAGGAAAATACTCCACTTTTCACACCACCTTCGAGGAAATAGAAATAAATATAAAAGAAAAAAAATATTTTGAAGTCGGTGCCAAACGATGATCTGCTGATAGTCTTAAAATCTGTCACCGACTTCAATATAGAAGTGTGATGTTGTCTGTACCTAATCTTATATTATTTTTAACTTTTCAGTCTTGTCGAAGTCGGTTTTTATTTTTTGTAAAATATTTTTATTTTTTAGTGAATGTAATCTTTTTAGTGAAAGAAACCCTAATTTGATACCAGGTATTATATTAGCGTTTCCCTCGATTTTCATGGGATCCCATCATCAGATCCTGACTTTGGTAACCTTGGGACCACCCCAGGAGTATACTCTATCAAATACAAATCTATCAATCTATCAATTAAAAATCGGTTCACAATTGCCGGAGTAATCGAGTAACATACACAAAAAAAAACACTGGACACCTTAAAATTTAAGGGTTTCCCTCGATTTTCATGAGATCCCATCATCAGATCCTAACTTTGGTGACCATGGAACCACCCTTGGAGTATATTCTATTGAGTACAAAAAGAATTTAGAAAATCGGTCTACAATTGGCGGCGTAATCGCGTAACATACACACAAAAAAAACACGCATCGAATTGAGAACCTCCTCCTTTTTTGAAGTCGTTTAAATTTCAACCTGACTTTACTGACCTTGGGACCACCCCAAGAGTATAATCTATCAAATACAAAAATAATTTTGAAAATCGGCCCACATTGGCGGAGTAATCGCGTAACATACACACAAAACACGTCGGACAAACCTTAAAATTTAAGGGTATTCCTCGATTTTCATTAGATTCCATTATCAGATCCTAACCTTGGGTGCCAAGGGACCATCCTTGGAGTATACTCTATCGAATAAAAAAAGAATTTTGAAAATCAGTCCACAATTGGCGGCGTAATCGCGTAACATACACACAAAAAAATACAAACGCATCGAATTGAGAACCAACCGACTTCACTTACTTACAACCGACTTAACCGACTTCAAAAAAGGAGGAGGCCTTTTTTGGAGTCGGTTAAAAGGCACTAATCTTCTGTATTAAAAAACCGGCCAAGTGCGTGTCGGGCCACGCGTAGTGTAGGGTTCCGTAGTTGCAAATGCCAACTTTCAGTTCACACTCACACCTCACAACACGTTGCTATTAAATTAGGCATTATTATTATTATTAAAGTTACAATGATTTTTTTTCCTTAACTTCACGTGGTTCGTAAATCTATATTCAGTACTAATTTTCAATGAAATTTTACTTTTCCGAGTACATTTTATAAGTTAGTCGTCTATAAGTTTTTAGTTTGTACTAAGTACTCAACTCTGATAGTTTTCCTTGAAACTTTGTTATATATACTACTGTTGTAATTTTTTCACGTGCCCATATAATATAACCGTTTACCAGCTAGAGAGGGGGGGACACTTACCTCTAACAAAAATTTGCAATTTAAAACCAAATATTTCAGAAACGGATCCCTAAATCGAAAAATGATGTTCTGTTAGTTGAGAAAAAAAAACTTTACTAGTATGGGAGCTACCCTAAAAAAATTTTTTTCAATGTTATTTTATGTTATTTTACATAACAAATTACAGCTTTCTAGTATTAATAGTCTCTGAGTAAAACCGCGGACAGACAGACAGACAGACAGACATGGCGAAACAAGGAACCCTTAAAAAAACTATACAGATGAAGTGACTGTATGTGCTTAAATCCATTTGCTTTTTTAACCTGAAAAGCTAAAACCTACACAAATGTGATTTTATAATACATAATTTTTTCATATACGAGTAAGTATGTTAGTGTCTTCACGTATTTTTGAGTATATGTATATGTAATCATTATTTTTATTCGCTTAATAATATAAGATGGATTTCTATCAAAATTTAAGTCTTTTTTTTTCGTGTTCCAAATATAAACTAACTATCCCAGGGAAAGAAGGGAATTCAGTAGGTACAATATTGAATTCCTGTTTTTTAGAGGTTTTTAATGACTTTTGTTGGGTTGACATGACACAGAATATAATTATAGTTTTTGAGCAGGTGGTGCGAAAAATATAACTAATTAGAATTATCACTGACATTATTTTGATGAAAGTCGTGAGACCAATAATGATGACAAATCGAGACAAAATGTTCCAATTGGTTTAGTTTGAGATGGGAAAAAGGTTAAATGTTTATGTTTTTTTCCGATAAATTTTCTTTTTAATTTTTTTTGCATAAACATTCTTTATACCTTGAAAAATAAATATTTGAAGAAAAAAGTACCGGTATAGTCTCTTTTTTATCACATTCATGTGATCAATTTTTATTGTTTCAAAAAGAAATCTCTACGGGTACTTATAGAAGTTTCATTTTCCAACAGGTGAAGCTATTGATAGATCTTTTATTACAAGCAATAGGAAGGAATATAAGACAAACTAATAGAGATATACCTAGTCATCCTTTTTGAGAAACTTTTACGGTGGATCGCAAAATTGAAAACGAATTGAATCGACATTAGTTTTGTTCTGGCATAGGTAATTTATATATATTTATATATATAAAAAGTATACAAACCAGAGGCCCTACCGCCTAACACACAGCAATGCACTCGTTATCATTTTAATGTCATAGATGGCATTAGAGCCATAGTTTTAATGTCACAGGTAAGATTGCCAGGTGCCCGGGACCCACCGGGATTGTCCCGGAATGAGAGCAAATGTCCCGGGTCCCGGAATTGTGAAAAATGTCCCGGAAAATTTCGACCGAAAAACGACCAAATATGGGCAAAGTTCACGAGGAAAGAGAATTGTCCCAACCTTGGCTGGTTTCGTTTATTTTGTTCATTCCTATTAGCAATGCCTTTTGCGAAAGAATTTTTAATTTAATGGGCCACTTATGGACAAATAACGAAAGCGCCTGTCCATGGATATGGTTAAGGCGGAACTCCAAACAAAACTTTATTTTAATTTCAGCAAATTTTTTAAAATACTTGGGGGACCCGATGGGCAAAAATTCTAGAAGCCGGAAAAATGATAAATACATATGAAAAAAATCGTTTTAAAATTTGTTTTTTGTCCCGGAATCGACGACAGCAAATCTGGCAACCCTATCACAGGTGACAATAGAATGATAGCGAATGCATCGCTATGAGTTAGGCGGTAGTCTGGCACACGAAACATGAGCTTGGAAAAAAGCGGCAAATTCAAAAATTCTAGCTCTGGTAATACTGTCTACAGAAGGTAAAATACATTTTGATACTTGAAATATTCTAATATTTTTTTATTTATGTAGTAATTTAGAATGTTGAATTTGTGAAAGGATTGTCTTTTTTTTCCTTTTTTTCCTATACCTATATTCTACTGTATATAGTAGGAAAAAAAGGAGTTGATACTTTTTTAAATTAAATATTAGGTAATGTTTAGTTTCAATGAACTTCCAACAATGAACCTTTTATAAGAAATCGCTGTATTTGGATTTCATGAATGTTAAAATTACTTAATATCTGTAATATTTCGACAGAAATTAAGAAAAAAAATATTATGAAATTGTTTATTACAAAGTATCAAAATCACCATGTGTTGCTACTTGAAAAAATGTCAGGTTCATCTTTCATTAGCCAGACTCTAGCCCCCCAGGTGAGGATTATCTGCGTGCTGCGTGGTTACTTATTAATTTAATATTTTTTTTTGGTTTAAATATTAAAATAAGGTGTACCGTTTGATTTTGATTCTTACTGTCGAGTGTTTAAACTCGACAGTAAGAATCAAAACGGTTCAAATAATAATTCTTATAATTAATTTAGAAGAAAAGTAATAATTTACAGCTTTGCAGTAATATCGCGAAAATCAGATTTGAATAAACAGATTATTTCTAAAATTGCAAAAAGTATTTTTCATCTAGGATTTGTTGTTAAAGTCCTAGGCGTTATAAATTGTTTATCGATCGATATAAATCCGTCTATCCAAGCTCACATTTTTGATAGTTACAAATTTTATGAATGTCCTAACTTTAACTTTTGAAAAATAGAACCAATCATTAAATTAAAAGGTGGTTAATCCATAGCCTCGGTGGCTTTCTACGAGTCCTCGGTATGCTTTCAACTCACCAGACGATCTCCGGTGTGAAACGTCACTCGCGGTTAGCCAGGCCACATGCGATCAAGGCAGCGGCCGGCGCACAACTGGCTGCACAATGTTTTGGTTACCACTTGGTGCTTGTGACATGCTCTTGCAGAGATAGGCGTGTCTCCAGAGAAAGATACGATGCAAGCTATATCTAAGCTATGCTAGAACACGTGAAGGTCAGGGCAGATTTAAATAATGATTCTATTTTTATATGAATTTGTGCAAACAAGTAGACTGCTTACCTGCTGTCACCTTATGGTCACACGGCAACGCGCCAGATACATATTGACCTTAAGAGCTCTTATGACACCCGCAATAGGTAGTTTTCGTAGTGCAAATGTAAAGCTTGACATATTGCTTACTGTACATGATATTCCTACGCGACCCTAACACGGACCACAATGTACGTTTCCAACTTACGACGTAAGACGTATTCAGTAATTAGTGAAATTAGTCTGACGTATCCTTCAAACTGGAATAAAGCAATGCTGCCGGCATATTGTTTTGTTCCATAGTTTGCTTCTTTGATGTAGTAAATAGGTAATAAAGAGGGATACGCGCAGACGCAACTCAAATACAGTCCCCAGTATAAGAATGATTCCATCCATTAAATTTAAATTTTATTTTTAGTTTCTAAACCTTAAATAATTATTTATTTAATTTGCAACGTGTCATCCACAATTTCAAGAGCATCGATGGCGCTGTGGAGTCGACACTGGCCTTCTAATCTGGATATCCGGGGTTCGATCCTGCTATGTTTTAATGTGTGTTTAGAATTTCATTTGTAAGTACATTTGTCCGACGCTCCTACGGTGAAGGAAAACATCGTGAGGCAACTTGCATACATCTGCGAAGAAATTAAAAGGTACAGGTATGTGAAATCGACCAATCCGCACTGGGCCCGCTTGGTTGAGTAAGGTCTTTTTTTCGGGGGGAAATGCGTAACCGTACCGTACCCACTGTTGGCTAGACGGCGAGCGTGTGTGGGGCTCTCCCGGTAGAGTGCCAGGCCTACCCACTAAAATTCTCCGGTGTTCTCCCTGCCCTTATGGCCGCGCTAGGTAAGGTCCACACTGCGACTCCACTACCCACGCGCCCGGGCAAGCCCGACCAACTGGTTGGGCTATCGCCAAATTGCTCGAGAACACCAGGGCAATAAAAATAATATAATAGACGAGCATCGCTTGTGCGAAAATAGACTAAGGCCTAACCACCCTAACTGAGGGTAGGCTCGAGCTCCTCGGTGGGGACGTATATGAGTTGTGATGATGACGATCCACAATTTCCAACAATATAACCCCCTAAAATTGCTTACTTCCAAAGAAGTGTCAATTTCGGGATAGAAATAGATAGTCATGTAGATATCGTCATCTTTTATCACAGTAGGTCCTACGTGGTTCATGAAAATACATCTAATATTTTTTGCCTCAACCACACATTTATACAAATGTTCGCTTTTATCTTAAATGTGTTGGATAGGGCTGTAGTGTGAGGGGATTCGATCAATGATTTACAGAATCCAAACAATTCTCACCTGCTCACAGTGATCTGCACATTCTAGCGCTCCCCACCACTATGCACTTTATCATCAGCATGGTGGGTGATAGCCTAAATCCCCTTTTCCTGGTGGACGCTTTATCCAGTAGTGACGTTATGGCTGAGACGAATTTAACATTTGGATAAGTAATTTTGAAGCAAGACGATTTAAAAATGTACATTTAAGCTATACATATTTTATATCTCCTGCTACACGTGGACGACCAGAATATCACCAATATTTACCTAGTGGTTTCATGCCGTCGCCAGCAGCAATTAGTCACGAAGGGATCTTGCGACGGTCTTGGTCCTAGATCTTTCAGGCCTGGTAATTAATGATGATACAACTACCGCTGTGATGTCGTCAGTCATGCCGCACGCATATTTATTTACCTACTCATTATGAACCTGTTTTCAGACGACAAACACATGGTACAGATTAGTATATATTTTAATACATGGTAACGTAATAATAACCGGTTCGTTTGAAAGTAGTGGACGAATAGGAGCACAATAATTACGACGATTGTGTCCACCTCAGTGTAGTCTAGTGTGGCAACAATGACTGCCAAGTTGCCAACGCATTATGTTATGGTGCTTGTAGGGGTTGGAAATTTTACCACATGTACTTTGGCTACATGTGGACATGGACAGTCTGCTTGCTAGAGTTTGTTGTCATGAAATCATGATGCTTCAACTTTTAAATAAAAGAAAAATAAATGGTTTTTCTTTCTTTCTTTTAAAATAGTTTTGGTATATTTACAAAAAGTCAGGTGAGAAAACGTATATAAAAAGAAATTAAAAATTAACCAGTCTGTCTAGATAGACAATCACTTTATCATTATCACTTGCATGTGATGATATTGAGTAAGGATGTATATAAGTTAAGGTCACAAGGCCAGCATGGTGGAAAAAGGACCAAATCCCCCCTATTGGTCCAGCAGTGCGCGTGTTATGGCTGAAATGATGGTGATGTATATAAATACTACATATTACTTAAAATAATACCGTAAAATATACCACATTTTAAATAATAATTATAATTTGAGCTCTGAAGCACCTAGAATAGAATGTTTATTATGGATTCGCAGACTCAGGGACGCTATTAAAATTACAATTTACGACGCTGATAACAATATCGTTAAGTTTAATTTGCGCTTGCGCATGAGGTTTAATTGTTTACGAATATAACCTATCGGTATACTGGTGCGATTTGAATTGATAGAAGACTCATTGTGAGATTGTTAATTTAGAAGAACTTATGTCTGATGGTGAATGACGATAAAAACTTATTCTCTTTTCTTGAAGCCTAGCTACAGAAATGTCACATGCTAACTTTTCCGTAGTCGTTCCGCAGAAAAAAGTGTATGGAGATAACACTAGCTTGAGGTTGTCAGAGACTAATGTCATTTCCATACATTTTTTCTGCGGAACGACTGCGGCAAAGTTAGCGTGTGGTGTTTGTCTAGGGGGGCAGGGCTGTTAAGACCTTAGGGGGTGAGTTCGGTGAATCGACCTTCGATCCCGAACGTTCATCGAGGCGGAGAGGTTTCGGAGGGTGCCTTAACCGGGTATGGGGTCATCGGCGGAATGCGCCACTGGAGGACCAGAGTTCCGGCAGACACAATGGATCTTCAACTTTTAAATAAAAGAAAAATAAATGGTTTTTCTTTCTTTCTTTTAAAATAGTTTTAGTATATTTACAAAAAGTCAGGTGAGAAAACGTATATAAAAAGAAATTAAAAATTAACCAGTCTGTCTAGATAGACAATCACTTTATCATTATCACTTGCATGTGATGATATTGAGTAAGGATGTATATAAGTTACACTAGCTGCGGTAAAAATAGCTTGAGGTTGCCAGAGACTAATGTCATTTCCATACATTTTTCTGCGGAACGACTGCGGCAAAGTTAGCGTGTGGTGTTTGTCTAGGGGGGCAGGGCTGTTAAGACCTTAGGGGGTGAGTTCGGTGAATCGACCTTCGATCCCGAACGTTCATCGAGGCGGAGAGGTTTCGGAGGGTGCCTTAACCGGGTAAGGGGTCATCGGCGGAATGCGCCACTGGAGGACCAGAGTTCCGGCAGACACAATGGATCTTCTAGTCAATTAAGCCCTAGCATTTAATAATAGGACTATCTCGCCTTTGATTCATTAAATCAATACTTCTGTTTGCTACTATGACAATAACTTTAGGTGAAGATGGCGATAGTCACCTAGGTAATGAGATAAAGTCATACCACAGCTATATGGGAGATGCTGTCAGCACATCCAGTCTTGATGGCTTAGGTTTCGAGTCGGCAAAGACCAAATTTTCAAAGAGAAACTTCTTTTGCATCGCCTCAAATTTTTTCGTCCATCTATCGCATGTCGCATTACACAAAAGTATAAGATCTTTAATTTCACTATTTCATTTAAGTAGGCCAGGATCTGCCAGGATTGGTCTGTGCGTTAGATCTTCGACTTTACATCTGTGTAGCAGTGGTTCGATTCTGGTGTGAAGGGTTTTTTTCATAATTTGTTTATTTTTATTATTTTGATTGCTTTTTTGATTGTTATTTATTTTATTAATTAGAGTTTATTTATATTTTTCTTTTCAGAAGAAAAAGATTTAAGTTAAGCTTAAAACGTGATTTTAATACTTTAAATAGAATAATTTTTCCAAAATTTTCAGTAAAATTTCTTTTTTACGAGGGGAATGCTTTTACTCACGGTGTGTGGGACACCGCGGCAGAGTGCCGCAACTACCCACTAAACCCCTTGGAAACACCTCTCTGGTCATTTTAGAGCGGCTGTGAGCATGCGCATAGCGCTGCGCTCACGTGAGCCAGCTCGGCCTAGCCCGTAGACTATCCTCTCTGCCAGAGACATGAGAGCAGCTTGTGTCCCAGAGCTGCTCCCGTCATAGGGGTCGAGTGTAATACAGGCACCACGGCGCCCAATCGCGTTGCCCGCCGCCCCCACTAAGGTGGCGGGATCGGGGCGTTTTAGCCCCTTCTTCGCCACCGTAACCTTCGACGCCTTCTCGCACTGGCGAGGGGGTCCGCCTCACGAGCTCTCTCGTGGCGCTCCTTTGTCTCCATGACCACATAACAAAAGTAAGAAACAGCATCCCAGGCCGCCCGCTCGGTGAGCATAGCTCTAACTGCAGCGGGCAATGAGAGGTCAATACCAATTACGGATATAAGATCACCGCACTGAGAAGTCGATGCAGGACAATGCACAAGAGTGTGTAGCGTGGTGTCTTCGTACGCCCCGCAATGTTCAGTTAAATGCCTACGATCCGAAAAAAAAGTTTCACTTGCATTGTGGTTCTTTTATACAACCTGATTGAAAAACAAGCAGACATATAGATACTGTGGGATTTGCATATGTACAATCCATATTTTGCATATCTACAATCCCCGTAAGTACGTTGCCAACATGTAATATAAAATGTCAAGTAAAAGACTACCCAGTAATGTCACAGCTTCCATCAAACCGGAACACAGCTATGCAAGCAGAAATAGGTAAGATAGAGGTGCCCGCGCAGACGATTTTTCGAGTAATACTGTGTCTCTCTCTGGTTAATGACTAGACGCAAGTGTCGTAGTATCATTCTTTCTTTCTGTGGATATCGTACTCGTAGGTACCGACAAAGGGAGCTTTGCAGACCAATTAGGATAAGATGGGCAGTATGCCAGTTTACTGTGCATCATGCATATTATGTTGTATAAAAATACCAATCGACTAAGTATTGCTGATCCTCTTGTAGCTAGGTAACTATTCTACGAGCGTTCCTTAGCTCGTTGCATTTTCTCCAGCTGAGCATCCGGCCCCGGCATCCGGCCGTCGGTTCCGTGTTGCATTCGTGACTAATTAAGCGATTAAGGCCGCCACTTAATTAGCCGACGGGAGCTAAATGAAGACGCTCAAGGGCGATTGACATATTCTGCGGTTAGACTTGGCAATGGCAAGTCTATTGGAAGTAGGTTTTTTAAAAAGTTTGTAATTCAACACCGAAAATAACACTTTCTACACCTCACGTTTTTATAGATCACCTGTAGGCTACCTTTACTAATAACCTGTATGTGGCTTAAAGTGGATTTATGATTTTTTAAATACACGATCAATGTTTTATTATTTTTTTGCTTTATTCTTGGATTTGAAAAATAAATTTGACCCGGCTATCCTGAATGTTTCGGCTCAATAATTTATCAGAAATTGATAGAATTGGGCAAAGCCTAGGTAAACAAACAAGAAAGTAAATTAATAATATAAATAAGTAAGGAAACAAATAAAGAGTTACTGAATGAATAATTACACATTACAAAAACAAAACATACTTCTACAATATTATTACCTAACTATATAAACTTTAAAATGAGCTATGAAAGTTTTCGAGGTTATTTTATATTTTATGGTTACATATGTTTTAATATTATCAAAGTATTTAAAAGGATCACTTAAGCCTTACCTAAACTCATTATTATTCTAGTCTACTTTTAGATATATTCAAAGTTAAATAAACAACAATAATAAGTAGTTAAAGAAAATAAAATAAGTAATTTTTTAGACGGTTTTATTGAACAGGAAGATAATGATGATATAGATAAAGTACTAAAGGCAAAAAAATAATTAGGTAGGTCTTTGGCACCAGTCATCGCACCCATTTCTTCATCAATCTAAACTCTAGAGTCTAGACTGCTGAGGAAGTGGGTGTAATTCTAGAGCATTGATCAGACGCAAAAATAAAATCGTAGGACGCGTGAAATTTCATGAAATTTCTATTTACATAAAATGTACTAAATATACCTACATAGAATAATATTTACTGTACTTACTATATCTACTATTTACATAATATCTACTCAGGTAACGCTTGACCAACATGCAGCATATTGAAAAAAGATGAAAATGTTATCATAAGTTTGAAATGAAAGCTGTAAAGAAGAAACTGTAGAAGGTAAATTATTGCTCATGCTTAAAGTAAATTGTTTGATGGGTCAATTATTTCTAATACTTACAAAAAATGTTTCTTGACGAAGAAAAAAATATGAATTAAGACTACTTCGGCTTAACAAAGAAAAAATATCAATATAGTAAAGAGCTCGGTTCTAATCGCCCTAGTTTAGGGTAGGCTCGAGCCCCTCGGTGGGGACGTATATGAGCTGTTGATGAAAGAGCTCGGTAGCCTAGTTGGTTAAGGCGTCAACACGGTATGTTGGAGACGCGGCTTCTATTCGTCTGTAATATGAATCTTGAAATTGTAAGTAATCTTGCAAGTTAAATTTGTCCCATTTCCCGGTTTCCGGTTAAGCTCAAATTTTGCATGAATATGTATATTGCGTGACAATGCAATATTATGATAACATGGAGCTGATCTGATGCTGGAGCTGGATGGTGGCCATAGGAACTCCGCAATAAAACGACAATTCCATCGAGTTTGAGCTCGTTTGATTTGTATTGACGAGTACTTAAAAAAGTTTTTTTTTTATAATTTTTTACTTCCACCTGTCCCGGTGTCTGTAATGAAACCTTGCGAGTTAAATTTGACCCACTTCCTGGTTTCCGATTGAGCTGAAATTTTTCATGCATATGTATATCGCGCGACAATGTTATATTATGAAGACATGGAGCTGATCTAATACTGGTGCTGGAAGTTGGTCATAGGAACTCCGCAATAAAATGACACAACCCCATCGAGTTTGGGCTCGTTTGATTCGTATTGACGAGTATGTACTAAAAGCTGGTACCTATTTAAAAAAGTTTTTTTTTATAACTTGTTGTGATTGTTATTTTTGTATATTATAACGATTGCAAATGTTGGTCCTTTTATCAATGCTGTGTATTACCAGCGAAATGATAAATGAACAGAATAAAAGAAAATGTTGAGTTTTGCTATCTCCTTTTACAAAAAAATGAGAACCATATTATTTGTCCCATAATATCCACTTGATTTCATGTACATAGACTGGATACGTAGTATTGGAAACTCTTAGATCAGGTCTTAGATGACTAGATGAGGACGTGGAGAGCCGCTGGGATATGGGTAGCACTAGGTTTTTTGGCACATTCAGGACCCATAGGTTTGACAGAAATTATGAAATTCAAGCAATCAAGTGATCACTAATTATTCGGAAATAACTATCAGCAGAATCGCACACAGGTCACAAAATCGTGAAAAATCTCATTGTTTGAATTGTTACAATAATGGTTGCATGCTGCACGTTTGCTGATGCAATCGGCAAATTACATTATTAATTAGCTCAGTAGGTGTCAAATTGTTAAGAGTTGCGTGTGAGTCACGGCGCAGGGTAAATTGAGTGATGCCTTCACTCAATTTACCCTACACCGTGCACGCTATAAGCTGCCGATACATCCAGCGCAACTGTGGTAAGATTTTGATGTGAAACATCTATATCGGCGGCTCAGACCGACTGTTGGCGTGGCGACGCATACCGTGGCGACTCGTCGCCATGCTCAATGCTAGTGGCGAAGGCTGAATAATTTTGATGTTTCATATCCAGGCGTCCCGTGTTAGCTCACATTTTTTTTCATATGTACAACATGGAGAGCTGCCCGCCCAAAGACACAGTCACCCTCTCGTACAGTATGTGACATACATGCAATTCCTGCAAGATTCGCAATGCAACTCCCTCTGGTAAAAAAGATTACTGGCAATAACAAAATTTCGCAATTTTTCATAAAGTTTCAGGAACATAGCTTAGGTACTACTTTCAGTAGGTACAGTTTCAAGTAATGGTAGTGTCTCAATACCGGAATAGCCTACAGTGATGCTACAATTACAAGGTGGGGCAGAGACACAGAAATACTAATGTTGTTCGCTCCTTCTGCAGAGGGGTCTATATCCGCCCGCTATATACGATAATAAAGGGGAGGCTAAGGGGTTCCGTACCATTATAGGTATGTAGTATATGTATTTTATGTAGTTTATGTATTTTGTACGCATATTTACCTATTAACAACAAGTAGTATACGAGTATGTTTTCTATTATTATGTTAGAATTTCACAGTCCCGTCGTTTTATGTCTCCAATTAAACTTTCTTCTACTATACGTATACATATTAGGTTGCCTGGTAGAGATTGCCACTTTGGCAATAAGGCCGCCTTTTGTTATAAGGACTAGTTTTTTATGAAAATTCTTGTAACTATTTCTATTTCAATAAAGTTGTACATACATACTTACATAAATCGGAAGGTGCCAACTGGCGAGCTCTCGCGAGTTTTGCGCTCGCCAGTTGACGAATAAGTCATACATATTTATACAACATTAGACACTTTTTATTTGAATTAAGTAGGTATTTATTTTTAAAGTGAACATACTTAAATCTAAATATTCTGTAAATATTTCAAGCGTGTACCTACCTGTTCCCGTTATTAATATCGAGTAAAAAACAGAAAACAAACCACGTTTGTTCTATGGGAGCCCTCCTTAAATATTTATTTTATTCTGTTTTTAGTTAGTTATAATTATTTTAGTTAGTTATTTATTGTTATAGCGGCGACAGAAATACATCATCTGTGAAAATTTCAACAGTCTAGCTATTACGGTTCATGAGATACAGCCTGGTGACAGACAGACGGACAGCGGAGTCTTAGTAATAGGGTCCCGTTTTTACTCGTTGGGTACGGAACCCTAAAAAGGAGCAATTCCCATGGTTCTTTTTCCGCATAGACTTTCACTACAAATTTAACGTGTCCTACCATAGATTTATTTTAGTGACCAGCTAACACCCGTGTTTCCTTGGTTATTGTGTTTTTCGGCCGGAAAACGCGAGGTCAGCGGCCATTTCCTCATGAATCGCGAAATAATTTGCGAATTTCGAGGCGCTACTGGCTTGTAGTCCCACGGGTCTCGTATCCTTACCCGCCACAGAATCCGAAATCTGATCTGCTTTTTAAAATTTCCCCAACAATAAAAACCCAACAAAGTTTTCCCCGATTATAGAATTAACGGGATTCCGTGATCCACAATAGCACCTGTAACCGACTCGGCCAACGAGGTAATGAAGTCAGTATTTTGGTATGGTTACAAAGAAAACAAGTAGGAAGACTGGTTCAATTCGATATTTACAATTAGACTACATATAAGGTATACATATGTATATGTTTAGTTCACATATCACTATTTGGGTTTTTTAACCGACGAAAAGAAGGAGGTGTTTCTCAATCCGACCGATAGAACAATCAAAGCGATGTATATTTTTTTATATATGTTCAGCCTTCTCTCCATTATTTATGAACCGATTTTGATGTTTTTTATTACTTAGATAGGATAATGCCTCTAGAGTGATCCCATATTTGGATGTCAGGATCTGATGATGGGATCTTGGAGAAATCATGGGCAACTCTCAAATTTTGTAGGTACGTTTCAGACAGTCATATTTTCATCAAAGTTATGCAACTATTTGCGTCCGTCTTGGTGATGGAAGGTATAACTCCTTAGCGGTTAAGAGTTGGAGCACGAGTCTTTAAATATTATAGACCAATACCTGTATCTTGTATTCTTTCAGGTTATAGGTGAGCTGATGATGTAAGGTAGAACTCCTTACGGGCAGCAGTTAGAGTTAATATCATATGCACATAATGTACAATGTATTAAAAGGTAGTCGTTGTCAGAGCTGTTCACAGCTGTGCTGGAGGATGTATTTAAGCTTTTGGACTGAAGAGGACTTGGCATTAACATAAACGGCGAGTACATGACTCACTTTTGTTTTGCCGATGATATCGCGGTCATGGCTGAGACCGTGGAAGATATAGGCACAATGCTCGAAGACCTCTGTAGAGTTTCCCAACAAGTGGGTCTTAAAATGAACATGGACAAGACCAAAATAATGGTGAATTCCCATGTAGTACCCACTCCTGTAAAGGTTGGCGGCTCTACACTGGAAGTTGTTGATGCAAATAGTCTAGCTCGGTAAGTCCAACTTCCAGAAAGAGGTAAATCGACGATTCCAACTTGGCTGGGCAGCGTTCGGGAAGCTACGCAGCATATTCTCGGCCAATCTACCGCAGTGTCTTAAGACGATAGTCTTCAATTCGTGCGTGTTGCCAGTGATGACGTACGGAACTGAGACGTGGCCGTTTACAATGAGTCTCATCAGAAGGCTCAATGTTACTGAAAGGGCAATGGAGAGGGCTATGTTCGGGGTTTCTCTACACGATCGCATCAGAAGTGAAGAAATTCGTAGAACTAGAGTCACCGACATAGCCCAAAGAATTGCAAACCTAAGTGGCAGTGGGCAGGACACATAGCTCGCGGGACTGACGGCCGTTGGGGCGGAAAGGTCCTTGAGTGCGGCCGCGTACCGGGAGACGCAGCGTTGGTAGGCCCCCCACAAGGTGGACCGACGATCCCGTAAAGGTCACGGGAAGCCGTTGGATGCGGGAGGCGCGGGACCGATCGGTTTGGAGGTGGGCATCTCTTGGCTGAAACGATGATGATGATGAGTTGTCAGAGTATTAAAGGATAATATTAAAAGAGTAATAAAAAAAATATTTATATGTATAAAAGAAGTTTATGTAAATTATTATTAAATTTTTTGCTTTTTGTTCTTTATCGTTTCGTCGTTCTGATTTGTTGTTTCGTAGGCAAGCCTTTGACTTTGCGTTAGACATTACAAAGCAGTTTAAGAACTGAGTACTCGTATGTATGAGTACTACTGCTCTTACTAGTATGTTGTTATTTGCCTTAACTTTACTACGAGTATAGTAGCTTACTTGTAGGTAATCAATTTAAACAAAAAATGACGGGTTGCACTCCGGGAGTGCCGGCAGAAGTGAAAACTTAAGTATTAACGTTGTGCGTTTTGGATATTTTGGAATGGTTATGGAATAATTTTGCACGAATTGCTTAAATTATCAGAATAAAAGTACTATCTTTTATGTGGTAGAATACAATATTTATTTATTGCGCTATCGTACACAAACATGACAATTTATATTACATTAAAAAGTTTATCCCTCAGAAAAATCAACTTCCTGTTGTAACGTTGTGCGTATACATAATTATATAACTAGTAATAATTAATCAAAATATTTACAATTAAATTAAAAATATAATCAAAACAGACATTAATATAGTACTTAAAAACGTAATTTTATAACAAATAAATAATATTTAATTTATACTAACTTACCTATTTAATATCTACAACAAAATCAAATAAAAGCACAATTTAGATTTTTCCTAACAAAGTAAATAAATTGATTAAAACTGTCTCAAGTGACGTGTGACTTCCAGTACTTTTGCCAGCCGCTATTGTTCTCGGCCGGCTTACGTGGACCCCTCACCGCACCTCGACAGTTCCTGCGGCCATTTCAATTTTAATTGGTCTTACGAATTTTCGATCAGGGTCACGTGTCCTGACGCGAGTTTAACATTTTTTACCCATTACAAAAAAAGTGTACAACGCCGCTAAAGAAGTTCTCACTTCAAAAATCTAAATCATTATTGTGTTATGTAGAGAAAATAACGTATATTTTCGAAAATGTTATAAGTACCTATACAGTATAGTGTTCAGTGACAAATGACAATATATTGTACTTGATTTCAGCCGCTAGTCCGTGGGCCCACAGCTGAAAAAAATTATTACCTCGACCGACATTGACACTTCGTGTCCTTGTTGTAGGTAGGTGAGGGGCGA
The DNA here is from genome assembly GCA_963935595.1 of Schoenobius gigantellus. NCBI lineage: Eukaryota > Metazoa > Arthropoda > Insecta > Lepidoptera > Crambidae > Schoenobius > Schoenobius gigantellus. The sequence continues at coordinate 20,188,646 of OZ012543.1, forward strand.
CTTTTTTGGCACCCCTCCAAAGGCAGTATTTTGGTACCAGAAAAAAATTATTACCTCATCAAAATAATTATTTTAAATGAAAGTTTTTTTATGTAAAAAACGAAACAAATATATTAAGACATTTTGGCCCGAGCATGGCGAAGTTCAGGCTGACATGCCATGAAGCCTAAATTATTACTTCACTGCTAATCTTTTGTAAAATCGCTTTTTGTTTTGTTTTTGTTTAAATTAAACTAAGTGGTAAACTTGTTCCACAATATTTTGGGGTCAGTTTGTTGATGTTCAATACCCCAAAGTGGAGGGATAGCCTCCCCATTACCCAGCCCTCTATCTCGCTATCAGCAGTTTGCCCGATTCAGCAAAAATAACAAATACATACACAAAGTATCAAAGGTGAGGTTATACATTATCTTTTTTGCCAGTGGGACAACGGACTATACATTACATACAATTTGTTTCCCAGGACATAAAATATGTATAAAAAGATTTTTTTCATCAGTGTAACAGTATTCATCGACGCAATACCTACCTAAAACCCGACACTACACCAACAATAACTGTAATGAAGTAAATGCAGTAGGCCAATGCGTCTTCGTCTAAAGTAAAGAGAGACCCAAATCCACTAGTGGGACGCACATAATGTTTTATGGAACAATCGACAAAAGCTGAATTATATTCATTAATTTGAATGACATTCAGCTTCCGTTTTCTTTCAGCTTAAATTCATTGCGGTCAATTTCTTCAGAATCCTTTTTTAATGTAATGTTTCCTTCTTATTAATTGGACTGTTTATTTGGACTGTTTTTAACTATGTTAAAAATCCTTAATCTAGTGAATATTTCTTAAATAGATACACTTATTAATAACAAATACGTTTACTGAAAATCAGCATTTACATTATATGAATTAAAAGCTTTGTAACTGCCATCTATCGACGTTTATATGAAACAAACAGGCAGAGATAAACACAATAATATTGCTCTTGCTTTGAGTACGACTCTTTTAGTAAGCAAGTATGTAGTTCTGTCTAACAACTTTAGATGTCACTAAAACTGAAATATTTACTATAATTTAATTTGTTTTTATAAGGAGTTAAAACTAAAAAGCTGGTAATATAATAATATCATGTAAATAAGGGCACGGAATAAGAGTCTGTGGAGTAAATAAAAAATTAAAATAAAAAAATGAAAACTGTGTTATTAAATAAATTGTTCAATAATCATAATAAAAAATGGTTTGCTCATATTGAATGCAAGATTTGCAAGAATATACTTCGGCGGAATGCATTGATAGCCGAATAAGATAATTATAATTAATGTAATGTGAAAGTTAAAATCCACCAAAAACATTTTCACGTCCGTAAAATGTTGCCAAGATCTTATGGAGAAGTTATGAAAAAGTTATGGCTTGCAGTGTCTTGCACTGTCAAAAAGTTATCTGCCCCCTAATTAACCATGATCGCTCAAAACAACATCTAAACCGCATTGAGACCTAGATGGCGCTATACCTAGCAAGATCGGTATCTCTGTTACGATATTGCTTTAACCTTGTTATAAGCGATCATGGTAAAGCCCCAGATCTCATAGTCAAGCTTCTAACTCTACACGCCCTAAATTCACAAACTCTACACTTTAGTCAAAATATATGGCTTGGCCGTTTCGATGTTCTTAAAGGTTCTGTCGAATTGTTACTAATAGGAATGAAATTTATCAATTATATCCCAAGAGTTGATGGAAAAGTTTCAAATTATTAGCTACAAGCTGCTGCCTGCGACTTCATCTGCGTCCCCAGGGATCTCATTAAAATTCAAGATAAAAAGTAGCCGATATCCTTCCAAAGGCTTAAGCTGTCTCCATACCAAATATCATTTAGATAAGTTCAGTGGTTTAGGCGTGAAAGCGCTCAAAAACAAACTCACTTCCACATTTATAATATTGGTATGATGTTGGCTCGTACACGCATGTATGGGATTGAATAATGTGCCACCAAAAAAGACATAAAAGTTTTTGATTGCCAAACCGAGCAAAATCATGTTACGCCTAATCACTTCCAGACTTTACCTAGGTACCTAATAAAGGTTTTCTATGGACGATTGTATGATTGTATGAGGTTTGTTCACAGACTTAAACTTGGCTTTATTTTAGTTGAAATGCTTTATTTTGATAAAATTTAAAAATGACATATTTTCCATAGAAAAATGTCAAAATTTACCCGTCCGTAGCAAAAACGAATTATTTTTTGAATATAGAAATAATAAATAAATAAAAAATAAATAGGGGATAAATCAATACAATAAAAAAGAACGACTCGGGTAGAATTTTATTTGTTTGTGAAGCTATTCTTCTTAAAATTAAAAGAGTACAAGAGTATTACTATTCTGCCTAAGTCGATTTTTTTTCTTATAAGTATTTAAAAAATCCTTGCATCGACTTATTCACTTTCCAATATATTAGGCATTTTTATAGAATATTTAAAGTCATAAAATAAAAAGAAAGCTCTCCTCAAGTTTCTGAAAATAATTGCAAATATCAGAAACAAATATCAGAAATGCAAAAAAAACAACAATTCTATTTTGTCCAAATAATAATAATAGTTTACATCTCCCAAGCTTACATCACAATTATACATTGTATGCTCAGAATGATGACCGAGTCATACATGGCAGGTATTGCTGCGCAGGCTACGAAGGTCTACTGCTTGTTAAGATGCGCCGGCGCGGCGGTCAGCGGCCGTGGCCGGCGAGCCGTTGGCGAGACGAGGTCCGAACCCAGGGTCGACCAGGATTACTGATGACCTGCTCGTTGTGATGGTAAACAAGATTATTCATTCTGAACAGTCTATTTACTTACTAGATTTAGTAGGATATGAAAATCGAGACGAGTGCGGTACTAATAAAAAGATAACATCTACATTGGTACTTCTGATTGTTTTTGTTAAGTGTCACCAGTATAAGGCTAGAATTAAGGTAGAATATATAGAGAATGTAGGGTAAACAATAACTGTATAGGTCGAAACGAACCTCTTCCCTAACGTACCTATAGTCTGTATTTTTGTAACTAGGTAAAGCTCGTGTTCTCATCTAAACTTATCATCAACTTCTCTTGTGTGAACAATAAAAACAACGGTAATTTACTCTTTCACTAACTAAGAGGCATTCAAATTAATAAATAGTCGCTGTTGATTAATCGTATGGTTAAATTATCGGGTATATTTAGAGTATGTTCCCATATACTGCGCAGAGCTGATAGTGGTCTATAGCCACCTAATTAGCACTATCTGTGACCGTGCCAGGGGCTTTATGACGCGTACTCGATAACTGCTCCATAAACAACTGGGCTGTTCGATAGAGTTAATTACTGGAGTTTTTTACATTTAAAGATTAAAATTTGACCTCCATTTTTTGTTGGCGTTTGACTGTTTAATTAGATGACGAGTAATAAGAATTTCTCATTTATTGTTCATGTTACTACCGTTCTCACTCTTAGTATATTTCTTTTACACACACGTTACGGTGGAGCGTTCTCTCCTTACACACTTTACTGGTACCATTATAAACCATGCAACCTTCAGAACCTATTTATGAACTTTGTATTTTGCTAAATTCTTTTAAGCAACTACACAAAAAAATATTAAAAGAATAAAAACCAACTTCAAAAGGACAAAAATGTCAAACATAATACAAGGAGACACACAACACATACACAACATAACATTTTTTATTTTGAAGTCGGTGCAAATGATCGATGATCAAGAAATAAACTTTGCCACCGACTTCAAAATAAAAAAAGATATGTGTATATTTTTATTATGATTTTTATCTGTTTTGTGTTTTTGAAGTCGGTGTTTATTTTTTGATAATACAATATACTTATTCTTTAATTTAAAAACTTTTAAGTTAATTTCATTAATTTAATACCAACTCACCGAAGTAACTTGAAAGAATTCAATTTCAGTGGAGAGGGAGTGGAAAAACGACTGTCACGCTACTCCACTTCGACTCAGACAGTTGGGCGGTAAAGGCGGGCCCTACTGCACAGTTCGCCTTTCATGTCCGCCCTAGACATGGCCAGCCCTAAATTCTAATGCGCGTGGTAATAGGCCTTTCTGTCTGTGAATGCCGGTATTTTCTAGATCTAGATAATCTTTCACAGGCGTTAAAGCCCACAGCTGGCTGGCCTGCCCTGAGGTGGTCCGGAGAATTGGGCCTTCACAGTCCCTAGATCTCCTCGACAATGGATTAGATGGACATTGAGGTTGGTTTAGTGAGTATGTCCTGCACTCTGCGGGAGAAATCCCATACACGACGGTCATGGGTAGGTGCGATGTTCAAGACCATTCATCTCGCAGTGACAGTAAGCAATACACAAGTGGCTTCGGTCGCAAGCATCTATCTATAGGTTGTGGTAGCCATGTCATATCTTACTAAAATGTAATATCTGCGTAGGTGTACCATAAGTTAACTTTTTATATAGTCTGGGGAGGTGCTTATAAATCCCAATTTATAAGTATCGAGTGTGCTCAAAGATCTATACTAAAAGTCATGCTAAGGAAGAAGAAAATTTATAGCACTACTAAATTATACAGTGATGCTAATCTCTTAACTGTTAGACAACTATTTATACTAAAATGTGTCCTAAATGTGTGAAATTTATACTAAAAGTTCAAAGGGAAAACAAAATAGACCCAGAAATAAACCAACCAATGATAAGAACTGCATTTGTACAGCAACAATTCTCTAATCTTTATATTAGAATATATAATGGGGTAAGCAGACATATACATATATATACAACGACGTTAAACCAATGTAAAAAATCACTATTTATCCGGTTGAAGAAATTTGATTACGAGCAAACAGAACAGCTACTGGCTCGTTAATCAATTATTTAGGCACGTAGGTATATTTAATGAACTACGAGTAGTTTTGAGAAACGCAAATTTATGTTCCTAATATTAATTCCATATAGACGTGTTTTAAGGAATTTGTACTTCTAAAAGTTTAGCACACACAGACAATCTTACACACACACACTCACATACACCCAAACACACGTTTATTAGTTGGTTGTATTCCATAAGGATAAGTGTTCACTTTTGTTTTGTAAAAAATTATACTCGTATTTTTCGTATGGTAATGTCTAATGAAAGAGCGGGCCCCTCCTAACACAGGTTTTTAACTTAAAAGGAGAAGCCCAACCCCTGTAACTATTGCAATACCGTGGAAAAATAAAGATATTTTTGATTTTTTTTATAGGTATACAAGGTTATTTTTTAATTATCACAAAAAAATTGTGTGCTTGTTCAGACAAGCAAACTGAACAACTTTCACTATGGGACCAACTTTGAAATCGCAAAAAAAAGCTGTTCCATACATCTAGGTTCAGTGAATGTTGAACATTTGTATGGAACAGCTGATTTTTTTTTGCGATTTCAAAGTTGGTTCCATAGTGAAAGTTGATCAGATTGCTTGTCTGAACAAGCACACAAATTTTTTGTGATAATTAAAAAATCAACTTGTATATACAACTAAGTTGGCAAGCAAGCATACTGCCCACCTGATGGTAAGTGGTAACAGTCACCCATAATACATGTGGTTCTTGTAGGATTCGCAGCAAATCTGCAACCCCCAAGAACCACAGTGTACGTTGCCAACTTGTGACATCAGATGTAAAGTCACGGTACCCAGTAATTCACTGCCATATCTTACCCTTCAAACCGGAACACAGAAATCAAGCACTGCTCTTTTGCGACAGAAATATATAAGACGGAGGTACCCAAGCATCAGGTGACCCCGGTACAGAGTCTCCCTCCGGAACTTAGTGCCATACTGTCAGAAAAAAGTTAAAATTCCCATAGTTTTCTTATTCATAAGAAATCTTAACTTTTAAAGCACAATGTGTAACCGGTTTAGAAAAAAATCTAGCTTAAAATATAGGTATAAGCCATAAATGTTTAAATTGGCTTCGAAAGGTTATATTACAATTTATTATTTATGTATATTTTTTTGCGGTTTTGATCTTTTCGATATCAATAAATTAAAATCACGTGATTTATGCGGAATACACTGATTCAAAGCTCACTGGTCTGTAATAAATTTTATTTATGCAACGGTCACCCATTCAGTAAGTGACCATGACAAATATCACTTGACATTCGTAACCGAAACAATGGCGTGTAAGTGTTTGGAAGTCGTGACATATGTGTTGCGACCTTCCGACTCAATGATTCAGTGTTTGATCACGGGATTTTCGTGCGGGACATTCTTTGTGATTGTTATTCCTGTCAGCACAGAGTTCCGCGTTCGATGCTTGACGGGGGTAAACAGCGCGTCAGTGCGATGTCTTCTGTATCTTAAGTTTATAATTCTAATTTGATGTCTGTGTTTTTCAATACTATATTTGAAGATAAGGTCATTATTGTTTGAATAAAGACATACCTACCAAGGCAGTAAACCACCATACAGAGCACCAATCGGTTTCCTTAACATATTTCACAAAAAATATGATTATAAACAGTTTTATTTAGGGCAAGCTAATGTTTGTTGTTGTTGATTAAAATTTTCCCCTTCTGTGGACCGGTTGATTTGAAATCAGGTAGGTATACACGCCTTTAATTTTGATGTCAATATATTGTTATGTTTATGTACGTAGGAGGATAGGAGGAGGATAGGAGGAGGGATAGGAGTATGTTCAGTAGGTATCACTGTAAATCCAAAATGGCCGCTACCACAAAATGGCGAATTACATTTCAATCTTCTCAATAAGAGTATAAAATGAAGGGCTCGACCAGTAGACTACAGTACATTATAAAAAACTAAAAAACATAAAAATCAAAAATAGGTGAAAATACTTTTTCATCCCCCCATCTCGGAATGAGTATTTTTGCTATTCGATATCTGACCGCCAAAGCTGTTTTTATCCGCTTGAGGTTAAAGTAAATTTGAATTAAGAACATCGCGTGCAACTAGGTATATGATTTCAAAACATCATTAAACCTATTTACTTCCATCTCCATGGTGCCGAATTTATCATACAACTTTTTTTAAATTTGTTAAAAACTCAGACTCTGAACCTCCTTGGTGTACTTTTGTTTTTGATTTGCTTTGCGCGCGCCATTTTCTTTTGTCGTCGTATTATCTATCTTCTATATAAATAAAAATGGATCATCGAAATGTATGTACGCCCATAACTTTCTATCGACTGCACCAAATTGGATGATTCTTGGTTTTATGTACTCGTTATTGTTAGGACAAGGTTTGTGTAATATAAAAATTAAACAAACATTTCAGTAATTTACTTAAAAAATATGGCGATACAGTTAGCTAGCAGTTAGATAACATGGGTCAGCTAGTTATAAAGTTATAATTAAGAAACTTGAAAATAAGTTTAAAAAAAACGTATTATTTGTTATACATAATATAAATATTTTTCTGTAATACTTCCCTATCATAATGTTGAATATGTACCTAAACTAAAATAAAAGTATCTTGTGATTGTAAATGTTTTATTTTGCATTTAGTCATTTCCTTGCTGAGGGGGGATGAAAAGTTACGTGTTGCACTCGAGTGCAAAGATTTTTCACCTTGTGCTCTTTTGATTCCCTCGCTAACGCTCAGTCATCAAAGTTGAGCACGCGGTTAAAAAGCAACTTTGCACTCATGTATAACAAATAACTATTTTAGTTTAACGGTTTTATTGCAAAGAAAGATATTGATGATGTAGGTAGTGTACCAAAAGAAAAAAGGATAATTGACCAAACGCAATAATAAAATCGTAGGGCGTAGCGTAATTTTAGTAAATATACAAATGGCATTTATAATGATATGAGTACAGCGGTTCACCGTTGATAGAAATTTCACGCGCCCTACGATTTTATTTTTGCGTCAGATCAATGCTCTTGCTAGATTGACGAGGAATGTGGTGTGATGACTGATGCTATTTTTTGTTTTATTATTTTATCCAGCACAAAATTTAAATAATCTTTGTCATTCTATGATAAACGGAGAGAATGTATGTCAGAAAAGTGATGCTGAGGGAGGACTCCCAGCTGGTGGCGTGCGCTGCACATGCAATGCAAGCTTAAAGAATACTCGAAAATTGATATGTTCGAGTGAAGCTGTGCGTAAATTATACACACTCACTTCCAAATAGACCTCGATAAGGCTTTGGACATTGCAAAAGTTAAGCAGCAGCGATTGCCGTAGCCAAGATGACGAAAGGATATTGTGAACTTATCTGTGCTTCAAAAAGTACTTTAAGAATGCACATATTGGAAGGGTTTCATTTCAAATTATAAAAGTTCCTTTGCAGAAATATTCTTAAAAATATTATTATTATTAATTGGACTAAAATAGTATACTATGGACTAAAAAAAATATTACTATGTATAAGCATAGTAATAATTAATTTAGTCCATAGCATACTGTGCATAATTACTTGATTATTTATAGTAAAATTAATATTGAAACATGATTTACGAGGTAAAAATTGCAAACTTGTACATGTCAATAGTTTAGTATATATCTGTTTTGAATTTTAAAATTTTAAGTCATTGTCTTTTTAAGTTGAAATGTTTTCACGATATGACAGACGAAAACCTCAATGAAATGAAAGACAAAACTTTATTTAGGAAAAGTTTTTTTCTTTCATATTATATGTATATAGCGCGTGTGGCTTAGAAGTTATTCCACATTACAAGTAGCTTAATTTATTAGTTTTCTTACATTTTCCCACGGGTAAATTTATTAATTCTTTCAAGACAGCAGGAACTTCTTGATTATAAGATTAATAGATAGTATTCACATATTATTATTATTCGATATTAACAATTTCATTCATTGAATGAAACAGATAAGCTAAAAGCTTCACTGCGAAAGGCAACCGCTAGACGTGGGGATTTCCTGTGCAATGTCAAACTGTAAATTTTTCCTTTGCAATTATTTGGTTATGACAATAACACGAAATTTAATAAAATATAATTGATCTATTTCCTCATCCTCGCGTATTTGTGTTCTCATTTAAAATTGAATTATGCAATCAATTATTGCTCCGCCATGCCGGCTGAATAAATTACGCTGAGCTTTGCCTACCAGCATCTTTCCTCAATAGCAAATATTATGTTGTCTTTGGCTTCTTTCCTTATTGCGTAGTAACAGGAAAAACATTTGTAAGATTTTGACGGAGATAGTATATAGTATACGTACAAATATATAAACAGTTTAATGTGATTTCATAGAAATTCATTTATACAATTTATTACATGTCGTGTGAAAAAAGAAGACGCTGTGGAAAAAGTGAACTAATTCTAACTATAACATGAATTTACTTTTTCTTTATTGTTTCCAATCGTGTGCATCAAAATGTATACCACATTTTGATGCACACGATCGTATATTCGAAGAATTGATCAAAAAAGTGCATAAGCCTGTTGCCTGTTAAATGGATTTCATTACTTTTTGAAATGGAAATGTAAATGAATTGTAGAAGTTTATCTGATTAATAACGCCATAGTTTTTAGGGATGTGAGATTTTTTTTTACAAAAAATAAAAACCGACTTCAAAAACGTTGAAAAGTTAAAGATAATATAATAATACAACATCACATTTCTCTATTGAAGTCGGTGCTTAATTTTTCATTGTATTTAAAAAAGGATCAAAACATGCCGGTTTTAGGTATTTAAAAACTAAGTCCTAAAAGTTAAGGATCCGTCCATCATCAGCTCATTTCATGACTACCAGACGAAAACACCTGAATAGCTTCGGAAGAAACACGAAACTCGATGGACGTACGAGTACATATAAAATTTAAGGATTTCCCTCGATTTTCCTGGGATCCCATCATTAGATCCTGACTTTGGCGGTTTGGTTTGATAAATGGGATCACCGCAGGAGTATACCCTATCAAATACAAATAGTGTTTTCAAAATCGGTTTACAAATGGCGGCGTATTCGCGTAACGTACACGCAAAAAAGACAAAAAAACATACTCATCGAATTGATAACCTCTTCCTTTTTCACACCGGTAGCACACCTCCGCCGCGAAACTATAGTAGCGAAACCGCTAAATGATTCTCCCGCGTTGTCGTTTGTACGGCGCGCGAGCTGTGGCGAGCTTGCCTGCTCTAACGTGGATATTTAACTATGGCGCTGTCTCTGTCGCGCGCGGTTCCGCCCGATCTGCTCAGACGCCGTCTACACCTCCGCGTTCAATTCGCCGTTTTGTTTGTTCCTGACTATGCGACGCGGTTTCGCCTTGTAAGTTACGCGGCGGAGGTGTGCTACGGGCATCAAAGTCGGTTAAAAAAAATATGTAAACTATGCAGACGCTCTATTTATCTGGAGTTAGCAGCGATAGGTCAATCAAGGAAAAGCGTAACTGGTAGCGATGTACAGACTAGTCGGGAAAGCCGACTAGCCGGTTATATTTGTAGTCGGTGACTAGTCGGCTAAAACCGACTTAGCGACTAGCGACGACTAGCGACCATTTTAGCCGACTAGTCACCGACTACAAATATAACCGACTAGTCGCGTCGGCTATATTTGTAGTCGGTGACTAGTCGGCTAAAACCGCTGACAGTCGGCCCATTTTTACTCCTATTTATTTGCTTGAAAATAAAAAAAGAGGGTGTCCGAAATAAAATTGAAGTCTTTACTATCAATATTTTTTTATTATAGTAGAATCAGTTTTACAGTTTACATTCAGTGCAATCTAGGATAGGATAGGAAATGAGGAATCGCTACCCGCAGGCTTAGCATGGGGCGTCGACAATAGAGGAGAAAAACACCTTTGCTTCATTTCATATCTCTTATGATGATGATGAAAGAGGGAGGTGAACAATTTGGTCTCGTTTTGTCCACCTTTATAATATGCGTGCTGACCTTGTTTATATCTTTTCAGATGAGACACATTGTCAAAGTTACAGGAAAATAAACAAGTACATAACATACATATTGTGAGCACATAACTATGTATTTGTAATGGGCATGGAATAATATTATTATCAAGCCTAATTTTAGACCTTCGTTGCCAAGCTAATTAGCGAAGCTGTTTACACGCCAATTAGACGTAAATATAATAAATGGATCAATAAATGAATTAATAATCATCGTGGGTGCTATAGGCGCACTAAAGCTATTTACCTGCGCAGTTCGTTATTTTGTTCATTTTGATCTATCGTAAATACAGTAAGAGTCTCCATAATGCGCTACGACGCGACGAGAGAAACTATGCTTAATTTAATGGATCAAAAACGTGTTGAAAACTCACGTTCAAGTTTTCTAGAGTAGTGTAACTTTTAAACTCAATTATATTTGTGAGTACCTACTTAAGCGTTGGCGTAAAATGAAAATCAGGGTATTTTTTGGCAAAGCATTTGTTGTTTTTCATCAATATTTACACAATTTGTAATTTCCCAATCAAATGCACCCTTTATATCATTTTTTTTATAATGTCGATACCTACTAAATAGTATTCTATTAAGTACCTAATGGTATAGAACAAAAAAAAATAAAATACCATTAAAATTATTACTTTTCTCGTCGATAAAATTATGCATACTTCTCCATTCTAATATTATATGCACATCATGTAGACTCACATTGTCTATAAGGTGTTTCATAAAGTTCTGATGATGCTTAGACAGGTTCAGACCATCAAACAAAAAAAAAACACTATTAAATCAACTCTACAAACGCAAAGAAAAAAAATGACGAGAAGTTCTACTTGAACTTTTGTATGAAACAGTAGATTTTTCAAACGAGATTATATATTTGCTCGATTGAGTAAAAGTTTATTATTAATATACATAATTACGAGTATAATCATACAAAAATATGATGTTATGTATATATGTGTCTTTCTTTTTTATTTTTCTGATTTTTTAACAAATTGTGAATTTTATTGTTAATGTCGAAATTACACGAACCAAAATATTTATGTATAACTTCGATGACCAAGGTTTGGGTAAAACATGTATTTTTAAAATTAAACTGTATTTAACTGCTGTATGAACTGTATTTTTTGTATAAACTGTATTTTTAAAACTAAACTTTACTAATACTAAAAGTAAAGTTATTTGCATATTAAGAAATCATTACCAATTTAAGATGCTAGCTCGAACATTACAACTGCTTGTGGTAGATTTTATGAGCGTTTAACGACATCATTTTGTATAATAAATGGTATATCCAAAAAACCCAAAGGTTTTCCAAAAATCATGACCTTGTAAAGCAAATCTACCTATCTAAGAAACTTATTGATAATCTTTCATATACCTACCTACATTCGTTTATTGCGCGTTTAAAAGAATTATGATAGCTGAATGCAGATTCTAAAATAACATTGTTTATGAGGTTGCAAGAAAACCTGCTCCATGACTTATTAATGTAATATTCGGGCTTTTTATCAGCATGTAAAAAAATGAAGTCTCGTGCTGCGCAGCACAGCCGGTTTCGTTCGATACGTAACTTGTGGTTTTTATTCAATGGACGGCCAAAAATAAATTTGATTTCTGGGCAGAGCGAACTCGCTTTAAATATCTTATCTGGGCGTTGGGCTTTGAATTAATTCAAAATTTACTTCAGATAGTCTCATACTTCTGAACTTTCTGAGCTTATAAATGCAAAATATATTTCTATAATAATCTACTTGTGCCTGCAAACTACGTTTACGCCGTAATATTTGTCAAAAAAAATTGGGAGGGCCACCCTTATCACCTAGGACTATAAATAATAGCCTGCTACCTATTCTTAGACCTACTAAATGGTACTGGAGGGAGACTGTACCAGGGTCGTCTGCTTAGGTACCTCCGTCTTACCTATTTCTGCCGCAAAGCAGCAGTGCTTGCATTGCTGTGTTCCGGTTTGAAGGGTAAGATATGGCAGTGAAATTACTGGGTACTGTGACTTTACATCTGGTGTCACAAGTTGGCAACGTACACTGTGGTTCTTGTGGGGGTTGCAGTTATGCTGCGAATCTCACAAGAGCCGCATGTATTATAGGTGACTGTTACCACTTATCATCAGGTGGGCAGTTTGCTTGTTTGCCAACTTCCTGCAATAAAAAAAAATATACACAAAAAATAATAAAAATCGGTCTATCCGTTTCGGAGGAGTTAGATTACAAACACTGTGGCACGAGATTTTTATATATTATACTACCTGTGCTCGTGAACTTTCGCTTTAAGAAAGTTCAACACTCAAAAATTTGAGGTCCACCCTTATCAGCTAGGGGTATTATAATAGACCTATTCTCAGACTTTTTTTCGGGGGAAATGCGTAACCGCACCGTACCCGCCGTTAGCTAGACGGCGAGCGTGTGTGGGGCTCACCCGGCAGAGTGCCAGGCCTACCCACTAAATCCCCTCGTTCTCCCTGCCCTAATGGGCGCTTCCTCCCTTATGGGTGTCTCCTTCTGACGCGCGACTCGGTGCAGGTAGTGACCGAAACAACCATGTCCGGTCAATACCTGCACCATGCGAAACGAGAAACTGACCTATTCTCAGACCTATCAAAATATACACAAAAATTTCATAAAATTCGATTAAGGCGTTTCATAGGAGTTCGATAACAAACTCTGTGACACGAGAGAAAAAAATTACATAAACGAAATAAAAGTAGATCTACGTTTAAATGTTGGAATAGTTAAGATTACAAAAAATATTGCAGACGTAGTATTTTTTCAACGTAATCATTAACTTGCGACAATACATTGTTTGAAATGTCGCATCACGTTATACGGAGGTAATTTTTTTCTAACTTGTGACGTAGTGAGCCCCTCGACTCCTGACTTTAATTGGCTTTGTCTCAGTATGTTTTTGTTATTTCGACATACTTAGCAAGAAACACCCGTCTGATTATATTTTAATTATATCACTGTCGTAAAAATTCAATTTCAATTTCTTTTTTAACTTTATTTTGACGAAGTCTGCAAAAATATTATAGGTTTTTAAGTAATGTGATAAAGGTGATGACTTCTTATAGCATTGACCATTAATCTGATTACAATACAATGCTATAAAGTGGTTATAATATATAGTATAAAGAAAGCATTAAGTGAATAAAACTTTAATAAAGAGCGGTAATGTCGTCTTATGGGAGTATCAACCAATCCTATTACGAGAAGACTGTTGAGTCAGCTCATGATCACCGCGTTAGCAGGATAACTGTGCGGTGGGAAATTCTCGGGAGTATTGTCGGAAGGGTTTCCCGGCTAGCGCGTGCGCAGGTGCCAGGCGCCGCCGGCAGGCACATGTTTCAACGCGATACTAAATAACCGGTTCAGGAGCTACTTTAGGTTGGCAATGTCAGCTCTTGGAATTAAAATATTTGGTAAACACGGGTAGCTAAATGTATGTAAATTTGAGGAGATAAAATTATTAATCTGTTAATTGAGGTCCCTATAAAGTTAATAATTTATTGTTTAGTCTCGATCCGATACGATCTTTAATTTTTGATCTGTCTATGTTCTATGCAATAAGTCTTTAAGTGACAGCAGATGACAATAATTTACTGAGATGTTATGTAAAAGTGGTATAAAACTCTGAACGCCTTATCATTTGTACCTGTCCCTTTTTGTCCCATTTCTTCTTGCTTTATGCTTGTTCAATTTCACTTTGAAGAATTTCAAGTAATATCGGTTAGGTTAGGTAAGGTTAGGATTAGGATTTGACCGATTCGCTGGTGTTTGCTCATTCCACATCTCATAGACCTAGAGCCAGCTGCATGACAACTATGTTACTCGGCACACTTACTTAAATGATCCATTTCTGCATCGAAACTTCAAGTCTCATTTCAAAGGTTAAAATTTGTCAATATTACATAGTCACTGAGAAAAAGAAATTAAAATCTTTGCAAAACGCGCATATCCGTTCATACAAAAAAAATCGACATTGTAACTTGTAACCGAATGCAGGTTCCATGTACAGTCAACATCACATCAGGTTATCCGAAAAAGACGGCAATATTATTCTTCCATAGATTTTGAACTTTAGGTCATGGTTACTTGAGGCTACAATCAACTGAATTCAACGACTGTTTTTGGTAATCTTTATAATGGAACACACGTTATTTTTAACGGCCTCAGGTAGAAACCCAGAACGAGCACCTTGACTGTGCGCAAACGCACATAAAGGTAAAATTATCTTTAAGATTTACAAACTTAAGTTTAAAGTCCAGTGACTTCTTGTTACTTTTAGCTGTACCTACCATGCGCAAGTTTGATCTTTAAACTTTTTACTGAGTTAGGGCTCATTTCACAGGTTAAGTAAGTGTCAGTGCCATGTCTGTGCTACCGGGGTACGCCGAAAGGTGAAGGACTGGTCCGTAATGGTTCCTTTGTACAGTTTAAGTTATTACTTATTGAACTTAAAACATTTAATGTTGGATTGAAAGTGCAAAGCCATATTGCACGTTAATAAGGCGATATCACTTAATGGTTTTTCGTTTTTCTATACCCGGATTCTCGCTCCTTATTAACCTATATTATCCCATTGGGTCGTTAACGACCCAAGATTGGTAACTACCTTTAAATAGATGTATATTATTACTTTTAATAATAATCTGTAATTTTTTGTATTCCGCCAATAACTTGAAAGTAGGAAGAACGTTTAACATTGATTTACGAGTTACTTGAGTGATATAATTTATTTTGAGAGTTATTATAGTTTTTGACTCCTATTTGGAGTAAATTTTCTGTGTGCGAAGTTACGAAAAATTTAAGTATTAATTTTTTTACCTATATTCATAAAAAATAAATAATGTAACATGCTAGTTAGATAGATAATTGATAATAGTTAAGTATTTCCAATGAGTTACAAAGCTGTTTTTACTGTATAAGAGCGCCGTAAAAATATTTGGGTCGCAAACGACCCACTGGGATAATCCCTTACCTTTTTCCTTTCTTTCACAGTTCGTCACGTGGCTTGAACACTTCAAATGTTTTGTTTCATTTTGGAAGTTTTAGAGTACACTATTGGAGATGATGTTTTTGACCAATTGGATCTACTATTTGGATCCTCCTGATGATGATCAGCAGTCTGAAGATGACTGGGAGACGAGGACTGCTCAGATATAAATATGACTGTCACCTACGTAGCTAAAACCCAATGCACAACTGGTAATAAATCGATCGAATCTCTAGAAGTTGGGAAAGAAATTGAGATTCAGTTTGATTAGGTCCGAGTAAAATGAGATACAAGAAGCCTATAAAATCAGTGCGGAAGTGGGTAAGCAAGATGGCACCGAAAAGTTTAGGCACAGCCTTTACCCTTTTGGTCTTGAAAGTAAGGCTATTGACTTTTTGCAATTGTTTATCGGATTTGACGTAAGAGAATATTTGGTAAAGAAGACAATGATATAAGCCGTACAAAAAATAACCCGCACTTTGTTCATTCTTTGGATGATTCTTGACACTTTTCTAGGGCTCATGATCTTATGGGGATATAACACTGTTCCTCGAAGACGGATGTACTGGGAATACAATGAAGATTGCCACAATACTTGTGTATCTACTGCAATGAGACGAAATCGTTTCGACGACGACAATTTTCACATATTTCCATTCAGTAAATAATGAGTAATGAGAATGTAAATTTGTAATGGAAGTGTCTGAATTTTGCCTAAAAAATGCGGAGGCAAGATCTTATGCGATAAGGGTCCATGTGATACGCTGCTAACGACGAGCACGTAGTGTAGATAAGTCAATGGATGTCCTCTGATAGGAAGTATGGATACAACAATGCAAACAGCATAGGTAAGATTTGGTTATAAATGCTGAGTAGGAACACCCTGTAGATATTGGATTTTCGTAGATCCTTGGCTTCAGCTCTACTCCTGACTCTCAACTCGAGAAGCTCCAGGACCATCAACCACAACTAGGTGATCTATACCCTCTGCTGTTTGAACACAATATATCGAACATATTTTACTATGTAAGTAAAGGAGACTACGGCGTGTTATTTCTAAAACAGTCGAGTAAATATTACAACCAAAATGTGCAAGAAACGCGGAGTAAATCTCCATGATAAGTGTTTCCAACAATACTTCACGAGATTTCTATTTATGTTACTTTTTAATTTCACAATATAATTTTCATTTCATTTTACTAGTTCGTTTCATTTCATACATTTTAGGACATCTATTATCCCAGTGGGTCGTTAGCGACCCAGTCAAAAAAACTAGTTTTTCAAAAAAAAATTCAAAAATCACGTGCAAGGCCTTTATTTGTTCCTATTTTGAGCAACATTTGTGAGTATCAGATATTTTCATGACCTAAATAATTACGGGCATATATGGGTTAAGTCAATGATTTTTACAAGTTGACATTTTTGTTTACACAAATTTCTATTACTCTAAAAGAATTTGCTTCACATTACTGGTTATGTATTACTTCATTTCCCAGCTTAATTTAACTTTTTACTACCTTTTACGATATTTGTATTTTTGTTGGTTCTATTGGAACTCTACCTGGCTCTCTACCACCACATTGTCTAAGCCCTTCACGTCAAATACGCGGATGTGATTGCAGTAGGTCTCGAAACATTAAATGCAAAGTATGTAAGTGTTTACGCACAAAACATAGAAGAAATCTCCAGAAACCAGAGAAAGGTTCTAAATACCCCGTATAGAAAAATAATCGTTTACTAGATAAAATGGAGTTTTTCTTCAAGTAAAAATAAGTAAAAGATAAAAATAGAAAAGTAGGCAATAGAAAATAAAAGCAGAGAAAACGGAATACCGACTGATTTGAAAGTTTTGAAGGAATTGATTTGTTTTACTTCAATACCAATTTAGTTGGAAGTTGTCAAGAGCTTTTACCAATAATTTAGATGTGCTTAGTCAAATTGCCTGTTCTGTTACCGAACCAGATTCCCTCATTAATAATGTTTTACTCAAAAATGCATGTAATGTGGTCATTATTTTGACAACCTTGTCTGAACAAAGTCGACCTTGCCGTTCTGTTTCAAGGAGAACTGTACTTTTCATAATGAGGATCCGTAACGATTTTAACTATAAATGTAGCTTTGTAGACAATTAAAAAACAATATAAATGGTACCAAATTTTTTTTCTACGATGAAAATTGACGAAATTATAACGAAAAAGCAGATCGCTCCGTCAAGCAGCCGCCTGGCAGGCGTGCGACGTCACACGACACGTTCTAGACAGACAGACCCCGCTTCGGTGCTAGCTATCACTCCCGAGCTTTCGACTAGTAGGTAGCTGCGCGCAGTGTTTCATGCGAAATCGTATTACATAAGTACCTATATTGTTTTTTTATGTAATAATGTTTTTTTATGTATTCAAGAGGTTCAGTACAGTTTGAGCAATGAGTAATAAACTAGGAATCGGTTTTGTGCAAGGTCAATCGGATAAACTTCCTATTTTTGACATTTTTATGGAATCTGGTTATCTGATTACTTACCCATTTAAAGTACCTACACCAGTGCCAAAATCCGTGGTTAGAAACTTCCAAGGTAAGTGAATAAAGCTACATATTTTAAAATTAAAATAATAATATGTAGGTTATTGACCTCTAAAGTTATGTCACTAAGTTATAAACTAGTATTTACCTTTGAGTATTTCTTTGGTTCTTATCTATGTTTAAAACATTCAAATATATATTTTTTGATGTAGGTAGGTATAGGTTGGTATTCTGAGCACAAAATTAGTAGGTAGGTCTATTTCGTAAGATGTACGAACGAATGAACACAGGGCTGTTTTCAGGATTGCAACGTGACAGTTTTGGGCGGTCTGGATAATTCATAGTATGGTAACTGTGGTATTGTGGTGATGTTATGATCGAAACACACAATGAGAGTGCAGCGTGGCGCGGAATATATTCTTTATTTACACTATGAGCGTGCGCTCCCTTTTGATTTTCTCTTTTAAAACACACATGTTTTATTATTCCTGATACCTAAACCTATCCTATCCGTACTCGCGGCCGTACCGCCTAATGGCCGGTATACATTTTGTTTAGTCAAGTGCTTAGTGTTTAGTGTTTAGTAGACTGTTTAAGTGTTAAGTGATTAGTAGGTGCTGTCCATACACTGTTTAGTAAACAGTGTTTAGTTTATTTGTTCATTATATGGACTTAACACTAAACAGATCTGTCCAGACGTGTTTAGTGAGTGTTTAGTGTTAAGTGAGGGGTGAAGGCGGGAGAGCGGGAGGGGCGACTCGCAGAAAATAGAACGCGTTCCTATTCGCTAAATACTAAACACTTAACACTAAACACTAAACACTTAACACTAAACAGAAGCTGTCCGAACGTGTTTTTTACTAAACACTTAACACTAAACAAGCCACTCACACTAAACACTAAACAATGTGTGTACCGGCTATAACTCAAAGCGAACACTCGCTACCGTTATCGTGCCATTACAACAATAGTTTTAATGTCACAGGTGACATTTGAACTGTTGTTCTAATGTCACGAAAGCGATAGCGAGTGATCGCTATGAGTTAAGGCCCCCCTGGACTGCTGAGATGATTTTGAATGTAACATATGTCCTGGGGCCTTATTCTGCTAGCGTTAATGCATTTGTGGCGTGTCAATAACGCTTCAATAGCATCGCTTTTTGAGACAGTTATTGTTGGTTAACCTTATACAAACTAAACATTTGTAACTATTGACTTATCAAAAAATTGTAGTACAAATAAATTGTAGCAGAAAATGCGCATAAAAGCGACAAAAGCAGTTTTATTGAAACGCTATCACGACGCGACAACGACGTTAAGATTAGCGGAATTAGGGCCCTGGTCGTTGGTTTTAGTTGATTTGTTTACTGAAAAATTGATAATTTTTGACTTTTGTGCCCGTTTTGTGTAGGCGACAGGCTGGAGTACTGTATGGCCCATACTGCCAGATGTGGCTTTGAGTTTAAAACCTAGTTTTAACAGAGTGTTACCTATAGCTCTGCTAGACCCCTTTTGGGATTATAAGCATGATTTTATGCATATAAAGAAAACTGGCCACATTGTGCACTGTTAAAGCCAGAATAACGTCAGAACACAAATAGATTCACTATATCATTATACGGTCTAATATTGCATGGACTCATACAACGCTTAGTCTCTCTCTACTCGTTTACTGTAGGTAGGATACAAGTCTCTCTGCCCGCCACAAAGAGAGTTTTTTTTTCATTGATTGTAGCACTAAACAAGAAAACATTCAACCTTACTTAAAAGACGATTATATTAACGATTTATAGCACACAAAGATATAAAAACAGAAATTTTTCAAAAACAACACAGATGTTCAGCACAGGCTCTATACTAATACTAATCTACACTTTACTTACTAATATTATAAAGAGGAAAGATTTGATTGTTGGTTTGTTTGTATTGAATAGGCTTCGAAAATACTGAACCGATTTTGATGTAAGTTGGTATAGGGATAGTTCGAGACCAGGGGAAGGGTATAGGGTAATATTCCTACGGGAAAATATAACATTCCCACGGGAAAACAAAAATAACGCGGGCGAAGCTATGAGCGGAAAGCTATTGCTAATAAGCAATCTCTTCCAGGCAACCTTGGACCAGGGAAATACATAAAGGAAATTAAAAAAAACACCATAATCTATTATGTAAGTTGGGTAGCCGAAAGCCGAAAGCCGAAAATGGACCTGGATGAGTCCAGACGGTAATGTCAAAAATGAGATAGATTTTATCAAAAAAGGCACATATTCAATGATGTCTCTGTGATCAATGCCGTCAAAACGGGGAGTGATCACAGACTGGTACGAGGCACATTGAATATCAATATTAAGCTGGAAAGATCTCGACTGATAAAGTCTACGCTCCGACCAGTACCTGCGCAAATCCAAAACCCCGAAAGGTTTCAGCTCGAGCTCCAGAACCGCTTCGAAGCCTTTGAGAACAGCTTAAATGTGGACGATCTAAACAACATGGTGGTGGATACTGTCCGTACGGTAGGGTCTAAGTTCTTCAAAACCCGCCGTCCTAGAACAAAGAAACTCTCCGACAAAACGCTCCAACTTATGGATTGGAGACACGAAATGAGGCTGCAGAACTCAACGGATGTTAGTCGTTACCGGCAGCCTAATAGGCAGATATCAAAGTCATTGACATGCGATCTTCGCCGATTCAATACGGCTTGTATTGAAGAGGCTATCGAGCGAAATAAAGGCTCCAAGGTATTTGCGAGATATCTGTCTATTGGGCAAAGTCAACTGACGCAGCTGAAGATTGACGACGGTAGCCTCATTTCGTCGAAGCCTGAGATCCTGAGAGAGATCGAGAGTTTCTATGGACAGTTGTACTTCACGCAAGCACCTGTTGAAAGCGAGGCTAGAGACCCCAGAGCCAAGCTTACTCGACACTATACTGATGATATCCCGGACGTCAGCCTGTACGAGATTGCAGGTTTGACGATTTCCAACCTCCCGAACAAGCCGGTTTCCGAAAAGGCTATAGTACCATAGACCACATCCATACGCTGCGGCAGGTTATACAGAAGACCGAGGAGTATAATCTGCCACTTTGCTTGGCGTTTGTGGACTATGAGAAAGCCTTCGATTCGATCGAGACATGGGCGGTGCTGCAGTCTCTCTAAAGGTGCCAAGTGGACTATAGGTACATAGAGGTGCTAAGGTACCTATACGGAAATGCCACTATGTCGGTCCGACTCCAGAACCAGAGCTCTAATCCCATCCAATTGCAGCGAGGTGTAAGACAGGGAGACGTTATCTCTCCAAAACTCTTTACCGCTGCATTGGAGGATATTTTCAAGCTTCTGAATTGGAAAGGATACGGCATTAACATTAATGGCGAGTACCTAACACACCTCCGTTTTGCCGATGATATAGTTCTAATGGCTGAGACCTTGGAAGACCTGAACACCATGCTCGGAGATCTCAGTAGTGCTTCCCAAAGAGTGGGTCTTAAAATGAACATGGATAAGACAAAAATCATGTCGAATGCCCATGTTGTACCCACTCCAGTTAATATTAGGAACACTACACTTGAAGTTGTTGACAGCTATGTATACCTGGGACAGATAGTCCAGTTAGGTAAGTCCAACTTCGAGAAAGAGATCTCTCGTCGAATCCAGCTCGGATAGGCAGCTTTCGGGAAGCTACGAAAAATCTTCGCGTCCAAATTACCTCAGTGTCTCAAGACGAAAGTCTTTGACCAGTGTGTGTTGCCAGTGATGACCTACGGAAGTGAAACGTAGCCATTCACTATGGGTCTCGTCCGAAGGCTCAAAGTCGCTCAGCGGGCAATGGAGAGAGCAATGCTTGGGGTCTCCCTGCGTGATCGGATCCGAAATAAGGAGATCCGCAGGAGAACTAAAGCAACCGACATTGCTCGAAGGATTGCTCAGCTGAAGTGGCAGTGGGCGGGACACATAGCAAGAAGAACCGATGGCCGCTGGGGCCGAACGGTTCTCGAATGGCGACCACGATCCGGACGACGCTCAGTGGGTAGGCCCCCGACCAGGTGGACCGACGATCTGGCAAAGGTCGCGGGAAGACGCTGGATGCGGGCAGCACAGGACCGATTGTTGTGGAGATCTATGGGGGAGGCCTATGCCCAGCAGTGGGCGTCATGCGGCTGAGATGATGAAGTTGGGTAAAGGATACAAAAACAACTGTTGTCGAAATTTCAAGATCGCATTAACAAAACAAGCCGAACGTTTTGTAACTAAAAATTCAACATGGCTGAACGGTGCAATCATTAGGTTCGAATAACGCATATGTGCAAGAATTGAGAGACGAAGGCGGATCGGAAACTTAGGGCATTCTAAGGTCGGAAAAAGCTTCGATTGTTGCCATAATGCGAAGCTCTAATACAAACGAGAAAAAGGTGTTGAAAAAATATTTAATGAAACCATCAATATGAAAAGTTTCTGCAGATGAAGCTTTGGCCCTCTACGGGGATCTGTTAAAAGCTAGTACACATTTTTAAGATTTAAAATTTATAGAAAAGAACTCAGTCATGATTTCGTCATTATTATAACATATCGAGTATCTGACGCAAAAAAACATACTATCTGCCTGCTTCGAGTATTGAAGTAACAGACACAAGTGCTAAAGTAAAGCTACAAGATTAGCTGGACCATACTATTGGCCGTGTTTTTTTGATGATAAAAGGTGTTTACAGACCTTCTCAAATACGTCTCAGGTTTAGCAAATGGGGATGTGTTGGTTCATCGGGGCAAAGTGAATACAAACAACGATAAACTTTGAGGTAATATTATATTTAACTTTATAAATTTTGAGGGAAACATGTCTCCTGAATAAAAGATTCTTGTAGGTCCATGCTCTTATAGTGTATTTTAGTCAACTATCGCGTCATTTAGTGATATAATAACAATATTATATCATTATTTCCTTTATCACCTTCATATAAAATGATCTCCACACCAACCTACCCGCCGTGGTATAATGCATCATTGAAAAAGATTTTAAAAGAAAAACATAAGTTCCACAAAAAATATCGTACTTACGGTAATACCGCCGACTACAATACTTTCTCGTTGCTGAGAAGGAGGGCCAAAATATTGGAGAGAGAATGTTATTACTCTTATATAAAGAGGACGGAAGAAGCTATAGTTGATCAGCCTAAATTATTTTGGTCTTTCATAAAATCTAATAAAAACAGTAATAGATCCATGCCTTCCACTTTACATTTCGAAGAGCAAACTGCTAACAGTGGTATGGAAGTTTGTACACTTTTCTCAACATATTTTCAATCTACATTTCTTAGAGACGGACACCCATATCACTTAAGGAATACGAGACACATTGCAAGTAACACACACTCTATTAATAACATCGAGATTGAACCTAGTGAAATATACCGGTTACTTCAATCTTTAGATCTATCCAAAGGTCCAGGACCGGACTCCATATCTTCTTTATATGTATATCTATAACTGTGCAAAAAACTTAGTTAAACCTCTAACCATTTTGTTCAGGAGATCTATTTTGGAAGGATGTGTGCCAAATGTCTGGAAATCGGCATTAATAACGCCTGTGCATAAAAGTGGTCCAAAGAATAACATAAAAAATTATCGTCCTATATCCAAACTATGTATTTTCGCTAAGATATTCGAAAGAATTGTTTATACTCAGGTCTATTCTTCATTAGCGAGTACATTTATTCCTCAGCAACATGGTTTTGAAGCCAATCGATCTACTACGACTAATTTACTAACATTCTTTGAATACACATCTGCAGGAATGGAATCTGGTGGCCAGGTAGACACAGTATTTACGGATTACAGTAAAGCATTCGATCGGATCGATCACTCCCTTCTTCTAGAAAAGCTCCTTTCAGCGGGAATACACGGAAACTTATTACGATGGTTTACGTCTTATATTAATAATCGATCTCAGGCTGTGGCAGTGAACGGATATCTATCGAAGTGGAATGTTATTCCTTCTGGTGTTCCTCAAGGATCCTTGTTGGGACCATTGTTATTTAATCTTTTCATCAACGACATACATTCCTGCTTTAAGCATTCGAACTTCCTAATGTACGCTGATGATATGAAGATCTATAAGCAAATTTCAAGCCTTGATGACTGCCATTTACTGCAGGCAGACTTGTACCGCCTCGAGGAATACTGTTTGAGTAATAAACTGGATTTGAATGTGTCTAAATGTTTCAGTATGACATTCAGTCGCAAGCCAAGATCTTTAAATTTCAAATATCGCTTAAAAGGAGAGGATCTAAGTCAAGTTGATGAAATTCGTGACCTTGGAATAGTACATGACTCAAAATTAACATATGAGAAGCATATTGATTATATAGCTAAAAAAGCTAACAGGGCATTAGGTTTCATTATTCGTTCCAGTTCTCAATTTTCGGACATTAAAACAGTTAAAATTTTATATTGCTCTTACGTGCGTAGTATACTTGAATACTGTTCCCAAATATGGAACCCACAATACAACATTTACATTAATAGACTTGAATCTATACAAAAAAGTTTTTAAGGATCGTACAATATAAATGTAAATGCTATCAAAGTAACTATCTTGCTAGGTGTAAGAAACACCATATACTCCCGTTGCACGAAAGGAGAAAGATAGCAGATATATGTATGCTTCTTAAAATAGCTCAATCACTTACAGATACTCCAGAGTTATTATCTCTTGTTTATATTAAAATTCCCCATATGACTGCAAGACAACCTATTACTCTGCATGTTCCCAGTAGCGCCACTAGATATAGACGTAATGCATTTTCTGTAAGATCGGCGGATTTGTTTAACAAAGTGACTAACTTCCCCGATATTGACTTATTCAACACTAAACCAGGCTCAATTAAATCTATGCTCTCGAGGGGTTATTTTGATGCGATTGCTTAGGCTGTTCCCATTTGTATTATTATTTTTTATTATATACTCTTTTTTCTCTCTGGTTAACCACTCATTGTATACCTAATTATTTTTAAGCAAACACGGTATGTAATATGCGAAAACTGTAATTGTACATAGTTATTAATTTATATTTAACCAAACAGATAATATAGTACTGTAAGTTTTCCAAAGAAAATAAAATAAATAAAATAAAATAAAATATTCTCGTAATGAGCAAACAATGAAACGGAAAACGTAATTTTGTATGGAAAAGTAGCGATTTTTTATTTTGTATGTTTTTATGTGTAATAATAAATTAAATATATAAAGATTTTAATATCATTTCATAGCTTATATATTGGAGATCCTGTATGCAAAATTTTGTATCCGTAGGTGTAGTAGAAAAAAAGTTGCAGATTTTTGAAACGCAACTCACGTTTTCATCCCATAGTGCGGCGCGCGGCGGCGGCGGATAGTGTCGACTGACGTCACAGCCTGTCCGTAGGCAGCGGCGGATTTAATAAAATCAGTTGATGCAAATTGGTTTATAACTTTACATCGAATGGACCGATTTTGGTGATTTAAAAAACATATTTATTGTGATACAATAAGGAATGTTACTATGTATGTTGTATTATGAAAAGCCATACCATTACGGGATCTCATTGTCATTTTAATTAAATTTCTAGTTAATTAATATATTTTTTATTTAAATTACTTGCTGGTTTTATTTAGATTAGGTACTTGCATTTTTGAGTAAAGCACTATACAAGCCTTGGCCCACAATGACTGCTTCGCTGGTCACGCTATGATTGCTTCGAGCTAGCCTAGCTACGCTCTATAGGCCTTCCAGCTTGGCCATCATTGCAGCCCTAATTGCAGTCCTCACTGTAAAGGCCTCGACCTACGGTCTCGGCCTTTATCTCAGCTCGTCCATCAAGTACTGCACGCTGACCGCGCTGTGTCGGCCTGGAGCTGCGCTACGCTGCGCTGTCGGCCATCAACAGCGCGACCAGCAAAGTAGTCATTGTAGACCGCGGCAGTAATGTACTATTACTATTTCTAATAGGAAAAGCCCCTTTTCTGGCATTAGTCCTATAGGTACACTAGGCAAATTGAAGTCTTCAATCTAGACACCCCCCAGCTAGCCTCGTTTATAGGGAGGGGAAAATGCTTTTACGCATCTCTCGTGGCCGAGGCAAATTACTAGGGTATGTGGGACTCCCGGGCCATTCGGTTTAGGCCTACCCACTAAAAGTCCTCCAGCAGCGCCTTCGTCCGTGACAAGACAGGGGAAAGGGGACAACAGTGAGACCTTGTTCCCGCTGACCCCTGCCTGTGAGTCGTCCGTTGCTGGACTCACGCTACGCTAAAAGGCGCGTGGCTCTGCTGCTTTGTGAGCGGACCAGGTGTTGTGCGCCGCTTTACACCCCTGAAGAGTCCCGGCACTAGGTGCCTTGGGGCTGGGGGTTATTTATTATGCAGGGCACTTCCTCTCCCGCGGACCCCCCCTACGCCAATGACCGCCAGTATAAATTAATGTATAGATTCTACACCAAATTATTTATGTAAGAATTACGTTATCCAAGTTATTAGTCAATTATTCACTATTATCTAATCTGTGACAATACTACCTTTCTTAGGTTGGTTGGCTTGTTTACTTGCTGGCTTCCATAGGGCCTGTGTCTAGTGCTGAATGTGAAATTGACCCCACTCAACGGTTCCAGAACAACATGTTGAGACCCCTAAGATAATTCTACAATGAGGAAATATTACAGGTGTAGTCAACTTTTTTTTACTTGTATTCATATACATCTTAATTATGGTTGGGGTGTATGTACATACAATGTTTAAATAATTCCTAGCTTATCTTTCATATTCATATTTGTTGTAATTTTTTGGTTAATTAGATTTTAGTAATTTGTTTGAGGTCAATAAGTGCCTATAAAGGTATATATTGAATAAAGATTTTTGAGTTTGAGTTTGAATTACAAAACTTCCTCCTACAAGCTGCATATTAAGTATAATACTTTAATGCATATTTAATCCAGCAAAAACAAGGTGGCCTTGAAAATATATCCAAATATCCCATAATGGTGTTTGATTTTGCCCCTTGAACATTTCAATATCACGCACACATATACAGCGTAGCTGGCATGAGGGGCACTCGGAGCGGAAATTGTGGTGTCTCTCCAAGATGGAAAACGGTTAAAATAATAAAAATTCGTTATTACATAAAGTAAGATTTATTAATTGAAATACAACTGAGTATCATATATTAAAGCATATACAAACGTATACATATATGCTCAAAATCTCTTCTTCCTAGCTGTAACAGCTGCAAATTCGTTGACGATGTCCTCATAATTTATATTTTGTGTGGCCTCGTGCATGTGATCAAACGGGTGACCCCGGGGCAGACCCCCACCGCCGCACAGGCGAAACCGGCCAATAAGCCGAGGCTGCGGTGGTGAGCGAAAACCATCTGCGACGATGAACTCTCGTGGGACTGCCAGAGCCCCGTAGCGCCGGAACCGTGACAGAAAACATGCACGCTGCATGCTTGCTTGCATAGTGCATATATGCTTGCTTACATGATGTATGTATGCTTGTTTGCATGCTGCATGTTTGCTTACATGCTGCTTGCTTGCATGCTGCATGTTTTCTTACATGCTGCTTGCTTGCATGCTGCATGCTTGCTTCGATGCTGCGTGTTTTCTTGGATGTTGCATACCTGCTTGCATGCTACATGCTTGCCTGCATACTGCATGTTTGCTTACATGGTATTTGCTTGCTTGCATGCTATATGCTTGCCTGCATGCTCTATGTTTGCTTACATGGTGCTTGCTTGCTTGCATGCAAGATACTAAATGCATTGCAAACACATTGCAAACAAACAGGCGTTATATAAAATGTTTTTAAGTCATCTAGCGTTATGTCAAAAACTATGATATCAATTGTTCATTACATTACATGAAATTAGAGAATCTAAAATTATATCAAGTGTTTATTATTATATTAAGTAAGTTATTATATGAAATGAAATTATATGAAATGATGTTATATTATTTGTAAGTTAGATCACCAGTAGTGTGATTCTGTAAAACCTCACTTTAGACTTCGAATCTGATTCCGCAGTGAGTTCTTAGATTGGCATTCTCAAAATTCGAATGTAGATTCGAAGTTACTAGAAACTATTAAGTAATCTGTGCTACAGCGCTACACTTGCGAGCGTGGTAGCGAGTGGAACTAGAGTGACCGTGAGATTTTGACATTATAAGTATGGGATGACGTATGAAGTGGCATTCCGTAAAGGGAATTCCTTTATCACTACGAAGCTCACTTCGCACACGAACTCGAAACAAAGTGTCAAATAAAACGTTGCTATTTTGTGAGTGAAAACAGGCAAAATTTATTATCATAGTTTAAAAATACATTTAAAATTATTTCTGAAGGTGATATAAACTACTTCTGAGGTATTTATTAGAATTTTATCGCTACTAACTCGTGATAATGACTATGTAAGGGTATCTTGTATCTTATGCGAAGTGAGCGTGAATATCGAAGTGAGATGCGAGCTATTGTTCGAATTTTACAGAATCGACATCCTGTATTTAATGCAAACATTACACACCCGTTACACATTACACAACCATCTCCAAGTCTGTCGCCGTAACAACCATAATCACATTGTAAACAGAGTCACAATAGTAGGAATTCAGTCGGAATTGTTTTTGGAAACATAATAATTGATCGGAGATATACTCACTCGGCATGACGATATTGACCTGTTCGCCGACCATTTGGGACATCTTCGGGTCAAAATTAGCTTATATATTAAGCAATAATTCCGATTTTTTAATTTATTTTTTTAAGCTGACCAAGAAATTATTTTTTTATTTATTGTTTCTTTGATTGTTGACAATTTGTATTTTGATTACTTACTTGTATTTTAATTTTAATAATTTGTATTTTAATGATTTTACATGTAAATTATTGTATTATTCAAAATGTTGTTATTGTGTTTTTTTAACTGGACTTGGTGTCCTACTGTAAGCCAGCAAGTTATACTTATAAATAAATAATAATAATAATCTTTATTTCTCATCACAAAAATACAGGAGGTTTCCAAATTTGATAAGAGTGGGATTTAATTTTACTTTCGAAAATTGGTAATTTTCAGTCGTCACCATACAATATGTACTTAATATTATACTTATGGCAAATGTGATAGCTTATAAAATATGTTTTTCGATTTAAAATTAATTATTGATATGTTATTTTTGGAAAAAATGTCGAGTTTTTATTTGTGGAGTATACGAGAACCAAAACGCGGGCTGCCATGATGTTATCTGTGCTGTGACGTCATTATATAAAATAAATACAATAAAATGACAGGTGTCGTGTATATCCCTTCGGCCACATTTATAACCAGTTGGAAAAATGAATTTATTTCACTGTTTCGTAATCAGTTATCTTATAACACGTTATTTTTCTATTTAAATAATAAATTTTGATTTTTTCAGTTATGAAACTACACATTTTTCCATTTCAGTAACTTTTCGTAACCACCGTGTAAAAATTTAGTCGTCTGTCGAATGTAAATTATAATGAAACCATACTAAAAAAATAGTATGTCTACAAATAGCATCGTTGCCTGTCAATTATAAATACCGTTTGTAGATTTCTCGAAAAATAACTGAATTACATCAATTTGTACTTGTGATGTGACAGGTTACACGAAATACCTATGTCTGGCTAAGTATTTGAAAGCAGATGTGCAAATCTGTCTAAAGAAGATATAGGTATTGTGGCTTTCTTTGTGTGAAATCTTAACTTTTGCCCTGCCAAGTTTCGGAATGCAAAAGCATTAGTGTAAGTACCGAAAAAATAAAAAAGTCGTAAGTATACAGGGTGATCAATCCAAATGGGTCAGTAGGGAGAAGTCAGAAACTACGAGAGTTAGCGATATCTGTTCTTAGGAACCATGGCGTCGATTTAAGATTTTGACCAGGTTCGATTCCCGGTATGTATGTATGAAAATTTAAAAAATTTGAATGCCATTATTATTAAATCTAAAATCGACGCCATGGTTCCTAAGAACAGATTTCGTTATCTCTCATAGTTTCTGATTTCCCCCTACTGACCCATTTAAATTGATCACCCGGTATAATACTTGTCAATGCAGTAAATTTTCCACTTTGAAGCTGATTTAAGTCATCGCAGTACATCCTTGTTTGTTTTTGTATTTTGACGTCACAGCTAGCAAATGTCACGTGACTGAGCGCTTTCGCGCTAATTTCAAATTAATATTTTCTAATAAATAAGTGGCCCCAAGGTGGACCGACGATCTGGTGAAGGTCGCGGGAAGCCGCTGGATGCGGGAGGCGCAGGACCGATCGGTATGGAGATCCTTGGGGGAGGCCTATGTCCAACAGTGGACGTCTCTTGGCTGATATGATGATGATGAACGTTATGAGAAAACATTGACATATGAGATTGAGTTATGAGAATTGTTGTCAAATATATAGATAGGCTTGCTTAAACTGTATAAATATTTTGTCAGTTTCTATTCCTTATCTCGCTTCCGCGCAAGTGTTGCTCAGTTCCAAGAAATGGTTGATATAAAAATACGAATTAACATACATAGCGCATATCAGTTCTTCCCCGAGTACACCGCAAAGGTGGAGCGCGCTCACAGCTTCCAGCATTCGCGTCACGTCGGGAGATTGTATCAGACTCAAGGTTAGCTTTTGAGATTTTCATCGGAACTTGTGCTTAATGTTTTTGGAGACCTTGAAATGGTCATAACAGTTGCCTTTGACCGAGTGTATTTCTTTAATATAACTTGTCCTGTCACTACGGTACAGTTTCTTTACACTTATATTTAGAATCAATTTAAATACCTACCTATGTTTTTTATTAAACTAAAGATTACAATAATAATGACTGTTCAATATATTTCATGGAAAAAGATGGCGCTCTCGAAATGTTGAATGATTTCTAAGTTAGGTCAAAAATATTTAGAATATTTCACTAAAATTTTCGATCAACACGAACTTTACAAAAATTTGAAAATCAAGAAAAAATATAAATTAAAATTGTAACTTGTAAAACTAGATAAATTTACATGAAAACAAGCTAAATTGAACAAGCAGTTTGTCTAGTAATGTAAAGTAAATCATAAATAATATAATACCAATATACTCGTGTATCAAAATCGCGATTATTATATTTTATTTAAAGATAATGTTTTCTTGTTTTATAATAAGGCTTCAGTTTGACGTCAATGCTCTAAATCTTATTCACTATATCCAATAACAATTTTAATGTTATTATGTTTTGTAAATGGGAGTTAAGTTAACCAGCTCGTGCTGGAAAAGCTTGTTTTCACATTCATTTCAGAATTTAAAGTCACTTTATTGTGTGGTCTAATTATAGCGACAATGCGAACATTCGAGCAGTCGCAACTCGCAAGACGTTTGTAAACACGTCAAGCCGAGTATTGCACCAAGTCCGCGAATTAGTAGAATAGCTATACCACGCACTATTATCGCGATATCGCAACAAGAATCAATGCGATTACGTCGGTCGGTGCGTTCGTCTGAAAGGTATACGTGCTGTGATGCACTTTAAATACATATCGCCGCTCCTTTTCTTTCAGTGTATGTCGTAAGAGACATAGGGAGTCGACTGCTATATACTCGTACTTCTCCGAACATATGGAAAACAAAGCTTCATTTAAGAAGAGACCCGTGTCTATCATGGGGATGTATGGGGGAGTATACCGGTTGAAATAATTATGATGATTACGAATTTAGAATGATCTACGTACCCACCGTACTGCAGGGTGGCCGTGGGTGGTTGGAAAGTTGTGAGGGAAGATATACTGAGGAATATACGGAAGTTTTATGAGGAGAAATATCAAGAAGGGACTTGGATGAGAACGAAAAACTTTCGCGAAGATAGTAGGGAAGAGATTCATAATAATTGGAGGCACAATACTCCAGTATTCTTTGCCACCTTCATTGCTACGATACTGGGACACATGGTGAAACTTTTTCAGGTCATAGATGAAGAGAACACATGGTTAGTTGTGGTCGTGACAGGGTAAAACAAGTTTGTTTTTATTCTGGAGGACGGCACCATAAGACGCCTCATTGCCCCTTCCAACACGGCAACGGATGACGAGATCAAAGACCATAATGAAAAGATGGCGTTCAGAGCCCTTACACAGCAGTTAGTATAATAATGCACGTACGAACATAGTAATACATAGATTATCTTTATACGAGTATAAGCAACTATAAAATTGTAAATGCGCAACTCATCCTAGATTAAGTGAAGAGTACTTAAAGTAGTAAGCGTTTTAGAAAAATATAAATACACTGTGACCCGAAATAACGTTGACAAAATTAAAAAAATATTATCTCAAAAATGGAATGCATTGCGTTCTCCTTTAAGTTTCTTGTTTTCACATTTAGTGGCGCCATTTTAATAGTATTTGTTAGCTAAAAATTGTTAAAATATATTTATTACGCCATGTTAAAGCAGCATGGAGCGATAAATTTATTGTATGAGCGTGGAAAACGGCAGTTTGAGATAGGAAACATTATTGGTGTTAGTCGTCAGCTAGTTTTTTCGACAATTAAATGCTATGTTGAGCTCGGCGATATCGATGACTTTCCTAGGAGAGGACGTAAACGGACTGTTCGATCTTGTAAGAATAAACACATTATTAAACAAAGATTAGCCCGAAACCCACAACCATGGTGAGAAAAATGTCAACAACTTGGGGATAAGTCGGTCTACCATGCAGTGTATAATGAAATATGATCTTCAATTGATACCTTATAAACTCAGAAGAGCCCAATTGCCTACAGAGAAAGAAAAAAAAAGTATCCATTGAAAGATGTCGTTTGCTCAAACAACGCTCCGCTGCACTGTGGGACATCCATAGGTCATAAATCTTAAAAACCTGCTTTCTTGTTTTACATTTTATTCCTTGTCGTTACATTGGATAGTTGCGGTACCTTCTGAAACTATAAATAGGTCAGTAATTAGAGTGCGCCTTCATTATCTATTGTGCATTCAAAGAGAGCGCATCGCCAATCGTAAATACTGTTATCAGTGAGTCATTAAAAAGCGTGACGTCATTTGTTGTCATTGCGGGACCTGTGAGTGCTGTGTGAGTTTTTTCTGAAATGGATATCCAAGAACAGGGTATGTAATAATTAATATTTTTATTTTAATTGTATCTTAGTATATATTTTCTTTAGTATGTCATTGCTACGAGGCGACTTTTCTTGGAGTATTATATTTTAATATTCAAAATTTGAATAAACTTTTAAATATGTTCCCACTCGCTCCGACTATGGAGGTATATTGCACCATAATCTTTAGACTTTCTTATCTTAGGAAAATTAAAACTTGGCTGCCCTTATCTGCCCTTTTGGCGATGACAAGGGTGCTACGGTTGCCAGATTATCTCGTAGCATTTGCTACGAAATTAGTTTATTTAGTCTTAGTGCTTTGTGTAGGTTTTGTGACTGAATTTTAACCGTTTTTTTTTGTTTTAGGTAATTTATATATATGCTCGTTTTCAAGAATGCATATTCTTGAAATATGGCTAACTGTCAATATCGATAATGACTCGGAAAAGTGTCGTCAAGTCCTACAAAGTTTGTTGACTACTCTGAACGACGATGCTGAGAACATTGATATTCATTATTTAGAGAAAATTGTTAATAATTTATGTAAAGCTATTGCTCGATTCTGGAAAAAATGTAATAGGGATAAAACCAAGCTTTTATATAAGAATTCCGATTGGTTTAATGTTATTGAAAAAATTCAACTTGTGAAAAACAATAAGCAATGTACTCCGTCTGAAACGTCGCCGTGTCATTCACGTGGTCGTCCTCGAAAACCTTTTACGCAATGTAGTAAAAGGACTAAACGTCGGAGAGTAGCTGATTTGTCAAAGTCTGATGATTCTACTGTGAGTGCATTGCTTGATGTTTCAGACTGTTCATTCGATTCGTGTATATCTAGAGTTAGCACTGATGATGTCTTGTCACTTGTGACTGATGCTCAGTTGACAAAACATCAGTATTTATTAATTAAAAACTTTGTTAATAGTAAGATTTCTCCTAATGTATTACCATGTTACCAACAAATTACTAAAGCGAAACAGAGATGTTACCCTTCTAATATAACTGTTTCCGAGTCTTCAGCTGAAGTTGAATTACAAAGTCTTTTTGATCACACAGCTTCTCGAATCCTTGAATCTCAAAAAGAGGTCTTAGATCAGATTCCTGATGATTGTTTGTCTAATATCTCTTTACTTGGGAAATGGGGATTCGATGGCAGCACTGGACATAGTGAATACAAACAATTTTTTTCAGATTCAACTTTAGAAGATAGTAGTTTGTTTGTAACATCTTATGTACCCCTTCAAATTATTGTAAAATTAGCTGAAGATAATTGTAAAATTTTATGGAAAAATCCTCGACCCTCTTCCACTAGGTACTGCCGTCCTATTCGATTTCAATTTTTGAAAGAAAGCACAGCAGTATCTTTGCAAGAGGAAGCTTATTTTAAGGATAAAATTGAAAGTTTGCAACCTACTTTTATTCAGATCGACAATCGTGAATTGGTCGTTTCTCATAAGTTGCAGCTTTCAATGGTAGATGGTAAAATTTGTAGTGCTTTAAGTGAAACATCTACAAGTAGATGTTATATATGTAATGCTACCCCTAAAGAGATGAATAAAATAGACGAATGTTTACAAAAACCTGTAATAGAGAGTAGATACCAATTTGGATTATCACCACTACATTCTTGGATACGTTTCTTCGAATATTTTATTCATCTTTCATATAGATTAGACATAAAAAAATGGCAAGTTAGGCTAGATAGTGATAAACAATTGTTATCAAATAAAAACAATATGTACAGTCCCAGTTTAGGGAACGATTAGGTTTAATAGTTGACAAGCCGCGTAGTGGTGGAAGCGGGACGTCTAACGACGGAAACACGGCCAGGAAGTTTTTTTTGGAATCAGCTGTATCTGCTGAAATTACAGGTTTGAATAAGGATCTCATAAATCGTTGTTGTGTAATATTACAAACGTTATCTTCTGGACATAAAATTAATGAATGCAAGTTTAAAGACTATGCATTACAAACAGCATACAGCCTGGTCGAGGAATATCCGTGGTATAGTCTTCCTGCTTCTGTCCACAAGGTGCTCGTACATGGATCAGATATTATAAGTTATGCATTGTTATCTATAGGAGAACTTTCCGAAGAAGCTGCTGAAGCGACAAATAAGTATATCAAAATTTATAGACGAAGTCACACTCGAAAAATGTCACGTGAAGTTACCAATCAAGATTTAATACAACGACTATTATTACATTCAGATCCTTATATTACAAGTCTTCGGAAACTTCCCCCTAAAAAGAAAAATACTCTGTCACAAAGTGTAATAGAATTGTTACATGTTTAATATTGTTAGAATAAGAATAATTTATTTGTATTTTGTTAGTTGTTTTGTTTTTTTTTGTATTTAATTAATTTTAATTTATTTATTTCTATTATTTTATTATAATTAAATAATGTTATCAATGTTTTGACTCTTATTTTATTTAAAATATATGTTTTACATTCCAATTTTTAAGTGTTTGTTCATGATAAATTTAGGTAAAAGTATGTTATTGTTTATATTTGTTTTTTACTGAAGTAAACGTTTTTTATTCCGTAAATACATGTACTTCTTTCATTTTAATGTTCCTAAAACACTTTTACAACTATAAGTCACTAAAATAATACAATGTATTGATAGTAACAGGACTTTAACTATTTATGACCGCCCTTGTATGGAGCGTGTCCCTCCGTGCGCTGGTTCGAATTGGAAAAATATCGTATTATTCAATGAAAATTTGTTTTTGATAGAACAAGCCAATAATCACCAAAATGGCAGGATCTGGTCTTGCACTCGTCCCGGAGCTACTGCAGTTATTACAAGTTGCCGAAAAGCGAAAACAGTAATGTTTTGGAGTGCAATTTGCACCACTGGCAAAATTCCCCTCGTTTTTGTTGAAAATGGTATCAAAATTGACCAAGAAACTTATCGACGAGACATCCTTGAATCTGTGGTTCTTCCTTGGACATAACAGCACTTTGGTAACTATCCATGGATATTCCAACAAGACTGCTCCAGCTCACAGAGCCATTAGTGTTCAACAGTGGTGCAAAAGCAATTTCCCTCATTTCATAAGCTTAAAAAGAATGGCCACTCTACTCGCCTGATTTAAATCCAATAGATTATAGTTTATGGTCCATCTTAGAGGCAAGGTATTACGCCTCATAGAACTGTTGATGACCTGTAGGCTAGTCTTACACGCGAGTGGTTCAAAATATATGTTAAGGAGGTACGGAAAATTATGGCAAATTTTACCAAACTTTTGAATATCTGTATTCGTGCAAAAGGAGATTATTTTAAAGAAAGATAGGGATTCTTGTAAGAAATAAGTTGGGTTTTTATAATATATAATTTAACTTAAGTTTAAAGTTAAAAAAAATATTTCAAAAAGTACTTGTCAACGTTATTTTGGGCCAACCTTGTCAACGTTATATAGATCACATAATATTGTACCCAAGAAATCCAAAGGCACGGACCACGAGTCTGTGGAGTTTTAAATAAACTAAAAAAATATATAAATAATAGTCTTCTATATAATAGGCTACAAGTTTATTTTTCCTACGGGAAAATAAAAAATTCCTACGGGAAAACAATAACAAACGAGGGCGAACCTGCGAGCGGAAAGCTACTATGATATAAATATCAAATTCCTTAGACTTACCTTTTTTTCGACAGACATGCAATGTTTTAGACTAGTTCCTTCCTTCTTGTTTTCAGGAAGCTTTTTTTAAGTATGTCGTATTAAGATGTAATCAGTGGCCGAGACAATTTAAAATGAAGCACCAACAAGGTCAAGGTTGGCAGCATTGAGCTGTATGTGATCCCCGAACGTGTTTTAGACGTAAACAATACACATTTTTATTGTACTTATTACTTGTTTTTCTGTCAGTTGTTTCATTACGGACAACATACGATACACATTTAAGTCCCTTATGGGATTACTGAGCGTCGGTGGCGCTGTGGTTTCGGCACTTGCCTTCCAATCGGGGGGTCGGGGTTCGAGACCCGCCATGTACCAATGTGTTTTTCGTTTCGAATTTCATATGTACATTTGTCTGACGCTCCTACGGTGAAGGAAAACATCGTGAGGCAGCCTGCATACATCTGCGAAGAAATTCAATGATGTATGTGAAGTCGACCAATCCGCACTGGGCCAGCGTGGTTGACTAAGGCCTAATCACCCTAACATAGGGTAGGCTCGAACCCCTCGGTGGGGACGTATATGAGCTGTGATGATGATTACTGTTTAATATCGATAATTAAGGTCGAAAATGCTGTTTACAACTATAAAAAAACTGGCTTTCTTACTTAAATTTGAACGTAAACAATAGTAAGTAGGTATATTATGCAACTAGTGAATAAAGGATGGATTTAAAGCGAGGGCTATAGATGAATCTCGAGCAAGTGAAGGATTCTAAAGACTGAATCACAGTGACTCAAGTGTTAGAATCCTGAGCGGCGCGAGTCATTCATTGCCCTCGGTATAAATCCGTTTTATTCAAGAGTTGCATATATACTTTATATTATGACTATGAGAAAAAGAAAGATTTAAGCGAAAATAGACATTTAATATCGAGAATTTTTTGTGCACGTAGGTTGTACAGCATTGAGATGGAGAACGAATACTTATATCGGTGTGCTCTAAATTCAAACACCAAAATAGTGATTAAAAGTGCTTTTTATTCACTATTTTCAGTGAATAAAATAAGCTTTTTAGAGGGGGAATGGTATAAATTCCTTTTTTTGTATTTGTTGCTTACTTTCTGTCAGTGGCTACCTTTTTTCAATTTTTGAAACATGACGCTGTTACTATTTGGTGTTGTACCTTTAACCTAAGTAGTATCAATTTGTAAGATTATCAACCTACCAGAAAAAGACAAAGGGAATCGACGATTAAAGGATATTTCCTATGAAATATACCTTAAAACATAAATGTATACATAAATTTCATTGAGTGCAGTTTATACGTATAACATTTTACATGTGTATAAAATGTGAATTGACATTTTCATTGGTGCACCTAATGGGTATTACTTTCATTTCAGAATTTCTAATTATATCTATACGAACAATACATATAGAGTGTTCACTATATGTATTGTTAGTAATTAATTATATTTATTTATTTATTTTTATTTATTTCACAAAACAAGTAATACATTTTAACTTTTTTTTTTTCATCATCCTATAAACCAAATTTGGTTTTTCTGGACACTGCATTCATTCAGTTCTCACACTCATTTACAATAATATTATTATTATACATACATATTAACAACAAGACATATCTCCAACATATCACACTTTTAGATCTGTGACACAAAAATATATTTAGTATTTGTATAGATACGCTAACAAATCTAAATAGGGTACATGATATCGGTCCGTGGCGCTGTGGATTCTGCACTTGTCTTCCAATCGGGAGGTCCGGGGCTCGAGACCGCCATGTACCAATGTGTTTTTCTTCGTTTTCGACTTTCATATGTATATGTTACAGTAAAAACTCATAACCGGTCAAAACCACTTTTGACTGCAAAAATCAGGCAAAAGTGTTTTTGACCGATGCCTTCAGTTAAAAACAGTTTTGACTGATTTTTGTAGTCAAAAGTGGTTTTGACCGATGCCTTTAGTCAAAAACAGTTTTGACTGCAAAACCCAGTCATAAGTGGTGTTGCCTGATTTAAGATTTGGGTGGTATGGGTTCCCTTAGAATAGTATGCATACGCATGGTCATGTTCTGAACCTAACCTAACCTACAGTAGGCAATTTGTTACCTATTTTCTTTTTGATGGCGGGGGCCTTGCCCCCCGAGCCCCCTATTTTGGGGGGCTACGCTCCCCCCGTCCCCCTGCTCCTTAGTCTTTTATACAAAAAGATGCTCTCTCTGTATTTCTAATCGTTAACATAGTAATTTAGGCGCACGTTTAAAATTTTAATATCCAAAATCGATTATTCATGACCCACTTTTTGTAAGTTTGAAGCGACTTTTGACCGATATAATTTGGCCACAAACACTATTACCCAATATTTTGCAGTTAAAAGTAGTTTTGCCCAACGTCCTTAGTTAAAACCACTTTCGACTGCGAAAATCAGTCAAAATTGTTTTTAACTAAGGGTATCGGTCAAAACAACTTTTGCCTAATTTTTGCAGTCAAAAGTGGTTTTGACTGGTTATGAGTTTGGACTGTAACATAATATATACATTTGTCTGACACTCCTGCGGTGAAGGAAAACACCGTGCGGCATCCTGCATACATCTGCGAAGAAATTCAAAGCTGTATATGAAGTCGACCAATCCGCACTGGGCCAGCGTGGTTGACTAAGGCTTAAACAACCTAACTTAGGGTAGGCTCGAGCCCCTCGGTGAGGACGTTTATGAGCTGTTATGATGAGCAATAAAAATCCAATCGAAGAACAATAACCTGATATGTATTTGTTGAAATTCAAAGAGCTTTATCCATAATGAATTGTGTTACATGAGATATAAGGTAAAGCATTATCCTGCAATTAAACTGATAATTGCAGGATAATGCTTAATGTTAATAACCGTAATACTCTATGATCCAATCTGTGGTTGTGAACTGGAAGTCCTGGTGGCAGATACTTTTTCTTTGGTTAAGTTGGTAATATAGTCTGAGTCGGGTTACTACCACCCTTCTACTTTTGTCTCTATAATAACAATGTTAATAACGTTGTTGTGTTCTCACAATTAGAGGTAAGATAGCCAGTTCCATGTTAGGGGTCAGGATGAAGCTCGCTTACATCTTCCTATCATCACTTACCAAAGGAGATGAAGCCCAGCTTGAAAAGATGTTGTATGTAAAAAAGTAGAATAGCTGTACCGACTTCAGCGCGAGTGTAATTACACTTTATTTTAAACTAGTTGTGCCCGCGAACTAAGTTCAAAGAAAAAACTGAG
Source organism: Schoenobius gigantellus (assembly GCA_963935595.1). NCBI lineage: Eukaryota > Metazoa > Arthropoda > Insecta > Lepidoptera > Crambidae > Schoenobius > Schoenobius gigantellus. Next base: position 20,229,100 of record OZ012543.1, read on the forward strand.
AATCTATTTTCCCGCGGGAACTACTTACTTTTCCGGTATAATAAGTAGCCTATATATTAATCCCTGTCGTAATCCGTCTACCTAGAAAATTTCATCCAAATCCATTCAGTAGTTTTGCGTGAAAGTGTAACAAACACATATTCATACTCAGAAACTTTCGCGTTTATAGTATTCGTAAGTGTAACGGGATAAAATAAAAAGTAGACGTTGCAGAATCACACTGATTTAATTTCGATTTACAATCGGGCAGAGTTCCGTCTTTGAAACAGTAAAACAGAGAAGTGATCTAAATATGAGATGGCGCGGCATTTTATAGTTTCTCCGGTAGTAAGGCGCTAGCTTGGCTTGGCTCTGATTGGCTGGCTTGGGCTGGCTGGCACATGGCTGCACGTGCTTGGCTCTGATTGGCTGGCTTGGGCTGGCTGGCACATGGCTGCACGTGCTTGGCTCTGATTGGCTGGCTTCGGCTGGCTTGGGATTGGCTGAGGCGGTGTGGCGCGTAACAGTCGGCCGTCCTGAAACAATCATTGCTCCCGCAATAGAAAAACACGTGGTTAGCTTTCAAGTAGGTCAATGAGATCTTCGGTTTCAAGCTGGTCATCAGAGCTACTGGCACTGTATGATATAGGGTACTGTGATTCTGTGATGCATGCATGAAATGCAACCAGGCTAGTAAAGGCCTTGTAGCCTCGGAACCCCTTGATACTGAGGATTCTGTATATGTAATGTATAAGATACCCACACCTTAGTAATGATATATGGGCCAGAGTAAATATCATCAAACTTAGTGCTCACTCTTGTTACACTACTTGTGGGTGCTTGCCGCCAAAGAACTAAATCTCCCTTTCTGTAAATTCGACTAGTTTTCCTTTTTTTTTATCGAAGTTACGCTTCATATTATATCTTTCTAATTTTAATGCGCACTAGATCTATTATTACGCCTGATTTCAACCGATTCATTATTACTTTCATAACATCAAATCATAGGGCTATACGACTATGTTGTACTTTCATTTACAGTATTATTAACATCCCAAATAATGTCAGGTAAGCTATTGGCCCAATTATTAGAAGTCTGGCTAGGATCAATCGCACGTAACGCATTCAGTAAGATCCGGTTCCACTTAACCATTGGCTCGTGGACATGCAACAGATGTCAAAATGTACTTAAATTGCTTGTCAGTTGAATTTTTTTTTAAATATCTGCTGGTAAAAGCTTTGCCATGATCACTGACAAGTTTATGAGGGTAACCAAATAAACTAAGTATTTTTTAAAGTGTTCTTATTGATTTTTACTCAATTGACCGTGGGTGGGCTCAGCAATAACAAATTTAGAGAAATTATCCTACTTCCTACTAATATTATAAACGTGAAAGTGTGGATGTTTGGATATTTGGATGTTTGTTACTCAATCACCCAAAAACGGCTGAACGGATTTGGATGAAATTTGGCATGCATGTAGCCTTGACATGGAAAAGAACGTGACATAGGCTACCTTTTATCCCGATTCCTTAAGTAGTTCCCGAGGGGAAATTAAAAATTGTTCAAAATTGAAGTCCACGCAGACGAAGTCGCGGGCAGAAGCTAGTCTGTAATAACCAACATATATTGATAACCTTTTGCTGTTCTACAAAAGGGGCATATGGTCATCATGAACCATGACCATGGGTTCTGTGGGTTTCGGAATAGGGAACAATGTACCATTTACTCCATCTTTATTAAATCTATACATTTTTGAAAGCCTACATGACCATACAATGCGATTACCATACAATGTCTTCCTATAGAGTCTATCATCTGAGAGCACATAGCTCAGCTGCCCCTGATATAAACAACAACGCTGAACAATGATACGCCTTAACTTGTCATCCTGGTACTGGAATGTATAGAACCCGTCTGACACTTCAAGGCGGTTGACATTAATAGCATCGACGGGATTTCTACTCAACGCGTCTACGTATTAATTTTTTTTCCCCAGGCCATATTGTACACTCATGTCCAAATCTTGTATTCACAGCCAGCACCTAGCAATACGTGGGATAATGTCACGTTTAGTAAGGGTGGCGCGAACGGCAGCACAGTCAGTTACCACTTTAACATGTATCCCTACTATAATACACTCTAAACCTACACAAATCTATGTGTACTACGGCAAGCGTTTCAGGCTCGTAATTGTGGTATATACTTTCTTCTTTACTCGTTGCCCTACTGAAATACATGACAGGCCTAAGGGAATTATCAGTTTGTTTTTGTAAAAAAAATACCTGCAATACCGGATTTGCATGCATCGGTGTGAATCTCACTTGGTAATACAGGGTCATATAAAGCCAGTATTGGCCTTGTACACAAACACAGTTTTAATTGTTGAAAACTATCGACTTGTTCAGTGCCCCATTTCCATAACTGCATTTTTCTTTGTTAAATCTGTTAAAGGGCGAGCAATTAAATTGCGAAACTTTTAATAAATTTACGGAAATAGCTACATAGCCCTATAAATTGACGTATTTCATGAACATTACTAGGGGTAGGAAACTGTGACACTGCTAACAATTTTGATTCACCTGGTTGAATGCAATTCGAAGATCTCATGTCCTAAGTATGTAATTTTGTTTTATAAAAATGAACACTTACTCACATTTCACTTTAAATTTTCCGATCTTCATTTATGAAGAACTTTTTGTAAAATATCTAAACCTGACTGAACATCAAAAGAGGGTAGCAACAAATTGTCTAAGAATGCTAACATTTCATATTTATCGGGAGTCATTGTGGGTTTTTGAACTACCGCCTTTTGTGATTGGAACTTCGTATTGAATCTACAACCTTATTAATTATTCGTATAACAACAGACGGTGCGTTATCTAAGCCAAACGGAACACGCGTATATTCAAATACCAATGTGGCGTTAAAAAGGCTGTTTTGTGGTTATCTGCAGGGTCGATTTTGAGCTGATGGTAACTTTGTGCCAAATTAAGACTCGTAAAGAAATTCTTAACGGCTAATTTGAAGACCTAATCATCGATATTAGGCAAGGGTCAAGACAAAGTCTACTATCGCCGTTCTTTTTTTTTTACGAATTACGGGAGAAGCAAAACATGATTCAGATTCTTGAACTATACCTGCGTCTAGCAATTCAGACGCTTTGGATCTAACTACTGACTGTGCGACAAGCTGTAAGGTTGACGGTATATAGGCTGTTCACTTTAACTTTATTTTTATGTTTAATAAATCTGTACATCCTAAGTCTTGTGTTTTACTCGCAAAATAGTCAGGGAAATTGATTAGTAAAGCAATCAAATAATCATAATCGGTTTTTATTCAATAAATCTGAACTGATTTCCTCTATGTTTGATGTCCCGATTGTGCTAATATTGGCTTCGCTAGTGTGCAATAGATTATTTTGGCTACAAAGGTAGTGCAATAAAATAATGTGGGCTAACCTGAACCTCCGAAGGCGGTGTAGTAGTGCAGCTGGTGGCTCTGCTCAGCACTTCGCCCTGCTTCTTGCTAACGAGGCAGACATTTTTTTGTTTCCTTGTCGGCTGACGACATCTTTACTTGACGGGCTTGTTCCAATCCAAATTGACGGTGGCTGGTAGTCATCCATCACACATAGGAAGCCATCGTATAATTCTTCGGGTCGCTCGCAATGATATGCTCTCGCATTCGCTTGTGCTGGTGGTGGTAGACCGCGAATGATGCATGAGACAACTGCGCTGTCTGACAACTTACACCGAAAACACATGGCGACTTTGTCCTGATAATATTTGGTCGTCGAATCCATATTTGCGATGTCTGGGAAATGCACGTATCAACATTTGCTTCCAGTCTTCCCAAGAGTAATTCATCCAGCCGGTTGTACCATCTTCTTGCCTGACCTCCTTAATCTATCTTGCAGATGAAACGACTTCGTGTTTTCACACCATCCATATGAGTTTCGCCAAGTTGATTAATTTTTTTTTGAGCCATGCTGTCGCAGTAGTACACTCTTCACTATCCGGGTCGAACTCGGGGATCAGCAAGGCTGCACGGGGTTCTTTTCTAGTAGTGACGGAGAGTATTTCGTAATTTAAGGAACTCATGGCCTTTTGTACCTGATTTCAAAAGCTTGCGTAGGATTTTTCGAGCTGAAGGCGAGGCTGGTGGCGAAACTTTGTCATCGTTTTCACTAGTTGTCTCGGATGAATCTTCACGCGGAGATTTGCCCCATTCGTGCGGACGGACCAGGCGGCCTACACTCGACGCATTGACGTAACTACGTTTTAGGGTTTTTTTTTTTTATATTTATCCCACTTCTGATATGTAACGGGATAAAATAAAAAGTAGACGTTGCAGAATCACACTGATTTAATTTCGATTTACAATCGGGCAGAGTTCCGTCTTTGAAACAGTAAAACAGAGAAGTGATCTAAATATGAGATGGCGCGGCATTTTATAGTTTCTCCGGTAGTAAGGCGCTAGCTTGGCTTGGCTCTGATTGGCTGGCTTGGGCTGGCTGGCACATGGCTGCACGTGCTTGGCTCTGATTGGCTGGCTTGGGCTGGCTGGCACATGGCTGCACGTGCTTGGCTCTGATTGGCTGGCTTCGGCTGGCTTGGGATTGGCTGAGGCGGTGTGGCGCGTAACAGTCAAGGTCTATCGTAATCGTCGAAATCAGTTGATTCTTTATTGGGCGTATTCATAACACCTAGGTAGGTACTTAAAATATGTACACTTTATTTGAGAACCATCCCTTTATCATAAGTGACAATTCTTAATAAAAATATGGGTGTCTTCCAATTAAATAATTTCAATCTGCTGTTTGACGTTTCTAGAACAAAGGGGTTATTGGTGCTCAAGCTGTTCAATACATCAATCTCATCTAGTGCCTACGATTATAAAAAAAATAATCCAAATTGAAACTAATGAGACCATCAATAAACAAATTTCAAATCCAACCTAAAGGGTGTGCGGGACTTTTTGCATGCCGTCTGCATTCAAATTGGCGAAGTGGTCATGCGCGCACAGCGGTAACCTTCTGTATGAGTCGACACCAACGACCGGTTCCTTCGACCTTGGCAGGTAAAAAGTGCGACTTACCAATCTCAATTATCATGCATGCTCGCAATAAAATGTTGACGGGAATTCAATCCTCGCTTGATAATGAGTGTTTTCATTAAGGGTTGAACTCTTTTATGCTCGTTTATGCTCTTATTATATTAAATTCAAACTCAATAATCTTTATTCAATATTACACCTTTACATGCAGTTATTGACGTCAAACAAAACACAAAAATGTAATCAAACAATAATCTAAATAACTGAAATATTTAACAAGCAATCATTTAATCCTTGCATGAGTATATTCACCTCAACCATAATTAAGATGTATGCAAATACAAGTAAATTGCAAAAACAAACTGACTCTACACCTGGTCGGAAATTGAAAGAGTCTTCTGGAGTAAAACAGGCAAGAAACTCTGAAGGTCGAAGGTCGAATGTCTTCTCTTTGAAATTACCAATTACAATAATTTTATTTCGCAAACTTTTTATTTTATAATAAAAATATTACAAAATTAAATACGACTCTTACAACGACGAAACTCACTAAATTGAAAAAACAAATTGACTCTACACTTGTCGGAAATTGGAAGAGTCTTCTTGACTAAAACAGGCAAGGAACTCGGAAGGTAGAAGGTCGAATGTCTTCTCTTTGAAATTACCAATATTACAATAATGTTATTTAGCAAACTTGTTATTTTTTAATAAAAATGTTACAAAATTAAATATGACTTTTACAATGAAGAACCTCACTCAATCTCATGTGGGAGAAATGGGGGTACTATGTAAACATTACGAACCAAAATCACTTATACGTAATTATATGTATGCTGTTATTGAATCCAAGCCTATTTTACATCCAAGAGACATAAGACTCTTCCATTCTCCACCAAACTTTTATTGTAGCTGAAATGATGATGATGATAAACAATGGAAGCATTTAAAAAAAACACAAACATTTCGTCCTGTGTGTTGAACTTAAAAAATTAACTGCGCAAAATATACAATTGCAAAAAGTATTCGATTTCCCCTTCGAGTGACCTGGTTGTTTTGTTTTGTACAACAAAATCTTGCGACTAATTGAAATGAGTGATGCTTTTGTAAGATATATTTAGAAGAGTCTATATAAACAAAAGACGGCCTTATTGGCAAAGGAGCAATCTCTACCATCAACTTGTACGTAGAGGAAAGTTAACTTAAAACACTTATAATAATAATGTCCTCCTAACCGATATTAGGTCACGGCGGCCAATCTTCACAGAGACTAGCCATCTGCTCAGGAGATATTATAGTGCACAAGTGACTGCGCAAACGCAAGTGCACTCTCTGTTCCTTCACTCGCCTAGTCCGATGGGACGGTTAACCGACACGACCGGAGCGAGATCAGGCGCAGGACCCACTGTTTAACGTGCCTTCCGAAGCACGGAGGAGCTTGAGATGTTTCTTATTTTGGTCACCCATCCTAGGACTGACTACAGCAAACGTTGCTTAATCTTAGCAATCGTTCGCTGAGCGCACGCGCCAATGCGCCACCAACACTTATATGAAGTGTTAAAACCAATAATACCGGGTTATTTTTGCAGCAGGAGCCAAATTTTGTATGCTTGTTCAGACAAGCAAAATGAAGATCTTTTACTATATGAGACTAATCTTGAAATCGCGAAAAAAAAAATCAGCTGTTCAACATCCACTGAACCTAAATGTATGATCGCCAAAAAAAACAGCTGATTTTTTTTGGCGATTTCGAGTTTGGTCCCATAGCAAAAGTTGTTCATTTTGCTTGTCTAAACAAGCACACAAAATTTGGCTCCAGCCGGAAAAATAACCCGGTAGGTATATTGTAAGTTATTTATATCACAGTAGATACCGGGTATAAGTGACGGTGTCCCATTTCTTTTAACAGTGAGTTCAGAGCATGATCCTAATTTGAAAATCACTGAAATTCTCTCCCGGAAAATTCATAAACTTACCGAATTTTTCATTTTTTTTTCAAATTTTCTGGTGTAATATAACTAAGTTAACGTTAACTAATCATATTCTGTAAAAAAAATACAATAATTACACAAAAAATGAACTTTGCAATGTAAATCGTATTACATTTCCATCATACTGCGCGTGAAATCAGCTGTTTGGGTTATCGAACGTCAGCGCACCGGTGTGGGCGGAACAAAAATGATGCCGGTGCGCCATACATTGCGTAACATTAATAAAAATTAAAAACGAAAACTTCTTTTTTGTCGCGTTAAAAGCTTTTCCGGGAAAAAAAACATCCGAGAAAAATAAACATCGGTGAAAAAAAAATAACATTGGTCTGATCTCACTGTTAAAAGAAATGGGACACCGCCACTTATATCCGGTATATTATCTAATATACTAATATCACCATAATATTAAAAATGGGTGTTGGTGGTAGAAGGGTGAAAGTTTGGGGTTATAAATATTTTTTGATGCCAAATCATAAAAAAATAAATAACAAAATTCCTACCCATGTTAACATAGTCAGATAAAAGATATGGAATCACTGAAAAATCGAAATTGTAAAATTAATGTTCTAATTCCCCATCCGATTTTTTTCACAAATCCAACTGTTTTAACCAACCAATCCAATCCGGATTTCAAAATTAATTTTGCAATTTCGAATTTTCAATGACGCCATATCTTTTATATGACTATGTTAAACTGGGTAAGTTTCAGTTTGATACTCTTGATAGGGAGCTGACCTTATATATGTCACCGTAAAATTGCAAATACCGTTGGATTATAATCTATCTCGCGAGATTGTAAACTATCGAAAGATTGTGAACTGTAACATACTGCTTACAATTTAACGCATTATTTTTCGGTAGATTTTAATCTATCGAAGTGAAACTGTTAGATCACAATCTGTCGCGCGTTAAATTGTCAACTGTCCGAAGGCTGACCCTGATTGGTCAGTTTTACAGAAGATCGTTCTGTGTCCATAGAATCAGGAATCAAACACAAGTGTCAGTCAAAAAAAAGGCACTTCAAGAATAGTGACAGCAAGTATGTATTTATTATTTATTAGTAGTTAAATAATATTTCTGACAGTTGACAATTTAACGCGCGACAGATTGCGATTTAACAGTTTCACTTCGATAGATTATAATCTACCGAAAAATAATGCGTTAAATTGTACGCAGTGTGTTACGGTTCACAATCTATCGATAGTTTACAATCTCTCGAGATAGATTATAATCTAACGGTATTTTCAATTTTACGGTGACATATACATTTGACCGTTCTTTTTAGGTCATATTTGGAGATCGCGCGGCCCTACCACCAAACTCACTCGCTATCGCTTTAGCTTTCGTTTATGACGTTATCTTGCCATTTCGTAGCACAATCATAGCGAACTCGTGAAATTAAAACGACAGTGAGTACTCTCTATGGAGCACAATTAGTTACTAGACCAGAGGAAATATTTCACAGCTCATCACCGATCAGTCAGTAGCCATATTAGGTAAATTCTGAAATATTTCATGTTTCATCATACTACATACTCGTATAAGGAGTCTTATATACTTGTTTATTTATTTATTTATTATAGCTTTCCGCTCGCGACTTCGCCCGCGTTATTTTTGTTTTCCCGTGGGATTTTTTCCGTCGGAAAATTACCCTATGTCCTTCCTCTGGTCTCTATACCAACTTTCATCAAAATCGGTTCAGTAGTTTCGAAGTCTATTTCATACAAATAAACAAACAAACAATCAAATCTTTCCTCTTTATAATATTAGTATAGATTACACACATATACATTATTGGAAAACACATTTGTAACAATGAGCAGAAGGTACTTACTGCATATTTCTGTTAGGAATTTCTTCCTGCAGACCCGAGTCAGTGACAAGTGATTTGAACGGGTAAGATATTATGTGTACACTAGCTGTGCCAGCGAACTACGTTTCGCCGTATATTTTTTACCCGTTTTTGCAACATTTGTCATTGATGCTCAGCTCCTATTAGTCGTAGCGTGATGTTATATAGCCTAAAGCCTTCCTCGAAAAATGGAATATCTAACACAAAATTTTTCAATTTGAATCAGTAGTTTCTGAAATTAGTGCGTTCAAGCAAACAAACAAACAAACTCTTCAGCTTTATAATATTAGTATAGATAATGGAGTTGGGGCTGCTATAGCTGCAGGTAACCAAGATCTAAAAGGAATTTGAGCTCTTTTAGTTATAGCAGCAATAATAATCAATAATCTTACCATTTTATTTCATAATCATTAAATATAAATTCTAAATAACATCCTATTAAAAAATACATAGATATAAATAAATATATCTGAATAAAATACATAGCATATAAATAAGACTGTATAAAACTATACTTACTATATGAAAAAAAAACTTTTTAAAAAGCACGCTTTTATTTACAGCATCAGTGATAACCGCGCACTCGGTAAGAGCGCACGTTTACCGTGTTATCTAACTTACCTGACGAGTGCATTAGTTGTTATTGTTATCGCGTTGTCTGCGTGTTGCATCGCTCGCTCGTAGAAACCGGTTCTAGAATGTGATAAACTATATTGCTGATTACTTCAGTCAAATATACGTTTTGTCTCTGACTACGGGGACAAAATGACTACTCCAACGAATACTATTTCTCCCAAAAGTTATGCAACTGTCGCACAAAACCCGATGTTTCCTACAAAGGATCAAGCCATCATACTGGATTCCATCGAGAACATCCAAATAAAAGATTACGCTCAAGCGTTGGGAAAAATTATTGACCCGAAAACGATCCGATTTCTATCACGCATCTCAAATAATCGGATTTGCATTTTTTTAGCTACTAAATCGATAGCAGATGACTTGGTCGATAATTACAAACGGCTAACTATTGCGGGAACGGAATTAGTGATAAGGCCATTGGTAAATAGAAATAGAAGAGTCATATTATCCAATGTTTGCCCAATTATTCCACATACTGCAATTGAAGAAAAAATGAATAGTATGAATATTACACCGGTATCTCCCATAACCTTTTTACGTGCAGGATTTAATGACCCAGGCTTTAATCACATCCTAAGTTTTAGACGACAAGTATATGTTACCCCGGAAGACTTCAACCGATTACCTGAACGTATCCAGATAGAGTATGATAATACCACCTACTGGGTATATTTATCTTCGGACAAAATGACCTGCTTTTTATGCAAGAAAGAAGGACACGTAGCACAGAAATGCCCTGAAGCCCCACCTCAGTTTGAAATGGACATCTCACAACCGAATGTAGAGGGTAGCCCTGTGCTCCCTAATTTCAAACGACCTCACCCTCCGACCGAGTCCACCAGCGAGAATCTCTCAGAACTGACTCCCGCCATCGATGTCGCCTCCCAGGTTCAACGCTGCGATAGTGTTACTTCAGTGATAATTGATGAAAACGATGACAGTGACACCTCCCAGTCCAGCTCCAGTTTAAGTTATGAAACAAGAAATGGTACCAAAAAACAACGCAAGTCACCTACAATTGATACACGCTCTTCCAGTTGGCACGCGATTGAGGAACACATTCAAAACTCTGAAAAAAATTATCCGCTGACCTCTCAAGAACTCAAAACCTACCTGGAAAATACTTTCGGCGTTACAAACATTAAAGACATTACACTTCAATATACTGAAAATATTCATACACTTATAGATATGTTTAAGGATATTATACCAATGATTTCTAATCGAAGATTTAAAAATAGGATAACTCGTTTGGTAGTAAAATTAAAAACCGTAAGTATTTAAAATTAAATAAATTTTATATTTTTAAAACTATAATTTAAAAAAGTTTAGTTTAGTTAGTAATACTACAAAATGACTTTAAACAAACCTATCAGTGAGTGTATAGGAATTAATATTGTTCAATGGAATTGCCACAGTTTATACCATAAGCGGGATCAATTGGAATCTTATTTAATTAGAGATAACGTTCATATTTGCATACTATCGGAGACTTGGCTATCTGAAGATAAAAATATTAACTTCTCTGGGTATCGGACTTTTAGAAAGGATCGAAACGATAACTACGGTGGGCTTGCTATATTAGTTCATAGATCAATTACATCACGTATAAAAGACATTTCATTTCAGTCAAATTCTTTCGAATATATATGTATAGAACTAATTAACAACATTAAGCTACAGTACATTATTGGTATATACTCCCCCCAAAGTTTGCAAGTAAGTAAAATAGATTATGATACATTATTTAGTCACTTTAATAAAAAAACTTTAATAGCAGGCGATTTTGATGCACATCACATTACTTGGTCTTATCGCACAGACACCCGGGGTCGTATGTTAGCCGAGAGTAGCTCAGATCACGGCTTTATTTACTTGAATGACGGATCGCCCACCCGTATAGCTCAGGTAGAAAATAATACAGTGTGCACGTCGCCTGATGTGACATTCGTTAGCGCAGATCTGGCTTTGGATTGTGATTGGTCGACCACTAATGAGACTTTAGGAAGTGACCACTTATTGTTAAATATTAAAATTAAGCAGTCGCACATGGTTTTTCTATATCCTAAAAGAAATTTAAAGAAAGCCGATTGGAATAAATATAAATCAGAAGTAGAAATAAAATGTAATGATTTTAGTCTTCATAGTAATGTTCAAGAAGATTATGATAATTTTTTATGTATAATTAACGAATCAGCAGAGGCAAGCATCCCATTCATTAAACCTAACTTTAATACTTATTCTAAATTTAAGCCTAAACCTTGGTGGAACCAAAATTTATCCAAAGCGGTTGCAGAGAGAAGGCTGGCTCTTAAGTTATTTCGGAAAAATCGGAACCCTGAATCCTATCAGATATTAAAAGATAAGATAGTAATAGCTAGGAATTTAATAAGACAGGCGAAAAGGAAATCGTGGCAGGATTTTTGTGAGAGTGTAGATGGGTCAACTTCCAGTTCTGAAATGTGGCGGAAACTTAGATGGATGAAAGGTAAATTTTGCACTACGCAACCTCTGCCTGAAAGTGAAGCAAATGAATTTATAACGAAGCTTACCCCTGATAGTGTCACCTTGCAGCCTTTTTCTCTATTACAATCTCTTCCAGCCCCTTCATTATTTTCGATGGCGGAAATCTTATCGTGCTTAAAGAGAAAGGATACCTCAGCTGGACTTGATAATATTGTGTATTCAATGGTCTATAATCTACCTCAGAAAGCTATGGAAATTTTGTTACAAATTTATAATTTAATTTATCAAACTGGTCAAATTCCAATTCAATGGCGAAAAATTAAGATTATTGCCATTCCAAAGAGAGATAGTAACACCAAAAAGTATAGACCGATTTCATTAATAAGTTGCATGTGTAAATTATTTAATATTATGGTAGCGAGACGGCTGGAATACTATTTTGAAAACAAACGGTATTTTCACGAAGGAACTTTAGGATTCCGCCGAGGTTATTCTTGCCATGATAACTTATCTCGTTTCGTAATAGACTCGGAAATAGCGCTGACTAAAAAAGAATTTACACTTTGTACTTTTGTAGATATTACCGACGCCTATAATAATGTCTTAATTAATACCCTTATACAAACTTTAACTGATTTTAACGTGGATCCTTACATATGTAGGTATATACATGAATTTTTGAAAGAACGGTATATAGTCTATAAACTCAGCAGCGGAAATGAGTTAACAAGAATATCTCGTCAAGGTTTAGCTCAGGGCGATCCTATGTCTCCTATTTTATTCAATATAATTACAATAAAAACTTGTACGAATCTTAATTACGACGTCAAAATATCACAGTATGCGGATGACTTTTCGTTCTATTTTTCAAATAATGACATCAACACATGTGCTGAAGTAATACAATGTGTACTAAACAAATTTCGTGAACTCATTACACCAATAGGTTTCCAGGTTTCACTTTCCAAAACCAAGCTATGCATAATATCAAGGAAATACAAAATACCACCTATTTCAATAAAGATTGATAACTATGAAATTGAAGTTGTACACTGTGTTAAGTTTCTAGGTATCTGGATAGATAGCCGCTTTAATTGGACAAAACATATTGGTGAACTAGCACAAAAATGCATACCGTTCATAAACATACTGAGTTGTGTTAGTAATTCATCTTTTGGTATACACCCCATACATTTGCGCCGATTATACATCAGTATAGTAAGAAGTAGACTTGATTACGGAAGTTATCTTTTTGGAAACGCAAGTCCAAGGCTACTTCAGAAATTAGATGTAATACAGAATCAATGCTTAAGACTTTGTGGTGGCTTTATCCGTTCTACACCGACTCATGTGATGCAAAGTGAGCTATGCATCTCTCCTCTTTTTGTGCGTAGAAGTTATTTGAGTCACAAATACTTCCTTAAAATATCCGCTAGACTAAATGATTACAGTCTTGAACGTTTGTCCGTTTTTCAGAACCTGATAACGTCGAGTTCTCATTACTGGCGAAATAACCAACTTCCTCTTTTGCATTTAAGCTATACCCAATTTCAGGGATTAAATATTTGCAAATTCCAAATCTGGCCTTCTCATCAACTTCCTTTTTTTATCTATTCAATTAATTTGGCGAATGTTATAACTACTAATATTAAAAATATAACTTCTTCAAAAGCAAAAGTGTCGTGTGTGGAGCTTAAAGATGCCACGGTCTCAATGATACAAGAGAATTACCCCGACTTTGTACAAATTTTCACAGATGGATCCAAGACTGGTGACTATAATGGTTGCTCCTTTTTTGATCAGAGAGCCTCGGTGATGGCTAGATTTAGCGTAAATGATCAAAATGTCAATATTATGTGCTTAGAACTTTTGGCCATTGTTGAGGCTCTTCGTTATGTAATGTCAACTAATTATAAAAGAGTTGTTGTATTCACGGATTCAAAAAGCAGTTTGTTTCACCTTCTTGCTTGTAATAGGGGAAAGTTAGGTAGAAAGGAGGCTTATCTTATTATTGAATGTATCGAGCAAATGATACGTAATGGGGTTAAAGTCTGTCTGCAATGGATCCCCTCCCACGTGGGGGTCTTTGGCAATGAGGTCGCCGATGAACTCGCCAGAGTAGCCCAATCCGAAGGAATTCCTCTTCAGGTGTCTCTCCAGTCCTCAGATTATATCCCGATCGTTAAAAAGCATTGTTACGATCAATGGAAGACACATTATGACAACAAATCCAATGAAAAGGGAATTTGGTACAAATCGCTTATTGCTGAGCCTCCACAGACTCCTTGGTTTAGTAAAAGTAAAATGAATCGCAAGGAATTAGTAACTTGTTTTAGATTACGATCGGGTCATGTTCCATTGAACAATTTTGGTTACCTCATGCGCAAAATTGAAAGCCCCAATTGTGTTATCTGTCAGACTAAGGAAGATCTTTTGCATTTGTTGATGGAATGCAAAGTTAACGAGACCCTTAGAGATAAGTTATTAATAGATACACGATGTCCTAAGCAAGATATTCTGTTTTTGTTTCACTTAACGTTTAGTTCAAGTTTTATTTCTGAAAATAGTAAATGTATAATAAGTTTTTATATAAAATCTCTAGAGTTAAGAAAACAAGTGATGTCTGTCCAAGTTTAATTGTAAATATATTAAGAATAAGCTGGCTTAACCATTAGGTGTATAGCTTAATAATAAAAGATTAAAAAAAAAAAAAAATTTACAGCATCATATACATAGATTTCATCTTCATAGATATGGATTATGATGAGCGCTTTTATTTTTAGTCATACATTTTGGATCACATTATAGCAGCAAAGGAAAAAAAATATTTTCCCTTTTTATTGCACTTTCTTAGTAATCCGACATTTTGTTGCAGCGGCCATTTTGAATTTACAACAATGAGAATTATGCATAATTACATTGTCATCGGAACTAAAGGTGTATACCAGATTTTGGTTCAATTGGTCAATGGCAAGTGGGTCAAATTTAATTTGCAAGATTTGACGCATACAAACAGATAAAAGCGTGTAAAATACCCAGTTTTGATTACGCTATATCAATTGTGTAAACTTGTATTTACAAGCTGATTATAAAATTCAATAGGTAGAGTTTTGATGTTACCATTAAGTAGGTTTATTAACAATAAAATAATCATTTTATGAAACATATTTACCATAAATGTTACCTATATAACGTATGGCTGATCCACCAATATGAGATCATTCGTCATAGCGTGTCAACGGGGTGATATCATGCTGGATTTTGTGGAAGACCGCAACTTGCACTATTGACGCACATACAATATCGCTGCCGCTGACATTTCTATCTGCAATTAAATTGTTGTGTCTCGATTGTCTCCTTTCTTTTGTTCATACGTAATATCATTGTATGAGTGGTACATAACCTAACGTCATTAGCGGATTTTATTTTATTACAGGCGATCCGCCCCAGCTTTGTAGCAATGCATTTGTGACCAAATGTAAAGTTTGGAACAACTCTTGAAGACCCTAGGGGGCACAGGCTTGGGAGGCCAAGCCCCCGCCATCACAAAAGAAAATAGGTGATAAATTGCCTACTGTAGGTTAGGTTCAGAACATGACCATATTGACCATGCGTAGCAGAGCGAGCGAAGCGAGTGCAGCGTCATACTATTCTATGGGAACCCATACCACTGAAATCAAATTATTAAGATCTTACAATTTTAACATCTAATTCTTAAATAGGTTCAAAGTGCGGCATAAACATGATAAATACACAACCCAACCTTTTCCCATACATTTTGAGGCAAGGTTTGTTAACATTTTAAAAATTAATTATCTCGAAAACTACGCATCGCCGAGAGGGGAGAGTGGTACAGAGGGGTAGCTCCCCTCCTCCCCTTTTTTCCTCGTTATTAATTTTCAAAAATTAATAAAGAATCTTCATTAAAATTTGAATAATAGAGCAGAGTACTTTGGTTCAAATTTTAAAAAAGGACATTGGCTCTTTAATATTGAACCAAAGTATTTTGCTCACTATGATATTTTTCAAAGTAGTTTTTCTATTCGAAACACTTCATTTAAGATAAAATGCCGCTCACCATAAATAAAACATTTGCCAAATATGAAAAAAAATGCAGGACGTAACGTTGACACTCAAACAAATATTAGGTCGCTCAAA
Source organism: Schoenobius gigantellus (assembly GCA_963935595.1). NCBI lineage: Eukaryota > Metazoa > Arthropoda > Insecta > Lepidoptera > Crambidae > Schoenobius > Schoenobius gigantellus. The sequence continues at coordinate 20,245,240 of OZ012543.1, forward strand.
TATTATGAAGCTTTTCATTGTGTATTTGAAGAAACTCGAATGAATGTTTATAAGTTACTGTTTGTTGATTTATCGTCATTCGCAGTCAGTCGCTCACTTAGTAATACAATAAACCAAATTAATTATTTTTGTTTTTTAAAATTTTATTTTCAGTCACTCGTTTAAATACTACTTAGACCCCGTAGGTGGCGCTGTAATCGGCCACGATAACGTCTGCCGGGACCACTAGTCCTTAATAATAAAAGGTATTAAATACATAAAGTTATTTTTTAAATTTATGCATCATCATCACAGCTCATATACGTCCCCACCGAGGGTCTCGAACCTACGCTATGTTACGGTGATAAAGCCTTAGTCAAACCCCGCTAGCCCAGTGCGGATTGGTCAACTTCACATACACCTTTTAATTTCTTCGCAGAATAGATGTATGAAGGTTGCCTCACGATATTTTCTTTGACCGTAGGAGCATTATTATGTATAGAGTTAAATTAAATATAGGTATATATGTATTTTTTAAATTATTTCTTTATTTACTTCTAGCCACCGCCTCTTATTTTTCTACGAGTACCTATTCTGATAACAAAATATCAGGTTATATTATTTAGAAACCATTTAGAAAATACTATCGAGCTATGTTTCGCCTTAAAAGCTCAATGAAAAAACTGTAAATATACTTTGCCGCGAGAACTACTTACTTTTCCGGGATAATAAGCAGCCTATATGTTAATCCCTGTCGTAATTTGTCTACCTACAAAATTTCATCCAAATCCATTCGATAATTCTGCGTGAAAGAGTAACAAACATCCGTACATCCATCCGTACTCACAAACTTTCGCGTTTATAATATTAGTAAGGAAAGGATTGCGGTGAACTGTTAAAATATGATAAAAACGTATTGTATTTCGGCAGTTCACCACGTTGCATTATGCATCATGTTGTGGTGAACATATTCATTTAAATGCCTACGATCCGAAAAGAAGTTTCACTTGCATTGTGGTTGTAAAAAACCACACAATGATTTTTTTATAATGTCAGACAGACAGACGCGGGGGACTTTGTTTCATGATATGTATTGATCAAAAGGAAATATTTTACTCACAAAGCGCACACCCCTTCTTACGTAGAAAAACGTCATAAATGGGGAAAAGTATTCAAGCTTCGAGTGTTCAATATTTTTCCAGATTTTTCCTTATTTCGTCAGAACTGTAACCTTTTTTTTTTTTTCTTTTTTTTTTTTTCTCGGGGGGAAATGCGTAACCGCACCGTACCCGCCGTTGGCTAGACGGCGAGCGTGTGTGGGGATCTCCCGGCAGAGTGCCAGGCCTACCCACTAAAACCCCCCGGTGTTCTCCCTGCCCTTTTGGGCGCGCTAGGTAAGGTCCACACTGCGACTCCACTACCCACGCGCCCGGGCAATCCCGACCAACTGGTCGGGCTATCGCCAAGGGGGATTGCCCGAGAACACCAGGGCAATCCCCAGACGGAGGGCCTTGCGGCGGCGTGTACGGGGCCAACCATGCACGCAGGCCTCCACGGCAGGGTCACTAGACGGGCATCGCTTGTGCGAATGCCCGCCTTCGCCTGCCTATCCGTCTGCGGCGGATGGGAGCGGCTTGAGGATCGGCCTCCCGCTCCCTCTCCGCGGCCTCCTTCTGCGAGATGACGTCCTCGCAGAAGGAGGCGGCAGCCCCCCATTCCGCCTCGCCGCGGAGCATGGCCACGACCATGCTCGGCAGCGAGAGGTTTCCACCTCCCAGCGCAGCGTTGAGTTCGCTGCGCTGGCGTCGCCAAGCCGGGCACACCAATAATGTGTGCTCGGCAGTGTCGTCGGGAGCGTCGCAGTGATGACACTGCGGCGTTTCCTCCCGACGGGCTACCCGGTGCATGTAGTGACCGAAGCAGCCATGCCCGGTCAGAACCTGCACCATGCGGAATGTGAGGCTGCCCTGCCGGCGCCCAACCCACTCCTCCAACATCGGACGAATCGCCTCGATCGTCCGGTGGCCGGCAGCTGGGGAGGCGAGTGCCTCACCCCACTGGCGCAGAGCCTCCCTCTGCGCCAGGGTACGAACCCGCTCCACCTCCTGTGGAGCGGATCGTCCCCCCCCGTTCTCGAACAGCAACTCGATGCCGATACACCTCCGAATGGACGCGTGCATCGACATCCCACGGCGTTCGACCCGCAAGAACGCAGGCCGCTCCGTGGCTGACCGTGCGATAAGCTCGCACTGCCCGGGATGCTATGACCCTCTGCGGACGTCGCAGCAGGGCCACCGTACGGAGGGAGAGGCACTCCGCCCATACCGGGGCTCCGTATAGTGCCATCGACCTTATCACCCCGTGATAGAGCCGACGGCACGCCGATCCTGGGCCTCCCACATTAGGGAGGACCCGTCCAAGTGCGGCTGCGGCGGCACACAGCCGTGGAGCGAGGAGCTTGAAATGCTCCTCGAAACTCCATCGGGGGTCCAGAACCAGGCCGAGGTACTTGAGATGCGCCTCGACCGGTATACGAACTCCCTCCACTCGGACTCGGAGCCCCGGTGGAATCCTGCGACGGGGGGCGTGGAAACTCATGGCCCTCGTTTTTTCAAGGGCCACATCCAAACCCAGGAGGCGGATGCGTCGGACAACCAAAGAGGTGCCGACCGACGCAAGGTGGGCCGCCTCCTCCCCCGTTTTAGCTCTCGCCGCGACGAGTGTGTCATCGGCGAAGCAGACGACCTTCATTCGTGGAAGAAGGTCGCCTCGCAGGACCCAATTGTACCCCAGGTTCCATAGAAGAGGACCTAGTACGGAACCCTGGGGTACACCTGCCGCCATTGCCCACGTATGGACGCGCCCATCCGGACCCTCGTAGAGGATGGACCTGCCTTGCAGGTAATCCTCCACGAGGGCGCGGAGGTACGGAGGCACCCGGTGGAAGCGGAGTGCCTCCTTTATGCACTCGTGGGGCAGGCTGTTGAAAGCGTTGCGGATGTCAAGAGACACCGCAACAACAGTCTCCCCACGAGCTGTGGCCTCCTCAGTCCACCCCTTGAGGTGGGCCACCGCGTCCATCGTGGACCGGCCGGTGCGAAAGCCGAACTGGTTGTCAACCAAGTCCGGCCCCCGGTCCTCTAGGTGCTCGACGATGCGGGAAGCCAGGATTTTCTCCAGGAACTTCCCGGCCTCGTCGAGCAGCACCACCGGCCGATACCCAGTCGGGGAATCCGCGGGGCGGCTCTCCTTCCTTAACAGGCAGAGCCTGCCCGCTTTCCAACGACTGGGGAAGCGGCCCGAGGCGATGCTTAAATCTAGCACCGCCCGGAACCGTTCCTCAAGGTGCCCCAGGGCGAGGGCCAGAACCCTGCTTGGGACACCGTCCGGTCCCGGCGCCTTCTTTTTGCACCGGAACCGTTCCCTCACCTTGTCGAATTCCACGTTCGACACAGGAGGGATGGCGGCAGCCACTTCCACCGGAGGAGTGTCCGGGGGAACCATTCTGGGGGGCTGGAATGGACCGGGATCAGGAAACAGAGTCCCCAAAACCCGATCCAGCAGCCCTCTGTCCATAGCGGAAGTAGGGGGAGCGGAAGCTTTAAACTTCCCCCTCACCATCCGGTACGGACGCCTCCACGGATCATCGTCCAGGAGCCGTATAAATTGCTCCCTGGACTCCTCCTTGGCCCTACAGATTTCATTCCGCAGAGCCTTCTTGGCTGCCGCATACACCCGACGAAGTTCCGCTTCCTCGTCGGGTGTAGTTCTGGCGCGCCTACGACAACGCACGTAGGCGCGCCTGGCCCTCATACTGGTGGTACGCAGATCCGCAATCTCCTGCGTCCACCAGTACACCTGTCCCCTTTCGGGGCAAGCCTGCGCCTTCGGCATGGCGGCTTGGCAGACGACTTTCATGTCGTCCGCGAAGAGATCCGCCATGCCGTTGACATCCCCGGCGAGGTGGGGCGGCACTTCTGCCCACGCCCTCACCATCGCCGCCTCCTCCGCCACATCCGGGCGGAGCTTGGTGAGCTCCCATCGAGGGAAGGCGCTCACCGTCAGAACTGTAACCTAGGATTTCCTCGATATTCTTCAGTATGATTAATACATAGCATTTGAGTTAGTAATCTTACGTTGCTTCTACAAGAATCTTAATTATAGGCGCATACACGAAGATAACATCACATGCTCGTACTTATTGTAGTTTGATTTATAAAACAGTTTATACTCGTAGATTTTACTGTGGGAATCACAAATACTTCATATTTTACTCATCACTACACTAAGATTTTAAATCATATATTTCGAAGGAGTTTATTTTATTGCGATAAGTTGGCAAACAAGCAAACTGCCCACCTGATGGTAAGTGGTAACAGACTGTTACCACTTACCATCAGGTGGGCAGTTACTAACAGTCACTTAAAATACATCTGGCTCCTGTGAAATTAGCAGCAAAACTGCAACCCCTACAAGAACCACAGTGTTCGTTGCCAATTTGTGACATCAGATGTAAAGTCACCGTACCCAGTAATTTCACTGCCATATCTTACCCTTCAAACCGGAACACAGCAATTCAAGCACTGCTGCTTTGTGGCAAAAATAGCAGTAAGACGGAGGTACCCATGCAGATGACCCTGGTACAGAGTCTCCCTCTTATAATGCTGCTTCAGTATGTCCAGTGCTATACTAAGTATGCTAAAATTGCTAGTAATTAAGGGCGTAGCCAGAATTCTATTTCGGGTCGCAAGCAAAGAAAATCCTAGAATATATAGACGTAGTCAACATTCTATAGGCACAGTATAGCACACCCTACAATATATGATAGTCTGGCAAGAATTCAATTTTTTTAAGGCAAAAAAAGGGAATCTATTATAGTTTTAATCGTTTGGTTGGTTTAAACTTTTATGGGTTACTCCAGTTAGGTATTTCCTAAGTTAGCAACGTACATTCTGGGTCTTGTTGTAGATTTTAGAAGGATGGGGCGGAGGAGGCGGAATTACGCCCGCCTTCTTCCTCCTGACGGCAACCAGCGGGGCCCTGGGTTGGGAGGCCCGGGCTCTGCATTGCATCGGTTGCCGCCAGTCGCTGATCCCCTGGATGCCCCAGGGGATCACCGGCCTCCCTCTTTTGCGGGGGTGAGAGGGGCTCGCCCTAGGCGGGCAGACGCCGACGAGGTCGTGGATGTGTTCATCCGAGTTCCCATGACCTTGTCAGGCAGCGACGCGTCCCCTCTCGGCGTATCCTCTTCTGATGAGGAGGACACGGCGATAATGGACGTGCTCGCGTCAAGGTATATGTGAGGGGCATCGGTGGGTTTTAGTCGGAAGGCCGCGGTTCCTGGCTGGCACTCTGCCCCCAGGGGCCGCGGAAAGTCCGACATAACCCCGCGACTTCTCAAGCGCGGGGTATGCGTAACGCATTTCCCACCGTAAAAAAAGGGTCTTTTTGTAGATTTGCAAATCCTACAGGAACCGCATGTAGCTGTTTACCATCAAGTGAGCAGACTGCTGGTTTGTTGATTTAAAAAGAAAAAAAATATGAGAAAAAGAAGCTCTTTGCTACTACGAGTATATAGGAGGTATAATCCACGCTTTGATTTAAAGATCCAGGGATTCGAGGGTACTTAGGCTTCATCTCGAATGGTTGTAGATTAGATCATACAATCAAACTTTACTGAAGAGAAACTGAGGAACTGCCCAATCATTTGACTTTCACTGCCGAACACTCGGATCCGAGGGGAGGGATGCGGTACCACTCCCAATGACCGTCCCGAATATTTTGTTTGGTTTATTACTTGCTGGTACCTCTGACAAACGCGCGTCGTTTCGTATGCACACATAGACATGTAATTGAACTTTGAAAAACGTACATACAAGAAATATATTATTATATTTTCAATTAATATTTTTGGGTTCCCAAATAACAGACTTTGTCTCGTTTGGGAACTACTATTTCCATATTATGTCTGATTTTAAATATAATCGTTTCGCCTATATCAATTTCGTCTAATTGATGCGGAGTACGACTAGAGGTGTAGTAGTACTCCGTTTCTCTCTTGTAACCCGCCACTGGCTACACAACTCTCGAGATACAGGTTAATTCCTAGTTCGGAGGTGGGTGGTCGGTGGTGGGACAAGTAATACATAATTTGTGCTGCACTTTACTGTATTTAGCTATAAGAAACGAGTCAATAAAGTTATTATTATTATTTAATGAATACGCACATATGGCGTACACACGCACACGACCTGGCGGGATTTTTATATTAAGGCCTTAGCAGTGAATGTGTTAAATTTTTATTATAGCGACAAACCTTGTGATTTTTTTAAACTTATTGGTGCGAAAAAGAGGCAGACAGCCTCATTACTACCAGCCAAACCATAGAGATAAGTTTCCGGATTAGAAGCAAGATAATATTTTAAACGCCTTAGTTCCAAGCCTCAGAGACAAGAGTCTATCAAGACGTCTCAGCACATTAATTCCACGGCTCGTGGTCGTTATTGCACCTCCATCAAACCGGTATTATAATGATCTTGGAGAATTAGCTACAATGACAAGCAGCACGCGCTGATCGTACAAACGGAAAATATATTACATTAAACATACATACATAACTTATAACGCTGCTGCTAACTTTGACCGCGCCATTTTTATGTGAATTCAAAGAAAAAAAACGATAAAACCATGTAAAACGTTCTGAAGCCTGCCGAATGCTTACAGCTTGAACGACAAAATCGCTTTGATTGTCTCACTGCAAGATGTGGGTGTATTCTTTGATTGTTTGCAGTTTGATGTGGTGAAAGTTTTTGAAACTATACGTCGAACTAAAGGCTAGGTTACTGCACAATTTTTTTACACAAAACACTCTTGGGCTTTTATGATGGTGAGTTGACGACAAGGCTGAAAATGAAAGCGAGTTTCACCTGAACGCTTCAACAACTTAGGAATTCACAAAATTACTGTTATTGATGACGTATCATTTGGAAAAATGTAGGATGTAACAGAATGAGAAATGGGAATAAAACATAAATGAAATAAAATAAAACTAGCAATATATTATGAATTTTTTAAATTTAATTTTTAAACTAAACCTTGTTATAACAAAAGTCTTGAGAGGATTGTAAAAGTAGAAGACAGTAAGATAAGCTATCTTGTTCTAGTATTATTCAAATTCAAATTCAATATCCTTTATTCAATTGAGATTTTACAATCACTTTTGAACGTCAAAGAAGCTACGCCATTGGTTCACAAGTCTACGGCGGGAGACCTTGTACTGGAAAGAACCAGCAAGAAAACCAGCAAGGGCTATTTTTTTCTCCCTGTATTGTTACAGAGTCGTCAATTGGAAGCAGAACTCAAAAGTAAAGATTGTGTTCAACTTCCATTACAAGATTAGATGTGTCAGTGTACATTATACATTTAAATCTATAAATTAAGTCTACAATTAAGACCAAGCATTGACATCATTCAGATAATCATTGACTTTATAATATCCTTAGAGTATTCATTAGAGTCTTTTTTACATGCGCTTTAAACTTATGAAAAGGTAAGTCAGTAACACTCTGTGGAACTTTGTTGTAAAAAGATATACATTTCCCCATAAATGAGCCTCTAGTTTTTTGGTGCCTGTACGTTGGAACGGCAAGTTTATTTTTATTTCTTGTATTTAAGATATGAAATTTAAAATTGGTATCGAATGTGTTATAATTTTTATAAACGTAAATCAAATTTTCATAAATATACTGTCCTGATAATCCGAACAATCATAAATAGTTGTATTAGAATTATATAAAATATTAATATTATTAAATTAAAAAGCGCCCCTCTCACACGCACACACCCACGCAACACGCGCGCACAAACCCACGCATACGCACACAGATACACACACACACACACATTTCTACATACAGTTTTAGATACCTAAATTTAATATTGTAAAAATATATAATAAAGTCGCTTATAAATATATTAAATCGAAATATAATATTTATAGGTTTAAGCATAAATCATGTAAAGAACCTAATCTTAATTTATGGCCTCCTCTCTTCTAATATTGCTGTGCCCGACAGGGTCAACAATTTACTTATAACAAATCAAAAATAACATCTAATTTCATTGCGGAAAAGCAATAAAGTATTGAAATAGGTATGTGTTGTTACATTCGCGCTCTGACCGCCGTCGAGAGCACACGCGCCCTCCGAGTCGCTCCGCCGGTTCCATGTGAATATCAGATCCGTGACCAAAGCTTGACCGGTCTCACCCGTGACCATGACCGAAGCGTGACCGTGACCGAAGCGTGACCGTGACCGGTAACACCCGTTACCAAGGTGTGACCGTGACCGGTCACACCCGTGACCGAAGCCTGACCGAAGCTTGACCGGTCACACCCGTGACCGAAGATTGACCGAAGCTTGACCGGTAACACCCGTTACCGAGACGTGACCCAAGTGTGACCGAGGCGTGACCGGTAACGCCCGTTGCCGAGGGGTGACCGAAGTGTGACCGGGCACACCCTTGCCCGGGCACGCCCGTGCCGAGCCCGCCGGGCCGGAATTTGTCGTCGTCATCGTTGCGGTGAACGATCGAGTGGTGTCGGCGCTCCCGGTGCAGTGTTGAGTGGCGACCCCGACACTATTGTGTCGGGTGAACGCGGTGTTTTGTGGTGTTTGTGCTGTGTGTGTTGCTGTGCAGATAGGACTGCAGTGCGGCCGCATCGTACACATCTGGACTACATTATAAACTGTAAGTTTTAGTTTATAAGATAGCTGTAAGGACAATTTTGTGGACCATAGTGGCGTAGTTTTTAAGATACAAACACTAAGGTGCTTAATTTTAAGGAAGACTAAGTTTTTGTTGAACTTTTATTTGTATATATTTTATTGTGTCTGTGCATTTATATATATAAATCTTGTGTGTGTGCGACGGGCGAGGCCCGTATTGGTGGTCCTTTATGGACGCCTTCAGCGTGTCTGACGCCACAGGGGCGTCAGACTATGAGGTGAGGGATCTCCTAGGAGAGGTCTACTCGGGCGGTGAGGAGGACGCGCGTGCGACTGTTGAGCGCACAATGCTTTGGGTGGATAGAGCGGGCACTCCGGCCAGCTGCAACAGTCGTAAAAGGCCAAATCTTTTCCGATTTTTCAGCACCAGCTCCGGCTCAGAGTCGGAGCTGGACACGGAGGTGGAGGTAGAGAGGGCTAAAGCCCCCTTGCCGAAGGTGGCGCGAAAGGCCAATAAGGCCCGCAAGGGAGGTAAAGATGGCACCGACCCACCTGATGGTAGTGGCCTTCATCACTCGGCCGGGCTCTCTGAGGCCCGCAAGGAGCTTGAGGCGGGTCCAACGGAGGTGGACGTCCCGAAGCCCCCTAAGGGCAAAGGAAAGGGGAAAAAGACGAAGAGAGAGAGGCCCCCTTCACCAGAGGGCCTCACCAATGAGGAGCTGTTAGGTAAGGCAGAAGCCAGCGCTGCCATGATCTCGGAGGTTGCCAAGAAGTCTGGCAACCTCAAAGGTACGTGTGTGCGGGACCTCAAGGAGGCCTCCACATCGATCCTGGGGGTTGCCAGAACTCTGGCGGAGAGGAAGACTGACGAGGAGGTCCGCCGATTACAGGCCGACAACCGCCGACTGAAAAGCCAACTAGACGGCCTTCAGTCGGAGCTTATGGCCCTAAGGCGGGACTTCTCTGAGCGGGGAAGGGGAGCAAGCCCACGCCAGAGGGCGAGCCCGCCGCCAGTGGCGGCACCAGTAGCGGCACCAGCGGTGGCCCCGAAAGGGGACGTCGTGACTCGGGACGAGTTCATGACATTCATGGACTCGTTCCAATCAGACATGATGTCCCTTTTCGGGAACATGTGTGCCGCCAGGATGGATGGTCTGGAGGTGGACGGGCGCCTTCTGCCGGCTAAGTCGCACCGGCCCCCACTGGCCAGCGACAAGGCCACTAAGAAGCAGCCCGCCAAGCAGACGCCCCCCGCCGCTGCTGCGGAAACACCAGCAGCGCCTGCGACAGGGGGAAAGAAAAAGAAGAGGGAGGTGACCACCCTGGCCCCTGAGGCCAACCTGCCAAAGAAGGCCAGGGAGGCCAAAGCCAAGAAGGCTCCGGTGGTTCCGGCCGCTGCGCCAGAACCGGTGGCGGGGCCTTCGAGGCCCGACACCTCCAAGCCCCCCGAAGTGGAGGGCTGGAGCACGGTTGTGAAGAGGGGGCGCCGCAAGCCAGCCAAGACGGCGACGGCAACGGCTGCGGCCAAGGCTGCGCCCCCTCCACCCCCAGCCACCACCGCCAAGCCCAAGATGCCTACGGCACCTAAGACTTTGGCGGTGGTGATCACCCTTACGCCGGAAGCGGTGGCAAAAGGCGCCACATACGGCGCAGCCATCGCGACGGCAAAGGAAAACATCAAGCTGGGGGATGTGGGGATTGAGGGGAGCGCAAAGTTCCGGACGGGGATGACGGGAGCTCGTATCCTCGAGCTCCCGAAAGGCACCTCGCCGGAGCAGGCGGATGCACTCGCCATGCGCATAGCGGAGGTGCTCGGCGACGCCGCCAGGGTAACCCGCCCGACCAAGAACGCGGACATCTGAGTCACCGGACTGGATGACTCGGTGACCGCGGAGGAGGTGGGTGAGGCCTTGGCGGCGTTGGCGGAGTGCCCCCGCGCCGCGATCAGGGTAGGCACGGTCCAACCTGGACTCAGGGGCATGGGAGCCGCCAACGTGTCGGCTCCCATCGATGTAGCGAAGCGCCTCGCGAGCGCTGGCAAGGTGACGGTGGGATGGAGCAGCGCCTCCATCCGCCTGCTGGAGCAGCGCCCCATGCGCTGCTTCCGCTGCATGGGGATCGGTCACCCCGTGCAGCGGTGCCCCTCCGCCAAGGACCGCAGCGCGCTCTGCTTCCGCTGCGGTTCGGAGGGGCACGCAGCCGCCAACTGCCAAGGGCAGGTGAAGTGCGCCGTGTGCGCGGACGCCGGCAAGCCTTCCACTCACCGGATGGGGGGCCTCAGTTGCAACCCCCCACCGGTGAGGGGAAGACTGATGCCGAGGGCTGCCACAGCGGCGGCTACCGGGCGGGCAGCACTGTCCGCCAGGGAGGAGATTCCCATGGACACCGCCAATGGCCAGTAGGTCCACTGGGAATCTCCTGCAAGTCAACATCAACCACTGCGCCGCGGCACAGGATCTCCTGTGCCAGTCGATGGCGCAGTGGCAGATAGACCTGGCGGTGGTCTCCGAGCCGTACGCGGTGCCCCAGTCCACGAGGTGGGCTGAGTCCACCGACGGCTCGGCGGCCGTTGTGGTGCCACCCACGAGCTCGGCCCCCCCCATCTCGGTCAGGGAGAGGGGGCCCGGGTACGTGGCCGTCAAGTGGGGAGAAGTGGTGGTGGTGTCCACCTACTTCTCCCCGAACCGCAGTCGGGCAGACTTTGAGGCCTACCTGACTGCGGTCGAGGGGGGTGGTAAGGAGGGCGGCGCCCCTGCAAGTTTTGGTGGCGGGCGACCTCAACGCGAAATCGCGCGTGTGGGGCTCGCCCGCCACGGACATAAGGGGTGGTTTAGTCGAGTCCTGGGCCACGAGCCTGGGACTCGACGTCCTCAACCGAGGGTCCACCCCGACGTGCGTGCGGTGGCAGGGTTCGTCGATCGTCGACGTGACCCTGGCCACCGCACCCCTCGCCGCGAGGGTGAGGGACTGGAGAGTGGAGGCAGAGGAGGAGACCATGTCGGACCACCGGTACGTCCGATATTCGGTCTCCCCCTCGCACGCCTCCACGTCTCCAGCGGGAACGGGTGCCGCCTTCCGCCGATGGGCGGTGACGCACCTCCAGCCCGACGTGGCGCTGGAGGCGGCGATGGTGCGGGAGTGGTCCGAGCTGCCCCCGCACCTCGCCGGCGACGCTGACGGTATGGCGGCGCACTTCGCGGAGGACCTTAGCGTCGTCTGCGACGCTGCCATGCCGCGAGCGAAACCGGCCGCGCGCAAGCGGCAGGTGTACTGGTGGTCGCAGACCATAGCGGATCTGCGCGCCACCAGTTGGAGGGGGCGGCGCGCCTACCTGCGGTGCAGAAGGCGCGCCACCAGGAGGACGCCCGACGAGGAGGAAACTCTGCGTCGGGCGTACGGGGAGGCGAGCAAGGCCCTCAAGACGGAGATCTTGAGGGCCAAAACAGAGTCGTGGAACTCCTTTATAGAGCTCCTCGACTCCGACCCCTGGGGACAGCCGTACCGAGTGGTGAAGTACGGAAACAGTGCTCCCCCGATACACCAGTTGGACGAGGGGCTCGTGCAGAGGGTTCTAGGGTCGCTCTTCCCCGACCCTGGACCCTTCGAGCCCCCGAGGATGGTCGCCCCCAGCGCCTCCCTCGAAGTGGAGGAAGCGGGCCCTCCCGTGTCGGACCTCGAGTTCGACGTGGTGAGGGAGCGGTTCCGGCGCAAGGGGAAGGGGAAGGCGCCGGGACCGGACGGGGTGCCAGCGAGGGTCCTGTGCCTGGCACTGGGCCCCCTGGAGGAGCGGTTCCGGGCGGTGCTCAATACGAGCATCGCCTCGGGCCGGTTCCCTCAGGGCTGGAAGGTGGGGCGACTCTGCCTTCTGCGGAAGCCGAATCGCCCCGCCGATGCCCCGTCGGGGTACAGGCCGGTGGTGCTGCTCGACGAGGCCGGGAAGTTTTTTGAGATAATTCTCGCTTCCCGGCTCGTCGAGCATCTGGAGGGCCCGGGACCGGACTTAGCCGAGCGCCAGTACGGTTTCCGCACCGGCCGGTCCACCGTGGACGCGGTGGCCCACCTCAAGAGGTGGACTGAGGGGGCCACGTCGGCGGGGGAGGTTGTCGTTGCGGTGTCGTTAGGCATCCGCAACGCATTCAACAGCCTCCCCCACGAATGCATAGAGGAGGCACTGCGTTTCCACGGAGTGCCCCTCTACCTCCGCTCCCTCATCACCGATTACCTCCGCGGGAGGGAAATCGTGTATGAGGGGGCGGACGGTCGCGTCCACAGGTGGCCGATGGCGGCGGGAGTACCCCAGGGTTCCGTGTTGGGCCCTCTGCTCTGGAACCTGGGGTACAACTGGGTTCTGCGGGGCAACCTCCTGCCGAATATGGAGGTTGTCTGCTTCGCCGACGACACCCTTGTCGCGGCGAAGGGGCGCACGTACGAGGAGGCGGTCCACCTGGCGTCGGTCGGTACGACGATGGTCGTCCGGCGCATCCGCCTCCTCGGGCTGGACGTGGCCGTCGAGAAGACGACGGCCATGACGTTCAGGCCGCCGCGTCGACGCAGACCCCAGGCGGGGCTCCGTGTCCGAGTGGAGGGGGTCCAAGTCCAGGTCGAGAGCTCCATGAAGTATCTCGGCCTGGTGCTGGACCCCCGATGGGATTTCGAGGAGCATTTCAAGCTCCACGCCCCAAGGCTGTCTGCCGCCGCGGCAGCCCTCGGACGGGTCCTCCCCAACGTGGGGGGACCGGGCGCAGCGTGCCGTCGACTTTATCAGACGGTGATAAAGTCGATGGCGCTGTACGGAGCCCCCGATTTGGGCGGAGCGTCTCGCCCCCCGAACGATGGCCCTCCTGCGCAGGCCGCAGAGGGTCATTGCCACCCGGGCCGTGCGGGCCTACCGCACGGTCTCCCACGGGGCGGCCTGCGTTCTAGCGGGCTCGCCTCCGTGGGATGTCGAGGCACGCGTCCTTGCGGCCGTGCACCGACATCGGGTGGCAGCGAGGAGTCGGGGGGAGCGGCCCCTCCCGCAGGAGGTGGCGCGCGCGAGGCACCTGGCGCAGAGGGAGGCTCTCCGCCAGTGGGCCGAGACGCTCGCCCACCCAGCTGCCGGCCACTGGACGATCGAAGCCGTTCGTCCAGTGTTGGAGGAGTGGGTTGGGCGCCGGCGAGGCAGCCTCATCTACCGGATGGTGCAGATGATGACCGGGCACGGGTGCTTCGGACATTATCTGCATCATGTCGCACGGAGGGGAGCAGACGCCGCAGTGTCACCATTGCGGCGCTCCCGACGACACGGCCGGGCACACCCTCTCGGAGTGCCCGGCCTGGCGACCCCAGCGCGATGCATTAGCCCTCGCGCTGGGCCTAGGTAGGGGTATGCCCGTCGCGCTGGCCAGCGTCGCACGGGAGATGCTGACCAGCGCGGCGGCGTGGGAGGCTGTCGCCTCCTTCTGCGAGGACGTTATCTCGCAGAAGGAGGCTGCGGAGCGGGCGCGAGAGGATGACCCTCTCGCCGCACCGCTCCGGCGCAGGCGGTTGGGGAGGAGGAGGCGTGCGTTCCTCAACGCGCGCCAGCTCCCCTAGCAAGCTGGCGGTTGAAATGGCTCGGCCGGATGACCACCGGCTGAGAGATACTTTTCACCCCTAGCTTGGCCGTCTGGGGGGGTCGAATTTCTCAAGATACTTGTCGACCCCCTCCGTAGAGGTAAGCCCTGGCACCAGGCAACCCTCCAGGGGGCACAATCGGGGAATAGCCAACGCCGATCCCGATTGTGTCTCCACGGAGGTATAAGTATCTAGAGAGTTTTTAGCCGGTAGTGGGTCTTCTACCCGAGTCCTGCATATCCAAGGGGTGGCCTAGTCAGCTCAATTCCCTTGTCGAATACCGTAAAGACTGTATTTTCTCTCTTGTAAAAAAAAAAAAAAAAAGGTATGTGTTGTTAAAATAGTAATTGTTCAGACCAACAAACTAAAAAAATGTGGCATATAACAAAAATAAGTGTTGTTAAATAGTAAATTGTTCAGACCATCAAACTAAATGAATTTCTTAAAGGGACCAAATAAAGGAGCGTGAAAAATGAAAAAATCAACTGCGCCATATAAGTATAATAAGTATGTATAGATTGTTTTGTATGTGTTTTACTTGCTTTTGTATATATTGTATAATTTAATTAACACGTACATATGTAAATAAGTTTAGAATAGTTATTAATAAAATTGGTCAGGTACTGCGCCATAAATTTCCCTCCAGTACGTATGACACCTTAGTATGAAACAATTGATTTTTTTGGTGATTTTGGAGTAATTTGGTCTCATAATGAAAGGTCAAAACACACATTTCTGTATCGAAAATTCAAGTCATTATTCTATTGACATTTTGCAACAAAAGATTTTCTATCTATTTTGAAAAAACCAAACGCTTAAAATAATTATAAACAAATTAGACAAAGTCGTTTGTCACTTAAAAATACAGGGTTGATAAGAAATACTGAATAGTTATAAACATTAAAAAGAAATGTCATAAAGTTTATGTTGCGTCGCGTGCTGCTTTGATCGCTTTAATCATTAAATATTAATTAACAAAATTTTTGACGTTTGACTTAAATTAATTCTAGAACGATATAAGTAAGTATAGAGCGTATTATTTTCATCGACGCATCTAGATGATTTCTAGATGACGGCAAATCGCATTAAAAAACCTATCAAGTGCGAGGTGGTCTTGCGCGCCGAAGGTTCCGTATTTCAGTGTTTCCGATATTTTCTTTAACATGTGCTATAAGACCTTGCTTCTTGACAAAGGATATTGACCATTCATAAATGGGAATTGGACCAAGTACTGCCCAGAAGGACCACATAATGCATTATGTACCTTAGGCTAACACTAGTCTGTAAACGAAAGCTCGTCAAAATCTGTCCGAGGAGTTTTGAGACAAAAACAAAAATTGTTATGATTTTTTATTGGTAAGGAATTACATCTAATGGCGCATTTAATTGATAACTGCACTTAGTTATTTTACAGTCATTTATTTCATGACTTGTAACATTAAATATTGATTTATATTAATAATACAGTCATCTATTTGACATTAAAAAATGAACTGCTTTTATCATTAATAGACAAATGTTGTTACGAAGCATTTATTTATAAATATTATTTTCATTTTATTACATTGTTTATATACAGCGCATGACCTATAATTATTCACTTCATCGTTATCGATAATAATTGTATCGAGGAATTTAGCAAGGCGCCTAATAACGTCTTGGTGCCTAGCCCTCTTAAAAATCAAACTGGGAGGCACAGCTCCCAATCGTTCTGCGACCCGTGAAACATGAGCAGCAATTTTTTATGCACGCTATTCCACGATTGTCCTGATGTATCAATATGTAGCAGTGGAAGATGTAAATAGTAGTTACCTAAATATCATTATTAGACTCATATATGTCCCCACCAAGGGGCTAGAGCCTACCCTATGTTAGGGTGACCTAGTGGCCTTGTCAACCACGCTGGCCTAGTGCGGATTGGTCGACTTCACATACACCTTTAAATTTCCGCGCAGACGTATGCAGGTTGCTTCACGATGTTTTCCTTCACCGTAGGAGCGTCGGCAAATGAATATATGAAATTCGGTAAACGAAAACACATTGATACATGGTAGGATCGAACCACGGACCTCCCGATCAGAAGGCCGAGTCCACAGCGCCACCGACGATCGCACCTAAACCTAAATAGGTCAATAGTAGTTACCTAAAACCACCCCAAAAATCACCCGAAAAAGTCAGGGATCGATTTTTATTTCATTTAATATAAATTGATGCAATCAACCACTTGGAATTACTCCCATGTTTGATCAGCATATGTTCCAGAACCCGTCAATGTCTGTTCACTATTCTAGGTCAAGGGAAAGTACCCAATAGGTTTTGTTTTCTTGTGAAATTCCAAAATTTGCCAAAATATGCGACGGCTGAAGGAAGTCGTAGACCCGAGTATTTGAAATGAATTTCTGTTTGATATCGCACGCATTCCCGAGAAAGGCCTTGACGGATAGACGGAGAGACGGATAGACGAACAGATGGACAACAAAATGATCCTATAGGGGTTCCTTTTTTCTTTTGAGAAACGGAACCCTAAAAATTAGAAATGAAATGTTCTTCTGTTTTACAAGGTATGATGTCACAACATTTTTGTTAGCAGACTGACGTCGCTTGCGTCTCTCTGTGATATCTGCTTGGAAGTAGGTGGATCGTATTTTTTCTCGCTCCGTTTTGAGCATTGGCAACCGCACTATCGCTCAGGAACACGACGTATAGTACTTATTTAGCTACAGACTTTGGAGTGGGGTGGAGGTAAGTACCTCCACTTCACTGGGGAAGCCCTAAGCTAGGCTGTTTATTCAGCATAAACGCTATGCCGTGCCTCTTAATAGCTTATTATCGCGCAATGGCATAAATATACACATAGTGTATATACAAAATATGTAGTGCAATATGCTGATTATGGTATTAACAATACGATGAAAGATATCAACAGATTATGAAATAACTACATTATGTAGGTGAGATCTATCGTATCCTCACGATAGTGTTAACCAAAGAACTGTTAACCAACAAATGCACAATCGTATCAATAATATTTCATTATTGCAGTTATCGCACTGTTGCACGAGGTTCATCGGCCGATTGAGCAACGTGCGCCCACATGCGCCGGCGCAGGCGGGGCGGCGAGCTCGCAGGGAAAAACTATACGTTTTAATTTGGTCACAAATTTTTGTTTATTTATCAAATGGTGTAAAATGCTATTTATAACTTGGCTGGCGGACTCTTTAATTGAGGTGCAATTATGGCACTAGTATGTAAATCTTTAATATATGAAATTCTCGTGTCACATGCAGTGTAAATAAACTCCTCCGGAGCAGCTTGACCGATTCCTGATTGAATTTTTTTTGTGTATATTTTTGTTTGGGTAAGTCTGAGAATAGGTCGAAAACTATTTTTTACATCCCTAAGTGATAAGGGTGTTTTTTTTTAAATTATTATGGCGAAACGTAGTTCACGGGCATAGCTATCTTCTTCTTCTTCTAATATATAAAATTCTCGTGTCACAGTGTTTGTTACCCAACCCCTCCGAAACGGCTTGACCGATCTTTATGAAATTTTTTGTGTATGTTCGGTAGGTCTGAGAATAGGTCGTCAACTATTTTTTGTTATGGCGAAACGTAGTTCGCCGGCATAGCTAGTCAACGATAATAAATAAGAACCTAATCGCTGTTATTACAAAACGTGGTCTAAACATAGTTTTGGTTTACACCTGATGCTCTTTTACTTAGATCAAAACCGCCAAACCCATTTTCTTATCCGTGCTCATATTAAGTTGAGTTACCGACACATGTTAAGCTGTGGCTTCTGTACTTTATCGCGCTGTGGCTATTCAGATTTACTAGTATTAACAGTCACATCAATTTATTGTACAATAACTAACCTATTTCTCTTTTGCGAAATAATATTTTATACTTTTATCATACTAAAACTTGTAGAACCCTGTGTAACCTTAAGTGAACTCAGATAGGCTTTTAGTCACAGCTTTAAAGCACTTGGCATCAATAGACAATGCAATAGACAAGGTCAACGAAGCGCTTCACGGCATTAACCTGTCAAATTTGAACGCATTTATGGACAATTACCTTAGTTGCATGACCTTAAGTTGAGGCATTGGGTGCAAGAATAAGTGTTTGCATATTCAGTAGGTACCTATTAGAAGTCGAGTTCAACGGATTCATATCAAATTTGGACAAAATTAGGACCAGGGACTAGTAGTTTGACTAGATGCAGATGTTAAGATTAACGAGCTGCTACAAATCATAATATATTTATGAAAATTTATATATAAAAAATTAGGCTTTTTTGCCCTAAGTGGCATGATCAAAGGGCAAAACTAGACGAAAAGATTAGCACTTAAGTTTGGGTCACGCTCAAATCAAGGACATGTTTGTGGTGTGACAACAGCCATTAATTTTTCGTAGGTAAGTATTCTACTTGTTCGCAATTATAAATTTGTAAAAATCTGATTGTATATTAATTTATGTTGGCAACACTGGCGTTGGTAGCACCACTTATTAAATAAGCTAACATTTCAAAAGCAAATGCATCTGTATTGACTCGTAATCGAAGCTAGTATAAATTGATTCTCGTGGTCGTGGGCTACGAAGTCTTATAAGAAGAAATGTAGAGTCGCCCTTAGTCACATGTAATTTCATTTTACACAGAAATCACATAGAAGAAGCTGATAATTAATACCCTGTATTATTATAAGATGTAAACTAGACGCTCAGCAACAGTAGATAAGGTTCTAACGTGCATATAATAACGCATTGATTGCAAGCAATTTGTTGTGATTATGCAAGCTAGACAGGCTGCTTGATGGTTTTCCTGTTCGCATATAAGTATATGCTATGTTGTTATTATAGACATATTTATGTAAATTATTAAGAAGGGTTTCGGAATACTCATATCGGATTTTAATTTCAATAGTAAGAAAATACAATAAAAAATATGTGCCTCAAAGGTCGAAATTGCTTATAGAACAAAAAACGGCTCTGTAAAACATCCATTGTGTTATGGCTCTTATTAAATGCTTAGGATGCGTCGTAAGATTCACAAAAAGACTACATAGTGAGGTTCGTATCGCAGTTCGTCATCCATCATACAACACGCCCACAAAGACAAACCCACAGAGATAAACCTTTCAGGTTTTCGTACAAGGGTATAATTTGTGCGAAATATTGTTTGTAATATGCTTTGATCAATAAAAAAAAGTGTTGTGCGATTTAATAAAAGTGAGATTTGGGTTGACTTCTACCACGCTGTCTCAGTGTAAGTAATTGCGGATGACAACAAAATTTTGCTTTTCATCGTCATTATGCGCAACATCGTGTAAATTGTTTTAAAAAATTGGTCATCTCTTTTTCTTCTCTTAACTAATGAAAGGGAGCGTCGGTGGCGCAGCGGCTGTTGGTGAAGGAAAACATTGTGAGGCAACCAGCATACATCTGCGAAGGAATTCAAAGGTGTATGTGAGGTCGACCAATCCGCACCGGGCTTGCGTGAGGCCTAAACTCCCAAACTTAGGGGAGACTTGAGCCACTCGGTGGGGACGTATGTTAGCTGTGATGATGGTGATGATATTGTATGTGGTCAAGGTGAAATTAATACCACTAACATTTTTTTCCAGTCAACTTTAGGGATCTCACGCATGGGCAGCCACGACCACGACCAGTGGCACTGGCACGCTATCATAAATGAATTCAGAAAATTGCTTGTGAATACAGGCGTCCATTGGAGAGAGAATGGATATTGGTCGGAATACATTGCGTTACTTGATATTTTCGAGACGACGATGTGCATAAGCTTTGCGTCAAAGAGAAGGAAAGGTACTTGACTATAGGGAGAAGGAATAGTTGATGATGTGAGTTATGATAGAAATGACATGACTAAGAATAGCGATTAACATTAATTTGGTTCCCATTAGTTTGAGTTATGATAGAAATGACATGACTAAGAATAGCGATTAACATTAATTTGGTTCCCATTAGTTTAGCAGAAAAATCGAAATTATTGTATTAATAAATACCTTTTTCTATAGTTATACGTATTTGCACAATTCATTGTATTCAACTTCTAACCGTGTACCTTAACCTAACCGTGTTGTTTCAGAAATTCCCAGCTCAGACGTCATCGTACCCAGTCACAGAAAGAGCAATAATTTCTCTAAGTCTTAGTCATTCGCGGTGAATTCTTTCGCTGCTATACCTACTCTGTTTTGTCCACCTAACCTACGTAAACTTCGTCAAAGTCATCACGATGATTAATAAAACTGACTTCTACGTTGCAAAAATTTTAGTTTTTATAAATTCTTATGTATGTATCAAGGTCTCCAACAAATCAATAAAACCTCAACGACAGTGTCGTTAAGAATTTTATAATAGTAGGATGATGATAGGGTATGAAAAATTAAAACGTTATCACTTTGTTAGTAACATAATAAAAAATGTAGCAGACGTGTATTTTTTGATTTGTCATTATCATTATCATCATTTCAGCTAAGAGACACTCACTGTTGGACAATTGCTTCCTCGGTGATCCAAACTGATCGGTCTGCGCCTCCCGCATACAGCGGATTTCCGCGACTTTCATCAGATCGTCAATACACCTTGTGGATCTTCCAACGTTGCATCTCCCGGTACGCGGTCGCCTATCCAGAACCTTTCCACCCTAACGGCGGTCCGTCCAGCGAGCTATGTGTCCTGCCTACTTGTTCGAATTTCATTTGATCGAAAACCGTTCACCGACGTCTTTTTTGCCATATGTATTGTTTGCCATATTTATAAATCATCGAAATATCATTTGACATGGGTGTTATTTTACCGAACAACGTTTCACCGATTTTCAAAATATTTCTTTTACTATTGGTCGAAGTTTCTTTTGAACTTTTTTCATTTGCCATATACTTTTACTTCACCAAAACAACATTTTATGGAATATTATTTGGCTACAAATGTTACATTATGTTGTGTATCTACTTAACCTCTGTGCTATTACACCAAAGGTAACGAATGAGCCAGGCTATGCAAAAAGAGCAAGGGGTGCAGGGGGGCGCAGCCCGGGGGGCAGTCCGGGGAGCTCGGGGTGGTCGGGGGGCGGAAGCCCTCCGCAAGGAAAAGATGTTACAGGATAAAACAGGATAATACTCGTAGCTAGGTTAGGTTAGGTTTTTTTTTGTCCAGGTTTTGTGTTTGTCTAGTGGTCTTTTGTTTGTTACACAGTAGGGCTTTTTTTTTTTTTTTTTTTTTGGGAGGGGGGAAAATGCATTTACGCATTCCTCGTGGTCGAGCCAAACCACAAGGATATGTGGGACTCCCCAGCGGACCGGGCCTACCCACTAAAAACCCCCCCAGCAGCTCCTCCGTCCGTCACAAGACAGGGGAAAGGGGACAACAGCCAGGCCTTATTCCCGCTGAACCCCTGCCTGCGACATGTCCGTTGCCGGACGCCCCGTCTAGCTCTGCTGCTTTGTGGAGCGACGCAGAATTGCACCGCTCTACACCCCGAAATTGGTTTTTTATTGTGGTTGTCTTCCACGCGGCCCGACGCTCAGTGCGCCGGGCCCCCGGCCCGCTCAGTGCGGGTAACGGGTTGCCCGACGGCAGATCCCACTGGATCCACCGCCGCGCGGGTGAGCCAAAGCTCTGGGAAACCCCCGGCAGGTGCGAAGCGCCGTGGCGAAAAGTCGCCTCCACCTTGCTACCTTCATAGGTAGCCGCCCAAATCGGGCTTCTGGCGAAAGCCACACCTCTTCTTAAAATAAGAAGAGGGGACTTCGCCCTTCTCCGCATGAAGCGGGTGGCCACACGAAGTGGCCCGCCGGGTTAAACTCGGCCATCCCACACCCCCCCCCCTCTATGGGGGTCCTCTCGTCAGACTATTAGCCCGCGGCAGAGAATCTGCCGGGTTGCCCAGGGTGCACCACAAGGAGGTTGTCTGACATCGCACCCCACACAGTAGGGCTTATGCTAAGAGCTATTAACTACATCTTAGTCAAAGTGACTACTGTTACTGGGCTATAAACTATTCTTATCTATTTACATTATGTTTCTTAATATTAATTCCTGTTATTAATATCTTAGTTGTGCTATTACATTTCTCCTTATATATTTTGCAACAAGTATACATGTTATGTCGACCTAAAACCTGTTAACTTCATTATAATTTACTATATAATACAAGTTTACTATATTAAGTCGTTCTATTCTACATGGATAAGTTTACACAATACTATTCTGTTCGAGTGCCATTTATTTGGCAAAGCGTTTTATAATATTTTCAATTTTTTGTCTATTGCTATATGTTAATAACATTGTCTTATATGGCTATCTTACAAAAATACCTTACATGTCCTGTGTCTGATCAGGCCTACACACCAGTCATGTTTGGTTGAATTCTTTTAAGCTGTGTATAATGTTGCCAATGTGTCTTTGAAAATTTTTAGTAATTTCATCTCTTTGGTGGTACTGGTTTATTTGCCGTATATCCACGTTATTTACCGTACATATGTACTCCAACCCTGTCTTCGTATTTTGGAATTTTGTGCAGTCAAAGATTAGGTGGGACAGTGACTGAACTATATTGCTGCTACTGCAGGGGCAGTAGGGGTCCGGGGTGATTTTGAATCTATGTATATCTATTATTATTCCTTATGGTACCCGTGTCCGGAAAGGAATTGTGTAATTATAAAATTAGGTGGTACCTTGTCAATGAATTGTTTAAGTTGGTTATGGTCCGCGAATATGTTTTTGGTATACTTGCACTTTTCAGGGTTGTTGTACATGCATTGGATTTGTTCGTGCATCTTTTTATAGTTGATGGTTTTAATGTACGATAAGGGGAAATTTTGGTATTCTGTGGCTTTGTGCGACTTGGCGGCTTGTTTCGCGTACGTGTCTGCGAGTTCATTTCCATGAATATTGTTATGTGCCTTAGCCCAGATGAAGACGACACTTTTGTTGCTGTGCTGCCGGATTGCGCTGATCGTATTGTGTGTTTTTACTGTGTGTTTGTTCAGCGACCCTGTATTTTGTAGCTCCTGTAGTGTGGATCTGAGTCCGTGATTATGGCAGCACTTTTTTTGTGTTCTCTTATCCATTCACAAGCTTTAAGAATAGCCACTTGTTCTGCCTGCAATACTGAGCCAGGCCTTGTGGAGTTTTATTTTTATTTTGGTGGTTTGCAGTTGGTCATCTTGTATTACAACGGCAGCGCCGACCCCATCTTCGCTTTTGCTGCCGTCGGTATACAGATGGTGTGTGACATCAGTATGTGTGCGGAGGATGGCTTGCAGTTCCTCCTGATTGTTTGCCGTTTTGTATATTATTGGGGTCCTCAGCGTTGGGTGGAGCCTTTGCCCTAGTTCGGCCTGTGTCTCCAGTGTGATGTCGTGTGGCAGATATGGTGTGTGGTGTGTGATTCTGGTTGTTTCGTTGTCCGCTATAGCCAATATGTGGTCATGCAGTGGAGGAAGGCCCGCGAGGGTTATAGACAGCGCCGTGCTGACTGTTCTAAAGCCCCGGATAATCTGGATACACATATTTCGCTGGAAAGAGAGCAAGAGTTTTTGAACGCATTTGTATTTGACAGCGCTTTTCCAAATCGAGGCTCCATAGGACAAGATTGGTACTAGTACCTGATTATAGATGATCTTAATGTTATTAGAATGTATTCCCCATGTGGGTTTAGCAAAAATTTTAATTTTATTATATATTGACTTAACTCTATTTACAGCCTGTTTGACGTGGTTTATAAATTTGAGTTTGTTGTCAATATGTATTCCTAGGTATTTGATAGTGTTGGAAAACTCAAGTTGTATATCGTTAATTTTAATATTAGCTTTATTGGCCTTGTTGGTGAAAGCTATCAGTTGTGTTTTATCTGCACTGAAAGTCAGTTTATTGTCCCTTCCCCAATCGGTGATCATATTGATCGTGTTATTTATTATACGTTCCAGTATTTGTACGTTGCGATGTGACGCTATTAGTAGTATGTCGTCGGCGTAGGCCTGTATATGTACGTTTTCGGCCGTGGGTTTTGCAAGGAGGTCATCGAGAATCAAGTTCCACATCGAGGGACCGCACACAGATCCCTGTATGCATCCCCTCGTCATATCCCTGGTATTTTCCTCGTCTGCCATATTGACGATTACTTGACGGTTCTGTGTATAGCTGAGCATGATGTTGTAGAGATTCCTGGGGCATTTATATTTCTTAAGCTGTTTGAATATTGATGGCCACCATGCATTGTCGAAGGCCCCCTTGATATCGAGCGAGACCACTATCACCTGTTCTCTGCGTTCCTTGGCTTCTTTAATAATGTTGATGGTGTTGTCGACTGCCAGTATGGTTGACCTCTGTGGCTTAAAGCCGTATTGATTCTCCTGGTTGAGTTTGTTTGTATAGAGATGGTGGGTAATTCTGTTGTTAATGAGTTTTTCGTATAGTTTCCCGAATACTGGGAGAAGGCCAATGGGTCTGTAGGATGACACTTCATCGTAGGTGTTTTTATTTGGTTTTGGAATGATCTTTGCCACGGCCCTCTTCCACTCCTCGGGAAAGTACTCTAGTTCCAGGGCTCTATTGAATACGGCCTTAAGCAGGTTAGGATATGTCTCCATTATTCAAAGGCATATGTCTGCGGTGAGTCCATCTTTTCCTGGGGCTTTCCTAGGATTAATCGTTTTAAGATTTTCAAGTATCTCGGTGATAGTGAATGGTGGCTCGTCCGATGTTTAGGGGGGTCTCGACATCTCTTCTCTGATGGCAGCTTGTGCAGTCGTGTCTTGGGTGTCTTCAGGGTATAGGGTTTCTATGAGACACTGTCCAGTTTCTTGTGGGGTCTGCGTGTGTGTGCCATCGGGTTTCTTTAATGTCGCCGGTGGCTGTGTCAGCGGTCTGACCCTTATTATTCTATTAGTAATTGTCCACACATCTTCTGTGCCCTGTGTGTTGCAAAACTCCCTGAAGCTATCAATTGAGGCTTTTTGGATCGCTCTAGTATATTCGTTCTTTAGTCTTGCTCTTTTCTCAATGATTTGCTCCAGGTTATCGCCTCTTCTAGCAGCTCTGGAGAGTTTGTGGTGGTTTCTAATGACCCTCTGCTTGTGTTGGTCTAATTCTTCAATCCACCAATGTGGCTTCTCCATTACTGCCTGATGTTTTGGGATGGTTCTTCTACATGCGATATTTATTCTCCTGACTAGGGTTTTAATAAAGTTGTTTAGGTCAGCCCTGTTCATAGTTTGTATTCTATTCATGGTTTCATCGCCGTCGTCGATGTGCCTCATGCACTCCTCCCTGAACTCTTGCTTCCTGCTATCACTCCAAAAATTGGGGATGTTAGTATTGTATCTCCATGTGGAGTTTTTAATGTTCCTAGTCAGCGTATCTCGCGTGTGTCTGCCTAGGTTGATCAGGAATCTGATTGCATGGTGATCCGAGGTTGTCACAATTCCTGTGTCCACTCTCCAATCCGTGATGTTAATGCGGTGGTTAGTGTTAGTGGCCATGGTTAGGTCGATGTTGGATGTTCTCATCCGACCATGTGTGACTGTGCGGAATGTGTGCGTTGAGGGATCTGGACTGTTTAAGATGATCAGTCCGTTTCTTGTAACCAGGTCGTATATGGCTTCACCGCGTCTGTTGTTTTTTGCAGATCCCCATGTGGTATGCCATGCATTGAAATCTCCTGTTATAATGTGCGTCAGGGTGGAGATTAACAAAACGCTCCAGCCCGCTCAGGGTCTGGTTCTTGTCTTCCCTGGGCTCGACCAGACTCAGATATACCGAATGCAAGTATATCATGTGCCCCATTTGATTTCTAATCTGAACTATTGTCAGGTTGTTAGTAGTATACGGGTTAATTAGCAACGCACTGAATTTATTGCCCCTAACAGCTACTGCAGATTTGACTCGATGTTCTGCATCGGTGTTATCATTTTGAGTTGAGTTACTGTTCTGGTATATGGTGTAGCCCTTGATTGGTTTGGTATAAAGTATGGTTCCAGTGTATGGTTCTGTGATAAATACTATGTCATATTTCTCTATTAGGCTATAAACTCATTGTGCACATGGTGATTTTTATTGAAGTTTAGTTGGATGCAATTTTCAAGTTGTTGTGACAATTTCTGTCTGCTCTACTTCTATCGTTTTGACTATTGCCACTGTCTCTACTATGATGGGTGTTGTGATTATTTATTACTATCGGTTGGTCTGTGCTATTGCGTGGCATAATCTGTCTTTTCTATTGTCCATTTTGCATTCAGTACATGTGCAGGGGTTAGGTTAGGTTAGACATTGTGACCACGCACAGCGGAGCAAGCGAAGCATCAAACTGCATGTTGCATGCTATAGGCTTGCTTGCTTCTTTGTTAGCATGTTCGGAAACACAATACTTCGAACAAATGTTATTTCGGTTAAGCATAACTTCGGTAAAAAAAATCGACCAAATGAAACGTTGGAGTAACGAAAAAATCGAATTGATAATAGGTCAGATGATACAGTGGCAAACGTAATTTCGACAAAGTAAAAAAAAACAAACGAAAATAGTCTAAAAGTTTTCGGTTAAATGAAATTCGGTCAAAAAATGTTCGATCTTATGATAGGTAATCGCTGCGTGGCTTCCTGAATGCTGTCCAGTAGAGCTGGTTTTATTTATTTACCTCTTGCTGGACGTTGGACTTAGCGATCTGGAACATTTGCATTGTCGAATAACAAAAAACTACCTAAATAAAGCGATTTAAAGTTCATGATAATCATCATAAAACAGCTCAAATACGTCCCCACCGAGGGGCTCGAGCCTACCCAAAGTTAGGGTGATTAGGCCTTAGTCAACCACGCTGGCTAAGTGCGGATTAGTCAACTTCACATACCACCTCACGATGTTTTCCTTCACCGTAGGAGCTTCAGACAACTACGAGTTATGGAATGGGGTACTCGCTCGCTACGTCACAACGTGCTACAAAATGTATGTAGGCGTGATGTAGGCCTTCACCGTATGAGCTTCAGACAACTACGAGTTATGGAATGGGGTACTCGCTCGCTACGTCACAACGTGCTACAAAATGTATGTAGGCGTGACTTCAAGCAACAATTCAAATCAATGTATCATCTCAAGTTCTTTAATAAGTAAAGAAAATTTACGTGTTCAATATTTTTTAAATTTAAGTACATAGCATTGAAAATAACATTTAACATTTTTTTTATCACAGCTATTCTACTGTAAAGTGCATTTTTTTTAATTTTAATAAATTAAAATTAATAAAACAATGAGTTTGTCAATTTTTACTCATGTGTCAATTTATTCAATTATGTGTTGCCTCTTAAGTTATTTTTGTTTTCATTTATTTATTACACAAAACATAACAATATAAAGAGTAGGTAAATATAATGCCTTTAGGTAGTGAGTTGTTACTAATTCGAGTTGGGAAAAAAATTGATAATGTCTTTATACTATACATATATTATAGGAAGCTTATTACCCTATACTTCAGAATGCAAATGTATCAAAGACATTGAGTGAATTGATTTCACATGTTCATAAAACAACAAAGCCTAATAGCTAATTAACAACAGGTTTAATACAATAAACTAATCGCCAAACCATATGGTGGTCTATTTTCCTTGAATTTATAATAAATTGGAAACACACGAGCGTGTAGTTTGAGGAAAACAACATATTAATGTATAATAACGCACATAAAAAGCACGCGATCATGAAATTGTGCATATTTATTGACCTGGCTCTCTGTCGCTCATGGGGGAAATTTTGTTAGTTACGACTTCAATATGCGAGTTCATGATATAAGTTTGTGCGTTTGCAACAAATAATGCCTTCATAAAGAAGCTTTTTCAAAATATATAAGTTTTCCCTCGCATTAATGCTATTGAATAACATTGGATGTACTGTATGTACTTCACTTAAAGTGTTTACACATAGGTATATTGGTATAGCATGGTATGAGTAAAATCGGCAGCCAATCCGGGCAAGCATCTGGGCAATTACCTATGCACACTGGCTATACCCACTCGTGGAAACACGGGTAAGATAACAACGTGATTGGTTGAGCTTGCTAAAGATTGCAAGAGCCAATATTCAAAACATACTCAAAACTTCAAGATAGCTGAAAAATCCAACTTTTTTTAATTCATATCGACATATCGTTTTATCATATCGTGTTTTGGTGGTCATGTTAGGGGGCTGGACAATATGTATCTATTTTTAGGGTCACGTCAGTCACCTCAAATTTCTCGCGCAACGTGCAACGTGCTGAACGGCATATTCACATTTTGAGTCACGATGGCAGCTGACTACATGTTTAGGTAGCACGTGACACAATTCAGTCACTTCATTGTGCTCAATGCTGCCAGTAACTTTGCTCAGACTTTATGTAAACTGTCGACCCCTTTTGGTGAACAGGAAATGTCAGCCGCTGGGGAACCATGGGATAGCACCCATAAAAGTGTTCCAATAACAATAGGTAAGGGCTTGGTGGAGGTTCATCGAGTTTTTCTACCAGGCTTCATAGCTATCCCCGTTTTGAATGGCTTTTTGTAAGCGTTAACATTAAACAAGATTTTAATATAAACAAAAACTTTTAGTACACATTTTAGCATCATAGCGTTTCGTTAACGTCAGATCAACAAAATGCCTTTAAATTCATCCAAGTGTTCTGTAACCATTTCCCGGCCTAATAGTTACAAAAAAATTGTGAGACGGAAGTGATGTTATAAATAAAACCGGCTACTTGCACTTGGAACACTTTATTGTTTGATTTATGTTATATATTATGCTGTTCTGTCTACAATCAAAATAAAACTGAAATACATAAACAAAATAGCTCAGTTCACAATTTTTTTGAGCATACATGTGTTCTTTTTGATACTGTTATCCAATATTATAGTTAAATTGATGCTTAAAAAAATATAAACATTAATAGTGTAAGAATTAAGCAATAAAAATATATATTAAATTAAACCACCAAAGAATGTCAGAAGACATTTCTATTCCTTGTATTTAAGGTTTCTATGAGATACACTGTTTACTATTCTAATATATTTGAAATGTGTTGCTTTTTTTTATCAATTTTTTTTTATTTCTAATAAAATAAAAATCATATCAATCATAAAATTTACTCGAAATGGCCAATCAAAAAAATATTATAGAAATGACACTTACTTGACAAATTTTTGCACCAAACTAACATAATTACATTACCAAAGGGTTGATCGAAGAAACTCTTTCCTGAGTACTGAAGCCAAAACTTTCTTTTCGTGGATCAGCAGTCGAAACTCGAACAAAATCTACTGCAGCATTTCTTACATGAAAAGAGTGCCAAATCTAAGGTCACCGAGGTCACACCAATCAATTTGAAATGTGTTCTTATTACTAACACATGTTTTATAATTAGGCGAATATCCTGCAAAGATCAAAATTAAACATTGAACATTTTGTAAGGTAGGTGACCATAATGACTACAATTTTTTATGAAAATTTCAATGTAACTATCTGGGTTTCACCGGGATCGTCACTGAATAATTAACACAAAGAAGATTGTAATGTTATAAAATCATTGAACCTGAAATAAAAAGAAAACCGACTGAATTTTCCCCAATTTGTAACAATTGTGGGTACACAAAATATTTCTTTCGACAAAGTTGATCTCTTATTCATTACCTATTTGATTACATACCTGATACTAATTACTGCATTGTTTCATTATTAAATTATTTATATTTTCATTATTTATGAATCCATTTATGTCGGACTGCTAGAACAAATACAAAAAAAAATCTCATTACGAGAAGAAGAAAAAAAAAGGAATCATGTCGAAATTTCAAAATAACCACTCACCATAGTTTTCAACTTTAATAATTTACTAATGAACTGAACGCATTTTCCACTTCCTTCAATCAATTATTGATTTCTAAAATTCTTAAATCGCATGGCGACGCCGACGACGCTTTTTCACCGCCAAGCCAAAAGAAAAAAGGACCTGTCAAAACCTAATGTTGCCAGACTAAGGCCCGTATTAATAAAGCGATCTCAAGACTGCTCTCAAGTGCGAACTTAGCCGAGTCACTCTCAAGTTGTGATCACGCACTTAAGATTGCCGCTAATTAATAAACCTACATCAACAGCGTATCACTTGAGATATTATATCAAGATCGCGCTCTTAAGAGCGTGATCTCAAGTAAACGTCATTTTTAACTGACTTCGAAAAAGGAGGAGGTTCTATGTTCGGCTGTATCTATTTTTTATGTATGTTCAGCGATTACTCCGCCATTTGTGGACCGATTTTTAAAATACTTCTTGTGATCGAAAGAGTATACTCCCGAGGTGGTCCCACTGTCACCACGCCATGATCTGATAATGGAATCCCATGAAAATCGAGGAAAACCCTTGAATTTCATAGGTATGTCCAACGTGTTTTATGTTTTTGCTGAAGATATTCAGTTATTTGCATCTGGTAATCATCATATCATGTTACTGAGCTGATGATGGAAGGTTTCTGGAAAGGAGTTAGAGAATAATTCTTTCAGTACTGTTTAGAGCGAAAGACGTTTAATTTTAAGTTATTCTGGTGTTTGCCTCGGCTCAAAATCTAAAACGTAATTATTAACCTAAAAATATTGAAAATAATTTTTTTACAAAAATTAAAACCGACTTCAATAATACCAAAACGTCATAAATAATAAGAATACATACAACATTACGGTTTTATATTGAAGTTGGTTCCAAGCAATGATTACCTGGAAAGTCTTAAAAATGAAAAGACTAATTAATAGGTATAGTTACTTAAAACCAACTTCAATATAAAACTGTGATGTTGTAGGTATGTTCTTATATTATTTATGACTTTTTGGTGTTCTTAAAGTCGGTTTTATATTTTTCTAAAAAAAATTACCGACGTCCACTCCTTATTTACCAGGAACCTTCCATCATCAGCTCAGTAACATGACATAATGACTACTAGACGCAAATACCTGAGTATCTTAAGAAAAAACATGAAACACGTTGGATGCGCCTTTGAAATTTGAGGGTTTCCCTTGATTTGCCTGGGATTCAAATTCAAATTCAATATCTTTTATTCAAATTGGATTGTTACAATCTCTTTTGAACGTCAAAGCAGCTACGCCATTGGTTCACAAGTCTACGGCGGGAGACCTTCTACTGGAAAGAACCAGCAAGAAAACCAGCAAGGGCTATTTTTTTCTCCCTGTATTGTTATAGAGTCGTCAATTGGAAGCTGACCTCACAGCAGAAGTTTGAGCTCAACTTCCATTACAAGATTAGATGTGTTAGTTCTCTTCTTACTACTTATTACCAAAAAGAATATTTGTTTAAACAAATAGTTATACATAACAACACGATTCATTATGTGAAAAATTAACACCAGGCATTGGCATCATTCAAATAATCGTTGACTTTATAATATCCTTTACTCATAAGAGTCTTTTTTACATGCGCTTTAAACTTATGAAAAGGCAAGTCGGTAACACTTTGTGGAAGCTTATTATAAAAGGTTATACATTTCCCCATAAACGAGCCTCTAGTTTTTTG
This sequence comes from Schoenobius gigantellus, assembly GCA_963935595.1. Lineage (NCBI taxonomy): Eukaryota > Metazoa > Arthropoda > Insecta > Lepidoptera > Crambidae > Schoenobius > Schoenobius gigantellus. Next base: position 20,277,096 of record OZ012543.1, read on the forward strand.
AAGCCTGAATGTTGGAACGGCAAGTTTATTTTTGAATCTTGTGTTTAGTTAGATGGTGAATTTGGAAATTGGTTTCAAATTTATTATAATTTTTATAGACATAAATCAAATTTTCATAAATGTATTGTCCTGCTAAAGTCAATATATTATTCCATCATCACATTGACAAAGGGACCAACTCGTGAGTACTCTTTCGATTACAAAAAAAAATTGAAAATCGGCCTATAATTGGCGGAGTAATCGGTGAACATACATAAAAAATAAAAAAATAGATACCATCGAACATAGAACCTCCTCCTTTTTCGAAGTCTGTTAAAAACGAAACGCAAACGCAGACTTCAAAATCTGGCTATAAGATTTATTTTTGGTCTTCGCAAATTCGATCGCATTTCTCACTTTCGCTCTGAGTTGAAATGGCTTCCGGTCCGTGAGCGCCGTAATATGCACATCTTAACAGCGCTGTTCAAAATCTTTAGAGACCCCAACTCCCCACAGTACCTTCGTTTGCGGTTTCATATGCCGCCTCCCCCCTCTCATTCCCTACGCCCATGCTATACTGAAAAGCTTGACCTCCCCAAATCTAACACAAACTTCCTGCTACACTCTTTCAGCTTTCGTGCCGCCCAATTGTGGAACCACCCGCCCTCTGTAGTTCAACAGTCCTTCCATGCCCTGCTTTAAATACAGGCTGAGGCAGCACTTTCTGTCGCAAGTGGTAAATTCGCCTTAGCTATCGCATCGTCATCAAATGTATATATGTATGTATGTATATTTGTATGTTTATATGTATGTATGATGTGTTTATTGTTGTATTAGTGTAATGTTGTCTTTATCTACTTTTGTAATCTCACTTGTGTGCTTTGATGTTTCCCTCTATATGTAATTTTCCAACACACTCACAGGTTGACTGGAAGAAATCTCTAAAAGAGATAAGTCCGCATTTGCTACTGAGTTTATAACTATGTTTAAATTTAAGTGTAATTGTGCGCAATAAAGTACATTTATTCAAGAAACATGAAATAGGCAAAAACAAAAAAATATTTACTGATAATAATTTTCAATTATTGAGTTTCTTAATAAAAAACCAGCACTAGAGCTTGGTACTAAGCTCTCTTCATCATCCTCTTCGACATGTTCAATATTTTCAATGTCTAGGAAAGATAATTTATCATTTAAAATTAGTGACAAATTGTGTAATACAGCGCAAGCAACTATAATGTTAGATACTGTTGATAATTTGTTACCAAGGCCCTTAGACAAACAAGGAAACCTGCGTTTCCAAACTCTAAATGTTCTTTCCACAATATTTCGTGTTTTTATTTGGGCTCTGTTATATCTAATGGACGGAGGATCTTGAGGAGATGGTCTAACTGGAGTAAGCACAAATGGTAATGTAGGGTATCCATTATCTCCAACGAGTCTTCCGCTCAAAATGCCTTGAGAATATTTCATGTATACACTAGACATTTGAAATATTCTGGAGACGTGCATACTACCAGCCCATCTAGCTACAATATCTAAGATCTCCATTCTGGGGCCAACGATGACTTGCACATTTATTAAGAAATCCGTTTTTCTATTCCTGAACGTTTCGTGGTGCTGGCATCCTGGAGCAGATACAATCTTTACGTGGGTACAATCAATAGCTCCATCTATGCCTGTAAGCCCAGGCCAGCGCCTATGTCTACCCAGTTCTTTAAATAATTCCCTATTTACCGTGGCCTCATCTCCAGTGGGAAACTTGATGAAGTGTGAATGAAGTTGTGCCAGTAATTTGGATACTTTTGTGATAATATTCGAGGCAGTGGGTTGAGATATTTGAAACAGATCGCCACCGACAATCTGAAATAAGAGAGTATTCAATCACAGGCCTTCGTATTGGAATAGTATCAAGCAAATAATGTTGTAAGCAGAAGGTGCTGGGTACTTTTAAAGAAAACTTGAAAGATATGTTAAAAAAGTAAAGTAGTCGTCTTTTAACTTCAATTGTAAAAAAATCTGAAGAGGGCCACCCTTATCACCTAGGGCTAAAAAACCTCTCAGACAAAAAAAAACATAAAAATCGGTAAAGCCGTTTAGGAGGAGCTCGATAACAAATATATAAAAATACTCACCTGAAATGATGCAGTAGCATAAAAGCGCAAAGTCAATAACACTGCTATTTCAGGAGAGGCCCAGGAAGGCCTATTTGATTATAAGTTGCAAGATCGTTTTTTATTAACGAAGTAATATAAAAAACACTATTTTGGTGAAATCTATAGCGTTTCAAAAAGTCTTCATTCCTTATTTCAAATGGATTCTGAGAATCTCTTATATATTTTTTTGGATTTCGATGCCCGTTTATCCGAAAGATATAGTCATAATATTCTATTTCGTCATAGTGATCGATTTCGTCAATAATATTTTCTATGTCCATTTTTAAACAAACAACAAATTGTCGTGTGAATGGTTTGTACAGTAAGCTCCCATTCAAGCTATACATTTACACTACGAAAACCGCCACTGTTACGAACGACATAAGAACGGTCCAAAGGTCAAACAGTATAGCTTGATGAGGAGCTTACTGTACTACCGTGATAAAGATGAATAAACCGCCAAAACGCGCACTTAAGTCATGGTCCGACCACACTCAGAAAACAGGCACTTAAGTAGCATCTTGAGAGTGCACTTGAGTCCTGAAATCGTTTTATTAATACGTCGCTACTCAGCTGATACTTTGTACTCAAGTGTGAACTCAAGTATGGTGTATTAATTAGCACAGTATCTCAAGTTTGCTCTCAAGTTCTATCTCAGAGCTGAGTGCGGTTTATTAATACGGGCCTAAGATTCCGAAAGTATCAATTCAAGGAGTTCTAGAAATTTCTACTCACAATTAGAAATTTCTCACTATAAATGCATGTAATGCTTGAAACAAAGCAACATTGAGAATCTGATCCAAATGACAAATTTAAATCTTTTAACAACAGTGCAGTTTTATCTTTCCTGATAGGCAAACCAATAAAACATCATTTTTCCTTACAGCTAAATGAAAATACTGAAATAAGATCATCCTCGCAGAACATTTATAAAAAAATTACAACCAATTGACCTAAAATAGTGATATTTCCATTCACTACTGCTCCCCAGCTATATCAAATAATACCATACTTCTTGGACCTTTCTCCAATATGGCAACTCAGAAACCAGCGAGCATTTCTATTGGCAATAATCATTCCCGCTCAAAATTTAAATTCAGTCTTGTGCTAAACATATTATGTCTAAACCCGAAACAATTAAAGAACCTGAAACAGCAATATTCAAACGAATCTTGAGCTACCGCAACGTATGCCCGAATCACAATGAACAAATTTGACACAACTGAAACAAAATAAACAAAAAACAAAATCTCGTACTCTGTTCAAAGTGACGACAAAGGCCTGCAGATAGCGTAACGATTACTACTAGACAGTTCACCAACCACGCATAGATGGCGCCAGCAGTACATCAAATCAACACTCTTGCGTTATCTAACAATTCTACAACGTTACAGTTCACAAATATCTTTTAGTAGAAAAACAAATTACTTAAAATTTTACTTTAAAATTGGTTCATCACATTTAGTAGTTAATAACACTACGAAGGACTTAGGCGTAATTTTTGATGAAAAACTAACTTTTACACCTCACCTGCAATAAAAAAAACATAGATAGTATCGTGAAAAAATCATCAAAAATGTTAGGTTTCCTCATCCGAGGCGGAGTGCCTCTCCCCCCGAACGGAACGGTGGCCCTCTTGCGACGTCCGCAGAGGGTCATAGCAACCCGGGCCGTGCGAGCTTATCGCACGGTCAGCCACGGCGCGGCCTGCGTTCTTGCGGGCCAAACGCCGTGGGATGTCGATGCACGCGTCCATGCGGAGGTGTATCGACATGGGGTTGCTGTAAGAAAACGGGGGGGACGATCCGCTCCTGAGGAAGTGGAGCGAGTTCGTACCCAGGCGCAGAGGGAGGCTCTGCGTCGATGGGGCGAGGCACTCGCCTTCCCAGCTGCCGGCCACCGGACGATAGAAGCAATACGACCGGTGTTGGAGGAGTGGGTAGGACGCCGGCAGGGCAGTTTCTCATTCCGTATGGTGCAGGTACTGACCGGACATGGTTGTTTTGGTCACTACCTGCACCGGGTCGCGCGTCGGGAGGAAACGCCGCAGTGTCATCACTGCGACGCTCCCGACGACACTACCGAAAACACCCTGTTAGTGTGCCCGGCCTGGCGACGCCAGCGCAGTGAACTCAACGCTGCGCTGGGAGGCGGCGACCTCTCGCTGCCGAGCATGGTCGTGGCCATGCTCCACGGCGAGGCGGAATGGGGGGCTGTGGCCTCCTTTTGCGAATACGTCATCTTGCAGAAGGGGCCGCGGAGAGGGAGCGGGAGAATGATCCTCAAGCCGCTCCCATCCGCCGTAGACGGACAGGCAGGCGAAGGCGGGCATTCGCTCAAGCGATGCCCGTCTAATGACCCTGCCGTAAGGCCCTCCGTCTGGGGATTGCCCTGGTGTTCTCGGGCAATCCCCCCTTGGCGATAGCCCGACCATCTTGGTCGGGCTTGCCCGGGCGCGCTGGTAGTGGTAGTCGCAGCGTGGACCTTACCATGTGCGCCCATAAGGTCAGGGAGAACACCGGGGGGTTTTAGTGGGTCGGCCTGGCAATCTGCCGGGCCAGCCCCACACACGCCCGCCGTCTAGCCAACGGCGGGTACGGTGAGGATGCGCATTTCCCCCCGGAAAAAAAAAGGTTTCCTCATCCGAAATGGTAAAGATTTTCGTAAACCTAAAACCAAAATCCTGTTATACAACAGTTTGGTACGAAGTAGCTTAGAATATTGTTCTCCCGTATGGAGACCTCATTATGCAGTTCATGCTTTAAGGTTAGAAAGAGTATAAAAACGATATTTATGGCATCTGGCATATAGAGCTGGTCAAGCGCACAAGAAAAGCACAAGAAATGCAACCCTTGACTCAGAGATGCGACATTATTGACCTGACATTCTTACACAAATTACTTCACAATAACGTTGACTGCCCTAACCTGTTGACTCAATTTAAGCTCAGAGTCCCCTATAGGTATCCTCGAAAGCCTTTGACTCCATTTGCACCTCCTTTTCGTAGAACCGTTCTGGGATCTAGCTCGCCTGTACCCCGAATATGTAAATTGGTTAATGAGCGCAGTGATCTGTTAGACATCTTTGGAGATACTTTTAGCAAATTAAAGTTCAATTTAATTCAGATCACGGCCGATATGGCCAATTCTCTCTAACTTTTCTTTAATTCCATTAATTTAAATTATTGTATCTTTTTATATTTTGTATTTGTTAAACAAAATTGTTACACATTGCGTTAGTCTTGTTCGGTTGACTTATAGTATTGTAAACAAAATTTATATTGGTATTAGGAGTTAGACGGTCTTCTTTATTAAGTATCCATACTAATATTATAAATGGGAAAGTGTGTGTGTGTGTTTGTTTGTCCGTCTTTCACGGCAAAACGGAGCGACGGATTGAAGTGATTTTTTAAGTGGAGATAGTTGAACGGATGGAGAGTGACATAGGCTACTTTTTATCTCTTTCTAACCCCCCACTTCCCTAAAATGGGAGGTGGAAGTTTGTATGGAGCATTCCGCAATTTTCAAGGTAGAAAGCTAAAAATTGGTATGCGAACTATTTGTGACTAACAAAAAAATCGTGCATCATTTTTTTTTGGAAATCTGCCCCCAACCCCTTTAAAGAGGGGGTGAAATTTAATATGGGATTATTTGCAGTTTTCAAGGTAGGAAGCTTAAAATCGGTACACAGAATCTTTGTTACCAACGAAAAATACCTGCCTTATTTTTTTATTTTATTTTCGCTGTTACCCCGAATTTAACGCGAGCGAAGCCGCGGGCAAAAGCTAGTATTATATAAGCATGTGGTGTTTTCCTTCAATAGTTGGTGCATCTAGCAAAATTAAGTACATACCATGATTGTATTTTGAGTGTTGATGTAACCAACCATGGAGAGCCATTTATAAATAAATAAATAAATAAAAATAACGCTAAACGCCGTACCATCTTGCACCACGACAATGCAAGTTCCCACACGGCCAGACAGACAAATGAGTTTTTGAAGGCGAAAAACGTACAATTTATGAGTTATCCTGCATACAGTCCTCACCTGGCGCAGTGTGACTCTTTCTATTCCCAAAAATCAAGAACCAATTACGCGATAAACGCTTTTCATCACCAGAAGAGCCTATCAAAGAGCATGAAAAACATGTATCTGACGTCACCACGGAGGAGTGGCACAAATATTTTTAAAATTGGTTCAATCGTATGAAAAAGTGCATTGACGCAAAGGGGGAATATTTTGAGAAGCAATAAATTCATTTTTGATCATTAATAGATTTTTTTTATTATTGATTCCGGAAACTTTTAGTACAACTAAATACCTATATTAAGTTTCATGTTCTTATTTTTAATGTTTTGTATTTTTTTCTTGTTTTGTTTAGATCATTTATGTATTTCTTATTATAATTATTATGTTTATTTTGTTTTAATGTGTTTTGTATGATTTTGCATTTGTTTTTTTTTGTATGAGTTCTTTCACCCCACTTAGACAGTATACCTACCAGGCGTTACATCAAACTACAATTCTGTTGCAGCTTATGCTGAGGTCGGGTTCTAATTGGAGATTATGTTTTTCTGTATTTGTCTTGTCTATTATTGTTCTTGTGGTCAATGTATTCTTTTTAGGGTTCCGTAGTAAACAAGGAACCCTTATAGTTTCGCGATGTCTGTCTGTCTGACTTTCCGCGGTTTTACTCAGAGACTATTAGTACCAGAAAGCTGTAATTTGGTATGGGTATGTATATTAATCATGCCAAAAAAATGGTGGAAAAAGATATTGAAAAAAAAAATTTTGGGAGTAATTTTTTTTTCTCGACTAACCCATCGTGTGGGATCTTGTTGAATAGGTCTTTAAAAAATAATGTAAGGTTCAGAATACCATTTTTCAATTTAGGGATCTTAAATTTTTGTTAGAGGTAAGTGTCCCCCCCCTCTATCTGCTAAACGGTTATATATGGACACGTGAAAAAAATTACAATTAGTATATATAACAAAGTTTAAAGGAAAACTATCAGAGTTGAGTCATCATCATCATCATCACAGCCCATATACGTCCCCACCGTGGGGCTCGAGCCTACTCTATATTAGGGTGATTCGGCCTTAGTCAACCACGCTGGCCCAGTGCGGATTGGTCGACTTTACATACATCATTGAATTTCTTCGCAGATGTATGCAGGTTGCCTCACGATGTTTTCCTTCACCGTAGGGGCGTCAGACAAATGTACATATGAAATTCGAAACGAAAAACACATTGGTATATGGCGGGTCTCGAACCCCGACCCCCAGATTGGAAGGCAAGTGCCGAGTCCACTGCGCCACCGACGCTCTTAAGAGTCGCTCAGACGCTCAGAGTTGAGTACTAAGTACAAACTAAAAAACTTATAAAATGTATTTGGAAAAGTATCATTTCATTGAAAATTAGTACTGAATATAAATTTCCTACAGTGGGCGTCTCTTGGCTGATATGATAATGATAAAATTACGTGAAGTTAAGGAAATATAAAATCATTGCAGCTTTAATAATAATAATAATGCCTAATTTAATAGCAACGTGTTATGAGGTGTGAGTGTGAACTCAAAGTTGGCATTTGCAACTACGGAACCCTACACTGCGCGTGGCCCGACACGCACTTGACCGGTTTTTTCTTTATAATAATGCCACTCAACGGGAAGGAATTCTAATTGATTTTTTTTAAAAGAAACGTGTCTTGATTTTTTTTATTTTTAGATATAAAAAAAACAACTTTTTGGCGACACGGTTAGCGTAGAGGTGGAGTGATCGCTTACTGCGCAACGGGTCGCGGGTTCGATTCCCGTACGGGACAAATATTTTGTATGCCCTACCGAAATTTGTTCTGGTCTGGGCGTATGTGCATGTGATATTCTATGTTTGTAACTGCACCCACGACACAGGAGAAAATCATAGTGTGGGGCGACGTTTTTTTTTTTAAAAAAAACCGATCAATTTCAAAGTCATAGAGAGCTGGAAACCCGCAAATGTCGAATGTATATATTTTGTATTTTTATATCTGTATAGCTTTCCGCTCGCGACTTCGCCCGCGTTATTTTTGTTTTCCCGTGGGATTTTTTCCCGTAGAAAAATTACCCTATGTCCTTCCCCTGGTCTCGAACTATCTCTATACCAACTTTTATCAAAATCGGTTCAGTAGTTTCGAAGCCTATTCAATACAAACAAACAATCAAATCATTCAAATCGTTATAATACTAGCTGTGCCCGCGAACTTCGTTTCGCCTTACGATAGATTTCCCGTCATATTTTTCCCGTGGGAAATATAGCCTATGTTACTCACGAAGGATGTAGCTTTCTAATAGTGAATGAATTTTCATTCACCATTAAAATCGGCCCAGTAGTTATCGAATTTTCCCATAGGAAAGAAATATTTTCCCGCGGTAAAAATTATAATATAAATAAAAATTTTAATGGGAGTTCCGCAGGGTTCGATTCTTGGTCCTTTTCTATTTTTAATATATATTAACGACTTGCCTAATTATGTTCAAGACAGGCATGAGATAGTATTATTTGCAGACGATACTTCACTTTTATTTAAAATTAAAAGAGGATTGCAAATTAATGACGATGTAAATAATTCTATCTCAAGAATAGTTCACTGGTTTAATATGAATAATGTGTCCCTCAATGAAGGGAAAACTAAATGTATAGAATTTGTCTTACCTAATGTTAGAGAGGTTCAGACGACTGTAAACATAAAGGATAAAAATGTGGGCCTTGTGGACACCGTTGTATATCTTGGTATTACTTTAGATTCTAAGCTTCAGTGGGGCCCACATATTGATAAATTGTCGAAGAGACTTAGTTCTGCAGCCTACGCTGTATGGAAAATACGTCAGCTGACCGATGTTGATACAGCAAGACTTGTATACTTTGCTTATTTTCATAGTGTAATGTCGTATGGCTTCTTGCTGTGGGGAAATGCTGCCGACATTCAGACTATTTTTGTGCTGCAGAAGAGGGCTATTCGAGCAATTTATAATCTTAAAATGAGAGACTCTTTGAGAGAAAAATTTAAAGAAATTGGTATTATGACTGTTGCGTCGCAATATATTTACGAGAATATATTATATGTCCATAAAAATAGACATTTGTTTTGTAAAAACAGTGATATTCATTCAGTAAATACTAGACAAAAGAATATGTTAGCATTACCTAATACTAGGCTTAAAAAAATTAATAACTCTTTTAGAGGCTTTTGTGTACGTTTCAACAACAAACTCCCAACCAATATTAAAGAACTTAGCTTAAATAAATTTAAGACTGCAGTCAGGAAAGTACTTATGAAAAAAGCATATTATAAAGTGTCTGACTATATGACAGATAAAACTGCTTGGGATTGACAAAAAATGTATCAATTTGACGTTCATTAAGTACACTTTGTGATTGTTGGATGTATGTATTTGAGTAACTGTTCCAATCACTCCGACAGGCATTTCTATATATATTTTAATAAAACCAAAGTTATGTTTGTGAAATAATATATTATTGTAATGTTGGCAATTTAAAAGAGGAGACAAAAAAAATAGACCTTCCGAGTTTCTTGCCTGTTCTTCTCGAGAAGGCTCTCCCAATTTCCGAACAGGTGTAGAGTCAACTTTTTTTTTTCATTTTACTTGTATTTGCATACATCTTAATTATGGTTGAGATGTATGTACATACAAGGTTTAAATAATACATAGCTTATCTTGACTTGTTGCATTTTTTGAAATTAATTTATTGATTAAATAGAGTTTTGTAATTTGTTGACGTCAATAAGTGCCTGTAAAGGTCTATGTTGGATAAAGATTTTTGAGTTTGAGTTTGAGTTATATAGCCTATAACCATCAGGGACAATGTAGCATTCTAATGGTAAAAGAGTTTCTCAATTCGAACCAGTAGTAGTTTCTGAGATTTGCGCTTACCAACACATTTTGCGATTCATTTTTATATATAAGAAGATTAGTATAGATTTGCTTTCGACATTGGATATGGAATCATCACAAGTAGTATTGCCCAATTGCAAGACCAAGACGAGACTTAAGCCAGTCTTGATCTTGCGCTCTCAGTCTTGGCCTTGGTCTCGTTCTCGCAGCAAGAGTCTCGCAAGTTTCGCAAGATTTACAATTAGCCTATTGCTAATAATATTTTCGACGCTTTGCTAAAAATGCATCGCCGTGCCTGCAGCGCCAAGCCACAAAATCGAAGCAAATTCAAAAAAAGAAATAGGGATGCCAATATTCAATGGATAACTTTTTCACCATGCATAATTAATTTTAATAAAGTGGTATATTAAATTTTTCTATTATTATTATTCTATCGTCATACGTACACCTACACATGTGTGTACAACTGTACAGCCAGCTACACATCAATCTACCCATCATCATCGTCATCATTTCAGCCTAGAGACGCCCACTGCTAGACATAGGCTTCCTCCAGGGATCCAGCGGCTTCCCGCGACCTTCACCAGATCGTCGGTCCACTTTGTGGGGGGCCTACCAACGCTGCGTCTCCCGGTACGTGGCCGCCACTCAAGGACGTTTCTGCCCCAACGGCCGTCAGTCCTACGAGTTATGTGTCCTGCCCACTGCCACTTAAGGTTTGCAATTCTTTGGGCTATGTCGGCGACTCTAGTTCTTCTACGGATATCTACATTTCTGATGCGATCGCGTAGAGAAACCCCGAGCATAGCCCTTTCCATTGCCCTTTGAGTGACATTAAGCCTTCTGAGGAGACCCATTGTAAACGGCCACGTCTCAGGTAACACGGTAACACGCACGAATTGAAGACTTTCGTCTTAAGATACTGCGGTAGATTGGCCGAGAATATGCTGCGTAGCTTCCCGAACGCTGCCCAGCCGAGTTGGATTCGTCGATTTACCTCTTTCTGGTAGTTGGACTTACCGAGCTGGACTATTTGTCCCAGGTAAACATATTCGTCAACAACTTCCAGCCGAGCCGCTAACCTTCACAGAAGTGGGTACTACATGGGAATTCACCATGATTTTGGTCTTGTCCATGTTCATTTTAAGACCCACTTGTTGGGAAACTCTACAGAGGTCTTCGAGCATTGTGCCTAGATCTTCCACAGTCTCAGCCATGACCACGATATCATCGGCAAAACGAAGGTAAGTCATGTACTCGCCGTTTATGTTGATGCCGAGTCCTCCATTCCAAAAGCATCCTCCAGCGCAGCTGTGAACAGCTTCGGCGATATAACGTCACCCTGTCTCACACCTCGCTAAAGTCGTCTTGGTTTCGAGTTCTGTTCCTGAAGGCGGGACTGACATAGTGGCGTTGTCGTACAATGACTTCAACACTTGGATGTACCGGGAGTCTATTTGGCACCTCTGGTGTGACCTAAGCACGGCCCAGGTCTCGACAGAATCGAAGGCTTTCTCATAGTCCACAAACGCCAAGCATAGTGGCAGATTATACTCCTCGGTCTTCTGTATAAGTTGCCGCAGCGTATGAATGTGATCAACCTACCCGAATCCGTCAAAATATCTCATTGATATTGTACTCTATGTTGGGGACATATGGTTGAAATATATTTGAGGAACAAAGTTTACCTGTAGCCGTGTGTACGTCTCCCAAATTAGAAGGTTTAAATAGCAACAGGCTGGTAGGTTTAATTATTTTAGTTGGACTTTAGTATGTCTAAGACAACACAACTTAAATTCAGAAGTAAATCCTAACCTAACCTAACATGTTTAATAAATAGCATACCGTAGCATACAATACAGTAAAAGTTAATATAAAGCTTGTTCGGTCCACCAGCGCCGCCACTTGATTTTTTAAATTGTGGTAAATCTAAGTCATTTAAAGATAAATCGCTTCTTAGAGTATTAACTTAAAAATAAAAAATAAATTTTATTTTCGAGCATGTACTAAAAAGTATTCAGTGGGTACAAATGTCATAATCGCATGCTTAAAGTGGTCACTTTGAGTAATAATTGCAATTTGCTACATTTGGGTAAAATTTGGGTAAAATTAAATTACGAGAGTACTAAAATCGTGCATTTCAATATACAATATCATTTAGTTTTTGGGTAAAATTCATTTTTCAATATTTTTGACATCGTCTTTGAATTTGAATTTTTTTTTGAATACCTATACGACCCTTTTTGGTAGGACTGAGTTTTATTTACACACTATATAATGTTACCGGCCTAAGTCAATTTCAGGCCAAATCGGTTTATCCTAAGCGTAGTATATACTAGTTTAGCCTAAGACAATCTATTTTCAGCCTAAATGCTTTAGGCTGAACTAGCTTGGCCTATGCCGTAGATAAATTAATATAAGTACATATTTCTAATTTTTATTACTTAAGGCCGAAATCTTCTACTCTTATATATAAAAATGAAACGCTGTGTGTTTGTCTCGCTAAAACTCAAAAACGGCTCGACAGATTCTTACGAAATTTTCCGTGTGTGTTTGAATAGGTCTAGGGAAGGTTTAATAATAAAATTGGTGGCGCTGCAATCGGGCAGAACAACGTCTGCCGGGCCCACTAGTTGTTAAATAAATCATAAATATCGATCTCAGTTTGACTTAGCTGCAAGACTGCAAGAGTTTTGCAGACAGTCTTGTCTTGCTCAAATCTTGCATGGGTTGATCTTGGTCTTGGTCTTGCTACAGTTAGGCCGGTCTTAGTCTTGCTACAGTTAGGCCGGTCTTAGTCTTGCTACAGTTAGGCCGGTCTTAGTCTTGCTACAGTTAGGCCGGTCTTAGTCTTGCTACAGTTAGGCCGGTCTTGGTCTTGCTACAGCTAGGCCGGTCTTGGTCTTGCTACAGTTAGACCGGTCTTGGTCCTGCTACAGTTAGGCCGGTTATAGTCTAACTACAGTTAGGCCGGTCTTGGTCTTGCTACAGTTAGGCCGGTCTTGGTTTGCTACAGTTAGGCCGGTCTTGATCTTGCTACAGTTAGGCCGGTCTTAGTCTTGCTAAAGTAAGGCCGGTCTTAGTCTTGCTACTGAAATAATCACAAGAAGAAAACGATAATTATAGATAAGGTACCTTTAAAATTTAAGGAAAACCACAAAAATCACGAAACACCATAAAACGACCCTTCGTCCACTTGGATCCATTGGATCGATCCATTGATGGATCCTAGTACACTTTTTGTTCCACTTGAGTCCATGCTAACAATCAATTCCAAATAATGGATCCTAAGCCACTCAAAGGTGGACTTGGATCCTCCAAAGAGATTTATAGGGTAATTTGAATAATATCTCGTTTGATGAGCACTGGCCAATATGTCTTATTTATCAATATTGTCTTATTTAATTTTACATCATACAAGTCTTCCTGGTGGTTCTACTAAGAGGACAAATTAGTAGGACTACGAGGAAACTGCCTAATTGATTGGACCTAACCTCACTTTACTTGTTAATACACAACCGTCCTGCTTATATTGTTAAGGCGGAACCTTAACTAGTACGGTAGATGTTAGCTAGATGTCCTATTATGGCGCTAAACTTAACTAACACCGTAGTCGCTAGCTAGATGGACTCAGAAGCCCAACTGCCAACCGAATCAAGAAGCGGAAAAACTTCAACTCTAATCGTACTCGTACCCCAAGCAACCAGATTCCAGCCAGTGTGAAAAGCACGAGGACCCGAATATAAAGTATATCACAAAATTTCAGTTTCTCGACATATTTCAAAGGTGACTAAAACGGCTCGAAAAGTTATTCTCGCAATCGATGTGCTGGCGTGAATGTGGACTGAACACGAACTGAACAGGGGCTAATTAAAAAATCGTGTTGTCATTTAAGACGCTATACAGACGGACTGCATTCCGACTGCAAAATTGTAGTTCAGATGCAGTTTGAATGCAGTTGGTACAACTGCAACGAAACTGCAAACCAACTGTGCAGACCAATTGCAACATGCATGACATGCTCATCAAACGAGGTATTATTCAAATTACCGTATAAATCTCTTTAGAGGATCCAAGTCCACCTTTGAGTGGCTTAGGATCCATTATTTGGAATTGATTGGTAGGATGGACTCAAGTGGAACAAAAAGTGTACTAGGATCCATCAATGGATCGATCCAATAGATCCAAGTGGACGAAGGGTAAAACGACGTGTGATAATAATACACTGGCCTGCAATAAAATCGAGCCACCTTTACGCTTTGGTTCATAGTTCGACAAATCAAAATCTACTATCAATAAATAATATCTTTTAAGCCTGTTTGTTAAATAAGAGCTTACATTCGACCAGTTTTTAGTGTGACTGATTTGGGTTTATTGATTTTACAAACAAAAAACCAAAATTTTTAAAAATACAATACAATACAATTTTTTTTTGGGAAAATCAGCTCAATTTAAAGGGTCAATAAATCTCTAGAAATAATCAATTTTTGAATAAACTTTGATTCAATTAACTTTTAGCACTCTATACAGTCACAGAGATTGCGTATAACGGAAAAATGGGAAACAGGGTTTTCCGAAGAAATAAGTCAATTGTCAGCAATACTATTTTATCCACGTTTAGAGTATGTTAAAATAAAGCTTATGAAGTATGCTTTCAAATTGTATTTACCGTTTTTGTTTGTCTAATCTTATTTTTTATATACCGATATTTAAAAATCGACACCTATGAGGTGGATCGATTTTATTGCAGGTCAGTGTATAAACATAACAATTTACAACATTTTTTTTATTTTTAGAACAAAAAAACTACGTACATAGCTAGAGACAATCATTCACAAGTCTCCACTGCTGGTACCAAAATTTTTTTACGCTGTTGCTTCTAATGTCCTGAACTCCTGAGTGACTGATAGACGGGATTATTACTTGTAGCTATTGACACCTTACCGTTGTTCGACGTCAACTAATGTAATGTTTGCGTTCGAATTAAGGACTTTTATTTTAATACGACTTCCTGATTGAAAGTGTTAATATCGGAACAAACCCTTTCGGGTTTTATGATATTATTACGCTTGTAATGCAAACAATAAGAATTGCATACGTAATAAAAAAATCACATCATCATCATCACAGTTCATATTCTTCATATATCAAATTATATATTAATATAACATGAAATAACCTACATAAAAATACATATACCTTCTTACAGACAAAACAAACTAGTGATATTTATCTACTAGGTATAGCGAAACACCAAAAACGTCTGTGCTTAAATTTTTTATCAACAGAGTACATAACGTTTTCTCTGAAAATAAATTGCTTTAAAAATAAAAAATATAATAGACAGCAGAAAATGTTTTTCCGCTTTCCCTAATCAAAAAACGTTTTACTTATAGAAAACGTCAAAATGATAAACCGCCCAAACAAATTTTTAATCCTTAACTGACCTTTAAGTCGTAGAATTTTAAAATGGCTAGAAGACGTGTTTGTTTCATTCTGATGAAGGTCAAGATTTACACTTTCCCATTTCTATACATTTTCTTGCAATTACAACCCGAATATGCATTTTTATGCGCGATATACAGAAAAATAATGCGAAAAACTAATGTAAATAAAATAATGGCAATTACTGAATTTAGTCTCAATCCATTTGGAGCGACGGTAATCATTTGATCATAAATGTCGACTAAAAAAAGTTTATACTTCTAGTTTAAAAAATACGAACTTCAATAAAAACTTTTTTAAAAATCCTTAAACACGTGTTAAAGAATCTTGTTGCTTTACTAAACTATTATGAATTATCAAGCGTTGCATATATTTTTGTTACAAGTAAATTATATACAATAGCTGTAAATTATAAAAAAATGCGAGAGTTTGGCCTAGTTTCGGAATATTTGGGACACCGCCAAAATAGCTGTTGATAGTAACCGCATCACGTTCAAAGCTTTCCATCTCAAAACAAAGTGCGTAATATTACGCAAAGGGGTTTTCTTGACGTCTACGTTATATCCCCTGCACGTCGTAACGGCTACGAGAGCGACATTCCTGCTACGCCACTCCGTAGCAAGCACAGAAAAGCCTCATACGTAAGCACTTGAAGTACTTCATAGAACTCTTTAGAACTACCGTGTGCTACTATTTTTTACTGTGTCGAACAAGTACTATCTTGTATTTTTGAACTGTTTTCTATTTTAGTGTGATTTTTTTTCAGATTTGCAACAAAACATTGAACGAAATACTCAAATTTTCTTTATTATCATACGTTTCTCATCTGGTTATGTGGAACATAATGCTTATAACACTTATCGTACTATCAAAACTTTATCAATGGACGTAAACGTACGCCAGGCGTCCCTCCCGGCTCGCGGCGGTGGCGTCGGCGTTCTGCATGTAAACAAACGGTAACTAGGTAGTCATAAGCGGAGCCGCGGGGCCGCGCCGCACTCCGCCGCCGACCGTCGGCCGCGTCGCACGCCATGATCGATTACGCGCGCCCCTACGACCAGAACATGTGCGACTTGTACCTGCCCCCCGCGCCACCCGCGCCCGCGCGCCTCGACGACTTCCAAGTCTTCAAGAAAGGCACCGCATATATCTACGGAAGTTACTACTCTAACACATACGAGACTTACCCCGAGCAGGAGCTCGAGACCGCCGTCTACCACAACCTGGTTTCCAGCCGCGAGTACCGTCGCGAGGAGTGGCGGTACAAGGTGGTTGCCGACTGGAATGAGGACGACACCGTCTCGTGGCTCATCGACGCCGCCCAGGCCGTCGGATTCAGTGAATATGACGTCCCCTACTACAACTTTAAAGTGCCCGGCTCAGTGCTTAGGATGATGAAGCGCGAGGAGATACTGCAGAGAACGCTGGTGGTGAACGTAGACCAGATGGTCAGCAGAAGACTTGCAGACGCGATCTTCGAGAGGCTCCAGAGCAGATTGAGTGAGGAGCAATACAGAGAGCGGGACACTTCTGTATTCAGATATGTGGAGAGTGATCCTTACCAACATACAGAAACAGTGCAGACAGTGTTAGACTTAGACTCTTTGGATCATAGGAATAGACTGTACGCATCTGACTATAGGCCGAACGACAGTAGTGTACTGGTGCCGGGTGCGTGTGACTCCAGCGATGACGCCGAGGACGTGTTCCGCTCCTCAGAGACAGCTTCGCCTGAGTGCTACGGCAGTGACGTCAGCAAATCCGGGGATGAGGATGATAAACGCAAATGCTTCAAGAGACCCCCAGGCAGACCCAAGGGCAGCGGCCGAAAGGTCTGCAAGCGCCCGCGCAGCGTCTCAGTCCCGGAGTTCCTGAGAAACCTTTTGCTGGACTCTAGATACAACCCGTCAATAATCAAATGGGAGGACCGTTCCGTAAAGAAGTTCAGGTGAGTTTTCGATTGTTTTGCATTCTTTGAAATTAATTTGCATGATCATGCGCTGCGCTTGTCGACTCGCATTATACATCATTCATCATGTCGGTTGCACGTGAGATGCACTCGTGGACAATAAACTGTTTTACAACACAATCGCTGGACAATACTGAGGCAACGTTTATTGCCGTCTCGTATTAATCCCGAGAGATACATAAACTTGTTGAATTGTTTGAAATTCTGCCAAGAAACTATTGTAAGTGGTTACAATTACAAACTAACGTTTCCATGTAATATACTCATACATACCTGTATGCAGATGGATGTTTAAGTTTAAGAAATGTTTATGACCTTCAATCATTCTTCCGTAGGTCAAAGGTAACGGCCTCTATGCATAATGTAAATGAATATTTGGGTCTATTAAACTAGTCCTGCAAATAGGTAGCTACTTACGTCAGACGAATTGTGTAACGTAGCTAGCTAAAAATATAGATCACCTAAAATGATCCACGACATTTTATTTTTAACCACATAGTTGTAGTATAATTATACTGACCTTAGCTAACAAAACAAAGCCTATCATATATTGTAAATATATAGCCTATCATAGGAACAATATTTACAATATACCGTCTTTAATTTTAAAGAAAAGAAAATATAATAATTGATTTAACCTTAAAATGAACGAACAAATTTTATAATTGATTTACCAGACAAGACACAATTAATTACTTAAAACTACACACACATTTAAAAATATTCTGTACCCAACAGATATATTAAGAAGAGTTTGTTTAAAGAAAGAAATTCATAATCAATAAAATTACGAAAATGCAACGATACTCAATGCTGATATGATTAAGTATAATTTCCAGTACCTCGTCCTTGATGCTTCCACAAAGTCACAGCTCAAGTCCACAAAAATAATTATCATCACAGAAAACAATGCGGACTTTAATAAGGCAATTAACGGTGTCTAAAGGGCTAATATAGCGTGCAGAGCTGCAAATGCCTCATGGTTATCACAATGCCAGGAGTGCGATTTGTTGACTTTTTATTCACAATTTTAGATTTAAATATCACAAGATTATTTCACATAACAACACAAATACAGAAATTTAAAGGATCACCGGGAAATAATATTATTATGGTCTGTAAAATGTTTATATTGTACTTTCATATAGTTATAGATGTCTATACGAAATGTTGCTGTTGTTATGGTTTAAACGATCAGTTTTGATGTTATGGTTTTAAAGTTGCGGATGTTAAAGTTACTTTAGTATGGTAATAAGCTGGATGCAATGCAGGATGCGATGCAGGACCGATGTGTGTATAAATCCTTGGCGGAAGTCTATGTCCAACAGTAGATGTCTCTCAGCTCAAACGATAGTAATGATAATAATACAACTATACTGTGGGCCTATGTAGGTACTATTGTTTTCCAACTGTTCCAATGATACTGAAGACATGCAAGACAGGCGCACATAATACCCATTTTGCCGAGTGTTTGAATTAAGAATTTAAAAAGGCAATAAAAAATATCGCAGCAACTTAGTGAAATAATAAAAAATATCAGAATAAAAAATATAAAATAAAAATTACTATAAGCTTAGAATTCATTAAAAATTATTGTAGTTTTCTTTTGTTTCATTTCTGTTACTATATTATCTAAAGTGATTAATATTAACTTCATACTAGCTCGGTCACTTTAAGGTAATTTATAGGAAAGTAACCATCAATTAGGTTAATTTTTATAATTTTCATTAACGACTCTTTATACTTACTTATTGATTGAAATTAATAAATTATACCATAAAAGTAAAATATGGCTAACGTAAAATATGGTTAATTATTAACAATTACTTTATTACTTGAAAAGAAAGATACATTGAAGCGGAGTATGCCTTTGTGATTTTGTAATATTAAGTTATCCAAGCCAATACAATCTTATCAGTTAACTTAGTTGATGATTATTGACTACTGATAAATAGCGTACTCTAGAAACGATTAGCGACTATATCTGTCACTCCCTGTATGTGTTACAGCAATAAAGCAACGCATAAACATGCATTTGGGGCTGGAGTGGTGTTTTTACTGTTACTCCTAATGATGTCCTTGTTAAATTGCAGTTAAATAGGTGTTAATCTACCGGTTAACCATTACGGCTGCTTGTTGTGTTTTTATCGCCTTAACCTTGTCTGCTTTGGCTGCGGCCTCTAACTCTGCACCAAACCATTTAATGTCTACCTGATTCTTATCACGAGGCCCTTAAGGTGCATTGTACACGATCCAAACGACTTCGAAAACTGTGTCAAAGATAACGTCGCAAGTTCAAGTATCAGTTGATTTAATAGCGTCATCTGTAATGGACTCTATTTAGTTTCGATTACGGCCGAGTTTTGTATGAGACGTTTTGGCATGTAGATGTAACGCGTTGATGGACGCTTAGATGACACCGTTTGTTTTACGTATTTTTATTTTGTATTTGAAAATAGAACGTATAGGTACGTGAAAAATTTTAAATAATTTTACTCAACATTTATAAATTATTTTATTCATAAAAATAACTTTCTACTCTAAAACAACAAAAAAACTGTTTTAAGTGTTGGAAGTCTATGAATTATTTATAGAATATGCTTTATCGTACCGAGAATCGTCAACCGGTTCTGTACATGCGGTCTTTAGTTATATTCTGAGAACTGCGCGAAGTTCGAACTATATTTACATTGATGTCATATTAGCATCTCTGTGTCTGTATATATCTTTGTTTACGAAATTACTTAGTACTACTTTTGACGTAAGCGTGGAAGATTTGAAAAGAATCATTTGAAAAGATTGAGAAGATGGTTAAAAATGCTTGTCTTCTATATACTTAGATCTGTATTTTCATTTTAATGAATCTGGGTATTTGGTTTATGGATTTTTAGATAATAAGAATTGATATTTACGTTTGTTTTTCTTGTTATTATAAAAACTGATTATATTTTAAAAATTTTCTTACTTCTACACTAACTAGGAATAAGTAGGGATTCGTTAATTACTCCAGACATAGTTCTGAAATAAAAAGAATTATAAAGAAATTTGGAAACAAAAACATATTTAAGTTGACATTATATTATTAAATGACTTTGTGAAAAAGCTTTAAAAAACAGTGCCTCTTTAAATTGTTGACTTTGATCCTTTTTTTTCACTTTGCTATTAAATATATTAGTTGATTAATTGCATGTTGTGAATTTTGCCCTTTTAAAGTAATTCAACAATAATTTTTAACAAGCAATGATTGGCAAATTTTCTTGATATCTCTAGGTTGAAGTTATCTCAAAACAGGATGAAAAATAATAGATCCCATGCATCAAAATAAAATCATGCTTTAAATTTCTACAATATTTTGTGTGCGAGTTACACTTTACAACTTACAAGTGACATTTTGTTTCACATCTGCGTATAGATACTTCACTAGCAATTAATTAAGATTTTAAATGTGAAATACAACTAAGCATGCTTACACGGAATCATTAAGAAGGCTCATTGTTTTTTACCACATTTACGCTGGGAATAAACAATCGCGTTTTTTTGGCGCCGGCACGACCTCGCGTTTTTTGTATACCTACGTGATTATTGAAAATGATTGTTGACTGGCGATGATCTATGCCTTGGAGGTTGAGATATTGGGGATGCTTCAACAGCTACATCATTTTTTCTAACTGCAACGGTTATGATAAGTATTAGGATTTATTGCCAAGCTAAATCTTCTAATATTAATTTCATTTTATCATACTCATTATGAATAGTTTTCACTTGGATTTCCGTTGGGCCTGTTACTTTACACTAGTATTTGTTTTTGTCGGATATTTAACAGAATAAAGCCGGATATCTGTTAACTGGCTTATTTCAAATGATAGTTTTTATAGGAAATTTAAGGCCACATAAGTATACGTAAATAATTGCTCTCAGAAGTGGCATTATTAATTTTGTTGAATTAGTCCACAAACATTCAAAGGTTTCAGAAATATTGAGGCTTCTGCACGAAGTAGAATTATAAAAAATAGGTATTAGTAAAATATTGGAGGAACTGCAGCTAAACCAACAACATATTATGAATAGGTAATAGATCTCTAAATGCGTGTCTTAAATTAAGAGAACAATTAAGCAGCCAACACTTAAGAGTCATTCTGTTTGTAGATCCGTTATTAAGTTAATTGCTTAGACTATATCTTCAATCAATTACACGGATATCTTTATTTCTAAGAATAATGTAGGTACTACGAAAGGAAGAAATCAAATGTGTTGTATTAGAGTGATGAAATTAATACATACAATGTATTTCTTAGTCAAATATGTACCACGATAATTAACTGGTAATTTACAATAAGTATTTAAAAGTTATACTTGTAAACAAATTATACAGCTGTTAGATGGTTAAAATCAAATTTATCAAAATTTTATGTACAATTTCATTAAATTTTATTATTGCCTATGCCCCGGAATACCTACATTTGAATTTTGCACAGTGGGTACTTGTTATGATGCTCAAAATATACAGACATACAAAGAAAATATGATTTGTTTTGACTTTGATTGCATTTCAAAATGATTTAATATTTGATAGACTATCAATTGCGGTTTAATCAAAACTTGCATAATTTTCAATCACAATTGTATTTCAAACTTTATAAAACAGTTTCAAAGGGAATATTCTATCATGACAGAAGTGATTGAATTTTAATTGGTTTTGAAACACTTTATAGTGCCAAAAACACAAATGATTCGCAATTGTCAAACAATTCTGTGACGTTCAGGGAACAACAGTGAATACTACATCAGCATAATCATTTTTCATGTTAAGATAATGCAACAAGGGTTGTTTTTGAAATGGCGTTGGGCGGTGTTCGACTGTACCTCTGGCTAGCACGTGTAATTGAGGAGTAGGGGCGGGGGCGGGGGACTTTCAGCTGTTTCGGGGACGACCACTTTTTTCAGAGGCCGACTTTCATCGACTTCATTCTTATTAGATCTATAGTCCTAAATATATCAAAAAAGTAATAATTATCCAAATTTTTCAAAGGCTAATAAAGACTAATCGCATAATGTATCGACAAACTTCGGAAATGGC
This sequence comes from Schoenobius gigantellus, assembly GCA_963935595.1. Classification (NCBI taxonomy): domain Eukaryota; kingdom Metazoa; phylum Arthropoda; class Insecta; order Lepidoptera; family Crambidae; genus Schoenobius; species Schoenobius gigantellus. The sequence goes on from OZ012543.1 coordinate 20,299,617, forward strand.
TGGATTTTTTTGGGCTATTTTATTCTAAATATTTGTTTTAGTTTGTGAAAAGTTTGTTAAGAAGGGAAAGAAAAAAGAACGTGCACGGGAAGTGGTACCAAATACATTGCTTCCCGTCAAACAACGTCAAAAACAAAACCTTTGGACAGAACGACGTCTATGGGATTAGGTAAAATATAATAATGTACAATTAATTTATCTAATTAGATTTAAATTAAAACATCCATAGCTCCTCGAAAACTCGAGTATCTATACATTTCAAGCTTTTTTTGGGAATATCAAAATGAGTTCCCGGGCGAACCCCGGAAGTGCGTCCTTGAGGCTGCGTAGCAACGGAAGAGAAAAAAATCTATACTAGTATGGTGCAAGGGAGGGGCCGCCCACCCAACTACCATGGGGGAGATATATACTTACAGAAATTATATATCTAGCTAGCAATTGCACGAATTCGGCCTTCAGAATCACCGAATCCTCAAAACTCGTCTGAATGCATAAAATTACATATTAATTGAGCTCTACATAGTAATTTTGTGACATCAAACATTTTAATGGTAGGTGATTTGGAATGTTCCAAAATTTTGATATTTTTTAAATTACCTAAATTTCAATAAAATTTTATAAGTATGCTTATAAAATGCTAATAGTAGCATAAGCGTTTTCCCTAACTTGTTCCCCATATAGAAAAAAACTTCTTTCCGTTTGTAAATACAACATTGTACTACATACATACTCGTACAAGATACGTTTTTAATAGCTATACATTTTTTATAAAATTCCATATTTAAATAACTAGGAAATCTTGCAACAGTCCTAAATCCTCGTTTATATTTAAAAACATACAATCACTTCATTAATTTAAATTTATTATCTATTTCATTAGTGTTAGCGCAAAGTTTTATAATCATGCTAAGTGTTTGAAAGTGTTAAAAAAGTGTAATTCAAATAGTAACTAACATAATGCTTCGTAAATTTTGTGCAAATGCAAAGCTATCCTCATTTAACCCGATTATTCCGACGGTCTTTAAAAGGTCACTTCAGCCTGAAGAATTAAGGCAAAAGTCCCGGATCAGCGCTAAATATATCCTGTACACGTGTAAGGAACAGAAGGCCGTATTGTTGTTTTTACAGGAAACACGAGTGTTAACAGAAACTTTGATTGCGATGCGCGGTGAGTTAATTGATTCCCGTATGGATTTTGCTATTTGATTATTGTAATTGGTCATTTCTATACTGACTTATCATTGCCTGGATCAAAGACCGGGATTAAATTACATCGAACAAACATAATCAACATTAATTATTAACTTTTTTGATTAAGAGTGTATTGAAAATAATACTTTAACGAGTACAATTGTTAACATTTTGAGTTTTATTTGAAATTGCCTATATGTGCGAACAAAATTACAAAATTAATTTATCTGCATGTTGACATTGACATAATTGACAGTAAATATAATGATCAAATTTTATAAGAAACTATTGTTAAGCAAATATAGTTAGTTGCAATAGTACCTACTTTGAAGTTTAATACTGTTTTGATATAGGTATCGATGTAAAGCAAATGTTAAATTTGCAATGAACATACTGGACTTTGTTTTCGAACTTGAATCTGTAGAGATAGAATCTGAGAAATCTCGCAAAATAAATATTTAATTTATTGCGAAAATTGTTTCATAAATATCGAATAAAGCGACTTTCATTATATATGTGGTTGCCCTTAAAAATAAAAGTAACTAATTTCATGGATGTTATAAACAGGGAATTACGTCTAGTTAAAAATTTGACCATCAAACACAAAAAAGAATTAGTAATAAGTATATACGAGTATTTGTTATATCAATTGCATAACATTAACTGATCCAACGAAGTTTTAGAGGAAAATAGACCGATTAAGTAATTTTTGTATAAAGTCGAACAATTTAACAACGGGGATCAAAAGGTGAATGAACCTCGCACGAGGAGTGTGAATTTTGAACAATTTGTTTTGATAACTCCATTTAAACGATTTTTTCATTGTTTCTAAAATTGCTCCAATCATATTGCTTTATTTTCTCCGAATTGTGATTATTATGATTATTGTCTCCATATTTTTGGTTGAATTTGTGATCGGTACTCGTTCATTTGCTAATGATTACGACTCATTGATAAATTAATTAAATTTTAAAATGTTAACCTTTAAAATTTTGCAAAAATATGTTATATAGTTTCAACGGAGAACGATTCATAAACTATTGTAGATATTGTAAGATTTAGAAGATTCCCTTTAACATTATTTTTGACACTTTTAAAATTAATTGGTCACCTGGTCATTCAAACATACACATCGTTTACCTCCATACCATACAATAATATGTGAACACTCATAATCCTACATAAAATCCATCAATACAGCTATAACCAAACTTTTAATTGATAGATAGATAAGTTTCTATTGAAAACCAGTGTTTATCCTTTTGTCCGACCTCGCATCTATTCGAGACGCAAACATCGGAGAGAAATGCAGCCCACGTTCCAGGCGGCCCTGCCGTCGCCATGGCAACGCCCGGGAAGCATCCAGTCACGTGTCACGGGAACTTGTTTCCGCTTTCGCGTTTTTCTTTTTCTCCCGATCCACGCGCATTTTTTCCCCCGACCCCCGCCCCGACGCCACCCGCCGCCCCCAACAGCTCGTGTACGGGACTTAATTGCGTCTGTGAGTGTGGTCCAGAGAAATTAGAACACGATTAGGTACTGGTATAGAGGTTACACTGGATTTTAGAAAATCACGAGATACTATTCTTTGAGGAAAGAAAATTTATATTTTCATTAAATTCAATAAGCCAAAGTATATTCGACATCGCTAATTCTAGTTATTTTCAATCTTTTATGTTAATCTTAATAGTTAATTTTTTACCTATTTAGGAAGTTGACAAAAACTAAATAAATATAATTTTAAACTTTTATTGTAAGCTAACAATAGCGTGCTTAAAATATTATTAGAAAAACCGCAACAAATTGTTGTCAAAATGTGATATGTTATGTAGTATTTTTTGTAGTGATCGTAAATAAAACATAAATTATTCGTAAGTTCAATGAGGTCAGGCATCCGACGATAAGCTCTAATCTTCTGACCTTGCGCGCATAAAAGCTACAGAAACATACTATTAAAATAATACTATTACAATAAAGTGTTAGAGCAAATAGAGGCAGCTCAGCTAGCAACAAGCAGTTTGCCATGTTAAATTTTATACAGATATAAAATTAACACAAGTTTTAAGCTTCGCATGTATTAAAGATACATATATTATGCACTACATATAATTCATTGCCCACCATACCCATTTACACCTATGTATGTGAGTTTCGTCTAGAGGTGGGGTTGAAAACCCCTATATCATGTACCCAGTATCACAAAAAAACATTTTATACTACATTAAATAAAGAATTATGATAAAACAATATTTTTTTTATATCGGACACTACATTACAATGTATTATTTGAAATAATTTGAATCGCGCCAATGACGTAAATACGTTTATGTCTATATCTATGTGGTTAATTAAACGGATTATTTAAATTTGAGTTTTCCTCGAAGCTTAAATTAACAGTTACATTTAATGTTATCAATTGTATACATTATTATTTATGACATATGGTGTTTAAGCAAGTTTTTTTTTCACTTATATTAATGTATTATTAACATAAATTACAATGTCAATACGTGGATAACATGACTGTGCTTTAATAAATAAATAAATGCGTGACATCAAAAGTACACTATAAAAAAGTCTATAAAATTTTGATGTAGTGAACATGAGGATATGTAAAAATTAAAATACTAATAGACATGAGCAATATCATGAAAACGATACTGTTTATTAATTTATTAAAAGGTAAATTATGATAAACTGAAATAAATGAATTTGGTTCGTTATTTAAAACGAAAGAAATTGTGATCTCATAGTATACTATAAATGTAATCAAGATCCCAATAATTAAACCAAAACTTATTCTACAATTTCAATTGCTGTTTTGTAATACAATTAAATTAAAAGAATTGGCCGCTCTATACCGCTCATTACTCTGCGGAGGCTTGCACCAGGCCCAGAAACATTTCTTTTTCGTGAAAATCTATTTATAACTAGGGCAGCCTCGTGCCGCGCGCCGCTTTCCGGCTATATACTCTACGTTCATATATATATAAAGTGGAAATTCGCGTGACTAGAGCACCGAGTAGATACGTATACATTTATTTTTTCTCATAGTGGCTCTATTATATTGATTAGTACGGCGCCTCCTTCCGGGTGGCGTCTTTTGTGCGTTATTTCTGCCCTCCCTTTGTTTTTAGGATTTTCAAGTGCTCCAGTCTCGATATATCCATGTGTGACTACGCCATCTCATTTGTATACTTACGTAATTTTTTACTATGCAACAAAAAAAAACAAACATGCCAGTTAAGTAGATTCGGCCAACATGGTACCTAATAAGAAATTTTATTTCTTAACAACTTTTCACAATTCACCCAATGTACGAGCTACCCACACATTTTATTTATGTTCCAAAGATGACAAAAAAGTCTGCTTCAAATAGAATGCGAAAAAGAAGATCGTAAATTTCTTTTTATGTTTAGTATAATGAGTGGGTATTGTTCTCATAAGCATTAATTGGTTTACGTATATTTTAGGTTTTTAGTCTATAATTAACTTTTTCTATAAGATAAATAAGTGCTTACTTACTTAATTTTATCGTTGATGTGAACAAAAAATTATTATTGTTACCAATGTATGCATGTCTGTTAAATTTAAATAATAGTTAGGTTATATCAATTAAGTTATGTTATAGGTTTTGTCAATTAACATAACAGAGATGACACTAATTAAGAGTTAGAAAATCCCTAATTTCATTATGTTTGGTACGGTCAATAAAGTTTATTGCCCGTACACCGCTTACAAAGTCTCAGTTGCTGTTGAAATTTTTATCAAAAGAAAAATATCTGTCCTTTTTTGAAACTCATTTTTATTTAATCATACTGAGAGTTGTTTAAGGCTCCATGCGAATGGACTGCGCTTCTACTGCACTATACATAGGACAACGGAAAACCACAATAAGACGATGAGTACGCGTGATGAGTATAATAATAAAATTTCCAATCTACATAGATGAAAATTAGCTCAAGGACTCATTCTTTCCCACTTATTCGGAAAATCTGATTTGCCTCTTCAATCAAGTGGCTCAAAATATAATTCGCTAATTGCACACTTTTCAGAAAACAATTGATTCTGATCTCGAAAAAAAATAATACATTTTAACGACTTATTCATTATTTTAAAAGGACTCGATCCCGATACACGAGTAAGGAATTAAGTCCGACGACGTAATGTGAAAATATAAATATAGAGGAATAAGTAGGTAAATAAGCTTTTGCTGTCGGCGTGTTTATTGTACGGTCAGTCTCAAAATGTTTATTTGGGAATCTGTCTGCATGTTGTTGTTGACTGTATTAATGAAATGACTGATGTTTATGATAATTTATATTGGAAGAAGAAGACTGGCGAAATCTAACCTCATATTTTTATGAACATTTGAAAACCTAAAAAATTCATAAAGTTAAATGTACGAGTATAGAATTTACTCCAAAAAAAATAGTAAATTTTCAAGACCGGAGAGAAGAGATATTTGCACTTAGTTTTTACTGAAGAACTTACTTTCGTACTTCACTATAAAAAAATAACTAAAGACTTGATCGTATAGCAGAGATTCCTTTGCTTTCTAGCCACATGAACATTGATGCAATTCATTCATTCATCACTTAACTCTGTTTTCATTTGTTTTGTTTGTGTTTGTGTTCGTTTGTCGTTCGGTTTGTTTCTTGAGTTTTTGTGGTTTATTGGATTTTTTGACGACTTAGCACTTGTTAGGCTATCTTAAATTAACAGTGCTTATACAACTTTATTGCTAAAAATAACCAAAAAACCTGTGTGCGAAATTGCGGCCAATAACATGATAAAATTATATTTCTTAATAATCAAAACTAATTTTATAGATATCTATCTATTTGACCAAAGTGGCACATACTGGTGATCTAAGAAGATAATTAGAGGACAATAATGCTCACAATTAACACGACGGCACACACAATGAATTTCTAACCTCAAAATATTTAATGCGATATCAACAATGAATAACTTTAAAACCCTACTTTATTAGAGTACTAACAATTAACTTTTTTGTTAGTCTAAAGGTGTTCTATAGATATCAGTAAGTTTCATTGGTGAACGCGACCTTTAAATGCAGGTCTGAAAATGTATGGAAGTTTGCCAGTCTTCTTTTATTTTGCAATTCTCTCTTACGTTTATTGATCATCATCATCATAGTCATACATTAAAATATACAGTGTAGTATATGTCTTTAAAGCATCTGAGGTAGTCTAGGATCGAGGCGTTCGTCATATATTGTTGAGAAACAAAGTCGCTGTTCGTTGAAAGAAGCAATCGCTCGATAATGTCTTTATTAAAACTCAAACAAGCATTAACTTACCGTCTATTTATAATTTGGATCGACATATTCACCTGCTATGCAACCATGTATGAATCAGTTTAACAAAGTGGAAAGCGTTGGCGAACAATTTGCACGTCGGGATTCCCCGCGACCGAGCAGTCATAATACGCGTACGCGATGACCTTATCACGCGGTAACTCGCCTGACAAGTGTCCATACCACGATCGCCTAAGCAAGATTGTAAACACAGACTTTGTATAGCGCTATCTCGCTCCCGCTGACATTTTGATGCTGCTTTAAGCTATCATGGTAGACAGGGTGTTTGTTTTGATTTTATTACAACTAATTTTTAGAACTGCTTTTGATGGTATATACGCTACCAATAAGCCTAATTCTACTATTTATAGCATGCCAATATACTTACCTACCTATTATTCTTATTTTTTACATTGCTTACAGACCAGTCACACTAATTAAACATGTGTCGTTATTGATTAACAATTTGGATATTCGTCATTATTTTCTCCGCAGTTTGCTTTGTAATTTCGTAGCGACCGAGGAATCGTTTATCGTTTTAAACTCTCCATTCGCGATTTCACTCTCGTGAACTAAGCCAAACTTTTTTATTTACGTGTCAATTTAAAATTGAAAGCACTCATGGCTTTTTATGTTCTATTGTGACAACAGTAAGATTTAGTTTGCGAAGCATCGTTTACACACAAGCACACAAGCGCTACTATCGTTGCGCAGACGCAAGACGTCACTGTAAAGGCGCGGACACGCTGATGGGTTTGCGCCATTTTTCATTTGTATAAAAAGTATTCTATTTTTTCTAAAATAATAATTTTTACAATAAAAATGCTTGATTTTTGAAATTAATTTTTCGAATTTCCTGGTAAATATTTCTTATTCTAAAGAAAGTTGTTAGGCTTCTAAATTGAGAAAGTTGCAAGGCTTAACCTCATCAAAGTCTGCTTTTTAGGTAAATCATTCATATGCATACCTACCCACTTAAGCTAATCGAAAGTTATTATATTTAAAATATAAGTAGGCACTAAAAATATTTAACAGAGCTTATCTCACTTTTGTATCCGTAATTTTCAAATTTGGTATATTTATGACTATAACATAACAGTTTCTTCCATGTCTAATATGAGTTTAAGATTTTCACACAAGTAAAAAATTGTAATGCAAAAAATCTAACTATAGGTTTTTATGCTAATATATCAGAATAGAAAGGAAAGATTAACGTATTAACTATCGCAATTCGACCGAACACGAACAAAAATGCAGATCCTTGATTTATCGATAAGTATGTCTCGACTTTATTGGAACGAGTCGATGTATAATACCGTATCACAGCAATTAATGCCGTCTGTCGCACTCACTGCAGTCCATTAGAGCGGGACGGACTGAGGAAAATCGCGGACTGGTCACACAGATAGACACAACACTGATAGGGGGGTGTGACGAACTGTGACGAATCTATTAAGTTTGTAGACACGAGCGCTACGATATGCTGCAAGCTGTGTACTCGTTTATCAGGTGATATTATGAATATCTCTTCTGGATATGCTCCTTAATGTCCTTAATTGATCAAAGAAGCCCATGTACTTCATTGCCTAGTTTGAACAGAATTGTATGTTGATTCAACATTTCCCTCATTTATGTCATTGAAATGTCTACGCCTTTTGGTAATCAAAATCAATGGTTCAAGATTAATTTATTGTGTAGAGTATATTACAGTTTTGAAAGCCTACTGAAGAATAGTTATACCTATTTCATCTGATTGTTTTGTGTAAAATTTCAAACAAAATACAAAAAATATAAACCACCAGCAGTTATATAAGTAGGTAGGTATATTATTATGCGACAGTCAAAGACTGAAATGAAACTCACCAAACTACTTCTGCTTAATGATGTTGTTAAATTGATTTCTTAAAACCCAACCACTTAGAGATTGGTATTTAATTGATACCCTATCAACATTAAGTTAGTATACGAATGATTTCATGGATTCGAACGGTAAATATAATAATTATTAAAGAATAAACTGGTTCTGGTTAGTCATTTGAGCACACAATCAAACGAAGCCACGTGTTTATTATCACCGATAATTAAATGATATGATTTCAGTCTGTGGACTTGGACTCGCTTGTTCTTGAAGTTACAAAGACTGACAAAGATATTATTTTATTTATAAAATATGAAAATATATATTTTATTTAGTTTCTGTAAGGTAAGATTTACAAATCCCCAATCTCAAATAAACTCCATATACGTTACCAACTTGAGATGTAAGATGTCAAGTCATGGTACCCAGTAATTTCCCTGCCTGTTTTACACTTCGGACCGGAAAACTGCAATGCAATGATCGCTGCTTGCTGGTTGAAGTAAGTAACATACAGGTCCGGTACCTGTATGTTACTTACTTCAACCAGCAGACGATTGTAGCACTGAGTCTGTTATTGGTAAAGATGCAAACAAACTGGGCTTACGTGATGCCACGTATGTGATGTTACGGCCGTCAGAAGACATCGTCGGTCTTAATAGAAAATGTATGAAAAATCATTATTTAGAAGTACATTTAGCTTACGTGACGTCGTTAGCGCGACCAATCACATACCGTGGCGTGGCATCACATAAACCCAGTTTGTTTGCAACTTAAATCATTTGTTACTTTGCTACACATAAAATAGTAAACAATGAACAGTAATTAAATATAAAACAGTAACTCATAGACTGAAAGCGTATACTACCTGTCCATACCTGTAGACAGACCTGGATAATGTGCATTGATAAGTATTGCTGTAGACTATTAGGCTGCTAACCAACTTATGCTAATAGCTTATTCTAAGACCGCATCAGAGATTCTTCAAACCACCCCTCTCCCCTAGGGTATATGGGTTTAACGAACTTAAGGTGAAACTTGCGCAAAAATTTTTGTGACACCGCGTAAATTTAAAAAAATCAGAGGGTACCAAATTTGCCTTGGTTACAACCGTCCAGCAATCTTGATTTAAAATATTTATCGTTTGACACAAAATATTAATACATTTAAAAATGTTAGTTTCAATGACAACTGTCCAATCTATAACAATTCCTATGCAACTATTTGTAGCTGTACAAGTAGTTGCTTGGCAATTGAAAAATAAAACATACCGCAATTTATTTTTATGTGTGTACATTTTTCTTATTTGTCCACTGTGAAAGGTAAATTTGATAATTAACAAACAAAGACAAAATTAAAATTGTTATACATGTTTTAAAGAAACACTTTAATATTTAAGTATTTTTATTTACAAACCATAATAAATTACTCAGAATTAACAATAACAATAGATAAAATCCAATGTTTTGGTTTTGATATCACAAATATCATATTGGATACACTTATAAATAGATTAATCTGAATTATGATAAGCGCAGTGAGAATAATAACAGTAAATCATTGTAAGATACGATATATAACTAGCGTAAGGCTGGCGAGTGGTGAGTAACTGCCTGTAACACTTCAGCGAAAACTTGGGAACATATTTCACTGAATAGACCACAGTGACACAGACGCATTAAGAAAGGAGTGGTGCACTATGATGATCTACGTTTTGAAAGCTTAGACGCAAGTCGAGAGCTTAGAAAGACCCGGCCGAAACAAGTCTACGGGACAGTCATATTTTGTGAGCTTTGCGAGCTGTGATCGCAGCTTCAATACCAAGTTTCGATTCGCTAGGACATCATGATCATTAAAATTTGCATGTCTAACAGATTTCGACAGCCCGACAGTAATTCTTAAAAAATAGTGACTTGTTCCGTTTTAACCAATGGTATCAAATTTAGGACCTAACGTTTAGGAAACCAGCCTTCCTACCATGGTTAGTGGTAACGAGCCCAGCGTAATTAGTGTATTTTGACGGTTTCGTTTTCCCCATTTTCGGTGTAATATCGCATAATTTCGAAAAAAAATCAATTAAATAGAATGTTTATATTTTGATAGGTCTAAGTGCAGATGTAACGACTTTCTTATAAAAATGATCATCATTCGTTGTACCTTTACTTATACTTTACATCCATACGAATTAGCCCATATCCAAAGTAGGTACGTATGTATCTTTACGAATTTTGATATAGATATTAGTAAACAATTAATATACTCGTACATAAATATACACATACGTACATTGTAAATAAGAATATACATGCAACCCAAGAGCAAACCCAACCACTTAGAGAACTTAAACTAACGGACTATTTTAACTGAACGAAACATGGACATTTCGTTTCGTAGGCAGATTCTAACTAGAGCAGGCATACGTCAGTGATGTGTCATACTGTGTTTTCAGTTCCAGAACAGGCCTTCTGGATCAAACCATAGTGTTGTAAAATCCGTATGGACGTCACCGAAATTCCCAAGGTAGCGCAACAGGCGACAGTAGGACTGCGCCCGTCACGCGACTTGACGCACGGCCCCAATATATTTGAATCGATTAATATACAAAACAGCTTCTTGCTTATCAAGTTTTTTTCTGATCACTAAGTTTTTTTTTATTCCCAGTTGTGCTTCAACAATGATAACTTACAAACTTGTATCTTTGAAAGATCTAAATACCTGAGGTGGGTGTAGTAGAAAGTAGTAGGATCAATTTACGATACAACAGTTTATAATGAAAGTTGTTTCTAAATAAATTCAATACTGCTTTAAGATAATATATTCAAAAATATGATTTGGAAATGTTATTAAAATTTGAAATTTTGAAGCAGCGTTTGAATGCAGATTTGTTTTAGTGCGAGCGCACATGATCGACAAGCGGTGATCAATTTTTTGACCAATTTTTGTGCGGTAACGTATAAATTTACGAACGTTACATTTTTAACCGATAATCGGGTCGGCCGGGATACACCGAATTTTTTTTATCGACTTTTTGTGGTTCGTGTGCGTTGCAATGTAAAACTCTATACAAGTAAATTTTTTAATTATCAAAAAAAAATTGTGTGCTTGTTCAGACAAGCAAACTGAACGACTTTCACTATAGGACCAACTTTGAAATCGTAAAAATAAATCAGCTCTTCCATACAAATGTTCAACATTCACTGAACCTAGAGAACAGCTGATTTTTTTTGCGATTTCAAAGTTGGTGCCACAGTGAAAGTTGTTCAGTTTGCTTGTCTGAACAAGCACACAAAATTTTTTTGGTAATTAAAAAATAACCTTGTATGTTTCATTTTCCACTGTCAAGAAATCGGTCACCGATAGTCGATCGTGTGCGTTCGTGCTTAGTAATATAAGGTATAGACACACAATTTGTGTTAAAACCTGTCTTTAGATAACTAACAGAATGATAGTTGCGATTATATATCAATGAGCCATGTATCAGTCCTGCGTAGAGTAGAGTCAACAGGTGTAGAGTCAACTTTTTTTTTTTTTCATTCCTACTTGTATTTGCAGACATCTTGAGTATATTCAGGATGTATGCACATACAACGTTAATATGATTTTATTAAATTAGATTGTTTTGCTTTGTTTTGACGTTAATAAGTGTCTGTAAAGGCCTATGTTGAATAAAGATTTTTGAATTTGAATTTGAATTTGCGAGCATGGAACTCTCGATAAACAAAATTTGACAGCTAAGATCGAAATACTCGACAAAAATCGATAAATTTGACAGATATTCCTTAGGAATGAAAAGGACAGATGCTTTTGTCGATCGATATATGTCGATCGACAAGTCCGTGCTCGCAGGGCAGGGTCGCTTGCATGGGTTTCTATTCTGCCGCTAAGCAGCGGTGCTGCATTGCTGTTCTGGTTTGAAGGGTAAGACAGGCAGTAAAGTTGTTGGGTACAGTCTTGACATCTGACATTACAAGTTGGCAACGTACGGTCGGCCAAAGAAGTGGTGTAACAGTATTGACAAAACTTCTCGTATCAAAATGTTATTATGTTATTGGAAAGGAAAGTAAACTGTGTTGTTTTACATGACACTGAATTTCAACCTTAGGGTGGAAAATCATTTTCCATCCCATCTATTCGAAAAGGACGACTTGGTTCGCCTTTAAGTGCGCCCAAAGGTGGTGTTTTCTATAAGAAACTTTTAGCGGGCAGTAATGAGTTTTTAATCCTCTTTATAAGTGCGCCGCAATTATCTTTGCCGCGCACTTTTTGAACTTGGAACATCTTAGTGTTCAGCGCCAAAGAAATCGAACGCAAATATTGTTTGAATAAACACTGGCTGGTACGACGCCGGCTGAATAAAAAAAAAAGAAATTAAACTAAAAACGCGCGAACTACAGCCCGCGTTTTCGTCAATTTTCACGGATTGTTAGAAATTCATGGTTTTGTTTTGAGAAATGATTTCTTCAAGTGACAGTGAATAAATTTTCATAATTACGAAAATGTCTCAAATGTAAATATAAGTTGTTTTATTATTAGATACTATTTAATTTCAATTTAATTGTTACTCTATATTTTATTAAACAATAAATAAAATATGAGGCGCCTTTTATTTTCTCATAGAGAGTGATGAAAAGTAGAGTGTATCACTCGGGCGCAAATATATTTTTGGCTCGGGCGACGTACTTTGAATCCCTCGCTACGTTCAGGATTCTACTAAAGAATCCCTCGCTACGCTCGGGATTCTACTCTAGAATCCCTCACTTCGCTCTGGATTCAAAAAAGCGCCCTCGCCGTAAAAATATTATTTTGCTCCCTTATAATACAATCTACTATTTTGGCCGACTGTACTCGTACATTCGAGTTTTTATTGAGATTGTAGATTTGCAAATGTTACAGGAACCACATATACTATAGGCGACTGTAGCCACTTACCATAAATAATAAACGAAAGTTAAATTAGGTAAATATTTAAACTGCAGTTTCATACTATAAGACTAGCCGCACACATACGTTTTTCGCATTTGACTTCCGAACACGGAATACAGACATAGAATTCCGTGAACCTAGCGCAGACTTTCGTTTTTTCTCATTCGTAATTTCTACTATTCTATCTAAATACGTACGGAATGTGTTCCGTTCGGAATAAAAACGAACGTGTGCGGCAGTCAATGTATTTTGCATATATTTGATGCATTCGGATACCCGCATTCGGAAAACGAATACGGAAATCGAATTCGTAAAACTATGTAATGAGGTATATGTGCGGCCATCTAATTATAAACAGTTTTTTCCTAATCAGTGTTGTTTTTTAGGAGAAGGTGTTTTGTGTTATAGAAGTTACTATTATTAAATTTTAAGGGGTAAATTAAGAAATAAAATACCAACTATTGTGCTAGGTTAATCTAAAAAGGGCAGCAACAAAGAACTCGTTAAATGGACATAATACAACGTTACCAAGAAAAACTATCTCAACTCAACATGTAAACACGTGCATAGTGTAGCATTAATGCGAAGGCGTTCGAAAATGCGTTTTACTTTGTTTTTTGAGGCCAGATCTTTTAAGCTGCTCCCGAGTTCGCTGCGATGACGCAAATACATAAAAAAGACGATTTGTTTACAGTCTCCGATTTTGAATAACTAATCTAAGATTTGTATATGCGTCTTATTTACTGTTTATTGTGTGACGCGATCAATCAACTGAACTCTAAGCGTTTTAACAAGTAAAATGGCATAAAGTGTATAAGAACATAGAAGCTCGATTTATTCTTATTGTTTGTCTAAGGATATAGTTAACATTTTCTAAAATTTAAGCAGATTCGTCGTGTTTGTTGATTAATTTAAAAATGGGTTAATTTACACTATAATTATAAAGAGGAAAGATTTGTACATACCTATGTATTTAACGAATAAACTCAAAAACTACTGGACCGATTTCAAAAATTCTTAACAATAATAATTAGTACACTAAAAAGTTATGTCAATAATAATGTATGTAGACACATATTTAAAAGAATTAGTAACATAATAACTTTGACATGGAAGGTATTGCAAAATTTCTTTTCCCGATTTATTACCATGACTCATGTTTTAAATATACATAAACATCTCAGTCTGTTTGTTTGTTGGTCTCGTGAATACCTGGAACGCGATTTTCTCGCGTGAACCGAATTTTAAAACGGTCACATACTGTTTACGATGGGGTCGTCGTAATTCAATTTTTAAGGAGAGCAGCACTGAGCTGGTTTTCGCATGTACTATATAAGTATGTTTTGTTGCCAAATTCTTCGTTAGAGAGCTTAATAGATTGAAATCAGTTTTAAGAGTTTTACGTATATAATACCACGGTAATAATATATAAAGTGATAATGCCTTCATCAATGCGTAAGTCAAATGAATTTATTTTATCTTCCCTAATATGTCCTAATATTTAACTTATCATACAGATACTAATATTTAATAGATACTTTTTTATTACTATATAGTTAAAACTAATAGGAATGAAATTGTTTCAAGAAGAATATATATATGTATAACACATACAGATGTCATCTATTTTTTAATAATAGACATCGAGACATAATCTTCCGCTCTATGTTTCATCATACCAAAAAATAAATAGCACTGTCCTTGGTAAATAAAGATGAAACCACAAGCTTAATGATCTATTCAATAGGAGTATTAGATAAATAGATAGAAGACACGTGATTAATGGCCGAAGAAGCTATTACTTCGTATCGGCGACACAATTGTTCCAGTACGTGATATCGCTTACCTATTACTGGTGCCTACACACGACACGATTACTTCGCTATCAGTCGTACGCATAAAAACGTACAGATGGCGCGCAAGCTTGTCTTGACAAACAGAACGTACTTTCGGGGCTAATCATTTCGTGAAAAGTATAGAATATAAGGCTAACAATAGTCAAAAATAACCAAAATAATTACGTAAAATGAATTGGTTGTGCTACCTGACATAGTAATCGCTGGATATAAAGAAAATACTTGACTTCTGCTTATGCTTGTAAACAATTTTGGTACATAAAACGTTAACAGTCTTCCTTAAGACTTAGGTACAGTAAGCGCCTTGTCAGGCTATACTTTTTGACATTTGAACCATTCTAATGACGCTCCTAAAATGTAAGTAAAAGCTTGACGGGGCGCTTGGTGTACTTCCCCAGTGAGAATACCATACTGCTCATGATGCTAATGTCCAATATATCTTAAATCTCCAAAACCACACTAATTAACAAGTTAAGGTCTTTAAGGTATGTGTTGTTTTTTACGCTACATCGAGGAGCTCCCGGTTCCATTTTCACCGTTGTAGTATCAATGGTGCAGATGACACTTCTGTGTATTATTTGTGTGTGAATCTATCAATGCTGGTACAAAACCGAATGAGCATTGAGATAGTTCGGATTTTACAGCGTGTGCGCACGTACCGTGTGAAGGTACATTATGAACGCATTCGACATACTGAACTACTTAGCCGTGCTAAGAATAGTAATGGGTTAATAAACCTCACATTAAGTCTCGGCGGGGTCTCCCCTTTGCCTACAAACAACTGACACTCAAATCATGCCTACATTTACGAAAAACAATGCCCTGACGATGCCTTGCCTTGATGACGATGACGATGTTCTATTAAGTTAATTGACGAATTATTTGGGGCATAAATTATGGAACAAACTTAGTGGAATTTTAAACGATAAATTCGCGATGTTCGTAACCTCATGGAGAAATTGGTTCATAAAAGGTATCAACATACTCGTAGAAGTCAATTCAGGATCTAGAATATCAGTTCAAAATTTTAACCAAGTCTTTTCAGATTTGCTATTTTTCACGATTAAATTATTTTCAACGAGTTTGCAACATTGGCCAATTTTACTATCAATATGTTTTTGTTATTCGCACATTCTTTTATCGACTAGACAATGTAGGTGAATTACTTCGTGATTTGAGTTACAAGTTAATTAAAATCCGTTTGCTTTAGCTTTTTTTTTGCGATCTTCTATCTGTTGCTGCCTTCAACGTAAGTTAACACTAGTACACAATCTATTTAAATGAAAAAAAAAAACGTGTTTACAAAGATTCTTTGTCTGAAATGACTAGACTATCCCAAGTAACCTTGGCAAGTACTTTAACGTTCTTAGTCTGTGCGTTCCTGTCGATGGAAGAGAGTAAAGAAAGAGATGATTACCTATCTACCGAAAATCGAAACAGAGATGCAGTGGAATAAAATTTCCAATGACATTCGGAGTTGGTCAGTATTCACTCGAGAAACTTGTTTTGCGAATCGTGATAGGATGGTAATGACGTCATCGGCATTGTAACTCAAAGGCCGTCGCTCACCAACTGAAAAGGTTTGAAATATAAATGCAGCTGTACAAATATTTTGTTTGCCGATATATTTACAAAATCGTATCCTAATTTAATGTTCTTGGTTATTTTTGTGTAATGTGTACAAAAGGCTGTCGCTTTCATTAATATGGTGACTATTGTACGTCGTGGTTTTAGCCGTTCCGTACTTGGTTTTTTGATAGATTTACAAAACTGGTTTCAATCTAAAACAGTTTATTCATTACATATTATAAGAAAAACCCGGATTATAATCTTCTAAATGTAATTACAACTTGCATATCATCATGTGTAGCATCAATTAGGAATGTTAATTGAATAATAATTAAAACAGGGGTTCATAATATGGCGATGGATTCAGAATACTTGTGTAGTCCCTCCCCCCTTTGACAAAGGGAGTTTTCCACAATCACACCTCTGTGAAGAAATGGAAAATTAATGACAAAAGCGTCGGTGTCCCTTCGCGTTTAAAGAAAGTTTAACAGTGACAATTTTGAGACACAACATCTAATATTTGTTAATTTGACTACCATCTATAATCAAACTAAGATTTATTGCAACAACACGGCTACGGGCAAAGCAAAATACACGGTGTTACATAAATACCCGTAAAGCTGAAAGGGGTTAAATGGTCCATTATAAAGAGTCTATTTACAATATTTAGTATCTCAAAACTCAGTATCACTGTATAACTTATCGCCAAAAAAAAACAGTAAAATTACAGAGTAAACTACGTACTACATTCATATTTTTGTATTACCAGCAGTAGTAGTGCTTGCCTGGACCCAGCAGTTAGCCAGTAGGTATTAAAAACTTACATATAACAAGTGACGTACGTAGGTAACTTTCACAGATCATTTCTACGATGAAAAAACTAACCCATATTTTTGTTATCCGCTAAAATTATTAACTTTGATAAGATTCATCACTGATGAATCATTTAGAAAGCAGTCAATCACCGAGAAATATAATAATAATACACTTTATTGCAAATAATGGAACATACAGACAAATAAATAGTACAAACACAGCAAAGGGCGGCCTTATTGCTACACAGCAATCTCTTCCAGGCAACCATGAAATATATTGCGGATTCTGCTGCCACGTGAACAATTACGAGGCTGTTCAAGTTGCAATAATTAAAAAATAAATGAAAAACTATAAGTTTGTTAAAATTGTCAATGTTAAAGACTACGATACCATTATTAAAACCTTCGTATACGATCATGCGACCAAACAAAACAAGTAAACAACTTAATTTAAATATTGAATTTATTACGAAAACTAATCGTAAAACGGAGAGACCTTACTGTGATGCGTCGGAATGACGTCAACAGCCATGATTGCCTGGCGACCAATCAGTGTAGAGTTTCTTAGCAGGTGTATAATACTTTTAAAACCTTCTAACAAACGTTTGGTCGGACTTCTGAGCCTAGCTATCTACATAAATTGCCATAACAACATTGTTGATAGCATTGGTATTCCGACAATCAGATTAGGCAAAAACGTTTATGAAAAAATAAAAACCGACTGCAAAAACACATAAAACTATAAGCTAGATTTTAAGACTTTCTAGGAGATCATCGTTTGGCACTGACTTTAATATTGAAATGTTATGTTATCTCTATTGTTACATTATTTTTAATTTTTAAGTGTTTTTGCATTTGTTTTTTATTTTTTGTGTTGTTTTCTTATTTTTATCTTGTTAATGAATTTAATCAGACATTTGTCTGACACTCCTACGGTGAAGGAAAACATCGTGAGGCAACCTGCATACATCTGCGAAGAAATTCAATGATGTATGTGAAGTCGACCAATCCGCACTGGGCCAGCGTGGTTGACTTAGGCCTAATCACCCTAACATAGGGTAGGCTCGAACCCCTCGGTGGGGACGTATATGAGCTGTGATGATGATGATGAATGAATTTAATACCAGCACACTGAAGTAACATACGACAAACGGTTAAAACGTGCCTATTGTATTAAAAAACTAACCTTCACGACTGGTATTTTTTATACTTTAGAAGGCCAACGAGCAGACGGTTCACCTGATAGTAAGTGGCAACCGCCGCTCATGGACTAATAGACGCAAATACCTGAATAACTTGGGAAAAAACATGAAACACATTGGACGTATGTACCTATTACATTTAAGGGTTTCCCTCGATTTTCCTGGGATCCCATCTTCAGTCCTGACTTTGGTGACAATGGGACCAGCGCAGGAATATACTCTATCGAATATAAAAAGAATTTTGAAAATCGGTACAAGTTTAGGCCAAAATCGATTCCAATTTGACTTTATCATCGCTTTACCATCAGGTGAGATGAAAGCCAAGAGCTTCCTTATTATTAAAGTTCCCACGTTCTAATATCCACCAGGGGCTATATATTATGATATCTTAATTCCAGTCAGTTTTCTGAATTCTTAAAATGCCATTTCTTTCTCTGTGTATAATGAGTAAAAGAAAGGCACTGATTGCAATTAAGAAAACTGGCTGGAATCTAGATGTCATCTCATAATACACTGTTTTGACTGATAAACTCTTAATCTATAGGGATGAGAGCTGTCAAAACGAGCTTCGTAGAACTTGTAGTAGTTGCAACTAAAGATATTTATTAAAATTTTTAAGAACAATGTTGTGATCCGTTGTTTAAGTAGCTTTGTTATAATTTAAACTCATATAAAAATGTTTGTCTTCCGGTAGGTCAGTGCCAAAATGTTGCCCTAAAGATGTATTTTACATTTTAATTAGACTTAATTATTAATCTGTAATTTACATAACACGATTCGATATAACCGTGATATTTTCCTGTTAAAGTTTAAAGTAGTTTGTCAATGAAATATTTATAGACAATGAAATATTTAACTTTTAGATCAATATGCTATTAAAAAATAATTTTGCAATTTATAAATCGATCATAAGACCAGGTTATTATGTATGGATCTGAATGTTGGATAACAAATTACACTGGTAAAGGGGTTCACGTGGCGAAATTGAGAATGTTAAGATAGATCAATAGTGTAACCAGAATGGAGAAGATTAGGAATACACACGTTTGAAAGTAGTACCAGTGAGGGAGAAGATAAAAAGTATCAGGTAAGCGTGGTATACGCATTCTACGAGAATAGGAGAGAGTCATTTAATTGAAAGTTATTTATATGAATGTGCATGAAAATGAGGGTAAAGTTAGGCCCAAAAAAGTATACTTAATTGGATTGCGTGGACGGATATGCATGCGGAGAATCTAAGTACTGCAAAAATGACGTTTGATATAGACGAATGGAGAAAGAAAAAGTAGTGCGTAAGACAGACGATGATTATATAAACAATGAAATTAACACTTCATTGTCAATAAAGAATAATAAACAAATACACCAAAGTGTGTGATTTTCTCTGTGTTTGTATTCTTATTTATATCTTTTGCATATACGCCCCGTACATACGCTTTGCGGCAACGACTAGTGTGTGTGTGACATGAGTAATTTTACATTTTTACAAAATCATACTAAAACAGATGAGAAGAATAATTCAAAACTAGTAAGATTTGACGCTAAACACATTACATAGGGTCCGATAAATACCCGCTGAACACGACCATTCTCAGTCATGGTCTTCGAACAACTCGAAGGTTACAAACAAAATGAGAATAAAAAATACATACAAAAACTTTGACGACTACTTAAATCATTTTAACAGCCTTCGACTTACCTACATACAAAGTAAACGAAAATTCGAAGATTATTTGCAAGGAAGAGGTTGTCTGAGAGGACCGGTTTAGGTCACTGAATAATTAACAACAGTGCATTACCTTACGAAATGTCGACTTTCCAGCTGACCCTTATCTCTTGCCCTTCTTGGATTTCGTTTAACATTAATATTTTCGTCTGATAATCTTTAAATTATCAGAAAACTAGTGAGCTGTAGCTTTTACATCATTTCAAGATTTTGTTATATCAAAAATATCGCGCCTTTATTCTTTCACTTCAGCACGACGCCATGACTAATGTTATAAATTGTTAAGTAAACAATCTAAAGCAAACAGACATAATTTGTATTTAAATAGTTACATAAGATGATCTCTTTATTTAAAACAATATTGTATGACATCGCCCAGTATTTATTAATAGATTAAATAGCGAAAATAAAGATAAAGTGGAGTATGTAATACATATTTGTAAAATTTCACACTCTATACACTCTTTTCTAAACGCGATTGCTATTTTATAAGCTTTCTTACGTAACTGTGATAAGACCTTTACGGAATTTCCCAAAAAAGAGCAATAGGTATGCTAATGGCTACTGATTCCAATTTTAAATCGAATGATCTGGGTCGATTTAAATATCAAAAAATTAAATACTGTGTAGGAGGAGTTTCGGTGGCGCTGTGGCCTCGGCACTGGACTGTGCGCTGAGTAGAATCGGGAAGCCCGCCATCCTGCCATGTACCAATATGTTTTTCGTTTCACGAATTTAATATGTACATTTAACTGACGCTCCTATGGTGAAGGAAAACATCGTGAGGAAACCTGCATACACCTGCGAAGTAATTCAAAGATGTGAAGTCAAGCAATCCACACTGGGCCAGCGTTGTTTAACTAAGGCCTAATCGCCCTAACATAACTAGTTAGGGTAGGCTCGTGCCCCTGGGTGAGGACGTATATGAGCTGTGATGATGATGATGAAGTACTGTGTACAGGTTCAATGTTACAATCAACGCTACTCGTACAGCAAAACGATAACAAAATGGACCATAAAAGAGCTTCACATAGGAGGAAACATCTTTCAATAAATATTATGCAACAGGTCATTCACCCAGTCTTGCTTTTATACTGTTGTATTGTTTTTTTTTATTGATCATTGTATTTTTATATTACGCATATCCCAAAGAACCTATTTAAGGTAATTATTATATCCCCTAAGCTTGTTAAACGGGTATCCAGATCATATCTTTATTATTATATTATCACTAATAATACATAACATTAATATAGAATAGCTTTCAGAGGTAGGGGTCCTATATAGTCTGTAGTCTATACTAATATTGTAAAGAGGAAAGATTTGTATTTTTGTATGTTTGTATTGAATAGGATTCGAAACTACTGGACCGATTTCAAAAATTCTTTCACCATTATTATGCTACATTATCTCTAATTAACATAGGCTACAAAATTATTTTTCCTACTATGAGCTGATGACCTCAGTGCTTAGGTTTACTTGTTCCATCTTTATTGCGGCCTCATCATTGGATATAATTGCATCAATTGAAGGCTTTATTACAACAGAATTATGACAATTACGAACAATACCAGTATCAGCGGTGATATTGACTTTACACTTGTCAGCTCGAAATGAACCAGGGTGATTAAAATTCATGGTCGCATCGTAAAACCGATAAACACAGACGCACTTTTATACGTCTAACAAATTTCACAGAATCGAATGTTTGTGGATTTGCTAATAAATCAAATTATGTTTGCTTTGTGCATGAGGATATTCAGGTCCGTAGTTGGCTTTCGACTAGAAGATACGAAAGATACAAAAAATAATCCATATCAAAACTCACACCGAATGTGTATGTACACATTATCGTCAAAATAAAAATCACGTGAAATCTAACCTATATGTTACTGGGTATACAAAACAAATACATATGTTAAAAGAATGTTACAATTTGCTAATTAATAAAATCTATTTAATAAGGGATCTGTTATAGAGTAAAGAAGACGAATACTGTATTGTAGTGACACCGAATGGGCAGTTTAAAATAAATAAGTTAACAATAAGCGAACCGCCTCGTTTAGACTAAAGTCTCATTTGCATTCTCATCACGTTTAACCCTTGGCACAGCTGATATCATCCAAGGCAGCATAGAGCTTACTCCTATTATAAAATGTGTAGGCGATAGCGTTCAAAGACATTTCGACCTAGACATACAATTCGAATAAGTAAATTCAGATATTTTACTAAACAGCTCCATCTTCATCGTATACTTGACCCTTTTAAACCCTATTCTGTATCCAATGTAAATGAAGAATCTTTTAAATATAATCTTGCCTATCACAAGGAAGATATTTTTGTAAGTATCATAAATCGGCATCAATAGAAATAATAGTTCTAAATACTGAATTGGATTTTTAATAGAGTTTGCTTAAAAACGTGCGGATAAACTGCAAAGCGAACGTTGGTCGTGCAAGTATAATAAATAATATCAGTAGTGTATAGATTATTTCATACGGAAATTTTGCTTATTTTCTCTACTTCAGATTTTTTGCATTCCCATTTATAATATGTGCCAGCACCTTCCTCGATAAAGGGAGGAACAACACAAGAATATTTTTTCTTTTTTTAACCGACTTCAATAAAGGAGGAGGTTATCAATTCGGTTGTATTTTTTTTAGGTTTGTTACCTCATAACTCCGTCATTTTTAAACCGATTTCCAAAATTATTTTTGTATTTGATAGAGTATACTGCAAAGGTGGTCCCATAGTCACCAAAGTTAGGATCTGATGATGGGATTCCATAGAAAATCGAGGAAAACACTAATTTAATACCAGCTTAAATTAGGGTTTCTTTCACTAAAAAGTTAAAAATTCGACTTCAAAAACACTGAAAACTTAAAAATAATATAAGAATAGGTATAGACAACATCACACTTCTATATTGAAGTCGGTGACAAATTTTAACACTTTCTAGGAGATCATCGTTTGGCGCCGACTTCAATATAGAAGTGTGATGTTGTCTGTACCTATTTTTATATTATTTTTATGTTTTCAGTGTTTTTGAAGTCGGTTCTATTTTTTGTAAAAAAAAAATTATCAGTAATTCCTCAGATTAGCGCGTTCAACCAAACAAACAAACTCTTCAGATTTATAATATTAGTAATAGTAAAGTATAGATGTAGTAGGATGTTGTGCAGTGTTCAGTGCGCTCTGCTCCACATCACGCTCCATAATTTCACCGAAGTGCAGGATTCGGCTCACGTAGGGCCATCCGATCCTTGGCCCGCTGATGCGACGATACAAGGCAAGGCCAAAGTGCGGCCTCGCGCACACGCACCGGGCATCCAAATTTGTGAATCACGCTCGGAAGGTTAATGATCGACGAGACACACATGACAATAGCATACAAAGGTTAACTGCTGCAAACGAGTGCATATTTGGCACGATTTAAACCGAGAAAACAGTTGCAGTTGATAACAATGGCTTCAAAGGCGAGAAGGAGGTGTAAAGTCGAAAAAATGTGTCAGTACAAAAAATACAAGGTGTCCCAGAGGGAAAGTACATACCATAAGTAGACAAAAATGTGTCTGAAAGCAGACTTCATTTTGATTTCAACCAAAATTCAAACATCATTATTTTCAAATAGCCGTGAACCGGGTTTTTAAGGATTCGGGAAACGATCCCGCCAAATGTAGAAAATTTATATTATGTATTTTTATAACCAATCGATAGAGTCAATCATAGGGAACAAATCTCTCTAACAAACCTCATTAGTTCATATTTTAAGGACGAGCATTTAAATCTAACAGCATCTACCTAATACATGAGTTAAAGAAAAAAAGGATTAGTAATTTGTTTTAGTTTCGCAAAGAAAAACTATGTCGACTTGTTTGTGTCGATTGCCTCTAACGTAGTTTGATTAGTTTTATTTGAAACTTACATTATAGAAATTCTGAACATTTGTTTATTTCTATTCTTCATGGTTTTATGGTCTTCCGCCAAGTTTATGTTTTGTTTCTTATGATTAACTTTATCGAGCGGCATTATACTGCGAATAGGATATTTTGCGAGTATCATGTATTGCTAATATGATATTTTTGTAATATAATATTTGGAGGCTGAGCGTCATCAACATGCAGGCTATAAATTTTCTACAATTGGCAGGTTTATTCGCATTTCAGGCAGGTTATAAATAATGACCCGTTCCAATATCTATTTGAAACAAATATAGGTATTTGATATTAGCTTCATACAAAATACGTCAAAATTCTATCTCCAGTAAACAGATCCAGAGATAGATTAGGATATTGAAATAAAATGTAGTAAGTGAATAAAAACATTTGCTTGTACTTAGTGCTATCATCATCACAGCGTATACGTTCCCACTGCAGGGCTCGAGACTACCCTAACTTAGGGTATTTAGGCCTTAGTCAACCACGCTGCCCCAGTGCGGATTGGTCACCTTCACATAGGTACACCTTTGAATTTCTTTGCAGATGTATGCAAGTTGCTTCACGATGTTTTCCTTCACCGTAAGAGCGTCGGATAAATGTACATATGAAATTCGAAAAACCAAAAAACACATTGGTACATGACAGGATCGAACACCGGACTTCCCGATCAGAAGGCCCGCGTCTAGTCCACAGCTTCACCCACCCTCTTATAGTGACCGTCGACAGTACTTTAGTACTATGAATTTGGTACAGTTATATTTTTTTATGTCGTCCTCAAGATTTAGAGGCATTTTTTGTTAAAAAAATATGTTCCCTGTGATAGACTTTATTGATCGGTATCATAAAAATACAAGTGATAATTTTCAAAAATTTTCTGGTTCGATTCCCGTTTCAGACAAGCGATTATTTAAAAATCTTTAAATGCATTGTAGCAAAACGAATTGTTTCAAAAGTCAAAATGAAGTTTTTTCTCAGAACAAACTTCCATGTACCGTATTTAGGGTACTTCTACCCTCTATTACACAAACTAATTTTAAACACGAATTTTATTTGTAAGCAATATTAGTAAACAACGCCATCCGTAGAAAATCTATAGTCATCGACATAGTCTAAAGAGCTGCAAACCTTAAGTGGCAGTGGGCGAGACACATTGCTCACAGGAGCGACGGTTGTTGGGTCGAAAAAGTCCTCGAGTGGCGGCCCCGTACCACAGAAGAAATAATAGTACTAAAGTACCGGGAGACGCAGCATTGTTAGGCCCCCTAAAAGGTGGACCAACTGTCTGATTAAGCTCGCGGAAAGCCGCTGGATGCGGAAGGCGTAGATTGGAGGTTTCTGGGGGTGGTCTATGTCCAAAAGTGGGTATCTCTTAGGTGAAATGATTGTTAATAAGCCGAAGACTAATAAACAACCGCCACCGTAATGCTTTGTTTAAAAATAAATCAATTAACAGACATTATGCAATCTTATTTAAGAATGTAAACAATAAAGCAGAGCCCTCAACACTGGAAGGTTATAGACTACTTGCTATTAAAATGTAAACGATAGCAATAACAATTGAAATTATACCATAAGCGACACTGATTTAAAACAGATCAATCGGAAACTTCATTATGAGCACGCAGTCACTGAAGGTCTACTGTAGCAATAGATCAGGATGCCCAATGGCCGATATAAAAAAGACAATTATCATGACTGTAAAAACAGAGGCAGACACGCCATGTATCGCCAATGCCATTGCCGTCTGATGTTTTTATGGTCATCGATCCACAGCAGGTCTGTTTCGCAATTGCATTGAACGATAAACACTGAGATAGATACAGCACGGCATATTATTATGTAGTAAATTATCCATCACCCACTCGAAGCCCTGAATACTTGAATGGGCTGTTGTTAACTGTATTAAGTTATATCCGCAGATCCTCTGTCCAAGACACTGGTTTGATAATGACAGCAACAAGTAAGCCTTGACTCCGATCACAATCAACTGGACATTTTGCATCAGAACTTGACACCAATGTTTTACCTACATCTATACATTTACTTACTTATTCTATAAAAGTGGAGAATCCATTTAATGAGCAAATTGCACTATGAGCTATGTTATTAGTAATTCCAGTTGAACTTGACTTTATAATTGTTTTCCATTGATAAAGATTATGTAATTTCTGAGATACCTCAAATAATGTTCATGCAGTCACGTTTACTGTTGTATGCTATGCGGAAAAGAATTTTATTAGTAATATACAAATTCATCTTAGTTGGAAGCTTTAGCATGTTGTACTTTAATTATTATAAGTATATATTTTACTAGTTACTCTACAAAAAAAAAACAATATTGTCCTACATTTCAAGTGCAGTGTAATCAACAATGACATTGGGTTATTTGTAATTAGTTAACGAGTAGGTAAAATAAGCGACAAAGTTAAGTAAGCGTTGCACTAATGGAATATTATTATCTAATTGGAATAACGATGCGGACTGCGATAAATTGTAAACAAATTATCTTCTAATGAATCACCACAAGAATATAACGGTATACTACTAGATTATACTAAGAAAAGCAATGAACGCGAATGTCTGAATTTGCTACACATTATAACCATCATTTTTCTCTGTTTTCAGATTTATAAAGCCAGATGAAGTGGCGAAGCTGTGGGGCATGTTGAAGAATAACAGTAATATGACCTTCGAAAAATTCAGTAGAGCCATGAGGTATCACTACAAGCAAAGTGTGCTCGTGTCGGTGCCCACCGCCCGCCTGGTGTACCAGTTTGGACCGAAAGGCCCAGACATATCGACTGCCAGTAGTTCATGCGGCCAAACATGCATCACGATCAAGTCAGAAACAGATGCCACGGAAATTGTATACTCCTAGTTCCAATAAAGACTTAGGTTAGGTAATTGTTGAAAACCTTGAACATTATGTTCAGGACGAGGATGCTGTTGTAATAATGAATGTCACATTCGAAGGTTGTAATGAATTAGAAGAGCATGGACGTAATAATGGTGACGAAGATTCTTCAAAATTGTACTCTTTGGTTATCAATTGGTGTTTGTTACGTGGTCCTAGTAAAATACACTTCGATTTCAAACCACTATATTGCGTTGTGCATATTTATTTAGATAAATATATAAGTAGACAATTTTGAAGTCTACTGACTTGATGCATTTTTAAGAGTTACCCGGCGTGCTCTGACGCTCTTGAGAGAATCTGTAAGGTCCTGAGTGTATTTAATAACAGTATTATCCAAGAGCAAGACGGAAGTTGATCGTGAGTAAGAACTATTGAAGAGGATTTATTAAATAAATAGATAGGTGTTTCAAAAATGTTATGGATGTGATTAGAAATGATAAGCTCAATGTTTGGCTCGACATAGTTGATGATAGTACTCGTGCATGTTGACAAATCGAAGTTGTTGGATGGTGGATTGTCCCGTCAATTAATGGTTGTTGAAGTGTCCATATTATTTTTTAAGTGACTTTTATGTATTTCTCTCGGTGAGATTTCGTGTCCAAACCAGAGTTTGTGACGTCAAACGAATTTTTGATAGAGTATTTTTAAATGTTTTTGATCATTGTTACCATTTGCGGAAGCAAACTAGACTATAGTTGAACAAATATCTTGAACATTCCAATTTTATTTATAAATTTTATTTTTAAGTTATTAATTTCATTTCCATTTACCTAGCGTAGTTGAAATGCCATACGTATTAGTTATTTGTTAAATGTACTTAATACATCACTTTCATCACATGTTGCATAATAAATATTTAAGAGTTTAATATTTAAGATTCGTTGTATCATTTGCATATTAAAATGATTTATAAATCCATTCTGAATTCTCAGTGTTAGTTATTTAACAATGTATCTACGGTTGAGTGGAATATTGGCGCCATTGTGCAATAACGGATTAACACGAAATGACAAAAAATAAAGATCTGAAGCCAAAGATTAGTTTCGACGAAAAAAATTAAGACTAAGCAGTAAATTGATGAATATTTTAATTTTGACATATTTTAAAGTAAATAATAGTATTAAGTTTTGAGTCTCTCAGGCAATCGCTGTGATGTAAGATAAGGTGGATATCTCCTTTTCTGTATGTTAGTCCACGTTTCTGCTAAGGACGCATGATGATTCTTGGATTTTGTTTTAAGATGTTTCGCTTACCATTATGTGACTAATTTTTCATGGTAGGTACTTACTAAGTTACTTTTGTTAGTAGCAGTTGAGTCGTACCTAAGTCTGGAAGAGGTCAGTCTCCAAGTAAGCGTATTTCTACTTAATAAATAATTTAATTTATCACTATATTGTGTCGAAAAAGGCACCATAATTTAATGTTTGTTGCTGTTAAAAAAATTATTTGTATACTTTCTTTTCTCATTTCGTTTTTTGTCCTTGATATTTCATTGAACTGTTAATTTTATTTACTGTTATATTTATATACTTAAATTTATTATTTTTCATTTATTTACTGCTATATACTTAAAACCTGCAAAATATGTCCTTTATGTTTAAAAAAATAGACGTACCGATTACATTCGTAAAAGAAAAACACAAAAATTTTATCTTTATCTTCTTATTTTGCAGATTAGAATTATTTTTAGAGGCATTTTCAGTGTTAGTAATTTTATATTGTTTAACATTTATTTGCTATACATTTGCTATAACATCTCAGTACAAAGTTGTGTCTTAATATACAACGATATACCTAGGTACCCTTTACAAAATTTATCGGTATAAATAACTAGAAGAAAGTTTATACATATAACAATTATGATGACTAACGAAAAATTTAAATGCCAAATATCGTTCCAATTTGTCACAATATTGCTCAACGACATAGTTTTTAAATTCTGAAAATGTAAGTAAGTTTTAACCTTATAAAATTTCTATAATTAAATTCAATAAATTCTTTATTACAATTATCGAATTTACATGAGTAACGTGTTTCAATTATAGCTAAATAATAGTTAAAATTTGGTACATTCTTGATATATACGTATAATGTTATAATGTGTGCCAAATATTGCGTATATACAAATTACATAAAATTATTTCTTTTTTACGTGACATAGTTGCGATAAACAAACACGCCAAATATTTACAGCGACGGAACATAAAGACAGGTAAAATTTTAAGTAAAGATATCCTTCTATCTTAAATAACTGTTTACATCAGCTATAGGGTAATTACCCTGGCTAAGTTTGGTTGGAATAAATCTCTTTCGAAGATCGCTATGCAACCTGTTACATACACTGTTTGTCGCTTTTATATTGTGCGATTTGTATGTAGCAAACATGTTGCTGAACATTTCTATGCCTCGATCGGAAAACTTATAATGTTCTTATTCTTAAATACTACTAGGTATACATTAATAATATACAATAATACTTTCGAAATGTTGTTTGCAAAAATATATTTTTCTAGAATTTCCGTCCACAAAAATTGTTAATTATTAATAAATAATGTACATTAAAAAGACGATTACAAATAAATAGATATTAAAGTAATATTTCCGACTCAAGGTATAGAAATTGACATTAATTTGTATTTCCAATCAGGTTCTTCCTGTAATAATGTTACGATATTTTGTTACCTTTATGTATAATTGTTTATTTCATGATTTTATAATTGTAATATAGTAGCGTAAGTACAATTTGTTGTTTTCTGTGAAATGTAAGTGAAGACTATATTGTCCGATTTATTGATTTATGTGAATAAATTGAAGAATATAAGATTTATGTATGTGAATATGTTGTTTTCTTTGTGTGTCACTTCAACTCCACACCCCACTGCTGAGCATGGGTCCTCCTAAGACGAGCTAGAACACTGGCCAGACGAATCGCTGTAGTTTTGTTTCGAGTTTAACACCTCTTTCATAACAATCATCATTTCAATCAAGAGGCGCCAACAGTTGGACATAAGTTTCCCCCAGGGATCCCCAAACCGACCGGTCCTGCTTCTCCCGAATTCAGCGGCTTGCCGCGACTTATGGTTTATAATTATTTGGGCTATGTCGGTGACTCTAGTTTTTCTAACGGATCTCATCATTTCTGGCGCGTTAGCGTAGAGAAACCCCGAGCATAGCTCTCTCCATTGCCCCTTGAGCCTTCTTAAGTAACTCACTGTAAGCGGCCACGTCTCAGTTCCGTACATCATCACTGACAACACGCACGAATCAAAGATTTTTCTCTTGATACACTATGGTAGATGGGCCAAGAATATGCTGCATAGCTTCACGAACGCCGACAGTATAAAACTTTTTTTTTTGACTATAAAGCACAACTATTCTTAAAAAATTGAGTCTTTACTGCGACTGATGATCGCTGTAAAGTTAGGCTGGTAAAAGTTCAAATCAAATCAATTTATTTGCCTTAAATAGTAATGGTCTTATATATATTTTACGTCCTTTACCTATTTAACGTTTAATAAACAGCATGCAAATTGTATTGTTCATTTTAAATTTATTAAATTTAATGTTACTTCAATTTATATGTTTAATAAAATTCATTTTAGTCACGATATTTTGTTTAAATCTATTTTCTTAGGTATTTTATTTCAGTGTAAGTCGATTTTTTGTGTAATTTTTAAAGATTCCTTTAACAAAACTATTTTTAGACAAGTTTTGTTTCATTATTTTCACTACACTATTAGTTCCTAGAGTCGCTCAGGAGACGCAAAGTTATTAGTCGACTTAGGATAGTATACAGGCACGGATAGTATACACACTGAAAAAAAAATTGATAATATGTATCAAGAATGTGTTACCTTCATTCATGCAACTTATTTATATACGAGCGCACAAAGGTGCATGATTACAGTAATAAAGTATAGTTGGTTGGCCGTAGTAAGATTACTTTTTAATGTCACTATGATGTTTGTGGATTTTATTAAGAACTTGATCACTTTTTGGCAAGTCGCAAAGCTTGATATGATTAATCATTTTATCTTATTAGAATTAACAATTATAAATGTTTACAAAGGTGACGTCACCAAAATTAAATAAGAAAGTTTATTGTTTTGATTATGTTTTTCTTATTAAGCGTTCAATCATTTCAAATTGATAGTCATAATCATTTGTGGTTTGTACTTTTAAATTTATTATATTTTAATGATTAATTTTATTATATTTTACTCAAACAAGCAAAATTTTAACTTGTTAAGCTACCATTTTTTTCAGTGCAGTAGTAAAGGTAATACTATCCTGCTTTTTCTGCGGACATCGTTTCTCCTGGTAACATCTTAAACCTTTAGTTCCTTTATTGTGCCCGATCCCCGAACTAGGATCGTATCTACGGGCAGCTGTTGCTTCAGTAGTCCACTTACTTCTGGCCTCCGCGTCTCGCTTCAGCTTCTGCCTCCTCTAGGCAGAACTAAGCTATGTACCTTCCTATATCTCTGCGAGTCATACTGAGCGAAAGCGAAATTGTAAAGTGAGATGGTAGCAAGCATTTGTACGCTGGATTGCAGAGAAGTCGCTGTTGGAGGCGCTGATGGGGGCAGTGGCCAGTGCTGTCGCTGCATGAGGCGCTACCAAAAGCAACGCTGCCGGTGACACTAGTTAAGTTAAGCAGTAAGTACTGTTTACGTCT
Organism: Schoenobius gigantellus; assembly: GCA_963935595.1. Lineage (NCBI taxonomy): Eukaryota > Metazoa > Arthropoda > Insecta > Lepidoptera > Crambidae > Schoenobius > Schoenobius gigantellus. The sequence goes on from OZ012543.1 coordinate 20,331,610, forward strand.
GATTCGCCTCCAGTGGCATTAATACCGTTACTGAAAAACTACGTGGGATAGAGAACAAAAACTACTTATGTCTTTTATGATACGAAACGGGTGGTAAATAAACATACGATACTTACATTCTGTATTTTGTGCATATGGCCCACTCGATGTTAAGCGGTTACTCTAGCTTATGAACGCTCGTAACTATGAAGAGTCACTTGTGTTGCCGACCTGAAACAGAATCCGCCAGCACAAGAGAAGGAACGGACAGCACCTCGCAACTGAGATATTTACATATCTATATTTATTTATATTCCTTTGTCAATGAATATAAGGTCCTTCTAACCGATTTTCAGCCAAGGCAAGCAATCTTAACAGCCATGTGCGCTGGAGATAGGTATAGTCCAGAAGTGTGAACAGAAGTATGTTTCTTCACTCACTTACCGACACTGGGAGGAAACTAGTCACAGGATACTTCAGAAGAACGGCTCCTCCGTTCTTAAAGACATATCAAGACATATTACATTTTTGGTAAGCCATCACGGACCTGACCCCGGTGAAGCTTGCTTAATTTTAGTAGTCGACCGCCGCCACCGAGCCTAATAAATTAATATGAATTCCCTTTGAATATGAATTCCCCTAATGTGAATTCCCTCCACATAAGGTATGTGTAAGAATAACATTGTTGTAGCCTCAACAAATACTTGTGTTATAACGATAAAACATAATAATTGATTCACAAGATAATTTTAAATTATAGATACTTTTATAATTGCACTACATGCTGGGTATATATAATTTAGTTTTTTATGTTAATATGGCTTTGCAAGTGTACAGGGCTGTCATCAATTCCGAATTAATTAACTTTTATGAAAGTTTAATTTAATATTAATTATATTATGTTACACCCTCCTACCCCCAATTTTACACCCTTGAGGGATGATTTCCTTCCCCACAGCTCATACTATACCCATGATAAATTTCATGTTAATCGGTGAAGTGGTTATTGATTTTTGCGATAAAAACAATCCTATGTCCTTTCCGGGGACTCAAACTATCTATAGTCTTATATAATAAATTTCATCTAAATGGGTTCAGCGGCTTAAGCGTGAAGAGGCAACAGACAGGCAGACAGACACATTCCTGTATTTATCATATTAGTAAGTATTGGTTAATTATATTATAAAGTTGTAAGTGACTGACGCCAGGAGGCCAGTGTTGACTAATTACTGGGGCCCTATTTTTGGATCATTCACCTGATGATGACAAGCGTTCGTTGAGCGGTTTTTGCGCTTGATTTCTACTGATTTTCGTTTTATTTTCGACGAAAATCAAAATAATATTGATGTTTATCGTAATGTTCTATTGATTTTCATCGTAAACAAAACGAAAAGCAATCGAATTCGAGTACATCGGCGAGCGCTCGATGTCACACGAATGATTCATCAATAGAGCTCCTGGTCTCGTGGAAAGTGATTCCAAGACAGTACTGTGCTATCACAACAGCTCTTTCTCGACTTCTGACTCAATGTAAACAGTGCTTAGACGGTACTTAGCCAATGTCAACCTTTCCTCGTGCACGCAAATATTATTGAATGAATTTTGTAAGACTCGGTACGAAGATAGCTGAAGAATTTTCGATAGACTATGCGAGCATGCTTAATGTGTTGTGATACTCAGACTGTAACTTATTATTATTTCATCTCCACCAAGCCATATCAACTAAATGGAGTGCCATATAACTAATAAGTGGCGTCGTCGGGTCCGGGGTTCAAGATCGCTATGTACCAATGTGTTTTTTGTTTTTCGAATTTCATATGTACATTTTCCTGACGCTCCTACGGTGAAGGAAAACATCTTGAGGCAACCTGCATACATCTTTGAAGAAATTCAAAGGTGTTGGATGTGAAGTCGACCAATCCGCAATTGGACAGCGTGGTTGGCTAAGGCGTAAACACCCTTACTTAGGGTAGGCTTGAGCCCCTCGGTGGGGATTTATATGAGCTGTTATGATGATGATAAACTACAGAGCAATTCCAAAATTTCTACTCTCATATGTTTACGACATTTCGAAACGAAAAGCTGTCGTTATCATTATTATCTTTTCCATAAAAGGATTACTGGGACTCCTAAGAGGGGGCTCGGTCGGAATTCCACTACACTCCCAGGGGAGAGTGCTGGAGACCTGTCCGTTGATCATGCAGGGTACACCGGAAGCAGAGTACGTTGTCGTTGGTCTTGTAGATGTGATTCATTTATTTCATCGTGCATGAGAGAGAGAAATTCTATAAGCACTTTATTGAGGCATTGCGGTAGGGTAGTTAGACTAGTGCGGTGACTTCGGTCACCCAGATCACCCCACAATAGGAGTGACGGAACACCCCGGAAGTTTTTAGTGGGTAGGCCCCGATTAGCGGGGGAGTCCCACATAACCGCAAGAGATAGACTTGTTAGACTTAAAATCTTATCCTACCGGGGAAATTAAAAAATACTGCCGGTGAACCAGACTAGCGGTGATATGCGACAGCCCTGCGCCATGCCGTCCTCATCAAGCACGAGGCGTCAACTGTGTTGGAAGCACGTGACCGCCTGTCAAGCGTAAACCGGTTACCTACTTGAAGCTGTCATTCCGTATCATTGATATTTCAATGGTCATATTGCAGCCGGGTTGCTATTTGTGCATGATTTTTGTAGGGTTTTCAAATACTTCCGATCTGAACTTTTTAAAATGCTCGGTAATGCCTGATTACCGATTTATGAAAGCTACTAAAACAATACCTTATTTAATAGGTATGTAAGTATTTATATTTACCAGTGTTTGTGTGTGTCAGCGTCTCTGCGGTATAGGTAGGTACGTAGTCATTGGTAATTCCCAAATGGTGTTTCTAAAATCCATCAAACACTGACTTCCGCCATTTTATTTTTAATATGGGTACGGAGGTAATCCTATAACTAATTATCTTAGATTCTAAGCTAATTATATTATGCGTCAATGGAATTTTTTGCTTTGTGGGAGGTCTTGATGTATTTTATAGAAACTAAACAGTTAAAGCATACACTGCCATCTGCCGGTGAACTTGCGAAACATATTGCACAGGCCAGCTAGATAAAGCATGCTTTGTGCTTTCGAGATGAGTTGAGAGCATACGGCTTGCCGATTAGTTTAGTTCCGTTCCTCTACAAAAGATGGCAATATAGCATATTTTTTTGTTCTCGTAATGTCATACTGAATTTGCCTAAATATCGTCTAACGGCCGGTCTCAATATCCTATCTATCTTTGGATTAGTTTACTGGAGATAGAATTTTGACGAATTTTGTATGGAGTTAATGTCAAATATCTATCGTTAGTACCTATCCAAATCCACAGATAAAGAGAATATTGAAACCGGCCGTTAGTAGTTAGCCTTGGGTATGTGTTCTGTGGTAGTTAGTCACAAGTCAAGTCACATCACAATTTATACCCACCACTGGTACGTAACTCAGTCGCTTTTAATGTACGACGGCAATATAAAAAAAAGATCACAATCATTTTTATTTACATAACACTGTCAAAGGAGGTTCTAAGTGCAAGTGCCCCGCTGTTTCCAGGTTTTTTTGGGCAACCAATGCGGGATTTTGTTACTATTAGAGTGTAAAAGCGGGTTTTTTATTGAAAGCGGGAAATATAAAAAGTTGTATAAAATTAATAGTATGTAAATACATAAAAATATTTTTAATCGATTTAAAATTTATGTTTACATGGCAATAAATGGTAGCCAAAATAGCGTTAGAAAATGTATTTGAAAATTTTAAGACTGTCTAGGAGGAAATCACCGACGACTTCAATAATAAAATGTAATGTTATATGCACATGTATCCTTATAATATTAGTTTTGACTCGTAAGTTTTAAGGTCGGTTTTAATTTTTTGTAATATTTTTTTTAAATTTAATCTTTTTAGTGGATTTTTCAAATTATTTCAAATTATTTCAGTGATACGTGCTCACTGAAATAATTTGAAAGAATACAACGAAGTTCAATGCGCGTTTATTGTTTTTAAAAAACTAACCTCTAACTCACTAATGATAAGGATCTTTCCATCATCAGCTCAGCTCATGATCGCCATAAGTACGCAAATACCCGAATAGCTACGGTAAAAACATGAAACACGTTGGACGTGCCCATAAAATTGAAAGGTTTCCCTCGATTTTCCTGGAATCTCATCATTAGTTCCTGACTTTGGTAACAATGGGACCACTATAGGAGTATATTATATATATTGTATAGGTATATAGGAGTATATACCTATACAAAAATAATTTGGAAAATTGATCCACAGCAAAGGTAGGCGGAGAAATCTACACACACAAAAAAAAACCAAACGCGACGAATTACTCTTTTTTGACATTGGTTAAAGTTAGGTTATTTAACGAGATGATTCTTTCCCGGTTAATAGCTGCTCTATTTTTTTAAAAGTCTATGGCCACTATTAGCATAAGTTAATTAATTAAGGAAGATGTAAACATTTTTTTTCATCTGCATACACCTGCGAAAAAATTCAAAGGCGTATGTGAAGTCAAGCAATGGTTGTCTTCAGATACACCAGAAAAAAGTTTCATCATCATGATCATCACAGCTCATCTATTATGTCCCCACCGAGGGGCACGAACCTACCCTAACTAATTATGTTAGGGCGATTAGGCTTTAGTCAAACCACGCTAGCCCAGTGCGAATTCGTCGACTTTACATACACCTTTGAATTTCTTCGCAGACATAATATGCAGGTTGCCTCACGATGCTTTCCTTCACCGTACGGACAAATGCATATGAAATTCGATGAAAAACGAAAACATATTGGTTCATGGGATCGAACCACGGGCCTTCGGAGTCAACAGCGCCACCGACGCTCGACCAAAGAAAGAGTTCATCATCACAGTTCATCCCCACCGCGGAGCTCGAGCCTAACCCTAACCAGTTATGGTAGAGCGATTAGGCCTTAGTCAAACCACGCTGGCCCAGTGCGAATTCGTCGACTTTACATACACCTTTGAATTTTTTCGCAGGTGTATGCAGGTTGCATCACGATGTTTTCCTTCACCGTAGGAGCGTTAGATAAATGTACATATGAAATTTGTGAAACGAAAAATACATTTTTACATGGCAGGATCGATCGCAAGCCTCCCGATTCTACTCGGAGCACAGTCCAGTGCCGAGGCCATAGCGCCACCGACGCTCTTAGATTAAAGAGTTCATTGCAACATAATTGAAAATATTACAACAACATTACTGTGAATGTACCTACTGATATTGACATGACATGCCTTTCAATGTTGTCCTAATTATTTTCACTTTGAGAAGTTCTGAAAGTTCTTGAAGAATACAACTTACTACAACAGTTTCACACAAATAAATATTCTGTTAGATTACATTATAATTTTGAAATTTGAGGAACGAATATACTATAAAGATAAAAAGACATCAGGATTGCAATCTAATTTATCCTTTTATCTGCGTACGCATTAGTTTATCCAAAGTTTATCGTAATAAATAAATACAGTATACCTACGTTGGACGGCATGCATACAAGGCTGATCGTCGAGCAAGAAGGACGTTCTGACTGGTTTTTCTAGTGATAATACCGATAGTACATAATTGTGTCGTTCGCAGCTAAATACGAACGTGAGTTTTTAAATATTTAATTTTAAAATTTTAGCCTGAAGCTCGTCAGTTTTATTGTTGACTAATAATTTTCTTGCACCTTCATTGCATTCCGACAATCAGGGGTTAAAAGGGTACTATGGTTGAAAAATTCTGGTGACTTTTTTTATTGACTTTGCATTTTCTTTAAGTTTGCTTTATTTCAAGAATCTGTAAAGATTTCTAAATTGGATTCTGATACGTAGTTATAAACAGTGAAGAAAGACTACTGGCTTGACAAAGAATAAAGGAGCTCAATAGGTACAGCTAAGAATTTCGTCAGGGCTGGTAGGAGCTCGGTGGCCTAGTTGGTCAAGACGTTAACACGATCTCTTGAAGGCGCGGGTTTAAATCCCGCCCGAGATATTTTTTTTTCTATATTGATTTATTCATAATTTTCCAATAGGCTAGATGACAAAAAAATTTATATAATAAACAGAAAGAAAAAATCGGTTTTCGAATAACTATAAAAACAACCAAGATATAAGGTATTAAAGATTTTTCTTCATCTCTTTCTAGCAAAACGGCAATTTACAAGGAGTTTATATGGCCGTACTCAACAATGACGAATGACGAATCACGGTTAATGTCGGATCTCTCTGTCTAATCACCTTCAAATTAACAACTTAAAATGCTTGTATCGAATGTATTTCTAAGCCGATTTTAATTCTGATTTCACAGGACTGCATCTTGACGAGACGTAAAAATTAGAATTCAGTCATCATCCCAATTCCGGTGACGCTCGCATCCACATCGCCAATATACTCGTACCTAACATAAAGTGAAATATTAACTAAATTGTTAATGTGGCCTAGTATATAATAACACACCGTGATTCAGCGGTTCAGATCACTCTGTTCCTGAAAGTCTGGGGTTCAATTCCCTATGGTTGCAGAAGTTTTCATGCTTGGTTTGGACTTCTGAGCTTCTAGAGCTTTCGAGCCCGCCTGGCTAACTACCACCATCCTACTTAAAGCTTATCGTTTTTAATAAAGTTAATTCGAGGTAAGATAGCCAATTACTCGGTTGTGAAGGATTCCAACCCATTCCAACCATGATTGCTCAAAACAATACGAAAACCGCGCTGAGAGCGGGATAGCGCTATACGCAGCAAGAGCGGTGTCTCTGTTTCAATATTGTTTTACCTTGCTATAAGCGATCATGGTAACACCCCTGGCGAAGCTCGCTTCCACCTTCGACCTTATCCTCACTTACCATCAGGCGAAATAAAGTCCAATAACTTCCATTTCATTCCGCATGTGCATAACAATAGACATGCTATGGCAAGTGCGTATGAGCATGAATGGGTGCATTTGTTTTTGTTGTAAAAACTCATCGTTATTTTGATAATAATTGAATTAAAATAACGATAATATGTTTCTGTGAGTAATCTGTCTCTTGCGCATAACCTGTATCTGCAATTCACTAGACAGATATATTATGTACGGACGACAGCACATCAAGGTAAACACTGGTATCTTATCTCGTTGTAATGAGTACTATTTTGCAACAGAAATGTTTAGTCTGGTGTGCAGGCGTGTGTACATTGAAAAATAAAGATTTTATTCACGTCTTCAGTTAAAAAATTACGGTCAGATTACCATGTCATATTAACTTACTAGCTTTCCACTTGCAGTTTCGACTGCGTTATTTTTGTTTATCCCGAAGGAATTTTGCCTCAAGGAAACGTTAGAATTTTATATTTTCCCGTACTAGAAACAATTCTAACTAAATGCTTTTTTAAACACGTGTGATACTCAAGCAAACAACAAAACTTCAACCCCCTTTCACGTTTCACATTTCATTTAATTTTACATTTTCAAAATCGCTTAAGCACGTGTTCACCTAATTAATACATATTAACTGAAATACAAAATTTTATCCTTCTAACTTAAATAATGACGATATTCCAAAGAAACTTTCATCCCCCTTTTCACTCCCTGAAGAGTTATATTTATTAAAATTCTTAGCTGACTATGTTCTATCCATAAACTACTTTCCTGCCAAGATGTTGATTTATTTATTTATCAATACATTAATTGTATTGATAAATAAATAAATCAACATCTGAAAAAAAACTAATCTCGGCCGGATTCGAACATACCGTATTGACTTCATGACCACTATGTCACCGAGAAGTTACCCAATCCGAGCGAAATTTCAACACTTTGTTAAGCCAATGCAGATTTTACTCACTGTTAATAATTATGTACTATCAACATTTTTAGAACCTTCATTTCGTAGAATTCAAAAACCTTGTCATCACTTTAATACCTAAATATGCCACTGCATATTACGGTTTTTAGAGGAGGATTAATTCATCCACTACATCACGCTGCTGGCCAGATTGGTTGGTGTAGAGACTGGTTTATGTTTCGTCGACTCTTATGACATCTACAGAATGAGAGCGGTGATAAAGTATACCCACTAAATGCCCGGTTTCTATATTCAAAAAACGATCCGTTTTTGCTACGGACAGTTATATTTTGACATATTTTCCATAGAGTAAATGTCAAAATTTAACTGCCCGTAGCAAAAACGAATAGTTTTGTGAATATAGAAACCGGGCATAAGCCGCCTTGACGTCCATCTAGTCCTTACTCTAGTCTAGGCGATCCAGGGACTGGGGCTAGCTACATACCAGGTCTTTATGCCTGTGGGGATTAGATTACCCTGGACGTAGAGGTAATCCCCAGACGATGAGGCCTATAATCGCACGCATAAGGAGGCACCTTAGTGCGCAGGCTATTCTTGGAAGTCGGGCTCCTACTAACTAAATCAATAGATTGATTTTTATTTGTTTATCAGGAATCTGTAGGCCCTGACATGATTTACTAACATTTTCTGTTTGTGAAAACAAAACTTTTAACAACAGTTTCACACTCGAAATAATATGTACCTACCAAACCTAATATGTATACCACTCTTTTGGACACATGGTGTCAAACATGAAACCGTGTCTGTGGTCAAGTGACTTTGACAAATTGTTTGACAATTTGTCAAAGTCACTTGACCACAGAACAGTTTCTTATGGAACATCACAGGCTATAAGCACATACTCGTAGGTACTTGTGAAAACAAACATTCGTTATTTTTAGGGTTGCGTACCCAAAGGGTGAAACGGAACCCTATTCGTGAGACTCCGCTGTCTGTCCGTCCGTCTGTCTGTCACCAGGTTGTATCTCATGAACCGTGACAGCTAGACACTTGAGATTTTCACAGATGATGTGTATCTGTTGCCGCTATAACAACAAATACTAAAAACAGAATAAAATAAATATTTAAGGGGGGCTCCCCTCCCATACAACAAATGTGATTTTTTTGCCGTTTTTGCTCGATATTAAAAACGGCAAAAGGTAGACGCTTGAAATATTCACCGATTTTAGATTTATATTCTCTTTAAAAATAAATACTTAATTCAAATAAAAATGTAATGTTGTATAGATAATCTATCATATAATGGTATGGAACCCTTCGTGCGCGAGTCCGACTCGCACTTGGCCGGTTTTTTATCATTAATCGCAATCAGTCGTGTAATGATTCTATCGGGTAATTGAATATAGCCAGGATATGTATCAAAGTCATTGATGAACATAACCACAGCATTGATAATAATAGCAGTGGACGTTAAAGGTTGTCTAGCAGATATCACGTACCTACAGCGATACGAATGCGCTTTTTGAAATTTGGAGTAATGGCATTAATTTTATGTAGGTACATTTGTTATTAAATGTTTCGTGTCCAATCTATTTATCTAACATAGATTTATATTTACTAAGAAGCTGCATGCTAAATCCCTGAGCAGCATTGTTCACGACATGTCATGTATCGGTATATTGCGGCGTGCGTATGGGTGCAAACAAGCATGCATGAAGCCTATCTGATGTTTATCGTCGTTAAGTGGCTAGTGCTCTCAATAAATGAAAATAACCCGATAATATGATGGAAATATTACACAAAAAATATTTTTAAAAAGTGAGCATTGTCGCAATACCCCACGTAGCGACAGCGTCCCGTTTCGTTGTATTTGGCGACCTTACGAACAAATACAATTGGGATGATGACTGAATTCTAATTTTTACGTCTCGTCATTAAATATTAAAATACCGTGGAAAAAGATGCAGTCCTGTGAAATCAAAATTAAAATCGGCTTAGAAATACATTAGATACAAGCATTTTAAGTTGTTAATTTGAAGGCGATTAGACAGAGAGATCCGACATCAAACGTGACGTCATTGTTGAGTACGGCCATATAAACTCCTTGTAAATTGCCGTTCTGCTAGAAAGAGATGGAGAAAAATCTTTAATACCTTATATCTTGGTTGTTTTTATAGTTATTCGAAAACCGATTTTTTCTTTCTGTTTATTATATGAATTAGCTTCTATTAAAGCAAAAAAAAATTTTTTGTCATCTAGCCTATTTAAGGTTATTTGGCTACGATCTTCTGTTGAGGTGTAAATACTACGTCTATAGTCGAGCCGATTATAAGTGCAGTAAATTATTATCTATCTAGGTCTTTTTTTGTTTTTTGTTTTGACCACTGGCTATGCCAGCCCCATCTAAGGTTGCCAACTCTACTAAGTATAATATAGTATTCTACGAGTACTATATTTGTTGGTCAAATACTATATTCCGAAAACATATATAGTAGGCGAAACTACTATATTTTATTATCCATTTCAAATTGAATCAGAACAGAATGGAGTCAGAATTGCGTAATGTTTAAAGATTATTATTTAATTTCTTCTTCCAATACCAGCGATTTCTGCATTTACGGAGCGCATCTTTTCCGTTATAAAAATAATTGGTGAGATTAGCATAATTGGGCCAATTTAAATTAAATATCAGCAGAATTGATGGTATTTTTCAAACCGAATATGAAACTATTCTCAAGTAGCAATTATTAAACAGCAAAACAGAAAAAATATTCCTTTATAAATTATGTTTCGATTTTGATCATACTACCTTTGTTTTAACTTTTTTGCGACCTAATATATTTTTAGAGGTAAGAGTTTTTAAAATACTATGTAATATGATTCAAAAAGAACCTTTGAATCGTATAATAGTATTTTAAAACGTACCTTTCTCCATAAGTTATCTACACAAAAACGAACTATGAGACTTGTTGACGATCCCATACTCACAAACGGTATTGAACCCCTCAGTCTCAGAAGAGATTTTGCCTCTCTGTGTATGTTCTACCGCTTGTATAATGGGATATGTTCCGAGGAGCTGTTTGACATGATGCCTACGGCCACTTCCTATCATCGCACAGCTCGCCATCGGCAGGGAATTCACCCTCACACCTTAGAACCCAAATGGTCCCGTACGGTACGGTTGCAGAGGAACTTCCTCTCGCGTACGCTCTCTTCAAGAAGGGTATTAAAAAGTTTTTAAAGGGTCGGCAACGCGCAAGCGATACCCCCAGTGTTGTAAGCGTCCATAGGCTACGGTAACCGCTTACCATCAGATGGACCGTATGCTTGTTTGCCACCTTAGTGGTATAAAAAAAGTTAAATGTTAGTGTTACATATTTAAAAATATTCCACATTGTCGACGGAAATGAAAATCATCAAATCTTTGATCAATGAAGAAATGCCTAGAAAGCTTTGCATTATGCCAAAATTTATCGATTCTTGCTTTCGAGATTACAAAAACAAGATTTACTCTTGGTAGTATTAAAAAGTATGAAAGCATATCTACGTACTTGGCATCGCATCGCAACAGATTCCCCCGACACAAAAAAAGGTCTAGATGTGCTAACTAGCCCACTTTTGTCATTCAACTATGCAAAGCTTGTAACCTATCTATACTACACTCCAGGACACCTAAATCGAGCCACCTTGCACCTTTGGATTATATTATCCATAACTTAAAAAAATGTTTGGTCGACCAAAATTTTATAGCTGGCACATTCATAATCAGCAGATCAAACTGAACATGCATATGTCAGCTACAAAATTGCTTAAAAACTTTTTGGCTGTCCAAATACTCTTAAAAGTTTGTATACGATATAATCCGAAAGTGCAAGGTGGCTCGATTTAGGTGTCCGGGAGTGTATTTCACTGCGGTTATATGTTTTCTAACCATGACACCACATGGGACAGATGTTTTTCTGGATATGGCTCGTGGCGCTGCTGGCAGCGCTGGCGCTGTACCTACGGCGCGTGTACTCCCGGTTTGATGGGTACGGTGTGAAGTACCTGAAGCCGGTTCCTCTGCTCGGCAACATGACCAGGGTGATCTTCCGCACCGAACATTTCGCTGATCTCATTGAGAGATTATACAATAAGTTCCCGGATGAGAAGTAAGTTGTGATTAAACGATTGAAAATATATGTATTTTTATGTAGTTTTTTTATATACGAGTACGTAAAAGTTTAAATTACTAGATGTTTAATCCAGGTTTATGTCCAATGGGGATCTTGGGATTAAAAGAAGTTTATTCTACTCATACAGCTTCTTGACAACGTATTTTATTGAAAACACTGAAATATATAAAACGTAAAAACATGTTTAAGTTTATTTAAGATTTGTTTAACATTATTAACTCCTATTGGAGTGTGATTGATAACATCACAAACAATGATTAGTTAACCCAAACAATACAATCACGAGAAATACCACAATGATCTTACTTAAGGCCCTTTTTATAAAAAATACAATTTTATTTAAAGGTTTTTTGGGCGTTTTGAATTCCTGAACCCGATGGTAATGATAAAAGACGTGGAACTGTTGAAAAAGATCACGGTGAAGGATTTTGAGCACTTCATTGACCATAGAACAATGGTTGACGAGAAGACGGACCCGTTTTTTGGCAGGAACCTGTTCTCATTAAAGGGTAAGTATTAAAAAACGATTATTAATTTATTATTAGGTACATGGAAATGACATACGATTTAAAGCAATGTCCCGCAAAACTGTGTATATACGGTTTGTCTGAGGGATCCGGCAACATCTTCTTACTATAACTATGTCTAAAAAGAGCGTCGGTGGCGCTGTGGCCTCAGCACTGGACTGTGTGCTGAGTAGAATCGGGAGGCCCACGATCTTAGAGCATTCAGTCTGATCTTAGCCCACGATCGATCCTGCCATGTACCAATGAGTTTTTCGTTTAACGAAATTCATATGTACATTTATCTGACGCTCCTACGGTGAAGGAAAACATCGTGAGGAAACCTGCATACACCTGCGAAGTAATTCAAAGATGTGAAGTCAACCAATCCACACTGGGCCAGCGTGGTTTGACTAAGGCCTAATCGCCCTAACATAACTAGTTAAATAGGGTAGGCTCGTGCCCCTCGGTGGGGACGTATATGATTTGTGATGATAATGTCTAATTAAGTTATACATATTAAGGTAAGCTGTCTAGGAAGTATTTCTTAGGTCTAGTCTTCAATTTTCTCATATCTACTTCTCTTAGTTCAGCAGGTAAACTGTTGATCAAATATGCAGCACGTTTTGCCCGAGTCCTGTTTCCATACTGATTTGTTACCCTAGGAACAATGTATTTGCCCGAACTCATGTATTGTACTTATTGTGTACATTTTGTAATAGAAGATTGTGCTCTCAATTGCTGTGATTATTGATTGCAAGCAAATATTACACTATTCAAACTTGGGATTCGTACGCATATTTTCACTTCCTAGATAGGTATTTACACTTTTAGGGGATAACTATCAAAAATGATGAATATTTTAAAAAAAATATTTAATATACTGAAAAGAAACAATATAATTATTACAAAACTTTTCTCAGGATCCCTTGAAAAGAGTTAAAAAGGAAATTGATTTAACTTTATTAGATTTTGATTTGAACAAATTCCATAACAAACTACAAGCTCTATTTTACACCACAGGAATGGGATTTTAAATATTCCTTTCTCATATTCTTCTTTTTATAATATCATAGCGAGTTATTCAGTGCATATGATTTTATTTTAAATATGACTTATTTTTTTAAATAGATATCATCTTGAAATTGCACTGCATACAATTAGGATTATATTAACGTAGACATAATAACCTATAGGTCAGGAGTGGAAGGATATGCGATCCACCCTCAGCCCTGCATTCACCAGCTCTAAGATGAAGCTAATGGTGCCTTTTATGGTGGAAGTTGGAAAACAAATGATTTCTACGCTCAAGAAGAAAATTAAGGAGTCACCTTGTAAGTAATTATCTGCTCTCCCAAGTTCTAGTTAGAGTCAAACAAAGTTGTACGAGTAGTTTGTCTTTTGGATATTAGTTCATTTTTCTTCATTCATTTTTAATTTTTCTATCGAAAAATGAACGTTAAAAGCATACATGCATTTTCGTTAAATATCAAAATTGTCTGGTTGACAAAAATATATAACAACCAAACTAAAATAAAAAGACTTCCATACATAAGTGGATGAAATTTTCTGATGTACATATACCATACTTTTTTTTTTGAAAAAAAATAAAACTGACTTCAAAAACACCAAAAAGTCATAAATAATATAAGAATACAAACAACATCACAGTTTTATATTGAAGTTGGTGCCAAGCTTAGTGCATTTAAGGTGCCAAACAATGATTGATTTGTAAAACAATTTTTTTTCAATCTTTTTAGTTAACATTCTAAAACCTTCTCCTAAATGTAACAAATACTTTTCTGAAAACCGTATCAACATCGATTCAGCCAAACGTGAGATAACCGTGGATAAACATACATACAGGTCAAACTGAGAACCTCCTTTTTTGAAGTCAGAAAAAAGTATATGAACAAAATTTTGCCTCAATAAATAGAATTTATCTAGTACAACAGTAGCACAGACATAGCTCTGGTCGATATTTACTAAAATTAACAATTACTTAATTCTAACAGCGAACTACATCGATATAGACTCCAAAGATATGACAACTCGGTACGCCAACGATGTCATAGCCACCTGCGCCTTCGGGGTGAAGGTGGATTCAATGGCTGAAGAGAATAACGACTTCTACATGATGGGCAAAACTGCATCCACGTTCAACTTCCGGCAAATCCTCATGTTTTTCGCCATGACAAATATTCCCAACATCATGAAGGTGAGTAAGGAGGGAAGTGTCGGGTAAGGAGAAGATTTCCACTGCATTGATAATTTTATTTTTTATACTTTTATTCTATTTATGTAGGAGTTTTGAGGATTTTATTTTACGTGTCATTTATTTATATTTCTGGTTCAATAAAGTTTGACAGTACACTATACTTACTAAAGTATAATCACCAGTTGTTCAGGAAAACGCCCATGAGTTGCAATAATAACAATAACAAGCCAATTCGCATGACCTTGATCTTGGACTGCTGTTATGTCATCACTCGCGCTTATTTACGATGGTCAAGGAGTTAAGTGTTCATAATAGTGAAACTAAAATTGATGTGGGTCGAATCTACAGACGAAATTGTTTGTGTTCTCTGTGTTATCGAACTTTAATACGGCCATTGTTGCAAAACATAATTTAAAATACGATTTAAGTAATGTGAATAAAATTTTGTCATTTTAGATGAAAAACATTGGAGAAAAAAATGCTTTAAATTTCGATGGTTTACACAAATGTAGACAAAATAGCAATATGAATATGCGCCAGTGTAACGGTGTAACGGGTGAGGAGTAGGTTCAGCGACGACGCAGTGGTGCAGTGGTTAGGAAGTAAGGCCGTTAATAAATAATGCACCAAGAATTGTTTCACTGATATATATATATATATATATATTATTCCATCGTTACAAATATAATTAAAAAGGCACTCTGAAACAGATATATGGACTATTATAAGCTATGGATCACAAATATGTTATAAAAACTTACCAACATAATAAAAGACTTACACATAAGTGCCTTTAAGATTTTATGATATTCGTTAAATTATTTCGTCAGATTTATAGAAAAAGGTGCTGATAAAAATATTAATTTATGTTAATTAGCCATCGCTACTTTTTCACGTTTCGATATACGTAGTATCTATATATAGTTTGTGGTTTCGATGTCCGCAATTGAGTGACGGGAGAGACGAAATTAATTATGTCAAAGACATAAGATTTGAAATGCAGTCAGGTTAGGCGGGAATGCAACGAGTTGCTATATGTAGAGTATAGCACCTCGTTACAGCCTTTTACAGGTTCTTCTTTTTCGAAAATAACTATTTCGAGAAAGAAAAACGAAGAAATGCTTGGTGAAATAAAAAACGTAAAGGTTATAATTAATTATGTCATGGCGTAGTTCCTATTTATCGTGATCAGCAATCAAACTATCATACTTCATAAAAGCGAATGATTGTCTGAATTTTGTTAAAGAATTTTCCTGTTGACATGATATATTTTTAGATGAACTTTAGTGTTGATAGCACTTTGGTTTGATGTGCAACCGTTCATATTTCATTAACGTGAACACCAGTGTTCAATTTTAAGACTTACCTACTGAAATCTAAGGAATTTTTTATCTTCTAAATTTTATATTCTTCATTTCAGTTATTTAATTTCACACTCTTCAGCGAGACAACGAAGCACTTTTTCAAGAGCTTAGTAATGAACACAATGAGCGATCGAGAGCAACACAATATCATCAGGCCAGACATGATACATTTACTGATGGAGGCTAAGAAAGGTCAGTTACTGATGCCGAAACCTAGTTCTAAAACTCATCATATTTAGACTCTAAGTACATACACTTGAGGCATCATAACTTAGCTTAGTCTTATCATCACAAATGTACAAATAGAAGACTGAGCAAAACATTAATGATTTCATACTCACACAAGCATAAAATATGTAAGTGTCACATTACCTTGTATACATTTAAAAATGCACGATCTTGAAATTTTTATGATAGTTTAGTAATCTAGGGTTAAATCATAATGTCTCGGCAGAGTGGTCTCTAAGCAACTAAAGATAGCAAAGGTTATTTCGAACTTGTGCTTGAGTTAAGAATGAAGTCACAAAAAATTAGGCTGGTTGATGGTTTTCAGATAACGTTTTGATCTACAAAGCCATTTTTGTACCTTGTATGAATATCACGAATCGGTGGCTGTATCCTTATGCTAAAGCGCTGTTTCTAAGGTTAGAAGCTGTTTAATTGTATCAGAAATCAATGTTTAACTTTAGAGCTAAATAAAATTTTATTATTAGTCGCAATAACTGAACATTTGGTCATGTTTGTACATTTTTTCTTCACTGCATTCGTAATTGTTATATTTCATTTTATGTACGAACGTGGCTATGGCTTGTCTTATTACTTCCACTTTACTTTATCGTTTGCTGTTTGGTTCATTAGCTTTCTATAAATGTCTTTTATTTAATAAAATAAGGATTCTTCAATTTTCTTGCATTTATTTATGTTGATCGTTCAACAGAAGCAAAGATTGTATGCTATTTGATAAGGTTGTTTTGACAGTTCTTGATAGTCAGATTCAGTGATCAGTAAACTGATATCTAATTAATAATTAGCGTAAATAAAATTTCGATTCGACTCAGTTCAAACTGGACCGATAATTGAATTAAAATCTTTTTTATAAGTATAAAATTATTAATTTACATTATTATGATCCACTTGTTACGGAAGTTACACTTGCAATCTGCTGTCGGACAGATTAGCACATATTGCTTGGGGAAGCTATCTTGTGGGCGGAAATGCGACTTTTATCCGTAGGTTGAAATAAATGTTGTATTATTCTTATAGGGAAATTACAGCACGATGAAAAAGTTACTGACACCGACGCTGGATTCGCAACTGTTGAAGAATCGAACATTGGGACAAAATCAATTGATAGAGGTAAAATTATTCAAAGCAAAATATTTAAGAATTTTTTTTCAAAATTTAATAGTCCTTACATTACATTTTATAATTATTACTTGAAATCTTCTGTAATCACCAAATTTCATGAATCATACAAAATTAACTATATTATGGAGGTTTCATTGCAGTAAATTAATATCTAATATCAAGTCATCATTTGCTTCATCCAGGTATTAACAAAATTTTTGGCATAATTCAAATTCAAATTTAAAAATCTTTATTCAACATAGGCATTTACAGGCACTTATTGACGTCAAAACATAACAAAACATTCAAATTTAAAGGAAACATATTAACCGTGTATGTGCATACATCCTGAATATAATCAGGATGTCAGCAAATACAGGTGGGAATGAATAAAAAAAGTTGACTCTACACCTGTTCGGGAATTGGGAGGCCTTCTCGAGAAGAACAGTATTGCGAGTTTCTTGCACTCGAAAGGTAAAATTTTTTGGACAATGGACGGCTAAAGGTTTCTACAAGGTGGAGATGTTGACGACTAAATAAAAACACGCTTCATCGAAATAATTCGAAATGAGCCTTGGTAGCCTAATGATTGTTTTTATAATAAATTACTAACAATAAATGGAAGGAAAAAAAATTAACACATCGTTTATGTAGTGTTTCACAGGCTTGAAGCTAACCTGAAGCGATTCAGTATTTGGTAGTAATATCTAGTATGTGGATGTTAGGAGTCAATAGAAACATTCACAATTCACATAAAATAGTTTTTTGTTACTTACCTATATAGTAACAATGACTCGTAAGTGAAAAAATAATAAAATTTAAAATATCAGTCATTTCTTTACAGAACATAATGTAATGAAATAGCTGAATATTTTTATATTTTAGTCATTGGAAATCATTATGTTAAATTGACTCACACCTTGTATGATATTGTCTTATACCAAGAATCTGCAAAGTGACAAATAGTGAATAAGTAACTAGACTATTAGCTACGCTTTAATCTTCAGTTTGGAAAGACGAAGACCTGATCGCGCAAGCTGTCCTTTTCTTCATTGCTGGTTTCGAGACTGTATCTGCTGCTATGTCGTTCACCCTGCACGAGCTGGCCATCCATCCAGAGATACAGGAAAAACTAGTAGCCGAGATAAAAGAGAATGACCTCAAGAACGCAGGAAAATTTGATTACAAATCCATTCAGAATATGCCTTACATGGACATGGTTGTTTCAGGTAAAACAATATATATAATACAACAAATTATTTAAAGATTTTAGAATCAATTACTTATGGTATAGAGGTGTAAAGGGTTAAATGATAACTACTGGGTTTATTTTTTTCAATATTGCTCAACATATTGTAATCGTTGATTATTTTTCCAAATTAAAGATTTATTAATAATTAATATATCTACATGGACCTACAAAAAATTCAGGTCCGTGTATATCTAAAAGAAAATGTTATGAGCTCCTAATACAAAATTTACAAAAATGTTATATTTGGTGCTCATAAAATATTGTTTGTTATTTGGCTAATAATAATGTTTATTTTATACAGTTATATTTTTATTCAACAATTGTTTCTTCAAACGCAGTTAATTAAACTTTAATAATTATGTTTACTTTTAGAGGTGTTACGGCTCTGGCCCCCCGCGATCGGTCTGGACAGAATGTGCGTTAAGGACTATAACTTGGGAACACCCAATGATAAAGCTACCAAGGATTATATTGTAAGTTGGAATTAAATTGTATAATATTTTAGTCTAAGTATACGCACCTACCCACTACCAAGTAATGTGTGACTGATGTGGACGTATATTTTGAACGAGCAAGGGCTATGCGCAGCGCCGAGACCTAGATGTGGACTTCCCATCTCTTAGACTTTTCAGCATATTTTTGTAATGTTTTACTAGTTTACTGGCAGTTGACTGAAGGTTTTGTTAACATGCTTTTTTATTTTCAGATTCGCAAAGGTGAAGGAGTAATGATTCCTTCTTGGGCCTTCCACCGAGACCCCAAATTCTTCCCTGATCCTTTCAAGTTTGATCCAGAGAGGTTCTCAGAAGAGAACAAGCATAAGATTCATCCGTTCACCTACATGCCTTTCGGACTTGGCCCAAGAAATTGCATAGGTAGGTTGAAAAAATACTTATCCATAAATGAGTTTTACATGCTATCTAATCTGACACTCTGATTTAATCTGATGGAAAGTAGCAGCATGAGATGTAAGTTATGCAAAAAATCAGTATTTTCAAAAAGTCAGCTAATGGCCAGGTACTATTGCTATTATTTTTGACGATGATATTTGATGGCCACTTTAATCTTACTTATTTTTAAGGACTTAATGACAGAATAGGTAAATTGTTTAATCGATGTTATCTGAGCCTAGCATGTTAAAAGTTAAATGTCAATTATGAGATCGCTTGTACTGTATTTGTAAATGTAAAATTAATGTGATAGAATCATTTATTATTATTCAGTATCTCCTAATCTGTTTATCAACGATTACTAAAGCTTTTCTCTCCCAAAACCTTACAGGTTCAAGATTCGCACTATGCGAAGTGAAGGTAATGGTGTACCAGCTGCTGCAGCACTTTGAGGTGTCACCAAGCCCTAAGACCTGTATCCCCACCGAACTCTCCCGGGAGACGTTCAACATCAGGATAAAGGGAGGACACTGGGTCCGTTACAAGTTAAGGCAGTAAAATAAGCCTTGTAGATTATTCCGTTGTAAATAGTGTAGGGTATTTGTTATGAATTTCATATGTACATTTGTCTGACGCTCCTACGGTGAAGGAAAACATCGTGAGGCAACCTGCATACATCTGCGAAGAAATTCAATGATGTATGTGAAGTCGACCAATCCGCACTGGGCTAGCGTGGTTGACTAAGGCCTAATCACCCTAACATAGGGTAGGCTCGAACCCCTCGGTGGGGACGTATATGAGCTGTGATGATGATGATTTGTTATGAATCGTTCAGATTTACTTATTCACTTTTTTATTGCAGAGGAGATTAGCTCACGTTAAGGATACAATTTAGTTTTACTTATGCACGGATATTAAGAAATATTTGTTTTTGAAATCGCAACAAATTATGTACAAGATGTATAATTTTTTTATTCATCAATTTAAACTATTCTTAGCATTCTAAATTAGCTTATAATCTTTTTAAAATAATTTATTTAACAATAAATTGTAATTAAGTATGTAAATAAATATCCCACCCAAATTAAAAAAGCAGAGATGAAACCAATGTATATGTATTTACTTATAAAATAATTATTTTTAAGTGTATTGTGAAAGCTGTTCTTTAGTATTACTGTTACTTTTGTATTTTTAATGTTTGTTGTTGTAAACAAAACAAAGAAATAAAAATGACACAGATTAGCTTACTAACTCAATCATTTATACCCGACTTCACAAAAAAAAGAGGATGTTATAATTTCAAACAAATGTCTTTTTACAAGCTTTTATTTACTTTCACCTGTCCCGGTGTCTGTAATGAAATCTTGCAAGTTAAAATTGACCTACTTGCCGATTTCCGATTGAGCTGAAATTTTGTGTGCATATGCATATCGCGTGACAACGCAATATTATGATGATATGGAGCTGATCTAATGCTGGAGCTGGAAGGTGGCCATAGGAACTCTGCCATAAATGACACAACCCCATGGAGTTTGGGCTTGTTTGATTTGTATTGACGAGTACTAAAAGCTTGTATTTAAAAAAGTTTTTTTTTTATAATTTCACTTGTATGATTTTGTTACCTTATATGCATAACTCTGTATTGTGTATGTATATTATTATGTATGAACCGATTTGCAAAAATCTTTTTTTGTTTGAGAGGGTATACTTACTTATTGGTGCCATTGTCACAAAAACAGGAGCTGGTGATGGGATCCCAGGAAAATCGAGGGAAATCCTTAAATTTAAATAGGCACGTCCAATGTGTTTGATGTTTTTTCTGAAGCTATTAAGGTATTTGCGGCTGGCAGTCATGAACCGAGCTGATGATGGAAGAATCCTTAAATTTTAGGAGTAAAATGTTAGTTTTTTTAAATACTTAAAGTTAAATAAAATATTTTAAGTTACTTCGGTGAACTAGTTTTATATTCACTGAAAAAATAAAAATAAAAAAGGAAATAAGCAAGAAAAAAATAACTGAGTTCAAAAACACAAAAAAGTCACTAATAATATAAGAAAAAACAAACATTACATTTTTTATTTTGATGTTGGTGCCTTTACACTCATGATAATTGATCGCCGCACGGAGTTTAAAAAAAATAGTATTGTTTTTATTTTTTATTCGTATATTATTTTAGACTTTTTTGTCTTTGAAGTCGTTTTTTATTTTTATTAGATTTTTTGTGTTATTGATTTGCATGATCGTTCTTACAAGTTAATACATGTATTAAGGTATATTTGATCGTTTTGTTCGATTAAAACCGATTATTCGATTTTTATTCGATTCGATATGTTTTGCATTTAGTAGCGCAGTCGCTCAGAATATTTATATTTTTTTTAACCAAATTACTGATGAACAGAATATTTCTAATCAACAATAATTCTATTCTAATTTCCCATTGAATTGAGTCTCTCAGCTAGGTGATAGCTAAAAGAAATTTGAATGATATGACGTGATTAATAAAGGTGTGGATAGAATACTTGAGAGCCAGTCGGGATTTCAATAGCATTTTTTTAGGGTTCCGTACCCCTGACGGAAAAACGGAACCGTTATAGGATAACTTCGTTGTCTATCTGTCTTTCCGTATTTGTCTATCAAGGTAGTTTTTTGGGACGCGAAGAGATATCAAGCTGATAAATATTATATTTGTTTCTACGGTCTCTCTCAGCTGTGTCAAAATCATAATTTTAAGTCAGAGATCAAAAGATGTGTCCGCTTATATCGCATATTTTGCAATTTCCACGGTAATCAAAACCTACACGGCATTATTAATAAAAATTTTACTCCTTGGATCATCCTCGGATTAGTTACTCTGTGTTTTGTCTTATTTTGACATATGACAGCTGACATGTGCGGAAACAAGACAAAACACGGAGGAACTAATCCTAGGATAATCCAAGGAGTTTTTATTAATAAGGTCGATAGGGTATTTTTCGTCAACCTAGAATTACAAAATTTGGCAAAAAGCAACATCTACTACGAACGATCTGTACGGTATCCTCTGTGTGCGCGTTCAACTCGGACTTGCGCGGTTTTTGTATGTGCACTTGAGCTATTAGTTTGAATATTTTTGTCATAATGTCAGATGTTGCCGATTGTGATAACTGAATCACATCATCGCATACAAGCTAAAAGCAATTAGAACTGAGATGAGTGATCTTATAGTAAGTACTTAACTATTGTCAATATTTAACACAACTATTTGACCATACAATTTTCCATACCTGAAATGACACTGTAGCATAAAACCTTATTGTTAGTAGAACAGATAATTCAGGAGAAATTGGGAGACTATCATCACTTGTAATTAACTTCTTTTATTAATGAAACATTATACAACACTGAATCTTGACAAAATCGAAAACTTTTTACAAGCTTTTATTTAACTTGCAATGTATGTAAGTATGTATGTTCGGGTGGAATCTTGCAACTCAATTTTGAAGCAGATATCTTTAAGCGATTGAGGTGAAATTTTGTATACACGTTCAGTTTGGACGACAATGCATGGTTGACTATGTGACGTCATTTTAAATCCAAGATGGCGGCATACCCAAGATGGCGGATCAATTATTTTTAATGCACCCCTACAATATGGGTATCAAATAAAAGGTCTTGCTAAGAGTAACTCGAAAAATAATGTGACGTCACTATTTATACAATATGGCGAACTTGTAAAGCTTAAAAATTAATTTTGAAGTAGATATCTTTAACATTGAGCTGAAATTTTGTATACACACAGTTTGGATGAAAATGCACGGTTAACTGTGTAACGTCTATTTAAATCCAAGTTGGCTGCATACCCAAGATGGTGGACCAATTATTTTTAATGCACTCCTATAATATGGGTATCAAATAAAAGGTCTTGCTAAGAATAACTTGAAAAATTAAGTGATGTCACTATTAATCCAATATGTCGTACTTCTAAAGCTAAAAATCAATTTTGAAGTAGATATCTTAAACCGATTGAGCTGAAATTCTGTATAGACGTACCGGCAAACGACCTTGCAACAATGATGCGTTGAATAGAATAGAATAGAATAGAATAATTTATTTGCTAGAATATGGTACAATAATAGTTGGTAGTACATTCTGTTGCTCCGACATATCCTATTGACAACAATGTGCAAATATTTCGTCAACTATTTTTAGGTATTATAATTATTTCGTTGCACTGACATTCTGAAAGACGTTATACATTTATCAATAAGTAATACTTAAATTTTCTATTCACTACAATAAAAAAATCCTTATGTCAATAATAACAAAAATACAATTCAACTATGTCAATATCTAAGTATAATACATTATTTAAAATAGTAATTTCTGTCACAATTTTTATTTATGTCGTATTCATTAGGTATTCATTCATTACTATAAAAACTATGTCAATAGTAATAAGAATTACAATTTAAATATGTCAACATTTATCATTAATTATTTAAAATAGTCATTTTTATGTACAATTATTATTTATGTCATATTTCAAATTATTAATTTTATTTCATGTCATATTGTATGCGATCGTCTAAATAATCCCTAACATTGTAATACATTTTATTAAGTAAAACATCAAATACCACCTTTTTAAATTTGAGATAGGGAAGATTTAATATGTTATCTGGTAATTTATTAAATATCCTAATAGCCATATTGTAAGCATTTTTAGAAACTACTTTTAACCTTTGTTCGGGCACATGAAGTTTATTTCCCTGTCTACCTCTATACACATGTTGATCATTATTAGTAGAGAACAAGCCAAAGTGTTTTTTAACAAATAGACACATCTCAAAAATGTACAAACACGGGAGTGATAGTATGCGTAAAGTTTTGAACAATGGCTTACAATTAGTCAATGAGTCTACGCTGCAAATTGCTCTTACACATTTTTTTTTAATTTTAAATATGACATCGATGTCCACGGAATTTCCCCACAGCACGAGACCGTAGCGTAGTTGTGATGCCACGTATCCATGGTACGCAGACAACGCCGCGTCCTTTGATACAATTTGTTTTATTCTATTTAAAGCATAGACAAACCTATCTAATTTTGTTGCAAGTGAGTCAATGTGCGCTTTCCAGTTGCAAAACTGATCAATAGTTATTCCCAAAAATGAAATATGATTAACTTCTTGTAACCTACTTTCATTATAATCAATATTGATTTGAGGCGAACGGCTATTTCGTGTCTGAAAGTTCAAAAATTTTGTTTTGTCAACATTTATTTTGAGATTATTTTTTTGTAACCATTTAATTATATTACTAAAATTTGAATTTGCAATACGTTCTATATCAAACGCATTGTCACTTTTCAACAAAATTGTGGTATCATCAGCAAACAAAATACATTTTTGGTCAATAGAATCGGGTAGGTCATTAATATATAGTAAAAATAACAATGGTCCGAGAACGCTGCCTTGTGGCACGCCACACTTGTTGAATGAGATGAACAGACTGAGAAACGTGTCCAGTGATAACTAAAAAGTAAAATTAAATGTAAAAAAACCTTTTTAAAAACAAGCTTTTATTTAAATGCGCTAAGAAGAAAAAATAAACATTTACACTAAAACTTTTACTTACAACGTTATTTCACATTTAACACAATTTATATGACATAAAAGATTGTCGCGAGATTTACTTATGTGTAAATTATTTAATTTACTTGTTTATCTACAAAAGTAAATCTCGCGACAAGCTTTTATGTCATACTAGCTGTGCCCGCGAACTACGTTTCGCCATCAAAATGCTTAACACAGTGTTTATTTCCTCCATTTTATTCCTTAATGATTCAAGTTTATTCTGCGTTTCTTGAGCAGCGGCCATTTCGAAATTAGGACAATATTCGTAGGTTCGTAATGCTCTAGGTACTCTTCAGGGCCTACTTTCATTTAATATCCATATTGCATGTTGAATTTACGACAATGTTGCTACATCCATAGTGCTCTATTCTTGAAGGCCTTTCATTTGATACCTATATTGCTAGGTTTGGAAACGAACCTTTGTCCCTTTTTGAGCGGCGGCCATGTTGAATTTAGGTCGATTTTCCTAGGTACCTAATGCTCTACTCTTCAAGGCCTTTCATTTGATACCCATATTGCTGGGTTTGATAACGAACTTTTATCCGCTTTTTTGAGAGGCGGCCATGTTTAATTTAGGTAAATTTTCCTAAATTCATAATGCTCTACTCTTTGTGGCCTTTCATTTGATACCCATATTGCTAGGTTTGGTAATGAACTTTTATCCGCCTTTTTTGAGCAGCGGCTATGTTAAATTTATGTCAGTGTTGCTAGGTTCATAATGCTCTACTCATCAAAGCCTTTCAATTAACATCCATATTGCTGGGTTTGAAAACGAACTTTTATCCATTTTTTTGAGCGGCAGCCATGTTTAATTTAGGGCAACTTTCCTTGGTTCATAATGCTCTACTCTTTGAGGCCTTTCATTTGATACCCATATTGCTGGGTTTGAAAACGAACTTTTATCCCTTTTTTGAGCGGCCGCCATGTTGAATTTAGGTCGATTTTCCTAGGTACCTAATGCTCTACTCTTCAAGGCCTTTCATTTGATACCCATATTGCTGGGTTTGATAACGAACTTTTATCCGCTTTTTTGAGAGGCGGCCATGTTTAATTTAGGTCAATTTTCCTAAATTCATAATGCTCTACTCTTTGAGGCCTTTCATTTGATACCCATATTGCTAGGTTTGGTAATGAACTTTTATCCGCCTTTTTTGAGCAGCGGCTATGTTAAATTTATGTCAGTGTTGCTAGGTTCATAGTGCTCTACTCATCAAAGCCTTTCAATTGACACCCATATTGCTGGGTTTGAAAACGAACTTTTATCCATTTTTTTGAGCGGCAGCCATGTTTAATTTAGGGCAACTTTCCTTGGTTCATAATGCTCTACTCTCTGAGGCCTTTCATTTGATACCCATATTGCTAGGTTTGGTAACGAACTTTTATCCGCCTTTTTTGAGCAGCGGCTATATTAAATTTATGTCAGTGTTGCTAGGTTCATAGTGCTCTACTCATCAAAGCCTTTCATTTGATACCCATATTGCTGGGTTTGGTAACGAACTTTCATCCGCCTTTTTTGAGCAGCAGCTATGTTAAATGTATGTCAATGTTGCTAGGTTCATAGTGCTCTACTCATCAAAGCCTTTCAATTGACACCCATATTGCTGGGTTTGAAAACGAACTTTTATCCCTTTTTTGAGCGGCGGCCATGTTGAATTTAGTTCGATTTTCCTAGGTACCTAATGCTCTACTCTTCAAGGCCTTTCATTTGATATCCATATTGCTGGGTTTGTAAACAAACATTTATCCGTTTTATTTGAGCGGCGGCCATGTTGAATTTAGGGAGATTTTCCTAGGTTCATAATGCTCTAATGTTCAAGGCCTTTCATTTGATACCTATATTGCTGGTTTGGAAACGAACTTTTATCCTCCTTTTTTGAGCGGCAGCTATGTTGAATTTACGTTAATGTTGCCAGGTTCATAGTGCTCTACTCATCAAGGCCTTTCATTTGATATCCATATTGCTGGGTTTGGAAGCGAACTTTATCGGCAGTCATGTCGAATTAAGTCAACGTAGCTAGGTTCAATGTGTTCTACTTTTTAGGTCCTTCGTTCGATATCCATGTTCCTTGGGTGGATCCAAAAAATGTGATCCGTCATTTTAGACATTAGGATCAAGAGTCCCGTCCCGTCCCTCTACGCTACGCCTATAGGATGATCTAAGCTCTACGCGTAACCAGGGGCGGTCGACTTTTCTATTGGCGCAATGAGACATACCTACTAGGGATACATCGAGTGTTACCTCAAAAAACATGTTTCTAATAATCCTAAAATGGTAGTAAATAAGAACAAAAGATTCATAGATGTTAACCATATTTTCTGATGATAAACATCTTTTAAAACATAAATTTACGTTATTTAACTAAAGTTAATATTTTAAAGTATATTTTGTTTAAAATTATCCAGAAAGACATGAGTTTGAAGATTATTTATTAAATGGATAATGGATGTAAAGTCAATGTTAGAACTGGCAACATACATTCAAAAAAAATATGGCCGAATTTATATTTCTGGCGCATGAATTATTTTCCTTTTGTTTCTCCATTGCGAATTTACGCAATAATATCGAAGTGTGCTTGCTTTTGAGATAACGACTTTTCTTGATAGTGTCTTTTTGTGTTTTTACATCAGAAATAGTCTCGTTTGGAGACAGTGACTTGTTTTGATTTTTGTGTTAAACTTGAGTTCTTTTTCGTGTTGTTACTTAGATTTAATTGCTTTTCCTGAGACAGTGACTCTAAAACGTGTCAATTTGAACAATAGTTTGTCAGGGAACATGCCTGATAACCTGAAGAGAAAATGTCTCAAGTGTGGAATCTCACCACAAGATGATGCAATTGCAAACATTATACTATATCGCTTTCCAAAGCCAGGAACAACAAATATTCGACGGTAAGTGTTGAAATTGACCAGTTTAAATACTTCTGACATTGCCACGTCCTTTTTTTGTTATTCAACAAGCCTTCATCGCAGTTGTCAAACAACGATGTTGAAAACTTCTCTCAAATATCCGAGAAATTATTTTATGAAACTGTCTATCCTGGCACTTGACACTAGCAGTAATGGTTGTTATCCTCTCTAACGACTAAATGCTACAATAAAAAAAAAAGACAGAAAAGACCCCTGTTAAAGCGGTAGCGGTTATGTTCACAATAAAAAAGATAACACTTCTTTGAGTTCTATTAGCGTTACTGCAAGAACAAAATTATAATAGTCTCTAAATTCCGTAGATTAAATATCATAATGATAAATGAACTTTCGCTCATAATATTTTCTTTTTCAGATGTGAAATGTGGGCCAAGTATTGTTTTCCAAATGACAGTTGGTCATCTGTGGACTTCCAACGTAAATTATATGCTGAGCAAAGGATTATAAGATTATATATACTATTGACTATAATAATATTGAAGAGAAGAGATTATCCAAACATGCTGTTCCAGATATGATTGGTTTTGACAAGGTGAATAAAAATAGCTTTTGTATATATCCTACCTATTTATATCTGTGTTAAAATAAATATTTCTAGCATTTTATGCATTCAATGTGTGGATGCTGAGTCCTGAGATGGACTCCATCCTAAGACTTGTGATAGTTATATGCCGCCTGTAGAGTGCTCTTGTTGCATATTAATAATGATTATTTAGACAGTTCAGTGGTGTGACTATGGTTCATTTATTGATTGATAATGCCAAATTTTTTACATTTCAAATTGAGACAGCATACTTTATCAATAATGCTTGCACTCCATCCAAATGTCCGAGTCTGAGCACTATGGATAAAGTCTGTATTATCAATTTCAATTGCTATGCAAGCTGTAGGTGTGAGGTTGAGTGGGCACGCTCAGGTGGTGCGACGCTGAGCTATCAGGCACACTTTGCCAAGTCCTACATACACGTCCTCGTCGTCGCAGGCCTGCCGCCGTACAGACCTGTGACGAACCCACTGACAGTTGCGCTAGTGGGTCGTACACCCTGGTAAATGCTAACGGTCGATACGGGCGTCGCACTCTTTACCATCTACCCCGGACAGTTAGCAGCTAAGTATGTAGGGCGAATACCTGGTACGGCACTCCCACCGCCCGGGTATCCCTTTACCCTGACCTCCTTTGTTCCCATCTCCCATCCCTGTCCCTCTCTTTACCCCCCATCTCCTACTATCCTTTCACTCCACTCCCTGGAGGAGAAAACCTCGACTCCAAAAACCCCAATCTAGGGTGTGATCCACCGTGCCCAGAGATGCGTGGCTGAGGGGGTGCTCAGTCGCAAACGGTGACCCTCGAAACCGGGCGACCTCGAGGAGTAAATAGCCTTATTTCGGCATGCGGGGCTCTGCCGGAAAAAGTCTAGTAACGTTGATGAGAAGAATAAAACCCTGGAAGACTTATACCAGGAACTCTTGCCCTTAACGAGATCAACCTGCCCAAACGTTAGAGCAACCAATGGAGGTGTCGGAGCAAACGGAGGAAAGGGCCGTCACTGGTCCAGGACCTTCGAACGCTGATGACACGTGCCAAACAGCATCAAGCAGCAAACTAACTGGTGCTGCTAAGGGCCGCTACAAAGCCCTAAAAGGGCTAGGAGTGGAGCATTCTGAAGCTTCAAAACTAGCCGCAAAGAGCTATGCGGAACTTAAGCAAATGGGGTTTAAGTTTGGGGCCTCACAATCTAACTCCAAGCAAAAGCCGAATAAACGGCAACGCTCGGAGGAAGAATCACCGAAGGGACATAACCCAAAAGTTCCGAAGGTGAGTGAGACCACTCCAATTAATACCCCAAAGGCATATAAGGAGGCCCTAACCTCTATCCGGGTCGGCATGGCTGCTCATCACGTGCCTCTATCCGGGATGGCTGCTCATCACGTGCATGGACAAAAGGTCGAGTGAGTGGCTTGAAAAGAAAATACCATCCCTAAAGCCATGGCCGGAAGCAACATTGTCCATCATGAAGGAGTGCGACCTCCCAAAACCAACCATAGGGGTGGTATTCATTCCTTCCTCAGAGGCTACCAGCGCAGCAGAGGCCATTGACCTGCTCCGTATTCAGAACGATGGTCTGCATACAGAGTTTTGGAAAGTTCTCAACACAAAGGCCGA
Organism: Schoenobius gigantellus; assembly: GCA_963935595.1. Taxonomy (NCBI): domain Eukaryota; kingdom Metazoa; phylum Arthropoda; class Insecta; order Lepidoptera; family Crambidae; genus Schoenobius; species Schoenobius gigantellus. The sequence continues at coordinate 20,361,876 of OZ012543.1, forward strand.
AAAGGGAGGGCTTACTCTCACCCTCTCTATTGACGACCTATCTGCAGAGAACCTTAAGAAAATGGACCTAAAGGCCTTCACCGGTTTCCGACTGATCCAGTTCCGGCTAAAAGGTCCACCTCCAAAGGAACAACAGTCAGGAGACAACAATACTCCAGCCCCAGTACCGCACCCGTCAACCTCCTCCACCCATATCCGCGCTCACATGGTTCCAACTGAACCAACACGAGCAATGCCTCCATCGTTCCAGCCTCCTCCTCCTCCTCCTCCTCCTCCCACTCCAACAAACGCCACACCCGCTTCTTCCCCCCCTCAAGCCCCTAAGGTCCTCCCTGGACCACCGAGGGCAATCCCGACAGCTCCCGTCCAAAGTCCAGTCACGCGAGGAGTGCGGTTTCCCGTCAGCCGGGGGAATAACAGGGGCTTCAGCAACCCCAGGGGTAGGGGATACCGGCAGCCAGGATCACGCAGCCGAGGGCGCCGAGGCAGTGAGCACAAGTAGCTCCTGCCAGTCTCGACGCCACCAAGGGATAGAGGTCCTCCAGGTCAATCTTCACCACGCCATCGCAGCCACAGCGGTTGTGGAGAAAATCTTTGGCGACAATGACCTGGACGTTGCCCTCATACAAGAACCATGGATTAACGCTCGCTCCATGGTAGCGGGTCTGAATAATATTGGTAAGATTCTAGTACACGAAAAAGGCTCCAAGCCCAGAGCCTGCATAGTGTTTAACAAAAAGATAAAATTTCTTCCAGTTTCAGAATTATGTAGTGATGATGTAGTTGTCGCTTATATAGATCTCAAAGGGTGGAAAAAGGTGCTTATCTGCTCTGCCTACCTACCCGGGGAGAAACAAGACCCTACTGAAGAACTGTCCAATGTCGTGGAATACGCCAAAAGTCAAAAGGCAGAGCTCATAGTGGGATGTGACGCAAACTCCCACCACACCATCTGGGGCAGTACAGGAATCAATAGGCGAGGTGAGTTACTCTCAGATTTCTTACTAACTAATTGCCTACATCTGGTCAATAGGGGTCACGTACCAACGTTCGTAACCAAGGCTAGGCAAGAAGTTCTTGACATAACATTTGCGACCGAAAATATCGCCAAAGGTATTACCAAATGGCACGTCAGCTGCGAAAATTCTATGTCAGATCACAAACATATCCGATTTGGTGTAATGAGTTCTAATATGACTAAGCAATTAATGATAAGGAACCCAAAGGACACTTGCTGGAAGGCTTATAGAAGCCGACTCAGCGAGAACCTGAAGGATATTCCTAAAAACATCAAAACCGTAGATTCTCTTAACCTCGCGACAAAACTGTTGACGGAGGCAATAATAGAGGCCTATGAACAGAGCTGTCCATTGAGAGAAATAAAAGAACATAAAAAGACATCGTGGTGGAACAAAAAGCTGGAAAAGCTACGTGTCACCACTCGCCGCATATTCAATCAGACAACTAAACCGCAGGAATGGGAACGGTATAGCAAAGCTCTAACTGAATATAACAAACAAATCAGAAAAGCAAAAAGAGCGTCTTGGCGACGCTTTTGTGAAGAAATCGCCCACACACATAAAGGTGCGAGAATTCACAAAATCCTTGCCAAGACACCAACAAATTACCTGGGCCTCCTTAGGAACCCAGATAACTCCTTTACGAAAACGGAAATGGAAACTCTTGAGCTCTTAAGAGAAACCCATTTTCCGGGAGCGTACCCCTGCAATTCACAAGACACCCAAGGGTACCGATCGAACCATAGGGCGCACAACTATGACTGGAACACGGCCGCAAATATTTTCAGGCCCAACCAGGTTAAATGGGCTATAAAGAAGTTTAAACCATTTAAATCAGCAGGGGAAGACGGCATTTTTCCCGCCCTGCTGCAACAGGGCGAAGAACTTCTCCTACAGCATCTGGTAAAAATCTTCCGAGCCAGCTTTGCCTGGAATAATATACCAGAGCTATGGCAACGGGTCAAGGTACTGTTCATACCAAAGCCAGGGAAAAAGGACTACTCACAGCCTAAATCCTTCAGACCCATTAGTTTATCATCATTTCTCCTTAAAACAATGGAAAGGATCATAGACCAGCACATAAGGGACAAATACTTGATGGTGATACCACTAAGTAACAACCAACACGCTTACCAAAAGGGCAAATCCACAGAAACTGCCCTACTCGTTCTGGTCGACAAGGTGCAGAAAACCCTAGAGGATAAGCAAACCGCCCTATGTGCCTTTCTAGATGTGGAAGGTGCCTTTGATAATACACCCACAGACACCATTCTTAAGGGACTGGTGGCAAAGGATGTAGACGGCCCTACCATAGGATGGGTCAAGAATATGCTTTCAACTCGAATGGCCATTCTGACCCTCAATGCAACTACGCATGAATTCCATACCACAAGGGGTTGTCCTCAGGGAGGCGTATTGTCGCCACTCTTATGGACTCTAGCTGTGGACCAACTCCTAACAGAATTGGAGTACCTAGACTACGACACGCAAGGTTATGCAGACGACCTAGTGGTCATAATCAAAGGCCCCTGCCTAGATACAATCTCGAACCGAATGCAAGGGGCTCTCAACACCATTACTAAATGGTGCAGAGACAATCAACTATCGATTAACGCGGATAAAACCGTGCTAGTACCTTTCACTAGGAAGAGGAAACTAGAAAAGCTTGTCAATCCAAAGCTGAATGGCATACCTCTATCATTTTCAAGTGAGACCAAATACCTAGGGGTCATACTAGACCAAAAGTTAACATTTAACTCTCACTTGGAATCAATAATTCAAAAAGCTAAGATTGCTTTATTTACTTGTTGTCGCATGGCAGGAGCGCGATGGGGACTAAAACCCCATATAGCCCTGTGGCTTTACAAGGCGGTTGTGAGACCAATCATAACATACGCCTCAGCCATATGGGTCAATAAGACCAACCAAGTGACAACAATCGACAAGTTAAGCAGCCTCCAACGTCTGGCCTGCTTAACCGCAACAGGAGCTTTGTCTTCGACTCCAGGCTTAGCATTAAACGCACTCCTGGACCTAACACCACTCCACTTACAGGTTCAAAAAGAAGCAAAACAATGCATTTACAGAATCTGCTCAAAATCGAAGACAAAATGGGAATCTAAGATTTTAACAAAGTACGAAATCATCAATATGCCAACAGATGATATGCACCCTGTGTATAATTTCAAAAGGTTTTTCTCGGTGAGTTTACCCAGTCGGGACGAATGGCTGAACGGTCAAATAGATTCCATCGAAGGTGGCAACGTCTGGTATACAGATGGTTCCAAGAAAGGCAACGATGTAGGTTGCGGTGTCTATGGACAAGGAACGAAGCTGAGAACAAGCGTAAACCTAGGCACAAATGCTTCAATCTTTCAAGCGGAGGTCTTTGCCATCAATAGATGTACAGAAATCATCCTTGAAAGAAACCAAAGCAATCAACGCATCTACATCAACTCCGATAGCCAGGCGGCACTTCTGGCGCTGGACTCTTTCGAGTCCAGTTCAAAGTTAGTGCAAGATTGCAAAAACAACCTCAATGTCTTAGGACAATCCAACAAAGTAACACTTAGATGGGTTCCAGGACATTCCAACATTGATGGAAACGAGGTAGCCGATGAACTCGCTAGAAAAGGCGCCGAACAGCCACAAATCGGCCCAGAACCTTTCTGCGGGATCACCAAGAGTTACGTTTACACACTGCTTAACGATAAGTGTAGGGCAGAAGCTGTAGAGCTGTGGAAGAGAGCAACAGGTTTAAAACACTCGAAAGCAGTAATAAAAGGCTTTAATGACAAAATATCAAAAGAGTTATTACAGCTCAAGAGATATAAGGCCAGTGCGGTGACTAGAATACTAACTGGCCACTGCAAACTTAATAAGCACACGTCTCGTATGGGCTTGACGCAAGACGCAAAGTGCAGATTCTGCCTAGAGGCGGAAGAAACAGCGTTGCACATTCTCTGTGATTGCGGGACCCTCATGCGACATAGGAGCATCCATTTAGGGCTGCATATCATGTTCCCTGAAGACTTACAATATCTCACTCCCCAAAGAATCTGGAAATTTCTAGAGGCAACGGGAATTAGCAGTGAGTTATAAGATAAAGGGCTACTACAATAGATCAGCAATGGTCGAGGTAGTGCATACATGGCCCAAAGTCTCTACAATAATAATAATAATAATGCAAGCTGTACTATAAACTACAACTCCTTACAATCATCATCATCATCACAGCTCATAATATATGTCCCCACTGAGGGGCTCGAGGCTACCCAAGGGTTAGGGTAGTAAGGCCTAAGTCAGCCATGCCGGCCTCGTGCGGATTGGTTGACTTCATATACACCTTTGAATTTCTTTATAGATGAATGCAGGTTGCCTCATGATGTTTTCCTTCACCATAGGAGCATCGACAAATGTACATATGAAATTCGAAAAACAAAAGACACATTGGTACATGGCAGGATCGAACTACGGACCTCCCGATAAGAAGGACAGTGCCGAGTCCACAGCACCACCAATGCATCCATACTCTACTCCTTACTGTACTATAAATTAAAAATTTGGAACTCCAGTTAGATATGAATAAGCCAGTTAGATATTATTTAAACAATATACAATAAAAACTTGTCTAGAAGATATCAATTAATAGAAAATTGCAGGTCTGCTGGAAGAAATTTCATTTATGAAATAAGCAGATCCTTTGTACATTGTGTCTTATGTGTTGTTTGTGCTGTCTAGTTTTATGTGTACAAAAATTGTTAAATAAATAAATAGGTAATATAAGAAAAAAATCCTTGGTTTCTAAAAATAGTTCTATTTCTTTACAGGCATTGCCAAGACGTGGAGTCACATTCAAGACTTTTATGACTGAGATAATGTAAATCCAAATTTCGTGTTTGCTCCATCACTGAGGAAGGATCACCTTAACCCTAATTGCAAAGAAAAGATGAAAGTTAGTCAGCTCAGGCAGCTCAGGTTTTGAGTCATTCGGTGGCTGCAGGCATGTTTGCAAAAATATCCCAAGGTAAACTTACCTACGTAATAATTTATATTGTTATATCAATTAATCTGAACCTGACAATTTATAAAGATTTGATATGAATACCGAAAAATGTCTAAACTAAAATTTATAGCTCAGAGCAAAGAGTTCTGATTAAGAAAAGCCGTGGGTTTGATTCCCACCCCAGCCCCCATAGCATGAACACTGAAACACAATAATTATGATAAAACAATAAATCAATATGAATGATAAAGCACTAAACTGTTTGATCATAGTGTGTTTTGTTGATCATGCTATGGGGCAGGCCTGATTAATTTTTTCTAGTTAAGTTTAATACCTTGACATACTTAAACATTTCCTACAAAGTTCATAAAAAATTAACAAACAGCAGCTGATTTTAACTGAAAGTATTATTTATAAAAATATTTCATCCAGATGTTGGAATGTAAGATTTGTCATTGTGAGGGTGAATAACAATGCAAAATAAGGAAAACAGCTAGAAGAAATAAGTCGATTGAGTTGTAGTGTTGGACTGTCGGATGGCTCCTAGGAAAATATTGCCTGAATTCCTAGTTTATATATTTCTATAGTTTTGACAATTTTCATTATTTAGTTTTTATTACATTTTCAGGGGAACTGCCTGCAGGTGCAATTACAACGGCGGAAATTGTCGCCGTAAATAGCGACTCTGCTGTTTTGAGGAGAGGCAAACCACACTCAACAAACATAACCACGAACTCGCCGCATTTCAAACATTTTGAACTAATGAAAAAATTTTTGAGAAAGTAGAGTTTGTTGGATGCCGGAGCCCACCACCCACCACCTTCGAAAGATGGGTGGATCTGGACTTTAAGAGGTATTTTGCAAATATTTAAAAATCTTAAAGAAAAACAGGATTCAATATCTGTCAACCCGTCGGGTACAGCAGGATGCAGTGGAAAATTTATTTGGCTCAATCCAGGCAAATTGTGCAAATTGCCTGGATTGAAATCCTACTGCCTCACAATTTTATAGGTGGATTGAAAACATCTATAATTTCTAACCCACATAGAGTCAGGAAACTGAAACAGACATTTATTATACAATAATAAATAATTTCAAGGACATGTTTTCTACACCACACACAAGCCAACAAGTAAAACCCCTAGAAGCCCCTGATATTGTGATCAATATGCTAGCTTCAGTGGACCACACTTTTGAAGCAAGCATGACTGACTCAGCTGAAATGCAAGCGTGTGCTTATTATGTGGGTTTATTATAAATAAAACTGAATGTGACTTGTGGTGTTTGAGAAGATATTAAAGTTGACAGAAAATGTACATTCATTCATAGAATGTAAAGAGTATGTCGACATTAAGAAGAAATTAATTTATGCATCAAGAAATTTAATTAAATGTGTTGAAGATTGTGCTACTCTATGCGATAATTTCTCTTTAATGTCATCATCAATATTGGATTTAAAAACATTGTTATTAAAAAACCTCTGTGAGGATATAAATTTCACCTTTTAGAAACAGTGTGAGAAATATGTCTCAATAAATGTAAAAATTATTATAAATAGTGTTTTTCACATAACTATTAAAAGGTATTGTACATTAAACAACCGAGAATATGTAGAATCTGCTTCAAAAGTAGCAATAAAAAAGAAGATGAACACAATAAAACATAAATAAAACTATCATACTTTTATTTAATTTTTACCTTTACTATTCTGCGAATTCTGACGTGATTTATGGAAACTAGAAAATAATATGCAATGATTTATAATTAAAATCATTGCATATTATCTAGTTTCCATAAATTACGATTACAATAAAAAAATAATATTACACTCCTTTTGAATTTTACCGCGTAGATAGTGCGTGGGGCCACAGTAAGATGGCAGTACAGTCAAAATTTGTCCAACGTGTTTTTCTATGTAGTTGTCATTCTTCCCTTGGGTATATGTGTTCTGTGCGCGTAACCCAGAACATTGTAGTCAGATATTTTTTTAATTATCAATATTAATCGATTACTTTTAATAGTTTTAAATGGATAAAAGAGTTTGATTCCTTAGTCATAATGTAAAAACATATAACACCTTTCAAAATACCTTGAAAAGGGTATTCACTTTTCAACATTTCAAATATTTCATAAATTGTACCGATTTTGTGAAAATTAGTCAAGAATTAAACCAATCTACAACTTTTTTTGTGACTCGATATTGTCATAAAAAATGCTTTATACATTGCTTGTATGGCTTGATCCTTTTGCCTTACCACCACGGTACGACATAAGAAAAAGACAATTTAGTTGGCGAAATCCAGATGGGCACAGCCATTTAACAGAAAATATTACATTTTTATTTGTACTATGCACTATGTGACAGACTTGTCAAAATAATTTCACGTGCGCCATGTTGTTTTCTACATAAGCATTGTTCGAAAATTTTATATGGTATTTTTTCACTAAAAATTAAAAGTGAATTTAAACAAATGAAATTATGCCTAAATGTTCTTCCGGATAATTCTAAGCATTGTGGTGTAAGCCATATCAAATTCTGTCCAGTAGTTTCAGAGATCTTTCCGGACAAACAAACAAACAAACATTTTTTATAAAAACTATTCTATCGTGTTCTGCTAATGATTTTAAGGCGACCTGGGTATTTTTTTTCTTAATATTTCGCAATTACAGATTTTTGTACCCCTACGATTTTATTATATATAGAGATAAATTGTGTTAAATGTGAAATAACGTTATAAGTAAAAGTTTTAGAGTAAATGTTTATTTTTCTTTTTAGCGCATTTAAAAAAATATTCTTGCGGTAAATTGATTTAAGCCATCTCTTTATCTTGAGCGTCGGTGGCGCTGTGGCCTCGGCACTGGACTGGGCTCCGAGTAGAATCGGGAGGCCCGCGATCAATCCTGCCATGCACCAATGTGTTTCACGAATTTTATATGTACATTTATCTGACGCTCCTACGGTGAAGGAAAACATCGTGAGGAAACCTCCATACACCTGCGAAGTAATTCAAAGATGTATGTGAAGTCAACCAATCCGCACTGGGCCAGCGTGGTTTGACTAAGGTCTAATCGCCCTACCACAATTGGTTAGGGTAGGCTCTTGTCCCTCGGTGGGGACGTATATGAGCTGTGATGATAATGATGATCTCTTTATTCATCTCTTATATCGTGGTAATAATTAATTTAAGCAACAATATTTTAAAACTCATACGTTCCAGCTCAAACTCGCACTTAAGTGTCGGATTGACTGTGCTATCATGCACATCTCAAGAGTGATCCTGAGTACCTGGTTTAGTTTGTTAATCAACAGCCACTCAGTTGAGACGAGCGTTTATAGCGGGAACTTAACATTGGTGTATTAATAAAGTGAGCGACTAGGTCGATATTAAATTCGTCATATCAGTTGAGATCGGTTTATTAATACTGGCCTTACTCGCAAAACAAAGTTAATAGCTTCAAGCTGGTAGGAGGCGGGAAACGAACCTGGCCTTGCGTTTCCAAGCGTCTGATATTTATTACAATAGACTTACCAGCCAGAATCTAAGGAAGAACTTTTCTAAAAAGTCGCGAATATGGTCGCACGGGGTGTGTAGCACCCTACAGTCAGTTAATTAAATAAAATACAAAATAAACTCAATTTTCAATTGTATTGGCGATCATATTTAATTTTGAACAACTTTTAAAGATGTTTCAAAATAATTCATAAATTTTAAACAAGAAAAAAATTAATGTAAATACTAGTTAACTGCGACATAATTTTGATAGACTACAATCATATCACTGGAGGGAGACTCTGTACCAGGGTCGTCTGCTTAGGTACCTCCGTCTTGGGGTGCGATGTCAGACAACCTCCTAGTGGTGCACCCTGGGCAACCCGGCAGATTATCTGCCGCGGGCTAATAGTCGGACGAGAGGCCCCCCATGGAGGGGGGGGCGTGGGATGGCTGGGTTCAACCATAAGAATAACTAATAATACGAGTATAGAAGCGAAACTCCCGGCCGTCGAGCGTTCAATGCCACGTTATTTACCTACCGTTTGATTTCCGTTGAACGGAATCGCCAGTCAAGGCGCGCACCGTGTGTTTCAGGCACCTTGTGAATGTTTTCCTATTGATTACCTGATTAAGCTTTTTATAAGAATGCGTATTTACTACGTGCTGAAGTTTAATAACCGAAACTTCAAATCATCTACAAAAACGCCATCTTTTATAAATATCAGACATTTGTAAATATTTCTGTTGAATTAAAACCTTTTAAATAAAAATGATTCAATACTTTAAATTTATTTTTATTATACCTACCCTAGATACAGATACCGTTTTATTCATAATATTCATTACAAGTCAAAGCTAATACAATATAATGTATCGAGTTTCTAAAGCTGTCATTGTAGTGCAATTTTGAAACTCGGTAAATATGGGATTTTTTTTGTCAAGTCGGGAATAATTTGAATTATGAGAAACTTTGGTACTGCTATATATATTTTTATCGACCTTTGTCACTGTTCCATAAAAAATTTAAATACAATCGACGACACGACGACTCGACGACACGGTTAGCGCAAAGGTCGAGTGATCACCTACTGTGCAACGGGTCGCGGGTTCGATTCCCGCATGGGACAGATATTTTGTATGGCCTACAGAAATTTGTTCCGGTCTGGGCGTATGTGCATGTGATATTCTATGTTTGTAACTGCACCCACGACACAGGAGAAAATACTAGTGTGGGGCGACGTTTTTTAAAAAATATAAAAAAATCAATACTTGATTAAAATTATGAAACAACAGATTTTTTTTCAAGTGAAAATGTTGGTCTGATAGTAAAAAGTGAGCTTAGGTTTTATCCATTAGTACATTCGTAACTTCAACTCTTGGACTATAAACGTAGGTACGATACCTAAATTACAAACCATTTTTGTACATCGAAATTCGAAACATTTAAATGATTTTGTTCTCGAAGTGTAGGGATTATGCTCAATTAATCAAAAATAGGCAGGTTCTTATAACTATGGAATCAAAACAACTAAAAATGTGCGGCTCACCCGCGCGGCGGTGGATCCAGTGGGATCTGCCGTCGGGCAACCCGTTTCCCTCATTGAGCGGGCCGGGGGTCCGGCGCATTGAGCGTCGGGCCGCGTGGAAGACAACCACAATAAAAAATTACCCCAACCCTAAGGTGGCGTCTCCGTGCCGAGGGGGTGCGTGGCTGGTGGGAGACCAGTCCCAAGCGGGCAAAGGGAGTGCATCCCAAAATGCAGTCATAATGGAACTCGGCAAGAACGACAAAAGTCCCCAGGGGGTATCAGTCCCCCCCGTAGGACCGCGCGAGGCGGCTGCGGGCAGCCAGGCGTATCTGGGGCTGGCTAACCCGAGTTCCACCCTTCCTAAAGAATGCGAACCCGTTAAGAGCGGGCCACCACCGGTATCCGGGCCGGCTGGTGGAAATTCCATCCATGTGACCGAGGCGGCAAGAGAGTTCCAACCCCCGACGGCGGTTCCCGGGTCGTCGAGGGGTAAAAATGCGACCGGACGAAAAAGAGGGAGAAGAAGGGTAGGGATATCTGACGTGATGTTGGATTACAACGCGCCGGATATTTTTCCTATCTCTGGGGAATCGGACTGTTTGTCCGAAACCTCATCTATGATGAGTACCGACAGCGGAACTAACACCCACTCCGCTCGTCGGAAGAGGGGCCGTGAAGATGCAGGAGACAGCGACGATCCTTCTTTTGAAGATGTTCCGCTGCCTTCCCTTCGAACATCGAAGCCCAAAGGGAAGAGAGGAAGAGGCCGCCCACCAACCACTGGTGAGTACGTGGGGCTGGCCAAAGCAAAGGCGGAGTACCTTAGGCAGGAGCGTCTGGAACTACAACTGCAGGCGGAGAGGGAGCTCTTGGCTATGCCAATGGAGCCCCGGAGCACACGACGCACAGCTCCCGCACCAACACCGGCGTCAGTTGTGCTATCCCCTCTGGAGGAGAGCGGAAGCGACGACCCTACGCTCACTGTCACCGAGCGTATGGGTCGGGCAATTGAAGTTATTATCTTCGTTGTGGAAAGGTCCTCAAATTTAAAAGGGACCTTCGTCAACAAGCTGAAGAAGGCGGCGGCGAGCCTTCGGGAAGACGCGAGGACGCTAGCGGCGCGCACTGTCTCGGACGAGACGGAGCGCCTGCTGCAGGCGAACCGCCGTTTTGAAGCCGACCTCAAGACCCAGAAGACCAGGATCGCCGAACTAGAGGCGAAGATGAGAGACCTTCAGGGGAGGAGTCTACCACCAGATCCCCCCTCAACGAACCCGGACGAGACACTAGCTCTTCATAACATCGAAGAGCTAGAAAACAGGTTGATGGGGCGCATGGTTGCGCGACTCAATGCCAGGCTCGAGGGGTTAGAGCCTAGGCTGAACCCCGAGCCGCGCCTGCGCCCCTCCCTGAACCAAGAGAGACGAGCCGAGAAGAACATCTCTCCCGCGGCCGTCCTAACGACGAATGCACCCACTGCGCCCACAGCTCGCAAGCACGCTACGAAAAGCGCTCCCTCTGCGCTCGCGGCTTCGCCGAGCAGGCGCAATCTGCCTCGAAGGAAGAAACCTGCTGTGGAAAATACCGTAGCGAGGGAGCCATGCATACTTCCAGCGGCCCCATCCGACACGGAGGAGGCCTGGACCATGGTGGTGAAGCGCGGCCAGCGGAAGCGACAGAGAGGGGATGGCATACCAGCAGCCACCACAATGCCGAAGCAGCCTCCTCCTCCCAAGAAGAAGACGGCTCCTCCTCGGCAGCCTAAACTGCGTTCGCAGAAAACGGCGGCAGTGGTGCTGTCACTGCAGCCAGGTGCCGAGGAGAAGGGCCATTCATATGCCGGGGTGATTGCGGCCGCCAGAGCCAAGGTAAACCTCGCGGAGCTGAACATAGAGGGTGTCCAGTTCCGCAGGTCTTTGACTGGGGCGGCCGTAATCCTCGTCACGGGCGACGAGAAAGACCCAAGCGCGGTCAACCTAGCCGTCGCCCTTAAAAGGGTAGTCGACCCGACTGTCGCGCGGGTCACCGTTCCCACCAAGATGGTGGAGATGTTAGTTTCCGGACTGGACGAATCCGTCCATCCGGAAGAGCTAAAAGAGGCACTCGCAAAGACCGGCGAGTGCCAAGTTGAGGAGGTCCGGGTGGGGGAGATCCGCCAGGGCCGCTACACCATGGGCACGGCGTGGATGTGCTGCCCGGTGGAAGCGGCCAAGAAGATAGCCTCCGCGAAGAGGTTGCTAGTGGGATGGTCCGCCGCTAAGGTGAAGCTCCTCCAGCCCCATGAAATGAGGTGCTTCAGGTGCTTCGAGTCGGGGCATCTGAGAGTAGATTGCAGGGCGGAGGTGGACCGGAGCGCACTCTGCTACCGGTGCGGGGATGCAGGGCACAGGACGTCGACGTGCTCGTCGAAGCCTAAATGCCCATTATGTACGGCGGCTGGGAAACCGGCGGACCACCGCCTTGGGGGTAAGACCTGCTCTGCCCCTAAGGCAAAAATCAATAGGAGAAGGAGGAGGGCAGCGCCAAATAGGGCACCCGAAACCTCCGGAGGGACGGAGATGGAGGTGACCGAGAACGTAGTCGGGACCCCCATCATACAAGAGGAGGCGGCCACGGGAGGGGATCCCCGCGCTAAAAGTGGTAACCAACCCCAGGGCACCTAGTGCTGGGATATTTCGGGGTGAAGAGTGGCGCACGGCTCTCTATTTCTAGGCATAAAAATTATTGTCATAAAATCATATTCCATAATTTCGATTGAAATAATCGTCAAGACGCATAATAATCAGGAAGCAGAATGGTAATAAGCATAATATTGTGTGGCAGAAAATCATTTGTCATAAGTATTAAAACCCATAAACTCGAAACACAGAACAACTTGACGCATAATTTTTCAAAGCATAATTAATGTTTAGCATATTAATCACAACGAACAATACGATTACGCAGTATTTCTCTAGGCATAAACTTGCGCGCATGCATACAGCAATGTAAGCAAACATGCAGTATGCATGCAAGCATGCAACATGCAAGCATGCAACATGCAAGCAAGCCTGCAACATGCAAGTAAGCATGCAACATGCAAGCAAGTATGCACAGTGCAAGTAAGCATGTACCACGCAAGCAAGCATGCACCTTGCAAGCAAGCATGCACATGCATGGTTTCTGTCACGGCTCCGGGGTCCCACGCGAGCTTATCGTCGCAGATGGTTTTCGCTCACCACCTGCTCTTCAGCTCGCGGGCCGCCTCGCCCCTCCGCGCCTACGCGGGTTTGAATTACACTCTAGGGGTAGGACAAACAAGACTACGTGAAGTCGGTTTTGCAGCGATTCGTATCTGTCACTAGTAGCATGAATGAATTACTTTGTCAAATAAAAATCAACATTTACTATGAAAAAATTATATCAAATGAAAATATAGAATATTCGAGTATCATATTTGAATAAAATAATATATGAAATGTTATTATGAAAAGTTTAGTAAAACAGAGTAAACATTATATCCTTTCAAATAAAATCATTTCTAATTATAATAAATGCCCCAAAATATTAGGGATATTATTAATTATGACACTTAAAATTATGGCAAACCATTTTAGGACTACCAATATTATGTCAAAAGAAATTAGGGATTTCATTAATTATGCTTCATAAAATTATACCTTTGGATAATTGTGCCTTATACAAATTATGCGAAAAAATTATGTGACGTTAATGTTATGCTTTTCTATTATTATGCTTAGTGATTTATGCCAAGCGTCTTTATGACAAACAACATTATGCCAAATGAAAGGTCCCCGTGGCGCACAACACCAGTGCCGCTGACAAAGCAGCTGAGCTACACGCCCTTGGCGTAGCGGGAGTCCGGAAACGGGCGCATTCACGGGCAGGGGGTCAGCGGGAACAAGGCCTCGCTGTTGTCCCCTTCCCCCTGTCTTGTGACGGACGGAGGAGCTGCGGGGGGTTTTTAGTGGGTAGCACCGGGCCGAGTTCGGCCTGGGGAGTCCCACATATCCTCGTGGTTTGGCTCGACCACGAGGAATGCGTAAAAGCATTTTCCCACTTCCAATAAAAAAAAAGGTACCTCCGTCTTACCTATTTCTGCTGCAAAGCAGCAGTGCTTGCATTGCTGTGTTCCGGTTTGAAGGGTAAGATATGGCAGTGAAATTACTGGGTACTGTGACTTTACATCTTGTGTCACAAGTTGGCAACGTACACTGTGGTTCTTGTGGGGGTTGCAGTTTTGCTGCGAATCTCACAAGAGCCACATGTATTATAGGTGACTGTTACCACTTACCATCAGGTGGGCAGTTTGCTTGTTTGCCAACTTTCTGCAATAAAAAAAATGGTTACTACGTACATTATCGCGGTACTTAGAGCATTTATGGCCGATTTCACCAACCATAACTTAGCTTAGGAAGCCCCTAAAACGTATGCTGTCACTTTTTGTCTTTAATAAAGAGAATGTGACAGCAGGTTAGAGTACCCTAAGCTAAAAAAAGGTTTGTGAAAATGGCCATTAGTCTTGGTTTTTCTGTCCTTAGTGCCGAAACCGCTCACAACTGAACGATTATCGCGACTAAATTTTAAAGGTAACACTTATTTATGAAGCTACCTAGAAGAGCAGCGCCATAATCTCTTATTTTAAAAAGTTGTAAGCCTGGAAACTTGCTTTGGCGTGTATGACACCCTACGAGCCTAATTAAGGGTTAACTATTATAAGCATACATTTGAAAGATTATACGAGTATGTATACCAACCAGTAACAAAACTTGTTTAAACAAAATCCGGTAATAACAAGCAACTATTAGAAACAAACATATAAAAATGTTGAGAAGTCTTGGTCAAGGTCTAATCTTCATTCGCATCCAGTGTCCGCCTTTCAGCTGGAATGTGAACGTGCCTTTGGAAAGCTCCGGGGGTATGCAGGTCTTCTCGCACGGGGACAGCTCAAAATTTTGCAGGAGTTGGTACAGCATTACCTTCACCTCGCACAAAGCGAATCTGGAACCTGTGTAAGAAGAACAAAAATATAAGCTATCTAATTTTATTCTATTTACATAATATGGTTGCATAATAAAACACATTTTCAGTAGATATTAAAATGAAATTGAATCAAAAATATATATTACTAGCTTTCCGCTCGCGGCTTAACCCGAGTTATTATTGTTTTCCCGTGGGAAAATCATTTTGTAGCTTAAATAGAAGACTGTTATTTATATTCAGGAACTCGGATAATAAATTTCATAGAAATTGAAGCAGATTGTAAATATTTTCCATAGAAACTTTCAACCCCTATTTTACAACCTAAGGGGGTGAATTCCAATAAACCATGAAACATGTGTTCAATAAAATGTTTTTAAGAGCACGAATCTCAAGTTTTATCAAAATCGTTGCTAATTTAAAGATTTTACTATACAAACTTGCAACCCCTATTTCATCCCTTAAGGGTTGAAATTTTCTAAAATCCCTTCTTAGTGTGCGTCAACATTTTGAGTTAAAACAACTGTCTAAATTTCACGTTTGTATCATTAGCGGTTACGGCTTTGCGTGTGTCTATAGATGGGAACTTCTCCTTTTATATACATACTAGCTTCTGCCCGCGACTTAAGCTTCCCTACTTAAGGATCCTTCTGTCCTAAATTATTACGTAGTTAGCTAACCTAACAACATCTTATAGTGACAATATCAAATCAATATTTAAAAAAAATATGTTTTAAATAAATAGATTGACTTGGCAATCGCACTAAACAAATTTATTTAATACTAGCTGTGCCCGCGAACTACGTTTCGCTACATATTTTTCCCGTTTTTGCAACATTTTTCATTGATGCTCAGCTTCTTTTAGTCGTAGCGTGATGTTATATAGCCTGAGGTCCAATTTCACCAATATTTTAACAGATCGTTAGTTAACTAACAAACAAGTTTTTGACATTTCACTCATACAATAAGTGTCAAAAAACGGTTGTTTGTTAACTATAACCGCCTGTTAAATGTTGGTGAAATTCGACCTAAAGCCTTCCTCGATAAATGAACTATCCAACACAATTAGTTTGGAAACGAATTTTTATCCACCTTTTTTGAGCAACGGCTATGTTGAATTTATGTCAATGTTGCTAGGTACATAGTATTCTACTCATCAACTTTAAATGATCTAAGCTCATCAAGGCGTTTCATATTTTGATATCCATATTGCTGGGTTTGGAAACGAACTTTATCGGCAGTCATGTCGAATTAAGTCAACGTGGCTAGGTTCAATGTGTTCTACTATTTAGGTCCTTCGTTCGATATCCATGTTCCTTGGGTGGATCCAAAAAAATATGATCCGTCATTTTACACATTAGGATCAAGAGTCCCGTCGCGTCCCTCTACGCGTAACCCAGAATCATTGCAGTCAGATATTTTTTTTATTATCAATATTCATCTATTACTTTTAATAGTTTTAAATGGATTAAAGAGTTTGATTCCTTAGTCATAATGTAAAAAAATATAACACCTTTCAAACCCCTTTACCCTTGCAAAGGATATCTTCACTCTTCAACATTTCAAATATTTGAAATGTTGAAAAGTGAAGATATCCTTGAAATTGTACCTATTTTGTGAAAATTAGTCAAGAATTAAACAAACCTACAATTTTATTGTGACGTGATATTGTCATAATAAATGCTTTATACATTGGTTGTATGGCTTGATCCTTTTGCCTTACCACCACGGTACGACATAAGAAAATGACAATTTAAACTTCTACGGCCTTACAAATAAAAAACTTATACCTCGGAATAACCTCGGAATAGTTATTCCGTGTTTTGTCTTATTTTGACATATTACATCTGACATGTGCTAAAACAAGACAAAACACAGAATAAATTATTCCGAGGATTATCCTCGGTATAAGTTTTTATTTGTAAGGCCACTAAACTTCTTAGTTGGCGAAATCCAGATGGGCACAGCCATTAACAGAAAATATTAAATTTTTCATTGCACTATGTGACAGACTTGTCAAAATAATTTCACGTGCGCCATGTTGATTTTCTACATAAGCATTGTTCGAAACAGTGTTGCCAGATGGGGGGGATTCCCTGCAAATTCGGGGGTTTTTGTCAACGTCGGAGGGAATTTTGGGGGGTTAAGTCCGTTGGGGGATTTTCGGAGGTAAATATTAATGTTAAAGGAATTTCGGAGACTTTTTTCAGGCCAAAATATCACTATTACCTTACCTTAACTACATGATCATTCATTTATTTTTAGTTTTGTTTAATGATTTGGCTGTACAAGCCTGATCACTCTGTCTGACACAAAGACATTCTACTAGTACAGTAAGCTCCTTATTAAGCTATACTGTTTGACCTTTGGACCGTTCTTATGTCGCTCGTAATAGCGGCGGTTTTCGTAGTGTGAATGTATAGCTTGAATGGGAGCTTATTGTACCAGTATAATGGTACTAGTTTAATGTCTTTGGTCTGACCACAATACCATAAAAAATCGATGTCTTCAAAAGATTTTTACAAAGTTTTTTTTTGTGGCTCCGCACAATTTCTGCATTATGGCCATAACAAAGTTTGGGAAACGTTTGGAATAATAAGGAACGAGGAATGGGGATAGAATCTAGGATCATGATAAGGATCACGTTAGGGAGCTGAATAACTAAAATATATACAAGCTTACAATTTAATATTATTTACAAATAAAAAGGATAAAATAATGTTATAAATATCAATACTATTTTCTACTATAAGGGCTGGAATAGAATTGACGTCGGGAAGGGAACATGAAGGGATTTTAAAGGGATAAAAAGCAACAAAGTGTGGTTCCTAACTGTTTCGTCTCAAGACAGTATTATCCCACCAAAAACATTCTGTAAAAAACTAGTCAAGTCTCGATGGATCTGCTTGTTTATCTCTAAAAAGTAATGAAATCTAGACAAAGTCGTGCCATGTCTAAGGTTCCTTACTGCGATTTCTTTATTATAATAGTTAATGTTTTGTGACTTGGGCGTTGAACATTCTTTATACGTTAGTGGGTACAAGTCCAAGTGGGAAGTACAAGTACAAGTGGGATTTCACTTCTTTTTGTAGAAACGTGAGCTTATTGATTAATTTTATTAGATTTTCTTATTTGACAGTTTTTTTTCTTTTTAGGGGTAGTTTTTTTATTATTACAAATCTTTCTTTTCTTTTTTCTTTTCTTTATTGGAAGCGGCCCACCAAGTTGAATATTTTTTGTAAAGGCGCGGTATGTCGATATCTCTAATAGTTTGGTTGGGCTCTTGTGTTTTCTAATCAGGGTCACCAGGTACTCCAGATCTTCGATTATCCTAGTTTTTATAGTTTTCCCTTTATGTGGCCATTAAATCCTAACTCTGTACCAAATTTCAGCTCTCTGAGTTTATGGGAAGTACTAGTTTTATTTTGATGATCATGAGTGAGTGTCATAAATGCGAAACTTTGCTTTCGCTTAACTTCGGAACTAAATGACCTACAGACTTGAAATTTTGGATTTTAAGTATGTGATTATAGCTTACTGAATGTCGAAGATTTCTGCATTCTGGTCTTATCCAGAGGTTCTCAAATAGGCCTGAAAATGCGGCGAAATGGTTCCAGTAAAGGATGGTACGGCAGTGTTTGCTTCCGCTCGACTTGGCGGGGGCACTACCGTGCCCCCAGATTTTCTTTCTCTCTCTCTGCTTACTCATTACTTGCTCACTGGTTTACCTACTCATTCTGTTTGTTGGTTTATTGTTTTCGCAGGTAGTCTAAATTTGTTGGCTCCCAAGTGGCCGCCAGCTATAATATAAGTACCCGTTTACCGTGCAATTTAATATCAACTATATCAAAATCCAGTAAATCAAAATATGTGAGAACATACCGAAATGAATAAGAACACATTTCGTTCGAATATCTCGAATGCTAAATAGGTTTTCCTGGGATAAAATTTATGTATCTGATTCTTAAACCAACACAGACAAGAATGTAGGTATATGATTTAATATTGGAAGCTATGGCGGAAATATAATAAACAAAATTTCGTAAATAAATTTACATTTGATTTTCATACCCAATTGTATTTCTTTTAGTAAGTAGTACTTGGAGGTTTTTTTGTCAAAAATGGTAATTTTCGGGGGGATTTTGAGTGAGATCGGGGGGGAAATTTAAACGGCCACCTGGCAACACTGGTTCGAAAATTTTATATGGTATTTTTCAAACTATTTATTTAAAATGAACTATTTCAACCCCATTGCACCCCATCCAGGGATGATGGTATGTGGTGTTAAAATTGATGTTATTTTCGTAATCTACGACCCGAAAACCCATGGAAACGGCATCAATGTCGATTTTGACATTTTATCAGTTTATCACCCCATCTCTCCCCGTTTGGGGATGAATTTCAATAAAATACGAAACACGTCTTCTATTAATTCTGTTAAAGAAAGTTTATGCAAAATTTGAAGTAGATTCGAGAACGGAATCACGATATCCCATACAAACTTTTCCCCCCATTTTCACCCCCTTAGGGGTAGAATTTCGGAGAATCTTTTCTTAACGGACGCCTACATCATACAAAGAACACACCCTCCAAGTTCAAGTCTCTACGATCAGCGGTTTAGGCTGTGCGTTGATCCGTCAGTCAGTCAGTCATTCAGGACAAAGCATTTTATAGGTATAGATAATATGTATTACTTGACAAAAGTGTTTTTTTAATGCGATGGCCAAGTCTATTTATTTCAAACATAAAAGATTTTTAATATTGATATTGATATGGTAACTATAAAATGTTGTTAGGTTAGCTAATTACGTAATAATTTAAGACAGAAGGATCCTCCTATTATTGATCCTTAAGAAGAGGCCGTATGGCAGACGGACAATTTCACAATAGATATGAATTATTTCAAGCAAAGTATTATACATTACTATGGTAATAATGCAGAAATTCTTAATTTTTGTGCATCTGTAGTTTAAAGTATTGATTTAATAGACACAGTAGCTTGCAATGGGTTAGTAGCAAAGGCAAAATTTGACTTTATGGCTATTATTGGCACGTATCTGCAATAATTTTTAGCTCTCCAAATTATTTTTGCTTCTTACCGATGCAGTTCCGTGGCCCTGATCCGAACGGTAAATAGGAAAACGGAAGAATTTCGTGCTTGTTCTCTTCTGAAAAACGTTCCGGATCAAATTTGAGGGGGTTGGGGAAATATTTAGGGTCTCTATGGAATGCCCATATAGGAATAAACATTCCATCTCCTTTGCGCACCTGAAAATTATTAATCATAATAGTTTTACTTAAAAATCGGGGTCAACCAACAGATCGGGGTCAAAATCAATAACCAACTTCACTCAAAAATCGGAGTCCTATAGCTTGCCACTAACCCGCACTGGCCCAGCGGCGTGAGGATACATCTTGAGGAGTTGAGGAGGTTCTTAATGTGGCGGATACGGTGAAATTATGAAGCTATCAAAGAAGCTTAAAAGACAAACTTACATAAAAGTCTTCAGTAGATTGTTCATTCTGTTTTCCTAAATTGTAATCTTTGACACACATTCTGTCTAGGGCGCCGCCGGGGGGCCACAGTCTTAATGATTCTAAAAATACATAAAAATATTATTTTCAAATTTTCATCAAGTCCATTATCTATCATTATCCAGTTTGACATTTTTAATTGTAATGCGCTTCATAGTAACTCATAACTCATTATTAAATTGTAATTATTTATTCATGTCATATTTTGTCATAATTTACAAGTTCGTCAATTGACAGTCAAAAGGAAATTCAACAAAGTGATAATATTTCAATAAGTTAATTCATCTGATAAAAAATTAATTTAATAAAAATACAATTAAATTGAAAGTCCTATTTTCTCATTATTTCATAAATTCTTCAATCCTATAGTAACATTGCTCAACAAGCCAATTCTTTAGTTTTAGTTTGTAGGACCGCGTCGTCTCAGCACTTGTGATTTCATTCGGTAGGCGGTTATAGACTGTCGGTGCCATTACATAAATTAACTTTGCCGTTTTCGTAAGCCGTCCGGGTACTGCTTTTAGTTTTCCCTATATCTAGTCATGTAGCTGTGGCTATCACCTTGTTTACAGTATTCACCGAGGTGATTTCGCGCATACATAGCGGCCTGCAAAATAACAAGCCCCGGGACTGTAATAATTCTAAGGGAACGAAAGATACTATCGATCGATCTATAGTTTTTGTACTATCTCTATTTATACCTTTTTTAGTTTTACCTGATACAACCATATCCATGTACTCCATATTTTGAATAGACTTATAGTCAAATTTACCACCATTCTTTTTATCGTTCTCTCTTATCTCTTCTAGCAGTTTTTCTTGGACATCAGGATTGACAGCTAGTTCATATAGTGCAAAAGACATTGCAGTGGACACAGTATCGAAACCAGCAAGCAAGAAAAGTACCGCTTGAGCCACCAAATCGTTGTCCGACCAATCTAAGAAATTTTACTAAAGTTAGAAATTATAGGTGTATAGAACATGTATTTTATTTACAATACTAAATATTAAGTACCAACATAATAACACTCAACAAAGTGCCTTGAAGTCTATTATCTATCAATATTGTACATACCTATTTTTAAAGGTTTAGCTTTATCTGTCGATTCTTCAACAGTTGCAAATCCTGCATCGATATCATGTCCGGAATTTTCATGAACTAGTCTGCCTGCAATTTGTAAAATGATATATTAATTTGTGAATAATAGCTTGATTAATTGGCATTGATTAAAATATCAAAACATACCCTTTTTAGCTTCCATTAACAAATGAATCATATCAGGTCTAAAAATATTTTGTTCCTCTCGTTCTCTCATTGTGTCCAGAATAATGCTTTTGAAAAAGTTTGTCAATTTTTCGTTCAAAAATTTCATTTTAAGTATCTGTAAAATATATTCAAATAACGGTGTTGAATTTGAGTAGCATATTCGTGTATGACAAATTCAAAGATTTAGAAAATACATTTTATTTACCTTGGCTATAAATGGCATGCAGACCAAGATGAATAACTTGAAAATCATCAAAGTACCGAATTTTGTGATTTCTCTTCCCATTTTATAGAATATGTTGTTATTGTCCGTAATCGAGTTTATTTTTAATCCAAAAGCACATGATGCTATAACATCGTTAGCATAACGTGTTGTCAAGTCCTTAGCTTCGATATCGATATAGTCATCTACAAGCGGTAAAGAACAACTTATTGATTTTGAGGGATCATAACAACTAATGTTGGTCATCTTAATTACCTACTGACTAAATAAAAAAATGTGAACAGTTTAATCAGGGTAAAAATCAAACCCACGGATTTCGGTAGCTGTGTAAAAACATAAAACATAGACGGTTAAATATATTCCTTTTCTTCGTTTGATAGCGAGTGTAAATTGTTTAAAATGATATTCTTACTGTTTGAATCTTTAATCTTCTGTTTGAGAGATTCCACCATTTGTGTGCCGACTTCAACCATGAGAGGAACCATTAGACGAATTTTAGAACTGGTGAACGCTGGGCTAAGCGCTGATCGCATTTCTCTCCACTCCTGACCTAGTGATTTTATAAATAAATGCTATTTAATTTTATCGAAATAAAGTTTGTTTAAAGTTGAATTAAAGTTGATATTTCTGGCGGATAGACCTTTGCCGTGTATCGTAAAGAAGCTCCCCTGAGCGCTTATGGGATTAGAGTTTGGGTCAAAAAAAAGTTAAATGCCAACTGAGTTGTCATTTAAAATAGCAGAGCTCCTTTTTACTATCTACCATGCATGGGAAACAAGCCTTTCGTGAAATACAGAATTGAATTAAAATTAATAATAATAATCTTTATTTATATCTTCACAATGGCTTCACAATGACATTATAGGTACATCTTATCTAACAACTATGTTTGCGGAACTTGTACTAGGCAAGCCTGTGTGACAAAATTCCGGCGCTCCACCCTCTAGGATTAAATCAAAACTAAGTATACATAATTACATTATTATTTATAGGAAATTTTGAGAAGAAAAAAAAACAAAATAAAAATGTCAATGTGATGTGTGATATGTTTGTGTGAGTGCATATGAGTGAACATGTGCGTGTATATGTGTTTTATTGTAAGAGAGATTGTGTGTGTGCGTGTGTGTGTGTGTGTGACAGCTCACGCGTGTGTAAGTGTTTGTGCCTGTCAATGTTGGAAAACTGAAAAGTTGGGAAATGGGGGTCTAAATCTTCGTGAACCCCTCCCCTCCCCTTCCTCAATCCGAAACATAAGAGTGCAGCGACAAAGAGAGGGAGGAAGGTGATAGAGGAAAAAAAAGGTTTATTGTAATTGTAATTATATGCTATGAACATTGATTTACTACCAAACGTAGATAACGCATGAACGTTCGAAAAGTGGGCCGGTAAAGAACTGCCCAATCGCGACTAGTGCAGTTCTTTTCCATAGTAAGTGATTAGCTGTCGGCACGTCAACATGCCGAAGTGCTCATTCAAAAGTTGTGGTAACAATAGCCAGAAATGACAGAAAAAAGACGGAATTTCATTTTTTGCGTGAGTAAACTCATTACACATCTTATCATGTATTCAAATATTCGATTTTTACGTAAAAACCAATCAAAACCAATTATTTTAATCATAAACATGTCGCTTCGCGTCAGTTTCAGTACATCACAATCGTCTCGCTCGCACGGGCGTCGTATCACGAAATGTTATCTTATTCATATTAGATATTTAAAAATATTTAAGTGCTCAAGAGTAAAGCAACCACAAGTCAAATCATTGCTATCATATTGACATATTTGCGCATTAATTTTCAAATCCTTCGGTTGTGACTTTAATGTTTTAGTAAATGTTAAATATTTAGTTTTATTTATATTAAGAGTAAGGAAATTATTATTTAGGGAATTTATAACTTTTCTGAGACCTGCTTTTGCCACTAGTGTAAGATTATCCCAGGAGGTATCATGGAAAACAAGAGCGGTGTGTGTCATCAGCAAATGCAAAGATTTCACCATTGTCAAGTTTTATATTGCATATGCTATTTACATAGATTAAAAATAGAGTAGGTATGCTCCCTCCCAACATGCTCCCTTGCGGTACACCGTAAGTGAGAGGATATGTATCACTTATTTCATTACTCACTTTGACTCTGATTTCTTTCTGACAGATAGCTTTTAAACAAATTTAATGGTGTACCTCTTATACCAATTTGTTCTAGCTTTTTCAAAAGGATAAATAATGGCACCGTATTTTGGCTTTTGCCAGGTCTAAAAATATAGCTAAACACTTATAGCTAAACACTTGTTATTTCTTTCCAGATTTTGCACAATATATGACGTAAGATCAGTCACAGCTTGTTCGGTGGATTTGCCTTTAATAAATTCATATTGTCGGTTTGATACAATTTTATATTTTTGAAGGTATTTCGTTAATCTTTCGTTTATCAGTTTTTCTAATATTTTCGAAATAGAAGGAAGTAACGATATTGGTCGAAAATTACCAACATCCATTTTATCTCCCGTTTTGAACATTGGTTTTATTAGTGCAGTTTTAAGGCTCTTAGGAAATATTCCTTCATTGAAGCTAAGATTACAAATATGGGTGATAGGAGAGGCTAAGACACCAGCACTCATTTTGAGAATTTTAGTGGGTATCTCATCTATTCCAGATGCATGGCTATCTTTCAATTGCATAATCATAGAATAGACTTCATCATAGTTGGTTATCTGTTAATAGGAAAGAATTAGGCATATTCGTTTCGTTAATGAATAAGGGGGATGTGTCTATATTTTTCAGAATTTTTTCTGCTATATTTTTACCAATGTTTGCAAAATATTCACTGACAGCATTGACGGAGTCCTTATTATTTGTTTTAAGCTTATAAATTGTACAAACCATTCAAAGTTACAAGGTTCCTCCCAAATATAGGATCAGTTTTCTCATCCAGAAAGCTCCTATGGTCCATGAAATTATCAAAGTCTTTCACGGTGATTTTTTTCACCAGCTCAAGATCTCTAATCACTACGACTGGCCTCATGAATTCAAATTGGCCGTAAAACCTGTAAAACGGAAGTAATATTAATTGTTGAATGAATCAATTGAATATTTATAAAATAATGTAAAAGGCCTTCGAGCCTTTCGCCTTTGTTATGAATAAAAAATCGATTGTAAAAAATATTTTATGTCATACTTAAGGAACTCCCAAATCCTCAAAACCCAAGAGTGATATCAGGCAATTACTTTATGCTTGTAATTTTTGCATTAGACTGTGTACTTTAAAGGGTAAAATAGTGAATAGATTCGCTTTGCCATTTGCATATTAAGATTTAAATTAGTATTCTACTGGTGTCTTTATTCTATTGATTCAATTGGCCACTTAACAACCGTTACTACCTTTCATTTGAATAAGTGTTGTACAATCTTAATAAGTTGTCAGCCATGTGCTCCTTCATGAGCCAGACACTGGGGGAGCTGCCCAACAGGTAGACTGGCCTGGGGCCCTTAACGCCGTATTTCCTGAACCTGGAGTAGACGTGATCGAAGTAAAAGTACAACACGGCCAACAGGACCGCACTCCAGATGAAAAACAGCATTTTCTGAAAACAATGATGAACTTATTAGGGTTTTTACTTAAAACGAAGATGAAAATATGCTTAGCTATTCCACGACATAGAGGAATTGCTACACCAATTCCTCTATGGTCAATAAATTTAGGTTAGTCGGTGGTAGCTAGACGCAGGCGTAATAGAAATTCAATTTTTATGGAATAGTTTATTTGTAAACTAGCTTTTGCCCCCTACTTTATTTGCATGGTATTAGTAATTTAGGTAGCTTTTTTTTATCCAATCTGCTTTAATCTTTCCCTACGACTCAAATTATCCTCATACCAAAATTTAATTTAAATTGGTTCAGCGGTTATGGATTCTCCATACAAACTTTCACCCGTTTTTTCACCCCCTTAAAGGATGATTTTTGCGATAAAAACTATTTTATGTCCTTTTCTGGAACTCATACTATCTCTATATCAAAATTTCATCTAAATTGGTTCAGGTTAAAGCGTAAAGAGGTAACAGACAGGCACACATTTTCGCATTTGTAAAATTAGTATGGATCAAAAAAAAATTAAATCTTCATCTAGCGCTTGCAAAGGTGGCAAATATTTAAGATATCAAACTAAAAGGGCTCTGTAAAATTTATAGTGTCTAGCGAAAAATTTGCATTTGCTCCTGGCTTATACCACAATATAGAGAACGATACAGTAGCCCGACTCCATATAAAGGGACGAATCAGTGCACGCACACATACAAACGTCGTTTACACGGCCGCCAAGCATGCTCTGAACGGCATAGCAACGCAGTGTCAAGTCAAGCCGCGCGCTGGCCGAGATTGTTGTGCTCCACGTACACGCCGGCGCCGCGCCGCTCACGCGCGGCGTGTACGTATACGTTCACCGATTTTTTGTAGGTACCAACCCTAACGCCCAGTTCAGCTTTAGGTATAAATTTCAAAGACACGCCTGAGTCGGGCTACCTGTATCGTTCTCTATATTGTGCTTATACTTACAATTACGTGCTCTTACTAAAAGTAAATAAACATTCCTCCCATGCTTAACACGGAGCCAAATATTTCACGTTTTCACGTCACAGAACAATCTCTTCAACAACCACTTTCAAATTTATTATAATTGTAACACCACTGTCACTGCCTGTTCGTTATGAACTATCTATTATTTTGAAACAAAATCGTATATCGATAATAACAAAGTATTCGATTTGATAATGGCACTCTATTTATGGCGAGACGCGTCTGATAGCGATGACTCAAGCTGGCGCAATTATGGATACAGGTTTTGAAATAAAGTATTATTCGCAAACTGACGTCATTTAAGTTGTTTGGTGCGCTTATGATGATAATATGTTATCTTTTTGACATGTTTTTTTTATATTTTTTTTATCATATAAGTCGCTAAATCGCATCGATTCTAACGATAATTATTGAGGATGTCAGTGATTAAAAAACAAGTTAATATATTTCTTAAAAATATGCAATACAGGTGACCTTAACAATAGCAGTCAATTCCAAGCAGCTTTGGGATAAGGAGTATTAAATTAATGTCGAAAGGTGTCGAAATATGAATTCAGGATGTTTGTGTAATAGAGTAATTTGATTAATAGAGTATTTTAGAGGTGGATATAAGGACTTTATTGTTTGAATTGTTTTTTAACGGGAGAAATTTATAATTTCCACGGGAAGAATAGAATGAATAAAGCTGTGGGCGGAAATCTATTATAATATATACATAGTACGAGTATAGACGACGCCACATAGGAGTATTTCCAAGTAAAACCCGGTCAAAATTATTTAATGGTTATTTTTATAATAAAATAACGTATTGTTATATAATATAGTATTTAATTAAGATAATAAGTACTAACATTTATTAAAAAACAGATTTTGTTTGTTTTCTTAAGTTACAATTATTTAATTGTTCTCTTCATCTTCATCCTCCATATTTTCACAGCTATCATAATCTTCATCATCTTTTGATGTTGAAGGCAAAGATGACGGTCCAATCGCAATCATCAATTCAAGCGCCTCTGTTGAAAATGTTTTTTTCTTAATTTTGGTCTTGGGTCTAATAGAGCTTAAATAAGGATCGGAGCTTAGCAACAATCTATTAATAATATCTCTATTACAGGCTTCTCTCGAAAATTTTCTTGAAAAATCAAGCCTATATTGCCTAAAGTTTTTGTTTCGAGCTTCAGCTGCCTCCTCTGACAATTGACCTATTGGTAAAATTGCATGGCTTATAACTTGGGCCCCGTGAACTAGCACTTTGTGAATTGTAGGTGACATAGTTACATTAACATTAAGTGCCAAATGTAGGATACGTAAAAAAATACCTGATTACGCAACTCGTCTAAAGCACTTCAACATGAACAGTCTCGAAAAACGTCGGTGGATTGTCGATTTGTGCACACTGCATCGGATTGTCAATGGACAATCTGACGGCAATATATTAAAATTATTGAACTTTAAGGTCCCTGCTCGGTCAGTGCGTAAGCCGCAATTGTTTTTTATACCTACAACTGACAATAATGTCTCAAAAAATAATCCGATGCATAGAATGTGTAGGTTATATAATGAAGTCTTTGCGAACGTAGATATTTTCAATGGCAGTGTTCATTCTTTTAGAAACTCACTGTATATGTTATGAGTAATTGAGTTTGAGACATTACTTCTTAATATTGTTAAATTCTATTTTTTTAAAATTCTATTTTAATTTGGTTACCTTTTTCTATTTTTAATATGAAATGAGATGTGTCACTAATTCTTTCCTTTATAAAATGTTGTGCGCAGTTATAAATGGGCACAGGCATGCATTTTGTGTTTGTTAATTTATTTATTGTATATATTATTTTGTCTGCTGTCTGTAATTGTGCCATTAAAATAAAATAAAATAAAATAAAATAAAATAAAATAAAATAAAATAGGGTACCATCCATATAATTCTACATACATTTTTGCTGTTCTGTTGGCGTAGGTAGCAAACTTTTCTATATCTATGTTATGTCCACTAGAAATCACTTCAAGGATTGTTCTGAATCGCTTGATAAGTTCAATACTGACATTGGTTATTTGGGAAGATGTATCTGGGTCTGCAAAAAACCTTCGTGCTGTGTTGCCATCATTGGTATTTCCAAATCCTGCTTTAGGCACGTCTACCAGCAGGCCCATCCGTTCTCTGAAATCTTTTTGAATCCTTTCTTTCATCTCTTTAACAATTTTTTTCTCTGCTGGTGTTCGCGCCTGCCATTTTTTTATGGGGAGTTTATAGGCGAGGTGGAGCAGGGACTCAAAAAATCGTATTCTGGCATGGAGAACTGAAAGTCCAAACTGCAAGGCTTCGACATTTACCTCCTGCACTTCCTTGATCTTATTAAAATCTTTAGATGTCTGTTTACAAATATAGCAACGCATTGTTGAAGATGTGTCAGTAGCAGCATTGCATACCTTGCCATCAATCATTGTGAATAGAAGCGTATGTTTTATTTTCACCAATTCAGGAGGTATATGTATTTCTGTTTTTGACAGATTTTTTATTTGGTGATTAACATACGCTATCTCCTCCTTAGTGATATCTTTTGATTCACTGATAAATCTGATGCGAATTGGTCTACAGAATCTAACTGAAGAAGGCGTTGGATTTTGCCAAATTACTTTTGATTCACCATTTACATTTACATTAAGTCGCAAAGGTACAAGGGAACTTTGAAATATATTAGCGTCACTATCTGAGCTATTTTGAAATTTTTGTTTGAACTGCGACTGTTGCGATCCATCACATCCCCATTTCGATAATAGTTCCATGTTTTCTTTTTCAGTGTTTGTCAATGTGCCTATCACCTGCGCAAGATATTTAAACAGGCGAGATGCTGTGTCTAGTAATCCTTGAAGCTGAATTTCCATGCATGTTTCAGTGACACGTATTGTTTCTTCTTTGGGATAAGTATCCTTTTTAGCTTTTTGGATTAATGAGTAACATGGGTAGATACTCTTATCGGCATTATAAAGGATTTCCCATTGCCTCCTTGTGAAGTCGCCTTCTACAAAAATTGACAATGCCTCTTGTGGCGTATGCTTTTTCACATTTATTTGATTTTTCGATAAATTGTAAGATTTTCGAATTTTTGATGCTCTTGTTGGCGTTGCTACAATTTCTTTTATCATTACTGAAGCATCTGTATTTCCAATAATACGCTGACTGACTCCAGCTGCATAAACTAGTTACTCAGGAGTTATTTGCTTCCGTATCTCACTGGTTTTCCGTCGCTTACTCCGCTCACTTAAGTTTTCAAAAGATTTTGTTGGCCGACCCGGTTTATTATAATCTCTGCATTGAACTTCTGCAACTGTATAGAAGATGAGAGCCATGTATTATTATTACGTAAAAAACGTTCTTTTTTACGACTTGCTGCTACCCATCTTTGCTTAAATTCAGTCTTAAAATATCTCAGGCTACGACTCAACATATTTTTTTTATCCTCAGCCCTGAGGAGTTATTTCAGCTAATTTTGCTTCCAAAAATTGTAACTTTTCTTCAATTTTTTTTTACAGCCACACATGATGTCATATAAGTTTTTTCTACTAAAACTAACGGTTGATCCAATAATATCTGAAAACAAAAAAAGAAATACATTAAAGCCAAATTTATCCATATTTTACGCCATCACCTTTAAATAATCCGAAATAAAAATGGCGCGCATATGCGCACAATTTTTTTTTTGTATTAACAAGTGGATATCCCACAAAATGCATTAATATAAAAATAAGGGTTTGACAAGCCTCGACAAATAATCAAATCGAAGATTATGTTATAATTTTTTTTTAAAGTATTTAAAGTTTTCAGGTCTTTTTGCTCAGATTTTTAAAACACTCAAATGAAATTTAACATAGTTTATTGGTATGTTAATATAATCTACGTACCTTCTACTTCCATGTTTATAATAATTTTCTTCCACAAATTATCACACCAAATCACAACTAAACATAAAATTCAGTAAAAGAAAACGAATGCCGAGAACAAAGACGTGCGGTTCAGACAACGACTGGGCTCCGACTACCTGCGCGGGGGAAGGTCAGTAATCTGAGTAACAAATATGTCGTTCATTCAATGGACCGGTTATTCAGCTACAAAAAAGTGCGAATATAATAGGTTTTTATCTATCTATCTATTTTACGGAACCCAAGCCCCAAACCCCCCCCCCCCCCCACTTACCTACGCCAATGTATTTGAGCTATTGAGACCCGCGAAGTTCAGCAATGCCTGTCCCAGCGTAGCGCCGGCCGCACGCCTGTCTAAATGGTAAAATGCCTGTCAAATGTGGCGAACGCCTGTCAGATGGTAACCCCAGTCGCACGTAATAATTGAGGTCATTTTTGTAACGATAACTGCATATCGGTGAGTGGGAACCCTGCGCCCTTATCGCCAAATCGGTATCGCGTCAGCGACGCGTAACGGAATTGGAACACTCGTGTCATGCAATAAATTTCAATTTCCCGTGCAGTCAGATGAAGGTCGTAAGAGTAGGTAAATTTTCATACCTAAACTTGGCTTTTCTTCGAGAGTGATCCTTCTGTACTTTAGTACTATTATTTATTCTGTGGCACACACAACCAAGGTCCATTGGATTTGGATACATAGAATATCACCAAGTGGATGTCATCTTAGACTGATATATAGCGCTAAAAATCCTTTCAACTTAAATAGCCTTACAAGTTTTGGAATAAGCGCCAGTGATACGATCGTCTTGGGTTTTTATGATTTGTCGTTATAGAGGCGGGAGAAATAGTACAGTTGGTCAGATACCTACAATCCACCCGGAAAAAAGAAGGACGGGCTCGGATGCTTAGTGACGGGGTCAGGTTGCCATCCTTCGTCTACGAAACCATACAAAAAATAAAATAAAATAAAATATGTCAAACAGTTTCACAAATACGTTAAAGATATATTGAACAGGAAGTTCACTGTCACCTTTAATGTATACAAAGAGCTTATCTATAAACTAAGCGAAACGCAGACAGCAAACTAGTCTGTGTTGGAACGTTTGAGCGACGAAAGATTAACGACGACGCATGCAATTTCTGTATTTTTATAAAGGCTAGGCTTTGTATCAAGCGATACATATTTGAATACCAAAATAGAGACTCCTTGCCGAGTTCAGGCACTACTTTGCAATATTTCAAGGCTGAAAACCGCGTAACTTTTTATATAAATCAAAATCTAACATGACCGTTTTTATCGCTATTCTGACGTTAATAAAAGGACGTTGTGCTGATTTTTTTTATCCCTACATAATATCTTCTCTTAAATGAATCGTTGTCTCGTTAAACTCAAAACGGCTTCAACGATTTTAATATTTCTTTTCATGCAACTAAATTGGCAAACAAGCAAACTGCCCACATGATGGTAAGTGGTAACAGTTACTTATAGTATGTGGCTCTTGTGAGATTCCCTGCAAATCTGCAACCCCCACAAGAACCCCCACCACAAGAAACACGCTGCCAACTTATATCAAATTCAATATCTTTTATTCAAATTGGATTGTTACAATCTCTTTTGAACGTCAAAGCAGCTACGCCATTGGTTCACAAGTCTACGGCGGGAGACCTTGTACTGGAAAGAACCAGCAAGAAAACCAGCAAGGGCTATTATTTTCTCCCTGTATTGTTACAGAGTCGTCAATTGGAAGCTGACCTCACAGCAGAAGTTTGAGCTCAACTTCCATTACAAGACTAGATGTGTCAGTTCTCTTCTTACTACTTATTACCAAAAATAATATTTGTTTAAACAAATAGTTATACATAACAACACGATTCATTATCTGAAAAATTAACACCAGGCATTGGCATCATTCACATAATCGTTGACTTTATAATATCCATTACTCATAAAAGAGTCTTTTTTACATGCGCTTTAAACTTATGAAATGGCAAGTCAGTAACACTTTGTGGAAGCTTATTATAAAAGGTTATACATTTCCCCATAAACGAGCTTCTAGTTTTTTGAAGCCTGAATGTTGGAACGGCAAGTTTATTTTTGTATCTTGTGTTTAGATGGTGAATTTGGAAATTGGTTTCAAATGTATTATTATTTTTATAGACATAAATCAAATTTTCATAAATGTACTGTCCTGCTAAAGTCAATATATTAATCTCTCTAAATAAGTCCGTTAAATAATCTATTGCTCGTAAATTATAAATAGCGCGAACCGCTCTTTTTGGGAGTACAAAAATACTCTATACTAGCAGCCGATCCCCACAATAGTATTCCATATGACATGACACTATGAAAATAACTAAAGTAAATCAATCTTGCCGTTTCAACATCAGTAAGTTGTCTTATTTTTTTTAACTGCATATGCTTCAGAACTATGTCTGTTAGCCAAGGACTCAATATGTGGACCCCACTACAATCTAGAATCTAGTGTTATACCCATTATGACATAAGATGTTATGTAACGGTACAGAGCGCCGGTCCTAGGGCGGTGCGAGCGGTGCGACCGCACCGGGCGCCGTCATAAGGGGGGCGCCGAAAATATTCGACCATATAGGCGTATCATATAGGCGAACATGGGGACGTAGGCGGTGCGGGGATAAAAATGTTAACGTTCTTTTTCGTGTCATCATAACTATGTTGCCTAGCTGCATGTAGTCCAGTCAATGAAGCACACAACTTTCGAATTCTTCAAACATGAATGGATTTACTTGATATTTTGACAGGTGAAAGAGAATAAATAAGTAGCACAAGAAATAAAAATTTACATCAGAAATGGGTAGCATTTCTGATGTAAATTTTTCTCTCTTGGGTTGTAAATTTTTCTGGGCTATAATCGGAATCGATAGTGGTTAATTTTAAGCAAGAACTGTTATATGAAGTTTTTAAAAACATACACATTCGAGTTATTCGCGATTGAAATTTAGGATTTTTCATGAAAAAAAAATATTTTAAGGGGTTTCCACAAATCTATATACGAGGGCGGGTCAATAAGCGACTTTTTGAATGAAACACAGGTTTTTAGATAAAAATTTATTTTATTTTTCAACGTAGTCTCCTTTGAGCTCTATACACTTAGCCCAACGTTTCTCCAGTTTTTTTATCCCTTCCGAAAAATATGATTTGTCGAGGTCTTCAAAATAGGCATTTGTTTGTGAGATGACTTCGTCATTGAGGCTAATTTCTTTCCGCCGAGCCATTTCTTCAAGTTTGGGAACAAGAAATAGTTACACGGGGTTAGATCGGGTGAATAGGCCGGATGAGGGAGCAATTCGTAGCCCAATTCATGGATTTTTGCCATGGAAACTGCACTTGTGTGAACCCGTGCGTTATCCTGGTGGAAAAGGACTTTTTTCTTGGCCAAGTGCGGTCGCTTTTTTTTCAATGCCTCATCGAATCGACCCAATAAGTTGCTGTAATATTCACCATGTTTTTCCTTTTTGAAGGTAGTCAATGTGGATAATACCGCGTGCATCCCAAAAAACAGTCGCCATGACTTTATTGGCTGACAAACCCACCTTTGCCTTCTTTAGCGCCGATCCACCTCGAGAAACCCACTGTTTTGACTGCTGTTTGGTCTCCGGTGTGTTGTGGTGGATCCACGGCTACGAAATGGCGCAAAAACTCGTTCATATTGCAATTGAATATAGGAACTCTACGGCTAGTTTATCGTTGGGCATGTTAAAAGAATTGATTGATTGTACTTGTTTATGCCTTACCTAGTAATCAACAATCTATACCAGCCATGCCTCTGTCACTACGCGCTTAGGTACAAGATAAGTACCTACCGTTCCGCGCACTCTGAGAGTGCAAAAGCAGTGGGGCTGCCGCGGTTCAAAAGGAGTACACCACAGAATAAATAATAGTACTAAAGTACAGAAGAATCACTCTCGAAGAAAAGCCAAGTTTAGGTATGAAAATTTACCTACTCTTACGACCTCATCTGACTGTACGGGAAATTGAAATTTATTGCATAACACGAGTGTTCCAATTCCGTTACGCGTTGCTAACCCGATACCGATTTAGCGATAAGAGCGCAGGGTTCCCACTCACCGATATGCAGTTATGGTCACAGAAATTACCGAGAAAAATCTAAATTATTACGTGCGACGCGGCCAGCGTACGAGTCAAGCGGCAACCCTGCCCGTACACCGGCCCGACCGGCGCGTCGCCTCGGCTAAACGTATCTAAACTGCGGAGTGAAAAGGCTTTTTTTTTTATTGCGGGAAGTTGGCAAACAAGCAAACTGCCCACCTGATGGTAAGTGGTAACAGTCACCTATAATACATGTGGCTCTTGTGAGATTCGCAGCAAAACTGCAACCCCCACAAGAACCACAGTGTTCGTTGTCAACTTGTGACACAAGATGTAAAGTCACAGTACCCAGTAATTTCACTGCCATATCTTACCCTTCAAACCGGAACACAGCAATGCAAGCACTGCTGCTTTGCGGCAGAAATAGGTAAGACGGAGGTACCTAAGCAGACGACGAAGCAGACGGCTTCAAAATTACTTATAAATAACACGCTAATAACTGGCAATAGGGTTGTATGCTCTAAGTTAACCTATTTAAAATATCGGCTTTTTTCAAGGCCAAAGAAGTGCAACTTCTGTACGCAGTACTATTATGTTTTCTGTCTTAATACTGCGAAATGAAATCTTGCCATTTCAATATTTTATTTCATCATCATCATCATCACAGCTCATATACGTCCCCACCGAGGGGTTCGAGCCTACCCTATGTTAGGGTAATTAGGCCTTAGTCAACCACGCTGGCCCAGTGCGGATTGGTCGACTTCACATACACCATTGAATTTCTTCGCAGATGTATGCAGGTTGCCTCACGATGTTTTCCTTCACCAAAGGAAACCCGTACATATGAAATTCGAAACGAAAAACATATTGGCACATGGCGGGTCTCGAACCCCGACCCCCCGATTGTAAGGCAAGTGCCGAGTCCACAGCGCCACCGACGCTTTAATATTTTATTTACTAAAATATTATTGTTATGATTTTCCGCCCGTAAAAAATTAACTTTATAATATGCGTTCGTGCCCCCGTACCATAATTCTTTCCGGAATTATCAAACATTGTGACATTTCACAGAATAAGTGAATTAATAATCAACATTCGGAACTTCCATGAATAATGTATTCCTTAGCGAACTAATTGTTGGCGCCGCCGCCATTAAGTCCCAAGTTATGCATTAAGTTGTGATTAAGCAACACAGTTAGAGACAACTTGTTAAAGTTGACCGCTAGTCTCGCCCGCTCCTCACTTCGAAGCTATGAATTAATTTGCTGCCAAGTTATCAATAGCTACTTGCTTCGGGATTAGATTCTGAATCAATAAGAAAACAAAAGTCTTTATTCAATCATCCAATATTTTTGACCTATCCATATTGGGGATTTCTTTAATCAACGAGAAGAATACATTTTTCTGCTTTTTAAGTAACCTAGCGAAAATAAATAGATGCACTATACATTCCGGTCGAAAAGGTCTTTTGAATGGCTGAATTTTTTCATGAATTCAGAGCAGGTCCCATAGTGAAAGTTGTATTAACTTAAACATGTGACTTAAATTTCAACAACACTTTCCTCATTGACTTGTACAAATTTCAAAATCTCAGTAGGATAATCGACCGGCTCAAAAAATGAAACAGGACGATTGGGCCCGCGCGGGCCGAACATCGTAGGCTGAAACGACCAAAGAGCCTTCAATTTAAAGGTCTAAACAACCTCTTCAAATATCAATAAATATTTTTGTTCCATTATTATATAAAACTCTAACTAATATTATAAACGCGAAAGTACCTACGTGTGACGCAGCGTTGGTAGGCCCCCCCAAAAAGTAGACCGACGATTTGGTAAAGGTCGCGGAAAACCGCTGGATGCCGGAAGCGCACGACCGATAGGTTTGGAGATCCCTGGGGAAGCCTATGACCAACAGTGGGCATCTCTTGGTCGAAATGATGATGATGATGATACCATATATAGTATAGCATTTGTCACTGTTAAAACCTGCTTAGATACCAACATTTAAAAGAACCAAGAACTCAAAATTGTGCTCTTGCACAAGTGAATTAGATTGCTAGAGATAAAAACGCGAATATACTTATTTAGGACTTTTTGTCATTCTGCATAAGATTAGGAAATAATAATAATAAAATTTATTTATTGCAAACAAGAACAAAGTACAACTGAAATAACGAAAAAGAGGTAAGAACAGACATATAACAATAATCAGTCCAAATGCTAAAGAGCAATCTCTTTCAGGCAACCTTGGGAAATATATATACACAGAGGTGATTCAAATGGAGGAAAAGTGCAGAAACGGAATGAGAAATATGTGTAATAGGGAAAGGAAATCAGTGTCATCAAAGCAACTACAGATTGAAGAATAGGAAGTGACTACGACTATTTGGTCTTTAAAAGCTCTAGCGTGTGTACACTTCGAATACTCTCAGGGAGACAGTTCCACAAGCATAGAGCGTAGGACTCAAGTGTTTAAGTTTGAAATTAAAGTTTTTGTAAGGCCTAATATTCTGCGGCGACCTTATAAGGTAGTAGACTAGATAATTCTGTTTGAATTCAATCAAGAGAAACGAGCTTCTGTGCTTTACTGTGCGACGTCAACTTTCTTAGTCCTGACCATTGCTACGGTTGTTTGACTTAAGCAATCGTCACGCCGAGCACACGCTACCGCGCCACCGGTTATTATCATCATTGTGACGTCTGTTGTTTGATACGAGTAGTAGGCCTCACGATACAAGCAAAATAGTGTCAAACAGTGAGTAGTCATCATAGTGGCAGGTGTCTTTCTTGTGCGACATTCAAGTATTTACAAATCCAAGTAAGTTGAATGAATTTATTGCTAATACACGATTTATGGTGAGTTATAAAAATATTTGTGTAATATAAAAATGATAGAAACCCTGTTAAATATAGTACTTTTTGTTGTAAATCATAATTTCAAGACATATTTATATTCCATATCAGGTATATTAAAATTAATATTTTATTACCGTTTTCACAGATTTTCCTGTTAACCACTTTAAAATTAAGTGTTATAATATGTGATATTTATTTATTTTTATTTTACTTAGTTTTAAAATTGTAAGCGGTCCGATAAAAATTATAGATTTGTGCTCAGATCACTTTCGTGCAAAGTAGGTTGAGATTAAAAAAAAATTAAAGGTAAAATTTAAATTTTATATTCATATTAAATATTTTAAATATCAATAACAAAAAAAGGTTTAAATAAAAATTGTGTTACCGATTCCCTGAGTACCGCGTACCGGGAGATGCAGCAAGCCTTCCACAAGTTGAACCGACACAGCGCAGTTTAAAGATTCTTGTCATGGATGTGTTCATCCGAGTTCCCATGACCTTGTCAGGCAGCGACGCGTCCCCTCTCGGCGTATCCTCTTCTGATGAGGAGGACACGGCGATAATGGACGTGCTCGCGCCAAGGCGTGTGTGAGGGGCATCGGTGGGTTTTAGGCGGTAGGCCGCGGTTCCTGGTTGGCACTCTGCCCCCAGTGGCCGCGGAGAGTCCGACATAACCCCGCGCCTTCCCAAGCGCGGGGTATGCGTAACGCATTTCCCACCGTTAAAAATAAGGTTTAAAGATTCTTGGAGGCGGGCAATGTGTCTCGGCTGAAATTACGATGATGCTTCTAATGATCCTTATATCATATCAGTCATAATACGCCCACAGCTGGGCATCAGCCTTCCCTATATGTTATAATTTTATTGTATATGAAATTAACATATCTATACTAATATTATAAAAAGGAAAGATTTGTATTTTTGTATGTTTGTATTGAATAGGCTCCGAAACTACTGGACCGATTTGAGAAATTATTTCACTAATAGAATGATACAATATCACCGAGTAATATAGGCTATAGAATATTTTCCTACGGGAAAATATGGAATTCCCACGGGAAAAACGAAGATAACGCGAGCGAAACTGCGAGAGGAAAGCTAGTAATTACTAAATGAACTGTTTATTTCTAGTGTATAGACGGTTATTTTTTTATCACCCTGGAAAATTTTAGGGAGGCTTCAGGACACATCCATTATTATATAAAAAAAAAAGAAATAAAAAAAAAAAATCTCTAAAAATGCTCTTCTCAACAGTCTCAACTAGTGCAGCAATTTTTTGGATTTTTTAGAAAATTAATATAAAATTAAGTAGGTAAGTGAGTTATTTTTTTATTCATATTTAAATCATTATATTCCATGTCGTGAAGCGTCCCTTAAATTTTCCAGGGTGATAAAAAAATAACCTTTATGTATATATTGCTTGTTATATTTTGACTCTGCTTAAATTTGTATGTTATTGGACGCTTGAAACAAAAAGTGATTCGGGTTTCTAAACGGCTGTTTCCTCGTGGTATACGTTAGATTGCGTGATGGTGTTTTTTATGTTGTTTCCGAAGAACCGGTTTAGTCGGTGCGCCTCCGAAAATATTGGAAGTAGTTTTGTTTACAATTCGTATCCTTAAGTTTAATAGTATTATGCCTATTGTTTAGCAGTGACAACACTATCACCTTAAACCGTTTCCGTGGCGAAGTGGTTGAAACCACCCAGTATTGATCTAGAAGTTCATGGTTCTATTCCTTATTCTGCTCAGTTTGGTTGATGGTAAGGCTTCTGAGCCCGCCTGGCTAGCTACCACCGTCTTACCCAAGTTTGTCGCCATAGCAACAATGTTAATAACATTGCTGTATTCCGACAAATAGAGCTAATAGTCAGTTCCTCAATTGTTGAGGAAACTTTCCACCATTAGCACAGTAACATGACATGATGGCCATCAAATGCAAATACCCGAAAATCTAAAAAAAAACATGAAACACGTTGGACGTGCCTATAGGGTAAGGGTTACCCTCGGTTTTCTGGGATCCCATCATTAGATAATGATTTGGTAACAATGGAACCACCACAGGAGTATATTCTTTCGATTACAAAAAGAATTTGGAAAATCATACCACAAAAGACGTAGTAATTTTTTTTCAAAAAATAAAACCCTTTAAATATAAATATAACCCTTTAAATTCAAAATCACCTTGCATACAACGTCACAGTTTTATTTTGAAGTTGATGCCAAATTTTAACTAACTACATCAATTTATTGTTCTTACATTTTTTAAGACTTTCCAGGTGATCATTGCTTGACACCGACTTCAATATAAAACTGAGAACTGTGTGTGTGTATTGTTTATGAACTTTTGGTGTTTTTGAAGTCGGTTATATTTTTGTAAAAAATATTTCTTTCCAGTTCTTCTATCTTTTTAGTAAATTTAATACATGCGTATTAGAATTTAAGCCAAGGCAAACACTAGAAAAACTTAAAACATCTTTTGTTCTAAACAGTATTGAAATAACTATCTCCTTACTCCGCACCTACCAGAAACCTTCGATCATCAGCTCAGTATCATAATATGATGACTACTAGATGCAAATACTAGCAACAAAAGCATAAAACACGTTCGACGTGCCTATGAAATTTAAGGATTTCTCGAAGAAGGCTCGATTTTCATGGGATCCCATCACCAGAAACGGCATGGTGACAATGGGACTACCAGGAGAGTATACTCTTTCGATTACAAAAAGAATTTTGAAAATCAGTCCACAAATGGTGGAGTAATCGGTGAACATATAAAAAAAACAGATGCAATCGACATAGAACTACTTCTTTTTTCGGAGTCGGTTAAAATAGATACAGTGGAATATAGAAGTTTCTCCTTTTTTTAAATTGGTTAAAAATCTCTACCAGCTCTTTCTATTTTCCTCTATACTTACCCAGTGATTAACCTTAGATTAATATAATCGAAATGCTAAACGTAAACAAATAAATATGTTGTGCTTTAGAATTATGTAAACAAACAATTCGTTAAGATAAATATGACTAAAGTTATTTTTTTAAAGTATTTAGGTATTATAGAACTGATATACTTAGTGCGAAAATACTTCAAATATATTTGTTTAATCTGACTTCGGTAAAGCTCTTTTGAATAGACCAAAACTTTTCAGGACTATTAACTGAAGAAGAATAAAGCCGGCTTTTGACTATGGGATATAATGTAATATATATTACATTTTGAGATATAATATTTTATCGCTTGCCATACTTTTTTACGAGACCGTTCTCACTGTGCTATAATATATATTACACCCCAAACTGTAAATATTTTTTCGCCCGACCGAGCTATATTTGAAGGCGATATATTTTACCTCACGTTCCCGCACACCGCACCTCTGCCCCTGCCTCGCCTTCATTTCGAATCGTGACGGTCATGCGCACGTACTTACATAGCTGTCCGCGTGTTATGATTTTTGGGTATTTTGGTTCGCAATCTTTTCTTTACGTATTTACCACGTATTTACCTATTTACGTATTTATCCCTATAATGGAACATTTTATAGAAAGAGTTAGGTTTACGACTAATCTTGAAGAGTATAAAATGAATGAAATTAAGGATGCTGCATGGAGAAACGTAATAAGAAATTCACTATAATCTTTTCTTAAGGCCTTACTAATAA
Source organism: Schoenobius gigantellus (assembly GCA_963935595.1). Taxonomy (NCBI): domain Eukaryota; kingdom Metazoa; phylum Arthropoda; class Insecta; order Lepidoptera; family Crambidae; genus Schoenobius; species Schoenobius gigantellus. Next base: position 20,403,019 of record OZ012543.1, read on the forward strand.
CCATTGTATACGCCTGATTTAGTTAAACAGTGTTTTGTCACGTTCACTCGAATGACATTTCAAATTCGAACAAAAGAGACAAAACACTACTTAACTATACAAGGTTTATACAATGGTTATTAGTAAGGCCTTTAGTCTATTAAGATTCGATATCCAGAATCGACGTTTATTGTATTTTTTCTAAATAATGAGACATGTAAATCGAATACTGCATCATTTTCGTCTGATGAACTATCGAAAGTATCTAGCAAAACAATTTCCATATTATCCATTTAATAACGAGAGGTCAACCGTTTCAATAAAAGACGTTATGATGTAAGGATCATAGAAGCTGAACTATTCTAAAAAATATATCTGATAGTGAGAACAGCAAACCCGGGATGTAATATATAGCTGAACATGTAATATATATTACATCCTATAGTCAAAAGCCGGCTTAAGAAGTTTATGATTAACTTTGCTGGAAACACCGAAATTCGTACATGGCATGCAAAATTACTTTGATACCTGTTACGGTTACTGCACTTTGATACCTGTTGATGAAGTCTTTAAAAATCGTCACACAATATCTCGTACGATGCTCTTCACTTGTTTTCGCCGGCCAGACTCACATATCACTATCAAAATGCTTTAATACATTACATGTCTCAAATGATAATCACAAACTACTGAACAATCTATGAATAGATGCGACCTTGTGTGGACACCGGTGATTCACTACTACAAATTATTGTTTTGATTGACGCTCCGTAAAAATGACGCGTGGTCAAGATAAGGTCATTTTATAAGCCACTTGATCTGTGTGAGATCCTGTTGTATCGTGAGTTAGGTTATATTATGCATTCTCCTTTTTATTTCGTGGGAATCTATTTACCAAGGGGATAAGTTGACTAGACTTGGGTATACCGTAGGACTCGGTTCATCAGCGGCTTTTTCGCTGGTGTTCCCATACCCGACTGAACCATCTTCCAAAACCTTTTAGCTCCTCATAGAGGTACGTTCGAGATCGGAAGGCCAATCTACTGAATGCACTCCCTGGAGACAGGCCGAGCAGTATAAGCAAGCCGGCACTTCACCTAGAGAGGGGTCACCAGGTTCAACTCGTTTGTGACCCTCCAGACGAGCAATCAGGTCAGGGCTATAATATCTCCCAGCAAGATCTCGGTCCGTCTGGGTTTACCCCCTCCCCAGCTGCTTAGGGTAATTGAAGAGCGCATTCAATGGCACGTCTTCTTCTACCCAGCATATTACAAATACTTTTATTGATAATTTTCAAACTCAAACTCAAACTCAAAAATCTTTATTCAACATAGACCTTTACAGGCACTTATTGACGTCAACAAATTACAAAACTCTATTTAATCAATAAATTAATTTAAAAAATGCAACAAGTCAAGATAAGCTATGTATTATTTAAACCTTGTATGTACATACATCTCAATTCTCAACCATAATTAAGCATAATACCATAATATATGCAAATACAAGTAAAATGAAAAAAAAAAAAAAAAGTTGACTCTACACCTGTTCGGAAATTGGGAGAGCCTTCTCGAGAAGAACAGGCAAGAAACTCGGAAGGTCTATTTTTTTGTCTCCTCTTTTAAATTGCCAACATTACAATAATATATTATTTCACAAACAATATATTATTTTGGTTTTATTAAAATATATATAGAAATGCCTGTCGGAGTGATTGGAACAGTTACTCAAATACATACATCCAACAATCACAAAGTGCACTTAATGAACGTCAAATTGATACATTTTTTGTCAATCCCAAGCAGTTTTATCTGTCAGATAGTCAGACACTTTATAATATGCTTTTTTCATAAGTACTTTCCTGACTGCAGTCTTAAATTTATTTAAGCTAAGTTCTTTAATATTGGTTGGGAGTTTGTTGTAGAAACGTACACAAAAGCCTCTAAAAGAGTTATTAATTTTTTTAAGTCTAGTATTAGGTAATGCTAACATATTCTTTTGTCTAGTATTTACTGAATGAATATCACTGTTTTTACAAAACAAATGTCTATTTTTATGGACATATAATATATTCTCGTAAATATATTGCGACGCAACAGTCATAATACCAATTTCTTTAAATTTTTCTCTCAAAGAGTCTCTCATTTTAAGATTATAAATTGCTCGAATAGCCCTCTTCTGCAGCACAAAAATAGTCTGAATGTCGGCAGCATTTCCCCACAGCAACAAGCCATACGACATTACACTATGAAAATAAGCAAAGTATACAAGTCTTGCTGTATCAACATCGGTCAGCTGACGTATTTTCCATACAGCGTAGGCTGCAGAACTAAGTCTCTTCGACAATTTATCAATATGTGGGCCCCACTGAAGCTTAGAATCTAAAGTAATACCAAGAAATACAACGGTGTCCACAAGGCCCACATTGTTATCCTTTATGTTTACAGTGGTCTGAACCTCTCTAACATTAGGTAAGAAAAATTTTATACATTTAGTTTTCCCTTCATTGAGGGACAAATTATTCATATTAAACCAGTGAACTATTCTTGAGATAGAATTATTTACATCGTCATTAATTTGCAATCCTCTTTTAATTTTAAATAAAAGTGAAGTATCGTCTGCAAATAATACTATCTCATGCCTGTCTTGAACATAATTAGGCAAGTCGTTAATATATATTAAAAATAGAAAAGGACCAAGAATCGAACCCTGCGGAACTCCCATTTTAACCGAGGAGCCCTGAGATCTCTTCCCATTGACATCTACCTTCTGAATCCTCTCAGTCAGATAGGAGATGAGTAGATCCAGAACAGTATCGTGAAATCCATAGTAGTGTAATTTCCTGATCAAAGTTTCATGATGGACGCAATCAAACGCCTTGGACAAGTCACAAAAAACGCCCAGCGCATCATGTGAGTCCTCCCAGGCCTCATATATATGTTGTACTAACTCAACACCAGCATCGGTTGTTGAGCGACCCTTCCTGAAACCAAATTATTTACAGTGTAGAAGATTATTCCTGTTAAAATAGCTGAACCCTGCGGAACTCCCATTTTAACCGAGGAGCCCTGAGATCTCTTCCCATTGACATCTACCTTCTGAATCCTCTCAGTCAGATAGGAGATGAGTAGATCCAGAACAGTATCGTGAAATCCATAGTAGTGTAATTTCCTGATCAAAGTTTCATGATGGACGCAATCAAACGCCTTGGACAAGTCACAAAAAACGCCCAGCGCATCATGTGAGTCCTCCCAGGCCTCATATATATGTTGTACTAACTCAACACCAGCATCGGTTGTTGAGCGACCCTTCCTGAAACCAAATTATTTACAGTGTAGAAGATTATTCCTGTTAAAATAGCTTTGCATTTGCTCCAACATTATTTTTTCAAAAATTTTACTAAAATTAGGTAGCACAGAAATAGGTCTAAAATTACTGGGGTCTGATGTGCTACCAGATTTATGTAATGGAATAATTTTACTCAGTTTCATTAAATCAGGAAATACACCACAGTCAATGCAATCATTAAAAATACTAGCCAGTATTGGAGCTATTGTCTTAATTACAGATTTGGAGATATCAACAGAGTTGCCCCACAGATCCACGGTTTTCTTTTTATTCAGAGTTTTAAATGACTTTATTAAGTCGTTTGCACTAATATGATCAAATTTAAATGTATCACTACAAGTTTTTACATGATCTTTTAAAATAGATTCAGCAACGGTATGGGATGAATCCAACGATTTTGTGATTGAAACTGGAATGTCAGTAACGAACTTTTCAAATTCTGTAGCTACTTCAGTGTCTACTGTAATTTTGTTATTTAAGCAAAAATCACCGTTATTATTTTTAACCCTTCCAGTTTCATTATTTATTATATTCCATGTTGTTACAACTAGTTGTTAAACTGTTGTAATAACATAAGTTACAACTAGTATACATACTATTTAAAATGCAATCTTTTGAAGTTTTTAAAAGCTGAATATTTAAAATCATATATTTAGAAATCTAATATCATAACTTCTATCAATCTAATGTTACTAAATCGGAAACTAGATCACAAAAGAACACAAAAAAACCAAACTACTGAATACCCGTGCTAGGTAAAAAATTTGGACAATTCAAAAGAGCTTTCTATTAAGTCATATTTGAATAATAGGACATTACTGCAGAGGCCGGGAATTTAGGGACAGCCGGACGAGTAATGCTTTCAATAATTAGGAGTCCTGCAATCCCATTCCCGCCGAGGTATGTATAGTGCTTTTCTCAATAATTGCGAGGAAATAATGAAAGACGTAATACTGGAATAAATTATGAAATTCAGTGTAACAATAATACCATATAAATAAAAACCTTTCATATTAAAATATTGTTTAATGTTGTCTATTTATTCAAATATAATTGCTGTGATCTTCGTATAATTTAGCTTTATGATCTGTAAATAAGACAATAGTAGGTACCTAATAATAAGCTTCCTCTCTCTTGTTCAGCGACTGTGTGCCCAACACGGGTCCATAATGATCTTATTTTTTGTGAACCACCTATTTTACACATTATGGTATGTAATAAAGATTTTGAATTAAATTGAATTGGAAATAAATAAGTATAATATGAATAAAAAACAAATCAAGCAATTAATGAATTATAGTCGCCTAGCATTTAATACATAATACTAATACTTTTTAATTTTCAATTAGTGCAAAGGAAACAAAGCCAGCCCAATCATATTTTACGCAAAAAATGTAATACTCCAGATTATGACTGTTTTCTCTCGCAACGAAATTAAGCATATTTTCGTGTGATTTTATACCAACATTTTAATAAAATTGTTGTCATATTCATATAAAACGTGTCTCATAATAACTCCCCATAAAAATTATAATATTCATTTAACCGAAAGGAATGTGTCAACTTTAATAACTTGTCTTAGGAATCGAATTTAATGGTTGGCACTTTTGATAGTTTAAATAAAATTAAATATTATAATTTTTAAGGGGAGATATGAGACACGTTGTATATGCTCGAAAAGTGCATTTTTTATAATGTGGTAGCAATTGGCTGTATGATAAGTTACATAATTCAAGTTATAGATAAATTAAAAAACATTGGAGCAGCGGCCAAAAATGCATTTTCATACTTACTTTCCTTGCCTAGACTGGTAAAGTAATGCATGAGCCAAGAATTACAAACTTTGTGTCTTCTTTTTACTACAATAATGCCAACTTTTCCGAGCATGTTTGAGAAAAGAATATTTCGATTTTAAAACAACTTCATCTTGTATAGCGCCTGAGCAAGACAACCCCAGTAAAGGGACTTTATACCGTATTACCGTCGCGTTATTTGGACCAGCAATGCGCTAGTAATTACTCTGGTCCTCATTACTCATTAGCATCCACAGTCCTTAAATATACTTAGCCGTAGCGTAGATGGAGTTTGTTTTTCTTTAGGACTTAGGTGTGCGGCTCACGAAATTCTTTCGTTTTCAGATAATGTGGCTTACTCTCCTCTGGGTAACTTTTCTGGTCGCTTCTTTCATACTGTACTACCGGCAGCAGTGTCTGACGTTCAAACGGCGAGGTTTGAAGTATGTGACCCCATTTCCATTACTTGGCAACATGACCACTATCGTGCTGGGCTTAGAGCATTTCACGGACTACTTGAAGAGGACTTATAACAAGTTCCCAAATGAAAGGTAAAATAAGATAATCCTGTTGAAAATCTTTAATTCAATTCAATTCAATATCTTTTATTCAAATAGGATTGTAACAATCTCTTTTGCACGTCAAAGCAGGTACGCCATTGGTTCACAAGTATTCGATGAAGATATGAGCTTATTTAGTAATGAGCGTAATTTTGTAGTTTCATTCCCTGTGCACTCTTTAAAATTAAAGTTTTCTAAATCCGGATTATTAGCTACCAAAGTGTAACCTTTGGTTTCTCGTTTCCTTATAGGTATTAATAAAAAAAGTGGCATCTATAGTATTTCCCTAAACTAAGTATTTCATTTCATGAACATACGAGAGAATAGGCTCCATTAACTATATTTACACCACACGAAATTTTTGAGTTTGTAACAAAAGCTACATATTTTTTTCATCAGATTTATTGGAAATTTCGAGTTCATGACACCTGTGCTGTTCATCCGAGATCTTGATCTTGTCAAACAAATAGCCATCAAGGACTTCGAGCACTTCCTTGACCATAGAACAGTTGTGGATGACAAAGTAGATCCGTTTTGGGGCAGGAACCTGTTTTCATTAAAAGGTAAATCATCAAAATCACCACAGCTCATATATGTCCCCATCGAGGGGCTAGGGGGCGAGTCTAGTCTATGTTAGGATGTTTAGATCTTAGTCAACCACGCTGGCCCAGTGTGGATTGGCCGATTTCACGTACACCTTTGAATTTTTTAGCAGATGTATGCAAGTTGCCTCACGATGTTTTCCTTCACCGTACGGACAAATGTATATATGAAAATCGAAAAACGAAAAACACATGAGTTCATGGCAGGATCGAACTCCGGACCTCCTAATTAAAAGGCTGAATCCACAGCACCACCGACACTCGACAATCTTCAAAATACTTAGGTATAATTACTTGCATTGATACGAGCTGCAACCACGGCATTGTCGCTAGGGTGAATTTTAGATGTATGACTTACTAGCTGTACCCGGCATGAGTTGCAATGCCACGTAAATGCCTTTTTTTTTGCTAGGAACCCTCTCGGGTGTCCCCATAACACTCTACCAAAGTTTCATTACAATCTGATGAATGGTTTCGGAACGTATAGAGGACAAACAAATATAGTAATACATTGATTTTTATTTATATAGAAGATTTATGACTGTATTACTCTCCTCTAAGCAGTATTTAAATTAAAATTTCCTAACTGCGTGGATCTGAATTGGTCCTGTAAACCTAACAATGTACCAAATAATATTTGAGAGGCTTATGTAAGTGATATCTGATCTCAACATAGGTAGTCGTAATGATAAATCTTACAACGGAGAGCCTACAGAACACAGAATTTGTGTGTTCTGAGGCAAAGCCTAGACTGAACCAGTCGCTGTGTGTAAAGGGTCTTAGTGGTTGAAGCCATAATATGTTTAAGAAGTAGAGGTTAGGTTTGCCATGAGATAAGATTTTATTCTGTGGGACGTCAAAGACAATATACGATCTGATAAAGGTTGTGGGAGGCTCTGCCTGCAACCAACAGGGTTGCAGGCAGTGCAGGACTGGTTGTTTGGGATATTCTTTGGGAGGACCTATGTCGAGCAGTGGGCGTCTCTCGGCTGATATGATGATGAACCATGCAAAGCAAACATACCACCGTAATATCAACCTCTTGAGAATAATTTTAATGCAAGGAATCAATATAATGTCTTTGCAAGGAATGTTCCCAATAAGGGACTATAAAGTATTAATTCTATTAAATTATCGGGATAAAAGTATCTAATAAGTAAAATAATAACTGTTCCATATTTTTGTCCCGCAGGACAGGAATGGAGAGATATGCGTTCAACTTTGAGCCCAGCGTTCACTAGTGCCAAAATCCGAAACATGGTGCCGTTCATGACAGAAGTAGGGGAACACATGGTGCGATCAATCAAAGCACAAATAGATGAGTCTGGTTGTAAGTTTGAAGTTAATAATACCTACTACAATAAGTCCGAGCAAGCTCCTGCCGCACCGCCGCGCCGTCTACGGCATAGCTGTAGCAGTAGGTGCACCTTTGTGGGCAATTATCGTATCCTCTGCAATTACCCTAAATATTTGGGAAGGGGTTAGCTTAGTCGGACAGACATCGGACTGGGAGAGATGGCCCTGATCTCGTCGCCCATTTGAGGGCCACAAACGAGCATTAACCTCTTTAGGCGAAGTTCCAACTTATTTATACTGCAAAGCCTAGCTCCAGAGGGTGGCCTCCAATAAGGGGTAGAGAGATTCTGGAGACAGGTTGAGCCTGATATGGATTTAAACAAGCGGAATAGCTAATGGTGGACTAGAGTTCTATAGCATACTGAAGTAGCACTAGTCAGATGAGGCCTTTGGAATCGTAATAGATTAGGCTGTAACGGGGTGCTATATCTTTTTCATTGCATTCCCGCCTAACCTGACTGCGTTTTGATTTTATATTTGGCATAATTCTTTCTTTTCTCCCGTCACTTAATTACGGACATCATGACGCCAAGAAATCGTGATGGCGCAGTCAATATAAATTATAATATTTCATCATCAATACTGATCATAAAATCAGTCAATATATTGTAATCGGTGCCCTAATATCTTACAAAATTATAGGCACTTAAGAGTAAGTTTTATATACTTTGGTATATTTTATATTATTATGTAAAAGTTAATATTTTTTGTGGCAACATAGTATATTTTTCTCGACTGCCTTTTTTTACTATATTATTGTAACCGGAAAAATATGAATCAGTGACTTGATCTTTGGTGCTTTATTTTACGACCCTACTGACCCACTGCATTCCACCACCTCACCATGTTATACTGGCGCCCAATGTGGGACCTTAAAAAGGCGAAATTCATCAGATATTAATCGATTTTTGGAATATTGGATAATTATTTAAAAATTCAATCAATCATTGTACCTATAAGAACCATAAAAACGTACGATAGTTAAAAGTAACTGAATAGATATGGAAGTATATTTGATGACATTAATGAGTTTTTACAGTTACTTTGCCAATTTTTTTAAAATTCTGTGTGGATATTCTGTTTTTTCTTCCTTTTTTAGTCTGCAGTTATTTTTGTATAGAAGAATAAGAAATCGTTTCTTCACACTGGAAGCTCAAATCTTTTCGCCAGATTATGAACTGGCCTGGTCTCAATTGCTATGTTACATAGCAATTGATATAACTATTTTTTATTATTATTTTGAAATACTTAGCCAGTTCTAGGGTCTTCACAATCGAGAATAAACTGTCTTTTCGTATAGAACACAAAGAACAGCAATTTATGTGGGATGACATAAGTCACGTCGCCTATTCATTCTTTAGCGAATTCTTGTATATATAGTGACTTAGAATCTACGGATTTGTAGACTACGCTATGATTGCAATATATTATATTTAAAGATAATTACTATTATTATATTATCACATCACTCGGTTGATGCCGAAGCTAAATAAACTTTTATTGTTACAGCGGATTCTACAGTCGTCGAAACGAAAGAAGTGACGATGCGATACTCCAATGATGTTATCGCGTCGTGCGCCTTCGGCCTGAAGGTGGACTCACACGCTGAGCCAGATAACGCGTTCTTCACCATGGGCAAGGATGTCACGAGTTTCAAGTGGCGGCAAATCGTCGTGTTCTTCGCATATAACTCTTTCCCTAAGCTTATGTCGGCGAGTGTCTTTATTATAATCTTCGATAGTTAGGATAATCGCACTGTACCTGATGGAAAGTGCACTGAATCTTCCCGATCATAAGGCTAATAAGCGTCGAATTAGACGTGACATACCGTTATTCCTGTTTAATTTATGTTTGCAGTCAGTGAGTAGTTTAATATGAAAATGTTATAATATGTAAAACTTAATTTTCATGAGAACCTATCTTCAGGTGTCAATTTTATAATACTGAGTATTAAGTAGGTACCAAAATGTAGTTTGTGCAAACAGAAAACTATAACAACATTAAAACAAAAGCAAAAAAAACTTCACCTCAGGCAAGATTCAAACCTGCGTCTTCAATATATCGTGTTATACCATGACCACTACGCTACCCAACACGAACGAAATTTGATTGTATTGATCAATATGAAAAAATGTATTGATCTCATTTTACTTTGTTTAGCAAAAGTTAGCGTAATTCACTGAATTGAAGAAAATGCAATATCACTAATGAAAAACTTGTTAGTTAATAGGTACAGTTAAAATTTCACTCAGGTTAGGTAAGTCCTCGGTGACTTAGTACGGTATGTTTAAGACTCGAATACTGCCTGAGGTATATTTTTTTACTATGGATTATAGCGCTGTCGGTTATCTATTAAGCATTTTCAAAAAAATTAAACTAGTAAATTACAAATCCTTAAAAGAACTTGACTAAATTGTTTATTATTTCATTACAGATGTTAAAATTGAGCGTATTCAATAAAGCCACAGTGAAATTTTTCAAGGCTCTCATATCTAAGACGATGAACGAGAGAGAAACGAAGAATATTGTTAGACCAGACATGATTCACTTGCTGATGGAAGCTAAGAAAGGTAATTAAATTAGGTCGATATGCTATGAAATCAGAATTTTACAACGAAACGTATTCATCCAATACCAGAGGCAGTCTGTGTGTTGGAATCCTCTAACTTACTAAGAGATATCTCTTACTTAACCTATTAAAGAGCGTCGGTGGCGCTGTGGGCTCAGCACTCGCCTTCCAATCGGGAGGTCCGGGTTCGAGACCGCCATGTACCAATGTGTTTTTCGTTTTCGAATTTCATATGTACATTTGTCTGACGCTCCTACGGTGAAGAAAAACATCGTGAGGCAACCTGCATACATCTGCGAAGAAATTCAATGGTGTATGTGAAGTCGACCAATCCGCACTGGGCCAGCGTGGTTGACTTAAGGCCTAATCACCCTAACATAGGGTAGGCTCGAGTCCCTCGGTGGGGACTTATATGAGCTGCGATGATAAACCTATTTCTGCCGCAAATCGATACTTGCATTGGTGTGATCTGGTTTTCACAGTACTGTGACTATACGCCACAAGTTGGCAATGTACACTATGATCCTTGCAGGGCTTGTATGCTGACGAATTCTACAAGAACATCATGTGCTATAGATTACTGTTTGCACATACCATCAGGTGGGCAGTTAGCTTTTTTGCTTAGTTGTATTAAAGAAAATTCAGAGAGGTGGACGACTACATGTCACGGTCAACGGTTCCTCAAAAATAATTTTGTTTAATTGATTCTTTGTGATAAATTATTTATTTCTTATAATCAACATTATCACCTTATTATAGGGTAGGCTCAAGCCCCTCGGTGGGGATGTATATGAGCTGTGATGAATCAACATTTTTTCCTATATTTATACTTCAAATGTCAAAGTTGATAGTGGAAAGTCATCTGTAGAAAGAAGAAAATGCACTTTCTATAAAAAAGTAATGAAAAAATATTATTTATAGTTTAATGTAACCGTACAGAAAAATAGCAAGGTCAAGAACAAATGGCATTATGCGTAGTCTATTGGTTGAGCATAAAAAAAGCGATAAACATAAAATTTACAAGTCACCAGACAAAAGTATACACATACACATTAAAAAGATAACAAAGGCATAATATCATAATCATCTGATAAAGCACTTATTTCTGAAGAGTCATTTCCATCAATCAATATCAATTTATCAGTATTTTAATATCGTAAGCAATGATAGAGAGAATTAGTAAACAAACAATATTTAATGAGTCATTATTATAAATATACGACACAATTGCAGGCACGGTATAAATGCAGACAAATTTTAAAAATCCCTTACTTTGAAGTTTAAGCTCCACTAACCAGTGTGACTAGCAATCAGAGCGTGTCGTGATAGCTTTAGTACGTTTCGACGGCCAGTTGCTTCTTGTTCAGTCTCCTCACCACGAGCGCCCAAAACATATTGAGAGGAAATCGTACAGGCCGTTTTTCCATACAAACGTAGTCCCCTATTTCCTTCCTGGATAATGGCACTGGTTGCTCTATTTTTTCCTATAAAATCAATGGCCACTATGAGCATGTTCCTATGATTTCCTTTTTTTTATTAAGTTAATTATTAAGAGATATTAAACCTTCATAAACCCAAAAAAAATCGACCTAATTTTCTGCTGTATTCAAACCTCCAGCAAACAAATTGAACAAGCTTATATTAAAAAAAAAAGCAAAACATACAAACACAGTAAAAGCCTTGGATAAATTTTTAACTTAAAAAGTAATTAAATAGGTCAATTTTTCGCAGAGAAAACAGGGGACTACAAAACGTATATTTTGTGTACTTTTAGTAGGTATTTTCGGTCTGAGCTGCAGTTGTCCCTATCGCGCTTAGTTCAGTTGTTCGGGCACATAGCGCGACAGCAATACTTTTTACAAAGACCTATTTTTGAATTCTCTCGACCTTGGTGTTTCCTCTTAAAACCGCACCGAGAGCGAGAAGGCGCTATACGCAGCAAGAGCGGTATCTCTGTTTCAATATTGTTTTAACCTTGCTATAACTGATCATTGTAAGCCCCCTGCACGCATTAAAAATACTGGTAACTGGTAACATGCATGCTCACTCCTCAACTATAATCCGCTCTGTTTCACGCGCGATTCTGACTTGAAAAGGGTCTGTGACCACTGACGACTTCATCGTGGCTGTATGTAACAGATGGTTTCACTGCCATTGTTATTGGCTCAGAATATCCTAATTGACATTAAAACTAAAAGTATTTTTATTTTGTTATATTTTTTTAGGACAGCTTTCGTACGATGAGAGGACCAAAGATACAGCTGTTGGATTCGCGACCGTCGAAGAATCAGATGTGGGCAAGCAGAAAACAGTTACAGGTTATAAATTATAATCAAATCCTAGATGTATTGATATTCGTCGCTAACAATGACATTTAAGAGGCTGACAACTCGAGCCCCACTTAAAACGTTGTTTAGCAAAACCTATTTAATATACCGTAGTAAAAAAATATGTTACTCTTGAAAACACTTTTTGAGAATATCCATGCCCCAAAACAAATTTAAATCAAAATTTCTCGTTTAAAAAAAATGCCAAAGGCACCCATCGAAAACAGCTTCCATAAGAAAATCCGAGTTATTTAACAAAGGTAATTTAATAATTTTCAGAGAATTAACTCGTTACACTTAATTTGATAATATTGATGTTTTATTTCCGCAAATAAGTTACTGGTTTCTCTAAAAAAATATGTATTTTAATTTTTTTGCTCAATTTCAATAACGCACCGCACCCGTAATCCAGTACAAATCATGTCTCAAGGTCGTTGAGACATCACCAACCATAGCTACATGCTAACTTTTCGGTTATGATGCTCGAATCAGGGTCGATGTTTTTTTCTTTAAAAAAAGAATCGTAATATATGCATGCCGGACCTGTGATTGTATTACGCTGTACGAAATTTTCGACTCTTGGAATGTTTTCCCTTACATCTACTCCTTATGCGTACTCTCCCCCTCGCCTCACGCCAGCTCATTGGTGTGCGAACTCCTGCAGCCGTTTGAAATTCGCCTCTGAACAGACCAGATCCGCAGGGTATAGTCCGATAAGGAATATCGTCGCATTTCTCATCCATCAGCCATCATGCAGCGGACACTCCCACATTATGTAAAGATCGTCCTCCTACGGTAGGTTCTAATAAATATGAGGATACTCGTATAATTAAGCGCACTAAACAACACCAATACCGAATGTGGAAGAACATTTCTCAACTGCAAGAAATGGGCCATCTTATATCGTAGCAATGTTTGCAGAACTTGATTGTATTACCTTTGCAATTTTTGTCAGTTCATTGTAATTCATCTTCTAGCTAAAAACTGTTCTTACTTGTAAGCCCTCAGTTACTCTATTAGAACGACGACTCAATTTTTGTCAGTTCATTGTAAGAAATTCAAATTACTTAAGCTATCATTTTATATCATTTTACTGACATTGAAACTTTGTTTTCTACCAGATTGGTCCGAAGATGACTTAATAGCTCAAGCCTTGATATTTCTCTTGGGTGGCCTAGAAACAGTATCGTCAGTGATTACTTTCGCCCTGCACGAGTTGGCCATAAACCCTGATGCGCAAGAGAGGCTGGTAAAGGAAATCAAGGAATACCACGAAAGAAACAAAGGCGCCCTGGACTTCAACACTCTGCAGAGTATGGTCTACATGGACATGGTTGTATCAGGTGCATTAAATTCTCTTAATAACTTTATTCCAGTCCTTAAGGCTGACCTTCACTCTCAAAGCAAAGGGAAATTGGGAAAAGAAATAGAGCTCAAACTGAGGACGAATTGAAAGAGTTAAATAAGATTGTAGAATATTCTTGATTGTTAAAATGTTGTAAACGAGCAAAATGACAATTTTCATATGCTCAAAGCATAATGTAAGATACTTAGGTTTACTTTGATCATTTTAGTTATTTTGATAGCACTATTTATTACTAATATACAGCCTAAAAGCTTAATTCCTAGTTATTGGGGCAGAAAATCTTTTTTGCTAAGCACTGATGCACCAGTGCACTATTACTCACTTAAAAAGTACAGGCGTTTGCAAAAAATGACGTGAATTCTAGTGTTTATTTTTAGTATTTTAGTTTTAATTCTTGTTATTTCTTGTTGTAAAGTTTTAAGAATATTAATTTTTATATATTCATTTAAGTAATGAGTTGATAAATTGTTATTTATAAAATTTTACGTTTCATCGAATTCGAGTTATCTGCTTTTAAATAAACTTCAAAATACACGAATGGCGAGATTAGCGAGTGCTTGCGGTTGAGTTACCAATTTTTTTTGTTTCGTCGCATATAGATAGGATATTAACACTGTTTATTTGTCACAGAGGTGCTGCGGCTGTGGACGCCAGGGTTCATGATTGACAGGCGTTGCATTAAGGACTACAATCTTGGCAAGCCCAACAAGGAAGCTAAAGAAGACTATATTGTAAGTAGTATTTATGTATTGATAATGGTTTGAACAAACCTACGACTTCGAGACGTCGCATTGGCTCGAGTTACTTTTACTATCCTAAAAGTAATGTCTAGAATATATCCTAAAAGCGTAGTTTTTGAGGACCTAAAAAGTCTAGAAATATTAAGTAAAACCTATGAAAATCATAATCATATGAATCATATGAAATTAGAATTAAAATCGGCTTAGAAATACCTTAGATACAAGCATTTTAAGCTGCGAATTTGGAAGCGATTAGACAGAGAGACATCAACCGTGACGTCATTGTTGAGTACCGACATTTAGAGGTAAGATATCTAGTGCCTCAGTTGTCAAGAAGTCCAAGTGAAGCCTGTTTACAACTTTGGTCTTAAATTTCTTAGCTATATTGATCTCCTTTATTATTTGGCAAGCCAAAGTATTCCTTATTCCATTCTCACTGTTAATAACTACGTATTAACAGTGATGAAGTGATGAGTGATTCTCACTGTTAATAACACCCAATTTAGAAATCTTTACAGATTTCTTGAAAATTGGTTAAGAATAAAGCACACCTATGATTTTTATATAGAACTTTGCATTTTCTTAAAAAATGCTAAATAAATTGAAAAATTAATAAAATCTATAATAATTTCGTAAATAAATTGAAAAATTAATAAAATCAATAATGAAAAATTCGATCTCGGGCGGGATTTGAACCTGCGTTTCCAACATACCGCGTCGACTAGACCTCTCGGCCACCGAGCTCTTACCGCCCTAACAAAATGTTTAACTCTTTTATTTAATTATTACAATCCATAACAATTATTACATTGTGTCGGACATAAAAATTATAAATTTAATTCAAAAATTGTCTAAACTTAAATATAAAAATAATTTGTTGAACATTAATCAAAATAATTACTCAGTCAGTACATATATAACTCCTATATCCCAAAATCTTATTATACCCAAAATCCAAAATATATAAATTTAAAACAATCCCTCAAAATTAAACTTTTTTTTCTATCTAACAATCCTGTCACTTATACAAGCTGTTTACTTTCAAACTTATGTCCGCCTTATAGCTATTAATGTCATAGTACGATTTTTCTAACAGAAAGGCCTTCAGCCACCCTTTAAACAAATAGAGCGACTCCGCACTTTTAATACTATTTGGTAACATATTAAATAGTACTACTGACTGATAATTAGCGCTGTGCCGGAACACTTTAAATTTAGGTATAACATCCATTTGGATTGCTTTCCTTCTAATGCTTTCCCGGTTATATCGTTCCTCTGAGGACTCACGTTCAAGGAGATGCTTCTTACAATCACTCACCAAAACCATAAGATATAAACATGGGACAGTTAGTAAGCCTAAAATTCTGAAATGCTCCTTACAGAATTCCCATGGTGGAATCCTTAAAATTGTCCTGATTGCCCTCTTTTGAATTTTAAAAGCCTCACATTGTAGTCATAACTATTGCCCCAGCATTTAATGGAATACCGTAGCCTTGACTCCACCAATGAGAAATACAATGTCTTCAGTTGCGATAAAGTCAGTTCATCCCTAAGACTTCGAAGAGCATAGCATGAAAAGTTTATCTTCTGCCTAATGGATTCAAGCTCACATTTACAGTTCAAGAATGAGTCCACGTTAACCCCCAAGAATTGAACTGAATCCACAAAGCTTACCGAATCACTGTCCAAAAGAGCATCAATGCTATTTTTGTGTTTCACATCTGTTTTAAAAATGATGACCTTTGTTTTAGCAGAGTTAAGCTTAAGGTTATTAGAATCAAACCAACAGACATGAATTCAAGTTTTCAGTCAACTCCTCTAAATCATGGTCAGAAACAACTGCACTTGTATCATCAGTATACATTATTAGATTAGCATAAGGAAAGCAATTACAAGCACAAGCAATAAGGTCATTTGTAAAGAGAATATATAATATAGCAGCAAGTACTGAACCTTGTGGAACACCTTTCGTAAGTCTTTTTGCCTCTGAACGCGTCTTAAATTTATGTACATTGTTAATACTTGCTATCTCTATGAATTGATATCTATTACTAAGATAAGACCTAATCAATTCCAAAAACTGTCCGCGTATTCCATAATGCTCTAGTTTATGTAAAAGAAGCTCATGGTTTACCATTTCAAAAGCAGAGCTTAGATCTAAAAATACTCCTGCCACCTTTCTTCCACTATTAAGTCCTGTTGTGACATCTTCAACTAAGGTGTCTATAGCATCTTTTGTCCTTTTTCCTTCTTGATATCCAAATTGCCTAGGGTGTATAATTGAGTGGTAATGAAGATGTTTCACAATAGATTTTTTGAATAGTTTTTCGAAAATTTTTGCTATTGAAGGCAAAATCGATATAGGCCTGTAATTAAGAGGATCCGAGGTAGAAACTCTTTTATGCACAGGAATGACCTAAGCCATCTTCAGCTCTTGTGGAAAACATCCTGAATCGTAACATTGGTTGAAAAATTGAGATAAAGTTTCGGCAAGAGTTGTTCGATATTGTTTTTTATAACTGTGAATGGCATATCATCGTCACCAGCTGAATCTTTCGATTTCATGTTTTTAACTACATTTGTTACGTCATGCGGTGTCACATACTGCCATGAAATCTTTTGCTCCACTCTTTTGACATTTCCGAGTAAAAGACTCAATGTCCTGTTTACATTCGAAGAGTTTGCAAAATTTCGGTTAAAAATCCTTGAAAAGATTTCAGTAACTCTTTATGGATCATTCGTAACTTCGTTTTCTATCTTAAGGGAAATTTTATTTTGTATTCTAATTTTTTCGTTATTTCGTAGTCTATTTACAACTTTCCAGATCGATTTCTTGCTGTCAGAAGCTTTACAAATTTTGTTTGTAAGCTTACGTTTTGATTCTGAAGTTATATTGCTCAGAATATAAATTACTTATTAGCATCTAAATATCTATATTTTAGACATAAAAACTACCTCAAGCATTTTTAACTTTTTTTGACTAAATTATACTAATTTACAAAAAATCAAAACGTACAAACATAGATTAAGGTATACTTCATCTAATAAGACTAAAAGTGTCTAATTTCGTAAAGGTTTAGGGGGGTAAAACCGTTATCGCCCGAAACATATTTCAATGTGAAATGTAGGCACTTGCCTCGGACTTTCAACTCTAAGCAGTGTGCAACAAACTGCATTTTTGAAAGTGCATACTCGAGCCATGAATTGGTTTTTCACAGTCCCCTAAGGGTACCCCGCTTGCCATATTGTCATGTTGCCAGTAACTTCATAAAGTATCGAATTGTACCGTGTTATATATGAGCAATATCGATTCGTTTGATATTTTTTAATTACAGCTTCATGTTTTTTTTAACAATTTCTTAAATTGTTAGATGCAAATAAAAAAGGATATCTTACTTTTAAAATAAATATTTCTTAAGTCATTTACCAATAAACATCAATAGGAATCCTAATGCCATCCCATTCCTTCTAATCAGATTCGTAAAGGCGAGGGGTTAATATTCCCGGTGTGGGCGTTCCACCGGAATCCGGACTTCTTCCCCGACCCAGACAAGTTCGACCCGGAGCGTTTCGCAGAGGAAAACAAGGGGAAAATGAATGCTAACGCGTACTTACCCTTTGGAGCGGGACCGAGGAATTGTATAGGTAATTTTAATTTTTTTATTAAATAGCAACATAATCAAAGTTAAGAGTCATCATCTTTCACAATACCCCTACTACTGGGAATGGGCCGTCTGAAAAATGATCATGAAAAATGATCGATCAATTGCACCTACTTCAAAATAAAAAATGTGACGTTGGTATTCTTGACTTTTTGTGTTTTTGAAGTCGGTTTTTATTGTTTGTCAAATACCTATTTTGTTTCTTACAGGTTCACGGTTTGCTCTGTGCGATGTAAAAGCTATATTGTACCAGATTCTCCTGAATCTCGAGGTATCACCGACTGAGAACACAACTATTCCAATAACGCTGGAGAAATCCTCCTTCAACCCACGCATCAAAAATGGCCACCACCTTAAGTTTAGGATAAGGATATAAAACTGCATTTTATGTAAGTTGCGTTAGGATTGCCCTTTGGATTTTGAAATTGTACTTTTTATTATTAATAATAAAAGTATTGTTAATTTAAAGGAAAAAGCTTACTTCCTAATATAGACGAAATGATACGGGCGGTTTTTTGTATATTTCATAGGTAAGATACGGTCCGAGCTGCAGTTGTCTCTATCGCGCTCAGATCGATTGTTCGGGGGCACGGCGCGACAGCAATACATTTTACAAATACCTTTTTTTTGAATACTCTCGACCTTAGTGTTTCTTCTTAAGCGTAACCAGGAGATTAGGTAGTTCGTAATTATAAAAGATAGAAAAAATATTTTACAAAAAATAAAAACCGACTTCAAAAAAGTTAAAAATAATATAAGATATAGGCACAGACAACATCACACTTATATTATATCGAAGTCGGTGCCAAACGATGATCCCCTAGAAAATCTTAAAATTTGTCACCGACTTCAATATAGAAGTGTGATGTTGTCTGTGCCTATTCTTATATTATTTTTAAGTTTTTTGAAGTCGGTTTTTATTTTTTGTAAAATATTTTTTTATTTGTAACTTTTTTTATTTGAAGTGGGTTAAAAAGTCGGTTAAAATTCCCTATCTCAAAAACTACTGAACCGATTTTGATGAAACTTGCAGTATTCCCTAAGTTGAACAATACCTAGTACAACAAAAAAATGAATTACTTAAATCGGACTTGTAGTTCCGGAGATACATACATACACTTTGAATTTTTTAAATAAAACAAAAACAAACATAATATACGAAAACTGGGCAGTTCTGGAAATATTACATACGTACGGGTCGAATTGATTACCTCCTTTTTTTTGAAGTCGGTTAAAAAGATTAACTAATCTTCATATTGTTTGCGGACTCGAAATCACAAACGACCCAGCACGCGCGCACTGACCGCATCTCCCGATTTGGCGACCTCACTTAGGCGCAGGAATTAAAATAAAAGAAGATGCCTTGTTGCTTTAACTTTGTCATTTGTACTATTTTTAATGCAAGAAATATTAAATAAATAAAAGTCTTAATTCGATTCTCGAACTATGTTTGATATAGTCAGATAAATTATTCATATAGTCCGATAAAGTCGCTGGCTAAAATAATGTTAGTTACGGTATGATTTTGTATTTGAAAACGACAAATTATAAGTTGTTTATGGCCCCGCAGGGTATTTTAAGGTAGATACTGCAACTAAAGCCCGTCACAGACGTAGCTATAATATATATTAATATGAATCATAGCAAGACATATTACAACATATTTTCAATATAAATTTTCGAGTGACCGCACACGCAGCTATAATATATATTTCTATGGCGTCACCAAAATATGTCGACAAATATATCTCGGTATATTTTGGCATATTAGTACCGCAGACCGAGTGAGGGCAAAATATATATTATAGTATAGCTCCCGTCTGTGGTAGTTTGCTATAATAATAATAATAATATAATATATATCTCGATATATTAATATATATTAAAGCTACGTCTGTGACGGCATTTAGCAGCAGCGTGATTGCATCTAAGTACCTATAAATGACCTATTCCTACAACAAGTGCTTGACAAACTACTTACGTGCGATTGCAGTGACTGAAACGCGTCTTGCGTTTGCGGCGATAAGCGCCGCACATACCTATTTTGCGGTTTCGAATCGATGCTGTTTAGTATTTAGAAATTATTATAAATTAAATGTATTTCGCATCAAGAGCGCAAGAAAGAATAAGCGAATGTCTAACGATAATTTTATCTTTACTAATAGATATACTAAGTTCTTTTTTACCTTTTGTATATTAAAAAATTCAAATAACCTCATTCATTGTTTTTATTACCTTTATGTTATACACGGTGTTTCAAAATAACCAATAAATAATCAATTCTTTATTGAATACTCATTATTAAAATGTCCCATCTCTAGCTGTTTATATTTAATGTCAATCAACCCAAAATTGACTATGATTTACATGTTAATTTTGGGTTGAATGACATTACGTATAAACAGCTAGAGATGGGACATTTTAATAATGAAAGAATTGATTTATTTATTGGTTATTTTGAAACACCGTGTATATTTAATTCTTATTGAATGACCAAATTTAGACTAGTATATTGGCCAAAGTAATACTACTGACAGCAATAATGAATAATTATGTAAACTTGATTTAACCCTTAATTAGGCGCGTGGGGTGTCATACACTCCAAATTAAGTTTCCAGATTTATAAGTTTAAGAGTGTATGGAATGAATCATTTAGTTGTGAACGGCTTGGGCACCGAGGTCAGAAAAATCAAGACTGAATGCTCTAAGTACGGCGAAAATGTACGCAGTGACCATATAGGACCATATTATTATATCTGTTAAAATTTCAGCGAGATTACACGAAATAGTAATTTACATTTATTTTGTTTCTTGTTAGTTTATGAATTATTTTAATAACAAACTTAAAAGTTGATTAATATGCGTGTTAAAAATGTGCTCGACAATAAAATTGAATATAGTATTTATTTTATATTTTATTTACTTAATTAACTAACTAATTAAGCGCCCCACGCTACACACCTCGCGCGTCCATTTACGTAACTTTTTAGGCGAGCCTAATTAAGGGTTAAATAAATATAATATGCCACCTTTTCATTATTATAAAGATCGAATTCCAAGCTACATCTACAACTAATTGCTACGATACATCCATCTTTACAACCAACGTTGTGACAGTAGCCGCAAACCGGCACAAACATCGGTTCAACTTGGAATTCCTCCCGTCACCGGACGGTTCATTAGGCAGTCAGCGCTCATTACGCGTGACGCGACCGAGCGCGGGATTAAAAGATAGAAAAAGGTGAAAAATTAGGGCGCATCGGCGAGATTACTTGCTGGATTACCTCCGCGTCATTTATCAACTTCAGCCGAAGCTTGTCGCGGCGTTTGGTCTGCGGGAAGGGCGGAAGCGGGAGAGTTTTAAATATACGAGGGCTGTCCAGAAAGAAAGAGACGTTTTGAAATGACACATTAACAAGGTAGAACAATATGTTTTATTATGTACATTTGACAGCTTAACCCTTTTATTATTTCGACATCATCACCAGTCAAATTTAGGCAGTTATAAATAAATTTACACATAGCGTGGCACAAGTTTTTCTATTCCATGTTTGTATTTTCCATGTTCCTGTGATCGCAGCCATTGGTTAACTAACGCAGCAGGCGTAGCACAGGCTGTCAAGAAATTTGTGATAAGACTCAGTGACACGTACCCCTTGAGGAGCGTCAAGAAATTTTATCTTGTCAGTCACACTAAGGCTGCGTTCCGAAAATCAATAAGAGTCACTATTAGCGCGCTCAAACGCGTCCCGAAATGTTGTGAGCGCGCTAATGTTAGCCGGCATCAAGAGCCACAAGACGTCATCGTTAACGCCATAAGAACTTACGGCGCTAATGCTCTGGAAGGAAATCACTTTATGCGAACTGTCAGTCTGACGTTTGATAATTGTGTTTTCGGTTCAAAATGAATGTACCTGTTTTTACGGACCGAAATCGTAAGCATGCTGATAGCATTTTCAGTGTTCTCTTTAATTTGGACAAGGCGATTATAATCGTTAGCACTGTGAGCGCTGTTATCGGACCGCAGCCTCAATACGGGCCGCCGTGCTACTCTTTAAGACATAGAGATTATGTCACTGAAATTGTGAGATAATGCGTGACTCAAGTCCCGTCTTGGCAGCCCGTGCTACGCCTGCTGGTGTGAAGTTTGGTGTCAGAGCACTGCGTTGCGAGCCAGGCTTTTATGATCATTTATTATAATATACAAATGAAATCACAAACATTAGCAACTTTTTGCTGGAAACTACAGTCCACTTGATTATTATTATCGCTAGTATCCAAGTGTTGTGATTTTTGGTGTGCACCGGGAGGTTGCACATGTTCGGATGGCCGAATGTTTTCATTTAAAATAACTATTATTTGATTTGTATTCAATTGTGGTTTATTTTCTAAGCTTTTAATAAATAATATGTTAATCATAAGTCAACCATGCGGTTCACTAAGAAAATACACAGATCGGTTTAGCTTCTTCTGTTGTCAATATTGTTACTTATAAAACATTTTGTTTTGATACTTTTCAATTAAAAATGTAAGGTTAATTTAATGTACAACCCTTTAATGTCATTATTGCATACAATTATTGTTATATTTAAGGTTAGAGAATTTTTATTTCTTACAAGAATTTTACAATTCACTTATGCAAGAAACTTATACAAAAACAATAAATACTAAACGAGCGTACCTATTAAAATATTTCCCACAAACATCACAATAATGTATTTGTTGAAATACTGGTTAGTTCAGTTTTTGATAGATGTCTACTTTTGTAATCTCTATAGTTGTCTTTAATTTAAAATAAAGCATTCCTTACTATGTCAATACCATGACAACAAGTCTTTTTATTTTAACACGTTATCAGCACGAAAATATAAGGAATCGCTTTTTAAAACTCAGTTTAAAGCATATTAAAAAGTGTTACAATAAATATTGATAACAAATTCAGAAGTTCGGATTTCAATATTTAGAGTTGGTGAATTTTGTCTGCCTATAATTTGTAACTTGAAGAATAAAGAAACGATTCGTATCGATTACAATGGCTACTGGACAAGGAGATTCAGGTAACATTTTTAAGAGATGTCTGAGTGTGAACGGAATAAGCCCGTTGTGTGGTCGAGAAGGTTACTCGACATGGAAATTTAAAATGCGAATGCATCTAATGCACGAGGACCTGTTGGAATGCATAGATGGATATACTAATGACGAAGCTCCACTTAGCGTCAAAATTAAACGTGACCGACTAGCTTTATCGACAATCTGTCTTACTCTTGATGGCCCCGCTATCACTCATGTTAGAAGGGCTTCGAGTGCTAAAGAAGCTTGGGATGCCTTAGCAGCGGCATATGAGGATAAAGGTATGGGACGGAGGTTAGCCCTAGAGCGTCGTTTGTATAGATACTCGCTAGATGATTTTGAGAATATCGAAAGCTATATAAATGCAATACTATGTACAGCTCAAGATCTGCTTGATATTGGTAAGGTCATAGATGATGCTTCGATAGCAGCAATTCTATTAGGAGGCCTGACATCTAGGTATGATCCTCTTGTAATGGCCTTGGAAAATTCCAATATTGAGATTACCTCAGAGATCGTTAAGAGCAAGTTATTAAACGAATTTGCTAAGAGCTCTACTGGTTCTGAAACAGCCTTACGTAGTAATTTCAGACAGAAAAAGTCGTCGACTTCAAAAAGGAAGAAGAATGTTGTCTGTTATAATTGTAAAGAGCCAGGGCATAAACGCCCGGATTGTCCACATATCAAGGACAAGAAAGCTCAAAGCACATCCAGTCGTGACACTACTCTATTGAGTGCATTGAACGTAAGTTCGACCAACACTTTTAACAAAAGATGGATAGTGGACTCGGGAGCGACAACACATATGACTTCGAGGTTGGATTGGCTTGGTAATGCTCAGCCATTTGAATCTGGTAAGGTGACTTTTGCTAATGGTGAAATAGCTAGTAGCAAACTTATTGGTGACGTTCAATTGTGTAATCAAAATATCCGATGTATCAAAGATGTCATTTATGTACCAGATTTAAGAGCGAATTTAATATCTGTTAGGAAAGCTGTTAATAAGAATCTTATAGTTGTTTTTGATAAACAGGGTTGTAATTTTTATAATAATATTGACTTTTCTTGTACAGGAACTCCTGTGTTACATGCTTCGGAGTGTGGTGGATTGTACGCATTAGACGGTACGGTAGTTGATCTACAGGGTGAAATATCAGCTCATAATGTGCACCTTGACTTGTCGCAGTACCAACTTTGGCATAAAAGGATGGGACATCTATGTCGTATAGGTATGCAAAAGTTAAAAGATTATACAGTAGGTGTAGTTTTTGATAAAGTTGACACGGATCCATGCATAGCCTGTGTCGAAGGCAAGCAAGCTAAAAAGCCTTTTAAATCAATATTGTATAAAAAGGCGACAGCACCGTTGGAGTTAATTCATTCTGATATTGCTGGTCCAATGTCAGTTTCATCTTTTAATGGAAACAAATACGTTCTTTATTTGATAGATGATTTTACAAGAATGTGTTTTACTTATTTCATAGATGCAAAGAGTAAGGTTAAAAGTAAAATTTGCGATTTTATGAATTTTATTGAAAGACAGACGAACAAGAAAATAAAAATCTTTAGAACCGACAATGGCACTGAATTCGTTAATAAAGAGTTATCAGACATTTTCGTATCTAAAGGCATTTTACATCAAACGTGTGTTCCATATAATCCACAACAAAACGGTGTTGCGGAGCGCACTGGTCGTTCTGTAATGGAGAAAGTTCGTTCTATGCTTTCAGAAAGTTCTCTACCTAAAGTTTATTGGGAAGATGCTGTAAAGTGTGCCGTATACTTAAAAAATCGATCTCCTCATTGTGCATTGGACGGGGTAACGCCGTTTGAAAGATGGTTTAATAAGAAACCTGATCTGTCCCATGTGCGTATATTTGGGTGCAGAGCACTAGTACATGTGCCATCCTGCCTGAGAGATAAGCTTGATGTGAAAGCCACAGAGCACATTTTTGTAGGATATACAGACGATCCAAATAGTTATTTCTTCCGTAACGTACATAACGCAAGGCGTTTGGTTAAAGGTAGAGATGTGAGCTTTTTTGAAAATAACTTTAGTACTTTAAGACCTTCAAAAGCAGTCGAAACAGTAAAGGTCAGTAGTAATGACATAATACCTCTTGCATCATGTAATTATAGACGAGACATGACGACTGAAGACTTGGGAGAACAACATCAAGGTGATGAGAGCTTACCGTCTGCTATTGAAACAGTAGCTCACCATGAAGAAATACAGCATTTTCAGCCCTGTATTGATGTTGCTGAAACTTCTGTAGTGCCTATGAATTCGCCTGATGCTGAAGATGTTGTTACTGAAAACACAGCTGTTGAGTGTGAGGATATTCCTGAAAGAAGATATCCAGAGAGAGTACGAAATAAACCAAAATACTTTGGTATGGATTTTACGTCCTGGATTGCTACTTCGGTTGAAGATGTTTGTGAAGAGCCTACAACTTTCGCTGAAGCTATAAATGCTGATGACAAACGCAGCTGGCTTTCAGCAATGGAAGAAGAATATAAATCTTTACAGAACATGAAAACTTGGACGTTGGTTGATAGACCTGACAAGAAGGTCATACATTGTAAATGGGTATATAAGTTGAAGAAGGACGCACAAGGTAATGTGAAGAAATATAAGGCACGCTTAGTTGCGAAAGGATATACTCAAGAAGCCGGAGTTGATTACCATGAAACCTTTTCGCCGGTCGTACGCCATTCTTCATTACGTACTTTGTTGGCGTTAGCTGCAGAGCTGGATCTTCATGTACATCATTTAGATGTGGATACCGCTTTCTTATATGGAGATTTAGAAGAGGAGGTGTACATGGAACAACCACAAGGGTTTGTTTGCAGCGGAGATGAAAGTAAAGTGTGTCTCTTAAAAAGGTCATTATACGGCCTGAAGCAGGCACCGAGAGCATGGAACACAAAGTTAAATAGTACTTTGTCTTTAATTGGATTTTCGCGAACACCTTCAGAACCGTGTGTTTACATAAAAAAGTTTGGTAGTAACTATGTCATTTTGGCTGTCTATGTCGATGACATTCTTATATTTTATAAAGACCAAGGACATTTTGAAGTTGTCAAAAATGACTTAAGCAAATATTTTTCTTTGAAAAATCTAGGAAAATTAAGTTATTACCTAGGTCTGAATATACGTAAAACTAATAATGAAATTACGGTTAATCAGAAAACATTTATAAACACGATGTTGAAAAAGTTTAACATGCAAGATTGCAAAAGTGCTAATACACCACTTGCATTGGACAAACAAGAGACGAAGATTGAGCGATTTCATGATAGTCGCTTATATATGAGTTTAATTGGTTCTCTGTTTTACGTGGCAATGAATAGCAGACCCGACATTGCGTATACATTAAGCTATCTGAGCTCATTTAATGCTGATCCTACTATTGGAAATTGGGAAGCTGCGAAGCGCGTATTGCGATACCTGAAAGGTACGTTGGATTACAATATAACGTACAAGAAAACTGGGCGATATTTGAATGGTTTTGTTGACGCTGATTGGGCAAACGATAGTATTGACCGCCGTTCCTATACTGGTTTTGTTTTTCAATTAGCAGGAGGGCCAGTATCTTGGGAATCTAAAAAGCAGCCAACGGTAGCGCTTTCATCGACCGAGGCGGAGTATATGGCACTGTGTTCTGCTGCCAAGGAAGCCGTATTTTTAAGACGTTTCCTTTACGAGGTAAGTGGAATAATAGATATTGTCTCATTGTACGGTGACAGTCAAAGTGCACAAAAAATCGCTACAAATCCTATCCACCACGGCCGAACGAAACACATAGATACAAAATATCATTTTATACGCGAAAAAGTTGCTGACAATGTTATTAAATTACTGTTTGTATCTACTAATGAGTTGGTAGCTGATCTGTTAACAAAACCTTTAAGACGTATCCCACATAAGAAATGTGTAACAATGTTAGGGTTGCCAACATAGGGTTGACACCGATATAATTTATTTTGTTACATTTTTATTTTTACGTTAGCTTTATTTTGTCCTACTATATAGATTAAGGGGGCATGTTGAAATACTGGTTAGTTCAGTTTTTGATAGATGTCTACTTTTGTAATCTCTATAGTTGTCTTTAATTTAAAATAAAGCATTCCTTACTATGTCAATACCATGACAACAAGTCTTTTTATTTTAACAGTATTCAGACATTTTAGTCTAACACTTCCTGTTTAAATATTACAATGTGGCGTTTTAAAAGACAGTATGAATATGGCTGGACTTCCGATTGGTTTGTGTCGGTAAATGCAGGCAGACGTACCGACAAGCTGGGGCGGCTCAAAACATAAAAATAATGTTATTGCTTACCAACTTCCGGATGGTATGCGTCGATAAAGGCGCTGATGATGAAAATCTTACTATTAGTTACCGACATCCATTCGGCATATGTCGACAAAGGCGTAGAGCACTTTGCCGACACATTGTTAGGGCGGGTGAATATAAAATACACCGCCAATCAGTCGGCAGGCCAGTCGATATTTGCTGTTAGTGGTGAAGACTAGTCTCTACAGTGTATTCTTGCTGTTACCTACTTGAATTGTGGTTCCAATAAATAACAGAAGCGACTCCAGTGTTTTATTCATCAAACAAGTAACAATTACAAGGCCTAGCGACCCCAACACAAGGTTAGAACTACATTGAAACATAGACACTGCTCTTTCTGCGTATAGCGCCATCCTGCTCTCAGCGCGGTTTTTGATATTGTTTTGAACGATCATGGTTAGGGGGCTGTTTCACTACGTTATGTAGCAAGGCATGGGTGAATAAGGTATACTTTGTCTAAACACGGTAAAATAGAGATCAATACAGCCAAAATTTACCTCGGATTAGGCAAGGCCTCAGTAACACCGGAGGGAGACTCTGTACCAGGGTCGCCTGCTTGGGAACCTCCGATTTACCATCAGGTGGGCAGTATGCTTCTTTTGCCAACTTAGCTGTATAAAAAAAACCTGGTAGTTATGACGTCAAGACGGTTCCAAATCCTGTATGAGGAGAAGTTTTTCTTGTATTTATTTTGGGTAAATATTTGATAATAATTTTTCCCTGGGAATTTATTTTTGAACAAGATACAAGGTAATAAAACACGAGTATTTAGAAGGGCAAAAAATGAAAGAATTCTTTCTTTAAAAAACAATCAGCGTCTTTTAATGAATACATTGTACAATACTTAGGCCACACGCCAAGACGTTTTCCATGACATAAGAACGGGAGACAGGACTCCATACTAATGCTCGCGGAGACACTGACGCGATGCTGAAAAACTATTTTTACTTCAAACTTTTTCGAGAGTATATACCAGTATTTTCAATGTGTGAAATATTTATTTATGTGTGTATACTGTTTTCTTTACGTCTAATACTAAACCCGGTTGCATAAAAATGTCAGGTATTATATCGACGTAATTTAAAAGACCTATGAACGGAAGGTCTAATATCAAAATGCAGAATGTTTATTTGTATATCAAAATCAAATCAAATTAAAATCCCGAAAGCGCGTTTTACTAAAAGCTTTAAATTTCGACATCTAAAATTGCTAAGGGTAGAAATTCGGGATTTTAGAAATCGATATATCAACATTCGTGACATCGAGTATTGACATTTTGTGCTTTCGGTATATTGGTTTTCGATGATTAAGAAATGAAACAAACTATTTAGGTAAGCAAACTTAAAAGGTGAGAATATACACCGTGTTCCTGAGGATATACATTAACTTGGCCCTATTATTCAGACCATCAAACTGAGTAACTTTCACTATGAGACCAATACCAGAAAAGTTAAGACCTACTAGACCGAAATATATGGCACATTAGATTTTTTTTCGGGATTTCAGATTTGGCCTCGTAGTGACATTTATTCAAGTTAATGGTCTCAGTAACAGGCGTAAGTTAATTCATATCTTCAAGTACACGGTGTATATTTAGAATCTATACACGGTGTTTCATAATAACCAATAAATAATCAATGCGTTATCTAAAACTAATTATTAAAATGTGTTTACCCGTAATGTCATTCAACCCAAAATTTTCATGTATATCATAGTATCATCATCATGTCTATGAGTTACATGAAAATTTTGGGTTGAATGACATTACGTGTAAACACAATTTAATAATTAGTTTTAGATAAAACATTGATTATTTATTGGTTATTATGAAACACCGTGTACTCGCATATTTAGCGCCACCACCCAAATAATAGAATAGAAAAGGAGAAGTTCCCATCTATAGACGCACGCACAGCTGTAACCGCTAATGGTAGAAACGTGAAATTTGGACAGTTGTTTTAATTCAAAATGCGGACAAATACACTAAGAAGGAATTTTAAAAAGTGATAACCCTGAAGGGATGAAATATAGGTTGCAAGGATTTTTTTTAATTTAGCAACGATTTTGATAAAACTTGAGATTCATGCTCTTAAAAATATTTCATTAAACACGTATATCATGGTTTATTGGAATTCTACCCCTTAGGGTGCAAAATAGGGGTTGAAAGTTTCTATGAAAAATATTTAAAATCTGCTCCAATTTCTATTAAATTTATTTTTCGAGCTCCTTAATATAAATAACAGTCTTCTATACAAGTTTATTTTTTAATTACCAAAAAAATTTTGTGTTGCTTGTTCCATTGATTTACTACCAAACGTAGACAGAGTGCTTCATACAAAAACGCGCTTGAAATATGTCACCTAACCGACAACACATTTAAAAGAAAGAACAAATTACCATAAAGAAAGTACCGTATTTATCGAATTCAACCTTATTCTGCATTATTACGGCAACTATTTTAAGTACAATCGTGGGAAGTTACATCATTTCATACCTAGCCACAGATCAAACGTCGTTTTAGTAATTGCTACAAGAAAATATCAACTTAATACTCTCATAACACATAATGCTTGAAATTGCTTATCGCGTTGTCGCTTCAACGCATGAATGAGATAACACATCGTGATACGACGCTCGTGCGAGCGAGACGATTGTGATGTACTGACACTGACGCGAAGAAGCGACATGTTTATGAATAAAATAATTGTTTTTTGATTAGTTTTTCTGTAAAAATCGAATATTTGAATACATGATAAGATGTGTAATGAGTTTACTCACGCAAAATATGAAATCCCGTTTTTTTCCTGCCGTTTCTGGCTATTGTTATCACAACTTTTGAATGCGCACTTCGGCATGTTTACGTGCCGACAGCTAATCACTCACTATGGAAAGGAACTGCACGAGTCGCGATTGAGCAGTTTTTCACCGGCCCACTTATCGATCGTTCATGCGTTATCTACGTTTGGTAGTAAAACAATGGCTTGTTCAGACAAGCTGAACAACTTTCACTATGGCATCAACTTTGAAATCGCATTAAAAATTGCATAAATAAAATAAAAAAATCAGCTGTTCCATATAAATGTTCAACATTCACTGAACCTAGACCTAAATTTTTTTTGGTAATTAAAAAATAACCTTATTACAAAATTATTTTACGGGAAAATATAAAATTACTCGGGAAAACAATAATAGCGTTGACGCCGCCGAGATGATAGATCCCCTAGTATGAGTTTTCATCGTCATCGAGCTCGATCAATCGTATCGTCTCCTCTCCATACATTGACTAGTAGCGCCCCTAGCGTCCAATAGCAGGAACTAATATTGGCAGTATGAGTCAATTCGAGGCCTCGATTTACGAAATCGTCTATCGTTGGCGCTCGAAAAGTGCATTTTGGCAGTATAAGTTGCTGTTTTGACAGTTCTCACGAAGTATTTCGAGACGAAATTTCGTATCGAGTGACGATACAAAAAATTCAGTGAGAGGTAATGTGATAGCTAGTTTTAAAAGCCAAATTAATATTTCTTTGGCAATAACATTAGTGGAAGAGTTTGACAAAACCGGCTGATATTTTCAAGAACGCCGGGAGTTAAAACAACGGTCGTAAATATGTAATAAAAGGTAAGACCATAAGAGGTTATGTTTCTCTGTGTTAACTTTATTTTATTACTAATTTAAAGGGTGCTTTGTTGTAGGTGTTGTAAATGCTTTGCTGATATTTGAGAAGAAAGACTTGACAAGACATTTTGATAAAGACAAGACAATAAAAAAGACTAACTCGCTGCATTTTCTAATAAATCATCCTAACCCTAGTGACCAAAAATATAGTAAACAAATTGATAAAATTTCTTGCTGAAGGACAGTATGGCGCATAAGTTGTTAAGATATTTATTGTAATAATTCATTAAATCATTTCTCTCTATAAGAATAATTATGAGAAGGTTACATACCTAGCTACATGTTTCCATTTATAAGATTTGGTGCTGTGTTATGCCCCATACTACATAATTATTTAATAAAAGTACGATTCTTTTTATCTTGATGACAAAAATAAATAACATTTTTAATCATACATTGAGCTATTTGTGTGTATTCAGTTACATTTGTTGTTACATAGGTACCTATATGAAGAAATGTAGCTAATTACTGTTAATTTTTGTTTCAGCTTTCATTTATATGGTTTGTATGGGTTATGAAGATGGCTACCACTCAGCATATTTACTCCATAAAATGAAATAGAACATTTACATAACTATACAAAACATGTCAATTCATTGAATTCATTTGTCAATGTACAAATGGTATAAGCAAGCACCGAACTCAAGATTACCTGCTTATGATTATAAACTTCACACTTATGGAAGTGCTTTATTAAATTGCCATAGTATGCTAAAGATTCACAAATCCAGTGGTTCCTGTAAGTTTAAAGAAAATTATATACCAACTAGGTATGTGCAAGATATTAAAAATTGACATAATAGGTATTTTATGTGCTGAATCTTTATGAAAGTAGATAATTTTCATCATGTTTAAGAAATCAGAGGATCAGACATGGAACCTATTGTATATGAAAAATAATATTGGTAACTACTTATCTTTATGAAGAAAAAATGTAACTAAAGAATTAATACTATTAATTTTTGAGGAGTAGGTAAATTGTAGATGGCTATTGCTTCGAATATTTAAACCACAAAGGTGGCTTTATGTTAATTGAAGAATGTTATGTCCTCTGTGTAAGTTATTAAAAGTGACATTATATTTTAATTCGGAAATGTAATTTATAAATTATAAATGGTTGATTGTATCATTAAAAAATAAAGATTCATTAAAAAGTAAGTAAATCTAACTTTTATTGTATAAATTTCATAATCCTGTTACTGACTTCAAGAATAATGAAGATTTCACTGAGATTTTACCATACCATATGGGAATAGTGGTTAATGTGTTTAATATTGCATATTACTCAATAATAAAATATATGTATAAAAAGCAAATGGTGTGAATGAGAATCTTCTCTTTTATGAAGTTCATAAAAACAATTACTATACTACCAGTGTTTCATGGTTTCCAATCTACATCATGGATCATAAACATACATATCACTGCTGGGCAAGGGTCTCTTAATTTCACGGGTTTTCATAATGAAATAAAAAACCAGAGTAAATAATTTATGTTTAATTTTACAAAGACTGGAAACATATAATTTTAATTTAAATATTATCAATATAATATTTTCCATTTACATGAAATTGATGAAATCGCTAAGGACAACGCCTCTACTGAAAGAATAGAATAGAAAATTTTCCATTTTACACTATTGTATACAAAGCAAATACAAAGGAATATTTCCTTAAATTAACTGAATAATGAAGTAGGACGAATTCTTGAAAAAGTAACATTGTTGCTTAAAAATAGGCTCATCAAACCAGGATCAGTGGAAAAGTAGGTTTGCTTTTTGATTTGGCTTTTATGAGAATGATTGTGGTCCGACCTCTATACTTTAAAAAGGAAGACTACATCAAAGTACCACAGGACACCCATAAACAAGTCCCATTTGCCGTTTCACACTGTTTTGAAGTGAGGTCGTGTTGGATCCAAAATCATGGTAGTGCCAAGATTCACCCATTTAAATAATGTAATACAATTTAAACTTTTCAAATATGAAATGTTTCTATTTTGATAAAAGGACAACTACCTATTATGACTAAAGTTAAATATCTTTGTAAACACACACTTTGAAATCCAAGTTATTTATTTGATTAATATTGAGTATTTCCTCCTATTGCACGAAAAATGGTTCTGCTTCTTCATCTTGAATTTATCTTTATAGTAACAGCTTTTTATGTTCGCTTGAAGGATTCCAAATCCTCCTCCCTGTTAATTCCATATTGCCGCCGGCAACTTGGTCTTTTGAGTGGTAGTTGACCTGCCTTAGATATCTTCAGCAGTTTCTAGAGATCTTCGATTTCTCTTTTTATATATAATTCTAAACATATTCAATTATTTTCTTGAATTGCGTACGATGCACTAGTACGGTTCATATTTATGAGTTAAACCTATAAAATAAGAATAATTGGTTGTATTAGATACAAATAACCCATCATATTTAAATAAATAAAAGAATGCATGAACACACCACCAATAATTAAACTTACTTTTTGTCTGTTTTTGCATTATCAACAAATAAAATTAAAAATTCACATCATAACATAACCTCAAAACGGTGTGGCCCCTTTTTTCTGCTTTTCTACTAAAAGTTTAGAAAATATCTACTTAAACATTATTAAAATAAATTAAGTCCATATTACATTCGTGTAATAAAATCTGCGGAAGAAGTAATACATTTATATTTTAATAGATTTTTTTAGCGTGTAAAGTTATAATCACCTCCTAGAGTATTTTGCACTGATGTACCCTATTTTTGATTTATTTATTTGTCCGTTTTGTCCTCGGGCAACGTAGGCCCTTATATCTATATTTTTCATATTAGTAAAATCTCCAAAAACTGCAAGAATTCTTTACGGAATTACGAACTAAATGCTTAATTTCCATGCTTTAAATCTACTAAAAAAGTAAAAATATACCAAAAGTGGTATCACCGAATTTTAGTGAAACGTCGAGTTATGAATGAATGCTACGTGTCTCTTTTTGGCACATATACAGTGAAAGAGATAGAGAATAAGCAATATGAAGTTCGTTCAATCGAGTGATCGTGAGCTCGATATGGTGAAGACGCGCGATCGAATTGTAAACTCATACTGCCAATGACTCGATGACGATCAACGTTATCGTTTACTCGACGACGATCACTCGATCGGTTTTGAGAAAACTCATACTAGGGGTACAGGTGATCATTGCTAGGCACCGACTTCAATATAAAACTGTGATGTTGTATATATTCTTATGTTATTTATGACATTTTGATGCTTTTGAAGTCGGTTTTATTTTATGTGACATTTTTTTTTCCAATATTTGTAGTAAATCATAAATATGCGTATTAGAATTTGAGCCAAAGCAAACACCAGAATAACGTAAAACGTCTTTCGCTCTAAACAGTATTGAAAGAATTATTCCTTAGTTCCTTATCTACCAGAAACCTTCCATCATTAGCTCAGTAACATGATATTATGACTACCCGATGGAAATACCTAAGTATATTCAGAAAAACATGAAACACGTTGGACGTGCCTATAAAAATTAAGGGTTTTCCTCGTTTTCCCTGGAATCCCATTATCAGTTCATGATTTGGTGACGATGGAACTGCTTCCGGAGTATACTCTTTCGATTATAAAAAGAATTTTAAAAATCGGCCTATAAATGGCGAAGTAATCGGTAAAATTGAAATATTATATGTATAAAAAAATGGATACAGTCGAACATACAACCTCCTCTTTTTCAAAGTTGGTTAAAAAGCGGAACTTTCTGATTCTGGTTTTGTCACATAGTTACGATATGATAATCATTACAAGATACTCCTTGGATCATCCTCGGTTTAGTTATTTCGTGCTTTCTTATTTTGACATTTATGACAACCGACATGTGCGGAAACAAGACAAAACACGGAGTAACTAAATCGAGAATGATCCAAGAAGTAAAATTTTAAATAATGAGGCCGTTAATGTCTACCGTATACTTACAATATTACCAAATAACTAATTTGTACGTAAGGATTTCTTTTATATATATTTCCGCCGCGATACCGTTCCTGCTATAAGATATTCATTTGTAATTTTAAAGTGTAACGTAAAAAATGTAACGTTCTTGAATTCGGGGTACGGTAACGTTGTTGGGCTGCGGTGCGGTAGGTACTTCCTGCTCGTTACAACAAAAACGCTAAACGCTAAAGCCTGTCTCAAAGTTAAAGTTGTTTGCGAGTAACAACTTTTGCTTATCTGTTCGGTAACAATGTAATGGTATTTGTTTATAAGATCTTTGACATCTATTTTATTTATTTATTTATTCTTTATATACATAATTTTCGTACAAAGGCGGACTTAATGCCTCTGGCATTTTCTTCCAGTCAACTTTAGGGTGGTGCAGAAAAGGGTAATGCGGGAGATGTACCGAGAAATGGAACAGCTTATTAAGAATATCATATTACATGCATATAACATTAAATTCTACTACACAAATAAAATAATTAAAATAAACTAATATATATCTAAAATGCCTACGGCCAACGAGATAATTGCAATGTTTTGATTGCCAATGCCTAAAAAAAATTAGTTCTGTTGTTCAAAATGCCTTCGCAATTTATTTTTGAAGCTAAGCTATCTATGTGCATGTAAGATTACCAATTGATCTCGCACCCACTCATAACCAGAAACTCATAACTGGAATATAATGTGACGACTCATAACTGACTTGAGTACCCACTTATTTGTATTATTTTCTCTTTCAATAAATATTATGACTATGAAAAAAGAATAGAATTTTAAATGGCGATTTAAAAGCGGAGACAAAAAATTAGACCGTCCGAGTGTCTTGCGTATTCTTCTCGTGAAGGCTCTCCCAATTTCCTAACAGGTGTAGAGTACTGTAGAGTCAAGGTTTTTTATTCTTCAATCCTACTTGTATTTGCAGACATCTTGATTATGTTTAGGATGTATGCGCATACAAGGTTAAATGTATTTTCTCCTTATTAGAATTTAGTTTTGCTTTTGGTGTCAAATATTCGTAGAGTCTGCAAGGCCAAAGTTGGATAAATCTATGAATTTGAATTGTATTTATGTACATAATATCAATCTATAGCGTATGTTGGGGCAATAGATAACTGAAAGCTGTTCGGCGAATTGAGTCTCCCTGATTCGGAAAGGTACCCGAGCCAGGTTTTGCCAGGCAGACAACGGCAATGGTGTAACGAAGTCGTACGGTATAGTCAGTATGTGATCTCAACATGTTCTCTTGGTATCATAACAGATTATCTTTACCCAAGAAAGGTGCTCGGGAGCTCCCAAAGCCCCAAGGGTAGTGAACCGAGTTTTTCGAGTTCTCTAACCAGATAATGCTCGAATTATATTACGTGGGATGATTCGGTATTTCGAGGCGACAGGCGATCACCCCCTGTGATGGATTGCGGAGCCAATTTTCTGTAAATAATGCCTTTTTCGTGCGATCTAAAATCTGTCGAATTTCAGTTTTAATAGACATCCGATTTCATGTCTAATCTATGTTATGTTATCGGTTAATGGCTACTGTAAACTTGTATTATTAAGATAACACTGTTTGTCTAAATATATATATTGTGGAGGTTATCAGGGTTGTCGTTACCAGTTGTCGTGATTTGTCTTCTCTTCGGGCGTTTGTCCTGTTCTTTCTATTCCTCTTTCGAACACACTCTGAATTATGTGCAACCAACGTGCAAAGTCCCTGGAAATTCCTTTCCGCCAAAGAGGTAGAGGACAGTGTTTAAGAGAAATACGTTATAGTGTTGGTGTCTTTCACTCTAATGAGTAGCCCTTTGGAGGAGTACCTTGCCACCTATGCTGTATAAAAACTGTATTTTTAATATTTCGACACTAATACGTCGTGGTCTAAAACATTATTGACTACATGAAACTGAATTACAAAATAACAAGAAAAGGCGGTATCAATGCGAGAGCTCGGCGTACAAGCCCCTAAGCCCTATCGATGCGGCGGAAGCTGAGATAATCCGGCCTGCCGCGGATATCCTGGGATGTAAATTGCCGCCGTCTTGGATGTGCCTTTTTGTCCGCAATCTATTATACAGCCTCCTCAATACCATCCTAAAATCAGATTATTATTCGAGCATTATTCCAAGCACGGTGAGCACAGATTGAAAAATTGTAAATAATTGTAGTCATTCCTTTTTCCCATTAAAATGAGATAGACGGGATAGACATCAGAGTTTGCGTAGTGGGTATGCCTTGCACTGAATGAGAATCCTCGCTTGTCGGCTACCTGTGGTAAGCCAGTAAACGAAACGTTAACGTAGCCTTTTTTTTATTGCAACTAAGTTGGCAAACAAGCGAACTGCCCGCCTGATGGGAAGTAGTAACAGTCACCTATAATATATGTGACTCCTGTGAGATTCGCAGCAAAACTGCCACCCCCACAGGAACCACAGTGTACGTTGCCAACTTATGACTTACGATGTTAAGTCACGGTACCCAGTAATTTCAATGCCATATCTTACCCTTCAAACCAGAACACAGCAATGCAAGCACTGCTACTTTGCGGCAGAAATATGTAGGTAAGACGGAGGTACTCAAGCACACGACCCTGGTACAGAGTCTCCCTCCGGTAAAAGCCTATTGATTGAACGTTTACCAAAGAAGCTACTTCAGAGACGACAGCTCTAATGATTTCACTGACACGCTTTAACACTCTATGATTCAACATCACAGCTCATATACGTCCCCACCGAGGGGTTCGAGCCTACCCTATGTTAGGGTGATTAGGCCTTACTCAACCAAGCTGGCCCAGACGCCCAATGCGGATTGTTCGACTTCACATACACCATTGAATTTCTTCGCAGATGTATGCAGGTTGCCTCACGATGTTTTCCTTCACCGTACTCTATGATTACTTGGGTGCATTCACTTATTAGAATTGAAGATGAATCTCGATGACGTCTGAATGCCTTTAATTGAGTCTCGTATGGCATTTCTAAGCTTGATCATACGAGTATTCTTATGGTTCTACCCCGAGCACTAATCTATCGCTGCTCCAATACCTTGACCACTGTATTTAAACATGGACAAAACGTCAATTCGTCAGAATTCTTGTTTTACTTAATCCATAACTTGAGTTGATACATTGATTTGATATGTTGCGTGCCTATGTAAATTTTGTAGCACGTCACGTACTCGTAGCGAGCCCGCGTCGCTTTATTTCAGTAGCTTGTTGTTATATCGACAAAGCAAAGAATACGTGTCTGGTATTTTTTAATTTTCCAACTGACGTTCTAATTAGATCTCAATTTTTCGTACCCTGTCAGCGTCCCTATTCTAGCATCATCATCGTCATCGACATTCATAATAATGTCAGTCATAAGACGCCCACTGTTGCAAACGCCTCCCACAAGAATTTGCCTGGATTCGGTGAGGTTTCTTTTATGCAACTTAATCCCGATTTCACCAACAGTAATGAAAAACTGGAATAATTATACCATTTATACTCTTTATTTATACTCGGATAACCCATGTTACGTTTCACTACATTTGGCTTAACAATTCTTCCGAATTGAGTTTTATTTTATCTGTGGCAAATCATATTTGATTCGTTCAATGAAGGAATGAATAATAATGCTACTAAATTAAATAGTCCATTCTCTCCATAAATCGCATAGCCTATTAGCTGTATTTTAAGCAAGTAGGATTAACCGTTAGTTACAACAGCTGTTAATAAGACGCCATCTTTCTTATTTATCCCAGTATTAAGCTTGTTGTACCATCAAATTCAACGGTATAAAACCTATTTTCGAATAACGGCTTTATTCTAAGTACCTATAAGTATTTGGTGACATTAAAATTGACTTATCTGTGAGAAACTCATGACTTTATCTTTGGTATAAAACCTCTGACTTTGGTGAAATCGGGCCTAGGTTGCCGGTTGGCAAACAAGGAGGCTACCAAACTGACGATAAGTGACTACAGTCGCCTGTGGACCCTTTGGTACATAGGTTTCCATAAGACTTGCAAATCTATAAACCCTACAAGAACGTCAATGTACGTTACAATTTTGTGGCATAGGATGTTACGTACAGTACTTAGTAATCTCACTATCTGTCTCTGCAGACGACTCCTGTACAGAGTCTCCTTCTGGTGTTACTTGGAACCCCTTACCTTATATACCTTAGTCGCTGTGCCCGTGAACTAAGTTTCGCCTTAAAAGTTCAAAGAAAAAACTGTAAATCTACTTTCCCGTTGGAACTAGTTCCTTTTTCGGGATAAAAAGTAGCTTATGTGTTACTCCATGTCGTAATCCGTCTACCTACAAAATTTCATCCAAATCCATTCAGTAGATTTTGCGTGAAAGAGTAGCAAACATCTATACATCCATACTTACCAACTTTCGCGTTTATAATATTAGTAAGGATAGACTATGGCAATATAAATTAATAGTCGATCGTAAATACTTATGTAGCTTTTTAACACGGCCAGATATTCTGTTACATAGCATAGGAACTTTGTAGCTTTCAAATTATCTATTATCTATACATCTCTAATACAAGTAAATTAATTGAAGTGTTTGTTTGTAATGTCAAAATAACAAGTTTTTACTAAATGGGTATGAATGTATGTCGGGTACTAATAACAAAAACACAAATTATTATTTTTTTGTCTGTCTGTCTGTTTGTTCCCGCTAATCTCTGGAACGGCTGGACCGATTTTGATGGGACTTTCACTAATAGATAGCTAATTATATTTCTATTTAATCCAAGACAACTGTTGTAGTCCCGCCTTTTCCCGCCACACAATACGCGACATTTAGAAACACCACTAAATATATGAAAGAAAAATACACCTGGCAACTCCACCGGCCCCATAGCTCATTCGTTTTTTCGCGCTCTACGCAGCTGACACATATTTTAACTATTGATGTTTTTCAAAGTGATTTATTTTTCTGAATAAAACTAAAATGCAGAAACGCAGTGCTAAAAACAGAAAATAAGTATGAAAAAGAAAATATGAAGCTTCAAAAGAAAATTGGTTATCTTAATATAAATAAATAACACAACATGTCTTAACAGGTACGTACTGTTTTGAAGATGCGTCGTAATTTTGTGTTTTGCCTTTAAAATTCGTCGTCGTTATTTAAATTTTATAATAAAATATGTGCTTATATATTTTTCTTTATGAACTGCCTGCTTTCCGTGGGAAAGCGTTACCTATCAAGGCAAATAAAAGATGATGTACCTAGGTACCTACTCGATCATAAACTCTGTGGGATGTAGGCATAAGCACAAATACTTTTAAAGGAAATTATAACATAAAGTATACATTTATGACCAAGTTTA
This sequence comes from Schoenobius gigantellus, assembly GCA_963935595.1. Lineage (NCBI taxonomy): Eukaryota > Metazoa > Arthropoda > Insecta > Lepidoptera > Crambidae > Schoenobius > Schoenobius gigantellus. The sequence continues at coordinate 20,443,731 of OZ012543.1, forward strand.
CAAAGATTTGCCTTGAAAGATATTTTAATTGACATTGCCTATCTAAGTTTCCTGGTAACTGCAAACTGTTAGATGGTCCATAACATAACATGGAAATTCTTAATATCCTAAACTTGGGATAAGTTACTCAAAAAATAAGTCAAAGTGAAGTGAGCTTTGCAATAGCTGTAATATCACAAGTATTGACTTCAATTTCCATAAAATCTTCATAAAATATCTGAGTGATGTGGTGATGTCAACTGATGTCTTGCAATAAGTATACATTTTCAGTACACCAGGATTAGAAGGAAACTAATATGACTATGCTTTTATAAAAACCTAACAGAAGCTATAAAGAGCAATAAGAGGGATGAATATTTGTACTCCAAAAAAACTGTAAAATTATTTACAGTCATACAATCATAAAAAGAATGATAATCATTCTAAAATATAAGTAAGTCATGTACAAGAACCTCAAAAACTTGCTTCTAGTTCAAAAACCTACCAGCAGCCTGTGCGCTGCAATAATTTCTAACAATATCCTCCTCGGAGGGCCTCATAGAGAGAGGGCCAACCTCAACTATCATTCAGATATCTTTCAGCAGCCAGTCTCGATCCAATTATCCATAGACCCACAGGTTAGCTTCTCTGGTAGATTTTATGTTTATTTTTACCCATCGTGGTGATAAATAACCCAGGTTCCACAATTTTAAAAGTGGATAAAAGACTGCAATTCCTTTTGTTACTATTTTTAATCAAGTTATAATCCACAGAACAATAATAAATATTGTGAAATGGATAATTAAACAAACAAATTAACAACTGGATAGCAGAAATGCTTGTCTCCGTGCAATGTTTTCTAGAGTTTTACAATTCCTAAAAGGATGGTTCCATAGATTTATTTTCAATTGAAATAATGATAATAAGTTTATTGAAAATTGACACTTTTTAATGGAGATTTCATGGTATAGATTTGGTTGAATTAATGCATACTAGTTACATCCAAATTATTAATAACTAAGGAAATACCTACCTAGTAATTTTTATGTTTGACTAATTTTATGAATACAATTGCTTACCATGTGGGTTAAATACAGTACCATATGCCTTTACCATTTGTCTCAATTCAACTTTAGGTGGATTTTTTTTTGGAAAAAAAAGGTTTTAAAATTATTAAATGTTCAGATGACTTGATTAAAATATTAATAAATTTTAGTTATAATGATTTACAACACCCAAGTTTTTTTTTAATAAAGATAAGTTTTTGATAATTTTATTCAATGTGACATAATTTGTAGGTTTTAAAATATATTCCTTAGATATGACCTTAAAGATTAAGTCCAACAGAAAGTAAATGTATCATACTATTGTCATCATCACTTATAAATAAATTTATTAAACTAGACCATTGCATGTTTTGTAATTTTGCTCAAATGCTAAGTAGTTTAGTTTCACTATGTATGGCAGTTTCTGGTGGAATTGTTTTACACTATGAGCTCAGATAGATATAAGTTTATAGCTTTGAACGTTTGGGGGGCAATTACAACATGCTTATGTATAAGAAAAGTATTATGCTTCTGCGATATGGAGCAGTAAACATTTTCTTTAGAAATTTTCTCAGGTGTTTTATCAACTATCAGTTGATGTTTTATCAACTATCGGTAATTAAAAGGTACTTATAGTATATATGGTTATAGGAAAAAAGGAAGACAGTATCAATTTCTTAGAACTGTTAGATACATAATTATGCATTAAGATGTTTTGCTCACCGCGTGGTGAAGTAGATGTGACATTATATTACAAATAGATAACACCACACTTTCAATACATATATTAACAGAAAAAGCTCAGTTTAATTTCAATCCAAATGATCTTGCTAAACATTTGGCAGTGGTGTGATATCTGTTTTTGCTTTATAATATATAACATTTAAAGATAAGAAATATTAAGCTGATTTTGAATCTTGCAGTCTCAATTCAGATGTAAGTTGGAAACTGTTGCAGGATATAATGTAATTTTAAGATTTGTCATGCATTGAATTATTTGTAACGCATTTCAATAAACAATATATGATGAGATGATAAATAATATATATTTTATAATATGCATTAAATCATGGCATACTCTTATGCTTCAAATGTATACCATAGGATTCATATTTTTATAAAAGGACAAGAAACTCTTTTTCTTTGATTCTGGAATTTCTGCAGAGTTATAACTGACAGAGCTTAAGGAATCTAAGTATTCCCAGGTTAGACCATTACCACTCAGGCTTACTTCAAAGAAATAATTAATGTTTTAAATCTATCCAATGTAGGTAGGTACCAAAAGTTTTTTCAAATCTTAAATTTCTATCAATTTTTAAAGCAGGAGCATCACATCAATCATGACATTTTCACTGCTCAGCTCTTTCACTAATTATCTAACTATAGGCAATAAAATAGGGTCAGAATATAAAATTAAAAAATGGATAAAACGAACGAGTTAATAAACTATGTCTGGCAATCCCAATGTATGCCAGCACAATGGAATATGGCATATTATGCAATCCTGCCATAGTTTTATATTTCCTTAAGCATGGGACATCTAGAAACCTGATATTGAGAAAACTGACATTAAAACTGCTATTATTAGCAAAACCACTGCCCAAAAAGTTACAAATCCTATACATACATAATTATTTATGTATTAATTAATGTTTTCACAAATTAAGATGGCTATTGGAGGAGATTTCTATGACAGCGACACAAGCAAGCAAGCAAGTTGTCTCTTCTCTATGTAAATATTATTCCAGATATTTTACTTCTGAGAACTTTGTTATTGCTTGGTTGTAACAAATAATAAAGGACCATAGAAATAAAGATTAGATAAATTTATTTTAGACTTTTAAAATACTACTTTTCAACCCATTAGTAGATGGCTAAAGCACATAATGGAGGAAAGTTAATTTAATTATACATCTTTCATATTAATATTCTATTTACTCATAATCCTCCAAACAATATGCTTCAAATTATCATGCATATAGGTGAGGATTAACTGTTGATAATATTTTAAAGGCGAATAAACATTTTCAGTAAATCACTATTTTACATTTTCGCGTGGCGATTATGTACGCTGTCCGTGGGACTGGCTAAAGGACATATATTTATCAAAGCACATTAATGCTTTTAGGGAATCGTTAATTCTACATTTTCGCGTGGCGATATGTAGGTACTCTGTCCGTGGGACAAGTTAAAGGACAAATATATATATCCAGGCATATGAATGATTTTAAGGAATTGTTAATTCTACATTTTCGCGTGGCGATTATGTACTCTGTCCGTGGGACAGTCCAAAGTACAAATAGGTACCTATAAAGGTAAATGATTGATTTCTATAACATCGCGTGGCGATTATGTACTTTGTCCGTGGGACAGTCCAAAGTACAAATATATACTTATAAAGGTAAATGATTGATTTCTATAACATTTTCGCGTGACGATTATGTAGTCTGTTTGTGGAACAGGCTAAGGCTAAATTATTTTTAACGTATTTGATATTCATTATTAACTTCTGTACAAATATTTCACTAAGGCAAAATTCATTGAGTCTCTATACTGTACTGTGAAATCCCATTAGATTTCAATCAGGAAAGGGGACCGAAACTTACAAAGAGTTAGATGACACATTGGGTGACATATCCCCAATGCCCACTATTGGATGATCTAATATGAAGGGTACACGAAAAGAAGGGGCTCATCAACAATTAGCATAATTAGAGAAAATCGTAAATAAAAGATTTGAGATTGCAATACCATGCTATTTACCATTTACTTAATTATTTAACTATGTTATAAGATTAACATAAGTCCAGTGTAAGTAACAAAGGAATTTTTTTGTGAATGTTATGTATAGTTATCAGTAGACTCATTTTTTTTTAAAGTAAAACATAAATGAACACGGCAAAAAGGGGTCGATTAGTGTAATGAACCCTTTATTATCCCTTTCATAACCTGTTTGTATGTTAAATAAAAATTCCTGAAATAATTCAATAAATAAAAAAGTGTGATGTTTTAACATTATTCTATTATTTTAATTAATATTTTACTTATGACAAATATTAGTATAATATTATTGAGCCTTAATACAACAAAACTTCTTTAATACTTGTAGATCTTCATATTTTTCTTTCGATATAGGAAGGTCTTCATTATAGGTTGAAGGAGGTAAAAAGAACTCATTCTTACTCAAACTATTTCTTTTCCGATTCACTCTACCAGTGATACAAGCTTCTTCCTATGCCCCATTATAAAAATCGCGAAAAAATGTTTTTTTTTGCTTTCATTTTCGATTTTCAATTCTTTAATAGGGCGAGATGGGACTGTAGATTTTTTCCTCATTCCCATCTCGCTCAATGACTAGATGACAAGACAATCGGAGTTTTTTTTATACATACGCCATTCGCCTAAGTATAGGATTTTCTCTTCTTAGTTTTTAGATACAAATTATCACTGTCGATTTTTGAGAAGATATTCTTATAATTCCACCGATACAAAACCAAATCCACATAAGCACTTAAAAATTACTTCATGTTTTACGTGACATCGCACCACTGTATGATAAATCATTCAAAATAGAGTCGCAATGGACTTGTTCTAAAAATGTTAATTCATAATGTACCCGTTCTTAGCAAGTCCGAACGAAATGTGCTCCTTCTAACCCTGTTTTGCTCACAATAGGCCCCTTTTAGTAATTTTCGGATATTTGAATGTTCAGATTCAACAGGCAATGATCCCTTTTTTGTTTGTTTTGAATATGTCATCGAAAAGGCCCGTATAAAATACACTTAATGCCAGTATTAGATAAAATTCGTAAAAAATGTTGATGAGCCCCTTCTTTTCCTGTACCCTTCATATATTATCGACATTTGCTAAATATTATAACATGGGGTGGTATGTTAGATTGGCAAACCTTTTTGCCACGGCTGGTTGTTCTTGATTTCTTACATGTTCAGTAATATTTTGAATTACACTGTTTAGCTAAGAAAGTTTGATAAAGAATGTGTTATCAAATTTATAATTACTAACAACTGTTCACACTAGTGAACATTGTCTACATATATGAAATAAATATTTAATGTTATTGAATATTGATAGTTAGTTGTATACCTATTTATCAAAAACTCTAAACATCTACAACAGTTGTCTTGGATTAAATAGGAATATAATGATAGGATTAAACGAACTTACCTTAAGTGAAGTTCAATCCATATTATATGAAGTATTTAATCCAAGACAAGGAGCATCCCACCCTTCCCTTTTGAAGTAATGAATTACTAACCTAATTATATTTACCTAATACTCTAAACTAATGAGCTATGGTGACGGTGGAGTTGCCAGGTGTATTTTTCTTTCATATATTTAGTGGTGTCTCTAAATGTCGCGTATTGTGTGGCGGGAAAAGGCGGGACTACAACAGTTGTCTTGGATTAAATACTTCATATAATATGGATTGAACTTCACTTAAGGTAAGTTCGTTTAATCCTATCATTATATAAGGTATAACAGAGGCTACAAAAATCAAAATGCTGCCAAAAGTTACTATTCCACGCGGACGAAGTCGCGGGCACAGTTAGTTTATCAATAAAACTGTTAACTCAAGTAGGTACCTAATAATTGTTCAAATGAACAGTCTGCATTAATCTATACTAATATTATGAAGAGGAAAGATTTGTATTTTTGATGTTTATATTAAATAGGCTCCGAAACTACTGGACCGATTTGAAAAATTCTTTCACCATTAGAATGCTAGATTATCCCTGAGTCATATTTACATAGGCTTCAAAATTATCTTTCCTACGAGAAAATATAAAATTCCCACGGGAAAACAAAAACAACGCGGACGAAGCCGAGTTAAATAAATCTGCTATATAATAGGCTACAATTTTTTTTTCCTACGGGAAAATATAAAATTCCCACGGGAAAACAAAAATAACGCGGGCGAAGTCACGAGCGGAAAGCTAGTTAATAATACAAACAACTATTTAACAATAACTCATAAGTACTAAGGTATACATTCAAAGCTTCGAGTTACGTGCGTCGTAGCGTAGGTACCAATAGCAACAGCAGAGGTTATTACTTAGAGTACTCAACCAAAATTGAGCAGTCAATCACAGAGTCAGCCCATCAAGTAATCAATCACTCTACACTACATATTAACATCGGCTCAACGTGTACAGGATCTTGCGGAGTTGGTAATATGGAGCCAATAGTGAATTTCGGGAGGATCGAGCGGGAGACAAACATGCAAAATGTCAAGTCTCACTTTGTTCTCATCAAGACTTTTATGATAAAATCGAATCATGTATTTTTAATAATTATGTTATTAAGAGTAAATAAGAATCGAGCTGGTTTCGAGCTGCTTTTAAAATTTTCTTTTCCCGGCTGGGGATCTAACCTAACTTGACGACACGGTTAGCGCAGAGGTTTTTGAAGTAGCCTGGTTAGCGCACAGAAGTTTGTTCCGGTCTGGGCGTATGTGCATGTGATATTCTATGTTTATAACTGCACCCACGATACAGGAGAAAATCCTAGTGTGCGGCGATGTTTTTTTTAACAAAAAGAAAGAAAAGAAAAAAAAAACCTGGGACCTCGAATTAGTCTTATGTTAAAATTATACTGAAGCACCATTAAACATTTGATGCGACATCTAATAATTAGCTAAGAAAGCAAGTCAATATAACCTTCTCCATCCCCTCCTTCCGACAAATTAATGAGGCGTTCGTTGGCAATGCACGCCAAGATGTAATGGTTAGTGTGATGGGAGAGACATACCCCCCTCTCCAATTTTGGAGACTTAACCACTGCTGGGTGGTTAAATTGTGATTTGTGCCGGTGATAATGATGATCATGAAGTGTGTAATCGCTAATTCACTGGAATGCACTTATTCATGACATCATGAGACATATATGTTTCGTCGCAAGTTGTTGATTGCGTGAAAAATACTGTACAAAAAAATGACTTAAGAAAATAAAATGCGAACAATTTTTTTTTACACTGAGGTCGGTGCCAAGCTACTGGAAAGTCTTAAAAATTTAAGAACTAATTACATAGTAGTTAGTTTAATTTTGCAACCGATTTAAAGAATGAGATGTTGTTTGTATTATATTATTTATTTATTTGTATTATATTATTAATTTACATTATTTTTGACATTTTTGTTTTTGAAGTCGGTTTTTATAACAGTAAAATATTTTTATTTTAATCATTTTAACCAGCTCACCGAAATAAATTGAAAGATTACAAATAAGGGTCAATAATTGTGCTCATTACATTTAAAAAACTAACTCCTAAAAGTCAAGGATCCCTCCATCGTCAGCTTAGCATGGTGGAAGAATCTTTGACACGATGATAACCAAACGGAAATACCTGAATAACCTGATAAAAAGACTAAAATACGTTGGAATTGTAAGAGTTTCCCTCGATTTTCATGGGATCATTTGGAAAGTATACCCTTGTGCGACTTAAAATTGAAAGCAACGTGGATACAGGTACAATTTTTTTTTCCAAATCGGTTGAGATGCGTATCCCAAAATCGCATCGCGCGGTACTTAACAAACTGGCATCGCCGGTGCGGCAAAATATAAATAGTAGTTTTATTTTATTCATAAAAAATTAAAGTATGGATTTACAAATAATACAACAGTGTTCCGGTTTGAAGGGAAGATATAGTTAGCATCGTACACTGTGGTTCCTGTGGGGGTTGCAGCTTTGCTGCGAATCTCACAAGCGCCACATGTATTATAGGTGACCGTTATCACTTACCATTAGGTGGGCAGTTTGCTTGTTTGCCAACTTAACTGCAATAAAAAAACATAGTCTGACTCGTTTTGACGCCTTTTCGTTAGAAAATTTAATTAGATTTTTTGTTACTTAAAATAACTATCCTACTAAGTTAGGAAAAAGGTAATCTAAAAACCGCTAATTATTATTGCAGATAAGAATATGAAATTGTTTTATCAAGTAAATATTACTTATTGTGACCAACGAAAGGTATTCAATTTTAACAATTAATGTATAGCGAATGATTTTAACGAAGTAAATCTATCTGCACGTTTTTTTGTAATAGGCCTCTGTAAAAGACATGACAGAGTTCTGAGGTAACAAACCATAGACTATACTAGCGCAATATATTCTATGTAACAAACATAACAAATACAGTCGAATTGAAAACCTCCTCCTTTTGTGCAGCTTGTTAAAGAATCAAAAATAAATCAAAATCAGAAATGTTTGTTTGGTAACTTAGGTTACTTTACAATAAATCATGGTGGGAGCTACCTTTTAAGCAAGAGATATGCTTCTACTAGGACTAGGAAGCTCCGCTCTTCCTTAACAATAAGTCAATAATTTACCGAAAGTTCCAACAGTTTTTAATATTATTATTCATATGAATGTGTGAATGTGTGTGCGTGTGTGTGTGTGTGTTAGGGCGTGGGTATACTTTTTTTTGTTACCCTAAATAGATTATTATATACAGTAATATATTAATCATATAATTATATTATAATTATAATCATGTATAAGGTAACAAGTTACTTACAACTAGCGTTTAATGTGTGCAATTTTGTAAATAATGTAATTTTTATTGTAAATTTTATTTCCATTTTTGGCTTATGGGGGATTACAGGGTATCGTAATTAATATAAATATTAGTTAAAAAATATTATCTAATGCTTTTTAGAAATATAAGAAATATAATATAAAATCTGGACATCAAATAATAATAAAGGGCGAAGTCATAAGAATAATAATAACTTAATTTAAGATAAGAAAAGTATCTAGTTAAATCATGTTTGACCGAAATAGACTAGCTATATAATGTTCATTGACACATATTGCAATAATAAGATTGGGAAAGTACAAAGCGTTCACGCGAAAACCGTAATACCACGAAATTTTAGCCCAAACCAAACCTCGACTACATCTTGCTCTCGTGCGTAGCTCTTTTGCAATCTTGTGTCTCGTGCTCGCCTCTTAGCCACTCCTTTTGGTCTCGAGGAGCTTTGAAGTCCGCCTTTGAAACGGAAGCCTGAAAAGTTATTATCGCGGCACAGAGCTCTCGACCCTGAAGTGCGGTTTGGAACGTTATACTGGCCACTCCTGGTACAGAGAGCACCAAAACAAGCGCCGAACTTACAGATTATCATCAACCTTATTTAAAAAGTGGTAAAAGTTAATAAGTAAACGCTTGAGTTGGTGCTGATAGTACCAATTTGCTTCTTCAAAGTGTTGATCACGTATTAATAGGATGTCCAATTTATTGCGAGCGTGCTGTGGGGGTTAGTATGTATCGTAGATTAGGGAGTTGTTCTTAGTAATTGTAATTTTGCCTTATCGCGGTAGATTTTGGGTATCATGTTTTGTCGCGATTTCGTGCGTTAAATTTACGTGATACAGTCTCGGATAATTACCTATCTATCACTTTATTGAGGTGACACTAAATAATATTTGACGGGTTGAAAATTGTTGTCTGTTTTTTTTTTTGTTAACGTATTTTAAGGATTTTTGATTGAAACTTTTTCCACGGAATAAGAATAAAAAATGCTGCAGAGAAAGCTACTCATTTGTTGGATTACAAAAAAGATTCATAATATGCTTTTATTTCAATAATATAGGGGAGAGTCGTTATGTCATCATCATCATAACAGTTCATATAGGTATGTCCCCACCGATGGGCTCGAGCCTACCCTAAGTAAGGGTGTTTAGGCCTTAGTCCTATGCGGATTGCACGATATTAAACATCACGAATGCAACTAAATTACAAATGTGGGTCAAAAATTGTGTGTGTCTATTGGACAAGTACGATACGTTTGTAAATCGTACCACAGAATATATAATAATCGTACTCTGGAATTTTGTATGTATAAAAATATTCAATAACATTAACCTGTTTCTGACTGACTACTATTCTTTTCGGTGTATTAGCAGATAATTTGGCACAATGAAATAACTAGAACCTCTACGCACGTATTCACATCGTCGTATCCAATTAATACGATCGAAGCTTACAGGCAATCTGCCAACTAATATTGTGATTATGGAAATCACTTTCGACTTGTTGGATGACGAAATTTAACGCCTCGCTCCGCGTGCTTGTCAGAAATATGGATATGAGAAGATAGCGTGATTGGTTGTAATGGTAACATATTGTATGATGTTTCATTGTTTTGATAATATGACGGAACTGACACGTTCTGTACATGCTTGCAAATGCAACATATCAAGTCAATCGAACAGTATTGAAAAAACTTTTACAAACACTAACAAGTATTGACGTAACTCTTGTAATAAATACCAAACAAAAGTAAGTGAGAATAAAATTTTTTTTTACAAAAAATAGAACCGACTTCATAAACACTGAAAACTTAAAAATAATCCTTTCTATATTGAAGCCGGCGCCAAACGATGATCTCCTAGAAAGTGTTAAAATTTGTCACCGACTTCAATATAGAAAAAGATTATTTTTAAGTCGGTTCTATTTTTTGTAAAAAAAAATTTTTTTTTAACTTTTAGTGAATGAAATCTTTTTAGTGAAAGAAAACCCGAATTTAATACCAGCTCACCGTTAGTGTTTTCCTCGATTTTCTATGGGACTCCATCATCCGATCCTGACTTTGGTGACCATGGGACCACCCTGCAGTATACTCTATCAAATACAAAAAGAATTTTGGAAATCGGTTTAAAAATGACGGAGTTATGAGGTAACAAACATAAAAAAAATACAACCAATTGATAGCCTCCTCCTTTTTTGAAGTCGGTTAAAAATAGGTAAAAACAAATTTAAAATAAAGATAATAATAATGTCCTCCTAACCTATATTCGGTCACGGCGGCCAATCTCCACAGAGACTAGCCATCTGCGCAGGAGATATTATAGTGCACAAGTGACTGCGCAAACGCAAGTGCACTCTCTGTTCCTTCACTCGCCTAGTCCGATGGGACGGTTAACCGACACGACCGGGGCGAGATCAGGCGCAGGACCTACTGTTTAACGTGCCTTCCGAAGCACGGAGGAGCTTGAGCTGTTTCTTATTTTGGTCACCCATCCTAGGACTGACCACAGCGAACGTTGCTTAACCTTAGCAATCGTTCGCTGAGCGCACGCGCCAATGCGCCACCAAGCTCTTCAAAATAAAGATAATGATGATATAGATAATGTAGTAAAAGCACAGAGCTAAAAAATAATATGGTGGGTCCTAGGCACCAGCCATTACACAGCTCACCTGATCAAGCTAGCTAGAGCATTGATCAGTCATCAGACACAAATTTTATTTGGGGGGGTTAATGTTATCCGCCATTTTGTGGTGGCGGCCATCATGGATTAACAATGACACTAAACTTACATAATTATATTGTCAACAGAATTGAAGGGGTATACCGAATTTCAGACCTATCGATTAACATAAAGGGTAAAATTTTAATCGCCTCACAAAAACAACAAACAGGGCTAGTAAAATAAAACGCTAAAAATAAATGTTTTCGCCACACCTTTTTCATAATTGTACATTATTATCACAAGATGAACAGGCAAATAGCTCGGAAGGTCTAATTTTCTGTATCCTGTTTTGAATTGCTATTCGATTCTATCTACATATTCATTTAAAAAGGCTTCCGAGCCTACCTTCTTTTTTACCTAAGATTCTATAGTATAATAACAGTATGACGTGCAAAAATATTAAAAAGTTTTTTTTTCAGTCAATAAGAATTGGTTTTGGTGAAGAGTTTGATAATGAATTCATGTGAAGCGTAGATTAAATGTTTTTAAAATGGTTTTTTACCTAAACTTACCAAGAAAATTCCACACGATTCCATATGCGAGATACTACTTGATTAAACTACATACAAGTGAGGCATTGTGTAGAAATATAGATAATAGGATACTTTGATTTGACGATCGGATGTCATTGCAGAGTGAGGGGTGTCGATTCTCGACAGTCATCCTGTCCCGATAGACCGACGACTCGCGTTCCGCTCGTATACCCCGGCCGCGTTCGCCGATAGCAAAATAAACAGGCGTTCCTACGCGTCGCTTCCTACGTTTAAGGCAAGAGAGAATGGCGTTTAAAAAATAATATCATCACGCGTGGTCAGTTCAAAGCCCACCTATTGACAGCGTCCCCCGCTAACTTGCGGCTGATGATGACTTACGTGCAGTAACAGCATGATGTTGTTTAGTCCAGAGTCCAAGTCGAGTGTAAACCAAGATATACTCGTACATGATTTTTAAATGAAAGTCAATATCTCTATCGTCCCTTTATCTCCTACGTTTCTTCGTCAACATACATTTATCACTGCCTCATAAAGTCAAACAGCCTTATCTTGACGCCGTAATGACGGAAATGAATATGATTGTAATAGGTACCGCGTTATACATATACTTTCAACAAATACGCAGTACCGTAATCATTTTTGAAGGAAAATAATAATGTTATTGTTTGGGGTAGGCGGTAGGGAGGGGAGGGGGGTATTTATTAAAATAAAATTCATTAACTTTCATTTCTATTAACTTATACACGTCATTACATCAAAATTTTATTGTATAATGGTTGACTTATTTCATATTTGCGTCTGCAAAACGCTAATCCTATCGCATCGGCCAACCAGACGCGTCGACGCGAGTCATGTTCCCGACGCGTCACCCGACATGATTAATATATTGTCAACGCCAATGCGATACCCGTTTTAAGCACAATTTCGTCACGCCACATTCCACTAACGTTCCGAACAAAAAGCCGGGGAATATCCAGTATATTAAAACAGCGTTGGGTGATTACACTTCGAGTCAAGCAGGTGACTTTTGCATCGTTAGGTATAGGGCCTTTAATATCCCAAACGTGACCTCCATAGGGGACAGAAAAGCTCTGGAGGAAAGATTAGCCGGGTATAGGGTATAAGTCAGCGGAATAACTCCTGGTGGACTAGAGCCCTACGGCACATCCAAGTAAGCACGTTATACGTTACGATTCCATGCACCCATAGGAATCGTAACCAATTATCCCACCTTAATAAGGGTGAGCATTTCAAGAACTTAACAGGTACCTATTGTATTCCGTAAAGTTTGCAACGTTTCATAATTTAAGTTTAAAATGTTTAATACATTATTTTTGGTTCTCAACAGCAACTTTACAGTCCCCGTTCATTCAAATTAGTTCGCATAATTTCACAGCTTAACTAAAATCTGAACTGCGAACACCTTGTTATTCGTTGTTACCAACAAAATCTTGAGAGGTGTAAAGCGGCTAAAGCCCGCCGGCGCCCGCCAGCAGCCGACTAATGCCTGGAGCCGTAACTTTAAAATTACGACAAAAATCCCCTCCGTACATACACAAAGAAGACATAATAAAAGTCTGAGAACAACTTTGCAACAGCGGTGTGTACGGTGAACACGTGCACACAGTGCGGGAGACTGGTAAACAGGATTCACATAGATTTAATTTTTAAACAAGGGAAAGTGTTATCATATGAATAGACTGAAATACTAATTTCTACACCTATCGTCGGATATTGTGTAGTAATGAGTGAGAGTGGGAGAGAGATTATATCTTTAAATTTGCCCTAGCAAAGCGCTGCTGGAACGTGTGCGCTAAAGTATCATTACATAATATAAATTTTAAGTGGAACTTTTGACTAGCACCAATAATGAGGACTGTGTTAACTATTTAACGTTGACAAAGATAAACGAAAAAAAAATTATGGGTTAATATAATAACCTCATTTATTATAAGATTATGATCCTTTGTTGCTATAAGTAAATGCTTCGTTCCGACGAGCGTGTAATTAGATGTATGCCGGTATGCCTCTGTGGCTTAGTCTAACAGAACTAAGTCTATGAGATCATTCACAGCATATAGGATAGTTGGTCGCTAAAGTTGAACACATAATAGGTATATCAGTACGCGCCGTACGCGCCGCATTATGTGACGTCATCAGCATGCATCGTTCAATACCCCACTTTTGAAATTCGACGCGTACAGTACGGGTCAAATGTGCGAGGTTTCACATTACTCGTATTTTATACAACGAATTACAAAATGCGGGGCATTCGGTGCGTTCGGCGCGTACGATGCTTACAAATGTGTGTTCAGCTTAAAAGTCCGCTGTATAGCGTGTTGTCGGCCAGTGTGAGCAAAAATTTAAACTTGTTATTAAAATGTGGTGACGTTAAAGCCATTGTGATATACAATATGGTTTCCAGTATCAATGGATAAACTAAGTAACAAGCTACACACAAACAGATAAAATTAATGGCGTAACGCGTGCTGATGTCGGCAGCCGACTATACTTTCAGATAAAATTCCGAAAGTATGATAAACAATGAATAAAATAGATTTGACTATATATTTTACATATTTACATATAAATCAACACTTAAGTCTAGACTATGGTAAGTAAACTGCAAAACATTAAATTAATGAAGATTTTATTAATATATTATATTTACAAATACATCAACACTTAAGTCTAGATTATGGTAAGTTAATTGCAAAACATTCAGTCAATGAAGACTTTATATATTTTATTTATTTGTTGTGTGCCGGTCTATACTCACTGTGTTTTAAAACAACGTAAACAACGTTTATTTAAAACGTCAGATAAGTTTTGTAACAATTATGGTAGGATACTTGATGGTTGATGGTAATACTAAAAAAGTCAAAATATTCACTTAACCTGAAGCGTCTTACACAGGAACGATTGGTTTTGCTCCTTCGATCAGCCATGCGGTTCCACTGTCTGCTTTCACAAATATGTCTACAGCTGCTTTGCTACGTCGTCAACATATTGCCACTCTGTACCTTTCAAAAACGCCTCAAAATCCTGTTGAACCTTTTCATCATCGTTCATTTTCACGTCTGTAGTCAACATAGTTTCTGTAAATCCCGGGCATATGGCCACCACCCTAACTCCGTACTTCTCGTAGCGGTACGGATGACCGAAACTCTTCGTGAAACCCATGACGGCATACTTCGACGCTTGGTAAATTGGTAGGAAGGGGTCAATTCTAAAACCATATATGGATGCCAGATTTATCATAGTACCACCTTTACCACCTTTGTCTTTTCTCATGTGTTCGAAAAATTTCAAAGACCATTCCATTAGAGCTGTTACATTGATGTCTATCGTCTTTCGCAGCTTATACTCGTTTAGTATGCCGGCGTTGTTAATAAGAACGTCAACGTGATCGTGGTTTTTAAAAATTTTACTACAAACATTGTCAAGTTCTGTCGTAACATCGCATTTATAGAATTCAGCCTTTCCATTACCGTACTTAGCATTTAGTGCGTTGACGGAGACTGGCCCTCTCTTGTCGTCAACATCAGCTAAAATTACTGTACGAGCACCCTTTTCTAAATATTTTTCGGCAATAGCGTAACCGATACCTTGTGCGCCACCGGTAATGACAACAGTTTTGTTATTTAAACTTTTCTCCATGTTCTTGGCATTACGTTTCTACGCTTACTGGAGTGAGGCGCGCACTCATTTCTTTTATATGGAGATGTTTGTGTAATAGTGCAAAAGATAGTCAGGGTCATGTTTATCACTTTCAAAGTTCAGATTCGTGTAAAAATATTTGTCTTTTGTACATGTTTTGGTGATTTGACATTTTCTTATCAGGTTTACTGTTATACTAGATTAGCCTTCGGCATAACTGCTGTTTCTTTGGAATATACTTCAAAGGAGTAATTTATGTATATATGTATACATAAATTACGTTAACGTTACGTTACGTTTTTTTATTTTAATCCAGCTCTTAATTACGCAAATAAGCGGCTAGATTGTCATGCGATAGTAATCATTAAGGCAATAAAGACAAAATATACTATTTAGGTGTTCGAGCCTTCGCTCGACCCACTGCGAGATTAACCCTTTGAATTTTACCTGTTTGCAATGTGCATCTACCCTATATACAATTATTCACCTAACATTTTCAATGAGGGTATGTAAGTAAGTGCGGGTGCCATCGCCGACTAGCTTTTCTCTACAGTACGTTTTTGAATTTTGTCGTGAGCAGTGTGCAAAATTGTTAAAACTATATTGTTTAAATTAAGTATCACAATTAATTTCAATAAAAAGTAGGTTTTTTTTGCGCTATTTGCTGATATAAGAAATATATATATTTATTAAAAAATATTTAAGAATAGCTGTTGAAGATTTTGAGGTAAGATCCTTCCTTTATTTAGTGTACAAGTTAAAAAAAAAAAAAGTGCTTTGTTCTTGCGAATGCCCGCTCTCCGGACGGCAGACTCGCTACTCCACACATGAATGGAGGAACAACTTCATCATCCTAGCATGCGTATCATGTTTTAGGAACTAGCACTTGTATTACAATGTGCTTTCCTCTTGCGAATGCCCGCTCTCCGGACGGCAGAATCGCTACTCCACATGTGAATGGAGGAACAACTTCATCATCCTAGCATGCGTATCATGTTTTAGGAACTAGCACTTGTATCACAAAATGCTTTCCTCTTGCGAATGCCCGCTCTCCGGACGGCAGACTCGCTACTCCACATATGAATGGAGGAACAACTTCATCATCCTAGCATGCGTATATCATGCATTAGGAATTAGCACTTGTATCATAAAGTGCTTTACTCTTGCGAATGCCCGCTCTCCAGACGGCAGATGCGCTACTCCACACATGAATGGAGAATCAACTTCGCCATCCTAGCATACGTATCATGTTTTAGAAACTAGCACTCGTATCACACGTACGAGTAGCTTTTGTTCTTACGAATGGTCACTCTCTGGACGGCAAACTTGCGACTCCACACTTAAATGGTCGAACAACTTCACCATTCTAGAATGCGTTTCATGTAAAACATGTACGTGCAGGAATTAGCACTCTTATCACAAAGCTATGTCAGCTGCACAGCCATCACTTTAAAATTGTGCGTCGGCCAGTGAACCGACCCCTACACATAATGTCGGCTGCGCAGCTCTCGCTGTCGGCTGCGCAGCCCTCATCGTCAGCTGCGCAGCCCTCACTGTCAGCTGCGCAGCCCTCACTGTCAGCTGCGCAGCCCTCACTGTCGACTGCCCAGCCCTCACTGTCGGCTGTAAAACCGTCATAAGCCGTCACTTTTGAACTGCGCGTCGGCTAATGATCCGACCCCTACACAGTGCCCGCTCAAGGCAAGTTTTAAGATGGAGCGAGCTCCAATTATGGCGCCCCCCTTGCGCCCAAATATTGAAAAAGCGAGGATAATTTTTGACCACTGACGCGCTCCCTGGAACTTGGCGCCTGGAGCTGCCGCTCCGTTCGCCCTATGGTAGGGCCGGTCCTGCCCCTACACATAATATACTAGCTACACAGCCTACTTCATTAGCAGGCTAGCAATTAAAAATTACGGAGCACACGATCCTTTGCGACCTAGCCAACTGGGAGCCTATCCCTAGGTAGCTCTGCCACATGAAAAGTTTATCTAAAAATAAACGATAATAATGCGGATTATTGGAGATCATGGATGGTTGACTGCGTCTGTCATAAAGACCTCTTTGGTGATAAGATTTCATCCGACGAAGAATGTCGGCTCAGATTTGCAATCTGTAAAGTTCAATTAGCTTATGCTTTAGCGAAGATGACGCGCATACATATAATCATTGAGCAAACAAAAATATAAGGCAATTAAATAAAAGCTGTTAAATTGTATTCTGTTGTGCTCTGATTTAAACACCATTCGCCTTAATGAAAAAGATCACCTCACAGATAGTGGCTATACCGATTTTACACCTTGATAAAATCTGAGCTAATTTCACAAAGTGAAGAATCACGTATCCTCGAGGTCAAAATTGAGAAGGCAAACTCCATTCCAAAGGTTGATACCTTCGATCATAGCAGATATAACGGCTTCTATTAGAATGAATGATAC
This sequence comes from Schoenobius gigantellus, assembly GCA_963935595.1. NCBI lineage: Eukaryota > Metazoa > Arthropoda > Insecta > Lepidoptera > Crambidae > Schoenobius > Schoenobius gigantellus. Next base: position 20,461,618 of record OZ012543.1, read on the forward strand.
AGGGTGTTAACCAGATACAGATAAATGAACCTGGTACCTCAAACCGAGAGGAACACTTCTTTTTTATTTGGAGACACAAAGGAATCCCTTGCTAAGCATGAAATCCAAGTTCAACGTTTAGGGGCTGAAAAATGACAAAATATTTTGTTATTTTGAAGTACAAAAATATCTAGAAACCAACCATGTATTCACCTCCATAAAAGTCAATAGTAGCCTCGCAACGGCTACACCTGCATAGCAAACCGTTCAACTCTTGACTAAAAGTAGTCTAATGCTTAGGTGTTATAATTACTCATGATGGCCTACTTCCGCAGGGGAGACACTTTATAGATGTTTATAAAGATACATCCTTAAACGTAAAACCCATATTAGTAAGCGCTTTCTGGCAGCTGGTTCCATGTTTCGTAAAACTTCAGATATAGTTTTTCAATACCCGTTGCGAGAAGAGAGCAAAAATTTAAAAAAACATAGATGTAACATTTTTAAGCCGCATAACAACAATTTTTGTAATTCAACAACTTACCTTTTCTCTGAACTTTTACAGACAGATTTATTGAAAGAACAAGGAGGATTTAGCCATCACTACCGCCTACTACCAATATGCATTAAAGGGTAGACCAAGGGTGGAAAAAGTTAAACGATTGGGATCAGAACGAGTTTTACGAAGGCCAGCAAACATTTACTCGATATCAGGGCCAGGAAAATTAAAAACAGGGAAGTTTGACATGAGCAAATTCAGATTTCAAGGCGGGCTAAATTAAAAATTATATTGAGGTGTGAAAAGCTCAATTATCCATTTTATCTGGATATAAGTTACTTTTCACATGTCATCATCATCACAACTAATATACGTCCCCACCGAGGGGCTCGAGCCTACCCTATGTTAGGGTGATTAGTAGGCCTTAGTCAACAACGCTGGCCCAGTGTGAATTGGCGTGCACATATACTCGTACCCTCATAAAATTAAAAAGATTTATAATAGTTTGGATACATGCAGTTAATTGTCTTGCTCTATCACGAAGGATATGACATCAGAAATAAATAAAATGTTAAAATGTAAATCAATTGAAGGTTGTCAAACTTTTCAGAATTTCTTGTAAGTAGTCACGGACTGTAAGAAGTCCCGTAAAGAAAGACCCATTTTGTTACAACGATACAATCTATCAAATGACTTGACTACTTTTTGTCCTCTCAACTACACCCCATACAGTGCAGTCATAGTCAAGTGAGAAGCGGAATCTCTTCGAATCGTCATGGCGTCAATTGAATCTTAAAGACTTATATTCCTACTTCGGAGCGGTGGAATGGTGCGCCCAGAGTAACAACTGCCAATAGCTGATAATCCCGAATTGTAATTACGAAATATTTTCAATGTACAGAGCTCGTTTCAAAGTAGAATCAAAAAAATGTTATAATTATTATATGGAGATAGTTGAAAACGGTATACAAGATAACATAAAATATTTTTGGACCTACGTTAATAACATGAAAGCCACAACAGACATTCCAAGTAAAGTCACATTTAATAACGAAGTTGCTAATAGTCCCGACGAAGTATGTCGTCTCTTCTCCTCTTTTTTCAAATCAGTTTTTGAACCGTCTGATATATCTGAAGATCATGATATTAACAATATTCCGGACAGTAACTTAAAATCTGATCTTATATTGAGCAACATCACTTTTACGGTTGAAGATATCTATAAGGAATTACTTAACTTGGATACCACAAAGGGCTTCGGAGTCGATAACATTCCACCTGCTTTCTTGAAATGCACTGCAAAAACAATATGTCATCCTTTGCAGTACATCTATAATAAGTGCCTTAAAGAAGGTGTATTTCCAATCTTATGGAAAGCTGCTCGCGTGGTCCCGGTTTTCAAAAGTGGTGACAAATCCAAGGTCGAGAATTATCGTCCCATATCCAATTTGTGCGCTCTTTCGAAGCTTTTTGAGAGAATGGTACATAATGCTATCTATCCTTCTCTGCATAATAGCATCATAGACCAACAACATGGTTTTGTAAAGCGGAGATCAACTAGTACAAACCTATTGATATACACATCCTATCTCTTTGAAAGTATTAATAGCAATAAACAAGTGGATAGCGTCTACACTGATTTTCGCAAAGCTTTCGACAGAGTAGATCACAGATTGCTACTTGACAAATTGGCATATAATGGTATACGCGGGGATCTTTGGAGATGGTTCAAATCCTATGTAACTAACCGCAGTCAAAAAGTCGTTATCAATGGATATGAGTCAGATAGTGTCGCCATAACTTCTGGTGTTCCGCAAGGATCTATCTTAGGACCACTACTCTTTATATTATTCATAAATGATTTAGGCGATTGTTTTAAATTTAGTGAATATTTATTGTATGCAGACGATTTAAAAATTTATCACACGATCGAAAATTATGATGATTGTAACAGTTTTCAATCTGATCTTGATCGCTTTTCTGTTTATTGCATAAGGAATAAACTAGACTTAAGCATTAATAAATGCAAAGTCATCACCTTCACGAAAAAGAAAATTCAATACAATTACCGACTATCCGGCACGCAACTTGAAACGGTTCAATCAATAAGAGACCTAGGGGTCATATTAGACTGTATATTGAACCTTGATATCCATATAAATAACATCATTAACAAGGCTTTTAAAATGTACGGATTTGTAATGCGTATTAGTAGGAAGTTTTCTAAAACCCTAACATACTTAAAATTATATAAATCTTTAATTAGGCCACAGCTTGAATATTCTGTGTCTGTTTGGAATCCTTATTACAATAAATATATAGACGCACTTGAGAAAGTGCAAAAAAAATTCCTTCGTTGTATACATTATAAACGCACCCGTAGTTCACTTAATTACGAACAGTTGCTTCATAAATATCAGCTTATTGGTTTGAAACATAGACGTATACAGTTAGGGGCCACTCTTTTGTATGATTTATGTCACAATAGATATAATTGTGTGCCCATTATCAATAAGATAAGTTACAGGATACCCACTAGAACTCATACCCGTACTCCTTGTCGACTGTTTGCAGCACCTCTATGTAGAACAAACGCTGGTAAACGTTCTCCTCTACATAGGCTTGTGCACACCTACAACGAGTTGTTTCATTCAGTCGACATAATGGCCACTAGACCAAGTGTATACAAGAAGTTAATTCTAGATAACATGTGTAATACATAGTATTGTAATCTTATACTTTTAAGTAGGAAGTTTAATATTTTACCCTGATTTTTATAACTTTAAATTTATTTATCCACTCTCAATTGTATTTAAGCTATTAATACGTGGTAAACGATGCTGGTTGCAAAGTTAATAATAATAATAATAATAATAATTTATTGTTTCTCTTTCACAAAACAGTTTTACAATAATAAATAATAATAGCAGCTAAATGTTCAACACAGACAATCGACTGTAATGTGAGAGACTGGCATCTGCACTAGGATAGATCCTGTCATACAGATTACCAGGACCTCTCCTCTCGAAAATAACATTGATTTATTAGCTGATTACATTCTACATATACATATGATCAAATCATAATATAAAGTTTAGGAAATAGTTAATATACTATACATAATTAGCTTTATTAAAATTCTGCAAATTCTGTGGCTCATTTTTTGTGTAATTTGTAAGTGTATGTGTGTGTGTGTCTGTGTGTGAGAGAGAGTGTGCGAGTGCGTGTGTGTGCATGTATGTGTGTGTGTGTGTGAGAGAGAGTGTGCGAGTGCGTGTGTGTGCATGTATGTGTGTGTGTGTGAATGTAGTTTTCAGCTTCATACACATGCTCTAGGAGTGTACAGTTAAAAGATTTTCTGTTTCTATGTAAGTTAAGTTTCGTAACCAATCCGATACTTTCTTTTTGCAGTTAATTCTGTTAAGAGAATAAATTAATAGTATTCCATTAATTTTATTATACAGGTAGGGGCCCAGAAAACAGAAAAAAATTTGTGTGATTCTATTTCTGCAAGGCTTTGAAAAGCAAACCCTATTCCCGCGACGCTTAATAATAGTTAAGGGATTGAAGGTGATGAGCGAGTGTTGTTTACTAATTGTCTGACGAATAAAAAGTTGACGGACTGTAAGTACTTTGGCCGTTTGATATAGATCAGTAGTGGGATGGTAAAAGGGGAGTGACAAACAAACCTTTAACACCGCCCTTTGTGCTCTTTCTAGTTTAATGAGATGAGATTTGTATGCACCACCCCATGACGTGATGCAGTAAGACAGAATAGACTGACAAATGGCTAAATATGTTTGTTTAAGTATGTTTTTATCTGCAACATGTCTCAGATTCTTAAAAATATATATTAATTTTCTAGTTCTTGCTGCCAAAACATCAATATGGGGTTGAAAGTTTAGATTCCTATCTATAATGATTCCCAGATACTTTATGCTATTTACATGTTGTAAGGTGGGACAGGAACAGTCGGAGCTAACACAATCATTACTAGTATGCCCTATCAAATTGTTCCTCGACTGTAGGGTCTTTTTATTGGTTGCTGAGAAAGTTATGTATTTAGTTTTATCCAAGTTCAAGGTTAAGAGATTATCAGCAAGCCAACTAGAGACTAGTGAAAAACCGCCCTGCGAAAGACGGTATACTTCATCCCACGTGTCTCCACTATACATAAGAGCAGTATCATCAGCGTAGGCGACCATTTTACCGGACACCAATCTCATTTCACATAGACTATTTACATATATCAAGAACAGTGTTGGTCCCAGAATACTGCCTTGAGGAACTCCATACGATACAGGAAGCTCATTGCTGATGAAATCGCCAATTTTAACATATTGAGAACGATTCATCAAATAGCTTTGAAAAAAGTTTAGTTGCGTTCCACGTATTCCCACACACTCAAGCTTGCTTAGAAGCCGTGGGATAGGGATCGTATCAAACGCCTTTGCTAAGTCTAAGAACACCGCAATTACTTTTTTCTTTTTATCCATATTGCTAATTATATAGTCTGTCAGCTCGTGGACAGCATCATCAGTTGATTTATTGCGTCGGAAACCATATTGACGGCTTGAGAGTATGCGTTTTGTTTCAAGGTAATCTACTAATCGTTTATTAACAATTTTTTCTAATATTTTTGAAAGTGCTGTAAGAATAGAGATTGGGCGATAGTTACTGATACAATCCCTATCTCCTCCCTTGTGGATAGGATAAATCAATGCTCTCTTAAACGTCGAAGGAAAAATGCCTGACGACAGTGAGATATTACAAATGTGAGCAATAATCGGGGACAAAGTATCTTTGTATCTCTTTAGAATGCTATTTGGGATATTATCTATGCCCACTGCACAATCCCTCTTTAGATTTGAGATCACTGTATTAACTTCCTTTTCATCGGTTGAGAGTAAAGTAAATGAATCTGAAGGAACAGAACTGCAACATTTAACAGGTGAAATAGATCGTGACCTGTTTTTATTAATTATATTTTCTGTTAAGTTTTTTCCTATATTTACAAAATAATTGTTTATATCATTAACTGCCTGTTGAGGATTATTGTTCAAAATTAACTCAGTGGGACATGTTTTTAGTTTCTTTGTATAAGTTATTGAGCGAATAACATCCCACAATTTTTTGGAATTATGCTTAGCTTTTTCAATTTCTGTTTTTTCAAAACTTTGTTTGGTTTTTTTGAGTATTTGATTACAGTAGTTTCGATAGCGTGTATACGTTATTCTAATAATTTCATTATCTGGTTGTTTTTTAGACTTCATATGTACTTCATATATAGTAGATTGTCACGATTTTTCATACATTTAAGAAGACCTGGAGTTATCCACGGCTTAACAATACGCTTACGTCTCGTAAGCGTTATAGTTTTTGAACAGTGGTTAATCATAGAGTTAAGTTCTTTAACGAGACAATCGGCGGCTTCGTCGGCACTCGATATCGACATAATTGAAGACAGATTTGCATTTGCGGCGGCTATGACATTATCCAAAGCCTCATAATCTATTTTCTTTTTTATTTTTAAGGGTGAATTTATGTTACTCACAAGATTCATACTCAGTAATACTGTATAATGATCGGTAATGGTAGTGTGAGCAACCATGCATCTAGCCTGTGTTTTTGTTTTGAGAAATATATGATCAAGGCACGTATCCGTATGGGTAGGAATCTGATGCCCTGGCAGCATACTATGTGAAGCTAGCAGATTTAAATAGGTTTGTGTCCTGTGATCTACGACTGACTTTTCTGTGATATCTAAGTTAATGTCGCCAGCCAGAACAATATTACTATATGATGACAAACCAGTTAAGACACTATCAATGGACTCGAGGAATTTAGCAATATTCCTTTGGGCAGGTGGGCGATATATCGCCAGTATGACAGTTGAATTATTAAATTTTATCATCAAACAGTTTGCGTCACTCAGTGTAACTTCTGTTATATTACAGGTTAGATGAGACTTATAGTATACTACAACACCCTCATTTTGTGAATTATTGCATAGGGTAAATGCGCTGTTGTAGTTATTTAAAGTTGGGATGTGTGTATTTTTGTGCAGCCAGCATTCTGTTAAAATGATGAAATCCCAATGTACCCTGGATCGTTGTAACAAAGTCTGAAATTGAGGCATGTTGCGTCTTATACTTCTAATATTTTGAACAATGAGATTTAAAGATAAACGTGAATCGTGTATTAAAGTTGAGCTATCGTCTATAGTACATGTACTACATTCAGTAAGCGTAAGGTTATCAAGATCGGTATTTAAACGTAAAGGGGCCATTTTAAAAAAATTGGTGTAAATAGTACTATTTGAACGTGTCCTATAAGGAGAATCGGAACGGGGGCCCTACCGCCTAACTTTGTCAGGTCTATGGTTTGCTCAATATTAGTAAGATGTGAGTAGATAACTTGTTCGCTTTTGTGGGGTAAATAGTAATAATTTGTACTGGATAGGTCGCTAAGCCTTGATTTGTTTTTATTATGCGTGGTCGAATGTTTAACATAAAGCCACATCGGATCATGTACAAAAGTGTAGGTATATGCATGCCTTGTTAGGTAACTTTTAGATGGTTTGTTATGAGTGTTAAGTTCATAGTAAAAAGGCATGCATTTACTTTGATTACGCAGCACGTAAATTAGGCAAAATTCCTTCGCGTACTCTGCTACACACCGCATAAACATGAAAAGTGAATCTAGGTGAAATTTATATGTAACAGAATAGGAAACGGGTCTTGGTTTGAGTGCAATACATACGTACAGTAAGGGAAGTGAGATATAACTGGGTATTGTGTGAAAGAGTGTGTAACATGGAAATGTGTAGAAGTGCTTTTTGTGATTGATGCCACTTATATAGTAATAAAAACAAAATAACAAAAAGATGAACAACATACTAGTTCCTAACAAAAATATACGTTGAATCTGTATTACGGAACTATAGAAACTGATGGATAATATTTCTAATCTAGTAAACAGTCACAATTTTTCAAGATTTTCTATATCTTGTTCAGTGTCAAGGCGTATAGCTGGCACACCCTCATTTTTTCGTATATAAATCTTCCCGTACGATGTCCAGCAGTAGCGGAAATTATGTTCTTTTGCAAATTTTCTTGCCAGTGAAAATAGTCTTTTACCTTGAAATGACAAGCACTCTGTTATATATATTGGACAAATAGGTACATCGAGCCCAATATTCTTTGTGCTAAATTTGTCTTTACTGTTAATACGATTATAAGATCTTATGGATTTTAGTAGGTTCTCCTTAAGTATAACGCTATTTAATTCAACTACAATAGGCTTGTTCTCTGTTTTGGTATTAACTCTGTACACGTCACGCAATGCTATCGGCTGAATAGGTACATTTAGGGTTTTCCCAACATTTCCCACCATTTCCGCAAGATCAGACTTCGTTTCGATGGATTTAAACGGAACATTTCGGATTTCTATACACGAATAACGTTGCTTTCGCTCAAGTTGTTCAATTTTATTTTCCAGCGACTGTATATACGAATTACGCTTATTTCGTTCAGATTCCAGAGAGTCAATTTGAGACATCAGCTCATCGTATTTATTAGACATAAATTCTATACTATTTTTAATCTCTTTATTCTGAGTTTTAATGTCTTCCATTGAGTCCAGAATAACAAGAAATTTACGTTCCTGTTCCGCCTGTAATTTTTTAAATGTCTCATTTATTTCCAAGCGTAAAGCAGTGACATCCTCCGCACTACGTTTCCGTTTACGGGCTTTAATTTCGTTCTCTGGATCATCGTATTGTGTATGTTGTGATTCGGAGTCGGACATTGTATTGGAGGGCAATCGCGGAGATGTTTTTGGCGGACTATGTCGAAGGGGCATTTTATAGATATTAATCAACTTACGTACAGATGCTCGGATGATAAAATCTTCTTTGATTTAATGCACTTTATAGCTCGGATACAAATATCAACAAAATTTCTATTTAAATGAATATAATCAGCTACGACTGTTCCGTACGGAGGATGATGATGATGTTGATAATGTTATATAAGTAAAATAGTATATAAGTTATATGTACTTTGTTTACTGTTTGTTTTCCCAAATAAAGTGAAAAAAAAAATCCCAAGTCAAATGATATTGCCCTATATATTTTTTTGCTTCATAATCATACACATATTATTACAAAAACATAGCAGTTCATAATTCATAAATTAGTAGTGGCCACTTTTGCTGACCCCGAAAGAAGTGAACGTCTTAGTTGTAATTTTTTTTACACAAATTAAATAATTACTCCTTTGATATCAATAGAAACAACATATACTAAGTGTCACGCTATGTGGCTACATTTATTCTCCTGTGTTCAGGTAGACGTATTCACGAGTTGACTCTTTTTGTCATACATCTCAAGACATTCGTATCGAGTGATGATTATTATTATACTATGGCCGAAATTTGGTTCCAAGTCTGATTCATCAAAATTTAGGCAATCTGGTTGGATGCTTAATATTATTAGGGACGAAAGGCTAATTTTAGTATTTTGGATGAATAAACATATACAGGGTGTCCCAAAAAATAGTGTCAAGCGAAAGTCCAGAGTTAGAGCACCTCTTGGAGTACCCGAATCACCCCCATGTATGTTCCGCGATTATTCGTAGTTTTAGAGTAATAATTTTTTTTCAGACTTTTTGAAAATTTCGATCTAAAGAACTTAAAAATTTTTAATAAAAAAAAGTTGAACATATTTTAATGTTTTTCTTTATGCCACTGAATTATCTTTAGTGCTTCTTTTATGTCTAAAATAATCAGCTTCGTAACTTTAGTGGAAATTTAGAAAACAGTAGTGTAAAGTCAAAATTTAAATGTTAGTGAATAATTACTTAAAAATTCATCTTTAAATTAAAAATCTAAACAGGCAAATTCATGGTTTCTAAGTATGTGTAAAAACTACTCTAGACTCTCTGCTTTCATAATAATTTAAAAACAAAAGTACTTAATAGGGCTACTTTGGCTTAAATCGGCCATCAAAGACAGCAAGGTGAAAATTTCATAAAACTCGACTTCTAAATAATTTTTTTTAAAATTCCAATCATTTATTAATAAACCAAAAATGATTGTAGAAAAGCCAAAAATTTATTATTTGAAGGTCAAAAATAACTGTTCCTGCTGCCATCTTTAATGACCTTTGAAGGTTTATTATAACTTAATAAATGAAACAAAACATTATTTTCAAAGTATTTATTATTCGATCGCTTAAAGAAAGTTTTCAAAATGACGACCTTCGTGCTCAATACATATTCTACATCGTCTAAAAAAGTTTTCTTTTAAATTTATAAATGCAATTCTGTTGTTTTTTATTGTTTCTTCCGCTTGTCTTAATTTTGTTCTTAACACTGTGACGTTTGTAATGTCCTTGGCGTATACTAATTCCTTGTAGTATCCCCAGACGAAAAAATCTATGGGGTTCAAGTCGGGGGACCGTGGCGGCCACGCAATGGGCCCTCCACGACCGATCCATCTGCCTGGAAATGTTTCAGACAAATGTTGTCTAACATTTCTAGCAAAATGGCATGGAGCGCCGTCGTTTTGAAAAATCATATTTCTCCGCGTTAATAGGTCTACATCTTCTAATAAGACGCCGAGATCACGTCGTAGAAATTGCAAGTAGGCCTCGCTGTTCAGTCGGTCCGGTAGTTCGAACGGACCAATCAGCTGTCCGTTTAGGATGCCTGACCACAAATTGATACTAAATTGTTCTTGGAAATTAGATTCCCTTGTGAGGTGTGGATTTTCAATACTCCACGAATGGTAGTTATGCGCATTAAACACCCCACATCGCTTAAAATGTGATTCATCAGTCCATAGAATATTTTTAAATAAATTTTCGTTTTCAGCTTGTCTCCGTAACATTTCCTGACAAAATGCCACCCTTCTCGGGTAGTCTGCGGGCTTGAGCTGCTGAACTTTCTGGATGTGATATGGGTGAAAACGCTCTTGATGAAGTATTCGATGTGCTTGTGATTTCGGAATTTCGATTCGACGTTCTATTGTTCTTACACTAACTGATGGATCTCTCACCACTTCTTCGACCACTGATTGGACAGTATCTGGGTCACTCATTTCAGATGGGCGCCCCGATCTTCTACCTGGTAGGCGTCCTTCCATGTAAGAGTTATGTACTCTTAAAATCATGCGATGATCAGGCCAAGTTTCAGGCTGAGGTCCACCTCCATTTTGTACTTGCTGCCGGAACAACCTGGCTGCTTCAGAAACATTTCCTCTTGCATATCCATAAAAGTATTGCATAAGAGCATATTCTTGCGATGAAAAAGACATCACAAAATGAAGAGCTTGAAAAGTCCGTTAAGAATGCCAAATTTGTCAAAATCCCGTATTCACACAAAACCAAATCGTAATCGCACTCAAGGTCCGTAAAGAAAGCAAAGTTCGTCAAATAATCACAAATGAGCGTATCGTACGTAAGGCGCAAACAAAAGCAGGCAAACGACTGGCGCCAGAACACAATAGGCGCTCGGACTACACCCCCCGCCTCATCCCCTTGTCACAAAGAATAGCATTCCTCAGTTACAGTTATCCATTTCGCCAATGAGAGTGAGAGAGATAGCAATAATGCGGTCTCTTTCATATCCTCTCACTCGGGCAATTTTTTAGCAGGTAAGGACTGCGTTACATCCAACACTACAACCGATGTGATCCGCGAGAAAAATATTTTAATATGGGTTTCATGTAGTTAATTTTTGCTAAATTGTAATTAATCTGAACCTTAGAAATTATAAAAAGACCAGATATTTTTTTTTATCATCTGATAGGAATTTGGTAAATTTTATGAAATTTTCACCTCGCTGTCTTTGATGGCCGATTTAAGCCAAAGTAGCCCTATTAAGTACATTTTTTTTTTAAATGATTATGAAAGCAGAGAGTCTAGAAAAGTTTTTACACATACTTAGAAACCATGAATTCGCCTGTTTAGATTTTTAATTTAAAGATGAATTTTTAAGTAATTATTCACAAACATTCAAATTTTGACTTTACACTACTGTTTTCTAAATTTCCACTAAAGTTACGAAGCTGATTATTTTAGACATAAAAGAAGCACTAAAGATGATTCAGTGGCAAAAAGAAAAACATTAAAATATGTTCTACTTTTTTTTATTTAAAATTTTTAAGTTCTTTGGATCAAAATTTTCAAAAAGTCAGAAAAAAAATTATTACTCGAAAACTACGAATAATCGCGGAACATACATGGGGGTGATTCGGGTACTCCAAGAGGTGCTCTAACTCTGGACTTACGCTTGACACTATTTTTTGGGACACCCTGTATATACCAGTAAGCAAATCAAGACGTAGAAGCATAACAAATTTATTCGTATCTACCAGGGGGAAAGTTAAACCACCCTCGCGATAAGCGTCATTGCATGTTAATTTCAATCTTTATTCAAAAAAGCGGGAATCATCCCTTCACCCGGCAGCTGTAGAGCTGCAGTTACCTTTCTCTGAAAACTGAATAAACAGCAACCTTGATCTAGATGTCTTAATTATAAGGGAAAATTGTTGACCGATCGATGTACCGCGAGGTACATACACTAATCTTTTTTGTTTGAAAGAAAATACGTCATTTTATCTGTAACAATCAATCTTTGATACTCAAAAACCTGTTAATCAATTCCAACTTGACAGGTATCAGTAAATGAAATGATGAAATTTTTATTGCTATTGTTAAGTGTTATATTAATACTGCAGATACTATGATTATATTGAGTGAGTACAGAGTACACGTCCGAGTTTACGTAAACTAGTTTGAATGAAAATGTTGATATGCACTTTATACGATGGAAACGGACGATACCATAATAGACCGTGGTACTACCCTACCTGAGAGTTGTAAGAACTCTCAGATAAGGTACCAAAATCTTACTTTATTTTCTGGTTGAAATGGAACTCGAATCGGAAGCATCTGATGAGTGAATCTGTCGTGTCAAGAATCTGTCCTTAACAGAATAATCCGTCGAAGACTAAAATATTGAAGAGTGTATCGCACACAATACAATAATATGATGCTTCAACATTCATAAAAGATGCTCTTCGTCTTTTTTAGTTGGGCGGTCTTTGATGGGTATATGGAAAGCATTTATTATAGCCCCTGCAGTCCCAGTCCATCGTTAGATAGGTAGCGGCATTGTTTGTTACTAAAGTCGTTTCTTACTAACTTGAAGTCCCTTTTGAATCGTCCATTCAAAGAGTTTGTGACACTAACATTTGGTCATTATAGATCGTATTTTGACATTTTGTAGCGTTTTGTTACTTGCGTAGAGACAGATGAATTGCAAGTTAAAATTTCTTTTTATTTTTTTACTTTGATGGTTGTAATCCCATTAAGTTATGTTTTTTATTTAAGTGCACGATACGTCAGTACATAAGTAAAAATAAACTAAAAATAAAATATTTTACTACAAGTTTTGCAGACGTCGAAACTAAACGCAATTGAATACTCAATCAACTCAAATTCGTATCAAGTAATTAACACTTATTTATTTATTACCTAGTTTTATCTTAATAAAAAAGGAATTTTCGGAATTCTCGAATTTTTCTCTACAGTACACCTCAAAGTGTACATACATGGGCAAAAATGAGTGGACTATTGGCAATCCTCAAGCTCCATTTAGCTAAACTTAATCATTTATTCCGATTTAATTGTTATACCTAAATCCTTAATTGTACATATAAGCAAACAAGCATATCTTGAATTAAATAGTAGTCATATTGTTCCTTAAAATAATTATTAAAATAATTTACTTTGTAAAGTCACTTTGTTTTTCATTGAAAAACGATTTGTACAATTTCACAGTACATCTAGCCATCGCCGGCAGATTGTAAACACATCTCACAGTGGGTCGAGCGAAGGCTCGAACACCGAAATAGAATCGTTTTCCCCCCGAAGGGTAGAAAACGAATATTTAGGTTTCAGCCGTAGCTCGACCCACTAAATTTGCTGTTCTAGCCGGCGTGTGAGAAAAGTACTGAAGAGAAAAGCTAGTCGGCGATGGCACCCGCACTTACTTACATACCCTCATTGAAAATGTTAGGTGAATAATTGTATATAGGGTAGATGCACACTGCAAACAGGTAAAATTCAAAGGGTTAATCTCGCCGTGGGTCGAGCTACGGCTGAAACCTAAATATTCGTTTTCTACCCTTCGGGGGGAAAACGATTCTATTACCGTGATAATATGACAATTGTCTTTTTGTTCATTAAATGTTCGTCTGGCACATAACTTAAAAAATATTGCGCACGACTTTTTCTTTTTTACGCAACCAACAACTTACGCTTGCGATCATACATTGAATTGAAATATCGGACGACGTCGTACATAGCTGAATTTTCTACTTACTAGTAACGTAGCGAGCTGCCACTCCATAACTTTAATTCACTAATACCTCAGTTGTTTTTTCATTATTTTGACAAAGCAAAAAAAATAGAGGTAGTTCACCAGGATCCCCAGCCCGATCCCCTAGGGGATCCCCATGAACTCGCAAGTTCACCATCCCCTGAACGCAAATTCATAATGTTAAGCACAATTCATACAAAGGAAATTTAAAACAAAAAACGTCATAATTTACTATACTAACAAAATTTTTATATGTTCGACTACGTTGATTTACGGCAAACACTTAACTGTTTTTTTTTTACTTTTTGACATATAAAACTAATGTGCCTTCAAAGTCAAAAATCTTTTGTAGTATTTTTTTGTGAAATCTCAAATAAGCATGCTTCAAAAAGCATGGAAATAAAGCAAACGTCGACATTTTGACATTTGGTAATGAAAAAGCACTCACACGCTTAACGTCCCTGCAATGTATCACTTTTTGAGCAACTGTATTAAAATAGTTATTTTCCCTACAAGTGCGGGAAGCCTGTCATTGCATAGAGTTCCGACAAATGTCGTCCCGAGCCGTAGGCGAGGGTTGACAGTCGGAACGAGTGGAAATGACAGTTCCGCACGTGTATTGAACAACTATTTTTAATACAGTTGCGAAAAAATGAAACAATTAATACGCAGCAACCATATGTAGCAATGTACCTGCTTTTGGACTTTACAGGTAAAATACTCACACTCGCATTTTCAGCAATTAAACATAATTCCGGTGGTGTTAAATCAATTAATATGTTATCAGAGTCACTCATTTTATAGAATTATTAAACTTTTAAGCAAATAACAACAATCAATAATCACGCAGAGAAAATTTTAGAAAAATGGCGCCAAATATGTCGTCGTACGTACACAGAGTTGCGTTCCGAGGGTCAGAGTAATGCAACCGAGAGTGTTTTTCACACTCGCTCAGAGGTTCAGAACGGGCCGGTTGCTATCTTTTTTTTTAGTTTGTATCTTGCCGATCAAGATCAAGCAAAGGGCAGAATATTACTAATCCTTACTATGAAATTAACACTCAATATCCATTTTTCTGCTTAAAAATAATTACAACACATCGAAATCACTATATTTCCCTTGTATTAGGCTTAAAAGAGTTCAAAGTAGTGTTATTTAATAAAATAATAAATAATTTGCGTATTTTTGACATCGACTTTGACATAAAATCTGTCAGAGTGTTTTTCACCCCACGTTCGAGATGGTTGTTTGGTTGCATCACTCGAAGCTTCGGAACGGGCACAGAGTGTACTAACCGCCTGTCAGAGCGTTTTTTACCCAGAGGCTCTGAACGGGTCGGTTGCTCTCAGAGTGCACTCGGAGTGCACTCGAGCGTAGGTTCTGAACGCAGCTCAGCAGTGACAAAGCAAATGCGTGCTATGCTTTGCTTGCCGTGTTTTTAAAAGCAAGGTCCGGCCGTGCTTTTTGTTATGCTTTGCTTTTAGGCATGCTTTTACAATACAAAATCTGGTAGACCAGTCAGATTATTTAGCGCAGTCTTAACTTAGCATGCTAGAAAAAAAGCAGGAAAAAAGCAAAATGTGTGTCAAATTCTAGACATTTGACATTTGGTAAAGAAAAAGCACTAGTGCGTAATGGTGGTCATCCCGCACGCTAAACAGCCCTGCAATATACTACTTTTTGAGCAACTGTATTAAAAAGACTTTTACAGGCACTTACTGACGTCAAAACAATAAAATTTAGTAAAGAGTACAAAAATACAATTACAATCAAATTTAAGAAATTGAAATTAAAAAAAAAATAAGTTTCAGAACAAGGCCACCTGGCATTATGAACAGATGGCGTAGTAAGACGCATCTAAACTAATGAATGAATGAACGGATGAATTTATCGTTAGCGATATTACCGCAACACTGTGAATGCAACTTTACATACTTTTATCATCAGGGGATCCTGGTGAACTCGCGAGTTCATGGGGATACCCTAGGGGATCGGGCTGGGGGATCCTGGTGGACTACCTCAAAAAATATGTGTCTGATATTTTATTATTATCTAACTGACAGACTAATCAGATTTTAATTATTATGTTCCATGCTCAGTCCGCACCCAAATTGTGATAGATTTCAGTTACGCAATAAGGAGTTATAGGTAATATTAACCTAAAGATATGCTTTATCTCAACCCGTCGTTGTTTTTATGAGATGAAATAAATAGCAACCAAACTTGCCGGCCATTCACATTAATAAATATGATTATTTTATATAAATAATTAAATATTATACAACATTATCGTAAGTTGTATTAGTAGGTTACAGGTTGCCCCCATCAAAGTTATTATCAACTTATTTCATAACTTTTAGTAGGTAAGCGGAAGCTTATTCAATTTATTTACACTTTATTGCAAAAGAAATACGGTACAATAGGCGAATTTACATGAGTGACTTGCCTTAAGACATTCTCTACCAGTCAACTGTGAGGGTGGGGCAGAAAATTTGAGGCGGTGCAAGAAACACATGAAAAGAAAACTTGTGACAAACTTATTTTGAGGAAAAAATTAAGATAAATAAACACACATACATACACACAATAAATAAATAAATATATATATATATATATAATACATAATCGTTGAACCTTCTTTACATGAGACATTCTTTACATGAAATATTATTTGTGTTAAAATATTTGATCCATTTAAAATAAATGGAAGACATACATAAATAAACAGAAAAGTTTGTTTAAAAAGCATATCTTTTCATCAACGCACCATACGAAGTGAGGTATGTGATGCCCGCATACATTTTAGGGATCTCTAGTTTACTTGGTGGCCACCCTTGACTGATTCAGCTACACTAATCAGAGCGGCTACGTACCAATTCCAGCTACTGAAAAATTAAACTTTTTGACTTACAAACAAATGACGTCGAGTCTAATACAAATTTCATGAAAAATGTGTCCGAAAAATTCCGAAACGTCAATGCATGTAAAAGCAATTTAAGTCGTATTGACAATACCGCGGTACTCAATTTCGCTTGCATCAATTCTTCACCATATGACGAGCGATTTGATCTTAATTTTGAAAATTGGATCACATTTGTTTGGGACACTTTTGGAGCGCGGACGTAAAGTCAATTTGTTTGTAGGTCAATGTTGAACTTTGACATTATCATACTTTTTATTGCAAGACAGGTGTACATACTTAGAACATTCATTTAGGATAAATGATCAAAGTGTACATAATATATAATTACATATTTTGCATATATTTTTAGGTATATTACGTATATGATATACCTAATATGCCTAGAAAAGACCCTTTCCTAAATTTTACATTATTTTTTATAGTTATATACTCCGTACTCCATATATTACACCTACAAAGAGAGAGAGCACACAAGTACATTTACGAGATGGCATATATTATATACTCACATACATATACATACACACACACACATATACACACACGCGTAAACATATATATATTTTTATTTTCCTCCCTTAAAATGTTAGAAAACAACCGGCCGGGTAGTCCGAGGCCCATAACGCAGGGTATCCTAGTATGGGTTCCGTCCCTCACTCTGGCTTAATAAACTAGGCTTACAAACTTTGTCTAAAAGTTATTGTAATATTGAGTAATTATGCATTTCTTATTATTATTAGTATTAGTGAGTTGGTATATTTTTCTGTTTTAAATTTTCTGTTTGCAAGCAGGCTTAATCTATGATGTATGGCTTTATTAAAATAAAAGATTTTAAAAAAAATCTGTTTGCCATTTAAAAACTTTTGTATTACGATAAGGTCTCAAGTCTACTCGTATATGATATCAAATGCTTATTTTGAATATCCTCCTTCCTCGAGTCTAGTGTGTCAGTAAACAAGCGAGTCTCCAGCTCGGTTGATGGGAACTAATGTAACAAAGCTTTTAGCCAGCCCCTCTTCACCTGTACCCTAAGCAATACTTCTCATTATAGAGGGTTGCATCGTTTCACTTACAACATACAAAAAATCAAATAAAAATGTAAAGAATTGCGCTTTTATCGATTTTTATCTCATTTCGAGAAAAGTTTTTCTAAGATTTGTAATGATTTTTGGAAACCCTTCATTAATTTTAAGTATCATATACATGTATTGATTATGTTGAAAAATGCTTAGCAAGCGGCGGACTTAATGCGCGTTGCGTTCTCAAACAATTGACTTTGGGGGCTTTGGGGCTATGTAGAGAAAAGAAGTGGTGAAGAGAAAAAAATATAAAATCCATTTATACAAACTGTTTTCCTAATTTTTGTATTTCAACTATACAAAATAGAATCGTTACAACCTACACAAGTCTAGATTTTAAGCAGTAAAAGTTGCAATGAAATCAAGGTGCGGTTGGGCCCCGCCCGATAGCAAGATCTCACGCGAGCCGCGCTGTCCGTGTTCTGCTGCAGCAGCAGGTGTCATTTTGCTCAGTGGTGATTATTTAAACAAATAAGAAAGACGAAGAAAGATATCTTTTCAGTTCCACATAGTCGTTTCTTCTTTATACAGTTGAATGAGTCGTTGTCGAATAATTTCATTACTCCACAAGTCGACACCATCTCGTAGAAAACCAATTTTTAAATAATTACCAAACCTTAAATGATAATATTTACAACATTAGACCATGTAACATGGAAAAACTCACTAAATTTAAAAATATTTGTTTAAAAGCGAGAGAGTATTCGCTAACTGAAAGCGTTTTTAAAAAATGGCTGATATTCTTATGCAACCTTACCTGAAATAATGAAAAAATATTCCAAATTTGCATGCAAGGGGTGCAAGGGGTTCCGAATGTCACCTAACGGGACCCAAGTCAATCTCACCTACACGCGGTGCACTCTGCTGCTCAACAAACGAGGCTCTTCTGATCGATCGATCGATCTGACGCACCCCACCAACCAGCACTGAGCCTTGCCTTCATGGGATCTTCTTCCCGCTCCCTCTCCGCTCCTTCTGGGAGATTACTTCTTAGCAGAAGGAGGCAACAGCCTCCCATTCCGCCTCGCCGCGGAGCATGGGCACGACCACCATGCTCGGCAGCGAAAAGTCTCCGCCGCCCAGTGCAGCGTTAAGTTTTTTATTCCAGTTTTATCACTATGTCGTATTGTCATAAGTTTGACTTATGATAATAAATTTTATGCCTATAAATAGAGAGCCGAAATAAAGAGCTCATACAAAATATCTAATCTTGAGAAGATACTATTCTTGAAGAGGCAATAATCTAAAATGACTAAATAAAAAATATATATATGTGCCTTGTGTCCATCTAAATCTTGAAAAATGACAACAAACTTTTGCATTAAACTTAAAAAGCCATATTATGTGAGGCGTATATCATGAGTATATCACGTATATCACTTCCAAATGTGTAGAATGAAACAAAAAAAATAATAATAATAATAATTAATAATAATAATTTATTTGCTTTCTAACAATTGTACAATCATTGTTGTTGAAGCCCCCTTTTAAGCAATAATGCCTGTGCCAGGAGGCTCCGCTCTTTGTAATGTTACATTAAATATTTTAAACTAAGACAACAGCAAATAATGTTATTCTAGTATAGCGTGCTTATACTATTCAATTTAAAATTTAAACTACTATATTAAATTTATTATATATGTATATATAAGTATGTAGGATATAAATATAGGATATGATAAATAATATTAAAAAATAATATGTATTATAGGTATATATATATTCACTTATAATTATGTGTATTATTATATGGCTATGTCATTTTATGTATTGCAATATATTTTCAATTTCTTTATAAGTTAATTTATGTATCCAATCTTTTAGTATAGACTTACACTCACCATTTGATTTGTCACATATATTTATTTCATTATTTATTTTATTATATAGGTATGCAGAGCGAGTTTCTCATTGCATTCTCGCAAATACTGTTCTTTTATAGGGAATTTGTACCATGTATTTCTTTCTCCTTCTATTTTTATCGGGTGGAATGTATGTCACGTTTTTGTGTTTTTGAAGTAGCGTGTGTACAATGTATAGTTTACGTACTGATAATAATTTGGCTGTCTGATAAAGCTCGTGCGTTGGGAATGTCTTAGTTTTGAAATACATCACCTTTAGCAGAGTACGTTGAGCACGCTCCACCTCCAAAAAATGAGTTTTGCGTGCCCCGCCCCAAACGGGGATACAATATGTTATAATAGATTGAACCAGAGCAACATATATTTCGTTTAGAAGGTTTCTTGTTGAATTATCGCTATCATACTTATTCCTTGGGACTATGTATCTTAGTGTTTTGAAAATCCAGTTGAACTTGCGAATTCTAGATTTAATGGCTTCTATTTGAGGATACCATGACAGTTTCTGATCCAATATCACTCCAAGATATTTGACAGACTTTACTTGTTTTATTTGTGAACAGTTACATTTGTGGGTTTCTATATTATTGCATGTGTGTATCTTTAGGTTGAGGCTAGAACAGGGTTGTGAGCTATTATATATGCTAAAACAGATATAATTTGTTTTGGTCGTATTAAGAGTAAGTAGATTATGTTTTAACCATATAGCTATCTGAGCTATACCCCGCTCAGCATTTATTTTTACGGCATCCCAACTAGAACCAGAGAAAACTATAGCTGTGTCATCAGCATAAGAAAATATTTTTGCGTCTGTCAAGTTGGTTTTGCACAGGTCATTTATGTATATGAGGAACAGGGTAGGACCCAGAACACTACCCTGGGGAACACCGTACGATACATTTACATCGTCACTCATATAATTTTGTAATTTAACTTTCTGTTTTCTTTCAGATAGGTAGTCCTTAAATATTTGCAACTGTTTATCACGAATACCAATATTCTCCATTTTTTTCAGAAGGATGGAGTCAGAGACAGTGTCAAAAGCTTTTTTTATATGAAGAAATACCGACAGACATTTTGTACCTTTATCGAGATGATTTGTTATTAGCGTACTTATAGACGTTACTGCATTTTCAGTTGACTTTCCGCGCCTAAAACCAAATTGGTTTGAAGATAGGATGTCGTATCTGTCTAAATAATTTAGCAATCTAGTATTTAACAACTTTTCCAAAATTTTTGCCAGAACTGGAAGGACTGAGATAGGCCTGTAATTGTTAATGTCATCTCTGGCCCCACCCTTGTGAATTGGTGTTATTATAGATTTTTTTAGTGCGGTTGGAAAAATACCTTTCTTAAAGCAGAGGTTAGCTAAATGTGTAATAATTGGTATAATTTCGTTTTTTACATGCTTAAGATACACAGCCGAAACACCATCACATCCTGCAGCACTGTTTGATTTCAAATTCATGATAACACTATTTATTTCAGCATGATCTGTGTCTAGCAGCACAAAAGAACGTGGATAAGTATCGAGCTTATGGAGGTAGCTGTTTAACTCTTCGTTATTTACATTTGTTTGAATATTATTGGCAAGATTACGACCAATGTCCGCAAAATGTCTATTTATAAAATTAGCAGAGTCAAGGGTAGATGTTTTTAGATTATTTAGTTCAGGATTTAAACTATTTTGTTTACTTGTATGTGTTATTGACTTTATATTTTTCCACAGGAGTTTATTGTTATTAATTGAATTTTGAAGGAGATCTTGTTCATATTTTCTTTTTAATTTTTTTAATCAAATTATTACAGTAATTTCTGTAGCGAATATAGGTAATTTTCTTTATGTCATCATAGGGGTCATTACGAGATTGCTTTTGGAGGTTATTACGATTTCTAATACACCTCAGCACACCGACGGAAATCCAGGGTTTTAAAGTTCTTTTAGATTTTGGTATTTTTATTGTTAAAGTATTTAAATTCAATGCCTCAGTGAGATTATAAATTAAACTGTCTGTTATTATATTCGGATTATCACATAAAAGCAACTCGTGAAGGTGTTTTTTTTGTAGATACTTTAGTGCATTCTCATAGTTAATTTTAGAAGTGGTTTTGATGGCAATAGGATTTTTTTTTGTTTTGGTTAGGGATAAGAATGTTGTCTGGTGGTCCGTAATTGTAGTATTAAAAACTGCAACAAAGACTGAGTGTTTAATTTTGTTTATTTTTACCAGAAAGTGGTCTAAACATTTACTTTCACTTGTGGGTAGTGTATGACCGGGGAGTATACCATACGCTGACAACATGTCAAGATAGGAATTCCTATTTTTCGTTTCATATGTTTGCTCGATTTCTAAGGGTATTAGATTTATATTTAAATCTCCTGTAATGATAATATTTTTCTGAGAACCAATAGTAATTAAGTGTCTAGAAAGCGAATCTATAAACGGATCTGCATTTGTATTGGATGGTGAACGATAAATGCCCAATATTGAATTGTTTAAGATATCTACTTGTATACCGGATGCATGAGTTAGATTAATTTCCGATACTTTAGGTTTCAAGGTTTTTTTGATGTAAATAACAACACCATCATTTTGATTGAGTTGCTGAGTAGTACTGTAAGATGAGTAATTTTCTAGTATCGGTATAGGTTTGTCAGGGTGTAAACGGCATTCGGTTAGTACTATGACATCAATTTCAAAACTAAAACAAGATAAATTAATTAAAAGATCATTTAAATTGCAATATATGCTCCTAATATTTTGCGATATAATCGTAAGGTCGGAACAACCAATATTACAGTACTTAATGAGGTCTGAAGTATCACATTTTACGGAGCTTGCCACATCTAGATTATCTATATTACTAATATGACGCAAATTATCACTCATTTAGGATTTATAGGCCGTACACAATTGATTTTCTGTACACGATTATATGAGCACTCGTTGCAAATAAATCGAGGTATAAGTAATAATCGGGTGTAAGTAGATAGTATATAAATGTAAAATTTATGTAGTCGTGTAATTGATAATATAGAATATATATATATTTCATTATATGAGGGCAATGCTTGCCTGTACTTGTTATTAAATATGATAGAATTAATATAACATGATATATATATATACAAACGTGTTCAAAATGTACTCGTTTGCAATACAAAACATATTAATGATATAAGTGTAAGATTCTTGTGTATAAGAGCTAAAGTTACGGTACGGGGTTAGTGTAGTAATTGTGTGCAATATTATTTTAAAGGATAAGTATATTATACATGCAAGCACAAACTTATTTATAAAGCTAACTAACTTATTTTCTAATGTTTTTCTAAGAAACAGTTTTATTACCTCAACTCTGCACATAGAAACATTGTTTAAAAAATTACTTAACAAAAAGAACATAATGGGTACATATCTGGCCTCGGTCACTTGAGAGAGGGCTAAGTATGTATTCAAAAATAACAGTCATGCACTTTGTAATAGGTTATGTATCTGAGCCTCACTTGAAATATGGATTACCCTTGAGTTATCATCATGACGAACAAAGATCCTGCCAAAAGAAGTCCAGCAGTACTTGTATTTTTTCGATTTCACAAGGTCACGGGCGAGAAAGAACAGACGGGACCCCTTGGGTGTGAGTTGCTCTGAGATGAACACAGGAATATCTTCATTTGTGGTGAATCCGAGATGTTTCGCCTGCAGTTTCGTATTATTTTTTAGATTGAATGATTTCACTTTTTTTAATAGGTCACTTTTGAGTATAGTCGATCCAAGTTCAACTATTATGGGCGAGTTGGTCTCGCCTTTTCTAGGCTGTAATCGAAAGACATCTTTTATATCTTGCATATTTATGTTCACACTAATATTTTTGGATAAGCACAGCATCATTTTACTTAAATCTTCAGGCGTTTCGTTTTCTCTCCGAGGCACATTTTTCAGTTCTACCTTGGTCTTATTTGCTGTACGATTTAGGTCTTCTATTTTGCTTTCCAATATTGTTATGTAGTCACGATCCTTTTTCGCCTGCAATTCCAGAGCATCAATTTTTTTGCGGAATTCCTCATTTTGGCTAGTTAGCAAGATAATGGATTGATCAATGTTTAGGTTTGTTTTTTGTATATCCTTCAAATCCACACTAATTCCTTGTAATAAAATATGAGATGATTCAAAAAAATGTTACACTTTAAATCTTTAGGTACTATTTTTATTATTACGTGATCTCTAAAACCAGCAGAATATAAATATTACTTCTAAAAAAATCACTTTTGATTATCTTTTTTATTCCAGTTTTATTACTATGTCGTATTTTTACAAATGCTTAGTAACATCGTCTCTCACAGAACAGTTTAGTAATCTAGGGCTAATTATAGTCCCACCGTTGAATTTGAGGACACAATCCATTAAGACGACAGTACCTATTGATATCAACAGTTTTCTAAGAGATCTTTCGTCATAGGCGTATGCACTGTTGACTAATGAGTCGTACGAGTATATAGGTATTTACAATTTCATCGAATTCTTCATTAAAATTATGCGTAGCATCACACCGGTAAAAACGACCACCAACACCAGTAGTGTATTATTGTTCCTTCTATATCTCGTTCAATCGCAGACACGATTTCACTCCATCTAGAAGGAACAATAAAACACGTGGTAGCAGCGTCTAGTAAGTAAATTATCAGATAAGATTCAATTCAGGTCTGTAATTGGTTGTAAAATATTCCGCTATTTATAACGTTTTAACGCGACAATGCAGTCATCATTTTGTTGAAGTACACGCATCACATCGGTCACATTTAAGTGCAGATATGAAATTTATCAAACAAAAACAATCACTAAAATTAGAATGTATTTGTCCTACGTCAATGAATGAACCAAAGCGTCATGGCAACTTACTACCAAATACCATTCGCTGTGTTGTTTGTGGCCCATCGAATTGTGGAAAGACCAACTTAGTAATAAGTTTATTATTACATGAAGATGGTCCACGATTTCAAAATCTGTATGTTTATTCAAAGTCTTTGTATCAGCCTAAATATACATTCTTAGAAAAAGTTATGAGTATGGTTATGAACACGACTTATAATAAATATAATCATAATAGTGAAATTTTAAGCCCTCACGAAGCTTTGCCGAACTCGATCATTATATTTGACGATGTTGCTTGTGAGAATCAAAATAGCATCCGAGACTATTTTGCTATGGGACGTCATAAAAACATTGATTGTTTTTATATTAATCAAACTTATACTAAAATACCGAAACAATTAGTACGAGATAATTCTAACTTGATTATTTTATTTAAACTAGACGACATTAACTTAAGACATGTCTATGAGGAACATGTAGGGTCTGACATGTCTTGGGCTCAATTTCGAGAAATGTGCTCAACTGTTTGGAATCAACCATTCAGCTACATTGTTATCAATAAAGACTGCGAACGGAATAAGGGATGCTATAGAAAGGCATTTGATACATTTATTATGGTGGACTAGCATTCATAAAAAGGTGTTACATAAATATGGAATCAGTTTCATTTGTGATTTCATACCGAGAGGAAATATAAACAAAATGGAACAAAATTTGAAAGAACAAATTATAAAATCTGCCGCAGCTGTGAAAAGGAAGGTTAATATGATAAAAGATGCAAAAGACGCTAGCAATATGGCATTAGAAACAATATTTAAGCCTATTGTAGAACCACTTAATGTGTTAACAAGCAAAAATAACGAAAGTCTTCATAAAAATTTGAATATTGACCAAAACCACCCAGTAAAAAAAAATAAGTACAGCGAAAGTGAGTCATCAAATTCTGTAAGTGAAGATTTCGAGGAAGCTATGAACGAAGAAGATGAAAACTCTTATGGTGATGAGGCTTATAAATTATCTAACAAAACTCTTACGATATTACCCTCTGAAGATCACGATGAGCATGAAAACTCGTTTAAATCCATTCAATCATCTCCGAGTATTGCAAAAGAATCTTTCTCATGGCCTACGTCGTGTGATCTAATAAAAGATATACCTTATGGAGTCAGAAACGAGCGAGGTAAACTTTTGCTTGGCAAAACTCGTGTTTACGATGAAGGTTGTAGACTGAGGATTGGAAATCATGATCTGGAAAAAACACCCGGTTTAAAGGAATTATTGTTTAAAAAGATACCAAATTTAGACCTTGTCACTGACGACGACTTACAAAATTATAAACAGATACTAATAGATACTAATGCTCATAAACGTAATTACGATCCTTTAAAACCAGTGAACAGTAATAAAGGATTTAAATATATACGTATTATTAAACCACTGTTTAAATACACAAGAAATATTACAAGTAGTGTGGAAAGTATTCCTCGAGGAGAAGGTATAAACCTTTTAAAAAGGGTTAAAACAGATACTGATTTGGTTTACTGGGACGATCCAAATGAGTTAGTGGAACGATTAAAATTACTACTAGCATCAAAAGAAGCTGGTAATACCGGAGTGATAAATGAAATATATGCAATAATTGAAGAACTATATGAAGCTGGCATCATAAATGTAGAATATAAAAAGCATCCATCAGGAAAATTATTCAGTCTCGTTTCAATGAAGACTGCATCAAGACGACAATGAATGTAGAAAAATTTGGACATCATGTACACAAGCGTTTGAGATTATCAGAATTCATTAACACTCTCAATGATACTTTGGTAAAATCTGAAACAGGTGACTTTGATTTAAAATCAACAAAGTTGAAGGGTTTGCAATTTCCTGAAAATAACGACGAAGCAGTAAATAAAGAATACGTGGATAAATGTATTGAAGAACTAAGACAAGAAATAAAAAATAATAATAGTGATGTTAAAAGATATTTAAGTAGTTTAGAAAAGGCGACAATTGTTAGTTTGAGTGCCTTATTTTACACAAAAAAAGAAATAGATTTTATGATTCAAGCAAATTCAACTAAGGATGAGTAAGCGAGACGTAGTTAACGAACTTCACAAAGCAGCACGAAGAAATTTTTCTCGTCGATGTAC
The DNA here is from genome assembly GCA_963935595.1 of Schoenobius gigantellus. Lineage (NCBI taxonomy): Eukaryota > Metazoa > Arthropoda > Insecta > Lepidoptera > Crambidae > Schoenobius > Schoenobius gigantellus. The sequence continues at coordinate 20,488,366 of OZ012543.1, forward strand.
ATTCATAAAAGGAATTGATGATCTATGGCAAGCAGACCTTATGGATTTACAAAAATATTCACAATTCAATAAAGGCCATAAATACGTTCTAGTAGTGATTGATGGCTTATCAAAATACGTTTGGGCTAAACCTTTAAAATCAAAAACAGCAAACTGTGTTATGAATGCTATGCAAAGTATATTAACCACTTCTTCGCGTAATCCTAAAAATTTACAAACCGATTTAGGAACTGAGTTTTATAATACGAGTTTTAAAAAATTGATGGAAACGTATAAAATAAATCATTATTCTACATATTCTGCAAAAAAAGCATCCATTGTCGAACGTGTCATTAGAACAATCAAGTCTCATCTTTACAAATTATTTAGTCTTCATGGACGATATCAATGGCTTGAACATAATTTGGATGACGTAATACAAAACTATAACAACACTAAACATCGAATTACTAAATTTAAGCCTGTTGATGTTACTAAGTCAAACGAAATTTTTGTTAAGTCAAACATTGTTAAAACGCAACAACCTAAAACAAAAAAGAGATTTGCGTTTCGAATAGGTGATTATGTTCGTATAAGTAAATACAAAGGAGATTTTCGTAAGGGTTATACTCCAAATTGGTCTACAGAAATTTTCCGCATAGTAAAAGTTAATGAAACCAATCCTCAAACATATCAAATAGAAGATAAACACAAACAAATTATTTTGGGATCTTTTTACGGGTATGAATTACAAAAAACTAAAGTTCCTGATCTTTACCTTATTGAGAAAGTTTTAAAAAGAAAAGGAAACACACTATATGTAAAATGGTTAGGTCTAAATAATAAAGAGAACAGTTGGATTGACAAGAGTGAATTGGTTCAATAGTATAAATATTGCTACGCAATTCTGTATCTTCTATTCACTTTAGAATTATCAATGAAGGAAGGTGGTGGTATACTTAACACAATAATAGACAATTTACCGATTGAGTTACATTTACCTGGATATCAATTTTGTGGCCCTGGAACAAAACTTCATAAACGGTTGCTTAAAGGTGAACGAGGCATAAACAAATTAGATAATGCTTGTATGTACCACGATATAGCTTATACAAATAGAAATTTAGACGTTCGACATAAAGCTGATTTAGGACTTTTAAATATGGCGAAAAGAAGGTTAAAATCCAAGGATGCTGGAAGAGGAGAAAAGTTTGCCTCTTGGATAGTTAAAAATGCAATGAAAGCTAAACTCAAAGCAGGGAGTGGGCTCAAATCATTTATGACCGGTGTAAAAAAAATACGCTTACAATTAAAAAAACTTAAATCTAAAGACAGTCACTCTGCAATTAAATATGCCCACGCTGCTGCAAAAAAGATATTTACAAATAAAAAGGGAATACGTTTGCCGCGTCGCATTCCTATTCCAAAATGTGGAGGACTTTTACCACTTATTCCGATTTTTGCGGGATTGTCGGCTTTAGGTTCATTAGCCGGAGGAGCAGCAGGTATAGCAAAGGCTGTTAATGATTCTAAAGCTGCACAAAAAAGTCTTCAGGAATCTGAACGACACAACAGGATGATGGAAGCTGTGGCTCTTGGAAAAGGGCTGTATATAAAACCTCACAAAAAAGGAGCTGGACTGTATTTTAATCCATCAAAAAACTAAATAAGGGGCTACCCAGACGTGCACTTACCAATATTGATATATTAGAACACGCAAGTGACATTCCATTTTTTCGCGGTATTTTCATGAGAGATACGTTACCTACGAAACCTAAAAAGATAGAATGTGCGATATTGAATTTGGATAGCTCCAAAAATCCTGGAACACATTAGGTAGCCTTCGTCAAGCAAAACAATTACGCTGAATATTTTGATAGTTTTGGTAATTTGAAACCTCCATTAGAATTAATTCAATATTTACACAACTTACCAATAAACTATAATTACGTACAACACCAAAAATTTGGTACTACTAACTGTGGTCATCTATGTTTAACATTTTTAAGATGTTATTGGAAAAATCATTTATATAACGTGTAAAATAAATAAAATTGTCAGTATAAAAATGTCTTTCACTGTGTCTATAACTGGGAGAGGAGCCTCCTTGACAACGAACTATTCGCCAACATTGGAGTTACATGGCGACTATGAATGTGGTCTTTTATATTTTTCTACTTTTAATTCTATTCCTAATATTGATAAACGAAACAATAAATTTTATTATGGCGAAAATGAAGTCATCGAAATTCCTGAAGGGTCTTATGAACTTCAAGATATTTGTGATTACATAAAAAGTAATATTAAAAACACCGTATTAAAATTGACTTGTAACAACAATACTCTAAAGACAAATATATTTTGTTCCAAAAATGTTCACTTTAACAAAAGTGATTCACTAGGTCAAATTTTAGGGTTTCGAACTGAAACAATACATGCAAATATAAGTACTGAATCTCAGAATCCGGTCAGCATTTTATCAACAACCATCGTGAGGATTGAATGCGACGTAGTCAGCGGTTCATTTGTGAACGGAAAAGCTAGTCATATAATTTATGAATTTGTGCCTAATGTACCACCAAGATATCGGATCATTGAAATACCTAAAAATTTAATATATTTTCCAGTAAACCAAAGTTCTATAAGTGCGATTAGCATACGGTTACTAGACGCTGAAAACAAACAGGTAAATTTACGAGGTGAAGAAGTACAACTATATTTGCATTTCCGAAAAAAAAATGATTGATTTCAATAAAAAGCAAGAGGCATCGTGTACTCGAGTCAGTTTGAAAAGATCACCTCAAAAAGACGCACCGCTTCGGCTTAGAAAGAAGTTGACTAAAAGCAATAAGGATTTTTTGAAGTTAGTGGGCTTGTTAAAATGAATATATTAAATATAACTCAACCGACGTCAATAGATAACAGCATTGAAAGTTTTGAATATCACTCGTACAAACCATATGTAACAAGTTTCAACAAGAATGATGAAATACGAATACCTATCAATCAGCAAGATTTGTATGTGCTGCCCTCACTCAGCACTTTGTATATTGAGGGCACAATTAATGTTTATAACAGCAAAAAAGAAAAGGTGTCAAGTGTGCATTTCGTAAATAATCCGGTGTTATTTCTATTTCAAGACATTCGATATGAACTAAACGGAGTGGAAATAGACAAAATAAAAAATGCAGGAATTAGCACAACTATAAAATCTTATTTATCATTAAATGAAAATGAATCCAAAAGCGCAAGAGCTTGGGGCTGGTCGACTACAGGTACAACTAGTGTTGGTGATGGCGGATTCTCTGCTTCTATACCAATGAACGTTTAGGAGCGTCGGTGGCGCTGTGGACTCGGCACTTGCCTTCCAATCGGGGGGTCAGGGTTCGAGACCCGCCATGTACCAATGTGTTTTTCGTTTCGAATTTCATATGTACATTTATCCGACGCTCCTACGGTGAAGGAAAACATCGTGAGGCAACCTGCATACATCTGCGAAGAAATTCAATGATGTATGTGAAGTCGACCAATCCGCACTGGGCCAGCGTGGTTGACTAAGGCCTAATCACCCTAACATAGGGTAGGCTCGAACCCCTCGGTGGGGACGTATATGAGTTGTGGTGATACCAATGAACAAAATATTGGGTTTTGCAGAAGACTATGAAAAAGTTATAATAAACTGCAAACATGAGTTAGTATTGTTGAGAAGCAACACAAATCTGAATGCTTTGATATTAAATAAAGGTGAAATAGTGGATGATATAATAATTACTAAAATTGCTTGGCGAGTTCCGCACATTAAAGTATCAGACCGTGAAAGAATTAACTTACTAAAACATTTAGAGAGAGATCGAGCAATCACTTTAGCTTTTCGTAATTGGGACTTATATGAATATCCATTATTACCGAAAACTCGTAAACATACTTGGTCTATCAAAACATCTTCACAAATAGAGAAACCTCGATTTGTTATAATTGCCTTACAAACTAATCGGAAACATAACGCTGAATTATCAATGGCAGAGTTCGATCATTGTCATGTACGTGACATACGAGTCTTTTTAAATTCGTCATATTATCCCTATGAAGGACTGAATGTAAATTTTTCAGATGATAAATTTACTTTATTATACGAACAGTACATTAGATTTCAACAGTCTTATCACGGACGTCGACCAGAGCCGTTGATGAGTCTAAAAGAATTCAGAGACGTCGCTCCTTTATTCATCATTGATTGTTCACGTCAGCATGAAACGTTAAAAGGATCTATTGACGTTAGAGTTGAAATTGAAACAGATCAAGAAATACCTGACCAAACAGCTGCATATTGTTTGATTCTGAACGATTGCATATTTGAATATAAACCTTTAAGCAATATTGTAAGGAAAATATCATGAACAACGATACGATAATTGTAGATTTGCAAGGATTTAAAAATAATAAAAATGAGTTTTTAGTAAAAGAATTTGTTATAGCAACTCTCGAGTTTACCCATATATTTTTAATTAAACCTCCTTATCCGTTTTCTACACTAACTGATGAAGAAAAAAAACAAGTTTGTTGGATAGAAAGAAACAGAGGTTACCAATGGAGTGAAGGATATATAGACTACAGAGAATTTAACAGAATTATTAAACCTTTCTTGAAAGACAGGAAAATAATTGTAAAAGGTGAAGAAAAAGTTAAATGGGTAGAGGATTTATGTGGTCATAATAATATCATAGACATAAGTTATACAGGTATACCAAATTTAAATACGTTAAATGATTTGTATAGTAATAATATGTTCCATTGTTTAACTCATAAAAAAAGATGTGCGTTAAGAAATTCATTGTGTATTAAAAAATGGTGTTTTCTCAATGGATACACATTATATGATTTTTGAATCTAAATTTAGAGAAACAATCTTGTTTAAAAATTAATATACAACTATATTAAGAATTTTTCAAATAAAATGTCATGTGTAATAAAAGTTGTTTTTATTATGTTTGATACCCAAAAAGAAAAAAACTTAGTACTTGAAAATATTTTTTTATTAGGAAAACGTTTTAACAAAATTAAAAAGTTATCTATAAGTTATCACCACAAAGTTTTTTGGATATTTTTCTTATAACGGTTTCCGTAAGGTCCATGATTTCATCCACCGGTTCCTGCACCACATATTGAGCACTCAGCACTACGTTTTCTTCCGCATCAGCAATGTCAAAGCAGCTATTTGATGCACTTGAAGAATCGTTCACTAAGTCCAAGACCAGTATTTTAATTAATTTCACGCCTTTCTGCTCCTTAGTGATCACAAATGATTTTGTAGATTTACGAGCTCTTTTTCTTGTGATGTCCTTTCTTTGTCTTATTTTTCTCTCTCCCTGTCTTGATTCATTAGTTTGTTCTTCCCGACGTATCATGTTTTGATATTCTTGCGTGAAGCCTTCCAATGGATCTTGTGCATATTGGGAAAACAAGATATCCGACGAGTTTGACATTATCTGTAACAAGTGAATAATAATAATGAATAAGTTGATATCCATAATTACCTCAATAATCAATAATGATTAAAAAATGATATGAAAAGAGAATGATACTTACAATAATATTACAATATGGAGTGCTTGTCACGAACAACGAGTTATGAATGAATATAATATCAAATAAAGTTGAGGCTTAGACTAAATTTGCTTATCTAGCATTGCATCACACTTGACCTCAATACAACACGTGGAAATATATGACATGTGTAAGTGCAATAATTTATAGTGTAGGTATGCAATAAAAAAACACAATACTATTTTAATGCTTATTTGGCATTGCATCATATTTAGCCTTAATATAACACGCGGAAATATGTAGCATGTGTAAGTGCAGTAATTTATAGCATACTAGCTTTCCGCTCGCGACTTCGCCCGAGTTATTTTTGTTTCCTGGTCTCGAACTATCCCTATACCAACTTTTATCTAAATTGGTTCAGTAGTTTCGAATCCTATACAATACAAACAAACAAACAATCAAATCTTTCCTCTTTATAATATTAATATAGATGCAATAATAAATAAAACACATAATACTATTTTAATTGCATTTATTAACTATAAAAAATATTAACAGGTCAAAAACAATTATATTAACTAATTTAACACTATCTTAGATTAGATTTTCATGTCCCCAAGCCCAGGTTCTAATTTTATCGGATAAAATAAAACGTTTATCATCTTGATTAGATAAAGCTACTTTGTTAACACTCTGAGTAAAAATCTCATGCTTAATGCATCTAAACAAAATATTTTTTTTCCGTATTATTTTGTCGTGAAGCAGAACTGATTTATAATCATCTAATGTTAAGTCTCTTACTACATTTTTTTCACACCTTTTGCTTTTTTAATAAATGCTGATTCCGTTTTTATACAGTACAACTTAGACCGGAGACCTACGAATTCTGTCATAATTTCACCTCCTAATTCATCTTTAAATAAGCCCGGTATCTTTTTGTTTTTTAAAGGCAGACCAAATATATTGTCACAACTATAGTTACTGGTGTCAAAGAAGCTTAAAAAGTTATCTTTCAAATCATGATAAAAATCTTTCGTTTCAATCTTATAAACAAAGCTATCAGTATCGGTGTAGCAAAGTTGTATTTTATTTCCATAGTAAGGTTTTATGACAGAATAATGGAATTGATACATATGACTTTTAGATAGTTCTAAAACAGTAAAACCAATATAAATTGGCTTATCCAAGATAACCCTTTCAGGTTTCATTTGAACCGCAACTAAATTATTGGAAAAAATAGTAGCGCTGTGAAAATTAGGTCTCGCTATTAATTTGTCCGCTGAAATGAACTTTTTTGTCTTGTTAGATTTATCACACCACTTATTAACCAAGCGAACATCGACTCTTTTTTCACTGTCTTCCAATGTTTTTCCAAACACTGAATTATTCATCAACTTAAAAAGGTCTTGCTGAAAAGTAGTTACAGCTTATTTTCTCAGTTCTGTGTTTAAATTGATATATTTAGCCAAAAAAGGGCTTTGTTTAAAAATTAAGGCGCGATGAATTTTATTTAAAACAAGACCATTATTAATGCATGTTTTCAAATAAACATAATGGATTACATACTGATATTTAGAATACAGATTAGGACAGAGTTTAGAAGTTTTACCTCCGAGTGGTACAAATTTTTCGGGACAAAAAGGATAATCGTTATGGTCATTATGTAGCTCCTCGGGATATGTTAAGTCCACTTCAAGAATATATCCGAACTCAGCATCATCTGCTACGTTCATGATATTTAACAAATCTACTTCGCATTCGCTTAAAAGTCTAAAATCTGAAACAGGTAAGTACTGACACATACTATAACCATACAAGTTATTGCAATCGATGTAAACTAGAAAAGAATCTGGTTCTGTAAAATCATATTGTGGCATATATTTATTGTTTGCACGAGCATATCGCGTTGAGCACATACATATACCTCCCCGTATCCCTTTCAGTATAAAACGTATAATTTCTAAGTCAGTTAATAATTCTAACTGAATGCCGGTCTTAAGTAACATAGCATCGAATGAAAGACTTGGAGCTGTTAAGTAAAAAGCAGGATCTAATTGATAGTTCAATTTACAAATTTCACGGAAATTTTCAAATACATCAGTCAATAGCAATACATCGGTTTTTAGATAAAGGTCTGTGTACCCACCCATATCTTGTATTCTAAATGTAGACCAAACTTCCTGAGCATGAGTGTAATCTTTATCACTTATATCTTCATCAGTTAAAGAATTATAGAAATCTTTTTTGTGTGGAAGTTGTTTCTCGGAAAATGATTTCCAATGTGTCATATGATCATACGGATATACTCCTTTGCGTGTTAATAATTTAAATTCAGTTGCGTTTGGAAAATATTTTTTTAAATGCTTAAAATCTGTTTTATCTAACCCACTCGCTAATTTTTCCAAACTGGTTCCTAAGAATTGAAACGAATCGACAAATCGTATTTGAGCATATTTTTCATTCTTTAACTGTAAAAATTTTGTAAATGATACGTATTTTTCCTTATTTTTAGGTATGACTTTAACAGGTCCTAAACTATCGGCTAATTCTTTGATGAACAGATGACAGTCATAGCCGGATAGGTTATGGAAAAAAACGGGAACTAATTTAGGAACGCTAAACCGTAAGTTACAGTATTGATGCGCAGCACCTCGATAACTTCCAGTGAGGTGACAATGATCTCTCACTTTGTCAAAAAATAATAATTGCTTACAAATATGACAAACATCGGTACGCGCATAGGCCTCTGCGTCATATTCATCGAATTCCATCGCAATTTCTTTATCTAAGATATCATAAATCTTTTTAACGTCAAAATACAGTTTATCAAGAAATTTTTGGACACAGTCTTTTCCTCGATACTGTACAAAAGAATTCAGACTGGTATCGTACGAGCACACTATGTGATAAGCAAAAGCTGATGGAATGTGCTGTTGACGCTGAGAAGTAAAACTTAATGAAGGGTCAGGCTCACAGCCATCGAACGGTATAAGAAGAGTTTCAAAGTCAGCATAGACCACAAAAGGAACGTCTTGCTTCCGTTCAAAATTTTTGAATTGTAGATAAGTTCCTTTCTCAGGCAGTACTGTACAAACGCCGCTGCATGTATGATTATCAAGATTAACTTCAGAAGTAAAAAATAGCAAGCAATCATCACAAAAATATAGTTTCTTATGATTTTTCGTAATTTGACTTCTTACAAGTCGAGAAAGGTTTTTTATCAAAACAAAGTGACATAGAACATTATTTTCAAGTAGAAGCAAGTTAATTTTAGTTCTGGTTTTGGATTTATATCCAGACTTATAAATGGGACCTACAACTATCTGATTATTCTTTAATGAATATACGTTTACACTTAAATGTGGATTGTTTTGTTCGAATTTCGCGATATCCGTAAACGTTACTGGGAAAGATATATCGTCGGTGTTTAGGACCTGTTCAAAGTGCGGATACGACGACGTACGGTCACCGTTCTTTTTAGCCGGGTACAAAGCGGCAACGACGCTCCACAAAAAACAATATTCATCTTTATTCCTGATGTTAATACACGCCTTTTTCTTTTTTATCGCTAGTGGTAAATCTACATAAGTTGAACCAGACCCTCTTAGAGGATCATATCTATTAATGTTAACTTCTAAGGAAACATTACTTAAAAAAGTCCAACCACTGTCACGATCCTCAAATTCTTCAACTTTGTTCTTAATAGTATTTACGAGTGTTACAAACAACTCGTTAAAATCAAAATTGCGATGAATCGTTAAATTTTTTGTAACAAACGACTTAATGTTATTTACCTCGTTCTTAAATAAAAGAAAATCGGCAAAATATTCAAAATTTACTTTTAAACATATATGCTTATTTAGAGACATTTGCAAAAGATTATAAATTTTAGAAAATATACTATGCAAGAATGAATCGGGTAAAGAGCATCGGTACTCATCTGTAGGAGTAATTCTGTATGTAACGATGCGACCTCTAAACGCACTCGCGAGTTCGACAACACCGGCGTCGTCGTGCGCCCGCGACACTGCGCACCTGCGCTTGTGCGCGCTGCTGCGCAGGTGTCCTACCCATTGTCTGCTGCCTACTTGCATCGAACACTCTGAGCAAAAAGGCATCGTAGCAATTCAGAAAAATAAAGTATACAACTTGTTACCTAACGCTAATCTATAGTCTTTTTAGTTAATTACTTATCCACTTAACTAAATGAATGATTACCGTACCTCATTAATACCTAAGTTACGACTGTAACTTTACCTGGACGTGGGCTCAAAAAAACCGGATTAAATATAAAAACCTATTGTAAAAAATATTTTACTTGCTTAGTTAATTTATTTATTTAATATTTGTTTTATTACTATAAAATACAGGCTTATCTTTAAACAACGACTTTGACCGCTTTAAAAACTGCTGCAAGTAGTCCCACTCGGGCTGGTCTGGCTCTAGCTGCACCTTGAGTGTGACAAGCGCCTTGGTGTACCGCTGGTCGGGCGCTACGGCCAACGCCTCGTCCGTGCTGTATACGCGCGTCTCCACGTAGTAGCGACCGTCGAGCGGAGTACGCCGCAGGAGCGTGCCGTGCGCGGTCTTGTTGGCGAGGCTGCTGTCGAGTCGTTTGCCCTGCCTGACGCGTGACGCACGCTCGGCTGTAACTTCTTCGTCGTCCGACACCAACCCGAACAAATTCAACGACTCCTTTGAGCTTGACTTAGCCTTTTTCGATGAACCAGACCTGTAAAAGACAAAAGAGATTGTATTATATCCTATGTTAGGACAATCAGCAAGAACGTGAAACAACTCAACAATAATTGATATTACTATATTGTTGTAGAACGCAATGTTCCTATCCTACGATTGACACCTGCAATCTTCGAATTTATCTAACCCACTATGATCGATAAAGAAAACAACACTTCAATACAAAAAAAACCCACTCTATCAGTGATGAACCTAAAACGAAATTACCACTTCACTTGCATAAATAACTCATATCTTACCTGATAGTATCGCGAGAGATTGGTTTTCTCTTAGGCTTAGGCTTCTGCGCTGGCTCGAACAGTTCTTGCTCGGAGTCAGACCTGAAAAGATAAATTTAATAATATTGTTAGTCTCCTAGCTAATACTGATCAGCAACAGCATACTAACACCGTTCACTCATTCATAATCATTTTAGTGTTCAATTGTTATCCACTTCAATCTAATTCATTAATATGTGTACTGTTGGCATACCCTAATAAATAAATATTGTGGTATTATCACATAAAATCTTCACTAACGATTCGAAGATTTAATAAATACTATGACGACAGCATAAATTAAACCTTACCTGATGTTATCTCGAGATGTTGGTTTTGTCTTAGGTTTGGTCTTCTGCACTGGTTGGAAGACTTCAAACTCGGAGTCAGACCTGAAAAAGTAACGCAAAATTGAGTATCGGAAAAAGACAATGCATACTTACACTGATCCTTCATTGTAAGTGTGACGATCTTTAAAACTATCTCATTGTTATTTTCTCCGTACGAAACTTGGAGGAAATAGTAATTACAACCAACTATCAGTAAACCTTTCAAAGTACTTACATAATGAACACTCACAAATAAAGTACTGTGGCTGAAGATCTGGGTGCTGGGGAGACTCCTCGACGACGACTGACGACACTGTTGCAGCTAGTTCCTTGGCTCGAAGCACTTTGAAGAACAGAATGAACCACTACTCGAAAATTTCGCATTATATAGGAACTTATTGAAAATTCATCAATTTTTACTAGGGTTGTCACAAATGTATCTGTTTTTGAAACCTGAATAAGAAAAACTACAACGAAAAATAGTATTAACTTTAAGTCTAACACAAAGAGATCAATACGAAGTGATAGTCGATGCACTGTGCTGGTGCAAAAGTTGATGAAGGTTGATGAGCTGTTGACTGTACGTGAAAAAATTATCCTGAATGTTGTTTCAGTAAATCTACGTTAGTGAAAAACGTAATCAACTTTCATTATAAAAAACAATTTGTATTTTTTTTAAGTAAAGTAGTTTATAAGTATTTTGTTTCTAGTTATTCCTTTTTTCTTTGTATACTAGTTTTAGTAAGACATTTCTGTGACGTCATTATTATGTCATCAATAATTAAAAATATTTGTTATTAAATAGAAAAAAACAATACAATGTATAATATTTATACATTGTTATTACAGATTTTGACTATTGTAACATTAAGCAAACAATCAATACCTATATGTTTAACAGGTCAGTACACTAGGATTGTCCTAAAACTAATTGAATACTATTACTACTAAAGTAAAATCTTACAGCAAAATCTTGTTGTCGACGTTCCACTACGACTGACTCTCTCTCGTCACTCGTGACAACCCTATCGAGAGTAGCGCGCTAGACATTTTTCGCCGTGGTGCCGTGTGCAATAACCTATTTAAATGACTTTACGTATTGACCTTTAATTTGCTCGTTAAAAACTTTCCATTCATTATTGAAATAATTCAATTTCAAAGATTTATTATTTAAACACAAATTAAACAAAACATCAATTAAATTTTATACATAAAATATATTTATTAGGGTAGTTTATTGACATAATTGTGTTTTAAACGAAAGAAATTCATTATTAGATTTTAAAATTAATGTAAATAAGATACATATATACCCACGTTTTTAACTAAGACGACATTTGTTACTAAAAAGTTTTAAAAAATGCAGTAATACCTTGTAAATGCATTTTTATAACTTTCAATGTATTTGAATTTTTTATATATTACTAGCTGTGCCGCGCCAACTACGTTTCGCCATAATAAAAAATAGTTTACGACCTATTCTCAGACCTACTGAAAATATTCAAAAAATTTCATAAAGATCGGTCAAGCCGTTTCGGAGGTGTTTGATAACAAACACTGTGACACGAGAATTTTATATATTAGATTTATGTTTCAGTGTTATTAAAACAAACCAAAAAATAAGAATGAAACATTATTAAACACGAAAACTTATTGCAATTTTAATTAAAGTACAATCAACAGCACATCAACCTACGATAAATATTTAATTGGGTCTTTGTTAATTAATATAATAATAGTTTCATTGATTGAAAATCAGTTGTTATGACCTTTATGTTTTTGGATATGTCGAACTGCCTTTACCATTTTACCAACCGTACTCGCCGTTGGCTAGACGACGAGCGTGTATGGGGCTCCCAGCAGAGTGCCGGCCTAACCACTAAACCACCCCGGTATTCTCCCTGCCCTTATAGGCGCGCGTGATAGGGTCCACACTGCGACTACCACGTAGTTAAAATGTGCATACGCTCATTATGCTGCTATTTATTTATATGCTTTATTATATTAAACTTTATACATATTTAATTCAGACAGTAAGTAGGCATGCCTCCTACCCGGTGGATAAGTGACCTGGTTAGGGTTGAAGGAGATTCATAGGGAGGCCTATGTCTTCTGAGCAGAAGACCTAATGGCTGATGATGATGTTGATATTTGATTCTAATCGCTAGTCCATATCCACTTATTTAACTTACATATATTAATATCTAGTGAATGCTAATAAATAAAACCAAATTCAGTAAGTTGTACATATATATTAACCTTGGGCGTTAATAATTGTAATAAATAAATAATTGGGTTTAACCATTATTTCTATATAGGTTTTCAAACGAATAATTTACATTTTGATATATACTTACATATAAAATTAAGTATTTTTGCTATCATTTGGGTCCGTTTCTTTACACTTATATCAAACAAAACTGACAAGGATTATAAACATAAAATAAAAATCTTACGTCATATGGAGTACATCTTTTTGTCTATTTTTAGTGCAAGCATAATATATATTTCATCATAACGCTTTCTGTTTGTACGCTAATACTAGAAAAACCGCTAGTATAACATTTTTCACATTTAGGAATGTCGCAAAATCATTTAAACAAAGTGTCCTCTGTCCAAAGGTTCTCCGGAAGATATCACTCTTAGCGATAAGACTGTCGAAATTGTACATTTTAGCTTTGTAAAACTTCTGTAACTGTACTACTTTCGTGGTGAGTAATAAAGAGTATCTTTCTATCATCACTTCGTAGCCCAGGGTCTGATTTGCTTGGAATGACAATCACTCCAAAACATAGTTTTTACAGCCGATCTGTCCGACGCCAACTTTCTTTGGATATAATAATAATAATGTCCTCCTAACCGATATTCGGTCACGGCGGACAATCTCCACAGAGACTAGCCATCTGCGCAGGAGATATTATAGGGCACAAGTGACTGCGCAAACGCAAGTGCACTCTCTGTTCCTTCACTCGCCTAGTCCGATGGGACGGTTAACCGACACGATCGGGGTGAGATCAGGCGCAGGACCCACTGTTTAACGTGCCTTCCGAAGCACGGAGGAGCTTGAGATGTTTCTTATTTTGGTCACCCATCCTAGGACTGACCACAGCGAACGTTGCTGTGGTCAGTCAAACAAAACCGTATTTCTAGCTGCAATATTCAATTCAATTTAAAATAATTATTTTTGAAGACAAAACAAGTGTAATTAGGTCGCGGACGCCGCGGTCACACCGGACGCGGCGAGCCATACGACACTAAGAATTTGCTGACAGTAAATACTTAACTACTTAATGGCGCAACGAGCCATATGACGCTAAACATTTGCTGACAGAAAATACTTAACTACTGAAATGGTTAGATTTGAAGTAAATTATTTTGAATGATAATTTATCAAAACATAACCAGCAATCGCTGGTTCGAATCATTAGGTGATTTTGTACTTAAACACGGAATAATACGAGCGTAAACTTCTAAACTGAAAATTTACTTTTGTAACTGTAAAAATCTGCTACCACGTGTTTTATTGTTCCTTATAGATGGAGTGAAATCGTGTCTGCGATTGAACGAGATATAGAAGGAACAATAATACACTACTAACACCATATTTAGATATAAAATGAATTGCACTTTCATTAATTCCTTTATCATGTTCTAAATCTAGAATTGCTTAAGTCTTGACACCGTGTTGTAGTTATTGCTTAGCAATAGCAGAACCAATTTCTTGCTCCCCTTCTGTGGTCATGCCAACTTCGTCCATCATTCCCTTTCCTATTTTTAGTAATTACTTTGAGGTACATACAGAGTTTCACTAATCACCGATCATAAAATATTTATTTTATTTAGATACGATGTCATCACATTATCATGACAGATAACCCTCTAGAGATAAAAGATTACAAAACAAATAACTTGTAATTAATTAGGTGAAGAGCGGCTATTTACACTATCAACAATCAAATAATTATGTTCGTCGTTTGCTATTTATTTATTTTATTTAGACACACCAACAGTATACATATTGGACATTTCATAGATACATGTGAAATTGGATATAATGTAAAGTCGGTAGCCTAAGAAGCAGAAAGATTCTTCTGCTTCTTAGGCTACCGACTTTACAACACTGTTAACGCTGTACTCAGTATTTATCCCCCCACAAGGCGCAACTGTAAGAAGAATGTATTAGAGTGGCCGCTGGGTTTGAATTATGCTGAAACTGAAAAATTATGTACAGTAATTAAATGAATGAGTACATAATATTAAGATAATATTATAAAATAAAATAGGCATAAAGTGTAAATTTTTGTCAAATATAGTCTAAAATTAAATTTAAATTACATTGAAATTAAATTAAAATACAAATAGTATTAAGTTACATTGAAATTATTAACATTATTGTGACAAAATGTCATTAATTAATCACTATAGAAATACAAACACAAAACATTTGATAATGTGTCAGTATATGAAAAACAATATATATTTGAATTATTATAAAAAAATAAGCTATGCATAATTATGATTTCAGCACCTTACTTTTAATTTTGGATATTACATCGCGAAAAATGACGATATCAATTTCGCTGCATAAATTATGAAACTGCTTTATTTGCACCTTCAGTCTATCACTACTAATATGCACTTTGTTCCATGTTGTATATCTGGTCTATTAACCTCCCCTGCAGGCCTAGCACAGCATGACCTGACTGACCATCGTCCCGTCTCGCTTCATATATGCGAGACTGAGAAGAAACATTAATTTATTATTCGTCTCTTGTCCCGTTTTCTTTACGGTTTGTGCTTTGTGCCTGCAGATGGTAAGTGTCCTCCTATATAAATATCTGGAGAACACTTATATATTGATAATAGTTACTATGGCGACAAGTCTAGGTAAAATAGTGATATTTAAGTGAACTCAAAAAGTCTACCACTAACCAAGTTAATAAAAAAAATGATTCCATGGAGAATTTACCCGGGATCGAACTGAGTGGTCTAAGGCAACAGTTGCGAGGTAACATTGAAATTAAATAAATTTTACTTTGTCAAACTTGCTTATATTTCATTTTAAAATGATAAATTATTTGTTTTGCTCCCGTAGAATTGTAAAAACAGAAAAATGTTTACGTTTCATGTACGATAACAACATGAATCGTTGTATGTTTAATGTGTCAAATTTTATACTGAAACAATAGGTTTCCCACCTTCAATGAGCCACGCAGTTCCACTGTCAGCTTTTTCAAACACTTCTGCAGCTGCGTTCGCCACATCATCGACGCTTTGCCATTCCGTACCTTTTAAGAACTCTTTAAAGTCGTGTTGTAGGATTGGATCATCGTTCATTTTCGATCCTGATATCAACAAAGTGTGTGTGTAACCTGGACAAATAGCCATCACCCGAACACCGTATTTTTTAAAGCGGTATGCATGACCCAAACTTTTTGTGAAACCCACGACTGCATATTTGGACGCTTGATAGAATGGTATAAAGGGATCTATTCTGATCCCATAAATGGATGCCAAATTTATAATAGTACCACCCTTTCCAGTTTTGTCTATTCTCATGTGCTCGAAGAATTTCATAGACCATTCCATAAGAGCTGTTACATTAACTTCTATCGTCTTCCGTGCGTTGCATTCATTGCAAATTCCTGCATTATTAATCAGAACATCTACGTTGCCATGGTTTTTAATAATTTGACTAAAAATTTTCTCAAGATCTGTTGTAATGTCGCATTTGTAAAATTCAGCCTTTCCGTTGCCGTACTTAGAGTTGAGTTTTTGGACTGATTCTGCTGCTAGTTTATCATTAATGTCAACTAATATCACCACACGGGCACCTTTTTCTAGATACTTATCGGCTATACCGTAACCAATACCTTGAACGCCACCGGTAACAATCACAGTTTTATAATTCAGATTTTTTTCCATTTTTGTAATGACTTGACTACACACACATTTTAAATAACAATATGCATTGATGTCCAATGTCCTATATATAGTTTGTTATCTATCTCAGTAATATTGTGACCAGTTAGTAACCAGTTATCAAACACACAGTTATCAATATGTCTGAAGGGGAAATAGATAACTTTGATTATCGCTTAGGGGAGAATGAGCTTGTAAGTGAACTAGGTTAGGAAATTTTTTACAATGATGATTTGGAACTGTTTAGATAACGAATATATATATTTATATAGATAAATAATATTGTTTTTTAGATTGAGAAATTATTCCATTTAATTCTATAAGAATTGTTATAAAAAGGACAATGTCAAAAATCGCCCCATGACCAACAAAGATTTGATTTACATCATAATTATATGCATATTTTATAACACTCATAACAAATATACCATGTATTCAACAGACAAATCAAAAATATATAAAAATACTTTCAGAAACAAAACCAAATCAAGTACAATATACGAATGGTTATTCATCCTCGGATTAGTTACTCCGTGTTTTTTTTATTGACGGATATTTAAAAACTTATAAAGCATTATATAATATGTACATATAACTTAAACTGTAAATAGAAAAGTTATTGTTACTATTGCTCGACTGAATAGAATTGAGTCGATTTTGTTTTAATTTTATTTGTATAAATTTTGTTTTTCATAACCTTCTTTCACAATTTACAACGTAAATTAAATTTAAACATACTTACGTCTATTGACTACTCACGCGCTGTCGCTTGCTAGTTCGTTCTGTTTTTGACTTGCTTTATAATTTCGAGATTTCTTTTTTTTTACTACGTAGCTATAATAACGTTCTTTGATTGATTGCAATAATTATTAATTTAATAATTTTATAGGTATGAACTATGATGTGTATTGCTCTAACGAAAAAAAGTGTTACTTCAACTAATCTCAAAATGTGATTCATATACAGAATGGATTTTTGAGATAGGATTTAAAGGGCTGGTACATTAACCGTTATAGTTAACATTGTTAAGCAACCGTCCATAACTTTTTAAGATATTCTGATCTGCATTCACCGATTTTGGAAAAAAGTTACAGTCAACAAAAAAAATGCTGAGATAGCAAAAAAAAATTTTTATGCCTATCGATCCTATTTCATGTAGGGATCAAAAGACTCTACTTTTCTCACTTTTCTCATTTTTATAATTTTGTTCAATATTTTAGGTTGCGTTCTATTACAAAAACACTGACTAGAATATGTCAAAGCAATGTGTGGCAATACGTGTTATACGTGGCAAGATCACAGAACACTATACCCAGTACCCTGACGGGCAGGATGTAGGCGCGTTCCGTTTTGCACAGACTCGCAGCATAACTTTTTTAGCATCATCGCGTTTAGTTAGCTT
Source organism: Schoenobius gigantellus (assembly GCA_963935595.1). Taxonomy (NCBI): domain Eukaryota; kingdom Metazoa; phylum Arthropoda; class Insecta; order Lepidoptera; family Crambidae; genus Schoenobius; species Schoenobius gigantellus. The sequence continues at coordinate 20,506,557 of OZ012543.1, forward strand.
TTTGACACAGACGTGACTATTAAGGCGAAGTACAGAATAGATAATAGTACTACGTAGCGAGGTTCCGATCCGATGTTTGGATGGAATGCTCAAGAATTTAATGGCACCATTAATTTGTATTGTTTTGTTTTGTATAGATTTGGATGTTGTATGTTTCGATATTATGTATTTCTTCATTTTTTTGTGTGTTTTGTGTACCTATGTTTTTCCCTAATTCTGTTTTTATTATTTTTATTGTTTATAATTTTACACCCCACTTAGGCCCGGCCAGAATACCAGCGCTGCATCAGACATGTCTGATGCAGCTTATGCTGAGGTCGGGTCCTAATTGGCCATTATGTGTATCTGTTTTTTCGTGTATTTTATTGTTTGTGGTCAATAAATGTTTTTCTTTCTTTCTTTCTTTCTATGGGACCATTTAAGGTAAGAGTACTAGAAACGATAGAAATCGCCAAAAACGTTTCCCATACATTTTGTACGGAAAATCCTCAGCTCCTATTTCATACGGTGATCTCTCTACGAATCCTATTTTTTTCTTTGAAGGGAAATGTCCTTTTACTGGATCTTTATTATTTCTAGTATTTGTCTTAATGATTCCTTCAATTGTTATTTTTTGAGCTGTATACGTTTATTTCGTAAACGTTTTTACTGTTAATATTAGTGCATCTTAAGATTTTATCCTAATTTACAATGCATATAATATAACAGTCAATTTAAGCACTTATCTAAGATACCTAAAATACAAGTAAACCACTGCTTGTTACTTAATTTAAGTATAATGAAGAGTAATATAGTGCACAAAACATCCATAGTATTTAATTTTATGAGCAAAATCAAATTTATTTATTGTTGACTTTTTTACCAATATTGTAAATTTTAATGCAATATCTGTATGTATTAAGATTAGGCTTTTTCGTGAGTAAATCTTTATCTTAATAATAATAATACTCTTTATTGCACACAAAGACAAAGCACAACAGAAAAAGAACAAAAGAAATAAAAAATCTTATTCTATTCTTATCTTATTGTATCTTATCTCGTCAGGGGTTTGGTTCTAGGCTACATGAAATGCTTTATTTTCATAGTCAGAAGTATACAACATCGGGTGTGTAATGTTTGACATTTGATCAAACATAATAAAAAAAAATATATTATTTTAGTTTCTGATGTAGCAATTATCATAATATTTTATAGCGTTGATAGATTTAACCAGTTGCCAGTGTTACTCTACTCTCCTCTATGAAGTTCAGATTCAGTATAGGCAGCTGTAATGAATTTTCATCTTTTTATCAGTACGAATTTACAGTCGTACTAGGGTTGCCACCTTTTTTTTAACCAAATAATGTACATTGTGGATTTTAAAGGTTGAAAAAAAGTATTTTGTGTCAGAATAAAGTACTATTAATTATTTTGCTTCAAAAAATATTATTCCTTACTTCTAGCAACTTTATTGCACTTTATATTATTTTTATTGCACTCAATAAATCAAACAAAACAGATAATTTTTTATGAAGACTTTGATATGACAATTTTTGCATTTACGGTTAAGTAAGTTCAGAAATGAGCTTCTGGCTACGTCTACTAAATCTGTCGATCCGCAAATATTCTTACAATAAACTTTTTTGTATCTTTAATTTAAATGAATCCTAGAAAAAACAAATCACGCAAAATAAAGAATTTTCGCGTACTTTATTGTTGGCATAAAGTATAGAGTACAATTACCCGAAATAACGTACAATACCTTATAAAAAAGTACGGGTGGCAACCCTAGTCGTATCTCTCTCAACGACGTCAACATTAGTTTGGACGTGTTTTTCCAAAATTATCAGATTCTCTGCCAAGTGATGTATCGTTACTAAAGATAATAAGTGCACAACTATCATTTAAAAATGATAACGTTGATAATTATTAGTTTAACTGCAAATCCCTTATTTAGTTTTATTGCTTTTTAAGGAGTATCTAACTGTCTACAACACACAGTTTAATTCACTAAGGTAGTTTTTGTAGTTTCCGAGATTTCCAGAAATCTTTTTGTGACCCAGATTGCTCTTGAGTATTATACTCGTACTTAAATGCGAACGAAACTGTGTCTGTCTGTTCGTTATGCTTTCACGTCTTTGCCGCTGAAATGCTTTTAATGAAATTTTGTATAGATATAGCTTAAGACTTCAGGAAGGACATGGGTTACTTTTATTCTGAATTCTAATGAGTTCCCTATGGAACGCGACATAATCAATCTTGCGATATAACTGAATTCCACGTAGATGAAATTTCGACAAGTGATACATACACAATCTGTAAAAAGTAATTCCAATACCTGTTTCTTTTAATGATAAGTAATAAAAATATATTATGTATCAATCGCTACTTAATCTCGTCTCTAACTAACGATATGTGAAATTAGATCGAAGCCCTTTTTGCATAATAAAGGTATTAGAAAACTTTTTCTTTTGTTAATAGAGTTGTTTTTGCTTCCATCATTAAAATATAGCGATGGTTACTAATTTAGTAAAAAAATAACCATCACATCTGCTTTTAATTTTGAAATGTCAGAGTGGACAAGAGGCGATTATTCCTTCAATCACCCAATTGCACTTTATTAGAAGGTTACTTTAGTGACATGCCAATTGTAATTTATTTAACAAACTTTGTAAAGCTTTCCCGAATTTATAAGGCTATTGACTCAGTCGCCCCAGTCTTCAATTCAACCAGAAACAATTTCGTTAATTTCAAAATTATACTGCGAGAGGTCGAGGCGCAAACATCTGTAGCGTGGCCCCGAACAAAACCTAATGCTTAAGCTTTACAATTTAAACTTAAATAAGGGCGGTTAAGTTGGTGAAGATACCAACCGAACCCGGCAACTTGGGAGAGTTTCAAGCATTTAATAGGTACAAGAAAACTGTAAGTGCGGTGCCACATCCAGCGGATCTTATAGAAATTAAAATTTTTCAAAATCAATCTATTGTAATATTTATTGTTGAATAGTAGCTACTTAAGAAAGGTATTAATAATAATAATAGCTAGCTAATAATAAAAAAAAAAAAAAAAAAAAAAAAAAAAAAAAAACCGCTGTCACGAAGACACGTCACTCCATCTCTTGTAAATTAATATTTATTTTTATAGCAATGTTTACAACACCGTATTAAATTTAACTTTAGAAATTCTACTAATATATCAAAATAACAAAATTTTCAAGAAAAATCAATATGATCCAAATTAATTACAAAATTTCAATCAGCAACCTTGACATGACATCTGCTATCAAATATAAAACAAACATTTTTGGCGAAAAAGGCAATACAAAAAATCAAGAACAATGATTACAAGATCGAGGACGGCAAGAGCGGAACGAAGCGCACGTATACCATCTACACCAGTCCCCGCGTCAGCTCCGAGCGTATTGCTGGAAACAGGCTACGATGTAAACAGCTCGTCGAGCGACGCAACTGGACCCAGGACGCCGCCGCCACGACCATCTACGCGACGAGGACGTCCCCCACTGCTGGCACGCTTGGGACCTGTGAGGCAATCTGCCTCACAACAGGCCCCCGCTACCGGTAGTGTAGTGCGACGCATGCGATGGACTCTAACAATGAATGAGAACTGCATGCGCGCCTATTACGGGGCTACAGAGGGAGGAACCTGCCTGACTGCGTATCGTGACAGAATGCTGCTTCTGTTTCAGACCCTTGAGCCGACCGTCGCCGTGTCTACCCAACGACTATCGGATCAAGTGCGAGCGATTCATCGGTGTAAGCTGTTGGATCAATCTACACTTGATCGGCTTCGCTTGGAGACGTTTCCTGCTGCCGCCGTCCCTTCCTCGACGCGTAGCCTGTCTGCCGCGCCCGTTGCTCCGAGTGCAGTGACGTATTCGGAGGAGACAACAGCGATGCAGATTGACCCCGATGTTGATGAAGGGGATGACGCTGGCATGAATGTAAGTTCTCGAATAAAAGAGCAACTGGAGGACACTTTGGAAGACGTGATTCGTGAATATCGATACGCACTAAACACTAGGCCGCGAATACCACGTTTGCCGACGCACAGACGCAACCTAGCGCTGTTGGGAACACTGAATGCTTTGCTCGTTCCGTACCTACGGACTAGCGAAGATTTGGTTGATACGCATTCTATTCTGTACTGCGGTGCCCTTACCGCATGCCGTGTTGCTCGAGTGAGGTTTCCGGATGCTGATCGAGCACCACGGCCTGCGATACCTGCATGGCAAGTGAGAATAGAAAGGCGTATCAACTCGTTCAGGGTTCTCATTGGCAAGCTCATCTGCTTCAGTCGGGGTAATACCCGACCCCGAGTCATGCGTTACGTGACCCAGGCCTATGCCGGAACCGGAATCCGGCCTAAGGATTATATGGCGAATGTCACGGAACGCATAGACTATCTGAAGCAGAAGGTTTATGCGTGGGCGAACCGTATTCGCCGCTACAGAGTACGTGTGGACAGATACTCTCAGAACCGCCTCTTCCAAAGTGATCAGAAGAAGGTATATCGAAAGTGGGAGGGAACCGATCACCGCGTGGTAGACGGGCGGCTGCCCGATGCCAATGCCATGGTCAGTTTCTGGCGTGACATCTGGTCGCTGCCTGTCGATCATGTAGAGGGTGATTGGATGTGTGCCGTCGAACGAGAATGTGAATCCATTGAGCCAATGGGGTCTATTACCATAGATCCCGTAGACGTTAGTTGTGCCATCCGTTCGGCTCAAAACTGGAAATGCCCAGGGCCTGACGGATTGCACAACTTCTGGATAAAGTGGTTCCGATGTTCGCATGCTCGTTTGGCTACACAGTTTCAAGAAGCCCTAGAACACGGTTCGCTTCCCACTTTTATGACCACCGGTACCACCTTCTTGCTCCACAAGTCTGGAAGTACCACGGAGCCAAAGAATTATAGACCGATCACATGCTTACCTACCATCTACAAGCTCCTTACATCCATTCTGACTAAAAAAATTAACACACACATCGTGTCAAACATTTTGGCCTCTACTCAGAATGGATGTAAGGCTGGGTCCCGTGGTACGAAGGAGCTCCTCTTAATAGACATGACCATTAGCCAACAGGTCAGGCGGAGCAGGGGATCTCTCTCTGCTGCATGGATTGACTACAAGAAGGCCTATGATTCGGTGCCGCATTCGTGGTTGGAGAGGATTTTAGAGTTGTATAAAATTAATGCAACTCTGAAATCCTTTTTAAGTAACTGTATGCGACAGTGGACCACAGCCCTTCGTCAACCATGTGGTGGCGACAGTCCCCCTGATCCACAAGACTTGATTAAAATAGAGAGAGGTATTTTCCAGGGTGACAGTTTGAGTCCCTTGTGGTTCTGCCTAGCACTGAATCCTCTCAGCACTCTGCTGAAGGACTCAGGTCTAGGCTGTCGGCTCCGGAGACAGGGTGAAGTCATTAGTCATCTGCTGTACATGGACGACCTCAAGTTGTTTGCACCGAAACACCAAGATTTGGTGGAGCTGCTGAAAATCACACAGATTTTTAGCAATGCTATCAAAATGGAGTTCGGTCTAGACAAATGTGCGGTCTTACATGTACAGCGGGGGAAAGTTGTGAATTCACCGAATGTGCAACTCCCCGAGACAATGACACTCAGATCTCTCTCCGATGCCGACACATACAAATATCTTGGTATGGCTCAGTCTTTGGGAATATCAGTAGAGGACGTCAAGAAATCGGTGAAGGCACGCTTCTTCTGTCGCCTAGCAAAGGTACTTAACAGTCTTTTGTCTGGCGGCAATAAGGTGCGTGCCTTCAACGGTTGGGTGATGCCTCTATTGATATACTCCTTTGGCATACTGAGATGGACTCAAACTGAGCTGGACGCCCTGGACAGAAGAGTCCGTCAACTGCTCACAACACATCGCATGCTCCACCCTCGCTCGTCTGTTATGAGACTGTACATTCCACGGAAGTGGGGAGGTCGTGGCTTTCTAAACGCCAAGAACCTCCACAACCGTGAAGTGTGCAGCCTCAGGAATTACTTCCTTAACAACGAATGCGGGATGCATCGTGATGTTGTGGCAGTTGACAAAGGACTTACCCCTCTATCCATGGCAATCGAGAACTGGCGCAAACCATCGGTGCTCAACGTTGAAGACCGCAAGGAAGTATGGAGGGGCAAGGAGCTACACGGGAGGTTTTATCGGGCCTTGACTGGACCCGATGTAGACCTGCCCGCTTCGGTAAACTGGCTGCGCTTCGGGGACCTTTTTGGGGAAACCGAGGGTTTTGCCTGTGCAATTGCAGACGAAGTAATGATGACGAACAACTATAGAAAATATATCCTGAAGGACGGTACAGTTGACATCTGTCGAGCATGCCGCCGTCCCGGAGAGTCACTCAGGCATATTATCTCTGGTTGTTCTCATCTCGCTAACGGCGAGTATTTGCACAGACACAACCTAGTGGCCAGGATCATCCATCAGCAACTTGCCATTCGATACGGCCTTGTCGAGACTGAGACGCCGTACTATAAGTACGCACCAGTGCCGGTTCTTGAAAATGGTCGTGCGTTGCTCTATTGGGACCGCTCTATCATCACGGACAGGAATATTGCTTGCAATAAGCCTGATATCGTGGTGGTCGACTGGTCCCAACGCCGAGCAATGCTCGTCGATATCACTGTCCCTCATGATGAGAATCTCGTGAAAGCTGAGAAGGACAAAGTCAGCAAGTACCTTGACTTGGCTCACGAGGTGACCGCCATGTGGGATGTTGACTCGACGATCATTGTTCCGATAGTAGTTTCTGCGAACGGTTTAATAGCGAAGAGTCTCGACCGACATCTTAAGGGGCTCTCGCTTGACGGGTGGATCAAGGGCCAGATACAGAAGGCGGTGATTCTTGACACGGCACGTATCGTTCGGAGATTCCTCTCCCTGTAGCCCTAACCACCGGTAGCTTGGGCCATGCTCCGCTGCCAGTGGAACCCTAGATTTAAGTTTTTTATAATATTTGTGTTTTTATATCTATATATTGTAAAAAACTTAAATTTAAGATGCTTTTTTGAATAAATGTATAATAATAAACATTTATTTCAGACTTACATCCATATCTTGTTTAGTTCATTTTGATATATTTATTTCAAAAATAAAACTAAGTGTTATACGAGCCATAATGACATCGATAACTGATCGCTGATTCGATCGAAAGAATGTATGATTACATAGTAAATTGTGGCACCGAACAGAAAGTAACTTCTTAGTTAATGCAGAAATACATTATTTAATCCGAGGTGGATAATTTGCTTTTATTTCAACTAACTTTTTGTGAGGAAAGTAAGTAGGTAAAAATTATATGATATCTATATTTAAATGAAAGCAGCTATAATTTGAGGGTGCGCGTCATTTAATATATTTTCATTATAATAACATTCATATTGTATAATAAACGTTTTACATAACAACTTGTGACATAATTTTCAACATAACGATTATTTAATATATTAATCATTGTGTATTGTGCATTTTTAGCATAATAACGTTTTATATAATCATCATTTGATATAATTTTGTTTACTATAAAGATCAATTCTTATAATTTATTTTGATATATAAGTAAATGAAATAAAAATAAAACTAGGTTGGGTTTGGTTAGTTACTGTGACCACATATTATAACGTTATGACAGAACGACTTATGGCAAGTCAGGATTATGTCTATTAACATTATGTATTTTTAGTTTAGGACGAAAAACGTTATGCGTTTTAATAGGTAACCCAGACAGACAGATAGAGAGACAGAGGGACGGACGAAAAGATGAGCATATTATGAGTGGTACCAAACAAAGTAAAAAGGTCATGCCAAAAAGATTTCCTGTGACAGGGTGGAAATATTTTTTTTTCCAAACATTTATCTTTTATATTGAAGCAAATTTCGGAATAAAGGGGTTGGGGGTTAACATATTGGCCAAATAGGAAGAAAATGTTGTTATTATATTTAGTGGTTGTTTAACTCAATCTAGTAATTTGTTATTGCCATGCCAATATATACCCGAGTAAAGTGCTATAACCTGAAACTTTGTTGTTGCTTATTATACGCTGTTAGTGAGACCACCAGCCTTTGAAAACCGCGAGCGGGCGTGGGTCTAGAAGCAGATCGTGAGCCTTGTCGCTGCGATAATGATGCCGCCTCGTTGTTTGATTGATTGCTGCGAGTTCCTACCGAATTAATCCGTTTGCTGTAAACCTATAATTATGTAGTTTAGGTACACTATTTCCAAAACGGTAGTTACATTATTAAAGAAAATAATAATAAAGAAAATGATAAAAAGTAGTTGTATATTATTAACCTTTAAGTATGGACGTCATTTTTTCATAACACTATCCTGGACGTGTAGTCTCACAGGCTCCTATATTAACTAGTGTTTTTTTTAACAAAATTATTTTAAATAGCTTGAATACTATATTTAACTTAACGTATGGTTTAGTAATAGTAAAAATACGTGAATATATGTACTATAAGCCACTTTTTCATAATAATTCTAGAAATATTCAAAATTAAAATATAATGGCACATTTTGGGTAATTTTAAGTACAACTACGTTTTCAGCCGTAAAATTAACTAGAAATTATAAAAAATAAATATTTACCATACTCATTTTTATTTTTTTACTATTCCAACATAAATAAGTTAAAATTTACAAGAAAATCTAAAAAGAGAACAAAGTTGCTTACAAATATTTTAATAACACAACTATGGACGTGTAGCCTGACAGGCTCCAAAAGATTTTTAGATAAGTATTACTCACGTATTTTTCATTGAATGACGTAATTTCCTACTTCGCTGGTCGTGTTGATACTAAAACTGAAGCTACTGAGCTACTCAAGTGTGGGGAGTGGAGGGAAGTACACAAAACTTAGAAACTAACATTCACCCGGAGCCTGTGAGGCTACACGTCCATACTTAAAGGTTAAAGAACATAACTTTGTTTTTATTACAGTAAATTCAGCTCTACATTCGCCATGAGATTCTGGTACATCTATATACTACTGATCTTAAACTAGTGTTATTAGCACCATTCATGGTACTAAGGATACAAAGCTGTATCACTTGTACCATCAATAGTACTAGTCAATGGTACAAGTGACATAAAGGACGAATAATCCATAATATATTATTATTATAAATGCGAAAGTAACTCTATCTGTCTGCATAGACATAGTTTGAGTCCCAGGAAAGGACATAGTATCGCTTTTTATAGCAGAAATCAGCCCTTAAGAGAGAGAACAGGGGGTGGAAGTTTGTATGGGAAATCAATAACCGCTGAACCGATTTAGATGCAATTTGGTATGGAGATAGTTTGAGTTGTGGGGAAGAAAGAAGAATAGTTTTTATCCCAGAAATCATTCCTTAAGGGTGTAAAAAGAGGGGGGGGGGGGATTTGTAAAGGGAATCAATAAAAAAGGACTTCCACGCGGACGAAGTCGCGAGCAATAGATAGTACATGTATAAGTGAAAAGATGCTTGGAATAGCTTGTTGAACATCCTGTCCATCTCAATAAACTATATGAGTGTGAAAATAGATAAAACAGGCACTTGTGCATTATGGGAAGGGAAAGGTTGTGGGGTTATTTTATTATTATTCACAAGACATCATTATTGTTTTAGCAATAATACACATATCTCACGCTCGCTATGCAATACGAGTTTGTAGAGTACGCCGAAGCATCTGTTGTTGATGGGTAGGGTGTCCCGCGTGCATGTGAGGTTAGCTTTGGTACCAAATCTGCAGGCAGTGGAAAAGCAGCTGGAGAGGAGTTTGTCCAACCTAGGTACTTTGTCTGCGGAATCACGAATGAATTTGAATTCGGTGACCTAGGCAAATCTTACCGGAGGTAGACTTTGTACCAGGGTCGTCTGCATGGGTACCTTCGTCTTACCTATTTCTGCCGCAAAGCAGCAGTGCTTGCATTGCTGCGTTCCGGTTTGAAGGGTAAGATATGGCAGTGAAATTACTGGGTACCATGACTTTACATCTGATGTCACAAGTTGGCAACGTGCACTGTGGTTCTTGTGGGGGTTGCAGTTCTGCTGCGAATCTCACAGGAGCCACATGTATTATAGGTGATTGTCACCACATACCATCAGGTGGGCAGTTTGCTTGTTTGTCAACTTATGCAATAAAAAAACGCCTTGTTTGTACTATTGGGCCTGTCCCAAGCGAGTTTGTTTGGTGAATTGGGCCTACCTAATCCCCAATGGGCCCGATATACGAGTATATAGAGGGTGACGAGGTTCCAGATGGACAGTACCAAATCAGTTGCATTAGAATGCTTTTTTACTCGTTTTTAAACTTGGAGAATCATAGAGTTTCCTCATTCGGTGTGGATAATTTGTATAGTCTACCAATCTAGTTAAGCCAGATTCAGTCCTATATGTACTACCATTATTATTCTGTGTGACGCTCTTCATTCGTATCGTAGATTTGAATCTTCGCGATGATATTGAGTGATAGCGTATTGGTATTCATGATCGGTCGCCACACATTCAGCAAACGTCAATAAAAACAGACATCTCGATAAATTGCCCCATTTGTTCATGCTAATTCAGATATATTCCCTCTGCAATATTCAACAGCAAATCTGTTTATTGACTTGACTGTGTAGTCAGATTATCAATGTGAAAAAGAGCGAGGCCACATGATACGTTGACGATTTAGTAGGAGACAGCTCCAGCGACTTGTCTCCAGCAAAGACAATGAAGAACTTGGCATATAGGTAATAAATCTCTCGTAGTATCTCTTTCTAGCTTATGATCTAGCGTAAGAATTTCATATTAACGCCACAAAATTCGATCAATTATTTTGCGTGTAATGTCCTCTCTATATAATATAATTTGAAATCTATTTGCCTTCTTGAGAGTTCAGTTCCACAATTACTAAATTACCATGTTATCTGCGTAGTAAGCGAGTCAAAAAGGCTTGCAATTAACGAATTTTAAATATGGAACATTGTGCAATTAAAAGGTTTTTTCTCAAATATGCTACGATAGGTATACGATTATATCTTGCACAACCTTTGGGATACCGTAATTGCAGTACTGTGCACGGTAGCGGTCAGCAATTTCTTATCTGCTGTGCCCGAGCGGCCGGCAATGCAATTTGAAAGTGGAACGAACTTCTTTAATATAATTTCTTGATTACTAAAGAGGTAACTGACTTAAGTTTTATTAAATTTCTAATTGACATGACAAAATGTCAATTTGAAATTAATCTGTTACACGAAATAAAAAGAAAAGTAAACAATTAAATCGGTTATTGCGTACGGCTTTAATATTTTTATGCCTATTGTTGTTCATGTTTGAATTAATTGTATGAAATGAGTTCATCGAGTGATGTAGATATTTTAACACCGCAAGAAAAATGAAAAGATTACGCCAAAAGATATTATTGGAAACAATTTAGGTACCTACGAGTAGATAGATAGATAGAAACACTTTATTTTGCACAATTTTTACAGAATACAACACAATACATACACGAACAAAATAGGCGGCCTTATCGCCGTAGGCGATCTCTGCCAGTACCATCAAAATCGAGGATTATAAGTACTTGAAAACGTAAAAAAATATTCAATCAACTGAAAACGTTTTCTTAGCTTATTTCGAGAAATGGCTACAAAAGTAAAATCACTCTTTCCGAGTAGACAATATATTCAATCTTAAAACGATTACTAATTGGTTGATGTCAAGATGTGTCTGTAAAGGTCTATACAGAATAAAGAGTTTTGAGTTTGAGTTTAATGAGGCATTATCGCATTATATTATTTTTTTGAGAAAAGCACTATACAAGCCTTGGCCACAACAGAGCATTACCGGACTCTGTGATGCGTAGTCACACATTATACTCACGATCGCCCGGCAATGCTGCACTTGCGAGCCGCGGCAGTAATGTACTAGTAGTATACGCTTGTCGCTTGATGGCTCCTGTCATGATGATGTCACACACCTGGGCTGCTACTCTGTTTCTCCGAAACGAACTTTCGTCAACGAACGAAAATCAAAAGAAATTTCGAACATGCCGCAACTCTATTTCATTTTCGGATACACACAATAATTTCGTTTCCATAGACAACTTTCGTGAACGAATGAAGAACGAATGGAATGAGACCATTGCCGTAAAGTTGGGTGATTAGAGTGAATCAAATAAGTTTCCGGGGTCAGTAGAGTGAAACAAAATATGAACAACCAATGGAGTGAGACCATTGTCGTAAAATGGGGTGGATAGAAAATGATTCCGGGGTCAATAGAGTGAAACGGAAACTTTTTCCTTTCTTCGATAATTATATTACCTATTATGCAATTTTTTTGTTAATTTGTTAGAAAATAGTAAATTAATTATGAATAATCTTAAACATTTTTGTCAAAATGAAAACAATCACGATTTCTTGGAATGTTTGTATATAGAAGGTGAATAGAAATTCTATTTTAAGTGCCTTAACAATGTTTACGAGTGATTTTTTTTAGTGTCCGCTATTGCGACACATTTTTTAGAAAGGAATGTTTCAGTCGCAGTTACATTGTGTGTTGTGTTGTTTGTTTTCAAGTTAAGCATTCTAAATATAAGTGAGAATCTTTTTGGTACTTATCTATCAATAGGTATTTTGAGCTTTTATGTAAATAATATTGATGATTACTGATTTTAGCTTAAAATAACATGTTCCGTTACCCCGTAGCAAATCGATGCTCTTCTTAATTATCAATTTTAATTCTCAAATAATATTCAACTGAGTGCAATTTTGTATCCCGAGGCGGGAATAGACGCTAAAAAATTACTTCCGAGGCAACGTCGGGTCTTTCTACGCTATTTATACTCGTCACGCAAAACAGCTTCAAGCAAAAGTATTCCAACAGCAATTTCACATTAACTTACTTAAAATCTCACAATTACGAATATCAAAAGGTCTCACTTTTGTGTTCGTTAATTTAAGGTCAAAATTCCGAAAAATAAACTGTCAAATTCAATTCTTTGTTTTATTATTATTATTATTGTTGGGGCTATGCAACTTCAATGAAGCTGTAGTCACTGCGACCTAAAAGATCTATTGTGACTCGCCGCCAAGTTACAGTATCTCTTTTGGCCTGGCCGCCACCAGGAAATCCAAGATGGCTCTGGCTTTAAGAGATTTCAGTTCCCCTGGGCTGATTAGGTGTCTTCCCAGATGGATACTTTGTTTGTGACTTAGAGGTCCACAATCGCACAAGAGGTGTTGGGGTGTTTCACGCTCCTGTTCGCAAAATCTGCAAATATCAGATTCACTTAATTTCATGTGAAATTGGTGTCTGTTTAGCTTGCAGTGACCAGTTAAGGCCCGAACAATCGCACCGGTGTTCGTCCTACTGAACTGTAAAAGTTCAGTAGTTCGTTTTTGCGAGTATCCTTCTATCAAGGTTTTAGCGTGTACTAATCCTGGTTGGTTTAGCCAGTATTTTTTTGATTCGCTTAGTAGGTTTTCCTTAAGGAGTTGCATGGCATGACATTTCGAGATGCCACAGAAAGGTTCTGGACCTATCTATTGACTCTCCGCTCCAGCCCTTGCAAGTTCATCGGCCTTTTCATTACCGACGACACCTGAATGTCCTGGTACCCATTTCAGAATAACTCTGTTCTGTTGTCCCAGGTCATTTAGTTTATTTACGCAGTCTGTCACCAGTTTCGAATATATAACATTCGATTGAATAGCGTTAAGAGCTGCTTGGCTATCTGAAAAGATATAAATGGTTTGGTTTTTGTAGTTTCGTTGGCGATTAGCTTCTACACATTCTATGATGGCGTACACCTCCGCCTGGAATATAGTAGCGTGCTGACCAAGATTAACGCTTTTGTTAAAGCTCGGTCTGACACCATATACCCCGCATCCTACATTTTGACCCATTTTGGAGCCGTCTTTGAACCAAACTAGGCTTCCAGCCTTACAGAGGTTATGATCTTCCACCCACTCCTCTCTGCTTGGTAGTTCCACTGAGTAGTTTTTAGTAAAATTACAGAGTGGAAACATGACATATTCTGTAGTCATAGCTAGTTGTTTTTGTTCAAGCACTGTTTGTCGCAGTGACCTGAATGCTTGAGAGTACCAGTTTACCTTCCCAGTGCTTTCTATTCTATAAATGCTAGCTTTCGCCTCCTTCACTATAAATAGATGAAGGGGCGGTAGGTTCAGCAGGGCATTAAGCGCAGCTCCTGGGGTTGTAGACATGGCGCCAGTTACCATAAGGCAAGCTGTTCGTTGTAGACCGCCTAGCTTGTTGATAACTGTCACTTGCGTGACTTTTTTCCACCAAACCACGCAGGCATATGTTACCATAGGCCTGACGATCGCAGTGTACATCCACAGGGCGATTTTTGGGTTTATGCCCCATTTCGCTCCTGCCAAACGACAACATATTCCTAAAGCACTTTTTGCCTTTTGGATTACATTGTAAATGTGACTATTCCACGTCAATTTTTGGTCGATCGTAACGCCTAAATATTTGACTTCTGTGGAAAAAGGTATTTAAGTTCCCCTTAAAACAGGATTTATCAGCTTGTTTAGCTTGCGCTTTCTGGTAGAGGGAACTATCGTCGTTTTGTTTGGATTTACCGACAATTTGTTCTCAATGCACCATCTATCGATGATGTTAAGAGATTTTTGTAGTATAGATGAGACAGTGCTTTGGCAGGGACCAATGACGCATGCTACAACGTCATCTGCGTAGCCCTGAACATCTAAATCCTTTTCTGAGGCTTCAGTTAACAAGCGGTCAATAACAAGTGACCACAGTAGTGGCGATAGGACGCCTCCTTGTGGACACCCTCTTGTTGTTTTGAAGCCTTTTACGGTTCCGTGAAGACTTACACTAATAATTCTGTAAAGGAGCATCGATTCAATCCAACGGGTTGTTGTTTTATCAATCCCCTTGTCGCCCATTGCCTTGGAAAGGGTTTCAATGGTTACGTTATCGAAGGCTCCTTCTATGTCTAGGAAAGCACAGAGGGCTATTTGTTTATCTTCTAGAGCCCCTTCTATCTTGTCGGTTAGTTCGAGCAAGGCAGTTTCTGTAGATTTTCCTTTTAGATAAGCGTGCTGCTTTGCATGCAGAGGACGTTTTCTTAGTGGTCCGTCTCTAATGCACACGTCAATGACCTTTTCCATACTTTTCAGTAGGAAGGAGGTGAGGCTTATGGGTCTAAAGGACTTTGGCTGCGCGTAGTCCTTTTTACCAGCCTTGGGAATAAATCGAACTTTTACCATAGTCCAATTTTCTGGTATATATCCCCAGGCATAACTAGCTCTGAAGATCTTTACCAGAACCGGAGTAAGGATATTCTTACCCTGTTGTAGCAGAGCAGGAAAGATATCATCCTCACCCGCGGATTTAAAAGGTTTGAATGAATCTATAGCCCATTCAACTTTGTTAGGTCTGATATTCATCGCTGCTCTTCTCCAGTCTTCATTACTAGGCCTGGAGAGGCAGTTGTGAGGAGCAGCCCTAATAGCGATGTTAGACGCTAGTACTGATCCAAGGAAGTGCGTTGACGCCAATAGTTCGAGGGTCTCTTCCGCTGTCTCAGTGAATGTTCCACCTGGTTTCTTTAGTAGTCCCAGTTGGTTGGTAGGCGATTTTGCTAGAACTTTATGGATTCGAGCTCCTTGAGGGAGTTTAGTAATCTCCTCGCAGAACTTTTTCCATGAAAGTCTTTTCGCCCTCCGTATTTCTTTATTGTAGGCAGTTAAGGTTTTAGAGTACGAGCTCCAGTCTTTGGTCAGCTTAGCCTTATTGAACAGCCTGCGTGCTTCATCTCTTAGTTTACTGAGTTTTGCGTTCCACCATGGTATTTTGTTGTTCCTCTTAGTTTTTAGAGGACAGCTCTCTTCATACGAGGCTGTTATGGCTTCAATAACTTGATCCACAACATACTCCAGCGATTCAAGAGATCGTATGGTTTTAGGGATATCGCGGAGTCTGTCTTGGAGACTTCTCCTGTAATGGTTCCAGTCTGTGGCCTTTGCATCCCTAAAGGTAATGGTTTCGTACATGTTTGATGTGTTCAATACGAAAGTAATGTGTCGGTGATCGGACATTAAAACTTCGTTACTAACTTGCCAGTCGTTAATCGTCCTGGATAAATTGTTAGTAGCAAGAGTTAAATCAAGAACCTCCTGCCTTGATCTAGTTAAAAAGGTTGGCACGCAGCCCTTGTTGACTATTTGAAGACAGTTAGCTAGGATAAAGTCATATAATAACTCACCCCTTGCGTTGATACCTGAGCTGCCCCAATTGGTGTGATGCGCATTCGCGTCGCACCCAATCAGAAGTTCGGCGTTGTGTTCGTTTGCGTACTCGACCACTTTCGCCAATCCTTCGGATGGGTCGTTCTTCTCACCAGGCAGGTAAGCGGAGCAGACGATGAGGCGTCTATTACCGCTCTTGGTATTCACGAAAGCTGCAATCAGGTCATCGGTGCATAGCCCTGGTATACATAAAAAGTCAACGTTATTATTGAATAAGATACACGCTCTTGGCTTGATTCCACCGACGTTATATACAACCTTACCAGCAGAACCAAGTCCGGATACCGTGTTGTTGTTCGCCAGCCACGTTTCTTGGATTAGAGCGATGTGTAAGTTCTTCTGTGTGAAGATTTTTTCTAGCACCGCTGTAGCGGCTCTAGTATGGTGCAAATTAATTTGAACCACATGTGTGTTATTTGTGTTTTTGTGTAGTTGTGCCATTGTGTGTTGTGTGGTGTGTGGTGTTTTGTAAAGTGTTCGTAAGTGGCGTTTTATGACCGTTTGCCAGGTCTTTGGACGTTAGGACCGTCCTTGACCTTGCTAGCGGTTTTCGCCACTTGTGGCTGTCCTATTTTGGTCCTTTTCCCCGAAGGTGGACCTGTAGGGCGCTTATTAGTTCCCGAACTCCCGGGCTGAGGCTCTCCGCTATTGCGTTGGCTCTCAGCCCCAGAGTTTGGGTCCTTTTGTAATGTCGGTGGCCTAGTGTGACCTGCCGGCAGTTTCTTTGCTCCAGAGGAGCTAGGTTTGCTTTTCTCATTCGCATTCGTTGAGATGTTTTCTCCTCGAATGCGAATAAGAACTTTCTTAAACCCGAGCCGCGGCCTAAAGTCCAGTGCGCGCAAGGCCTCAACTGAAGCATCATCAACCGAAAGGGCGATGGTGATTCCGTCCCGTTCAGTCTTGACGCTTAGCACCTTCCACATACTGGTTCTTAGTCCGTTTTGCTTCTCCAGAAGTCGTATTGCGTCTTTTGGAGATTCGGCCTCGGATTTAGGAACAAAGAGTATACCAATCCTGGCCTTGGGCAGTTCCTTTTCACTCATGAGTGAAAGATCAGCCTCCGGCCATGGCTTGATAGCCCCAGTGTTCCGTTCTAGCCAAGCCTGGCTGTATTCATCCTTAACGACGATTTGAAGCCAGCCCGGCTTAAAAGTGCAGCCCTCAAAAATTTGGGCCCGCCTCATTCCCAGGGTCGTCTATTATTGCCCTAAGAATGCCACGCTTAACAAGCCCAAGTTGATCATCCGACATGGGTTCCGTGTTACGGATCCCCATTCGGATGTCCGTGAGGGCGTCTTTAAAAGACTTCGCTGTCGATGGACCTGCCATTGGCGTACTAACAGCAGAGGTCCCAGTACCAGTCGTTTCGAGCGCCCCGGCGGCTGAGCCTTCGCCAGTACGCGAAGTCTTTCTGATGTGGTCACCAGGTGATTCTTCCTCCGATCGAATCCGTTTGACCGGTCTTCGATCTGAGGAAGATGCACCTGCCACATTTTTCTCCGGATCGTGCTTCTAATTCTTCGTTTCGAACTTTCGTAAATTAGAGTAGGTTTGGAGAATATATCTGTCAAACTATTTGCGGTCGAACGAATATTCGAATCAAAAAGAACCGTGGTAGGAAACATGCGAAATTTCGTTCGAAATTTCGTTTTTCGTTTCTCCCCTGGAACAGGGTCTTTCCTAAGATGAGTTGGAATTGGACTACTATAAACCATTACGTTAGCATAGGGTTAGTATAAGGTTTTTTTTGAGCTTTCAATTTCTTGGGAGAGGCATAATTGGGATAAAATTTCCTAGTCAGCTTTTTTACCATCCACGGAAAGAAAGAGAGCGGCGACAAATGTTTTTACATCCATCACTGCACGGGGGTAAAACGGGCTAGCTGTGACGGCACTAGCTTTTTTTTTGTTATATAAAGCGCTAGAAGAAAAGGTTTGAACGAAGTGCAATTCGTTATTTGACTGTACATCTGCCGTTTCAAGAATCTGCCATTTCTAGAATCTGCCGTTCACAGAATCTGCCATTTCCAGAATCTGCCATTTACCGAAAAAAGGGTTAAAACCCCCCTTTACATGACGAAGCAGATCGCTTAGTTAGACGAAAGCCACACGCTTATTTTCCGCTGTCGTTCTTAAGAAGAACTGTATGGAAATTACATTAGCTGCGGATAAATAGGGTAAGGATGTCACAGGCTAAAGTTGTCATACATATCCTTATTAGGTTGTTATACATTTTTTCTGCGGAACGACTGCAGAGAAATAAGCGTGTGACTTTTGACTAAAGGGGCTGAGCGCCCGAGCCTCAGAGGCCTGAACCCTCTGGTTGGTGACTCTATACGGACAGCGAGACACACTTGAAGTGATTAGAAATAGAGGTAAGGTTCACCAATAAGGCTTGAGGATCCACCAAAGTTCTCGGCTTCTTTTCAATTAATCAAGGTAAAGCTATAAAGGCCATCTGCGGCCAACAGCGTAGGTCTCTTAAAAAAAATTAAAACCAATTTGGTACGGTTGTCGGGTATATGTCAATGTGGCTAGATTCCATGTTTGCTCCATGTCAGTAGGTACAGTCAACAGCACGTCAGGCTACCACAAAATGACATTTTTTTTCAATCGACTGTGAACTTAAAGCTAGACAGTTTGAGGATTAAAATCAATTGGAGAATTTTAACAGCTTTGTATAGCCTTTTTTTTTTTTTTTTTACGTTGGGAAATGCATTACGCATACCCCGCGCTCAGGAAGGCGCGGGGTTATGTCGGACTCTCCGCGGCCCCTGGGGGCAGAGTGCCAGCCAGAAACCACGTCATACCGACTAAAACCCAACGATGCCCCCTCACAAACGCCTTGGCACGAGAACGCCCATCACCGCCGCATCCTCCCCGTCATCTGACGAAGAAGATACGTCGGGGAGGGACGCCCCGCTGCCGGACAAGGCCATGGGAACCCTTTCGGACACTTCCATGACCTCGTCAGCGTCAGCTCGCCTACGGCGAGCCCCTCTCACCTCCCCAAACTGGGATGGCCGGCGATGCTCCTGGGCATTAGGAGCATCGACGACTGGCGATGACCTGTGCAATGCAGGAATCGGGCTTCCCAGGCCCGGGTCCCGCTGGTCACCGTCAGGAGGAAGAAGGCGAGCAAACTGCCGCCTCCTCCGCCCCAATCTCTTCCGACGGCAGGGATCTGCCTCTGGGTCCTCCTCTCTGGCCCGTTCTGCCACCTCCTTCTGTGTGATGACCTCCACACAGAAGGAGTTTACTGCATCCCAGGCCTCTACGCTCTCGACCATCTTTGAGATGAGAGATGGTAGAGAGAGGTCGGGGCCAACACACGAAGCCAGACTGGTGCGCTGCGAGGAAAAGGCAGCACACTCCTCGAGAGTGTGCTGTGCTGAGTCCTCAGCATCGCCACAGTGATGGCATTGAGCGGTCGGCTCACGCCCAATCCGATGCAGGTAGCGGCCAAAACAGCCGTGACCACTGATTACCTGCACCAGATGGTACGTGAGCGACCCGTGCTTCCTTTCCGCCCACGGCCTGAGTACGGGGAGCAATGCCTCAACGGTTCTCCTGAGAGTTCCGGAGGCCGGCTCACCCAGACTCTCCTGCCATAGGCGGAACATCTCGGCATGTGCCCCTTCCAGGGCAGCAACCCGCTCTCTTGGAGCCAATCTGTGGGCCCCCTCCCTTGCATCGACCCGCACGCGATAGGCCGCCGCGAGCTTTGTATAGCCTGACGTTCTGTTGACTGTACTTGTTCAACAATTGCCGTTTGACATAGAATATTTGTCATTATGAAACATTTTAATAAAAATATGGATTTGTAGATTTAACTTTTTTAATCTACAATTATAATATGTATTCTCCATATATTATTTATATACTATAATATTTACTCCTTTTTTAATCGGGAAAGTATTTTATGCACGGCATGCACGGTAGTAACCAATTAAGTACAATTTATATTTATATGAAGAAAAAAAACTTAAAACTTTCGATTAAAAAAAGATTGTTGACACATAACTGAACCAGTAAAGTATCAATCCCAAAACATTGCATTTGGATTTAAAAGAAAGTATCTACCTCCTTTTCAAAATTATAGTCGTGATGTGATCAAATTAAAATAAAATAAAAAAGTTGTCAAGGGAATATCGGAATATAGTCGAATAACCGGAATCCGGAGAAATGAACGAAAACACAAAGTTATGTGTACAGTTAAATTCGAAAATATTATAGTGGCTTCCGCACATCACATCGTCCCAATCTCCCTTGGGAGCTGTGACCAATCTCCAAAATTACGCCTGCCCCATAACCATTATTCCTGCGTTACGAAGATTTGATAACGATTCAGGAATTAGGAGCGCTCCGCCGAGGGATTTGGAGATGGCAACTTGTCGGCTCAGGATGTGTTTTAAAAGAACTCGGCTCAGTGGTTTGCTATCGTTATTTTTGCAAGTCCCCTTTTTATACGACATGGATGGATAGTAAGTAAGCATACGGCTTAGGCACAGCTACAGTCTGAGGGAGGTCAAGCCATTACTTTGGCCTACGCTTGTAACTATGCATA
Organism: Schoenobius gigantellus; assembly: GCA_963935595.1. Classification (NCBI taxonomy): domain Eukaryota; kingdom Metazoa; phylum Arthropoda; class Insecta; order Lepidoptera; family Crambidae; genus Schoenobius; species Schoenobius gigantellus. Next base: position 20,527,431 of record OZ012543.1, read on the forward strand.
TTACCGGTTCAATAGTCTACACTTGCCATCACAAGAGAACTCATATAAAAAGTCGTGTTGCTCATTAGAACAATTTACGCTTTACACTACCATAGTAAAAATTCTATTATAACCTAAAATAGTAAAATCCCTATTAAACGACTTCACAACGACTGAAATATTTTACAGGTACACAAACGCTAGATATCTTGTGTGTGGGCGGGTACGTAGTTTCGAATGACGCTGCAGCTTCACACGTTGTGGCGAAAACTTTCAGCGTGGCACGCTAGGGTGAAAAGTTATTGAAGCGGATCCCACTAGTGCGAATAACCTGGAAAAAACGTTTGTAGTTTGATGATAGTTTTAAACTCAAATGGGAGCTGAATAAGTCTGAGTAAAAAGCAGTAAGTAAAAATTTTGCCACAGGCAAATGCATAATATTTCCCAAGACAAAGAAATAAGTCCACTTTGCGGGCTGCGACGCTTTCGTACGAGAGTTTCTGAAGACGGGATAATCTATTACTATATCAAGGGGCTAATGGCCATTTTCACTAACCTCTTCTTAGCTTAGGGTACTCTTAGGTGGCACGCTGTCACATTCTTTTTATTGACGACAAAAAGTGACAGCAACGTCTTAGAGGTTTCCTAAGCTAAGGTTGGTGAAATCGACCATTAGTTACCTAGAACGCCCAGTGAGTATGCGGTTGGATTCCAGTCCATAGTGGTTAATCTGCTGGTGTCCCAACAACTGGCTATATAAGTCTCCTATCACCTTTTTTGCCCCTAATGGAGACCTGATCGGGATCAAGATATTCCAGTTCACTGCCTCTGAGACAGAAGAGATCACCAACTTTGAACAAAAATACAAAAATTCGTGTGTGATCCCCAGATGAGCCACTCGTAGGCTTACTCCTGAACCAATTCCGATCGATCGGCATTGTGATTGTGATTTTTCGTACGCTTATTTAAGAACACTAACGACAAATTGGATCCGTATTTTGAGAAAATTAAATAGCACCGAGTTTGGTTCACTCAAAATCAGCACAATACGGGTCCAATTTGGAGTCAATGTGGAAAATCAAGCGTCCAAAAAATAACAATCTCAATGTCGATCAATTGGAATTGGTTCAAAAGTAAGCCTACAGGTCTGGGCTCTCTCTAAGTCGGTGGCCGGTTCTATTGGACTCAGCCCCCCAACGGCTAAAGGTTATTTAAAGAGCGCCTACGAAGGCATGTATTTTTCCATCCTGTCCCCTGCAAAGACACGCTGAGAAGAGTTTCAAATTCGGCTTGCAAGATTTGTACAGAGATAGACACAACCCACAAATGAAAGTGAGCAAGTGCATGTACTGTATTTTAGTACTTGTTTGTCAACTTAGTTATAAAAAAATAAAAGCTTCCAAAAGTCATCCGTCAGTTATCTGAAGGATACGTTACGTAATACATGCATTCGGTATGTATGACGTACCTGACTATCAATAATATTTATTTCGCAATAATTCTTAATTGGTCGCTGAATTGTAAAAAAAAGTACTTACTAAGTTTTAAAAAATAAGCTTCCGAAATTCATTCGTCAGTTATCTCAATATACGAATGTATGTATGATGCATCTATTAATAATATTTATTTATTTCCCATAATTCTTAATTGGTCGCTGGATTCTAAATAGGTATCTGTATCACAGAATAAATAATAGTACTAAAGTAGCCTGTATCACCTAAAGTCTCCCAAATAAATTGTTCCCTAACAAACATTTCCCGAGGGCGATTTACAAGATATCACCGTTTTTAGATCTCCCTCGAATTGGAAAGTCGTTCAAAGAAGAAAAGATTACTTATTGATGTTCAATAATTCTCAAAGTTAGCCTCACAGATTTCGGACGCAAATAAATCCTTTGATTGAATCACTCGGGGCACTAAGATGGAATCAAAGGTAGCCGGATCGAGCGCCTCCAGCCAGAAGGAAGATAAGAAGTTAGTCGGAAGCAATTTAAGTTTAAATTTTTCCAAGGTGCTTGGACTAAGCTCGCTTATTGGTTTTGAACTCAATATCAAACAAGATTGCAGTTACGTACGCTCTACTAATTGCAATCATTGCAGTTTGTTTATTGGGTACATACAGATCGCAACAAAATTTTGTTTGCCAAATAGCATAACGAAGTTATTATTGGATTTTAAATTAAAAACTCACCATAAAGTTAGTTTAATCTCGTAAACAATAATTATAGATATACATAACAACGATTTTATTTCAACTTACAATGACTAGATCAAGAGTTTAGTCAAATGGTAGATCGCGGATCGGATTCGGATCCCCGAGCAATTTTCCTAACAGAAAATACTAAAATATTTAGCATTGTTAAAGCAATGTTGTAAGTTCCATGTTTTCAGTGTAATGTTTTGAATTAACATATTCCCAATGATTCCCACCATGATTCCCACATGCTCATTATTTTTTGACATATTTTCATTTAAAATTTTATTATGCTTTAGTTAAAACGTACTTTATTTTTCATTAATTTTATAAATCAAGGCAAAGAAAAAGGAAGGTGGGTGGCGAGAGTAAGAGCTTAGTATAAAATAAGGAGATAGCAGTTGCAATTAAAAAGTATTAAATATTATTACACTACATTATTAGTATCGAAATTATAAGCGAATGTCAGCCCATAACAACCGTTGCTATGCAACGAGAACTGTGTTCTTAAGGGCCCGGTCTCGTAATAATCGGTGTTTTAGCAGAATTATCAGAGAAGTAATATTTTTTTTAGTTATTAAAAATGCAACGAAGGAAATACATTTTACGTTAATTGAAAAAAAATACACTCTAAATTAACGTAAAATGTATTTCCTTCATTTCATTTTTAATAAATAAAAAAATATTATTTCTCTGATAATTTTGCTAGAACACCGATTATTACAAGACCGGGCCCTTGACAGTGGGGAAGGGGGAAGGAAGAAAGCATATTATTTTAAAAATTATGCCTCAAATTAATCTAATCGACGACCCCTGAACTACTTTCTCACTCACTCACGTTTTTTTTAATGTAAAGTGTTTTTTTACGGTAACTACCGAATACCACCTAGCATGTTTACCTGCATTACCCGCAAACCACAGGAATAGCGTGGGGAAACGCGGTCAAAGCCTTTGGGTAGATTTTGGGGGGTTGTGTATTATGAATAAGATTAATACAGCCTTCTTTTTTCTAAGAGTTGTTAAATATCATGCACAGATCGACCTCAGGATTTAAAAAGTTAATAATATAATTTTATAACCCTTCAAGAAGCTTATTTGCAAATGTCATAACAAGAACTTTGTGTGCTTACCAAAGTAACTGGTGCTGTTTATATTAACTATATTACACATGTTGCGCCCTTACAGCTCGCCTCAATATTAACCGTAACACGGTGCCCAAATACTTCGATACACGGTTTGTTGCTAAATTAAAGCGGACCAACCAATCAAGCTGAGCTACCCCGGGGAGTGCTAACACGTATTTCAGGCTATTTGACGGCCGGGAATCAAATAACGCGGCGGCCCCAACAAAACGGTGGCAAAATGTATGGACTTCTAATAGTTTTGTTAATAGAGCTACCTGGCGAAATGTGAGGTAACAGTTTATCAATACGGCTGAATATGAGAGGCTAAATTGATGTGGCTAGGATTTCTAAGTGTTATAAGTTGCAGTCAAGTGACTTTTGTGGGATCTCTAATTATAGATATTATAAAGTTGATTGTCATAAAATTTATTGTCATAAAATTATATTCCATAATTTCGATTGAATTAATAGCCACGACGCATAATAATCAGGAAGCAGAATATAAATAATATTAAGTGGCAGAATTTTTTTTGTCAATAATAATTATTAAAAGCCATAAACTCGAAAAACTGACATATTAATTTTTAAAGCATTTATAGAACTATACTACTTAATACTAGCTGTGCCCATGAACTACGTTTCACCATAATAATTGTAAAAAAATCTAGAGTGTAACATAGTTTTTTCTATAAATTTTATAAAATACTAATTTTGCAAAAACACCTTGTTTTCACTATTGTTTTAACACAAAATTCACAACTAAAATCATAATTACAACAACTCTGTCAATTAATTTCACAATGTCAATCGTCAACGTCAACGTCATTTCACGTCACGTCAGTGACATTTGCAAGTACCTTAGGTCATTGTACAATTTATGCATAAACAAAATAAATTTTGCGTTTATCTCGGCATAGTCTACAAAGATTTGTTTTTTTTTCGTCCAAAATCCCGTGCCCCCTTTGATCTTCTGAAAAATCGGAATTTTACATTTAGTCCGTTTGTTTTGACTGTAGTATTATATTATCTGTGGTTTTGATCACTTTTAGAGTCATTTAATAGAATTTTGAAAGCGTTCATATTGGTTTTGATGGTTGGTCTTGTTTTTTTTAAAACCAAACTCATAACTTAGCTTGGAAAACTTATTGTAAATGTTGTAGAATTTCTTAGGATCCATATGTTGACTTGACACATCTTGAAACAAATTAAAAATTTTACGAGTGTTGTGAAATGAAATTCCGTTGCCAAGAACGCTTAACCCCGATTCTGGTACATATATAGTCTATGGTCATCGATCTAGTTTATATATAGTCTATGGTCATCGATCGGCCGTATGCATGGACTTAATAATAAAAATTATTAAATCCATGGCCGTATGAAAATCATCTATCTTTTGTCTGTGATAACCATTGTTTGTTGTTTATTTTGTCGTTGCGAAATAAATCAATAATTGACGAGAGAGAAATTAAATATTGATTGTATTAATAATGTTTTCCGCGTCCATTTAATTTTTAAAAGTTAGCTATAGTAAAATTTCAGAAGATAGCCATTTTGTTTTCAGCTCGGAAGCGGAGCTTAGGACGAACAAAACATAATTATTTTAGAGCTATATATCAGTGAGATGATATTTCGCCGACCAATGTGTTAATTGGATGATATTAAGTAATAATCCATTCAGCCCAAATAAAGGACACTTATATAGGAGTGTCTTTATGACAAACAACATTATGGTGAAAAGAAAGGTACTCCTTTTGTGACTAAGTAGCAATAAAATGATTTTATGTAATGAGCAACCTCTCCTTTGATTTATAAGACAGTCGTGCGGTAACAATCAGATATATTGTTTTTTCAACACCACTAAATATAAAACAAAAAAGCAGACGTCAGCAGAACTAAATATAAAAGCAGATTGGTACACATGCAAGGTAAAAAGCGACGATGAGCATATTCTCAACGTTCCAGTCGAGTAATTGGACATGAATGACCTCAAAAAAACACGTAAGCTACGTGACAATTTCTGACTAAAATTGGTAACCACATTAAAAGATTCTAGACACTTTTCCTCATAACGCTCAGAACGTTTTGAAAGAACCCACTTTTATGAATATATTATGTAGAAGACGGTCGTTACATTAGTATTGACACCGTGCGTGGAATACATGAAGCCAAAAGTAGCAGCGAAATGAAGGACAATAATATTTCACGTTGACTTTCAAAGTTCTGTGCTTTATTTAAAGTTTTACCATTGTAGGCTTTTCTTTTTTTAATTTATTACGATAACAAGGGGGTAAGCTAATTATTTCGACTGTTTGGGTATGCCATTGGATTCTAGTCCGCCAGAAGCCAATGTCCCGATACTCCACTAAAAACCTCCAGAATCTCTCCGGCGCTAATGAAGAGTTCGTTTGGAATCAGGAAGACCCAGTTCACCAAACGAACCCCGCTCTACTGAAGATTTTTCTAGCTTAACTGTACAATTTTCTAGGTGGATATGAATTGAATTCATCTAATCTCGTACGCTTCCCTATGAGGCAGAAGGCAAATAGGGAGGATAAGTAATCGACTTCTAGTTGATCGGTCACTGGACTAACTGGAATTCCACATACTCCCAATCTAGGATCGTCGCCGGCGTCGTGGTAGCTTATCCGGGATAGATATAGAAAATAACTCTTTTTGAAACAGTTAATCCGTTAACCAATCTGTTCTATTCTGTCCGGCCACACACGCTTAATAAGTATTGTCACTTGGTACATATATGAAAATAATAAGATAATGTAGGTACATACGGTACATAAATATTGTATTGGAATAAAATAGTTAATTACATAGAATGTTCTCCTAATTGTACTTTCCTTAGACTTATGTATAAAATAAGTTAAATCATATGAAGATGTCGTTGTTCCTTTTTTCAGTCTGCTTAACGTTTTGCTTAATTGCTTTTGCATGCTGTTAAATGTAAATAAGCAACCATAAATCAGAGTGCCATCTGCCAACAATAGGCTAGATGACTAAAAAAATTTTTTTGCTTTAATAGAAGCTCATTTATATCATAAACAGAAAGAAAAAAATCGCTTTTCGAATAACTATAAAAACAACCAAGATATAAGGTATTAAAGATTTTTCTTCATCTCTTTCTAGCAAAACGGCAATTTACAAGGAGTTTATATGGCCGTACTCAACTATGACGTCACGATTGATGTCGGATCTCTCTGTCTAATCGCCTTCAAATTAACAACTTAAAATGCTCATATCTAATGTATTTCTTAGCCGATTTTAATTCTAATTTCACAGAACTGCATCGTTTTGCACGGTATTTTAATATTTAATGACGAGACGTAAAACTTAGAATTCAGTCATCATCCCAATTACGGCTGAACTTACGGCCAAATTGCACTATAGCTTAGGACAATCCTAAATTGTATGCTGTCACTTCTTGTCTTAAATGAAAAGAATGTGACAGCATGCTACTTAAGATTGTTCTAATCTAAGACAAGGTTAATGCAATTAGTCATTATAAGTGTATATTATATTGGTTAATGCAATTAGTCATTATAAGTGTATATTATATTGGTTTTTAAAATTGTGTAAACGATATAAAAACTAATATGTATGTATGTATGTAGCATACATACATATTAGTTTTTATCGGGAGAGTCTGGGTATCTTCTTGTGAGAGAAGTACCGCCGCCTTCCTTATTTTTTGGAACATTGCGCAGCGTGCTGAAGGAGATTGATGAATCCCTTGACAACTCGGAGCTCATAGTTCCAAAAAGGTATTTCAAATAAATTTGTATTCACTATTCACGCGATTCTACTCTACATTCGTAACCAGGCAATAATGGATGGAATTCGTTCAAACTCTAACATGCACCTCTTGACCTCAAACAAAATGCAAAAATCTAAATAGTCAAAGATTGTATAACAATAAATTTTATTTAATCCATGTTTGCACTAAAAGTTGAACATATACCTTTTTCGGAAATTGGACGAGCCTTCTCGAGTAGAACAGACAAGGAACTCAAAAGGTCTACATTTAAAATATAAATACTAATATATGCATTTCATTAAACATGATTTTACAAATCTATAGCCTGCAGGAGAATTTGGAGCAGATATATAAATCTAAATTAAATACGTTCGGTTACGGTATTCATAAACGTAAAATTTTCACTTTATTATTTTAATTACAATACAAATTACGAAATGTCTTCATTAAACAATAACTTGGAACATAGATGTTAACTCTGCGTTCTACTGTAGTCATGTTAACTCTCCCATCCATTGTAGTCTTAAACTGTTATGAAACTTTTCAATACATCTAAGTGGACATCGCCCTTAAAAAGGAATAATGCAGTAAATGTATTGAAATTAGTCAGCGATGCTTGCCTCTGTCAAAACAAATAAATACAAATTTCGTTTATAATTTGCTTAAAATAATTTATTTAGGTTAAAAAAAATTATGAAGATCTTAATCTGGGTAAGCTTCATCTGGATGCCTGAACTAGCTACCTGGCAACATTGGGCCTGCCCCACCTAGTATTAACACCAAAACACGATATGATAAAGCAGTTTATCGCGGTAAATTGTCAATATACAATTTAATAATTTATGTTTATTGTATTTTGACAGTTTACAGCGAAAAACCGCTTTATCGTATCGTGTTTTTGTGGACATGCTATATACAAGGGCTGGCCTGGTAGTTTGGCTAACAGTACCTAGTAATTATCTAGACTACCAAGGTTCAGATTAGAAGCCCTACTACTAAGCAAACCAAGCTCTGGCATCTGACTTGTTCTCCCGTCAAGTGATAAAACGAAGTTCAACGTCTGAAAGTCCCGCTCTCGGACCTCGCTTCTCGAGTTTTATTTTGTTTTTGTCTTTCTCATCTTGCCGAGATATCGCATAGTTTTTTCAAGAAATCCGAAGAGAGGCAAATTTCTCAAACAAATGTTCATCCCTGTTGAGTGTCCGGTTCCATGTTATGGCCCGAAATGATCCAAGTAATTAAATAAAATAGACTTAGTACGTAAATGAAAATATTATTTGTACTGAAAAAATATATTGACAACTTTGTAATTTTTCTAGTCACTAAGCAACCGCAACAACCCCAATACTACCACATTGTATCTTCTCCTAGTCAGAAATCTAATTACCTACCATCTCCCACATCAAAAACTCAAAAGTATGTTTTACTTCTTTATGGAGAGATGATGGTGATTAAATCCTGATCTAAAAATACTTCGATAATTGCGATTTCCGTTAACAAAATCAAGTCTTCGTAATTTCACCCCTCAATTTATACTTTTTGTAGAGAGTTTCCTCAAAACCTTTAGCTGACGTCTCGCAAAGAACTTGTCTCCGTGTTAAATTTAATTTTCACATGTCAAGTATTTGATATCTTGATTAGTCAGTAAGTGATCACGTTTCGCTTTCATAATAAAAATAAAAATTTATAAATTTCATAATGGATATCCAAATGCTTTTTTTCGAAGTTAGTTTCGCAAGCCAATTTTTAAACTAAAAATGAACAAAACGGCATACCCTAATCCAAACACATTTTTTTCTGGTGAGAGTTAAAAACCTGATAGAGGTATTCCAGATCCGACCAAAACTTTCGGAACAGTCTAACTTTCACTAAGAAGTCAAAAATCAAAATTTACGCTCCGTCGAAATTGAAGCTGAAGTTTCTTTATTAAGATAAATTGCCTAAAGCAGCAACACAATATCCTTCACTAAGTTTAAAGTAATCAAATTCCTTGGGCAAAGTTGAAATCTTTCAATTAGAGATGCAGAGAATCGATACAATTATTCAAATTCGAGTCGGAACCTTGACGGTGCGGGCGGGCCCAGCATTGCGGTTTGTTTGTTCAGCTTCGGCTACTATTCTGGTCGCGTATCTAAGGATCAAATGTGTCCCGAAGTCAGGACAAACGAAGTCGAAACGTGGATACTTAGTAGGCCTGGTACATACATTCAAAATGGCTCAGCAAGCCGTAGAATAGTTTCGGAGTCTCTCTTAGAGATCTTGTCCAAAACGAGATGATTTGAAAGAGAACCAAAGTAATCGATAAAGCCCTCTGGATAAGCAAGCTGAATGGCAGTGGGCTGGTCATCGCTAAATCGACAACCGGTGAGGGAAACGAGTTGTGGAGTGAAGACTGAGTATCGGCAAACTTAGTGTAGAATGCCTTCAGACTAATCGCAAAGTGGCTGACTAGGGCTGGGTTGGAGTAGCCGAGGATCGTGCGTAATAACGTGCATTTAGAGAAGCCTGTGTACAGCAGCGGAATTGTTATTGATGATTGAAATTACATCAAATACAACAATTTCTTAGAGAATTTTAAATATTTAAAGAACCATAACAAAACCTAACGCATTAATCTATCTGGCCAAGGTAGTGTAGTAGGCTAAGTAGACTTATCTGTCTTATTACAAAACATGGTGTAAACTTAGACCATGACTAAGTTGACGCTGTTTTTATATAAATAGAGTGTCTATATAGTATATTAACATAAGTGAAAGCGCACTAGGTTTAAACCAAAACTAACTTTAGACCCATTTTTGTAATAAGACGGAACAGATTTAGAAAATACCCGTACCCAGCAATGATACGTAGCTTAATGTATTAGCACAATAAACTGGACTTCAGCTCCATCTCCATCCCTCGCGATGTTTGGTTTTGGTATTCTGTGAGATAATGTTGTATTCTGAAAATATTTCGTCAGTCAGGTTGCTAATTGCACTGATAAATTCATTACCATCTCTTTCACTGATTTGGCGACAATTCCTCGACTTATTTTATTTTATTTATTTTATTTTACAATTTATGTATACACAAAAAACAGCATCAAGAACATATACACATGGAAACACTGTACAAAGGCACTGCTTATTTCTTAGCGAAATGCCTTCCAGCAGTCCCGTCACTAATATAAAAGTATTTAATATGGTAGTTGTGTGTGTAAACACAAACAAAGGTAATAATAATATTAATAATAAAATACCTACTTTAATTAATTAAATAAAATACAATATACTAAAAAATACGGATATAAAATAAACTAATAAACTACATTGTTAAAAGATAATAAGCTTTTACTCGTTTCTTAAATAGATGTAAAGTTTGACAGTCGCGAATGTTGGCCGGTAGGGAATTCCACAGTCTAACTGCATGCACAGTGAAGGAGTGGGAGAAAAAGCCGCTATTATCGGACGGGAAAGAAAGCAGGGAGCGAATATGGGATCGATAATCAGCATTAGGAGGACGTGCAGAGGAGAATCGTTCGCGTAGATAAACAGGATAGGACGGATTGTGAAGAATATTGTGTAGGAGACTAAGAATACGAGCATTTCGACGGAGTCTGATAGGAAGCCGATTCAGTTTTTTCCGGTACTCAGAAACATGATCGTATTTCCTTAGGTTAAATATGAACCTTATACAGGTATAAGGTTATTTATGTTAATTACTTAGGAAAATAGATAATAGTTCTCTTGTAAATGCTTCTACTAATACTTCTCTAACTTAAGGAATTGAATGTCTGAATAAATTATGTTGTTAAGTTGGTGATTAGAATACTGTAATATTTTATAGAATACTGAATTACCCATGTAGGTCCCGAGATTCAGGATTAAATAATTAATTATATTACCTCTGCATTAGTTGAGTCTGCATGCAGATTTTTTTAAAACAGTTTTTAATTAAAACATTACAACTGGAGTTGCACAAGAGGGGTTGCTATTAGAATGTAGTTATACAAAGGAAATAGGAAAAAACTAAAGAGCGAGACTAACCTGCTAGTCTGGGCGGTCAGCTCTTCAGCCCGGGGATCACACAACACAAATATAAGGCACTTTCGTAGATTTATGCACAGTAACCGATTATATACGACGCGTCCGCCGTGAGTTAAGAAACGATTTTCCATCGTTTGGTAGCCGATTGACAGTTACTCTACTGCTGCGTTTTCTTGCTTCTCACTCAGCCGTAAAGGCAAAGAGAGGGACGGGAAGAAGGATTAGGGTCTACCTCTACACCTTAAGCAACCTCAGCTATAACTCCATATTGGTTATATCTGTATCTACAGGCGCAAACAACAACGAAGGAACAAACAACTAATCTTTCAACATATATTTTAGATGATATTCTTCGCAGTATTTTGTCACTTCACGATAAAAGTAATAAAGTGACTTGATGAATTTTCAAATGGATTCGGAAATTGTTCAGCTTGAGCGTTGTTCTTGCTACTCCAACTTGCCAGAGAAGTAATTAAACAATTAACAAGAATGTCCGATTATGCCCATTGGATGTTCCATAGAAATGTAAATAATTATTGCCAAGCTGAAACGCTGTTCGCGAAGTTGCTTGAAATTCATAATTTATGGCCTTTGACTTGCTGATAATTTTCGTACTGAATCTACTCTAAGTGCCTAGTTGTCTCAGAAATCCGGAAAGAAGTTTTTCGTTGAAGTTTACATTCAAATTGTTTCAAATTCAAATTGAAAATTTACCACAATATATTACAATTATACAAAATGAGTCAAAAGCTTCCTTTAAATCTATAAAAAGTATATTTTACAAAAGATAAAAACCGACTTCGGAAACACTGGAAAATCTAAAATAATATAATAATGCACACAACATCTTTTTTGTTTTGAAGTCGAGCTAAAATTTTAACTACGAGTACGTTAGTTAGTTCTTACATTTTTACGTCTTTCTTCCAGGAGATCATCGTTGGCACCGACTTCAATATAAAAATGTGATGTTGTATGTATTCATTTATTATTTTTGACTTTTTGGGGTTCTGTACCTTTCGACGGTTTCACCTTTCAAGTTTCTTGCCTATTCTTTTCGAGAAGGGCTCCCAATTTCCGAACAGGTGTAGAATCAACTTTTTTTTTCATTCCTACTTGTATTTGCAGACATCCTGATTATATTCAGGATGTATGCACATACAAGGCTAATATGTTTCCTTTAAATTAGAATGTTTTGCTTTGTTTTGACGTCAATAAGTGCCTGTAAAGGCCTATGTTAAATAAAGATTTTTGAATTTGAATTTGTAGTTAAAAAGGGGACCCTTATAATTTCGCCATGCCCGTCTGTCCATCTTTTTTTTATAGGATAGGGGACAAACGAGCAAACGTATCACCTGATGCTATGTGATTACCGTCGCCCATGGACACCCGCAACCCCAAAGGAGTTACAAGTGCGTTGCCGGCCTTTAAGGTGGGAATACGCTCTTTTCTTGAAAGTTTGCAGGTCGAATCGGTCCGGAAATACAGAAGGCGACAATTCACTCCAAAGTTTGACTGTACGAGGCAGGAAACTGCGAGAAAAACGCACTGTTGTGGACTGCCAACCATCTAAGTGATGGGCATGGATTTTTTGTCGCGTGTAACGATGGCGGAAAGAGGCGGCAGGTATAACACCGAACAATTCCTCGGAGCAATCCCCGTAATATATGCGATAGAAGATGCATAGTGAGGCGACATCTCTACGCAGCGCCAAGGTATCAAGCCGATTAGAAATTTCCTGGCAGTCGACGATTCGAGTCGCTCTCCGCTGAATGCGGTCCAGTGGGAGAAGCTGGTATTGGGGCGCCCTTTCCCAAACATGAGAACAGTTATTCCATATGAGGCCGAACCTGCGCCTTGTAAAGCTGTAGGCGGTGCGCTGGACTGAAATACCGTCTCGGTCTATTGAGCACACCAAGCTTCTTAGAGGCTAATTTAGCCTTACCCTCCAAGTGGCCACGGAACTGGACTTTGTAACGTTGTAATTAAACAACGTATATAACAATATTATAAAAAAACTACATAATCACTATTTTTATTAAACTAAATTATTAATTAACTTAAAGAACAAACATTAAAGCTATTTCTTGACTACATATCATGTCAAATACCTAAAACCTTAAATTAAATTAAATATTTTCTTAAATAAAAATATAAGTCTACGGAACCTTCAAGTACGGGCGGTTGCAAAGGTTCGCGATGATGCGCTTGCGCATCCCAAATATTGGCGAAAACAGCCGACGCGGCGACGATCTCCGCGAAGCAGGCGCTCGGCAACCATCGGAATTTCCAACGGTCAGACTATTTGAACGCATCGGACGGGACGGCTGTGTCCATCAATCCAAAGTAAAACTATTTCGATCTTTTGAACTATTCTAAAATTGTGCTGAAATCCCGCTGAGGTGAGTTTCTATATATTTTATTAGAAGTGCCTTATTATAAATTTGTAATGGTGTTCTATTTTGTTCTTTTGCACTATTTGACGCTAGCACTGTCCGCTTTCACTTTTCCAACACTGACCTTTGGACCGTGCTACGCGTTTGCTGAGCCGATCTTAAGCAACTGTTCTTCTGGGCTTCCAGGAATTCAGCATCTACTTTGCTACAAGCGATTTTGCAAGAAACTCAGTACCTACTACTGTACTGAGTAACCACCTTCGGTCGAGAGCGTGGGTCCACCTATTGCGACTCTGACTTTATTACTTGCTGAAGGGAAGCATTTCTACTTGTGGGGAGCTGCACCGCTACACCACGGTTCAGGCCAGTGTCCCTTCACCTTACCTACCACTAATATCGAGGCTCGACGGCGGCCACGGAAAATTTAAAGGCTTAATAAAAGGTTATTTTCTAACAAAATAATCCTTTTATTTCGAACCCCTACCTTTCTGAACGGAGGACTGGTCATCTACCGACCTAGTGCCGCAACTTCGCTCGATATGTCGACACCTAGGATCTCAATATTGGCTGAGGCAGATAGGAGAATGCTCTCAAAGCGAGGAGATACGACAAATGGCATTTTCTTGGCGGTGAAGGCGCAAACCTGTGTCTTTGTGTCTGTGGCGCAACATTTTATTCGAAGTTTGAAAATTTGGAAGTAAATAAAATAATTGTGTACACATTTCCCTACCACCATCACTTATCTGAATATGAAAATAGTATGAGACACTAGATGTATTGACTTGTTACTCCAAAAAATTTCATATCATTGATATAAACAAGTTAACATGTGCCCCTAATAAGATTTATCTGACAAAAGATAGATTATATCTGTCTACCTTTTCAAAAAAACAATTAGCAGGTTCGCTAAGCTTTTATTTTTTATGTTTAGCCAAGAATTTGGCTACTGACAATGCTTTTATTGAGCAACACACTCAAAGTAATGTCTTGGAACAAGTTCAAAGTAATTTAAATTAAATATTAAGACAAAAGAGGTAGCCTCTTGCAAGGTACTGACCAAAGGAAAGCCCAAATATTTACGGATATTTCATCAAAATATTCAAGGCTTTTCTGGAAAAGACTTAGAAATAAATTTATTTTTAGACCATGAAAACATAGATATACTTTGTATTACTGAGCATTGGCTAAAAAATTATGAGTTGTTAATAAGTTTAAATAATTATAGAATTGTGAGTTCATTCACTAGAAAAACAGCTATTAGAGGTGGATCCCTAATCATTTTACATAATGACTTACAGTTTAAAGAACGAAAAGACATAGTTTCTCTTTCCATTGAACGAATCATTGAGCTGTCATGTGTGGAACTTGATAATTTTATTATAATATGTGTATACAGACCCCCCTCTGGAAATTACTCAGAGTTTGAATCGAGTATGGAAGATGTATTAAGAATAGTATCTAGCAAAACTAAAAAAATCATTGTATGCGGTGATTTTAATATAATAATAAATAATAATAATAATATGTATTTATTTCTCCCAATTTTGCAGTACACATTCTGTTTTACATAAGTAATGATAACCAACATTAAATTTACAATCTTGGGAGACAGGAGAACCAAACTAAGTAAAACTTGTGCTATGGTCTCCTGGCCCCTCATATTAAGCTGAATTGCAAAACAATATTAAGTATTTGTATTGGGACTCCAAAATTACAGACAATAACATAGTGACGTAAATAATAAAAAAAGAAAAAAAAATGTACTGTGTTGAATCTATTATGGTATGTCTATGTTGTATGTGAGCGTATGTGCGTGCGTGTGTATTTGCGTGCGTGTGTATTTGCGTGTGTGTGTTTCTGTGTGTGTGTGTGCGTGACTGCGTGTGTGTGCGTGTGTGTTTGTGTGTGTTGTTGTTTAAACGGGTGCGTGTTACGTTTATAACTATTGATTCTATACAAAATATTTAGCTTTAATTTATTACTAAAAGAAAAAAAAAACTATTGTAATGGAATTAACAAGCTCTCAGTTTCATGGTAGTCCAGATTCAAAAGCCATTTCACTATCTACTTTTTACAATTGTATTTAGCTCTGTGCACAATATTTAATATTTTATTTGCTAAATTGTACAACCTAGGACCTTGTCTACAAAAGAATCTCGAGGCAAATGCAGTATTAAATGAAAATTGTTTGCATATCATGTAATTTCTTCGCGTCCGAGTTACAGTGTAATTATCATAGGAAATGCAACTATGTTGTCTTAAAATAGTTTGTAGAATATACAACTGTCTTACTGTTAGAACTCCTGCATCCTGATACAATTGTTTAGTTGAATATAGCCGCGGTTTGAAGAGACTAATTTTTAAAATCTGCCTTTGAGCTCGTTCTATAATAAGTGCGTTTTGGCAGCTCCACCCCATGTCGTTATGCAATATGTAATGATAGACTGAGCAAGTGACATGTAAACCATCTTCATAACTTTATCATCAGCTACATGTCTCAAAGTTTTAAATATATACGTTAATTTAGTTAGTCTTTTTGTTAGATTGCTTATATGTTCACCAAAATTTAAATTTTTATCGATAGTTACACCTAAATATTTAATATTATTTGTATTTTTTATATCTGGACAGTTACAATTAGAGTTGTTTAATTCAATACATTCATGAACTTTTATTTTATATTTCAAATGAGGTGCCATAGAAGAGTTACTCATTGAAAAGTTTATAAACTTTGTTTTTGAAGCATTAAGCGTAAGTGAATTTTTCGCTAACCATCGGCATACTTTATTGAATCCTTCTTGTGCATATTTAAAGACATTTTCCCATGTATCAGCGAAAAAAGTCAATGTTGTGTCGTCGGCGTAAGACAAAACTTTACAATTTTTGAGATCCATAGTACATAATTCGTTTATGTAACACAGGAATAGGGTAGGTCCAAGGACACTTCCCTGTGGCACTCCATAGTATGTTGTTCTCTCTTTACTAACCCACTCCCCAATTCTAACACATTGCGTTCGTTCCGATAAATAATTTTGAAATAATTTTAATTGGGTACTACGAATACCAAATTTTTCAAGTTTTGCAACTAGTAATGGCAAGGAGACTGTGTCAAATGCCTTTGCAAGATCTAGAAATATTGTCAAGCATTTATTCCCTTTATCCATTTTTTTTACCAGAAATTCTGTGTAAGTATGTAAGGCGTCATCTGTTGATTTCCCAGATCTAAATCCAAATTGGTTATCAGACAGTACGTTATTGTTCTCTAAAAATCCTTTTAATGTACTGTTGATGATCTTTTCCAGAATCTTAGACAACACAGGTAAGAGAGAAATAGGTCGATAATTATTGACACAGTCTCGCTGTCCATACTTGTGGATAGGAATTAGGATTGATTTTTTAAGTGCTACTGGAAATACACCATGTTCTAGACATCGATTGAAAATCTTTGTGAGAGGTTTAGATATATGCTCCTTTATCGCCTTCAATATTTTTACACTAATACCATCCCAACCTACACTGCCATTAGAATTTAGGCTGTTTATAACACTTTCAACTTCTTCATGTGTTGTTTCTAATAAAGCAAAAGATGGTCCATGTGTGTATGTGCTTTGGTTATCATTGTTTAAATTTAAATTACTAGTTAAATTTATGGGTATATTATCAGCAAGCTCTTTTCCAATGTTTACAAAATAATTATTAATATTATCAATTAATGTTTCTGGGGTGCAATCTGTTTGTAGTAATTCAAGGGCAGTTTCTTTTGTTTTTTCTCTGTTCACAATATTATTTATAGTTTTCCACAATACCTTTATGTTATTATTACTATGTTTAAGCTTTTCTCTGTCATGTTCCTGTTTACACTTTCTCAAAATACTGTTACAGTAATTTCTATATCTTTTGTATGTAATTCGGAGCACTTCATTATTACTATTTTTTCTTAATTTTACGTGCATCCTATCTCTGTTTCTAATACACTTTAGCAGACCCACCGTGATCCAGGGCTTAAAGGTGATTTTACTTCTAGGTAATTTTAGTTGTAAAGTATTGTCCAATAATAATTTTTGTAATGAATTCAACAATTTATTTGTTGCTAAATTTAAATCTTTCTCTTGGTCTATATTGACAAAGTCGATATTATTACACTGGTTCACTACCTCAACAAGATTAAGTTTAGTTGTATAGACAAGTTTATTGCTATGTCGTGATTTATGACATTGGATGCACAGAAGTGTAGCTTTGTGATCAGTAATAAATGAGTTTATTATGAATGAATAGGACGTTAATTTTGTTTTTAAAATAATATGGTCAATACAACTTTTGTCTGTTGTTGGAATATCGTCATATGCAGGAAATAAACCAAAAAAAGTCAAAGTATCCAGATAATTTTGTGTGTCAATATTCATATCCAAGAGATCTATATTTATATCACCTATCACAATTACATGTTTGAATGATTTTAATTGTGCCATGAGCTGTTTAAATGAATTAATGAATTTATCTAGTTTTTTGAAACAAAAAGGTCTATATATTGCAATAACAACTATATCATTATTGATTTCAATTTGCAAACAATTAGCTTCATCCACTGCAGGTTCTTTAACTGAATGTTGTACATGTTTGTTTACGTAAATAGCAACTCCATCGTTTTGGTTATAATTCTTTGTAGTTTTGTAGCCCTTGTATCCATTCATAACAGGTAAGTTATCCACACGGGACAGCCAACACTCCGACAGCACAAAGATATCCAAGGCAAAGTTTAGTCTCTTTGCTAATGTATGCAAGCCATTAATGTTTTTATTAATGCTACGTATATTTTGATGCAACACGTTAAGATATAAATTAGGCGTTTTTATGTGTTTTAGGCAGTCCTCGGGTTCTATATCTGTCCTTACTTCTGAAATTTTAAAACCGTCCAATGTATTTAAAAAGCTATTAAAATCAGCGAATTTTAATAGTTATTAATTTTGCTGGAATGCTACTAATGTGAAACATTGATATTTGTTTTTCCAAGAACAATACATCTATAATAAGGAATATCTCTTTAATTTTTCGTTTCTTGATTTGATATATACAGTTAGATGACTTGTGTACCTCAGCAAAAAGACAATAACATATCAGTCGGCATAACAAACCTGGTAGTGTGACATATTGCAGAACGGGTATGTCCCTATGTATCATTAACATGCAGCTGAAATATAAAGTGACAAATTTAGTTAATAAATAGGTGAAAAAGATTTTGAAATAGTAATAGAGGAATAAGTAAAAATACCTATTTATGTTGGTGTGTACTTTCCAATTCTGACAATTTAATTTATAGCCTTTACTTAATGCTAAAAGCAATTTATATTGCATTTTTATGTAAATAAGGTTGTTGCTATGTATATTAAAATAAGAGAGTATGTATATATTTGTGTAGGTATTCCTTTGTATGTTTGCTCTGTGTGAATGTTTACACAAATTATATACTAGTATATAGTATACTTGAAAATTATACATAAATGATTCTATGACAATATAATAATAATTCCAACAATGCTGTGACTTAATGCTAAATAACAAATAATTCTTATTTCTATTATGTTCAATCATATTAAATCTGTTGTTTTTATTGTTATATTTGTGTCTACATATTTTGTGAAAATAAATTAAAATTAAACCACAAATATGCAGTAAAAAGAACATTACTGCAATTATCACATATTTACATGGGAACACATCTGAATTACTAATTACTAAATATTGGTGAAAGTCAAACAAAACTGAATTTATGAATTTTAAATAGTTACAAAAATAATGATCATAACCATGTTGTGACTTAATGCCAAATAAAAAGTAAGTATTACTTATTTTATTATGTGAAATAATGTTTAACTTGTTGTTTATTTTAGAGTGCTTTTGTATACATATTATGTGAAAATTAATACAAGTTAAGCCGCAATGTAGTAAAAATAACTTTGCTGCCATTATCACATATTTATATGGAAACAAATCTGAAGTATCAATTATTAAGTTTTCAATTAAGACCACCACATAAATAATTCCTCTACCTAGCAAAAGGAAAACAAAATAAATACAAAGAACTAAACACAAATTATTGCAAGCACATAGCAATTGTTCTGATTGTGTATGGCATGAACAATTTGTAATGTTTTTTGATATCTGAGAACAAACATCTTGTTTTAAATAATGAACGTCATGCTTGCTTAGTAATAAAAATACAAAAAGAAAAAAATTAACAAAACAATTGGTTGATATCATTAACACATATGGTGACAAATTATGTGTATGATATAAATTAATATCATTCGTAAACATTAAAAAAATGGATTTCAACGCACTTACCATAAATTGATGTATGATAATGTAAGCCTGATAAATCAAGAATTTACTGTTTCGAGAAAACACCATCAATAACAATATAATTGCTATAACTACCATAAACGCGAGCATAGTAGGGTATCTATCACTAGAGAAACATAACGGCAGTCATTTTATTATTTTTAATAAGTCGGCTTCTTCAACTATTCGCATTGGAGTTTGTCCTTCATTCGTTTTTATGTAAACTTTCCCAAATGAAGTCCATGCGGCATTGATGTTTTTATTCTTGACTTGTTCTCGAGCCAGATAAAAAATCCTCTTGGTTTTGCCAGTTAAGGATTCCGAGATATATATGGTCTGAGGCGAACCTGGCATTTCAATTTCCCTCGTATTTAATTGAGATAATTTTTGTTCGCGCCGTGACTTGTTAAACTGACTATAATTATAAATCATGCCTTCCTTTCTAAATGTAGTGGTGAAGTCAACAATTATGTTCCCGATTTTTGTACGAAAAATATCTCGTATCTCACTTGTTTGTACAGGAGGCTCCATACCAATCGCACATCCAATGTTTTTTACTATAGTTGATAGGGATAGTTTGTTTTCATTGCTTGACTTAGGAATGTTGCGAATTTCCAAGGAGGATCCACGTGTATATTTTTCCAATAATTCGACCTTTTTCTCCAGCACACAGATTGTTTTTTTATACAAATTATTTTCTTGCTCTATAGCACTCACTTTAGAAAGTAATTCGTCATACTGGCCGGACATAAACTCA
The DNA here is from genome assembly GCA_963935595.1 of Schoenobius gigantellus. NCBI lineage: Eukaryota > Metazoa > Arthropoda > Insecta > Lepidoptera > Crambidae > Schoenobius > Schoenobius gigantellus. Next base: position 20,548,007 of record OZ012543.1, read on the forward strand.
ACAGTCTTTTGGATTTCTTGATTTTGATTCACAACCAAAGATATCGATTCACTTAATGAATTGAACTTTAGGTCCTGTTGTTGCTGTAGCTCAGAAAACATCATTTTAATCTCACTAAAAGATGATTCGGTTTGATCAGGATAATCAGTACTGAGGGTTCTCTTTTGCCTTTTTTTTACATTCAGAGTATTATTTTCAACTTCAGTATACGATGTCATATTTAAAGCCGAATCAGATCCGTACAACAATCCAGACGGTGATTTTTGTTTTTGTTGCAAATTCGGAGGAGAGCGTCGTACCGACATATTTTCTGTGTAGATGTGAATGCAGGCACAAATAGCAAGGATGCACTTAAATGCACTATGCGCGCGAGATTGGCTACGAAACGTCAGAATGTATATGTGTCTCGCCCTCACAGGTATATGTCCCTTTCTGACACTGTTTACTAGCTTCTCTCAATTATGCACTCCTGGTGTCCGATCCGATTTATTAACTGTTTTCAATATATAATTTCCATTCATTTATTACATACGCGCCACTTAAAACACGTCAGTTTACCACAGAGTCCACGGGGAGAAGGAATATAAATATTTTAGAGGAATCACAATTATCTAGTAGATTTATTAATTTATTTAAGTCATTTAACTTGAATTATGTTTTTCAAGAACCAACCCGAATTACAGCTACGTCTGCTACTTGCTTAGACAACATCTTTTGTAACTGTAATGTACAAGATAAGTTAATTATTAACTGCATTAATTCTGACCACAGCGGTCAACTAGCTTCGTTCGAGCACCATCATGTTTGTTCTATACGTGAGATTACCTGTAGACCTATAACCAAACGCGGGAAAAATTTAAAAAAAATCTTGTTAATCAAACTGCAAATTTGTCGATCGAGGGGACGAACGCCAATAATTTCTATAATAATTTATTCCATGTAGTTAAAAATGAATGTAATGATATATTCAAGGAAAAGGTCATTAAAGTCAAAAACGGGAGTAAGAAGTTCAGTGACTGGGCTACTCCGGGTATATACAAAAGTCGAAGGAAACTGTTTGACCTTTAAGCTTTAAAAGTAACCTCTAGTGACCCCTCTTTCATAAATTATGTTAGGAATTATTCTCAAACATTTAAGAAAGTGTGCATGTCCGCAAAAGCTATGTACATAAGTAACAAAATCAGTTTATCTAAAAATAAAGTAAAAACCACCTGGAATATCATTAATCAGGAAACAGGTAAACTTAAAAGTACTGCAAATTCTTTCTCATTAGAAATCAATAATGAAACAATCAAATCAGACAAGGCAGTTGCCAATGCGTTCGAAGACTTCTTCTCTCGCATACCCATAGAAACTACAAGCAGTCTCAACTCGTGTCCTGATGAAGCTGTAGCTCTCCTAGGGCAGAGTGTAGAGAGGTGCAACAAGGTTTTCAAATTTTGTCACATTGACGCTGACACTGTGCTAAAAACATTTCGTATGATTAGTGGTACGAAAAAAACTGAAGATCTTTGGGGTATTTCGACCCACATAATCAAATCGGTTATAATAGAACTTGCCCCGCAACTCGCGTTGATATTCAATAAATGTATTGATGAAGGTGTCTTCCCCGACCTCATGAAGAATAGCAAGTTAATACCATTATTTAAATCTGGGAATAAAAACGATCCTTCAAATTACAGACCAATTTCGATTCTACCAGCACTTAGTAAAATATTCGAAAAAATTGTATCTCAGCAGTTAATAGATCATTTCACATGTAATAACATTTTTCATATGAACCAATTTGGTTTTACCAAAGGTCGTTCCACGACAGATGCTGGAGCTGCACTTCTCAAACACATTTTTGCCGCTTGGGAGTGTAAACAAGATGTGATTGGTATATTTTGTGACCTGTCGAAGGCTTTCGACTGCGTTAGTCACCAGACTCTTTTAAATAAACTCAAACATTATGGTGTCACCGAAAAAGCAATTAGCCTTATGGAGTCTTATTTGTCCAATAGGGTCCAGAAAGTTGTTATTAGCAAAACTGAGTCTGTTGGTGCATCTATAACTATGGGTGTACCTCAGGGATCGATATTGGGACCTTTGCTTTTTTTAATTTACATTAATGATCTCCCACATTTCACTAACAATCTGTGCGATACAGTACTATTTGCAGATGATACTTCTTTAATATTTAAGGTTGACAGAGGTAATGAAAATACTGACGTTGTAAATAGTACTCTTTCTAATGTATTGCATTGGTTCACAATTAATAACTTATCATTAAATTCAAATAAAACTAAATGTATAAAATTTTCATTGCCAAATGTAAGGAAAGTGGATACTATTGTGAAAATGAATAATCAAATTATTGAATTCATTGATTGTACCAAATTTTTGGGCATTACATTAGATTCACGTTTGCAGTGGGATCCACATATTGAGTCCTTGGCAAACAGACTTAGTTCTGCGGCATATGCAGTTAAAAAAATAAGACAACTTACTAATGTTGAAACGGCAAGATTGATTTACTTTAGTTATTTTCACAGTGTTATGTCGTATGGACTACTACTGTGGGGATCGGCTGCTAGTATAGAAAGTATTTTCGTACTTCAAAAAAGAGCAGTTCGCGCTATTTATAATTTACGAACAAGGGATTCTCTAAGAGATTTATTTAGAGAAATTAATATATTGACCTTAGCAGGACAATACATTTATGAAAATTTGATTTATGTCTACAAGAATTATAATACATTTGAAACCAATTTCCACGTTCACCAGTTAAACACAAGAAATAAAAATAAACTTGCCGTTCCAACGTACAGACTCCAAAAAACTAGAGGCTCATTTATGGGGAAATGTATAACGTTTTACAACAAAGTTCCAGATAGTGTAACTGACTTGCCTTTTCATAAGTTTAAAGCGCATGTAAAAAAGACTCTAATGAGTAAAGGATATTATAAAGTCAACGATTATTTAAACGATGCCAATGCCTGGTGTTAATATGAAGTTATTATTCGTTTTAATGTCAATAATCGTGTTGTTGTGTATAGCTATTGATGTTAACAAATGTTGTTGGCAGAAAAGAACTGACACTGATTTTGAATTAGACTAAGTTATCAAATGTTTGGTAACAACATAATTTATTGTATTATGATTAATGTATACGTCTATAACTTATTTTTTTACATTTTAAGTGTATGTAAGCATACCGATTGTATTTTTTTTTAAACTTTCAATGACTATGTAACAAAACCAAAATTGTAAATGGCGATTTAAAAGAGGAGATAAAAAATTTGACCTTTCGAGTTTCTTGCCTGTTCTTCTCGAGAAGGCTCTCCCAATTTCCGAACAGGTGTAGATTCAACTTTTTTTTTTTTTCTTTACTACTTGTATTTGCAGACATCTTGAGTAGGTATATTCAGGATGTATGCACATACAAGGTTAAATTTATGTTTCCTTTAAATTAGAATGTTTTGCTTTGTTTTGACGTCAATAAGTGCCTGTAAAGGCCTAAGTTGAATAAAGATTTTTGAATTTGAATTTTTGAATTTGAATTTTTGAATTTGAATTTGAATTTGTAGGGTTAAAACGGATTAAATTAAGTCGACCCCAGTTAGCGACTTTCTCTAATGATATATCAATTTCAGACACAAGTTTATTCCGGCACTCAATGAAGTTTTCCCGAGAAATGTTCGCACGGCCGTTATAGGAGGTGTCTTTCGTGCTGTCTTCTGCATAACAATGAATGCCGCTGATTTGCAGCATATCAGTAATATGCAAAAGGAATAGTGTAGGTGATAGCACACATCCTTGGGGGACACGAGCATTTATAGACAGTGAGTCTGAGCATTCACCATCAATTAAGACCTTTATGCTTCTGTCTAAAAAAAAACTGATGACCCATCCACATAGTTTCTCGGGAAGCCCATACGAAGGAAGTTTAGAAAGAAGCGCTTTGTGCCAGACCCAATCAAAGGCCTTCGCGATATCCAAACTTACTGCCAGTGCCTCCCCCTTCGCTTCAATTGCCTCTGCCCAATGATGTGTCAAGTAAACTAGAAGATCACCAGCAGAGCGACCCCTACAAAAACCGTATTGTTGGTTACTAAGCAGCTGGTGATCCTCTAGGTACTGAAGAAGCTGGCGGTTGATAATCGATTCCATTATCTTTGAAAACAAAGAGGTTATAGCGATCGGCCTGTAGTTGGACGGATTCGAGCGGTCACCTTTCTTAGGGATCGGATGCACTAAAGCTGTCTTCCATGAAGTTGGGACTACGCCAAATGAGTAAGAGAGCCGAAATAAACGCGTTAAAACCGGTGCCAATCCTGGAGCGCACGTCTTTAGCACGATAGGAGGGATACCATCGGGCCCACTCGACTTATGGATATCCAGGGCGAATAGTGCTCGACGCACTGAGCTTTGGTGGAACCGAATATCTGGCATAAAGCTCTTGCACCACGGTATGGTCGGCGGTTCCTGGCCCCCGTCATCCAAAGTCGAGTTGCATGCAAAGAGTTTCCCAAAAAGATCGGCTTTCTCTTTTGTATCATGGGCTAACGATGTGTTATTCTTGTGCAGTGGTGGAAAGGATGGCGTGCAGAAATTTCCCTGAATAGCTTTGGCAAGAGACCAGAACGTACGAGTCCCCGAAGGAAGACGCTCTAGTTTCTCGCCAATTCTACTAATGTGCTCCGACTTCGCTCTTGCAATGTCTCTTTTGAAGGATCTGGAGGCATAGTTATACTGCTTTTTTAAAGCGCTGGTATTTCCATCCCGAGACGTCACCGCATTTTCCCAGGCTTGGTAGGTTTCCTGTTTCCAGCGAGAAGCCTTTTTGGAGGATTGACCAAACCAAGGTTGAAACATGCCACCAATGGGGACTACTGAGGATGGAATAAAAATTTCCATACCCTGCAACACCACATCAGCAACAGACTCAGCGGCAATGTTGGGATCATCCGTCGAAAAGCAAACCTGCCTCCAAGGGTAGGGCGCAAAAAAGGACCGCATCCCATCCCAGTCTGCTGACTTGTAGTGCCACACACGGCGACTACGTGCAACTCGAGGTCGTTGCAAGCACGTGAGTGGCACCGTACTCCTTATAAGGCAGTGGTCCGAGGAGCCAAGAGGGGCATCGACAAATGTGAGGTAGCCATCAGGATGAGAAGTCAGCAGAAGATCCAGCAGTGAAGGTTCCTGGCTCTCCACATCGGGAATTCGCGTGGGCGTAGTGACCAGTTGCGTCAAGCCATTTGCAAGAGCGAAGGTGTGAACAGATCTCCCCGCATGATCGGTTTTGCTTGAACCGAGCCATTCGGTGTGGTGAGCGTTAAAATCGCCAAGTATCACGATCTCTGCGAGTGGGATCTGTTGCTGCACAGAGTCTGCAGCCATTTGGACGTGCTCGATGAGTCGGTCAGTTTCGGTATCACCGCTATGGGCCCCTATAGAGGCACGAATAGACGCGGGGATGATGGTCGTCGCTGTCTACACGGAGCCATAAGACGGAGAGGTCCCCCACTTTCAAGATGACTGAGGCGCCGAGAACAAATATCGTCTCTGACGTACACGCACACACCGGCCTTAGGTGCAAAGAGGTGTTCCACCGAGCAATAGTTATTCGGTCATTCGTAATTCGGGATTAAGTTGGACAATCGTACCCAGGGTAGGAGAGATAAGAACCATTTCCCCCCGAAAAAAAAAAAAAAAAAAAAGAAGGAGAGATAAGAAGTGTCCGCCGGAGACGATATCTGCGTCTCGGTCAAAAAGAGCAAGGCCGGCTTTGCTGTCTCGGGGTGGTGGTGGACAGCATTCAGGTTGGAGTGAAGCCCCCTGATGTTGCAGAAGTCCACAGACTAGTCATGCCGTGGTTTTGCTCTCGCCCCAGGTATTGAGCGCGGTTCCCCCCCCCCCCCCCCCTCAGAATACGAGGGGCGGCCTAGGCGTCCACGCCCAGATATATTGCGTCCTGAAAGTGGACGTCCAGAGAGGGATTCTCCAACGCTAGCGCAGTTGGTACCCTACTGGGGAAACAATCTATTGAACTGCGCCATCATAGGGGGGGTAGGTTGGGCCTCCGGTGCCCTCACTCACTCGATGAAATACAACGCGTTGCTTCACGCCGGTCTTCTGTGAGGCCGTGGTATTACTCCGGTCGAGCCGGCCCATTCGTGCCGAAGCATGGCTCTCCCACGGTTAAATCTGCATCTGTTCATCTGTCTATCTGTCCGCGGTTTAGCTCAGAGATTATTAGTACTAGAAAACTATAACTTGGCATGAGTATAGGTATATGTTACGGATAATGCCAAAAGATGCAGTAAACTTAGGTTTATCCGTGTAAAACTAGTATTACCTAAGCCTTTTACGTAAAGTCCGTAGCAAATATGTAAGTAAGCATGTAGACAAGCCTGCAGTGTGCAAGCAAGTATGCAGCATGCAGTTTGCTACAATGTCTAACCTAACCTACAGATTTCAGTTTAATCCTATAAGTTTTTCCTTGCGGGGATCTTCCACCCTCCGATCCCCCCGAGAAAGGGGGCTGTACCCTCTGCAACCCCGCTCATGCCAGTGTTAGTTAAAGGGTGTTGTACAATACTCGACCGTGATAGTGTTAAACAGAAACACTTTGCTTAAACCTACAAGCTACCACCACGGGGAGTACTTAATACACTAAACAACTATGCAACTAAACAAGGGGTCCTAGATAGACCTCCAAGACACACAATAAATAATTATACAGATACCGGGTCGCTAATCAGCGAACAAAACCACGGTCAATATACCACGGCTTCTCAAAGCCGACTCCGATTGGCGACTGCTCGTCCTTCACCGCACACACCGCGGCCGCCCAAGTCATGTCCCAATCCAGGAGACGTATTTTTGAATCATTAGAAATGAATCTTGAATTCGAACACGAATACAAATCACGTGCGAAATTATTTTCTACTGTTTCCAATTTTAAAGATTTTTGAATTACTCGAATTCCGTATTGTCATTTAAAAGAAATTCCATATTAGAAACCGTTAACGCAGAAAAAATAAAATCCGGTACGCAACAATATGGCAAAAACTCATTAATTTAACAAAAACAGCGATGAATCGCACGTAAAACGGAACGTATATACGAGTAGGTAGCGTATATTCTAGTAGTAGAAATCAAAAACGGATGATTAGGACCACTCGCTGCAGAATTCACGGAGTGAATATTCAAAAATAGTGAATTTGGAAATTCGTACGCGAATCTTACAATTTCGAATGCGAATTTGAATTCCATTGTTTCAAAAATGCGGCTCCAGCGCTGACTCGCGACTCGAGCATAGTAACTAACAGGTGTGTTTGGGTGTTAATTAGGTTGTCGGATATTAATTAGGTTTGATTTAGTATTCGGACTTTACCGCACTGAGAGCGGGATGGCGCGTGCTATAAGTGTTTAGGGTAAGGCGACCTCGCTCAAACGCAGGAATTCAACGTTTGATTATAATGTGACAGTACTTCCCCAGTCAGCTTGCTCATACGAGCAACAATTTTTTTATGCAACTAAGTTGGCAAAAATCAAAAAATCTGTCTAACTGATGGTGGGCTACAGACAGCTATCGTACAGTGGTGTGGTGGTGTGCATAAGTCGTAAGTCTGCAACCCCTACTTTGGTCACAGTACCCATAATTTCACTGTCTGGTATCCTTTCCATCACACTGGAATACGATAACACCTTTGCATTTTGTTGCTTTGTGGTAGAAAGAAATGGGTGAGTAGAGTTACCAATTGGTGTAGGTAGTTTAAATATGTGAGCACTTAGTTATAAATAAGAATATTCGTTTCATTTATTATATACCAATCAGTTGTTATTACTTGATGTCCCGTCCAAGGTGAGACACGTGTATGAAATAAGATTATAAACGATTATCTCAGGACCGCTGACCTACCGGGTAATTACTTGCCGAGACAGGATAGCCTATTCCCACGGGGAGTCTGTCTAATTGCGTACCGACATCTATTTCGGTTATTTTTAGTTGTGGATTCTAACAAAAACATATTATAGTAAGTAATTATTATAGAAATTGTTACAGTAAAAATATGTACTTATTGACATAAAAAAATAACATTCTGCTGTAAAACTTTAGGGCTGCTGTTTTTAAGTAATTGTTTTGTGTCAAAAAATACAGCTAAGTCTGTGTCTATTGCTCACTATTTTCAAGTTTTGAATTAGGTAGTGTTTTCTCGTTTTAACTTTACTTGCATATAATTTTGTTCCCTACTACAAATCCTTTAATTGCTTGTACGTAAAAGATATATCACAGATAAGGTATATCTACAAAAATTTCACCCAAAGGCAACCCAAAAATAAATGCTTATAATATGTACCTTCAAGTTCAAAGGAAATGACGAAGAAAATGTTGGTGACAGGAAAACATGAGACGGTTGGCCTTTAGAAGCCACGCCGTGTTTTGCCTGACTTGACAATACTTACGATTCTGTTTATTAATTTGTTTTATATCCCAATGTTATTTTGAATTATTATTATTAAAAGATGGTATGTAATAAGTTCCGAATAATATCTGACGGGACTTAAGCCCATCTCCTTATTAGCTTGCGGTAACAGGTGCCGATCAACGAACGAGGATCAGCAGGTCTATTCTCTAATTTCGGTTGCTAACTAGAACTGTCATTTCGTAAGATACTTAACATCCATTACTGCTATCATGAACGCCGCGTTAACACATAAGATCACTGAAATAGTAATGGATATAAAGTTTCTTTCAAAAATGACAGTTCTAGTTACCAACCGTAGTTAGAGAATAGGCCTGCTGGTTGGCCAACACGGTGTGAGAATCAACCTCAAAATTGGTTTGATCCAAAATACAAGGGTATTGGCAATATCTACCTATGTCTCATTAATGTTTGTCAATAAATAATCAGTCTTATAAAGGATCATCATCATGATTATTTAAATAATGATATATTGCAATCACTTTTGATTTAACGTCAATACTAGACACTGTGCCGATTTTCTTTTTTAAGATTGGATGCGCATCGACGTTCAAAAAAGCGATTGTTAATTTTCTTCAAATTCAACTTCGGCAAGATACAACATTAGAGTGATAAACACAAGAAATGAAGTCAATAATTTATGTTTCCAGCAGCAACAGGGAAAGTAAAATAATCTCATAATACAAAACTACCTACTTCTTAAGACGATCCGACGTCCCAAGATGGACATGGAAACATCCTATCAGGTACAACTGCTTGGCAAACCAGAAGAAATAATACTCCACAAATTTGCAATATTTATGGACGGAAAGATATTCAGAACAATAAGTTGTGTCGTGTGCCAGACGCTTCACTTGCTCTGCATATAACTAGCGATATTTTCCAATAAACGTGTTGTATGAAAGTAATATATTTTGCTGGCAGGAAGCATGGTCTAAATGTCCCCCGAGCGACATCGACCGACATGTCCAAGTCATAAGAGGCTTCTAGCAAAGATCTGCTTTCCGTCACTATCTTCAAATGAAAAGGTACTCGTAACAAAGGAGTGTCCCTTATTGGGGTGAATTTAGAATAAATGGCAAATTTGGTAAATGGTTTGGCGATAGTAGTACTATAATTGTGCTCAAATAAGAAACTTGTATAGGAAACCCTGTAGTAAAGCTCCCACAAGATGAGCCGAAGGTATATAATAGACTTTCTATAACTTCGTCGGCAAACGAGCCTATGCCCCCGGCCGGGCCCACCTGGTACATACTAAAAAATGCAATACTCTAATACCCTAAATTCTAGCTTGTGGCCAGAGAGTTGTCTGCTTGTTGTCAAATTCTTAAATCTTTATATATTTAATATAAGCCCGATCGGTCTTATTACAAAACCTGGTTTAAACCTGGTCTAAAGTTAGTCTTGGTTTAAAAGTAGTGCGCTTTTACTTGTGTCAATATACTTAGATAGAGACAGCGTCAACTTAGTCCTGGTTTAAACCAGGACTAACTTTAGTCCATGTTTTGTAATAAGACGGTTTTAGACACTTATTGGAATCAAACCAAATATAAGAATCACTTCCTGTATTGTGGTTTGTAGGATTTGATGTTGTAGCAAGAATAAACAAAAATGACAGGGATTTCTACCGTACAGATATTAAAATGTTAAATTAGAATCCGAGGCTGCTGCGATACGTGGTTAGTGCTGTGCGTGAATACTATGATAATATTTTTGATCGCGTGATTACTATCATTTTTGATTCCAATTACACCTAGTCAGAAATTGAGAGAGCCTTCACGAGAAAAATAGACAACAAACTAGTAGTTAAATCAGCGTTCAAGTTCTATCGAAATTTAACAGAGCAGCGCGTAGATACCGAGTTTAGGTAGAACTCAGAATGAGTAATTTTCAAACATCAGCGAGATTTAACTATACGTTTTTTTCATGAATCGGGTTTCTTACAAAAAATTTTCACTAAGCTCTGGTGAGCTCTGCTCTTACTCATATTATGACATTAACTGCAGTACTTTATGAGATAACTGCTTCGGCATCCAGAAAGCCAGCTCGTTGAGGATTCATGAACAACAGCTCTAAATGATAAAATCTATCGGAATATTGGAGTTTTGGTAATATCGTCATTGCCTTTCATCTTAGGCCACAATTTCTATATCCGGCCAAGAGCCCTTCTGGGCTGTCCATAAAATAAATAAACAAGTCTATTGCCATCGATTGCAGATAAGTCACCACCTGAATCGTTGTATTAGTCAGACACAAGCTTGTTTTGGGTGGACAGTCGCTGGTCATAAGGGAATCGCCGACATTCAGTAGTTGACGCAATCATTACTTAAGAATATCGATATTGCAAGGTGGATGGAAATTTATTATCGAACCTCAAACCACCAAGACTTTATGAAATCATAACAAAAGATTTTCATAAGAAAGGATTTGAATAAAACAAAAACAACTTTAACGCATAGTACATTATATTTTGAGTATTGCAATGTAGTACTTACATTATATTTTGTTTGTTATTATTTTTGAATATTGAACATTGTATTATCTCAATATTTTTAATGTATTGCAACGTAGCACTTACATTAGGTGTTATTATTATTCTTGTACAAATCTATGGTACTTATAGGATACTTGAAATATTATATGAGATAACTCAGGTTCAGCTTTGCACTAGAAAGTAAAAGGAAAATGTCTAATAACGTTAAATTAATGACTTCAAATGTAAGTACTATTCTCAAAAGAAAGTCAGGGTCGTGAAGATGTTATAAAAGAATTGCTCCTTTAAATTTCATAAACTCAGTCACTAATTATAAGACTCTATATGAGATAATTATATGTAAAGCTTTACACTCGCGAATGAACATCTACTTGATAAGAGAAAGTATTGTACCTTGAAAGTCGATGCGAAGACATCTTCACCTGGATTTCTCACAGTTTTAGATCAGACATCCTTGGAAGGCAATCTCTTGAGTTACGTACCAGAGCCGGGTCAAGGCTGGTGATATAGCCACATAGTTTGGTGCCTATTTTATCATGTTAGGGCTAACCGACCAATGGTAAGGAAATAATAAGCGGTTAAGTATATGAAATCAAACCGAATGGAAAAATTAAAAGAGAAACAAACATAAGCAACCAACAACAAGTATAAATAAAACGTCATAACCCCGCATCTGAAAAGAAAACAGAATATGAGTGTTAGGTAGGGCGGATGATTGGAAATTCACGTAGAAAAGAAATGTGAAAAGCAAATGCTTACCAGAACTGAGGTAACATTTTCCTCGATTCAGTGCATCCCAATCCCGTCCACAAACGTATGAAATAATTTATAGTAGGAATCCATCTCTGTAAAAGAAGATGAAATGATTTAGTGTTACTGATCACCGCATGGTGACACGAAACCAAAATATCTTAAAATATGCGTAAAACTTACCTCATGTTGCGTTTTTAAATTCTCAAGTTTGCATTAAAATTCGTGATTTCCTAAAAAGGCACGGATGTATTCTCAACCTCCTTTAATAAATCTTAACAGCGAGACCTCAAATCGTTGCACCAGATTCTTTAACCAAAATCAAGATGACATTTCACTCCTGACAGTTCAAATGTCAAAGGCAACGAACGTTCCGAATCATGCACACAATGGCAATCTATGGTGACATTTTTAAGTCCACCAATTAAAAAATGATTTCAAAAATACTTTGTATTTAAATATAATTGGGAATAAATACCTAGATAAATATTTTGGAAAACCAAAGACGACATAATATCGATCTATTTAAATAATCTTACGATTTAGTTCTTCTAGAGGAGACTAGATGGCATTACTCGTCTTTTAGGCGTGATATTTTTCAACAAACCCCGCCAACAAATCAAAACGCAAATACTAGGAACGTGCTACATTACAATATTAAGTAATCAATTCAATACTTAAGAATTAGTAATTAATAAAAAAATATCTCCATACATTAGGATCTCTATCGCTTTACAGCATTCATCTTTACTAACCATGATACGCCATGGTTTAGGTTTAGGCCTGCAAGAAGAGGAACTTGGGGAAGCTACGTACTTGTTATATCATAATTAACATTATACGAATATAGTGTTTATATGCGTGAAATACCTAAGTGGGGGCTGCCCGTTTCCGAACATACATACCCCAAGGATCTCCACACAGATTGATACTGCTGCACTGCTCGCATCCAGTGGCTTACCGTGACCTTTACCTCCAAAGCTATTGGTTTCGAAATTTGATTCCGAAGTTAGGACGAAGAAGTGGCGTGCTTATAAAGTACTTGAATGTACTGTTTGGGAACTCGGGAGGGACAGAAGCACAACCCAGATTTCTTAATGAAATAATATGGGTACTAGTTTTTGTAGCCTGAGTCAGTAGAAACAAAAAACTAAAATGTATAAGAAAGATGCAAAAGGGAAAAGTAATATTTAGACTTATTTGATTGAGTACTGACATCGTCAGGAAACCAAAAATATACACTTATTCCGGGAAGGAAAATGATATTTCCATCCATCGCAAATACAAATTATATCCACAAAACTCCACTGACAAAATGTTAAAACGAGACATGTTTACATAACCGCTTTGCACTCACCTGTACCATTGGATGTAGTGTACTGAAAATGATGGTAGGACACATCTGCACTTGACTGTAGCGCAGCGCGAAATCGAACTGCGAAATATTTGGAAACGTATATTTTTATGGGAAAGTTAAAGAGACTGCATTTGAAAATGGAACGCTGCATGACGTCTATCTAGCGCCTGTGACATCAGCATGTGGATTTTCAAGATGTAACCCAATATTTTTCTATTCAAGTGACATGATAACGAATTCTGAATGAAAATCTTTTCATTTTAATTACACCCAGGCATTCAAGAATAGTCCAAGCCCTAATGGCCCTAATGGCCCAAGGAGGAGGAAGACATTTGCACCGTTTCCTAAATGATGACCAAGTGCGAATCTGTGAAATGTGCGAAAGTGAGGTTCATAATGTTGGTACCAAGAATATTTCAATATTCATTCATTCCGCACTCTAACGTACCTCAGAGTGGAATATTTTTGTCTGCGGACAGTTTTATCGATTTACTCCATGTTATGAACATGTATCAACGTTTCGCCATAATAAAGCTTAACGCAATTTTAAATAGTGAGGTCAATAAAAAGGACAAAAACTATTCTTTGTTTTATGTTCGACCGAATGACGTACACTAAGCCAAATTTCATCCAAATCTACTAGGTAGTTTCGGAGTTTATCCCGGACAAACATCGGTACACGAGATTTTTATATACATACCAGCTGTGCCCGCGAACTACGTTTCGTCGTAACAATTGTCAAAAAAAATCCGACGAAAGCCACCCTTATCACCTAGAGGGATTAAAAAATAGCCTACGACCTATTCTCAGATCTACCAAATATAAACAACAAATTTCATAAAAATCGGTCAAGCCGTTTCGGTGGAGTTCTGTAAGAAACACTGTGAGATACGAGATTTTTAAACATTAGATATGGATGGATGCATTTCAGCTATTTATTTTAAAAGCTCAGAGCTTTGTGCTTAGGAGTAGCTTGAACCGTTTGTGTAGTGGTATCGCATTGTGGACCCTAGCATTCGCGCCCACAAAAGCAGAGAGAGCACCAGGGGGTTTTAGTAGGTATGCCTGGCACGCACTGTACCGGGACACTACGAACCCACCATACCACTGGCCATACCCCTGGGGGTATGGTGGGACTTAACCATACCACCAGAGACGTGACCTAATAAATGAATATAAAATTCCTCGCACAAGTTCATGTGGTTTTTCGAGAGCCCCACACACGCTCGCCGTCTAGCCAACGGCGGGTACAGGCGGTCACGCGTTTTCCCCCGAAAAAAAGGGTAGCTTGAGCCACAGTCTAATTTTAGTGACTCTGAAGGAGTTTGAAAGTTATCAGTGAATAATGCGCAGCGAATTTTTAATTCATGTGGTTGTACATTAAGCTCCTTGTCAAGCTATACTGTTTGACCTTTGGACGGTTTTTATGTCACTCCTGATAGTGGCGGTTTTCGAAGTGTAAATATAAAGCTTGAAAGGAAGCTTATTGTAGGTACTTGTAACCCAACGATAAAGTGTATGCGGTTGTTGCTTGCTTTAAAATAAACTTTTTTTACTTTATTATTGTTTATTACTGTGTAGTCCGTTTTACCAGCTAGTCTAGTACCTAAAATATAATTATTATAATAAAACACAATGAATATAGCTGTTAATGAAAATAAAAATACCTAAGCGTCCCGCAGACTACAGACTTTTCATCGGCCGATAGTTTGTTCGGCTTCTTAATTTGTATGAAGATGTATGCAAGTACGCACATTAGAGAAATTAAGTATCGGCCGACAAAAAAGTTTGATGGGCTTCACAATGGGGAGAAAAACTGACAATTGCTCCCGCTAGGTGTCGCATGAGCGACTGTACCTTGATTAAATGTCAAATAGTACGATTTTTTGTAAACAAACATAGTTTTTTGAAAATTACTTCAAAATGCCACAATGTAGTGCATTCAAATGTAAAAACAGAGGAAATCACATCTTTCCCAAGGACCCTAGAATAAGGAAAAAGTGGGAAAATGCGTTGCGTATCAAAAATTTCAAAGCTAGTGATACAGCGCGACTATCCGGAGCGCATTTTAAAGAAAGCAATTATTATGGGAAAAGTAAATACACTGGTGAGTAAACAAATAAATTACATTAAGCCAAAACTGTAAAATACCATGTGAAAAAGCTGAATATAGTGTGAAGTGCTGAAACTCTTTAACTTCTGACACATTATTGATGCTTTCATTTGTGCTATTTCATTTCAGGTCAAGAAAAACCACTGGCAAGATTTCTGAAGAAAAGTGCAATACCATCCATATTTTCATTTACTGAAGAAATACCAAAAAATTCAAAATCACTTGAACGCCAACATCGTCTGGAAAAAAGATGTCAAAGGAAGCTGTTCCAAGAGCTAGATCTGCAACCATCAACTTCACAAACTGTAGCTTCAAGTACAGAAGTCAAAAATAGCTTTACTCCAGAAGTAGGACGTGAGGAAGAAATTGCAAGTGTTATAGAAAAATCGGAATCCACAGTAAATAGTGTGCTTCAGTTTTCATATAAAAGTACTCAGGTTGATCATGAACACATGTATGGGTCAATAAAGCATGAGGAAAACTGAGGATGATAAGGCAATATTATTTTACACAGGTTTTGAATCTTATAAAAAATTTAAATTTGTTTTTGCCACACTTAGTCCAATGGTTCACAAAATTAAATACTTTCGAAGTAATGTCATCAATTTATCTGCAGAAGATCAGTTCTTTTTGACATTGATGAAACTTAGGCAGAATAAGTGTAACTTTGAACTAAGCAAGTTTTTTAACATTTGTGAAACCACAGTTTCCAATATTTTTATAACTTGGGTAAATTTTATGTACCAACTATGGAGTAGATTAAATATTTGGCCAAGTAAAGAGTTGATAAAATATTACATGCCTGATTATTTTAAAGTATATGATGAAAATATAAGAGTGATACTGGATGGAACTGAAATAGCTGTACAAAAATCTAAGAATCCCACTTCACAGCAAGCATCTTGGAGTAGCTACAAACATGCCAATACTTTAAAAGTATTAGTTGGGGCGACACCTGGTGGATTACTATCATATTGTTCGCAAGCATATGCAGGATCTATAAGTGATCGTCAAATAGTTGAACGAAGTGATCTTATCTCCAAGTGTGAAAGTGGTGACAGTATATTAGCTGACTATTAATGGTTAAACAAACTTACCTTTGTGATGTTTGACCATAATTATGCGAGCCGTTGCATCCTCGAGATTTATATATTAACCAGGTAGTCCACTTTCCAATGTACCGGGCACCAAGCACAATTTTAGAGCGAAGACATAAAAATAAAAAGATAGGTAGGTAGTTTTAGTATTATTCACCCGCTTGCGCGATGTTACGTCGTTTGACTCATTCCTTTAGAGCAAAATTTCTCAAAAACATTGGGTATTTATTTGCAACACAGCAAATAATGGTCCCTACCCATTATTAGTATAAATCTCTTCGGATGCAACGTCTCGCATAATTATGGTCAAACATCACAAAGGTAAGTTTGTTTAACCATTAATTATACCACGACGTTGCATCCTCGAGATTTATATATTAACCAGGTAGGATGTTTAGAGTATTTTGAGAAATTTTTGATTAGAAGAGAGAGAAAAAAGGAAGCTTGTCGTTAATTCGGTATATGTTGACTTTTTTTTATAATTTATAACAAAATCTAAATCAGTGAATAAGAGTTTTATTACGCATGATAGACACTTGATAGAATCTTGATAAGAATTTCCAAGGCACAGAAAATCACCTAAATAATTTATAATAGTAAACTAGACTTCTAAGATAAGATAATATGGGTTTCAAAAGCTTAGTGAAAATGTATGAAGCTGAAGCAAGTGCAAAGGGAAGACATTGAAATTCTTAAGTTATTTGCTCAAATTTAAATCTAAGATAATGTTTCGACGATTAATGCATAGTGGCTAAAAAATAGACATCTAAATTGATAGTTCATAACAAGAGTTTCATAGGTGGTGTAACTGGTTGGGGTATTATGGGTGTGATTCCTTTACCAATACCTTGACCATAGAAAAATCAATCCCTAGTTATAATCGAAGTGTATCATTTCTCCTGCTTTTCATTTTATTCAAGAAAAATTACGAAATAGTTTCGTTGGAACATATCAAGTGCACGCGACCTTCGAGGTTCCGTTTCCAGCTCGAGATCAAGGCTCAGGACACGCAATACATATTTAGCTATAAATAATAAGGATTCTCCGAATGATTCATCAATTTGTTATAATAATTTAAGTACTTACGCTAATTACCAAGGTACCTTAGGTATATCTTAATTACTTGAATTTTCTTTTTGATTTAGAACAGATTTTATTAAGTTTTTTGGTAGGTAGGATTTTTTTTTTTTCAAACACATTCCCAAAATCCGTCTTTTACATCCCCTATTTCATAAAAAAACCTGATAGTAAGCGGCATCTTGGTGGATTAATGAACAATATTTACAGATTTCATGTTATAAATATTCTAGATTTTCACCATAGAAAGTTTCAGATCACTCCTTGGCAAATAACTCACAAAAGCTATTTTCTTTGAATTAATGGTAGTAGTTGTACACAAAATAGGTGCTCTCTCCTCCATATGTTATTTTTATAATCCAACAAATAACAAAATATAACAATTTATTAAAAAATATGTTTGTAAATACCAGTGTGAGAGCCCCGGGCCATATTATCATAGACATGTTACATATATTTAACCCAACACTGTACTATGAATCTCCAGGGCAGTTCCCTTATGGCTTGGCTGTCTGGTTTTTCAGTGGAGGAACTAAGAAACAACTAGTATAACAAGGAAGAATTCTGTGGAATTACATATCTAAAACATATAAAATCTAAGGAATTGGAGTACAGTATCATTGACCCGTGATCGAAAGAACTTAAAGTCGAAGGTACGATCCACTAACCACCGTTACGGGGAAGGCTAATCTTAAAAAAAGAAACAAAACATTTTCATTTGGTGTATTCCATTACCCAGATTTGTACCCAATTTTTAGCTATATTAGTTTGATACCGAGATTGATAAAAAATCCCGAACCATTCTGCCCTTTGATTGTATAGATTTCTGTATCTATTATAATATAGGTACCTGATTCTCTTTAATTTAACTTACAACTCTAAGGATATGATTGTATCTGGCTATTATTATGATGGCTGGCTTATGATTGTATTGTTCTCTTATGCTTATGCATAAGGAAACTGTATGTAAACATATAAAGCTTATTATTTCAATAAGTCAAGGATTAAATTTGTTTTCTTTTCCCAAATTTTGACAATTAGCAAGAAAAGAGCATTACAGGTGGGAAATATTATGTTAGTTAGTTTATATATAAATTGATCTAATTCATCATTGCATCATCTTACTGCTCTCATTTAGTATAACTTCTTAATTTCATAACGTAATGTCACAATATTTGACTGTGAAAAACTTGAACTTATAGGTAAACATCTTTGAGATTCGGTTTCTTAAAAAGAAATTTGTAATCCGTTTTACCCGTTACAACTCATAAGAGAACTGGATCGATTGTATTTTTTTTTCAGGTGTGAATAAAATATGTTCATTTAAGTACCAAAATATTTTTTTTTTTATTATGTTTTGATCGGCGCCTTTGGTCGAGACTTCGTTGTCTGATATCGATCTACTACAGGTGCTTTCCTCGCAGACTAATGGTACGAGTGACTCCTCGCCTAACCACGTCTCTGCGTGCGTGGCATTTGACGCGGTGGAGCTTTGCAGTTTCCCTGCTGACTGACTGAAGGCCTATTAGAAGAAGAAGTACTCGCCGCTGGAACTTTCTTGATTTGGAGTCGATATTTCTGCCAACTTCGATGCTTTAATTTTATTAGTGAGATTCCCGCCAAAGAGAAATGAATCACTTCGTACACGTGCAATATCTTTTTAAACTTATAATCTAATGAATACATTATTAATTTCCTTCGATTAAGCGTGTTTTTATAATGAAGGTCCAATATAAGCTGATTTCTTTGAGTAACACAGCAGTGATTTCAGGATTCGATTTGGGTGTTTTAACTAATTGAAAGTTTTCAGGTATGAAGATGTTGCCCTCTAACTCTTTCTTTTAATCCTTATTTAAGCCTCCGCACAATATATGACCCCAACGTTCAGAGATTTCATCCTGGATTTTTGTTCCGAAAAGCTCGTGTTTCCCTTTTGAGGTCCCTAAGACCTCTAAAATATTCTCAAATAAATTGGTTGCTGGAGGGTTAACATCATTTACACGTACCTGAGAGCTAGTGGGTGGTATGGGACACTTGGCTGATGCTTCTGATATCACGACCTGTACATTAGTAGGTTGTCATTCATTACAAGTTTCAGTCACATGAACCACTGACTGAACATATGGGATGTATGATAACACACTGAAGCCAATTCATCCTCTCCATAGATTTTTATTTTATTTTATTTATTATAAACATAAACACAAAACTACGAAGTAGTTTGTCGGCGAGTAACATTAGTAATATTCTGCGAGGCGAGTCATATTCTGCGAGGCTATCCTCAGCCTGTGTACTAATATATATGACCAAAAAACATGACTACAATCGCATCGTAGTACCATTCTCTATATTGTGGTAGTACTGTGCGCGACTATGATCGCATCATAGTACAAAGGCACACTGTTCTATTAAAAAATAAAGAAATAATAACATTCCGTTGAATAAATAAGCTAGGTCATGCTCACACCATGACAGGAAGTGCTGTGGTCGAGACCGTAATCGCGTCACGGTACTAATAAATATGACCAAAAAACATGACTACAATCGCGTCGTAGTACTGTGCGTGACTATAATCTCGTCATAGTACCAAGGCACACTGTTCTATAAAATATAAAGAAATAATAACATTCTTTCAAAAAATAATCTAGGTCATGATCGCATCATGACAGGAAGTGCTGTGATCGAGACCGTAATCGCGTCACGGTACTAATAAATATGATCAAAAACCATGACTACAATCGCATTGTAGTACTGTGTGTGTCTATAATTGCATCATAGTTCCAAGGCACACAGTTCTATAAAATATAAAGAAATAATAACATTCTGTTGAAAAAATAAGCTAGGTCATTATCGCATCATGACACGAAGTGTTGTGATCGAGACCGTGATCGCGTCACGGTACCAATAAATCTGACCAAAAAACATGACTACAATCGCATCGTAGTACTGTGCGTGACTATAATCGCATCATAGTTCCAAGGCACACTGTTCTATAAATATAAAGAAATAATAACACTTAAACACGTGTACAAGGCGTGTTTCAAAGTGCTGATTCACGGTTCTTTAGTAATTATGAATTATTGCTTGAGTAGACGTTTATTTGGTACAAAAAATACAACACACAATGTAACAAAAAAATATAAATATATATTCAGATAGATTTTAGGCCAAATAGGCCCCGCATGCAGAGGCACAGAGTGCTTTGACGCTGGTATTCTGCGGATACCATTTTATTTAACACTGTATACAGAATATTTTCTAATTAAACAGTAACGTTAGGCAATGCGCAAATAGCAAGGCTCTTTTTGTTGCTCAATAAATTTCAAAATGAAATTAATTAGTGAGCTAAATATAATCTACTGATTCGAACAAACACGAAATAAAGTTTTGCTTTAAACGAACGAAATGCAAAGATGAGAACGTGTCGAAAAAATAGTACAATATAATAAACAATAAACACTTATAATTTAAACTTACATAGGTACTTCCAGCACCATCAAAATGCTCGCAGCGGCGGCGGCGGTGACGCAAACGTTTCTCTAGTTTACGAATCTTTTCCTTAATATATTGCTTAGAATACTTACGTTTTCATTTACACATATTGATATCTATAACAACTACACAACACACTAAAAATAAAGTTATAAAATAATAAAACTTTGATCTTTAATATTCCGATGCTGTGATGCCCGCACAAAGAAAGCGAATGAGTCAAACGACGTAACATCGCGCAAGCGGGTGAATAATACTAAAACTACCTACCTATCTTTTTATTTTTATGTCTTCGCTCTAAAATTGTGCTTGGTGCCCGGTACATTGGAAAGTGGACTACCTGGTTAATATATAAATCTCGAGGATGCAACGTCGTGGTATAATTGTCCCTTCTTGACTGATTTTGACATCCACTAAATATGCAACTTTCTTCATTGTGGCATTGCATTGACCTTTAACATATGTGAAGGTGCCATCAGAGGAGTATCGAGCAGTTAAAAGATGTCTCGATTCATAAAGTAATTGTCCTTTTGGACGGGTGTTAAATCTGCAAAATAAATTAATAAAAATTGAACTACATGTATAAAGACAAGCTTAGAATTTTACTGTGTTTTGAGAATCCCTACAAGGAAATGTTTGTAGTCCATTTTACATATTTAAACTATACTCAATGAAATCAATGTTTTCTTGCATTCAACAATTATAGGTAATTAAGCTGGTCAAACAAATTTACATTGCTTACTTCTTAATTTTTAATCTATACTAATATTATAAAGAGGAAATATTTGTATTTTTGTATGTTTGTATTGAATAGGCTCTAAAACTACAGGACTGATTTGAAAAATTCTTTCACTAATAGAATGCTACAATATCGCTGAGTAACATAGGCTATAGAATATTTTCCTACGGGAAAATATGGAATTCCCACGGGAAAACAAGGATAACGCGACATATGAAACATATGAAACTTTTCATTTTTATCAAGTTTCTGTTCGACATAGTTACGATAAAATTGCTATTCGAGACATAACGACATGTTTGTTTCACCGTACCTTTGGAAATATTCTTGGATTTCTTGTTTGCTTATGTTTGGGAGCGGCGAATCAGCATTAATATCTCTGAATGTTTCGGTGGGTGGACATACGAATGAACAGTCCTCATCAACATCCATGGCGCTACCAAAGTTTTCATTTCGATCATAGGCCTCCAATCTTAAAAAAATATATATATACCATTAGAATGGAATGTAAAAAGCTGGTAAAAAGTATTAAAATATGAAACATAACCTAAAAATAATTAAAAGCATACCCTTCTATAAGATCAGCCTTTCTGCCACTTACTGCTGCATTCCTCCTTCGCAGCTCAATTTTGAGCTCACGAATAGTCAACAGCGAGTACATATTTCGAAAGAAATCACAAATAAAACTCAGAAAATCGCAACCACACACTTGACACGAAACGTAAACAAGGTACAGTCGCTTACAGCGCCATCTGTTTCAAGCTTCTAGTGTGAAGAGGGCCATACTGATCAAGCGGTCGGCCGATAGTTCGCAGATAGTTTAGTTTGAAGGCGCACCCCATTGCCTTCAAACTAAACTATCTGCGAACTATCGGCCGACCGCTTGATCAGTATGGCCCTCTTCTCCGCCCGCACACTTCCCGATTGTTTTATCTGTCAGCTATCGGCCCAGTCGCCCGATAGCTTCAGTTTGCTCTGCTTTGGACGCGTGAAAGGTAGTGCGCTTGCGTTTTTGTACGAGATGGATTCGACGTCGTCGCTGCTTGTAAAAATGAAATATAGGTATAACGTAAGTATAACAAAAAATTTAATCCAAGAAATTGAAAAAAGACCCGCGCTCTATAAAAAAAAAATTAAATGAGTACTCCAATGTTAATCTGAAAAAACCATGGGAATAAGTCTGTGAAGCAGGTGTTCCTAATTTCATGTTCTTTTTTCAAGTATTTAAACCAAGAAGAATAGTTTTTGAAGATTTTATAACTACTTCTTAAATTGGTCGGGTTATACACACCGGTGTTCTGGGCAACATTCCACACGAGTGATATGTTCCTACAAGCGGCGGAGAAGTCGAATCCGTCACGTAAAAAAATAAAACGCATGCGCACACATCCAACGCAGAGCAAACTGAAGCTATCGATAAAACAATCGGGCAGTGTGCGGGCGGGAAAAAGGACCTGTTCGCGCCTCGCGATTCGGGACGCGTTAGGAATTGAACAACAACAAAATTAAGGCGAAAAGTTATCCAGTGAAAGTATTTATGAATAAACGTCGAAAGCCTACTCACCAGTTTGCCGCGACCAGGGGTTTCGCCTGTCGGCGCCGACAAATCCACAGGATGGCGATGTCAAGTTATCGAAGAAAACAGCGAGCACGGCACAACTACGGCGAGACTATATTTTCGAAATATCCGCTTCGCGAAAATCTTGGTGCGACAACAATTCAGTACGCGTTGCGTTCACAGCTTCGTTCCGACCACACTGGCCGCGGGGCGATCCAGCCTGAGGCATCAACGAAAATACAAAAACTACCCTCACTGGATTAATATTTATATTTAATAAATTCACAAACTATCTACAATTTACCCCACGGAAACTGTCGCTGAATAGGCTTTCACATATGTGGAAAAGAAATAAAAACAAAATAACTAAATCACCGATACGGATGCAACATTCCGCCCACCAAAATGCAACGCATTTTAAATTAAACTATGACTACTTAACAAAAACTAAATTTAAAACTATAAGTTTCTTATCTCGAGTATTAATAATAAAATTAATTTTCAATAGGAAGCGGACAGAGTTTTACTAAAGGCCGCTGTAGTAAACCTGTCTGCGTTTTGATGGTGGCGACACGAGATATGCCATCCTTACCGCGATGCAATTCAACTATACGTCCGAGCGACCAATTGAGAGGTTTGAGTTGTTCGTCTTTAATTAATACTAGTGCGCCTGGTTTAGGTTCTGAGGCATTGCTATGCCATTTCGCGCGTTGATTCAACGTATGCAGATACTCCACATGCCACCGCCTCCAGAAGTCGTGATGCATCCTTTGTACTAGCTGCCAGCGATTTAAGCAAGTGAGATTGACAGATGACACATCGGATTCCGGAAGCGCTGTCAATGGTTCTAAAGTGAGAAAATGACCGGGTGTCAATACCGCGAAATCATTGGGATCGGACCCCATTTCGCACAACGGACGCGAGTTCAACAATGCTTGGATTTGAGCGGCTACGGTCATAAACTCCTCATAGGTTAAAATTTGACTTCCGACGACACGAGCGAGATGCGTTTTGAACGATTTGATATTTGCCTCCCAGAGGCCCCCAAAGTGAGAGGCGGCGGGGGGGTTGAACGAAAACTCTATTGCCTCAGTAGAGGCCGCTTGTTTTACGAGAGGCAATAAGATGTTGTGAGCACCGACAAAATTTGTGCCTTGATCGCAGTAGATACGGGAACATCGACCGCGATGAGCGATGAATCGGCGGAGAGCGCCGAGGAAAGCATCGGTAGTAAGACCAATAACAATGTCTATATGTACCGCTTTAGTAGCGAAGCATATAAATAGGCATACGTAAGTTTTGAATGTTCTAGCTCCGCGGTGACGGAGAACGTAGGTAGAGAAGGGACCAGCAAAATCTATTCCGACACATGAGAATGGCTTTATTTGTGAAACGCGAAGTTTGGGAAGGTCTGCCATTCGGGGTACGACAGGCCTTGGATTTGTACGATAACATTTTATGCATTTTGATAACTCATGGCGAATAGCGCGACGGGACGAGAGAATCCAAAAGTTTTGTGCAAGCAAATAACTAAGAGTACGAAGTCCAGGATGACAATTATCTTTGTGAACTTGATTAATAATAAGCGATGTGAGACGATGTTGACGAGGTAATAACAAAGGATGTTTACCGTCATAGTCGAGATCTGAATGCGACAATCGACCGCCCACCCTGAGCAAACCATCTTCGTCGATAAATGGTTGTAATTTTTGCAAGGGTTTCGATAAAGGCTCTCCTTTTGCACTGTTTAATGTTTGTATCTCTGTGGAAAAGGTGGAATGCTGCGCGATTTTGACAAGGGATAATAATGAAAGCTTTAGCTCCAGGGCGACAAGGTGTCCCGATCTGCGACTATTCGGATTACGACAATTATAAACGAAACGATGAATATAACCCACAATGCGTTGAATCTTGTTGAGGCTCGAATACTTATTTAAGAATTCATCAAACTTCTCGACGGCAACAAAGAGTGAAAGTGCTACAGCGCGTTGTTCTACGATTGCGTCTGAGGGTTCTTCGATGCACTGAGAAGCTAGTGGCCAATTTTCAGGTTCCTCGAGAAGCCAAGATGGGCCCGCCCACCACAGCGAATGGTCAATAAGCTCATGAATCGTAAGTCCGCGTGATGCACAGTCTGCGGGGTTACTTTGTGAGCGAACATGATGCCAGTAATGGGGAGGAACCTTCTCCTGAATGCGGCTTACACGATTACTAACGTAAGTCTTCCAACGAGATGATGGTGACTTTAGCCAATACAGTGTAACTGTCGAGTCTGACCAACAATAAATGCTGTTGAAATGAAGTTTATTATCGAAAATGTGCTGAACGTGGGCAACAAGATCTGCCAATAGCACAGCAGCACATAGCTCCAAGCGTGGGATTGAAATCTTTCGCACGGGAGCAACTTTGGAACGAGCGATAACGAAATGTGTGGTGACACGATTGTTATCGTGACGAATGCGAAAATATATGACAGCGGCGTAGCCCGATTCGGAGGCATCACAAAAGCCATGAAGTTGTAGATCGGTAGAATGTGGTGTTGGAACAAAGCGGGGAATGACGACAGACGACAAGGAACCAAATTCTGACCGATATCGAGACCAACGTTGAGCGATAGTATCAGGTACGATATCATCCCAATCTAAACCAAGACTCCATAGGGTCTGGATAATACATTTAAATGCAAAAGTGATGGGAGTTATGAATCCAATAGGATCGAAGATGCGAGCCAACTCTGATAGAATGTGTCGCTTTGTGCATTGTTCATGCAAGGAGGTAACAGTGATCGAGAATCCATCTTTGATGGGGTTCCACTCCAAACCGAGAACCTTGACCGCGGTGCAGGACTCAGAATCAAACGAGAGTGATTTATCATAACGATGATCGAGAGGAATAGCTTCCAACAGAAAAGGACAATTGCTAGACCACTTTCTCAGTTCGAAGCATCCCCTTTTGAGGACACGGGTGATCTGACGCATAAGCTCGCGAGCCGAGTCTAATGAGTCCATGCCAGTTACCACGTCATCAACGTATACGTCATTTGATAGCGCTGAGAAGGCAAAGGGACTGTTCTCTCCCTCATCTTGCGCTACTTGCAAGATGGTTCGAAGCGCTAAGTAACTGGAGGACGACATTCCGTATGTAACGGTGTTGAGACGAAATTCCTGAATAGGTTCGTCAGCCGAAAAACGAAACAATATGCGCTGATAGTCACGATCAGGGATTGCGATCAATATTTGGCGATACATTTGCCTAATATCAGCAGTAAAAACGAAAGCGTGTAACCGAAAACGAAGAAGAATTGAAGTTATGTCCGATTGGAGCTTCGGACCAACAAGTAATTGTTCATTGAGCGAAGTTCCATTGGCTGGCTTTGCCGTGGCATCAAAAACCACGCGAAGTTTAGTGGTTGTGCTGCTAGGGTTGATAACGCAGTGGTGCGGAATATAGTAAGTCATCTCTGTGCGGGGCTGATTAACTACCTCCATGTGTCCGGCCTCGAGGTAGTCCCTCATGAAGTTGTTGTACTCCTCACGAAGTTGAGGGTTTCGAGCAAGACGTTTTTCGAGCGATAGTAAACGACGGTATGCAAGGGTATGCGAGTCACCCAGGACTGGTTTTGGTGACTTGAAAGGTAATCGAACTATGTACCTTCCATCGGCAGTACGAGTATGTGTCGTAGCAAATATACGTTCGCATTGAGTCTCCTCTTCACTCAGTGGTAAAGATTTTGGAAGCTCATCGGTTTCCCAAAACTTGCGGATTTGCAAATCTAAACTATCCAAAGTACAAAGCAACGATGAATTCGCTAAAGGTGAGGTACATGAAACCTTTCCTATAACCACCCAACCAAGCTTAGTTTTGAACGCCACGGGTCCATCAGGCCCGTAGTTAATGCGTTCACCTAAGAATATTTTACAAAATATATCAACGCCTACTAGCGCATCGATTTGCGCAGGCACGTTGAAATAAGGGTCAGCTAATTCGATATTACAAAGATGCGAAAGTTGAGCGATGTCAATCCTTTCAGCTGGCATTTGACTACATATTTTGGGTAGGACGACAGATTGAACCTTAAGGTTAGGAGAGCTATCACCACAGCGCATGTAAAATTCAGTAGAATTTGTCGCAAGGGATGATGACTGACCTATACCTTCAATTGACGCCATAGTCTTTTTTAAAACTAGGCCAAGACGATTCGCACATTTTTGAGTTATGAAATTCGATTGACTACCACTATCGATAACAATACGAATACGACGATAAGTGTTGAAGCTGTCCAACACTTCGACTGCGGCTGTAGCGAGAAGCGAAACATGAGCGGCTGGATTTGATCCGGCCACCAAGGTAACAGTTGATTGTCCCTTTGATGATGCGGGGCCAACGATAGGTGATGGTGATAAGTCACCATCCGAAGCGATACGACTGTTAGGCGAAACGACACGAGGAGGAACCGAAGCAGCGTTAACGTCTGTTGTTACACCGTTATTGTGAAGAGGTGATACGGCGTTACGATTATTTTCAAAATGCAAGGTGGTATGGTGAGCCATATTACATTTGAAACAACGACCCTTCGATGTACACGATTTAATTGCATGACCTCGATTAAGGCAATTAATACAAAGATTATTTTCTTTGACAACAATAAAACGATCATTGGGGGTAAAGTTACGATAAGTGGGACAATTCGACAAAGTATGATTTGATGTACATAAAATACACGAGTTAGTGACAGATTTCGACTGAGAGTTTACTATGAACGACTTCGTAGCACTCGGGAGTGCATAGTTGCGTGAGCGCGGCGACGGCGGCGTCGACGGCGCCGGTAACGAGTGTGCAGCACCACGATGATGCGCGGGCTCCGCGGCCGCGGCCGGGGCGCGGGGCGCGGGGCGCGAGCGGGTGGCGGTCGGCTCCGGCTCGGCAAGCTCGAGTGCTTGGCCAGCCTTGTTTAAATACTCCAGAAGGGAGTCAAACGAGGGGATGTCTTTATCCTCATTTTGCAACTCGAAACGACGTCGAGTATCAGCATCGAGTTTGTTTATTAACAAATAAAACAAAGGAAAATCCCAATTTGTAACTGGCATTTTTAAATTCTTGAGAACAGCAATATTTTCCTTAAATGTATCTACGAGACGACGTAACTCGCGAGGAGAATTAGATTTCAACGACACCTTTTGCAATTCATCCCAATGCCGGAAGGCTAGCTTTCTCTTGCACTGATAACGATTTATCAAAGCTGTATATGCATCTAAATAATTGTTTTCCGAAAGTGGAAAACCCTTTAATAGTTGCAGAGGCTCGCCCGAAAGAAGTGAAATTAAAATTGAAAATCTTTCAATATTAGACAACCTTTTATTTTGGTGAACCATGGTGTTGTACATGTCGAAAAAGGTACCCCATGTTGTTATGTCACCATTAAAATGTAATAAATTTAATCTAGGCAGCTTGACCGATAAATCTGAACTACATGCAAAATTAGTACCACTCGAATTCGGATTGGATGTTAGTGTGGAGTGAATTTCAATTATTTGAAAATATTTATTATCTACATCTTGACGAACAATATCTTCCTCATCTAATTCTGACGTTTCAGTTATTTCTGAACAAATTTTAAAATGTTGAGTTTCAAAACTAGTACAATAATTTTCAAGCCGACTGTACCGCGACAAAAAAATTGGTAAACGCGACTTATCCACTTGTGCCTCTAACGCCGCTGTTAAGCATTCATTAATACGTTTAATTGCAATGTCACGCTTTAATTCTAAATTACGTCGAGCCACAGTTTTCGGCATTGTGAATATTTATTTTAACAACAAAAATTAAATGACTTAATGGACTGTATGATGATGCAATAAGATTGACGATATTAATTAGATGAATTCAATAATAACAATTTGAATTCAAATATTTAAGACACTATTTTATAACTATACAATTTCCGTTATCAATATCCACAGCGAAATAGCATAAAACAAATATCTAAATTAACAAACCATGAAATCGCTCGAGAATAGCGAGCGAAAATATTTGCGAGCGAATCCGATACCTAGTTACTATTAATAATAAATTAAACTCAAGCACTCAGTTTGGCCTTTTGACATGGCTACGTAAATTAATTTCAATTAATGTTATGTTAATTTATTTATCAAAAAAATATAAATGAATTACAAATATGTTAAAAATAAATATCTATTTGCGTTATTTTAATTAGCGAATTGTTGCATATTTAACAAGGTGCGAATGGATATAAAATATGAGCATGCTCTGGCAACACGACAAAATGGCTACCGTACGATATCGTATGATAGTGGTAAGATACCGATTATAATTCGAGTGATTAAAATTACCACACGAAACAACAAAAATATAGTTTAATAATCCGAATGATTTATTAAATTATATGTTAAAAGTGATAGCTAATTAGCGACAGTTCGAAATCAACTATACGCGAATGATTTATAATGCACTTCATATGACGAGCCAGGTAGACTGTTTCATCATGTGAAGGATGCGGCTCGAAGAACCAATGTTCGCGCCTCGCGATTCGGGACGCGTTAGGAATTGAACAACAACAAAATTAAGGCGAAAAGTTATCCAGTGAAAGTATTTATGAATAAACGTCGAAAGCCTACTCACCAGTTTGCCGCGACCAGGGGTTTCGCCTGTCGGCGCCGACAAATCCACAGGATGGCGATGTCAAGTTATCGAAGAAAACAGCGAGCACGGCACAACTACGGCGAGACTATATTTTCGAAATATCCGCTTCGCGAAAATCTTGGTGCGACAACAATTCAGTACGCGTTGCGTTCACAGCTTCGTTCCGACCACACTGGCCGCGGGGCGATCCAGCCTGAGGCATCAACGAAAATACAAAAACTACCCTCACTGGATTAATATTTATATTTAATAAATTCACAAACTATCTACAATTTACCCCACGGAAACTGTCGCTGAATAGGCTTTCACATATGTGGAAAAGAAATAAAAACAAAATAACTAAATCACCGATACGGATGCAACAGGACCATACTGATTAAGCGGTCGGCCGATAGTTCACCGATAGTTTACTTTCAAGGCAATTGTGAAGCCCATCAGACTTTTTTATGAGCCGATACTTAATCGCTATAATGTATATATAACTTGCATACATCTTCATACAAATTAAGAAGCCGACCAAACTATCGGCCGATAAAAAGTCTGCAGTCTGCGGGGACGCTTAATTTTATACGAGCAACACAATTTTTCTCATAGCTAGCGCATTCTATTTATAGAGAATCTTGTTATCTGTGGTTAGCTGAAGCTTTTTATTGTCGGTTGCAGTATATGATAATTGGCTTAGTTTTACCTCCTCTGTAAAAGAGAAGCGAGATCAAAGACATTATTTCCTTGGCGTTATAATAATTATTTCTGAGAGTGTCGGACTATGTAATTTGAATTATATTTTAATTTATGTTTTCAAAACATGTTTATTCTAAAACGATTTACTTGCAGCTGTAGGACTTTTTGTCGGAGCCATATAAATATTATATTATTAGTACAAAAAGGGTTAAGATTGTGAAAATGGATATGGCTAAGACAATTACTGCTAGAAATATTACAATGCATATTTTCAGGCCAATTGGGTTAGATTTCGAAATAATTTTTTCGAGTAATGAATTTTGAATTGATAGTATAATCATATTTACTATGGTATTCCAATGACCTCTGTGCACAATAGTATCCGATAAGATAAATAGGAAATGTAAGCACAACTTGTCGAACTATACAAACAAATAATTAAGTATTATTCTTTCCTTTAGAGAAGTCCTTTTATATAAGACTGTAAAAAAGCTTAGCTCTCGTTGGGGGAAAATTTTTAAAGTCGCTGTTCTAATATTGAAACTTTCAAATCTCTCTGTTGATCTGCAGTACACGTTATTAGTTTTCTTGGCGAAATGAAATTCGTCGAACAAAACTGAAATACAAGATAAACTTCTTGAGTTGAAATTAATATAATATCCTCCGTTCTAATAACGGCTCCCATTACTTTATGTTTCTAATAATCTTAATAAATTTCGTTAGGTCATTAACAGAAAGAGGCTATCTTTAGATGAATGTTTAAGGAATTATTTATTTCCGAGGAACATCGTGAATAATATTAGCATTCATACCTGCCCTTTCAAATGAAAAAATAGGTTAAACCCTTCAAGTCAATGGGAGTATAGTTTATATCCTAAGTAAATATTGCTGAAATTTTGTTATTTATATTTTCTATTTTTTGTACTCCTAGACCTGTTTCTATTAAGTTTTTAAGAATCATGGTTCAACGTGATAGATTTGGAATGCATTTTTCCTTTCTTCCCGTGGATTTCATATGCGCTGACCAATGGAGTTTTAGCGAAGAGATAGAAAACTTGAAATAAAACCCTAGACCAACCTCCTCAAATTCTAATTCCTCTTCGCTTAAGGGGAGACCGCTGCTGAGCAATGGGACTTGTATGGGTTGAAGCTATGATGTCGAAACTAATGACAGCAGCAAACGGAAAGGTTTTATATACTGAGTAATCTAGATAGATGTTTGTGAGATTTTAACCGCCTCCTTGGTCAAGCGGCTTAGATCGAGTCACCGGGTGTTGATCGGGAGGTCCGAGGTTCGATCCCCCATGAGGGCAGAAGATTTTCTGCTCAATTAGTTGGTGGTGGCGCTTTTGAGCCCACCTAGCAAGCTACCACCGTCCTACCTAAGTTTATCGCCATTATAACTATGTTGGTAGCATTGTTGTGTTCCGACAATTAGAGCTAAGATAGCCAGTTCCTCAATCATTTATTATTTTGTGAGATGAAGGCCAAAAGTTTCCCTGTTATATATAAAAATTTTTTTCAGTATTGTCATTGAACTTTAGATTGAGATCATCTCAATTTATTGAGACCAGGGTACCATGATCCCTTACAGCAAGGTTAAAACAATATTAAAACAGAGACACCGCTCTTGCTGCGTATTGCGCCATCCTGCTCTCAGCGCGGTTTTAATATTGTTTTGAGCGATCATGGTTGGGGGGCAGGGCAAAATTGTTCCGAGAAGTTGGAGGTTATTACTCTATAACAAGCACAAATTCGCTCGTGTATGGAGTACACACTTTGGGACAGCCTATTTATTTAATTATTTACGGAAAACAAATCAGTTATCAACCAGTTAAATAGACAACATACTATCCATGGCTTTATTAAAATCCTAAACTTGTTGACACCTCATTAACCAACAAATAAAACCTATTCTTCAAAATATAAAAACATACAATTTCTTACAGTTCAAAATAATGCTGCCAGCATCTACGGGACCATGCCGCGGGGGGATTTTGCGTTTTAATATGTATTTGTATTTTTATTTAAGTTTAGTTTTGATTTATTATTAAGTAGTTTATATAAGTTTACTATAAATAATTTTTAGTTTATATTAGTTTTGATATATAGTTTAGTTTAGAATATTATAGATTGTATATTTTAATCTTGGACATTGATACTAAATAATGTATTGAACATTAAATCAAAATGACACTAAATACTTAACAATGTTGACGTGTGTATGAGAGTGAGAGTTGAGTTGAGAGAGCTTTGTAAGTGTTTTTTTTTGTTATATTTTGGATCTGGGATCGAAAATATCTGTTTCAGAGTTAGTGACAGATATTGTATTTTCGAGAGATTTTCACGATGGGGTTCTGCCAAGTAACAGCTTCAAGCGTTCGAGTTAATCAAAAAACGCATCAAGCGACTTATTGCCAATGATCGTCCTATTTGTGAACGACTAGAGAAGTCAAGATGGCTGAGTGATCCGGCTTCCAACACAAAACAGGCGCTAACTCATCGAGTTGCGGAAAGTGCCTGTACGAAGAAGATTTATGAACAACTTCAAATTCTAGAGAGCATAGCAGCAAAGTCTCCAGTTCGTCAATTTCCTATCGTGTACATTGCGCGGTGTGTGCGACTGATATATACACCACCAGCCCTTTTTCAACGTAGGAGCGTCAGGCAAATGTATTATATACTATATGAAATTCGAAAAACAAAAAACACATTGGTACATGGCGGTCTCGAAACCCGGACCTCCTGATTGGAAGGCAAGCGCCGAGTCCACAGAGTCACCGACTCTCTTACGTATATAACCTGGACGGTTTCAAATCGACGGTAAATCGATTTTTTTTACACCGCAATATAAAAAATAGCAATGTGCAGTTACGCAATGTTTTTACCACATTGTGTGAGTCATAAATCTCATAATCTTTCTAATATATAAAATTCTCGTGTCACAGTGTTTGTAACCAAACTTCTTCGAAATGGCTTGACCGATTTTTATATATTTTTTTGTGTATATTCGGTAGGTCTGAGAATAGGTCGTAAACTATTTTTATACCCCTAGGTGATGTTTTTGACAATTATTATGGCGAAAAGTAGTTCGCAGGCACAACTATTAGTCAAATATCTAATATATCAATATATAAATTATATATCAATATAATATATCAATATATATATATATATATATATATATAGTCCTCCCTTCGGCCATTGTTGATCAGGCCGAAATTCGCATTAATTGTTGATCCACTTTATTCGCCTATTACTTAGGAAGTTTTGGGTTTATCGTGCTAAGACTGCTATATAACAATTCTCCTCCTTGCGACGCTATGCTTAATTGTGCCGTAAAGTTCCTAGCACGTCAAAGATTTTTACGGTATTTGTTGATCATCTAACCGTCTTTTTTCCTACAATGAGAATACTTTTGTTGATCAATATAAACTTCGCTTGATCAACATTTGCCGCGAATATTTTCTTTTTGAGTAACGTGGCCACCGGTGGCGGCAGAGCGGCAATGTCGCAAAAACGAAACGGAAGTAATATGTTAAAGTGAGATAGAAAGTGCGCCCGTGACTGCGAGTCGTTTGCCTAGCTGAGTTTCAGTCGGGGTTTCTGCAGGTGACAATTTGTTTTAGTTAGACGATGTGTTTTTTAAAAAAAATTGTTATTGTTATTAGCTATGTTTCACGAAAATCGGTCCAACTGTTTGGAAGTTAACGGTCATTTTCCCATGTATGCAAGAATTATTCAAAGGATTGAACAACTTCCGCCGCCCTAATCGTAATTAATTGTAATTATTAATATATTAGTCTCTCTAGGAACTGACAAAACATCGTCGAATTATTATATTTGTGCGTAAGAGATTAGAATAAATTGTAACACCAGCAGGGGTTTGAACTAAGAAGGGATCTATCACGATCGCCTTGAAATTACTAATCATTGCGGCGTCATTACAAGACTGTGTCGATTGTCTATCAAAAAATAGCGATGGATCCACTTTGACTGTCAAAATTGGAAGCGATCGCGATGGATTTTTTTTATACAATCAAGGGATCGCTTCACTTATTGTTAACGCGGAAGAATATTAATTGTCAGGTACTATAGACAAAACCAAGAGGATTAAATGTTACCAATGTTCCAAAATATTATTTGCATGTTTGTTTCTGAAATAAAGAAAAAAAATCGATTTCAATAATCGTATTTCATTACTCCAGTAGATAACATTAGTAGGTACATACATATATACTCGTACATATGCTTATGCCGTTGTCCCATGGGGGTAGGCAAAAACTAAGGTTCATCACATACTATGACCCTGACATACATCTTTTGTTTCAACTAAATTCATACATCTTTTCATACAATTCCGTCGACTGAGGGAGCTACGTAGGTAGAAAATTAATTTGGTCATGGTATGTTTTCCTCGGACGACCACTCCTGACAGTTCCACTCACACTGGGTTAATATATTTGACTCGTAAGACTACTTTTATTAATTCTGTCCACGTGACCACACTGAACCATCTAAGCATACATCTCCCAATTCTTGTAACTAAACCTATCATCCTGCACCTTACAACTATTCCTTATAACACTATTCCTGATTCGGTCAACCAAAGTAACACCACACATAATTGTTAGGGAAGGGAACACATCTCCACTGCTTTCACGCGGCTATCATTTCTTTCTGACGATACCCAACATTCACTTCCATACATAATATGTAGGCAACAACACCCCATTGTCAATAGCCAGATGCGCCTTTTTTGATACCGACCGGCATCCTTCCGAGTTTCTTGCCTGTTCTTCTCGAGAAGGCTCTCCCAATTTCCGAACAGGTGTAGAGTCAATTTCTTTTTTCATTTGACTTGTATTTGCACACATCTTAATAATGGTTGGGGTGTGTGTACATATAAGGATTAAATAATTTAGTTAATTAGATTCTTGGTTGAAGACTTCAATAAGTGCCTGTAAAGGTCTATATTGAATAAAGATTTTTGAGTTTGAGTTTGAGTTTGAGTTCTCATAGAGGGACTTCAGTACCCATACTGAGCGGTCGTCAACCTCATATGATGCCAGTGTTGACCACAATTCATGCCGGTTCACTCTATCATATGCCTTTTCGAGATCCACAAAGGCGCAGAATACTTTTTGGTGCTTTGCCAAGTATTTCTATGAGATGCACCTTAGCGAAAAGACCTCATTCATGTATCCCATACCCCTTCCGAATCCCGCTCGTACGTCCCACACTTTTCTTCAGTTACATTTATCACTCTTTCAATCGACACTTTCACATTTAGTTTGCCATCCACACTGATAAGGCTGATGCCAAGATAGTTCTGGCATTCTTGCTGTGAACCTTTGACTTTAAGTGGGACAATGACGGCTTTACACCAGTGCTCTGGTACTCGGCCTTCCCTCAAGCACATATTAAAAAGTCTCCACAGAAAGCTAACAATTACACTATTGTCACTTCTCAGCATTTCGACATTCACGCTGTCACACCCAGACGCTTTACCTAATTTCATTGCCATTAATGCTTTCACTATTTCATCTCCCGCAGTTTCATTATCCATACTCGTCTCTCACTCCCTCGCTATGCTCGGAAGTTGATACTAGAATCCTTCGTTACTCTCGGTATTCAATATGCCGCCCGTGACGAAATATATTGCTTTATCCCCTTGGTGTATAATCTACTATTAAAAAGTAGTATTTATGTTAATCACTTTAGCAGTTATTTAATTAGTATTGTGATGTTTCGTCATTTCTAATACTTAATAAGTATGATATTGAAAAGGAAAACATACCTACTTAGTAAAAGGAAACCTTATTTACTAATCTGTGATTTTTATTTAAAATAAAAAATAGTGCGTAATTCAAGCTTTAAACTAAGCAAATAAGAAAGGAAAATTATTCAGTTGTTAGGTACATACTCGTATGTTAAAAATAGTGCAGAATATAAGCTTTAGTATCTCAAGAAACGGTTTGTTCGTTTATCACTGTTTTTTGACAAAATAAATGAGCAAAATCGGTTCTCTGTTTTTGCACGCGCGTGAGAAAATGTGACTATTACTACTGTCTTTGGGTGCGTAAGAAAAAGTCACAACAGTGAGCAAAAACCGATTTTGTTCACTTTTTTAAGTAGCAAACACCTTCTCTCACTCACTCTTTTGACTTCTCGTGCGAGAGGTCAAAAGAGTAACTATTTATAGCAGTCATAATGCCGTGTGTGTGCCGGTCTAGAATAACACCAACCCATCTTCTCCCGAGGGTGTCGTACGAGGCGACTAAGCGAGATATGGCCTTTAGGAGACGAGCAGCAGCGCCTCCTTAGATCTTGGCCCAACTACCATTTCCAAGCCGCCAACCAAGCGTGGCGATTATGGCAACCACCCCTCCCCATATGAGTCACACACTATGTAATCGGCCTCTAGTTCCCGGCAGCCCTGCTATGCCTAGCTACGGTAGCGGCTACGGTAACGGTAGGGCAGAGGGTGCGAAGAATCTTCGGGTAAGATCCGGCTACCACCTACGACGACTCGACTGGCAAACTACAACACGCGTACACTCAAGACGGACGCGAAGTTAACGGAGTTGACGAAACTATTAGTAAGCTACGCTGGGATATCATTGGTTTATATAAAGTCCGAAGAGAGCGGGAGGACTCGATAATCCTCAATTCTGGAAACTTGCTGTACTACCGGGAGGGCGACCAATAGTCCCAAGGTGGTGTCGGGTTCATCGTCCACAAGTTCCTCGTCAAAAACGTAATAACCATCGGGAGTGTGTCAAGCAGGGTAGCGTACCTGATACTCAGAATATCGAAACGATATTCGTTCAATGTCGTTCAGGTTTACGCTCCGACCTCGACACACCCAGATGATGAAATGAAGCCTATGTATGTGGAGATCTCTAACGCCATACGTAGCCACAATACCCAATACACGATTGTGATGGGGGACTTCAACCCTAGGTTGGCGAAACGTTGCGGTGATGAGTTGAGAATGGGGCAATTCGGATTTGGGCACCGGAACTTCGGTTGCTCACTAGAACTCTCATTTTTGAA
Source organism: Schoenobius gigantellus (assembly GCA_963935595.1). Taxonomy (NCBI): domain Eukaryota; kingdom Metazoa; phylum Arthropoda; class Insecta; order Lepidoptera; family Crambidae; genus Schoenobius; species Schoenobius gigantellus. Next base: position 20,585,561 of record OZ012543.1, read on the forward strand.
AGAAACTTAACATCCATTACTGCTATCATGAACGCCGCTGTAACACATAAGATCACTAAAGTAGTAATGGATATAAAGTTTCTTTCAAAAATGACATTTCTAATTACCAACCGTAGTTAGAGAATAGGCTTGCTGAATACCATGCTCGGAGATCTCAGTAGTGCTTCCTAAAGAGTGGATCTTAAAATGAACATGGATAAGAAAAATCATGTCGAATGTCCATGTTGTGCCCACTCCAGTTAATATTAAGAACACTACACTTGAAGTTGTAGACAGTTATAGATACCTAGGACAGATAGTCCAGTTAGGTAAGTCCAACTTCGAGAAAGAGATCTCAAGGTCACTCAGCGCGCAATGGAGAGAGCAATGCCTGGGGTCTCCCTGCGTGATCGGATCCGAAATGAGGAGATACGCAGGAGAACTAAGGTAACCAACATTGCTCGAAGGATTGTTCAGCTGAAGTGGCAGTGGGCGGGACACATAGTGAGAAGAACCAATGGCCGTTGGGGCCGAACGGTTCTTGAGTGGCGACCACGAAGCGGACGACGCTCAGTGGGTACGCCCCGACCAGGTGGACTGAAACAGTCTGCCAAAGGTCGCGGGAAGCCGCTGGATGCGGGCAGCACAGGACCGATCGTTGTGGAGATCCATGGGGGAGGCCTATGCCCAGCAGTGGGCGTCGTGCGGCTGAGATGATGATGTAATTTTATGACTGCATTTCGATGGCAGAGCAAGACTTATTGAAATTTTGTGTAGTGATAAGAAGCATCTAGCAATACGGGCTGTGTAATTTAAAGTACTTACCTACTTTCTCTTTTTGAAATAAGATCGTGCAAGATTATACGTCTTCGAATTATTTTAGTTTTTAGAAGATTATTTTTGTTTCTTTTTATGTTAATTGCATATAGAGCACGCCAGCTCTGTACTTATTTTGATTTTACCAAATGACGTTCAAACGTATCTAGTAGTACAAGCCACTGTCTAGTATTTACTAATACGGTTCAAATTCTAATGCTTAGAAATAAAACCATCAGCACTGGCATAGACACTGGGATCGTACTTATTTCTATAGATACATTTTAAAAAATGGTAAAATAAAAATTTACAACTTTACATAAAGAGGTATGATCACAACACTGGACAACACAAGTCTCTTTTCATTTTTTTTTAGTTATGGAATATTTCTATGGCCCTGACTTTGAATAAAATACTGGGAGATTTCTAACAGCTTTACCTTTTGATATATTCAGCTCTATTATTTTGACAAAAAAATAATACATTATGTTACCAACATTTTTATTGAACACTAGTAAATGATCTTTTATAAGATTTTCTCGAATGAACGACTTTAGGCAGATCTCGTTGCAAACTTCAGCAGTAGTCTGCCATCATATGCGAGTACCACCGCCCCTGATACCGCTCTTCCATTGTTCGAAGATCTTTATGAAATCTTTCACCCTGCTCCTCACTAAAATCACCCAGATTTTCTGGAAATCGGTCTAAATGCGAGTACAGGAAATGATTTTTATTCTCATGTTGCACCCTAGCTCTTGCAAGTTCGATAGCATGCACTCGACAAGCTCGACATGGTTGTCAGATTTCTTTTTGCCTAGGAAATTACTCATAACCAAAACAAATGAATTCCAAGCTTTGGATTCGACTTCAGTCATAGAGTTGACAAAATTAGGATCTTTCCCTAGTCTTTCACTTCGATTTCCGGTTTCGGTTAATTCCATTTATTTTCACAACGCAGAAGTAGCAATCGTCATGATGGTTTCGAGGTTCTCGCCAAATCATGGGTGTTACGAACATTATTGCATCTCTTTTTCCACTGGACCATAACCGTAGACATACCACACATTTCTGGCATACAATATGAGGAACCCATGGCTTGTCCTGATTACACAATTTTAATATAAAGTATTGATGATACGCAGTTTTCACAAAGTCCGATATAGGTTTTCGATATTTTTCAAATATATATTCACCACAAATATAGCAAGAACAATCGGGATTAAGAACACGACATCTTCTTGACGAAGACATATCGAAAACAACAGCAAAATATGTTTTAGTGTTGAATAAAAAACGAAAATCCAAGTAAAAATAGTAAATGAGGGTAGTTAGCTATAAATCAAAAACAAAAGCTGTTTGAAAAAAATTGTTGCCATATTTAAAAAATACGCGTCAATTTGAAATAAAAACAAAAAAAATCACAGGAAACAAACAATTTTATTTTTTTTGTTCACCAGTGTTATTGATGGCATTAGATATTTGTTTGTGAAATGTATTTTTATTTTTTATCAACTTTATTGTTAACATAATCCATACTTACTTACTATACTAATATTATAAAGCTGAAAAATTTGTTTGTTTGTTCGATTGAGCGCGCTAATCTCAGGAACTACTGCTTGGAATTGAAAAATTATTTTTGTGTTGGATAGTCCATTTATCGAGGAAGGCTTTTGGCTATATAATATTGTTATTTTCGGACAACCACGCGAACGAAGTCGCGGGCAGAGCTAGTATTATATACTTGTATATGGCGACACATTACCCTTTTTGGTAAGATTAAAGTACCAATATCAATAAGGACACATCCATTATTATAAAAAATAAAAAAGCTATTAAAAAAGTTTTAAAAATCTTTAATTGTAGTATTTGGATATTTTAGAAAAATAATATAGTGCAGTATTTTTTGGATATTTTAGAAAATTAATATAGAATTAAATAGGTAAGTAATTTTTTTTTTAATATTTAAATCATTCTATTACCTTGTCTTGAAAAGTCCCTTAAATTTTTGTGGGTGATAAAAAATAACCCTGTATAGGAAGCTATAGTATCCATACATAGATCGTTAAATCACAGCTGTTTACTAACATCTGTGATCGGAGATGTAGCGAAGTGGCAACAGCGCACAATGGAATACAACTAATCGTAGAGAAGGTGGCCTCTGATTGGCCCATTTGAATCTGATCAACAATGGATGGTATGGAATTGTATAAAAAATACTGTGTATAGTTCGTATTTTTGCCACTAGAGGGCCGGCAATTGTTGATCTGATCGGAGCCACATTTGTATGCAGAATCCTACATTAGATCAACAAAAGCTGTTCTGATCAACAATTGCCAACAGATCAACAATTAACTGATGCCACAAGCCGTGTGATCAACATTTGCCGAGTGGAGATATCTATATATATATATATATATCTAATATATTTTTTTATTCCTATTTCTGCACCCTTCCCCTTGATTATCCCTTTCCCATTTTCCAGTCTTAAGGTTGCCTGGAAGAGATTGCTTTATAGCAATAAGGCCGCCTACTTGTACATTTCTTCTTTTTTTTAAGTTTCTTTCCTTTGTTACGTGTATTATTTGTGCAATAAAGAGTTAATTATTATTATATCAAATTATCGTGTATAGAATAGGTCGTAAACTATTTTTTATACCCCTAAATGATAAGGATATTTTTTGACAATTATTATAGCGAAACGTAGGTAGTTCGTGGTCACAGCTATAGTAGAGATATAATATTCACGTGCTATTCAACGGTTTTCAATAAAAAACATACAATAAAATACATACGGACATAATTATATGTCAGACTAGTTATTTTGATATTTTTCCCTTTTCGGCAGGATATCAAAAAACGGGCCAAGTGCGAGTCGGACTCGCCCACGAAGGGTTCCGTACGATTTATGACGTACCTACATACCACTTTGGAAGTGTCTCTCGCGCAAACTATTCGGTTTAGAAAAAAATGATGTTAGGAACCTCAATATAATTTTTGAAGACCTATCCATAGATATCCCACACGTATGGGTTTGATGAAAAAAAAATTTTTGGGTTTCAGTTCTACGAGTATGTATGGAAAACCCCCAAAATTTATTGTTTTTTTTTTCTATTTTTGTGTGAAAATCTTAATGCGGATCACAGAATACATCTATTTAACAGTTTCAGTTTCAACAGTGTAGTTCTTATAGTTTCCGAGAAAAGTGACTGTGACATACGGACGGACAGACAGACAGACAGACATGACGAATCTATAAGGGTTCCGTTTTTTGCCATTTGGCTACGGAACCCTAAAAAGTGGTTACATTTCAACTATTATAACCCACGAAATTACTGAATTCTCAACCAAATCTTATTCCCAACAAATCTGCATTGGGGATGATGTCCCATCAATTGTATAGTAGTTATTACTTATGGCTTTATAGCATGTTAGGCAGTTAATTACTATTCTAGTATATTAAATCGCTGATGCAATGAGCGGGTGCCTATAAATATACGAGTATATGCAAAAAGGGAACAATGGAATGGAAAGGCGCCATCGCAATAATAAGCGTTTCTTAGCTGAAATGATGAAGATGATGATGGAAACAATAAAAAAGATCATGATATTGTGCATCCCAGTACGATGCCACCTGGAAGGAAAGTAGCTTAAATACCGTAGACATAATCGTATATTATGCAACTAGTAAATAAAGGACGGATTTAAAGCGAGGGCCATAGACGAATCACGAGCAAGTGAAGGATTCCAACGACAGAATCACGATTGTAGGGAGTGATTCATGATGATTGAATCACGAGCGTAGCGAGTGATTCAAGTGTTATAGTCCAGGGGCCCAATTCAGCTAATGAGCTACAGCTGAATCGCAACTGAATCGTTGCGGTCGACCAATCGGAGCGCTTATATTGTCTTTCAACTGCTCGATGACGTGATAATGTGGCGTTCTGATTGGTCGATGGCAACGATTCAGTTGCGATTCAGCTGTAGCTTATTAGCTGAATTGGGCCCCTGAGCGCCACGAGTTATTTATGGCCTTCGGTATAAATCCGTCTTATTCAAGAGTTGCATACTATACTTTATACCATCACTATGAGAAAAAGAAAGATTTAAGCGGAAATAGACATTTAATATCGAGTATTTTTGTGCAAGTAGGTTGTACAGCATTGAGATGGAGGTCGAATATATCGAAGTGTTCTAAATTCAAACACCAAAATAGGAAATAAAAGAGCTTTTTAGTTACTGTTTTCAGTGAATAAAATAAGCTTTTTACAGGGAATGGCATAAAATTTCATATACATTTGTTTTTGAAAACTTAACGGATTTTTTAAATTTTCAAATATATGCCTACGTCATAATGACTATCTGTGTGCAAAATTTTAATCCTTATTCATGAGTGTTCTGAGCTGTGCGTTGATAGATTAGACACTAAGCAACGATTTCCTGTTATAAACATAGAGAAAATAAACAGAAAATATCTCATAATCAGATAGTGGAACAACTCTTTGGCTTGTATACACGTCTCGTAAGAGCACGCTTTAGAATTTGCGAGAAAATTTTACGCGCTAAAATACTAGTGATATTTTTAAGTCCACGTTCCCGAAGGAATCGTTGAGGTCGTGTGTTGCAGTTCTATCCAGCTGGCGTTACATATCGCTAGAAAATTCTAGATTGTCGGGAAATGGTGTGAGTGTGCAATAAGATGGAAAAGGGTGTTAAATATTCCAATAGCTCATACTTGCGTACTTACATCAGCCATATTGGGGTGTGCACTGAAAGTATGTATTTACTATACAGAGTGTCCCTAAAACAATGGATAAATAAGGGAGGACAATCAATGGATAGATGGACTTCATTATGGCCTCCCTTACCACAAATTTTGACCTTCGTGAAAATATCACGGTTTCAGAGATATTTATTATTTTTGAATTTTTCGTATATTAATTTTTATACAGGTTTATCCATTGTTTTAGGGACAACCTGTAATAGGTACAGGTTACATGTTAAAAACAGCATGGTAATTTAGAATGGTAATAGAATATTAAAAAAGTTATATATAAAAATGTGATAAAATACCGTTTTTATAAACTAGTCGTCTGTTTCACATCTAAAGGTTTAGCCGAAAGCATAATTTTTGTGGTGGTGGTTTTATAATTTTCTCTAAGATCCAAATTTCAGGATCAAGAAGAAAATTGTTTATTCAATCGTGGAATGATATCAAATTCCACGATTTGATGTCATTCCACGGTTCGGGAATAAGTTCTAATGACCTAATAAGGTCTAGTATCCGGTTCCCCTTGGGGGCAGAAGCTTTTCTGCTCGGTTTGACTGGTTGTGGGGCTTCTGAGCCCGCTTGGCTAGCTACCATCGTCTTACCTAACTTTGTCACCATAATAACAATGTATAATAGCTTTGTTGTGTTCAGACAATTAAAGGTAAGATAGCCAGTTCATCAGCTGTTGAGGTGTCTAGCTGAAGCTCGTTTCCTCAGGCCTAAGACCTTAGACCTTATCACCACTTATCATCAGGTGAGGTGAAGGTCAAGAGTTGCCTTGTCGTATTTAAAAAAAAGTTAATAGTTATTTCCTGGTTTGATTTGTAGCAACACTGAGACTCGGTGTCCCTATTAGGTGCAAATTACTTTTTTTTGTCATTATATAATTCTACTAGCATAACGGTTGAAGACCTCTGTAGTATATGCTAACGAGTGTGTCTTAAAAAGAATATAGACAAGACAAAAATTATGTCAAATTTACATGTAGTACCCACTTATCTGAAGGTTGGAAGCTCGACACTGGAAGTTGTTGACAAGCAATTTTACCTGGGGCAAATAGTCTAGCTCAGTAAGTCCAACTTCCTAAAATAGGTAAATCGACGAACACACCTCTGTTGGGCAGCGTTCTGGAAGCTATGCAGCATATTCTCGGCCCATCTACGAGTATTGCAGGGTCTCAAGACGAATGTCTTCATCATCATCATCATCACAGCTCATATACGTCCCCACCGAGGGGCTCAAGCCTACCCTATGTTAGGGTGATTAGGCCTTAGTCAACCACGCTGGCCCAATGCGGATTGGTCGACTTCACATACACCATTGAATTTCTTCTCAGATGTATGCAGGTTTCCTCACGATGTTTTCCTTCACCGTAGGAGCGTCAGACAAATGTACATATGAAATTCGAAAACGAAAAACACAGTGGTACATGGCGGTCTCGAACCCGGACCTCCCGATTGGAAGGCAAGTGCCGAGTCCACAGCACCACCGACGCTCTCGAATGTCTTCAATTCGTGCTTATTGCCAGTGATGACGTATGGAATTGTGACGTGGCAGTTTACAATGGGTCTAATATGAAGGCTCATAATCTCTTATAGGGTAAATTGAGAGAGCTATGCTTTGGGTTTCCTTACGCGATCAAATCAGAAGAAGAAGTATATAGTCACTGACATAGCCCAAAGAATTGCAAGACTGATAGCCGTTGGGGCGGAAAGGTTCTAAAGTGGCGGCTTCGTGTCGGGAGACGCAGCGTTGGTAGGCCCTCCACAAAGTGAACTGATGTTCTGGTGATGGTCGCATGAAGCCACTGGATACAACAAGGGAGGTCTATGTCCAATAGAGGGCGTCTCTTGGCAGAAATGATGATATACTTTTAAACTTAACCTTCCGAGAAGAAAAGTACTTAGTAAATTTTAAAGTCTATTTTTGACCCATTTTGTCCAAATCCTACGAAATTATAGCTAGCTGCTTGATATCTTTAAGGAGTAATAAAGAGAATTTTTGCATAAACATTCCAATTTGGTAATAATATTTACTCCAATTAACGCATAGGACGGGTGAACCCTCAAAACCATTTGAAAGATACAATTTGCCAATTTCGTTTGCAATGTATAATTTCAATTTATCTTTTAAACAAATCCCCTGAAGTCCGCTACCGGCATAATTGCTTAGCCCATCTGCATACAGATAGACTTCGTCCCCCTATTGTGTAACATCTAAGTTTCAATTTGAAGTTTACCGCGATGTCAATACATAGCTGTGATCACTGGTTTTTTTAAGTATTGATGTAAGCATTGCCTGTCAAATTGAAAGTGATAGATTTTTTCTCCTTTTTCTTCAGCCCATCCATAAACGTCCCATTGCATGGATTTCTTTCAAGTATACCGTCCATCGCGTAGAAATAATTGCGGTAATCTCTCTTACTTAGCCGATTCTTATGTCCGGATGTAATGTAATTCAGTGACGACACATGGATTCTAAATCCATCACCACATGAACAATAGATTTTATGAGTCACATAATAAGGGGGCCGATTCGGCTAGCTTCTTTTCTGTCCCTTTCTAACATAGAGGGACACTATCTTTGTCTCAGCTTTGCTTAATACGGCGTCTCACTGGATAAACTGACTTATTCAATTGTCGGCATTAGCTTTGGACGTGACGTGATATGGTTGTCAAAAAATATTGATTCCGAACTACAAAGGAATTGTTAGCATGTATCGTGCCCTTCCAGATAACGCCATTTGCTAGGACAGCTGTTATTGTGTTGCTTCTTCTGTTCAACAAGACTAGAGATGAAAATTATATGAATAATTGAAATGCAGGATTTTGGCGCTATTCATGCATGATTCGTGATTGAGTAATTTTTTATTGCTATTTAATTTATTTTTTTGCCAGTGGTCTATGACAATTAAGCAAACCCTTCGTAAAAGGGAATTTACAAATTATCAAATCAATAAATTTGCACAATGCGTGTCGTGATTTATATAATATTATCTTTAAAAGCCAATTTTTTTATTAAATGTCAATAATTAAAGTGTCTGCTCAACTGATATGAAATAACGTCTACTTAGTGCCTAAGACGTTAATTAATCATTAGCATATTATTGTTTCAAAGCAAAAGTTTGATGTCAATCAAAGCTACCTATTGGAGATATATTTCTACTTGTTGAAACAGTGATATTGAATTTTCAAAGAATCACCTCATTGCGATTTCAATGAGTCTACTTTAAACTGGCGAGAGGTCACAAAAAGATCTATTTTAGACTATGCTTCATTCGTTATTCAGTGGCAGACCGTTTGTCCTGAAATGAATATGTTTCGGCTACAGATTCCTATGGCTGATACTGGTCATGCGGGCGAAATTCTCATCCCCGGTATTTTTTTAAGTCGGCAATTTTTATAGCTGTCTTACCTGTAACTGAAAGTCAACTAGAATTGCTATGTGACGATTAAAATAAAGAAAAATAGTGGTCGCTTGTTTAGTAGATTTAGAAGTTCTACTTTGAACTTGCCCGTAATATAACGTAAGATTTAAATGCCTTCATCATCTCAGTGCGCACTGCGCATAGACAAGGAGAAAATAGGCCATGTCTCACCATGCTGGAGAACACATGCTTTCCCGTAAATATATTTATTTCTTATCTTAGAAGATAATACAGAAATGAAAACATAAAGCGACAAGTATAATCTAAAATAGGGGTGTTCATATGAAATTGCTGTTTTAACGTACTGGTTATTTTGAATTAAAAGGAAAACCTGCATTGTAGTGGGGGAGTGAAACGTTTGAACACGAAAACTCGACTCAAAAAATCTTAAAAATATACAACGTAACGACTGTTTAACTTTCAATTATATTTTCTTTCGGCGTTTAAAGATGAACGTTGATAATAATTAGATAAATTTTTGAATACGAGTTTCAGCAGAAGTAAGTAATAATATAAACAAGGAATACAGCAGAAGCAGCGCGCAATATCAATGCTATAGTTGATATACATATATGTATATGATATGATATCGCTCGGACATGATACCGCCAATTAACGCACCGAGCCTTTTTCGATGATTAGAATAAAGTTTAAGAATGATTTCCAAGGCTGTATTGTATTGTATTGTATTGTAGTGGGCTCCCTTTTCCGCATTTAAACTCAACTTCCAAGGCTGACCAGTCACTTAGGTAAATAACGATGGATTGAATACAATGATAGAGGCCAAACCGTATCTAACTACCATGGTTTGACGTTAGAATACCACCAGAACTTCTGTGTTTTTAGCGTAACCCAAAGTTTTGTTTGTGCTCATCTTGTATATATTATACAAGTTTATTTTTTAGTTATGATAAAAATTTTGTGTGCTTGTTCAGACAAGCAACCCGAACAACTTTCACTATGGGACCAACTTCGAAATCGCAAAAAAAAATCAGCTGTTCCATACAAATGTTCAACATTCACTGAACCTAAATGTATGGAACAGCACATTTTTTTTTGCGATTTCAAAGTTGGTGCCATAGTGAAAGTTGTTAAGTTTGCTTGTCTGAACAAGCATACAAAATTTTTGTCATAACTAAAAAATAACCTTGTATTTGTGATTTTGTATCTTCTTTTATAATGCAACATTAATTTCCAAAATGGATACAAGAAAAATTCCACCACAAGTGGAATACCACCATTGACACAGCTTACGAAGGCCCACCGAGGTCATACTAGGTATACATGATCATAGCGTTAAACATGTTATATTGAAGACTTAGCTATGCCCCCGACTTTGTCCGCGTGAAATAGTAACTTTTGACAGCATTTTGATTTAGGAAAGTCCCGTCAAAATTGGTCCAGCCGTTCCGGAGATTAGCGGGAACAAACAGACAGACAGAAAATTTTTAAATTGTGTTTTTGTTATTGGTACCCGATATACATTCATACCCATTTAGTAAAAACTTGTTATTTTGACATTACAATCAGACACTTCAATTTTATTTATTTGTATATATGTATATAGATGCAGGTTCAAATCCTGCCCAAAGTGGAACTTGTGAAGGATTAATAAGCATTTTCGTAAGAAAAGTATGAATTAATAAGAATGAAATAAAAGATGACTTGAAACAAGACGCAGCATGTTCCAGACAGGCAAGTCATCTTAAATAAGTGTAATTTGTGATAAAGCAAAGAATTGAAAAAATCTCGAAATAAATACTAATAAAATACAATATGCTCAGCCGAGTTGCGAGCTCGGATGACCTCAAATAAACACGAACGGAGAACTGAGCCTCAACTAGGGATACCATTTGAAATACAAAAGCTGGATTTCTCTTTGAATCAAGCCGGATATTTGCTTCAGAAAGACAATTGTACGCACACATATTTTAATAAAGTCGGACCTAGGATTTTATAGTTGAACACGAATAAACGCATAAATAACTTATTTATACTTACTGGGTATATTATGATTAAGATAGGGCGCTTGCAGTCGATCATGGCTGCTCCTTTTTTTGTAACTTTCAACAAATAGGTGCTATAAAGACAATGTGGCATATTGTAAATGAAAATACAAATAAAAGAAAAAAACTGAAAATGTAAATATTATTTTGCATCAATAGGAAACTTGAATAATGAGGATAAATATATTTATCATACCCCAGTATTTAAACAAAAACAGTTTCAGCATAGATGAACTGCCACTTTCACTTATAAAAAAATGTGTAAATGAATTAGCCTACCCACTTACATTTTTGATTAACCGATCCTTTATAGAGGGCAAGTTTCCAGATAAATTAAAAAAAACCGGCCAAGTGCGTGTCGGGTCATGCGCAGTGTAGGGTTCCGTAGTTGCAAATGCCAACTTTGTGTCCACAGTCACACCTCACAACACGTTGCAAATAAATTAGGCATTATTATTATTATTTGGTATATGATTTTATATTTCCTTAACTTCACGTGGTTCGTAAATTTATATTCAGTACTAATTTTTTATGAAATTTTACTTTTCCGAGTACATTTTATAGGTTGGTCGTCTATAACTTTTTAGTTTGTACTCAGTACTCAACTCTGATAGTTTTCTTTTAAACTTCGTTATATATACTACTGTTGTAATTTTTTTCACGTGCTATATGTAGCCGTTTAGCAGATAGAGAAGGGGAACACTTACCTCTAACAAAAATTTGCAATTTAAAACCAAATATTTCAGAAACGGATCCCTAAATCGAAATATGGTGTTCTGAACCTTACATTATTTTTTAAAGACCCATTCAACAATATCCCACAAGATAGGTTAGTCGAGAAAAAAAAACTCCCACTTTACTTGTATGGGAGCTACCCTAAAATATTTTTTTTTCAATATTTTTTTCTACCTCTTTTTTAGCATGATTAATATTCATACCCATACCAAATAGCTTTCTAGTACTAATAGCCTCTGAGTAAAACCACGGACAGACAGACAGACATGGTGAAACTATAAGGGTTGTACATGGCGGGATCGATCCCCAGACCTCTCGATTGGAAGGCAAGTGCCGATTCCACAGCGGCACCGACACTTGAACTGCAGTTGCAATTGTAGAAACAATTTAATTAAACTATCTGGCGTATGCCACTGAATCGATTTTCAAGCAAAGGGGAATGGCGATTTTAGGCCCTGAATGCACAACAAATTCGATACAGTAGAAAATTATAAAATATTCGTATTTCATTTTTCGTTCAATCCAGATATCTCTATATGTTAGAAATATTTTAATAATTATACAATACTAGTTAACCCGGTAAACTTCGTATCACCTTAGCAGATGACAGATCTCTTTGAATTACTCGGCTTTTCTCTACTATAAATGTATGTGTTATACATTAAAATTTTAAACCTTCTTATTGAATCTCTCTATCTATCGCTGAAAACAGCATTAAAATCTGTTGCGTAGTTTAAAAGATCTAGGCGTACAGACAGCGGGGGCGACTGTAAAAATAAAGATTAAAATGCATCTACAGTAGGAACTTAGGAGGTGAACCATTGCTATAAGTAAGTGATATTCTAAGTTGCCTGTGCAAAAAAATTATACTTAAAGTCGATAACTATTTTCGATGTCAAATGTGCACCTACTCAATTTTTAGATGATGTTCTCGTCATATAGGACAATAAAAAATAACATGGAGTAATAAAAAAAAAGAAATCTTTATATCTGTGCAATGTCTTCCTCAGTAATGGGTTGCACGTTGTATATTTATTACTCATGACATTATGTGAGCAATTCTTAATATATATTAGTAATATGAAGGACATAAATAACATGGTACCATAATGGTTAACTTATAATAAGTTTAATGATGTTATGAAAAATAAAAAATACATTAAAAATGATTCACCAAGTTTTTTTTTCTTTTACCAATCAAATACTGGTATTATCCGCTATTATTTTCACATTCGTTTATATGTGTGCGTTGTGGGCCTAAGTTAGTATGGCCATCTGCCATTCCCCTTTCACCTCCTGCTGATCCTTTAAATACATATGAAAGTAAGCATTTGTTTCTTTATATCATTATTTTAAAATTGAAAAACGACTCTGTTCCTCTTGCACAAATGATTTCAGCCACTCAGACTATGGATAATATATACCAATGGTTAAGCAAATTGATTGGTGCAATGAAACGACCAACACAAGTTATATGCGATGACTCAGTGGCTTTGATAGGTGCTATAGTGAACGCGTTCACAAAATTTACAACAACACGGCAATATTTAAAATCATTGTTGCGAAGTTTGGAATTGCAAGCACCCTGCAGTGCAAATCTAAAATGTTTTAAATATGTCAATATACGTGTTAAGCATTTTATGTATGATATTTATTGTATTTGAAATCGTGTACAAATTATACAACAGCTAAGGCAATTATCAAAAATTGAGTTGTTTTAGCACTTATAAATAAGATAGAAACTTAGCAGACGACAGCAAAGGTAAATGCGATGCAGTTAAAGCGGAATTAAAAGGGTTTGGAAATAAAGATGAGACATATATAAACGTTAATTTAACAGATGATGTACCTCAAAGTGACAATATAGTCAAAGAGGATTATTTAACTATAGAATGTAGAAATATAACAGGGTTTAATTAAATTGTTGATTTCGATGCAATATGCAGTTATTTAAGTGAAAGCACAGGATTTGAAAGTATCTACTATTTATCAAGATTTATAGAGAGCTTCTGCAAACTGGTAGTTCGATTACCACTATGGTCAAACGTTATATGTTAATCTTCAGTGCTCTTTAGAAAATACGCCAAGAAGTAGTAATGTAGAAAGCTACTTTAAAAATACAAAGATGCTTCTTTTGCGTAGTCGGAGTGGCACAGTAGATGATTTTATAATGCAACATACGGAATATTTATCAGGGGAAGTAAAGGTAGCCTTCTCCTTCAATATTTTGAACAGTGTAAAAAGAGACAATGTTGTTAAAGCTGATTCGAAAATTATTTCTGAGAAGACTATCGAAAAATATGACTTTACTAAAGAATCAGCGTTTACTAAAGCTCCTAAGCTTATACAAAACTGGCGGAATAAAATAGAGAATCAAAAACACATACCCTTGATTGATAAAGTAAAACTTAAAGTAAAACTGGCGGAATAAAATAGAGAATAAAAAACACATACCCTTGATTGATAAAGTAAATAAAATAGACTCTGCCGACTGGGAACATTTGTTCCTCTGGTATTAACAAAGTAGTGGTTAATAACCCTTGTGCGTTCGATGCCATACTCACTGCTTTGGTAGTAATTAGTACAGACTACGCTGGCATATCGACTTTTATAACTTCATTGAATAAACCGTTTTCTAAACTGGTTTGTACATTGTGACATAAATATGTTTCAGTTAACCCACTAAAAATGAGAACTGAAATTCTTAAAATTTATTACGAATCTTCCGTTCAAGGAAATAATTGAAGTGATTGATTGCAGTTGTAATGTAACTTTTGTGATAGAAAAAATAATGTACGATGAAATGTTCAGTGCTGTTGTGTCTAAAACTTGTTCTGTCCGTATAAAAAATGAATGTTGAACAGAAAATGTTGTATTCATCATTCAATTTACTTATATTATCGGACTATAGTATAAGTTCATTAAACAATTCAGCAATATCTATGGTTTTAGATGTAGCAATAACTGATTGTAAAGTTAGGGATTGCAGAAAAGTATATACAAGATATACTTTCGGACACGTTAGGGCAAGTATTTGTGTGATTTGCATTTTGTACTCAAGTCTTGAATGTTTATAAAAGTAGTAAGTTTGTTTAGCCGTTATTTTTATTTCATCTCGAGCGGGATTCAAACCCTCGTCTTCAATATACCGTGTTGATGCTTTAACCACTTGGCCACCGAGGTCTTACCAGCCCTGTATATTTGACAATTGGAATATAGCTGAGTTAGGTACCTTAATTTTTACTTTTTTATTTGTGTACATTACATTATTTCACTCAAGAGAAATAGCTGAAAAAGCATTTATAAATGTTAATTACAAGTGGCGTGGCTACAGAAAATTCTCCGCATCAACACTACATTAATTTATTATTTTCTTTTAAACTAAAAATAGTACATTCACAACAATTACACGTACGTCATTTTCGTCAGGCGTACATAAAAATGTGTTATATTATAATAATAAAAAAATGTGGTGGCGTGGCTACAGAGCATCACACACCGAACGAGTTAAGTCCATATTACTTGCTATATGCTGTACATGTCCCACATATTCTGAAACCGCACCACGAAAAACACATACGCTTTGTGGAAGCACTCTCATTCTCAAGTATAAAAATGTATGTGGCGCTTGCGACCAGAGTCAGTCAGTGTATAACTACAGACTGGCAATTAATGCCTTCGTTCTTAAGACCTTTGTATTTATACCACCAGAGATTATTAGGGCAGATAAAATGCGAAGAAATCATATATAAAGATGTATCACCGCCAATCTTCAGTGATCAATTTCAACGATTCATCGCAGTATTCGACCGTACCGGTTGACTGATTCTCTTGTGGAGAGGAGGGGCTAGCCCCCCTAGACAAATGCCACACGCTAACTTTTCTGCAGTTGTTCCACAGAAAAAATGTATGGAGATGACATTAGCTGCGGAAAAAATAGCGTGAGGTTGTCGCAAGCTATTATCATTTCCATATTTTTTTCTGAGGAACGACTGCGGAAAAGTTAGCGTGTGGCATTTGTCTAGGGGGCCTGGGCAGAAAATGTGCAGGAGGGATGACCGTTACTTCGAGCTTGCAGGAATGCGCGGGTAACGTCTATGCAGGTCCGAAATGAGCTTGAAGTCGTGCGAAGAGTGAGTGGGCGAGCTTACAGTTTGCAGAAGATTTGAAGAAGTTGGCATAGATAGATAAACAGTTTATTGTTGCTTCAATCACATACAAACATCCCAAATACTAATAAAAATTTCACAAACAGGTACACATATCAGTGTTTCTATAATGAGGTGCGTGTGTGTGTTGCAGCGGTACAAAAGGCCATAGCTCAGTGAGTTTTTGCCCATATAATATGGGCAAAACACTGATATTCTGCTACAACCCACGGAGGATATGATTGAAATTCCTGCAATCAATTTGCTCGGCACATAAATCAACAACATAATAAAACCGTATATACATAATTACCCAAAAATATAGATACATACAAAAATGGAAAAATGGTCAAACAGTTTGTTTTTGCTAGTATCACTGCACTGCAACCCCCGCCAACCCACACAGCCTATATTTTGAAATCCGTTACCAGGTAACCTTTAGGGATACCTATCCTTTGCTTTTCTAGAAGGAACAACTTTAGTTTATTTTTGAAACTATGTTTTGAGGTTATTTGTCTCAATGGTGGAGGTATGTTATTCCAACATTTGGTTGCCAGGTAACGAAAACGACCTGTGAAAGCCTCAGTCTTATGAGCATAGGTTCGTATGTACCGGCCAAAGCTCCAAAACTTAAACGACACCATCGTGTACATTGGTAAAACTTTGCACGCGAATATCGTCTTTGGGACATAAATCAATGGGGGTGGGTACTTTTCACTGATGAGAGTAGTACTCCTAAACCAGTTAAATGTAAGATAGGGAATATTGAGACACACAGGAGAACTATACAATACATTTATAATAATGTTTAAAATACGGTAGCATAATATGTGAGCGGCTCAGTCATGTTGTAGGGAGGGATAACTTTCGGAGCTCATACGGAGTAAGTGATGGTCGATGGAGGGAATGTGACTGCTGATAGGTAAATCAACGGAGATTACGATTTAAATATATGTAAATCAAGAATATTTTAGAAGAACACGTTGTGCCGTTTGCCCCTTTCAATGTTGATGGCTTTATTCTGACTCCTGCTCGGGCTCACATGCTCAATCAGTCCAAGCATATCTTAACCATGTGGGTATAACAGAGATGCAGTGGCCAGCAAGATCCCCGGATATGAATCTTATAGAGCATCTTTGGGGACTTGTTAAAGAGAAGCGATAAATCTGAAATGCCACTCTGCGTAAACTTCGCGTTACAAATTTAGAACTTCTGTTTGAAATATGCCCCAAAGTCACATATCTAGGGTTTTTTAATTCATTCGACATTTCATTGCGTTATCGAGATATATGTATTTCTAACCAAAACTGGGAAATGCGACCATTTTTGATTTCCAAAAAAGTTTTTTTTCATATGCGCTCCTCGTCGATATGAGTATTTTGACACCCCAACCAGTCACTCAGACCCACAACTTACGAACAAAGGCGATGTCGCACTTCCGTTGAAAATCTGGCCTTTACCGAAGCGACAAACAAAAAACATTTGTCATGATTTTCTAAAATTATAAGTCTACATTGTTACTAAGTTTAGACTAGGTATTTATCATCGTATCACTGTTTCATTAACTATATACCAACGATTTCATTACACAATTCTTAATCCATGGTGGAGGATAGGTAAGTAATAGAAAAAATATTGTTAGAAGTGGCTAGTTCATGATCTAAGCAACTGACAAGGATAAAAGGGGACAGATCACAGTCTCATATTCTAATTGCGGCAGCCGAAGTGGTGATACGATGATCAAACGCCAGCACAGAGCGTGACGGAGTGAACTCTTAACATATTTTCAATTCGAAAAGTATATTTCCATCAGTTTAATCAACCGAGATCCATTTCTATTTCTGGTATATATTAATGACCTCCCTCACCTTGTAAGACACGACCATGAGGTAGTCTTGTTTGCAGATGACACGTCTTTAGTATTTAAAGTTAAACGTGGACAAATTAATATTGACGAAGTAAACATTGCACTCTCCAAGGTCGTTCACTGGTTCGGCGCCAATAATTTGTTGTTAAATGAAAGTAAAACAAAATGCATTAGATTCACTATGCCAAATGTTCGATTAGTTAAAGCCAAAGTCAAGGTTAGGGATGAGGAAATAGAGCTGGCCAATCAAACTGTATTTCTGGGTATAACTTTAGATTCTAAGTTACAATGGAGTCCTCATATTGAATGCCTATCGAACAGACTCAGTTCTGCAGCATACGCCGTAAAAATGATTCGTCAAATAACAGATGTGAAAACTGCGCGGTTAGTCTATTTTAGCTACTTCCACAGTATTATGTCATAAGGGATACTACTGTGGGGAAATGCCACTGATATTGGCTGCATTTTTGTACTGCAGAAGAGGGCTGTGCGGGCGATCTATGGGATGGGCTCCCGAGAGTCTTTAAGAGAAAAATTCAAAGAAATTGATTTTTTGATTTTTTTTTATTCAGTAAAAATAGTGACTATCATAATTTAAATTTAAGAAATAAAGACAAGCTAGCAATGCCCACATATAGGCTCCATAAAATAAGCAACTCTTTTGCAGGTCACTGTATACGAATATACAACACGCTGCCATGTAACATGCATGACTTGTCAGTAAATAAATTTAAAATTTTAATTAAAGCTCAGTTAAGCAAAAAGGCTTATTACAGTGTTAAAGATTTTTTGAATGATAAGGCAGCGTGGCGGTAAAAGAAATGAATTGCTCGTTCTCTGAATAGTTTTGTAATATTCACAATTTGTAAGACATTTGGCGATTTTAAAAGAGTTTTGGCACATGAGTTTCTTGCCCGATTCTTCTCATGTTAGCCCCTACATTCGGAATCGGGTCGCTCTTAGCGATTACATGCGCGGCATCAACTCCGCGGATGTACGCACGCAAAATTGTAAAATGTGTAAAATTGACGATTTTAAGTGCCCGCAAGGGCCTATGAAATAAAGTACTTTTGATTTTGATTTTGAGATTCCTATTGATCATAATTGATGGTAAAAACTAATCTGGCTATCATTAAACCTTCACACTTCATTCGTGTCAAATATGATTATTGTACCGAACATCATTAATAAATGTTATAAACACATTGAAAACTAATATTTAAGTCCGCCAATAAATTGCACCGTTCCATATATCAGAAAGTTGAAAACTCCAGCTCCCGAGGAAATTACCAACTTATCTTCGCCGCAGCAGCTAACAGAGTACAGGAAATTGGCACATCATTTTAGCACTAGCAACTTTAACCAGCGCCATTTTAATTGGGTACATCTTTCGAATACATTCTAAATAGCACTTAGTCCTATTTAGTATCCAAAGATTAAAATTTTAGTGGTGGAGGCGATTCATTCGAAAACAATAACCCAGCCGGTATCATGTCTGTTCTTCTAGGCCTGTACTGGAAGAGCAGTCAAGAAATTCGATTAAACGACACCAATTTTAGAACAGGTGCCAACTATTTTTTGTTATCAATATGCCTGTAAATGCCTTTTTCCATTATCCCAGACATACGCCCACTGCTTGGTGTAAGTCTTCCACGAAAAGGGGGGATTGTGCCGTCTCCAACCACGCCAGCCTAGTGCGAGCTAGTGAGGTCTATTTTATCGAAACCAAAACCAGTAAGGTGTTGTTATACGTATCATAAACTCTTTACTTACCTTAGTAATTAATGTGAACTTCTTTATAGACAACCGGCCACTAATTCTTTCTTAGATTTAGAAGATTATTTATTACGTTTGATATGACAATTTAATGGTGTGATGAAAGAGGTAAGATAGCTAGTTCGTCAATTGTTGAGGAGTCCAGATGAAACTCGCTTCCATTTTTAGCCTTATCGCCATGACTATTAGGTGCGACGAAAGCCAAGGGCCTTGCCTAATCTCCGTTGTTGTGTGTGAAGAAACTAGTAGGTACTTTTATTATTTTCATATATAGTAACAAATTAATATTCCATAGCTATCAAATATTTTTTTACATCGTTTTTGTATTTTTATAGGTATAGAATGAATAAACAAATTATGGTTTTCAAATTCAATAGTATTCTGGTGGTTGTATTTATAACTAGCTGTGCCCGCGACTTCGTCCGCGTAGAATAGAAACTTTTGGCAGCATTTTGATTTTGGTAGGAATCTTTTAAAGATCTTGATAAAAATAGGTAGCCTATGTTATACCTTATATAATTAGCTATCTATTAGTTAAAGTCCCGTCAAAATCGGTCCAGCCGTTCCGGAGATTACGGGAACAAACAGACAGACAGACAAAAATTTTTTAAATGGTGTTTTTGTTATTGGTACCCGATATAAATTCATACCCATTTAGTAAAAACTCGTCATTTTGACATTACAAACAGACACTTCAATTTTATTTATTTGTATAGATTTCAGTCGGTGACATAAAAGTCCAAATAGGTACATGTTGTGGTGTTCAATGTTGTAGTAAATTCTGTAGGAAACTAAGCCAACTAGAGAGATGGAGAGACCATCTTTGTTTTATACTATTTATGAATGCAAAACGCAGCACGTACGGAGTTTAATTAATTCCCAACTTCCTACGGTATGGTTGCATGTAATATTGCAATTTGCATTTTATAACGTTCTCCGCAAAGTTGTGATTCGGGTTAACAAATTTTGAGACGAGTGTTGTATAAATTCCTGATTCAATCTTCTTTTGTTTTTGGTTAGTTTTGGAAAGCAGTTTAGGTGTTGATGCGGCCGTTCCTACCCGATCGTTGTGTGTAATGTCATTTTTTTAATATTCTGAACCACGTGCTTAACGCTTGTGTGAGAAAACCGTAGTGCGACTCATCATAGTTCGAAACACAAGTCATTTGTGCGACACACTCAGTTCGATAATACTCTAGCTAGTGCAATGCGACAAACGATTTTTCGCCAAAACCATGCAAATTGACAGATTATTGTACAACCTCATCGTTTTTAGCGTTCCGTACCCAAAAGGTAAAAACGGGACCCTATTACTAATACTCCGCTGTCCGTATGTCTGCCTGTTCGTCCATTTGTCTGTCAACAGGCTGTATCTCGTGAACCGTGATAGCTAGACAGTTGAAATTTTCACTGATGATGTATTAAGTAAAAACCGACTTAAAAAACACTGAAAACTTAAAAATGATATAAGAATAGGTACACACATCATTATGTGTATGTTACGCGATTACTCCGCCAATTGTAGACCAATTTTCAAAATTCTTTTTGTATTTGATAGTGTAACGGGATATAATAAAAGTAGACGTTGCAGATTCACACTGATTTAATTTCGATTTACAATCGGGCAGAGTTCCGTCTTAGAAACAGTAAAACAGAGAAGTGATCTAAATATGAGATAGCGCGGCATTTTATAGTTTCTCCGGTAGTAAGGCGCTAGCTTGGCTTGGCTCTGATTGGCTGGCTTGGGCTGGCTGGCACATGGCTGCACGTGCTTGGCTCTGATTGGCTGACTTGGGCTGGCTGGTACATGGCTGCACGTGCTTGGCTCTGATTGGCTGGCTTCGGCTGGCTTGCGATTGGCTGAGGCGGTGTGGCGCGTAACAGTCGGCCGTCCTGAAACAATCATTGCTCCCGCAATGGATAAACACGTGGTTAGCTTTCAAGTAGGTCAATGAGATCTTCGGTTTCAAGCTGGTCATCAGAGCTACTGGCACTGTATGATATAGGCTACTGTGATTCTGTGATAGGGCCTCAAGAGTCCGATGCAACCAGGCTAGTAAAGGCCTTGTAGCCTCGGAACCCCTTGATACTGAGGATTCTGTATATGTCATTACCCACACCTTAGTAATGATATATGGGCCAGAGTAAATATCATCAAGCTTAGTGCTCCCTCTTGTTACACTACTTGTGGGTGCTTGCCGCCAAAGAACTAAATCTCCCTTTCTGTAAATTAGACTACACTCGCGAGCAAAAGTTTGGAATCAGTTACTTGAAATTGGTTCCGCGTGATCTTGCTTACTAAATAAATTTTTAATAATCATAAAAATGACATCATGTTAAAGGTGCAACTGTCCACTTTAAATCGATATAAAATTAATTCATATCGAGCCCGTAATTGTGGAGTTATCCCGGATTAAGTGAAGAAGGTAGGAAAACAAGGAAATAGGGAAAAATAATGAATGAATAAAACAACAAAAATTATTAAATAAAATTTTATTTATCTTTAAAAATAAGTGTCAATATTTTGTGTTCCCTCCCCTCGCCCTAATAACTGCTCCAAGACGATTCTTCATAGACCTGATCAGCTTCTGAATTGATTCTTGTGGAATACCTTCCCACTCCTCAATCAACGCTGATTTCAGCTCATTCAGACATGAAGGAGCAGGAGTTCTGGAACGAACCTTCCTCTTCAGTTCAGCCCACACGTGCTCAATGGGATTCAAGTCAGGGCTGAGCGCTGGCCAGTCCAATGTGGCAATACCGACTTCTTCGAGGTATTCCGTTGTTACACGGGCAGTGTGACAACGAGCGTTATCGTGCATAAGGAGGAAGTCATCACCGATGTATCCCGCATAGGGAACGACATGTTCCAGGAGAATATCAGAAATGTACCGGTCCGAAGTTAGACCGCCTCCTCGTCCCCCGCCAGGCAAGAAAACAAGCTCGGTTTTACCATCGAAGGAAATGCCGGCCCACATTATACAAGAGCCGCCCCCATAAGCCACTGTTTCAGCGACACAGCACTGTGCAAATCGCTCCCCAGGCCGCCTGTAGACCCGTCCTCTTCTGTCGCTACCGTGCAAACACATCCTGCTTTCGTCGGAGAACAGGACTTGCCTCCATTGCTCAACCTCCCAATCAAGATGGGTGCGAGCAAACTGAAGGTGTGCTTGTCGGTGAGATGCCGTTTCGGGCATGTGGCAGGCCTTTTTGGAGTCAGATTCGCTTGCTTGAGTCGTCGACGAACTGTCCACTCGCTGGCTGCTACCCCACGAACATCTCGGAGCTCCTGTTGGACGTCGACACCAGTCAAATGCCGATTTCGGAGAGAGGTTGACACGATAAAACGGTCATCCCTCTCCGATGTGCACCGGCGGCGTCCAGATCTTGGTCTCGGGATAAAGCCACCAGTCTCCCGAAAGCGCTTATAAACTTTCGAAACACCGGATTGGCTTATGTGGAGCCGACGAGCGACAACCCGCTGGCTGAGCCCTTTTTGCAATAGGGCTACGATTTGTGCTGCTTCTATAGGTGTTGTCTCCATTGTCGTACAAGGTAAAGGGTCAAAAGTGGCGGAGATATGTACCGGTCAACGTGTGAAAGTCGACTGATAAAGAAAATCCGATAACAGGTGCTTTTATAGGGGGTCAATAGGTCGCAACTCGTGACGTATCAAACAATTGAAACACGTCTTTTTCGATACACCTTCACTTAATGCGGAATGGCTCCATAAATACTGGCTTGTTTTTAATGAATTTGGTATCAGTTTAAAAGTAAAGAGTTGAACCTTTAAAATGATGTCATTTTTACGATCATTAAAAAAGTATTAACTACTCATGATAACGCGCAACCAATTTCAAGTAACTGATTCCAAACTTTTGCTCGCGAGTGTAGTTTTCCTTTTTTTTTCGAAGTTACGCTTCCTCTTATGGCTTTCTAATTTTAATCGCGCACTAGATCTATTATTACGCCTGATTTCTACCGATTCATTATTACTTTCATAACATCAAATCATAGGGCTATACGACTATGTTGTACTTTCATTTACAGTATTATTAACACCCCAAATAATGTCAGGTAAGCTATTGGCCCAATTATTAGAAGTCTGGCTAGGATCAATCGCACGTAACGCATTCAGTAAGATCCGGTTCCACTTAACCATTGGCTCGTGGACATGCAACAGATGTCAAAATGTACTTAAATTGCTTGTCAGTTGAATTTTTTTTAAAATATCTGCTGGTAAAAGCTTTGCCATGATCACTGACAAGTTTATGAGGGTAACCAAACAAACTAAATATTTTTACAAGTGTTCTTATTGTTTTTTACTGAATTGACCGTGGGTGGGCTCAGCAATAACAAATTTAGAGAAATTATCCTACTTCCTGCTAATATTATATTATAAACGTGAAAGTGTGGATGTTTGGATATTTGGATGTTTGTTACTCAATCACTCAAAAACGGCTGAACAGATTTGGATGAAATTTGGCATGCATGTAGCCTTTGACATGGAAAAGAACGTGACATAGGCTACCTTTTATCCCGATTCCTTAAGTAGTTCCCGAGGGAAAATTAAAAATTGTTCAAAATTGAAGTCCACGCAGACGAAGTCGCGGGCAGAAGCTAGTCTGTAATAACCAACATATATTGATAACCTTTTGCTGTTCTACAAAAGGGGCATATGGTCGACATGAACCATGACCATGGGTTCTGTGGGTTTCGGATAGGGAACAATGTACCATTTACTCCCTCTTTATTAAATCTATACATTTTTGAAAGCCTACATGACTTAAATCATTGTGGTGTGTTGTAAGAAATAGGCTGTATGCACGTCATACCTTTGTCATAGTTTTTATAAATACTGTAGTGGGTTCCGATTGGTCTGTATCTGTAACATTTTTTTTTCTTTCAACGTTGTCTTGCTTGTGCTCTTATGTAAAATTAAAATCTTAATTCATCTTATAATATAAAGTGTAAAATGTAGTTTGATTTATAGAATTATAACACAAATTATAAAAGCAGTGTTTATTGGTATTTATTATTACTTATCATAGTCAAACATAAAAATAACAACCACAGGTTATGGGCCTAGGTCACCAACTCACCAGACCACCTGGCAAGAAAAACGTGAGTAAAAATGGCTAGCAAATATACGTCTATAGAATTGCTTACAAGAAATAATTACGACACTTGGAAAGTGCAGGCCGAAGCCGTACTTATAAAAGCAGGATTGTTT
Organism: Schoenobius gigantellus; assembly: GCA_963935595.1. Taxonomy (NCBI): domain Eukaryota; kingdom Metazoa; phylum Arthropoda; class Insecta; order Lepidoptera; family Crambidae; genus Schoenobius; species Schoenobius gigantellus. The sequence continues at coordinate 20,610,316 of OZ012543.1, forward strand.
GACTATGTACAAGGAATTGTTGAAAAACAAGAGGCAAACAAAGATGCCTTAGCGAAAGCAGAATTACTGTTGATAATTTCGCCAAGTGAATTAAGGTTAGTGAAAACTTGCAAAACAGCTAAAAACGTTTGGGAAACATTAAAGAATTCATATGAAAGTAGTGGACCCGCACGAAAGGCCACCTTACTCAAAAAATTACTCCACACTAAAATGTGTAATGGAGAAAATGTTAGAGACCATATAAATAATTTTATGGATCTTGTGGATAAGCTGAGTAATATGAATGTAGATATAAATTGTGATTTACTTACAATAATGATGTTGTACAGTCTGCCTGACGCATATGAAAACTTCAGAGTGGCAATCGAGTCTAGGGACAGATTACCAACACTGGAAGAATTAAAAACAAAAATAATAGAAGAAAGTGAAGCAAGGAACAGAGATGAATATATAGACACCAAAAATGAAGCATATTTCAGCACTAAAAATAGAAACAAAAATAGAAACTTTATGAATAAAATAAAGTGTGAAAATTGTCATAAAATTGGTCACAAATCTTCAGATTGTTGGCACAAAAATAAAATTACACAAAACAAGAAAAACATTGTTAAAACTTCAGCAAAATGTGAAAACTGTAACAAAGAAGGCCATAAAACATCTGACTGCTGGTTAAGGAAAAAGTCTGACCGCAACCTTTATGCAAAGGAGTCGTGTCTCCAAACCAGTGAAAACTCCAAAAATAAATGGTGCCTTGACAGTGGTTGCACTTCACATATGTGTAATGATCAAAAATTATTTAGTAACATGACTGATTATAATAATACTCTTCAACTCGCATCAAATCAAAAGGAAATAATAAAAGGAAAAGGACAAGTAAAAATAAAAATTGGGAATGAAAATATAAACTTGAACGACACACTGTATGTACCGAACTTGTCGACTAATCTGGTATCTGTTGCTAAAGCTACACAAAATGGATATAAAGTCACCTTTTACAGTAATTATGCTATAATGACGAATGAAAAAGGTGAACAAATACTAAAAGCAGTAAAAGAAAATGGCTTATATTATATTCAAAGTAAATATGAACAATTGTACTTGATTAGAGAGATTGATAATTGGCATCAAAAATTATGCCATATAAATGAAAGCGATTTAAAGCAAGCATATAAATATCAAACAGTGAGAGGATTAAGCTTTAATGAGAATGAAAAATTACAAGAATGTGAAACATGCATAAAAGGCAAAATGACAAACTTACCATTTCCTAACGAAAGATATGAAGATTGTAAAGCCAAAAATAACCTACAAATAGTTCATTCGGACTTGTGTGGTCCTATGCCTATAGCAAGCAAAGCTGGTCATAAATACTTCATTACCTTTATTGATGAGTATAGCCGTTACTGCAGAGTCTATTTTCTGAAAAATAAAAATGAGGTATTAGAGAAATTCATAGAATATAAAAATGAGATGGAAAGATTTTCAGGACAAAAAATAAAAGTATTACAAACAGATAATGGGAGAGAGTATTGCAATCATGATTTTGATACTTACTTGAAACAACAAGGTATAGCAAGAAGATTATCAGCTCCGTACACGCCACAGCATAATGGCATTTCTGAAAGAAAAAATAGAACACTTATAGAAAAAGCTCGCTGTATGTTAATTGAATCAAATTTACCTGAATACTATTGGGCTGAAGCAATACACACAGCAAATTATGTAACAAATAGAATACCTACCAGAGCTACAAATAAAACACCATTTGAGAGATGGGTTGGATACAAACCATCAGTGAAGCATTTTCATATTTTTGGTTCCATAGGCTTTATTTTGAAGAAAAAATATAAAGGAAAGTTTACAAGTAAAGCTGAAAAGGGAATTTTTATGAAATATTCAGAATACTCAAAGGCATATAGAATTTGGAATCCCATATCAAAGAAAATTATAATTAGCAGAGATGTTAGAATAATCAATGAAAAATATTATAACAATAAAAATATAGAAAACAATGATGTACAAATGAATAGCGGAAAGCAAATACTATCTATTCAGAGTCTTCCTTTTCAGGATTCTTCTTTTCAGGAAATGAACAATCAAAATAAAACTGATAATTTAAATGAAAGTTACAATGAAGTAGAAATTCAAAATGAAAATTTACCTGTTACTGAAGAATGCAATTCGGAGAACTTACCCATTACACAAGATGAGACCTTAGATATCCAAAACTCACCTGAAATTATTGAGACAGATATTGTTAATGAAGAACAACAAAAACCTGTAATAAGACGTAGCACAAGACGAACGAACCAACCACAATGGACTTATGATTATGACATGTCGAACTTATGTAATGAGATAATACCCGATAAATCATGGGAACAAGCAATTAAAGCTGAAATCATAGCTCATTTAAAAAATGATACTTGGACAGTTATAGCCAAAAATAAGAATTTTAATATTATTACCTGCAAAATAGTTTTAAGAGAAAAAGTTGACGGTAACGGAACAAAGAAAAAGGCAAGGTTGGTTGCAAGAGGCTTCGACCAACATCAGGGCATAGACTATATAGAGACATTCGCACCCGTAGCAAAGCTAAGTTCCATAAGAAGTATGATAGCCAAAGCAGTACAACAAGATTTAAAAATAAGACAATTAGATGTAACGACAGCATTTTTGAATGGTGATATTACCGAAGATATTTACATGGAAAAGCCAAATAACTTAGAAAAATATTTATGTGATATAATGTTACAAGAAAATTATGAAAAATTAATACTAAAGGCTAGAATCATGCTTGAAAAATTAAGACACTCACAAGGAGAAACAGTTTGTAAATTAAATAAAGCAATTTACGGCTTAAAACAAGCAGGAAGGCAATGGTTTACAAAACTAGACTTGAAATTAAAAGAAATGAAATTTAATCCAACTACAGCAGATCCATGTATATATATAAATAGGAAAGGAGGAGATGAAGGTATAATATGTATATATGTTGACGATATACTAATAATACATAAAAATGTCAATATGATAGAAGAATTGAAATCTAAGTTAATGAATAGCTTTGAAATGAGAGACATGGGAATACTGAAGCATTGCTTGGGAATAGAGTTCACATGCAAAAAAGATAGCATATATATGAGTCAGAAGAAATATATAAATGATATTCTTGATAAATATAACATGCAAAACGTAAAACCAGCCTCAACACCAATGGAAACATCTTTGAAATTAGATAAGAAAGAGGAAGTAGAGAACTTACCTTACAGAAACCTCATAGGAGCATTGATGTATTTATCTGTTGCCACCAGACCGGATATTAGTTATGCCGTAAGCTATCTTAGTCAGTTTAACAACTGCTATGGAAAAGAACATTTTGCAGCGGCTAAAAGAATTCTTAGGCATTTAAAAGGCACAGTAAACTTGGAGCTTACATTCTACAAGCATGAAAATGATATGCTAAATGGATACTCTGATGCAGATTGGGCATCATGCATGCTAGATCGCAAATCTTACAGTGGATTGTGTTTTAGAAAAAATGGTGGTTGCATCAGCTGGGCAGCTAAGAAGCAAAATGCAGTAGCACTATCAACGGCAGAAGCCGAATATGCAGCATTGACTGAGTGTGCCAAAGAGGCTATCCACCTTATGAGACTACAGACTGAAACTGGAAGTACACAAGAAAAGATTACTATTTTTACAGACAATCAAGCTGCACAGAAATTGTCAATTAATCCAATTGTAACTTCGAAGTCCAAACATATCGATATTAAATTACACTACATAAGAGAAGTAGTACAAAAAGGATTGGTGGAAATAAAATATACACCAACAGAATATATGATTGCAGACATATTCACGAAATCTCTACCGAAACCAAAGTTTGTAAATCTGCGTGAAAAGCTAGGACTTTTATAAATGTTTTGTATTATTTTTTTGTCAAAGATATTCCGTGAGGAGGAGTGTTGTAAGAAATAGGCTGTATGCACGTCATACCTTTGTCATAGTTTTTATAAATATTGTAGTGGGTTCCGATTGGTCTGTATCTGTAACATTTTTTTTCTTTCAACGTTGTCTTGCTTGTGCTCTTATGTAAAATTAAAATCTTAATTCATCTTATAATATAAAGTGTAAAATGTAGTTTGATTTATAGAAATAAAACACAAATTATAAAAGCAGTGTTTATTGGTATTTATTATTACTTATCATAGTCAAACATAAAAATAACAACCACATGGTGCATCTGAACTAGTCTATCTGATCAATGCAGACACCACGAGGCGATTACCATACAATGTCTTCCTATAGAGTCTATCATCTGAGAGCACATAGTTGTTATTTATATCAGGGGCAGTTGAGCTATCTCTTAAACTGAACAATGATACGCCTTAACTTGTCATCCTGGTGCTGGACTGTATAGAACCCGTCTGACACTTCAAGGCGGCTGACATTAATAGCATCGACGGGATTTCTACTCAACGTGTCTACGTGTTAAATTTTTCCCCAGGCCATATTGTACACTCATGTCAAAATCTTGTATTGACAGCCATTGACACCTAGCAATACGTGGGATAATGTCACGTTTAGTAAGGGTGGCGCGAACGGCAGTACAGTCAGTTACCACTTTAACATGTATCCCTACTATAATACACTCTAAACCTACACATAGATTCTACTACGGCAAGCGTTTCAAGCTCGTAACTGTGGTATATACTTTCTTCTTTACTCGTTGCCCTACTGAAATACATGACAGGCCTAAGGGAATTATCAGTTTGTTTTTGTAAAAAAAATACCTGCGATACCGGATTTGCATGCATCGGTGTGAATCTCAGTTGGTAATACAGGGTCATATAAAGCCAGTATTGGCCTTGTACACAAACACAGTTTTAATTGTTGAAAACTATCGACTTGTTCAGTGCCCCATTTCCATAACTGCGTTTTTCTTTGTTAAATCTGTTAAAGGGCGAGCAATTAAATTGCGAAACTTTTAATAAATTTACGGAAATAACTACATAGCCCTATAAATTGACGTATTTCATGAACACTACTAGGGGTAGGAAACTGTGACACTGCTAACAATTTTGATTCACCTGGTTGAATGCCATTCGAAGGTATCTCATGTCCTAAGTATGTAATTTTGTTTTATAAAAATGAACACTTACTCACATTTCACTTTAAATTTTCCGATCTTCATTTATGAAGAACTTTTTGTAAAATATCTAAACCTGACTGAACATCAAAAGAGGGTAGCAACAAATTGTCTAAGAATGCTAAAATTTCATATTTATCGGGAAAGTCATTGTGGGTTTTTGAACTACCGCCTTTTGTGATTGGAATTTCGTATTGAATCTACAACCTTATTCATTATTCGTATAACAACAGACGGTGCGTTATCTAAGCCAAACGGAACACGCGTATATTCAAATACCTACCAATGTGGCGTTATAAAGGCTGTTTTGTGGTTATCTGCAGGGTCGATTTTGACCTGATGGTAACTTTGTGCCAAATTAAGACTCGTAAAGAAATTCTTAACGGCTAATTTGGAGACCTAATCATCGATATTAGGCAAGGGTCAACACAAAGTCTACTATCGCCGTTCTTTTTTTTTACGAATTACGGGAGAAGCAAAACATGATTCAGATTCTTGAACTATACCTGCGTCTAGCAATTCGGACACTTTGGATCTAAGTACTGACTGTGCGACAAGCTGTAAGGTTGAAAGTATATAGGCTGTTCACTTGTTAACTTTATTTTTATGTTTAATAAATCTGTACATCCTAAGTCTTGTGTTTTACTCGCAAAATAGTCAGGGAAATTGATTAGTAAAGCAATCAAATAATCATAATCGGTTTTTATTCAATAGATCTGAACTGATTTCCTCTATGTTTGATGCCCCGATTGTGCTAATATTGGCTTGGCTAGTGTGCAATAGATTATTTTGGCTACAAAGATAGTGCAATAAAATAATGTGGGCTAACCTGAACCTCCGAAGGCGGTGTAGTAGTGCAGCTGGTGGCTCTGCTCAGCACTTTGCCCTGCTTCTTGCTAACGAGGCAGACATTTTTTTTGTTTCCTTGTCGGCTGACGACATCTTTACTTGACGGGCTTGTTCCAATCCAAATTGACGATGGCTGGTAGTCATCCATCACACATAGGAAGCCTTCGTATAATTTTTCGGGTCGCTCGCAATGATATGCTCTCGCATTCGCTTGTGCTGGTGGTGGTAGACCGCGAATGATGCATGAGACAACTGCGCTGTCTGACAACTTACACCGAAAACACATGGCGACTTTGTCCTGATAATATTTGGTCATCGAATCCATATTTGCGATGTCTGGGAAATGCACGTATCAATATTTGCTTCCAGTCTTTCCAAGAGTAATCGTATTCATCCAGCCGTTTGTACCATCTTCTTGCTTGACCTCCTTAATCTATCTTGCAGATGAAACGACTTCGTGTTTTCGCACCATCCATATGAATTTCGCCAAGTTGATCTTTTTTTTTTGAGCCATGCTGTCGCAGTAGTACCTACACTCTTCGCTATCCGGGTCGAACTCGGGGATTAGCAAGGCTGCACGGGGTTCTTTGTTGTAGTGACGGAGGGTATTTCGTAATTTAAAGAACTCATGGCCTTTTGTACCTCTGATTTCAAAAGCTTGCGTAGGATTTTTCGAGCTGAAGGCGAGGCTGGTGGCGAAATTTTGTCTTCGTTTTCACTAGTTGTCTCGGATGAATCTTCACGCGGAGATTTGCCCCATTCGTGCGGACGGACCAGGCGGCCTACACTCGACGCATTGACGTAACTACGTTTTAGGGTTTTTTTTTATATTTATCCCACTTCTGATATGTAACGGGATATAATAAAAGTAGACGTTGCATATTCACACTGATTTAATTTCGATTTACAATCGGGCAGAGTTCCGTCTTAGAAACAGTAAAATAGAGAAGTGATCTAAATATGAGATAGCGCGGCATTTTATAGTTTCTCCGGTAGTAAGGCGCTACCTTGGCTTGGCTCTGATTGGCTGGCTTGGGCTGGCTGGCACATGGCTGCACGTGCTTGGCTCTGATTGGCTGGCTTGGGCTGGCTGGTACATGGCTGCACGTGCTTGGCTCTGATTGGCTGGCTTCGGCTGGCTTGCGATTGGCTGAGGCGGTGTGGCGCGTAACAATAGAGTATACTCCTAGGGTGGTCTCAAGGTCACCAAAGTCAGGATCTGATGATGGAATCCCATGAAAATCAAGGAAAATGCCAATTTAATACCAGCTTTAATACCAGGTTTATTTCACTAAAAAGATTTCATTCACTAAAAAGTTAAAAATAAAAAATATTAACAAAAAATAAAAACCGACTTCAAAAACACTGAAAAATTAAAAATAATATAAGAATACATACATTACATTACTATATTGAAGTTGGTGCCAAACAAAGATCTTCTAGAAAGTTTTAAAATTTAGCACCGACTTCAATATAGAAATGTAATATTGTTTGTACAGTCATATTAGCCAGTATCAGTACATTAAGGTACAGTCAAATAAAAAGGGAACATTTTTTTAATAAAATCTAAACAGTCGTAAGAACTACTCTAATTCGTCTTCCTAGTTGTCATTACCTTCAATTTCAATTTCAATTTATTTGCATTCCAAAATGTTACATAGATGGTTAATATTATAATTTTATTATTGACACAATTTTGGACCCTGTTGGGCACAGCAATATAGAAGAGAGGATAACGTCATAATAGTTCTTTCTTTTTTTTTTCTTTTTTAAAATAGTATACATGTGTTAATAAAATAGTTATTAGGACAATCGATTTGAATTGATCATTAACGCTTTTACTATTCTCGTATATGAATTAATATAAGTCATTGAAATGTTTACTGATTTATTGTTGTAAATCACAATTATTGCACTGAATATTATTTATATTTTATTATTAATTTCGTCATTGAATTTTAATTTGTCGGTTTAACTCTTTGTTTTTTTTTTTATTGCTGAAAGTTGGCAAACAAGCAAACTGCCCACCTGATGGTAAGTGGTAACAGTCGCCTATAATACATGTAGCTCCTGTGAGATTCGCAGCAAAACTGCAACCCCCACAAGAACCACAGTGTACGTTGCCAACTTGTGACACCAGATGTAAAGTCACAGTACCCAGTAATTTCACTGCCATATCTTACTCTTTAAACCGGAACACAGCAATGCAAGCACTGCTGCTTTGCGGCAGAAATAGGTAAGACGGAGGTACCTAAGCAGACGACCCTAGTACAGAGTCTCCCTCCAGTAAATTTGTTTGTTGTGTAAATATTCATTTATTGTATTTTTATTAATATTTTGTATTATGTAATTGCATCATAAATTATTATATTGTTTTATTATTATATATTATAATTTTTGTACTGATATTATGTATGTTTTTTTTAATTAATAGTATCATATAAATATAATTATTACACTAAATATTATCTATATATTTTTTTTAATATTCTCATTGAATTTTAATTTAACGATTTAATTCTTTGGTGAGTAAATATCAATTTCTTGTATATTGTAAATAATTATATTGTTTTATTATTATACATTGTAAATAATGTACTTACTAAATTTTATTTATATTAATTTGAATACTAAGTATTTATATTAAAGTTGTATTATATACCTAAATTAATATTATTGTCCTTAAAATTTAAATTGTATATTGCTTTAATTCTTTGTCGTGTAAGTATTCATTTATTGTGTAGTAATTTTTATTTAATAATAAGTTCTTTAAATATGTTTTAAACTTGTTAAAATTATTCTCATTTTTAATTTGTTCTGGTAAGTTATTATAAATTTTAATTGACATTATATAAGGACTAGACGAGTGTTGGCGTAATCTTGAAATGGGTAACATTAAAATATTTTTATTTCGCATGGAATGTTTTAATGGTGCATCCTTGCGCATAGTGTATAATTCCGGTTGTTGGCGGACAAATTTGCATATTTCCATTATACACGGTAAGGTAAGGATTTTGTATTTTTTAAAAAGAGGTTTGCAGCTTTCAGAATTCTGTAAATTATCCAATATTCTTATTAACTTTTTTTGTGATATCAGCACAGTAGGCGAGTCGGTACTATTTCCTCAGAGGATTACTCCGTACTTCAGCCATGAGTAAGCATAAGCATAATACATGACTAATGCAGTTTGAATGTTCGTGGTTCTTTTAATTTCTCTGAAAGCATATGTAAAACTGGCGATTTTTGATCTGATTTTTTTGACATGTTGCTTCCATTTAATATGTTTATCTAGAGTAAGTCCGAGAAGATTAAATTCCTCGACAATATCTATATTGTTGCCTTTATATTGGAAATCGTAGTTTAGGGATTTCTTTTGATGTGGGTGAAAGGTTATGAGTTTTGTTTTATTAAAATTAATCCTGAGATTGTGGTCGTTCATCCACTCTGTTGCTTTATCAAATATGTCTTTGAGATGGTAACTAAGATTACTACAATTCTCGGCTCTTGTAAGAATAGATACATCATCCGCGAACAGGACGCACTCTTCCCCTATCAGGCAGGTCATTTATGTAGATCAGAAAGAGCAAACATCCCAGGACGCTACCCTGTGGGATAGATGCGTTAACTATCACACTATCTGGTCTTATATTTTTAATTTCACAAGTTTCAGTATTATAACTCTCCAACTCAACCAACTGTTTCCTATTACTGAGGTATGATCTAAACCATCTATGTGCCTCGCCGCGGATCCCTACTCCGTAAAGCTTTTCTAGCAGAATATTATGCTGTACCATATCATATGCCTTTGTCATGTCTAGGAATAATCCTATCGCATATTTCTTTTCGTCAATTATATTATGTACACTTTGCATATATTTATATACCGCTAAGGTGGTTGACCGCCTTTTTCGAAAACCGTTCTGATTGTCATCAAATATTTTGAAGTGTTCGCAATATTTGTATTCACGATTACACATGGCTTTTTCAAAGATTTTCGATGCGGTTGGAAGTAGAGCTAGCTATAGGGCGATAATTATTCGGGTCCGTTTTTGCATTCTTTTTGTGAATTGGTTTTATTAACGTTATTTTTAACAAGTCCGGAAACATACCCTCCTCAAAGGATTGGTTAATTAGTAAGCTAAAGGGTAAGGCTAGCTCATTAGCACATTGTCTTATTCAAAATGGTGGTACTTCATCTATTCCATGACTACTTTTATTCTTAAGATTTTTTATTATTTTATGGGCCTCTGCAGTGTCTACTGGTTTAATATACATGGAGTTTACTGAAGGGTTCCGTATTTGCCGACCGCTGGGGGATGCGACAGTTGGGTCAGGCTTCCCTATTGATGAAAAGAATCGGTTAAATATGTTTGCTTCTCTATATGAGTCAGAGACTAGGCCGTTGTCTAATTGCAGTTTTATGTTATTTTTCTTTTTTTGTTTAATTTTGTTTGATCGTTCATGAATGACTCTCCACATAGTTTTTACTCTGTTGTTTGATTTGTTAATTTTATTTATGTATTGTATTCTTTTTGCTATGTTTACTGTTTTCTTAAGTACTTTTTCATATTTTTTGTAATACTGAGATAATATTTAATTATTTACTTTCATGGTTAACATTTTCAGTAGCCTTTTATTTTTACAGGAACGTTTAATGCCTTTTGTAAGCCAGTATTTTTTACATTGTGGCTTTAGCTTTATTTTTTTCTTTGGAAAATATTGATTAAAACTTGTTTGTAAAATATTGTGAAACATTTCATAATTTTCGTTTGTATTTTTTTCAGGTGTTAAAACATTATACCAGTCAATGCTACTTAAAATCGATTTAAACTTTATTATGTCTAATTTATTATAATTCCTTTTTTCTAATGTCCAAATATGTTGTTTTCTTTTTTTAGGTATATTAATATGTATTATAGTTCCGAAATGGTCGGAAAATCCAAATTCTTCCACAGTAGGTAGTGTAAAATTGCATATTATAAGAATTAGCAAATATTAAATCTAAGCAAGTTGAAGCTGACTTGGTGATGTGTGTTGGTTGATTTATATATTGAGTAAGATTATATTCGGACATTAAGTCTAAAAATGTATTTGTTTTTATATTATCATTTAAAATGTTAATGTTAAAATCTCCTCCCATCACTATATCACACATATAAAATTTTTTACTTACATAATCTAGTACTTGTTTCAACTGGCTATAAAATACGTTTTCCTCCCTTCCATTCCAATACATTGTAATTATTATTAAATTTTCCTGTAAAAGTTTTGTTGCACAAGCCTCAAAAACGTGTTCTACTGACATATTTGTAACCTCTTCCAAATGAATTGAGTCAACTTCTTCTCGCAGTAGTATGCAGACGCCTCCACCCATTCTGATTTTTCGGAAATAAGAAGCTGCTATTTTGTAGTTTTCAAATTGGATTAATTCTAGTTTGTCTTGTGTTAACCAGGATTCAGACATGCATATGGCTTGATATATGGGATTCTCGTCAATAAACTCTGCCAAAAGGTGCTGTTTATTATATACACTTTGGAAATTTTGGTATAATATTTTAAAATCATACTCTGTTTCTACGAAAGGAATTGTTGCTTGTATTTTCACTATAGCTTAGTCCTGAAGCTTCCGCATCATCTTCCTGGATTTCTATGCACTTACTTTCTCTTTCTTCGATGTTCGCTTGCGATAGGTTTTGAGTCTCATTTTGCATTACATATTGTTTACCATCTACCTATGTATAATTTGTTGCTACGTAATACCTTAAATAGTCCTATCATAACAGAGGAACCCACAGGAGTCTGAGGACCGGAAGGCATAAACCATGATATGAAGAGGTTTTCTCTTGGCGATCGCGACCCGTAATCACACTCTTTATGCATTAGAGTGAAAAACCTCTTTATAGACTCTGCTATCTTGGTACCTGGAACCCAAAAATTCATTTAAGTCTGTCAAAAACTATATTTTATTTTATATTAACTCAAGTCGTATGAAGTCTGTTAATACCTCAGAAGAATAACTAAAGCATATGGTTCTGAGGTGAAAAGGTTTACAGTAGGTTACATTATATTAGTTAACACGTTTTTGTAGCTGACTGTTTATATAAATAAGTAAGATTTTTACGATCGAGCAAGTTGACGTCAAAAAAAAATTAGTAAAATCGGAAGGTCCTAACTCGCGCGCAGTCGCCTGTTTTACACTCGCCAGTTGACGAATATATCCCAAATCCACAGATAGACAGTGAATTGAAACCGGACGTAAGAGAACAGTGAATAAATGTGTAATTACGCAGATATACGCTGCTGAGATTAGTCGCCGAGACAGAATTTGACTCATACGTGTAGCACTGAAGCACGACCATTACCGTGACTGAAGCGACTCTTGAGAATTTAAACTTCTGTTGCTACAGGTGCTAATTAAGTTAGTTTAGTTGATTGCCTTCTTAAAACAAGACCCCAGGTAATGGATTGGCGGGAGCAGGTTGTGGCAGCATTGTGGATCCCGCAAAATCTTATTCGTAACTCAATTCAAGCCCCCAATTTACTATTTGTCCTACTCCTACACTGTTGACCGGAGACGGTCTTTACAGATTCACCTTAAGTATGTAAGATGGTAAAAATTTTGGTGGGTCCTCATGCCTTGTCGGCGAATTGATCCTGGTGGATTTCTAGCAAATTACCTCGAGGGTGTCCCACTGCTCGAGTCATCAGGCCGTTCAAGCCGGGCAGGGAAGAGTTGAGGATTTAATCATTAATATTTCAGTTCGAAGATTGCACCAATGAGCCATCGTGCTATTCAATGTCAAAGTGTATTAAAGTGTTTAAAAAGAGCATTTTTATTAAGACTGTAAACTTTTTTAATAATGTGATAAACAATTTTGTGAAACTCCACGCAGCTTTATTTCAATTATAACAATGAATATTTAAGCCAGCCCATTTCGTCGCTCCAAAAAGGCTGTATACTCAACCACTCAGGCCACTGCAAGCAGCAAAGCCACCTAATCTGAGGAGCTAAGCCAACTTTATGCGCTGCTCATATTGACGAAGTACTAGGGTCGCATAGCTTAAAGGAGTCTCAATTCGCAACCCCGCCCGTATCTTATCATCCCTCGACTGTTTAGTAGCTACCGTTGCGTCGGCGTGGTTGCACGCTTGTTCGCTCCGCGAGAACTTGCGACATCGTACCACGTGTTTGCGAAAAGAAAAGTGCCGGTTCTTAGTAAAATGTGATGTGACTGTAGTGGTGTTGATGATGTGAATAGAAAAAAGTGAAGTTTTAACTTTTGAAAATGGTAGTTCTACTGCTGTTGGGCATGTTTGTTGGTAAGTTGTGTTGCATTTAATTCTATAGAATTAAAAAAAGCTTTTAAATTTTGTATAGATTTTTAAGCTCAAAAACATAAAAAAACCATTTAACATGATAACTAAACATATTGTAACGTCTGTCTTTATTCATTCTTATCAACGTTCATTTTATTTAAAAAAGTAATTACGAAGAAATTATTTCTTTTGAGTGCTAATTTATTCGGAACTTAACGCCTTCACAAGCTGTTTTTAAAACTTTCTTGATTATGCTAAATTGTATTATTACAAGCAACATTTGAAAATGCATTAGTTTTTCATTATATTTTATATGTCGCATTTGGGTCAGTGTATAAAATTATAATTTTGATCAGTGAGGATAATTAAAATTTGTTAATTAACGTCTAACATAAAAGTCGATTTCTACAACGATATTAGGTAATTCATTAACTGTCATTAGCATTTGGATAATGAACTACTTTTTGTATTTAATTGAATTAAACTTATTTATTTGAATATGTTCTCAAATTCGTCTTTTGTATGTGATATTATCGTCCATTATGGACCAAATAATTGTTAGACAAATCAAAATCTAGGAGAAAATACAATTTAATTAAAAATTAAATAGTGATATGTAGTTTTTTATAATATTTATATATTTTTATTTACGTTGTTTAAGTACAACGTTACAGTATGTCTATCTGTTTGCATCAAAAATGTTTTCTCATGCTACTAAATTGACGATAAAAGCCACAATACCTATTCTCCATTACTGAGGTATTATAAAATAATTATATTTATTGAGATTTATGGTCAGAATCTCAAAGGCTCATTTAAATTTATTTTAGAAAGCAGTACCTAATTAAAAAAAGACAATATGACCAAGTTGGATTCGAACCGTCATGCTGAGGGTTCCGTTCAAACTTGATTTTTTATGTAACTAACACAGTCAACTCATAAGTTGACAGTGTCTCATTTTTCTGATGTACTCTGACATTATATTCATGAGAATTTTCATCATTTGACGTTAGCGAGAAGTACAGTCAAAGAATTTGAGCGTGTAGTAGGTTGATGATTACTTTGGTATTTAGTCGTATAATACCAAAACACGCACTACCGATATTTTGACAGTTTGTTGGATTCCATAGCGCTCATTTGTTTTATATGACAGAATCAGTTGTACATTTTGATACACGTGCGGAAATTATTTCATTTCTTCATGAGTCCGCGGCGCGGGTCAATAAAAGGGGCGAGTGGAAATGACAATTCCGCATGTGTATCGAACGACGTTTTTTAATACATTTGCGAAAAAAATAAAACAACAAAAGGAAATCAATGAAAACCAGTTTAATACTTGGACAAGTAATAATGTAATTTAGTGGGAGTAAAGTTTCTTTTTTTAGAGGATATGACTGGGCAACGGTTTTCTTACATTCAGCCAATTCAATGACAATAATTTATCTAAATTCAAGATAATTTTAATTGCGTTATTTATTTATTATACCTTTAAAAATATTTTTAATTTGATTTATGTATCGTATTAAAAGTATTAACGCTGTAAAATAACTAGTCATTTAATACAAACATTTTGTACAGAAAACTTTTTGATTAATATGTATTTGGAGGTTATACATGCAGAAAGAAAACAAAAAGCACGATTTCGGAAAAAAATAACTTTCCGCGCGTTAAACACACTTACCATGTGTGTCTACTTTTTAAGCAAATGTATTAAAAATATTTTACAAAAAATAAAAAACACTTCTGTGAAATTCATCAGTGTCAGTCAATTAAAATCAGTGCCAAACGACGATCTCCTAGAAAGTTTTAAAATTTGGCACCGACTTCAATATAGAAGTGTGATGTTGTCCGTACCTATTCTTATATTATTTTTAACTTTTCAGTGGTTTTTGAAGTCGGTTTTTATTTTTTGTAAAATATTTTTAAAATTTTATCTTTTTAGTGAATTTGCTGCTTTTAAATCCTCTTTATCCGTTCCTCTTAGTCCTTTAGGGTTTCCCTCGATTTTCGTGGGATCCCATCATCAGATCCTGACTTTGGTGACGTTGGGCATACCCCAGGAGTATACTCTATCGAATACAAAAATAATGTTGAAAATCGGTCAACAATTGGCGGAGTAATCGCGAAACATAGACACAAAACACGTTGGATACACCTAAAAATGTAAGGGTTTTCCTCTATTTTTATGGGATCCCATCATCAGATCCTAACTTTGATGACTGTGGGACCACCCTAGGAGTATACTCTATCGGATACAAAAAGAATTTTGAAAATCGGTTTACAATTGGCGGCGTAAGCGCGTAACATACACACAAAAAAAACATACACATCGAATTGAGAACCTTCTCCTTTTTTATGCGGAAGTCGGTTAAAAATAGAGCAACTAATACCATTACCCAGGCAGAGAACAGTGAACTACGTTTGTACGGAAAAATGGCCTGTATGATTTTCTCTTTACGCGATTGTAATACAAGCCTATCCATTAACTGGGACACCGATCTTGCTAAGTTTAGAGCCATCCCGCTCTCAGCGCGGTTTTAATATTGTTTTAAACGATCATGGTTAGGCCCAGCCCGGGCATTCGTTTCAAACGTAGAACTACTACTGGATTGCTAATAAAATAAAATAAAAATCTTATGAACTAAGCATGAAATAAAACCCAGAACCTTGAGACCAACTTGTTGACCAACTAACGAACGAACGAACGAGACGAACACGACAGATTTGTATTCGTTAAACTACTCGTAATAACAACAGACTTTGTTATCATACCTCATTTTACAAAAGAAGGGCAAATTTGCTGTTTACTTTTTAAAATATACAGAACATACGACCTTATTACATTTTTGACGTTTAGCGCCAGCTGACTCGTATTAAGTAACATTTCGAAGAAGAAGACAAAAACTAAATTACATTTTAGATTAAGATGAAATTATAAAACTAATTAAAAGAATTATTGATTAGCATGTAGGTTCTTATAATTTACTTCTAGACCAAATAAAAAATCAAAATACTTTTTATGTATGCTTTATTATCTTGGAGTCGAAAAATATTTCTAAAGCTCAATTGCGCGCCACTTGAGAATAGTTTGAATATTCTGTGCCGAGTGTCGCTAAGATTTTTCTGAGAAATCAGTTGAAGTTTTGCGATATAAGATGGAAATCACGCGAAGTCAGAAAGTCCAGCGAAGTACGATGAAGTAAAGCAATATCATATGTCATTAATTGTGTACCACCCACCACCTAACATATGCCTACAGTAAAAAATGACGTCCTATCCCTACAAATCAGCTTGGGTCCCTTTGCGTGTGTCGCCAATACTCGGTGGAGGGATGCTGTCAGTACTTTTGCTAGCTCGTAGGGCGTTTGGTTGGCAATGAGGAAAGTCTGGTTGCAAGCCTCCATAGCCTGCGGTAACCACTAAACATCAGTTAGCTCAACCCGTAATGTACAAAAAAGGTCGCAGTACAAAAACTAACGAGAAGAAGAAAAGAGTTGCATAAACCCACTTATTCTTGTTCAATATAAAACACTAGAGTGCTCATTCTATATTTAATTATCTAGGCTGTATATCTAAGCTTGGAAGCAAGCAGTAACGTAATTTTGAGTCACAACAAGCAGCGAGCACTCAGATTTACTAATTTCCTGTTTCTAAGCTATGAATCTAATCTGATTTGTTAATTTTCTAACTAAGCTTAAAATCTAATCTTAGCCTATTTTGCCTCCTGTATTTATGAATTTCGTGTATTATTATCAATAGACTCCTAGTCAAGATATAGCACAATAAGCTCAGTATCTCTATTCATGAAACGCAGTCATATTTAATCGATCCTATCAACCAGACCTCGATGAATAATTCGTCACCGTTAAACCACCCATTGAGATAGACATATTTGAATACTCGGTTGTGATTTGATGTATTCTATAGCATTAATTATTACGAGCTCAGTTCGCCAGACGTAGTCCCGTTTAGTTAGGATAAGTTTATGCGGCCAGAAACTAACCGATAAATAACAGCTTTAACGACCTTTCAAAATTTCGCTGATACAACTTGCTGTTTTAGTGGAGATATTATTAACAATGCTTCTTTATATACATCAGCAATAAAGCGACTACTAACGATATCGATAAAACGCTGAAAAGTTGAAAATAGTATAAGAATAGGTACAGACAACATCATATTTCTATCATATCATATTCTATCCTAGAAAGTCTTCAAATTTTATCGTTTATAGGAGATTATTCTTATATTATTTTTAAATTTTCGGTGTTTTTGAAGTCGGTTTTTATTTTTTTGGAAAAATATTTTTATATCTTTAGTGAATTTGATACCAGCTCACCTTCGGTGACTTTCAAGAGTGCGACAAAGGGTCAATAATAATAGTATTCAAAAAACTAACCTCTAACTCCTAAAAATGAAGGATCCTTATCATTATCAGCTCAGTTCATGACTACCAAACTCAAATACCTGAAGCTTATAGCTTGGGAAGAAACATGAAACAAGTTGTGCGTATCTGTAAAATTTAAGAATTTCCCTCGATTTTCATAGGATATGTGACAATAATATAGTAGTAGTATATAGATAGTATAACCTCGGGAGTATATACTCTATCGAATACATAAATAATGTTTTAAATCGGTTCCCAATTCGCGGAGTAATCGCGTACCTAACACACACACACAAAAATAACATACGCATCGAATTGAGAAACTTTTCCATTTTTAGGGTTCCGTACCCAAAGGGTAAAAACGGGACCCTATTACTAAGGCTTCGCTGTCTGTCCGTCCGTCCGACCGTCCGTCTGTCTGTCACTAGGCTGTATCTCAAGAACCGCGATAGCTAGACAGTTGAAATTTTCACAAATTATGTATTTCTGTTGCCGCTATAACAACAAATACTAAAAACAAAATAAAATAAATATTTATTTATTTATTTTTCCCATACAACAAAAGCGATTTTTTGCCCTTTTTTACGCGATATCAATAAATGGTGTTACCATAGGTAGGCACTTGAAATATTGACAAAATACTTAATTGTATATTTACTTTAATAATAATTAATATGAAATTTGTGTAACTACTGTTGCTTACTACATTGTTGTTGTTCGGCCGTTACGGCCGAAGTCAATATTGTATCCGTAGTTTAAGATTAAAAACAATCTCGGATTATTGCGTATCGCTCAATCGATCTCTAATCCGCGTGCCAATAACTAAAGACTGCAATCCTAGGATTCTTTTGACACCGGATCGCCAGCTATCCTTTCCCTCTTGGCCGTTTCTTTTTCCTTTTTCTTTTATACGCAAAATATTAGATTGTGGAATATTATTACTGTATGTTCTATGAAAACAAACTACCTATAAATCTTTTTAAATAATGTTTCTTATGCTTCTAACAATAAATATAATATTTAAAAACACTTAGAAATTATTCTGTAAATAATAATATATCAAATACAATATTATGCAAACTACTTATTTTTATAGGAATGGAACGTGTATAAAACTGACACGAGCACGCGAGTGACATTATATTTGTTTGTTAGCTAGCTGTGGTTTGGTTGGTTTGATTTGAACGTATAATTTGTCATTTGAACTAATATAAATCAATAAAAGCAACGAATAATCGTATAATAAATACATCTATACAAGATGTATTTATTATACGATTATACGATATCGATATCTATACAAGAACAAAATAATATAAAAAACTTAATCCGACAGCGAGGCAAAGCTGAAGCTATCATCTTCTAATATATAAAATGTTCGTGTCCCAGTTTGTTACCAAACTCCTCCAAAACGGCTTGAATGATCTTTATGAAATTTTTTGTGTAAGTATGTTCGGTAGGTCTGAGAATAGGCCGTAAACTATTTGAAATATTTTTTTCCTATGGTACACCCAGGTGAACTACGCAGGTGGACCACGGGCTACAAAGGACCTAGGTGATTATTATGGCGGTAGTTTGCCGGCACAGCTATTTATTATATACTAGCTGTGCCCGCGACTTCGTCCGCGTGGAATAGTAACGGCTGAACCGATCTTGATAAAAAGTAGCCTATGTTATACCTTGTATAATTAGCTATCTATTAGTGAAAGTCCCGTCAAAATCGGTCCAGCCGTTCCGGAGATTAGCGGGAACAAACAGACAGACAGACAGACAAAAAAAATTTAAATTGTGTTTTTGTTATTGGTACCCGATATACATTCATACCCATTCATTAAAAACTTGTTATTTTGACAATAAAAACAGACACTTCAATTTTATTTATTTCTATAGATTTCAAACACATTCACATCACATATATAGCGCGGCAAAAGGTATTTTAGTCACTGTTTTCATGTTTCTTTTATGTATGGCATTATTTTCGTTAAAAGTAATTTACGACAGTTTTGTTCAGCCGGAACCAAAAAGTAAATTCGTAGTTATTTATTGCTATTGTTGATATTTGGTGTTAATTGCACGTTGTTGTTGTAACACTTCATCATCATCACTGCAATCACGTATCGAAATCTGATATTGTTTCGGCTTATAACTCCAAATCACTACTATCACTATCTATCTATAATACTATCTTCCAAAAATATCGTCTTTGCCATTGCCATTTCTGACAAAAATACAACAATTATTTTCAAAACATGTAAATCAATCCAAATTTTGACAAGTAAACCATGAAAATAGGAAGATTGCCAAAAAAAGATTGTGTAGACGTCAATCAATCCCTTTTTAATCAAAGATTGATAATTGGGACACGTCAAACGTCATTTTCGAACAGAGGTCTATCTATCCATCCAACACTGATCGGACCTCTCATGGATGGTTGCCTTTCAGAGACTACAAATGCAATCCTTCGATTGGTTATAGAGACGCAAAATGGTACTTTTGGATTTTTCCGGATTGCAATCTCAATCCGGAAAAAACGGATCAGGATCGCATATGGGGTTCGGGCGCTAGTCAATGGTACGGAACCTTTCGTGCGCGAGTCCGACTCGCACACGGTTTTTTGAAGTCTAATAGACTGATTTTATATGTGCGTAGTGTGTAGTTAAACTACTTAACCAGTTTTTATGAAATTTGGCCAACGGTATGTAATTTGTTCCGACTTAAAAGATAGGATAGTTTTTATTTCTATTATTGTTCCTAATATTCATTACTTCATTCTCTAATATTAAATGGGCAATGGTTTATAGGTTCCTAAGTTTCTAACAGATGGCGGTGTGAGTTATTTTTATTTGGTTATCTAGGTTGGATAGCCATCCAGTAGATGACGTTGTTTTGTAATTTCTTTACGCACATTGTGTATGTGTATATAGGTATAACTAGCTACTAGGTACGCCACAGCATGGTTTTGCCGGTGTCTATATCCAAATGCACAAATACCGAATTGTTCATCAGTTGCAGGACTTATATTATTACTGTCGCGAATCGTGGAAATAATCCAAATCATAAGAGTTATATTCCACTTGCGAATTGCGTCTTTAATTGACGAAATGACCATGTTTTTTTATTAAATGCTATATAATCTGACAATTTTATTACACAGCACTGAAACTTGCTCACTGTAGAAAAATGTCATCAAAACATATTTTGTATTCCGTAGCAAACTCTCGGGACGATAGCGAAGACTGTATGAAAATTCGTTGCATAGATTAGATGGAGACACAGAAATGAGGACTGATTCAGATTGTGAATCTGCTTCGTACTTACTATTTCATATTTTCTCACCAAGATAGAATGAAAACGAACATGATAGTAGCTTAAATCGGGTTATATAAATAGTGTAACTAAGTTTCTGCCCCTGAATGCTATAAGCTCAATATACAGAACATGTATTTTTAATGTAGTTGCTGTTATTTAAGCTTCTGTACAAAGCTAAGCAGTAAAATTTCCTTTGCCTTCTATTTGACAATTTTGTAGCGTACACTAGTGTACACTCGCACAAACAATGAAAAATATTCTTCAAACTAAATCAATACTGAAAGTCGGTTAAACGACTTACAATAATTATCGGTCGGTGTAACTTGCTAAATAATCTGCAATGCACTGCCGTATCGAATCTTTGGTTCGGAACCTTTGGTTTCGTAATCAGAATTACTTTAGGGTTTAACAGTCCTCTGCAACGTAGCACGTACACCATTTATGACTTCTAACTTTACGACGACAGCAAATGAATATTTAAAACAGCATTAAAGTTTGCTACTCACTTCCAATATAGCTACAGTAGTGAGCGGACAGTGCACCTAATTGTATTATCGGCTTCCACTCTCAACATTAAGCTCGCATTTTGCAGGTTCCAGGGAATCTTGCGATAAATTCGATTCTTGTACACTTCGCTGGATGAACGCTATTATGTCGGACATCAGTAAACGATGTCTGGAGGAAATTTCATTACAGTGAAACTCTGATGAAATTCGCATGGGAATATTGCGTTTACGTCTATTATGTTTTACATAAAAAATATTGAACAAAAATTAAAACCGACTTCAATAACACAAAAAATCAAACATAATAATTATAAAACAGACAACATTTTATTTTTACTATTGATATTATTTTGATATTACTAAGTATATGCTACCTGTGACTTCAGATCAGTGGCATGTGCGCTCAGCAAACGATTGCTAAAACTCTTAAACTAAAGCTGTTAAAAAATTAACGTAAACGTTTAATTTTTGTAGCTAAAATGAGAATAATAATAAATAAAATAATAATAATAATTGGTATACTATTAACCCCATAAATGGGAGTAAAAAGAATTGATTAAGATAATAATAACAATTTTATTATACCAACAAAGACACCAAACAGTTACACATTTCAGGATAACACATAAAGAACATACAGCATAGATAAGAGTAAGAATACAATTACAATTCTTAAATGAGTGTTTGTGCAGAGTGCAGTTTACCCCTAACTAGGAAATCCCTGTATTTTGGGAGCTAGTGATTCCTCCAATAATACATTTTTATATAATAAATGCCTTAATAGTGTTATTATAAGACGACAAGCAATCTGAAACATTACAAACCAATTAATTACTGTTTGTATGCGTGTGTTTCTAAGTCACTCTCAGAAGAGATCTTGACAGACAGACGAACAATAAAGTGATCCTATAAGGGTCCCTTTTTATCCTTTTAGGTTTTTTTTATCCATTTCATCAGATTTTTCTTTAATGTGATAATTGTTGTAGAACTATAAGAATACAATTTCAACAGCGATCCGTTGTCGAATTTCGCCACAGGATCCAATCAAACAGCGTGTTCCAGTTGAAACCCACCTGAAACTGATTACTTGTCAGGATAAAATCACTAGTATTATTTCTACACGGCTGGATATAAAACAACGGGAATTTCGTGATGTATTATTGCCGTTCGTGCGTAAATATCTGGTGATCCGGTCGAGGTTGCGTTGACGGTAATACTCACAGTATTTGGAGCGAATTATTCTGCGGGGCTGAGTTAGAGTTAATTTTCAATCGATTTGTTTTTTATTCTACACTAGCTGTGCCCGCGGACTACGTTATTATATTAGAGATACTCGTATCTTCGTACATGATCGGCTAACCTTGGAATACATAACGCTGAAGCAGCTTAAACAGAGCCCATCCCTCTGTCCGAGCACCCCTCAGCATGTCAATTAAGATCATAATAACATGCTTTATATTAACAGCACGCAAGTGTATGAAAAGCTCGGTAGCGTAGTGGTTCGAACGCTTTCGTTCCGAAAGCAAAACAACCTTCGCCGTGGTTGGACCCTGGATGGGTGACCAAAACTTTGTGATCTCGAGTTCCTCCGTGCTTCAGATGGCACGTTAAGACGTTGGTCCCAGCGACTATTGCATCTGTTTCTACTCATCAATCCGCATGGGGCCAGTGTTATAGCCCAAACTCCTCATGTCTTACTTTCATCGGCCTGTGCCCAACAGTGGGGCGTATATACGTTGTGATGATGATGATGATGACACAAGTGTATGTTTAGTAAATACGAGTATATGCAAGTGTGACGTATTTCATAAAGGAATGAATGAAAATCTTTATTGCTTAAAAATTAAAAGCTTACATTATTAAGCCTATAAGTCTATACTCTATAATATAAACAAAAGTCGGTTTTATTATCAAAGCGGCATTCTCTACCAGGTAACCTGTGCGTAGAGAAAAATTAACTTAAAACTCTAATATCACGATTCAAAATCAAAAATATATTATAATTAAAAATGCTTGTGTTTAAATGCCTACCAAATATTTTACTACCAATAAAATACAAAACGCTTCCCAAAACGGATAAATGGTCACCAAATTGTGTTTCCTGAAATATTATTAAATAGATCCAATTTTTATTTTTTATTGAATGTCATAAAAATATATGAACGCCTATAAAATTCATTTCAGACCAAATATTATTAATAATAATAATAATACTCTTTATTGCACACAAAGACAAAGTACAACAGAAAAAGAACAAAAGAAATAAAAACAGAAATGTTAAAATAGGCGGCCAATACGGAAAAACACCCTTGGATCTCCCAATTCTGTTACAGAATCTCTGGACAGACTCGGAGATCTCATACGCTTCTGGAGGGAGGTGGGCTGGCTGGAGTGACGGCCGCCCTCACGTACAATGGTCCACCTTAAGGATTAAGTGCGGAAACCGACCCCGATAACATAGAACATAACATAGAACATAGGCGGCCTTATTGCTAAAGAGCAATCTCTTCCAGGCAACCTCGGAAGTGGAAAATATAAACACAGGAGATTCAACCGGGGGAAGGGTGCAGAAACTGGAATCGGAAATAAATGTGTGATAGGGAAAGGAAATCAGTGTCACGAAAGCAACTAAGGATTCAAGGATAGGAAGTGATCACGAACATGGTTTTTAAAAGACTCCAGTGTACGCGCACTTCGAATACTCTCTGGGAGAGAGTTCTATAAGCGAACAGCGTAGGATGGGAATGAGCATGACAAGACATACGTCGAGTGGGGCGGGATATCAAGAATTAAGTTAAAATGAGATCGCAACATGCGATTTGAAGAAGTGGGCTGAAACGAAAAATGAGACTTAAGATATGGTGGAGACGTTGGATGAAACAAAACATTGTAAAGAAGGCACAGAACATGCATGTCTCTACGCTGTCGAATTGGGAGCCATTTGAGTTGAGAGCGATAGGAAGAAACATGGTCAAACTTTCGTAGATTAAAAATGAATCTGATGGCTACATTCTGTAGGCGTTCCAACTTATCTAGGAGCTCTTCAGACAGATCCGCCCAAGCAACATCAGCATAGTCCAGCAAAGACAGTAAAAGTGATTGTGCTAAAACTGTTTTAGTGCCTATTGGGAGAAAGTTGCGGAATCTGTCGAGTGACCCATACACGGCAAAAAATTTTTTGCGAACAGCCTCAACCTGCGGTTTCCATGACAGGCACTGATCTAAAACTAACCCTAAATTTTTAACACTACTGCTAAAAGGAACAACCGTACCGCCGAATACCAGCGGAGGCAACAAACTGTAATTGTCGCTAATGTAATGTATTGTAATGAATTGTACATTGTCGCTAAATAGATGTTACCAATATTTTATGTCCGAGTTTTAATTTGGTATTTTTTTCTGAGCTAAAAAAACTAATGTCAACTGAGACGGCCTTACACTATGTTGTTAGCAGGATCGAAAAGGCACTGGATTCAAGGGAAGTATACTTAGGTGCCTTTCTCGATGTAGAGGGTGCCTTTGAGAAAACTACATTTGAGTCCATTAGCAGAGCGGCATGAAGGCATGGCATCAACGACACCATAATAAGATGGATAAATTTTATGTTAGAGAGCAGATTTATATCTGCAAGCATATTAGGCGATACAATGAGCATCATGACAACCAAAGGTTGCCCACAGGGAGGAGTTCTCTCTCAGATACTGTGGTGCTTGGTGATTGATCCATTGATCGAAGAACTGAACAAAGACCCTGGTTAATGACAAGCTGCCAAGTATAGTAGCCAGCCTAATGCAGGGGGCGCTACTAAAGGTCGTAGACTGGTGCAAGGAGACACGCCTTAGCATCAGTTCGAAAAAGACAGTGATCATACCGTTCACAAGAAAGAGGAAAGTCAATAACATGAGACATTTAAAACTCTACGGCAATGAGATATCATGGTCCACAAAGGTCAAGTATCCAGGAGTCATCCTAGATAAAGGACTTACGTGGAAGGAACATGTAGACCTCACTATTGAAAATCCCAAAGGACTATCAACATTTGTGTCGATCTACTTTCGGTAAAACCTGGGGTCTCAAACCCAAGATACTCTACTCGATTTATAATAAAATGATACTGTCGATCATAACTTATGTCTGGTGGCCAAGAACAAATCAGGTCACATGCAGGGAAGTAAAAATAGACTCCAAAGACTAGCCTGCATGGATAGAACGGGGCCTTCGGCGGCCCTGAAGAGATTTTTAGATCTTGAGCCACTGCATAGCGCTATACAAAGAGAGGCTATGAGAGCTCTCGGAACGGCGCGGAATAGGCTCAGAACTTTGGGCCTGTTGAGTGTGAACAGGCCTCTATCAAAACACATGGCATTTAAGGCTGACGAAGAGCATCTTTTGCTCGAAATGACCAGCGACAGAATGATACCTAAATACGTATTTAGACGACTCTTCCAAGTACACATTCCAACAAGAGAGGATTGGGATAAGGGCCAGGGAAACAGCACGATTTGGTACACAGATGGATCAAAGATGAAATCTAGTACAGGAGCAATATACGAGTACTGCAATAAAACTGAGATCTCAATTAGCATGAGCAAGCTGGCTACTGTGTTTTAAGCTGAAACATACGCCATCCTTGTCTGTGCATAGGAGAATCTAGACAAAGGTCGCAAAGGCCTTTACATTCTCTACATTCTCAGTGACAACCAAGCGACTCTCAAAGCGTTTCTGTGATACAAGGTGGAATACAAACTAGTGATGAACACAATTGAAGCACTAAACAAACTAGGTAAAGACGACACTGTACGTCTAGTCTGGATTCCAGGCCATAAGGGTTTCGATGATAACGAAAAGGCTGACTGTCTGGCAAGAAAGGGATCGGAAACACAATTTGTAGGGCCGGAACCGTTTTTCGGAATCACCGCAAAAACAGTTAGTACAGGCCTAAGTTCTCAATCACAAAGGAGACACAAGGAAGAATGGGCCAAACAGAATGGAATGAAGTACGCTCTTTATGGGCAAGGACAATTGGCTCAAATTTACATTGAGCTTTAGCAGATCCCAGACTCGCCTAATGCTCGGTGCTTTCACCGGACATTTTGGCACTAGGATCATGCTAACCAGGATGGGATTTGCCAGTTCCAAAACCTGCAGGGCCTGCAAGCATAAAGAGTAAAGCATGGAATATTTACTGTGCCATTGCGATGCTCTAGCCTGCAGGAGGCTAATGCTGACGGGGATTGGTTATCCAAAACCAGAAGATTACAGGGCCATGCTACCAAAGGACATCATCAAGGTCATGGGCACGATGAACTGGACCGTAGGTGGTGATGGCTTTAGGGACTAACACCTGGGGAAGCACAATAGATCCAAAGTAGGTCGAAGTGCGAAGGCTTGGGCCACCCCACTTCTTAGATATGATAAGATATTGCGAAGAAAGAAATTCGATGATGTATGTGAAGTCGACCAATGCGCACTGGGCCAGCGTGGTTGAGAGCCTCAACACCCTAACTTATGGTAGGCTCGAGCCCCTCGGTTGGGACGTATATGAGCTGTGGTGCAAATAAGTACCTACCTACTTTTACCGCAGCAAAATTTGTTGCTAGGGTTAACATTCGAGAGTAGATAAAACAAATACAGCAATTTCTAAAATGACGATAAAAGTACCACTACTAGAAAATATACAAGAAACGTTAACAAACGGATTTATTTGTGTTTTCAATAATTTCGGCACTTCAGAAGTCAGTCTATTTAGCTTAATCATCCGGCGCCGTATAATCATAGATGTGTCAAGGGTCACTACACTGTCAGATAGATGTCAGTCGGTTAAAAGTACTCACCTGGTACTCAGATTATTTATTTTTTCAAACTAGGTAATTGTTTCTTAAGTCCAATCGCAAATGTGACAATAGTTCTTTATTAGGTAAATATGAACTTTAATTCGTTGCCATTCGAAATTCTGCTATCTTTGAGCGGGTTAGTTCTAACCAACTTAGCAGAGATAGCCTCTGGCTAATATAGTTGACAGTCTTGGATGCGCTCCAAAATCCTCGAGCACTTCTTCGTCTTTCCAAATAATTCATGTTATTTCATTCTCAACGAAAGGAATCTTAGAAATCTCAGTCAGAATCTTATAGTATGGTTCCCTTTAACATTCATTTCATAATTTTAGCTGCAGACTAATGTACAGAATTCACTACACGCGATACTGAAATTATTTTTTTCAATATCAGGGTTTCCATGTAGATTTATTTACATTTGTAAGTTGGCTTGTTTGGACATAAAAAGTTTTTATGTTGCGTTATGTAATATGCAAATCTTTGTTTGGCAGTGCAAGGTTACGGAACTATTTTGTGTTAAGCATTGATGTGTTAAGCACCAGATTCTAAAATACAAGCTACCTTATAAAGTTTTGAGAATGTTGTATTTGTCAATGGCTGATTCTGTGATAAGTTATGGTGTAGGTGCGTATTTAAGAACATACAAAACATACTTTAAAAAATTATATACACTGCACATTATGTGTAGTGGATAAGTGGGTCAACCAAATTACTCGTATATTGTAATTTTTTGTAACCAGATGTGGATAAGTATGTTTATTTTTACCGTGGATAGCTATAATTGGCTTACAAAATGTAATTAATGTAGTATATTAGCAATTGTAAAATGCTGTTGTTATCCCTTATAAAGAAAATAAAATAAAATCAAATTAAATTGTTAAAATGTATTCTTAACGAAAATTATAGGAAAAAAATAATATTACCAAAGAACATTTATTCAAATATTGTAAAGTAATGAGTATATGCAATAAAACTAAATTCATAATTCTTAAAGATGAAATAAATAATATAACAAGCTTAAATAAAACATCACGACCTGCCGGGTTGAGAAATTTAAATTACCTTGACACTTATGTTTCGCCGGGGTATAAAAACGTGTACGGAACTCGCGTGGGACAATACATGCTGCCCAAATAGTGCTCAACGGCCTCCCCAAAAACTATGCCAATTATATACCTCTGGAGGAAAATTTAAGAATCTAATGAAGCGTCATTTTATAGAGCAAAATCCTGTTTTTTTGTAATTATAATTAAATAGTACCTGTATTGTGAATATACTAGTATAATAGTATCTGTAGTATAAGCATATTAGAGCAACTCGATCAGGCCAGATAAACCAATAAGGTTTATGGCAAGGTCTCTGTGTGAGATACAATGTATGTAGCCAAAAAAAAAAGGTAATATTGTTTGTTGAGTCTCATCTCAACTCCTAAGCACAAGAAAAAATTGAGATAGATAGCCGATGTGATAAAACAAAGTCTATGAACAAATGGAATACAAAAGTAACCATAAAATAATAGAATTAAACGTAGCCATGGAGTCGTTTTTTTTATGGTTATATAAGTTAAAGTATCGATTCAATTTATACACTCGATGTAAGTAAGTATTCGACTCACCAATCGAATACTTAAGTAAGTATTCGATTGGTGAAAGAATTTTTGAAATCCAGACAGAAATAAATTTTCAATTTTCTAGCTTCAAAAATGACGGACTTTCATGCAAATTGTTTACCTCTATTTCACCTTCTTAGGGTTAACATTCCCAAAAATACAAATTAGTTGATCAGTTATTATTACCCATTCTCAACTATTCATAGTTGAGCACTGCTCCACATGCATGATATTTACTCTTGAAGTAGAAATTTAAAGGCTGCCAATTTTCTGACGAATCAAATTTCACGTTTAGGTATTTTAATTTGGAATTCTGTATCGAATCTTTGACAGTAAATTTGTATATGACCTTTACCTTGACATGCCTTGCCTATTTTTTATTTATATAAGAAGAGCACAAGATACACTATATATATTCGTATGTCGTATTTTACTCACTTCATTGCCCTTTTGGGGATTTCTTGATGGATATGCGGAATATTACTTGTGTGTGACCATACAGAGACCCAGAGAACTGGCATGGCTTGTAGTTGTTGCTCGTCGCCCTCGTTACCAAATTCCTCACGACCCTACACTCCTTTCCCCCCCGCGGATATAATGTAGGTATAGGTAATTAATTTTCACGTAACCCTATTTAAAAAATTATATATTATGTGGGACCATACAGTATCCCGGAGAACAACTCTGTGGCTCGTTAACTCGTCACTCGCGTTACCTAATAGGCTAGATGTCTAAAAATTATTTTTGCCTTAATAGATGCTCATTCATAAAATAAACAGAAAGAAAAAATCGGTTTTCGAATAACTATAAAAACAACCAAGATATAAGGTACCTATTCAAGATTTTTCTCCATCTCTTTCTAGCAAAACGGCAATTTACAAGGAGTTTATATGGCCGTACTCAACAATGACGTCACGGTTGATGTCGGATCTCTCTGTCTAATCGCCTTCAAATTAACAACTTAAAATGCTTGTATCTAATGTATTTCTAAGCCGATTTTAATTCTAATTTCATAAGACTGCATATTTTTTCCATGGTATTTTAATATTAATGACGAGACGAAAAAATTAGAATTCAGTCATCATCCCAATTGCCTGCGTAGCCATTCCTCACTCTCAATCAATCTCGATAACCAGTGCCTCAGTTATTGAGGAATCGAGGTGAAGCTTGCTTTTTCGACCTTATCGTCACTTACGAGGCGAGATGAGCTTTCCTGTTTTGTATAAAAAAAATTACGGGTTGCACTCCGGGAGTGCCGGCAGAAGTGAAAACTTAAGTATTAACGTTGTGCGTTTTGGATATTTTGGAATGGTTATGGAATAATTTTGCACGAATTGCTTTAATTATGAGAATAAAAGTACTATATTTTATGTGGTAGAATACAATATTTATTTATTGCGCTATCGTACACAAACATGACAATTTATATTAGACATTAAAAAGTTTATCCCTCAGAAAAATCAACTTCCTGTTGTAACGTTGTGCGTACATAATTATATAACTAGTAATAATGAATCAAAATATTTACAATTAAATTAAAAATATGATCAAAACAGACATTAATATACTACTTAAAAACGTAATTTTATAACAAATAAATAATATTTATGAGGGTTACGATCTCAGGGATATGAATTATACACGGTCTTAGGTACAAACGTTTACTGGCACAGCACAGGTACACAACACAAACAGATTAGTACTAGGTCAATAGCTTACGTATAACGTAGGTAGGGCCCACGCCGACGTCGCCGTCGGCATGGGGAACGATCGATAAGCGAGCACGCGTGAATTAGATGGAGCGCGGGCGCGGACTGTTTTTGCGCCGAGGCGGCGCTTGTCGGGACGAGCGCTGGGACCCGCGGGGAACGCAGGTCGGGGGAGAGGGGCCTAGCGACAGTGGCGTGATCGGAAGCGGAAACGGTTTGCTATATGCTCCCCCTCTAGACCTGGAAAACGACCCCGTTCCTGGTCTAGCATCATTGTTGCTTTTTCTTACGTTCTAAGCTTACGTGGTCTGCCACGTTTCCTCTTAGGAATTATAGGCTCAGGAAGGGCGGTGTCACTACCTCGGTAACGGGTGAGATCCTGCGCATGATATCTCCCTATGACGTCAGGCTGGTCGGTACTAGAGATGTTGTACGTTGTAGGACTGACCTTTTCTGCTATGCGGTACGGTCCATCCCGGCGTGGGAAGAACTTGGCAGTCAAATCTTTAGAACCTTTGCTCAGGAGATGGGACTTTAATAGGACAAGGTCACCAACCTGGTAGGTATCTGAAGGACGACGCGAAATATCGGCGTAGTCTTTAGATTTGTCCTGCTGGATCTCCACCCTTTCTCGCACTGCTGACAATGGCTGCAGGAATTGACAAAGGTATGGGGTTATTTGCGGGACAAAGTTTTCCTTATTTGAGATGGCACGGAGATCATGAACTACCTCTGTGGGGGACCGCATCTCTCTGCCAAAAGTGAGAAAAGCTGGTGACTTACCTGTAGTGCGACACTTCGCGCTATTCAAGGCGAACCTTATCACCGGTAAATTATCTGGCCACGAGGTATGGTCCTCTTCCACGAGACGTGCTAACATGGCTTTCAGGTCTCGGTTTTTGCGCTCGGCAGGATTAGCTTCTGGGTGGTACAGTGGAACAAAGTTTTGTTTGATTCCCAGGACTAACTTGCATTGGCGCATTACAGCGGACACGAACTGGACACCGTTGTCCGAAATAATCCTGCGAGGTAAACCGAACCGCATAAAATACTCCTCGATAAGAGTGTGAGCCGTAGCTTCTGCCGTCGCTTCTTTAAGAGCGTACAGCTCCGTCCACCGGGTAGCTGTATCCTCGACAAGCAATATCCAGCGCTCCCCCTGGACTCCTTTCGGTAACGGGCCAAATAGGTCAACTGCTATTACCTCGTTACGCTGGTTCATGACCGGTGTCTGAAGTAAGCCTTGGGGTTTTGCGTTAGCTGCTTTGTAGCGTTGGCAGTGGATACAAGATTTGACGTACTCAGAGATTATTCTTCGCATTCCTGTGAAGTAATATAACTGAGCAACTTTTTGGTACGTCCTGACGATACCTGGGTGGCCGGCGGTTGGCGAGTCGTGTAGCTCCTTTAATATTTCTGCAACTTGGCGGGCAGGAATAACTAACTGAGGGGTTTCACTCTCAGAGTCCGGATTATAACGGAACAGGACCCCTTGATCCATGAGGTACCCCCTTTCTAACCACCTTTTAGCAGAGAGATCATTAGTCTCCTCCAGGTCTTTAATTACCTTTTCCACTTCTGGGTCAGCAAGTTGCTCTTGGCGCAGCTGATTAGGCGTCTTCGCAGGTAGATCGCAGATAACAGAGCAAACACCACACTCTTCGCGAGACTCTGAAGAGCAAATAGGTCTACTCAGCGTGTCTGCCACAACATTTGCTTTACCAGGGGTATATTGGAATTGGATGTCAAAAGACTGGAGTCGAAGAGCCCAACGAACTAACCTTCCAGCTGGAGATTTTAGAGAGAGCAGCCATCGTAGGGGTTGATGATCACTGCCGATGATGACAGGTTGACCATCAAGGTAGGGACGGAAACGCTCCACAGCCCACACCACAGCCAGCGCCTCCCGTTCCGTAGTGGAATAATTGCGCTCAGCTGCATTGAGGAGTCGGCTGGCGTATTCGATTGGTCTCTCCTGATTACCTTCCCCCTGTAGTAGCACTGCCCCGAGCGCATAGTTGCTTGCGTCAGTGCGCAGAACGAATGGCTGAGTAAAGTCAGCTTGCACCAACACGGGAGCTGAGGTCAGCAAGCGCTTCAGCTCGTTAAATGCTTGGGTTTGGCTATCACCCCAAGTCCAAACTTGATTTTTCCTAGTTAAGCGTGTTAATGGTTCGGCTACCTTAGAAAAATTCGGAATGAATTTCCTGAACCATGAACACGTCTGCAAAAAGGTTCTCAGGTGCTTAAGGCTACCTGGTTCCTTCATCTCGAGAACCGCACTCACCTTCTCTGGGTCGGTGGAAATACCCTGCTGTGTAATAATGTGGCCAAGATATTTCACGCTTTCCCTAGCAAAAGCACACTTCTCCCTATTGACGTGGAGGTTGAACTCGGCAAGACGTTTGAAAACGGCGTCCAGATCTTGCAAATGCTTCTGCAGGCCTCCGTCCGAAATCACCAAAATATCATCTAAATATGTTAGAATTGTTACATTTTGTAGAGCTGAGCTGGAACGAAGACGATCTATGAGACGCTGGAATGTCGCTGGAGCGTTTTTTAACCCAAAGGGCATTCTTTTGAAACGGTAAGTACCAAGAGGGCAAGTAAAAGCAGTTTTGTCCCTGTCGGCTTCACGAACCATCACCTGCCAGTACGAGGATTTAAGGGTACTCATAAAGCAGTCCCGTTTGGTGCTCTGCAGCAACTCATCGATGCGAGGCATCGGGTAAGTATCTGACTTGGTGATTGCATTTAAGCGTCGATAGTCGACACAGAAGCGAATACCTCCATTGGACTTCGGCACCATCAGCGCCGGGGAACACCAAGCCGACTCACAGTCTTCGATGATGTCATCCTGCAACATTTGATCGATCTCTGCCTTCATCTTCTCTTTCTTCGCGGGATTCAGACGGTAAGGAGGTACGGCTATCGGAGGATGCTCACCTGTATCGATGCGATGTTCTGCATATGGCGTTGGGCCTCCCCCTGCTTTAAAAACATGCGCATGCCTGGTGAGAACATCAGCGAGCGCCTGTCGCTCAGCTGGGTTGAGATGACAGCCTTCATCTTCACGAAGAATTTCTGTAGAAGCACAGGACACGGTACGCGAGGTAGGTTCAAACGACAAGTTATACTCTATTTTATCATTACCGCTGAAATACCAAACCTTTTTATTAAAATCTATTACAACTTTAGCAGCAGTAATAAAGTCGATGCCAAAAAAAGTTTCGTTGTTTGTAGCATCGGGAAAGATGATAAAAGGAATCATAATAACTTTCTGTTCTAATCGCACCGGTAAGGTAGTAGTAAGTACCTCCATATTTCGGATTACACCGTCAGCGAGTTTTACTTCACGCGAAGAAGAACGAAGAGGATGACCCAGACGTAGAAGGAGAGCATATAGCGTATGGCCCGCAATACAGTGCTAAGCGGCCGTATCTATCAAAGCGGTGCCTTCATGGTCTAAAATGTTAATGTGAAAAATGGGGCGTAAGTCGCGACCTATAGAGCTAGCTGCAAAATCAACATCACGCGCGCGCACCCTATTATTATCACTAGACTTTCTATATGTAAAACAATAACATTTTAAAAGATCACATTTTTTATATTTTTGTGAAGACTGTGTATGCTGAACATCACTACACTGTGTAATTGAATGAACATTTTCACAAGACTGAGGACCAGTGCATGTTGTTGAATTATATTTACAACTATCCTGAAAATTTTGATTATACTGCTCATTATTATACTGTGACACATTAGTACAAATATAACAATAATGAGAAAAATTACTACTGTCTTGAAGCATACACTTGCAATTAATTAATAAGGACTGATCATAATTATTGCATTGTAACACATTATTACAAACATCACAGGAATGAGAAAAAATATTTTTTTTATTACATTCACAATTATTTGGTAGTGATTTATCATACTAATTAATATTGCACTGTGACACATAACCATAAACATCACAGGAATTACATTTTTTATTTTTGGGATTACACTTACAACTACTTAATAAAGATTGATCACACTGATTAGCCTTACACTGTGACATACATTTGCAGTTAATTTTACGAAGTTGAGAAAAATCTGATTTTTCCAGAATGTCGCAGTTTTGTAAACATTGAGAATCGTTACTACCACTAGTATAACTACTATTATCCCGACATCGCCCATCAAATAATTCATTCATTTTCTTTGTCGAAATAAGTGCTTTCGGGCCTTTAACATTTTTACACGAATTTTGATCAGTGTTTATAAACTTACTGGGAGGTATTTTAGGCTCTGAATGATTATTTGATGGACGAGCAGACTTTTCTACTTGAATGTTAGAATTAGAGTCTTTAAGAATCAAATCACACATTGGTTGCGAACTTTTACTACACATTTTACGCGAAAACGACTGAGATGTAACACTATAGAATGGATCACTTTTATCACGCGACATGTTATCCCCGTTATCATCGCGCACTGAATAGTTAGTAGGGATATGGGACTCACCTCGGGACTGCAACTTACGGCACTGCTCCCTGGTGTGTCCAAACTTCTTGCAGTACGTGCAGGCGGGATGCTGCTTTCTCACGGCTGGGGCAGCGGCTGTTCCGGGAAACGGTTGCAGTGGCAGCGCCGGTGTCGGCGCCGACGGTGGCGGTGGCGGCGGTGGCCGGGCGGCGACGGCGGTGTTCGTGGACGCGGGCGGTGCCACCTGCGTGGTGCGTTCGGCGGTCGCCGTTGCCGTTAAAGTAGGCGCCCGGGAGCTGACCTGTGTTGTGGTCGCGGGGGTGCCGTTCGGGTATCCCGTGGTGCCGGTATACACTTTATCACGTCTGCCTCCCCCTGGCTGTCCTCTATATTTCTTGCATTACGCAGTAGGTCTTGAAAAGTGGCAAACTCTTCTCGGCGTAATCTTTGTCGGATTTTTGTGTGCAGGAGGCCGTAAATCATGTCAAGTCTAGCTTTCTCTGACACGTCTCTCTCCGGGATTTTACATAAAAGAGCACGGCTGCGCGCTACGAACATATCCGTGTTTTCGTTGTATCGTTGCGGGCTCGCGAAAAGTTGTAGGTATTTCCGGTGGGGCGGGCGGCGGTCACCATAGGCACTTATTAAGTTTTCTTTGGCTTCGTCCCATGACGTGACGGTATTTTTAATCCCCTGCCACCATGTAGCAGCATCATTTGTAAAAAGATACGCGAGGCTGCGGACGATGTTCGCGCTGCATACCTGCGCACAATCGCTGTACGCCTCCACGGCGTCGATGAATGCCTCTACTGACTCATGCGGCTGGCCAGAAAACTGTGCCTTGCAGCGGGCCAGGGTTCCATCTGCGAATTGTGTTTGTAATGGTGTCGACGAGTTCGCATGTGTTACTGATAACAAACGATCTCTAAATGCTTCCGTTTGTGATCTTTGGAGAGATGCGATGATATTCGCTACGTTTTCACTTGAAAATGTCATGTTCGCACTCGAGTGGGGCACGGACTCACGATCTTGCGTTGACGGCGTTGTCGGCAGAGGGTCGGTGAATGCGGGTTGCGGCGCCGCATCATCTCTGTTGGCGCTTGGCGTTCTGCTTCTGGTCATTATGGCTTGTGCTAAGTGCGATTTACCACTGAACGCTATTGGCGCGTTTTGAATACACTTTCTTTCTAACACCAGGTTGTGTTCGCACTTGTGCTTCTTTTACGTTGGGGGCCACCTATGAGGGTTACGATCTCAGGGATATGAATTATACACGGTCTTAGGTACAAACGTTTACTGGCACAGCACAGGTACGCAACACAAACAGATTAGTACTAGGTCAATAGCTTACGTATAACGTAGGTAGGGCCAACGCCGACGTCGCCGTCGGCATGGGGAACGATCGATAAGCGAGCACGCGTGAATTAGATGGAGCGCGGGCGCGGACTGTTTTTGCGCCGAGGCGGCGCTTGTCGGGACGAGCGCTGGGCCCCGCGGGGAACGCAGGTCGGGGGAGAGGGGCCTAGCGACAGTGGCGTGATCGGAAGCTGAAACGGTTTGCTATATATTTAATTTATACTAACTTACCTAATTAATATTTACAACAAAATCAAATAAAAGCACAATTTAGATTTTTCCTAACAAAGTAAATAAATTGATTAAAACTGTCTCAAGTGACTTGTGACTTCCAGTACTTTTGCCAGCCGCTATTGTTCTCGGCCGGTTTACGTGGACCCCTCACCGCACCTCGACAGTTCCTGCGGCCATTTCAATTTTAATTGGCTACTCTCCATCCGTCTTACGAATTTTCGATCAGGGTCACGTGTCCTTACAGTCACGTGTCCTGACGGTCACGTGTCCTGACGCGAGTTTAACATTTTTTACCCATTACAAAAAAAGTGTACAACGCCGCTAAAGCAAAAAATCTAAACTCGTGTATTGAACTGCATTTTTGTTTAGGTAAATAACGGAATTACCAAAAGCATAGATCATAGATGACGAAATAAGTGTTCGATAAACGATGCCATAGAACATGTTGCCCGCTGGGAAATGCCGCAGAAAGTTTCAGTTTTATTCCTAAGCCAATGACAATAAACAATCACTATAAAAGTTTATAGCATCCGCCGAAAAGATTTTATGGTGATCGCATTGATGTCTTATATTCGGGACCTTGTGGACTTTGTTTTGATGATTCTACTTTGCCACAGGCAAAATAAATGTTCGCAAGTAAATTATTCATTATCATAGCTCATATACGTCACCACCGAGGGGCTCGAACCGAGTTAGGCCTTAGTCAACCACGCTCGCCCAGTGCGGATTGGTCGACTTCACATACACCTTTTGAATTTCTTCACAGATGCATTCAGGTTGCCTCACGATGTTTTCCTTCACCGTAGAAGCGTTGGATAAATGTACATATGAAATTCGAAAAACACATTGGTACATGGCAGGATCGATCCCCTGACCTCCCAATAAGGAGGCCAGTGCCGAGTCCACAGCGCCACCGACGCTCTAAGTAAGTAAATGTTTATAAAATGTTTAATTACCGAGTTGAGAAGCAAGATCTTCACTTTGAATACGGAGGTAAGTGATTGCTGCTGAGCTATTGGGGACGGCTAACTTCCTACTTCCTACAACGCCAAGTCGCAATCTAGACGCAGTTTAATAATAATGAGGCTGAGTGCTTACATTAATATTGCTTCCCTGGCTCGCGGCGCCTTCACTAGCTATTTACGTAGACTGACTGACTCCATTATTTTAAATTTATACCAGTGCGCCTTTTTGGCTTAAAAGATAAGGTATCCGTGGCATTTTGTTGTTTATTGAAGATGAAAGTAATTGTACATGACGTCTAGGATTTTGCATCGTGATTGAGCACCAAGTTCGACGTGAGACACAGGTATTTTAGTAAAGTCAAATATGAGTTTCACCTCGGAATGTGAGGTAACAAGCTGAAAATTTGCAGAGCCCATCTTTTTGACATAAAAAGTAGTAAAGCGTCGTCGTAATACAACGCGAATGCGCGATCTGGGTGTGAACTCGAATAGGCGTCTTAATTGACGCACGACGAGATCGCGCGACTCAAATGTTTGAAATGATTCTATTCGCACGAACTTAGTCCAAACGAACGCGCTATCAAATATATTGAATTCGAATGTGTCCTAACTGACGTTCGCGCGACAATCGCGTCGCGCTATGTCGCCCGTTGGGGAGTGCGGCGGGGCACCGCGCCCGCACCTCGCTTGCCTTGCCGGCCGGCATGGTCTCTGCATGATCGTTCGCGTCGTCAATTCGCGCGATGATCGTTCTATTAGGATAGTCAGTATTTGTTATCGCTCAAACACGCAATAGTGGCATCGCTTACTCGCGCGATGATCGCGCATTCACGTTCTATTAGGACGACGCCCCGTAACGTGTCAAAAGTCTCAATGGGTGGGGTGTAAGGCAGCTGAGATATTCGGGGTCAAAGATCACAAAATGATTGAATACTTCGCTTCCTATCGCTTACTTACCGCTTACCGTATTTGGACCTATTAAAAAGTTGTTGAGTATGCGAATTGACACAGTTTTTGTCAAAATTTTTTCTATACGACTGACCGTTGATGTGACTTTTGGCACGTTATCTCTTATGTCAAAAAGAAGAGCTCTGCACATTTTCAGCTTGTTACCTCACATTCCGAGGTTGAGCCCCTTTTTTGGCTTATTTGACTGGACTACATAATATGTCCGTTTCCCAATCTGTTAGAGTAGAGTTGAACACTTTCGATTTGATGCACCTTACAATGTGGACATACGTGTATATATTCGATACAGTTAAATTGGCAAACAAGCAGGCTGCCCCCTGATGGCAAGTGGCTAAGTGGTCTACAGTACATGTGGTTTCCGTGAGGTTTTGAAATCAACAAACCTACACGGACCCTTAAGAGGACTGTGAAGTGCTAATTCATGGCTCGAGTAGGTATACCTACACTATCGAAAATGCAGCTTGTTGCACACCGCTTAGAGTTGACAGTCCGAGGCAAGTGCCCACATTTCCTACTGAAATATTGTTTCGGGCAATAACGGTTTTACCTTTACGAAATTAAACACTTTTGGTCTCATTAGATTCAGTATACCTTTATCTATGTTACGTACGTTGCTTTTTTGTAATTCAGTATAATTTAGTCAGAAAAAGATTAAAATGCTCGCGGTATTTTTTAAGTCTAAAATATAGATAATTAGATGCAAATAATTTATATTCTGAGCAATATCACTTTAAGATCAAAACATACAAACCTAGATCTTCATTACATCTAAAATATTTCCAAAAATTCTGAAAATTGAACTATGTAAAGCGGGCGAGGGCGAAAAGCGTTAACGTTTTTTGTATGAAAATTTACAGCTTTACAATCCTCTTAATGTATGTTGCCGATTTGTGACATAAGATGTCATGGTACCAGTAATATCACTGCCTTACCCTTCTAGGATAAGGCAGGCAGAATACCGCCGCTTGGGTACACAGAATACCGCTGCTTGGGGACACAAATAAGTAACATAGAGGACCTCGGACCTACAGTCGTCTGCGCGAATACCTCTATTAGAGGTATTCGCGCAGACGACTGTAGAACGGAGTTTCTATGGTAAAAAAGCATAAGAAATGTGTAAAAATTATTTTAAAAAACTTTCTCGGGCGGGATTTGAACCCGCGTCTCCAATACGTGTTGACGCCTTGACTACTTCGACTACCGAGCTCTTACCAGCCCTGACGAAATCTTTAACTGTATTCGTCTCTTTTGTCCTTTGTTAAGTCAAAGTTATCTTTATTCACTGTTTATAACTAGGTACAGTAAGCTCCTTATTAAGCTATACTGTGTGACCTTTGGACCGTTCTTATGTCGCTCATAATAGTGGCAGTTTTCGTAGTGCAAATGTAAAGCTTGAATGGGAGCTTACGTACGTATCAACATCTATTTTCGAAATCTATACAAATTTATTGAAAATTGGTTAAAAATAAAGCAGACATACAATTTTTATATAGAACTTTGCATTTTCTTTAAAAACGCTAAATAGATTGAAAAATGAACAAATGAATAAAGAAAAGAACTTCGTCTCAGGCGGAATTTGAACTCGCGTCTTAAACATACCGTGTTGACGCCTTGACCACTAGTCTATCGAGCTCTTGCCAGCCCTGACGAAATCTTTAACTGTATTCATCTCTTTTGTACTGTTAAGTCCAAGTAGCCTTTTTTACTTTTCAATTTATTTAGCATTTTTAAAGAAAATGCAAAGTTCTATATGAAAGAGATATGTAATTTTATTTTAATGAATAAAATGCACTATGAAATTTTATTTTGGTAAACCTGAAATTTCTTGAAGGAGCTTATGAAAATCTTATATAACCTTATGATGGATAAGTCGCCCGTCCACTATTCATAACAAAAATAACATCTGTTAAACAACAAGGGCTGAGCAATCTCCGAACATCGCCGAACATAATACCAACGTATACGTTGATGTATTACGCATTACCAACATTATAACTGTGAGCGACCTATATCAAATTTTGACGTATCTAAAAACGCCCGTCGCCATTACAGAAAATGTCTCCCGCAGGACGCTGGCCGTTTGTTTACTCTGTAACGAAACGTGAGGGGTCCTGTGTAATACAACTTTTAGAGTTCGCTATTAACGGGCCTGCCCGCGATTTGGTTTGTTTTAGCCGAAGCTCGTTTAAAATGAAAACGGTCCAGATTTGCTTTCTGCATTATATCCCTGGCCTTTATTTGGCGTCTGATAGCTTTTTTCGTACGTTAAGCTCCAGGCTAAACCTGATTGCACAATCATTTAATTTTGTGCTAAAATTACTTGAAGACAATAAATTCATCTATACTTTCCAAAAGCGAATATTTTAGCCATCGACATTTTCCTAAAAATACGCTACCTACTGCTAAAGTTTTATTAATAGCTGGAAAGTGTCCGTTCTTGACTTTCAACTCACCGTATTTTCTATAAATTAGGTAGGGAGGAATCATCAAAATCTCGTAATTGTCCCTGAGAAGAGAAAAGAATGCATTTATCAAAGACGCAGAGCTCTGAGCTGTGCCGGCAGCCATTTTATCTTGATGCCAATTTTTCATTCAACTCCGTTCGGGTGTGATTGGGTTGGGATTCTCGATTAACTGCAACGCTTTCCCGGCTTTTTATTGAATTAAATTTAAAAAGGATCAAGGGTTGCTTAATATCCATTTGAATATTTAATAGAGTGGATGATTAAACGAAGTTACTTTTAAAAGGAGAAAGGAGTGCAATAAAATGTGAAACTTAGTGTTTTTTTTTACCCTGAAGGTAACGTGATCATAATTAAAATGGATGTGTCGAAAAAGGATAAAACGGTACAACATTGAAAGCAATAAAAGATATAAAATAATATAAAAATAAACTTCTAAATTTAGGTGTTAAGTATAATGCAGAATAATTGCAACTTTGCGTTTTCTTTAAAAATGCTAAATGATTTAAACAATACAAGAAAAACATTTTTTCCTTGTATCGACGCCATATACGAGTAGTAGTGTTCTAGCGGAACATTTCTTCTATTTTGCGTTTAATAAAGGGACATGTCCCGAGAGTATTAGTTTGCCTCGCATTTATTAGGAAAGAAATGTTGACCCGCAAGTTTGGAGTGATGTGAACAACAGGTCACCCTTAAACTTTACGGCGGATGTAATGGAATCTAACACTTTGGAAGGGTCCAGATTATATTGCTTTGGCTTGCCCCGCGCCGTTAGTTGAGATGCGTGTTTCAGAAATATTATATTACAGTTTAGCTTGCACATATTTGGGATGGTTGGAGTACGCTACTGATTCGGAAGATAAGAATGAGGATATGGAGTATTATGTAGCCTCAAATTTTTTTTAAAGCAATTCAGATTTTTTTTTAATAAAGACAATGTGTCATTCATTCGAAAGGATAATGTTAAAGTTGGCCTAAGAACCAGTACAGTTTAGCATATATATGATAGTTCTTGTGATAACTTAAGATATAGTTATCGCATATTAGATTTAAACGGACACTTCTAAATATTTTATTCAATATAAAAATGACTTAACGATTCCATCTAACATTTTTGGAAACTCCAAACTAGAAAGACTATCCTCAGTTTCTGAAAGGCTAATCAAAATATTGTTCAACTAACATCCATGTCATCTTAACAACAGTGTCAAATCAATTTGAGTTTCCGAAATGTTGGTTAGCCAAAATTTATTTGTCTTTAATCATTTGATTTCTTGTGAGAAATATATTTAGACACGGTCACATTGCTGAAATCATATATTTTGTTCATATGTATTTTGGAAACCGGAAATGGATCTTTCATTAATAATTTTGAAATAAATTTGACAGCTGTGTTAACTAACACAGTGTTAAGTTGATCTAGCTTTCAGCAACTCAATTCATAGTTAGCATTAGATTTGACAATTTGTTAGTTAACTTTATGGCTGAACAGCCTTTCAGAAACTGGGTGTATGTCAATATTTAGGTGCATTCCGAATGAGCTTCTAGCGATGAGTGCGATATGAGCCCTCACAACTTTTCCGAATGGGATATCGCGCTAACATCGAAAAAGGATAGCTGCCATTCGAAACGATAAATTGTGCGGGTACGACGCTGACGTTTCCTCAGACGTTGACGCTCATTAGCTTGACAATTAATTTTATGCAACAGCACCAAATTTTTGTACCTAACCATTATTTAATTGGCACTTTAGTAGACAACAGAAAAATTAATCTCTTATTGTATTATTTTCCTCGTCCCTCACAATAATGTAACCATCTTCATTGTTGTTTTCAATTGCTGACATTGACACTTGACAGTCTCATAACAGGACCCTTACAACGAATACTATCAAAGGCATGGTCGCCGTAAACGCAAGATGGCGAATGTAATGACCTCATCAGTGACGTCAGTTTGGATGCTGTAACGGTGATTCGAAATGACTTAGGGTGCTGATATCGATGTCATCGCCTTTGGGAACGCACCTTTTATTGGCTCCGCACAGCTTATGCATTTAGCGATACATAATCACTCGTCTGTGCATTTATTTACAACGGGGTATAAAACGTCTCTTGAAAAACTGTTGCTTTTATATACGACTTTGGGTGGATTTTTTACAAAAAAAAACGTATATAATATAGGACTGAACCGCCGGCACCGCTACTAT
The DNA here is from genome assembly GCA_963935595.1 of Schoenobius gigantellus. NCBI lineage: Eukaryota > Metazoa > Arthropoda > Insecta > Lepidoptera > Crambidae > Schoenobius > Schoenobius gigantellus. The sequence continues at coordinate 20,653,656 of OZ012543.1, forward strand.
ACGGGTACTGATATCCCTAAATTGTCTTCGTTTACTTATTGTTAGATATAGGTACTTATTTTGTGTTTATTCTCAAACATAACCTCAAAATCACTAAGTATTTCATTAACAATAAAGTTTTCAGAAGCGTCCGTCAATAATCTTTGTTTATACTGTGATTTACTTATAATTTGGAACCTAAAAAATAATTTTACATGGTTCTTGGTTCTTAGGCCAACAATGTATGGGCACATATACATGCATTGTAGGCTAGTAGCAGTAATCTCCTTTTTAACAATAGTGAGTTTGTATTGCATCACGAACAAATTATTTAGGTAAGCTACCAACAAAACAAGGTAAATATGGTATAAACAAGTAGAAAGTTCGTTTAAATTCAAACAAGCTTGAAGTTTTAACGTTATCGTTTTTAAGGAAAGGCAGTACAGAGAACAAACGACGATGATCCAATTTTTTCGGCCCTTTTAATTTAAGATAATGCGTTTTTTAGATAGACTTCCGTCGAAGTCTAGTCTTCATTGCTATTGAAGTACAGAGCCGTCCGTTTTTCTTTAGGTTCATAACTATTTTTTACATTTCTATGTCACAAAAAATATTATCAAATGAAAATGTACCTAACTACAGCGCTTATCGGAACACCATATAACCAGTCTAGTAACTTTCATGTGCTATAAACGAGCATGTAAGCTAACTCCAAAGTAAAAGTATCTATCAAGTTGAAAAGGGTACAGAATTACATTTCGCCTTTCACATACTGGAATAGATCGGGCTACCTTGATTTTTGGGAGCGTTTTAGCTGATTTAATTCATCAGCATTCACTATAAACAAACTTTATAGATACAGAAACTCTGCCGTCTGCCAATTTATCGTCGGACAGCTGAATCTATGAAAGCCTGCACCAAACGGAATTGACTGACGTATTTCAAACATGGTTTCAATCTGAATTATACCTCCATTCAGGTATTGTGTTGCAAAAGTTAAATTAATTGAAAGCCGGTAGGTTGCAGATAGTGAAATATTATATTTTGTTTTGTTACAATGGAACATTGATCTCAAAAATTATCATGTTTTGCGATATTTGAAAGAGGAACTACTTAGATTTGAAAAATGTTACCTAATATAAATACATATTTTATAGGCAAGATATTAAAACTAACGCCGAATTTTGCTATAGTAGAAAAATTACAAAATTTCACAACTGACTAAACTTATGGTTTGGGCTACTCAAATCCAAGTTTTTCAAATATTTCTTCAAAACAACGAAAGTATGCTTTATTTAAACAAGAAACTTCGTTTTCATAGGTTGAATATCGTGCAAACTTCATAATTACTTTAGCTTGGCATCTTATGTTTATTCATGTTTAGTTTAATTCTCAAACTGTCACCGAACTTTACACAAATTTTCGTTTTTGACTTTGTCTAAAATGGAGAACAATGTCATAACAAAATATGGATTCAACTTTTAACAATCATTATGTTATAAGCATAATGGTCCAATTAATGATGATTAATGTGCTAACCCCAAGATAAATACCTAGTATAGCATAAATATTTATATTTTGTATTAGCAATTTTTGTAACCTTGCAGCATAACGTGAGATCGATGTAAGTCACATCTGATTTCAACTTGATTGCGTCATTCCTAGTTGAGGTTATATTATGGAAAGTCTATGAAATGAAAAATAAAAATATTTTGAAATGTTGTAAATTAAAATTAGTATATCTGCAGTATATTGCCATTAAGCAATAGTATATTGTTTACCTAGGGAGCAAAGAACTATTTTTAAGGCGAGGGTGAGCGCAGCGAGGGATTCAAAGTACTTCACTCAAGCTTAAAATAGTGTTGCTCCCGAGGTGGACACTACTTTTTATCACGTTCTATGAGAAAATAAGTGAGACTTGTGAGTCAGAAGTTGTGAGTCACGTTTATTTATTTACATACATTTAGTTAGGGACAATCAGACAGTAAAACTACAAATACATATACTTACATATTACCTAATATTTACATTTGAACAATTATGAGAGTTCATTGTAATAATCTTCTTACTACTGACTGTAGATTTTAACATTGAATAAGTAATCGAAAGAGTTGTAGGTTGCTTAGATTTGGCTAAATCTTGAAATAGCCATGGCCAAAAAGACATATTCTGAAAATGATTTCGCTTTTCTTACATTTTTCCAAAGGATGAAATTGTCATATGCTTTAATGTACTGTTCACAGGATTTTGTAGGTGTATATGACGTCTAAATTCCAGGCAGTTTTCTGAATTGTCCTAATGCCATTTCTTTCTCCTTGTATTATGAGTAAAAGAAAGGCACTGATAGCAATTCAGAAAACTGGCTGGAGTTAAGACGTCATAATATACCCCCAGCGCTGAGTTTTGCCGCGTTGCAAGGGCTGTATGATCTCAGATCTCTGTGCTATCATAAAAAAACCGGCCAAGTGCGAGTCGGACTCGCCCATGAAGGGTTCCGTAGCAGCAAGTAACATAATATAAAAGTTCTTGTAGTTCGTTGTAACTTTGATCGATGTTTTATTAATAGTGTATTTTTTAAAATTATGTTATTGATAAGTAAACATTATAATAAGGAACCTAAATGATGGGATTTTTATTATTAGAAAATAATGTTTTTTTTATATTTGAGTTGGTTGAATGAAAGGTAAATTGCTGTTTACGATTTATGACGTAGGTATTAAAAAAAACTACTTACTAGATCTCGTTCAAACCAATTTTCGGTGGAAGTTTACATGGCAATGTACATCATATATTTTTTAGTTTTATCATTCTCTTATTTTAGATTTAAAATGTGTGCCCCCCCCCCCCCCTGTAGTTACACATTTTACCACTTTGGAAGTGTTTCTCGCGTAAACTATTCAGTTTAAAAAAGATTAGAAACCTCAATATCATTTTTGAAGACCTATCCATAGATACCCCACACGTATGGGTTTGATGAAAAAAATTTTTGAATAACCCCCAAAATTTATTGTTTTTTTTTGTATTTTTGTGTGAAAATCTTAATGCGGTTCACAGAATACATCTACTTAATAAGTTTTAACAGTATAATTCTTATAGTTTCGCAAAAAAGTAACTGTGACATACGGACGAACAGACAGACAGACAGACATGACGAAATCCATAAGGGTTCCGTTTTTTGCCATTTGGCTACGGAACCCTAAAAAGAAAAGAAGTCCGAATTTTTCATCAAATCTGTGAATTTATTTATCGTAATTTTTTGTTACGACGTGAGATTATTACGTAATAAAAGTTAAAATGTCGAATTCTAGTAGTGGAATGTGATATTGAGATGACACCCATACCAATCTAATAATATTTTCATACTAATATAAACAATTTCAATCAAATACCTTTTTATATGTTCCTCACAGGTGTAGTATAAAGCACTATGTAGCACTTGGGAGAAAGTCCGATTCCTACCTCGGGAGTTTTGTGGCCCTCGGCTGCGCCTTCGGACTACAAACTACTCCCTCGCTGGTAATCAGTCTCTTTCTTCCCGCGGTGAACAATCTACTATTACTCACAATATCCACATTCTAAATTCGAATTTTAGTCCCTGAGGGATTAAAAAGGTATTTTGGTCCCTGTTTACAGGGAACCAAGTAACTATTTTTGAATAGATGTGATAAAAAAAATAATTTTTGTCACATTTTTTATCAAGAATTTAAAATGAGACTAAAAATGCCTAAATGTCAACATATCACTTAGCCTCAAAATACAAGTCAAAACATTACGTTCTCCACAACCCACCAGTCCCCGATTTCATCATATTTGACAGGTGCACAATTATCAAAATATATGGCATAATTATGTCATATATTTTGACCTTGTTACCATAAGGCTTGGTATACCTGTGTAACTCATCTTCCAGCTCTACCCGTAACATATATATATATATATATTAAGGGTAAAGCTGGAAGATGAATTACTCGGGTTTAATGTTGAGTTTAAACTTTCCTTAGATGAAGTGCTTGTTACTAAAATTAAACTGCTCCTTCTGCTACTTACTGGTGATTCTAAACTTTCTTCATTCGTTCTAGGTGATTCTATTCCACTATCTAACCTTTTTTTTATATTATAAACGCGAAAGTTTGTGAGTATGGATGTTTGTTACTCTTTCACGCAAAAACTACTGAATGGATTTGGATGAAATTTTGTAGGCAGACGAATCACGACAGGGATAACTATTAGGCTACTTATTATCCCGGAGAAATATGTAGTTCCCGCGGGAAAGTAGATTTACAGTTTTTTCTTTGAACTTTTAAGGTGGAACATAGTTCGCGGGTGCAGCTAGTTACTTGATAAAGGAGTGTTTGTGCGCACTAGTTAGAGCTCCGGTGATATACCGAGTTGCCTTAGACACAGACGATGCGATTAATAAAATATAAAGATATAGATAAAAATTGATTGTAAGTTGTTTTGACTCAAGTACTATAATGGTTTAATAGAATTTTAAAAATCAAGGGTTAACTCAAGCAATGAATGTGTCTCAACTAAATATGTCATTAAGAATACGAGTAAATATGTATAGAGAAATAAATTTAACCAGAAGGAGACTTTAGTACCTACCAGAGCACTCTGTGCGATGAATCTAACAAGGTACCCCCGTCACAATCAGCGGTGTTGATGTGTTCCGATTTCCGATTACTAGGTACTGTGATCCCATCAAAAACATAAAAGTTAAAGTAAAGCCAAGTTCAATATATAGAATACCTATGCATTGTTGTTGACTTCGCCGACAAAAGAATTGATATCTATATGGGTGCCAAGTTCAGACTAATAATTTACAGACAATTATTTACCCAATGCATTTATTTCACTTGGGATATAATTCAATTTCAGGATTTGAATTGGCGAGTTTCATCAATAAACCAAATTTCAGAAATTGTAGTAAACTAGCCAATTCAAATCCTGAACTTAAAGTACACGCCTTTATGCTGTCTTTTTATTACGCTTCTATTAAATTTTTTCACTTTTTTAAGATTATTTCCTTTATTTACGCCTAAAAGTCTAACCCTATGCCAAATCTAGTTTCTAGGTCATCTAGAAGTAGCCCCCGACCCCCCGACTCCTTGCTCGAAGCTGCTCTTTGGGATTTCATTCATAGGTATTTCGTCCACTTGATTTTAATGGAAACATTTATTAAGACTTTAATTAGTAAGATAATATGAAGATATTATATTTTTCGGTATGATTGTTATTTCTGATTATCTCAATTGATGAAACAACGTGTTTTATTACAGAAAGCATTCATTTTATACATTTTCTAATACGATATTGGAATTATATACCATTCCTAGGAAATATATGTATTTTAAAAAAATATTTTATACATTTCCTAAATAGCTTCGGAACAGTATACATTTCCTAGTAGTTGTATACAATTCCTAGATTTCATACATTTCCGGTAACATAATATAAATTAAATAGGTTTTTAATTTGTGAAGGGGTCAATAGTAACTCAAAATGGTTCGTGTAAGCTATTACTTTGTTATTAGTTTGTTGATACTAATTTATTAATAATTTTCAGATTTAAGATTTTTCTCTTTATTTACGTCTAATAGTCTACCTTGATGCCAAATATCAAGTTTTAGGTCATCTCTAAGTTTTTGATTACCAAGTCACTGAGTAAGTCATAAAAATCCCGTTTTGTAAACGTAAATTTATCCATAACTGATTGAGCTACATTTATGAAATTCCAGATTCTAGACAAATGTTGGCTACAAATGTTCAGGGCTTCATCCAGTTATTTCCTCAATCCTGTGGGATTTTCGCCAGATTCTCACCAAACAGAAGTCGCCTCCGTTTTAGAAATGACAGAGCGAATTTTCAAGTTTCTAACTTTAGCCATTACCGTTGGCAGTAATCAATCAGTCTTAGAAGACAGGTTTACATAATTCAAGAACGAATGTTTATTCATTTCTGTAACTACTTTTCTACCTTGGGCTGTAAAGAACCCATAGAAAACGCTTAAGCGAGATAAATAACAATTTTTGATTTATGACCTTTTTGCTTCGCGGGCTTTCATTTCAGAGAAATTAAACAAATTCAACTGATTAAAGGCAAGCTGAAAGTTAGATTAAAATATTGTTACCTTTGAAATAATAGAAAAAATCGCTATATTTGGTATTGAGTTTGATTTTATACTTAACAATGAATGTAGTAGAAAAGTTCGATTTGCTATTTTTAACCGACTTGACAAAAAGGAGGATGTTCTCCATTCGACTGTATGTTTTTTTATGTTTGTTACCTCATAACTTTGTTATTTATTAACCTAATAATTTTCTATTTAAGAAGGCATAGGTACTTACGAATTGGTCCTATTGTCACCAAAGTCAAGATCTGGTGATCCCATCACCAGGAAAATCAAGGAAAACCCTTTAATTTTATAAGCATGTCCAACGTGTATTATGTTATGAGCCGAGCTGATGATGGAAGGACTTGGAGGACTCCTTGACTTTAAGGAGTTAGAGGTTACATAGTTTTTTAAATACAAGTAATGACCATCAGTTATACATATTCTTTAAAGTTACTTCCGTGTGCTAGTATTAAATTCACAAAATTGAAAAAAACAATTAACAAAAAGTAAAAACACACTTCGAAAAACCAAAAGTCAAAAATATTAATAATACACACTACATCACATTTCATTTATTTTGAAGTCGATGCCAAATTTTAACTCATGATCATCGATCATCTACGCCGAATTCAAAATAAAAAATTTATGTTGTGTGTGTAAAATGTTTGAGCTTTTTTGTGTTTTTATACAACACACGTAAAAAATATTCTTCCGTCGAGGTAAATTATCCCAAATTTTTATCCTTAAGCTATCCGTGAGATTTTAAAATAGATCCGAACCAAACAGCTTAGCTATTTTTTTCTATATTCATCGTTTTTATCGAACCCAAATAGAAAATACTTGTAATGGTACAGGTTTGTGATCAAAAATACTTTTAAAACGTCAATAGATTTGTCCTACTGGTGATCTTGCCTTGTCTTGTTAAAAATGCGTATTTATTCACCTCTGATCCTTTATAGCAAGCGAGTGTAGGGAGCGTATTGAATTATTCCCGAATCGTCCACGTGCCTTCAAATACTGGGTCAATTCGTACTGCACTGGGAATAACACTATTTGGTTTTATTCCTTCTTTTTACATAAAATATGCAATAAAACTCCGTGCTTCAATTTCGGTGCTGTAATCAAGATTGGGTCGTAAAAACAACAAGTACCAAAGTCAAATGGGGTGAAGAAGTACATGAATGAATATAGAAAAAAAATATTATTATGTAAAGATTTGATGACACGGTAATACATGAATATAAATTAATAACATATTACATTATTTACAGATGATTGGTTCACATTTATAAGTCCTAGGTTTGTCGTCGACTGTTTTGCTTGCTACTAAACAACAATACTGCAATAGATCGTTAGCCGCGGTGCGGCGGTCAATCTCAACAGAAACTAGTGTGGTGACACGACTAGAATAAGACGATAATTCATATTTTCCCTACTACTATTATCCATAATTTCCCTACCTTAATTCTGGTATGAAACCTCATTTTGTGAAGTTAGGTGGGTTCGACGTGGACCGCCCGCCATGTGCACAAGACACAGCTCCACCGAGCTCCTCAAAAACCGTATTATCAATGTTACAAAAAATTGTTTCGGCAAGTAGAGATAATAAAACTGGTATATCTGTGATTAAGCTTGCGTTCACCTCAATTTACCGAGAACAACCGCGAGCTAGCACGAGAACCGAATGTCACAGGTTGGAAACGTAAACTGTGGTTCTTGTAAAAAGAGGGGTTACATTACTGCACACAGGTACATGCTGTTGATATAGGTGACTCTAATCAATTGCAATTAAGTGTTTGTTTGCTATGTAAAACAAATGTGTGATCAAATAATGGTGTATCATTTTAGCTCTATGACTTTTTTACTCGAATGTCACCATAGACACGAAATTTCATTTGTTGAACGGGCCCAAACGACCAATAGAAAATAATAAAAATAATCTAACCGTCGCTTTATCCCGCGGGCCAAACATCGCATAGGCCGAAACAACTAAAGAACCGTGCAAAATATGTGCTATATGAGAATACGTAGTAGACCTCAATTTTTTGGTTTTCCCAGTCATCGGTTGAATAAGGTTGGTTGGCTTGATTTTTCCGTATTATTGCAGTATTAGAAGAAGAAGAATTAGATGGCACAATTCGAGAATCTAACGGTAGCAGCGAGACACAGAAACCGGATTCAAAGAAGTGTGCACGAGCAAAGAATAGAATTTACTTCAATGCATAGCAGATAGCCATCTTGAAATTGTCAAAGATTGTGCTAGTCCGAAGAAACTCATAGAACAAGAAAAGAAAACCTTTCAAGGAGTTGGTATCGCGTCTCAACTAATACTACGGAAGAGACTACTCGCTATGAGGTTCGACGAAAAACAAAGCTGGGAATATTTTCTTTTTTCATTTGATAAAACTGTCCATGAACTGAAAGTATCAAATGTGTAATTAAGTGAGAGCGAAATAATTTGTTACTTATTATTGGCAATGCCTGTATCATTTGAAAATGTTGTAACTCACGTTGAAGTTCGTAAAAAGCAGGTTATTGGATGAAGAAATAAAGAAAAAGACATTTGAACAGAAACAGCAGAAGGAAGTGGTACTGTGTGGCATTTGTGGTCAAGAAGAAAACTGTGCCACCTTACCGGAAAGAAAATAATCAGTCTCGGAATAATATCAGCAGAAGATTCCCCTTCAAATGTTACACTTGCGGAAAGAAAGGTCATTTAAAAAGGAATGCAAATTCAGAAAGTTTGATAGCAGTCAGAAGAAAAATGCTTAGGTTACAAAAGAAGAAGAAAACGAAGAAAAACACTGAATCTATTGCTTTCTTAACAAGCTCTACAGCTTTGTCTTCAGTAAAGAATGATATAGACCATATTGAATTTGTAGCTGACTCAGGTACCACAGATCACATGGTAAATGATGAGAAATATTTTTATGAGCTGAGAGAACTAGAAGCTTCAATAATAATAAGTGTCGCTAAAGAAACAAAATATTATTGCCTATAAAATAGGTTGTATAACAACTATTGAAGTTTTACTCAAAGACGTTTTATTTGTACCACAGCTAAGGTGTAATTTGTTGTCTTTAAATAAAATAGAAAAACATGGCTTCTGTGTCAAGTATCAGAATAATAAAATAACTACAGTAAAAGGTCAGAAAGATATTATTAATATAATTAATCAAAATAAGCTCTATAAAATAAGATTTAAAATTAAGGAAACAAATGTAGAAGCACAGAAAGCATACTCGATTTCTGAAAGTGCAATGCTATGCCATGAGAAACTAGAACATGTTTCGTCTGAAAAGATTAGAGAACTAGTAAGAAGAAATCTCATACATTTAGAACAGGCTAAGACAGAAATTTTGTGCGAGCCACGTCTCAAAGGCCACTAAACAAGAATAACCTTTAAAGAAAATATACATCACACGTAAATACTCTAGTTAATACACTCCGACTTGTGTGGCCTTATAAGCCCAGCAAAAAGACAACAAGAAGTATGTGTTGTCATATCTTGATGATTATAGTCACTTTGCAATTGTTTACTTGTTAGAATGAAACAATCAAACTATAGAATACCTTAAGCAATATATTAGTATGGTGGAAGCAAGGCTTAACTGTAAAATTTCAAAGTTTAGATGCGACAACGGTGAAGAGTTTAATAACAAAGAGTTACTTGAGTATTACAAGGAGAAAGGCATAACAGTGAATTCACAATGATCTAAACTCCTCTCCACCTCCTGAGTTTTCCTCAAATGGAAAACTTGAGAGATTTAATAGAACTCTTATAGAAAAAGCGAATGGCAAGTACATACTTTGACAAAAACATGTGGAAAGAAGCAGTTTATACCTCAGTCTACATAATAAACAGACTTCCTACTAACTGGGGTGTGATTCCTGCAGAAGTGTGATATGGCGAGATTACTGACTATAATAAACTGCATGTTTTTGGAACTGAAAGTTTTGTCCATATCCCAAAAAGAAAATCGAACAAAATTTGATGAGAAAACAAAGAAATATTTTTATTGGCTATTGTAGTAATGGTTATAGATTGTGGGATGATAAGTACAAAAAGATTATAAGATCAAGGGATGTAGATTTCAATAAAAACATTAAGAAGAAAATAATACATATAGATTATAAGGAAGAAAATGAAAAATATGAAGAGGAGGAAGAAAGTAATGAATGTGCAAAAGAAATAATTTTACCTGAACAGAAACTTACGGAAGCAAAAGAAATATTAAGAAACTTATTAAACTAAATGATTATGAATGTAGTTATATGGCATTAAAGACAGTTACAATTTGAATGATGAACCTAGAACAAAACAGGAAGCATTATAAAAGCCAGACATAGAAACGTGGATTGAAGCAATAGAAAGTGAGTTGAAGTTTCTTGAAAAACATAAGACATGGGTGACAGTTGAAAAGCCAAAGAATAAAAACATCATTCACAGTTTTTGGGCATTAAGGAAGAAAAGTGATACTATATACAAAGCAAGGTTAGTCGCTAAAGGGTTTGACACAACAGGTTTCAATAGAATATACGCACCTGTAGAAAGGTGTGGACCTTTCATTTGGTATAATGTTGTTTGTCATAAAGACGCTTGGCATAAATCACTATGCATAATAATCGAAAAGCATAACATTAACGTCGTATAATTTTTTCTTTGCATAATTTGTATAAGGCACAATTATCCAAAGGCATAATTTTATGAAGTATAATTAATGAAATCCCTAATTTCTTTTCACATAATATTGGTAGTTCTAAAATGACAATAATTTTTATGCCTAAAAAATAGAGAGCCATAGTTAACCTTCCTATCTTCCTACAGCTTCGGATTGCTGGCCGGCTTCTCCGGCCATCCTCAGCCGCGACGGTGAGCCTTAAAACCACCTGCTCGTGTAGTTGTTGCTACTCAAGGGAATTTATTTATCGAACAGATGGATTTTAAAACAGCTTTTTTGCATAGAATCCTAAGAGGAAATTTACACGCACTTGCCAGAAGATATGAAGAGTGACAAATATGTATGTAAATTGAATAAATCTTTAATGGGCTTCGTCAAAGTCTTAAATGTTGGCATGATGCATTCCATGAGTTTATGATAAATAGTGGTATTCAATATATAATCAATGTTTGTATACGAACAGTAACAGGTTCCATGTGTTCATCTACGTCGATGATATTTTGCTAATTCACACTGACAGTAAAACAATTACTTACTTTCAAGAACAATTAAAGTGTACATTTGAAATAGTGTATCTTGGAAAAGTGAAAAAGTTCCTTGGGCTTGAGATAGAGAGGACAGGTAATGTAGTGAAAATACACCAGGAAACTTATATTAAAAAGGTGCTTAGTAGATTTGATATGGAGAACTGTAAATGTATTGCAACTCCTGTAGATAAAGGCCTTAAGCTAACAAAAGAAGAAAATGCAGATTTGTTCACGAAACACCCTTACAGAGAGGTAATAGGTTGCATAAGGCAACATATTATTTAATTTTGGTTACAAGACCTGACTTGTGTTTTGCAGTAAATCTTTTTAATAGATTTCAGGATAGTGCTAATGATAATCATTGGTTTAACCTAAAAAGGGTGTAACACGTTAAGTGCGTTACCAGCTGATTTTGACTTGTAATAAACGTACCGGCAGTGCGGCGCTAGAAAATAGGCTGTCTTTTTCTCGTGCGGCGATCGTTTCGTATTGTAACCTTGCAAGTAGGAATGAGACAAATATATGTTCATGTTTGTAATTTTAAATCCTAACCGAATATATTATCAAAAATATACAAGACAAATATGACTTGTTCGCACTAGACGCAAAAAATTGCTACTCAGTGCGGTACAAGTCAAAAGTGTCTTGTATCCCACTGTCTTGTATCGCACCACAGATTCCTGTTAATTTGCGTTAGTGCAGTGATTGATTCTGACCTAATGACGTAAAATACAGTACTCACCTGTCAAAATGTATAAAGACAAAAAAATACGTACAGGTACATCACGTTAATATTAGTTATTAATATTAGGTCCTTACATATGAAATTGCCTTTTTGCCGTATTGGCCACTTTGATCTCAAGTATCTCCTCTATGGTTAGGAATTCCAAATTCTAATTTATACAGCTATTTACTCATGTATTTGTGTTTCGAAAATTATTATTCACTTGTTTTTACCTCAATTGTTTCGGACTTTTCAATCAATTGTTTTGTTTTCAACTTTTTTGGAGTCAATTTTCGCTAGGGGCATGGTTTGGCTGGTTCGGCAGGGTTCAGCCATTGCGATGAGCGCTTCCGATTATCGTACAGGACCCACTTTTCATCACAAGTAATGATTCGATTTAAAATCCCTTCATTGTTGTGCCGGTTGAGTAATGCAACGCAGCAGTCAACGCGCGTTTGTTGATTTGCTTCACTCAATTCGTGAGGTACCCACCTTTCAAGCTTTTTCACCTTCCCAATTTGCTTCAAGTGGATTAAAACAGTTTTATCACTAACACCGCAGCCTGCAGCTAACTCGGACGAGGTTTGCGATGGATCCGCTTCCACAATAGCCTTCAATTCTTCATTATCAACTTTGGTCTCCGGCCGTCCACGGGGCTTGTTCTGCAGGTCGAAATGTCCAGAACGAAAACGTTGGAACCAAAAACGCACAGTGTTTTCTTTTGCGGCACCGTCGCCATATACATCATTAATCCTTCGAGCCGTTTCTGCAGCACTGGTGCCACTATGGAACTCGTAATAGTAAATAACGCGATATTTTAAGTTTTCCATTTTGTAAACTGAGTGACGCAAATAAAAAAAAAAAATTAAGGAAAAACAAGTGAACTATAATTTTCGAAAAACAAATACATGAGTAAATAGCTGTATAAATTTGAATTTGGAATTCCTAACCATAGAGGAGATATTTGAGATCAAAATGGCCAGTACGGCAAAACGCCAATTTCATATGTAAGGACCTAATATTAGAAAAAGCGCTTTAAGAAAGTGAAAAGAATGACGAACTGAAATTAATAATTGGAAATGTCTAAAAAGAAAAATGTGTAACTTGTGCTACAAAGAGTTACGAAAAACGATGAATAGTCAAGAAGCGGACAAAAAAGTCAAAAGAGGTAATACTAACTGCATCGAATGTGAACAAACTATGTGCTTAGAATGTTTTAATAAGTCTCACCAAAACTTGTAATTTTATTCCTTCAAATATAAATGTATCGATATTATTATTTTTTAATTTTCTCCGCTCTATCAAGCTATCAATACAATTAGTTAAGTTCTATATTAGGGTGCGATACAAGTCAATTTCGTTCAGTTAATTAGATATCCAGTAATTCAAAAACTAAGCATAATATTTGGTGGCGATAATAAACGTAGGTTACTATATTCATGAATTTACTATTTCTATGTATTAATAAAACTTTAATTTGTGCAGTACCTATATGTAAGGGAATTTTCAGAAATGAAATCACAAGACATTATTGTCTCGTACTGCATCAGGAGATATTTTGTTACAAGTCTAAAATGATACGTAAGGCACTAGATCATAGATGCTACAAATCAGTTCCCGCAGCCAACGTGTTAAAGATACTTACAGTATACAAAGAACTTAGGCTTGGTAGCTATATACCAGTAGTTGTAATAGTGAATATAATGTTGTTGGCTACTCAGATTCTGATTGGACTGCAGATTGTTCAGATAGGAAAAGTATAACTGGCTATTGTCTCACATTGTAAGGTAATTTAGTGTCATGGGCGACACGTAAGCAGAAAACAGTCTCACTCTCTACAGCTGAGGCAGAATATGTAGCTCTCAGGTTCACTTGTGTTTGAAGCTATATAGGTTTAGTTAGTATTCTCAATGTACCTTGTTTAAGAATATTGATTTTTGCTGACAATCAAAGTTGTATACATTTGGCAAACAATAGAGACAATTACACAAGTATAAAACATTTGGATATTAAACTTTACTTTATTACAGAAACTATACAGAATGGTGATATAATAGTTAAATATATTAGTTTAAATAATCAAAAGGCTGACATCTTTATAAAATCTTTGGGTAAACTAACATTTTGTTACCTTAAAGAAATTATTGGTTTGTCAAGTTCTTAGTAGGAACATTTTTTTGAGAGGGAGCAGGAACCCACAACTTAGCAATAAGTACTTATTTTGTTAAATTACTTTTATGTTTAAAGTTTAAAATTATCATGTTGTTTTGATTTGATTTCTAGACAGTTTGACTGTTTTGACAGTTTAAGTCAAAGTTATGCATTACATTTTATTTTTGTGATGCAAGTTTAAAAAAGGGTTGCTATTGTATATGCTATCTAAAAAGAATAAGGCTGTTGAGGTTGCAATTATATGTTTTTGTTTTATTGTTATACTTGTACTTATTTATAATTTCTACAAGTAAAAACATTATAGTTGAGAGGAAGTGTTAAGAAATACGCTTGTTTAACATACCCGATGGTTTTAAAGTGTTGTATTCGATAAGGTGCCAAAAATAAAGTTATTTAATAGAAATCTCTGCTTGCTGATAAATAAAGAACCTACTTATAAACGGAAACCAAAGTTCAATATTAAAGACATGCATTGTGAGAGGCAACAATACCAACCGGGAAGTAATACCACAGACTTTCTGCACAAAAGATTTTCTAAAATGTAATTCAAATCCGAGCTATTAATAGATTCGATATTGCGTTAAATAAGAGTTATGAATGAACTTTTACTCCGAACAAGTACTCTGTATAAAAATTACTTAAATTGAAATATGTATTTCCATAATTACTCTTACGGCACACTAAATGACAAAAAACATTTCATAACAGTAATAATAATTATTTAATATCCAATTCAACATCAACTTCAACAGCCGTTTATTAACACTCCCATAACATTTGATTGAGAGAATCTACAATCTTATTAAAAATAGGACGAAAATGTCTGGTCAATAGAACGTGACAGACGGATGGACAGAATTTCGCAGTGACGCCAGCGTTGAAGAGACGCCTCAAATTATTCGTCATCTGCTTTTGACATTCATAACGAAACGTTTTCGATTGAATTCGAGATAACAAAAGCGAATAAACTACCGTTGTCGGGTAAATTAAATTATTTGCAAAATTACCGTCCGCCTCGTGAATGGAATTGAATTTTATTTTGGGACCTGACAGTTGGGCTATCTGAATAAAAATTTTAGAAAATTTATCTCAATAGAACGTAAGAATTCCCACGTCAGTAATTTGGGTTCTATCTTATAAAAAACTCTGTAAGTAGGACTTAAAAGGACTGTTCAATGTGAATCGGATCTCTTAAAACAGTTCTTACCAATCTGCGCTGAGCCGGAATGATGATGACAGAACAGTGCATAGGGTATATCACGGAAGCTCAGGGACTGCTCGTGGTGATATTGGTAGAGTGAGGCAGAATCTTATCATTGAGCTCAACAGGACGCTAGACCTCGTCTCCGAATGGGGTTCCAACAATCCTGTTGAGTTCAATGATAAGAAAACACAGGTGTGAGCGTTCTCGGCGAAAGGGTCACCTTTCCTCCCCCTTCCTTCTCTTCAGGGTACAACCCTTCACACGCAAAGCAATATCACCTTGCTCGGAATGAACATTCGCTGCGATCTGAGGATAGTGGATGTCGTCCCTCCTCTATTTGTCAACTCTTTTGATCCTCTTTCACCGCTTAACATCAGGCAGGAGACGGTCATTTGCCTGGCACTCTATAAAAAAAAGATGACACAAATCCTTCCTTATGCCTGACTGACATGATGATGTCAAAATTCAAAAGAGTTAGGGCATAATTGTATGAAGACCGTAAACTAGCGATGTAACGTTTGCTTCAGCGCGTGAGTGGCCAATGTTCATGGCGACGCTTCTGAGGACTGTACGAGTGTGGAGTTTTTTGGGTCAACAACGCCATATGTGACTCCAAGTGACCATTGTAAGCTATAAATTAAAATAAGAATTTCATTTTACACAAAAAATAAATAAATTTATTACATACATAAATTTATTTATACATTTTCGATTCCGCTTCTTTATAATTACTTCCTCATCAACCCTAATCGATATTATCGAGATTGGGATATTGGATGTTCACATTTGTAGAGATGACGGTCCTTTCAAGCCAGCTTATGATAGAAACTTCAAAGTTTATGTTATGGATTAAATTCTATTAAAAAGGTATTAGCATAAACTCATCTCGAATATAAACACGATGCAAGACTTCTAAAGCCCTCACAGCCCACAAGAATAAACCTTTCGTGTATCATTCATAAAACAATATCCCGAAACGTTCAATCGGGAAACACAATCATAATACCAAACAAACACATCAACGCTCATTATAAATTCACGACCCTTACCGCGTGTTCGCCGAATAAACTTCGAAGGAGCTCTTAAAAGTTCTTGCATATGAAACTTCCATTATATTTTACTTGGAATAAGCACTCGTCAGTCTCGACCGTAAGTAGGCCCATGTGACGGCTTAAGTTACGTGTTGGCAGGCTGTTATTAGACAGCCTTTTATGGGGTTTTAGCACATCAAATTATTCGAAGAACAGGTAATTTAAGCACTAGGTTGGACTACTTAAGGGTCTTTTGAAGTTGCAACAATGTTACATGTTTCTCAAAAGGACAAATAAGTGACACTGTCGTGGGAATAATGCTTCTGGCCTTTTGTCATCAGGTGACGCAATAATGCATGCACCATTTTTTATTTTTCATATCCGAATTTACTATTAGCGTTTTGAATAACAACATTAGAAAGAATAGAGATAGCATATCATGTGAAATTTGTTACATAAGCTCAAAACTTCGCTTTTACGACGGAGGCACATAGAGGACTCAGCTGTTTTGCATTCTAGTTGCCAAGTCAATGCTATAATTTGAAATACACTTATATATTACTAGTCTAGTACATTCATAGCAGAAATAGATAACGGCGACGATGAGGCGGGCGCTATATTTGATGATATTGGAAGAATAATAAAACCTACACAGCAGCAGTCCTTTACTCTTCACGCACCTAAACGCCGAAACAAAGAATGAACCGCCATTGTTCGCGAATCGGACACGAACGTAGTATTCCAAGGAAATGAGCCGAGAACGGTTAAGCTCGCGGCCCTGCAAGTTTTATTCCGCCCGTTTATCACGTGCAAGATATCCCGATGTTAATGGGAACGTTGCTCAAGAGATAGCCGAGAAGCGGAGGTTAGATGGTGGTGTCCAAATGTTGTTTATAATTCTAAGTCAAAAATATTTACACACCTCAATCTTCCTGCTTTTCGGTCGATAGTCCCGTGGCAGGGTGATTCGGTACATGAAGCACTATTACTAAATTTAACATGCTAGATCTTATCAGATTATGAGTAGGTGATGTCAAAAAAGAGAAGATTCTCAGAGAGGTTAGAATAGATGGTTTGTCAAATATTGTGCATTGTATCACTTTTAAATTATAAATATGAAAACTGCTGGTTATAGGAATTCTGAATTTTATCCGTTAAACTATCCTGTTCACTATAAAAATGTCATCATAACATCATATTTCTGTTATGAACTGTTAAATAGCTACTATGTTAACAAAATAACAGATTGTTCTTACAGTTTAATTAGCGGCATCAATTATTGATTGACATATACTTTTACTACCTTTTGCAAACTAACTAAAACCGTTCCTTGGCTGAAAAAGGTCGCTATGTACACACTTTTCCGTTAAAAATGGCGGCTCTCGCAGTTGATTGTTCGTGCTTAACGCGGAGCATTACCGAGGTGATTTGTGACCATGTACCCCATTTGAGCTGATGACCCTCGGACGGAATAATGGAACGCGTTATAAATATTAAGTGAAGCCAATTTTTAATGAAACTCTCCCTGAAACTTAAACGAGGTGAAGCGCTTAATTTGGTCAGCAAAACTTAATTAAGCAGCTCGATTTGATTGACAGTCTGTTATTTTGTGTTATTGTTAGCAAGAAGTGTGGTAGCGAAACTTTTTGGTTGAGGAGTTCAGAGAAGCTCTATTTCACCTGCCACCTCTTCGGTCTTATTGCAACCTACTATCGGTTAGGTTCCAGATTTAAAATAAAAAAACTCGCTACGCAAACTTTGTTCGTGGTGGATGAACAAAAACAAAAAGCATCACGAGGGAGTCCGTGCTTCGGAAAGCGTGACGTGGGTCCTAGAAGCCTTTGAACCCAGGTCGTATTAAATGGCCTGCTATCCCACACTCACACAAATTGCACTCGCGAACGGACATACACACAAAACGAAACAAATACTCGCAATCTTGAATATATATAGAAATGGTTAATTTCAGACATGGTCCTAGTTTCTTATGAAGTAAGGAAATGTCTTCAATTTTATCTAAACTAAGCAGTTAGTACCAAGACACATATGAAGACAAACCTTTGCTCAGAGTATAGCGCTTTGAGTATAACCATAAACTTCATATGTGAGTAAAGCTACGCTGTGGTATAACTAGCTAGATTGCGAAGCATACAGGAAGTACATGGTGACTGTAGCCACTTATCGTCAAGTGGGCAGATTGCTTGTTTACCAACTATTTTAAACATGCAACAATGTTAAGTAAATATGTGCAATATACGAAACTACTACGAATAAGAGTTAAAGATGAATGACGTCAATCATTATTTTGTGACCACCTGCTTGTGTTTCAAATATACCTTTTGTTAATTGTTAAAATGACTACTTCAACATTGCCTTGAAACACTTGAATCCCCGGAAACACACGAAGGTACTACAATTTAATCTCCAACACGACATTGTACCGAGCGGCAGCCGCTTGAATAAATTATAAGAAATATAGAGAGCGCGATGCACGAGTTCAATATTTCATGAACGTCGCTGAAAACGTTTTCACATCGCACACAAAGGTAGCTGCAGCCTGCAGGTGCGTCTGTTGCCTTGGCTTTTTGTGGGTGCTTTTTAGCAATTTTTAATACATAAAGTTTTGCTTTGTAGGTGGGTGTGTGGAGCGTCGGTAGGGTTTTGGCCTCGGCACTGGACTGTACCCCGAGTAAATCGGGAGGCCCGCGATCGATCCTGACATGTACCAATGTGTTTTTCGTTTTACGAATTTCATAATGTACATTATCTGACGCTCCTACGGTGAAGGAAAACATCGTGAGGAAACCTGCATACACCTGCGAAGTAATTCAAAGGTGTATCTGAAGTCAACCAATTCGCACTGGGCCAGCGTGGTTTTACTAAGGCCTAATCGCCCTAACATAATAGGTTAGGGTAGGCTCGTGACCCTCGGTGGGGACGTATATGAGCTGTGATGATGATGCTCCTGCGCGTGAACTAGGTCAGTAGGCTGTTGTTTTGAACGGACTTCTAGTTCAGTTTAGTGGCATTTCGTTTACTGATCAGCCACCAGCAGGTATGGTGCTTCCTACAGGTCAGTACGATGGCACTAGTGGCATAAAGCCAGCCATTCGTGTCGGCGACCTGCAAATGAATTTGATGATTGCAAGCCTCCGGGACATACTTTGCAATCAGTAAAAGAATATAATTAATATATTTTTACAAGAGTCCGAAAATGAAGTTGATATAATGCAAATATGGAAGAAATTTACATAAGAGCAAAATTAGACTATTTTACCTAACCATATAGTCACCAATGGAACTTTTTCAATACATTCTGATCATATTAGTCATATAACTTAACTTAATTATAACAAAAATAGAATGATCCCATTTATTCGACGTATATTGCGACATTAAAAATGTTGCATTGTATTCAGCCGAGGCACCTTATTTGCTAAATCCTAGAGTACAGTAATCTTGCCTTTATATTCCAGAACAGTGCGAGGCGAATCGGCAGCCCGAACAATGCTCAGTAAACGGTGCATAGATAAAATATTCACAAACCAGGCGCCCGTGTTAGTTTGTATTCATTTTATTTTTCTCCCGTGACGTCGTGTTTGGAGATGGGAATCCGCTCTTTAAAACAAAGATTCGCTGGATGTCGACGCTTTTGACACAGCAATATGTTTTTATGAACGCCGGCTGTACCGTTTGGGTGGATGCGTGATTTTTTTAGTTTCCATAAAAGGTTTTCATTCTTCGTTTCGTGAGAGCACCGAAAACACGAAACACGTATTAGTTGATATCCGAATTTTATTTATTTCAATGAATTCTTAAACAAGGTTATTTTGGAGCCAGTACGAAATATTTGCATATATGTAATTTTAATTAGAAAGGCACGTATTTAATTTATTTTACATGTTCCTTACAAAAATCTCAAAAAGCTTCTCTTGAAAATATCCAGAGAATTGCAGTAGTCATGCTTAGCTTATTATTATTATTGTGCTTGCATCTCTTGCACCGCACGCCTGACATAGACCCTTCCTCCGCACTTCCCTGTTCTACATTTCCTACTAAGCGTAGAGTAACAACGTACATTTGACTTTGACTATACGAGTATTGCATAGTGTTTAGTTAAAATACATTCATATAAATAGTTAACACGCCAAATTACGATCACTTAATAAATCAATACAACAGAAAAAACTTACCTTCATCAAAATATGAATAAGTTAGGTGATTATTTTTTGTGCTGGACTAATTAATGAAATTACAAAAATGCACTATTGTGATTTGGTTGACATACACTTTGGTAGTTACAGTATAAGATTTTACTATTGTAGTAGGTAACAATTGTTGTAAGTTATAGCAAATCAAGTTACATTTAATGCAGCGTTTTCAGAGTACTTTGGAAATCAAACAACGTGCAGTTATCAAGCATTTGGTAAAAAAAAATGAACACTGAATGAGGTCCATGAAGATATGAAAACAATAATAAGAGAATTTGCTCCGTCGTTAACCACTGTGAAAATATAGGTGCAGAATTTCAAAGTGGACGAGAAAGCATTAAATATGATCCTCTCTCCGGCTGACTAAAGACGTTAATAACTAAAGTAAATATCGGTAGGTAGTTGTGTAATCTTAATACAACACCGTAGATTAAGGACATTATAAGCACTAATGAACTTGGACATAAACTTGGGTTCATCATTACACTCCAGAGTTACAACAACAATCTAAGCGTTAGACAAAATGCGACTGCAAAGAAAGCGAAAACAGTATTTTCGGCTGGTAATGTTATGGCGCCCGCAGGCCTATTATGGATCTTTCATGGTATGGATATGCTATGATTTTGAGATAAAAAAGTCATGAAATGCTTCATTTGGTATTACCGATCTCTAATAATATCATTACTATGGCATAATTTCAACGATGTCATCATGATGTAATGAACGAATGATCAAAAATCGGACCGAAAATCTTATTATTCGTTTTGCTTTATGATTCCAAAATTATATCATTTCAAAACTATGAGATACTAAGGGTGTCATTATGGTAAATTATTTTGCGAAAAGCGAAACAATGTGCTTAGAATACAGTTGCACTTGTGAGATGTTTAAATTTTAATTATGTACAAATGTGATTATTTCTTGATTTATGATGATTATAAATAAATGAATATTGACATGTTTAATCATTAAAAGATGTATAATATTGATGTGGGAATGCTAGAAGTGAGTAAGAGAAATGATTAGAGAGAATGTTGTATGAATGTGTAGGAATGAAATGGGAGTAGTTAAGATATTAAAAATAAGGCAAGATTGTATCTTGTATATCTATGGTTTCATGTCATGCTACAATGAAGTAAGATGCGGGACGTTTTTGTTTTAAAAAAGAATATAGTCAGACGTTTTATTTGAAGAGTAAAGAATTGGTTTCCTTTCATCCCAGATCCCACAATTTTTGGGGGCTCGTCCGGGATCTGGATTAAAGACTTAAGACTAAAGACGTAAAACGACGATATGCGGAAGACGAGGCAAATGGATATGCCTAAAGATGTAAGAGGAAACGCCGGAGAAAATAGTATGCTGCAAATGACGGCGGAGCTGGTTCCCAGTTTCAGCGGACGCGACAACACATATCCGGTAAGCCGATGGATAGATGACGTTGAGACTAATGCTGAGATATTCCAATGGACACCGCTTCAGCAGCTGCTCATAGCTCGAAAATCGCTCACTGGAACCGCGGAGCTCTGGTTACGAGCGGAACGGCCGTTTAGGACTTGGGATGAGTTAAAGGCGGCGTTGTTAAGGGAATTTCCGGATTCAGTAGATCTCAAGGCTATACACGAGATTATGAGCTTAAGAAGGAAGCAGATAAATGAAACTTGCTTAGACTACATGCTCGTCATGAAAGAATTGGGAAGACGGGGCAAGATGGCCGATCACGTAGCTATAAAATACATAATAGATGGTATTCGTGATAAGGAAATTAACAAAGTTATGTTATACGGAGTCTCTACTTATAGCGATCTGAAGGAAAAACTTAAGATTTATGAGTCAATATCTATGAAAACCCGTGTGTCGCAGCAACGAGACGAAGCAAGAAATGGCCACGAAAGAAGCTGGCAAATCCGATGTTTTGGCTGTGGCATATTGGGACATGCGTCGAACGATTGCCCTCATAAGAACAAAGGACTCAAATGTTTTAAGTGCAATCAGTTTGGACATATTGGCACTGCATGTTCGGATCGGCGAGAAGAAACGAAAACATATGAAGATCAACGAGGGGTTGCTCGGAGGTATTTGTCACCTGTTAGAAAAGCGCAGATGCAGCCGGAGAAAACCGAATACGCCCGACGGCAGGTATACCAACATAGGGGCAGCAACGATGTAAACAAACGCGCGATGTTCGGTACGGTCGGGGACGAGGACGTCAACTTTACTTCGCATACGGATTTTTCGAACACCACTGTTGGTAACATTGGCCGCGGCGCCGAACGCAGCGATAATAATTATCTGTCCGAAGAACGCAGCGACAAGAGAAACAACGACGCGTTGTCACTGTCAATGTCCAGGTTGTCAAAGTCGTCAAACGAAGGAAAAGATAAGGGAAATGAAGAGAATATCGGAAAATATAAATACAAGCCAATTAAGGAAATAAATATAAGTGGACAAAATATTAATGCATTGATTGACTCGGGGAGCGATGTGAACATTATTTCATCTGATTGTTATGAAGCCATTGGGCAACCGGAGTTGCAAAATGACAATACGATTTTAACCGGTTTAGGACAATCTGTAGTCAAATCTAGTGGAAAATGTAATTTAAGTTTTGTTGCGGATTCACAGCGGTACAATGGTGTTTTCCATGTCATTTGCAAAGAGTATGTACCATATAATGTTATAATTGGTCAAGAGTTTTTGAAAGGGGTTATGATGGTTATGATTGAGGGTAAAGTGAAGTTTATGTCGAAAGATGATGAATGGCTGAATTCTATGCATGTGCAAGAAAGTGAGTTTCTTCCTGTTGTAGGTAAGATGTCAGACCCTGCTTTACAAGAGCAAGTGTGCCGGCTGGTTAGTGATTATGGCAATCCAGTACAGAAAAAGGAAGCGCCAATGCAGTTGAAAATAATATTAAAAGATGACGTTCCTGTGCGGCATCGTCCTCGGAGGTTATCTTTGAAGGAGCAAGAAGTGGTAGAAAATCAAGTATCGGAGTGGTTAGAGAAGAAGATTATACAGGTAAGTTATTCAGAGTACTCTAGCCCGGTTGTGCTTGTAAAGAAAAAAGATGGTTCAACTAGGATGTGTATTGACTATCGAGCGCTTAATAGAAAAATTGTAAAAGATGATTTCCCATTACCGGTTATAGAAGATTTAATTGATAAATTAAAAGATGCCAAAGTGTTCAGTGTTCTTGATTTAAAGAATGGATTTTTCCATTTAAGGATTAGTGAGGAATCAGTATCTTACACTTCTTTTGTTACTCATCATGGGCAATTTGAATTTCTAAGGGCACCATTTGGATTGTCCATCTGTCCAAAGAATTTTATGAGATTTGTGTCAATCATATTTAGGGAGCTTATAAGCAAGGGCATAGTGTTAATTTTCATTGACGATATTTTGATTCCGGCAAGGAATGAGGGCCAGGCTGTGCAAAGGTTGGCTCAGGTATTAGAAGTAGGTGCCAGTTATGGGTTGGAGATGAACTGGAAAAAAGCAAAGTTGATACAGAGAGAGATAGAATATTTAGGACATGTTATTAAAGATGGGGAAGTAAGACCTAGCCCAGAAAAGACTAGCGCTGTGGTGAGATATTCAGAACCCTGTAATGTTAAGCAAGTGCAAAGATTTATAGGCTTGACTTCTTACTTTGGGAAATATATTGAGAATTACGCATTAATTGCTAAACCCTTAACGGATTTATTTAAGAAGAATAGTTTATTTTATTTTGGGGATGACGAGCGTGAAGCATTTGGTATTCTTAAGCATAAGTTGTCAACTGGGCCGGTTTTGAAAATTTTTAGTGTTAGCTTACCTACAGAATTACATACTGACGCCTCATGTACTGCTTATGCTGCGATATTAATGCAGTTACACCATGACGGGTGGCATCCAGTATACTATATGAGTAGAAAGACTAACGACATGGAAAAGAAGTATTCTAGTTATGAACTCGAGGCGCTAGCTATAATAGAAGGGGTGAAAAAGTTCAGGCATTATTTACATGGGATAAAATTCAAAATTGTTACTGACTGTCAGGCATTCGAACAGACTTTGAAAAAGAAGGACTTATCAGCCAAGGTAGCCAGGTGGGTGCTTTTCTTGGATCAATTTGACTTTACAGTGGAGCATAGAGCAGGCTCCAAAATGAAGCACACTGATGCGTTGAGTAGAGATTCTCCATCTGTTATGTTAGTTGGCGGTTTGCATGAACAACTCAAGCAGGCACAAGAAAATGATGATGGCCTGAAAGCTATAAGAGAAATTTTAAAGAATGGCAGTTACCAGGACTATTATATTGATCAGGGTCTATTGTACAAAGGTGAATTAAAGAAATTAGTTGTACCAAAATCACTTGAGGTAGAAATAATAAAAAGAGCACATGGGGTGGGCCACTTTTCTGTTAAGAAAATGAAAGAGTTAATTGGCAATGATTACCACATCAAGCAGCTGGATAAAAAGTTACAAGATTATATGGTTACGTGTATACCATGTCTGTTAGCTGAAAGAAAATCAGGGAAGCAAGAGGGATTGTTACATCCTATCGAGAAGGAAAGTATGCCACTACATACTCTTCATATAGATCATATAGGACCTCTTACAGAGACTAAGAAGCAGTATAACTACATCCTCACGATTGTTGATGCCTTTACTAAGTTTACATGGATATTTCCAGTGAAATCCACAACTTCAAAAGAGACCTTAGACAAGATAAAAATATTACAGCAGCATTTTGGAAATCCGGACAGAATAGTCACGGATAAGGGCACCGCTTTCACAAGCAACGAATTCCAAGAGTTTTGTGCACTGGAAGGAATACAGCACATCACTATTACTACCGGAGTACCAAGAGGGAATGGACAGGTGGAGCGGGTGCATCGCACCATAATATCAGTTTTGACTAAGCTTTGTATCGAAGATTCTGCCTTATGGTATAAGCATGTTAGTCGCTTGCAGAGAGCTTTAAACAGCACTTATCATCGGAGCATCGACACTACTCCATTCACCCTATTGACAGGAACAAAACTAAGGTCAAAAGAGGATATGGAAATTATTCAGTTGTTGCAGAAGGAAGAAGCTGAACTATATAATGAAGAAAGAGAAAAGTTAAGAGAAAAAGCTAAAGCCCAAATTCTGAAAATCCAAGAAGAGAATAGAATTAATTTTAATAAGAAGAGAAAGGAAGGTTCCAAGTATGAGCTGGGAGATTTGGTGGCTATAAAGCGTACTCAATTTGGGGTTGGACTCAAGCTGAAGCCTAAATATCTTGGACCCTATACAATCACAAAGGTGAAAAGGAATGATCGTTTTGAGGTGGAGAAGGCCGACACACATGCAGAGGGGCCAGGGAGGACTTCTACTTCAGCTGATCAAATGAAGCGATGGCCAGGTAAGGGAATGAGTGGGTATGGTGAGGAATGATTAAGGTGATGAATGAAAGGCAATGTTTAAATCTTGACCTTTATTTCTAATGTCTATAATGTTAATGAAATACAATATTTATCTGTGTTATTTTAATACAAAGTAAGTGTTGTTTTAGGGGCATTTTTACCTATATACTGAGTACTGTTCTGTTTGTCTCATGGTTTATGGTTAAAGTGTTCTAGGTAGGTATATTAAAAAAGTATATAATGATATGTGTAGGACATAAGGTGTGCATACTGCATAGTAAATACTTTTCAATTTGTTTAAGATGTGGTGCAGGTATTTCATTTAACAAAGAATTAATCTGTGTGATGTATTGAATACCGTAAGATTAGTTAGTTGGGTTTTTTTACAATGTGGAAGTTGTATGCCTGAGGGCAGGCATAAGAGCAGGACGGCCGAATGTGGGAATGCTAGAAGTGAGTAAGAGAAATGATTAGAGAGAATGTTGTATGAATGTGTAGGAATGAAATGGGAGTAGTTAAGATATTAAAAATAAGGCAAGATTGTATCTTGTATATCTATGGTTTCATGTCATGCTACAATGAAGTAAGATGCGGGACGTTTTTGTTTTAAAAAAGAATATAGTCAGACGTTTTATTTGAAGAGTAAAGAATTGGTTTCCTTTCATCCCAGATCCCACATTGATATTACTTAGTACTACGCAAAACCAATATATTAATTATCTTAAATGAAATTTGATATTAAATAAAACTATTTAATGTTGAAAAATGTATATATTTATTAAAAGAATATTGTAACTGAATAAAGTAAAAACGTGGACATGTTGTTAATGCAGAAATAAATGATTACGTCATAACCGGTAGTCAGAGGTGGGGCAGAGCGACGTTGCTTACAGTTGTGTAGGTAATGCTATAAAAGGCGCAGAGCTGCCTACAGCGGACACTTTTGTTCGAGGTTTCACTCGGAACGTTGCTCTGCTCCCAGTCAGTATTATCTGACTCTGAGTACCTTATATCTACTGGTGTCGTCAATATAGATAAGTATTTTATTATTATTACTAGTTTTATATTGATTCCGGACTGAATATTATATGAAGTAATTTGTAATAAGAAATGGGTAAAGTAATTTTCTAGATTTACCTAAATAATATAAATAGTCTTTTAATTAACTATTGATATATATAAATATATGTTTTTATTAATTTTCTTTGATTATCCTATTTTAACACACTCGTCGAAAAAATTAAGAAGAAACGTCTAGGATTACTCAAAAAGAAAGCGTCGTTTCATTAGGATAATGCTTGCGTTCACACATCTGTTTTTTTTTTTAATATATATATATGTCCCGGCAAATGACCTCCTCCCGCCTGATGTTAAGCGGTGAAAGAGGCCCAAATGAGTTAACAGATAGAGTAGGGACGACATCGACTATCCTACCTGCCCGCCCCTTGCCGGCCCAAAAGATGCTTTTTCATGCCTCTTTTGAAGGAACCCATGTTGTAGGATGGAGGAAACACGTGCGCAGGTAGAGAATTCCAAGTGTGGGATGAACGACAGAAGAAGGAATCTTGGAATTTCTTGGTACGGTGTGAGAAGGAGGACACAGTGTACGGATGACTCCGAAGGCCCTTACGCGTGTTTCTATTAAGTAATGGAGAGGGAGGGATAAGGTTAAAGAGCTCCTCAGAGCATTCCCCATGGAACATTCGGTAAAAGGCGCTAAGAGAGGCGATGTCACGACGAAGTTGTAGAGGCTCGAGGGTGTTAGTTACCTCTACATCGCCAATAATGCGAATAGCGCGACGCTGCAATCTGTCCAGAGCATCGAGCAGGTACTGAGCGGAGCCGTCCCAAAGGTGCGAGCTATATTTCACGCAAGACCTAACCTGAGTTTTATACAACAAGCATAGTTGGTCCGGCGCAAAATACCTACGCACCTTGTTCAGGACACCGAGTTTCCGTGAGGCAGTAGTTATGACGGATTCGATGTAGTCTCTGGCGTTCAGATCGCAGCGAATGTTCATTCCGAGCAAGGTGATGTTGCTCTGTGTGTGAAGGGTTGTGCCCTGAAGAGAAGGAAGGGGGAGAAATGGTGACCTTTTCGCCGAAAACGCGCACACCTGTGTTTTCTTAGCATTGAACTCAACAAGATTGTTGGAGCCCCATTCGGAGACGAGGTCCAGCGTCCTGTTGAGCTCAATGATAAGATTCTGCCTCTCCCTCCCAATATCACCACGAGCAGCCCCTGAGCTTCCGTGATATCCCCCATGCACTGTACTGTCGTCTGCATAGCAATGTATAGCTCCCAAGGAAAGCATGTCATTGATATGCAGAAGAAACAATGTTGGGGATAGAACGGAGCCTTGCGGAACTCCAGCGTTCACTGCCACGAACCGCGAAGCGCAGCCGTCAACGACAACGCGAATTCTACGCTCGTGGAGGAAGCTGGCAATCCACGTACAGAACTGCGCGGGTAATCCGTATGCCGGAAGCTTGGAAAGAAGAGCCTTGTGCCAGACTCTATCAAAAGCTTTGGCGATGTCGAGACTAATAGCCACCGATTCGCCGCGCTTATCGATAGATTCACCCCATTTGTGCAAAAGGAACGCTAGAAGGTCACCTGTTGACCGTTTAGGACGAAATCCATACTGTCGGTCATTAAGTAACGAGTGACCTTCCAGATAACGGATCAGCTGGGTATTTAGGATCCTCTCCATGATTTTGCACAAAATGGAAGTGACGGCTATAGGACGATAGTTAGCCGGGTCAGAACGATCTCCCTTTTTGGGAACCGGCTGGACATTGGCCTCTTTCCAAGATTTCGGCACACAACCAGCAGAGAACAACAGACGGTATAGACGCGTCAGGACCGGAAACAACTCCGCTGCACACTTCTTAAGAACAATTGCAGGAATGCCGTCTGGTCCACTTGCTTTTCGAGTATCGATCGACTGGAGCTCCGCCCGCACATCACGCTGTTTGATACGGATATCGGGCATGGTGCTGCCACAATGGGACAGTTTCGGAGGTTGTGCACCACAGTCATCGACACGGGAATGAGCCGCGAAGAGTTTTGCCAGGAGGTCGGCTTTCTCCTGCGGCTGATGAGCAAGTGAACCATCGGCATGTCTCAGCGGTGGCAGCGAGGGTTATCAGAAGTTTGATTGCACAGCTTTGGCCAGGCGCCAGAAAGAACGGCTACCCGTAGGGTGCGCAAGCAGTTCCTGGCCCACTTGTGCAATGCGCTGAGCATCCGCTCTAATGTAAGCCCTCTTACACAACTTGGTGGCATTATTGTAGGCTGTTTTCAGTAGGCTAGTATTGGGATCCCTAGAAGCTCGGCCTCTGATCCAAGCGCGGTAAGCCAGCTGTTTGTTTTCAACAGCAGAGGCGCACTCGCGATTGAACCAGAGGTTACGTCTGCCTCTACTGACGAGATTGGAATGCGGAATATAATATTCCATTCCTAGTATGATCTCGTCAGCAACAGAGGTAGCGCAGGAGTCCGGATCCATCCCATTGAAACAGCGCTGCCACCAAGGGACAGATGCGTAATAATCCCGCATACCGTCCCAATCTGCTGACGCATAGTGCCACAGACGGCGTGCTGCAACCACAGGCGACGGTCGCGACGCCTGAGGCACTGAGACGAATACCAGCCAGTGATCCGAAGATCCTAGTGGAGCTCGAATCACCACCTGATATCCGTGAGGGCGATTTGTCAGCAGAAGGTCCAATAAAGAGGGCGCTTGACCGATAATATCTGGTACCCTGGTGTGCTGGGTGACCAATTGTGTCAGGTCGTGCGTGAGAGCGAATGCGTGGGCAATCCTATCCGCATGGTCAGTTTTAGAGGAACTTAACCACAATTCGTGGTGAGCATTGAAGTCCCCTAAAACACCAGCTCGGCGGAAGGAAATCGCTCGTGCGCGTCATCTGCCACCCGACTTAGATGTTCAAAAAGTCGAGTTGTCTCCAGGTCACCACGATGGGAACGGTAGACGCAGACGTAGACACGGCAATGAGTGCCAAAATCGACGTGTACCGCAAGGATGGAAAAGGATGGTTCCTCCAAACAGCGCAGGCGACGACAGCAAACGTCCGCCCGGACGAACAAGCAAACACCAGCCTTCGCCTTGAAGGACTCCTCAAGAGCGTAGCCGGGGTAATTAAGGTAGCCTGTATCGGCCGGGCAGATAATTTGCGTCTCCGTCAAAAACAGCATTGCTGGACGGGCTGTCTCGAGATGGTGGTGGACAGCTAAGAGGTTAGAATGGAGCCCGCGGATGTTAGCGAGCCCCACCTCGAATAATGGTGTTTTGGTGGGATAATGCACCGCTGTACGACCAGTTCTTATATTTTGCGCTGCCATGATTGTTTGAGTGAGAGGCGTGAAATTGAGGTGTCGTTGCCGCGTTTCGCATAGTTAATGTGTGTAGGCCTGTTTCGCCAGGGAACAGCCGACAGCTGATTTGAGCTGACCCTCCGCACGGAAGGGCCCCCGAACCCCCCCGGAAGTGGTCGCCGGGACCTACCGTCCGGTCACCAACCGGCACGACGGACCACCCCGAGATTATGCGTGGCATGGTGGGGCAGCCTCACGGACTGGTTAGGTCCGCTTGGGCCCCTGTACTATACCACGGGCGGCCAGCGGAAATTTCAAATCGGCTTGATACCTTGGCGCTGCGTAGTGATTTCACTTCGCTATGCATCTTCTATCGTATTTATTACGGGGAATGCTCCGAGGAATTGTTCGGACTTATACCTGCCGCCTCTTTCCGCCATCGTTCCACGCGGCAAAAAATCCATGCCCATCACTTAGATGGTTGGCAGTCCACAACTGTGCGTTTCTCTCGAAGTTTCCTGCCTCGCACAGTCAAACTTTGGAACGAATTGTCGCCTGCGGTATTTCCGGACCGATACGACCTTTAAACTTTCAAAAAAAGAGCGTATTCCCACCTCAAAGGCCGGCAACGCACTTGTAACTCCTCTGGGGTTGCGGGTGTCCATGGGCGACGGTAATTACTTACCATCAGGTGATACGTCTGATCCCATAAAAAAAATATACATTTCATGAAATCAGTTTTATGAATAGAATATATTTCAAGCAAAGAAAAAGAATATATTTCAAGTGGGAGAAGTTGGTATTGGGGTGCCCCAGCCCAAAGATGCGCCTTGTAAAGCTGAAGGCGGTGCGCCGGAGTGAAATACTGTCTCGATCTGTTGAGCACACCAAGCTTCTTAGAAGCTAATTTAGTTTTACCCTCTAAGTGGCCACGGAACTGGACTTCGCTCGATATGTCGACACCAAGGATCCCAATATTGGCTGAGGCAGTTAGGGGAATGCCCTGAAAGCGAGGAGATACGACAAATGGTATTTTCTTTGCGGTGAACGTGCAAACCTGTGTCTTTGAGGGGTTGAAATGGACTAAATTAAGACGACCCCAGTTAGAAACTTTCTCTAATAAAGTTTCGATTTCAGACACAAGTTTATTCCGGCACTCAATGACGTTTTCCCGAGAAGAGTTTGCACGGCCGTTATATTTATTACAATAGTAATATTTTTAAATATAATAGTTAGGGTAAATAGACAGAGCCATACGAAAAGTTGAAAGAAACCCTTGTAGCTACTAACCACTCTTGTAGCATACGAGTACTCCGTAGCACCTGTGATGCTCGTAGCATTCATAACAAGCATTGCATAAAGGCATTTAAGGGCCCGGTCTCGTAATAATCGGTGTTCTAGCAGAATTATCAGAGAAGTAATATTTTTTTTAATTATTAAAAATGCAATGATGGAAATACATTTTACGTTAATTTAGAGTGTAGGACTTGAAGTTTCCATAAGACATTTTACTATTTACTTAAATGCTATTTTTAATGTCTTACGTTTAATGTTTTTAAGGCTTTAAACATACCCATACTTACATTCCACGCGTTTAAGGACATATTCATGCACTCGTCACGTAAAAAATATGACCAAAACATGAAATATATTCAGTAAACATTTATTCTCAAATCTTCAACAATGATCTTTACTGGTTACTTTTTTCGAAATGTTTTAGTTTCCTTAAATAGTGAAAATTTTATGAATTTCACCACTATTTAAATATTACTTTTTCTATAAGAAACCCATCAAAAACATAAATGTGAAATGAGAGCCAAGTTCAATATTATGATATATGCCTTGGTTGTTGACTTCAACGACAAAAGAAGTGAGATCTAAATGGGTGCTAAGTTCAATGGTCAGTCCTGAAATTTATTTATAACATAAAATATCATTTGTTCATAATATAACTTAGGATAATATATTGTAGCTTAAGGTCTAACTTAGCTAGTTCGATGGCGTCGTGCGTAAGGCCCTCGCCTACCAAACGGGAGGTAGTGGTTCGAACCCCGCCACGTACCAATGTGTTTTCAAATTTTGAATTCATATGTACGTTTATTCGACGCTTTTACGGTGAAGGAAAACATCGTGACGAAACCTGCATACACCTGTGACACACAGGTCGTGTGTAAAGTCGACCAACCCGCACTTGGTCAGCGTGGTTGACTAAGACCTAATCGCCCTAGTTTAGGGTAGGCTCGAGCCCCTCTGCGGGGACGTATTTGAGCTGTTGTTGTTGATGATGATGATGATGCCAAATTTGAACTTTCTAGGTCATCTGGAACTGGGTTAGAGTTTTGATCTATAGGTCAGTCAGTGATAAAAATGACGGTTTTTGGACGTTAATATCTAAATAACCGTTTGAGATGTGTTTATGAAATTTGGAACACATATGTATCTCGCAAGTCTCAATATATGAGCTTTTGTCATGTTTTTGTGAAATAGTTTTTGACTTATGAGGGGGTCAAAAGTGGCTCCAAATGGTTCGTGGAATATGACACATGGTGCTGCTCGCCAGTTCTGTTACTTGAACTTGGCTTGACCATCCTTAAGCGTAATCAAACTTTAACCACTTAGAAACGAGCTATTATTAAAGCAAATAATAAAAAACTGTATTTATAAAATCATTATAGGTAAATTTTATAGAATGAAAACTTATCGAGAGTTTATGCTGCGAAATCGTAGCAGAACTAATGGAAATTTCGACGCTGCGTCCTTCCGTTTTGCGATAATCCGGTATGAGTTATAATATCATGACACTGTGTATAAAAATATGCATGACGGCCCCTAGGACGTGGTTGGTATGTTACAAACTGATGCATCGCAAAGATCGCAAGATATAAACGCAGCTGTGTGGCATGGTATTGGAATGCATTATCGCAATTACACATCCGATATTATCGAACAATACAAAGAGGCTGTGTAGAAGAGCCTTTAAAGTATGAGAGTCTAAATCTAAATCAGATTCGACGTGTATAGGGCCAATTGCAGTGCACTGAGGCGAAGAAATATAGAGCACTTGGGTTGACGTCAACGAGGTTAAGAAACCTGAGCCGGTTCTGCGGAAATAACGGCGCTCTTGAAATTTATAGCAGTAAATGCATTTTTTATGTCTTACTTTAAAATGGGTCATTACAGTCATTTCCAAGCTTCGCTTGAACACAAAATTTATTCGCAAGTGAAATGGGTTTGTCTATTTTAAAACAATTTTAAAGGTTATCGCTGATTCCTTAATTTTTGTATTTTGAAAAATTTTACAAAGTTTTAAAATGACTACAAAACCTAGCCGCAGGTATATTACCTATATGGTAGTTCAAAATATAATTAAAAAAAATATTGTCTACATAAACTGAGAAGACTTAATTCACATGGGCTAGAAGACCATCAACCCGTACTTTTACGATTGATTCCAGCCATCGTAGAAGACAAAACTTTAAAAAAAGACGTTTAAAATGCTACTTTATATACATATTTTTTGCAATTCTAACTTTATATTAACTTTGCAGTTTTGTGGCAAAAAGTTACGTATACCCTCTAATGAAAAGAGACGGTTAATTACTGTGGCGTGTAATAAACGCGGCAATAGATATATTTACTCAAATTATCCGAACTCTAACAATGTAAGGGCGTGAGTTATGAACGGACGGACAGATGCTGTTAAACTGATGGCCGGAGCAACTTGGCCACTGTAACAAATTAGCAAACTAGTTAACTAGTTCAGACCTCGCCCGTTGGTGGTTTTGTGCTATTTTTCTTACCTTTTTCTCTGTTGTTCTTCGCCTGACGCGGTTGTTTTTGATTACGAGTATGTTCTTATTATTGAACAAATGAAGGCAGTCGCGCTTAGTGCTATACTGACCAATAGACCAGCTGACCGGATATGTGTATCGTATTATTAGATATGGTACTAGGCCGCTCACTATTGGTCAGGAGAGCACTGAAAATTACCTACAAATTGACGATCAGTTCGGTTAGGACAAAACCTAGACATCTGATTTGCATGCACATTGCATCGCATATCATGATAATGCTACCCTATCGGGTATTCATGTGAAAGACCTTGGTTTACATATACATTTTTTTTTTCATTTATTTAAATAACTACAAATACTTACAGTAAATTTAATAAACACACCATAAACCACAGAGATTTGTCTGGTGTGCTAAAACTAGTTGAGTTCGGTATACAACAAACTTAAATTAGTAATTATACAATCATAATATTCACTGCAAAAATCAGGTTCAAGTTAACAAAAGAACGGGTGACACCGCATCGAGACAATCTAACATTCCATAAAGGAAAGAGACAGCACTACATGTGGCGAGTGAGTAGATTGATGCATGAACAAGCAGTGCGAAAATGTGCAACGCACATAAAAAACTACTCGCCACTAAAGGGTGTTCAGAAAATACAATTTTAGTTTATTTCCAATATTACTTTTAGTAATTGAGTTTTTCACTTTTGAATCGATGTTATTTAATAAACGAGGAACTAAAAATCGCGTTGTTCGTTCTCCATATACATTACAAGCCGCACAAGTAAGTAACCGTTTTTTGGTTACTTGTTGAGTTGTAATTTTGTGAGAAGTTATTTGTTGTATCGTTAAATTAAAGTACTGCTCTTTTAGAATAGAATACTGGAATTTTTCATGTACCGGTAGAACCTTGCAATGTTTGAAAAGGCCAAGATACTGATCTTTATATTTTTTTTTACTGTAGGTGATACAATTTTCTTTAATATTCTAATTTGTAAGCTCAGAATTTTGTCTAGATAAGTCTTATAAGTCCTTCCATAGCTTGTTATGCCATAGTTAATAATAGAATCTGCTAACGAGTTGTAAAGCATTATTAGTATTTTGTAAGGTATTCTATCTTTTATAATTACTATATTAGCTAAAAATGCTCTAAGTTTGTCACAGATTTTATTGATATGTGGAAGCCAACAAAATTTCCTGTCGATAACTAGTCCTAAATATGTGTGACTGTCTACTACTTCAATATCAGGACAAGCACATTTTTGTTGATTTAGATGGAAACATACGTGGTCGTGAGCTATAAGGTTTTTACTTGTGCCAACTAAAGTTTTGATGAAAGGTGATCGAATGTGCACTAATTTTGTTTTTTCTGCATTAAGAACAAGTTGGTTATCATGACACCATTTGTTAAGGGAGTTGAAATCTTCTTGAAGTCGTTCCAGAGCTATTTCAATGTTTTTGTCAGCTATGACTAAGCACGTGTCGTCAGCATATTGATATGATTTGCAATATTTTAGTGTATTATTCATATCATTAACATAAGCTATAAAGTGGACTGGACCTAGGACTGACCCTTTAGCAGTGCCCTCAGTGACAGTTAAAACATAACTTTTTTCGTCAGCTATTTTAACGAAATACGTCCTGTTAGTAAGGTAGTTTTTACACCACTTTAGAACTGGACCTCTTATTCCTGAGTCTTGAAGTTTTTGTTGCAGATGTTCATGATTTAGTGTGTCAAAGGCACGTGAAAAATCGATAAACAGAGCCAAAACATGCTTACGTTCATTCATGTGATTATTAACCTCATCACAAAAATTTGAAAGCAGTGATGTAGTACTTTTGAAGGGCTGAAAACCATATTGGCTTGGTGTAATAATCTTATTTTTATTATAAAAGGTATGTATTTGGTCACATAAATACTTTTCAATTATTTTATTTATAGATGATAATAAGGATACAGGGCGATAGTTAGTTACATCATTATATTTTCCTTTTTTATAAATAGGTCTTACACAGCTTTGTTTAAGCTCATCTGGATATTTTCCTGTTGAAAAACTAGCGTTTATCATTTGCGCAATGGGTAGGGATATTTTTTCAGCAATTGATTTAACATCTGCAATTTTAATGCCATCACAACCAGGGGCTTTCCTGATTTTAAGTTTAGAGATTAACTGACTTATTTTCCAGGGAGTTGCCGGTATAAGATGAAAAGTAACATCTGCAGATTTGCGATACTCATTCGAGTCCAGCAATTTCATAGGACATGATGGAAGTATTGCCTTGACGACCTTGCGGAATTCTATTGCAAATGTATTGGCAAGGTCTACCCTGGAGTGTTTCTGTGTATCAAAAGCTTTTGAGATTAATTCATCTATTGACTGAGTGGTTTTTCCACAGATGGAGTTAACTATCTGCCATAGTTTACGCGGATTTTTTATGTTTTCACTTATTTCACCCTGATAAAATTTATTTCTACTACGTTCAAGGACTTTATGAATTTTATTCCTGATTTGATTATACTCTAAACGTAGGCAACTGTTACTAGTGTCTTTTTTCCAGCGCTTGAATAATTCATCTCTCCTATCAGACATTTTAAGCATATAGTCTTTAACCCAAGGTTGTTTAATTATTTTATTCGAGTACTGAAAGCTATTTTTTATAGAATTATTGTAGGCATTTGTGAATTTTGATTTAATAATTTCATAGATGTTTTCGGGACGCGATGTATCTTCTTTTTTAATCGACCAATCACAACTATTTAGTTCCTCGGTTAAAATTTTTCTATCATAATATGAACATTTACGTTTTAATGCATCATCCTGTATGCAGTTCGTACGCACTTCCTGGCAAGCAAGCAGAGTGACTCGATGATCCGCCAGTACGGTATCGACTGCCGCCGAGCACGGATTCAATAAGGAAGTTAACTTCATAAATATGTGGTCGATACATGATTTGGTGACTTTCCCTAGTCTTGTCTCGATTCTAGTATAGTTAGTTATACCAACAGTGAACCCGCACTCGGAGAGCATGTCGATATAGGAATTTTTAAGTGTACAGTTACTTCTACATTGGCGTCACCAAGTATGATTGAGTTTTTGGTTAAGTATTTATTTAAAATATGTCTCAGTTCCGAAATAAAAGTGCTTTTATTGCTGGATGGGGGTCTGTAAAATGCACACATAAACACGACGTTATTATTCGCGGTCATCATGTTTCCGATTAAAGTTTCGTAACTTACAGTGTTGGTTACAATGGGAGTGAATTTAAGGTAGTTTTTAACATAAATTATTATGCCACCGCCTTTTTTATTAGAGCGTAATTTTGTGTACATTTTATTACCAGGAATGTGGAATAAGTTACTTATCACTGGAGAAATTGCTTCTGTCCATACAATTATATCGATTGGAGTATTACATGAATTTATAATTATTAGCAACTTACTAAAATTTTTAATCATTGATCGTATGTTTACATGCAAACAAAAAACATCAATTTGATTGTATGGAACTTGATTAATAAAGGAATTTACAGTAGAACAGTCAAATAGTTCTAAGCATTGGGTAGTAGTACAAATATTATCCATTTCAAATATGTTAGGTTTTTCCAAAATGATAACAAATAAGAGAGGTAGATATAGTGTTAAAAGTGGTTTAGTTACGCAGTAAAGCTTCAATGTCTGCCATGGATCTTATTATGTACGGGCGCTTGTTGTCGTCTGTTTTCTTTGCGTATATTGTACCAGCCTTGCACCAGATGAATTTGTAGCTATTTTTAAGTTTTTGTTGGGTATTGTATAGGAGTGTTTTTGTGCGATGAGTTAAAGCTTCACGTATGTACACACGGTGCTCAGCCAAATCTGTAGGAATTTTTGATACTAGATTACCTGCAGAGAGTTTTTTTTTTTTTTTTTTTTATGGATGGCCCGGCAAATGACCTCCTCCCGCCTGATGTTAAGCGGTGAAAGAGGCCCAAATGAGTTGACAGATAGAGTAGCGACGACATCCACTCTCCTACCTGCCCGCCCCTTGCCGGCCCAAAAGATGCTTTTTCACGCCTCTTTTGAAGGAACCCATGTTGTAGGATGGAGGAAACACGTGCGCAGGTAGAGAATTCCAAGTGTGGGATGAACGACAGAAGAAGGAATCTTGGAATTTCTTGGTACGGTGTGAAAAGGAGGACACAGTGTACGGATGACTCCGAAGGCCCTTACGCGTGTTTCTGTTCAGGAATGGAGAGGGAGGGATAAGGTTAAAGAGCTCCTCAGAGCATTCCCCATGGAACATTCGGTAAAAGGCGCTAAGAGAGGCGATGTCACGACGAAGTTGTAGAGGCTCGAGGGTGTTAGTTGCCTCTACATCGCCAATTATGCGAATAGCGCGACGCTGCAATCTGTCCAGAGCATCGAGGAGGTAGGTACTGAGCGGAGCCGTCCCAAAGGTGCGAGCAATATTCCACGCAAGACCTAACCTGAGTTTTATACAACAAGCATAGTTGGTCCGGCGCAAAATACCTACGCACCTTGTTCAGGACACCGAGTTTCCGTGAGGCAGTAGTTATGACGGATTCGATGTAGTCTCTGGGGTTCAGATCGCAGCGAATGTTCATTCCGAGCAAGGTGATGTTGCTCTGTGTGTGAAGGGTTGTGCCCTGAAGAGAAGGAAGGGGGAGGAAAGGTGACCTTTTCGCCGAGAACACGCACACCTGTGTTTTCTTAGCATTGAACTCAACAAGATTGTCGGAGCCCCATTCGGAGACGAGGTCCAGCGTCTTGTTGAGCTCAATGATAAGATTCTGCCTTTCCCTACCAATATCACCACGAGCAGCCCCCGAGGCTCCGTGATATCCCCCATGCACTGTACTGTCGTCTGCATAGCAATGTATAGCTCCCAAGGAAAGCATATCATTGATATGCAGAAGAAACAATGTGGGGGATAGAACGGAGCCTTGCGGAACACCAGCGTTCACTGCCACGAACCGCGAAGCGCAGCCGTCAACGACAACGCGAATTCTACGCTCGTGGAGGAAGCTGGCAATCCACGTACAGAACTGCGCGGGTAATCCGTATGCCGGAAGCTTGGAAAGAAGAGCCTTGTGCCAGACTCTATCAAAAGCTTTGGCGATGTCGAGACTAATAGCCACCGATTCGCCGCGCTTATCGATAGATTCACCCCATTTGTGCAAAAGGAACGCTAGAAGGTCACCTGTTGACCGTTTAGGACGAAACCCATACTGTCGGTCATTAAGTAACGAGTGACCTTCCAGGTAACGGATCAGCTGTGTATTAAGGATCCTCTCCATGATTTTACACAAAATGGAAGTGACGGCTATAGGACGATAGTTAGCCGGATCAGAACGATCTCCCTTTTTGGGAACCGGCTGGACATTGGCCTCTTTCCAAGATTTCGGCACACAACCAGCACAGAACGACAGACGGTATAGACGCGTAAGGACCGGAGTCAACTCCGCTGCACACTTCTTAAGAACAATCGCAGGAATGCCGTCTGGTCCACTTGCTTTTCGAGTATCGATCGACTGGAGCTCCGCCCGCACATCACGCTGTCTGATACGGATATCGGGCATGGTGCTGCCACAATGGGACAGTTTCGGAGGTTGTGTACCACAGTCATCGACACGGGAATGAGTCGCAAAGAGTTTTGCCAGGAGGTCGGCTTTCTCCTGCGGCTGATGAGCAAGTGAGCCATTGGCAAGTCTCAGTGGTGGCAGCGAGGGTTGGCAGAAGTTTGATTGCACAGCTTTGGCCAGGCGCCAAAAAGAACGGCTACCCGTAGGGTGCGATAGCAGTTCCTGGCCCACTTGTGCAATGCGCTGAGCATCCGCTCTAATGTAAGCCCTCTTACATAACTTGGTGGCATTATTGTAGGCTGTTTTCAGTAGGCTTGTATTGGGATCCTTAGATGCTCGGCCTCTGATCCAAGCGCGGTAAGCCAGCTGTTTGTTTTCAACAGCAGAGGCGCACTCGCGATTGAACCAGAGGTTACGTCTGCCTCTACTGACGAGATTGGAATGCGGAATATAATATTCCATTCCTAGTATGATCTCGTCAGTAACAGAGGTAGCGCAGGAGTCCGGATCCATCCTATTGAAACAGCGCTGCCACCAAGGAACAGATGCGTAATAATCCCGCATACCGTCCCAATCTGCTGACGCATAGTGCCACAGACGGCGTGCTGCAACCACAGGCGACGGTCGTGACGCCTGAGGCACTGAGACGGATACCAGGCAGTGATCCGAAGATCCTAGTGGAGCTCGAACCACCACCTGATATCCGTCAGGGTGATTTGTCAACAGAAGGTCCAATAAATAGGGCGCTTGACCGATAATATCTGGTACCCTGGTGTTCTGGGTGACCAATTGTGTCAGGTCGTGCGTGAGAGCGAATGCGTGGGCAGTCCTACCCGCATGGTCAGTTTTAGAGGAACTTAACCACAACTCGTGGTGAGCATTGAAGTCCCCTAAAAACACCAGCTCGGCGGAAGGAAATCGCTCCTGCGCGTCATCTGCCACCCGACTTAGATGTTCAAAAAGTCGAGTTGTCTCCAAGTCACCACGATGGGAACGGTAGACGCAGACGTAGACACGGCAATGAGTGCCAAAATCGACGTGTACCGCAAGGATGGAAAAGGAAGGTTCCTCCAAACAGCGCAGGCGACGACAGCAAAGGTCCGCCCGGACGAACAAGCAAACACCAGCCTTCGCCTTGAAGGACTCCTCAAGAGCGTAGCCGGGGTAATTAAGGTAGCCTGTATCGGCCGGGCAGATAATTTGCGTCTCCGTCAAAAACAGCATTGCTGGACGGGCTGTCTCGAGATGGTGGTGGACAGCTAAGAGGTTAGAATGGAGCCCGCGGATGTTAGCGAGCCCCACCTCGAATAATGGTGTTTTGGTGGGATAATGCACCGCTGTACGACCAGTCTTAATATTTTGCGCTGCCATAATTATTGGAGTGAGAGGCGTGAAACTGAGGTGTCCTTGCTGCGCTTCGCATAGTTAATGTGTGTAGGCCTGTTTCGCCAGGGAACAGCCGACAGCTGATTTGCGCTGACCCTCCGCACGGAAGGGCCCCCGAACCCTCCCGGAAGTGGCCGCCGGGACCCACCGTCCGGTCACCAACCGGCACGACGGACCACCCCGAGATTATGCGTGGCATGGTGGGGCAGCCTCACGGACTGGTTAGGTCCGTTTGGGCCCCTGTACTATACCACGGGCGGCCAGCGGAACAGCCGTTTCTTCAGGTCTTCCTGGGCGGAGGGTCAACGCAGTCAACCTCGCACTGGGTCGACGGAAGCCCGCACAAACCATACGAATCGCAGCAACGACCCCTCAAGCTCTGGCTGTGCGCAGACTGATCCCGAAACGCGGACAAAAATGGCCACTTGACGGGTTTTACATCATGCGCACGGTGGTCGCTAGCCAGTCGGGTTTTTCAAGCCCTACCACCAGAAGTTGGTCACTCGATTAGCACCACCCGGGGATCACGTGTAGGGTCTCGAGGGTAAAACCTACGGACGTGAGCGACTCCAATCCCCAAAATTCATTTTTTTTAGCCGATTGGATCCACTGTGTGCGTATGGTATTAGATTTGACTTCAACTATTATGTGCCCTGGTTGTGGGCGATCTTTAAGTTTTTGTATGCGTCGAGCAGTAACTATATCATCTGCATTTAAGTGTAATTTCTCCGCAACTTTAGTCATTACTTCCATAATGTCTTGATTTGTTGTTTCCGGGATACCTGCTATCTCTAGAGTGCTAGCCAGAAGTTTTTGGTCTATTTCATTAGCTTGTTGTTCGAGAGCGGAAATTCTGAGTTCAAGATTTTTGTTTTTATTTATTATGTCTGTGTTTTTGTTCAGTAATGATTTTATAGTGCTTTCTTGTTTTTTAACAACGTCTTCGAGTTCAGCAATCTGGCCATTCATATGTTCAACGGCGTTCATAAGTTCACCAATTTCAGCTTTGATGATCCTCTGCGTCTCACGTGAGACACTTGCGACTAATTTCTTTTCGTTCAGCACATTAGGTGATCGGACTTCTTCTTCATCGGAACTATCCCCAGGCGGCATAAAGAAAGAGGAACGCTTAGAGAGGTTGCTCTGGCATTCATCACAGCTCCATTCTAAGCCATCTGAGTTCCGAAGAGCTGCCTACATGTAGACTCAACCTTGAATTGGCAGGTCTAATGGCCGATTTCACCAACCATAACTTAGCTTAGGAAGCCCCTAAGACGTATGCTGTCACTTTTTGTCTTTAATGAAAAGAATGTGACAGCATGCTACTTAAGAGTCACCTAAGCTAAGAAGAGGTTGGTGAAAATGGCCATAAGTCACCGACGCTTGTCGGAAGGTTATTAGTACCTATGTTACGATCTATTTTTGGCCTCACCCAGCCTCTCATTTTATTATTATTAGTAAGTATTATTTTTGTCTGTTCGTATTATATTAGTTTATTGTAATTTTATATGTATTATTTTAAATGTGTGGCCAATATTTATTTCTAATTTAAAGTTAATATCGCCCAAAACAAATATCCCCTTAATCGACTGGCGATGTGTACTACGTCGACCTGAATGCAAATCTTAATAAACTCAATCGTATTTTGAGAAACGTTCTGTTTTTTTTTATATTTTCAAACCCAAGTATGAATCTACTCTACTCATTTTCACATTTTGAAATGCATGCCTCTACGACAACGTGGAAAGCTTAGGAGCCCTTGCAATTTATAATTTCTTTTCTATATCCCTTTCATTGGCTCCCTTATCTGAAATTCCATTTTCAGTGCTTGTCTACTTTTAATGATGATTGCTCAGCAGATTACCTTACAGCAATCTCCTGCTGGACGAGCATCATTAAAATTTATGTGGGGAATCCGCTTATAGTATATAGGTATCAACCTGTCTGCTAAAAGCTTTCTTCTGTATCTTTTTTATTTGTGAGTAGACTTTTCGTAAAATAAAATGTTTATTTAATTTTAAAAATGTAGATCTTTACGCACATTTATTCCCCTCAAACAAAAACACAAAAATTAATAAATCAAGAAACTAATTAAAAATCTAATTTAC
Organism: Schoenobius gigantellus; assembly: GCA_963935595.1. NCBI lineage: Eukaryota > Metazoa > Arthropoda > Insecta > Lepidoptera > Crambidae > Schoenobius > Schoenobius gigantellus. The sequence goes on from OZ012543.1 coordinate 20,696,910, forward strand.
TAGGATATTAAGCGGTTACATTACTTACGGTACGCCGTACGGTACTCTTATTCGTACATCTTTCATCGCTCGCCCACATAATTTCTTAATCTTTCGAGCCGGATTTCGCAAAAAACACTCCACAAATTCACTAATTTTAAAGTTTCTTTGTCGTTTTTTCTCCGCTTTGAATTTTTTTCCAATCCACATTTATCCCACAATAAACAAACAAGTATCGTGCCTGGGGTCTTGACATGGCAACTTGCAAGTGGAGCGTAGGCTGCTTTACCGTTCAACTTCAGTTGAGTCGTAGTCGTCGTCAGTTCAGTTCAAAATAAAACAATAAAACATATTTTACTAAAGTAAAAACCATCTACAAAAACACTCAAAAGTTAAAAAATATAAGAATAGGTACAGACAACATCATACTTATATACTCGTACAATGAACTCCTAGAAAGTCTTAAAATTTGGCACCGACTTCAATATAGAAGTGTGATGTTGTCTGTACCAATTCTTATATAATTTTTAACTTTTCAGTGTTTTTGAAGTCGGTTTTTATTTTTTGTAAAATATTTTTTATTTTTATCTTTTTAGTGAATGGAATCTTTTTAGTAAATTTAATTAGGGTGCAAGGTCTGGTCAGATCAGGTCAAGTCCAAAAGGATCCTTAAGATCCTTCCATCATCAGCCCGGTTCATGACTACCAGACGCAAATAGCTTCGGAACAAACATAAAACACGTTGGACGTCCCTATAAAATTTAAGGGTTTCCCTCGATTTTCATGGGATCCCATCATCAGTTCCTGACTTTGGTGACCTTGAGACCGCCTAGTACGGACAATAATTATGTGGAGTCTTGCGTGACTTTGGTGACCTGGTGACCAGGAGTATACTTTATTGAAACAAAAAGAATTTTAAAAATCGCGTAACATACACACAAAAAAACATACGGGTGGAATTGACAACCTCCTCCTTTTTTGAAGTCGGTTAAAAACCACTTGATTTTATTCAAAGTTCTTCAAAGCTATTTAAATTACACCATTAATTAAACTACCTACATAGTTTGATTTATGTTTGATAAATTGAATTTCACATTAGTTGTAATTGTTGTTTAATTTTAATTTAGTCACGCAAGACTCCACATAATTATTGTCCGTACTAGTACTAGGCATTATTAATAAACTATTTTCCTCTGTGTTACAATTACCATCTTTAATTTCCTTACTATCCTGATTTTTCTCATTAACACTTTCCTCAATATCCTCATTAACTTTACTCTTATCATTTTCCATTGTTAATCCAATTTTTTCTATTTTAGTGATTAGATTTTATTTTGATATTTATTTATTATGTTATTGGTGCAGCTTAAAGCTATTATGTAAGAAACTTTATTTCCGAAACCAATTTATTACACCACACTAAGTAAATCTTTCCACAAATACTGCATGCGAGTCTCGGCAAGCTATGCCTGGGGCTTTATTGAATTCAGAATTTATTGCAAAGCTATTACAAACTAAAAAATTCTTTATGATTTTTTCTGGGCTTAACTGATGAACTTAAAAATATGGATACAATTGTTACACTGTTATGTATATTAGTGTTTGATTGACCCACTGCTCATTACGTCCTTTTGGTAATCTGTCTTTGATTATAGGTCTTTTCCAGATCATTTTATTTATGTCTGCTTCATGCGATCCTTATTTGATTTGCAATTTTTTCAAGTATAATTGTATTAGAATGGAGATTGCAAATTGCAAATGCAAATCGGCCTTGTTTTTTTTATTTGAATAAATTGATCATATTATTGGCTGAGAGCGAATACTCACTTTCATTGGGCAATCGTTTCATGTATTTGGAGTTCCTTCAAACACGGTCTACTTAAGAATTCGCTCGACAACAACCAATCTAACTAAATATTGGCTTATGTTCTGTGCTAAAAATCAACCGTTAGTTGTGATACTTTTCTGGCAGAAGCAGTTCTCAGATTCATTCTATAAGGTGGAGGGAGATCACTTCGAAGAGAACGAATAGAACAATTTCATAATCACCGTACAGACGACAGAGAAAACGTGTAGAGAAGACGTTTCTTAATAAGAAATCTCGGTCGATCTCTGTATCAACTGATTTAGCGTCAAAGAACTCTTGAATACTTGAAAACTTAGATGCGACATATCCAGATTGTACATTAACTAATTAAGGTTTGCGACCCCGGAGCCCTGACGCTTCCAAACTTCAGTATAATATTTGCATGAGAACACTACAGCGCGCTGCAGTTTCAAATATGCGCAAACTTGTTAAACCATAGCTTATAGCAAAATGGTTGCGAATTTCTCTTGTTGCTAAGTCCGCAGTTCCGTCGACAGCTTTGATATATTTGTACTGACGCGTTCCGTTCATGTCTCAAATCGAAAAATCTTAGAGTTACAAATTAGTACACTTAGAATGGGTCCATCTGTTTGAGTATTTATAAAAAAATCTAAGTATAGTTATTAATCAATTTATTATTCAGGCATCATATCATCATATCATTCGTGCATGAATGAACGAACTAATCCTAGATAAGGTTAAAAAAGCATTGCACTTTTCCTTACCTTAGCCACAAAATATTACATATTGAAGTTGTTTGAAAGAAATGAAATAAAAGTCAAAATCGATAAACTGCAATGTGATTCTGCCATTCGCTCGGAATACTGATTTCCCTGAAAAGAGCAATCTAGAAGAAAGTACAATTAATATATGTAAATATAGCGATATAACGGTGCACATCGGATTTATTAATTTTCGTAGTTTTATAATTTCCATCTCAACTACAGTATAAGCCTCCACTGGCAAGTGGATTTGAACCAAAGCGAGAGCCTCGTACGCAGAATACAAACACGAGGTTGGTGGGTTTAGGGTCTGTTATGCGTCTTAAAACCACCAGTCTTAAACATATATACACAACACTTTATTGCAAAGCACATAATTACATAGCACAGAGACAACCATAACAAAGAAACAAAAGCAATAGGCGGCCGTATTAGGTGGCGGCGAAAAGGGATAATAAAAAGAAGAAAAACAGCAGAAAGGTGGAATAGTGCACAATTTTATACACCACCTTCGGTCACTCTTGAAGGGAAGTACTGGATTGAAGAGCGGAATAGAATTTACCCATTTGCCCAAACAAAATTTGAGCTAGATATATAAATTTTTATCAATAATTATACATTTTAAATTGCACGGTTCTTTTTATTCATTCACCTTTGCTTGAGGTTGAGTGGGAACTTAAGACCTGAACCCGTGACAATATGATGGTAATAAAAGTTACATAAAGACTCTACCGGAGGGACCTCTGTACTGGAGGGAGACTCCAGGAGGAGGGTCGTGTGCTTGGGTACCTCCGTCTTACCTATTTCTGCCGAAAAGCAGCAGTGCTTGCATTGTTGTGTTCCGGTTTGAAGTGAAAGATATGGCATTTAAATTAATTACTGGGTACCGTGACTCTACATCTGATCTCACAAGTTGGCAACGTAGGTACTCTGTGGTTCTTGTGGGAATTGCAGTTTTACTGCGAACCTCACAGGAGCTACATTATTATAGGTGACTGTTATCACTTACTATCAGGTGGGCAGTTTGCTTGTTTGCCAACTTAGTAGCAATAAAAAAACATTCAAATAAACAATGTATAAGGAATAAATGAATGAAATGAAAAATGTAGAATATATAAATATCATAAGTACCTGTTTACGTAAGGTTGTTTAAATTTATTTTTAACTGTTTTTAAATCATTTCAAACAACTAAGTCATCAATGAAGCAGACGGTCCGCCTATTGCTAAGTGGCTTAAGTCAATAATAGAACATGCGGCTCCTGTAGGATTTGCAAATGTACATCTCCTATAACAATAAAATAAGTATTTTTTTTACTTAAACGGTTTTATTGAACGTGAAAATAATTGTTATACATAACTGCATTGTCATCGGAACTAAAGGAGTATACCAAATTTCAGCTCAATCAGACACTGGCAAGTGGGTCAAATTTAACTTCAAGATTTAACCCAAACAAACCATTTAAAAACAGCGGCGTGCGTTACGATGTAAGACGTCACAGTACCCAGTAATTTTAAACCACAGTGTGTTCCGCTTTACATCGAAATACTATAACGCAAGCACTGTGGGTGGATGTGATAGGAGATACTCAGGCAGACGACTCTGGTACGGAGTCTCCCTATGGTTGTAACAATAATACCACTCGTAAGTACATAAAATATCTGAAAATGTCGAATTGTCCCTGTTTTTCAGCAAAACCATTCCCAGGATTCCCAAAAAGAAACAACGCCCTCAATCACAATTTACATTTAATATATACGTCATTCTACCAAGCAATTATTCCTAACTGGTTCAAAGCTCTCCCCTGGGAGGATATACATTTATATGTGAGTAAACCATCGCGCCATTGCGCCCATCAGCCATTGATTTGCAATTCTCCCATCACATTCGCAAGAGGCAATTTGCTGGCAACTCGCTCGGTAATCATTTACGTACGAGTTGCAAATCACATGAGTGGCTGCGCTGCGGCTTCAATATTCGGAACTTCGGCTATCTCCATGTGTGATTCCAACCAAAATGCAATTCGTGATGATGGGTTGCCTAAACAAAGGGATTATATACGAGTATGACGATCATATTATTCTTCTGATGATATCTTTGTAGTCTGGGTGGCTTATGACACTAATAGACTTTTCCGACAAAGTCGTCTGAGTGAAAATGATAAGCGGGCTTCATTTTTATCCGGATAAACTTTCGGATCAAATTCTTCATTTAATCCACGTTAATTTTTAAATAGTGTTCAGTGTACTGAATTTCATCCTAATCCGTTCAGCCGTTTTGGGCTATTGAGTAAAAAACAAGTTTTTCACTTGCAAATATTATTTTACACTGACTCTTAGTAACATTTTTTGATGATCTGAGATAAAAATATATTGAAAAATTATGAATTGGGGCGAAGATTTTTTGACAAAGGTATATATTTTCGCCTCGGGCAGGATTCGAATCTATAAGTGTTTGGATTGATCTCTTTTTACTTCGTTAAGCCAAATAGACTGCTCTCGCTATTTGTAGCTATTAACAGTGAGTGAATAAAATCGATGCAATCCCTAATTGGTCTTCATAAGGAGATCTGGATAAAAATCAGTGAAGCTATATTTATACAGCTGGTATATTAAAGTTTTTACAATGGAACTTAGTAGGAATGAATTTGAATTTGATATTCTCATTTCGATGTTAAATGAATTTGAGTTCATTGTATTTCCGTAATCGGTTTGAATTTGAGTCATATGAAAAGTAATTGTATGCACAATTTTGCGCAAGCGTCAAAGCAACGTTTTCTGTTTTGTTTATGTATTTTAACATTATTGTAGTAAAAAATACAAAAAATATCTATATAGAAGAAAAGGAAAGTTAAAATAATTAATAAAAATATAATATGTTTTTCAAATATTCAGAATGAGTAGAATCTACATATACCGGGTTTTTGTAAAACACCTGCATCCTCGCAGGATTAGATAGCTAATATCATAAACAACAACGTGTGTTGTACGACTTTTGATAATTCGTTAGATTTTACTTTCATACAAAAATAAATAGGTATTTAATATACCTCTAGAATGTTTATAACCCTACGCGCACAGCGCGTCGTGTAGTGTAGTAGCGTCGTCTTCCGTCGTCAGAATGTAACTACTGGGAACAGAGCGTAGTTTATGAATGAAACATAGACTCATCAATGTCACGATAGTGCAATAAAAACTTAAAAATTGATTTTTGTTCAATATTGAATTATATCAAAACTCTTAAAACAAACGTTGTAGTTAATGATGTTAGCTATCTAAACCTGCAAGGTTGCAGGTGTTTTACCATTGACCCTGTATACTTGATTTCGTAACAATAATGAATATTTATGTATGTGTACATAATTTTTGTCAAACCACTGTCGAATACTAAGACGAAATAAGATTGTCATACATACATTTTCAAATTAGGAACCGACTTCGATACACGATGACTTGACGTAGAGTAACTAATAGAAACACAATGAAACTTTGAATCAAATACGAGTAAGTATAAGGAACTAAATACAGCCGAATATAGAATCAATCTGCCAAAAAGAAACCACAACTATACCACCACATTATACCGCTGAATTGGGGCAAAAGGTTCATATCGGGAATACTCGCTGCTCCTAAGACATCTTTAGACTGCTCAAGCCAGCTTACGGATTCGCAATCTGATTCCAGCCGTAAGGTGAGGGCTTGAAGTAAGCTTTTCGCTTTATAAGTCCCTTGCGAAGATCCTCAACGCCACGTCCATTCAAAGATTTGTTTATTATGTACATGCGGAATTTATATCTAGCGGTAATGAACGCAACAATGGCTTGTTGCTCCTTTGTGATGTTATTTCTTTTCAGATACAGGTATTGTTAGTTCGCTTTGAGCAATGACGGGGCCTTTTTTTGTTAATGGAGCGCAGATTGCTCGCAAGGATTACGATTAACGAATCTTCCGTTGTAGGTTCAAAACTTGTGCTACACGCTTTTCGAATAGTTGGAGATGAGGTAATATTTTTATATTAAAATATAAAAAAATAATTCTAAAATATATTATTTGAAAAATTTTATTTCTTCGTTTTTCCTATTCCTCGACCAATAAGGTGGTAATATTTGTCCGATACGACTGGAATGTATGACAATTGATAGTGTAAACGATCATCATCACATATTATGTCGCATTCATACTAAGGGTTCTGTAGTATTATATCATTGTTTATTTTTCTGATAACTTTAATAACAGCACATCTAAGCATCAATAGCCTGAACGGCTGTTAAGTCATTGCTAATTACTTGACATAGAATTCACAGACTTCAGATTGACTTCACGTACAGGTGGGATTATCCATTTAACACAATAGTAGAACTCAATCTTGATATTGAAGTAGAGAATGGAAGGAAGGATTTAAAAGAAGAAATACTACCATTAGCTACATTACACCCCATTTGGCAGTGAGTGGTTGTTGCTGAGGTTGGCAGAACACTGAGACGGGTAGGGCTCATGAACTAGAAACCTACCTACTTAAACGATTCGCGTATGCCTTATATAATGTGACGAAATATGATAAAATCCTAATTCATATGGATCCAATAGGCCGTACGCGACTAATTAAAGATAAACAAGGTTTTGTTACGACTAGATATCGTAGACCTTTAGGGACGGGTCCAAGTAGGTACTAATAAAAAAACAACGAAAACTTGAGTTGTATATTTTGTAAGGTAAATACCTACATAATATTTTTATAGGTATTCTTTACAAGCCGTCAAAACCGTAAATTCTATGGTGTTTCCTGTATAAAAATATTTACCAATTAACAAAATTTGCCTTACTCCAACATAGGGAGTCCGTTTCATCCAAATTCTTCAGTTAAAAAATTGTTACATCTATACTAATATTAAAGAGGAAAGATTTGATTGTTTATTTCTTTGTTTGTTTGTATTAAATAGGCTTCGAAACTACTGAACCGATTTTGATGAAAGTTAGTACAGGGATAGTTCGAGACCAGGGGAAGGATATAGGGTAATTTTCCTACGGGAAAAAATCCTACGGGAAAACAAAAATAACGCGAACGAAGTCGCAAGCGGAAAGCTAGTATTTTATAAAAATGTTATTATAAAATACCTAATAAAATTTATTAGGTACTTTAAAATGACATTTTCTCTTGTGTCAGTGTGCAAAATAATAGAACAAAAAACACAATATCCAATACCTAACATGCCGTGCATAAATAGACATAGCGATGGCGGTCCGCCCCTAACGCCGCGGTTTTTTTATCTAAAGAACACGAGGTCACACAAAATATAAATTTATAAGATATTGTTACGCCGATGGTATATGAAACTTCCGGCGTGGTTTTATTGGCCCTAGAAGCGTTTTCAGCAGCCTAAAAACGCAGTTCAGCGCGTTTCAGGAGGTGCTCTATCACATACTAGAATATCGATATTTTATCCAAGTTGCCGTTGTTTTCAGGCGCCTGAAACATGTTTTCAGTCCGTTTGAGGCTACCCTCTATCGAACCACACCATAACCTGAAAACCCGTTTTCAGGCATTTTCAGGACCCCCTATGGACCTTTGAAGCATACTTCTATATGTGACTAAATTTTCAATAGGAGTGAGTGAGATAGCACGATAAGAAAGAGAACAATAGTGAGCACCTTCCAGAGATAAAAGATAGATCGAGATGCATCTAGAAACTTCTAAACGTGCTGACTGACAGAGATAGAACATGCTCACAAAGACAAACATAATCGGGAATGCGATGGAACTTTCTAGAAGACAAAAGATCGATCGGGTATGGAATGTTCTAGAATAGAACCTTCTCGAATGCCTCGAAAGTTCAGCGGTCCTACTGTAGATGCGCGAAGGCGGTACCACGGAACTTTCTAGAAGACAAACGATCGATCGGGTATGGAATGTTCTAGATAAGAACCTTCTCGAATGCCTCGAAACTTCACCGGTCCTACTGTAGATGCGCGAAGGCGGTACCACGGAACTTTCTAGAAGACAAACGATCGATCGGGTATGGAATGTTCTAGATAAGAACCTTCTCGAATGCCTCGAAACTTCACCGGTTCTGCTGTAGAAGCGCGGAGGCGGTACCACGGAACTTTCGAGAAGGAATGACAGACAATCGATTGGGTACAAAATATTCGAGAATGGAACATTCTCGAATGCACCGAATATTCACCGGCCCTACTATATAAGCGCGTGGGCGAATGCGGACGGACAGTTCTTTCCAAGAGAGCAAACCGAGCGGATCAAGCGATGCAAAGTGACTTGAAGCGATCATCTGCGACTTGGAAGCGTGTTATAGTGAAGTGTTGTGTGACAATAGTGCCTATAGTGGTTTTCAGTGTTAAGTGAAGTAACTTAATTAGTGCTTTATCTTATCTTTAATTGTCGGTTTTTTGCGATTTTCTATTGAGCACCCACCCCACAAACGTAACAATATCATCAACGAATTTGCAGTTGTTAAAGCTCCAAGAAGAGTTTTTGAGCATATATGTAAATGTTTGTATAAACGACACTCAGTTGTATTTCAATTAATAAATCGTACTTTATGTAATACCGTTTTTTTATCATTTTCCATCTTGGGGTGACACAACAATTTCCGCCCCGGGTGCCACCCATGCTAGCTACGCCACTGGCGATGTTATCGTTATTCTGCTTTAACCAGTTTGGCAGATAAATTAATGGGGAATAATAAACCGATCGAATAAAAAAACAGGTAGCGACTGATGATGAGATACTATTTTAATAACTTGAGTGGTATGAATTTGAGTAAGCGAAAAATTAACTAAACTGACGACAAATATTAATTAATAATGAAATCCAGAATGAGCTTACAAAAAGTGTGTTTAGAATAATCGATTTTGGATATTAAAATTTTAAACGTTCGTGGTATAAAAAAAGGGCAGGGGGACGGGGGGGCACGGGGGGCGGAGCCCCCCGCCATCACAAAAGAAAATAGGGGACAAAATTGCCTACTGTAGGTTAGGTTAGGTTCAGAACACGACCAATTTTAACATTTTTAATTCTTAAATAGGTTCAAGGTGTGGCACAAACATGATTAACTTATACACAACCCAACCTTTTCCCATATATTTTGAGATTAGGTTTGTGAACGTTTCAAAAATTAATATCTCGAAAACTATGCATCGCCAAGAGGAGGGAGAGTGGTACAAGGGGTGGCTCCACTCCTCCTCTCGTTATTAATTTTCAAAAATTAATAATAATGATTTATAAGAAATTTGAGCCAAAGTACTCTGCTCATTATGGTATTTTTCAAAGTGGTTTTTCTATTCGAAACACCTCATTTAAGATAAAATGCCGCTCAACATAAATAAATAATTTGCCAAATACTGAAAAAATGCAGTACACAATATTTGTTTGAGTGTCACTCAAACAAATATTAGGTCGCTCAAATATTATGAAGCTTCTTATTTTGTATTTGAAGTAAGTCGAATGAATGTTTATAAGTCACTCGTTTAAATACTACCCTAAATTAATCTTACCGTTATATTTATTTGTTATGTAAAATATGCATAAAAAACTGACTCCGTGAATACAAAATGATATACGTTCCTGTGAATGTGACTCACGTCGATGCCGACGCCACGCAAAACTCTACGATGATCGCTTAGATCAAGAAACAATATTGAAACAGAGACTCCGCTATCGCAGTCTCCAAAGGAAGAATGAGACGAAAAAGGAGAATAGAAGAATTCAGGAATGAAGTAAGACCCTATATTACTTAAATAATGTAAGTTTCTAACTGCGAAAGAATTATGAAAATCAGATAAGTATTTTGTCGATTTTTAAACGAATATATTGTGTTGCCGTAATGAATACGAGTTATTTCATTCTCTGGCTTCACTTGTTAACACGTTTGACTGCGTAATTGTTCTGTAACAGTATGGAGCTATGTGAAAACAATATAAAGTACGCGACAGTTTGACATGGCAATCGAGGTATGGAGAGTAGATCGGAGATAACCCGCACATCCCCGCAGTACTCTTGATATCTTAGTTGAGAACTGCACAAGTCAGCATAGATCGCATTTCATAAATTTTCGATAATGCATTTTCACGATTTTTCAAGTCAAGATTTAGTTGAATTTCTTTTCTGCACTCTGCAAAAGTATCTTCCCGGTATCCCCTCGGGACTAAAGCAAAACTTGCCGTCGCCTTTCGCCGGCTAACCTCTTGTCGACTTCAAAAACTTCCACCTTTGTGAATGCTGGTAACATTGTGAGCAACAAGTTTCAGTTTGATTGCGATGACACAGATATTTTTTTATTTATAAAAAGGAAGCCCAAGAATGATGAACGTCAATTTGATCTTTCCTGATGGCAAGTAAAGATTAGCTTGATGTCTCAAGAAAGCTTTTTTCTGGCTTCTTCAATCACATGAAACAGGTTTCCCACCACTAATTAGAATTAAAAACTTAAATTAATTTACTATCAATTTCATTCTTACTTATAAAGGTGCTTAAGTCAAATGAAAAAATCAATGATATATAATAATTAACCTTTAATTAGATATGTCTAATTACTTACACTATTAGTCGTATGGGGTCCATGCGACCCCATAAATATTTTATGATTAAAAAAATATTAAATGCTTATATAGAACTTTAAAGAAAAATATTTAAGCTTAATAAAACTACTAAGCTTCTTAGCATCGATAGCATAAAAACTTCCAAAACAGTTGTCAAACTTATTAGTCATCACTTGGCATAGAAATCACAGACTCCAGATGAAAAAATAACATTTACTACACTTACTTGTAGCTTTTCTATATTTAGAATCATTAGAATTAACATCTTGATATTGAAGTATTCAGTCGAAGGAAGGAAAGGAAAAATTATACTACATCATTAGTCGCACGGGAACATTGTAGTATGCTGTAATAGTGCGAAGTATTCAAACAGTAACTGCGCATTTTTGTCTGTTATCGTAATGAGTTTTCATGATCAAATCTCGTTACCTTTTACTTTTCCATAACGACAAAACCTAAAACAATCACTAAGAATAACAAAACGCCGTATCCACACAAAACCTCAACGTTAACACACAAAACTTTTCAAATTCTGTGTTATTTATGATGAGACACCCTTTATATACTCATTTCATATTTTTAAACCGTAGTTTATTACTTTGCGCCACGTTTTAATTAAAATATTTTGGTGTTTATAGTTTACAGACTTTTGCCTAACTATAGAATAGGATTGGATTTTAATTTATTTTGGTGTTTCTTTATACAGTCAAGGAATTTAATTTGCGACCCACCTAAGGTTGAATATCGTAATGCAATGTGGCACATTTAGAGATAGGAATGTTGTTATGATGACATTTTGCAGTGCTGGATGGCTAATTCAAAGGGCAAATGTAGGATCATTCCTGCACCCAGATTGTTTATTCACAGAGGCAGCGAGTGTCAACAACATAAGATTAAATGCCGTCAAATGAATAGAAATTCCACTCCCTTTGGCTGTAGGTGCTATTATAAAGATTAACGGTCTCTTCAAGAACATCTTCTTCCTTTCCTCAGTAATAACATCGGGTAGTTAAATAAGTATTCTTTATTAATCTAATTAATCATTAATCTCGTATTTATTAACATATTATATATATATATATATATATATAAATCCATATAAATTCTTTATTATACATAAACAAACAATGGTGAAAATTTAATAATATAAGTACTTAATTAGGCTTATCTGTAATAGAGATCTCTGCTAGCTAAACCTAGCAGGTGTAGTGAAACTGCAATTTCGGGAATGCACTATACACTAAAAAGGAACATATAAATAATATGTATAACATATACCTAAACTACGTTACACAATATATTCAAAAAGAATTAATGCATATTATCCATACTAATATTATAAATGGGAAAGTGTGTGTGTGTGTTTGTTTGTCCGTCTTTCACGGCAAAACGGAGCAACGGATTGAAGTGATTTTTTAAGTGGAGATAGTTGAACGGATGGAGAGTGACATAGGCTACTTTTTGTCTCTTTCTAGCTTCCCACATCCCTAAAATGGGGGATGGAAATTTGTATGGAGCATTCTGCAATTTTCAAGGTAGAAAGCTAAAAATTGGTATGCGAACTATTTGTGACTAACAAAAAAATCGTGGATTTTTTTTTTTTGGAAATCTGCCCCCAACCCCTTAAAAGAGGGGGTGAAATTTTATATGGGAGTTTTTGCAGTTTTCAAGGTAGGAAGCTAAAAATCGGTACACAGACTCTTTGTTACCAACGAAAAATACCTGCCTTATTTTTTTTTAAATCTTCGGTGCTACCCCGAATTTAACGCGAGCGAAGCCGCGGGCAAAAGCTAGTAGACTATAAAATACACATATTTCTAAACTTGTACATACTCGTATATATGTATTGTATTATACATCAAGAGGTAGATAGTTATATCATTATCAACAATCATCTTTTTCGTATATAATATCTACGAATTATTTAATTTATCCTAATTGAGCTAAAGTAAGAGAAATTTCAATGCAAATCCAAACAAATAAAAATAACCAGACTTACTGCTAATATCATGTTTTGTATATAGGTACAACTTGCCTTTCAACTCTGCTATGAAGAAAACATGTTTCTATAGTTTAATGTTTGAGCATGGTAATATTGCGATTCAAATGCATGAATTCCCTGATTAGCTACATCAAAAGAGTTCAACACATCTTTTTGAACTGAAAGTTGGTTGTTTGCTGGCTTTCAGTGCTTTCGCTGCGTTCAAGGTAAAAGCTTTCAAACGTATAGCGACATCCTGGCGAGATCATAATCTCGTTTGTGCTCAATCCAAACTTTGTTTTGCCGGATGGCTGATTCAAAGGGCAGATGTGGGACCACTCCTGCACTAGGATTCCATGTTTATACATAGAGGCAGCGAGTGTCAACAGCACAAGATTAAATGCTGTTGAATGAATAGAAACTCCACTTCTGTTTTGATTCTGTTCGCTGTAGGTGCTATTATAAGGATAAAGGGCCTCTTCAAGAGCTTCGTTTTCCTTTTTTCAGTAATAACACCGACTAGTTTAATGAGTAACTTACAATGTGAAATAACTTGAAACTATACGAGATATACCTAAGTAATTTTGTAAATATATTTTTAGTGATGGAGTTTAAGCGTGACTGACTTATAATCATATCTATAGTCAATCATTTGAATAATTTTAGACTATAAAATAAGAATTAAAAATTTGTTAACGCTGATGCATATACTTGTATAGAAAACATGTTGTTAAAAATCTGTTTCTAATTTTGCTATGATTTACAAATAGTGATAAAGTTTGGAAATAAATCAAAATACATAAACTAAGGAACGAAATACAAAGAGATGTTAATGTTTGAAATTCTATCTTGTATCTATCAACTAAGCAAAATACGCTCGGAAACAAAACAACAAATTAAAACTCAGAAACTAAGAATGCTAGCTTAGCGGAATAAATTGTGTTCAATAGTATTCAATCTTACTCATTTTTATTAACAATTTAGTTTTATTATTTTGATTAAGGAGTGTTTTATTGTCTCTTAGATAGTGTTTATTTCAATAAAACAGCATTTTTAGTTTACGTCAATTTTTAAGTAATATTTAGGTGACACGGATTCATTGCTCTTGAGTGTATATTAAGAAAATCTTCTCATTCTTGTTATGATCTTATCCTAACTGAACCTTCCTACTCGATACAATTCCCTTCCTACTCCTTTTCTGAGCAGGCGTAGTTTGTGGAATGCTCTGCCTTTTAACACTCGGATGGTTTAATAATATCCTTTAAAGTATTAAAGAAGCACTAAGTATATCTCTATAAAGAAATACGGAATATAAAATTATCTGTTGTATTTCATATTGTTTATTATTACTGACTTACTATGTTTATATGATTTTTTATTACCTATCTGTTTCCTAGTATCACACATTATAATAATATTGTGCACTATCCCACTTTTCTTGTTTTCTTCATTTTAGAATCCTTCTACGGTTACCTGGAGCCGATTGCTGCTACAGCATTAAAGCCGCCAATCGCTGATTCTTTTTTACAAGCTTTTATTTTATTTCACATGTCACGTGTCTGTAATGAAATCTTGCAAGCTAAATTTGATCCACATCCCAGTTTCCGATTGAATTTTTGCATGCATATGTATATCACTTGTCACAGGGCCGGATTTAAAGGTCTGGAGGTCTCGGGGCAACAAAGGAGTGGAGGCCCCTTGGCCCCAAATTATTTTCCAAATAAAATGAACAATTGTTTTCAGTCGAGTTTTCCAATAAATTATTTATTGTGAAACCAAGTAAGTATAGATTCTTTTATTATTTAACGAACATATAAATATAATCGGAAACAAGAATTATCTAAAATTAAATTTAAAAAAATGAAAGGAAAAGTTGTTTACTAGTGTTTACTAGTCTGAACTTGAATTTTTTGTTCCGAAGTCTCTATTGTGGGGGCCCGTCTTTTGTGGAGGCCTCCCGGGGCTGTAGCCCCGGTTGCCCTCCCCTAAATCCGGTGATGACTTGTCAATGCAATAATAAAAGCTTGTTTAACTTTTTTTTCATCAATTTATTGTGTCATGTATTTATGTGTTTATGCAATAATAATAATAATAATAATTCTTTATTTCAGGTAATGTCCACCCATACAATTAATAATAATAAATTGAAGTAATACAATTGCATTTTTTTACACCAGTCCATATTAAATTATAAAATACATGTCCACATAATAACATTAAATTAAATTGAAAAATATAATAATAATACTGTTTAACTCATAAAAAAAATAAAAATAAAATAAAATGAAAATACAAAAACAAAATAAAAGAAATAAGTACATGTCAGTCGATATTAAATTTTAAAATAAATGTCAGATAAAATGATATAATAATTAATCCCTAATAATATTAAATAATAATCAGAACATGTCAATAAATTCTATTAGGCATTGGCACATTTACATGTCTCGCACTACAATGGTTTAAATAATGGCAGTCCAGTCTCGACGCAAACATCATCAAGACGGTGTTGGAGCTACCCCTCACCCTACGCACCAGCGACGCGGCACGCTTGCGCATGATCGCGTTGAAACAATCAGTTCGCGCTTCCGCGAACATTGCCGAGGCACTACAGAACCGTGGTACCGCCCTAAACGCATTATTATATTGGATGTTGAGAGCGCGATAGCTAGTTTTACTGTAATCAGCCCACAGGCTGCACGAGTATAACGATGTACAGTACGCTCCGAAGAGCGTTGACTTAACTCTTTTAGAACATCGCGCAAACCTCCGAGCGATCATATTTGCTCTTATCGACAGCGCTCTCCGCTCCCGGTCCATGTCTGCGTGGTCTCCCAGACTAACAGTGAGTATGTGTCCGAGATATTTAAACTCTTCCACCCTTAGCAGCGAAACCCCGTTCAAAGTTATAGAAGGTATGGTTGAGGGACACTTGGCACTGGACGTCTCAAAGACCATACATTGACTTTTCTTAACGTTATATACTAGACCATGACCACAGGCATATTCCTCGCAGACTTTTATCAACTTCCTTAGACCGCATACCGAGGCGCTCAACAGCACCATGTCGTCAGCGTAACTTAAATTATTAACACAAAGACCGTCAATATGGCAGCCAACATGCTGACTACTAAGCGCCACGATTAGTCCGTTAATAAAAAAATTGAACAGGGTTGGAGATGTCAAACCACCCTGCCTTACTCCACACTGTAGCTGATAAGAATCTGACATTGTCCCCGCCCATCTCACACTATTTGACTGATGTGCATACCAATATTGGAACACACTTATAAGTTCCCGCGGCATATTTACACTTTTCAGCTTATCCCACAAAAGGTCATATCCTACCAAATCGAAGGCCTTCGACAAGTCAAGGAAGCAAGCGTAGACAGGTGTTTTACGATCGGTATAGTATTTGACGGTTTCCTTCAAACACAGAATAGCACTTTCAGTAGAAAGACGAGGACTAAAATGTGTGTGTAGGTCTTATATTAAAAGATCAGACTTTTGATTTTTATAACTACAATTTTAAAGAAATTTGCTGCAAACAAGTCTCCTATTTGCGTTTCCATATTTAATTCCAAACTTTTTGTTTTAAGATAGTATAGTAGTCAACGAGATACAGAAGAACTTTTGCAAGTGACTATTTTTGATTGTTGGTGTATTAACAAGGTGTATCTCGAACCTGGCTTTGTAAATATCCTCGATCAAACAGCCATCAAACGAGAAACTTTTCATAGAACGCAAGACATAAGAAGCTTGCTTGAAGGAGCTAATAATACCTATATTGTGTGTTCCTTCACTCACTTCATATCATCATGAAGAAACAAAACGTTTTTACCGAGTCCACCCGAGCAGCTACGAGCGGAGGCGACGATACATTTTTGGCGCGATCCACGACACTTCGCATCTAGACTTTTCGCGCTTCACATTAACTGACCAACGAATATTAATATTATTTTTGTATTTTAGTCATTAAACCAGCTTTAAATATACAGTCCACTTCTTTATAAATCAACACCCCAACAAATGGTCCTTCTCGAAGAACAAGACTGAAATACGAAGAAATAATCATAAAAATTATTCGTCTTAAGTATTGGCAGTAACCGCGAAAAGGAAAAAATCATAACAGAGATAACAAGGAGTGGTAATTATTGGAAACATCGGCGTACTCAACATCGAATGTTGCATAAAAATTGAAGAAGTTATTTGTATCATCAAAATTACGAAGATTCCAAAATAAATTCAAGAGTGTCAACGGTCATTGGAAGATAACGGACAGACATTTTGAAAAGTAACTTCAAATAACTGCATAAGGAAATTGATCTGAGTGAGTTCGTTCCAATAATTTCTTCTTATCTCCTCTTATATTTTCTCGTGTGCAATTTTCGTAAATTACATTTTTTTTATCTTAAAACATATTTTCGTAAATACTTACTTTCCTACATTTTCTTTAATGCGTTGCATTATTATTTAACATAAGTATTCTTCAAATTCATTTAAGTGCATAATAATTCATTTTCGAAACGAAAAAATAAAAACGATACTGTCTTATATTTCATACATTCCATTTTTTAACAATCTACCTCCGGTTTTCATTGCGCTCGCATTTAAACGTCAAACGGCCAATCGATAGCTTCAGTTTAATTTGCTTAAGTTATTACTTATTAATTCGTGTCTTATATTGTTTTTGCAATATATTTTGCGTTTATAACAACGAAATATAATAAATATTAAAGTGTAAAACAAATAGTGGTTGATTAAAGTATAAAGTGTAAGTACATATCTTGTGTTCGTTAAGTTTTATTCTAATCTTGTTTATTATTCTGTTACGGTACAAAAAAGTGTCATCATTTAAAATGGATAAGCTAATTAAGCAGCGTGCGAGTTTAAAGGCTAAATTAACTCAATTTAATAATTGTGTATCGTTACTTTACAAGTGTGAGAAACTGAGTGATCTTCAATTGAGTGACTTAAAAATTCGCATTAGTAAAATGGAGATTTTATATTCCAACTTCGATGTTTTACAGACGGAAATTGAGGTTCAGGCGGAAATTCCTGACGAAGCATTTGCCGAACGGGAGCAGTTCGAAACGCAATACTATTCAATTTTATCAAAGGCCAATATAATAGTAAAGCGTAGTGAAAATGTCAATCAACCGGTAAGTTCTGATTCTTCATATAACCTAGAAGCAAGCAATGCAAAACATAACATTATAAAATTACCTCAAATTTCTTTGCCACATTTTAACGGTGATTATCAGTTTTGGTTGGAATTCCGAGATACATTTAAATCACTTATTCACGATAATAGTGACTTGGATAACATAAACAAGTTTCACTATTTGCGTGCTTCATTACATGGCAGCGCAGCACTTGTAATAAAAAGTATTGAGTTTACATCTAATAATTATTACATAGCATGGGACCTACTTTGTGACAGATTTAATAATTCAAGGCTCTTGATTAGCAATCACATACAAGCCTTGTTTAACATTGAGTGTATTAAAACTGAATCTTGCAAAGAAATAAGGCATATTGTAGACGTTACAAATAAAAACTTAAGGTCATTAAAAATATTAGGGCAACCTACACAGTACTGGGATTCTATAGTTATATATTTAATTTCTACAAAATTAGATTCACAAACAAAACGTCACTGGGAAGAACACAAAAGTACACTAACTGATTATCCTACGTTGGAGCAATTTTTGTTGTTTTTAAATAATAGGGGAGATCTTTTAGAAACATTAGAAGACAATAAAACAATAAAAAAGGTCGACTTTCAGAAAAATAAATCATTTATTGTTTCAACGAAGGATCCTTCGTCATATAAAAAAGTTAACAGGGAATGTCCATTGTGTAATCAAAATCATTATATTTTTAATTGTGAATCATTCGAGGCTTTACCAGTACAAACACGAATTGACAAAGCTAAAGAATATAATCTTTGCATAAACTGCTTGCGCCCTGGCCATACAGCATATAGGTGTAAGCTATCTCATTGTAAATTTTGTAACCATAAGCACAATAGTCGACTTCATCTTTCACAAGCGGAGCAGTTGCCTAGCAACAGCGTAGCCCTTTCAACTGACGCAATTCCGTTACAGCCTTCTACCTCTTCGCAAATTTTACTTTCCACAGCAATGGTGAAGGTGCTTGATTGCGACGGTAACCGGCATGATGCTCGGCTGTTGCTGGATAACGGTAGTACCTCCAACTTCATAACCGAGAGCTTGTGTGGTAAGCTGCGATTGCCGCGAGCCGCCACTGGTTCCACTATTACAGGTATCAATAATCTTACTTCTCGTAGTACACAATCTTGCTCACTCGTTGTTGAGTCTTACAAAGGTGACTATAGAGTAGATTTACAATGCTTAATATTACCTCAAATTACTAATTACTTACCAGCATCATTTATAAATATAAAACATATACCTATACCCTCCGGTTTGCGCCTTGCCGATCCATCTTTTAACATACCTTCGGCGGTAGACCTCTTGGTGGGTGCTGAAATCTTCTGGAACATTCTTAGTTCAAATAAAATAGATTTAGGTAAGCATCAGCCTAAGTTGTACGAAACAAAACTTGGTTGGCTTATATCTGGGTGTATATCACAACCTAAACCGACCATTTTTTGTCATTTATCTTTAAGTGATACTTTACCCCACTGTCTTGATAAGTTCTGGGAGTTAGACTCCATTCCTATTAAAAATACACTTACTCAAGAGCAACGTGCATGTGAGGATAAGTTTGATCTCACCACGTCTCGTAATAAAGAAGGTCGTTACATAGTAACCATGCCCCTTAAACAGTCTCCAGACATATTGGGTGACTCTTATCAAAAGGCTAAGGTTCGATTCTTATCATTAGAGCGAAAATTTAATCGTGACCTTCAATATAAAGAAAATTACGTTAACTTCTTAAAGGAATATTTAGAATTAGGGCACATGTCTGAGTCTACATTTGAAAAAAATGACTATTACTTACCGCATCACGGTGTAATAAGAGAACAGAGTACCACTACCAAACTTCGAGTAGTGTTCGATGCTTCCGCTACTACAACTACAGGTTATTCGTTGAACGACATACAAATGGTGGGGCCTACAGTTCAACAGGATTTGTTTTCAATTTTACTTAGATTCCGTCAACATAAGTACGTTGTATCAGCTGACATAGAAAAAATGTACCGAGCTATTGAAATTCATCCGAGCCAACGTCACTTACAAAAAATTCTGTTTCGTGCTGACTCCTCTCAAACATTAAAATGTTATACCTTAAATACCGTTACCTATGAGACAGCTTCAGCTCCATATTTAGCTACGAAATGTCTGGTTCGTCTCGCTGATCATGCATCATCTGAAGATGCTAAGCGAGCGATCCGAGAAGATTTTTATGTGGATGACTTTTTAAGCGGTCTCGGTAGTGTAGAAAGTACTGTAGCATTATGTCAGGAAGTAAAATCAGTTTTAGCATCAGCACAATTTAACCTACGAAAATTTCATAGCAATAGCAGTGCAATTCTTCAAAGTCTTCACTCTGAGTCAGACGCTTTGAACACAATAGATCTTAATAATTATGACCCAAATATTTCTTCAAAAACACTAGGTGTCAAATGGGATACTAGAAGTGATACACTACAGTTTTCCATACATATAGAATTATCGGGAAAAATAACTAAGCGAAACATTCTTAGTATCATTGCTCAAGTTTTTGATCCTCTTGGTCTTGTTGGTCCATGTATAGTCGTAGCCAAAATTCTCTTACAAAAACTTTGGTCACTAAAATGCTCATGGGACGAAGAGGTACCTGAAAACATAAAATATAAATGGTTAGAGTTTGCTCAAACCTTACCTTATCTCAATAAAATAAAAATACCTCGATGGGTCTTATCGGACTCAATCGTCTTTGTAGAAATTCATACATTCACAGATGCCTCAGAGAGCGCATACGGAGCGTGTGTATGTATATGTACGGACAGTAACAAACACAGGTAACATCTCTGTACATCTTTTAACTTCTAAAAATAAAGTAGCACCTATCAACCATACTAGCATGCCACGTCTCGAACTGTGTGGGGCCTTCCTTGGAGCGAGATTGTGTACTAAAGTAAGAAATTCATTAAAACTAATTTTCGCCCAAACATATTTTTGGTGCGATTCAACTATCGTCTTATGTTGGCTTGCGTCTTCAGCTGTGCAACTTAAACCGTTTGTGCGGAATAGAGTAAGCACGATACAAGAGCTGACAGCTGGTAGTACGTGGAACTATGTGCCTTCTCGCGACAATCCCGCTGACTTAGTTTCGCGTGGGCTGAGGGCCGATACAATCGGCGACTCTACTTTGTGGTGGAGAGGACCTATTTTTTTGTCTCAAGACAAAGAAACTTGGCCAAAAATGCCAAATGACTTAAATAACATAAAAATTCCTGATACAATTTGTTCATATTTTAATTCAAATCAAGTCGAAAACTTAATTACAAAACTATTACATAAATATTCTTCATTTACATATTTACAAAATGTGGTAAGCTATATTCTTAGATTTATACATAATATACGTAACAAGACAAATAGAAATATTGACCACTTAACTCCTACAGAAATTCAATTATCTAAATTAATAATTTTAAAATACGCACAAATGAAAATGTTTCCTGATGAATATAACTTAATAAAATCAGGTAAATTGCCTAAGAAACATAATTTTAAATCTCTTTCTCCATTTATGGATTCAGACGGTCTTATTCGTGTTGGCGGAAGACTGCTGAATTCTGACTGTAATTATGACGTTAAACATCCGATACTTTTAGATAGCAAACATCACATAACTAAGCTTATTTTCGAAGATCAACATAAAAAACTGTTACACGCTGGGCCGCAACTTTTATTAACGCACATACGTCAAACATACTGGCCATTAGGTGGTAGAAATCTGTCTAAAAGAGTGTACCATGCATGCTTGAAGTGTTTTAGATGTAAGCCAATATCTGTACAACCTGTCATGGGACAGCTGCCATCATGTCGTACTCAAATAGAGTTTCCATTTTTAAATTGTGCCGTTGACTATGCCGGACCACTACTGATATCGGACCGACGTGGTAGAGGCAGTAAACTGGTCAAAGTTTATGTGTGCATATTTGTTTGCTTCTCGGTAAAGGCCGTGCATATAGAACTTGTCTCTGACCTAACTAAAGAGGCGTTCATAGCTGCCCTTAACAGTTTCATGGCTAGACGAGGGAAACCAAGTAGCATATACTCTGATAACGGCACATGCTTCGTTGGTAGTTGTAATGAAATATACAAATTTTTGCGAGATTCCAATATTACTGCAGACTTAGCACAACAAGGAATCGAGTTTAAATTCGCACCTCCTTATAGCCCCCATTTTAACGGTCTTACTGAAGCTATGGTAGGTTTGTTTAAGCGATTTATGCGACGCAATTTATCCATTTCACATCTTACTTTCTGTGAACTTAGTAACGCATTGCATCTTATAGAAGCAGTTATAAATTCTCGCCCACTTACCGAATTAAGTTCGTCACCAGTTGACTTTACACCGCTTACCCCAGCGCATTTTCTTATTGGTCGACCACTCTTATCTACTCCTGAGCCTAGAGTTACTAATGAAAACATTACAAGATTGGATCGTTATCAAAGAGTTCAAGCTACAAGACAGCACTTCTGGAACCGCTTCAGAAAAGAATACATCACTTACCTGCAGCAGAAAACTCGGTGGCATCATTCGAAAGGTGACCTAAAGGAGAACATGTTGGTTATAATAAAAGACAAGTCTCTTCCTCCGCTACTTTGGTTATTAGGACGAGTCACAAAGGTTTTTCCCGGACAAGACGGTGTTTCACGGGTTGCAGAAATCATGACTCGAAGAGGAATTATTCGTAGAGGTTTCAACAACATCTGCCCTTTACCCATCTCTTGAATTACTTCAACAGGGGGGAGCATGTTCCTTCACTCACTTCATATCATCATGAAGAAACAAAACGTCACTGGGAAGAACACAAAAGTACACTAACTGATTATCCTACGTTGGAGCAATTTTTGTTGTTTTTAAATAATAGGGGAGATCTTTTAGAAACATTAGAAGACAATAAAACAATAAAAAAGGTCGACTTTCAGAAAAATAAATCATTTATTATTACTAGGCAAAATATTTGGTACAAGGTCACATTACCAGCCCATGAATATTGTTCGCCCGCGAGAATTTTCCTGGGTGTACTTTATTAACTTAAGAGTTTATTAGTTGCCAAGTGCCGTTCCAATGGGGGAGCTTTATTATACTTTAAATAAGGAGGAAACTTCCATTATTGATGTAAGATTAGAAGGGAAAGTCAAATAAGCGAAACCTCAATATCGCCGTTGGAAGTTAGGTAATTTTTATTTGTTCTTTTTTCGTCGTTTTCAATAATACCTTTTATATTTCTTTGAAAGGTATCGTTGTGACCTGACATATATAGCGTGAAAGAAAATATAACTCAATCTAGCAGAAGTAAGTTGCTCTCTATTACCCAGAAACTCATTGCGATATACAGTGGATACCTGCTTTATTATTATTATTCGTATGGCTTAATGTCGTTCACAAATTCAAAATAAAATTAAATAAATAATCACACACAATAAAAAAAAATTATAATAATATTCGCTCCTTTAACTGCCGAATCCATGGGATAGCGTCATTTTCAAGGGTGAACAGGTCCGTTAGGCAGCCGTGGTATTTTGTAAGGGGGCACTCTCGGACCGTGTGTTCCACACTCTGAACATCTGCTCCACACTCGCACCTTGGTGAATCCCTCCACCCGCACATGTACAAGAAGGCATTACTCCGCCTGCATCCAGTCCGTACTCTGTTTATTTGACACCATTCTCTTCTTGGGAGTCTAAATCCAGGAGGTTTTAATAGGGGATTAATTACAACTCCCATGGCATCAGGTGGTTCTGCGTTCCATTGCTGCATCCACTTCGTAGACGTGTTGAAATCGCCGTTTACGAGTTCCCTTGCGGTTTGGTATGGTGGACGTCGCGATTTCAAGCGATGGGGTGGAGGATCGCAAAAATCTTCGTGAATTGGGAGGTTGGCGTTTCCGTAAATCTTCCGGCTCTCTCGCAAGAGCATTTGTTGCCTTCTAAGATGGGGTGGAGGTATGTGACTTAAGACGGGAAGCCACTGAAGGGGGGTACATTTGATGGTTCCAGATATGCATCTCATGGTCTGGTTCAGCTGGGCATCTACATGCGTCACATGTGCACTGTTTAACCATACTGGAGCGCAGTATTCGGCCGTAGAATACACTAGGCTAAGACCGGTTGTGCGGAGCACATCAGCGTTTGCTCCCCAGGTGGTGCCCGCTAGTTTGTGCAAGATGTTGTTTCGAGTCTGAAGCTTCTTGCGGAGTCTGTCTATATGTGGTGCATACGTAAGGCTTCGGTCGAGGGTCACGCCTAGGTACTTCGGAGTGGGGTTATATTGCAGTCTGGCACCAGAAAACTTAACATCGGGCTCGTATTTTGCCATTTGGTTAGTCAGGTGAAACGTGGTTACCTCAGTTTTAGTGGTGTTCGGTACGAGTCTCCATTTCTCAAAGTACTTGTTTAGAATACTTAAGTCGTTGCTAAGGATACTTTCGGATGGTTCGAAGGTTTCGTGTTGGGAAGCTATTGCTATGTCATCAGCATACATAAATTTGCGACTTTGTGTTTCAGGTATGTCATGTAGGTAGAGATTGAAAAGTAATGGAGCCAGAACCGACCCCTGTGGCAATCCGCTGTTCAGCTTCCCAGTACGACTTTCGCTGTCGGCAAGGTAGACTGTAAACTTGCGATTCCCAAGCATGGTATTTAACAGCTCAGTTATTCTTCTGCATGGCACCACTCTCATGAGTTTATATATTAGTCCCTGTCGCCAGACCGTGTCATATGCCGCTGACAGGTCAATCAAAACAGCCACCGTCTTAAGCTTCCTTTGAAAACCTGCTTCGATGTGCGTTGTGAGAGACAATACCTGGTCAGTACAATCACGACCACCACGGAAACCAGCTTGCTCTGCTGGGACTATCCCATCTATGAGAGGCAGAATTCGGTTGTAGATTAATCTCTCTAATAGTTTGTACACGCAGCTCAAAAGAGCGATAGGGCGATAGCTTTTAGGATCGTCTTTTGGCTTATGGGGTTTCAGTATTGCAATGATCTTAGCTTTGTTGAAGTCACGAGGCAGTCTGTTGCGTAATAAGATGTCTGTACAGAATTCCCGCAGCCATTTTCGGCTTTTCGGGCCTAGATGCTTCAAGAACTCGTTATAGACTCCATCGAAACCAGCAGCTTTGTTCAGTGGAAGTAGTTTCAAGGCGCGGTCAGTTTCATCTTGGGAAAATTCTCGTGAGAGGTGTTCGTCAATTGATAGCGATGCTTTAATTTGTTTAGCATGCTTTTTAATCGCCTGTGTTTCGCTTTTTAAACCTTTGACTCGGGACACCTCCACTATTCTGTTTGCAATCGCGTTAGCCAGCGAGGTAGATCCATCGCGAGGAGTTGCTCCGATCTTGCCTGTCAGCTTGTTAAGTACTCTCCAAGCTTTTCTGCTTGAAGTCTTAAAATCCATCGACTCCACGGTGTCAAGCCACTTATTTCGTCGCCCTTCGGATACCTGCTCATATCAGAATAGTAATTGACTTAACGAAATAGTATAGATCAGTTAGCTCAGGAAGCAATAGATGATGGCAATTCATTTAATCATTTACCATTATTCACCGAGCGACTACACATAATCAATAAGCAATGTAAATTATATTTGGAATGTTACCTCGATGGAAGGTCCTTGCACAAAAGAATATAATATAAAACCATCCAACCTACCTTTTCAAGACAGTCATGGGTATATAGATGAAGCTGATATAAGCAGGTATAACATTACTAAGGCGCTTAGGCTTCGATCAGGACATATTCTATTGAATAGTTTAGTGTTTTTAAGAGGCTGAGTAACGCCAACGATCTTGAGACATGATTTTGTACTGGGTTACGGGCGCGGTGCGTTATTGAAATTGAGCGAAAAAATCAAAATTTTTTTTTAAAAGGAACTAGTAACTTATTTGAAGATATGAAACATCAATATTATCATATTAAGTGTAACAAAGAGAGTCGGTGGCGCTATGGTCTTGGCACTGGACTGTGCCCCGAGTAGAATCGGGAAGCCCGCGATCGATCCTGCCATGTACCAATGTGTTTTTCGTTTCACAAATTTCATATGTCCACTTATCTGACGCTCCTACGGTGAAGGAAAACATCGTAAGGAAACTTGCATACACCTGCGAAGCAATTCAAAGGTGTATGTGAAATTAACCAATTCGCACTAGGCCAGCGTGGTGAGTCTAAGGCCTAATCGCCCTAACATAACTAGTTAGGGTAGGCTCGTGCCCCTCGGTGGGGACCTAATGATGAAGTGTAACAAGTTTATTCCCTGAAAATCATTAAATATCATTTGTTAAATAGCTCGGATTTTCTTCTGGAAGCTGTTTTGATGGTTGCCTTTGGCATTTTTTAACGAGAAATTTTGATAAAATTTGTTTTACATAGATATTCTCAGGAATATTTTCAAGAGTAACATATATTTTTTTACTATGGTATATTAAACAGGTTTCCTAAAAAATGTTTTAAATGGGGCTCGATGAACTCAGCTCAGAGTTGTCAGCCTCTTAATGAAAAAATTACAATCACCCAATTGCACTGACTGCGAACAATTAGAAAATGCGTACCACATATTCGTGGAGAGTGTACAGATCGAGGCAAATATACATAAACATATACAGTGTGTCTGGGGCCCTATTTTTGAATGATTCTTCCGGTATCGAGTGCTCGTCAGTGTTCGATTTCTACTTTTTTCGTTTTGTTTTCAACGAAAATATTAATCTTCGTCGTAATGTTCTATTGATTTTCATTGCAAGAGAAACGAAAATCAATAGGAATCAAGCACAGATGAGGCTTGAAAAGCGCTCGAAGCCAGACGAATGATTCAAAAATAGAGCCCTTGGTCACCGGTGTCCGACCCGTTAAGGCGAAGCAATTTGATAAATGTTATCTCACATCCACCATAATAAGGCATTTTGCCCCTACTGTTTTGAAATGGTGGCTATTTTAATTTTTTTACTTAGTACGGTTGGGTTCATTTATTTTGCCATATCTACCGATGTAGAGGTCCTACAGGCCTACAGAGGTAATAAAAATAGCCTATTACCTATTCTTAGATCCACATAAACACAAAAAAAATCGTATTAATGTATTAAACGTAGGTAGATTGTGGAGAGTGTGGGAGTATGGCGGTTAGTTAGTCACGATGTGATGAAATCCTCTTTAAAATAAAGAAAAACGCCAAGAAACTACACAAAATCTTAAAAAATTAATGCAAAGGGAGATATAATACTAATTAGAAACTATTTCCAATACCTAACAGTCTTCGATGTGATGACAAAATAAGAATAGTTACACAAAAGGTTTCAATCAAATATATTTGTAATTTTTATTTTCACATATTTCTTTCTATAAATGTATTCAAGTAAAAATTGTACGTACACTATCAAAATAAATTTAGCGTACTTCTTAAAACGTTCTTATTCAATTGAAAATAGCATAGCATAATTGAGTAAAATGCTTTTCATTTCAACAATTTATCCTGAGTTGAGAATTGATTTCACTTTGCATATAATTTTTCATTCTGGTAAGTACTTATAATTGGAAACAAAGTTAATGTTCATAGAAAAACGTCCAAAACGAATTATGAAATTTGCTACCACTCGCGCAGATAAGTTTCTTTACGATTGTCAATATTATACTTCGTAGATATCATAAAATGGTGTGAGTTTTTCTGCTAAAGGTTATCTATTTACCGTCTGCCTCTTGGTGATATGGGCTGAAATCCCAATTCAGAAACAAAACAAATTATTTCTGAACTAACAAACCGAAATCTCTGGTTTCGTAGGACCACGATGCCTTTACTAACAACTACAAATCATAGCGATCGCAACACATATTTCAAACCCGGCCTTTCTTGTAACACATTGAATATCTTATGTCGCGCGGGGCTCCGAACATTTTTCGTCTCTTGAGACGCATAACTTCTATTTTAACGTAACGACAACACGGGTAAATTCTGAACGGAAGGTCCGAGTAAATATTAGCTTAGATTTCTTACGAACATCTTCTCAGATGATAAACAGCCCCTATTGTTTGCTTTCCCTTTCATGTTCTATTATTACGAAAGATCATTATGCCGTGTTTAATGAATTATAAATTGAATTAGCATAAATTTTAATTTATTAACGCCTCCATTTTGTTGTTCGATTCATGTTTACGCAACTAACCAAAGTTATTCAATTAAATATGACGTTCGCTTTGTTTCAGGTAAACTTCTTGATTGAACTTCTTGATGCTGTGGACTTCTGGTTACGCCTAAGAAAGTATTATAGTATTTGCGATTAGGTTAAAACTGGTCAATGGGTATTATAAGCACATTATTACTTGTTGTGTCAGTCACCGGTATCTGACAGACATACCACATATTTCTATAAAAGTATCGATGGAATATTTGTACTTTTTAACTCAACATGAAAATTAATGAAATTAGGCAACATCTCAACCTAAGTGATATTCACCTCAGGATATGAATCATTAAAGAAAAGAACTTAAACTAAAAAAAAATGGAAGATTGTAAAATGTTACTTATGCCAATAATTAGCACATAGCAAATAACACTAATCCAAACAAAGACACATTCAACACCTACGTTGCAAAATAAGAAAGATTCGCAAATTACAATTTTAGTTCGTGAAATAGGAACACTTGTGTTAGCAACAATTTAGAGCCAACAAAATTA
This sequence comes from Schoenobius gigantellus, assembly GCA_963935595.1. NCBI lineage: Eukaryota > Metazoa > Arthropoda > Insecta > Lepidoptera > Crambidae > Schoenobius > Schoenobius gigantellus. The sequence goes on from OZ012543.1 coordinate 20,725,886, forward strand.
CTGGGAGTAACTTATAATTATTGTTACAAAAGTCATGATCATGTCATCTTAAATTTAAAAATAGACAACAAACGCCGCGACGAGACCCTCGGAATATCACGATATTGAATCAAGTGGGGCCCTTTCAATGAATTGGTCCGTAACTTTGTTTGGACAGACTCGACAGTATTTCGTTTTCAATAAGTCCGTGTTTGTAAGTGCTCAAAGGAAATATATTCGAACAAGCCATTAGGAAATTAAAATATACGCGAAACTGTTTACATGGACGACTGTCTGTGTCTAGATGCATCTCGATCTATCTTTTATCTCCGGAAGGTGCTCACTATTTTTGTCTCTTTCTTATCGTGCTATCTCACTCACTCCTATTGAAAATTTAGTCACATATCGAAGTATGCTTCAAAGGCCCATATGGGGTCCTGAAAACGCCTGAAAACGGGTTTTCAGGTTATGGTGTGGTTCGATAGAGTGTAGCCTGAAACGGACTGAAAACATGTTTCAGGCGCCTGAAAACAACGGCAACTTGGGTAAAATTTTGATATTCTAGTATGTGATAGAGCACCTCCTGAAACGCGCTGAACTGCGTTTTCAGGCTGCTGAAAACGCTTCTAAGGCCAAGAAAAACACGCCGGGAAGTTTCTTATACCATCGGCGTAACAATACATTCATACCCATTAAGTAAAAACTTGTTATTTTGACATTACAAACAGACACTTCAATTTTATTTATTTGTATAGAAGATATAGATGTATAGATGAAACGCATCCCGTCTAAACATACGTGTAGAATAAACATTTTAAACTCACGCATAAATCTATCGTCTGACACTTGTAAATTGCAGATCACATGAATGTCAGACGATTTTTTTTCTGTGGCAGGAGAACTCTATTCGGTTACTCCACGCATGCGGTAGACCGTTAGAGTAAGCCATCAATAAAAGCTAGTCTTTATGCCAATCTCCAGTAGATAGAGTGCCAATGTACCTATGTTGATGCATATTGATTTGCAAGTTTATATAAGCCTCCAAAGAATACATCAAAGCGCTAGCTTTTCAACATAAAGGAACCATAAACAGTCACTGAAGCTATTGCTCGCATTTGCTAATACCTACACGGCACGGCATTTTAACGAGATTAAATTCTACCTTAAAATGTTTGAGAAATATTTGGACAGCGTTTGATGTCTTTGAATTATTTAGACAATGGCATTCTACAGCTTTTTGCCTCTGTTAAAGAGAGTGCAAACGTGAGCAAATTCCATCAAGCTCATTATATTTTTATACGGACTGCGAAAAGCTGCAGGTGGAGTTGGAGAGAAAAAAACTACGCCTTGTGTCATAAGACTGAATGATGTAAACACTAGCAAATAGTTTCAAATGTGATAAATTTAAACGAATTTTTATTCATTATTGCACAAATATCTACCTAATACCTCCGTTTTCAGACGATTCCCATGACGATCTTTTCCTTCTAAGCCTTTTGACGAGAATAAATGACTGCGAATGAAGTTTTCCTTGACCCAACGTTGACATTACACAAGAACATATCTAAACACATCGCTCTATTCCTTAAAAATTCATTGAAAAAGTTAGAGATGCAATAGTTCAAAAAATTGACTAGGTACTTATAAATTTCTTCATCAAAGAGACGATGGAACATTAACAAATCAGCCACTATTGGTATAGATTAGTCATCTCCCAGCACACTGGTTATATGCGGGATGGTCAGGAGCGTCAGAGCTTTGTCAGTTCATCACCAGCAGGCCTATTATGGATCTTTCATCGTATGACATGGTATAAATTTTGAGAAAAAGAAGTCATGAAATGCTTCATTTCATATTACCGATCTCCAATGATATCATCACTTTGCCATAATTTCAATGTTTTCATCATGATATAATGAACTAATGATCAAAAATCTGACCGAAAGTCTTATTTCTCGTTTTGCAAAATGATTTCATATGATATCATTTTGAAAACCATGAGATTGGTAATAGGCCTGCAGGTTACATAGTGTACGGGTGAGGTGATCATGGTCAGCATGGGTCTCGTAGTGTTATTCAAAACTCTTACATCCCCTTAGCTAAAGTTATTTCAAGTTAATTCATATATTATTGAACGTAAGACAGCTAGGTTGTCGAGGTACCCAGGCGTAAATTGCATCTTACGTGTAACGACTTCCTTGTTACATACCATCCAATGTGATAAATGAATTATTAAATGTTTTTTATAGGATGTCTAGCAAATGACTCCCTTCTACCTGGTTGTAAGTGGAAATAGCGTCCAAATGCAGAGATAGCTAGTGCGGGAGAGCGAATACATGTTGAACTAACTACCCTTACTGTTGTGGATTGATATAAGAACTCCTTAGCTATGGTCTAGTTATTGACAAATGTTGTGATTGTATGAAAATAAAAGTTTCTTTGACATTAAGCTAACAAATGGCAGTTTATCATATCTGACCCCTTTTGTACGAATCTTATAATATACTAGCTGTGCCCGCGACTCCGTCCGCGTGAAATAGTAACGGCTGAACCGATCTTGATAAAAACTAGCCTATGTTATTTATAATTAGCTATCTATTAGTGAAAGTCCCGTCAAAGTAGGTCCAGCCGTTCCGGAGATTAGCGGGAACAAACAGACAGACAGACAAAAATGTTTTAAATTGTGTTTTTGTTATTGGTATCCGATATTCATTCATACCCATTTAGTAAAAACTTGTTATTTTGACATTACAAACAGACACTTCAATTTTATTTATTTGTATAGAGTATAGATGTATAGATATAGATATAGATTCAGGCATTTTGTAGTAAGATTAACACTCACATTGCCTACTGCTTATCTTGTTTTTAACACACCCATTAAAAATCCATAGTTTTGATCTCAAAAAAATATCCACCAACTTATGAGACTCCACACATTTTGCCCTTGTACACAATGTATTCGTCATCCCGAACAATTTTATGGTCGTCATAATGCCATAACGGTTTAGTTATCTAAAGAGAGTCCCGTGTGACTCGTTACTGAGTATGCCCGGCCCGAATTTATTAATCCATAAAAGTTTCCGGCAAACATACTCTGAATTAAACAAGAGCTGCAAAATTATTGCGATGAAAACATTTACATGAGTTTGGGAAATTTTGACTGATATGCAATAGATAACTTGAAATGTAATTAATTTGTTTGGTAAGGCAATATTATCAATTTGTGCTAAGTCATAATATGTCAAATAGCGCTATAACAGGAAGCATTTAATTGGAAACCGAAATGCACGGACCTAAATCTTCTTCTTCTTTATATATAAAAATGAAACGCTGTGTGTTTGTCTCGCAAAAACTCTGAAACGGCTCGACAGATTCTTACGAAATTTTCTATGTGTATTTGGATAGGTCTAAGGAAAGTTTAAACATATAGTTGGACCCGGTAGGTGGCGCTGTAATCGGGCGGGACAACGTCCGCTGGGCCCACTAGTTTGAAATAGATTTTAATTTTTAATCAAAATTGATTACCTTTTAATTATATTTAATTAATCAAACGCTAGATATTTCAGTTCAAAGTGGCCAGTTGAACAAAACACGACTAATTCCATATTATGAGGACCTAACCTTACCTGATTAGATAGATTGTTTAGATTTGAAAAAAAATGACGCTATTTGTCGCTTAAAATTAAAATCTTACATACTCGTACCCAAGTGTGTCGCCATAATAACAATGTTTATAGCATGTTTGTGATTCGACAATAAGAGGTAAGATAGCCATTTCCATAGTTTCTGAGGAGTCCAGGTGAAGCTCGCTTCTATCTGCGGCCTTATCGTTACTTATCATCAGGTCAGATGAAGGTCAAGATCTGTCATCATTAAAAAATATGAAGGACTAAATATGAATGACAGAAGGGTGCGGTTTCCATACAAAACCACAATTTTTCTTTATATTTCTTTTAGCTTTTCATTTGGTTTTCATATTATACTTCTTTTTAAACCACCCTTGTACGAGTATTAAGGCAAAGGTCATTTTAGTGACAAAAAAATAGAAAAAATCCCACATATTTTTATTGTAATTTTTAGGGGCCATTTAATAACTATTAAATGAATAGACAAATATCAATGAAATAAACGCCAACGTCATCCTTAAAGATCAATAGTGCTGTCAAAACACAAATTTTGTCAATTATTATCACACACAATTAATGACAGAGGATTAAGGGAGTCAAAAGCGTATTTTTTTTAATGAAATCTAATTTTTATACAAAAAATATCCGCTATATATTATTTACTAGTGCTTATTTTAATCAGCATTATTTCAGCTATCAAATGCCACATACATCGCGTCTCTAGGCCAATTGTAACAATAGCTATGATCATTCGAATCAGGGTGTAGTCCCCAGTCAGGGTGTACACCCTGATTCGAATGATTACCATTAACTTAGTAAATATTGCTATCAGAGTCGTTTCGTCTAATTCTATGTTCGGAGGTAAGGAATCACTGCTGCGTGATGAACTGCCGTTATTATTAGAGGATGTGCCGCTAGCTTAACGGCACGGAATGTTTGTACAGATGGACGGTTGTCCGGCCCACTGCGCCAGTATTGTAAGGACATATCTCGACGAGATATATCCAAACAGATGGATTGGCCGACAAAGTCCTATTGGGTGGACTGCGCGATCACCAGATATGACACGACTATTTCCTACGAGGCACAATGAAGCAACATGCTTATAGCACTACTATAAACACAGAAGTCGAACTGCGAGACAAAATTTTTAATTGCGCTGAAGACCTGCGGAATGACCCTGGCATGATTCAAATTCAAATTCAAAAATCTTTATTCAACATAGGCCTTTACAAGTACTTATTGACGTCAAGACAAAGCAAAACATTCTAATTTAAAGAAAACATATTAACCTTGTGTGTGCATACATCTTGAATATACTCAAGATGTCTGCAAATACAAATAGGAATGAAAAAGAAAGTTTACTCTACACCTGTTCGGAAATTGGGAGAGCCTTCTCGAGAAAAACAGGCAAGAAACTCGAAAGGTCAACATTTTTTATCTCCTCTTTTAAATCGCCATTTACAATTTTGGTTTTGTTAATTACAGAGTCGTCAATTGGAAGCTAACCTCAGAGTAAAAGTTTGAGCTTAACTTACATTACAAGATGAGATGTGTCAGTTCACATTATATAAGATAAAGACTTTATTAACATATCAATAAACATTTTACCTTCCACTCTCTGAAACTCCTTTAAAAGTTCCTACCCCTAAATACCAAAATTACCTTGGCAGAGTGTCTGCTTCAGCCAATTATTGGTTACACTGACACTTGGTGCGTGAATATCAGTGAAGAGCTACTAAATAAATGGGAGCGAATCCAAAATCTGGCTATTCGTTTTATCTATGGCCTTAGAAAATATGATCACGTGTCCCAGCAACGCAATGAACTTGGGTGGCTTCCTATTCGTCTCCGTAGAAACTTGCGGGTGCTGTGTCTTCTTTTCAAAGTCCTTTATGATCCCAAACTCCCATTTTATCTCAGAGATCGTTTTTCTTACTCCTATCCCGGTTCTCTTTGTAGATCTCACCTCAAATCTCTCCTCAACATCAATTTCCGAACAGGTGTAGAGTCTACTTTTTTTTCTTTATTCTTGTATTTGCAGACATCTTGATTATATTGAGGATGTATGCACATACATGGGTAATATGTTTCCTTTAATAAGAATGTTTTGCTCTGGTTTGACGTCAATAAGTGCCTGTAGACGCCTATGTTGAATAAAGATTTTTGAATTTGAACTCCCCATAATACTACTTTCTTTTCCTTCTTCATTATTGTGAACGCAGTCAGATTGTGGAATGCACTCCTGCACAAAATTCGCGACTGGGAGTCACTCTTTTCTTAAAAAAAAGACTTAAGGAGCATAGTTCAGCAGGAGCAGGTTCGTAACGGAGGGTAAAAAAATGAAATGGCCCCTAAAGATACAAATAAAAAAATGTGGGAATTTTTTTCTATCATTTCACTAAAGTGACCTCCTTTTGCCCCCTGCCTCGTATGTGCACTTTATGCAGAAGCACACTGTATAAGAGAAGAAGAAGAAGACTAGTGGGACCGGCAAACGTTGTAACGCCCTATTACAGCGCCACCTACCGGGTCCAATTGCACGTAAAAACCTTCCCTGGACTTATAAAATCACACACAGAAAATTTTGTAAGAAGCGGTCGAGCTGTTTAAAAGTTTTTTAAGACTAACACACAGCTAGCGTTTAAGAAGAAGAAGAAGAAGATAAAGTAAACTATATTTGTAAGATGCAAGAAATTTTGGTGCGTCCCCACCGAGGGGCTTGAGCCTACCCTATGTTAGGGTGATAAGGCCTTAGTCAACCACGCTTGCCCAGTGCGGATTGGTCGACTTCCCATACACCATTGAATTTCTTCGCAAATGTATGCAGGTTGCCTCACGATGTTTTCCTTCACCGTAGGAGCGTCAGACAAATGTACATATGAAATTCGAAACGAAAAACACATTGGTACATGGTGGGTCTCGAACCCCGACCTCCCGATTGGAAGGCAGGTGCCGAGTCCACAGCGCCACCGACGCTCCACAGCGCCACCGACGCTACATATGCTTTAGTAATAAAAACGTTGCGTTCCATATTCATAGTTTGTAAAGATTACAAATTATGAATATGGAACGCAACGTTACTCCTAATTAACAAACCGTCTTCTAAACAACAGTGGGTCTTCCGCTGGGCTTTCTAAAATATGATAAATTTTGTCTCTCCCCAATTTTCTCGGATGATTTGGCAATATTTTACCGTCGTCTGTCTGTTTGACAGTAATTTGTCTTGGGAATGCCATTGTGTTGCGACATAGCTTGCTTGAATATGGCTAATGTTGTAAATAATTTGTTCTAAGGCAAGAAAATACTGATCTTTGAAGAAGTTTATTTTGATTGATTTTGATTCAAATTGTGGTTCCTTTATTCCATGTAATCAATAGAGTATGTCCATAGCAGCTTATATTGTTTGTCTTTATGTTAAAATATATAGAAGTTGGAAACGTATAAGCTGGGAATAATCAAAACTGATGTTGATTTTTCAGACAGTACCTATTTTCGGTTTCACAAGCTATTTATTGTGAGTGTGTGTTTATCTAGTTGGTAATAAATAGGGGTAGGTAGACGACATATTGTTGTGCGATATACCACCATATATCCTAATTACTCAAGGACAATGTCAACTTTAACTATCAATACGCAATATTGCTGTTATGACGATTAAATTATGTGAGAAGTACATCATCATCACAGCTCATAAATACGTCCACACCGACAACCAATCCAACCAGTCCAACAAACAATCACAGATTATAAAACAGGTCTTGAAATTAGATAAATCGATTATATTGAAAAAAAATAATTTGACATTTTATAAGTATTGTTTCTGAAAATTTAATAAAAACAAGAAAATAACAACAACCGCGACAACTTGCAAATATTGACATCACCTCACTTGATCCAGTCATATACAATGGCACAGTAATTCAATTCGAGCCTGTCGTTAAAAACTTGGGATTGCTCTTGGATAGTTCCCTGTCGTGGAATGCTCAAATCAACAGCGTGTGTAATAAAGTAAGATACTCTCTGCGCTCATTGTATAAACTGAAGAATTTTCTTCCCCCTTGCACTAAAATACTCCTTATCCAATCCCTAGTTCTCCCTATAATTGATTATGCTGATGTGTGTTGCACCAACGCGAACCAAGACCTTCTCGACAAATTGGATCGAATGCTTAACAACTGTATCCGTTTCATTTTTGGCCTTCGAAAATATGACCACGTTTCCTCATTTCGAAATAAACTCAAATGGTTACCTATCCGACTGCGTAGGAACCAAAGAGTAGTTTCCCTGCTCTTCAGCATTCTTTTCGATCCTAATACTCCTAATTACTTAAAGAGTAAATTTCAAGCTCTCGGTAGTGCCCATACGCGTAACCTACGTTCCGATGCCATTCTTACTCTCGAAATTCCAGCCCATCGATCCGGGTTTGTTTCCGACTCTTTCACACTCTCTGCTATACGTGTGTGGAATGGCTTGCTCCCAAAACTTAGATTAGCTCGTAGCAAGGCATCTTTTAAACACTTGATACGCAGACATTTTCTCCCAGAATCTGTTGTTTAGTTCGATAGAATATCAGTATTTATATATATTTATAGTATTATTTTTATTATATCTATATAATATTAAATCTATATGTATGTTGTTATTTATGTATGTATGTATATTTTAATTATATATAAAAGAAATCTTTATGTAGAATTATTATGTATACCTATTTTATTTGTGTTAGTAAGTTTAATTCGTACACCGTCTACTCATTCTCTCACACCATGCCGGTTGACTGGTAGAGAATGCCATTGGCATTAAGTCCGCCTTCCGTACATCCTCAATATGTTGTACGAAAAAGAATAAATAAATAAAAATAAATATAGTGTCTATGACTCCATGATTAATTATTGAGTTATGCAAAGAATTAAGTCAAAATCTTGGAATTTAAGTTCAAACCAAGAGTGAAGAACAATAACAACTTATTGATATCAATAAAAACTTATTAAATAAGTATTTATTTATTTCATATATAATTAAAAAACGAATAAACGAATAATTAATATTTAAACAAAAATTATTTCGATGCAATAAATCGATTGAAAGTTCTTCTTTAATAATATAGATTATTATTTTAAGTCGAATCGGTAAATGTGTGAGGGCGTCACTAATTTCGAATTGTTTCGAACTGTCAAAAAGAAAATAAATAAGTGGACAGATTATAGTCAACTACGCTGACCCAGTGTGGATTGGTAAATTTTACATACACCTTTGAACTTCTTTGCAGATGTATGCAGGTTGCCTCCCGGTGTTTTCCTTCATCATAGGACAAATGACATATGAAATTCAAAAAACGGAAAACACATTGGTACATTAAAGGATCGAACCCTGGACTCTCCTGGATTTCGGCCAGTGCCGAGTCCACAGTGCCACTGACGCTCTTTTAGGGACTACTTACTCCCCGCAAAAGCTAAGCGGATTATACAGCTCTACAAAGGCTTACTCTCTCAGAACGAAAGCAAAATTTCGACCAAGAAAAAAGCCGTGCATTCCTGCGCGCTATCCCTGTGTCACTAAAGCGCGCGGGTTCTCGCTGCGTTTCGTACAGTGGATTTCGAGTTTTAAATTAATGACAGGTTCGGAGAGTAGCCCTTTTGAGTACTACATTACCGACTTCTACTACCACAAGGTTTACGTTGGGTGTTTTATATATGTACTAGCTTTCTGCTCGCGGCTTCGCCCGCGTTATTATTGTTTTCCCGTGGGAATTTATATTTTCCCGTAAGAAAAGTAATTTTGTAGCCTATTTAAGCCCGGATAATAAATTTCATAGAAATTGGAGCAGATTTTAAATATTTTCCATAGAAACTTTTAACCCCTATTTTGCACCCTAAGGGGGTGAATTCCAATAAACCATGAAACACGTATTCAATGAAATATTTTTAAGAGCATGAATCTCAAGTTTTATCAAAATCGTTGCGAATTTAAAGATTTTTCCATACAAACCTTAAACCCCTATTTCATCCCTTCAGGGTTATCATTTTTTAAAATCCCTTCTTAATGTGCGTCCGCATTTTAAATTAAAATAACTGCCCAAATTTCACATTTCTACTATTAACGGTTACTTGCGGCTGTGCGTGCGTCTATAGATGGGAACATCTCCTTTTATATTATATAGATTTGTATGTATGGGTCAGAAAAACTCTACCACGTTTAAAGTACTAAATAGCAAATATATATATTTACACACAAGTAATTAAATAGCAACACGCGAAACCTTCTCTAAACATCAGAAAATCTACGTAATGACCAATTCCAGGGGGCACAGTTAATCATGGCATTAAGCGAGCGTGTCTCTAATTACACCGCCGTCCATCCCTCATCCTGAAGACGGCGATACAGAGCCGCTATTTAGGTACTCTGTGAATACATGGATTATCTGTGGACTGCTCATCTTAAAATAGGGAAAGGGCTCATATCCTTTTTTTATATATAATTATATTTTGAACTGAGAAACTTTAGTTTAATTGGTTTATACTAGTAATTTTACTGTTGAAACTCCATATTTACTCACGATATCACTGACAGGCTACTAAAATGCAATAAATAATGATAATCATTCAGCTTAACATTTCAGCTAATCTACAAAAAAGTGATCTAATAAACCTTTCAGTGTGTCTACGATATATATCTAGAAATTCAGGGAGAAAAGCTAATGTTAAACGCAAACAGAAAACAATTATAATGGCTGTTCCATTTGATCCCTTCGCATCATAAGCCTCTTAAAGCCTCCTTTGATACTGCCGCCAATCGGCCGGCGTACCTGCCTCTAATATTGACGAAGGATTAGTTTTGCTTTCTCATTATATTTTATTCATGTTGAGGCGATTTCTTGGTTAGCATTATACACTTTATGTGGTAAGCAAACCAGTAAATTGGCAATGTTATTTGGATATATAATATCAAATTTAAATTGAAAAAAAAAAACATGTTTCAAAACCTAAACAATTGCTGATGTCGCGAGACTGATAATCACGGTTTAATTTAGAGGGAAAACATTAAGGAAGTTGAATATATACGCCACATAGGTATTAAGTATAACCTTTTTTTTCAAAGAGGAGTATCTCGTTACGATTCCACAAGGGACTGAAAAGCTAACAAGGCCGCCCCAAGGATATGCTATTGGACTCGGGTATAAGCCCCATACCTGGCTAAACCACCCTCCAGCAACTTTTACCCCCATAGAGGCACAATCGGGATCGGTGTTAGCTATTCTCCGAGTGCGCCCCCTGGAGACAGGGCCGACGGTGAGCCAGCATCACTAACCCAAGCGCCGGGGCTTACTCTACGGAGGGGTTGCCTAGTGCAATAATGCGACCCCGCAGACAGGCAGGCCAGGGGTAGAAAAGTAATATCTCCCAACCGGTTGTCGGCCGGCAGGGCCATTTCATCCCCAGCTTGCTTAAGAGAGTTGGTTAGAGCGGTGCGGCGAGAGGGTCGACCTCTCGCACCCGCTCCGCTGCCTCCTTCTGAGAGATCACATCTTAGCAGAAGAAGGCGACAGCCTCCCACGCCGTCGCGCCGGTCAGCATCTCGCGTACGACGCTGGCCAGTGCGACGGACGCACCCCTACCTAGGGCACTCCGAGAGGGTGTTGCTTATCGATAAGTGTTTTATTTCACTACATTTGTATCTTCTTCATCAGTATGAACACGATAAAAATTCGTATAGTTATAGAGAATACGAGTTCCGTCGCAATTGATTTCGGCACAAAGGACTCGCAACATTCACGACGTATACGGAGAGGACACTACAAACGAACGCATGACCCGCTATTGGTTGAATGTTTCCGACGTAGTTTAACCGAAAAATTATACCAGTGCTCGCTTGAAAACTAAAATCAACAACGACGACTAAACGTTATAGTGAAAGCATACGATACTCAGTTTACGGCCGAGTTAGCAGCAGATTTAGACGTTAGTATATCAAAACAATGTTGGTCCTTTGTGTAAAGTAAAAACTTGATAAGTTGGTACAGCAAAAACTGAACGATCGGCAGCATGACAAACGCGTTCAGGTATGCTTTGCATAACACATGGACAGACAGACACGAAAACGAGGGGGTTTTGAACCGCATTGTTATTTGCGATCAAAAATGGATTCTTTATAAGAAATATTATAAGTTTGCTATTTTGTTTGCTAAACAGCAATTCCATAGTTATAGACCCAATATAAAACAGAACGCAATAGAAATATCATAGTCTACGACGCTTATGTAAAAGTGGGTATTTCTATGTAATGATATCAAATCTATACTAATATTATAAAGCTGAAGAGTTTGTTTGTTTGTTCGAACGCGCTAATCTCAGGAACTACTGTTTCGAATTGAAAAATTATTTTTGTCTTGGATAGTCCATTTATCGAGGATATTGTTATTTTCGGACATCCACGCGAACGAAGTCGCGGGCACATCTAGTATTAATATAAATGAGGAGCCTGAGAGCAGAGGACCTTTGAAATTGTTCTAAAGTTTTAATTACGGCTACGTGTTTATGATAGGTGAGGGGTTGAATAAATTTTTCAATTTGCATATTATTACACATACCTAACCGGGTAACTAGAATCTTTTAAGCCTCCATAATTCATAAAGGGAAAATTTGTCACCAATTTTCAATTAAAAACTGATAAATTCTAATTTATATTACTATTACAAAAGTTTTGTCTGTCTGCTGCCTTTTTAATTTAAATCAGTCTTACCTGGTCTTACCGATTTCGAGTACGATGTTTTTAGTAATACACACGAATTATTCTTCATATCGGTTATATTATTTTGACGTCCTCCAAAAATCCATCTGTAAATTGCCACTGTCATTGTCACTTGCTGATTGACTCCGAACTTCTCAAAGATATTGTCACAAAGGCTGTATAATAAAAAAAACTTAAAAGATTGCGTCACACTAATTTCACACATATATCTAATGCCACTGGATTTGAAATTCAAAATTAAAATTATGATGAAACGTTATTACACGATTTTTATTATTATTATTATAGCTGCAAAATAGTCTAAAAACAAGCTAGACAACATTTTACTTTTAAACAAAAGCATTCTATTGCATTATCTACAATATCAAATGAAAATGTTATTGTTATTCTATAATTATTTATTTGCTAGAGCTCACTAAGCTCAAGCCTCAAAAATCGAATTACTCAAAATAACTTTTTCGCGCTGACTTCATGTGGTCGAGCTGGGAAACACGTAAACGTAATTCTCTTAACAAAGGATAAAAACTTGGTGCGACGGATCTAGTTACGATTGTCAAGGTTGATCTCTTCGAAACTCATATCCTTCCCCTTAAGATTGGGCTTAGGTTACGGACAGGACCGGATTTGGCACATAAATTACAGTATTCCTGATTTACTTGCGGACTTGTGGTGAGTATAAAAATATTATATTGTGTTGAGACTACTTGAGCGTACGCGTGGGTGTTTACGTCGCTTTGTGTGTCAGTGATTTAATACTGAAGAAAATTATGATTGCGATAGGTAAATACTTGAACTAGGTGGTATCTCTATCTGTAAACAAGTTTTCCGACAAGGAGATTATTGATGTTAGGCGCATACATAACTAATTTTGAAAAATATTATGAATGCAACGTTTTTTCTGAACTCAGACCATTTAAGCGATTTACGATAGTTGATAAGCTGTTGCACTTCCACTCGCATCTAACGCTTTGACAAATATACAATTAAGTCAGCTTTCTCACTTCCTAAACTCAAACTCGCTAGTGGCTATTTCCATTTCAATCGGGCTTTTCGTTCAGTACTGTTACTGCACTTATCAAGGTCGCTGACGACATTCGCCGGACAATACAAAAAATATCTTACAATTCTTGTTCTCTTTGTCTTTAGTAACGCGTTCGGTACTGTAGATTTCGATATCTTACTAGCTACATTAAGTTCTCTTAATTTCTCTTCAACCGCTATATCTTGGTTTACCTCTTACCTTCAGGATCGCTCGTAGTGTATACGCTCTGGCAAGACTTCCTCTAGCTGGTGCGATCTACTAGCGGGTGTTCCTCAGGGTGGTGTCCTCTCTTTTTCACTCTTCTTTTTCTTTATTAATTCTGTCACTGAGATCCTCTCTTCCAAGTTTCATCTCTATGCAGATGACTTGCAGATCTGCCATCACTTTAATATCGATGATGAGTCTGGTGTTGTTTCTTTTATGAATCGCGATTAAGACTCTGTAAACACTTGGGCGATCTTATTTGGTCTCATCCTGAATCTTGCTAAGTCCCAGTCTTTGATAATAGGCAGTATCTTCTATAGAGATCGCCTAGACAGAAATATGTTACTGCCCCTTATGCTTGTTGGGGTTCTGAATCCTTGTAGTGATACTGCTAAGGATTTACACTGATAAGAGGTTATCATGGATAGTAATCTCTACTGGCGACCATATGCATCTAAACGAAATTAGTCGTAAAATTCATTTTACCTTCCACTATCTGAAATTCCTTCAAAATTCCCTGTCCCTAAAGACCAAAATGACCTTGGCGGAGAGTCTGGTTTAGCCAATAAAATTGATTACCCTGATACTTGCTGCGTGAACATCAGCGAGGAACAATTAAATAAACTGGAGCAAATTCCAAATCCGGGTATTCGTTTTATTTATGGCCTAAGAAAATACGATAACGTGTGCCAGCAATGAAATGAACTTGGTTGGCTTCCCATTCGCTTTCAATAGAACTTTCAGGCGCTGAGTCTCCTTTTCAAAGTCCTTTATGATCCCAAACTTCTATCCTATCTCCGTGAACGTTTTTTTTTTCTCCTATTCTGGTTCGCTATGTCATCTTAATTCTCTCCTCTTAATCTGATCTCACCTTAATTCTCTCCTCAACATTATTCCCTATAGTAAAACTTTCTTTTCCTTCTCCTTTACTATGTACGTAGTTATATTGTGGAATGCACTCCCGCACAAAATACGTGACTCGGAGTCTCTTTTTTCCTTCAAAAAGAGCCTTAAGGAGCATTACCTGTCGTCGGTTCCATAATTGTAGTATATATAGTTAATTTATATTTATTTGTGTTTTTTTAATATGTAGTTTACTAAATTTCTATTGTTTTTTTTTTCGTTTTTAGTGCACGATATGCTACTCTTTTCTGTTTTACTGTCGCAGGAATGCTGGAAGAAATTTCGTAAGAAATAAGCAGTTCCTTTGTACGTTTTATTTTCTTTTGAGCCTGTATTTAATTTGTCTAAGTTTATGAATTTGAATAAATAAATAAAAAAAGTTTCACTTTAAAAAAATGTCCACTGGGCTCGTTCTCTTAATGATTTAACTCGGAGACTGAGACAATATTTCTAAATCGGTTGTATATGATTATGAATGAATAATTATTATTTTCTATTTTTATTACCTAAACCCTTGGCAGAAGAGGCTAGCCTGTCGAAGGTAAGGGTGTCAAAAAGAGAAACTCACACGTAGCAGCCTTGCAATGAATGGTTCGTCATCCAGTCCCAATATATGCAGATAATCGCTAGGAGAAGCTCGGACGAGGCCGTTATTATTTGAATGTACTTACAAGCACTGTTTAAATGTCATTAGCAGAACACGCATCGATATATCGATATACGACGACGAATAAGAACAAAACTATATCTATAGCCATAGCGAGTAGCCCCTCAGAATCCAATTTAGAAGGTTTATTAGATTGCGAAAGTTAAGGCAACGACAGCAAAGATCAGTGACCGGAAACGTCAAATTAGCGCCCGTATTCAAAGGAAATGATTCCTGGTTTGCGACTTAATTTTAAGTGCCTAAAGACTAAATTTTATCGGGATACCGACATCATCAAGCGTGATCGCGAATGTGGGGGACTCGTTAAAAATAATTGGTTTGAAATTACATCGACAGTTCAAACGCCTCATTACAATATGCTCACTTTTCTTAGTACATATGGTAATTGGCTTTGGATAAATTTACATTAGGTACATTCTTTTGTCAATATCATAATCCTTTTTTGATTAATCAACTGCGGTGAAATATTTTAGCTTTGAATCAGAACTTGAGCTACAAATTTTTAAGTTCACCTGTCGTGTGCGAAATAAAGTAGAATTTTAAAGAACTAACTATAAAGTGGAATTAGAAAGACATTCAATAATTATTGCCCAGAGGTAATAAAAACTAATGGCAAGATAATAGCATTTGACTTTACGATCCCACTGCTTTCTGATTTTTCGGCCGGTTAAAAGTAACGTTACACGTTACTTTTAACGTTGTCAACTAAATACTGTTTACATTTAGTTCACATTTGAGACGTACCTACTCGTAGAGGGTGAAGTCAAACTGACATCGTAAGAAATTGTGCAAAGTTGTCAGTATTATTTTTATTTTTTTTATTGTTATTTACAACTTATTTTATTTTACAATTTTTGTGTACTCTTAAACCTAAATAAGTTTGTGTGAGTACACACAATAAAATAGTTAATTTCTTAAAGACTAATATAGAAACAGTTGGTTAAATTACCTGTTTAAGACATTCTTCTATACTCGTTAAACATCTTAGTAGAAAGTGCCGATACATTTTTAGCAGACAATGTTAATATTAAGGCGCATAGTGGTCCTGGCGTCGGTGGCGCTGTGGACTCGGCACTTGCCTTCTAATTGGGAGGTCCGGGTTCGAGACCGCCATGTACCACTGTGTTTTTCGTTTCGAATTTCATATGTACATTTGTCTGACGCTTCCACGGTGAAGGAAAACATCGTGAGGCAACCTGCATACATCTGCGAAGAAATTCAAAGTTGTATGTGAAGTCGACCAATCCGCACTGGGCCAGCGTGGTTGACTAAGGCCTAATCACCCTAACATAGGGTAGGCTCGAGCCCCTCGGTGGGGACGTATATGAGCTGTGATGATGATAGTGGTCCTTATGACCTTGCTCGATCGTCCCGCACTGATTACATAGGAGTGAGTGAGAGTGACGGGAATATTTAAGCAAACCTTTACGCGTAAGATGAATTATTTCATTTAAAAATTATTAAAGGCGAATAAGAAAAATCTAAAAAGACCATCCGCTAGAATATTGTTCATTTTATTTAATGAAAACGAAATTATGTATATGATTTAACCTAATATTTACGACGCGATTAGGTTTAAAGTTTTAAAATCGAGGCATGTTTGGGTCACATTTAAACCAAGTTTTAATTAATTTATCAAAAAATTAAAAAGACCATCCTCTAAAGAAAGCATTGAATAATAACATATCTTTTTTAAAGATTTTTTATTCAATATTTAAGAAGAGAACCGGTTTTTTCTGCAGTGATTTTTTTATGATTGACCTTACTATGCGCCTTAAACATCGTCACGCTCCGTACTGGCGTATCTTTGTCGTATCACCACTTCGGCTGCCGCAATTAGAATGTGAGTATCCCCGCCCTTGTCAGTATTGTCAAACTGACATCGTAAGAAATTGATACGTAGTATTATTATCTATTCTGTGGTAGGAATTGTTTCGATCATGAACTCACTTATAGCAGCATTTTTCTGTTACCTACCTCAATGCCTAAACGTCTTTTGTGCTGTTATTTCAATTATTTTATTTTTTATTTATGTAACACTAATACTTTTGTTTTATTTTATTGTAACATCAGATTGGTCCATATTAAATAAAGCTGTAGTGATAGGTAGTCTCGATTTAATAACAATTGTATATATAATTTTAGTAAATTATGACATATATTTGAATTCAAACTAACCTTAAACATGATAAACGTTAAATTAATCATTGTCACTACTGTAACAATTCATTATATCGTTTCATTATTAATAGCACAGGCTGGATTAAGCGTCTTATAAGTTATTCAATTGATATCCAACCCGACATGTTACGCGTTAGTTATTAACAGCGGGCCGATTCCACCGATTAACCAAAGCCGAGGTTAAACTGAAACGTTGCGTTCAACCAATCAGAACACCCCATTATCACGTCATTAAACATTTGAATAACAATCTATGCGTTCTGATTGGTCGAATGTATCGTTCTGTTTTAGGTTTGGTGTAGATTTATAGCTAGTATGATTGCTTAAAACAATATCAAAGCTACGGCTAAAATAAGATAGCAAAATAGGCTGAGATAGCGTGTCTCTGTTCAGGAATTGTTCTATGGGCACGTGGCGCGCGTAAAGCGCGTATTTGTCTGCGGCAGGCACCTCATCCGATGCTGCATTCATTATCATAACTACATTCTGCATCGCATTCATCAAGCGATTCGATTGTTAATGCGGATATGATTTCAATTCCAAGATCTGTTGAGACTTGCATGCTAGATAAATTGACTAAAAATCAGCCTACTCAATAAAAACATATTTTTACATGACCTTTTACAATTTTTAAAGGGTAATTTTCATTTGCAAATGTATAAAGTCTATTGTAGAAGACACGATTTTAGCGTTCGAGATTTTTTGGCGCTCTTTCAGAATACATAAGTAGATTTGTTTGTAATTTTTTATTGCACATTCAATATTTACTTGAAAAATGTACTAATAGGACGTGCAGGTGACAAATTTCAAGACTTTCTAGGAGATCATCGTTTGGAACCGACTTCAATATAGAAGTGTGATATTGTCTGTACCTATTCTTATATTATTTTTAACTTTTCAGTGTTTTTGAAGTCGGTTTTAATTTTTTGGAAAATATTTTTTATATTCACAGTAAATTAAAAAATCTACCGACAACATAATGTAGGTAGGTACATCTATATGTGAAATATAAAACATTCTCCATCGGAAAAAAGCAATTCTGACGCATGGATTCCAACAACGATGAGACTAATGGAGAAGAATTTTAAAACACCAATAAATTTTCGACATCTACATATCTCGTTTTTGGAAATTCTAATTTTTTATTGGTTTCAACTCTTCTCTTTATTCGTCTCAAGGCGATGAGATTCTCCAATGAATAGGAAATTTTTATATTTTATTGAATACTAACTGTAATGTAATAAATTGACGTTACAAATGAGTAGTATCTAAATTGAAATTAGATAGGTCATTTCTAAAAGACAGCTCAAAAACCGATGCCCTTGAAAACTAAGAAACAGTTAGATGACGAGGTAGAGCAATTAATAAAAAATATTCAATATGTCGCATGGAGCAACACTCCAAAAATAAAAATAGTGTCAGAAGGAAAATCTTATCCATCTGAGCTATTAAACCTTGTCACAAAGAAAAGAAAGCGGAGGAGACTATGGCAACAATCTAGGGACCCTGAGGACAAAAGAAAGCTAAATAACATGACAAAGAAATTAAGCAAAATGATTCAGACGTATAACGACGAAACTACACACAACTACTTGCAGAGACTTACAGCTGACAGCAGTAGCAACTATGCACTATGGAAAGCAGCGAAAATTCCGAAGAAACCAATTGTGCACTCACCGCCAATAAAAGTCAGCCCTGGTGTCTGGGCAAAAAACAACGAACAAAAGGCTAAAACGTTTGCAAATCACCTAGAGGCAATATTCTAACCAAATGATAGTGATGTAAAGAAGACTTAAACGGATAAAGCCATCCGATCTAGTGTAATGATTTGGAATGATAAAAAATAAGTTTTAATTTAGTACAATGTAGAGTCAGTGCTGCAACTATAACTGTGAATTAGTGGCGTCGCCTTAATAGAGACAATAATAAACGTGTTAAGACTTATCCATAGATACCCCACACGTATGGGTTTGATGAAAAAAAATTTTGAGTTTCAGTTCTATGTATGGGGAACCCCCATATTTATTGCTTTTTTCTATTTTTGTTTGAATATCTTAATGCGGTTCACAGAATACATCTACTTACCAAGTTTCAACAGTGTAGTTCTTATAGTTTCGGGGAAAAGTGGCTGTGACATACGGACGGACAGACAGACAGACAGACAGGCAGGCAGACAGACAGACAGACAGACAGGCAGACAGACAGACAGACAAACAGACAGTCATCATGAATCTATAAGGGTTCCGTTTTTTGCCATTTGGCTACGGAACCCTAAAAAGGTTTGAATTAATGTAACTAACATCATTGTAAGACCTGGGAAGTTTCTCTTTAAGACTTACTCAGACAGAATCAATCAATACAAAATTTAAAAACAGACGCTGTTATATTATACTTTGTGGGAACGGCTTGACAGGTTTGGTTGATTTTTGCTTTGTGACATTTGCAGTTTTGTGATTTTATGTATTCGTCATATAATCGCGTTTTATCTTTCGCAATTCGTGAACTATAAAATTGCGAAGCGTATTTAATTGAAATTAATTCTCTCATTAGCGTTACTTTACCATCTAAATCCCGCCGTCATTATCCTCAAGCAGCTAATAATGCGTAAAATTTGATCTTTTCGTCAAATATGTAGCTGTGGCTCCGCTAAAATATTAATACAAAAGCAAAGCACCTCAAACATTAATACATTCCGGTGAAAGTGTAATACAATTACGACCCGTTGTTGGGTTCCTAACAATTTAATAAATATCAAAGGCATCAAGCCACAGTTTTCAGGTGAAGAGAGTAACAATGTAACTACGCCTTAGACCATTAACTACGCGTAAGAGCTACCACGAAAACCCAGAATGTTTTTGAAACAATATTAAATAAACAAAGACATTTTTTAAACGTATAATTGGGAGTAAAGCAATGAAAGTGTATTATTTTATGAAATAATCATAATAATTTAGTGCGTTTATAAAACACAATAAATAAGCAGATAACGATTATCCTCGTGCAATACAATACACTGTTCACAGCTCATTTACGTCCCCACCGAATAAATAAAATGAACAATATTCTAGCGGACGGTCTTTTTAGATTTTTCTTATTCGCCTTTAATAATTATTAATTGAAATAATTCACCTTACGCGTAAAGGTTTGCTTAAATATTCCCCTCACTCTCATCACTCACTCCTATGTAATCAGTGCGGGACGATCGAGCAAGGTCATAAGGACCACTATCATCATCACAGCTCATATACGTCCCCACCGAGGGGCTCGAACCTACCCTATATTAGGGTGATTAGGCCTTAGTCAACCACACTTAGGCCCAGTGCGGATTGGTCGACTTCACATACACCTTTGAATTTGTTCGCAGATGTATGCAGGTTGCCTCACGATGTTTTCCTTCACCGTAGGAGCGTCAGATAAATGTACATATTATTATGAAATTCGAAACTAAAAACATGCCGACGCTGAATCTTAACGCTATTAATCTGAAAATGATGCTAGAACTTTGTTTTAAGCTTAAAGCAGCTTAGTATAAGCTATCCTACCTTTTTTGTATTGGTGACTTTGCATATTATTTAAAAATGCCAAATAAAAGATGTATACAAATCCTATGAGTAATTCAATACACATTAAATGTGCGAGGTTTCATATAATTTCATACAACGAATCCCAAAAATGCGGCGCGTGCGGCGCGGGCATATGTGCGTTCAGCTTTAGATGCTTTGTATCTTACGGACGCAAAAGTGGACGCCCCCAGCGTGCCACCTACTAACCCGGGGATTTAAACTCTAAATGAAGAAATCCTAGCTTTCGGATATGAATCAGATGGCCTAAAATTACACCACAGTCAGTGACACAAAATACATTTTAAAATATAAACTTTTTTTATAATATCAGTAACAGGTTAGCATTAAAATACTAGGTACTGTGGAGCCTACAGCGCGATGACGAAATCTTCCAGTATTCGTGGAATGAGTTCTGCTTTCAGCCGCCACAGCGAGGCAATAAATTCACGATATTCCAGCAACGTTTGCTGAATAGCCGCGTTTCATTACAGAAAATTAGCGTACAGAATGCATCCAGCAATAAAACTACAGTGTGTCGGCGGTAAGCAACGGTGTTCTGTGTTTTGCCGCTGCATATTTTATTGTCGCATTGCGAAACTTCATCGGCCAACCGCTTTTTGGGCTTCAGCTGTTGATGGATTGATACATAGGATATATATTACATAAATTGGTTTAGAAATGGAAACGCTATTTACTAATACTTATCCCACTCGTCAACACAGTATTTTGAAGATGCAGGTGCGAATCCTGTCCGAGATGAAATCTCTAAAGATTTCTAAATTGTATATTGATGTGTACCTCATCATCGCTCGAACCTACCCTAACTTAGCGTCTATAGGCCTAGTCAACCACGCTGACCCAGTATGTATCAGTTGATTTCACACACACTTTTGAATTTCTTCGCAAGTGTATGCACATGCAGGTTGCCTCACGATGTTTTCCTTAACCTTGGGAGCATCGGAAAAATGTACATATGAATTTCGAAAAACGAAAAAACACATTGGTACGCGGAATACGCTGGAAATCAAATACATTGCAGATAGATAGAATATTAAAACCGACCGTTAGTCGTGAATAGAAGTCGCGAATAATTGAATACTCCTATAAACGGGGACTACTTGGAATACGTATACGAAGCAGAAGACATCGAAATTGCTCGGGCATTACAGAGTGTTCTGAGAGGCCTTTTGTTGGATACCATTTGGCTATCGTTTCTGAACGAATATTAAATTTGGGTGCCGCCGCATTTCTTGGCAATGGATTAGGAGTTTCGCTTTTATATCTCAAGCTTTTTAGAGATACAGTATTTTTTATTGAAACTTTTTATTGTTTTAAGAATCAAGGCCGAATCAAATCTCTTACATTGGATCATCATCATCAACTCATATACGAGTACGTCCCTACCGAGGGGCTCCAGCTTACTCTTAAGTTAGGGTGTTAAGGCTTTAGTCGACCACGCTGGCCCAGTGCCGATTGGTCGACTTCACATCCACCCTTGAATTTTTTCGCAGGTGTAGGTATGCAGGTTGCCTCACGATCATAACGTCAGCTATCTTAATAGATTACAAATATTTATCAATTGATACAGGCGGATAGACAAAGTGCTTTTCTATTGAGTTTTCTGTGATGGTGTAGGTAGCTCATCAATGTAGCTTTCGGGTGGCTATATGGACACTGAAAGTATAAGAACCGTAAGTGGCAGTGGGTTGAGCACATAGCTCGCAGGACAGACGGTAGTTGGGGCGGAAAGGTTAAAGAGTAGCGGCCACGTACCAGGAGATTACCGCGTATATGCATTGGTAGGCGTCCTACAAGTTGGACCGAGATGATCTGTTGAAGGTCGCTGGATGCCGCTGAATGCGAGAACCGATTGGTTTGTAAATCCTTGGGGGAGGCCTAAATTCACCAGTGAGCGTCTCTTGGCTGAAATTATGATGATGATGATATTAATTTTCATATCGCAAGTCTGCTGGGAGAAATGAGCAGAGCCTCTACTCTGTATCCTTTAACTAAATATGTATGTTATGTTTGTGTATTATTGTGTATACATAAATAAATAGAAAGGCACCTATCACCTTTTCAAGGTGAACAAGATATTATTATCACATAAATACTCTATCTTCCCCAATTACTCTAAATTAACAAAATTCATTAGTGAGTAGCTAGCTTTAACCACATCAAACCAACTAGACTTTTCTTGAAGTTATCTATTATATTGTTTTATAATTTATTCCCCATTACTATTGTTTTGTTTGTCATAATATTAAACACGTAGCTGTAATTTTTATTATTTATACCTCCGAAGACTCAAAGTATACAGCAGAATTCAACAGGATTCACATTCTGGAAATTTAGCCAGAACAATTCAAATTTTCTTCGCTTTTGAATGCAATGTAAAATTGATATTATTCTCACTCGCGTTTTTCTCTTAGTTGTTAAGAGAAAAAAAAACGTTTACGTTACTTAATAATTTGAGTGTTCTCATCGTTAACAGATTGAGAGGTAACCTTTTACTGTATAACTTATTATAAATCGATTCCTTCTAATTCGACAGCTATTGCAATATCAATACAAGTATTAGTAAGAACTGTATTTTATAAAACAGTAATGGATGAATATTGGCTGTCAGATTAAAAGCAATCTTCATAGATGTCGAATCACACAATAAGAGGGCTGGTATATGGTAGCCAGAATTTCAAGATTCACAAGTTGTGAAGTATAAAGCCCTCGATAGCCCAAGTTGTGCGATCATTCCGCTTCGATACCCGTTTACGACCAGGATCGACAGTCTAAGTGTTTCTCGCTCCCATTATTGTTTGGAATTACTTTCTTATACGCTAGAAATATGCGATGTGAGCAATATGAAATATATTTCCCAATAAACGATTTTTAGGACTGGGCCGTAAAGATTTCATCGCATATCAACATCAAAAGCAGTGGAATAAAACAGACGGCTGCTTGCAGCTGTTTATAGGGAAGCAAATTGTATTACAAATATAGCTTTATACGTACATTTCTCCAAATTCGCTGTCAAGAGATATTATTTTGTGATATGTGGTGACGTAAGTGAATGATAGCAATGTTCGCTGTAACCGCTTGATATCATATGATCCGTACCTATGCTTTTTTGCCAGCATTTTAAGTAATATCCTTTGCAGACTGATTGATAAGCCCCTCAGATCGTGACATTATATATCCTGGGCTGTTGTTAGAAACTATGTAACAGCGGACGGTGCCCTCCAGAGCATTGTCTAGTCAAAATAAAGGCTCGAAACATTGATTATATTAAAGTATCTCACCGGTGTCAGGGTCTTACTCTTGATTGAAATTTTAAAGATTATGTGACGTTGTCACCAAGTTTAGTAGCTGGAGGTATTCATTTCTTATTGTCATTAAGTTGTACTACGCCTGCATCAGTGAATAGATATATGATCCAACAATACACTTCCACTGAAAAAACATTATTTTAGCAGAGTACCTTTTTGGCTCGGTTACAATCACATCGGTAAATTTTAACTAAGACTTAACTAAAAATATCTAAGTGAACTTGGTATAAAGCAGACCTGTGTGTATTGCTAAATATTCTTGTCTAATAACAAATAAAACATTAATTATTGACAAATACCTTAATTGGTAAATTTTAACACTTTCAAACATGATCCAAAACTATTAAGTGATTTTGTCAACACTTAATAAGTATGCTGTTGTTTTTAAACAAGTTATTTCAATTGGTTGATTTTTACAAACATTGTTATTTAATAATAGATGAGTAGAACTTATTTGATTCCAACCTAATTGTTTATTGATTTTAATCGAGTAATTTTTGGTTGATTTTAATACATCAACTGATCTATTGATATATAAGATGAATTCATTAATTCGAGTCATGTTACTTATTTCCTTTTAAATGAGTAAATATAATCGGTTAGTTATAGCAAACTACATTATTGCTAAACTATGTAACAACCGAGTTACCTAATTGGGAATAACCTTTAGAGAAATCAAAAAGAGAAATAACCGTTCTGCTCAGCTAAAACAACAACACAACCACGGTAAATCGATCTCGCACCCACTCATAACCCGATACTCACTCGCGCTAGTCACTAGTGTTTTGTGAAAGAAGATCTGTAAACATCAACATATCTGAGTCATCGCTGCATTACACGAAATTGGAAAACGGCAAAGGAGATTTTTGAAGAAAAGTCTGCAGTTTATCCAGAATCTGGACCATCATCCTGCCACAGTCAAACGTTGGACAAGTTGAAAGAACAACCCCCCCCCCCCCCACACCGCCGTCACAGACGAAAACATCGCCAAAGTGAAAAAAATTGTACTGGAGGACCGTCGAATAAAAATGTGGGAGATAGCAGAAGAGTTGGGCATCAGTAACCCTTTGCACATAAATAAAATTAGAGCACTTTGGGTTCCAAAAATGCTCACGCCACTCGATAAACAGCGTCGAGTTGAAACTTCTATGGAGTTTATCGACTTGTGCAATGACAATTTGGACGAAATTTGTAACCGTATTGTCACCGTGGATGAAACGTGGATTCGACAATGTGATCCAGAATCTAAACAAGGGAGAGAAGCCGCCAAAGAAGTTTAAGGTCGAAAAGTCGACTTCGAAACTCACGGCTACTATTTTTTGGGATTCGGAAGGAATTTTCCTCATTGATTATTTACCAAAAAAAACTACAATGAACGCCGCGTATTACGCAGCACTTATAAAAAAAGTACGCAATCTTATTGTGGAAAAAAGAAGAGGGAAAATTAGCAAAGAAATTCTGTTTTTGCAAGACAATGCGCCAGTCCATACGGCGCGAATTGCGAGGCAAGCCCTTCGAGAAACTGGCTTTGATGAAGTGAATCACCCATCCTACAGTCCAGGCCTAACTCCCAGCGACTTTTATCTCTTGAAAAATTTGAAAAAAGACCTTCGGGGAAGAAAATTTGGGGATGATGAAGAAATTAAAGCTGTCGTGAACGAGCATTTTGACTTCAATGATTCATCTTATTTTTTTAGTGGGATACAAGCAAATTGGCTGAGAAAACCGAGTAGCTTTGCAGCAGTTACCGAGTGAACTGGTTGTAGCAATCCAATAAATTGTTTGAAAAAAACCGAGTAACTTTGCAGCAGTTACCTAGTGAACCGTTTGTAGTAACTCAATAAATTGGCTGAGAAAACCGAGTAACTATGCAGCCGTTACCGAGTGAACCGGTTATAGCAACCCAATAAATTGTTTGAGAAAACCGAGTAACTTTGCAGCTGTTACCGAGTGAACCGGTTGTAGTAGCCTAATAAGTTGTTTGAGAAAACCGAGTAACTTTGCAGCAGTTACCGAGTTAACCGGTTGTAGTAACCTAGTAAAATTGGCTAAATGCAGTCGATTTTACTTTGTTGTTACTAATGAATGCTACTATGTTATCAATAAAGAAGTGTTATTAACAAATTGTAACGGTTAATACTTATCGAGTAATGATAACAAAGTTGACATATTTGATTTTAGCTACAAACTTTGCAGGCGTTATATTGACAAACATGCTGGGTTATTTTCAACAGTATTTTATTTATTTTTAACCCTTACGTTTTTTCCGTGTCATGTTGTTTTTTGCAACGTAAATTCAAAACATTATTTTCTAAAATCACTTGTGTTATTTCAGAGTTGTTCTAAATTCTTACAAACAATTAATACAAAAAAGAAATAGAGACAGGCGTAGGCAAGTCCCAGGAGCTTTCAAAGAGGGACTTGAAGGGCTTAATCGTACTTGTAGTAGAGCTGGTGGTAGTTAGTTCTAAGGAGATAAAGTAGTAGCCGCCTGCCTGCCTACCTACGCCAACCTGCAGCTACCGGAGCCACACGCTACCTGCCTACCTGGCTACCTAGGTCTCTCCAGACACTTTTTCTTCATTGGCCAGGCTAGTTTTTGTATTATTTAAGTATGGACATGGAGGCTCATAGACTCTGCGTAATTATCCATTGCTTAATTTCACACACTTCCTCCCGCTTTCCGCGACCGACCATGATTAGTAGCGAATGGATCGACAGGCGGGAGGTTGGGTTAGTACCCGTAGTCCCTCTGGTAGTCCCTTGAAGGGACCACGGAAACTAAAAGTGCCCGTAGTCCCTCTATCAGATATAACACCACCAAATAAAATATCATTAAAAATATATACAACTATTATGCTCCTTGGGCGGGCACTTTTAGTTTCCGTGGTCCCTCCAAGGGACTACCAGAGGGACCACGGGTACTAAACCAGGAGGGGGTTTGAAGCGTAATACGTGAGTAATTTTATCATCGAAGTATTGACTGGAGCCTGTCAGGCTACACGTCTGTTGTTACAAAATATTTTATAACAGCAATTTTATTTATTACACAACACACGTGTTGTTTCCATATAAATTACTTAAAAAAGCAATTTAATTTCTCCAAAATGGTTCAAAGTTCTCTTCAAGAGCCTGTAACTAAAC
This sequence comes from Schoenobius gigantellus, assembly GCA_963935595.1. Lineage (NCBI taxonomy): Eukaryota > Metazoa > Arthropoda > Insecta > Lepidoptera > Crambidae > Schoenobius > Schoenobius gigantellus. The sequence goes on from OZ012543.1 coordinate 20,753,275, forward strand.
TTTTTCGAGTTGCGGATCCACATTTTGAAGAAGTAGTCAATGAGTTGTTGCTAGCCACGGATCAATCTGATAATGATGATTGTTTGATAACTGAGTTGGAACTGATAAACTCAAAACTCAAACTCAAAACTCAAACTCAAAAATCTTTATTCAATATAGACATTTACAGGCACTTATTGACGTCAAACAAAACATAAAAATCTTATTAAACAAGAATCTAATTTACTAATTATTTAATCCTTGTATGTACATACATCCTAACCATAATTACGATGTATGCAAATACAAGTAAAATGAAAAATGAAAAAAAAAGTTGACTCCACACCTGTTCGGAAATTGGAAGAGCCTTCTCGAGAAGAACAGGAAAGAAACTCGGAAGGTCTTGTAATTTTTTTTCTCCTCTTTTAAAGAATTCCTCTCATACAGAAAGTATAAGTTGATAACTGAGTTGGAACTGATACAGAAATGGGTCCGTACGCCATAGCACAATATTATAACATCTCGTGTAGCTTGTTCAAAATTGACGGCTGATGATGAGAAAGACCACTCTAGCATCTGGAACAAATTATTTGATGAATAAATGCTCCTGTTTATTTTGACTTGGACCAATGTTAGAATTTCTACTTACAGTACCAAGTTTGCACGTGATAATAGACCTGAACATAAAATCTTGGCCATAAGTAGTTGAACTCAAAGCATTTATTGGTCTTCTATTTTACTCAATAGTTTTAAAATCAAACCATGAAAATACAAGTTAAGCTGCGTATTAACAATTCACGGCAGCCGCGCGAGGAAATTTTTAGATAATAATTTAGTAGAGCGCGGCTGCCGCGCGCGGCAAGGGAACCACTTCGGACAGTAAACCTTGTAAACCTACGAGTCGTCAGTTTTACGCAAGTATGCGCCACGCGAACCAAGTCTCCCAAGCAACACCGTCCCAACTGCGCGCGAACTGACGACTGAAGCTCCTTTGATGCGGCCTCAAAAACCGACAAGGAGCGGTTCGTCGCGCGCTTGTAGAATTTATGCTGCAAAAAAAACAGAAGATTTTTTGAAAAAACAGAATTTATGCTGCAAAAAATAAAAATTATTGACAGTCAACGCATAAAAGGCGAATTGAAAGCACACGGGCTTTTTGCATACAACACGAACATGAGTGTAATCATGTTTGTGTTGTATGCAAAAAGCCCGTGTGCTTTCAATTCTCCTTTTATGCGTTTACTGTCAATAATTTTTATTTATTTTTAGACTGTTGTCAAGTTTTCCAGAAGTGAATATTTTATTTTTTAGTTTTTTTCTACATATTGTAGTTTATGAAAAAAATACTCATTATGTTACGTAAATAGGCTTTGGGACTTTAAATCCCTTAAAAATAAGCGTAAATAAATTTAGCCCAAAAAACATTTAATAAATAATTTTTATAACAAATTCACATTTTTTCAATGGATACCCTTATTTTGACAATAGAAAAGGTTTGAAGCGTTATAAAACTTTCATCGCTTTAATAAATGCATACAAAATATGTAGGAGACGTCCACAGTAGTATTAGGAAAAAAATTAAATGACATCCATACATAAAATTTACTTTATGAATTTCTAGTTTAGATTATCTAGTTTTAAGTTAATTTTAAGTACTTCTTGTGATGCCCTCTTAACACCTTGATTTCCTCTTTTTGAAAATATATCTCTTTTCTCATAATTCTTTGCTTTCTTTCACTGTATAATATAGTCGCACGCTACGCGACAAATGTTAATATTTAAATAACCCTCGGTGCTACCATTTTTCATTATAATGACGCCGGAAATGTAATATGTCAAGGGATTATGTAGTTAAATTTTGTTTAATTAATTTCTAGAGTGAGAATTCACATAAGAGAATCACTACGTTTACATAGCATAATGAAAAGCAAAGGCTTGGATTGCAGTATTATAGTCAACAATGGTATACGTGAAAACTTTTGATAATGTTCTAAAAGATTTCGTCAATGCCTTTAGCTCAGCTGTCGCGAGATAATATTATAAATCTCGAATAACCGAAGGAGGTGAATATCAATGTGTAGGCCCCAATTTTACGATCCACAGATCGTATCGATGCGGAGTAGGGTTTTGCGGAGATGTCACAGTTAAAAACATTGAGTATGTTGTCTCCTTCTATTTTTTTGCTTTCATAGTTTGTTAAACTTCGTATTTTATTTTCCGTCGCTATGCTTGTTCATAACTTTGAAATGTTGGACTAATTAATTAATAATCTCTAACTTCCTTCGTCAAATCCCACGATAAAGCTTTATATTTAATCCTTTAGATTAGAGGATGTAAAGGGTTCCGAATGATGGTGCACAAACTCTTCTTAGATAACTCTTAAATGAAAGATTTTCTGATGATAAGGCGTTACTTTTGACTATTACGTGCACAGTCTGTCTTTAGTAAATATAAGTATACTGACAAACATTCAGTGCGCTGCGGTTTATTTTCGAGGATGCTGTTCACAATTTATTAAGTGTGTTACCGCAGTTTCGGGAAAGGTCAAATAGGAAATCGTTATGTTCGGCGCGAATAAATTTCGCAACGGTTGTATCCAACGGGATAGAAATTTTGAAAAACATGTTCCTTGTTTCAATGGAAGCATGACATTTCTCAATTTCTTTTAAAATTGATCAATAGCAAGTACACATCTTCACAACATTATTGTGCTTCTCGCAAATAAGCGCACAGAAAGAACTGAATACATTTCCGATATTGGGGTGTTTTACAAACGATGCGCAACGTCTAATAAGCCGTGTCTTCCGGAAAACTATTCGTGTAATAGTTATCGACTTCTGTATCACACTATCAAGAGTAGAACTTTAAAATAAAGTGACCCTATTAGCTAAACTTTGATTAGTCTGTGAGAAATAGATCACTATCATTAATAAATTTTACTATATTTAGTAATCCGGTGATAGTAAAAAGAAGGTATCCTACCTTCTTTTATACGATATACATGGCTCCGCCAAATACTTGCTCGATGTTATGGATAGGTTGCAGTGGCGCGCATCACGCATCATTGGCGATGTAGAGGTGACTAATAACCTCGAACCTCTGCAATTGCGTCGCGAAATTGCGTCACTAAGCGCGTTCTACCGTCTTTACCACGGCGAGTGCTCTGAAGAGCTTTTTTCTCTAATCCTTCCTCTCCATTCCTTTTAAGGACTACACGTGCTGGTCTGCGTTATCACCGTCATACTGTGACTACCATTCCAACGCGTACAAAGAAATTTGGTAACTCATTTCTTTGTCGCACAATCAAAAAATGGAATTCACTGCCAGCACACGTGTTCCCTCCCTCTTACAATCCCGGGTCCTTTAAAAGAGGTGTGAAGAAGCACCTTGTAAGTCGGCAAGGTGAGGGTGGCTAGTGCAGCGTGTATTCTCTCTGCTGCAAACTATCTTCGCTTAAGGACCCCACTTCCACTTATCATCAAGTGGAATGGAGTCATTTGCTAGGCCCACTATAAAAAATACACATTAAATCAAACCGGAAAACACCCTCTTTTTATATCGTTTGCTGATAATGACCACATATAAATATTAAATAGCGGATAGCGGTAGCTGATAGCTCATGATCAAACATGTTTAATTAGTCCAGTGTAAATTTTTATTTAAATATATGATTGACCTAATAACATACTCCTTAACATACTTCAAAATGATTAAAACACAAGCCTGTAATCCAAAAATTAAAGGAATGCTAATTTAAACTATTTGACCGCGCAATTATTCCGCAGTCGTAAAGATTCCGCACAAGTAGCCAGCTAGTAGCTACCTACACAAACTGGGCGGAATTTAAAGTCATGTCAATTGCAGTCCTCTTTACTTTGTTTTTAAAACGACATTTGAACAGAGGAATAAAATGTTGTTTGGCTCAATGCCTGGACTGTCAACCTCATTCTACGTTCCGCAGTTTAGATATAACCACAAAGAGTTGTGTAGCTGTTACCGCATTGTAAAGCGGTTTTCCCTCGAAAATTCGATCTATAAAAAAGTTTGCTCTCTACGATGGTGTGTTATTTTATTTTCCATTTAAATTTATATTCAAATATATTTCTTCAAGCTATATAGATTGTATTAATGCGATAATTATAAATTAAGTCCTCCTTACCGATATTCGGTCACATCGATCATTATCAACAGAAACTGCCCATCTGCCCAGAAGATGTTATAGTGCACAAACATTACCGTGCACGAGTGGGTAACGTTTACGTCAACGTGCAAAAGTGTCTGCGTAAATATAAGTACTCTCCAAATGTATATTGTTCTTGTAACCACAGTTGTATCATACAATGTGGATAATTTAAAATATGCAACCGTTGTTGCACAAAACACAGTACAACCCTTGTCTGAAATCTACGCAGTCGAACTAAACCCTTGTGTTTTTATTATACACTGGCCTTCAAAAGTAAGTACTACACTTTTAAAATTAAATTTTTCCTTAAACTACAAAAGATAAAGGATTCAAACAAAAAAAAATATTTTCAGCTCATTTCGTCAGGTTTCTCGGAAGTTATAGTTTTTTATACATTAGTCTTTTTAATACTTTTTATTTTGAAAATATATTTTGCCTACTTTAAGTTATTGCAGTTTTAAAAGTGTGATACTTACTTTTGCAGGCCAGTGTATATTCATTTATAAAGGCGATAACTTATTCAGCAAGTTATTATTTTTTAGAAAGAAAAATGCGTAACACACTTCCTGCCGTCATGGAGCTGACGACAGGGGTAAGTGCTTTTTGACGGTTTTTATTGGGTGCAAAAGTGAACCTTCTAAAACAGTCTGCGTTTTTACCACCACCGCTGACGTTAGATGGTAGGCTCCTCGGGGGACTATGAGAGTCTACTACGCCACCTACTAGTGGTGGTTGAACGCCAGCTGGACGACCTCACCAGTGACGGGAGTTTCGGTTAGATAAAGCGCAAATAGCGCCAAAAAACGTTGGGCATCCTTAAAAAGTTAAACGGTGCTTCACGCCAGGACTGCTTATTACACTTTTCAAAGCACAAGTCCGATCGTGTATGCAGTACGCCGTCACCCTTGAGATTGGTCACTAAATACTAACTCACCGCACTAGACTCAGTGGAACGCAGAGCCAGGAGACTTAATGCTGAAAAGAAGCTGATGAAAACCAAGCTTTACAGCCTGGCTCACCGGCGCAGTGTTGCCTGTCTGTTTGTCTTCTACAGACGGTACTTCGAGAAGTGTGCTCAGGGGCTGCACGAGCCGATCCCGCATTCACCTTTTTACTATCGGGGCATCTAGATGCATGGCTGGTTGCCATCCTCACTTGGTTAATGTGTTCCTACTGGTCGCACAAAGCATTACACGTCGTCTTTTATAGTGCGCACAGCCATGGTATGGAATTCTCTGCCGATCTATACTCCTGAGTTCTTACAATACGAAAATGTTTAAAGCGAGTGTGAACAGGCATTTTCTGGGCAAGCTCCTCCCACCGTAGATTACATCCTTGCCTCAAGGTTGGATTGAGATCAAGAACAAGCATATTATTATATTATTATTTATTAGCCATATTATTTACTGAAACAATTTATATACTAAAAGTATGACCCACAATCTTATATACCATCATGCGACTACAGTGGCGTGGTGTCTATACTAAACCTTTTAAGATAGAGCAGTTAGGCTTACACTGCTGCAACCAGGTGATTACCCCTAACTTTACCCGCGACCATGCCCGCGTAAAATTTTTAAAAGCACCCATTAATTGCAAGCAAATACTCGTACACCGCGTTACGCTTCTAACCTCAGATTTATGTCAATGTAGCGACAATATAACTTTTACGTAATAAGGACGGGAATAATATTATTTTTTTCTGAGGATCATTTGAGTTTTTAGGGGTGAAGGAGGATTTGAATAAATAACACCTAATAACGATATGATCAACAGATGCGTGATCTGGTATTCACGAATCTGTACTCATCAATAGTGGCGGGAGATAGTCCAAATCCAAACGTTCCAAACACCATTCTTGGGGAGGCTTAATTATTCTTAGTATCTTAGGTCAGCAAAGTAAGCGTATTGTGAGTGCGATGATGTTGATATTATAATAATCTAAAACATGTTTATAAAACAAAGCCAAATCTCAGAAGGTTTATCTGGAGTCCTAAGAGAGGGGGAGGACTTGATAATCCTTAATTCCGGCAACTTGCTGTACTACCGGGAGGGTGACCAACAGTCCCAAGGTGGTGTCGGGTTCATCGTCCTCAAGTCCCTCGTCAATAACGTAATAACCATCGGGAGTGTGTCGATCAGGGTAGCATACCTGATACTCAGAATATCGAAACGATATTCGTTGAATGTCATACAGGTTTACGCTCCGACCTCGACACACCCAGATGACGAAGTGGAGGCTATGTATGAGGAGATCTCTGAAGTAATACGTAGCCACAATACCCACTACACGGTTGTGATGGGGGACTTTAACGCTAGGTTGGCGAAACGTTGCGGTGATGAGTTGAGAATGGGGCAATTTGGATTTGGGCACCGGAACACCAGAGGTCAGATGCTAGCGGACTTCATGGAGAAGGTGAACCTCGATATGATTAACTCCTTCTTCAGAAAGTCCTAAAGCCGAAAATGGACCTGGATGAGTCCGGACGGTAATGTCAAAAACGAGATAGATTTTATCATGTCGACGAAAAGGCACATATTCAATGATGTTTCTGTGATCAATTCCGTCAAAACGGGGAGTGATCACAGACTGGTACGAGGCACATTGAATATTAATATTAAGCTGGAAAGATCTCGACTGATAAAGTCTATGCTCCGACCGGTACCTGCGCAAATCCAAAACCCCGAAAGGTTTCAACTCGAGCTCCAGAATCGCTTCGAAGCCCATGAGAACAGCTTAGATGTGGACGATCTAAACAACATGGTGGTGGATACTATCTGTACGGTAGGGTCTAAGTCCTTCAAAACCCGCCGTCCCAGAACAAAGAAACTCTCCGACAAACGTTCCAACTTATGGATCGGAGACGCGAAAATGAGGCTGCAGAACTCAACGAATGCTAATCGTTACCGGCAGCTTAATAGGCAGATATCAAAGTCATTGACATGCGACCTTCGCCGATTCAATACGGCTCGTATTGAAGAGGCTATCAAGTGAAATAAAGGCTCCAAAGTATTTGCGAGATATCTGTCTTTTTTTTTTTTTTTTTTTTATGTAAGGCCCGGCAAATGACCTCCTTCCGCCTGATGTTAAGCGGTGAAAGAGGCCCAAATGAGTTGACAGATAGAGTAGGGACGACATCCACTATCCTACCTGCCCGCCCCTTGCCGGCCTAAAATATGCTTTTTCACACCTCTTTTGAAGGAAACCCATGTTGTAGGATGAAGGAAACACGTGCGCAGGTAGAGAATTCCAAGTGTGGGATGAACGACAGAAGAAGGAATCTTGGAATTTCTTGGTACGGTGTGAAAAGGAAGATACAGTGTAAGGATGACTCCGAAGGCCCTTACGCGTGTTTCTGTTAAGGAATGGAGAGGGAGGGATAAGGTTAAAGAGCTCCTCAGAGCATTCCCCATGGAACATTCGGTAAAAGGCGCTAAGAGAGGCGATGTCACGACGAAGTTGTAGAGGCTCGAGGGTGTTAGTTGCCTCTACATCGCCAATTATTCGAATAGCGCGACGCTGCAATCTGTCCAGAGCATCGAGGAGGTACTGAGCGGAGCCGTCCCAAAGGTGCGAGCAATATTCCACGCAAGACCTAACCTGAGTTTGATACAACAGGCATAGTTGATCCGGCGCAAAATACCTACGCACCTTGTTTAGGACACCGAGTTTCCGTGAGGCAGCAGTTATAACGGATTCGATGTAGTCTCTGGGGTTCAGATCGCAGCGAATGTTCATTCCGAGCAAGGTGATGTTACTCTGTGTGTGAAGGGTTGTGCCCTGAAGAGAAGGAGGTGGGAGGAAAGGTAACCTTTTCGCCGAGAACGCGCACACCTGTGTTTTCTTAGCATTGAACTCGACAAGATTGTTGGAACCCCATTCGGAGATGAGGTCCAGCGTCTTGTTGAGCTCAATGATAAGATTCTGCCTCTCCCTATCAATATTGCCACGAGCAGCCCCTGAGCTTCCGTGATATCCCCCATGCACTGTACTGTCGTCTGCATAGCAATGTATACTTCCCAAGGAAAGCATGTCATTGATATGCAGAAGAAACAATGTTGGGGATAGAACGGAGCCTTGTGGAACACCAGCATTCACTGCCACGAACCGCGAAGCGCAGCCGTCAACGACAACGCGAATTCTACGCTCGTGGAGGAAGCTGGCAATCCACGTACAGAACTGAGCGGGCAATCCGTATGCCGGAAGCTTGGAAAGGAGAGCCTTGTGCCAGACTCTATCAAAAGCTTTGGCGATGTCGAGACTAATAGCCACAGACTCGCCGCGCTTATCGATAGATTCACCCCATTTGTGCAAAAGGAACGCTAGAAGGTCACCTGTTGACCGTTTAGGACGAAACTCATACTGACGGTCATTAAGCAACGAGTGACCTTCCAGGTAACGGATCAGCTGGGTGTTAAGGATCCTCTCCATGATTTTACACAAAATGGAAGTGACGGCTATAGGGCGATAGTTAGCCGGATCAGAACGATCTCCCTTTTTGGGAACCGGCTGGACATTGGCCTCTTTCCAAGATTTCGGCACACAACCAGCAGAGAACGACAGACGGTATAGACGCGTCAGGACCGGAGTCAACTCCGCTGCACACTTCTTAAGTACAATCGCAGGAATGCCGTCTGGTCCACTTGCTTTTCGAATATCAATCGACTGTAGCTCCGCCCGCACATCTCGCTGTCTGATGCGGATATCGGGCATAGTGCTGCCACAATTGGACAGTGTCGGAGGTTGTGCACCACAGTCATCGATACGGGAATGGGCCGCGAAGAGTTTTGCCAGGAGGTCGGCTTTCTCCTGCGGCTGATGAGCAAGTGAGCTATCGGCATGTCTCAGCGGTGGCAGCGAGGATTGGCAGAAGTTTGATTGCACAGCTTTGGCCAGGCGCCAGAAAGAACGGCTACCCGTAGGGTGCGCTAGCAGTTCCTGACCCACTTGTGCAATGCGCTGAGCATCCGCTCTAATGTAAGCCCTCTTACACAACTTGGTGGCATTATTATAGGCTGTTTTCAGTAGGTTAGTATTGGGATCCCTAGAAGCTCGACCTCTGATCCAAGCGCGGTAAGCTAGCTGTTTGTTTTCAATAGCAGAGGCACACTCGCGATTGAACCAGAGGTTACGTCTCCCTCTACTGACGAGATTGGAATGTGGAATATAATATTCCATTCCTAGTCTGATCTTGTCAGCAACAGAGGTAGCGCAGGAGTTCGGATCCATCCCACTGAAACAGCGCTGCCACCAAGGGACAGACGCGTAATAATCCCGCATACCGTCCCAATCTGCTGACGCATAGTGCCACAGACGGCGTGCTGCAACCACAGGCGACGGTCGCGACGCCTGAGGCACTGAGACGGATACCAGGCAGTGATCTGAAGATCCCAGTGGAGCTCGAATCACCACCTGATATCCGTCGGGGCGATTTGTCAGCAAAAGGTCCAACAAAGAGGGCGCTTGACCGATAATATCTGGTACCCTGGTGTGCTGGGTAACCAATTGTGTCAGGTCGTGCGTGAGAGCGAATGCGTGGGCAGTCCTACCCGCATGGTCAGTTTTAGAGGAACTTAACCACAACTCGTGGTGAGCATTGAAGTCCCCTAAAAACACCAGCTCGGCGGAAGGAAATTGCTCCTGCGCGTCATCTGCCACCCGACTTAGGTGTTCAAAAAGTCGAGTTGTCTCCAAGTCACCACGGTGGGAACGATAGACGCACACGTAGACACTGCAATGTGTGCCAAAATCGACGTGTACCACAAGGAGGGAAAAGGAAGGTTCCTCCAAACAGCGCAGGCGACGACAACAAACGTCCGCCCGGACGAACAAGCAAACACCTGCCTTTGCCTTGAAGGACTCCTCAAGAGCATAGCCGGGGTAATTAAGGTAGCTTGTATCGGCCGGGCAGATAATTTGCGTCTCTGTCAAAAACAGCATTGCTGGACGGGCTGTCTCGAGATGGTGGTGGACAGCCAAGAGGTTAGAATGGAGCCCGCGGATGTTAGCGAGCCCCACCTCGAATAGTGGTGTTTTGGTGGGATAGTGCACCGCTGTACGACCAGTCCTAATATTGTGCGCTGACATGTTTGTTGGAGTGAGAGGTGTATTGGGAGGAGGTCTATTGGGCAAAGTCAACTGACGCAGCTGAAAATTGACGACGGTAGCCTCATTTCGTCGAAGCCTGAGATCCTAAGGGAGATCGAGAGTTTCTATGGACAGTTATACTCCACGCAAGCACCTGTTGAAAGCGAGGCTAGAGACCCCAGAGCCAAGCTTACCCGACACTATACTGACCTTCGACTGCAGAATGGCAAAATTGTAACATTATGGTTAAAAAGTTTAATTATAACGAAACTGAGAAATTGTTAACAGTACCCTGCTAAAACACTAACATACAAACACAAACACAAACACACACACACACACACACCTTTATTGTAGCTTCTCTACCTAGCATGCCTCCCAAATGTACGAGTATTACATACTCATTGCTTTATATAACTTCCAACCAGTCCGGTGTGGAGAGACTGGCAATCTGTCATACAGGTCTCCTAGTACAGTCGCCAGTCTCTCACATAGATGTTTCCTTCTGTAAGCTTAATAAATAACATTTAAGTAATTTGTTCTGTGTGAGAGAAGAAATAAAATTATTATTATTATTATATATACTGAAGATATCCCGGACGTCAGCCTGTACGAGATTAGTATGGCTCTCAAACAATAAAAAAAGGCGGCGGGTGATGACGGAATCACTACAAAGCTTCTGAGAGCGGGCGGTAAGCCGATACTTAAAGTCCTCCAGAGGCTCTTCAATTCCGTTATTCTCGAGGGCAGAACGCCTAAAGCATGGAGTGAGAGTGAGGTCATCCTGTTCTTCAAAAAGGGTGATAAAACACTCTTGAAGAACTATAGGCCGATCTCACTCCTGAGTCATGTTTATAAGTTGTTTTCGAGAGTCATTACGAATCGTCTCGCTTGCAAGTTTGACGACTTCCAACCTCCCGAACAAGCCGGTTTCCGAAAAGGTTATAGTACCATAGACCACATCCATATGCTGCGGCAGGTTATACAGAAAACCGAGGAGTATAATCTGCCACTTTGCTTGGCGTTTGTAGACTATGAGAAAGCTTTCGATTCGATCGAGATATGGGCGGTGCTGCAGTCTCTCGAAAGGTGCTAAGTGGACTACATGTACATAGAGGTACTAAGGTACCAATACGGAAATGCTACTATGTCGGTTCGACTCCAAAACCAGAGCTCTAATCCCATCCAATTGCAGCGAGGTGTAAGCCAGGTAGACGTTATCTCTCCAAAACTCTTCACCGCTGCATTGGAAGATATTTACGGCATTAACATTCCTTTAACATTAGTGGAAGGAAGCATTAACATTAATGGCGAGTACCTAATATACCTTCGTTTTGCCGATGATTTAGTTCTAATGGCTGAGACCTTTGAAAACCTGAACACCATGCTCGGAAATCTAAGTAGTGCTTCCCAAAGAGTGGATCTTAAAATGAACATGGATAAGACAAAAATTATGTCGAATGCCCATGTTGTACCCACTCCATTAAATATTGGGGACACTACACTTGAAGTTGTTTACAGTTATGTGGGACAGATAGTCCAGTTAGGTAAGTCCAACTCCGAGAAAGAGATCTCTCGTCGAATCCAACTCGATAGGGGCAGCGTTCGGGAAGTTACGAAAAATCTTCGCGTCCAAATTACTTCAGTGTCTCAAAACGAAAGTCCAGTGTGTGTTGCCAGTGATGACCTACGGAAGCGAAACGTGGCCATTTACTATGGGTCTCGTCCGAAGGCTCAAGGTCGCTCAGTGGGCAATGGAAAGAACAATGCTTGGGGTCTCCCTGCGTGACCGGACGGAGCTCAGTGGGTAGGCCCCCTCCCAGATGGACCGACGATCTGGCAAAGGTTGCGGGAAGCCGCTGGATGCGGGCAGCACAGGACCGATCGTTGTGGAGATCCATGGGGGAGGTATATGCCCAGCAGTGGGTGTCGTGCGGCTGAGATGATGATGATGAAATCTCAGACACCCCAAATTATTTTTAATTAAAAAGTGTTATATAAATTATGAAAATTATTTTTTGCGGATTATTTACAAAGATATTTCTCTTTTTTTGGTTGTTGCATATCTTGCAAATTTAAAACTCTATGGTCAGGCATCTGTGCATGCAATGTTGCCGCCGTGCGCGCACCGCCGATAATAGGTAAATTCAAGAAAATTAAAAAGCTGCGTGGATGATTTTTTATTATAAAATCTGACACATGTTCTTTAATAGTGGAATTGATTCTACTAATTTATTTCGGGTTAACTAATTTTTGGTTTTGCGCAATTTGATTAACGCGTTGTATTTTTTTTTTCTGTAAGGCCCGGCAAATGACCTCCCGCCTGATGTTAAGCGGTGAAAAAGGCCCAAATAAGTTGACAGATAGAGTAGGGACGACATCCACTATCCTACCTGCCCGCCCCTTGCCGGCCTAAAAGATGCTTTTTCACACCTCTTTTGAAAGAACCCATGTTGTAGGATGGAAGAAACACGTGCGCAGGTAGAGAATTCCAAGTGTGGGATGAACGACAGAAGAAAGAATCTTGGAATTTCTTGGTACGGTGTGAAAAGGAAGATACAGTGTAAGGATGACTCCGAAGGCCCTTACGCGTGTTTCTGTTAAGGAATGGAGAGGGAGGGATAAGGTTAAAGAGCTCCTCAGAGCATTCCCCATGGAACATTCGGTAAAAGGCGCTAAGAGAGGCGATATCACGACGAAGTTGTAGAGGCTCGAGGGTGTTAGTTGCCTCTACATCGCCAATTATTCGAATAGCGCGACGCTGCAATCTGTCCAGAGCATCGAGGAGGTACTGAGCGGAGCCGTCCCAAAGGTGCGAGCAATATTCCACGCAAGACCTAACCTAAGTTTTATACAACAGGCATAGTTGGTCCGGCGCAAAATACCTACGCACCTTGTTTAGGACACCGAGTTTCCGTGAGGCAGCAGTTATAACGGATTCGATGTAGTCTCTGCGGTTCAGATCGCAGCGAATGTTCATTCCGAGCAAGGTGATGTTACTCTGTGTGTGAAGGGTTGTGCCCTGAAGAGAAGGAGGGGGGAGGAAAGGTGACCTTTTCGCCGAGAACGAGCACACCTGTGTTTTCTTAGCATTGAACTCGACAAGATTGTTGGAACCCCATTCGGAGATGAGGTCCAGCGTCTTGTTGAGCTCAATGATAAGATTCTGCCTCTCCCTATCAATATTACCACGAGCAGCCCCTGAGCTTCCGTGATATACCAAAAACAAAAAATATACAATGCATATCACAATCACACGTGTATTGTTATAGGAATACGTATAAACACAGATTAATTCGGCACGTACAAGCTCACAGGTGAAGGGTAAGTAAGCTAACAATTCCCCCGATCGTATTAACCTGTCTGCTATTACTCAATCCTGGCTAATTGAATCGATCGACTCCGGAGCCTTTTATCCCTGGCTTGAGGTCGCTTATCCTATTACACATACTGCCTAATACCTAATTGAATATAGAATTTGACGGTAGAGGGCTTATTAGTTTCTTTCCTATTGTATTTGAAGCCTGGTCGAATATATTTAATGTAAGTTATTAGAGATAATTTATCATTCATAACTATGTTCTTTCGAATAAAAGACCATAATACCTATATTTAAATGTCATGTGGAAACGTGAAAACAAATTGACGGAATTACCAGATCCATAACAGAGTCCTCTACGCCTTACCTATTTCTGAACACCGGTGTGAGATCGGCGGTAAATTACTGGGCACTGATTTCTCACGTGACTTGATACGAGTATCTTTTGTCACCAGTTAGCAACGTACGTAGCGACTGCAGATTTACAAGTCTTGCAGGAACCACATGCACCTATTATAGGCGACTGTTGCCACTTACCATCAGGTAGGCAGCCTGCTTGTTTACCAGTTTGGTTGTCTAACAAAATATCTATCTACCTACTACACCTTTCTCTTCTACTCCCTATCTCATACCTGCAGTATAGAATGATTGGAATCAGAGAAAACAGTATTTTCCTTAGAAGCCAAGATTTTGCCGCGTCTTCAATTCAATTGTTTTACAAGGAAATATCGCCTTTTTCAGTTGCTCAATTAGGAAACAGCTTCCAAAGCATTACAGAGTCACAACAAAACTTTTGCAAGATGTCGTGCTCGAACTTGCGCCGTCAAAATAAGAAAACCGGACTTGAGCATTAAGTAAATAAAAAAAATAAAGTTTTCCGTGTGACCGGACCGAGGATAATTGGGGGAAAAGTTTAGAAAGTTAGGAGAAGCGAGCGTGGGCCGCTCAGACGCTCGTTACGACGTTTTTTCCTTATTGCTTATAAAAGTAAATGGACGGGATGCAAATGTGTTTAATACGTTTCTGTTTTAGTCGCCATATTGAATTAGGTCGTCGCACTTGGACCTAATAGCTTGAGAATGAAGCATTGAAAGGTCAGCTCTATATCAAGTTACTAACGGTGGATTTTTCAACAAATAGAAAATTTAATGAAATGTAGCACGCAATTTAATGTAGTCCACGCAATGTTCATGCGTAGCTGCCCAATATGTTGTTAAAATATTAACGTAGGGAATACTCTAAATTATGTACTTTTATGTTAGCCTAGTAGGAGTAATGTTGGCATCATATCCTTAATACGATAAAGTTTCAAGATTGTTTACTGCCTCTTAACTGCTTCTGTAATTTATTTAAGACCATCGTCTCACCAAGCTGAAGAACTGAGCATTTGCGAGTATCTACTTTGAGCTATTGTTATTCATTTTGAGTTCCTTTATAAAAGAATATGTGATGGGCAATCGCTATTTGTGATTGTTTGCTTGCGATGCACTCTGCCTAATATAGGTCGAGGCTCTAGCACTCTCCACACAACCCTCACTGGTGCATCGTGGAGGAAGATGACCCTTCCTTCCTAGAGTGCCCGATGACGTGCAGTGACCATATTGCAAATAAAATGATGATGGTGTTGGTTAATAATGCTAAGAAGTTTTAATCAAATACTCACGAAAACAATATTATTATTTTGGTTTAGACGATGATTTTTTATAATTTTGCTTACATAGTATGCAAAGGGGAATAATAAACCGATCGAATAAAAAAACAGGTAGCGACTGATGATGAGATACTATTTTAATAACTTGAGCGGTATGAATTTGAGTAAGCGAAAAATTAACTAATCTGACGACGAATATTAATTAATAATAAAATCCAGAATGAGCTTACAAAAAGTGTGTTTAGAATAATCGATTTTGGATATTAAAATTTTAAACGTGCGACTAAATTACTATGTGAGCAACTAGAAATACAGAGACGGTATCTTTTGGTATAAAAAAGGGCAGTGGGACGGGGGGGCGCAGCCCCCCAACAGGGGGGCCCGGGGGGCGAAGCTCCACGCCAACACAAAAGAAAATAGGGGACAAAATTTCCTACTGTAGGACAGATTAGGTTCAGAACATGACCATGCGTAGCGGAGCGAGCGAAGCGAGCGCAGCGTCATACCTACTCTATGGGAACCTATACCACTGAAATCATATTATTAAAATCTTCCAATTTAAATATCTTTTAATTCTTAAATAGGTTCAAGGTGTGGCATAAACATAATTAACTTATACACAACCCAACCTTTTCCCATACATTTTGAGATTAGGTTTGTGAAAATTTAAAAATTAATATCTCGAAAACTATACATAGCCGATAGGGGGGAGAGTGGTACAGGGGGTGACTCCCCTCCTCCTCTCGTTATTAATTTTCAAAAATTAATAACTATGATTTAAAAGAAATTTGAGCCAAAATACTCTGGTCATTATGGTATTTTTGAAAGTGGTTTTTCTATTCGAAACACCTCATTTAATATAAAATGCCACATAAATAAATAATTTGCCAAATACTGAAAAAAATGCAGGGCATAATATTTGTTTGAGTGTCACTCAAACAAATATTAGGTCGCTCAAATATTATGAAGCTTCTCATTTTGTATTTGAAGTAACTCGAATGAATGTTTTTATGTTACTGTTTTGTTGATTTATGATAGGATTAAACGAACTTACCTAAAGTGAAGTTCAATCCATATTATATAAAGTAATTAGTCCAAGGTATAACTATTGTAGTAACGCCTCCTCCCGCTACTAAATACGCGAATTTTAAAGACACCATTAAAAATATAAAAGAAAAATACACCTGGCAACTCCACCGTCACCATAGCTCATTAGTTTAGAGTATTAGGTATATATAATTGGGTTAGTAATTTATTACTTCAAAAGGGAAGGGTGGGATGCTCCATACCTTGGACTAATTACTTCATATAATATGGATTGAACTTCACTTTAGGTAAGTTCGTTTAATCCTATCATTACATTCGTAATTAGTCCAAGGTATAACTATTGTAGATGTTTAGAGTTTTTGATAAATAGGTAAACATTAGTACCTATTTACTAACTGTCAATAGGTATTCAATAACATTCAATATTTATTTCATAATGTAGATAACGTTTACTAGTGTTAACAGTTTCATGTTAACCATATAATAACTATAAATTTCAAGAACTACCAGCCGTGGCAAAAAGCTTTGCCAATCTAACTGGCGTGGTATATTATAATATTTAGCAAATATCGATAATTTATTAGATCATCCAATAGTGGGGATATGCCACCCAATGTGTTATCTAACTCTTTGTAAGTTTCGGTTCCCTTTCCAGATTGAAACCTAATGGGATTTCACTGTACAGTACAGAGACTCAATTAATCTTGCCTTAGTGAAATATTTGTAAGTACAGAAGTTAATAATGAATATCAAATACATTAAAAATAATTTAGCCTTAGTCTGTTCCACAAACAAACTACATAATCGCCACGCGAAAATGTAATAGTAATAAAATCCTGAAATCAATTATTTACCATTATAGGTACCTATTTGTACTTTGGAATGTCCCATGGACAGAGTACATAATCGCCACGCGAAAATGTAGAATTAACAATTCCTTAGGACTGTCCCACGGACAGAGTACATAATCGCCACGTGATAATGTAGAATTAACAATTCCTTAAAATCATTCATATTCCTGGACATATATTTGTCCTTTAACTTGTCCCACGGACAGAGTACCTACATCCTCGCCACGCGAAAATGTAGAATTAACGATTCCCTAAAAAAAAAATTTTTATGTGCTTTGAAAGATATATGTCCTTCAGCCTGTCCCACGAACAGAGTACATAATCGCCACGCGAAAATGTAAAATAGTGATTTACTGAAAATGTTTATTCGCCTTTAGAATATTATAAACAGTTAATCCTGCCCTATATGCATGATAATTTGAAGCATATTGTTTGGAGGGTGATGAATAAATAGAATATTAATATGAAAGATGAACAATTAGATTAACTTTCCTCCATTGTTTGCTTTAGTCATCTACTAATGGATTGAGTAGTAGTTTATCAAATGTTTATTTCTATGGTCCTTTATTATTTGTTACTTCTAAAGCAATAACAAAGTTCTCACAAGTAAAATATCTGGAATAATCTTTAAATAGAGAAGAGACAACTTGCTTAAGTGTCGCTGTCATAGAACTTTTAATATCTCTTAAAATAGCCATCTTAATTTGAGAAAACTATAATTAATACATAACTAATTATGTATAGGATTTGTGACTTTTTGGGCAGTGGTTTTGCTAATAATAGCAGTTTTTAATGTCAGTTTTCTTGAGTCTAGGTTATTTCAATGTCAGGTTTCTAGATGACCCATGCTTAAGGTAATATAAAACTATGGCAGGATTGCATATGCCATATTCCATTATGCTGACATACATAGGCTTTGCCAGACATAGTCTTTTAACTCGTTTTATCCATTTTTTAATTTTATCATCTGACCTTATTCTATTGCCTATAGTTAGATAATTGGTGTAAGAGCTGAACAGTGAAAATGCAATGATTGATGTGATGCTTCTGCTTTAAAAATAAACATAAGGTTTGAAAAAAGAAACTTTTGGTATTAAAACATTGGATAGATCTGAATGAAACATTATTTCTTTGCAGTAAGACTGAGTGGTAATGGTCTAAAAAGGAAATACTTAGATTCCTTAAGCTCTGTCAGTTATAACTCTGCAAAAATTTCAAAATCAAAGAAAAGGAGTTTCTTCTTCTTTTATAAAAATATTAATCCTATGGTAATCCTATGGTTATTAAAGGTATGGTATCAACATTTGAAACATAAGACGATGCCATGATTACATGTATATTATAAAATATAATTTATATATCATATAATCGTATATATATATATATATTTTTTTTTATTGAAATGTGTTACAATGAATCAATGCATCACAAATCTTAGAAGTACATTATGTCCTGCGACAGTTTCCAACTTACATCTGCATTGAGACTACAAGATTTAAAATCAGCTTAATAATATTTTGACATTTTATATATTAAGCAAAAAATCAGATGCTGCTAGTTTCACACCACCGCCAAATGTTTAGCAAGATCATTTGGATTGATATCAAACTGAGCTTTTTCTGTTAATGTATTGAAAGTGTGGTGTTATCTATTTCTAATAAAATATCACATCTACTTGAGAGGTCAGCGAAACATCTTAATGCATAATTATATATCTAACAGTTCTAAGAAATTGATACTGTCTTGCTTTTACCATTTAATTACTGTCAGTTGATAATACACCTGAGAAAATATCTAAAGAAAATGTTTAGGAAGTACTCCATATCGCAGAATCATTTTACAATACTTTTGTAAATGTTCAAAGTCATAAACTTATATCTATCTGAGCTCAAAGTGTAAACAATTAAACTGCCATTCCTAATGAAACATTGAGCAAAATTACAAACCAAATTTATTTATAAGTGATGATGACTAATAGTGTGATACATTTCCTTTCTATTGCACTTAATCTTTAAAGTCATATCCAAGGAATATATTTTAAAACCTACAAATTATTTTACATTGAATAAAATTAGTAAAATTTTATTTTTATTTAAAAAATAAAGCCTAACTATTGAAAACCGTTATAAGTTATAGTTTAAAATTACAATAACCAACATTTCTTATTGATTTATCAATATTTTAATCAAGTCGTCAAACATTTATTAATTTTAATTATTATTATGTTCTTTATTCAGCTTTTTTCTTAAATATATATATATATATATATATATATATTTTTTTTACAATATAAAAATACACATTTTTTTTTATAAAAATACCAGAAATTGAATTGAGACAAATGGTTAAGGTATATATGTACTGTATTTAACCCGCATGGTAAAAGCAATTGTATTCATACAATTATTCAAACATAAAAATTATCAATTTTCTTCATTATGAATAATTTGGATGTAAATAGTGCATGCATTAATTTAATCAAATCTATAACATGAAATCTTCATTTGAAAGTGTAGATAAACTTATTATCAACTTATTTTAAGGAATCATTATTTTATTTTAAAATAAATCTATGGAACCATCCTTTTAAGAATAGAAAAACTCAAGAAATCTTTGCATGGGGCCAAGCATTTCTGCTACCTATGCGGTTGTTAATTTGTTTGTATAATTATCCATTTCACAATATTTATTATTGTCCAGTGGATAATAAAGTTGATTCAAAATAGTAACAAAATGCATTACATAGTCTCTTATCCACTTTTAAAATTAATTGACCTCGGTTATTTATTCCCACGATGGGTAAAAATATGGGGTCTATGGATAATTGGTTCGAGACTGGCTGCTGATAACAGAGCATGTTCATTCGTGACCTGAATGATCGTTGAGGTTGGCCCTCTCTCTGAGCCTCTCCGAGGAGGATATTGATAGAAATTATTGCAGCGCACAGGCTGCTTATTGCAACACACAGGCTGCTGGTAGGTTTTCAAACTAGAAGCAAATTTTTGAGGTTTTTATACATGGCTTATATTTTAGAATGTTTTATCATTCTTTTTATGACTGTAAATAATTTTACACTTTTACAGTACAAATATTCATCCCTCTTATTGCTTTTAATAGCTTCTATTAGGTCTTTTATAAAAGCATAGTCATGTTTCCTTCTGATCCTGGTGTAATGAAATTGTAAACTTATTGCATTGTAATCTAAAGACATCACTCAGATATTTTAAGAAGATTGTTTGGAAATTGAAGTCAATACTTGTGATCTATTACAGCTATTGCAAAACTCATATCCTTTGACTTTATTTTTCGAGTAATTTATCTCAAGTTTTAGAAGGATATTAGGAATTTCCATGTTATGTTATGGACCATCTAACAATTTGCAGTTTTCAAGAAACTTTATCTACATAGGCAACCTCAATTAAAATATTTTTCAATGCAATTCTTTGTAAACTTGGTCATAAATATAAACTACTCGTATATACCATAATTTCCTATAAAGGTATTTGTGCTTTAGCCTATATCCAATGAATAGAGTTCATAATCGAGTAGGTACCTAGATACATCATCTAATTCATTTGCCTTGATAGGTAACGCTTTCCCACGGAAAGCAGGCAGTTTTAAAAATATATTTCTTATTATAAAATTTTATCTAAATTAATTGTATCTTGGTCCTCTTGCCAAGCTAAATCAAAATTACGACGCATCTTCAAAACAGGTAGGTACTTACTGTTTCGACATCTTGGGTTATTTTCTTTATGTTAAGATAACCATTTTACTTTCGAACAACTTTTGACATCTTTTCTCCATTTTTATCACTGCGTATCTGGATTTTAGTTTTATTTAGATAATCACTTTGAAAAACATCAACATGTAAAATATGTGTCAGCTGCGTAGAGCGCGAAAAAACGAATGAGCTATGGTGACGGTGGAGTTGCCAGGTGTATTTTTCTTTTATATTTTTAATGGTGTCTTTAAAATTCGCGTATTTAGTAGCGGGAGGAGGCGTTACTACAATAGTTATACCTTGGACTAATTACGAATGTAATCGTCATTCGCACTCAGTCGCTCACTTAGTAATACAATAACACAAATTTATTATTTTTGTATCTTAAAATTTTCATTTACAGTCACTCGTTTAAATACTTTTTTTTTTGTGGGAGGGGGAAAAATGCATTTACGCATTCCTCGTGGTCGAGCCAAACCACGAGGATATGTGGGACTCCCCAGACCGTACACGGCCCGGGCCTACCCACTAAACCCCCCCCCCCCCCCAGCAGCTCCTCCGTCCGTCACAAGACAAGGGAAAGGGGACAACAGCCAGGCCTTATTCCCGCTGACCCCCTGCCTGTGACATGTCCGTAGTCGGACTCCCGCCGAAACCCCCGGCAGGCGCGAAGCGCCGTGGCAAGATGTCGCCTCCACTCTGCTACCTTCAAGGTAGCCGCCCAAATCAGGCTTCCGGCGAAAGCCACACCTCTTCTTAAAATAAGAAGAGGGGACTTCGCCCTTCCCCGCATGAAGCGGGTGGCCACACGAGGTGGCCCGCCAGGTTGAACCCGGCCATCCCACGCCTGCCCTCCATGGGGGTCCTCTCGTCAGACTATTAGCCCGCGGCAGAAAATCTGCCGGGTTGCCCAGGGTGCACCACAAGGAGGTTGTCTGACATCGCACCCCACTCGTTTAAATACTACCCGTACGCGAATAAAGTAAAATCAACTCACATAAAAATATACATATTATGTACTTCTAAAGTTGAAAATTTTTAGCCCTTTTTTAAATTTTTATCGATATTTTCATTCTTTGTGTATTTAATTTTAGAAATAGTGAATCTTTTGAAAGAAGAGCGTCGGTGGCGCTGTGGACTCGGCACTTGCCCTCCAATCGGAAGGTGCAAGAGGTCCGAAGGGTTCGAGACCGCCATGTACCAATGTGTTTTTCGTTTTTCGAATTTCATATGTACATTGTCTGATGCTCCTTCAGTGAAGGAAAACATCATGAGGCAACCTGCCTACATACATTTGCGAAGAGATTCAAAGGTGTATGTGAAGTCGACCAATCCGCACTGGACCAGCGTGGTTGACTAAGGCCTAAACGCGTTACATACATAAAAAATACATTAAATTTCATTAAATTGGTACATAATAAATACTATGTTATTTTTTACTTCTTACCTTGCATCAATCACAAACAGTCACATAAGTTCATAGTAAAAAAAATCATAAAATATATGATTTTAAATAGATAAAAAAATTGTATATTATAATGATATTATCCACATAAGGCACAAACAATTTAATTTTTACAAGTGTGCAGCCTGTCAAGAAACCCAGCCTTGGACTTCCTCATAACAGCATAAAAGTCGTCGACCATATTCTCCGCAAACATACCGGACACGCTATACCGCCACGGGAGATCGAGCAGCGTCAGGGGGGTTTCATTCCGCAGTTTAGGTACGTTTGGCCGGCGAACCGACCGGGCGGTATGTGGCAAAAGCTTGCCGCTTGGCTCGCACGCTGGCCGCGTTCGCACGTAATAATTGAGGTCATTTTTGTAACGATAACTGCATATCGGTGAATGGGAACCCTGCGCTCTTATCGCCAAATCGGTATCGGGTCAACGACGCGTAACGGAATAGGAACATGTAACACCGTTTTTTCTTAAAATTTCATAAAACACTAATTTTGCAAAAACACTTTGTTTTCACTGTACTTTTAACACAAATTTCACAACGAAAATCATAATTACAATAACTTTTGTCAATTAAATTCACAATATCAATGTCAAGTGTCAACGTCAACGTCGTTTCACGTCACGTCAGTAACATTTGCAATTATCTTTGGTCATTATTCAATTTTTGCATAAACAAAATAAATCTCGCGTTTATCCTGGCCTTATTTACAAAGATAGTTTTTTTTCGCCCAAAATCCCGTGCTTCCCTTTAGGTGGGTTGATTTTCTCAAAATTCGGAATTTGACATTTAGACCGTTTGTTTTGATCTTTTTTTGGAGACTAAGAAGAATATTATAATAAAATACACTTAAAGTTATAGATCATATAATTATGGTTTCGTCGAATAGAATTCTGAAAGCATTCACAGTTTGTTTATGGTTAATTTACATTACGTTTTGTTTTCCAACCAAACTTATAACTTTGGCTGGAAATACTTATTGTATATTGTAGAATTTCGAAAGATCCGTATGTTGACCTGACACATCATGACACACATGTTGTGAAATGAATTTGGTTTTAGGGAAGGTTCCGTCGCCAATACGACGCTTAACATTCGGTGAACGGACCTCGATTCTAGTATGTGCGTAAATAGAACGCGCCCATTTTTCACCCTAGTCTTTGAACGCGTCTTTCGTCTATGTTATGATCTCCGAACTGGTTAGTCTGTGAGACATCGACCGAAGAAATTTGTTATTGATTCGAAGATCATAAAGTACCTATTTAAATTCATTTCTGCGAATAAAATCCATAGGTATTTCTCCCGTTTTCCGTGTGAATTTAATTTGAAAAGCTACAGTGAGACTTCAAAAGTCAGTTATTTTCGTTTTCAGTTTGGCGAGCAAAAGCTCAGGAAAATCATATTTTTAATCGCCGGCGCGCGATTCATTGAATTAGTTGGATAAATAAATTATATCAATAGATAATACTCCGCCCACACTAAGGTATCTAATTAACTTATTATATTTCATGATTTAAAACAGATTTTGTTAATTTTATTTTTATTAGTGGGTATATTGATTATTAAATCAAACATATTACATTTCCAAAATTCGCCTTTTTCATCCCCTATTTCATTAAAAAAACCTGATAGTAAGCGGCATTTTAGTGGGATTAATGCATATATTGAGTAACACTTGTGAATTTCATGTTAAATTCTAGATTTTCACTATATTGAGTTTCACATCATACTTTGGCAAATAACTCACAAATTAAGCTGTTTTCTTTTTATTAATAGCAGTAATTATACACAAAATAGGTGCTCTCCCCTCCATATGTCCTTTTTATTAACTAACCAATAAGAAACTTTGACAATTCATTGAAAATTATGTTTGGAATTAACTTGCAATGTTTATTACATGAAATTCAAATGTATTGACTGGGATTCCTTCAGAACTCAGTGTTAGACCCACTGACCCTAAGATCATAGGCATATTTAATTATATTTTTTAACCTAACACTGTGCTATGAATCTCCAGGGCAGTTACCGGAGGCCGTAGGGCTCCGCTGCTTGACCTTACAGCTAGAAACCATAACAAAATAACCTAGTATCAAGGAGGAATTCTGTGGAATTACACAAGTAATATTAGAAACAGAGAATAATCTAAGAGACTGGAATTTTATATCTCTGACCCGTGATCGCAGAAACTTAGCATTGAAGGTACGCTCTACTAACAACCGCTCCGGGGAAAGCTACTAATTTTAAAAAAAAGAAACCTATAACTATTTGTTGGTGTACTTTATTGCCCCTCATTTTATAGTTTTGTACCCAATTTGTACCTGATTTTTACCTACCGAGATTGATCAAACAAACCTGAACCATCCTGCCCTTGGCTTGTATCAATTAAAGATTTAGTTAAGTGCTTTGCATTGATTTTGCAGGGATTTTGTTTACTTCAGTAACATTATACATAAGTGAATTATAGTTATGTACCTACCAGAATAAAGCTTTTCATTTTGTATCGGACTAAAGGAATAAGTTTGTTTTTTTTCTTTCAACTTTAAGATTTCCCTATATTTCTACAATTTAGCAAGAAAACGCACTACAAACACTCGTGTCATGCAATAAATTTCAATTTCCCGTGCAGTCAGATGAAGGTCGTAAGAGAAGGTAAATTTTCATACCTGAACTTGATTTTTCTTCGAGAGTGATCCCTCTGTACTTTAGTACTATTATTTATTCTGTGGCAGCGTGCGGAAAGCATTATTGTACTGAACTCTGACACCCAGTTTCTGAAAGGCTGTTCAGCGATGAAATTACCAAACAAGCTGTCCAATCTAATGCTAATTGAATTGATTTGACACTGCTGTTAAGATGACATTGATGTTAGTTGAACAATATTTTGATTAGCCTTTTAGAAACTGGGGGGAGTGTCAAACGCGGATTTAGTGTAGGTACTTATACTACAGACGGGCGGTGTAAAGCGCCTGGGGCCCAATTCCGCTAATCTTAACGTCGTTATCGTGTCTCGATAGCGTTTCAATAAAACTGATTTTGTCGCTTTTATACGCATTACTTGGTGCAATTTATTTGTACTACAATTTCATGATAAGTCAACGGTGACAAATGTTTTAATTAGTAATCGGTTAATCATAAATAGCTGTCTCAAACAGCGATGCTATTGAAGCGTTACTGACACGCCTCAAATGTTAACGCTAGCAGAATATGGCCTCTGGCAGCTTTGAATAAAGTCACCTTAGCTTGTCGAGAACATCGAGTGAATCGTCTAGCCAACATATTACTTTTAACGGCAAGAGAATGCTTCTGCCTCTCTAAGGTAAAGTAAAAACAATAAATACATAAAGCAATACGTAATAGTCACACTACTTCTGCTCTCCTTAAGGTTACGGACGATATTAGATCTGGAATTGAAGATAGGAAAGTTACCATTCTGGTTTTGATCGACTTTTCAAATGCATTCAACACAGTTAACCATGAAATTCTTCTGGCTATTCTCGCTCATCTTTCGGTCTCTCGGGAAGTATTGGAGTGGTTCTCTTCCTATCTTCAGGGACGTCTACATTCTGTTGTCTGCAACGAGCTATCATCCTCGTGGAGGAGCCTTGTAGCTGGAGTCCCCCAAGGTGGCATTTTATCCCCTCTTCTGTTTTCCATCTTTATAAACTTTCTTACTCATCATCTTCGCTGCTCGTATCATTTGTATGCCGATGACTTGCAACTTTACGTCCAGGCGGATATTGATAATATAAGTTTCGCTATCAGTCAATCAGGATCTTAGATCTATTAAGAGTTGGTCTGAGCAGTTTGGGGTCCTTATTAATCCAACAAAATGCCAAGCCATAATTATTGGCGGTTCCAGGATTATGTCTAGGGTGGCGCCAGACAACCTTGATGCCATAGTTTTTGATGATAAAATCATTCCCTTCAGTAATACTGTGAAGGACCTGGGGCTATACTTGGATTCCACTTTAAGTTGGCGACCCCAAACTGCCAGCCTTGGTCAAAAAGTAACAGGCACATTACGAGCTCTTTATCGTCTGAGGAATTTTCTGCCTCCAGATACGAAGAAAGTGCTTGTACAGACCTTGATATTTCCTATCATCGACTATGGTGACGTGTGCTATCTCGACCTGAATGCAGATCTGCTCAATAAGCTCGACCGACTTCTAAATAACTGCATTCGATTCGTTTTTAATTTAAGAAAGTTTGATCATGTCTCTGAATATCGGCTTCGCTTGAAATGGTTGCCTATACGGCAGCGCAGGCACATGAGGACGTTGACTACACTCTATTCTTTACCTAACAGTCCCAATACCCCAAGTTACCTTAAAAATAATTTTGAATTTCCACCAAATCATTTGGTTACGACTATTTAACTATGACTGCTGATAATCGTCATACATCGGTGAATTCATGAAAAATATATTATATTTATATATAATATGTATATTAATTTATTTTTGTTATAATATGTATGTATTAGTATCTTATGCATTTTGTAGTTTATATCAAGTTTACTTTTGATCTTGTTAGTATTAGAATTATTGTCATATATATATATATATCTCTTTGTTTAATGTTAAATTAATGTAAAACCAGTATTTTTTTATTATTATAGTACATCTACTTATTTTTTCTCTGCATCACCCAAAGGTTGACTGGTAGAAAATGCCTCTGGCATTAAGTCCGCCCATGTACACAAATTGTACTGAAAGTATTAAATAAATAAAATAAATAAATAAATAGTCTCTAACATTAAGTGAACTCACTCCCTCGAGACAGATTTTTGATACTTGCTCCTTCGCAAACAAAGGACAATTCATCATTTCTAACCGCTCCCTGCTATCTTGGATCGTATGTCAGAACCCTTGCTCGACCCTATATTAGATTTTAAGCTATAAACAAAGCAGCCTTCAGCAATGTTGGTATTAAATTGCCAAAGATTCTCGCAGGGGATTCGAAGCAATAATAATATCGTAAATACAATTCGACGAGAACTGTTTAACATTAATGAACAGGGAATTATTCTCATTTCACTTTGTTAATTCGATTAGGAATATACACATTGAATAAATGAGAATCATCTTGAAATTTGTAGAATCGATTTGTTGAGAGCTAATAATGAAAACACAATAGAAAACGGTATAAGTACTTACTCGAAACAACTTACTTACTCGTGTTAATCGAATTGTGCGAAACTTCAATATAGTTGGTTCAAAATCGAGAGTAGAATCGATTCCAGTAATTAAAAATAAGGGTAGGGAGAGCCTAGCACTCTGCCGGGAGAGGCGCACACAAGCTCGCCGTTACGAGTACGGCGGGTACGGTGCGGTTACGCATTTCCTCCCGAAAAATAAATCTGTCAAATTTCCTTCAAAATTAAATTTTCAACTTTTTTTTTCTCTAGCCTATACTGTCCCACTGCTGAGCAAAGGCTTCCCCCAAATCCCTCCACAAAATCTTGTCTCGCCACCAATTAATTTTCAACAACGCCGCTTTTTAAATTTTCTTAACTCTATCGTCTTAATCTCTTCAGCAGCGATGCGAAGGCTAAGCGGCAACATTGTATTAGCAGGCGCATGACCATGGAGTTTTGAATTTGCAAAAAATGCTTATTGCATTTCATGCAACAGAAAAATTGGACAGAAAAATCCGCCAGTAGTTTATTTATTTATTTATGTATAACTCTTTTGTAATAAAAATAATTTGAGGTGTTTGAGCACGTCGTATAAGAATTATTTGTAGGCTACAATCCAAGGATTGTTTCTAATAAGTCAGATTGTTTTGCTCCCTTAAACGTTTTGATAAATTGTTTTGTAAGATTCTAAGACTAAAATCAGGGGGGTTTCACTCCGCAGCTTAGGTACGTTTGGCCGGCGCACCGGCCGGGCCGGTGTATGACTGAGGGTTGCCGCTTGGCTCGCACGCTGGCCGCGTCGCACGTAATAATTTAGATTTTCTCGGTAATTTCTGTAACAATAACTGCAATATCGGTGAGTAGGAACACTGCGCTCTTATCGCTAAGTCGGCTTCGGGTCAGCGACGCGTAACGAAATTGGAACACCCGTGTTATGCTATAAATTTCAATTTCCCGTGCAGTCGATGAAGGTCGTACGAGTAGGTAACATTTCATACCTAAACTTGGCTCGAGAGTGATCCTTCTGTACTTTAGTACTATTATGGTTGGAATAAATAATTATTTATTCTGTGCTAAAATATCGAACCGTCAACATATTTAAAACGTACGAGTAATTGTGCAAACCAGAACCAAGTTACAATTAACATATTTGAATATCCAGCCATACCAAAATGTTTTACGGCTCGTGATTTAAAAAAATAGTACGTACTCCAATATCTATAGTCCCATGAAATATTTCTTTTGCCACAAAATGGTTTCCATTTAGAAACAAGTAGCTTGGCGTGTTAATGAAAGGGCCGATGAATATATATCAGAATTTGTTACGTTGCTGATGTTTACAAAAAATACAATTAACACAGTCTTATTGGAAGCGATCATCACCATTATTTCTCCACCGCAGTAGAACAATCTTATAATTATCGTAACCAAACATGTTTGCAAACAATTAACAATATAGTTATTGGTCAGAGATTTAGGAATGATGGTTTTAAAATAGCCTCATTAAAAAACTCTTATTCGAGGTCTTTCTAAGTAAAGCAATGGTCTCATCCAAGACAAAGGCTCATGCGCTTTATGTAGGTAGGCGATAAATCACAAAAGCGACGTACACACAGAAGATCAAAAACTTCACGACTGCGCTCCAACTTAAGCCGTTAAAACGGCAAACGCTTACAAATCCATACATCTTCCAAGTGTTGAATAAGACAAGCTCAGCCTACCCCGCACTAAACATAATAACGGCGCTTATAAAACATTCAATGCGACCCTGTTCTCGCTCTATAAATTTTAATAAGGCGAGAAGCGAAAAAACATTTCCACCGAGTAGTAGTGACCTTGGGATTTGCATAGAAATGTAAGACATTAGCCAGCGTTCAACTGTGGCTTGTTTAATATGGAACGTTTGATCTGCCCACTGCCGCTTTGAGGTTGTTCTAGATACTCGTATTTACAAGGTTATTTTACATACATAAATGCTATCGAGCTTTTTTGTGAGCCTTAGGGGTAGGCAAAGAATGGAGCCCTGCAGATACTGCGATATTGCCTCCCTAAGTTCTTTTAATTCCATCACTGCTTATTCATTCGTCAATTATATTGTTTTTGGACTGACCTTTGAATTTTTAGTCTCATCCGCTCATTGTAATTTAGAGTATACCTCATTCTCTTTTTTTTCTTGTTGCATGTGTTTTCTTCTAGAGAAAAGAAGATTCGATTTCGTTATGGCTGTATTAGAAAATTTCTTTTTAAGAATTTACTTAAGAAAATATTTGTTAAGCGTCAAGTATACATTCTATAAAAACTTAATTTAAAAATTACTAAACGGTAAGGATTTTTACTTGTTTCGACAGTAAAAATCGTAAAATCTGAAAGTCTTTATAAATCTTAATAAAAACTTCCTCAGGATTCCAGCATGGGGATTTTATCTTAGTTGAGGGGTGGCTCGTGGATCTTTTGTGCTTCCCCATGTTTAGTCCTTGAAGCCATCACCACCTTTATCATATCACCTTTACCGGTTAAGGCACCTGCCATTAGACGAGTCTGGGATCTGCTTGAGCTCAGTGTGAATTTGAGCCAGTTATCCATGCCCATGAATAGCTTGGCGTGTGACATTCCTTTATGGTTGGCCCATTCTTCTTGGTGCCTTCTTTGTGATTCCGCTCTTAGGCCTGTCTCGACTGTTTTTGGGGTGATTCCGACAAATGGTTCCGGTCCCACCATTTGTGTTTCCGAACCCTTCCTTGCCAGGTAGTCAGCCTTTTCGTTTCCAGTAAAACCATTATGACCTGGTATCCAGAATAGACGAACCGTGTTTGCTTTACCCAATTTATTTAGAACTTCGATCGCATTCAACACTAGTTTGGATTCCACCTTGTGTGACAAGAGCGCTTTCAGCGTTGCTTGGCTGTCACTGAGAATGTAGATGTTTAAGCCTTTACGACCTCTGACTAGATTCTCTTGAGCACAGGCTAGAATGGCGTATGTTTCAGCTTGAAACACAGTTGCCAACTTGCCCATGCTAACCGAAATTTCCGTTTTGTTGCAATATATGCCTGCTCCTGTACCGGTCTTCATCTTTGATCCGTCCGTATACCATATCATGCTGTTCCCCCGAGGAGGTTCCAGCTCTTTCTCCCATTCTTCCCTTGTTGGAATATAAACCTCGAAGAGCCTCCTAAATATGTATTTAGGTGTCATTCTGTCGCTAGTCATGCCCAGCAACAGAATCTCTTCTTTAAGTTTTGGTTCCGTGTGTTTTGTCCGTGGCCAGTTCGCATTCCACAGTCCCACAGTGCTGAGCCTGTGTAGTGCTCTCAAGGCCTCTCTGTGTATGGCAATATGCAGTGGTGCGAGATTGAGAAATCTCTCTAGAGCCGCCGTAGGATTGGATTTGAACGCCCCCGTTATAGCCATGCAGGCCAGTCTTTGGAATCTTCGTAGGAGTTCCTTGCACGTGACCAGCTTTGTTTTGGGCCACCAAACTATACTTCCGTAGGTGACGATCGGCAGTATCATTATTTTATAAATCCAATAGAGGATCTTGGGCTTAAGGCCCCAGGTTTTACCAAAGGTAGAGCGGCACATGTTGAAGGCCCTTGTGGCTTTCTCAATAGTGAGCCCTACATGTACTTTCCACGTAAGTTCTTTATCTAGGGTGACTCCTAAATATTTCACTTCCGTGGACCATGGAATTTCCGTGCCGTACAATTTGAGAATTCTCATGCTGTTGAGCTTCCTCTTCTTTGTGAATGGTATAATCACAGTTTTCTTCGGATTGATGCTAAGGGAAGTCTCCCTGCACCAGCGCTCAACCTGTTGTAGAGCCTTCTGCATTAGGTTGGCTACCACGCTCGGCACCTTGCCATTAATCAAGATGACTATGTCATCCGCGTATCCCACTGTTTTCAGTGGTCCTTTGTTCAGCTCTTCGATCAATGGGTCTATCACTAGGCACCAAAGTATGGGAGAGAGGACTCCTCCCTGCGGACATTCTTTGGTTGTTAAGACGCTCATTGTATCGCCTAGTATACTTGCAGTTATCACTCTGCTCTTTAGCATGCAATTTATCCATCTTATAATGGTGTCATTGATGCCATTCTTTCTTGCCGCTCTATTAATGGAGTCAAATGTGGTCTTGTCAAAGGCCCCCTCCACATCAAGGAAGGCACCTAGGCAAATCTCCTTTGACTCCAGTGCCGTTTTAATCCTGCTCACTACATAGTGTAGAGCAGTCTCAGTTGATTTGCCTGCCTGATAGGCACATTGCATGCCTTGTACGGGTCGTTTCCTGAGCGGACCGTCCCTGATGTATCTATCAATAAGCTTCTCTATCGAGTTTAACAAGAACGATGTGAGATTTATAGGCCTAAATGCCTTTGCCTGTTCATAGTCAGCCTTTCCCGGCTTCGGTATAAAGCTAACGTTTATGTGTGTCCACACTTTTGGTATATATCCAAATGCTATACAGCTTCTAAAGAGTCTACATAGAATAGGGACCAGTATTGTTTCACCTTGTTGTAGTAATACAGGGTATACCCCGTCATGGCCGGGAGATTTATATGGCTGAAAGTTATTAATTGCCCATCGAACTTTTTCTTCTGTTACTACCTTTTTAGCTGACGTCCAGTCCTCCTTCGTGGTAGTGGTTGTTAGACATTCCCTTGGAGTCTGGTCGCCTGCGTTAGGGTTAATTACCGTTGAACCCGGGAAATGTGTATCAAACATAACGGCCAATGCCTCACTTCCGGTTTCCGTTAGTCTACCACTAGCATCCTTCACTGCTGTAAGTGGGTTTGCTTTAGTTTTAGACATGGCTTTGCTAAGACGCATGCCTTCTGGCATTGTTTCTATTGACTCACAGAAGTTACGCCATGACCTGCGCATAGCCTTCCTTACTTCAGTGTTATATTCAGTAAGCTTCCTTGCGAGTACACCGAGTACAAGCAAGGGGATACAAAGTGTATCATGCTCTACACCCAGACAATACAGCTACTTCTGAAAGTGCTGTTATTGTCAAAGAAAGGCTTAGACACTATGAAGATTTCTAATGCGAAATACATGAAATTCAAGCCGTTGCAATAAGAATCGAAACAAAGAGATCATCCTTAATAGTAGGTATCTTCAATTTATTGCCCACCTTGCCATGATTTTAAGAAACATCACTATAAAAGTTATTTAGATACCCTTGGAGGTAGATTTGTAGTTGGAGGAGACTTCAACGCTAAAACTACTAATTGGGGCTCCCGACTAACTAACACTAAAGGAAGGCAACTGCTAAGTGCAATAAGAGAAATAAAAGCTAATGCAATATCTGCAGGAAAACTAACAAATTGGCCAACAGACGCAAAGAAGATACCATACTTGATAGACTTCGTCGTATATAAGAACTAAAGCCCTACCTACTTACGAGCACAATAAAGTTTTGATCTTAGCTCAGATCATTCGCCAGTTTGTCTCAAAATAAGAGAAAGAGTGCTGCTTACTAACACTAACTCTTGTCAACTGATTTACTGATTCGAAATCGAACTAGACAACCGCATAGATCGTAAAGTGCCCTTGAAAACTAAGAAACAGTTAGATGACGAGGTAGAGCAATTAAGAAAAAATATCCAATACGTCGCATGGAGCTACACTCTAAAAATAAAAATAGTGTCAGAAGGAAAATCTTATCCATCTAAGATATTAAACCTTGTCACAAAGAAAAAAAGCAGAGGAGACTATGGCAACAATCCAGGGATCTTGAGGACAAAAGAAAGCTAAATAACATGACAAGGAAAATAATCAAAATGATCCAGACATATAACGACGAAACTACAAACAACTAAGTGCAGAGAATTACAGCTGACAGCAGTAGTAACTACGCTTTACTACGGAAAGCAGCGAAAATTTTGAAACCAATTGTACACTCACCGCCAATAAAAGTCAGTCCTGGTGTCTGGGCAAAAAACAACGAACAAAAGGCTAAAAAGTTTACAGATCACTTAGAGGCAATATTGCAACCAAATGATGGAGATGTAAATCTATCTGCAAAAGAACAAAACAAGAATGAGCAAGTGGAAATTAAGTTAGTTACCGAGAGAAGTTCGGAATGAAATTAAAAGTAATGTCAGCCCGCTAAAATCCCCTGGCTATGATTTATTAAAAGAAGTAATATTTAGAAAACTTCCTAGAAAGGCAATAGTTAAGTTAACAATGCTTATAAATGCATCTCTAAGGCTAAAGCACGTACCAGCCCTTTGTGAAGTAGCAGAAGTCATTATGATACTGAAACCAGGGACACCGCCTTGTGAAACTTCATCATACAGGCCTACATTTCTATTGCCAGTAATGTCAAAATTGTTCGAGAAACTGCTACTAAAAAGACTATAGCAATTGATACAAAACATCGACCTAATTCCAAACCATCAATTTGGCTTTAGCTAGAAACATTCGACAATTGATCAAGTGCACAGAATCACGAACATAATCGAAAAATGCCTAGAGGACAAAAAGGTATGCACAACAGTATTCCTGCCTGAATGTAGTTCAGGCCTTCGAGAAAGTATGGCATGACGGACTCGTGCATAAACTACAACAAATGCTCCCTGAGAAGTTCGCAGATATATAAGAGTCAATATTAGTAATAGGGTATTCAGAATCAAACATGAAGACGCCATTTCAGTATTGAAACATATAAAAGCTGGTGTTCCGTAAGGTAGTGTTTTTGGTCCGGTCCTATACCTTTTATACACTTGTGATATACCAGAACCGGAAAATAACACCATCGCGACTTTTGCTGATGACACTATAATCATGAGCATTGGTGATACTTATGTCATGAGGAAGCAGCAGAAAAGGTCCAAAATGCTGTAGAGAAGATCTCTAATTGGACAAAAAATGGAAGATACAATTGAATAAATACATGTACACATCGATTTTAGTAACAAACAGAAAATGTATCACTCTATCTACATTAACAGACAAATTATACCATATGAGAACACTGGTAAATATCTTGGCATTACTCTTGATGTGAAACCTGAGAGGTATCGACTGATGAAGTCAATGCTCCGTCCTGAAGCCATCCAGATCCAAAACCCCGAGCGCTTCTAACTCGAATTGCAGAATCGCTTCGCTTGCCTGGAGGATTGCACGGATGTGGACACATATAATGACAGGTTTGTGGAAACTATCCTTACAGTGGGTTCGAAGTTTTTCAAACCCAGCCGTACCAAGCAAAGGAGCAAGATCTCAGAGCCGACAATTAAGCTGATGGAAGAAAGGCGTGGGGTGGGTCTGCAGTCTTCTGAAGATGCTCGTCGGCGACTCAACAAACAGATCTCGAAGTCTCTAACTCGCGACATACGTCGATCTAATACGGAACGTATTAAGGAAGCCATCGAGCGGAACAAGAGCTCCAAAGTGTTCGCAAGAGATCTGTCACTCGATCAGAGTCTGCTGACAAAGCTGAAGACAGAGGACGGCAGAGTCGTTACGTCTCGACCTGAGCTTATGGCTGAGATCGAACGCTTCTATGGACAGCTTTACACAACATCGCAGGCACCTGTCATTCAGGCTACAGATCCTAGAGCCAAATTGATCCGGCATTACACCGAAGACATCCCGTACGTCATTCTGTACGAGATTAGTGTGGCTCTCAAACAGCTAAAAAACAACAAGGCACCAGGTGATGATGGAGTTACAGCTGAGCTTTTGAAAGAGGGTGGACTACCAGTCCGGAGTCCAAACGCTGCAGAGGCTATTTAACTCCATCATACTCGAGGGCAATACGCCTAAAGCATGGAACAGGGGGGTGGTGGCACTTTTCTTCAAAAAGGGCGACAGGGCCCAGTTGAAGAACTACAGACCCATCACGCTCCTGAGTCATGTATACAAGCTGTTCTCGAGAGTTATCACGAATCGTCTCGCGCGCAGGTTTGACGACTTCCAGCCTCCCGAACAAGCCGGATTCCGTAAAGGCTATAGTACCATAGACCACATTCATACGCTGCGGCAGGTTATACAGAAGACCGAGGAGTATAATCTGCCACTATGCTTGGCGTTTGTGGATTATGAGAAAGCCTTCGATTCCGTCGAGACCTGGGCCGTGCTTAGGTCACTCCAGAGGTGCCAAATAGACTACCGGTACATCCAGGTGTTGAAGTCATTGTACGAAAACGCCACTATGTCAGTCCGCCTTCAGGACCAGAACTCGAAACCAATACCACTACAGCGAGGTGTGAGACAGGGTGACGTTATAGAATAGAATAGAATAGAATAGAATATCATTTATTTGCTAGAACATGGTGTTACAATATGATCTTCAAGTGTATAAAGTGTCACATATTCCGCTTATGTCAAAAGCATGCAAATATAAATTGTTATTTAATCTTTAATGACATTTTCACATAATTTATCATTTATAGAAATACATCAAAACAGCTAAGTAATGTCATTACTCTCATTTTGTCAGATTTTAATTAAATATTGTGTCATAAAATAATAATATAGGTACTTGTGAATGTCAATAATCGTAATTAATTTAAATGTCAATAATCATAAATAATTTAAATGTCAATAATCATAAGTAATTAAATAACTCGAAACAAATAGATTATGTCAATTATAAAATACTGAGTAATGATCTAAATTCTAAAAATAATCATTTAAATATTCACTAATACTATAGTATAGCTTGTCTGCCAAAAGTTGGTTAATTTTTTTTCTAAATATAGTCAGCGGTAGGTCCTTCAAATTGTTTGGTAATTTATTATATATCTTGATTGCCATGTAATATGCATTATTCTTATACATATTTAGATTACATTGGGGTGTATATAGCTTATAAGGATATCTTGTAGGTCTTCCAGTAACATCTTTGTTTAGTTGGAAATAATGTGGATGTGTTTTAACAAAAAGACACACCTCTTTAATGTACATGCACGGCAATGGTAAGAGTCTTAAAGAACTAAATAATGGCTTACAACTATCTAAGGGCCACGCTCCACAGACAGCTTGAACACATTTCTTTTGAATTTTGAACGCCTGTCTACGAATACAGAATTGCCCCAAATTAACAGGCCATATGAAAGAACAGATCAAAACGTAGCCATGATATGCTTTTAGAGATGCCTCTTTAGATACAACTTGTCGCAATCTTCTTAGGGCATAAACAAATTTATCCAGCCTAGTACAAATGGCAAGAATATGGTCTTTCCAGTTTAAATGCCTATCAAACATTATACCCAAAAATTTGGCCTGTTCAGCTTCTTCAATTTTATCACCATTACATATAATATTAAGTGGAGTTCTATTATTATTATATGATTGAAATTGTACAATTTTTGTTTTATTCGTATTCATTTTCAGATAATTATTTTTAAGCCAGTTTGTTACTTTTGTTAGCTCATTACTAATGTCATTTTCAAAATTTGAGCTATTTGCTTCTTTTACGATTATTGTTGTATCATCAGCATATAATATGCAATCATGTTTTAAACAGTCTGGTAAATCATTTATATCTATGAGAATAGATATAAATGATTTACCATTATATAATCATTATATCGCCGAAGCTGTTCACAGCTGCGCTGGAGGATGTATTTAAGCTTTTGGACTGGAGAGGACTCGGCATCAACATAAACGGCGAGTACATGACCCACCTTCGTTTTGCCGATGATATCGTAGTCATGGCTGTGGAAGATCTAGGCACAATGCTCGAAGACCTCTGTAGAGTTTCCCAACAAGTGGGTCTTAAAATGAACATGGACAAGACCAAAATCATGGTGAATTCCCATGTAGTACCCACTCCTGTGAAGGTTGGTGGCTCTACACTGGAAGTTGTTGACGAATATGTTTACCTGGGAGAAATAGTCCAGCTCGGTAAGTCCAACTTCCAGAAAAAGGTAAATCGACGAATCCAACTCGGCTGGGCAGCGTTCGGGAAGCTACGCAGTATATTCTCGGCCAATCTATCGCAGTGTCTCAAGACGAAAGTCTTCAATTCGTGCGTGTTGCCAGTGATGACGTACGGAACTGAGACGTGGCCGTTTACAATGGGTCTCATCAGAAGGCTCAATGTCACTAAACGGTCAATGGAGAGGACTATGCTCGGGGTTTCTCTACGCGATCGCATCAGAAATGAAGAGATCCGTAGAAGAACTAGAGTCACCGACATAGCCCAAAAAATTGCAAACCTTAAGTGGCAGTGGGCAGGACACATAGCTCGCAGGACTGACGGCCGTTGGGGCGGAAAGGTCCTTGAGTGGCGGCCACGTACCGGGAGACGCAGCGTTAGTAGGCCCCCCACAAGGTGGACCGACGATCTGGTGAAGGTCGCGGGAAGCCGCTTGATGCGGGAGGCGCAGGACCCATCGGTTTGGAGATCCCTGGGGGAGGCCTATGTCCAGCAATGGGCGTCTCTTGGCTGAAATAATGATGATGACTCTTGATGTGAAACTACCTTAGAAGGTGAACGTTAAGAAAAAGAGAGAACAGCTTGATCTACGATACAGAGAAATATATTGGTTAATATGAAGAGACTCCCCATTAAAAATAGCTAAACTATTGTTATATCGGCAAGTCCTCATGCCAGTGTGGACTTATGGAATACAGCTTTGGGGTTGTACCGCTCAGACCAACAGATGTATTATCCAAAGATTTCAGAATAAGGTGCTGAGGGGCATCGCTAATGCTCCCTAGTATGTAAGAAATGACGACCTCCATCGGGACCTTTAAACAGAGTTCGTTGATAGCATAATAAAAAAATACGCCAAAGCTCACCAAAAAAGACTTCAAAAACATGTGAACTTGGAGGCTGTCCAGCTTCTCGACCACATAAATTAAAAAGAAGAATAAAACGGATAAAGCCATCCGATCTAGTGTAATGAAGTGGAGTGATAAAAAATAAGTTTTAATTTAGTACAATGTAGAGTCAGTGCTGCAACTATAACTGTGAATTAGTGGCGTCGCCTTAATAAACATGGCATTAAGAAACGTGTTAATGGACACTTCTTAGATACATTTATCTTTAACAAATTAAGATCGAATTAAATTACTTATTAGCCGTCAAATAGGCTAGACTGTAATATACTTTGGGATGTTCATAATGCGTTCCATAAGAAAAAAAATGATTCCAGCACCTTATTCAGTAACAGAAAACATTCTTAAGCCTAGGCACCCTTTGAACCGGCCATTACTTTAACGAATATCTTTTTGCTTTCACAAAAAAAAAAAAAACTATCTACAAACGCCATAAAACCGTCGCAAAAGCAAACATAAAGATTATTTTATTATGAATGTAGCTATTACAGTAATTTATGGGCATTACATTTTTAGGGTCAAGTCCGTGCGTTTGATAAAATGGACAGAATGATCGCGTGACACTGATTCCTAATTTCACTGAAAAGTAAAAATATTTTAACGAAAAATAGGCATTAATTGTAAGAAGCCTGCTCTAAACCATTTTTGTGGCAATTTTTTTTTATTTATAAGATACTAGCTGTACCCGGCATGCGTTACAATGTCACGTAAATCCTTTTTTTTGCTAGGAACCCTCACAGGTGTCCCCATAACACCCTACCAAAGTTTCATTACAGTCTGATGAATGGTTTCGGAACGCATAGAGGACAAAGAAACATAGATTTTTATTTATATAGATTTAAAAAAAATTCTTCATTATTACTATAATGGGGAAAACTATTTTTTCAGTTGTAACCAAGTATGCCTATTTTAACGAGGTGCTGTTGCGCACCATATCTACCGATAAATACTGATAGGCATGGGTGGGACTCTCCTCGCAGAGTGCGGGGCATACCTACTAAACCAACTTCGACGTCCATAGTTGGGATAAACCAGGACCTGGGTAGCCCTGATTCTTCGGAATCAAAGTGATCAAGTATGCCCAAATTAGTATTAGAACTGCAAGTAAAGGTAAACGAATTTATTTTATAGTTGCAACTACATCTATGTTGAATTTGACGTTTTGTGTTATCTAGATTTAAGTTTTACTGTCAACTATTCCGTTAAAAAAAAAATAAACAAGTGAAACTGTGAAAAACTCGAGACTTTAAAATAAAACAATCTATAAAGGCACACTTTACATTACTTACATCAATTCTATCATGACATTAGAATCAACAAGTTGTATTTGAAGCTTTAAGCCTGTAATAGATTGAATCCTGTGAACCCAAGGCAGGTATTCAAAGGGCTCAGAAACGCCGGACCTTTTCTTATTTATTTTGTTCCTATTTCTAACGTTGTTTTCGATTGCCTCCAGCTCAAATACTATATGTATATACCCAGTTTGTTGGGTCAGGGCGTACAAGATGTTTCGGAATTAAGTTATGGAAATGTTACATCACTCACAATGCGGAGAGAATGGGTAATGAATGTAGTGTACGTAACACTTTGAGATTTTGGCTGTCAGCATGATTATTTGAACATTTGGGATCGTATTTAGTTACCCGAGAATCAAAAATCAAAATATTCTTAATTCAAATTTGACTTAGAAAGATCGTTTGAATCGTTAACATTCAGGCCATCTATAGCTGATTAGAAGAATGGGCGCAAGATACCTATTTATCAGCTTTACATACTATTATCACTATTGACATAATATTATGTCCATTGTGAGATAGGTATGACAAGACATAAATAATGTGTAAGTTCACCAATAATAATAATAATAAAATTTATTATAGACTTTCACAAAATCCATATAAATTTGTTAGTACGTTCCTTAATCCTATGTTAGTAAATAAAATAATACAGGGTTGCACAAAAATAATAATAATTTAAAAACTTGAGTGTTCCGTCCATATGCATCGTAGTCCAATGCATACGAAGGGGACAGTCAAGTTTGTCTTTCCATACCTCCAGGATTCCGTTTGAGCTCTCCCGAGATCTGCAGCATCTGGGAAGGCCCATCAGCATCCTGAAGGCATTATTATATTGCACGCGAAGTGCATTATAGGCCTTCTGCATATAATCACTCCACAAGCTGTAGGTGTAGAAGGTTTGACAGTAGGCCTTAAATACGATGATCTTGACGTCACTCGTACACCTAGCAAACCTACGTGCAATCATATTTCAGCGGACCGCCAATGACCTCCGCTCTCTCTCAATATCACCATTATCTGTGAGATCTTCATTTACAACGTGTCCT
The DNA here is from genome assembly GCA_963935595.1 of Schoenobius gigantellus. Taxonomy (NCBI): domain Eukaryota; kingdom Metazoa; phylum Arthropoda; class Insecta; order Lepidoptera; family Crambidae; genus Schoenobius; species Schoenobius gigantellus. The sequence goes on from OZ012543.1 coordinate 20,793,859, forward strand.
AAATATTTAAATTCAGACACTCTACTTAACGGCTGACCGAGGAGATTCACAGGCGGTAGGACCACCGAGGGTTTTTTATTGTTGACACGGAACACCACCAACTCGCTCTTTTTGGTATTATAAAGAAGACCATGCTCGGCGGCGTATGCTTCACAAACAGCCAAAAGCCTACGCAACGCACCTACCGATGGACTCAGCAACACCATGTCATCAACATAACCTTTACTATTACATAATGCTTCCTATGTCTATTTTTGCAATAAAGTTTATTGTGAGGAATGGTATAGAGGTAAAAAAGCTACCTTTTTTAAAAATATCTCACAACTTATGACGATGAATGCTGCTGATCTCTGACAGCCTCACTTAAGCGCAGGATATTTTGCTGTCATCTTCTATGAGGTACAAGCCCAATAACATTGCTTAATGGATCGATCACCTCGGTCTTGCCTAGTATCGCAAGTGGTGACCTTTTGCAGCGATACAGTCACACGATTCTGTCATTTGCATCAACGCGCGTTTACATTGCATTTGCCGTACAACGTTCGTATCGCGACTACATCACTACAGCTGTCTTTGTGGCTACTGCAAGCCTACTGCATCGCGTTTGCATCGTCACTGCAGCGCTGCAAAAAGTCACACAATGGCAAGGACCTAACATCCAATCTCTGCATGTTGCAGCTCGCGGCACGGGTCACGTGATCACCGCCCTGGACGTCCCACTGTACGCGGACCCTCGGCGGGAGGCGGAACTGAGCTGCCAGTACTCCCGGCAGCCACACGACCCCCCACTACACTCAGTCAAGTGGTATCGCACCATGAATGAAATCTTCAGATACACGCCGCAAGAGGTATTGTGCAAATACAGCTTTATATTTTTGAAATCGGTCCAGTAGTTTTTGAGTTTATTCATTACATACATACATACAAATCTTTCCTCTTTATAATAATAGTGTAGATATATATAAAAAATTTATGTCATTTTAGAAGCTTTTGGACTCAAACAAGTACTAAGTACTGCAAAAGGAATGAAATCTTCAGATATACGCCGCAAGTTATTGTGCAAAATCTGTCGTTTATCATCCACTTAGCTTCCTAGTTTTATTATTTAAACTGATTGTCAGGCGAGGTGGCTAAATGTTTAACAAATTTAGATACCTATTAAAATGAATTTATCGTAGCTGAGTAAAATCGTCAGACTTAGAGGGTCAGTTCATTCCTTAATGCAACTGTGAGCTTTTTAAAATCTATATACTACTGAGCATAAATTTTATAACAACAAATGACCTTTTTGCAACATGGACTTATTGATGTCAAAAGAAAACATAATTAAACAAAAATATCAAGTCTTAAATATGAAATTGTTTAGTTTTGTTTGTGCACATATACCAAGATGCATGTTAATACAAGTAGGTATAAAAGAAAAAAAGTTGACTCTATACTTTTTTGGTAAATGGGAAAGCCTTCACGAGAGGAACAGGCAAGAGCAGGCAAAAGCCATTTTAATATTTATAAACATGACTAATAAAAAATATAATTTGGTGTGCTACACATACGCTTTAAATGTCAAAGAAGCACAAATTATTTATTTACTAGTCAATAAACTTAGTTCTTAACATCTCACATCCCACCCACAGGCATGAAATTAAAAAGGTATTATATATCTAAAACAACTTACAAGAAACACTTGGATCAATAACCAGTCCCCGTTGGCAGCACCCAGACCAGCCGCCCTATTCGCTAACTACGGTTGGTAACTAGAACTGTCATTTTTGAAAGCCACTTTATATCCATTACGGGTTTAGTGATGTTATGTGTTACGGCAGCGTACATGATAGGAGTAATGGATGTCAAGTTCCTTTCAAAAATGACAGTTCTAGTTAGCAACCGAAGTTATAGAATAGGGGGGCTGTTCTTATGTGTCGCATGCCCACTGCTACCCTAAGGTTTGCAATTCTATGGGCTATGTCGGTGACTCTAGTTCTTTTACGGATCTCGTCTTTTCTGATGCGGTCGCGTAAAGTCCCTATTGCCCTTTGAGTGGCTTTGGGCCTTCTTATGAGACCTGAGACATTGAAAGTGGTCATGTCTTAGTTTCATACCTTATCACCAGTCCCTGTTGGCAGCACCTGTTCTTATGTGTCGTCGTCTGAATCAGCTGTAGCTCATATATAGCATTTTAATAAGTAATAGAGCTCGTAATACTCGTATAAGCCCATAAGTATTAAAAGACACCAATAGCTACCATTCCAATGAGAAATTATTAATATTGGCGTTTAAGTATAAGTTTGATATAAAACGAAAAATAACATCTATTGAATCATAAATAGAATATTTCAATACACAGAATTTCCCCATTTCTAAGACTATAATCTTACAATTCATAAATATCAATTTCTTGAGCGGACACCAAAAGAATCCCGGCCATTTTACGTTAAATCCGCTGAAAATCTTACCCATTTCATCCTGGCCTCCTAGCAATAATCTTAAATTCGAGATAAAAAGAAGCATACTTACTACCATTGGAGAGCCGGGGAAGCATACATAATTATGAGAATTATTTATTTATTTATTTATTTATATATTGCATTACAAGTGTGAGATGAAGTTACACATTGTACCTTGTTAAGGCGTTGCAATTAAATATGAATAGAGAAGGGCAGACATTTAGTATTACTACACTGAAAAAACTAATTAACTAAACTAGTTGAGTTAAATAAAGATTAGCAAAACTTTGTTAACTTTTAAATTAATTTCATTTATGTTTAGATCACCTGGCTTGTTACAATTTACAAAATCATTTCAGTTATTTAATTTTGGTTATGAACTTCTAAAGTTTTTGTTATTTACTGTCAAATTCGACTTCGGTACCTTGTAACATAACAGTACTTTGCTATAATTGAACAAACTTAGAGTATTTTCTAACATACAGTTGGCTTAACTTAAATTAAGCTTTTACATAATTATTGTGCTATTTATTACCATAGCTAAAAATTGTTTACAACTGAATAGTATTGTTTAAGATCGTGTTACAAAGTTGCTATAAACAAATTAAATATTTGATTGAAACCAACTAGTATTAATAATGTTGATTATAACAATGTTTTTGTAAGCCAGAACAAAATAGTTTTGTCAGAGGTAATAAAAGTGATGCTGCGTGTAACAAAAAAAAATGTAATTTCCCGCCCGAACTTGCATCAAACGTGACACGCAGGAACATAATGTTCATTTCGCTTTACCGGCCTTGCGGTTCGCACTAGTTCGCAGAAAGCAAGTGGCATTTAGTGGTAACTTTGTGATATTTTTCAAAAATAAAGAAGAATCATGGTACACATGAAGAGTCAAAACTGTATGGTGATTCATGAATGCAGCCCCCCCGAAGCAAACGATACTGCGGAAAAAATTTACTACTATCTGAGGTTGTGGAACTTGGAAATGACTATTTCAAATTTTTGGATGGTGAGTGAACAGAACAAAACTTTTTTGATTTTTACAAGAAAATGTTTGTTCGTTTTTCGTACAGTTGTGCGACTAATGTGTACTCAGCTATTCCCTTACTTCGGTTACCAATTGCGAACTGTCATTTTGAACACAATATCATACTGCTATAATAAACCCTGCCATAACAAAACTCACGTTGCCATTGCTATTTCAGCGAGTAGTTTTGTTTGTAATACACTCAGTAGTATATCACAATGACAGTTCGGAGTTCAGAGTTCGGAGCAACCGAAGTTAGCGAATAAGGGAGCTGGTGTTTATGCCCCAGTGATATTTTTATTTCATTTGCTTCTTATTTTAATGCAGATAACTTAAACATGTTTTTATTTTACAGAGTCTTATGAAGAGCTACTGGACTATGCCGCTTTGACGATTTCGAATAATAATTGTACAAGTCACTAGTCGAATTGACCACGATCTCCGATGCCACCACGCTGGTAGCATTGCCAGCTGCAGCTCCAACAATATTTTGGACAAGGGTACCAAAAGAGGATTGGCGCCTAGTGTTGAGGCGTAGTTATTTATAGTTCTGTGATTATTTCAATATATTTAAAAGTTTTCTATTTTAATTAATTTGTTAATTAATGAATGCTCACTTATTTGAACAAATCAATTTAGTTTTTAATTTGTCCCAAGTTTGTAGTCGAAATTAATATATGAGGAGTTTCAACAGCGCTCGCCTTTCTTGCTGAAAATTCTCATATTATTAGTTTTGGCTACAAGCTATAAACCTGTAGGAAAAAACCGCTATAGTAACCTAAAAGTAATGTAACTATTAACTGAAAAGTTCAGTTACAGATTACATAACAGTGATGTTGTAAATAATCTGAAACTAGCTATATTTTAATCACAAGTTTAGTAACAGGTATCAAATTAGTTTGGTCATGATTACAATATATTGATGCTATACTAATCTGAGAATCTAGTTATAATTAATCAAAAGTTTAGTAACAGATAGCAAAATAGTTTAGTTGTGATAACAGTTTAGTGATGCTAATATTGAAGAAATAGTTATCTATAACAAAACAGTTTCGTAAATGGTAAACATAGATGTGGTCTATTCTTACTTAAAAGTTTTGTTATTAATACATTTATATTAGTAATTTACTCGAAACACTTTGGTAAATTATGGTTTATATATTTGGTGGGAAGTAATTATTTTTGTTTGGCTATAGATAACATAACTGTTTTTACAAAACTGAATTTGGCTACTAGTAACATTAGTTGTGAAGTCACTATTTTTATGTAATAGGTTACTCAAATGTTTGTTATTTGTTACTAAAAATTTCTTTCAGTGTAACTAGGAATTATTTAATTACATTATTATGAAGACGTGATATTGTAAAGTGCCTAATTACATGGAAAATAAACAAATGGAATAAATTTTAATAAATTAAACAAGCGTCAATAAATAATATTAATATGAATGAATTAAACGAAATGTCAATAGATTAATTGGAATGCCAAAGAATAAAATGAAATGTCAATGTATTAAAATCAAATTAAATTAAATTAAATTGTATTAAATTAATTAAACTAGATTAAATCTAATTAAGTCGTTCATAAAATATATAAGTCAATCGAATTATTAGATTTATTTCGAAAACGTGATACTACGAGTATTAAGCGCCTAATTAGGTAAATGGAAGTAAACAGATTACAATTAATTAATTGGATTACACAAAAGGTACTCGTTTATAGGTAAGTAATACTAATTTCTTTGAGTGAATGTCGACTATTGGTTTGAATATAATCATCATCATCATTTCAGCCAAGAGATGCCCACTATTGGACATAGCCAGGAATTTACAAGCTGATTGGTCCCGCGTCTCCTACATCCACGATTTCCTGCGACCTTCACCAGATCGTCGGTCCACCTTGTGGATTACCGTGTTAAGAGGGACCTACCTACGTTGCTTCTTCCGGTACCTTTCCGCCCCAACGGCCACCCGTCCTGCGAGCTATCTGTCCTGTTCACTGCTACTTAAGGTTTGCAACTCTATGGCTATGTCGGTGACTAGTTCTTCTACGGATCTCATCATTTCTGATGCGTAAAGTGCCCATTGCTCTTTGAGTGTCTTTGGGCCTTCTTATGAGACCTGAGACATTGTAAGTGGTCATGTCTTAGTTTCATACCTTATCACTGGCAACATGCATGTATTGAAATGAATTGAAATGAATTGAAGACATTCGTCCTGATATACTGCGGTATATGGGTCGAGAATATGCTGCGTAGCTTTCCGAAAGATGCTGAGTTGGATTCGTCGATTTACCTCTTTCTGGAAGCTAGATCTACCGAGTTGGACTATTTACCCCAGGTAAACCTATTCGTTAACAAATTCCAATTTTTATAGTGGTAGGTACAAGTAACTAATTAAAATTTAACAGAAATTCAATGATCTATGTTGGTACTGAAAAAAAGTATATTTAGAAATTTAATATTCTAAAAAAAAGCGAATTTCACGAACATTAAAATATTTTTATATTATTATATTAATGATCCCACGCTACGCTTAAAGCATTGCACGACGATATTTCGTAGAACGAACAGTTGCGCAAAAGAAACCAATAAGCGGCTGCACTGTCGCATTCAAACCAGAATAAATAATTCCTAGGAATCGATAAGCAAGTGAATAGTTTGATGGATTAAATAAGCTTCTAAGTCCAGTCGCGGCTATGGTTTATTTAATTCCTTTGATTGACACCTCTAATTATTGTATGATAGCGGACTCGACCACGCGATGGTGTGCGTGGCCGCGGCCGTGCGTGCGTGTGTGTGATTACAGCAAAAGCGGTTAAGGCGAGGTTTCCCAGGAAGTCTACATGTGCACGGCGACTACCTACTTTATTACAAGGAAATATAGTTAAAAATTGCATATCTTCTAATGTCGTTTACGCACTGTACCCGAACTAAAACGTTACTTTTTACACGTTTTAATCGATTAATGGAGAACTGGAGTACAAAATAATAAATGCAATGTTGCAAAATAAACAATGTACTTCTGCAAAGCTATGTTATGTAACCTGTCATGATTTATGATACGTCATGCTGTTGATGCAATGTATATACGTGGAGCTTTATGTATTTGTTTTGATTTGTCTATTTATATTATTCCATATATTCCATATGTTGAGTATATTACGTAGATATTAAGATTTTTTTGTTGTTATTTATAGCTTAGTGTGTGTGTGCCATAGTAGTGCCTCTTAGAGCGTCTTCAGGGTGTCTACGGAAGACCTGCACCGGGAAGTCTGCGACGCCTCGGCATTATGCTGAGTAGATACCCTTTCCGTGCCACATCTATTTGTGTTTTCTTATTTTTAAGTATGTTATACTGTGCTAGTGCCATTGAATAAACTATTTTCTTTCTTTCAATTTTCTACACAATAAAATGCACATCTATTGGTAAAACTTTTATGTCATTTATTATTATATTTTCTTATTATATTGATATTGAACAGAGTGATCTTTGAATTTTTTTCTATCGTGTGATTATATTGTAAATGATGTTTCTGTCCTTAAGAATGTTATATAATATGTTTAACAATATCATATTATATGAATTTAATAACCGTGTGTTTTATATCTGTGGCGGTACAGTAAATCGAAATTGCTTGAAAACGGGAAGGTAGCCCTGGTAAGCTTGACTTTGTCCTCGTCTGATACAAGTCTTCACGGGGCACGGAAGGTTCGCAGAATATCTGTACCGATTCAAACTCAAGGACAATCCATATTGTGAATGTGACCCCGGGGAGATTGAATCGGTATGGCACGTGATCCTGGACTGCCCCAGATTTGCCAGTGCCCGCCATGACTTAGAACATAGACTAGGCAAGATAGTGATAAGAAAAGAGAACATCCATGCGCTACTGATGGATAAAAAGGCAAAACCATCCATAGTGAAGTTTATAGAAATAGCAGCCGATCTGGCGACACAGCGAAACAAGAACTGTACTCCACCAGCGCAGGGGGGTGATGATGAGTCGGTAAATATGGCACCACGAACGCGGGAACCTTACGTAGCCCCAACGATAATGCAAATGCAGTGGTTGAGCGACGGAGAAAAAGGAACAGTAGGTCTCCTCGCAAGAGCTGTGGCGTTGTTCATGGACAGTGTAGGAGAAAGGATTGGAATTAGTTTCTGTATGTCCAGAACAAGGAAGCACGTTGCCATATCACCTGGCTTAGCAGTCCTGCTAAAAGGCAGCACTATCAGGGCGACCATTAAAAGAAAAGTGTTTGATGCAATGCCTGAAGTGATGCTCGCAGGGCAAACAGATCTCTACCAGCCAACCCTAGCAGTTGCATTGAGATTGTAAATTAATAACTAAAATAATAATTAAACAATTGTAATAACTTTGCAGTAAGGTAAAAAATTGTGACGGCTTAACAATTACGAGCTATAATGAATTACACAACCTTCTAATGACTATTATGGGTGAAAATACACCCGTTCTTATACAATTTATTATATAACTAATAAATTGTAATAAGTTGTACTTTTTTAATTTTTGAAGTTAATTTGAACCTTAATAAACCTGTATTATTCATCATCAAGAGCTCATACACGTCCCCACCGAGCGGCTCGAGCCTACCCTAAACTAGGGCGATTAGGCCTTAGTCAACCACGCTGGCCTAGTGCGGGTTGGTCGACTTCACACACAACCTGTAAATAAATTCTTTCTTCACAGGTTTCCTCACGATGTTTTCCTTCACCGTAAAAGCGTCGAATAAACGTACATATTAATTCAAAATTTGAAAACACATTGGTACGTGGCGGGATTCGAACCGCTACCTCCCGATTGGAAGGCGAGACAGCCTTACGCACTACGCCATCGAATTCAACTTTTGCTTAATTCGGTTTAAATCCTAATAATATTTAATTTTAAAAATATGTGTTAAATTGCTCACTATATATGGGAAGGGGTATGAAAAAATATATAAAAAAAGTAAGTAATGCAAATACAAATAAAATATTTTTATTTCTTATTAGTATGCTAATAAGCTATAATTTGGCTTATTGGCTTAAATTATAATTCACAAAAATATGTAGAATTTTTGCATTTGAAATTAGTAAAAGAAACTTAATATTTGTAAGAAATTTAATTTCTCAGTTCACCTCAACTAGATTTTATAACCTTTACATATTTTTTATTTATTTATTTATCTAATAAATACTTATTTTACAATGTAACTTATTTACAACATCAAAAAACCACAAAGGTTTGTAAAGAGCTGTAAGAGTTTACATACATCAATAACAAAATAAAGAATCCAACGGTACATACAACGTTAAGTAGTTAAGTAAAAATATTAATTTTACAAATAACTCATTAAAAATGGGTAGCTATGTTACAATGTAGGTGAAGCATGGATTAGTTAGGTATCTATATGAAATGTTTCATTTGGTGAGTAAAAATGATTTTAATTTGATTTTAATGTTTTTCTCAATAATTGTTTTTTATAAAATCTATTGGTAGGCTATTAATTATGCTCACTGTTGTCTCGTCCTCAATGATGAATTAACTAATGTAGTCTCGGCTATTTCACTCTCTGGCGTCACATAAGTTTAAAGTAATATTTCGTAAAACGAAACGCAACCGCACTTCACTCCCTTTATCTGTAACTAACTTCATTCGGTTTTTATGTCATTTCAACGGCGTCACGTATTTTCTTTTGGTTGTTAAATAATTTTTTTATAAATAATTAATTAACAATAGGTAAAAGATCTCCCGAGAAGGAAAAAGCTCATTTAATCAGAAAAATAAGAAAACTACAACATAGAATTGAAAAATTGCCCAATTTGGATCAAAAGTTATCAGTGTGTGTTACAAAGTTACAATGTGTATGTGTATTAAAAAGCACAATCAAATTTCTATTACAATTCTGTGGTAAGTTTTTTGGCTATATTATTTACTTACAATAAACATAACCTACAGGGGAGTTCTGCGGGGACTCACACGGTTATAGGTTTAATCATCGATTAAACAAATTATATAACCTAGGGCCGTTCTGCGGGAACGTACATGGTTTTTTATCGATTATAATTACCTAACCTTCAAGGGGAGTTCTGCGGGAACTCACATGGTTATGGTTTGCAATCATTACTATAATTACCTAACCTTCAAGGGGAGTTCTGCGGGAACTCACATGGTTATGGTTTGCAATCATTACTATAATTACCTAACCTTCAAGAAGAGTTCTGCGGGAACTCACATGGTTACGGTTTGCAATCATTACATATTAAAACCTGGAACATGAAAGACAATATCGAATCAATGCACAATAATTTTGATTACTCTATAGAGGATAGAGAAAATGCACCTCCATCTGTTTCAAATGAAGGAAATTTGAAATAGCAGAACAAATAGAAATACCAGATGGAGAGGAAGAAGTAAAATTATCAGATAAAATACTTGACATTTTTGGTGTAATTCAGCCAAACGAATCTAAGAGTATACTCCGACAATCAGAAGTAATTAAGATATGGTCTGATATCCTTAAGATGGTTTGAAGAAAACTGATAGAGATGAGATAAGTAACAACAAACCCTTCAATAACTGCCCTTTAATGATTGCTCCTAAACTGAACCCCGAAGTGAACATGGCAATAAGTGAATACATCAAAAAATGAGATCATTTGATGGAAATAAGACGAAAACAGCTGTCAAATGTTCCATAATGCCTTGGAACTACACTATAGTTATGTGTCAAAATGATATAAAAGAACATAAACCAACAATCATTAGGAAAGTAAATGAGGCTTGTAAATTAATTTGCGATGAATTTTTTTGGACACGCGAAGGTGAATGTGTAGAGCACTCATTATGTCCACACAAAATAAGGACATGAAAGATTCCCTATTACAAACAGAACCTTTGACATATATCTCTTTGGAGATAATTTGACTGAAAAAATAAAAACTGCAATATCTGTCCAAAAATCAAGTTAAGACCTTAAGGTTCCAGAAAGAAGTAAAAAACATACTTCAAAACAGAATGCAGCTAATATAACGGCAAATACTGCAGTATAGAAGTCTTTAAACTGGTGGGGTCCTCCCCGTCCAGCAATGAAAAATCATTACACACCCCGGACGACATCAGCGGGGCCCCTCTTACAACATCAAAAAACAGAGGGAGAGGAAGAAGGTGAAAACAGCTGGAAAACACAGCACAACAGGAAGTCGTTCCCAAGGTAGGCAGATTGAAATAATTTTTCAATAATTGGAAGAATTTTACTGATGATAAAACAATTTTAACTTGGATACAAGGGTAAATATATATTCCCTTTAAAGAAAAACCTTATCAGAATAATATTTCTTTGAATAATATGTTTTCAAAAACGGAATCAAATATGATAATGTAGAAATTTATTAAATTGTTAAATAAAAAAGCTATAGAATTTTGTAAACCTGAAAGGGACCAGTTCTGTTCTCATATTTTTAATTAAGAAATATAATGGTACTCTTCATTTCAAGTTCAAGACTATGGGACAGTGTATAAATTACTTAACAAAAATTATTGTTTAGCTTCTCTATTTTTTTAAAGACGCTTATTATATGGTAAGTATAGATGAGAAAAGCAGGAGGTACCTAAGGTTCTTTTTAAGGTAAAATATGACCAATTTAATGTTCTACCTTTTGGACTATGTACTGAACCTTTTGTGTTCACAAAAATCATGAAACCAATGATTGCACACTAAAGAAAAAGGATATACTTAATATCAATTATCATATTTAGACGACTACCTTTGTATAAATAGTTCATATAGAAACTGCCAAAACAATATAAATATGACTATTCAGACATTGAACAAATTAGGATTACTTATTAATAAAAATAAATAAGGAAAAAGACAAAATTGCCTTTAAGCTATTATAGAACAAAAAATGTTTGTCAATCAGATTTTTAGCGAAAGTTATAGGTAGGTATTCTAATATCTGTGTGCCCGGCAATAAAGTATTTATTTATCTATATATGGTATGTTATACACCAAAGCTATTAGAAAGAATTAAATATCTCAGTTTCAAATATATGAAGTTTCTACTGTTTTTGACAACCAATGTAAACAAGTTTTAACATGGTGGACTAAAAACATTTTAAAATTTGTAAATCTCATAAAAAAAAACATAACAAATGTAATACTGAGACAACTAATGGCAGTTGGGACTGAGCAAGAAAGTAAATTACATATAAATTCTTTAGAATTGATAGCAGCATTTTTTGGGTTAAAATACTTCACAAAAGATCTTAATAATTGTAAAATACTATTACGTATAGACAATGTAATGGCAGTATCTTATATTAATAGACAGGGAGGGGTTCAATACCCTCACCTCCATGATATTTATTAATTTATTTAAGTTTTTTTTCGTACAACATATGAACAAGTGTACATAAGGCGGACTTAATGCCTGAGTCATTCTCTATCAGTCAAGCTGTAAAATGTGAGAATGTTTGTTGACGGTATGCGAATTGGGAAAAACAATAATAAAAGCTACAAGCTCTTTGTTACTATTAAATAAGATATACAAAATACTGATAGAATGAATACTAAATATGAAAATATATAAATAAGTATAAATATAAATGGATATATACATAAATATAGGGTGACGAACAAATAAGGAATCTGTCTGAAAAATTACACAACAGCCGAAAGAAGTATAACGAAGATAAGTACTCCATAACGACAGTAATAAAGACGGGAGCAATGTCTTCTCAAATACTAAGCAGCTGTGATCATATACTAGATAAGCTTAACAAGGATGACATAGTTATATTGGCATTGGGTTCAAATGACAAGAACCCCTATTTGTTATTCTCAGAATTAGGACTAGCATTATATAAATTAAGGAGTTTTAAAGTGTATGTTATAAATGTACAATATAACTTATACTTAAATAAGAAAGCATTAAACTATAATATCAAGATGCTACTTCGGAACTATCGCAATTGTAATTTTATAGAACTATATAGAAACAAACATTTTGACTATGTATCATTTATGCAAAATCACAACAAGTTTCTATATGATCTGTGTTTCAAAATTAATACAGAAATAGATTTTCTGTTATATCAACACAATTTTCTTTTACCGCAACAATTAAATAAAATAATTTTACATAACCAAAATAATAATCTCTCAGTACAAAATGGTAAAGTTAATGACGGGGACTTTTCTCACAGTGTGAATAATGACCAATGTGCCGCGAATGAATCGTTTTTTCGTAATGAATAAAAAATTTGTATTGTTTCATCAAAACATAGCTAGCATTTTAAAGAAACAGGACTTATTTGAGATAGCTTTATCCGATCTTACGCAGACTTTGGGGGACATAGACGTAATATGTCTCTCGGAAACCTTTATCAAAAAAGGTTTAGAAGGTAATGTTACAATTAAAAATTACAAGTTGGCATCGAGTTACTGTAGAAATGAACGCAGAGGTGGAACTTGCATTTTAGTAAATAAAAATATTGAATTCAAAGTTCTCAACATAAATGAAGCACAACCTTATTCATTTGAATGTTGTGGGGTAGAATTACTAGAGCATAATATACTTGTGTTTTGTTTATATAGAACACCAACATCTAAAACTGACGTATTCTTAAAGCAGCATTTGCAGGCCTTGCTATCGAGAATGTCACGTAAACGAAACAAAAACATCGTCATTTGCGGAGATTTCAATATCGATATATTGAAAGACACAAATGTCTCGAAAGAGCTCATAAGTATATTGTCGAATAATAACCTAAAAAATCATATTATTCTACCAACAAGAATATCGTCTTGCTTGGACTTTATTGCAAGTAGTCTTGACAATGTTCAATCAAACTTGCATTATTTGTGTTTATCAGACCATGAAACTGGACAAAGTATAACAGTTCAGGTGGATTATAAACGAATTCATAAATCACCATCATTTTGGTTTGAAAAATCTCGCGACTTTAATAGGCATAATATTGAGAAATTCTTAACTTGTATATCTAATCTCACCTTTAGCGAAGTTTTGTCAGAAAACCATTTAGAGAGTGCTTTTAATGTGTTTCATGACCTAATTATTTTATTTTATAATCTTTGCTTCCCAGTTATAAAAATCAAAAAAGTCGCCAAAAAGCAAAAAAATGAGTGGTTGACTAAAGGCATAAAACGTTGTTGTATAAATAAGCGTCGCCTATATTTATTGTACCGCAAATCTAAAACAAACAAAAAAAGTAACAAAAAGAAATATAATATATACTCAAAGATATTGCAAAAATGTATATTCCAGGCTCAGAGATCAATGAACACGCAGCACATAAAAAATTCTAAGAATGTATGCAAAGCGTCTTGGGACATAATAAAAAATAATGTATGTAATAAACAGTCATTTAATGAAATTAGACAATTGAGATTAGATGAAACTATGATTATTACTGATCCAAATGACATTGCTGAAAAATTCAATGAGCATTTCATTACCATGACCAATAATTGTAATAGTAATTTTAATTCAGTTCGTGACATTTCGACTAATTGTAATAGTATTTATTTGACACCTGTAGATGAACATGACATAATCAAAATTATAAAGAAATTGAAAAGACTAATTCGACTGGCTATGACGATTTAAATGTCAAAATGTTAATAAAAATGGCAACTCATATAGCTGTCCCTCTAACTCATATTGTGAACCTATCACTACTTGAAGGTCACTTTCCAAGCCGCCTTAAAAGGTCCTTAGTAAAACCACTATATAAAAAAGGATCCCATGTTGACATTAATAACTATAGACCGATAACACTGATACCGATACTATCTAAAGTCCTGGAAAAAGTCATGGCCGATAAACTTAACACATTTATGATATCGCAAAGCCTATTGAAACAGGAACAATATGGGTTTAGAAAAGGAAGCTCTACAACTCTTGCGTGTTTCGAATTAATTAAGCAGGTAACAGATAGCTTTAATGAACAAAACAAAGTTTTGGCTATTTTCTTAGATATGAGTAAGGCATTTGATTTTGTTTGTCATGAAATCTTATTAAGCAAACTCGAGAAATACGGTATTAGGGGAAATGCTTTGCTATGGATAAGGGATTATTTAACAAATCGCGAGCAGTGTGTTGAAATAACGCGAATCGTAGACAGAACTAAGAAAGTATTTACTTCTCAATATAGTATTAATCAAAGTGGAGTACCACAAGGCAGCGTTCTTGGACCACTCTTATTTTTAATATATATAAATGATCTACCCGACTGCATTGATCAAAAATGTATTCTATTTGCTGACGATACTACACTTCTGGTTAAAAGTAAGAATAATAATGACATTGAAAATATTGCCCAATCTAATTTTAATAATATAATTACGTGGTTAGGACATAATAATCTTCAGATTAATATTAGTAAGACGAAATATTTATATTTCCAAACATTGAATAGTAATCCTGTTGATATTCACATTAAACATCAGGATGAAAACTTAGAGGAAGTAGAAAATATATCATTTCTAGGAATTACAATTGACAAGTTCTGTAATTGGAAACCCCACATTGACTTGCTAGCAACTAAATTGGACAAATTTGTGTATGCCCTAAAAAGAATACGGCAGACAGTATCTAAAGAAGCAGCAATATCTGCCTATCATGGATACGTAGCATCATTATTACGTTATGGTCTCGTACTGTGGGGAAATTCCGTTAATCTAGATGTTATCTTCAAAGTCCAAAAAAAATGTATTAGAGCAATATGTGGCGTAGATTTTCTCGATAGTTGCAAACCATTATTTAAAGCACTTCGTATTTTGCCTCTTTCTTGTTTATATTTATTTGAAATATGTTTATTTGTAAAAAAATATTATGACATGTTTAAAATGAATAAGGATTACACATACAGAGGTAGAAAAGGTGATAGACTATATACACCATATCAAAGACTAAATATTGTTTCCAAGAACTCTTATAATATGGCGATTAGAATATTCAACAAATTACCAGAATGGCTTACAAAACTTACATATAGACGATTTAAAAGTACATTATTTAATATATTACTGAAAAAAACATATTACAGTGTTGGAGAGTACCTGTCTGATCGTAAAGAGTTTGCTGCTTGATGAATCATGATATTTTGATGTTATGACGTTCCTTTTGACATTGCCATCTGACTATTGTTGAAATAATGTTTTAAGTTAATTTTATAAATTCTATGTGTTATTATGATTATAATTTAGGTGTATAATGACAATTGGAATAATATATCGCGAATTTATTGATATTGAATTGATTTGTATGTAATTAATGATTAACTATGACATTTTGTAATTCTAATTTTAATTTCTATGACATTGATATTATAATATTGTTAATATCTTCACTATTGTACAACATATATTTTATTACTTAGAAACAATCATTTGTAAAGCCTGACGAAAACATTTTGCACGTTGACGACTTCAACAGAGTATGTAGAGCCATTAAACCTTAAGAACTTGTGTCACCATATTCTAGCAAATAAAGATATCTTTCTTTCTTTCTTTCTATAGATATATAAATATATTACATAATAATAAACATATCATGTTGTCATACAATTTTAGACAGATGATATTGCTAAAACTATTTGGCAATTGTGCAATTTTAAAGCTATAATAATTCCAAAGAGAACATTATTGATGATTTTGAATCTAGAAGAGAGTTAAATATCACAGAATGGGAATTAGGAACAACATATTTTAAATAAATATTAATAGATTTAGGACAGCCATCTATTGATTTATTTGCATCAAGAACCAGTATGAAATGTCTTTAATATGTTTCTTGGCATCCAGACCCAAATGCATTTGCAATTGATGCATTTACTATATGTTGGAATCAGTATTTATTTTATGTATTCCCTCCTTTTTTGTATGAGTCTTAAGTGTTAGAAAAGATCATAACAGATAGGCTAAATAATTTGAATGTATTTTCACCTAAAGGAGATGTCCTCGATTTGTATGGAGCCTGGTTTTTTATAAATTTAAGTTTCTAAACAACTTCAACTTTCAGGGAAGGGTTAAACTTTATGAAAAGAAAGTAAAACCACAGCAATAAAAATTGTAGACACCTGCATTTTTTCAAAAATTGAATTTGAATATTCGTTTTTTTCTTATTATAGCAGCAACACTGCACGAATTTTATAGAATGTAAGCACACTAAAAAAAAAACATTTTGACGTCGCGTCGTTGTCAATGTCAAAAAATGTTTAGAGGTTAATTAAATAATTAACGTTTGTTGTTGTGGTTGTTAGTTTGGTGGTTGTTTTGTGTTTTCCGTTTTGGTGATTTTAATGCTCTTTTACACATACCTAGCTATTCTTTATGGACTTCTCGATTTCGTACATGAACTGGATATATATTGGCTTTCTCACTGATCTTTTCGATTTGGATACCGTTTGATTTTATAACCTGTTACCCTGAACGAAAATTGAATGTGAGTATTGCCGATACTACAAAATACAAATTGAGCCATCATACGAGCCAACATAGAAAGTATGTTATATCAAATAATAAATTAAAGATAATTTATAGTTTTTTATTACCTAATGCTTATAAACTTTTTCAGGCAATTTCCACTATGGCACACTGCACTATCTGTAATATTAATGTTTCAAATCAACATTATCATTACAATGTAATGGATATGAGCCAAGACTATATGTATCCATTATTGAAAAATGGACTGAACATGCGTGAGGTAATGTCATAGTAAACAAAAACTTAATTTATTTGCAATTCTATTAGCTTTTTCTTTTAATTGACCTCTTAATAACCTATATTTCAGGTAGTAGATGGAAATCATCTATGCCAAGAGTGCTTTGAACTTTTGTAATTGGAATTAACTATCAGAGGTCGATGCAATATTGGAGACTGACAAATAGGGCACCAGTCAGTTTGTATATGTTGTAGAATATCAATATCAAGGCAAATAGGCTGACAATCATTGCCATTATGTACACATTGTCTATGTGCCTATGCCTATAGGCCTATGTCCAGCTGTGGGTGTCTCTTGGCTGAAATGATGATGATGATGATGATGACACATTGAGACGGCTGAATACATTTTATAGTAACTATAATTAACCCACATCTGGTAAGTTTTATTTTATCAGCATCCTTACATAAATCATTGCATTAATTCACTATAACATAATACTATTTTATTCAATTTTATTCATATTCTTACACTTACTATACCTACTTGTTCTAGAATGAAGCACTTCTCATTGACCATTTAAGCAAAAAAGCAATATTGCATTTATTTTATGTTTATGTCTATAGTAAAGTCTAATAAAACTGATCATTTTTAGGTTCCCATTAATGCTCGTGCTTGTAATGCATGCTGGCGAAGCTCACCAACATATTGGACCTGAACTTAATGACGAAGGCGGCTTATCAGAAAGCAGGTCAAACTCTGTTCCTGACCTTAGTCAACCTAGCTTTGATACATTTGATGTTAAATCTGTTGCAAACACTTTAACACTTCAAGACTACAGGCGCACTTCTGATACATCAACCCATTGTTTTGTGCCTAATTGTGACAATGTGGGAAGCAAAAGTGTGCCATCATCATCTCTTGATGATTATTTACAGTAATATTTTTTTTTTAATATAAGTATAGTCGGTATTGCATTGCCTCGCTTTTGTTTTTCATGTTATCAACAATGTATGAGATAATGGAACTGTCTGCAACAAATTCAATGTTAAAAATGATTTATCTAGGAGTTATTGATCCTTCGTAGCAACATTAGCAAAAAAGCCAGATTAAACATTGTGCAAATTAAACCAGGTTTAAGTTAAATAAATGGCAGAAAAGAATCATTGTTATTTTCCACTATAAAATAAACTCACGAGATATAGATAATAATTCCATATTCAAATGAGGAATTTCATGCTTTTAAAACATTTTTTAGTTTTGTATTTAAGCATTCATATTTATTGATCTAGATATTTTATACAGATATTGTCAGTTATTTGTTTGGAATAAATTGAATTGATTAAAATAAACATTGCAAAAAAACCATTGTTTTATTTTATAATAATTATGTAACATGTTTATTAAGTAATATATGCATAAGAAGTTACAATGTTTGATTATCCTATAAAGCCAATTAGCTACACTCTAATCTTTGTCTATTTTAGAGGGTAACAACAGCATCATAATGTTGAGTGTCAAGCGCGGATCCACCGTTGTGGGCACGATGGGCATGCCCACAACCCTAATATACTTGTGATGTTCGTCAGAAACCCTCTCTCCCTTCTTTTTGCTTCCTTTCTTCCTTCCATCCTTCCTAACAACACTTCTGTTCATCATAACACCCAGCGCACCCTTGCCATCATCCCACTTCCCAATTTTACACTCTGGGAGATAGAGCATGAATGTATCAAATCGCATTTGAGCTTTATCTCCCTTTCATTCGCGAATCACTTAACCCACAAGCAAATAAAAAAGAAAAATACTTGTGACATCACACTTTTAAGGTCTTTTAGGAACTATAGACACTATATCTAATACAAAAAAAAACAATGAATCTTTGTCAGGGCAATGGTTTTGTATGTATTTTATGTATTTTCGGGTGTCTGTGACCACAACCTATTACGAGGGCTGGATCCGCGCTTGTGAGTGATTTATTTTAATTCAATATGAGTACCGCATAAAATCGATCCTTTCTGTTATGCACCAGCTACCGGTTAGGAACGAATGGTAAAATGGTAGATTTACATCTTTTGGTCCGTGGATATTTCACATACGTTGTGAGAACATCAAATAGGTTGGGACTGAACATCCGGTGGGATGTGTAGTCCAGATGTTGTGTTCGACTTCAGGTGTTAAGCAGGTGTGGTACCCAGTTTATTACATATTTAATAGAATAACAGACGCATAACTAAATAAGACAGAGGTGCCGGTAAGTTACGATTTAGGTTTAACGTTTCTTGTATAGATTGATAAATAAGATTATGCATTAGATAATCGTTGCAACTATTTATCATTTGCAAAAAGTAAATCAAAAATCAGTCAGAATTGAATTTGTTTGTTATATGTCAGCTGTCAGCTATCACTTTTTTTACTATTTTTACGGCTCTGGTATCACCTATTTGGCCAAACTCATTCGTGCCATAGCTTTTTTTTGTTGATCCTTTACACACTATTTGACAAATTCTGTTCCATTTCACGTAACGTTAGTTTTGAAAACAATTAATTTTTTCTCTGATTTGCAGGGCTAAAACGGTCTATTTTTTTCTTAAAAGTGTAAGATTTTAAGAACTCTATACCAAAAATATTAAGTTGTGGTGTTTAAAATATGTGGCCCAAGAAAGGACATGTCCTTTCGGAGGTTCTTGTATACTTGACAAAAAGATTCCATGAAGGTTTGTCTTATGGTGGCCTTAACTCATTACGATCTGCATTATCATTTTTGATAGGATCGCATTTAGGTAACGATAGCAGTATTAAGAGACTATTCAAAGGTTTCTTCAAACTTAGACCCACTGCACCAAAATATAACTACATGGGATGTGTCAGTATTACTCAATTTTATTGAAAATAGCTATTCAGGTAGTAATTCTTTAGATATAAATACCAAAAAGACTGTTTCATTATAAGCATTAGCTAAAGGCCAAAGAGCTCCAAACCTGTCCTTAAATGAAATTAAAGATATTATTGTAAAAAATGATTGTGTCACTATAAAAATAGATAAGATTATTAACACATCGGCACCTAATAGATGCCAACCTTTCCTAGTATTACCATTTTTTTAATGATAATAAGAAGATCTGTCCAGCTAGAGCAATTACATGGACATTACTAAGGTAATTCGTACATGTGATAACTTGTTTGTTTTTTCAATTAGAAAACCATATACAAGTGTAACAGCCAGTACTATCAGCCGTTGGATTAAACAAACGATGAAAGAAAGTGGAATTGATGTTACAGTTTTTTCTTTCGGCACACAGCACACGACATGCTTCATGCTCTATAGCTTTTAAAAGAGGTGTCAATATTGATAATATTCGAAGAACGGCTGGTTGGACTGGAGAATCAAATACTTTTTTGACAGATTCTATAACAGACCAATCATTGAAATGAAGAATTTGCCAGCAAAACTGTATTCAAAACTTGATAATAATAATTAAGATTTTGATTATTACCAATACTATTATATTAGAATGTAAAATTATGTATGTAGTTACTACATATAAATAATAATTATTGTGTACACATTATTGTATCTCCTAATGAATGTTGTTGATTTTACAACTAGTCTTTGAACATCTACATTAGTTAATTCATCATTGAGGACGAGACAACAGTGAGCATAATTGAAAAGTCAAACGAACTTACCTCTAAGTGAAGTTCGACTGTAATTATGCGAAGCTGTTGTTCTGATGCGAAGGCTCATCCGAAGATGATGAAGTCCCACCCAACTCTTTGAATTGTAATTATATTCATAATTAATAATTCCCCTTGTAAAATCATAATGCTTTAAAATTAATGAAGTTAGTTACAGATAAAGGTAGTGAAGTGCGGCTGCGTTTCGTTTTACGAAATATTACTTTAAACTTATGTGACGCCAGAGAGTGAAATAGCCGAGACTACATTAGTTAATTCATCATCTTCGGACGAGACAACAGCTTCGCATAATTACAGTCGAACTTCACTTACAGGTAAGTTCGTTTGACTTTTCAATAAGCCGTGGAACCAGGTAGCTAGCTGTCCTCTCGCCGTACATGTTGTTTGCGCAAGGAGTTATTAACCGGCTTTGAACAACTACCCGTGTGTATACAGGTGTTCAAAAACATATAACAACATATAAATAACTTCTTTTGCATGTTAAATTTAATAATAAAACTCAAAAAAGATAACACTTACGTTCTGAATCAATACCCCACTATGACTATTACGGGTGTTTAAACACCCGTGACGAACGCGTGTGGCAAAAACTGCGCGTGTGATTGATTACTCCCCATCGCGTTCGAAGGCTACCTGACGACTTAGAAGAACAGAAAGCGCAAAACACCGTGAAAAAAACTCAAGAGTGTAACAGCCAAAAACCAAAATCACTCAGGTGTTTTTACACCCATATAGCCTTTGAGGGTTAAATAAGAAAGCTATAGTTAATGATCTGGATCACTAAATCTAACCTGTAGAAAAACCCCATAACGATACCCAATCATAGTTAGGTAAAAAAAATAATTATTCCATCACATCTATGCGTAAACATTTTGTGCCGCTACTAAAGGCCCGAGAACAATAATATAATACGAAAACGTAGCGGCTAAATATCAGAGCACACGCACTTATTTCGTTATTAAGTCCAAAATGAAATTCAGTCGCTCACATCTCACGCTAAATCACCGAAATAGGGCTGCTTATTTCGTTACATATTTTATTTTTGTTTTACCAAGAAAATAAGCCTCAATAACTAAATCAGTAACTACATAACGTGACGACTGCCTCATTTAGAACAGTGATTGATGTTAAATGACAGTCACATTGAATGACATAGATCATAGGTGATAGATGGCGAGTTACATTGTAAAGTGCGAAATCATCAGACATGGCATGGCACACTCGCGCCAAAGCAATCTCGGGACGTCGGTGGCGCTGGGCACTGGACTGTGCTCCGAGCAGAATCGGGAGGCCCCCGATCGATCCTGACATGTACAAATGTGTTTTTCGTTTGACGAATTTCATATATTATGTACATTTATCTGACGCTCCTACGGTGAAGGAAAGCATCGTGAGTAAACCTGCATACACCTGCGAAGTAATTAAAAAGTGTATGTGAAGTCAACCAATCCACACTGGGCCAGCGTGGTTCGACTAAGGCCTAATCGCCCTAACTAGTTAGGGTAGGCTCGTGCCCCTCGGTGGGGACGTATATGAGCTGTGATGATGATGATGAAGCTCTAATGCATATTTAGATACTACAAGCAAGTAATTGTGAAAGTTAAACAACGTCGCGCAGTTGTGCAACGTTAGCGAGCACGTGTTGCTCGACAACTCTAAAAATGTAGCCTAATGAAATGAATCATGAAAAGTCTATTAATACTCTTTGATTTTCATTGCGTAGTGTTGAGAGAGCCTATATTTAAAAATCGAAAGACTACACTGTTACTCTATTTACAAAGAAGAGACAGCCCTAGCTGAAGATTGAATGTTTGTTCAGAATATACGTGGGTGTGGTGACGTTAAATAGCGTAATGCGCCTTATAACTTATTTTGTTGTCAGTTATGATCGTAGGCAGCCCTGGAATTACTTTCTTGTCCAAATTTGGAATTTGTCATGGATTTTCTTTGGTGGGTTTGAAAAAAGACTTAAGCGTTCTTTTTTTTTGTTTAAGCCTTTTCGACGCATAAAAACATTTAAGCTATGTAAAGCGTTTTAATGGTGTATGTAAAGTCGACCAATCCGCACTGGGCCAGCGTGGTTGACTAAGGCCTAATCACCCTAACATAGGGTAGGCTTGAGCCCCTCGGTGGGGACGTATATGAGCTGTTGTGATGATGTGATGAAAGTGTTTTAGTTTTATCTTTCAGGAGCCTTGATTGTACGTGATAATAAGGTCGAAGATGGCATTGAGTTTTACCAGGATTCTTCTGTAACAGAAGAATTCGCTCTCTTACCTCGTATTATACCACCGCTCGTTTTTTTATATCTAAGAGCCGAGCCTTTAGAGGTATAAATACGTGCACGGCGCGAGTACGCCGCTCTGAACCGTGGACTCCTTATTATACTCGTACGATATGTTTCTCCCTAATTCACGATTTGTTATATCTCTCACTATATGTTCCTGCAAGTCGCGTGCAGGTTGCGTTGCCAGTGACTGTACCCAAGGGGTAATTCGAAACACAACAATATATTTAACATGTTTATTATGACGACTAACTTTGGTAAAATACTACTAGCTAGAAACGAGGGATGACCGAATTAATCAAGCAGAAAAAACTTGTGCACCGACGGAGGAACGAACCCTGGATCTCACACAGTATTTACCGAAGCGGTGCCTCAGTAAACACTGTGCCGTGTCATATTTAATCATAAAAATAAACTGTATAGGTGTTATTTGAAAATTTGTTTCATGAATACTTTTTTAGTTGGGATACGAATAAAAATGTATTGTTCGTTTTGGACCAAAGTGTAGAAGTAGAAAGAAGGGTGAATAAATATGAGACGTGAAAAGGAGACCGGGTGACTGTAATTTAATAAATTAAGTTATAGCAAAAATACGTTAACCATAAAAATGGGGGTATAAACCTTAAAAATAAAGTACTACTATAAAACTTAAAAATAAAGTATGAGAGCTTTTTAGCATAAAATATGCTTAATTAACATATTCAGAGCATATAAATTATAAAAGGGCTGATCGTTATAAATGAAAATCAACTTAGAACCCTAAATTCACAAACAGTGGAAACAAAAGGCTGAAACTGTGCAATCCAAGAAAATCGCTTTGTCCACGAGAGAATAAGGTCGTGGTGCTGGTAAAAAAGTCGTTAAGCAAGTTCAACCAAGTCCTATGCTAATTTGGAATATTCACGCGAATTAATAATTTACATAGACATTTGCATACGCCGCACACACGAGCCACTCAGGGAACACTCGAGTTAACTCTGAGTGCATTCCATGTGGAAAATGACTCAAGGGAACAATTTTAAATTTTATCTCTTAGTTTGCATATCATGTCTGCTTGGATTATAAGTTTAAGTGAATAAAAATGCTTACATTTTTTATATATTATTATGAGAGTTTTATTTGTGTTTTAAGACTATAGCTACTGTCTGCAATTACATGCTCAATAAAAACATTGAAAGAAAAGAATTGAAATATTCTTTATAAAAAGCTACCCAGAGAAGACTCGAGTGTTAACTCTGAGTGCATTACATGTGGAAAATGACTCAAGGGAACAATTTTAAATTTTATCTCCTAGTTTGCATATCATTTCTGCCTGGATTATAAGTTTAAGCAAATAAAAATCTTTACATTTTTGATATATGAGAGTCACTGGACAATTATTTGTGTTTCTACTGACTACTGCAATAACATGTTATAAAACATCATAAGAAAAGAATTGAAACATTCTCGTAGGGAATTATATTTGATAACTACTTATTACGCAACGCAACGCAAAGCTTTTGATATTAATTTAAAGGAATTTTTGGGAGAATTTTTTAGACAATACTGACAATACTGTAAGAAAATACATGGCGTCTTAGTTGAAATAATTAATAAAAAATAATTAAAAGCGAATATTACGGAAAATCTCATCAAAATAATAACTACCTTAAACATGTATTGTTCGCTTTATTTATTAAAAATAATAGGACATGTCTTAACTTAAAATTCACCGAGCGATTTGGTTTCAAGCTTGTATGAATCTCAGCATATTTGATTTTTTTTTAGAAAATTATTAAATCGCAAGTACAAAATAATTAGTTTTTAGATTTTTTTAACAATGTTTTTAATGAAAAACGTTGGAAAATCCTGGAATGATTCTGTGTGATTACCAAACCACAGACTCAAGTGCCTTAGGGCTTGAGCCACAAAACATAGTTAGTCTGTGTTCTAGATTAAGCTGTCTCCCAGTATGCTGAACTAGTTTGAGTTGTTGGGGAATCACTAGATCCGCAGTATTTGCTTAGGTTCCACAAGGTGTTAATTGGACTCCCTTACACCTCAGAAATGAGGGAATTTTTTGTTAATGTCCTCTTAATTGATATTCGGTCACGACGGCCAAACTACAAAGATTACCCTGGCGCTACGCTTGGGCGCAAATACAAAACTTTTGTTTAACAATGTATATGTTACGGTAAGAGTTAATAATCGGTGATTAATAATAATTACCGGTTAAAGTGATTAACCTGAACCAACTCCACCTCAAACACAGTTGCGGAAAGGTTAAGCTATTTTTTTAATGACACACAGAACCGACTTGGGGAACTTGAACACAGTTAGTTAGGGAGAAGCGGAAGGGTTTGTTGGTTATTATTATACACTTTAACTGGTAATTATTAATAATCACCGATTACTTTGACCGTAACAAATACTTACATTGTTAAAATGTGCTTGCACTGTCAGTCCCTTCATTCGTTTTATCTGGCCGACATGACTGAAACGAGGCTAGGCGCAGGAGACAATTTTTTGAAACAAATGAATCGAATTCGCATTCGAAATCGTACGATTCGAATACAAATTTCCAAATTCACAATTTTTGAAATATTCCGTGAACATAGCAACGAGTGGTCAAAAAAAAAATATAGAGGGAGGCAAAAAAGATCGCAAGAATAACGATAGCTATTGAAAGGGAGAAAGCTAATCTAAATCTTTATCAACGCTTAGAACTAGCCACCGATAATGAGATATACAAAATAGCCAAACATAGACATAATGATTGTAAAGATTTAAAAACCACAAAATACATTAAAAACCATGAAGGCACGTTACTTACAAACGATAAGGACATATTTAAGAGATGGTGGGAGTACTATCATAAATGAAGAGTTCCCTTTTTTTTCTCGGGGGAAATGCGTAACCGCACCATACCCGCCGTTGGCTAGACAGCGAGCGTGTGTGGAGCTCTCCCAGCAGAGTGCCAGGCCTACCCACTAAAACCCCCCGGTGTTCTCCCTGCCCTCATGGGTGCGCTAGGTAAGGTCCACACTCCCTATGCAAGCAGAAGTAGAATCATCTCCGACGCAAGGACCTATAAATGAAATAACGGTTACAGAAGTTAAAAGAGCCATATCCAAAATGAAAAACTATAAAGGTGTAGGTCCAGATAACATACCCGCTGAGTTCTGGAAATCTATAAAAGAGGATGGAGAGATATGGCTCTGTGAGCTGTTTAATAACATCCTGAATAGTAAAAAGATGTCAGATACCTGGAGAGATAGCTTACTAGTCCCGTTTTATAAGAACAAAGGAGATGTGCACGAATGCGTAAATTACCGAGGTATAAAACTCGCATCACACACTCTCAAAATCTAGGAACGAGTCCTAAGTGAACACCTTCAAAACCTTATCCGTCTTATTAATAAACGTAGACTAAGGCAGGAGTAACTTTACTCCGAGTATTAAGTCAGTAGTAAACATTTTTTATATTAATAAACACGGAGTAGAGAAGGAGTAAGCTAATCCAACTCTACTCTCGGAGTAAATGTTATACCTGCTAGCTACCTAGTTTAGCCACAGATTAAGGTTGGAGTAGCGTTGTCTTTGCTTAAATCTATATAATTTGTCAACTTCGACACGTATCTTGTCATTAGATGGCGACCGTTTTATTTTTCACAGTCGAATTGAGCGAATTTGTGTTTATTGTTGGTGTGGTTAATTTTGTATTGTATTAAAATGGAAAGTGACTATTATTTAGATGAATTGATGTTGATCGACGAAATCGAAGAAATTAAAAATAGCGTCATGTTTTTGCAATATTGCGATCACAAATCGCGAACGAAATAACCTTGAAAGACAATCTCAAACTGAAAAAGGTGAAAAAAAACAGAAAAAACTGTCATCCCATGTATTTCTGTCTGTCACACGATGCTCAAATCGTTCACCGACTCATTCTTTTTACTTTTAAATTGCAAGAGTTGCCATAACATACGCGTTAATCCGAGAGTAAGGAAGGCTTTGTTATTCTAAGCTTCCTCCGTGTTTATTAATAATGTTATAAACACAAAGCTACTCCTAGCTTAAACTGGTAGTAACTACTCCGAGAGTACATTCGGATTAAGGAGGGAATAGGCGATTTTTATTAATAAGGCTGTATGAATCTAACAGAAAATCAGTTCGGTTTTACTTCCGCAAAGGGAACAATGGATGCCATCCATGCTATCAGACTGGTAATAGAAAAAGCTCGCGAAAACAAATAAAATCTGTGGATGGTTTTTATAGATCTTGAAAAAGCCTTCGATCGTGTGCCGAGATCCATAATATGGCAAGCCTAAGCCTAAGCCTAAGAGCTCAAAATGTTCCTGAAGTTTATGTAAAACTCATTATGGACATGTACCATAATGTGCAAACCAGTGTTAGAAGTCCAGCCGGTATGTCAGAGAGCTTCCATAACAAAGTAGGAGTTCATCAAGATAGAGCATTATTAGTCCCTTGCTATTTAATATCACCATGAACTACTTAACCGAGAAAATCCAGAAACCCACATCATGGAATTTATTATAAGCGGATGACGTTGCTCTCATCTCAAATAATATACAACTCGTGCGGTTAAAGAATGGGATTAGAAATGGCGGTGCATGTATTTACTTCTCGCTCGCTCAGTATTTCCGTCTATACTCACACTCGTGGGTAGCTGACGGTACCGGCTCGATGAGCCGCCATTTCTAATCTCATTCTTTAACCGCACGGGTTGAACAAGAAATACAAGAAAACTTGGAGCAATGGAGGAAATCTCTTGAATCAAACGGATTACGCATAAGCAGAACCAAGACAGAGTACATGGTGTGCAACTTCAATCCCGACGAACCTATTTTACCAAGTATGGACGTCAAATTGGATGGTGTCGCCCTACCTAGGGCACACCAGTTTAAATACCTAGGATCAGTAATTACAGAAGATGGATCAATAACAGCCGACATTATACACAGAACGGTGTCTGGGTGGAATAAGTGGCGGACGCTAACAGGAGTTCTCTGCGATACCAAAATGCCAATAAGAACGAAAGGCAAGGTCTACAAAACAGCTAGACCTGCTCTACTATATGGCGGCGAAACGTGGGCCCCAAAGAAAATCCATGAAGAAAAACTTCATACCACTGAAATGCGCATGTTACGCTGGGCAGGTGGAGTAACTCTCTAAGACAAAGTGCGTAACGACCACGTAAGGGGGAGTTTCAAAGTAACGCCTGGCGAGAAGATAACAGAGTCCAGGCTAAGGTGGTACGGACATGTTGTGTGCAAACCCGATGACCACGTGGTGAAAAAGTGCCTTTCCATGGCTACAAAAAAGAGAGGGAGAGGTAGACCACAAACTATCTGGATGACAAATGTCCGGAAAGACATGCTAAAGCTTGGTCTGAAGGATGACGATGAATTGAACCAGCGAAATGAATGGCGCCGAATGATTAAGAAAGCCGACCCCGCGTAACGGGTAGAGGCGAGGCCGAAGAAGATAGCAACGAGTGGTCCTACCTACTCACTTGTTTTCATATGGTTTCTACTAGTAGAATATACGTAGTAAAATACACTGACCTTCAAAAGTAAGTAAGCTACACTTTTAAAATTAAACTTTTCTCTAAACTACAAAAAATAAAGGATTCAAACAAAAAACATTTTCAGCTTATTTTGTCAGGTTTCTCGGAAGTTATTTTATTTATTTATTTATTTATTCATCATGTACGTTTGTGTACAAAGGCGGACTTAATGCCTGGGGCATTATCTGCCAGTCAACCTTTGGGCGATGCAGAGAATTCAGAGGTAGATGTACCGATTCCAAAAGAAGCGAGCAACATCATCTTAATTAATACCTATAATAACATAAATGTATACCTATCAACATATAAATAAATATTGTTTCATATACACGGTTATTTTTTTATCACCCTGGAAAATTTTAGGGACGCTTCAGGACACATCCAATATTATATAAAAAATAAAAAAAATGAAATAAAAAAATTAAAAAAAATATAAAAAAAAATAAAAAAATCTCTAAAAATGCTGCTCTCAACTAGTGCAGCATTTTTTGTATTTTTTAAAAAAATAATATAAAATTAAGGAGGGGGGTTATTTTTTTATTTATATTTAAATCATTCTAATACCATGTCGTGAAGCGTCCCTTAAATTTTCCAGGGTGATAAAAAAATAACCGTGTATATAGTTATATGGACATACATACATAAATATATAATTATGCACTATATGAAAATCTTAATATTGTTCGGAAAAAAAATAAAAGAAAAAAATAATAATTAAGAGCATACTTACACTACCTAAATTACCTAGAACAGCTTATGTCTCAGCCATCCGATGATGTTTTTCCTGCAAAACTTTTCGCAATCTATTTTTAAAAGTAGATTTGCTAGACGAATTCCTGACGTCCAGTGGGAGAGCGTTCCATAAAAGGATGGATTGAACTAAAGAAGAGGAGTGTATGATCCTCGACTGGTGAGAAGGACATTTGAGAAGGCCATTATAGACTGAACGAAGGGATCTATCATGAGAGGTACTAAAATACTGAAAATGATCTCTAAGATAACTAGGGGTGTTAGGGCCATTAATCAGTGAATACAGGGTTGTTAAAGTCCTCATATTTCTACGCTCACGTATGGGTAACCATTTCAAAAGCAACCGGTGAGCGGAGACATGATCATACTTTCTTAAATTAAAGACGAATCGAATGCAGTTATTCAGAAGACGGTCTAATTTGTTGAGTAGATCTGCATTCAGGTCGAGATAGCACACATCACCATAGTCGATAATAGGAAAGATTAAGGTCTGTACCAGCATTTTTTTGGTTTCAGCAGGCAAAAAGTTCTTTAGACGATATAGAGACCGTAATACTCCAGTCACTTTCTGACATATACTTGCAATCTGGGGTTGCCAATTAAGACTCGAGTCCAAGTAAAGACCCAAATCCTTTACACTGTTGCTCAATGGAATTGCCTTACCATCAAACTTAACAGAGCGCAAACTATCAGAGGCAATCCTTGACAAGATCCTAGAGCTACCAACTATGATGGCTTGGCATTTAGATGGATTAATACAGACCCCAAATTGTTCAGACCAACTTCTAATGGTTTCAAGATCGATATTGATTGCGTCAATCGCATTATTAATGCTATTCACGTCCGCCTGGGCGTAAAGTTGCAAATCATCGGCATACAAGTGATACGCACATCGAAGATGGTGAGTGATGAAGTTTATAAAAACTGAAAATAGAAGAGGGGATAAAATGCCACCTTGAGGAACGCCAGTTACAAGGTTTCGCCAGGAAGAGAATGATTCATCCCAGATAACCGACTGTTGGCGTCCCTGAAGATACGATGAGAACCACTCCAACACCACACGAGAGACCCTGAAATGAGCGAGTATGGATAAAAGAATTTCATGGTTAACGGTATTGAAAGCGTTTGAGAAGTCGACTAGAACCAGCACAGTGACTTTTCGATCCCCAATACCAGCTTTAATATCATTGGTCACTTTAAGCAGAGCAGTGGTAGTACTATGTCCGGGTCTAAAACCAGACTGAAAAGGACTAAGAAGGGAGTTTTCGTGAATGAAAGAGGAAAATTGTTTGTGGACGCACGTCTCAAGCACTTTGGATAAGAAAGGAAGTATGGAAATCGGACGGAATTGAGTAGGGAGAGTTGGATTAGGGACTTTAGGTAGTGGACGCACATATGCTTTCCGCCAAAGAGAGGGAAATGTACCAGCCTCAAGGGAAAAATTTATGATGTGTGAGATTGCAGGAAGGATATGATCAATGATAGGGACTAGCATCTGGCGGTTGATATTATCACATCCCATCGCATTAGACCTAATTGAAAGGAATATTTTTTTAAGTTCATTACAGGTCACTGGCAAAAAAGCAAAAGAGGTAACATCAGAACTAGGAAGCTTAGCAATGTAAGCGAGTGTATTAGTGATAATAGGACGATTAAGACCAGGTTTAATGGAGAAATGATCATTAAGATCATCTAAAGAAATATTGCTCGGGAGGTCAGAGTGGTGTGCCTTGCCTATTCCAAGAGTACCAAGGAACTTCCAGATACTAGCAGAAGAAGAAGAAGAGATATTGTTAAGTATATGGCGGCGTTTAGCATTACGTATCAACTGGTTACACCGATTCCTCGCAACTTTGTACGCGTTCCACCTTTCGTCACTACGCTCCCTCCTGAAAGTCCGCAATGCTCTGTCACGCCTTCTCATCGCTCTACGGATATCTTCTGATATCCAGGGTGCAGGCCGGTGTTTCAGTTTTATTTTCCTAATGGGAGCATGAATGTCATAAACTTGAGTAATTGTGTCGTTAAAAGCTTGCAATTTATCATCGACAGTACGTGCTTGAAACACTGGCTGCCAGTTAATCTCCGATACATCAGATTGAAACCTAGCAACGTCAATTCGAGAGAAGTTTCTCCTGTACAGGACCTTAGGGACAGGTTTGGAAGGTTTAAGAATATAGGAGAGGAAAATAAGGTCATGATGGGAGAAACCGGGAGCAGGATGTTGACCATGAGAGGATACACGGGAAAGGTTTGAGACAACAATTAAATCAAGCCAGGAATCATTACCGCCGATGTTGAAATGTGTTGCTTGAAGGGGTAAAATATGTAAACAGGCTGATTCAATAATTTGCAATAATTTGCGAGGACGAGCAGATTGTGGGAAAAGGATATTGGTGTTAAAATCTCCCATGATGATATGGTGTGCATAGTCAGACCCTAAAGACTCTAAGACTGATTCAAGGTCAGTGAAGTAATCTATAGCGGGGGGACAGTAGACGACACCAAGCACTATTTTAGCAGCACCCACACCAACCTCTAAGAACAGAAACTCAACAGAGCCGGTATAATGAGGGTCCGAGGTAGCAATAATTTTATAAGGAAAGATGGAACGCAGATAAATTGCTACTCCTCCCCCACCCTTCCCGATGCGATCATTTCTGATGAGAGTGAAGCCTGGGAGTGGGTACATAGTTGAATGAAGATGTGGTTTCAGACAGGTCTCGGAGACTAAGATAGCGTGGACGCCGCAACAATGAAATGCATCATAGAGCTCACCATAGTGGCTGGGAATACTTTGTGCATTGATGTGGCATACGTTTATTAAGCGATTAGGCTGATGGTTAAATTTGTTGGTCAGAAAGTCTTTTAGATTATCGGCAACTGAGCAAAAACTGTCCTCATCAGATGAAGCAATAGATTCTTCGGCAGAATAATAAATGTCATCTAAGTGCATAATATGAATAAAATTAGATATATAATATATAAATTAATAAGAAAATTGTAAAATATATTATTAAAATTCAATTAATAAATAGTACAGAGCCTGAGTGGATCTCTGCACCACCCACCAGTTTTAAAAATCATTAAAAAGAAAACTAGTAACAGTTTAAATTACTTAATACTAACCAATATAATATGAGCAAGAACTTAACTAAAAAAAAACAACAATTTACCTTATGGCTATGACGCATTAACCTCCTCTGCCATTCCTATTTAATCGATACAAATATAGCAAGAAACAATTCCAAAAACGAAGAAAAATAATAATAATTATAATGAATATAATATAAGCAGGAATATGAACACGAAAAAAAACAAGAGACCAAGCACAATACATTCAACATTAGTAGTGGCAGTGAGGAATTCACCCATTCGGAAGAAAATGAGCGCATAGGTAATCCATCCATTCATCACAGGTACACGGAAAGATGCGTTTCAGACAAGCACCACCGCTTTGTTTGTGCTAACACCCGATGTTAGCCTCGTATTTTTTTTTTTTTTTTTTACCACGGTACCTGTTACAATCGAAACAAAAGGAACTTGTTTATGTACATATGAAATCCTCTTTATATAACAATGTTTCCAAATATCAAATTTCAAAACTGTAAGAAAGAAGCATATTAAGTATAACAGAGGACCCATCTATTTGATGCCAACTCCCCACGGCAAAAATGTGTAAGTGGAACATAAAAAATCAGCACGGAAAGTTAACACCAAAAACTAATGAAACGCGTTGATGCTAAAAATGTTGCAAATCCGTGCTTATCTGAAACGCGCCCGCACCTCGTAGCATCTAAGATTAGTCTGTGAACAACTGAACATAGACGCTAGTCTGTGAATAATTTTGACAAGTTACAAGTTTTGATAATTGGAATCCGGAAATAAATAATTGTAAACATACCTACGAAGTAGAATGTACCCTAAGAAGTAAACAACTCTAATTTATGGCCTACAACAACAACATTCTCAAATATAACATTTTTGAATAAGAAATGCAACATTATTATATAAGTTCAATAACAACATTAAAAAGTTCAACTCATACAAAGCACAGCAACAAAAAACCAAGACAGACAAGCAAATTCCAAGAAATAATCACTAAGGCAAAGCACTCCATCTATAGAACTCGAAAATGAAGTGTAATAGTAAATTACAAAATAAAATAAGCTATAAAACAGATACAAAAATGAGGTTACTAAATACTTCATCAATAATATACTCCCGGGACTTCAAGATTTTTTTGGATATTCTGACAGCAAAGAAGTCAAACGGTCCATTGAAAGTACCTTATGCCGTTTACCATCTGGAGTCTTTATATACATGTTTCCATCTATGGTCCAGCAGGAGCGCATACCAAAATAATGACGAGCTTTACTGAAAACAGTTTGTCTGGCCTTGGTGAGGAATTCCTTCACTGAAACATTGGAGCCCTTGAGTCGAGTCTTCGCATTCCAGACCAGTAGTCTAGTTTCCACGTCAGAAAACCAAACTATGATGGGGCGATGATGGTCTTTATTATGGGACCCCAATCTGTGGCAAGACTTTAAAGAAGTGACAGTAAAATCTCCAAGGCCCATAGTTGAGTGTATGATATTAACAATAGACTTACAGCAGTCCTCCTTGTCGTCTTCAGGGATTTCAAGGAAAACCAACGCCCTTTGCCTATGTCTTGTCTCATAAGTGTCCAACTGACTTAAGCAATCGGAGATTTGAGTCCGCAGCAGGTTAAACATGGAGAAAGTGAGCTCTCTGAATGTGCGGAATTCTTCAGCGACCTTAGAGACTGTGTCTTTTTGAGATGCCAAGTTCAGTTGATCTTGAAATTCTTGCATCTTCTTAGTAAGATTATTAGATTAAGATATAAATTATTGTGTAATTAAATTAAATATGATTAAGAGAACCAAAAATACGTCTTCACTTTTTTACACCTACCGCCAAAAAAAAAAGAAGTTATAGTTTTTATAAGTACATTAGTCTTTTTAATACTTTTTATTTTGAAAATATATTTTGCGTACTTTAAAAGTTATTGCAATTTTAAAAGTGTGGTACTTACTTTTGAAGGTCAGTGTATATTATACCTTCCGTTTTACGTGCGATTAATCGCCGGTTCTCAAATAAATGAGCTATTGCGTGCCGGTTCTTGTTTATTCTGCGTGAAACGGATTCTAATATAGAATTTGTTTTTAATGACAACACTGAATTCGGGTGATTCGAAAACCATTAAAACTGGGAAAAGTAGAAAATAATTTCGCACATGATTTGTATTCGTGTTCGACTTCAAGATTCACTTGTCATGATTCAAAAATGCGTCTCCAGGAGCCACTGCTTAACATCTTCCGAAACACGGAGGAGCTCGAAACGTTTCACATTTTGGGGTCACCCATCATAGATAACGGTCAACGTTGCTTAACCTTTGCAATTGTTAGCACGTCAATGCGCTAAGTACCAAGCTCCTTATGATTATATACTTCCCCAATCAGGCTGTGACTTAAGCCTCTTATAGCCTTCGAACAAACTCGAGCGTGCCTTCAGTCACTCACTTTATTGAAAGCTTGTGTTACAGGCCATTATATATTTGCGGAGGCATCATCACATCAAGGTTTTATTGCGCACTAAACTTTCCATTACGGTTCGCCAATTTTACTGACGGTCAACCTTTTTTATCGCCCGCCCTCCGAAGCTTTTGTGTTTCAATCTTACCATACAAAAATCGGGTATTTCTCATGTCCTATCATTTTTAGTCGGTTTGTCAAGTGTGGTTTAGTATATTGAGTATATAATTATTAGATCCTCAAGAAATATCCTTTCGTGGATTTGTTTAATTTTTTGATGCCATATTTACAGTTTTTAACTGTTTACATATTATATGATTTTTATCTATCTGTGTAACCTTGATCTGCCTTTATTTCCGAACTAGCTGTTCGTCAGCGTGGAATAGTAACGGCTGGACCGATCTTGATAAAACTAACTAGAATTGGTAGCCTATGTTATACCTTATATAATTAGCTATCTATTAGTGAAAGTCCCGTCAAAATCGGTCCAGCCGTTCCGGTGATTAGCGGGAACAAACAGACAGACAGACAGACAAAAAAAAAATTGTGTTTTTGTTATTGGTACTCGATATACATTCATAACCATTTAGTAAAAACTTGTTATTTTAACATTACAAACAGACACTTCAATTTTATTTATTTGTATAGATGTATAGGTGTTAATTTTAATACCGAGAGCTGAATTTTCAATCGTGCAATAACTGCCTGCCCTGCCGCCTTGCAGTGCCGCTGTGCTGCGTAACCTCACTGCCTGAGTTAGTTTGTCACGTAGCAGGAAGGCTACACACAAAAAAGGGAGGAAGCTAAGAGAAAGACAAGTTTATAAAGTTAACATGGTATATTTACAAAATCTGCAAAGAGGTGGGACATTAAGAAGGGTTAATTCCTTATGTCCCTTTTTTCCCCTTTTTTGTGTGTAGCCCTCCTGCTACGTGACACCATCCTGCCCTTGGTATATAAGATTTGAGTTAAATGAAAACTATGTGTTAATATTGCAATAGGTTATTATTGTTTTTATCCAAAGAATTATTTGGTTTTCTTTACATAATTTCAAATTTTACCCTATTTTCGACACAGTAGCAAGAAAATATATTACATTTATTTATTTATAAAAGTACATGTTAAATACAATTTTGCAAGTAAAGTTAAAAGATGCACATAAACCATATATATAGTTTTAGCGCGCATCCAATCAATATGACTCGTCATCTAAACATTGAACGGTTATCCTACCTACCGGTTTAATTATTTATGGACGAACTATCAAACTTCAGACATTTTTTGTCTGCGATGGTCCAAAAACAAAACGAAATATCAATAGAAAATATATCCTTCGGCTAATAATCGTGTATAACGAAAATTATCCGAAAGATAGAAACAAGAACAATAACAAAAAAAATGTATCTATATAATATATTACCACCACCTCCATTTCATGGGTTACTCACAAGTGTGTTCAAATTTTTTGATAACACTGTCAAACACTACGTACATCGGTGACAATAAAAATTTGGGAGGTAAGCGCACATTGAGTTGTCTTATACAGGCTGTGGTGATTTATTTATATGTAAAAAAAATAAAAAATTGTCTCCACATTTATTAATTCTTGATGTTTATGATTTTGATTTATTTTGTTAAAAGATTGCTAATATAGAATCTTTTTAATTTATATTTAAGATTTTTTGAGTTTATTTCGTCTTTTAGTTTTTGCGGCAGTTCATTTAATAAATTAGGTATCATGTACTCAAGTGTCCGTTTGCCATAGAGATTTTTTAAACAATGGTAGTTTCAGACGTTTTTGCGCCACGTTGCGTGTATATTTAGAGTGACTTATTGGAAATTGAAGGTTAGTATTAAAGTATTCTTCCTTAAGTAATGTGTATTTTATTTTATCTTGTATGGGCATAATATTACAATAAGAAAAAAGATTATGATAACATATGTCACACGACCCTAATAAATTATTGAAAAAAGCATAATATTTTTTCAAAGTGATCCAAGGGCATTCATTTTCTTCAGAATTTATGTCTCGCTTACCAAGCTCCCCGACGACTCGTCGAATTAATAATTCATGAACGGAATCAGATCTATTTGCGATGTGACGAGAGAATTCCGATGCAGTGTTACGACGACGACGGTCTAATCATCACAATCAAACGAAATGATATCAAATTTGTCGTCAATTATCTTTTTAAACGTTCATTGAACCAAAATATTAAAAGCCTGTAAAGCTTTTGGTTACCGCAAGCTTACCATAGAATGAAGTTTATTCCGCTGCAAAATATTTCGTTTCTTTTTATTATATTATTTGTACCTCTAAGTCTAACATAATAAAAATATTTTAGTAGCCGCTGAATTGTACAGTGAGCAAAAAAAGTTGTCTACTAAGGTT
Organism: Schoenobius gigantellus; assembly: GCA_963935595.1. Classification (NCBI taxonomy): domain Eukaryota; kingdom Metazoa; phylum Arthropoda; class Insecta; order Lepidoptera; family Crambidae; genus Schoenobius; species Schoenobius gigantellus. Next base: position 20,831,275 of record OZ012543.1, read on the forward strand.
GATATTCAGTTTCATGTCATAAAACAACACAGTTGAAATAAATTTAATTAAATCTTTAGCAATAATATATTTAATAAATAAAAGCTACCAGGGCAACCTTAACAATATTATTCTGTTTATACGCAAAGTTTTGTGAAAACCGATTCATCACTTTCGTGGGCGACCGTACATAGTTAACTGGTATTGATTTACTTTATGATAAATTAATATTAGACTGGTAATAGATTTTAAATAAAACTAAATGATAACTATTTAGTTTTATTCCATCCATTTTCGCAATCAATAAGCTCATTACGATATTTATCTACATGGCTAGATGGAAGTAAAAGATAACCACAGTGTTACAATCTTTAGTATAACGCTTTGCTGGTAAAATTAGATCCACGTGGCTCTCCTCAATTAAGTTTACTAAATTAAAAAAAAATAGTATAGAAAAACTTTTACAAATGATAAGTTTGGCTCATCTTGATATCGCATGCACGAGGATCATGGTGTTTATTTATCAATTGCTTTCGTGATGACGGTTGATCCTAAATATCAGGCAATGTACAGAAGGATTCAATAGGAATGGGGTATATTTATATTAATATAATATCACATTAATTGTTACAATTAGATCATTTATTTTCATTTTTTTTTGAGCACTCATTGGCATTGTGTATAATAGTATATCACATCGTTTAAATGACCGAGCGATTGATCCGAATTTGTCCAAACAGTTCAATTATCAATTTACTGGAAGAATAAAATGAAATAAAGGCACTTTTTCCCTTTATTGAAAACCCCTTTACATATGAATTAGATACAATGAAAACAATATCAACATTGAGACGACCAAGAGTCATAATAAACATGTTAGTTCATGATGTAATAAAGTTCCAAGCCTTTTCTGCGATTTATTCGAGTAATTCATCTTCGTTGATACGAAACTTGCACCTCGGTGAGCAAGCCCAACAATAGAGATAAGGGGGCAGCCAGCTATCCATGTAATTGGCACAACAGTATACTTTGGCTGGTGGCCAGAGTTCGATTCGTCCGAATCTTGATTCTTGGACGCAGGCTATTAAAGGAAATACAACTTACTATACTCTAGATATAATTGCTTAATGAATTGTAATGGATGTGGAAATGGTACTTGGAAACGAGGCTCAAACATCAGAATAAACGGTGGATTTCCAAACTTTTTGGATATGAGATTTTGGACTAGTTTGACAATGTTGACATTGCGGAGCACGCTTCCAATCAACGGATTCATTGTATTCTGACGTTTCTTTGGAGCACCGCAGGTCAGCGTGATGGGTGGCACAAATCCCTTTATATGGGCCCTATATCCAGCAGTGGGCAGTGTCTGAGATGTTGTCGTCTGCTAAGATCATATTATACACATTTCTCTTTATCTATAGGAGCGTCGGTGGCGCCGTGGACTCGGTATTCGCATTCCAATCGGGAGGTCCGGAGTTCGAGACCGCCATGTACCCATGTTATTTTCGTTTTTCAAATTTCATATGGTCATTTGTCTGACGCTCCTACGGTGAACGAAAATATCGTGAGGCAACCTGCATACACCTGCGAAGAAATTTAATGGTGTATGGGAAGTCGACCAATCCGCACTGGGCCAGCGTGGTTGACTAAGGCCTAATCACCCTAACATAGGGTAGGCTCGAGCCCCTCGGTGGGGACGTATATAAGCTGTGATGATGATCATTATCTAATGAGATTCTTTGTGTTTAGGCGTGTTTCAGTTCTTTCATTGGTTTTCTGTGTTATTTGTTAAGACCTTGGCGTTAAGACACCTTTTGGATATTATTCGAACATTATACTATATCTAATGTAATTTCACAAACTTCCACATGGTATATCGCTAATAATAATATAATATACAACACGATATGCTATTAAATTTATGTAAAACGCTTGGCTTTACGTTATTATTGTAGCTACTTCCTTTGTAGGAAAAATAAATAATTTGAAACATTGAGAACTCGGTGCAAAGAATTTTAATCATGGCTTAGGAAGTTATCTAATTATGAGCATTCGGCTCTTGACCGTTTGATGTTTGCCTCTTCACCGTCAGACAGTCGCTGCTTTGTCTCAAATTTATCTTTGCAAGATTACTAGGAAATTGTTTGTTGGTGACGTAAATATTTGATTGTAAATGAAAATGCTCGAAGATGTTTGACTTTGCATTATTATGTTTAGCTTTTGGACTAATTATTGTATGAACTATATTGTCATCGTGTCATCGATAGGCATATGTAACATCTCGCAGAACTTTTTTTCCTGTCCTCTCTATAAAAAAGTACAGTGTTATTCCACGATTTTCTACCACAGGCGGGTTATATTAGTCTTCAAGCTCATAATATATACTTATACTCATAAATGCGTATCGTTCGCAGTTATAAAAGGAAAACACGTAATTTGCCAACGAGGGAGAAAATCTTCAGAGGAATTATTTGCACAAACAATATTTTATCCGCGTCGTGTGATTAATGGTGAGGCTGATAATGCTGACTTTGAATATTTTTATAATTGGATAGAATCAGTTAAGATTTTTCCGGTACAACAATTAAATTCAGAAATATAATTAAATGTTGTTCAGAGTAAACTATTCAATCAATCAAGAAAACATTTACCGTGGTGTTATTATGATATTGTATGAATAGATTGTAAAAACATTTTCATTCAGGGTGTTACAAGTAAGTACCGAATTTTTATACAATAATTGTAAAAGTCCCATAGATTAGCCACAACGAGATTTTTATTCCAAATAAAAGAGCAATATTTCGCTTTATATGGCTGCTGGTTAACTTTTACCGCAAGAGAGAAGTTTGAATGTAATACGAACTTTAACTGGGCCGGTTCAGTCGTCTAACATTTTAACTGTCATAATTTTTAGTGAGTTGCGTATATGTCTGTTGTTGTGCCGTATAGGAAGTTGTTGGTATGTTGCATAACTTTGTTTAATTGTAAATAAACTTTCTATTGTATATAATGTGTTAGGAATTCTATAACACTACACGCAATAAGACGATTTAAGCAAAATCATTATTAAACTTAACCCGGCGTCAGTGTGGTAGAGAAATAGAACGAGGACTGTAAGGTGGGTCAATATGACCCGGATATTGACTCACGTCTAGTTTTTACTGCTTAAATAAAAATTAAGAAAATGTCTTCTAAACAAGACAGTCAATTATTATCTTTTACGGTTTTAGAGAAAAACAATGAAAATTCAAGTAGTATTAGGTAATAATTTTTCATTTATGAAATTACTATCAAATCAATCACAAAAATATCAACTTCTGAATTAGTTTGAAATAATACTGATGTAGTTTGAAATAATAGCACGCACTGATAGTAATTAATTCTAAGAAATAACTTTAATTTGACGTAAAGTTTCTAAAGAATTCATTAATATAAGCACTTAAAATTTAGGAGTAATGTCGGCATACGAAATTGTGGCATATTTGAGTGGTACTGGCATTTTCTTGGTACTTTCTTGACACTTTGACTGCAGAATATCATAAATCTGATGTCTGAAGGTTCCAGAAAAAATCATTTACAAAAGAATTACAACATAACAAACAAAGCAAAATAATACTTGATCGCCAAAAAAAACCGGATAAAAATAGAAGCAATGAAATACCTTGAATATTGTCTTCAAAAGGAACGAAAATGTCTTGACGTGACACGGGGGTAAACTGCCGTAAAACTTAACATCAAATAGATCAAAGTTACAACGGCCTTGGCTTAAGCTTCGAAGCTTTGGCATTCACATTTTTTTCTTTGCGGTTAAAATAATACGATTAAAGTAATCCCAGGGACGTTTGGTTTAGAGAGGTGGTCATTAAAATAGAATTATAAGTTCGATAAGTACCTACTAATGAAGACTTTAACCACTGGATAACACAGTTAACGAAAATAAGTACTTTTGGGTTTCGATACTTTATGGATCTGATAATGATTACCACGTTTTTTTAGGCAATGCTATGTTTGCTCTGCTATACTTTCAATACATATGTAACGCAGAATAAGGTTACTTACGAGTATACTTCAATGGAGGAATTGGAATAAACGCAAAAACAGGTGTTAATGATTGTTATTGTTTTATTTGTGACAAATTCCTCGCTTCAAGATAAACCTTTATTTTACCTCCTGGCTATAGAATAACTATCACTAATCTTTTTCGTTGTGGATATACTCATAAATATAAATTTAAATTAAATAAGAAACCTGCTGAGCATATAACAATAATATGTCGTAGTTAAATGCCTTTTGCACATTTTTAAGTTAAATTTTAATCAGTAATATAAATATAATAATGCACATTTAGTAAGAAGGAATACTTCGCGTTTAATAAGTTGGAATTTATAATTTGCATAAAAGAATCCAAACCTAACTTTTAGAGTCAAGAAAATAACTAACTTTAGAGTGGTCAACTGCTTCATTAATTAAATAATTTAATAATGTTCACGAGGACAGTTCGACAGTTTTCTTGGAATTTAAGCCCAACTGTTGACTTGATAATGATAAACATAACATAGTCTCCTTCAATTTAGTCCCCACTAAGTTACATTTACCGTAAGAGCTCACTAGCGAAGTATATATTAGTAACGTTTTAGGGGTAGCGTGCTCCAAAGCTCTTTAATTCCGTTTTACTGGTGAGCGTAAAACAAGGTATGATAGAAGTGTTTGGCCCAAATAATGGGAAGAGGTGAAGAAAAAGCTACTGTTTCTTTATAAAAGTACATGTTAAATACAATTTTGCAAGTAAAGTTAAAAGATGCACATAAACCATATATATAGTTTTAGCGCGCATCCAATCAATATGACTCGTCATCTAAACATTGAACGGTTATCCTACCTACCGGTTTAATTATTTATGGACGAACTATCAAACTTCAGACATTTTTTGTCTGCGATGGTCCAAAAACAAAACGAAATATCAATAGAAAATATATCCTTCGGCTAATAATCGTGTATAACGAAAATTATCCGAAAGATAGAAACAAGAACAATAACAAAAAAAATGTATCTATATAATATATTACCACCACCTCCATTTCATGGGTTACTCACAAGTGTGTTCAAATTTTTTGATAACACTGTCAAACACTACGTACATCGGTGACAATAAAAATTTGGGAGGTAAGCGCACATTGAGTTGTCTTATACAGGCTGTGGTGATTTATTTATATGTAAAAAAAATAAAAAATTGTCTCCACATTTATTAATTCTTGATGTTTATGATTTTGATTTATTTTGTTAAAAGATTGCTAATATAGAATCTTTTTAATTTATATTTAAGATTTTTTGAGTTTATTTCGTCTTTTAGTTTTTGCGGCAGTTCATTTAATAAATTAGGTATCATGTACTCAAGTGTCCGTTTGCCATAGAGATTTTTTAAACAATGGTAGTTTCAGACGTTTTTGCGCCACGTTGCGTGTATATTTAGAGTGACTTATTGGAAATTGAAGGTTAGTATTAAAGTATTCTTCCTTAAGTAATGTGTATTTTATTTTATCTTGTATGGGCATAATATTACAATAAGAAAAAAGATTATGATAACATATGTCACACGACCCTAATAAATTATTGAAAAAAGCATAATATTTTTTCAAAGTGATCCAAGGGCATTCATTTTCTTCAGAATTTATGTCTCGCTTACCAAGCTCCCCGACGACTCGTCGAATTAATAATTCATGAACGGAATCAGATCTATTTGCGATGTGACGAGAGAATTCCGATGCAGTGTTACGACGACGACGGTCTAATCATCACAATCAAACGAAATGATATCAAATTTGTCGTCAATTATCTTTTTAAACGTTCATTGAACCAAAATATTAAAAGCCTGTAAAGCTTTTGGTTACCGCAAGCTTACCATAGAATGAAGTTTATTCCGCTGCAAAATATTTCGTTTCTTTTTATTATATTATTTGTACCTCTAAGTCTAACATAATAAAAATATTTTAGTAGCCGCTGAATTGTACAGTGAGCAAAAAAAGTTGTCTACTAAGGTTGATATTCAGTTTCATGTCATAAAACAACACAGTTGAAATAAATTTAATTAAATCTTTAGCAATAATATATTTAATAAATAAAAGCTACCAGGGCAACCTTAACAATATTATTCTGTTTATACGCAAAGTTTTGTGAAAACCGATTCATCACTTTCTTGGGCGACCGTACATAGTTAACTGGTATTGATTTACTTTATGATAAATTAATATTAGACTGGTAATAGATTTTAAATAAAACTAAATGATAACTATTTAGTTTTATTCCATCCATTTTCGCAATCAATAAGCTCATTACGATATTTATCTACATGGCTAGATGGAAGTAAAAGATAACCACAGTGTTACAATCTTTAGTATAACGCTTTGCTGGTAAAATTAGATCCACGTGGCTCTCCTCAATTAAGTTTACTAAATTAAAAAAAAATAGTATAGAAAAACTTTTACAAATGATAAGTTTGGCTCATCTTGATATCGCATGCACGAGGATCATGGTGTTTATTTATCAATTGCTTTCGTGATGACGGTTGATCCTAAATATCAGGCAATGTACAGAAGGATTCAATAGGAATGGGGTATATTTATATTAATATAATATCACATTAATTGTTACAATTAGATCATTTATTTTCATTTTTTTTTTGAGCACTCATTGGCATTGTGTATAATAGTATATCACATCGTTTAAATGACCGAGCGATTGATCCGAATTTGTCCAAACAGTTCAATTATCAATTTACTGGAAGAATAAAATGAAATAAAGGCACTTTTTCCCTTTATTGAAAACCCCTTTACATATGAATTAGATACAATGAAAACAATATCAACATTGAGACGACCAAGAGTCATAATAAACATGTTAGTTCATGATGTAATAAAGTTCCAAGCCTTTTCTGCGATTTATTCGAGTAATTCATCTTCGTTGATACGAAACTTGCACCTCGGTGAGCAAGCCCAACAATAGAGATAAGGGGGCAGCCAGCTATCCATGTAATTGGCACAACAGTATACTTTGGCTGGTGGCCAGAGTTCGATTCGTCCGAATCTTGATTCTTGGACGCAGGCTATTAAAGGAAATACAACTTACTATACTCTAGATATAATTGCTTAATGAATTGTAATGGATGTGGAAATGGTACTTGGAAACGAGGCTCAAACATCAGAATAAACGGTGGATTTCCAAACTTTTTGGATATGAGATTTTGGACTAGTTTGACAATGTTGACATTGCGGAGCACGCTTCCAATCAACGGATTCATTGTATTCTGACGTTTCTTTGGAGCACCGCAGGTCAGCGTGATGGGTGGCACAAATCCCTTTATATGGGCCCTATATCCAGCAGTGGGCAGTGTCTGAGATGTTGTCGTCTGCTAAGATCATATTATACACATTTCTCTTTATCTATAGGAGCGTCGGTGGCGCCGTGGACTCGGTATTCGCATTCCAATCGGGAGGTCCGGAGTTCGAGACCGCCATGTACCCATGTTATTTTCGTTTTTCAAATTTCATATGGTCATTTGTCTGACGCTCCTACGGTGAACGAAAATATCGTGAGGCAACCTGCATACACCTGCGAAGAAATTTAATGGTGTATGGGAAGTCGACCAATCCGCACTGGGCCAGCGTGGTTGACTAAGGCCTAATCACCCTAACATAGGGTAGGCTCGAGCCCCTCGGTGGGGACGTATATAAGCTGTGATGATGATCATTATCTAATGAGATTCTTTGTGTTTAGGCGTGTTTCAGTTCTTTCATTGGTTTTCTGTGTTATTTGTTAAGACCTTGGCGTTAAGACACCTTTTGGATATTATTCGAACATTATACTATATCTAATGTAATTTCACAAACTTCCACATGGTATATCGCTAATAATAATATAATATACAACACGATATGCTATTAAATTTATGTAAAACGCTTGGCTTTACGTTATTATTGTAGCTACTTCCTTTGTAGGAAAAATAAATAATTTGAAACATTGAGAACTCGGTGCAAAGAATTTTAATCATGGCTTAGGAAGTTATCTAATTATGAGCATTCGGCTCTTGACCGTTTGATGTTTGCCTCTTCACCGTCAGACAGTCGCTGCTTTGTCTCAAATTTATCTTTGCAAGATTACTAGGAAATTGTTTGTTGGTGACGTAAATATTTGATTGTAAATGAAAATGCTCGAAGATGTTTGACTTTGCATTATTATGTTTAGCTTTTGGACTAATTATTGTATGAACTATATTGTCATCGTGTCATCGATAGGCATATGTAACATCTCGCAGAACTTTTTTTCCTGTCCTCTCTATAAAAAAGTACAGTGTTATTCCACGATTTTCTACCACAGGCGGGTTATATTAGTCTTCAAGCTCATAATATATACTTATACTCATAAATGCGTATCGTTCGCAGTTATAAAAGGAAAACACGTAATTTGCCAACGAGGGAGAAAATCTTCAGAGGAATTATTTGCACAAACAATATTTTATCCGCGTCGTGTGATTAATGGTGAGGCTGATAATGCTGACTTTGAATATTTTTATAATTGGATAGAATCAGTTAAGATTTTTCCGGTACAACAATTAAATTCAGAAATATAATTAAATGTTGTTCAGAGTAAACTATTCAATCAATCAAGAAAACATTTACCGTGGTGTTATTATGATATTGTATGAATAGATTGTAAAAACATTTTCATTCAGGGTGTTACAAGTAAGTACCGAATTTTTATACAATAATTGTAAAAGTCCCATAGATTAGCCACAACGAGATTTTTATTCCAAATAAAAGAGCAATATTTCGCTTTATATGGCTGCTGGTTAACTTTTACCGCAAGAGAGAAGTTTGAATGTAATACGAACTTTAACTGGGCCGGTTCAGTCGTCTAACATTTTAACTGTCATAATTTTTAGTGAGTTGCGTATATGTCTGTTGTTGTGCCGTATAGGAAGTTGTTGGTATGTTGCATAACTTTGTTTAATTGTAAATAAACTTTCTATTGTATATAATGTGTTAGGAATTCTATAACACTACACGCAATAAGACGATTTAAGCAAAATCATTATTAAACTTAACCCGGCGTCAGTGTGGTAGAGAAATAGAACGAGGACTGTAAGGTGGGTCAATATGACCCGGATATTGACTCACGTCTAGTTTTTACTGCTTAAATAAAAATTAAGAAAATGTCTTCTAAACAAGACAGTCAATTATTATCTTTTACGGTTTTAGAGAAAAACAATGAAAATTCAAGTAGTATTAGGTAATAATTTTTCATTTATGAAATTACTATCAAATCAATCACAAAAATATCAACTTCTGAATTAGTTTGAAATAATACTGATGTAGTTTGAAATAATAGCACGCACTGATAGTAATTAATTCTAAGAAATAACTTTAATTTGACGTAAAGTTTCTAAAGAATTCATTAATATAAGCACTTAAAATTTAGGAGTAATGTCGGCATACGAAATTGTGGCATATTTGAGTGGTACTGGCATTTTCTTGGTACTTTCTTGACACTTTGACTGCAGAATATCATAAATCTGATGTCTGAAGGTTCCAGAAAAAATCATTTACAAAAGAATTACAACATAACAAACAAAGCAAAATAATACTTGATCGCCAAAAAAAACCGGATAAAAATAGAAGCAATGAAATACCTTGAATATTGTCTTCAAAAGGAACGAAAATGTCTTGACGTGACACGGGGGTAAACTGCCGTAAAACTTAACATCAAATAGATCAAAGTTACAACGGCCTTGGCTTAAGCTTCGAAGCTTTGGCATTCACATTTTTTTCTTTGCGGTTAAAATAATACGATTAAAGTAATCCCAGGGACGTTTGGTTTAGAGAGGTGGTCATTAAAATAGAATTATAAGTTCGATAAGTACCTACTAATGAAGACTTTAACCACTGGATAACACAGTTAACGAAAATAAGTACTTTTGGGTTTCGATACTTTATGGATCTGATAATGATTACCACGTTTTTTTAGGCAATGCTATGTTTGCTCTGCTATACTTTCAATACATATGTAACGCAGAATAAGGTTACTTACGAGTATACTTCAATGGAGGAATTGGAATAAACGCAAAAACAGGTGTTAATGATTGTTATTGTTTTATTTGTGACAAATTCCTCGCTTCAAGATAAACCTTTATTTTACCTCCTGGCTATAGAATAACTATCACTAATCTTTTTCGTTGTGGATATACTCATAAATATAAATTTAAATTAAATAAGAAACCTGCTGAGCATATAACAATAATATGTCGTAGTTAAATGCCTTTTGCACATTTTTAAGTTAAATTTTAATCAGTAATATAAATATAATAATGCACATTTAGTAAGAAGGAATACTTCGCGTTTAATAAGTTGGAATTTATAATTTGCATAAAAGAATCCAAACCTAACTTTTAGAGTCAAGAAAATAACTAACTTTAGAGTGGTCAACTGCTTCATTAATTAAATAATTTAATAATGTTCACGAGGACAGTTCGACAGTTTTCTTGGAATTTAAGCCCAACTGTTGACTTGATAATGATAAACATAACATAGTCTCCTTCAATTTAGTCCCCACTAAGTTACATTTACCGTAAGAGCTCACTAGCGAAGTATATATTAGTAACGTTTTAGGGGTAGCGTGCTCCAAAGCTCTTTAATTCCGTTTTACTGGTGAGCGTAAAACAAGGTATGATAGAAGTGTTTGGCCCAAATAATGGGAAGAGGTGAAGAAAAAGCAATCTTAGTTCAGTAAAATATTAATGATGAAATAATAGCATCAGTGCCTAATTTCCATTTGAAGAAATGTTCTTGCTCTTTTTTCAAAATAACTTTAATGAATTTCCATTATTCTGAGCCCACCAGCAGGCCTATTCTGTAACTTCGGTTGCTTACCAGAACTATCATTTTTGAAAGGAACTTAACATCCATTACTGCTATCATGAACGCTGCCGTAAGAAATAAGATCACTAAACCAGTAATGGATATAGTGTCTTTCAAAAATGACAGTTCTACCGTACCAACCGTAGTTAGCGAATAGGCCTGCTGGATCGGTCGTTTCGTGCTTATGATTTTATTTAACACGGACATTTAAATGAATCAATAGTATGTTGAAAAAACATATTTAATTTATTTATACAACAAAGTTGGCAAATGAGCATTCTACCCACTATTTGCTACAAACACCTATACATGTGGTTTTCAGAAGATCCGTAAATATGCAACCCTCCGTATACAAGGACTACAGTGCATATGTTCCTAACCTGTGACCAATGAGTTAAAATATACTACGTAGGTACCTTGCGACACAAAATGTAGGGCCTATCATCACTATAATGTCGCTCACAGTTCGTTCTTGGGCCTATCTCGGTCTGGTAAAATATTATCAAGTAAGAAATATATGTGTGTATTCATACTATCCGTAACAGTCAAGTTTTGCTCGAATCCCATTCCAGTCTTGAATATTTTTTTTTTCACCGAGCTTAAATACGTCACGATAACTTTACCAGACTGAGATCAGACCGAGAACGAACTGCGAACGGCATTATAGTGAGGATCGGCCCTTTGCCTGTAGCACACCTCCGCCGCGAAACTTCTTGTTAGTTTCGCGGCTAACAAGAAGAAGAAGTTTCGAAAACTAACAAGAAGTTTCGCGGCGCGACATACTGTCAGGAACAAACAAAACAAACAAAACGGTGTAGACGGCGTCTGAGCAGATCGGGCGGATCCGCGCGCGATGGTAACAGCGCCATGGATAAATATCCGCATTGGAGCACGCAAGCTCGCCAGAGCTCGCGCCCTACAAACGACAACGCGGGAGAATGTTCAGCGGTTTCGCTACTACAGTTTCGCGGCGGAGGTGTGCTACCGGCTTAGGCGCATAACACATTGCACCGGACACCGCTGCGGTGTACGGAGGGACGAAAACCGCATGCGGCTGCGGCGGCACGGAACCGTGCCACCGTACGGTTTGCTCCGTATCACCGTCCGGAGCTGCGGTGCACGACACCCCGCATCGCCGCATTATCTATGTCGAAATCTATTACGCGTATGCACGTCCTTTCTACGCAAAAATCCGTACGATACTGCGGCACAGTGTGGCATACCCCGCGGACCGCACCGCATCACCGTCCGGGAGTGCGGTGCCGTCGCGCGCGCCGCACAACCGCACGGGCATGCGGTGTGAGTGTGTTATACCCTGCGGTTTTTGTATACAAATTAAGATTCTTCAGTCAAAATTAAAAACCGCAGCGCCGCACACCGGAGCGGTGTCCGGTGCAATGTGTTATGCGCCTTAAGGTGCCGCTCCACTGCGGCGCACGCGGAACATGACGTCCACGCTCACGTTAGCTGCATCCTGCGCGACAGCCGACGTGGATTGACTTTTCCACTACCTACTTAATTCGTAGCCACCCACACAATACATAGATGCGGAGCTTGATTACGTCATGAACACATGCATGGATTGGCCCACGTAGTTGAACCCGCATGTCATGCGTTTGAAAGATACATACTTAGACCTAGACCAATGGACTCACCCATTTATAATATCGAATAATTTCATTGCAAATAAGCATACTGCCCACCTGATGGTAAGTGGTAACAGCCACCTATAAGTACCTACATGTGGTTTCTGTGAGATTCGCAGCCTAACTGCAACCTCCACTAGAACCACCCCACAAGTTGGCAAGAACCATTGAGTTGGATTGTACTGATTGTTGTGTTGTTTTGTAAGTGTATTCTAATGTTAATGTTTTCATCTAATGTTAATTCATCTTTTTTTGACAGTGATTATTGCTGGGCCCTCACGGGACTCATGTGATGTACTTACTTTATTACCACTATTTTTTTTATTTTTTTTTAGGAGGGGAAGTCCTTCTTACGGATTCGACAAGGGGCCGACTGACGGGGCCACCCCAAGGATATGCCGGACTCGGGTAGAAGACCCCATACTCGGCTAAAACCCCTCCAGATACTTCTAGCTCCGTAGGGACACAATCGGGATCGGCGTTAGCCATTCCCCGATTGCGCCTACTTTATTAGCCCTAAGAACCTTGTAACTACATGAAGCAATAAATGACATGATATGATATGATATGAACTTGTGACATAAGATGTAAAGTCACGGTACCCAGTAATTTCGCCACCATATTTCGCTCTTGAAACCGGTACACAGCAATGCAAGCAATGCTGCTTTGCGGCAAGAATAGGTAAGACGAAGGTACCCAAGTAGGCGACCCTGGTACAGAGTCCCCATCCGCTCATCAGCTGTTCCACACAAATGTGCAATGCAAGCACTGCTACTGTGCAGCACGTACCTAGATATAGGACATAACCCGCACAGCTGCCGTCCTTCTTATAAGTGACGACAATCTTGATTCACAATTAAAGATGCTATTAATCACGGAACAAAATAACCGTTTCAAAATATACTTGCTGGTAACGAATTTTTCTCGGTTGCTTTAAGTTTGTAACTTAATCCACGCATGACGGGATATTGCTCATAGCACCAGACAGCGGATAAACCTTTAAGCGGTAGAGATTTTTAAATAAATATCCTCCACCGGCATTCAAATTGCGTTAGACGATTTTATTTTATTCATGATAATTGCGTATATTTGTTTGGCTGCAAAAAAATTACTTGGCATCAAATACAATGTTAATTATTGAACGTGTATATTTTCACCAATCTTTTGAACCACCTCATTTAGTAGTACAGCCGGCTTCAAAAGTATTAGATAAGCATTTTTAACAGATTTAGTACCATGCCACAGAATAGATAATAGTACTACGTACAGAACGGCCACTCACCTCCTCGCACTCATTTCAAATACCTCGTCCTACCCGGCACTTCCCTGTAGACATCACTGACAAGTAAACAAGGGCGCGCGCGATCGCTCGGACGAGTAGACGCGAGCGCCGGGCGATAACAGAGACAGCGCTATGCGGGTGAAAGAGAAGGCAGTCGCTGCACTTCCCGCGTCATTGCGATTGATAACCGCTCACTCAGCCCTACTAGATTCCACGCACACATTTGCGCGTGTATGAACGTCATTTGTTTAAGTAGTAGTAATAGGTAATTGATTTGCGAACGTTGTATGGAGTGTCCGGGGTGTGACCATGCCAACCAACTATTCCTTTTATTTAGTATAGTTACACCTATATTGCATTGTTAATAGTTGGTGTGATATGGTACTAAAATGGTTATCTACTTTTGAAGCCGGTTGTACAAGATCGAGAGTAGGAGGAATCCATCACACGTACTTTGACATACTAGATATCTTAAATCAGCTGGTTCGCTGTGAAATTTTAAACGAGAAACAAAAAATCGCAGAAGTGACATAGAAGTAAATTCAAGTTACGCAACAATACTTCCCTTAGACAATATTCTCGTGACTCGTTTCACTTGGCAGATGTTTTATTTCACGGATGTTTCCCGCTATTGCCAAGCAAAGGGACCCTAACGAAGCCCATCCCCGGTGCTGAGAGCGTCATTAAGGCTTTTGTGGGCCCTTAGACGCCAAATTTAGACCTTTTTAGCAACACAACGAATGTCACTCCTTGAAAGGGTGCGTTAGATGTTACGCTGTTTTACAATACACAAAATTACTGTGTATAATATACCTACTTTGACTAAAAAGTATTAACAGATAATTTCAAAGTATTCAGATGTTGTCTTAATATCGATGAATATAACGTAGGTCTGCTCTTCAAGGGGTGCGATGTCAGACAACCTCCTTGTGGTGCACCCTGGGCAACCCGGCAGATTCTCTGCCGAGGGCTAATAGTCTGACGAAAGGGAACCCCCATATGGGGTGTTGGATGGCCGGGTTCAACCCGGCGGGCCACTTCGTGTGGCCACCCGCTTCATGCGGGGAAGGGCGAAGTCCCCTCTTCTTATGTTAAGAAGAGGTGTGGCTCTCGCTGGAAGCCGATCCCGGCGGCTACCTCTAGTGGTAGTAGGGACGAGGCGAGTTTCTAGCCATGGCGCTTCGCGCCCGTTGGGGATTTCCCCGAGCTTCGGCTCACCCGCGCGGCGGTGGATCCAGTGGGATCTGCCGTCGGGCAACCCGTTACCTGCACTGAGCGGGCCGGGGGCCCGGCGCACTGAGCGTCGGGCCGCGTGGAAGACAACCACAGTAAAAAACCAGATGCGGGGTGTTGAGCGGCGCAATTCTACGCCGCTCCACAAAGCAGCAGAGCTAGGCGGAGAGTCCGGCAAGGGACATATCACGGGCAGGGGGTCAGCGGGAAGAAGACCTGGCTGTTGTCCCCTTCCCTCTGTCTTCTGACCGACGGAGGAGCTGCTGGGGGGGTTTTTAGTGGGTAGGCCCGGGGAGTCCCACATATCCTCGTGGTTTGGCTCGACCACGAGGAATGCGTAAATGCATTTTCCCCCATCCCAAAAAAAAAGGTCTGCTCTTCAATGTCGATGATTCTTATTGTGCTACTGCTTACAGTAATCATACAGGATAGGTGGGTACATTTTAAACATATTATTTTGTTCTCAAGTGACTCATTTCTCCATCTATATTGATTTTGAATTTAATTACTGCTGCTTATTATACAAGGTTAATTTTAATCGCGAAAAAATCGGCTGTTCCATACAAATGTTGAACATCCACTGAACCTAAATGTATTGAACAGCAGATTTTTTTCGCGATTTCAAATTTGGTCCCACAATAAAACTTATTCAGGTTGCTTGTCTGTACAAGCACACAAAATTTGGCTCCTGCTTGAACATTAATCCTGTATACATTTATTACACAGTGTGTAAGAAAAACCCCGTGAACCCATTTAGGAGCATGTTCAGAAACGATATATAAAAATGACGTCATTGAAAATTCAAAATTGTAAAATTAATTTTGAAGTCCCCCATACAAATAGGTGGGTTTGTGAAGAAAAAATGTATGAGAAATTAGAAACTTAATTTACCAATTTCGAATGTTTAATGGCGCTTTAATCGTAGTATACTAATATTATAAAGCTGAAGAGTTTGTTTGTTTGTTTGAACGCGCTAATCTCAGGAACTACTGGTTCGAATTGAAAAATTCTTTTTGTGTTGGATAGTCCATTTATCGAGGAAGGCTTTGGGTTAGGCTATATATTGTGTTTCATAATAACCAATAAATAATCAATGCATTATCAAAAACTAACTATTAAAATGTGTTTACACGTAATGTCATTAAACCCAAAATTTTCATGTATATCATAGTATCATCATCATGTCTATGATTTACATGAAAATTTTGGGTCGAATGACATTACGGGTAAACACAATTTAATAATTAGTTTTAGATAACGCATTGATTATTTATTGGTTATTATGAAACACCGTGTATAACATTACGATATTGTTATTTTCAGACATCCACGCGAACGAAGTCACGGGCACAGCTAGTTCTTTTATATCGATTCTGGACATGCTCCTAAAAGGGTTCACAGGGGTTTTGTTACACACTGTATATATATATATATATATATATATATATATCCAAACTTATATCCAAACTAAACGCCTGATATTTCAATAAAAAAAATCAATAAATATAAGCAATAGTAAAGTTAATCATAATATGTCGGGTTAAACATAAGCACATCTGATCTCAGTATTAGATTTATCCCTATTTGCACGTGAATTCTTAAATAATACATTATTTTGATTGAAGTAAACACCATCGAGAAGTTTAGTTATTGTTGTGTAGTCCCATTGACCTTTCAGAGTGATTCATATTCAAAGTCGTTTCAGCAATGGTCATTTCTAGGCGAATATTATTCACAAGTCGACAAGGTGGGGGTATTTATTACCAATGGCATTGGCCTTTTAGAGTTAGACCCTTCCATTTTCAAACAGATAGAGCTGTCATGACGCTTTGTCGATATTATTATAGTACGCACACAGTATTTTTGGGTATTTCACTTTGTATACTTCGAACTTCCACTTGTATAGTTCATAAAGGCCACATGCAAATATATGTAGTTTAGCAAGCTATTTAAACCGAAAACTACTCTGTAAATTTAAACAAATTGACAAATCACAAAATATATTTAAAATGCGGATAAGTATTATCTACTTATATAAGCATTTTGATGAAGAAATGGAAAGTTAAATAAAATAATTGCTTATTTTCATTTCCTTCTATTTTCGGACAAGAAAGCCAAGTGACTGGTCGTGTGTCGACGACAACCTGTTTCTGACATTTGCATTAATTTGTACACATATTTGTAAAAATATTTAACAAAAAATAAAAACCGGCTTCAAAAACACTGAAAAGTTAAAAATAATATAAGAATAGGTACAGACAAAAAAGTGTTTTTGAAGTCGGTTTTTATTTTTTGTAAAATATTTTTTATTTTTAACTTTTTAGTGAATGAAATCTTTTTAGTGAAAGAAACTCTAATTAGCGTTTCCCTCGATTTTCATGGGATCCCATCATCAAATCCAGACTTTGATGACCTTGGGACCACCCTAGGAGTATACTCTATCGAATACAAAAAAAAATTGAAAATCGGTCCATAATTGGCGGAGTAATCGCGTAACATACACACAAAACACGTTGGAAACACCTTAAAATTTAAGGGTTTTCCTCGATTTTCAAAGGATCCCATCATCAGATCCTGACTTTGGTGACCATGGGACCACCCTTGGAGTATACTCTATCGAACACAAAAAGAATTTTGAAAATCGGTCCACAACTGGCGGCGTAATCGCGTAACATACACACAAAAAAAAACATACGCATCGAATTGAGAACCTCCTCCTTTTTTGAAGTCGGTTAAAAAAGAGTGAGTGCTATGCAAGTTTAATTGTTTTATCTATAACAAATTCATCTAAAATTACAATAAGGAACCTTCAAACAAGTTTGTCGAACATTGTCACAGACGGCGCTCATCCCTAGCTTCCACCCAAAAGTCAGGCCACGAAAACCCTCGAACCATTTCTCACGGGCGACCGACAGCGAACTGACAGCCTTGCAATTTTACCCGCGCACCGAGATACAACCCAACTCACGGCGACACACGCAGCTTCAGATTTCTGTAACATTGTGACATTTATTATACGACAAGCTTCGAACGCGAATATGTCCGGTAGTGTTAATTAGACCAAAATAAAAGTGTTTGTTTATCAGATTTAAAATAAATATGTTGTCGTTTGCCCCACAAGCATTAAACCAATCTGACTGGCCAGCGTGATGCCGTGCCCAGCAGTGGGTCGTATGGTTTGAAGTTATTGATTTATCGGCTTTATAAGCAAAGGAGTAAGGACAAGGTTATTTGTTCATATAGGTACCTACCTATTATTCGCTCGAATACCAACAGAAATTAAAAAATAATTTTTGTATAATAAACATTTTTTTTTTTTTATTCTTTAAAATTTAAGGGGCTTTTGAACAATATGATCACGCCAGCCCCATCATAACCTTATCCTTATCTAATATTAACAATGAATTATTTAAGCATTATCTCTATCTAAAATATATTTTTCTTAGGAATTACTGTAAAGAACGTTGTACACCATATTAAAAAGCATCCCAGCCGCTTCCGATAATGGAGCGGCTAGGATGCTTTGAAATATGCCTATTTCACTTCTTTGTACATTAAGAGCTGATAGAAGTCTAGTTCTCTGTTCTTCGTTTTTTACACATTCCATCAACAAATGATGTGCGTCTTCTAGTTTTCCACATATTTCACAATTAGGCGAATCAGATTTTTTCATTGTATATAGAAATTTATTAAGCGGAATGTGTCCAGAACGAAGTCTAGTTGCGATAACAAATAAATTACGAGGAAGTGAACTATTACTAAACCAAGGTATATGTGGAGGCTCACACACAATTGTTTTATACCATATCCCTTTAGTTTTAGATCGTTCATTAAAATATTCAGTCCATAAAAGCTGACACCTTTTTTTAAATTTTGAAAGTAATTCTAAATAATTAGGTAAAATGAAGATTTCCGAGCCATCAGTTACTCCTCATTTCGCCAATTGATCTGCCTTCTCATTACCTGTGATTCCAATATGTGAGGGAATCCATTGTAGTTTTAAAGTTACATTATTTTGTTTAAGTTCACAAATTTTTCTCAATATTTCAATTGCTATTGACATGCCTCTTTGATTATATGTACATTTACTTATATGTTGTAAAGCACTCTTACTATCACTAAAAATAACTACTTTATTATACTTAACATTCGCAATATATGAAATAGCTTGTGAAATAGCCAACAATTCAGCAGTCATAACGGACACATCCGATGTAATTTTATAGTATTCACTATATGAAGTCAATGAATCATAAAAAGCTGCCCCTAAGTTATCCATGCTTTCAGAGCCATCTGTAAATTTTTTTTTTAAAACCAGCATATTTGTGGCTTATTTCCCCTAAAGTATTGTATTTGATTTCATCAATTTGGTATGAGGTTTTGGATAAGCCTATTGTTTCTAAATTATCTTTAATTAAATCAAATGTCTCAATTCTTGTAGGCCATACATTTAGTGTGAAAATATTTGTTGGTTCAGATGAGTAGAGTTTTATTTCTTTAATTTCAAAATATGATGTCATCAGCAAAGGTTTTCTTTTATTTCTCCAATACCCATGATTATAATATCCGGAAAGATTTTTTAACAGGATGATTGTTAAATTGTTGGCTAAGTCTCTACTTTTAAGACAGAATTTATATACTAAATATTGTCTTCTTATATTTAAAGGCGGGATACACACCTCACTCTCCATAACATGAATTGGGGTAGTTTTTATAAATCCACCAATGATTCTAAGTGCTTGATTTTGTATTTTGTCTAATTTTGAAGTGTGTGTTACAGCACTGTTACCATATATAAAAGACCCATAGTCTATTCGACTCCTTATAAGTGAGATATACAGTTTCCTTATATGTTTTGGATGAACTCCCCATTTAGAACCTGCTAATATTTTTATTATACTGATATATTTTTGGACTTTACTTGTTATTTCATTAATATGTTTGCCCCATCGAAGTGAACGGTCTAACCATATTCCTAAATATTTCATATTTTGAACAGATAATATTTCTTGGTCTTTGATTTTAAGTGTTATCTTTTGTTTTCTAAAGCCCCTACTATAAATACAATATTTAGATTTGTTAGTCGATAGTTCTAAACCTATTTTGTCCAAGAGTTCAACAAAAATATTTAATGAATTTTGAATAACACAAACACTGTCTTCGAGTCTCTTGTTTTTTGAAAAAATTACGAAATCATCTGCATATTGGGATATGTCTACATCCTTCACTCGTTTACATATTTGACTAGTAATCAAATTAAAGAGTAGAGGAGATAAAGGATCTCCCTGAGCTAAACCCTTGTGTGTCCATCGTACAATATCACTGTCATTTTGAATTACGTCCTTAATTTTTAGGTGTCTTTCATTGAGAAATTCCCATAAATAATTACATATTTGAGATCCTATACCTAATTTATCAAGTTTTGTAATTGCTTTATCGATAAGTACATTATTGTAAGCGTTTTCAATGTCTAGAAAACACGCAAGGGTTGGGATGTTTTCCGTGAATCCAATTTGGATAGTAGTTACAAGACGAGTAAGAGAGTCAAGACACGACTGTGCCTTCCTGAAACCTACTGTACTGCGTGAGAGTAATTTATTTTTTTCAGTGAACCATTCTAATCTTTTTGTTATAATTAAGTGAAATATTTTACAGGGACATGACATAAGAGAAATTGGGCGTAGCTTAACATCTTCATTAGAATTTAAGTTGTATTTTGGGATAGGAATAATTTTAATGTCCCTCCATTGTACAGGAATAACGCTTTGTCTTAATATATTATTATAAATGTTAAGTAGATAAGTTTTACCTATTGTAGGAAGATTGTATATTAGTGAATATGTTATTCCGTCATCTCCGGGTGCAGTGTCTTTTTTCTTTAAACATTTTTCAAGTTCTTCGAAAGAGATTTCTGTTTCTAGAAGATGATTTGAAGAAAAAAAATGAGGTCTATCTGTTTGAACAAAGTCAGGAGCTAAGTTACATAAAAGTTCTGATTTCTTTTCTTTTGAGGGATAGAATTTCCTATTATTTTTACCCTTAATCCACCTCATTTTACGCCACATATCACTTATAGATGTGGATTCATCAATAGTGGTGCAAAAGGATTGCCAACATTTATTTTTAGCCCGTTTTATTTCTTGTTTTGCATGATTAGTTTTATTTTCTAGTAATGTTAAATTCATTGGTGAATTTTGTAGATTTATTTGATTTGATATAATATTATTCTGTTTTTCTGGATTTTCATATGGCATTTTATTCGAATTATATATCAAAAGGGCTTTTTTGTAGGTACAGCTTTTTTGCACATAATACGACGAAGTTCTTTTTCTTTAAAAAAAACTGGACATCTTTTGTCAAGAGACATGTGAGGGCCTTTGCAATTTAGGCATTTAAATACTAATGTTTCACAATTTTCATGTGGCTGGCCACATTTGGGGCATATTTTTTTCTTTGTAGGGCAGTACACTTAGGTGGCCATATCTCCAGCATCCTGAGCATTGTGATACAGGGAAAGTATACGGCTCAACCTTAAACCTAGTACCATAGCCATATATGTATAATGGCAGGGTAGGGCCTTTAAAACAAACTCGAATAGTCTCACTATCAACCCAGGTACTATCATTCTGCAAACGACGAAGCTTTATGATTGATATAATCTCAATGTCGCATGTCATTTCATTTTTGAGTTCTTCTAAATCAGTTTACAAATCCATTTGTCTCACAATTCCGTAGCATAAACTCAGTTCATTGCTCATTTGACATCTTAACCCTAGTGCAGTTATCTCTTTACATTTTAATAAATATTCCGCATTTTCTTTTTTATCTAATTGAATCAAAACTTTGTAGCCGCTTTTATATTTTATTTTAAGTATTCCTTGTACTTTGTTCGTTTTTAATAGTTTGGCCATAGCGATTTGTTTTGGCAGTAATCGTTCTTTAGATGTTATACAAACTTCATAAAAATTGTCAGAATTATTTATTTCACTTAATGATTGTGAGTGTGAGTCTTCATAAAATCTACGGGATAATCGTTTTGCTTGTCTGCGAACAGTTGTAAAACCCTCTTCATCTTCCTCTTCCTCCTCATTCCTCAGTCTTTTTTCCCGAATTATTCCAGTTGATAAGTCTGTATCATTACCTTGGGAAACAGGCAACACTTGTTCATACTCCATACTGTTTTCCTCATTACTTAAATTCACTATATTATTTCCGCATTCACTCATTGTATATTATTATTGCACATGTAAGTAAATACGAAAAAGAAATCATTACGTGACACGACTAGCGGTTGCGTACGTACGCTCACTTGCACGCGTCGCGTATGACTGATAATAAACATTAGTAAATACTGGACTCGAAATCGAATTATAAATTAAAATAATTAAAATTTTGGGATAAGTTGAGGTAACACAAAAATCACTTTATTTCGTGGTTATACGTAAACCCAGTAAGGACGCCATTATTGTTAGAACAATACAATAGTCTATCAGAGTCCATCAGGATAGCTGTGTAGACTATGCGCATTGGTGGCACAAATTCAGGAGTGGGCTAAGAAGGGGCTAAGAGAGCAATCGCCGGTAGACTATGGTAGACGAAGCCAGCGGTGCCACGAATAGTGGGCACAAGACGACCTTGCCTCGAACATAAGGAATATCGGGTGTTAGTCCACCTCAGAAAGGGAAGAAGGACACTAGGAACCAAGAAAAAGGAATAAATAACTTGTAGAAAGTCAATCATTGTGCATCTCCCGCGCTTCGGCCCGTTTATCCAGGATTGATTGGTAGGGCCATGGGTGGAAGGTGGGTTTGCCCTATAGTATGTACAATGGTGATGGCTTCTAATCAGTTATTGTAATATACTGGTAAGAGATCTTAACATGACGTTATTTGACTGCATTACATCGATGGTTAGGTGAAGGTACTTCCCCAATAAGATTGCTCCTCACAGCGGTAAGTCCTACCGCTCCTATTTTCGGGTTGTTCCTCTATATCTTGTATTAATTATACAACGTAATTAAAAAATACTTATTTAACATCTGACGTGAAAATCAAGGCCAGTGGAAGTGACGGTGATAAAATTCCATTAAAATTTGCGTCGACACTATAAAAAAATTGGCAACACTTTTAATTTTGTCAACACCTCTGAGCAATGTCTATAATTTAAAACGCCTTTGCGGTATATTTATTCGTTCAAAATGTAAAAGCTTTACTTAATACCGGTTTCTGCGAAATTGATTTCATTATTACCGGAACACTGCGACGTCACGGCGAGAGACACGGCTTTTACCTTTTTTATCGTCCATGCCTTTGCATGCCCCCGTTGTCTTTTGTTCCGCTATTTTCCCTTAAATTACACTTTTGCAATGAATTCAAGTATTGCTTACACGTGCAGAAACCTCTGAAAAACCGGCCACACCCAACGTTGATTGAAATTAGAACAAGGGCGAGATGCATATAGCTCGCCTGCTGTAAAGAGGATGAGCTTTCCCAGGTAGGCTGCAAACTACAGTAATAAATGCTGTATCACTAATTCAAAGTCCCTTTTAACTTCTCATAGCCACTAGGTAACAATTGGAGAGCAATACGTGATGCTCTGTGTTTAAAACCGTTGTACGTTGCCTGGAATTCACGTAATATTGCAGCTAACTGGCGACTTGCTTGTTTTTGTGCAACATACATATATCTACATGTGTACAAAAACAAGTCATGATGACTAACAATGTTATTGTCAGTCTACAAAATATAATAAGCAGCGGTGCATGACACCCGTCAAATGATGCTTAGAGATTTTTATATCAAAGTTTGCTTCTCACGCACGAGTGAGTAGACAATAATATTTTCCGTCATTTATTAAGCAAATGTACGCGTTGGCGCAAACATGTATGTTCCTAATCCCACAATAGAATGAAACCTCAATGCAAACGAGGCTCTTTAAATGCGAAGTGCGCGAAGCACGTGGCTTGTCGTCTTGGTATAAGTAAACATTAATTATATTATGTATACTTGACTCGAATTGTTGTCAAATCGTTAAGTAGCTTTGAAATGTTGAGCGGTTTGTTTCTCTATAAGAATTGGAATACCTCGTTGATTTATCGCATATGACTGGCCGATTGCTCAAATAATAAGGAAGTTACATAGACAATCACTCAAACAAAAATACCACAATAATACGTCGGTTGTGAAAGCTGACTAGGCCGCTCACTTAGGTATGCTGTAGCACTCTGGCTCTGGCCACCAGCAAGCAATTCTGCTAGTGTCCCCATATACAGGTACACTACCCTCCGAAACCTCAGCCCCCTCTATGGAAGTACATTCGGGATCGGAAAGTCACCTCTTGTAGACAGGCTCAGCAGTATAAACAAGCTGGTACTTCGCTTCGGGAGGAATCAACAGAATTTCTCGTTTGTGACCTCCTAAACGGGCTACCAGGATAGAGCTATAATATCGCCCAGTCAGATGTTTGTCTAACTGGGCTAACCCCTCCCCAGCTGCTTAGGTTGTTGGAAAGAACCACGAAGGTACCTACATCTCATTCCACCCAGTCACCTGCGAGAGGCGGCAAGAGGATCCTCTTCCGGCGTTCGCTCCGCAGCCTCCTTCTGCGAGATAATATATCTCGCAGAAGGAGGATAGAATCATTAGTAAATACTGCACTGAAGCCTGTATCTTCATTCATTCTCCAATTCAAATCCAAATGACGACCCCTACAATACTGAATGGCATTGCCTAAATTCCTTAGAATCTCCTGTTAGTTTGAATCTCATTAGAGATAGCCTCATAGGATTTGATCATAAGCCTTTATAAAGGGTGCCCGGAAAACAAAGCTGTGAGACATCTGTCTGATCTAGTAATTAAAACTTCCCCAAGACCCCGTGTCATTGTCCCGGCCTTTCGTGGCCGAGACGTGGCCTTGGTTTGATGTTTCATTGAATTAGTAGCGGCTCTACGAAAATGTGATTCCCTCTAACGCCTTTATCCATGTTGCCCGTCAATTATTCAAAATTCACTACTAGCTACCAGTGGTTATTAGATTTTTCGATCGATATCATAAGGCTTTGATAAGCGCCGAAACTTATAAAGAAGTCGTTTTTAATAACAGTTTGAGATTTGTTGCAAACAAAACTTTCAACAATTTGACGGATTAGGTGCCTTCACCTTACTGACTTACTTTTAAGACGTAATTATTTATAATATTATTTTACTGTGGGTAAGTGTCAAATGATCGATGCCTATTTATCGTCATCAAAACATCATAATCGGTAACTGTTGTAGGCCCAGAAAAAGGGTTGACCATATCCCAGGACGCTGGATGCTGTGCGTTTTGTTCTCGAGCGCCAGAGATTGTTCGTTGGTCAGAAAGTCCCGTCAGATGTTCAAAGCAAATATATCATTGAAAAAAAAATTCAAAAATCTGCTGTTGGAGCACGATATAGTAAACATAAAAAAATATTGTTTAAAAATTAATTTAAAAATTAATTCATGCATATTGTGAATACTTACCCAGCTTGCATTTGCTCAGTAAATTTGAACATTTTTGTTAACAGGACTTAATACTTTTTTCTATCACAATTAAATTTTTGGTTTGAGTTGTTAGTATTAAAGGTTTCCATATAATTGGAAATGGAGGGACAAATGGACGGCAATAATAAATTAATCCAGTTAATTTTAGCTTTGCGCTCTTCAACGGAAAGTACGGTCTTTAAACATTTAATCTTTATCGCTAACATTATTTAAAATACAATTTCACGCTGCATTTATCCTGTCTTATTACATTACACTCGTACAAAGTCATCAACTTTAAACACCGATAATTAAAATGACATCAATGTGCAGTGTATTCATTGTTTGAAGTTAAGGCGAGACATCGGAGGAGAAGAGGAAAAGGCATTTTAGAAGATCAAAATTAAATAACTATTATTTAATTTTGATCTTCTAAAATGCTTTCTTCTGGGGGCCTAATGGGTTAAATAATACGAAAGTTAAGAACAAAATGTATGCGATTGACATATGCCTTCGCTAAATAACGTGGCGAATCGATCAAAGTCATCGATATATACTCGTAAGTTGGTGGACAAATTGATTCGCAACTAATCGATGAAGTAGCGAATTGTTTTCCGTAACTTTAATACACTACTCAAAGCAACTCATTTTTCATTAAAATGAAATGAAAATTTTAATTTTAATCATTAATTTCACATTATTTTTCCATTTCTCAGTTTTGAGTACTTGGATAACCAATATGTGTTCTCACAAAAAGAGCAATTTGACACAGCGATCGCAAATCCTTACGTTGACTACAATAGGAATTAATTTTCGTTATCTCGGGGACGATGACGAATTTAGATATTATTTTGCTATAAAATGATTGCCACGTGTCTAGGCTCCCAGGCATTTAAAATTAAAAAAGGCGTTAACTTATAAGCAATAGTCATATATAAGACATATATAATGTGCTTATTGGTTACATGACAGGATGTACTCAATCAATCCTACAAAATCCTGAAAACAGGCAAAAATAATTTTTTTAATCGGATTATACACGGTTATTATTTTATCACCCTGGAAAATTTAAGGGACGCTTCACGACATGGTATTAGAATGATTTAAATATAAATAAAAAAATAACCCCCTCCTTCCTAAAATCCTTAATTTTATATTAATTTTTTTAAAAATACAAAAAATGAGCAGCATTTTTAGAGATTTTTTTATTTTTTTTTATATTTTTTTATTATTTTTTATTTAATTTTTTTTATTTTTTATATAATATTGGATGTGTCCTGAAGCGTCCCTAAAATTTTCCAGGGTGATAAAAAAATAACCGTGTATAGTTACAAAAAATCTTTTATTGCTTGTGCCATTTACATTAATATCTTCCTCTAAAGCGGCTACCGAACTTGCTTAATTTTATATTTTAACCCATGTCCATTAATTTATAAAATTAATAGGATTTATTTTTAAATTTCAGCGTTTTCCAGTGTCTGAAGTCGCGCTACTGCGTCCGCTTCCTTAATCGTTCTCGTTGAAATTCCCCACCTTGAGCCCAAACCTGTATTAGTCTGTGGTCTATATGTAATGTCAACTGACAAGTGACATATCTCTCTCTCGATTTTGTGCTCTCGATAAAGAAGCTATACGACTCGATAAAGAAGTCTTTTAATTCATCATCAGCATCACAGCTCATATACGTCCCCACCGAGAGGTTCGAGCCTACCCTATGTTAGGGTGATTAGGCCTTAGTCAACCACGCTGGCCCAGTGCGGATTGGTCGATTTCACATACACCATTGAATTTCTTCGCAAATGTATGCAGGTTGCCTCACGGTGTCTTCCTTCACCGTAGGAGTGTCAGACAAATGTACATGTGAAATTCGAATCGAAAAACACATTGGTACATGGCGGGTCTCGAACCCCGACCTCCCAATTGGAAGGCAAATGCCGAGTCTATAGTGCCACCGACGCCCTATACTAAAATTATAAAGCGTAAAGGTCATTTAATTATTAAACCTAAAATATGACCTAAAATAGTGCATGTCGTTTTCAGCTATCTCATATAAATACATTAGACCAATCAACAGTTTAGAAACTATTAAATTCGAACCCACCTTTCGCTAACCGGGCAAGAAGCTAAAAAAACTACTGCTTCGGAGCTTAATGGAATTATTGTTCTTCATGAATGAACATATTTCGCTTTTCGCTGTAAACCTACATATTTTATCTAATTAGCTGTGGAACATGTATCCTATTACGAGTAGAATCAAGCAATAGAAGCCATAAAATTAGGTACAACCCATATCTCTCTTGCAAAAAAATAATTTTATACGCAGCTCTATATTTACCTATGGCATTCGTGAAGAATGCTTATTCCTGTTTCAAGATTTTTTGGACTATTCGATGCGTATTCATTTGTAAAATAGGCTCATACAAATATGTAAAGTTTCCATTGAAGCCCAGAATTCTCTAAGCTCTAACAGTTGTCTCCCCTTACCCATTTGCTAGTCGGAACACGAGCAACCTGTTCTGCGGGTAAACTAGTTGTTTCGAGTTAATTTCCACGTTGCAAGTGTCAAAAGGAATCCTTAACCGACAGTAATTAGTTAATGGGGTCAGGTGCCCCTTTGACGGCACCCGCCAACTGCAACCGTAATTATGTACGCGCCTCATAATAACGGTGTTTACTGGCTACGATGCCGGTGAGAATCTGCAAATAATATAGCGTACGCTGAAAAGAACAATGCACCCATACATATCCCATACATTTGAAAACCTGGGAATGAAAGTTTATGTAGGGTTATGCGCGCTTCGCCCCATTCGCACTGTGTCCTGCATTCGCAGTTTGCCCCATTATGGACCGCAAATATAGCAGAAATGTTGCGTGGTAGATTAGGGAATAATGTCCCGTTTTCACTTTTAGCGACGAATTACAAAAAAAAATTAATAACTTACTACTTTATAGGTTTTTTTTTTTTTACTTTATAGGTTAGGAATTACCGCGATCAATTATTTACACAAATATCAGTGGAAATATGTAGACAAAATATGATACTTATTTATAGAGATTAACAATAAGTTCGAATAACAATTATTCCATTTTCTATTCATGATCAAGTAATTTTTCCGTTAATTAGAGTGAGCTTCCATATCTCTTATCGTTTGTTATTCGCCTCCATATATCAGTGCATAAATTTAACCAAGAAACCTATATAAGTATTTAAAATAAAACATTGTGTTGTTATTTAAGGAAAATAATAATCAGAAAAAAAAACATGACAACAGCAGATTACATGGTTAGTAGTTCGATCAGAAGTCATATTACGTTTTGCGAGAAGTTGGTAAGAATTTAGAACAATAACATGAGTATTTTTTCTAGTGCTTCATTTTAAAAATTTAGTAATTACTGTAATGAGATTACAATAAAAAATCAGCTTCATTTTGAGTTTTAATTCATTTCTGTACATACTTATTGAAAATGGGCATTGTTCTTTGGAAAAATAGTACTTTAAATAGTAGCCTATAAGATCTGCCAAATCCACAAATAAACGAGAAGATATCCAAGGTTTTTAATTTATTTAACAAACTGCATATACATTTTAAGACTAGACATACGCCAAACTACAGAGTAGTTTGTTGAAGTCATATACAGTTATGCACGTTAATTTAAAATTATATTTAATACCTATCTATTTTAATATTTTTAAATGATTTTACAGCATAAAATTTCTTCACATTAATAGCTTTACTTTATTTTTTTCTCGTTAAGATTATATCTAACACATAATTTTTTCCTAATTTATAAAACTTTCACAATATTTATTGCACAGCTTTGGTATCACAGAACACAGAAAGAGGTTAGAAGGGCTATGTGGGCGGGGCACGCGTAGCCACAACTATGAGCAAATGCTCATAGTTGTGGCCCCGCAACGCGAACGCGTTGTTTAATCACTGACGGACAACTACAGTGAATGTATCGTGAAGCGCGGCGCTATAAATATAAAAAAATGCCTTCTTGTGCTATAATTACTTGTAAAACAAGAAGTCAGGTATCAAGTGTAGCTAAAGAAGGAATTTCTTTTCATCGGTAAGTAGTAAATTGATCATAATGACCATATTCCATAGATCATAATGTCAAAATCCACCAAAACTGATCATAACGATAAGTTACATAATATTTTTCTAAAAAATATACATTACCGGCAATGTACGCACGCGATTTTTGCCATATTAGTTAGAGCGCGTAATGTAGTACACTGCTTTCGGTAGTGACGCATTTGACTTAATGAGCATTAACGCAGTAGTCGCAGTACAAGGGATAGTGCCGTGCTAATCAAAAAACGCACGCATTATATTTTATCGATAAATGTATATTTTAAAATATTTGTATTAAGTAAAAATAACATATTATTTGTCACTTAAAATGCCATAATAATAATTATTACTTTTCGAATACAGAATGTTTGGCGAAGCTAACACCTACCCTTTCTAACATCCTATTCATATAAGTACGGCGATGTAATCAAAGATTAAAATTGTAAAATTATTTTCAATTTTCACGATACAATTAGTTCGATTAGTAAAAAAATTATGGGCAAATTCTAAACTAATTTTACAACTTAGAATTTTTAATATCACCATAATATTTCTATGACTATTTTAGCATAGGTAGGTGGCCAGCTTGTTATATCATGAATACTAGACACGCCGTTAGGACGCCGCGCCGCCCTGGTAAAGTGGTCAGTAACGGAGCTTTACATCAAGCAGTCCAGGTTCAAATCCTGGCGGGAACAAATGTTTGTGTTAGTCTTGTTCTTATTCCTACGTTAGTTTGTGTGATAAGCACGAACATTTGTTCACGAGGCCGTTGGTGGTTTTTGTATTGATTTATTTATTTGAAATATATTTTACTATCAATTATACCCTTTTAATAACTGTTTTTGGACATATTATTTTAGTTTTCCTAAAAATCCGGATATACGTAAAAAGTAGATTGACGCAACAGGTAGAGAAGAATGGATTCCTACTAAGTCAAGCACCATTTGCTCAAAACATTTTAGTGAAAATGATTTTGATATAAAAAAATCTGGGAACAAGTATTTAAAAAGCAGTGTAATACCACATGAAAAAGTCATGTATTTGTATTCTGCAGTATGTATTATAATTTTTTAATGATATTGTAAGGGACGACAAACACGCGTGCGAGAGGGATAGCGATACGCATAGTACGCGCTTATACCCCGCGCTACTTGCGACCCTTAGATTTAGTAGTATAAGGAATTTGCATATTGTTACGTGTTATACCCCGCGCTACTTGTGACCCTAAACGGGGGCTTATAAGAAATGTAAGTTGCAAATAAATTGTGTGTGTGCTCAGTATTGCATAGTGAACCAGTTTGCGTTTTAATTAAAAGTGACTTGTACTAGTACCAGTGCCTACCAGTACCTGAACCAGCCCCGAACCCCTGAACGGAGCGTTAAGAATTTGCCGACCTAAAACATACAGTCCACAACATTTGCTGGTCCTTCGACACGGATTGCGAGGATTTGCTGGTCCTTCGACACGGATTGCGAGGATTTGCTGGTCGAGCGCCGGATTGAGAACATTCGTTGTTCCGTCGGAGCAGAATTGTGAACTTTGCTGGTCGCAGCGCCGGATAGATAGAAGTAATTCCGGAACGTGGAACGTGTAAATTAGTACGAGTCAGTACAAGAACGCTGTATCAAGATGGTGCGAACAAGAAGTCAGGAAGAAGCGGACGAACGCCCGATTGGCATCCGAATTTTCCATAATCCACCGCGATCACCATCGGCGATAACAGCACAAGCAAGAATTACGGAGGAACGAAGCGAGAACATCGTCCGTAGTCAAGGGGATAGTGAGAGAACGAGCGAGGCAGTGCCGCTACGAACCAAAGCGGACCTTGCACTCACCACGAACCTGGCTGCTGAACCACGACGACCATCGCCGACGCGGTCACGCACTTCGCAACAATCGAAGAGTAGTGCGATCGCCCGCATCCGTAACGCACACATAGAAGCCGAGGAACGTCTGGCAGAAATAAGAAGAAAGGAGCTCCAGATAGAAGCTGATCTAATTAAGAAAAGGCTAGCTGTGCAAGTTGAAAACATTCGAGATGAAGAAGAAGATGAAGCACCCAAGAGCATAGTCGACGTCACAGGACGAGTCGACGATTGGCTTCAACAAGCTCAACCCAGCGATATACGGGGGGAGTCAACGACGCCGAGACATACCTCTACGGGATATAAAGAAGAGGGCGCCGTTCCAGCGCAAGTCACGCGCACCCCAGGGAACGAACGGGGGGAACCGAACGCTCAAACAATGCGACGCCGTGAAGCTGAACCCGTGAGATTTGAAGAAAGCAATCGACATCATACGCGATCGCCAACACCCACCAGAACCAGGAATAGGGGAATCGAACAACTGGCAGAAGCTATTGAGAAAATGGCGAGGAACCGACCAGTGCCACGACAAGTCACCGAACTTCCGACGTTCAGTGGCGCCATCAGCGAGTGGTTACCATTCAAGGCTGCGATGAAGGAATCCACTGCCGTGTACAATTTCACACCGACCGAGAACATGGCTAGACTACGCAATTGTCTACGAGGGGAAGCGCGTGAAGCCGTTGCGGCGCTGTTACACACCGCCGGCGACCCGAACCAAGTCATGCGCACTCTTGAGCAATGCTTCGGACGACCGGAATTCATCATTGACCAAGCAATGGAAGACATCAAGCGACTACCACGAATCGGTACTTCGACCAACGAGCTGAACACTTTCGCCATTCGACTACAGAACATCGTCTGCGTACTGAAGAGCGTGGATCGGCAAGGGTACCTACGACATCCCATGCTGACACGCGAGGTGACCGAGAAGCTGAGTCCACACCTGCGAGCTCGATGGTGCGACTACGCCCTAAGCAAGGAACATTCTATGGAGCCGGAGATTGTTTTACTGTCACAATTTCTGATGCGTGAAGCCGATCTGGCGCTTCGCTTCACCTATGCGCCGCCAAACGCAACTTCAACTCTGAAGACATCGACCACTAACCGAAACTTGAAGCCAATCATCGTTCCACTCAGAAAGAAAGGCAGAGAAGATGTTTATACCACCACAGTATCACCCAAAGGGTACAAGTGCGTTGGCTGCGAAGAAAATCATACGCTACCTCACTGCAGGAGCTTCAAGAAGATGAACACAGACGAGCGGTGGCAGATAGTGAAGTCGGCGGGACTCTGCTTCAAATGTATCACGGGCCGACACCGAAGATTTAATTGTAGAGCCAAGGCATGTGGCGTGAACGATTGCCGTCGGCCGCACCACGCATTGCTGCACGCCGAGCCGGCAACGCCAACAACAAGCGAGAGACTCACGGAAGCGACGAACGCGAGATCCAGTGAGACCGTGATGTCCATAGCAGCAGAAGACAAAAACGAGCGAGGTACAGTGCTACTGAAAGTAGTTCCTGTTCATATTGCCGGACCAGAGGGAGATGCACACACTTTCGCCCTACTGGATGAAGGCTCAACAATATCCCTCATAGAAGAAGATCTGGCAAAGAAGCTGGGAGCTGACGGAGAAGCACAGCCCCTACGAATCAACGGGGTAGCCGCCAGCCAGAAACGAACGTTGAGCAGACTTATTGACCTAGAGATCAAAGGAGAAAGAATGGAAGAATTCCATGCAATCAAGTTGCACACGATCCCACAGCTGGTGCTACACAAGCAAACGATACCAGCTGCCTTCCTCATGTGCGAACACTTAAAAGATCTACGACCGGAAGATGTTTGTCACGAGGACGCTAGACCACAGTTGCTCATCGGGGCAGACCACTGGCACCTGATAGTGTCCCGTGAACTAAGGATGGGCAAGAAAAGAGAACCCGCAGCCTCACTGACCGAATTGGGATGGACCATCCATGGGACAGCACCGAGCTGTATGTTCAGACGAGACGAAGGGTCCGTACTTCACGTGTACACACCCGACGACAACTTAGACAAGTTGATGGAAGATCACTTCAAGATAGATTCACTGGGAGTGGCCGTTCAAAGCAAGCCGAACGAAGCGGAGAAGCGCGCCATTGACATATTCGAGAAAACAGTGAAGAAAAGGAACTGTCAATTTGAAGTGGGATTGCCATGGCGTGTTGACGACATGACCACGCCGCCGAGTTATAATATGGCACTAAGAAGATTGCAGGCAGTAGAAAGCAGAATGGAACGAGAACCGGCCTTCGCACAGCGATACACGAAAGCCATAGAAGATCTCTTAGCCAAGGGCTATGCAGAGATATGTGAGCAAGATGAGGAAACCAGTAAGAGAAAATGGTATTTACCGCATTTTCCGGTTTTCAACCCGAACAAACCAGGAAAACTTCGGCTGGTGTTCGACGCGGCCGCCAAGTCGCACGGTACAAGCCTCAACGACCTTCTGTTAGAAGGGCCTGACCTGTTGCAGTCACTACAGGGCATCATGTTTCGATTCCGAGAAGGGCGAGTGGCGGTGACGGCAGATATAGAAGAGATGTTCTTGAGGATCAAAGTCAGACCTGAAGACCAGGAAGCCCAATTGTTCCTGTGGCGTGACAACGCGAGCGAATCACCGAGAACTTACAAGATGACGTCACTGATCTTTGGCGCCACCAGCTCGCCGTTCCTGGCCCACAGCGTGCGAGATCGGAACGCACAAGACCACGCGCAAACGCATCCTGCTGCGTTTCAATCGATTACCACGAACCACTACATGGATGATCTAGTAGAGAGTTACGACGACATAGAGACCGCCAGAAAGACCATCAGTGAAGTATCATACGTCCATGCGCAAGCTAATTTTAACCTACGAGGATGGAACTCAAATGAAGAAGACGCATTGGCAGATATCCCTGAAGATCGGAGAACGCGAGCCACGACGGAATTAGCATCGGCACCAGGGAAGACACTGGGACTTCTGTGGGACGCCCAGACTGACTGTTGGCCTTCAACACTGTGCTGCCGAGAGTACCGACAGAGATACTAAACGGAGATCGATCACCGACTAAAAGAGAAGCGTTGAGCATTGTGAGAACTGATGAAGTACGGTTTAAATATCGCGTAGAAATTCTTAGTCTTGATAAATTAGTCACTATTAAACAACCAAAGGCCAATAGAAGGGTCTTTAACCTTTAATGCTAACAGTAAAACATTTGTCGCATGACCTTTTCGAGGTTATCAAGTCACCTTACTTCTCATATTTCCAACCTTTTACACCCAAAGGGTGAGTCAGGATGACGTAGGAACTTTTAAAAGTATTTCTTTGCCCGTGACAACATTACAATAGAAATGTTATGACGTCATTTAACCGCCTCTAGGTAAGTGGTTAAGAGCATCTGGTTCAAATATGGTGATAATGCAGATGGAGTTTTGTTCAGGCGTTGGTGGTATGGTTAATTGCCTGGCCAGCTATAGCTACTATTGCTTTACCTGTGTTTGCTGTCATAAAAACCATTCCAGTAGCGCTGTTGTGTTCGACAACTAAAGACAAGATTCGACTGATATAAGACATTAGCTTCCCGCTCGCGGCTTCGCCCGCGTTATTATTGTTTTCCCGTGGGAATTGTATATTTTCCCGTAGAAAAAATAGTTTTGTAGCCTATTATTTAAAAGACTGTTATTTATATTTAGGAGCTCGGATATTAAATTTCATAGAAATTGGAGCAGATTTGAAATATTTTCCATAGAAATTTTCAACCCCTATTTTGAACTCTAAGTGGGTGAATTCCAATAAACCATGAAACACGTTTTCAATTAAATGTTTAAAAGAGCATGAATCTCAAGTTTTATCAAAATCGTTGCTAATTAAAAAAACACAAATTTGCAACCCCTATTTCATCCCTTCAGTGTTAACGTTTTTAAAGTTCCTTCCATGTGTGCGTCCGCATTTTAAATTAAAAAAACTATCCAAATTTCACGTTTCTACCATTAGCGGTTACAGCTGTGCGTGCGTCTATATATGGGAACTTTTCCTTTTATATATGTAGGTTAGTAATCTTAGTTAAGCTCGCTTCCACCTGGAACCTTATCATCATATATCAAACGGTCAACATAAAATTATGTCGAGATTGTTTATCATAGTTACTTACAATTTGAATTTCACTGTTTTATTCTTTTTTCGCGTGTTTCTCTTCATCGCCGCCGTGATGCCTCCACCTCGAAGTCGAACCACTTCCGTGGTTTAGTGGTTATATTATGAAGACCACCGGAGTGTTGATCTGGAGGCCTAAGGTTCCAATCCCCATCGGGGCAGAAAATTTTCTGCTTGGTTTGGTGGGTGGCAGAGCTTCTGGGCCCGTCTGGCCAGTTACCACATTCTTACCTGAGTCTGTCATAAGTCATGACAACGTTAATAGCATTATTGTTTTAACACAATAAGAGTTAGAGGATTGTGAAGCTGTATTTTTAAAATATTTCATTAGATCAGAAACCTCAAATTTATTCATTGTATAATCAATGGATTGCAATGCGCGGTAACTTTACCACTCGAAGCTTAGCTATGTGATAGTTAGTGTCCAGAGAAATCAATCGCTTATTATCCGATTTCAAAATAGCAGTTAAATAATATGGCCCGGTTGTAATCTTTCACAACCACTTAACATTAGGTGGGATGTATGCTTGTTTGCTGAAGAACGTCATAAACGCTCATATACCTACCTACGTTCCCACCGAGAAGCTCGAGCCTAGAGCCTACCCTATGTTAGGGTGTTTAGGCCTTAGTCCACTTCACATACACCTTTAAGTTTCTTCGCAGATGTATACAGGTTGCCACATGATGTTTTCCTTCACCGTATGAGCGTCAGGGTTAGAGATCGCCATGTACCAATGTATTTTTGGTTTGCCGAAGATATTCTATAAAAATTGTAAGAACATAGAAAATATTTATAAATATCCTCCATACATATTATTAGTACCTACGGGTAAGGTTGTAACCATGTTAATATCAAGAGAAATTACGTAGAAAATCTAGAAATAATTCAACATTAACTTCACAGTCAAAGTTCCCAGAAATAATAAAATAAATTATTCATATTAAATTAAGACTCGAAACAGTCAGCATTGGTATTGTAACAATACAGTCTTATGCCTTTTCATTGTATAATTGGCTTCTTGTCGTGGCGAATATAATTTCACTGAGCGAACGTTGAAAGGAAATCGAGCAAAAACGCTCCAATTTATGTTGATCAAGTTTACATATTGTTATAACAAGTATAATTTTCTGGGAATCGACAAAGATAAAATATATTGTGATCCTATTTATTTATATTCTTTTACCCGAGCGGCATTATTTAATAAATAGTGAGTTTTTGGAGGTTTTTAGATGCCAATATTAGTCTAGATGACTTATCATATCACTTATTCAACCCGAAACCCACGGAAACAATTTGAATCAATAGTTATTTTAACTCATATAAATAAGGTAATTATTTATTTTTTATTTAATCTATTTCGTACAAAAAAAGGGGAGGTATACAAACAGCGAACTTAATGCCCAATGTGTTCTCTACCAGTTAATCAGTAAAATATAGGAGAAATTTTTAAAGCGTATGGAAGATTTTGGATCTATTTTTATACATTAGAAAAAATACAAATGGAGGACTATTTAAACATCAAACAGATTTGTTTATTGTATAATCATCACTGTTTCTGATTGAAACAAGATACTTATTATTTAATGAGCAAAATAAAATAACATCAATCTTATCATCTTATCATCCAAATCATCCATCTAAATAAATTCACTCATAGTTACATCTATTTCGTAAAAGTTGTTTGCTATTTTGCTTTGTTGTTAATATTGTCTGTAATTTAATAATATCATAAATAAAGTTTATTTTTTTTTGGTAACTTGTGAACAGTTAAAAATAAGCCTTAAAATTATCCGTTTCCTTGGAATAAGCAGTACGCAGTTTATGCATAATATTCCTCGAATTAACAGTACGTATTTCTGCATAATAAAGCTATTTTGAAATAGACAGATCTTTTGAATAATTATACTGTTTTAGCAAGCAATTATGCAAAAATACGTACTGCTGATTCAAGGAAAATGGATAATATTAAAGCTTATTTTTATGATAAAAGAAAATATCAAAGATGTTGCACGTCACCCAGACTATGGCAAGTCATCTAAGTAAAATGGCGTCAACGTTTTAGGTATAAAAGGCAATATAAATTTAGATTATGACATGAAATGTCGACAACGCTTGCGAAATATCATCTACCTAATATCTATTTTGCTTACGTTCCTTGTCATAAAACTAACATGAAGTTATCAATGTCAACATTATCGATACATTTCTATCTCAGTAGAGACTGATAGTTTTAGAACTGTTCTAAATCTTTCAGATTATATTCAAACGCAAAAATCTTTATTTGACATAGATTTTGCAGGCGGTTATTATCGTCAAAAACAATTGAAAGAAATGTACTCTACTATAATGTTCACAATTTAGGACAGTTTTGTCAAGAAGAACAAGAAACTCGGAACGTCTCATTTTTGCCTCCTATTTTAAATTGTAATAGTAGTTTTTATTCACGTACATGATTTTGATTTTATAAAATTAGGTATAGAAATGCGTGTTGGTGTGATTAGAGTTAGACACGAAATAGACTTTTCACGTAATTTTGTTTAAGCTACGTTCTTTGATATAACTGGCAGTTATAGTTAACTGTTAGAGAGACGTTTTTGTGATAGGTGCTACTTTGAGACTTATAACAAAATGGCGTCATATGTGAAGATAATGAAACACGATAGCTTCGAGGGCCCTGTGACGTCCCATCTCCCAGCCATCGCTGAGAGGATATAGCACCGGTTATTTCTCATCATAACAATAAATTTTCATGTGTACTTCTGCCTCACACAAATGGCTGCTACAAATTGCATGATATTAATATTACGCGCTGTTGCTCGCGAGATAATATAATAGTCGTGCTTGTTTTACTTGAGAGTTTAATCATTTTCAATCTGGAATTGTTTACATAAATCTTAGTCATCCATAGTTAATTTAGAATTTTGAAATCTTCATTGAGTTCAAATCGCAATGGCTTAAGATGAAACACCAAGGTCGAGAGAAATCAAAAATAGGTACTCGTAGGTATTTGTGAAATGTATTGCTGTCGCGCTGTGTGTCCCAACAATTGAACTGAGCGCGATAGGGACAACTGCAGGTGGGATTGAAAATACCAATGAAACCTTGAAAGTACGCAAAATATACGTTTCATAGTCCCCTGTTTTCTCCGCGAAAAATTGACCGATTCAATTACTTTTTACGTTGAAATTTAAAGCAAAGCTTTTTCTGTGTTTCTATGTTTTGCTTTTTTCATATAATCTTGTTCAATTTCTTTACTGTACGTTTGAATACAGCAGAAAATTAGGTCGATTTTTTTGGTTATTGGAGGTTTAAAATCTCTTTTAATAATTAACTAATAATATTCGGTGGCGAAATTTCACACAATTTTATGAAACAGATCCACATTATGTCTCAGTGTGTGGCTATCTGGCTATGCTCGGAGCATGCGTGTGTGCGTGTGTTCTAATCCGAAGTGATACAATCCCCAAAAGAAACACAATCCAAATTTTTAGGCTAACATTTGGTAATAATACTTTATGATCACTGAACACGATATTTCTTTCAAAACTCGTTAGTAGCTACGTAATTTAAATTTACATTTTAAAATGAAAAAGTGAATTTGCAGCAATTGTAAAATTGAGCTTAATATCCCAACGATAAAGGCATAAAATCGTTCGACCGAATCCAGCTGCCTGCGATGCTGTTGGTCTAGCCGAAACTGATCCTTATTGCAATCACGGTAAAGTGTTTTGAGTCCATGTTTAGCGCCTTACGCGGTAGTTTCTGCTTGAGATATTTATTTTATTATAACATCATGGAATTGTTTTCTGTTTTTATTTTCTTCGACAAAAGGTTTTAAGCTATTTGAGCATTTCAATTGACAATAAAACGCCATAGGCGACAATTGAAATAAATGTTAGATTATTTTATATATCTGAAAGTTAGATTATTCTATACAAGTTTAAAGTGTATTCGTGTTCAGATCTAAAAATTGACTACATCATCAATATCTTCGGTAATCAGAATAACTTCCCAAGTAATAGTATTTTACATTTAACAGATCACGTCCGTTGTCTAGTGGATGAGACCATCCGGTATTGCAGGAGGTCCAGGGTTCGATTTCCTTTGTGAGCTGAAGTTTCTCTGCTTATTTTAGCTACCATCGTCTTACCTTTGTCGCCATAGTAACAATGTTTATAACATTGTTGTGTTCCGACAATCAGGGGTGGGATAGGGAGTTCTTCAGCCGTTGAAGAGTACAAGTGAAGCTCACTTCCATTTTCGCCTTAACATCACCTATCATCAGGTGAGGTGACGGCTGAGAGCTTTCTTATTATGTGTAAAAAAAATTAAATAAGTTAAATATAATTTAAGCGGTTTTATTGAAAATAAACATAATAATGATCTAGATAATGTACCAAAAACTGAGAAATAATTAATTAGGTCCTAGGTACCAGTTAGTCAAGTCATGCCACTCTCCTTGTCAAATTAAGGCATTGACACGGTAATACTATTACCATGGCATTGATCACACAAAAAAAAACATGGAGCGTAGCGTAACCTGAGTAAATAGCATTTTTATAATGATATGAGCGGTTGACTGTTGATAGAAATTTCAAGCGCCCCACGTACACAGTATTCAGTACCCCGTACACAGCATTCTACAAGTCAAGCCCATTTCATTTAATACCCATATTGGGGGGTTGTGAAAAAATATGTTATCCGCCACGTTGTGGTATGAAGTACCTATCCTTATATGTATATTATAAACAAAGTCCCCCGCCACGTCTGTCTGTCTGTATGATCGCAATAAACTCAAAAACTACTGTACCGATTTTCAAACGGTTTTCACCACTCGATAGCGTGATTCTCGAGGAAGGTTTATGTATATAATTTGTTAAGTTTTTGCATTTATTTCTGTGTACATTAACGATATTTGTTGAAGATGTGGGGAAAAAATAAATTAAGCCGAAACGTAGTTCGCGGGCACAGCTAGTATTATATAAAAAAAAACGTGTTTTCCACAGTACGAAACCCGTGCGTTCAACGCCAGCGGAGTGTTGGTGATGAACAGCTCGTGCGACCACCGCGCGTGCGTCATCTCCGTGCGGCCTGAGAGCGGCACCGCGAAGTACACCTGCGAGGTGTCCAGCGAGGGCCCGCGGTTCGCCGTCGACAGGCGATCCGCCAACATGACTCTAGCAGGTCAGATGACATTCAAATGTTACGGAAAGAACGTGGGGTGGCAAACACTTGATACTAAGCGCCAACCGTTGCCTAAAAGCCCGGTACTGGAGCGGCGTGTATACTCAGAGTTCGATTACTAGAGTTAAGCAATCTTTGACATGGTCAGAATCTTGATGGGTGACCCAAAAAAAACCATTCAGCTACTCCGTGCTTCGGAAGGCACCTAGAATCGCTCTGCTCGTGTCGGTTTACCATACTATCGTACTATGCGGGTATAAGAATAAAGAGTGCACGTGTGTTTGCACACACATTTATGCGCTAAACATCACTATAACACGCAGATGGCGTTCAGTAGGGCTAGTACGAACATTTGCGTCTAAGTATTCGTATCGTCAATGACGTCATCGTAAAATATTTGTATGAGAATTTTAGTTCCATTTACGCCCTGTAGGAGCGCTGTACAATTCCAATACAAATATTTCACGATACAGACAGAAACCGAAACAACGCAGCGGTCTAGGTGCTATACCAAAATAATAATAAAAAGGGATGGAATATTATTTTAAAATATTCTGGTATGTGAATAAAAAAGAAGTTTTACGCTGCGCAACTTCTTATGAATTTCAATATGAAAAAATGTTGTCAATAAACAAGATCTTATTTTAACTATTCTAAGTAAAAAAGAGCACGGACCAAGAGTTTGTGGGGTTCACATTATTTAAAAAATATCGCTGGCATAAAAGCATGTTTCTTTTGAGATTCGCTGTTGTGATTTAAAAGTGGTGATTAAAAGGACTATTTCTTATGTAGCATGTGGAAGCTTAGAGTTACTTGCATGTTCCGAAAACCTGCCAGCACAATGCATCTGTCATTATGCTCTAGCAATCACGAGCAAGGGACAATGTGACTTTATAATTCAGCAGTATTCTGTTGAGCGAAGGTTCTTCCCTAGCCGGGCTGCTTATTGGAACAATGAACGACTGTCCTAACTTAGATGCACTGAGCTTTATATTTTTTTTCATTACTCATACTCTGAAAGTAGGTCTGAAGTTGCCTGAGGAGCGGGTTGAAAGTAATACTTTTCAGCCCTAGGGAGAATCACTTTCAACTGACAGCTGCTGTCAATTTTTAAAAAATAAACTAGTTCTATTTTT
Organism: Schoenobius gigantellus; assembly: GCA_963935595.1. NCBI lineage: Eukaryota > Metazoa > Arthropoda > Insecta > Lepidoptera > Crambidae > Schoenobius > Schoenobius gigantellus. The sequence continues at coordinate 20,873,276 of OZ012543.1, forward strand.
ACATTTCTATTAAACCATGTTCTGACGTTCTATTACAGCCACTCAATTACAGCGTAAAATTTAAATAACATAATGTTAAGTGTTAAAAGAATATATTTTTTATATGACTAATTTAATTTACTTTCAACTATTTCTTTGAAATAACATGAACTGGGCAAAATATTTACCATTTTTTCAATGATGAAAATGAAAAATAATGGCTGAATAGCTGGCTGGCCACAGAAAAAAAAAACAAAATAAGCGGGAAAGCGGCAATCCGAATTTGTTTTTCGAGTTTTGTTTATTCTTCCGAATAGCAGAGATTTCATACACAAGAGAAGAGACAAAAGCAGAAGTTGTTGATTTATTAAAATAAAATTCACTCATTTATGTTCTTAGCTGATTCATGTTTTTATTTTACTTTCCTTGTATTCGTAATGAAAAGCACAGTGTTTACCTCGGGTTAAAGACTTATTTAGTCACTCGAAGTATAGGCGCCCTCTCTACGCTCGGGCGCCAAACCCCGTCTCGGGACTAAATAAGTTACTTTCACCCCTAGGGTAACAATGTACTATTTATTGCAGAAAGTTGGCAAACAAGCAAACTGCCCACCTGATGGTAAGTGGTAACAGTCACCTATGATACATGTGGCTCTTGTGAGATTCGCAACAAAACTGCAACCCCCACAAGAACCACAGTGTACGTTGCCAACTTGTGACACAAGATGCAAAGTCACAGTACCCAGTAATTTCACTGCCATATCTTACCCTTCAAACCGGAACACAGCAATGCAAGCACTGCTGCTTTGCGGCAGAAATAGGTAAGACGGAGGTACCTAAGCAGACGACCTTGGTACAGAGTCTCCCTCCAATCTTTATATACGAGTATTATAGATAGATATTATACGCTTAGCTAATATCTGAATAAAAGCTGGATAGAATCTAATAATATTTAATACCAAGAAACTCGAACAGAAAAAAAAATATTCCTGCTCTTAATTAAACTCTGCATCGATAGAATTGAATAAGAGGTATTTAATGAAATGAAAGCCACGTGCCTCGTGCTCGGAAAAACAGTTTTTGAACTTCCAGTACAAATCTCTGTCAACCCATATTGGGCCCGTTTGATCTCCGTATGCCTCTTTTTGTACCCAAACGCCCAAAACCGTTCAGACCTTTACCCAGCTCTTGGTGAATCGTGGCTATAATGTGGAGGATGGTTGTGATGCTAACCTGTAGAATATTCTAAATGCTCGTAATCAGATCCAAATTTTATGCGAAAATCAATAGCATTATCAACACAAATAACACTTAAGCTCTTTGCTTTAAAACAGCTTCAAGTTGACTTATATAGGCTTATTTCAGACCTTATAATTAGGCGTCCAATTTTGAACTAATTTAAAACAATTAAGCTGCGACAATTAACTCCATCAAAGAGTATCAATGTCATAACAGTTTACGAGTGAACTCGTTAATATTAATTTCACTTTAAAAGTGTCTGCTAGCAAATTAAGACGGGAATTTGACAATGCCGACCTACATTTGGGTGAAACAGGTCGCTTGCTCGGCAACGGGAACGGGCAATACTGTATTATATTTTATCGTGCAACACAAACTGTTTATGGATCATATACAAAGTCTGATATAATACAAATACTTTGTTGTCTTGAACGTTTCGGTATTAATAATATGAATATTACGAAAGACTGAAATTATAGTTTTATACGAAAAAAATTGGATTACTTCTTTTCACCCTGGAAAATTTAAGGGACGCTTCAGGACACATCCATTAGTATATTTAAAAAAAATCTTTAAAAATACAGCTAAACTAGTGCAGTATTTTTTGGATATTTTAGAAAATTCATATAAAATTAAATAGGCGAGTTATTTTTTTATTAATATTTAAATCATTCTACTACCGTGTCCGGAAATTTTCCAGGGTGCTAAAAAGTAATCCTGTATTTCAAAGTATATGGGCCTTCACAAATTCGCGTTATTTTCTGGGTGATTTTTTTTTATAAAAAGTCGTTTTGCAAGGAACCGAGTATGGAAGATGACGACGGATCATTAATAACTGTAAGTCTTGTATAGTGTAAAAATTATTTTCTCAGCATTATTGTAGTAAAAAGAAGACACAAAGTTTGTAATTCTTGGCTCATGCATTACTTTACCGGCCTAGGCCAGGAAAGAAAGTATCAAAATTCATTATTGGCCGCTGCTCCAATGTTTTTTAATTTATCTATAACTTGAATTATGTTACTTGTCATACAGCAAATTGCTACCACATTACAAAAAATGCACTCTTCGAGCATATACAACGTGTCTCATATCTCCCCATAAAAATTATAATATTTAATTTTATTTAAACTATCAAAAGTGCCAACCTAAAACTGTTCTAAAACAGAATTTTCAAAAATTTGACAATTAAATTCGATTGATATGACATGTTATTAAAGTTGACACATTATTTTCGGTTAAATGAATATTATAATTTTTATGGGGAGTTATTATGAGACACGTTGTAAGTATTATGAATATGACAACAATTTTATTATAATGTTGATATGAAATCACACGAAAATATGCTTAATTTTCGTTGCGAGAGAAAAAAGTCATAATCTGCAGTATTACATTTTTTGCGTAAAATATGATTGGGCTGTATGAGCTTTGTTTCCTTTGCACTAATTGAAAATTAAAAAGTATTACTAAATGCTAGGCTACTATATTTAATTAATTAATTGCTTGATTTGTTTTTTTATTCATATTATACTCATTTGTTTCCAATTCAATTCAATTAGGCATACCATACCAAATCTTTTAGGCATACCATAATGTGTAAAATAGGTGGTTCACAAAAAATAAGATCATTATGAACCCGTTGGGCACGCAATCGTAGAACAAGAGAGAGGAAGCTTATTATTATTAGGTACCTACTTACTATTGTTCTATTTACAGATCATAAAGCGAAATTATACGAAGATCACGGCAATTATAAATATTTGAATAAATAGACAACATTAAACAATATTTTAATAAAACAGGTTTTTATGTATATTGTATTATTATTACACTGAATTTCATAATTAATTCCAGTATTACGTCTTTAATTATTTCCTCGCAATTATTGAGAAAAGCACTATACATACCTCGGCGGGAAAAGGGATTGCCGGACTCGTAATTATTGTCAAAGCATTACTCGTCCGTCAGTCCCTAACTTCCCGGCCTCTGCAGTAATGTACTATTAAACAGTAAGCGATTATGCGCTATCACGAACTAATAGATAAGTTGTCGTAAAACCGGCGCTAGACATGTGATCAAATATGAAAATACCTACAAAGTAGCGAAGTGTGGCACTGACATTTGCGTATTTGTGCAAAGTTTGAACACATTGTTGCCATCATGAGTCGGTTTTCGTGCGCATGCGCACATCAAAGTAAACAAAGTTCAAAGTTTGTGCGGCCTGCTACACTTGTTGCAGTGTTTGTATTTAGTGACGCGTCCGCCGCTGAACAGATCAAATGCTGATCAGATGTATTTTGAGCGTCAATAATGGAGTGGAGTAATGACGCAGTTATCGAATTTGTTTTCTTTTGATACAGTGTAGACATCCCTTCACGTCTTCTTCTTGAGGATTTCACATTATTTAAAGAATGAAAGAAAAAAATTAAGGCACTCAAATAAAACAGACTAACGGCGTCCACAAAATCATTGTCCATTCTGTCAGCCAATGGTCAGCCATCTTTGCGTTAACTGTGACCGAAAATCATTTGAAAACAAGTCTGGCAGGCATATTGGCGTTTCTATTTGTGCACATAAAGTTGATTCAAACTTTCGAAAATGTGTGTTGAAACTTTGATCACATGTCTAGCGCCGGCTTAAGGGTCGGGGCTGTCACACTGCCAACTTCGCCACATCGCTCCAAATTCTGTACAGTTAGAGAACTGCTGCTATTGCTTTAACGGATCCAAAGAAGCAGTAGTAAATTACACCATAAGTGGCCACCAATAAGTAACCATCACTCTTTTTTGGCAACTTATGTTTAAGGCTATTGTTACGGCGATTATCCCATAGAATGCTCTTTTCAATTATATCTAATCACAAGCCACCACAATTTGTCTCAAAATCCCTTTATTATGTACAAGTTCTAAAGGTAAAACAAGTTTCAAGGCGCGGTTCTCTCTACATATCTGTCAAATAACCAGGCCCACGTTTTTAAACGTAGTCTTGTACTCTTGTGGTGGAAGTGGAGGCCAAAGAATAGCACTGTTATTTATTACTACCGCAGTGGGAGTGGGGCCCGACTGCGGTCATATGGGACTCTCCTCTAATGAGGCTTACCCACAAAAAAATGGGGGGTTTCGTCAAAATCGCATTCTCTACACACAATGGGAACTTTTCGCAATCGCTTTGTGTGTCGAGACCGATGCTATCCGGACAAACCGGGTAACCTTCAGGGTAGGGAGTGTTTGCGGAACACCTTCAGACACTCCCTCAGCACAGAGGTCATTAGTGCGGGTGACGGGAGCCCCATTCCGTCACCGCCATCCCAAGTTGTGCATACAAAACAAAAGAGAATTACCTGGTACAGTTACGTTTGCCTAGCTGATACACGATACCTATACTCGTACAGGTATCGTGTATCAGAGCCGATTAACTTTATAAGTATTTGACAAGTAAAAAAGTTTTTTTTCCAGTGCTCCCTGAATACGATCCGCTCATCACTGGGCTACCGACGATAGTCCAGGTTGGTGAACAGGCGATGGTGAATTGCACGTCAGACTACTCGCTGCCGGCAGCCACCATAGACTGGTTCGTGGACTCGGAGCCGCAAGAGGTGAGTGTTAATGTTTATTCAAAATCTTTCACCAAGTCTTGTGCCCCGCCGTTCCACCATCGTTGGTTCCGATCCCATAGGAATTTCGGGATTACAATTGGCTCATTAAAATTACTTTTTTTGTAATGAGAAGGGACTTTCTAAAGTAATTCTTTCTAAAGTAAAGATCAAGTTTATTCTAAAGTATTAAAAAAATGCATCATTCAAGCTAAAAAACAATCTAATAATAAATATGTATCAAAAAGTAAAAACACATGTAAAGCTACCTGGAGGGTAATACAAAATGAAATAGATTATAAATCACAATATAATAATAATTACATAGACTCTATTGAATGTGATACTGATGACACTGTAATTGACGACCCTAAACAAATAGCAACTACATTTAACAATTATTTTATTAATATGACAAACAAAGACAATAATAATCACAGTAATAATAATGATAATAATTATAATGACATTTTAAAAAATTCTATTTATCTGACTCCTATTGATGAATATAATGTAAGGAAATTAATTATGACTTTGAACAACAGTAATTCAGAAGGATATGATGATATCTGCACCAAAGTTATCAAAGCATGCAATGAAGAAATTAGCAAAGTGTTAGCGTTTTTGATAAATCTATCAATACTTAATGGTATTTTTCCGGAGAGGCTAAAACTTTCTATTGTTAAGCCATTATTTAAAAAAGATAACAGAAAAAAGTTAAATAACTACCGTCCAATCACTCTCGCGCCAATCTTATCAAAAGTTTTTGAAAAGGTCATGCATGAGAAACTAACAGCATTTCTTAACAAGTATAATGTTCTTAAACATAACCAATATGGATTTCAAAGGGGAAAATCCACCACACATGCAATTTTCGACATGGTAAATGAAACACTGACTTCCTTAGATGATAAAAATTATACAACAGCTTTATATTTTGACATGTCCAAGGCTTTTGATTTCGTGTCACATAAACAGCTATTACAAAAACTAGAAAACTGTGGTATTAGAGGCACTGCATTAGATTGGATGAAAACCTACTTGCAAGACCGAATCCAGTATGTTGAAATTACAAAAGTTGACTCTAGTAATGTAGCTCTTAAATATAAATCAGATTTCAAAGTAAACAAGTTTGGAGTCCCTCAAGGAAGCGTTTTGGGACCACTTTTATTCATAATCTACATAAATGGTCTCCCAAATGTAACTAAACATAAATGCATCTTGTTCGCAGATGACATAGCTGTTGTAGTTAAAACTAATAAAAAATTGACATTAAATAAACATATTAGTGACATAAATGATACAATTATTGCAATTACTAATTGGCTAAGTAATAATAATTTACTCATTAACATTGACAAAACATATTTTATGAATTTTAATGACATTTTATATGAAACAATTAATATCATTTTCGAAGGTAAAATCCTGAAAGGTACTAGCACAACAAAATTTCTAGGCATTACAATTGACGATAAACTAAATTGGAAAAGTCACATCGAAAATGTGTGTAACAAAATAAATCGATTTTCATTTGCTCTGTATAAGCTGACAAAAGTAGCGACAAAAAATACAGCACTCACAGCATATTTTGCCTATGTGGAGTCTGTTCTAAGATATGGTCTTGTTATATGGGGAAATAGTACTGATGTTAATAAGGTATTCATTGCGCAAAAAAAATGTGTGAGGGCAATTTGTGGCACTGCATATGACGAGCCATGTACACCTTTATTAAAAACCTTGAGAATTCTGCCACTTCCCTGTCTTTATATCTTTGAAGTGCCAAATTTTTTTAAGCAAAATATGTGTTATTTTAAAAAAGCTAGTGATGTATTTCCACGTAACACTAGGAATGGCCACAGACTGGTTGCTGCAATAATTCCTAAAAGCGCTCGATACCAGAAAAACTGCTATTGTATGTGCATAAAAATATTTAATAAAATCCCAGATATTATAAAAAACTTGCCTTTCAGTAGATTCAAACGAGCGCTGTACATCTGGCTTAATGAAAACTGTTTTTATTCTATTAATGAATATCTCAATTTTCATTGTTAATATAGTTACTTCATGAATTATTGTAATAGGTTTGCTTAATATATGAATTCTCTTGTAATGATTATTTTTTCTGCAATTGTATTTAATAATTTTGACATTTGTAATTTTATTGGGATATTATGAGTAATGTGTTTAACTATAATTTTGCATGCTATTTGTATATGGCTGAATAAGCTGAAATTAATGTTACTTGACCATCTTCTGTGTACCTTATTTAAATGCAAATAAACGATTTCATTCATTCATTTCATTCATTCATTCATTCATTCATTAAAATTGATGAATTAGGAAGAGAAGCAGGTACGTACGAGTAATTAAGGTTCTATTTTTTACTGACTTATGCTAGGATTTCGATTTTTTTATAACAAAATACACGAAAGATATGGAAGCAATTCGACATTTAACCCCTTTCGTGATCGAGGCCTGACATTTAACCTGGTTTTTATCTAGAGGACCGGGGTTCGATTCCCCATAGGAGCAGATTTTTTCGGCTCGATTCGGTTGGTGATAGAACGTCTGTGCTCACCTGGCTAGCCACCATTATCTTTCTTAAGTTTGTCGCCATGATAATAATGTTCATACCATTGTTGTGTTCCGAAAATTAGAGTTGATAACCAGTTCCTTGTTTAATTAGGAACCCAGATAATGCTCGCTTCCACCTTTAGCCTTATCGTCACTAACAACAGGTGTAATGAAGGCTGACCAATTATTACCATGTCGATCAATAAACGCTTAACCACATTACTCATAAACAAAAGCGAGGTTGTTTTTCTAGCTCTTATGATGAAGGATGGAGATGTCATGAGAATGTATTATACGTTTATGAATAAGTCTTCAAAGGGTATCAAAAAATAGTATCACAGCTATACTGGTAAAGTACTGAGCTCCCAACTTTGTTCTAATATTATCACAAACAATATTTTAGTTAGACCAATATGTTATTATAACAAATCATGTACCTTCATTAAAGAGGCGTTAATATAAAAACTTTCGTAAACAACCCCCAAATATCATTGAGCGAATAATTTATCGCAAACTTTTTCTTGTTACAACGAGATAGGAGAGTAAACAAAAGCTATTAAATAATAAAGTTTGCAGACACTACATAATCGGCTAAAGAAGCTGTAAACAATAAGCGTTTTCAACCAACAGACTTCTTTCAAACTTGAAGGCGGATCAATCGTGAATTCACTTTCATAAATAAACAACAAAACAACAGATTGTTGGCGAAAGTTTTAATTATTACGTCATCTATCGACTCGGCACTACGGGAATGATGAAGGTTACTGAATTGTTTTAACAGTTGATTCCCATTCATAGCTTATAAACCAATAAAAAATAAGTTGAAGATATTTTCAATGATACTTAAGTTTATTTTGTCCTGTTTTCATGTTGAATCATTTTACTCTGCATTATGTATCGCGTCACCGTGTTTTTCCGGGATAAACTTTGAAACTACTTAAGGCAATTTCGCTGAAATTTGGTCCAACTTAAAACACAGAATAGCTTTTATTTCGATAAACGCGCTCAGAATTTATTTTTGCAAATTAAATGGTTTGTAGCGATTTTCAAGATCCATAAGTTTTTTAACAGATGACGCTGTGAGCTAATTCAACGATATAACAGTCGGTTATTTAGGTTAAGTAAACATTTAATAGTTGCGGTGGTGTTGTTTCAATTTATTTATAATTTAAAAATAGCAAGAGATAAATAATATTAGTGATGGAATGACATTTTTAGTAGGTACGGGTTTTGTGTGAGAGAACGCGTCACGCTCGCTTTTTATATAAATCAATCAAAATGAGTTGGGTGGAAAGTACTGCTAATGATTTTGACTTTTTAAAACTTAATTCATCATTACAAATCGATAGTGTTTCGTGTAAGGATCATCCTATCACGGGACTAAAACAATCAAAACTGTGACTATGAAAATATCTCTCGTGCAGGAGTCGAGCTTGCATTCTCAACCATTAAAATTTTGAAAGTTAAATTTTTCTTGCATTGATTTCGATGTTGCTTCAAAATTTAGTATTTTTCAAGAAAATGCAAAGTCACAGATATAGAATTTACCAGGTATTTTGCATTTTCTTTATTCTTTATATTCTTAACCGATTTTCACGATAGCTGTAAAGATTTTAAAATTAAATGTTATAACATAGTTATGTTATAATAAGGTGTACGTTGCCGTAACAAAGTTAAAAGACACAACTACAGCTGAAATTTCGCTCGGATTGCATAAGTCCATGATGACCTAAGAGATTATGACGTCAAAATGATAAGTCGAAGTACTAATTTCAATATCGCAAAATAGAAACAAATATAAAAAACGTATTAGAAATAGTTTAAGATAGGTAGGGCTAGCTTTTTACACTGTAATGCTGCATTATAGCGTAAAAAGCTAGTAGCCCTTTTGGTGCAATAACCATCACACAGAGATTCCAGCTGAACAGCGTCATGGTGTGTTCTTCCTGGTGAGTGAAGTAGCTAGTATAGTAATACCGCGCTATCTCACGGGGACGTGTATATGTGCTTGTACTGGGTGGTATTCTATGGCTTAGGGTTTTTTGATAAAGCTTGCTTCCATCTTTAATCTTTCTCACTTTCTCACCATTAGGCAAGAATTATGTTAAATGTGAGATAAGGTTAGAGATATAATGATAATGATAAATGTCAAGACCTGATATATTTTTCATAAATTCAAGATCTTAAAATTGTGTATGTTTCATGAAACAGTGACCAATTCCTGGAACAGCAATAATATCAAGCACACTTCAATCCAGGCACGATAAAAGAAGCAAACAGTCGTAACAAGACGCGACAAGATAACAAGGAAAAGAGCTCATGCCTTTTGTTTGAAAGTAATTTAATTTGTAAGCACTCACTCGTGGAACACCACAGGCTACGATGTACCGTGAGATGTTGCCAGCATATAAATGTATGTCGTAGCTCGTTCGTAGAATTGGTCTCGACGTGTTATGTCTAGTTGTATTCTGCTTGACGTTGGTCAATTGTACTTACCTACTATGGAATATTATTTTGCGACCAATAAGTAGGTCTTTACTCTGATACATTACTTTGATTAAGCTTTCCATAAACTTTTATAGTCATCATCGCCCCAGCCATAATGCGCTTACAACCCAATACTATAATGCTCAATGGCATTAGCATTCCCAAGAAAGTGTGCTTTTGAAGGACTTGGACAGTCTCCCACCAGTTCAGGTTAGTGGGACAGGCCAGAGAATTGTCCGTTGGTCAGCAGGGTCTACTGCGAGAAGGTGAGGTTGTTTTGGTTCCGTAATGTATTGTTTGGAACCCCGTACAGTTTTGTAAACTATAATTGCCATAATCAAAATATCATGGTGATTAATGAAAATATAATTCTAGATATTTGTGATTATTTTGTTCTGTAACAGCATGAAATGGCCACTAACTTCATCTCTCTGACTGTCAACATACATAACATGTATCATCAAGGTGTATGAAGTACTCAAACTTCTACTGTCAAACTGAGAGCAATGTTGAGCTTACAATAAGAGCAGGGCTATGAGGTGGGAGGTGAGAAGGAGACAAAAGCGAGGGGATAGTACAAATATGTGTGACAGTGATGCCACACTCACACCACGGAAGTATATAGCTGAAGAGTCCGGGTTATGCTTAGGTAACCTGGACTCTTAAGCTATATACAAACTGGTTATTTTATCATTGCTACTGGATGCGGGGTGATCAAGACCAGCTGTTGGGAAATAATTGATGAGGGCGTTATTCGGCTAAGATGTTTATCACAATTTGAACGCATGTTTTAATTGTAGCATTATTAGAGTATCATGTTAATGTCATTGAAGTTAAAACAATTAGTCTTTTAATAGTACAGCGTATTTTAAAAAATATCTGCAACAATTGATGAAACCGAAACGGCGCTATAATTATGCCTTATACAGGAATACCCAGACTTAACAACGTATTTCGAATCTAAATGGGGATTCAAACCTCAATTAATTGTCATTGGTATTAATAATGATAAATTCCGGTAATAGTACCCGCTGCGCATATAGGGACAAAGTGGGTACTTGTAATACGGCTGATACTCGCTAAGACTTAAAATTGATACTTATACCTACTTATAAAACATATGTACACCTATATTTTACGATTATATTAGATTGTGACGTTTGTAGGACTATCACTAGTAGGTCGATCACTGACAAAAAATACACAGAGTTTATTTCTTGAACTGTGACTGTATGATAAAATTCTAACCGGTAAAAGATACAGGAAAACTGTTTTAGGAGCCTTTAATTTCTTAATAAGTACAACTATGGCATAATTTTTTTTTGGTCAAGAAATGATCTGATAGTTGATTACAAAGAATTTTTTCAAATATTTTGCTTAGTGCTGGTAGAATCAAAATCGGTCTATAATTTGCAGGATAATTTTTATTTCCAGATTTAGATAAAGGTATTAACTTGCTATTCTGCATGAGATCAGGAAAGATACCTTCATCAATACATTTATTGAAAATGAACGCTAGTTGCGGAGTAAGTTCTTTCATTACAGATTTGATTAAGTGGGTCGAAATACCCCAAAGACCTTCAGTTTTTTTTGGTACTGATTATGCGGAATGTTTTTAGAATAGCGTCAATGTGACCAAAATTGAAGCTTATGCTGCACTTCTCTACACTTTGTTCTATGACTATCTTGTGGATAGCACTTCCATGTATAATACTCGTTATGCTCACCACTTTTCGTCGTCGTCCATTTATGTATAACAAACTACACAAGGAACTCAACATCGCTCTTAATAAATACCACTGTAAAAGTACAGTCAGCGTCAAAATGATCTAAGCATTCAAACCTACCAAAAGTATCTAAAGATTTGGCAAAAATCACTCTTAGCACAAATACTTTAACGTGTACTATCTTTTGTTGTCATTTGTTCTCAAAAAACAACAAATGAAAATGCATCTCTACGTTTTGAGATAAGGTTGATTTTTGTAAAATCTCTAGATACTTTTGAACGCTTAGATCATTTTGACGCGGACTGTACCATAATAAACTACCTGTTAAACTTAAATTATGATAATACAGCATAACTATTAATCACAATTAGATAAAAAAGGTATGTTGACATGCTATCCATATAACTTTTCCAAACTATGTAAAACTAGTCCAAAATTCTAAATTTAAAAATCCATTCCAATAATGTTAACTTTAAGTAGATAAGCTTCAGTTTGGGTCTTGGTTGGGTTTATTGATTTTTCAGCATACTTCAAACGAACGGTAGTCATGTACGACCAACTTACAGGTTGGAGGGCCCTGGTGCACTGAGACACAGGCTTCTGCCTAGTCCAGGCACAGTCTCTCGTAACTGTGTTACTTATATAAAAAAAAATTGTAATCATTTCTTAAGAAAGAAAAATTTGAAGGTGTTGAGAAAAAAATAAAGATTTTTATTATTATTATTATCCTTTATTTTAAATAGTTCTTAAATATAAATTTTTTTATAACATAAATATAAAAGATATAAATATTATAAAAAAACCTACACTTAGCGGGTCCATCGATCGGCAGCGAGACAGTACCCAAACTACCGGTGGTTAGGGCTGCAGGGTAAGGAACCTCCTGACAATTCTTGCCGTGCCAAGGATTGCCGCCTTCTGTATCAGGCCCTTGATCCATCCGCCTAGCGAGAGTCTCTCAAGATGTTGGTCAAGACTCTTCGCTATTAGACCATTCACAGACACCACTATCGGGATAATGACAGTCGAATCCACATCCCACATAGCGGTAGCCTCATGAGCCAAGTCAAGGTGTTCTTAAGTGTTATGGAATAATTTCTTACATAATTTATGTAAGCTGGCATAATTTATGAAAAAAATCACTGAAGGTTACTTTTAAAGCATAAAGTTCAAAAAATTTCCTACGGCTTTTGTATATTTTTTTTTATTTTTTTTTATTGCAGAAAGTTGGCAAACAAGCAAACTGCCCACCTGATGGTAAGTGGTTACAGTTACCTATAGTACATGTGGCTCCTGTGAAATCCGCAGCAAAACTGCAACCCCCACAAGAACCACAGTGTACGTTGCCAACTTGTGACTTAGGATGTCAAGTCACGGTACCCAGTAATTTCAGTGCCATATCTTACCCTTCAAACCGGAACACAGCAATGCAAGCATTGCTGCTTTGCGGCAGAAATAGGTAAGACGGAGGTACCCAAGCACACGACCCTGGTACAGAGTCTCCCTCCGGTATATGCCTGGCGTCGCCCAATCACAAAATTTCTTTCTCTCATGTCTGACTTTAATTAATTTTTCTTTAAATATATTGTTACATTCAGCTTTAACTACATTAAATAAAGCCCTTTAAGAATCAAGTCCGAAATCACTTCCTATCCTTAAATCCTTAGCTAAATCAGTCCTTCATTGCCCATAATTATCAACTACTGCACCTATCCCCAATTTGGATTTCCTTTGTGTATTTCCCTGTTCCAAGGTTGTCTGGAAGAGATTGCTTATTAGCAATAGGGCCGCCTGTGTTGTACATCTGTATTGTTTTTGAAAATTTTCTGTCTGTATCTCTTTGTGTGCAATAAAGTGTTTTATTCGTTCGACAGAAAGAGAAACTATGACTTATCGTTCCTTAAACTGTAGGTCATTATGTAAAATTATTAGGGATCCACCTCTAATAGCGCAGCGAACTCAAAGCTGCGCTGGGAGGTGGAGACCTCTCACTGCCGAGCATGGTCGTGGCCATTCTCCACGGTGAGGCGGAATGGGGGGCTGTCGCCTCTTTCTGCGAGGACGTCATTTCGCAGAAAAAGGCCGAGGAGCGGGAGTGAGGTCGGGTTAGCCCGGGCGCGTTGGTAGTGGTAGTCGCAGTTTGGACCCTACTACACGCGCCCTTATGGGCAGGGAGACCGGGGGGTTTAGTGTGTAAGCCCGGCACTCTGCCGAGAGAACCCACACACGCTTGTCGTCTAGCCAATGGCGATGGTACGATGCGGTCACGCATTCCCCTCGAAAAAAAGGGGATCCACCTCTAATAGCGCTTCTCCTAGTGAATGAACTCACAATTTTATAGTTACCCAAACTTGTTGACAATTCATAATTTTTTTGCCAATGCTCTGTGACACAAAATACATCAATCTTTTTATAATCTAAATATAGGTTTATTTCTAAATCTTAACCAGAAAAGCCTTGAATGTTTGATTAACAATCCGCAAATACTTAGGCTTTCCTTTGGTCAATACCCGGCAAGAGGCTACCCCTATTGTCTCATTATTCAATTTAAATTAATTGGAGCTTGTTCCAAAACATAACATTTAGTATGTTGCTCAATAGAAGCATTGCCAATGTGAGGATTAATAGCCAAGTTTTTGGGTAAATTAAAAAATAAAAGCCTAGCGATACAGCTTATTGTTTTTTAATATGTTGATAGATTTCACATATCTTTTGTTAGGTATAACTTATTAGAAATGCGTGTCAACATTTTTTCAAACCCAACTATTTGTATCAGTGACTGAATCATCATTTTAATTTGTCACTACACTACCACAAAATAAGTGAACGTTAATTTAAATTTAGCCTTAATTGATCTTTTTTAAACCACGAGTAGTTATTATCATGGAAATGTAGCTCCCTCGAGTTTCGCTTAATTAAAAGTAATGCTCACTTAGTATTCAAGTAAAGTAGGTACTGAAGTGACAAGGTTTTTCTTATTTAAAAAAAGCGGAGGCCAATCCTGCGGGAGTTTGACGAAAGCATAGCTTTTTATGTAGCGCAAACAAAAATGAACTTCGGTTGCGACTCGGAGGTGATGCATTATTGGTGATTTTAAACGAACTTTTTGTTTAGAGGATTATACGCTTGACATAGTAGTTCCTGCTTTGTAGCAGACGTTTCTATTTCAATTCTGGTGTTTCCCGAATTACTTTTTGACGATGAACAACGAACAAACCCTCATTTCTCCACTTTTATTAGCTCAAACACCGTTTTTAACCAGTCGCTATTCTCGAAGATGCAGGAAACTTGTAATTCAATTTCTAGCACATTATAATATATACCGGGTTATTTTTCCATCAGGAGCCAAATTTTGTATGCTTGTTTAGACAAGCAAAATGAACAACTTTTACTATGGGACCAAACACGAAATCGCGAAAAAAAACCAGCTGTTCCATACATTTAGGTTCGGTGGATGTTGAACATTTGTATGGAACAGCTGATTTTTTCGTGATTTCGAGTTTGGTCCCATAGCAAAAGTTGTTCATTTTGCTTGTCTAAACAAGCTTGCTTGTCTAACAAGCAAAAATTTGGCTCCTGATGGAAAAATAACCCGGTATATATATATATAATTTGTGTGATGAAATTCAAAAGTTCCACTGCAATTCATAAAAATAGCACGTCACATTCCATAACGTATTGATCCCATAAAACATATTATAATTTATCATTCCGTTTTTCTGCCCTTTAGTATGGTCACCATAATATTATTAACTCAGTTAGGCTCCCTTCATATAAAAAGTAACGATCACTATGTCTCACTTCATAACACTACTTAAGAAGGCATAAATTTCTTACCAAGTTACCCTCTACCGGTTGAAAGTTTGTAAACACAGATTTAATGGTTTTTCATGTTTTTTCGATCTATTCAGGGACTCGGTAAATTTGAAAACTGGAAATAAATACGAGACTCTGTTATTTAGAGTTTTAATTTCTGAATTTTAAATTGTTATCTATTTTCTCCTTATTTGTATTTTCTTTTGTTACTCATTCATTTAATAAAATTATTGTATTGTATAAGTTGAGTTGAGTTGAAAATATCAATCAACTGACCGAAAAGTCATTGCAATTTTATATTGCGCAAACAAAAATGTGAAAGATAGAATTAAAAATATGTATTTGGTTTTAATGTTCCTAATCGTAATTTATAATGTATAAACTAATAATTAACGAGCTCTATTATTTCGGAAGATATTATTTCTATTCAAGTGTTCCGTTTGCCCACAGAATGGTCTGAGAATATGTAACGGGATCCTTCTTCCGTAAACTTATCTACATATTCATGGAAATAGGATCCATTGTCTGTTTATTCACCAAGAGGTACCCTCGTCAGAAACTGCATCATTCATTCCTCCGACGCCCTTTCAACGGGCCCAACGTCATCATCCTCATAAAGTTCCCGCTGAATCTCGTGCAAAATAAAAATGTAAACTCGTAAACGTGTAACGACATTATTTCGTTATCATTTATAAAGCCAGTGTCGTGTTTTTCATATTTTCGCCTCATAACCTGTCCCGGGCCGCCGTAATAGGTAGTCACCCCACGCAATCCCGCAAAGACGGTATCGCGACGATTTATTTTATTAGGAAATTCCGTTGAAACAACTTTTTTATATGCAATGAAATCTCGTATCAGGAGGGAAATTTAGGGGAAGACGGACATTTAGGACGGAGACATGTAAACATCGGGGTCTAACTGTAATTAGCTCACAATATCAAGATATTATCTAGATAAAAAACGTCATAGCGGGTTCTTATGAAGGTCCAGTATACGTCTGACGTGGTTAAAGATAACAACATCTAGACATACAAAATTTATTCAGAAATAAATAAATAAATTAAGGATGGAGCTTACCAATACGTAAAATAAGCGATTAAAAGTTAACCGACTGTTTTTGGCCATTCTTCCATACGGCAAATGTCAAATGTCGGCGGTTAACTTTTAATCCCCTGCTTAAGTGTTGGTGAACTCCATTTTTATTTGCATGAATATGATATACAACATAGTTGTTTCATTAACAATAAGGATCATGCATGACTAGCTAATCACATAGCATTCAAATAACTAACTTATACTTCGACATGCTTCGTGTTAAGGAATTCTTTAACAATAATTTACACAACCATTGATGATAATTCCTTCTTAAACGTTTTAAAATTAAAATAGTTAACATTTGTGATTTTTCATTGTAAGTTCTTATACACATGAATAAACAGCTTATATTTTGTTAGCCTGGAAAGGTCTATATTCCTCTATATTTGTCATACGCCTATTTTAACATTCAGGAGACGTTTAAAGATAACGTAAATTTTATCAATTAACAATCACGTAAAATTATTGTTGATATAAACAAATGTATAGGACAGAATATTTAAGGCAACGAAATCGAAAACAATAGGACAACGATATCAAAAACATAATTCACCAGTGTTAAATAATAATGACCTAAAAAATTAAGATTGACATAACAAAAAATAAATCACAGTACAGTGTGACATCGCCTTAATATTTACTTACAGGCTTGTTCTTTCCTCATTCACCTCTGAACACCACACTGCTGATTGCCGAGATACTAATAATGTCGGATAGCCCCTGCGCTACTTAAGGCGATGATTGCCTCCTACCTACCGTTTGGGAGGCTCTACCTGCGGCGAAATTAAAAGGTGAAGTAGTCTTAGGGCTAGTATGCGTGAACATTAATTCTAAAGGCTTGTGCAGGAAGCGACGGGATTTTTATATAAATGTGCGATAACGTTGTTCTGACTTAAAATTTGAATCGACACTTTGTACACAGCGTTTATCGTTATTTATCGTATTTAAGGGTTCTTTTTTCGCAGACGTTCTGCTTAAGGTAAATTTCAAAAGTCAGGTTTTTCTTACTATTGAAAAAGCTTGCTCAGATTTGCTATCGTGAATTGTTTTCATTCATTATGTAGCTTTCAGATCTACCTACTTGTTTTATGACAATATGCTATGCGTGTTACGAAAAATCGGCCGAAAATCATTCACATCACAAAATGATATATATAGAAAAATTTGACAGCATTCATCACAAAATGTTCGCTACTTCACAAACACATATAAATACTAGCTGTGCTTAGGAACTACATTTCGCTTTAATAAAGCTCAACACTGTTATTTCCTTATTCTTGAATAGATTTCTCTGCTTTCTGTGGGAATTCTGAAAAATCCTTCTGTTGTGGGAGTCTACATATGGCATCGAACCGAAATTCATGCTTCTAGCTCCAGTAGTTTTGGCTCTACGTTGACACCGCACTCACCAAAGCCTTTAAAAAATACAGATTTCCCATCTTACTCTGCTGATTGCTTAAAACGCACAAAAGAAATGATTTAAATATAACCTCCACACCGATATCTCGTTGTTCAAGTTCAGCAGCCTTACCGAGCTTCCCTCACAAGTTAAAACACACAGAACAAAGTTAACAAGCAATTTTACAAGAATTAGCATAATTCGCGAATCCATGTAAAAAGTTGGGCGCCGTTGAACTTTCTTAGAGCTGTGAGGAGACGGGGTTCCTTTGAAAATGGATTAAACGGACTTCGAAAATGAATGCTTCTATTTTGTGGTCCTCCTAAGTGACCTTTTTTCATCAATGAGTAACAAGCAGTTATAAATACACGACACAGTAAGTAGAGAACGGACACATGTAATCTTGTAATGGTAGTTGAGCTCAAACTTTGCTTTGAGGTCAGCTTTCAATTGACGACTCTGTAACAATACAGGGAGAAAAAAATAGCCCTTGCTGGTTTTCTTGCTGGTTCTTTCCAGTACAAGGTCTCCCGCCGTAGACTTGTGAACCTTTGGCGTAGCTTCTTTAACGTTCAAAAGTAATTTTGTAATCCTACTTGAATAAGGTATATTGACTTTTTAACCGACTTCAAAAAAGGAGGAGGTTATCAATTCGGTTGAATTTTTTTTTATGTTTGTTACCTCATAACTCCGTCATTTTTAAACCGATTTACAAAATTCTTTTTGTATTTGATAGAGTATACTACAAGGGTGGTCCCATGGTCACCAAAGTCAGGATCGGATGATGGGATCCCATAGAAAATCGAGGAAAACACAAATTTAATACCAAATTCGGGTTTTCTTTCACTAAAAAGATTTCATTCACTAAAAAGTTAATAAATAAATTTTTTTTTACAAAAAATAGAACCGACTTCAAAAACACTGAAAACTTAAAAATAATCATCTTCTATATTGAAGTCGGTGACAAATTTTAACACTTTCTAGGAGATCATCGTTTGGCGCCGACTTCAATATAGAAGAAGATTATTTATAAGTTTTCAGTGTTTTTGAAGACGGTTCTATTTTTTGTAAAAAAAATTTTACATTGGAATGTCGTTTACACAATTATGCGTGTGAAGTAATATGTCTGTGATTATATATCCTAAATATCTGCAATATAAATCTAAGCATTTTCTTCCAAATTTCTAAGTTAGGTGTACCATTTTCAATTACTTGGTGAAATTGATTTCAATATCCCTACAAAGCATTTGCGTAATTATCGTCCCATTTGCATCCCTAAGTTCACAACTAACTACAGGAAAACACATTTTTCTGCAACGCTAGCAGACTATTAAATTAATTTTGTTTTAAGTCGATCGATATATTTATCCACTCGATGTAGTACTAAGCACGTAGGAATAAGTAGTAGCTTCCAACATTTTTAACGAAGGTAAAAAGTCACAAGTATAATATTTGTAAGTTTGCTTTTCTTAACCAATTTTTACGAAACCTGTATAGATTTTTAAATATAGTATTATGTGTTGATTTTAATGACGCAGGGACGCGAGCATAAAGTTATATAGCAAACCGTGAGCTTAATACTTCATCTTCGGCCACAGAGAGTAATTTAAACGGATAGGGAAACATTTTTATTTATTTGTGTATTAAATAATCCGTCAGAAAATACCCCATCCTATAGAAGACAACGGCTTAATAAAGTAGATCGAGTCCTTCGCGCGAGTATTTTAGGAGTGCTCAATGGGTTCTGTCAGTGCGCTTGAGCTAAGAACGCACGATTTTGTTCTCAACGTGCAAATGACTTTATAGTTATAAAAAAATTTAGGCTGCAGTCGCCGCCTAATATCAGATGGCCGTATAAAAACTTAATTGTGATTAAAAGCTTTAATTATGAAAAGCTATCTTCGAAAAGCGAGTCCTAATTTATCAATTACTATTCCCACTCATTAAAATGTTGCTCAGCCGAGGTTGTTTTCGTGAAGCCTTGAAGGAGATTTAAGTAATTAAAAATGTTAATAAATAACTAAAAAGCTCGAGTGGCTGAAATGATTCGTGTTGCTTCAGAAAAAATTAAAATCACCTCCCACTTCTTTTGTTACGGTGGACTGTTTATCAGGGTACTTTTTTATTATTAATATATTAGAAAGGTGAGTAGTGAGCGAAGAAATCTTTGAATAGACTCTTTTAATTTCGCTCATCGCGGCTTTGGTAAAAAAAGATAAGTCGGGGCGACCAAACCAAAACCAAAACCAAATCAAACCAAAACGACCGCGAAAGAGAAACGTGTGCTAATCAAGCTAAGTAAAATGAGCGATCTTTACTACGAATCATCGCACCGTTCAGCTATCTTTCACATATTATTACACTGCGAGTTTGTCTGCGTAAACACCAGTTTAGGTCTTTCTTATTTGTATCAAAACGAAAATCCTTGTATGTTCTATTTTTAAATCCGCGGGACAGTCTTTTGCCACCTCATTTAACCGAAAACAGAAATTGCGCTACAAACAAATTCTGCTGTAGACGTTTGCAATCAGAGCACAAGCACCAAGCACAAAGTAAAAAGTGGCACAAGTTTGCTTACTGACAGCGTCACCCCGTCGACTTACCCGCATAGATATTAAAAAAGCTTTCTTGTCTGTTCCTCTGTCAAATCACAAAAAACAATAAGTCGACGTATTTTGCAAAGAAATTATAGTCTTGGAAAGTAATATAAACAATTTTTTATTTTTTCAAAGAAACCTATAAAAAACCGTATTAAGTAGTATTAAAAATCTGTGTAAAAAGCTATGGTATTACAAATGCATCAATCATGCGACCGAAGCCGCGGGAACAGCATTAGTGATATTTCAACGTCGAACAGTATTGACGCGTTGACTTATATAACCAGCTCCATCAAGCCGACAAAAGCCGAAGTCT
Organism: Schoenobius gigantellus; assembly: GCA_963935595.1. Taxonomy (NCBI): domain Eukaryota; kingdom Metazoa; phylum Arthropoda; class Insecta; order Lepidoptera; family Crambidae; genus Schoenobius; species Schoenobius gigantellus. Next base: position 20,894,099 of record OZ012543.1, read on the forward strand.
ATTTATTTCTAACGGTAATTAATCAACGCACAATTGTTCACTAATTTAGAGTAACGATTTATTTGGAGGACAAATAAAATTCGTTCGCGCAGCTCCGGCGGAACTTCCCAAATCTTTTGCCGGGAATTAATTATGCTTCGAATTTGGATTTAGAGTGCCCTCCGCCATTTTATGTGATTTAGGTTGCTCACAGGCTCGGAGCACGTATGAATTTTTAATTAGATTTGTCTTCTGGGAAAGTCGAAAAGGTAAACGCTTAATTGTACTGTAATTTATCTATCAACATAGTAAATTAGTTCGGGTGTGAACTGTGGAGGCTTTGTTATTAGTAAACCATCTTACAGCATATTGATACTATGTGGTTGATGTTCCAACCAGTATAAGCATTTTGATAGCGACTCTCCACTGAACTCTGGTTACTCCCGCGCAGGATCGTTATGTTGGGATATCAACACCCTATTGGATCTATAAGGTGTTGATATTCCTCAATCAGGCTATGCTCATTATAATGATCCTAATGGGATATTCTGTACTAGAGTCATGAGCGCTATTTCACCTGTAGGCTTACTCTCAAACAAATTCTGATCGATCGACATTGAGCTTGCGATTTTTCGTACGCTTAATTTGCATTGTCGCCAAACTGAGCCCTATTGCGCTGATTTGAGTGAATTCAATTCAGTGATATATGATTTTGTCAAAATTCGGATTAAATTTGGCGCTAGTGTTGCTACTCAAGCGTACAAAAAATTACAATCCCAATTTCGATCCATCGGAATTGTTTCTAGAGTAAGCAGATAGTGTCAAAGCCTTGCTTGTATTTCGGTTTTAGGATAAAAGCAGGCAGTGGCACTACTGGGTACTGTGACTTTATATCACAAATTGGCAATGTACAGTGTAAACCTTGTCGGGTTGTATATTTGCAAAAATAAAGCTAGTAGGGTCCGCATGTGCTATAACAAAGTAACTGTAGCCAATTAGCATCGGGTGAACAGTTGTAGAGATGTGGACAGGGCTGTAGAGAGCAGACAGTGCCTCCTTTGTAAATATATTGTAGCTATTTCTTTTGTCCATCGAAAAGAAGAATTTATAATTACCACCTAACCCCATACATTAAAACAACCAGAGGGTAAACAAAGGGTTACCCACAATCACAAACACTGTATCAAAATAAAACTCAAAATATTCAACGTAGACCTTTATCACTAGAGTACACGCGCCCCTTTTTTTTACATGAGTACACGCGTGGCCTACTATGGTATACCATTTTATAATTGCTATTAATTTGTTTTTTGGTTACGTATGAATAAAATTCCTACAGAAATGAAAAATATATTCAATCAGTCCCTTATTTTTCATAGCATGCAAGGCATACTACAGCTTGATGATCAGAGCAAACCCATTGGTTGCATATCTTGCACCATTTGTTTGTGGATCGATTTCTGGCTCTTGAGCAACGTGCGCATCGACCGACCCGTCCCATCTTGAGGGTAATATCATACTGTGTGGCTTGAGCTGTGCCCGTTAGCATTTCTATTAGCTCGAACAAAATAAATAGCAAATCGAAACAAATAACACTTACCTAAATTTGTTAAACTCATATATACTCAAAATACTCGCGCGAACTACTATGGTAGGCCAACGTATTTGGTGGGAAATCGCAGGAACGTGTTTACGTGCTGACCTTGCGGGCTTTACTGGCTCGCTGACAAATTTAATGGTCGAGGCTAGCCTAAAATTCCAACGCACCAGCGCACTGTGGGACATCCATAGGTCATTAATCTTAAAAACCTGCTTTCTTGTTTTACATTTTATTCCTTGTCGTTACATTGGATAGTTGCGGTACCTTCTGAAACTATAAATAGGTCAGTAATTAGAGTGCGCCTTCATTATCTATTGTGCATTCAAAGAGAGCGCATCGCCAATCGTAAATACTGTTATCAGTGAGTCATTAAAAAGCGTGACGTCATTTGTTGTCATTGCGGGACCTGTGAGTGCTGTGTGAGTTTTTTCTGAAATGGATATCCAAGAACAGGGTATGTAATAATTAATATTTTTATTTTAATTGTATCTTAGTATATATTTTCTTTAGTATGTCATTGCTACGAGGCGACTTTTCTTGGAGTATTATATTTTAATATTCAAAGTTTGAATAAACTTTTAAATATGTTCCCACTCGCTCCGACTATGGAGGTATATTGCACCATAATCTTTAGACTTTCTTATCTTAGGAAAATTAAAACTTGGCTGCCCTTATCTGCCCTTTTGGCGATGACAAGGGTGCTACGGTTGCCAGATTATCTCGTAGCATTTGCTACGAAATTAGTTTATTTAGTCTTAGTGCTTTGTGTAGGTTTTGTGACTGAATTTTAACCGTTTTTTTTGTTTTAGGTAATTTATATATATGCTCGTTTTCAAGAATGCATATTCTTGAAATATGGCTAACTGTCAATACCGATAATGACTCGGAAAAGTGTCGTCAAGTCCTACAAAGTTTGTTGACTACTCTGAACGACGATGCTGAGAACATTGATATTCATTATTTAGAGAAAATTGTTAATAATTTATGTAAAGCTATTGCTCGATTCTGGAAAAAATGTAATAGGGATAAAACCAAGCTTTTATATAAGAATTCCGATTGGTTTAATGTTATTGAAAAAATTCAACTTGTGAAAAACAATAAGCAATGTACTCCGTCTGAAACGTCGCCGTGTCATTCACGTGGTCGTCCTCGAAAACCTTTTACGCAATGTAGTAAAAGGACTAAACGTCGGAGAGTAGCTGATTTGTCAAAGTCTGATGATTCTACTGTGAGTGCATTGCTTGATGTTTCAGACTGTTCATTCGATTCGTGTATATCTAGAGTTAGCACTGATGATGTCTTGTCACTTGTGACTGATGCTCAGTTGACAAAACATCAGTATTTATTAATTAAAAACTTTGTTAATAGTAAGATTTCTCCTAATGTATTACCATGTTACCAACAAATTACTAAAGCGAAACAGAGATGTTACCCTTCTAATATAACTGTTTCCGAGTCTTCAGCTGAAGTTGAATTACAAAGTCTTTTTGATCACACAGCTTCTCGAATCCTTGAATCTCAAAAAGAGGTCTTAGATCAGATTCCTGATGATTGTTTGTCTAATATCTCTTTACTTGGGAAATGGGGATTCGATGGCAGCACTGGACATAGTGAATACAAACAATTTTTTTCAGATTTAACTTTAGAAGATAGTAGTTTGTTTGTAACATCTTATGTACCCCTTCAAATTATTGTAAAATTAGCTGAAGATAATTGTAAAATTTTATGGAAAAATCCTCGACCCTCTTCCACTAGGTACTGCCGTCCTATTCGATTTCAATTTTTGAAAGAAAGCACAGCAGTGTCTTTGCAAGAGGAAGCTTATTTTAAGGATAAAATTGAAAGTTTGCAACCTACTTTTATTCAGATCGACAATCGTGAATTGGTCGTTTCTCATAAGTTGCAGCTTTCAATGGTAGATGGTAAAATTTGTAGTGCTTTAAGTGAAACATCTACAAGTAGATGTTATATATGTAATGCTACCCCTAAAGAGATGAATAAAATAGACGAATGTTTACAAAAACCTGTAATAGAGAGTAGATACCAATTTGGATTATCACCACTACATTCTTGGATACGTTTCTTCGAATATTTTATTCATCTTTCATATAGATTAGACATAAAAAAATGGCAAGTTAGGCTAGATAGTGATAAACAATTGTTATCAAATAAAAAACAATATGTACAGTCCCAGTTTAGGGAACGATTAGGTTTAATAGTTGACAAGCTGCGTAGTGGTAGAAGCGGGACGTCTAACGACGGAAACACGGCCAGGAAGTTTTTTTGGAATCAGCTGTATCTGCTGAAATTACAGGTTTGAATAAGGATCTCATAGATCGTTGTTGTGTAATATTACAAACGTTATCTTCTGGACATAAAATTAATGAATGCAAGTTTAAAGACTATGCATTACAAACAGCATACAGCCTGGTCGAGGAATATCCGTGGTATAGTCTTCCTGCTTCTGTCCACAAGTTGCTCGTACATGGATCAGATATTATAAGTTATGCATTGTTATCTATAGGAGAACTTTCCGAAGAAGCTGCTGAAGCGACAAATAAGTATATCAAAATTTATAGACGAAGTCACACTCGAAAAATGTCACGTGAAGTTACCAATCAAGATTTAATACAACGACTATTATTACATTCAGATCCTTATATTACAAGTCTTCGGAAACTTCCCCCTAAAAAGAAAAATACTCTGTCACAAAGTGTAATAGAATTGTTACATGTTTAATATTGTTAGAATAAGAATAATTTATTTGTATTTTGTTAGTTGTTTTGTTTTTTTTTGTATTTAATTAATTTTAATTTATTTATTTCTATTATTTTATTATAATTAAATAATGTTATCAATGTTTTGACTCTTATTTTATTTAAAATATATGTTTTACATTCCAATTTTTAAGTGTTTGTTCATGATAAATTTAGGTAAAAGTATGTTATTGTTTATATTTGTTTTTTACTGAAGTAAACGTTTTTTATTCCGTAAATACATGTACTTCTTTCATTTTAATGTTCCTAAAACACTTTTACAACTATAAGTCACTAAAATAATACAATGTATTGATAGTAACAGGACTTTAACTATTTATGACCGCCCTTGTATGGAGCGTGTCCCTCCGTGCGCTTGAGAATTACATCCTTTCAGAACTTTAGTTTTGTAGAGAAGAAAGGAGCGAAAGAAACTCTACCAGTTCATATTCTCAATACATTTGAGATTAATCTCTAAGACATTTAATGTCTTAGCAAAATTAGCTTTACGTTGAAATAATGATGATGAAACTTACATGAGATCTTTATCACAAATTCCATTTTGCACAACACAAAGTAATCACTTCAAATAGCACATATAACTTTAGTTTTAGTGAAGAGCTCAAGATTTCGGCACCGATCCATAGTGTGAATAATTCGTCGATTCGTAGATAAAGAAGATGTGTCGGAAATGTCGTCGAAGGGAACAACTCCAGTGCCTAACCTTCTGACACTGAAGCAAATATTTTTTAGTAATAGTCGACTAACGTGCCTAACCTTCTGACACGTTGCCGTTGCAGATAATGTTCCCAATATAATATTATCCCTCCACATCTCTTCAGTTTTTTATATGTAAGCACAACCACTTCACAGTGCCAAAATAATTCACTCACGAGTCAAATAGTGCACCAAACACAAGCTCTTATTAGAGCGGACTTCATAGTCGAGCCCAATGGAAAATATGATCCAAAATCCACTCAATATTCTCAGATATTGGAATAAGCCACTAGAATCTCTTCGAGAAACTAGGAATAAATATAATCGTTGCAGGTTTCCTTCGGAGTGACCTGAATAATCGGTGCAGGTTTCTTATAGAGGGACCTGAATATAGCGTTGCAGGCTTCCTTTCGGAGTGACCTGAATAATCGGTGCAGGTTTCTTATTGAGGGACCTGAATATAGCGTAGCAGGCTTCCTTTCGGAGTGACCTGAATAATCGGTGCAGGTTTCTTATAGAGGGACCTGAATATAGCGTTGCAGGCTTCCTTTCGGAGTGACCTGAATAATCGGTGCAGGTTTCTTATAGAGGGACCTGAATATAGCGTAGCAGGCTTCCTTCGGAGTAACCTGTATAATCGGTGCAGGTTTCATATAGAGGGACCTGAATATAGCGTAGCAGGCTTCCTTCGGAGTAACCTGAATAATCGGTGCAGGTTTCTTAGAGGGACCTGAATAAAGCGTAGCAGGCTTCCTTCGGAGTAACCTGAATAATCGGTGCAGGTTTCTTAGAGGGACCTGAATAAAGCGTTGCAGGCTTCCTTCGGAGTAACCTGATTAGATTCAATAAAATTAATAGTTAATTTCATTGATGAAGATGATGAAGATAATGATTTTAGTTTAAGGGTCCCTACCTGATGTATCGTGTCTAACCGAATCTATAAGCTTCTATTTGTGTAGTTCAAAAAGAACAAACTAACCCCATTTTAGTTATTTAAACGTGTGGTGTGTTGCGTTGTCTTACGAAGTGCAATGTAAGACACCTAACATTAAAAGAATAAGAATGCGAGGTGAGAAGGGCCTCTGTGTGCCTATTTCCCTATACTCGTGTATGCGCGAGCACGGGCAGGTGGATTGGGATCGCCGTGTGCTCACGAACCCTATATACGTGGTGTAAATATACATATATAAATAGAGGACCAGCTTCTTTAGTCCATGCGTAGCTAAACGGGTGCAATTAAGGCATGGGTCCACTTCGACAGTCTCCCCGCCGCTAAACACTTCCCAAAGAAACCAGGGAACTTGAGTCACTATGTCGGTAAAGAGTGACTGCGCTGATATGTTCCAAACAACGCCCTCCCCGAAGGGAGTTAAAACCACAGTCTGTCGTAATCTCCGTCAGGTGACCCGACCGTGGTCCATCGAACCATGTCGATGTTTTAGGTCTTCACAATTCGATATTCGAACTCGAAACACTAATATCTTAAAATTCACAAATCTTTGCAAACACAAATTAATTATAAAAAATCTAAGAGCGCGACGAAGACCAACCGGCTTGCACGAAATTCCGAAATGTTCCCCCCTTCAATAAATGCCTGTGACATTCCTGTCAAAATCACATCCTTCCCAGTTTAAAATATTATTTTTAATTGTCATATTTCTACAACAATACTTCTTTGATCAAATAATTGACCGGACGAAAACATGGAGATAAAATCAATGGAGACGCTTCGACCATTGAGCTAGATTTGGTTTCGTTACAATCGACCCCCAAAGTTTTTGAAATTTACTGGAGAAAACTTTTAAACCCCTGACTAGTCAATTATTTGACTCATCTCAACTTTCAACACAACAACGAAGAAACGTAATAAGTTTAGTAAATTAGTATCTCAAAATGTATTTTATGTGGTGTGTTTTTAAACCTGAACTGATTACTCATCCAAGAATCAATAATAAAAGCAAACTCCTTTTGAACTAATCTAGTAAGGCTCCACCCTCTAGCTTGGCATGCTCCGAGAAGAAACTTCCGGTTGTTAGTGGGAAACCCGCCCTAATGACGTCCAATGTATCTACCTTGACTACCCAGGCCTTGGTTTAGCAGCGGCAGCACAAAGCATTTTCATTGGCCCCACATCGAAACACTCCAAACGTCCAAAGGCAAACATTACTATCCTACTTCAAAAGAGTATAAGCTGTTACATCCCTTCCGAGACAAATTATAACCAGCCAGGAAAATGTAGAGTGTCATTTCATTAGTGGTCCTAGCTTCTTGTGGAGTAAGGAAATGTCTTCAATTTTAGCTAAACTAAGCAGTTAGTGCCAAACAAAATTAAACCTAACACCAAGACACATATGAAGACAATCCTTTGTCCAGAGTAGTGCTTTAATATACCAACCCATTAAACTACTAACTATTAAAACCAGTCGAAAAAATCTTTGGACCTCCCAAGTTCTTTCTTCATAAATAAAATAATATTATATAATACATATAACATTCTTCATGCATCAGTTTTCCCTCTCTATCTTAACAAAGCTCCAAAGATTCCCCAACTAGCTATATAGATAGTTTATCGCAATGAAACCCAACTCCTGATTCTTTTACAATTAATTTTTGTAAAACATTCCTCTTTTCCAAATTAATTCACCCTATAGTTAACTTTAGTATAACGTGAATTTGTACAAGCAGCGACCGGTCCTCACAGTTGATGATTACATTTCGAGAATATCGACATTTTGGTAATTTTCATATGCTCCGAAAATTCAATTATATGTATATACACCACGTTCGTGTCAGTGTCTAGTGCTCATGTCATTTCTAAGTTCTAAAACCAGTTATTTAACCTAATCGATCTTATAAGACTTTATCAAAATGTATATTTTGAGTTTGAACATTGAACTTTATTCATTTATTGTACTAAGTTTCCTTCCTACGGATCCCTAAACAAACTATCTGTTATGTCTATTTTAATTCTAATAGACCTAACGACCCCCCGCCTCTATAATTGCTTACTGTTATCTTCTCAACCAATCCTAACCAAAATATCTTATTCAATACATTTTTGACCTAACGACCGCCTTTATGATTGTTTGCTGTTATTTTCTCAAATCTTAAACAAAATATCTTAATTGACCTAACGACCCCCCGCAAAGGAAACGTAAACGTATTCTAAGCATAATTTCAAGTTAATCCTAATTTCAACTGTTACGACCCCCAAGACTCAATTAAATCCGATTTAAGCCTTCAGACTCAGTTTCATAATAATACATAATATTTTTCCCAACAAGAAATATTATTTCTTTAATGAACAATATAAATTGTGTTATTTATTGTTATTGGTTGATTGGTAGAGAATACTTCAAGCACTAAGTCCGTCTTTTGTTCACCTTACTGTATGCCTAATATGTACGAGTACTTACAAGATAAAGTTTCGGTGCTATATTCTTTGAATATTATGAAATCCCTTGTGATCGTACTATAGTTTGATAAAGGTTGCCTGACAGAAATTGTCCATGGCAATAAGGCCACCATTTTGTTCTTTTTAGTATGCTTTGTCCAGTTATTTATTATTATTATCAAAAAAAATGTTTTTAACTATGAACTGGTTCCCTCCCACTATGAGTAAGGCAGTAAGGTACGATGGCCTTCTTTTAAATAAATCATATTTTTTGAATTCAATTAAAATTAAATAAATGGTTATTCATTAGTTGCTTTAACAGGTATGAAATTTGTGGCGTGGTGTATTTTTCAACCAACTTGAATAAACCATAATAAACCGTCGTAGTCTCTGAACAATAGGCATCACAAGCATGAACAAATATCACCGCACCTCCTTATTACCGATATCCGGACAAGTAGTCGGTTGTGAGGCGACTAAAGTCAGAAGGAGTTATCCGTAGAGTGCAAAGGCCCCCTTAGAGACTGCAAAGACCTACAGGTCTCGTCCAAGATTTGGTAATATATCAACGGAATATAAGTGATAGCTATCCAACTGCTCCTTCTTCCCTATCCAGAATAACCTCTAGCCCATTATAATTTCCCCAAGTTGGTGCTTGTATAGTGTGCGAATTTGGCATTAGGGCAGCCTGTGCCCTGCGTGTAGAGTATGGATTTTTGTAAATATTACAGTCCTAGACAAGATTTTATTTCAACTCGCCTAAAATCATTATTTAACCTAACACCAAACAGTACAGAAATCCATTGTAGTATAGTGTCACCTGGTCAAGCAATCAATAAATAAGACCCAACACAAGTTCTTAAGTTAATATTAAAGCCATCATTCCATCCCACCTTAGTAAATTTCGAAACATCTTTCACAATGCAAAACCTAAACGCTCACTAGCCAAGTCAACTTAATTATATTAATATAAGTGATGCAAATAAAAATGGCAACCAAAACACAAAGGGTTAAATTCTATCACCCGTTCGGGAGCTGCGTGTAAGAGATGCCCCCCGTATACTCGGATTTCAAAAATTGTTATTGTCTCCATTTTCCCAACGTTACAGTATTATTATTTTTTAAATACACAGAAATTTCTGTCGGAACGATCGAAAGAATTACTCAAAACCGAAAGAATAGCAAAAGATAAAGATATACCTACATCAAATTGTAACTCTTCTAATAAACCCATATTAGATTTATACTATAATCAATATAATTCCTACCCGTAAGTCTATCCACTATTGAAATCTGATATTTGCCCAAACAAAGCTCCTTAATAAAAATTAATACTGGTTTTTATTGTAAAACCGTACGTATAAACTCCTCGTAAGGATTATTTTATTTGCACCTAGTACTGGATAACGCGCACATACTATCCTGACTAATGTGTTGACCGTACAAATATTATTGTTTTAAAACCTAGGTTTTCATTTCCGTATACATATCTTAGACTAGCATGTCCGCAGCCCCGCTTACGCGAAACAGCATGATCACTGCGTGATGTTATATTGCCCGATTCATCGAGGATCATTTATCAAGGAATGTGTGGGTATGGTCTATCCAGCACTAAGGGAACTCCTCAAATCGAACCAGCAGTTCCGATGACTAAGCGCGTTCACCTTAACCAGCAAACTTAACAACTTTAAAATTTTAGTGACTTTAGTTTGACCCTCGAAAATATCGACGACACAACCGTCATAATACCAAACTGTCTATAAGACTATTTTAAAAGTCTTTAGTTTTTCAAATCTACATTTATAAGGCCTGTGTATAATTTTTATATTTTTTTTTTGCGTTGCCTAAAAATAAACCGCGTAATCTTTTATGCGCTGACAGTTTGACTGGCAGTAATTCCCCCTAAACTTAAGTCTACCCTTGCTACAATTTCAATATATTCCCCACTTTGTATAATATTTATCATTTTTAGCGTTTCCTAATAATAAAACGCACAACCTCTAACACACTGACAGGTTGACTGGCAGAAATTTCTACTAAACATAAGTCCATAAATTCCCCAATTCATTACGCACAGACTTAGTTCTGCGGCATATGCAGTTAAAAAAATAAGACAACTTACTAATGTTCAAACGGCAAGATTGATTTACTTTAGTTATTTTCACAGTGTTATGTCGTATGGACTACTACTGTGGGGATCGGCTGCTAGTATAGAAAGTATTTTCGTACTTCAAAAAAGAGCAGTTCGCGCTATTTATAATTTACGAACAAGGGATTCTCTAAGAGATTTATTTAGAGAAATTAATATATTGACCTTAGCAGGACAATACATTTATGAAAATTTGATTTATGTCTATAAGAATATATAATACATTTGAAACCAATTTCCACGTTCACCAGTTAAACACAAGAAATAAAAATAAACTTGCCGTTCCAACGTACAGACTCCAAAAAACTAGAGGCTCATTTATGGGGAAATGTATAACGTTTTACAATAAAGTTCCACATAGTGTAACTGACTTGCCTTTTCATAAGTTTAAAGCGCATGTAAAAAAGACTCTAATGAGTAAAGGATATTATAAAGTCAACGATTATTTAAATGATGCCAATGCCTGGTGTTAATATGAAGTTATTATTCGTTATAATGTCAATAATCGTGTTGTTGTGTATAGCTATTGATGTTAACAAATGTTGTTGGCAGAAAAGAACTGACACTGATTTTGAATTAGACTAAGTTATCAAATGTTTGGTAACAACATTATTTATTGTATTATGATTAATGTATACGTCTATAACTTATTTTTTGACATTTTAAGTGTATGTAAGCATACCGATTGTATTTTTTTTAAAAAGTTTCAATGACTATGTAACAAAACCAAAATTGTAAATGGCGATTTAAAAGAGGAGATAAAAAATTTGACCTTTCGAGTTTCTTGCCTGTTCTTCTCGAGAAGGCTCTCCCAATTTCCGAACAGGTGTAGATTCAACTTTTTTTTTTTTCATTACTACTTGTATTTGCAGACATCTTGAGTAGGTATATTCAGGATGTATGCACATACAAGGTTAAATTTATGTTTCCTTTAAATTAGAATGTTTTGCTTTGTTTTGACGTCAATAAGTGCCTGTAAAGGCCTATGTTGAATAAAGATTTTTGAATTTGAATTTGAATTAGAGGGATTTTGCTGTTGTATATCTCTTTATTGCACATTTTATACATAGAAAAAGATAACTAAAGGCGTGGTAAAGGCGAACTTATGTCCGTACTGGATTACTTCCTTTCTTTTCCTTCCTTCATATTTCATTTTCATTTTTCTTTTCAATTTTTTTTAAATTTTTTTCATATCCTTCATAAATTACACAAGAAGATACGTAATTTTTGCAGAGGTAAGTACGGATTCGTTAAGAGTATGATAATTCAATGGCTCGTTATATTAATCTTATTCTTTTAATTTCTATCTCGATAATCGCTTAGGATTGGTTTTAATAGGCAATGATAAGCAATATTACTATCCTATCAAATATCATTGCATAATAAATAATATACGCAATTTTATTCCACCAACCTATTACTACCAACAATACGAGTACAAACATTCATATTATACCTATTTCCGTGGAGCTTGGTGGCGCATTGACGCGTGCGCTCAGCGAACGATAACTAAAGTTAAGCAACGTTCGCTATGGTCAGCCCTATGATGGGTGACCAAAATAAGCAACAACTCAAATTTTAATTTACGACTACACACATTTCCAAAACGCCCAGAATAATGTAATTACTGATTAAGTTCCAAGTAGATTTGCCTTACTCTGTCAAGTTATAAATGTAAAAGCAAATCTGTCTAACTTTCAGTTTGTTTACTACGCTTACTCTCTACGCTTCTTACATTACCTAATACTAAAACAATGTAGTGCATGTTTTGAGTTCAAGTTTAGGAATTTTGAGCACCTCTAGATAGTCGGCAAGGGTTGCCCTAGGAAAGTGCCCGCCAAACCCAACTTGTATGTAGGATACACTGGAGGTACTCCCTCGCAGCACTGCCGTAAGTGTTAAGCTGGCTCGACTAGGGTGATACATTAGCACCCAAAGCCTAACGCAACTTTATGTTGATTCCATTGGGAATCGCGTATAGTATTATTGTATGTACAAATGATTTGAGTTCTGGTTGTAACGTGTACTGTAAGGGTACTGTAAGTGTAATGAATGGCATGTTTCATGTTTCAACTACGCTTTGGCATTACGCATACTTTGGGTTCTAAATCTACCTTAAAATTAATCGAAAGACAGAATATACTTTTCATTCAAACTGAGAGAGTATTCATTAATTCGATTAACACGCTTAATTCCGATTTTTCATGAATAGAGAATTTCTAAAGCGAAAAATAAATATTTTAAGTTATTTTTTTATTAAATGAAATCCCGCAAAAATCGATTAATTTATTCGAATGAAATTAATAGAATATATTATACCATTATTCTATTTAGTCTGTACTCCAGTCAAAAATAATTCATTTTATTTTGATTGTCAACAAAATCAAACAATTATAATTGCTACAAATTGTTAATTTTAATAGCGAGAGATAACATTTGTATATTATCCTACCTATATAAGAATTTAAATTGTATCCTCATTTTTTTGGTTTCAGATATTTATTTAGCCTGAAGAAATTGAACATAAAAAATTCGAAACCATAATTTCAGACCGGGTTGTTATATTTTCATTTTTTGCTATTGTGAGCTAACTCGCAACTATGAAATGACCTATTTATTGTCTTTTAACATGTTTAATACACAAGACAACCCGAATAAATTTTTTCGTGAAATTTATAAAATGAATTTATGCTCCTGTGAGACATTTTTTCTTTCCCCTATCCTAACTATCTATCCACTTTGTCCATTTCACTGACAACAAATTGTGACTATTAAGTCACGAAATTACAAATCAAAGCAATATTGTGTGCAAATATTATTTTACCACGAATTCACAATATCAACCTGATCTCCATGACAACTCATGTTATTTTTATAACATGAAACAATAAGTTTCCCATCTGTGATAAATTTTATTCATAAGCCAGCCAGATTATTTTCATCCTGGTCACGGCCCCAAATTGTAACGATCCAACCTAACGTCAAACGGAACCCTAAATAGAATACCCCTTTACACAGTTCTATTCGTAGTTTTACTAACAATTTACGCCTTTAAAAGAAACGCACAAAATTGCTTTGATTTGTATGAAGTTTGGCCAATGATCGACTAGTGATTTTATTAGGATCTACGTTGCAACCGCTTATGTAACCCAAGATCTTTTCCAAGTGGATAGATATAGAACTCCTATTGCTGAAACTATCCCTATACCTTATGTATTCTATCAAACATGATCAAACGCTTATTAAACTCGCTACCATAGTAACGAAATAACAATCTGTCCTTTTGAGTGAATTTTACGATCTCAGTAATGAGAAAACAAATGTTTTGATTTTTTAAGTATGTTACCGCCGCTGTCTTTACTTTCTGAAGCTAACATTGGAATTTTGATACCTTCAGGAAGGTAGCCCTTTAACCCTCGGGCTCCATAAGATTCCAAATGAACCTTACTTCGCCCTACCAACATACTTTATAAACTACTAAAATTCTCTACGCTTGAGAATTACATCCTTTCAGAACTTTAGTTTTGTAGAGAAGAAAGGAGCGAAAGAAACTCTACCAGTTCATATTCTCAATACATTTGAGATTAATCTCTAAGACATTTAATGTCTTAGCAAAATTAGCTTTACGTTGAAATAATGATGATGAAACTTACATGAGATCTTTATCACAAATTCCATTTTGCACAACACAAATTAATCACTTCAAATAGCACATATCACTTTAGTTTTAGTGAAGAGCTCAAGATTTCGGCACCGATCCATAGTGTGAATAATTCGTCGATTCGTAGATAAAGAAGATGTGTCAGAAATGTCGTCGAAGGGAACAACTCCAGTGCCTAACCTTCTGACACTGAAGCAAATATTTTTTAGTAATAGTCGACTAACGTGCCTAACCTTCTGTCACGTTGCTGTTGCAGATAATGTTCCCAATATAATATTATCCCTCCACATCTCTTCAGTTTTTTATATGTAAGCACAACCACTTCACAGTGCCAAAATAATTCACTCACGAGTCAAATAGTGCATCAAACACAAGCTCATATTAGAGCGGACTTCATAGTCGAGCCCAATGGAAAATATGATCCAAAATCCACTTCTCAATTCTCAGATATTGGAATAAGCCACTAGAATCTCTTCTAGAAACTAGGAATAAATATAATCGTTGCAGGTTTCCTTCGGAGTGACCTGAATAATCGGTGCAGGTTTCTTATAGAGGGACCTGAATATAGCGTTGCAGGCTTCCTTTCGGTGTAACCTGAATAATCGGTGCAGGTTTCTTATTGAGGGACCTGAATATAGCGTAGCAGGCTTCCTTTCGGAGTGACCTGAATAATCGGTGCAGGTTTCTTATAGAGGGACCTGAACATAGCGTTGCAGGCTTCCTTTCGGAGTGACCTGAATAATCGGTGCAGGTTTCTTATAGAGGGACCTGAATATAGCGTAGCAGGCTTCCTTCGGAGTAACCTGAATAATCGGTGCAGGTTTCATATAGAGGGACCTGAATATAGCGTAGCAGGCTTCCTTCGGAGTAACCTGAATAATCGGTGCAGGTTTCTTAGAGGGACCTGAATAAAGCGTAGCGGGCTTCCTTCGGAGTAACCTGAATAATCGGTGCAGGTTTCTTAGAGGGACCTGAATAAAGCGTTGCAGGCTTCCTTCGGAGTAACCTGATTAGATTCAGTAAAATTAATAGTTTATTTCATTGATGAAGATGATGAAGATAATGATTTTAGTTTAAGGGTCCCTACCTGATGTATCGTGTCTAACCAAATCTATAAGCTTCTATTTGTGTAGTTCAAAAAGAACAAACTAACCCCATTTTAGTTATTTAAACGTGTGGTGTGTTGCGTTGTCTTACGAAGTGCAATGTAAGACACCTAACATTAAAAGAATAAGAATGCGAGGTGAGAAGGGCCTCTGTGTGCCTATTTCCCTATACTCGTGTATGCGCGAGCACGGGCAGGTGGATTGGGATCGCCGTGTGCTCACGAGCCCTATATACGTGGTGTAAATATACATATATAAATAGAGGACCAGCTTCTTTAGTCCATGCGTAGCTAAACGGGTGCAATTAAGGCATGGGTCCACTTCGACAGTCCCCCCGCCGCTAAACACTTCCCAAAGAAACCAGGGAACTTGAGTCACTATGTCGGTAAAGAGTGACTGCGCTGATATGTTCCAAACAACGCCCTCCCCGAAGGGAGTTAAAACCACAGTCTGTCGTAATCTCCGTCAGGTGACCCGACCGTGGTCCATCGAACCATGTCGATGTTTTAGGTTTTCACAATTCGATATTCGAACTCAAAACACTAATATCTTAAAATTCACAAATCTTTGCAAACACAAATTAATTCAAATTAAATATAAAAAATCAAAGAGCGCGACGAAGACCAACCGGCTTGCACGAAATTCCGAAATGTTCCCCCCTTCAATAAATGCCTGTGACATTCCTGTCAAAATCAAATCCTTCCCAGTATAAATTTTATTTTTAATTGTCATATTTCTACAACAATACTTCTTTGATCAAATAATTGACCGGACGAAAACATGGAGATAAAATCAATGGAGACGCTTCGACCATTGAGCTAGATTTGGTTTCGTTACAGCCTTACTCATCTTTTCAGGCTACATTTGGGAGCATAGATGTCAGTGATGATTAAGCTAAATATAGAACAAGTCTCTATTAATAGAAACAGGTTTAGTCAAGACGATGGTAGCTAGCCATACGAACGATAACATTATCTGTGTTATTCATTTTAAACAATCAGTTTTTGCAATCACTTAATAATGTAAGAAAACCGAAATGTGTTAAAAACCGGCCAAGTGCGAGTCGGACTCGCGCATGAAGGGTTCCGTAGCAGCAAGTAACATAATATAAAAGTTCTTGTAGTTCGTTGTAACTTATGTGGTTTATGTTTATGAAATTAAATGTTTTTTTTTTATATTTCAGGTGATTGAATGAAAGGTAAATTGCGGTTTACGATTTATGACGTATTAAAAAAAGCTACTTACTAGATCTCGTTCAAACTAATTTTCGATGGAAGTCTGCATGGTAATGTACATTATATATATTTTTTAGTTTTATCATTCTCTTATTTTAGAAGTTACAGGGGGGACACATTTTACCACTTTGGAAGTGTCTCTCGCGCAAACTATTCAGTTTAGAAAAAAATGACATTTTTGAAGACTTATCCATAGATACCCCACATGTATGGGTTTGATGAAATAAATTGTCGAGTTTTAGTTCTAAACCCCCAAAGTTTATTGTTTTTTTTTCTATTTTTGTGTGAAAATCTTAATGCGGTTCACAGAATACATCTACTTACCATGTTTCAACAGTATAGTTCTTATTGTTTCGGAAAAAAGCGGCTGTGACAGACAGACATGACGAATCCGTTACGTTTTTTGCCATTTGGCTACGGAACCCTAAAAACAACATTCAAACAAACACTGTTTTCATTGTTAGCCAAACAGTTACAAAAATACCCGTAAAGCGGAAAGGGGGTTACATGGTCCCTTACAAGGAGTCTATTTACAAAATATGAAAACTAATATTACCACTATATGACTTTTCGCCAAATCATTAAATTTTTCACTGATGTGAAGACCCTATTTCAGTAAGTTATGGCGACAAACTTAGGTAAGACGGTGGTAGCTAGCCCGGCGGGCTTAGAAGCGATACCTTAGTGGTATCGCTTCTAAGCCCGCCCTAATGGGAAATCGAACTTAGGACCTCCAGATCAACAATTCGAGTGGATTCAAGCATTGCACCACGGCGGGGGCTCAAGGTACAGGCACAGAATAGATAATAGTACTACGTACAGAACGGCCACTCACATCCCCGCACTCCTTTTTAAATACCTCATCCCACCTGGCACTTCGTTGTAGACATCACTGATACATACACAAGGGCTCGCGCGATCGCTCGGGCGAATAGACGCGAGCGCCGGCCGATAACAGAGACAGCGCTATGCGGGTAAAAGAGAAGGCAGTCACTGCACTTCTCGCGTCATTTCGATTGATAACCGTGCACTCAGCCCTACTAGATTCCACGCACATATTTGCGCGTGTGCGAACGTCATTTGCTAATGTAGTAGTGATAGGTAATTGATTTGCGAACGTTGTATGGAGTGTCCGAGGTGTGGTACAGGCCAGCTATAAATAATTTGAACAAGAATACTCGAATTCCGAAAATTTTGTTTGTCCATTTTTTGTTAGTGGAATAATACGAATATAAAAGCGTATACAGGAAGCCATATTTTGAAATCAATGTCATTCAGAACACAGCCAAGCACTACAACAATCGGGCCGTGAAGCGCGTTCTGCGAACGCCACAACAAAAGTAGAAATAGAAAGGAACAAGCGCTCGCGGTGAATTACAAACAATGCCATTGTTGGTACATCTATTAAATTCATTTTTAATAACATTTGCCGCCGTCTCATTATGTTCGCGGCGATTCGGGCCGCTCGCTGTTCACCTGCGGAGCGATTTCACGAAAAGGTCGCTGCCAGAGATGGAGTCTGAACAGTATTAAACATTTTCCTTGATTCAAATTTTCAAATATCCTTAATTAAAATCTCAAATCAATGAAGATACTGATCGAACTAGCTCCTTAGCGCTACTGTAGTCACAATTAGCAATGGATGGATGTTGTAAGAGCCGCCTAAGGGAGTTTACTGCAGTCACGCCCTACGAAGAATTTGAAAACTTGAAACATAGTCTTACATCAACTCGTCTCGCCTGTCGGCTTAATGGAGAAGGCCGATACATTTTCGCCTAAAGATACTCGTTCCCAGATCTACCCCGATAACTATAGGATAGCATTATCCCTACACTAATATAAAATTTGTTTATTTCCTTCAAAAAATATGATTACAGATTAAGCACTCTGGACTTCACACTAGGGATAGGGATATCATGAAAACCGGTCTTCCCTTATATAAGTTACAATAGATACGAGAAGGCGTGTGCGTATTTGTGTGTGTGTTATTAATATTTTTATCTGGAAATATACCTGTGTTTTATGTGAATTTCCATGTAGTACCCACTCCTGTGGAGGTTGGAGACTCTACACTGAAAGTTGTTGACGAATATGTTTAACTGGAGCAAATAGTCCAGCTCGGAGCAAATAGCAACTTCGGGGAAGTTACGCAACATTTTCTCGGCCCATCTACCGCAGTGTCTCAGGACGAAAGTATTCAAATCGTATTGAAGAACTGAGACGTGGCCGCTTACAATGGGTCTCATAAGAAGGCTCAAAGTCACTCAAAGGGTAATGGAGAGGGCTATGTTCGGGGTTTCTCTATGTGATCACATTAGAAATGATGAGATTCGTAGAAGAACTAGAGTTACTGACATAGCCCAAAGAATTGCAAACATTAAGAGGCAGTGGGCAGGACACATCGCTCGTAGGACTGACGGTCGTTGGGGCGGAAAAGTCCTTGAGTGGTGACCGCGTACCGGGAGTAGCAGCGCTGGTAGGCCCCCCACAAGGTGGACCAACGATCCGGTGAAAGTCGTGGGAAGCCGCTGGATGCGGGAGGCGCAGGACCGATCGGTATGGAGATCCTTGGGGGAGGCCTATGTCCAACAGTGGGCATCTCTTGGCTGAAATGATGGTGATGATAATACCTACTTGTTTTTTTATATATCTTTCCCTTTTTATTGTTAATTTTACAAATAAGTATAGCACGAGTAAGTATAGTTATAATAGTGCATTTTTGAACGGGACGGGCTTATTGATAACATAACAAACAATCGCGCAGCAAAGCGCATAATATCAACTTCTTATATTTGTAATTAAGTGCACATCAACAAAAGTGTGGGTTATTAAGTATCGATGGTAACAAGATTAAGACACGAACATAGATGAAAATCATAAACTAATAACTATTATTAGTTGCCTTCGCTCCTACAGCCGGCCCTGTCCCCTCCTTTGTTAGCAGCCGGGTCGCTTTAATTTTTACACGTCACCCGAATAACGATTTTCGCCGTTTCGACACTGAATCGCCAACGCAAAACAACGCAGCACTTTCGCTCCAGTTTCTGAGCAATTTGGCGATTTTCAGATAAGTCATGTTCCCTCATTGTCGGCACTCTATTGTGATCCCGGATCGCGGCGTTTCAGATGTTATTGTCAAACTTGTGATGTTGATTTCGGAACAAACCGAGTCCCTCGTTTTCTGTGGCCTAATTGACATTTTCTATTTGGTTTCTCTAGTTAGGGACTGGCGGGAGACAGCTGTCAGTTGATCGCTTTGTACTTCATCACATAGGGAATCTTATTTTTATTGAAACAGTCCTAATTTTGTTTGATATAAACAATGTTGCAGTATTTAAACGATTTAACGTCAGTAGGATAAGAGCCCATCTCTGCTCGTGTTCACCAACATCTCAATAAATATGGTAATGGCCGAAACAAGTTCGATTTTGAGAGAGTGCACAGTAGTCATTATTTTAATGAGGTGCTCGACTGGGGAAGTACCTAAATCTCACAGAAGCCTGCAACCAAATGACGTCATATTGTATTTCACATGAGTAAGGTCAATTGAATGAGCTTTGCTCCGTTGAGGGATGCTGTCTATAATCTTGTGCCGCCAGCATAGTGACTTAGGTCGGTAATAAGAGTTACTAGTCGCAAGCGTCCATTACTACGCTTACTTCTTAAAATATCAGATGAACTGTATATTTGTTTACCACCCATTTTGTAAAAGAGGGATGTACCTATGAAATTTTCACATAGCTACACGTTATCCTGAATTCCTTACAAGCTGAAACAATGCGATTGTTTTCGATAAGTCCACACCATCCATAGCCTATAAATTCATAGACAAATCTGTATAAAAAGAATTCTGTGTTGTTAATTTAATTACAAATTGTAACCTCAATTGCAGTGTCTTTTCTTCCAATAATGTCAAAAATACCGGTAAATTTAAAATTATGTTAAGAAAACTAAATTAATTCTTGAAACTTTATTCCATAAACTTCTTATAATTTTATACAGCCAAAGTTTTATAACTCGTATTTGGATTTTATATCAAGAATTAAACAAGGATGGTTCAGGTTCATTTGATCCATCTCGGTAACTTGGTACTGAAATAGGTACAAAATTAGGTGGTTTCATTGTCACTAAACTCAGCATCTGATGATGGGATCCCAGGAAAATCGAAGGAAACCCATAAATTTTTTAGGCACGTCAACGTGTTTTACGTTTCTTTAGAAGCTATTTAGGTATTAGCGTCTAATAGTCATGAACAGAGCTGACGATGGAAGGCTCCTTAACTTTTAGGGGTAAGAGATTTTTTAAATACAATAGGCACGGATTGACCTTTCGTCGTATTCTTTCAATTTATTTCGGCGAGCTGGTATTAAATTCACAAAAAATAATAAAATCCAAAAAAAAAAAGAGTTCAAATACATTTAAAAATTAAAAATAATATAAGAATCGTTATATTTCTATATTGAAGTCAGTGCCAAACAACGATCTCTACAAAGTCTTAAAATTTAGCAGCGACTTCACCGGAGGGAGACTGTACCAGGGTCGTGTGCTTGGGTACCTCCGTCTTACCTATTTCTGCCGCAAAGCAGCAGTGCTTGCATTGCTGTATAACGTGGGTAGGTAATAGGGTTAGCTCAGCGGAGTTTAAATAAGGCGAGTGATTGGTAGTAACACACATTCACTCAACCCAGTGCGTGAGTCTACAATTACAAAGGAACCGTTGCCACTGTAAGTGTCCTTATAGAATACCACTTCCCTGCCGTGTGCTTCTTCGCGTTGACTTTGACAGGACCCGCTGCTGCTCCGCAAACGTTCAGGACGTGGTAGGCGGTCCCGTAGTAAGGAACCCCAGTCGGGGTCGAGACAGCTCACTAACTAATAACGTTATATTTCAGAATTTAGGGAACAGCTTGATATGTATAAACTTTGTAGGCGATTCACAACAATTAGATAAGATTTGGTAGATATATGCAATATTCAGTAGTGCAATGAAATTGCTGTTAGCTGTTCGGGATCGGCGGTCGAAGTGAAAGTATCGCACGCCCGGCCAGTTATGTGTCACCTGCTCACCTCTGTTTTTTTTCGCAGTAACGTAGTCTAGTAATGCGTCTTACGATATCAAAACAAGATGCGTACAAACCCAAAGCAAATATCGCTATTTTGGATTGATTGTTATTTATTTAAAAGAATACTTTTAAGTTTTTTATTGTTTTGGTAAGGTGAAATTAAAGTTTATATTAGGTTAAGTTATGTAAATAGTTTTGTATGAATATTAGAACACTGAGACTGTTTAAATAAATGCGTACTCTAAGAACGATACGTTACAGCTGTGTTCCGGTTTGAAGGGTAAGCTATGGTATTGAAATTACTGGGTACCGTGACATTACATCCTAAGTCACAAGTTGGCAACGTACACTGTGGTTCTTGTGGGGGTTGCAGTGCTGCTGCGAATCTCACAAGAGCCACATGTATTATAGGTGACTGTTACCACTTACCATCAGGTGGGCAGTTTGCTTGTTTACCAACTTATCTGCAATATATAAAAAAAACTTCATTATATAAATGTAGTATTGTCTGTATTCTTATTATTAATTGTAAAATAATTAAAAGTTCGTTCTATCTATGGGTGGATGGATCTCTCTAATGGCCCTGAAGATCCATAGTACAGTGTTATGTTGAATATGGAAATATAATATACTCATGGTTAGAGGCCTTATCACTGTGTTCTAAAAGAATTACAGTAAATCTAATATAAAAATATCAAAGAATGCCATGTTTTTCCTATAATATTAATAAATAATCTTAAAGGCACAATAACTTTTCTCAAGGGACCCAATCTCCCTAACAAATTGACAGAAATTTGTTAGCAAACTTTTAGATTTTGGAGCTAAAAACCCCTACAAATTTTTATATTTGACAACAAAATACATTATTTCTTATTATAAATCGTCTATTTAATATTTTATTAAATTTCGAGACTATGCGAGATTTTTTAAATCCTATTTTTCAGCTTTTATTAAATAAATAGAATTTTCGCCTTTTTAAAAAAATAATCATTCTGAGCCACAGCCTAATCGTAGAATTCATTGCGAAATTAATAAACTTCTATGAACACGGACTTATAGACACGGACTGACGGACACACGAAACAATAAAAAAAAATGCACTCTATCGCTTACATGATTGATCAAAACCTTAACTTTCAATGTTGAATATTGGAAAAGCTTATTTTAATTAGAAATCAAATACATCTATTACTTTACGTGTCGCTTTGACTTTCATTTGTATTTTCTTTTCAGTCATCGTATTCTGATCGTAAGCAAATATTGTATTCTGCCATTTGATGCACTAGATTAAAGTTATGGGATAAATGTGTTTTTACAAGCTTTTATTTACTTTCACACTTTTTTGCATGCATATGTTTATCGCATGACAATTCAATATTATGATGATAATAATATAAAAGCTTTTATTTAAGAAAGTTTTTTAAATAATTTTATTTTTTATAAGCTTTTATTTACTTTCATCTGTCCGGTGTCTGTAATGAAATATTGCAAATTAAATTTGACCCACTTTCCGATCTCCGATGAGCTGAAATTTTGCATGCATATGTATGTTACTTATCGCGTGACAATGCAATATTATGATGATATAAAAGCTTGTATATAAAAAAGTTTTTTTTAATAATTTTACTTGTTTTAAAGTTCAGGTGAAGTCATATAAGTGCGTGCTTTGGCTTGAACTTAATAAATATAATTAGTGAGGTCATTGCCATTTACAGTGGGCACTGTCGGTCGGTCGGCGGGCAGCGCGTCACGGCGCGTCGCGTGCCGCCGCGCATTTACCGAGTTAATGAACGCAAACAAAGGGTGTTTTGTTTGTCAAACTTGCCGGCTCAATCGAGAACATATAATTGATTAACCAAATTAACTGGTTTTCAACGCGAACAGCCAATTATAGTGTTTGATGAACGAATACGGCGTGGATTTCTTTCAGTTTACATTTAGTGCTGGCTGTTGAAAAAAGTATTGTACTTCCATACTCTGAAAACGTATTTTTTTTTACATTTTTTTCTATTTTGACTACATTAGTTTTATTAAATTGATTTATTTCTTCGGCATAGTTTGTGTCAATGTCTATTTATTTTATTGTAATGTTATTGTAATGGTATGGTACACATAATTTGTAATGGTACAAGCACTAATAATGAAACCTCAAAAATTACCGTTCGGCTAGTCTTTTAGTACTTTTAATCTCCACTGAGTAAATTGTATTATGGATAACTAGCGAATAAACACGTACACAGATGATCAAACATTGCTTTATATGATAGATTGTATTGCACTGTAGACATAATCCAAGTTTATTTTGGATTCGTGTCGGGCTAAAATTAAGGTGCTCCCACACAGAGGGGGAAGCGGGACTGTAGTGGATTTACCATATGCGATTTACTTGCGCCGTGCTGCTTTCGCGGGAAGTTTCTTCCTATACATCTATAGCAACATTACAAAAATTTTCACTCCGCTACATTCCTGCTTGCCGCCTCTGTATGTGGAGCACTTACGTTCGTCTTCAGCGACAAAACATCTAATGAATCTGACTTGCAGTTTAACAGGTGTCAAACAATCCCGTGAGTAGTTAGGATTAAAATTCTATTAGTTTATGTTATGGGTCTTCAGATATTATCTACGTACTGAGTTTTTAATTTTATTTACCGAACGGGAGAGTCAGTACTAGAGTCGTCGCAGATACCCTATTTTACCTATTTCTGACGCCAAGCGGCGCAGCACGGTATCGCTGTTTTTTGGTTTGAGGTACTGTTATTTGACATCCTATGTCGGATTATTCGGTTAAGGACACATTCTCGTTTGAGCAGAATCTTGATACGGCAGGTCATAAATTGGCAAAGTATATCGGGGTCCTTCTGGGAGTTGTGGATTTGCAAATTTAGCAAGGAACCACATGAGCTATGGGTGACTGTGGCCACTAACTATCATTTGGGCAACTGTTATAGGTATTTGCTTAATAAGTTGTATAAAAAACGTAGATAAAAAAGTGAAAAAATTTTGCGTGAAGGAGAAACTGTATAACTATTTGTTCTCATCAACTTCGCTTCTATAATATTAATAGTATAATTCTTAAGCAATCAAATTACTAATCCTCAATCTCCTAATCCTAATGAAGCATTAACTACTGCAGCAACAGAAGCAGGATGAATAGGTCCATTTTTGGAAATGGCCAATCATCGGGCAACCTCATTAATTTGAAAGCGAGCCGACGAGGATCCGAAGAAAGGGCTCGATGGCGGAAATTAAGCGTGCTTGCCGCGATGTCCGCCACAGTTCACCAACACAACCAGAATGATAATTGCAGAAATTAGCTATTCTTATGCAAGAATTAAAATAATCTACGATACTTACACTGACGATGACGTTTCAAATAATATTATAATCGGTCGCAATCGTTTATTTCATGAATTCATTGAAATATAAGTCTATACGTTTTTTTCGTAGCACCACCTTTGCATGAGTGCTACGTTAATTCTTTTGTTTATTGTTAATTTTTGTTTTAGTCTTTTTTTAAAAATTATTAGTTTGTTAGTTAAAGTTATATATTGTTAATAATTTGTTTGTGTGATAGTGTTGCAATTGATTGTAATGTACTGTGTTAAATGACAGCGATCTCTTCTTATCATGCTCATCCTCTTCCTCCTCGGACTCTAGCTTTCGTAGCCTCGACATACCTCTACATGAACACTTACAGAATTCTTTCGCCGATGTGGCCAAAAACTTCAATGTTATCCATTTCAATGCACAGAGCATACCTTATCACTATCCCGACATGCTTACTTCTTTTGATAATAAGAATATACATGCTATTCTTATATCAGAAACATTTCTTAACCCACGTCTACCGTCTATTTCTTACTTTCTCCCAGGCTTCAAATTAATTCGTAACGATCGTGTGAGTTCTTCTCATGGAGGGGTGGCAATTTATCTTCGAGACAATATTTCCTATTCTATAGTTAGTCATTCGCCTCAGCCGCCCCGTCCCAATACTGCCGAACATCTATTCTTAGATATCTCTATTTCTCACACGCGGATCCTATTGGGCGTTTTTTATAGTCCATCCCTGAGAGTAGACTACTTCGCTTCTTTTGAGCATCTCCTCGAAACTTTAACTCCTTCTTATAAGCACACCATCGTTATGGGTGATTTTAACACTTGCTTGGTTCAGAATGATTCCCGTTCCCATAAGCTGCTTTCTTTGGTGAAGTCTTACAATCTCCATGTTCTTCCTCTTCAGGAAACGCATCACTTTCCCAACTGCTCACCATCTCTTTTAGATCTCATGATAGTTTCTTCTCCTGATATGGTAAGTAAGCATGGTCAATTTTGCACTGACGCTTTTTCCTATCATGACCTAATTTTTCTATCATATCGCATTCGTCCACCTAAAGTTAAGCCACGTATTTTGCTTCGCCGAAGTTATGGTAGAATAAATCTGAAAAAGCTACAAGATGACGATGATGAGTGCGTAGATGAGCAGGTGAAACTTTTTAATTCGCGGTTGGTGGAGTTATATAATGTTCATGCTCCCCTGAGACCTGTTAAAATTAAATATCTACCTGCTCCCTGGCTGACTGACGATATTAAGAAACTTATGTGTAAGAGGAATAAAGCGAAAGCCAGGTTCAAACTTAATCCTACCGCAGAAAACCAAGTGGCGTATAGTACTGCAAGTAATCGATGCAACACAGTGATCAGAGACGCTCAAAGACGTCACATTCATAAATCTGTTGAAAACGAAGATCCAGCGAAAGTTTTGAAATTTCTTATATCTCTTGGTATTGGCAAATCTCAAATACATAATAATATTAAATTAGATATTGATTCTCTTAATTCACACTTCACTTCTACGTCCGCCTTTTAATGGTGTTCGTAAAGCTGAGACCCTAAATCATCTTTCTATGCTACCAGTACCTGATTATTCTCCATTCGTCATAGAGCAATATCGAATAGTGATGTTAACAGAACTATTGTTTCTATAACCTCTGGTGCTATCGGCAGCGATTGTATTGGACGTAATATGATCCTTATCCTTCCCATATTAGATATCCTTATTCCAGTTATTACTCACATCCTTAATACCTCTTTAGCTACTGGCATATTTCCCTCCGCTTGGAAGGATGCCTATGTTATTCCTCTTCCCAAAAAATCCAATCCCAGTTCTTTTTATGATTTTCGTAATATATCGATTCTCCCATTCCTTTCTAAAGTCCTTGAAAAACTAGTTCACAAACAGCTCCTTAAGTTCCTCAATGTCAATAATCTATTAAACCCTCTACAATCCGGTTTCCGTATGGGTCGTACGGCCACTGCCTTAACTCAGATCACGCACGATATTCGCCAAGGCATGGAAAATCGTCACCTCACTTTACTGACACTTTTGGACTTTAGTAATGCCTTTAGCTCTGTGGATTACGATGTTCTTGTTAGTGTCCTACGTTCTCTTGGCGTATCTCCTACCGTAGTTGACTGGTTTCGTAGTAACCTACTAGAGCGCCGGCAACGAATACGCGCTGATGACTCCATGTCTGAATGGTGTGGTATCAATGCAGGTGTTCCTCAGGGTGGCGTACTATCTCCGCTTCTTTTTTCTATATTTATTAACTCTATTACTCAGTCACTTTCATGTCTCTATCACTTGTATGCTGATGACTTGCAGATTTATACGCAGGCAACCATAATAGAGTTCGCTCAAGCTGTTGCCGTAACTAATTCAGATCTTGACATAATCGACAGCTAGAGTAAATCGTATGGACTTGTCATTAATCCTAGCAAATCTCAGGCAATAATTATAGGCAGTCCATACTTTGTTTCTAGGATCAATTACAGTTTATTGCCGGCAGTTGTTTTTAGCGGTACGGTTATCCCTTTCAGTATCAGTGTTAAAAATTTAGGTTTAGTATTAGACCAGTGCCTGTCACGGAGGCCGCAGTTTGAGGCTGTTCGCATGAAAATTTTTGCCGCCTATGGGTCACTCAACAGATTGCGCAACTTTCTCCTAATTTGTAGTAAAATAGCTTTAGCACAATCACTTTTACTGTCTTTGCTGGACTATGCGGATGTTGCCTGGGTGGATCTGTCTGAAGAGCTCCTAGATAAGCTTGAGCGCCTACAGAATGTATCCATCAGGTTCATTTTTAATTTACGAAAATACGACCATGTTTCTTCCTATCGCTCTCAACTCAAATGGCTCCCAATTCGACAGCGTAAGGAAATGCATATTTTATGCCTTCTTTACAATATTTTGTTTCATCCAACGTCTCTACCGTATCTTAAATCTTATTTCTCGTTTCGGCCCGCTTCATCAAATCGCACGTTGCGATCTCATTTCAACTTAATTCTTGATATCCCACCCCACACGACTCAGTTCCTGTCATGCTCATTCCCGTCCTACGCTGTCCGCTTATGGAACTCTCTCCCTGAGAGTATTCGAAGTGCTCGCACACTAGAGTCTTTTAAAAACCAAGTTCGTAGTCACTTCCTACCCTTGAATCCTTAGTTGCTTTGGTGACATTGAGTTCCTTTCCCTATCACACATATATTCCTCATTCCTGTTTCTGCACATTTCCCCCGTTTGAATCTCCTCTGTGTATATATATCCCACTTCCTAGGTTGCCTGGAAGAGATTGCTCTTTAGCAATAAGGCCGCCCATTGTCACATTTCTGTTTTTCTTTAATTTATTATTTCTGTTGTATTTTGTCTTTGTGTGCAATAAATAGTTATTGTTATTATTATTATAGTATAATGTGTATGTAAGTAATACAGTATGTGCATATATCCCAAACATAATCAAGATATCTGCAAATACAAGTAGAAGAAAAATTTGACTCCTGACCTGTTAAAAAATTGGGAGAGCCTTCTCCAGACAAAAATTTCAAATTAAATTCAAAATATTTTATTCAAGTTGGATTACATGATCACTTTTGCACGTCACTTTTGAACCAATGGTGGCTCACAAGTCTACAGCGGGAGACCTTGTACTGGAAAGAACCAGCAGGAAAACCAGCAAGGGCTATTTACTTCTCCCTGTATTGTTACAGAGTCGTCAATTGAAATCTGACCTCAAAGCAAAAATTTGAGCTCAACTTCCATTACGAGATTAGATGTGTCAGTTCTCGTCTTATTGTGTCATTACCAAATATAACAATATTTGTTTACATAAATAGTTATACACAACAACACGATTCATTATCTTCAAATTAACACCAGGCATTGGCATCATTCAAATAATCGTTGACTTTGAGTCTTATGAGTAACCTTTACTCATAAGAGTCTTTTTTACATACGCTTTCAACTTATGAAATGGCAAATTAATAACAGTTTGGCAAGAACAGGGAAGAAACATGGAGGATCTAATTTTTTGTATCTTTTAAATCGCTCTTTACAACATTGGTCTTTTCACATAGTCATAATAACTATTGAATTATGAAAAAATACTATGATTATATGCACTAAGAATACAAAAAAAAATGTCATATATTTCAATAAATTGTTGTAATCAAACATAGCTTGTTCTATATCGTGTGATCACTTCAATTCAATAAACACTCCCTTTGTAATAACGATTCACTCATGAGAGTTTTATTGACTTGAAATTTTAATTTATAAGTGACACTCTGTGGAAGCTCATTATAAAAAGCTGCACACTTCCCCCAAATCGAGCCACTAGTTTTATGGAGCTTATACATTGAAACGACAGGTATATTTTTATTTCTTGTGTCTATACACGATTACTTTTTTATCACCCCGGATAATTTAAGGGACGCTTCATTACACGGTAGAAGAATGATTTAAACATTAATAATAAATTAAACTCACCTCATGGTGTCAACGTCCCAAGCAGCACTTATAAATCTAATGAAATTTGGATGTTTTTGAATCTCAATAGCCTCGCGTAGCATCAGAATTCGGTACTTTGGCCAGGATCTGTGGCTTATCAAATTCGAAATAATGGCTGGGTCCGTCAAGAGTGTGTTCACATACTGTAGATTTTGTTTCGCATCTATATTTTGCGTCAGCTATATGTTCTGTCGTCCGTATCGCAATGCATATAACCTATACAACGTGGTAATTTAATAACACAAAACCTCGGACACCTCGATTTATTTTTATTATAAAAAATATATAAGTAAATCAATAAATTAAATCCTCGCAGACTATTTTCTAAGATTATGTCCATCTTTCTGTTTTGCTGCATATCTTGCAAATTTGGTCGCGCGCCTGCGAATGCGATGACGCTTTGCCGTCGCGACGCCGATATGAAGTAAAGACGACAGAGTTAAGTAAATTTAAAAAGCGACGTAGTAGAAAATTTTATTTTGAATGAAATCTGACCTTTATTTTGTATAGTGTAATCAATTCTATTTTTAATTCTGAACAAACTATATTCAGGTTTTGCGCAATTTAAATAACACGTTGTATAAAATAAAAAGAGGTTTCAGTCACAATTCAATTTGTAAAAGCATTTTGAAGGGAAATTTAGTACTTGATGGATTAAGGTATTGGTTTATCTTCTGCGGTGGCTTTAAAATGGTTTTAATCGAAACACTCCTCAGGTTATTACCAAATTCGTTAGTGACCCCCGTCACATAGGGAGTAATAGCAGGTGGACTGCTCGAATGTCATTGACTTCATGCCGTTACTGTGACGCTGCTCTGGTATTTGAAGCTCGTTTCTCTTCAACGTAGTTGAACGATTTTGTGATCTTGTTAAATATTTAGTGTAGTTTTATTTAAATGTGTAGGTAACTCGTGCAAGTAAAAACAGTATTGTGACAAATGACCTTTAAAAATGTATATGTAATAAATTAATAAACAAAATAATAAAATATTTTACTTTTTACCGCCTATGAAGCCTACTAGTTTTAAAAATACTACTGCCTTAATGTTATACTGTGACAATCCGGAGCGTTCATTTATAAAAAAAATCATTTTTTATTCAGAATAATTTATGGTTAATGGATGCACGGCGCGGATTAATAAAAACGTTTTTGACGATGGATAGAATGGAAAGCGCGAGTACAATCAATTTGATTAGGTTTCAATATTTCCGCAGTGACGTAGCGCATTGGGCGTGACAGCGCACAACTTTTTGTGTTAGCTTTCTACTTGATTACCTGTGTCTATGTTTTTAGTTGCTGCAACCGCTGGATACGGGAGGGGCAGAACCGATCGGTTTGGAGATCCCTGGGGGATGCCTATAACCAACAGTGGGCGTCTATTCGCTGAAATGATGATGATGATGATGATGATTATGTTTTTAGTTTCGCATTTATTGGATAACTTTTGTTGAGCAACACGGTACGTTCAACATGCATGTTCAGCAACATTACGCAACAGTGCGCGGTATAGTTTGCGGGAACCCACACATAAACCACTTATTTCTGTCGCAAAGCAACAGTGGTTGCACTGCTAATATCCCCCTATGAAAGATAAGATAAGCAGTAAAATTACTGGGTACTATGACTGTGTATCATATTATGTCACAAGTTTTTTCTTATTTATGTTATAACCACATACCCTAGATTAAGTGATGAGTAGCCGTCTTCACTTAATCTAGGATGAGTTTGGCTTTTACAATTTTATTGTATATCAGTTATAATTTTAAAGCTATATATTATATCTATATATATAAAAGGAGATGTATCCATCTATGGGTGCACGCACAGCCGTAACCATTAATGGTAGAAAAGTGAAATTTGGACAGTTTTTTTTTTTTTTTTTTTTTTATGTAAGTACGGCATGAAGTTGTTTTAATTCAGAATGCGGACGCACACTAAGAAGGGATTTTAAAAAAATAACCCTAAAGGGATGAAATAGGAGTTGCAAGTTTGTATGGAGAAATCTTAAAATTAGCAACGATTTTGATAAAACTTGAGATTCATGCTCTTAAAAATATTTTATTGAACACGTGTTTAATGGTTTTTTGGAATTCACCCCCTTACGCTGCAAAATAGGAGTTAAAAGTTTCTATGGAAAATATTTGAAAATCCTTCAATTGCTACGTTATTTATTATCCGGGCTAAAATAGGCTACAAAATTATTTTTCCTACGGGAAAATATAAATTCACACGGGAAAACAATAATAATGCGGGCGAAGCCGCGAGCGGAAAGCTGGTATATTATAAAGCTAAAAATTAAGTTAGTGCACTGACAAGTAATAAGTATTAATGCATTTTCACTAGTCCACTGAATACTGAATGATGGTATAGAAAATTATTTAATTGAACGGTATAGAAAGGTATTGAATTGAAATGTTCGAATTTAAAATCTCTTTTAACTCTAAACGGAAGAAATGCACTTTTACAGTCAGATTTCGAATGATAAACAGAATATTTCTCAGGGTGTGAGGTGAAAAATATATTATACAATATAATATATTATACTAGAGCTAATTTCGTTTTTTTAACCATTTTCAAAAATTGGTTCTGAGTCTATTTTTTTATTTATGTACATGCGTTCACCGATTTCTTCACTATTTGTGGGTCGATTTTCAAAATTCTTTTCGTAATCGGAAGAGTATACTCCTGCGATGGTTCCATTGTCATGATCTTACGATGGAATCCTAGGAAAACCGAGGGTAACCTTCAAATTTTATAGGCACATCCAACGTGTTTCATGTTTTTCTGAAGATAGAAGTAGAATATAGAGCTAATGATAATAGGTTTCTGGCAAGTTAAGAGTTAAAAGATATTTCTTTCAGTATAGTGGGAAGTAGTAGCGTAGTTTTATTCTTTCAACTGGTTAAGGTGAGCTAATAGTGGAAAGTTCTAATACGCATGTATTAAATTTACAAAAAAAATGTAATAAAAATATTTTACAAAATAATCAAAAACAGACTTCGAAAACACCAAAAAGTCAAAAATAAAAATACATACAACATCACATTTTGTATTGAAGTCGGGTGCCAAGCAATGATCGACTAAAAAGTCTAAAAAAATAAAGGAACAATTTAACATAGTGAGTTAAAATCTGGCATCAATTGCAATATAACATTGTGATGGTGTATATATTTTATATTATTTTTGACTTTTTGAAGTGGGATTTTATTTTTTGTATAAATATTTTTTCAAGAAAATTATCCTCCAAAAGAACTGAAAATTTTGTAATTAAACCTGAATGTTAAACTCCTAAAATAAACGTGGATTTTATGGTGCTAAGCTAATAATTGAAATCGTGTATTCGGCGCTTATCAAAATCAATGTTACGATACGGACTTACAACAAAACGCACTAAAAAAGCTATTTAAAAAGACCGTTACTTTAGACAACTCCATAAAAGTAAAGGAGCCGTGTTTTAAAATAAAAGCGTGATTTTTCTCTATCAGGAGTCTGTGGCTCCAGATTATCATAACAAGGAGCGATAGCTTGCCTCGGCAGCGCTCGTGGAACACATCAATTCTAATGTTCATGTAATTTTGTGAAACATGTTCTGTTTCTCACTATTTTACAGTTTTATGTATTATCAAGTGTTGAGTCACAAAACACAGGCACACATGGTAATAATTATCGGGGATTTGATTTCTTTTCACCATTGGAGGTTCATTCCTAGGTTTGACCTGTGTTTTAGAAATACACGGCTTGTAATGTCCTCAGATATATTAATGTATGTTATGTACCCAAATTTAAGAACGGTGAGAAATAGTAAAATTTCATCTTACATTCCTAATATTAAACAGCGAAACCTTTCTAACTTGCTCTTTTTTTTCAATTAATTGGTATTATTCTTAGTGATAGCACAAAGTAAATAAATAGATATTTTAATACACGCGACACCGCCCTGTCCGTACACACGATAACAGGCTTATTGGAGGGAACTGTCCTGTCCGTAACGATCTGGTCCCAGTATAATTAAGCGCGGTCATTTTCGAGCAATGTAATACAGTATCATGTCACCTATGAGGCCATATTTGGAAGCTAACTCAAGGAAAGTTATTTTGACTGCTTGGTTTTATGTCTGTACAAATATTCAGTGTTGGTCAGTACAGGACAAACGGAAGTTACATGCCTGAGCGCCTTCCCAGGTTGAAGACAGTCTCTACAAACGTCCTCTGCCCTATACGTCGGTATATAATTTTTATTATTTCATATTTTTATGCTATTATTGTATTTAATTTTATTGTTATTTCAATATTTATTTGCCTATATTTATAAATATTAATACTCCGAACAGGCGAATATTCGCGGGCTTTCTGTCATGTGAATATCAGATATTGAAATAATTCCAATGCAAGAGTTTTCTGACTGTACGGCATGTATTGAGAATGATTGCGTTATAGATTGTAAAATATATGATTACCTCTTAGTAAATATTTTTAAGAGCGGTGAGTAGGTGCTTGGGTATAGCTCCAGTGCTGGAAAGCACGAGGCTGCACGTTGTACATTTTGCCATTTTCCTCATCCTAACAATATAATCTATTTAACCTGTGTATTGGTATCATTAAAATCATTAAAATGGTTTAATAGCAGTAAATTTCAACACATGTAATAAAAATAATAAACTACCTGTGTATTTGTTTTTTATTTCCATCGCTGGTGACTACGTTCCATAGCTAGCGGAGCGACTACCTGCCGCAGCTTGCAACTACGATTCGTAGCCAGTGACTACATTGTGCGCAGTTTGCGACTATACGTACCGTAGCTTAGTCTACGTTCCACACGTAGCAGGCCCGTAGCAAGTTTCCGTGGTGAGCTGTGCGCGGCTGTGGAGATAGATTAAAGGTCTCTGTATACGTAACGTGCTTAGAACGTGGACGGAGCGAGAACGGGACAGAGACGGGACGTGGTTTAGAAAACCCTGACGTAGAGTTTAATGCATACGCAACGTCACAGGGACTCGTAACTAACGTGCTAGTGTTGTGAATAGGAAAGATAGACTTTTCATTTGAAGAATTTGCTATAATTGCTATTGCTTTAAATTACGAAAAAGCTATGGCTGCCAAGAGGAGAAGGAGATTTTCTGTACATCTTACATGGCAAACAAGAGAACAAGAAGAATTTAACAAATTTTTGAGCATAATTGTTGTCGAATCAGCCCTGCGAGCATGGACTTGTCGATCGACATAAATTGATCGACAAAAGCATCTGTCCTTTTCACTCCTTAGGGATATCTGTCAAATGTTTATCTAAAGTTCCATGCTCGAAAGGCTGAATCATTATTTTTTCTATCAAAATTTAAGTATTTTTTGTGTTTCAAATAGAAATTAATTTAATTACTAGGGAAATAATGAAATTGAGTATAATATTATATCCCTGTTTTTTAGAAGCTCGAAATGAGTTACTTCACATTGAGTTTACATGACCTAGAATTTATCAATCTTGAGTGGGTGGTGCGAAAATATAATAAATAAAGTTATGAATGCAGTAAAAAAATTAAATGAAACTTATCATTTTCAGTGAGTGATACCTAATTCGACTGCAGTTTTACGCCACAGAAAATTTTTATGCTTCGTCGCTAAATACTTTGCGTCTGCAAAATTATACAAAGCTGGATATGAACGTACACACACGATTAGTTTTTTGTTGTTCATTTTCAATTCTTGTGGCATCACTATATAGGTATCTGAAGCGAGCGGAGTGAGTGTGCATACGCAGCGAAACCACGGACGGGACGGGGCACGTGCCGGGCGGGACGTGCTAAACATCGTCGCCGACGATATTTTTCCCCTCACGTGGGCGCCACGTTCCCGTCCCGTCCGTGTGCTCGTGACGTATATACTATCGGATACATTTTCTATAAAACGATATTTCCAAACTTTCCCGTCCCGTTCCGTCCGAGTAAAAACACGTTACGTATGCAGAGGCCTTTAGATCTATTTCTTTCCTTACAGCTTCACAGTATTGACGATACTACCAATTTTTAGTACTACGCAATCGGCGAACGCTTACATATCTGACACAATTGTTGTTATCCACAGCTGAAAAAACGAAATTTTGTCAACAGGATCCAGTAATAACAGGCACGACGCACGTATCCGGCGCAGACAGCGAAGGTTTGCGCGCGTCGTGGCGCACGCTGCACGTGTACCCCGACGACTACGAGACGCATCGCGGGTACCTCTCGCTGCGGTGCCGCGCCACGCTGCTCACGCACCCGCCGCACGTGCGCAGCATGTCCGTCCGGTTGTACGTGGCGAGCCGCCCGCACATATCCTCTTATATGTTTAGCAAAAACAGTAGGTATCATTCTTTACATGCTATTATTATGCTAGCCAAATTGACTTATTCCCGGCAGACAGCTGTCTGCTGGGAATAAGCCACAAAGAATTGTCGTACGCAGAGCCTCTTTTGTCAGTGAGATCAGTAAGATAAGATAAAATTTATTCACTAAAATGGCTTAATCCTAATACATAGGTACAGTCTTGTACATCAGTAGGTGAGGATGGGTTGGTACCGAAAGTGATTTTCGAAATCCAATACACCTTATCTTACATTAGTAAGGACTTACAATTAAGCTACTATTAACTGAAAAGTATGTCTCTATCTGTTGCCTTGTCATGTGAGATTATGATTTCAGACAATTTTGGTTTTGAGATAACCGAGACCTTGGGAAGGACATAGGCTAAATCCTGTTGGAAAATAAAAATTTGTAAGGGATGGAATAGAAGTTGAAAATTTTTATGGGTTTGGTTTTATTATTGAATTGATTTCCCTCGTCACTTTTTAGCGCAGAGGAAACATGATAAGAAAGAAAGTCATCAGGTCTTTCTGAGAAAGAGTTAGAAATAACGCGTTAAAACGCCAGGAACTTCTCTTAGATTATTTTTAAAATATAATCTCTTAAATTAAAATTTGTCTTTTTTTAGCTATGCAGTTAAAAAATCATTGCATAAATGTACTTATTAATATGATATATGTATTAGAACAATTTTATTTCGATCCATAAATAAAAAATAATAGAGTTTTCCTTAGCTGATCAATTCATTCGTGTCACTCCCCTATGGGAGTAAAAGTCAATATTCTCTTTTGAGCAATCACTCGATGCCAATCGTATAATATCCTGTTTATATGTTTAATAAAAATGGATGATTCACTCGCCCTGACGCTGGCGTGATAGATTATCTGAAACGCTGATAAAACAGATTTTGCAACATTTCTTTTACCAGTTATGAAGTGAAGCTTAATGGAGTATCGTGAAAGGTTCCCCGAATTACGTGATAAATAAATTGTTATTAATGTATCTTACATAACTTATAACGCTCTAGTTATTGATTACCATCAATAATGAGTAGATTGTGTAGGCTGTTTTGTTATATGTGGCCTGAAACATTATATGTTCCAAATTAATTATGCAACATTACTAATTGATTTCAGCTAGTGGAATTAAATTATTGAATGAAACGCAGCACTGAGTTTGCGCAAGTACCTCTATCTATCCTTTTTCTAGTAGCATATTGAACAGTACGACAGTCAATGAATTTACTAGGCACTGACGAGTCAATATGTTACATTAACTTCTGGTAAGTTAATGTAACATATTGAAAACGTACACTATGGTCTTTTTTCTGTTTGTAGATTTCCTTCGCTCGTTAGTCATCAAACATAATATTTTTTTAAATTTTATTTATCATTTAAAAAACAATACAAATACAGTTTAGATAGCTTTTAAAAACCACTAGGTTTTGTACTAAAGCTAACGAATTTGCATTTAATTCTAATTAAATAGGCGCCACATCAAGACATACATGTGCACCACGAAAACCGCTGCTAATGCAACTGCATTAGAGCTGTCCAAATGTCAACCTGCATAGCTTGAAGTGGAGCTCACTGTACTTTGTTAACATAACAGTCAGCACGCTATTATATTTGATACATGTTTAAATAAATTTTACAATAAGTTAATAAAGTAATATTTAATCTAACGTTTAATTTTTTTTTTGTGATTTCATACACGAACTCGTGTGCTTGTTTACTAACTTTGTTGTATAAAAAAAGGTTTTATGAAAACGTATGGATTGAACTCTTATCAATTTTACTTCAAAACCTACGACACATGAACCCAATCATTGAGGTCTTATTCAGAAGAAGATTTGAATTTCTTTTTTGCTATGAGCCAAAAAATAATGCAGCAACGCTCTTTTGCCCTCACTGGCTTGATAATGGTAAAACAATATTAGGTAAATTGTCAATATCAAAGAGATGTTGTGTTCTTAAATATCATCAACTTGGGATTACTCGTGGCGGTCATGAATGTCGAAACGGTAAAAGGTAAATAAGCATTTTGTACAATCGTAAATCTAAGCAAAAACCACTTACAAACTTTACAGTGCAAATTCTATGATTCTCAAATAAAGCTTGAATATAACAATTTTTAACCATAAATATATCCACATTCACAACCAACATATTGCATTCTTATATACATCACACAAATATGTTCGCCGATTGTTACTCAAACCTGGATGTCGATTCTGTAAAATTCGAACAATAGCTCGCATCTCACTTCGATATTCACGCTCACTTCGCATAAGATACAAGATACCCTTACATAGTCATTATCACGAGTTAGTAGCGATAACATTCTAATAAATAACTCAGAAGTAGTTTTTATCACCTTCAGAAATAATTTTAAATGTATTTTTAAACTATGATAATAAATTTTGCCTGTTTTCACTCATAAAATAGCAACGTTTTATTTGACACTTTGTTTCGAATTCGTGTGCGAAGTGAGCTTCCAAGTGATAAAGGAATTCCCTTTACGGAATGCCACTTCATATGTCATCCCATACTTATAATGTCAAAATCTCACGGTCACTCTAGTTCCACTCGCTGCCACGCTCGCAAGTGTAACGCTGTAGCACAGATTACTTAATAGTTTTTAGTAACTTCGAATCTACATTCGAATTTTGAGAATGCCAATCTAAGAACTCACTGCGGAATCAGATTCGAAGTTTAAAGTGAGGTTTTACAGAATCACACTACTGGAATGTCTTGTAGCTCTTACACTTACTATAAAAGTTAGGGATATTCAGAATTTCATGCCTCGAATCTTTCGAAAGACGACATTACTCACTGTTGCGTTTGCATACGTAAGGAATTAAAATCTGTTAATTTCTATGATCAAACATTTACACCCAGTTTCTGAAAGGCTGTTCAGCGATAAAATTAACTAACAAGCTGTCAATCTAATGCTAACTATGAATTGAGTTGCTGAAAGCTAAATCAACTTATCACTGTGTTAGTTGACACAGCTGACAAATTTGTTGCAAAATTATTAAGGAAAGACCCATTTTGGGTTTCCAAAATACATATGAATAAAACAAAATATATGATTTCAGCAATGTGACCGTGTCTAAAAATATTTCTCACGAGAAATCAAGTTTTTAGAGATAAGTAAATTTTTGCTAGCCAACGTTTCGGAAACTCAAATTGATTTGACATTGCTGTTAAGATGACATGGATGTTAGTTGAACAATATTTTGATCAGCCTTTCAGAAACTGGGGGTATGAGGTGCAAACATAGGATGTTCTAACGCAAGAAAAACACTTTTGGGAATATAAGCCAAGTGAATCTAAGGAAAGGCTTCATCACTAAGATAATAATCGATAAACTAGCTAGATTATAACGCTATGTAATAAGGAAAAAGGAAAACTAAAGTGTGAACACAAAATACTTATATTAATATTACGGTTTCCTTACTTGGAGAGGATTTATGTTATACATAGGTACATAGTTATGTATTAGATAGATGACGCATCAAAAGAATAAATACAGTATTGGTCGAGCTCAACCAATACTGCTTAAAGGAACCTTTTTTTCGGGGGAAATGCGTAACCGCACCGTACCCGCCGTTGGCTAGACGGCAGGCATGTGTGGGGCTCTCCCGGCAGAGTGCCAGGCCTACCCACTAAAACCCCCCGGTGTTCTTCGTGCCCTTGTGGGCGCGCATGGTAAGGTCCACACTGCGACTACCACTACCAGCGCGCCAGGGCAATCCCCAGACGGAGGGCCTTACGGCGGCGTGCACGGGTGCTTAAAGGAACCTGGAGTTTAGTCGAAATCTATCGTCAGATAAATAATATCGTTTTATGAACCTGCACATGTTGATTGTCTATCTGAGTCACTGTCTGTGGAACCACTAAATTGTCACCATAATAACAAAAGTATTGGTGAATTTTTATATTAATTCATTATTATTTGAGCACTGTCTCTCTTAATCAACATCGATAGCTGTGAAAAACACACTTATATTTTCAGGCTCAGACTTAGACAACACATTGACTGGCAATTATGGGACATCGATACAATTCTTTTGAAACCCTAACGCAAGGGCAACTTACGCAAATAACAAAAAGAGACAGCATTCTAATCTACAGAATGCCAGAGCGGGATGAACCACTAAATCTGGACCTATAAAATGGAGCACAGCGAAAAAAGGAATTCTGAATTTATTACGCAAATGACTTTTAAACGACGCGAATTCACAAGTTTCTTTTGTTAGAATGTTTAGGGCTAGAGGACGAATTGGATTTGCATATAAGATGAGGACCACACGCGCCGTTTGTCGAGGACAATATTTATAGCGCGAGGGCTTGGGAAATAATTGAAACAACATCAAACTTTAGTACAGAAATGAAATTC
This sequence comes from Schoenobius gigantellus, assembly GCA_963935595.1. Lineage (NCBI taxonomy): Eukaryota > Metazoa > Arthropoda > Insecta > Lepidoptera > Crambidae > Schoenobius > Schoenobius gigantellus. The sequence continues at coordinate 20,934,341 of OZ012543.1, forward strand.
GGCTAACTCGCTATGAATTGTACCAATTTAGGACAAACAATGTCGTAAAATTAGAGGTTTGAAATATTATTCTTCACTAGATTTTAGATAAAGTTACTGATAAGTTTTGCCGTCAGATATCTATGCCGAGACGTAGTTCTAAGAAAAATGTTGAAAACAGCCCCAAAATCAACAAAGATTTGCTTATAACATCATATTTATGTGCATGTTTTATAACACTCGACATATCAACATTTAAAAAATATGAAAAATATGTAAATGTGTTATGCATATTTATGTGTGTGTGTGTATGTGTATATATATTTACGCGTGTGTGTGTCGTAATATAAATATATGTATAGTATAAATAATGTAACATTTGTAATTACAGGTACCTGCTACCACATGCGGAGGGGAGAGTACCTACTGGTGCTTGAGATACAGGCTTTGCTTTGCGATTGCTTCGAAAGAACTTATACAAAAATTCAAATTTAATTTTTGTATAACTTCTTTCGAAGCAATCATGTAGATATAGCTGAGCCTATATTATATTTGAAAAATGAATAAAAAGTCGTCTCGGGTGGGAATCGAACCCGCGTCTTCAACGTATTATTATCGTGTTGACGCCTTAACCACTGAACCACCGAACTTTAACCAGCCCTGACGAAATTTAAGCTGTATTTATCTCCTTTGTAGCTTGTTAACACAAAGTAGATTTTATTCCCTGTTGATAACTTCGAAAAAAAAATCTTGTATTGCTTTATTCAATTTTCAATTTAGTTAGCATTTTCATTTAGTAGAATTAAAAATATCTATCTATATAAATAAAAATGGATCGTCAAATATGTTTCTAAGCGAAAAACTCGAGAATGGGTGGACCGATTCGGCTAATTTTTTTCTTCATATTTTCCTTAAAGCACAAGGAAGGTTATAATGGAGAGAAAAAACATCAAAAAGGCGTGGAAAAATAGTAAATATTACTTTTCTTTTCCCATAAACTTTTGACAGAACGAAGTCTGTCCAGGCAGCTAGTGTTATAAAAAAATACTTTATTATTAAATATTGTGTCAAAAATAACATTTTTTATAATATTGGTTTTTACATAACCTTTGCCATTCTTCAATAATTTCGAGACTTCTTTTTTACACCGCGGCTATCTTCAAGTAATCTAATTTGTTACAATAATTATGTTTTTTAATAATTGTATAACTATAGACAATGTGTATTGCACTAAAGAAATAAAGCGTTACTTTAATTAACCTCAAAATCTGATTCATTTTAAATTTTGAAACATGTCCGCAGTAATAGATATGGTCGCACAGTATTTAATTATCTATACTTATATTATAAAGAGGAAAGATTTGATTGTTTGTTTGTTTGTTTGTATTGAATAGGCTTCGAAACTACTGAATCGATTTTGATGAAAGTTGGTATAAGGATAGTTTGAGACCAGTGGGATTCTATCCCGTAGGAAAATTAGGTGCCCTGTGTCCGTCACATAGGGTACCTAATTTTCCTACGGGAAAAAAATCCCACGGAAAAACAAAAATAACGCGGGCGAAGTCGCGGGCAGAAAGCTAGTGTCTAATAATTAGGTACACAGAAAGTTTTTTTCACTGCCAACAATGTATGGACGCAAGGAAGTCTTTTGTAGTTTATTTAAAGTAAGTTACTATAGGGGACACGTACTTTATCAACACGTAGTAACCCGGTCCTATTTTGGTATTCCTAAGCGTGAGTCGGGTTTCCAGTACCTACTCATTATTGGGGTATGGTTTGGAAAAAAGAGTTTGGAGTGGTGGCAGCTGGAATTAAAAGGCGATTCCCGTGGTAAAACTAGATTCACAACTATTAATGTGACTATTGTCTCTCAGTTTTCCTATTATTATTAAAAAAATGTTTTTTTTTAAATTGTGCCCTTTTTCGAGATTCTTGTGGCGAAATTGCACTTGTAGCGTTCTCTTTTTTCCAAACTCTTTTTTGCCAAGCTGTAATATGGTGATGCATTGACTTTGAACGCAAGCGTCTTTCCTAAACGCTACGGAAACTCTCAACATCAGATGGGTCGGGGTACTTTTTAACCGACTTCAAAAAAGGAGGAGGTTCTCAATTCGATGCGTATATTTTTTTTGTGTGTATGTTACGCGATTACGCCGCCAATTGTGGACCGATTTTCAAATTCTTTTTGTTTTCGATAGAGTATACTCCTAAGGTGGTCCCAAGGTCACCAAAGTTTGGATCTGATGATGGGATCCCATTAAAATGGATGGGGTTTCTTTTTTCACTAAAATTATTTCATTCACTTAAAAGTTAAAAATAAAAAATATTTACCAAAAAATAAAAACCAACTTCAAAAACACTGAAAAGTTAAAAATACTATAAGAATAGGTACAGACAATATCACACTTCTATATTGAAGTCGGTGACAAATTTTAAGACTTTCTAGGAGATTATCGTTTGGCACCGACTTCAATATGGAAGTGTGATGTTGTCTGTACCTATTCTTATATTATTTTTAACTTTTCAGTGTTTTTGAAGTCGGTTTTTCTTCTTCTTTCTCTTTGCCACTTCCCACTTTAAGTAGGGTCGGCTCTCCTAATCATTTTGCGCCAAGACGGTCTGTCTTGCGTTGTCGGGTCGGGTAGTTGGGCTTTTTGAATAAGCTTTGTCATGCTGGTCCACCAGGTAAGGGGGGGGCGTCCTCTTCCTCTTTTGCCTTCCGGGAGAGCTAGCGCTTTACGGACCACGTGTTCATCATCTCTTCTCATCACGTGGCCGTACTGCTAGCTTGTCCTGGAGGGGGGCCACTTTAAAACTACCTCGCACGTGCTCGTTCCGGATCCGGTCTAGCCTAGTGACCCCTCCGGACCATCTTAGCATTTTTATTTCCGCTACATGGAGCCTCTGGGCATGCGTTTCCTTTATTGTCCAGCACTCAGCCCCATAGAGCATCGCGGGTCTTATTGCGGATTTATAGATTTTGCCTTTCGTGCGTATGGGCATGCTTGCATCACACATTACACCAGTTAGTGATCGCCACTTTTGCCAGGCAACGTTCACTCTGTGGGATACATCCGCCTCTATGGTTGCGTCTTGGTTGATCACTGAGCCCAAATACTTAAACTGGTCCACTTTTGGTACTGGTATTCTGCCTGGATAGTATACAGAAGAAGATGTGGCATATGTATTGCTGAAATTGCATGTCAGATGCTCTGTCTTTGATCTACTATCGCGAAGTCCTGATGTTTCGAGTGCAGTTATCCAAGCTGACAGGCTTTCTTGCAGTTTTTCGACAGTTTTGGCCGCAAGTACGATATCGTCCGCATACAAAAGGCTCCATGGTAGCTTCGCTTGGATGTCTTTGGTGATGTAGTTCATTACTAGGTTGAACAGTAATGGGCTAAGTGCTGAATCTTGATGAACTCCCACCTCAACCCTAAATTCTTGGCTCAGACCGGCTGAACTTCTGACTCTTGTGCGGGTGTTGTTATACATATCCTGGATGAGGTTTATGTAATGTTCAGGCAGTTCTTGGGATCTCAGAGCTTGCCAGACAAGTCTTCGTGGAACTCGGTCGAACGCTTTTTCCAGGTCGATAAAGATGAAGTGCAAGTCTTCCCTGTTCATACGGTGTTTTTCCATCATTATTCTCAAATTCAAATTCAAATTCAAAATCTTTATTCAACATAGGCCTTTACAGGCACTTATTGACGTCAAAACAAAGCAAAACAATCTAATTTAAAGAAATTATATTAACCTTGTATGTGCATACATCCTAAATATACTCAAGATGTCTGCAAATACAAGTAGGAATGAAAAAAAAAAAGTTGATTCTACACCTGTTCGGAAATTGGGAGAGCCTTCTCGAGAAGAACAGGCAAGAAACTCGAAAGGTCTAAATTTTTTATCTCCTCTTTTAAATCGCCATTTACAATTTTGGTTTGTTACAGAGTCGTCAATTGGAAGCTGACCTCAAAGCAAAAGTTTGAGCTCAACTTCCATTACAAGAATAGATGTGTTAATTCACATTATATAAGCTATATCTGAGAGAAGTGCGTGAACTTAGATTATAAATAAATTGCTCTCACTGAACGTTTCTTTGAAACAAAACGCAATACATTGTTAAATATTAGAATTGAGAGTTCAAACCCAAGCTTTTTTGTCCGTCATGTAATCAGACACTTTATAATATGCTTTTTTAATAAGTACATCTTTGATTGCAACTTTAAATTTGTTTAAGCTAAGTTCTTGTATACAACTTGGGATTTTATTGTAGAAACGTATACACAGGCCTCTAAAAGAATTATTAATTTTTTGGAGCCTGGTATTTGGTAAAGCTAACATATTCTTTTGTCTAGTATTAACTGAATGAATATCACTATTTTTACAAAACACATGAATATTCTTACGAACATATATTAGATTCTCATAAATATATTGCGACGCTACTGTCATAATACGAATTTCTTTGAACTTTTCTCGCAAAGAATCTCTCATTTTAAGGTTATAGATTGCTCGAATAGCCCTTTTCTGCAGTACAAAAACAATCTGAATGTCGGCAGCATTTCCCCACAACAAAATACCATACGACATCACACTATGAAAGTAAGAAAAGTATACAAGTCTTGCTGTATCAACATCAGTCAGTTGACGTATTTTCCATACAGCGTGAGCTGCAGAACTAAGTCTCTTTGACAATTTATCGATATGTGGGCCCCATTGCAGCTTAGAATCAAGTGTGATCCCAAGAAATACTGTGGTGTCCACAGGGTCAACACCTATATCCTTTATTTTTACAGTGGTGTGAACCTCTTTGACATTGGGTAAAACAAATTTTATACATTTTGTTTTCCCTTCATTAAGTGACAGGTTGTTCACATTAAACCAATGAACAATTCTTGAGATAGAATTATTTACATCGTCATTAATTTGCATACCTCTTTTAATTTTAAATAAAAGTGAAGTATCATCTGCAAATAATACCATCTCATGTCTATCCTGTACAAAATCAGGGAGGTCATTGACATATATAAGAAATAGAAAAGGACCAAGAATCGAACCTTGCGGAACTCCCATTTTAACTGCAGAACCTTGAGACCTTTTTCCATTGATGTCTACTTTTTGAATCCTCCCACTTAGATAAGAGATTAGAAGATCTAGTGCAGTGTCACGAAACCCATAGTGGTGTAATTTTCTGATCAAGATTTCGTGATACACGCAATCAAATGCCTTGGACAAGTCACAAAAAATGCCTAACGCATCGTGTGAGTCTTCCCAGGCTTCGAATATATGTTGTATTAACTCAACACCAGCATCGGTTGTTGAGCGACCCCTCCTAAAACCAAATTGTTTACAGTGTAGAAGATTATTCCTATTAAAATAACTTTGCATTTGCTCCAACATTATTTTTTCAAAAATTTTGCTAAAAGTAGGTAGCACAGAGATAGGTCTAAAATTACTGGGGTCTGATGTGCTACCAGATTTATGTAAAGGAATAATTTTACTTAGCTTCATTAGATCAGGAAATACACCACAGTCAATGCAATCATTAAAAATGTTAGCAAGTATTGGAGCTATTGTTTCAATTACGGATTTAGTAACATCAACGGAATTGCCCCACAGATCCGCAGTTTTCTTTTTATTTAAAGTTTTAAATGACTTTGTTATATCAATTCCACTAATGTGTACAAATTTGAATTTATCATTACAAACTTTAACATGATCCTTCACTATAGATTCAGCAATAGCGGGGGATGAATCCAAAGACTTTGTGATTGAGACTGGAATATCAGTAAAGAACTTTTCAAATTCTGCAGCTACTTCTGTGTCAACTGTTACCTTCTTACCATCAACATTCAAACAATATTGATTATTAGTAGTTTTAGCTTTTCCAGTTTCATTATTTATAATATTCCATGTCATTTTAATTTTATTACTACTGTTTTTTATTTTTGAACTTAAATAATTAGATTTAGCAAGCTTGCAAACTTTTTTAAACACTTTGGAATAAGTTTTTACATAAAGTTTAAATTCATCACTAGTATTGAATGAGCGTTCATTGTAAAGTTCAAAAAGTTTTATTCTGCTTTTGTGAATACCTGGTGTAGCCCATTCACTAAAAGCTAAAGTGCCATCAACCGATATAGTCTTTGGAATAAAAATATTTTTAAATTCAGAACAAAATGTATGAAAAAAATTTTCATATAATTTATTTGGATTTTCTTCATAACCTATATAATTTAATTTAATACCAATATTATTTTTCAGCCGTTCTAAGCGACCAGCAGTCTTTGGTACAACAGTGATATTCTTTTTTTCCATGCTTTTACATTTAAGTGGAATGGTAACAATTTGTCCAGAATGGTCAGATTCTAAATTATTAAAAACTCTTCTTGCTAAAGGAACAATATTTGTATAAATATTGTCAATGCATGTGGCAGACGATTGAGTTGTTCTTGTTGGCTCCAAAAATAAATTTCCAAGGTTATATGACCAAAACAGATTTTTAATCCTAATAGATAAACTAGAATTTTCTAATAAATTAATATTAAAATCACCACAAACAATGGTTTGTTTTGTGGAACTACACACTTTTTTCAATACTTCATCCATAGTATCTTCAAAAAGGTCATATAATCCTGAAGGAGGCCTGTATATACTTAATACAATAATCTGGTCCAGCTCCACGCAGGCTATTTCTATTGTTCGCTCAATCGAAAGACTCACAATATCCTTACGATCCTTAAATTTCAGCTTTTTATCTAATATTATTAAAGAACCACCACGAATTGATTTTTCTCGACTGAACGAACTACCAACCAGATGATTGCTGAAATTAAACATGAACTGATAACTTTTAAGCCAGTGTTCAGTTACACAAAAGATGTCTACATTACTACAGTTCAAGAATAATTCCACTTCCAGATCCTTGCCTAACATTCCTTGAATGTTCTGGTGCACCAGGTTGATAAGATTTACTTTATTTTTGTTTTCAAATGGGTTTTGCAATACATTTACAAAGTTTTCAGTATCTTTTCTACCTAATGATAAGCAAGAGGATGTCTCTTTTGTCTCATTACTTAATTTAAAGATTTATTAAAAATATCATCAGTAACATTACTGACAGTCGTTTCACTACCACAGTATTGCTCAATAGGAGCAATTTCAGTACTTTGAGTGGGCTGCTCAATAAAAGCATTGTCAGAGAAAGAATTTATAGCCATGTTTTTGGCTAAAGTTTGTAAATAAAATCTTAGCGAAATAGCTAATTGTAATCTCACTGCATGTATTGCGTCTGTGGTTGATTTTGATGGAGTGAAGCCAAATTAATTTGGTATAATTGTGGAGAGATCTCGGATACGTTTATTTATTATACGTTCCCAAAGTTTTAGGGTATGGGAGGTTAACTTAATGCCCCTGTAATTACCGCATTGTGTAATATCACCTTTATTTTTGAAAAAAGGTACAAGGTAGCTTTGCCGCCATGACTCTGGGATAGATTTACTTTTCAATATTATATTAAAAAGCTTAGTGAGCCATTCTATTGCTATCGATCCTAATGATTTCCAGAGATCAGCTGGTATTTCATCAGGTCCTACAGCTTTAAGGTTCTTTAGTTTTTTGACGGCTTGCTTTACTTCATATGTGTTAACCTCCTGGATTGGACCCTCAACTGGCGGTAGGGGGATAGTGCTATTACTTGGGTATTCTTCATTGAGAAGTTCATTGTAATATTCGTACCACCTGCGATTGATATCTTCGTTTGAAGTGAGCAGGGTCTGACATTTGCTCTTGATGAATTTGTTGGTTTTAATATCTAGGGTTGCTTTGTTTCTAGATTTAGCTATTTTTAATATTTCTGCATCCGTTCCGGCATTTTCAAGATTGCTATAAAATCCCTCTCGTGTTTCTGCTCTAGACTGTGCTACACACGTTTTTGCACATTTTCTGGCTACTTTGTATTGTACTCGATCGTACTCTGTCCCAGAGCTCTGCCAGGTTTTAAAGAGATCCTTCTTGTTTTTAAGAACTTCCTTAACCTGTTCATTCCACCAAGTCGGATCTTTTCCTGTGCTTACTCCTCCTTTGGATACGCCTAGTATAGCACTGGCTTCATTCTTACAGTGCCTTTCAAAATTAGACCACATTAAGTTAGCATTTTCGTAGTCGGTTTTCAGGTCTTCCTCCAGATAAGTCTGCATATTGTTCTTGAGAGATTTTCCTTTTGGCCCAGCTAGCTCTTTCTACTTTATTTTAGGTGTTTTATCCACTAACGTCTTAATAGGCTTGGGCATTTTGAATACAGCGATCAAAAGTCGGTGTTGCGAAGTTAATGGTTCTCCCGGTATCACTTTGCAGTCTTTGAATCCACATTTGAGTGTTCGATCTGCTAATATGAAGTCTATTTGTGAACACTTTCCGCCAATTTTATAAGTTATCAAATGTTCTTCTCTCTTTTGGAATAACGTATTTACCAGAATGATATTATGTCTAGATGCAAATTCTAAGATTTTTTCACCTTCTCTGTTCAAGTTACCATATCCGTAACCCCCATGAAATTCTTCGTATGTTTTGTTTTTCTAACCTACATGTCCGTTAAGGTCTCCAAAAAGCAACTTTGACTCTTTCGCAGGTATGTTTGCTGTCAATTCATCCAGTTCTTCCCAGAACGACTCTTTTTCAGATTCGGTGCAGCCAGCTTGGGGCGCATAGGCACATATTATGTTTAGTATGGGTTGGTTATTCATTGCTAACTTCAGTGAAATGAGGCGGTCTGATTTCCTTTCGATATTGACTATTCTACTTTTAAAGTGACTATGTAGGACTATACCCACACCATTATGTTTATTGTCTTTGCCACGGTAGACCAGCTGGTACCCAAGTCCTAGGTCTCTGGATTTGGATCCCTTCCACCTAGTCTCTTGGACGCAGCAGATGTTTATATTCCTCCTTTTAAGGGTTTCTGCCAGCTCTTTACTGCGTCCAGTAAGAGATCTCAGATTCCACGTCGCTAGTCTAATTTGATGATGAGTATTTATTTGCGAATGTTTGTTCTTGTCATTTATGCCGTCGCTTGTGGGGGACGTCCTAGCATCTGTAGCATTCGGAACATTCGCGTCGCTTCCGGGGTATGCCCTAGCATCATTGCACTTATTCTCTTTATTCTTGCTTTTCATGATTAGGAGAAGTGGTTGTGGTTATATGGATTTTTTACGGACGGTTACCACCTGACGCCAAGGTTGTAGCCGTTCTGGCCTGGGCGCCGCCGTTGACCAGTTAGGTTCCTCCGCCGCCGTCCCTACTGAGCGCTCCAACCTAAGCGCGCAGCACACCAGCAGCCTCTGCTCTGAATACGTCAGAGAAGCCTACTGATGGGGTTTCTTAACGAAGTGTCCTTCTTCGGACTTGTGGTCCGCGGGAGGTATTTTATTTCCCTCCTACCCTACGAGTGGGTTTTCACCCACCCGTCGAGCTTTCCCCTATCCGCCACCTGGGGACGCGGTCTCTAGGGAATGAGGCTACCCCGAGACGAAGTCGGTTTTTATTTTTTGTAAAATATTTTTGCCATCCAAATCAAGTTTTTTTTGGATTTCAATTAGACTTTTACGAAATATCGAAATGTCTAACGTGCTAATTTACTGATAGCTATAATTCAACGTTATTAAGGTCAAGAATTTTCCTGACTGACTGACTACGCCTGGGTATTCTACTAAATATTTCATTATCCACAGTGACTTCCATTCATCGGCCAGCCAAACATTCTTGATTACGAGAACCTAAATCTTTCACGCTCCAGCGATCAAGAGCTGGCCAGTGACAACTCGCAAACTTTATTTTATATTCACGTGCAGAGCTCCTTGAGTTTCCGGACGAACTCTCCAGAAGACTTCATTAGGCGCGTCAAAGTTTCTCTGTAATGTGGCCGACATAGACTTGATTTCGTTTTGGCTCTCAACTTCAACAGATTTTTAGTATCACGTGCACAACTCGAAAGACAATTTCAAAAGTTCACGGGGCCCAGTTTGAAAAGCAAAGAAGCAATGTTGAAAGAGTGATGTGTGAAAAATGCTAATAACTTAATTTAAATGTTGTGATGATCTTAGTACCTAACAATGGACATAGATTACTTTCGTATTTGTGCCTTGCACATGCACATTGTGAACCCTGGCAGACGCAGCATATTAATAGATTTTTTTAAAAATTTGATTATAAAATTATTCTATTAATATGCTGCGTCTGCCAGGGTTCACAAATCAACAAATGTCTGCACTTTGGCACTGGTAAAAATCACACACAACCCGCCAACGAAACAAGAAGCGCAACAAATGAAATAATCAATGAAATTATTGGACTGAGTGGATTCATTAACCAAGTTGCCGTTGCAATCAACCGACCACAGAGGAGCCAATAACAACTGCGATGATAAATTGAAATCGTGCCGCTAGGGGGCTATTTTCACACACAGTTTCACCCAATTATATCCATAGTTCGCTGTACACTTTTGTGCGCAGTTTCGAAATCATATATCGAAAAATATATAGGAATATAGGAGCGTCGGTGGCGCTGTGGACTCGGCACTTGCCTTCCAATCGGAAGGTCCGGCTTCGAGACCGTCACGTACCACTGTGTTTTTCGTTTCGAATTTCATAATAATATGTACATTTGTCTGACGCTCTTACGGTGAAGGAAAACATCGTGAGGCAACCTGCATAGATCTGCGAAGAAATTCAAAGGTGTATGTGAAGTCGACCAATCCGCACTGGGCCAGCGTGGTTGACTAAGGCCTAATCACCCTAACATAGGGTAGGCTCGAGCCCCTCGGTGGGGACGTTTATGAGCTGTGATGATGATGATGATGATATCGAACAATAATAATGATAATAATAATGTTTATTTGATAATGGAATGTTTATTTTACAATCAATCTCGATAGAGACAAACAAAGCTAAAATTGAGGAATACAAAACGAAACTGTGTGTCCCTTTCCGATGTCGATATAATGAAGATAATAACCATTTAAGTGCTATGACGTCGTCATACGATGTACATCGCGATGTGACTGCGTGACCCAAATTGTGACTTAGTTCGTGACTTAATTTTACCCGAATCCTGATATATCTTTGTAATTAATCTGATATATGTTGCATGGCATTTGTCACTAAGGTTGACGCAAAACACAAGTCTGAACCCAAGTTTAAGCTAACGCGTGGAAAGGAGTATATTGTTCATTTATTTATTTTTATTATTCTGCGTAAATATGTATAACACGACACGTGTGTCCTTAGCCTACATACTTAGTACCCATCCCCTCATTCATATAAGAAAAGCTACACTGAATCTCCTTCTAAAAAGAACGCATTATCGTGGTTTTGTGGCTCGTGTAGGTACTAAACCATCTGACCAGCAGTGTAATGATGCAGCCTCATTCCTCCTCCATTACTCGTCTTAAAAGAAACCCGTGTGGGATGGGACGTATATGAATTTTATTGAAGCTACATAATTTAAATAAACGACTATTAGTGAGTAATACATATCTATCTTAATTAATAAAATAAACCATATGAGCAATGTACTGCAAATATGAATATGACATTTTGATTATAATTATCGACTTTGAGAATATCCCCCTCTACTTGATATCGGCTCACCACGTTATTTATAGCTAGCTGTAAACAACACTGCTGGGTTTGATTAAAAATGGTTACTTCTAGAGGCAGTTATTACTTAAGGCTTATATATTTTCGGAATGATGTAGATTAGTTTCTTTATTATTCGGCGAAGGTTCAATTCCTCATAAAAAATTTTATACATCAGAAAGTATAACTTAAAATTATTATTAATTTCAATAACTGAGTTTTATTATCTGTCAATATTTGTCAACGATCGTTGCTCTATTTTTTTTATAAGCAACAAAATTTTTAATTTTCAAGTCCCTTGGGTAGAGGCAGAGTGTGTGGACTCTACGGCATTGGAAGGCGACTACCCACTAAACTCCTCGGGAACTCTTTTCCGGCCATAGTTAGGCGACTACGTGCATGCGCAGGACGCTGGGCACGCGTTAGTCGCATAGCCTGGCCCGTAATGCCAGTAATGCGGAACAGTACGGCCTTCTTCTCCGCTGGAGGCATGGGAGCAGGGAGTTTCCCATCAACTATCTATGGCCGGAGAGGAGTTCCCGAGGAGTTAAGTGGGGAGTCGCACTTTAATGCCGTAGGCTTGGAAGGTGCATGGGAGTAGTTAGGCGACACGGTACCCAACCGTATCGCCCGCCGACCCACACTAGGTCGGCGGAATCAGGACATTCTAGGCCCTGCGGTGCCAGCCTGCCCTGCGACGCCTCTTCATGCTAGCGAGTGGGGAGTGTCGCTGCCTTAGCTAACATTGTTAAAGGGCGGTCTTTCTATCGGCTGTTAGTTTGGTCAAGCTGTCAGTAAATATAAAAATGTACCTATATAAATATTAAACAAATTATATAGGTGCATGTTCATATCTACTGACAGCTTTTATTCGAATCCAAGTCGTACTTGGCTGGCGATTTTTCCTAACCATTCTATTTTGTTACAGATGCTGTTGCCAGCAGCAGTTCTCATAGGTTTCGAGCTAACATCACAGTGTGGACATTGGTTCTATTAGCAACGATAAAAGTGCCTTCCATATTGAATACGAGTGTGACTGTATAAACAAATTAAATAACGAAGCACAATTTGGAGCTGTGACAGTGTTTTTAATTATTTGTATAATTATAAAAAAATCGTGTTTGTAAGTATGTTGCACTTAGGGTTAAAGATTTAAGGTACGGAACAAGGGAATGGACTTATATTATGATTTATTGTTGTTTGAAATTTTATAATGCACTATACAATAGTGGGAATTTGACATATTATATTATGTATATTTCGTTTAATCATGTAATAGATCGGTGTATAGATGTTGAAGTTAAAGTTATAGGCTTATATTTTCTGTGTTTCAACTATTGTCTCTTATTTTTGAAACGTTACGTTATAATATAAATAAAACGAATGAAAATATACATAAAATAATAAAACGACGTAACCTATACATTAAAGTGAAATCAAAACTATATTGAACAATGATCAAAATGTACTATTTAAATTTTTTGATACACTATACATAATTTTGCTAGTAATACTGAAAGTTTTCCATAAGCAAACTTTAAACTTAACGACTACTATCCCCTTACAAGGCCTGTCTTTTATAATAGAAGCCAAGTTATTCTCCACTTTTATTACATGTTGCTCACACTTAAAGCCTGATAATTCAATACATTGGTTGAGTTAAAGCTTTGAACCCCTCGTTATAATTTGATTTTGTTACAACGATATTCCGACGGATAACGTAATTGGGTACGTTAATAGGCATTAATTAAATATAAGACGCAGTGTGATAACTAAGATACATAGCACTTTGTATGTAAATAATATGTCGATGTGCCAATATTTTGATGTAATTACACTGGGGAACAAGCTAGTACAGGATGTTTTTTTAATAGAAAAACCTTTCCCATTTTAGAACAAGAATACAGTCCGATTACCATTCAATTAACGTGTTGCAAAATCACCGCCCTGAGTCTACTCGCAGCATATCTAGTACCGCGTGGTACATGAACCTGAAGCCAATGTTATTTTTATGCAAAGGAATAAGGGCATAATGAAATGATAGTCAATAATGTTATGTCTACAGACCGAGTCATTTGTATGTAACAAGCATAAAAAATCAAAATCGAACCTCTTTAGGCACTTTATACACTGCTACTGTTCAGCGATACAGTTCCGACGTATACGCGATGCAGTCGCGATAGAGACGTTTGCATCGACACACGCGCGTTGGCATCAGTGCTGTAATAGCTCTTGCATTGCGACTTAATTACTTTTACATTGTGTCACTGCAAATAGACGCGATGTGGAAAGGCCTTTTTTATCTAATTTATTGTTAATCAATGCCTACGAACTTGCTCTGTCCATTATATTGCCCCTATGTCCAATTGAATTATTAGTAACCAAACTCCGCGGGCGTTGGTCCAAAATCGAAACCATTCTGCCTGCCAGATGGCTTACACTAAAACATGCCTTTAAAATTGTTGACGATATAGCGAATGGAAATGACAACATCAATTCTATATTATAATGTGTTAACAAACATGATAAAGTACATCAAAAAAATAAAGTTACATTTACATTCAATAACTTTAGTAATGTAATGGTTATGTATTTATTTTAGGTATGTCAAATACCTAAATGTCACAATATATATCTTAATAAAAACATACTGTACTAACTTGGCATTGTACATTTTGTAAAGAAGTATAATTTTTGTAATAAATTGCCGAACGGTTTCACTCACTCACTGAATAAAATGGACAAACAAAGACTGAATTGATTGTCAAATTTCATTCATCCTTTAGCACACTGTAATTCTGGGTAAACAGTAATAAATATATTTAATTATAGGCACGAGTCTGATCAAAGCTAAGTATTTTCGCTTCCAAATAAAAGTTGTGTTATATTCGCTAATTGAAAATGCAAATATTCTAATGAACGTTGATAAGTGTTGTAAATTCATCAAATGATTTTATTGTAAATATTACTAAGAGTATGATGTAAAATAAACAACAGTCCATATGATGTGTATTATTGTGTATTTACAAAATTATTCGAGCAATATAATATATTTGAAAAATCGGTATTTTATTAATCTGAATTATCATTATTACGGTGGTTAATCTTTAAACAATGTGTTAAGTTTAGTGTCTAAAAGTTTATTGTTAAGTCATCGTTATGTTTGAGTGTGTCAATTCCGAAAAATGGCGTACTTTTCAGATAATGTGTTTCACTATTTTTTTAAACTTAATTTCACTTTTTACAATATATTTAACTCGGAGCGAAACAAAACCACAGATTACTAAATAGTTACTACGGAAATAAAACTACAAAACTTGCAATGATTTTCAATAGTTATCGCAAAGATTCACGGAGCAAAATTTATTAAATTTAATTAATTTCGGATAAAAGTTAAATTCTTCTTATTATTAATTGTTTCTGATTAATGTTTCATAATTTGTTTAGTTTTTGACGTATACTTATTTTTCAACAAATTTTTACAAATTCGCATCTTTCTAAACATGATGGGCACATCATCCTGAGTAACGCAGTTAAATCTATTCACAAGCCGTAACGGAGCGAGGGTGTCTAAAATAAACTCTCCCCTTCCTAGCTCCCTCAGCAAACGCCGACATACATACCTTGTTTTAGCCTAGATTACGAACAGACGGGCTGTAACTAGTCGGCCAATATTAGTTTTTCCAACGGATCCATATATAACGCTCCAAAGTTTGCTCTCCTGAAACACTGTGCTATACTTTCGCTAGGTATTCGTTTTCACGATTTAGATCGCAGATCTGGATTTGTCTAAAAGGTATTTAAAAGAAGGTGCTCTACAATTCGCACATACATTGCGATAAACTTATATTTCGTTAGAAATTTATGATTCTCTTAACGCACAGCCTTCTGTTTTATAAAGATGTGTCATTTTTTTTTAAATCGATAAAATAACATAAATCTGTTAATAATTAGTATTTTTCTTCTTGGTATTGAAACTTATAGTCGTCAGAAAACTTTGTTGTTATATTATAACAACAAAGTTTTCTGACGTCTATAAGTCTGCACTAAAATGTATGCTATAATACAATGTCGTGTTCAGACTGTCTTGTATTTTCAACCATTAAAAAACATTAATTTGCAATCATTTCAATCAATTGAGTCTAATCGGTCTAATAATCGCATTTGCTGTTATAGCGTAACTATTATCTAATCTGTGTAAAATAAGTTTTGATCCAATTATATTAGGCGACAGAAAGATTTTGTAGTCGGTAAAGCCATTTCAGCTCGTGAAGTTGTTAAAACCTCCAGGAAAATCTTACACCATTTCTTGTGGATAAATCTAATGAAGTTTAATAATCAGTATTGCTTTACGGATTAATTGTATAGTAATTGTTGTACTTTTAATTTCACAATAAAAGTTTGAATGTAGTGTTCTGAAGGGGGGGGAGGGGGGGAATGCCACGGGCCCCCGACCCGAGGGCCCCGGCCGCGGTCCAAGAGAGCTTAGAAATAATTTAACATTTATATCAAAATTTTGTACCTAAGTACTTAAAAAGACCATATATACAAATTCAAACTTATTTTAGATTTTAACACATTCAAAACAAAAAGGTGTCGATCATTTTTAGGGGGGAAGGGGGGGGGGGACCAAAGAATTTGCCACGGGCCCCAGATGGTAGTTACGCCACTGGTGTCAAAGTAACTCTGGGGTTTGTAGTTTCGTTGTTACTGAGTGGATCTAATAATCTGTTATTATAAATCTAGTTTATGGCTGATTTTTATTAGCATTTAATTTTAGGGTTGATAAGTATCAACCCTAAAATTAAGCTTCATCTGGAAAGTACGTCAAAAGTTATATGCGTGAAAATGTAATTATATCTATTGTAAATAATATCTCAATGTCACTTCATATAAAATATTATACATTTTGCGAGTTTTTTTTTATTTTAGTTATACCTCAGACTGTCCTCAATAATTTGAAATTGAGAAAACATACATGTATATCCAACTATGCCTTAAGTCGAAATAGCAGTTCAAGAACCTACCAATCGCACGAATGGCGAAAAATTTTGTTTTTACAATTAACCTAATACTATAAGCTTATGAGTAAGTATTACTGTAAGAATAAATGCAGTTATTAATAACAAAATAGAGATGTAAAAGATTTACCAAAGTTTACAGGACGTCCAATATAACAGATAAATAGATTCGCCCCAAGGAAAATAGCTGAACAAAATCGCCCCTAGGTGAACTTTTGCAAGAGCAATAGATGAAATAACCATCTCAAGCCCATCAATTATGTTCACAAGGAACGTTATGTACGTAATTATTAATTATGCATGATGTTTGGTTAGTGTGGTCGCTTATAGACGCTTCATGTGTCTTCATGCACGCTGGTTTTGATTCAGAATTTTATGAAATAAAAGCTTGCTATAGGGTAATGATTTAAACTGTGTAAATGTAGTATTTCTAACCACTAAAATGGAAAACAGGGGTACAGCCCACCTGATGATAAGCGGTTACCACTTACCACCTGTACCTCACTCAAGAGCTGGCCCGTTAGGCGCGAGTTATTCAAAAGAGACGTGGCGCGGTCGTGTGGCGGAGGCAAATAGTCAGAAGAACACAATATTAACCTTAATAGTACGCTGCATAGCGTCGTTTATGTCATAGGGAGAATTGTGGCCGCGCCTTCCCGCCCCACGACCGCGCCACGTATCTTCTGTATAACTCGCGCCTTAGGCTACGACCGAAAATCGGTGACCTGTTTTTGGAGAGGCACTGAAAATACCGTGCACAATAGAGAAACGCACATATCCTATAAAAAGATGGTCAGAATTAAAATGGAGGAAAAGTCGGTCCGATTGTCGGACCTACAAAAAGTCTGACGTGGGCGGCAGAATTACCATGAACGCTTAGAACAGTCTTAAGTTGCAGTGAGAACGAGATGGTACTGGACGTTTTCAAAGTAGGTATATGCGAAAATACACGCTATTTTTTATATTCGATTCCCTACAGTACTCTTAAAAGTCTGATCAGCCAACACATTTGTTGGTGTAAATATTTGCAAACATAATTCGTTTTATTGGAAAGTTCTCCGCTCCTTCACCTGCAAGGGCGTTGGAATTTATACGAGCACAAGGGCTCAATATTTCAAGCACCGGCCGGGCCTACCCAATCCCTCTTGTCCTCTCGACGAATTATTGAAATATTACAAAATGCGCTAAATTAAATTTATCAGCCTTTTTCTCGGTCGGAGATATCTTTTTCATTGGGTATATTCGATCTTAAGAGCAGTAAGTCTGAAATCTTGGTTCGAGTAAATTGCTCAGTAACTAGCCAGTTTCTATTAATATAAAATGCACCATCATTACCTTCGTTAATTTATTAGGTGACAATTAAAGGAAAAACTTATTATTAGGAAGGACATTGTGAGGTAAAAGCGAAAATCAAGGTAATCAAGGATATCATATATGAAAATGTCACATATATTTACATAAAATAATCGATTTTATCCCAGATACTTATTTCAACATAAAAAGTAAGATTTCCTTTGTCAATAAATTAAAAGCGAGATAATAAGACTATCATCATCATCATTTCAGCCAAGAACCAACTGTTAAACATATAGGCCTCCCTCAAGGATCTCTAAGCCGATCGGTCTTTCACTTCTCGCATCCAGTGGCATCCCGCGAACTTCAGCGACATAATTTTCATTTAAAACCCACTTGTTGAGAATCTATGATACTATTGTAAACTTAAGATTTGGTAATTTATTAAGGGGTATCTTTCTACAGGAGTGTTAATTAATAGAAGGATTGAAATCAATTCATTTTAATTTGTTTTTTTTTTTACAACTAAGATGATAAAAATGAAGATTGATGGTAAGTAGCTATAGTCACGTATAGTAGATGTGATTCTTGTAAGTTTCACAAATTTGCAATTCCGTAAATTTTCCCAAAGTACCTAATAATTTCACTGCCTTCTTATCTTACCATTCAAACCGAGATACAGCAATGTAAGCACCGCTGTTTTGCTGTAACTATAATACTGAGATTCAGTGAGATTATTCCAAAATCTGAGAATAATAGTAACTCTATTATTCTCATATCGATTATCCTAAAAAAGGTACAGTTCAGTTATTTTATACACAAGAGATCGGACACTTGAAAAGGAAAAGGCGGTAATAAGTGAAACTATTTTGCAATCGAAAAAAATAAAAAGTATTTATATATTATGTATGTAGTAAAATATATTTTTTTTTTATTTTGACAATGATGTTTTTACAAAATAACCATTTCTATAAAAGTATCCATCATTGAAGTAAAAGTATGTTATGGCTTAAAAGTACCCTGATAGCCTACTCAATTATTTTTCTAATTGAATATCAGTTTACGGGGATATAAATTAGGTTCATACTATCATGGATCACTTCGCATAAAAATAATAATAATTAATTAAAATACATTGACGTCGGAGGTAGAGTTAGTATAGTGGGTATGCCCCACACTCGAAAAAGACTGCCGGTTACTACGAGTACATCTCAGATTATTATGACTGCCGACTCGCTTTTAGTTATTATGATGAGTTCACCTCATTAAGAGACACATCCTAAAAGCGAATGGACTTTACACGAACAACCTCCGCAATTTATGTAAAAATATAATAATATAAATATCTAAAAATAGTTTTAATAAGTCTTTCAAAACATATAAGAGAATGACTAGATTCTGCTATGTTTAACAAAAATAAAATTAAAAGTAGCATATTTCAATCTCTATGACAGTGCGTATTGTTTTGCGGTACCACCAACATAAGCTGATCCTCGAAATGGTTATTCGAAAGATCACAATGGAGGAGCTGACGTAAAGCGTTCTGTAGAGTCTCGTTCACATAATCTGAAATTTCAGCCTTATTCGCTGACGATGAAGAATGAAATTAAATACTTTACATACGAATATTAGCTCAGCAAATGTTGCCGACATACGCTGACATCGATAAATTTGGTACTAATTTTGGCGAAATTACATTTCTCTGTAGCGAAATATGGCGACGTGGCCGAGGTAGGGTTGCGAATTTTGATATTGGAAGTTTCTGAAATCGATTATTGCCAGTAAACGATATTTCAAAGGTGAGTAATACAATCAGTAATTGTTAGCTGAAATGCAATGTGAGCGAAGATTAAGTTTCACAATAATTATTTGCAAAAAGTATTTCTCTACATATTTTAATTCATAACAACGTAGCTTCATTTCATCTGATGGTCAATGACGATATGGCTGGACAGGAAGTGGAAGCGAGCCATTAACAATGTTATAATCACCGTTCCATCATATTAAGTCTTTCCTTTATTGGATACACTTAATATGATGGTACAAGAAGCTAGCTATAGGTGGACTTTTTGCGTGCTGGAATTGCCTCTATTGGGAATCGAACCCCCTACCTGCTGATGTAGATGCCGAAATATCTAAGTATTTCGAAATATATACAACAGTTGAAGTACTGTATACTATAATTAAGTCTAAATAATGACAACAATTGAAGTACTTTATACTTTAAATATGTTACTTCGTGTTTTTTACGGTTTCAGTCGTGCGTTTTTTGTGATTTTCAAACTTATATTAGGTCCTTACATATGAAATTGGCGTTTTGCCGTACTGGCCACTTTGATCTCAAATATCTCCTCTATGGTTAGGAATTCCAAATTCAAATTTATACAGCTATTTACTCATGTATTTGTGTTTCGAAAATTATAATTATTACGGCAATTTGATTGTTCGAGCAAACGAATGCAACTAAATTGAAATAGCAGGCAAATTGTCATACGGGCGCTTACTCGTATTTGATGAAAAGGCTAATCTGTTATTGCTGATTGTCAATCTAGTAGTTTTCACATCAGCTATAAAATGAAAACGAATATCAATTAAAACAAAAGAATGAAAAAGAAATCTAAAGCCGAAAATATAAAGCGAGCTTTCTTCATTCTTAGCGAATTTTCGCAATGCCTGAAAATGTGTCAACATTGGATGTAGTTTAGATACGTTAGAAACAATGAACCTAACTTAACTATTTTGGCTCAGGGAGGTGAAATGAGATGAATACGCTCGCAATAAAATAACCCCATTTAAAAATCCACTACGCAGAAGAGTCTTTGGCTCATACTCTCCAATTTCCAGAATGTGCAAAGTAGTCAGAGAACATAGTGACGTGATCAATATCTTTGCTGATTCACCCAACAAGTCCTTTTGGCGAAATAAGCGTTTTTTTGTACTTTTATATTTTGCATTAGTTATTTTCAGTATTTGCCAAAACCACACTATTACAACAGTGAAAGAATACTGACATGAGATAAACACCATACTTTATTTGTATTTTCGTATTTTTTCACAAAAGACTAATAATTAATTTCCTTGCCTCTTCCTGAAGCCCCAATCCTTATTTTTTTCAGCTAAACCGCTACCACTCAAAAAAGCTTTTCAAATTTTGGGAACCCAAGAGGTTCTTAAAATTGTTGTCAGCATAGAGTAAAATATAACCACACTTTGTTTTGGTCCAATAATAACTTTCGTAGCGAGAACGTGAAATAGTAAATTGTTTACCAAGGGAGCAAAGAACTAATGTCAAGGCGAGAGTGTTTTTTGAATCCAGAGCGAAGCGAAGGATTCTATAGTAGAATCCCGAGTATAGCGGGGTATTCTAAAGTGAATCCGAGGGATTCAAACTACGTCACTCGAACTTAAAATAGTGTTGCTCCCGAGGTGGACACTCTACTTTTAATCACCTTCCGTGAGAAAATTATGAGTAAGAATTTTACATCTTTATTTATTTAATTACATTCATTTAGTGACAATCAGGCAAGAGAAAGATGAAAGAAAATTCGACATCGCCAAAGCTTTTGATAGAGTCTGGCACAAGGCTCTTTTTTCTAAGCTTACGGATTACCCGCGCAGTTCTGTACGTGGATTGCCAGCTTCCTCCACGAGCATAGAATTCGCGTTGTCGTTGACGGCTGCGCTTCGCGGTTCGTGGCAGTGAACGCTGGAGTTCCGCAAGGCTCCGTTCTATCCCCAACATTGTTTCTTCTGCACATCAGTGACATGCTTTCCTTGGGAGCTATACATTGCTATGCAGACGACAGTACAGTGCATGGGGGATATCACGGAAGCTCAGGGGCTGCTCGTGGTGATATTGGTAGGGAGAGGCAGAATCTTATCATTGAGCTCAACATGAAGCTGGACCTCGTCTCCGAATGGGGCTCCAACAATCTTGTTGAGTTCAATGCTAAGAAAACACACGTGTGCGCGTTTTCGGCGAAAAGGTCATCTTTCCTCCCCCTTCCTTCTCTTCAGGGCACAACCCTTCACACACAGAGCAACATCACCTTGCTCGGAATGAACATTCGCTGCGATCTGAACCCCAGAGACTACATCGAATCCGTCATAACTACTGCCTCACGGAAACTCGGTGTCCTGAAAAAGGTGCGTAGGTATTTTGCGCCGGACCAACTATGCTTGTTGTATAAAACTCAGGTTAGGTCTTGCGTGGAATATTGCTCGCACCTTTGGGAAGGCTCCGCTCAGTACCTGCTCGATGCTCTGGATAGATTGCAGCGTCGCGCTATTCGCATTATTGGCGATGCAGAGGTAACTAACACCCTCGAGCCTCTACAACTTCGTCGTGACATCGCCTCTCTTAGCGCCTTTTATCGAATGTTCCATGGGGAATGCTCTGAGGAGCTCTTTAACCTTATCCCTCCCTCTCCATTCCTTAACAGAAACACGCGTAAGGGCCTTCGGAGTCATCCGTACACTGTGTCCTCCTTTTCACACCATACCAAGAAATTCCAAGATTCCTTCTTCTGTCGTTCATCCCACACTTGGAATTCTCTACCTGCGCACGTGTTTTCTCCATCCTACAACATGGGTTCCTTCAAAAGAGGCGTGAAAAAGCATCTTTTGGGCCGGCAACGGGCGGGCAGGTAGGATAGTGGATGTCGTTTCACCGTTTAACATCAGGCGGGAGGAGGTCATTTGCCGGGTCATACAAAAAAAAAATTGTTAGCAATGAGCATCCTCTACCGGCGGGAGCACCACCGAGGGGGCTGATTCACATTCTCATGCAATCGAAAAAAGTATGAATTCGAATTTTTTCTCAAGCGGTAATCACGCTCAGCCAGTCGGAGTACTACTGGACGTGTCGAGCTTCGCCATTATATGAAGGAACGTCACTTGTCTTGAGCAGTAGGATCAGTTTTAAACTGTTTATCTTTCAATGAAATAATTATTTATTATATAAATAAACTTCCAATAAAATAATTGTAATTTGAATAAATAACTATTTGCAAGTGTTTATTCAGACAAAAAATGCATATATACAATTTTATTTTTTAGTTACTAAAAAAATGTTGTGTGCTTGTTCCGGCAAGTAAACTGAACAACTTTCACTATGGGCCCAACTTTGAAATTGCAAAAAAAATCAGCTGTTCCATACAAATATTCAACATTCACTGAACCTAGATGAACTATAGTTGTTTTACAGCTCACAAAATAAATACTTACATGTTATTGTCAGTATATGGAGATCGTTTGATATTTTTTTTAAATTATGACATGCAGTCTATAAAATACTCTGAAATAAGCCAAACGTACGTGTTTAATTTTAATCTTTATGTTATGGTTATTACTATCTCTGGTTTTCGAATTGGATTGGTGATGAGGCGATGAGGGTAAAAGGTAGGTCATTTCGATTAGATGTGATAAAAATGTATATTTCTTAATAATGCTCTGTTTATAAAGTATAAACAACAACAGCATTTTGTGTCCCCAAACATCTGTCGCAGAAAACAATGTTGGTACTCTTAACAAGGACAGACGTTTTACCAAATGCAATTTTCCCGGGAAATTGGCTACAATTTACTTTTGTTATGAGCTAACAATAGTCGAATAAAGAGTGTTATTTATTGTTATCTATTCTGTTGTGGCGGCATTAGTTTGGTACTTGGACCACTTGTTGCTTTATTCCCTCGCAGATGAATCAATTGTGTTCGCAATAGAAATCGAGTTACACTTGGACCATTTAAGCTTGATTTAAGTTAACAATATTAAATTGTTTTTATTAGCAACTACGAGTACTTTAATGATGTAATTTTAAGTTAGTGTTTGAATAAAACCGTCCAAGTGCGAGTTGAAATCGCGCTCTGAGGGTTCCGTACAACTTAGCTATCTATGTATAGAACTTGCTAACTACGTACATATTTACGGATTTCAGATTTTTCCATTACAATGTGCTGTACGACATTGCTTCTTGCAAAATATCATGATTCTATGTAAATAGAAAGTAGTAGTTATTTAATAAAATAATATTTACATATTACAAAAGTCGGATTATAAAATAGTAGATTTTACAACAAGTGCACAAAACGAACCATTGTTTTCGGGACTTTTAGCATGGAGTAATGTCGAGGATAAAAATGGTTTTATGGACGAGTTATAAACTCTGCTTTTCACTTCGATTGCGAGGAAATAAAACAGTAGTATAACATAACATTTCTTTAATTAAAATTCAAATCAAAGTAAAATTAGTACAGTTTTGAATACTGAAGTTAAATTGTTTTTATGTCTTAAAAACACATAAGGCAAATAAATTAAAGTAAATATAATAAAGTAACAAATTCTATCTATGAAATCCTTATTGTGTTTGGCTGTATGGCTCATTTTCTTTGCCTTAATATAGATACATTTATGTTTAAGTAGATATGTTAATGCACTTGTGCACAAAATTCGATTTTGTGCAGCCTATATCCTGCACAAATAAGGACTTTCAGAGCATGAGAAGTGAAAAAGACTTTTTTTCTCATGATATTATTAATAAACAAAACAAACTCGTTTCGTCGCAATTGATGGCTAATTTTATGCAACACGCCTCTGACTGAGTACTTTTATCAATTTTATCAATCTTTGAACTATAGGTCTAATTAATCCATGTACACAACAAAGTATTGTTCTGTTAATATAGCTCTTGTAGGCTAATAAATAACAGTGTTAATATGCCCCAAACAAGTAGGTAATGTTCGCCCAAAAACATCAAAACACATCAGACAACTTTCCAAGTAATATTTCTTGTCTGGTTTTTTTGTAAATATTTTATGGAGAAAAAGTATAATGTAAGTTGCGGGCAAGATTTATTGTTCGCATCGGGCTTAGTTCGAGCAGTGAATGGCGAAATTGGAAACACTAGTTTCTCTCTGGGGCTGAAAGTAAATTCAGGGGCAGCTTTTTCAGGGGCCACACCGATAAAAATATTGTACAATATTATGAAAAAAAAAACCTTTTTGTGGTCATCAAGCAGTTGTTGTTAATAAATACTGATGTGACATTCTATTTCAAAGTCATTCAAGCATTTATATTTTTGTTATAAGTATGTTTTTACACATTGGTAAATCAAACAGTAAATTAAGTAGTTAATACGTTAAGCTCACACGTAAAGTTATTACACGGGGAATTAATAAGAGCAGTGTTGTATGCGATCGGTGCTATTATTGCTAAAGTTAAGCAAAAAGTATTTCTCTACATATTTTTATTCATAACAACGAAGCTTCATTTCATCTGATGGTTAATGACCATATGGCTGGAAGTGGAAGCGAGCCATTAACAATGTTATAATTACTGTTCCATCATATTAAGTCTTTCCATTATTGGATACACTTAATATGATGGGACAAGAAGCTAGGCTATAGGTGGACTTTTTGTTTGCTTGAATTGCCTCTATTGGGAATCAAACCCGAAACCTGCGCTGATGTAGATGCCGAAATATCTAAGTATTTCGAAATATATACAACAGTTGAAGTACTGTATACCACAATTAAGTCTAAATAATTACAACAGTTGAAGTACTATTTACTTTTAAATATGCTACTTCGTGTTTTTTTACTGTTTCCGTCGTGGAATTTTTGTAATTTTCAAAAGTATATTACGGCAATTAGATTGTTCAAGCTAACGAATGCAACTAAATAACAACAGCACGCAAATTGTCATACGGGCGCTTATTTGATGAAAAGGTTTATCTTTTAAGCAACGTTGACCCTGGTCAGGAACATGATGGGTGATCATAAATGTAAAACAACCCGAGTTCCTTCGTGCTTCGAAAGGAGTGCTAAGCAGTGCGCCTGTTCTCACTTCGACCCTGTTGGTTAGCCATCGGATTACCCAAATGGAGGAATAGACCACACTTGTATTTGCGCTTGTACACTATATCTTCCGCACTGATGGGTAGATTGGACTCTGTTGAGATTGGCCGCCGTGACTGCAAATCGGTTGACTATTCCACTTGTCCCTACCAACTAGGTCATGAATATCAGGTGTCTCGTATG
Organism: Schoenobius gigantellus; assembly: GCA_963935595.1. Lineage (NCBI taxonomy): Eukaryota > Metazoa > Arthropoda > Insecta > Lepidoptera > Crambidae > Schoenobius > Schoenobius gigantellus. The sequence continues at coordinate 20,960,306 of OZ012543.1, forward strand.
AACGAATACAAAACATCATAGTCAATTAACTAGGATTTTCTTAGGTTTCTGTTCGATAGGCGTCCAGATGTCTTTCAGTTGAGCAAAAACGAATACGACTTACGATTTTTCGCGACTGTTTGGAGATGTTTGAGGCTGATCCGCAAGATTTTTTTTCCCAGATTTGTGACAATGGATGAAACTTGAGTTCATCACTATACTCCAGATCCAGAATCGAAACAACAATCTAAGGAATGGAAATTTTTTTTTACAAAAAATAAAACCGACTTCAAAAACACTAAAAACTTAAAAATAATATAAGAATAGGTACAGTCAACATCACACTTCTATATTGAAGTCGGCGCCAAACGATGATCTAGAAAGTGTTAAAATTTGTCACCGACTTCAATATAGAAGTGTGATGTTGTCTGTACCTATTCATATATTATTTTTAAGTTTTTAGTGTTTTTGAAGTCTGTTTTATTTTTTGTAAAAAAAAATTTATTTTTAACTTTTTAGTGAATGAAATCTTTTCAGTTAAAGAACCCCTAATTCGATTAGTGTTTTCCTCTATTTTCTATGGGATCCCATAATCAGATCCTGACTGGTGACCATGGGACCACCCTTGCAATATACTCTATCGAATACAAAAAGAATTTTGGAAATCGGTTTAAAAATGACGGAGTTATGAGGTATCAAACATAAAAAAAATAATTGATAACCTCCTCCTTTTTTGAAGTCGGTTAAAAAGGGATGAACCAACATCAAAGAATGCACAGACAAGTCGACTTTTGACGGCTGGCAAGATGATGGCTACAGTTTGTTAGGATGCTAAGGGTGTCATTATGGTGGACTATCTTGAAAAAGGAAAAACAATAAACTCTGAGTATTATTGCAATGTTCTACATCGTTTACGTGAAAAAAAATTAAAGACAATGCTCGCGTTCACCCATGGCTCAAAATCGTGATTGTGGTTTTAAATTACTGCCTCATCCCGTTTATTCCCGTTTATTGACGCCTTCGGACATCCACCTATTTCCAAACTTAAAAAAACGCCTTGGCGGGCAAAAATTTCAATCGACTGAAGAGGTGCTGTAATATTTGTTTTGGAGATCTTGGAGAATCTTTTTTTAAGAGTGGCATAGAAGCTTTGGATCGTAAATGAAAAATAAAGCATAGAGCTAAACGGAGATTACGTCGAAAAACAAAAAATAATTTTGTTCATGTTTAATTTAGTTTTCTTGACAAGGCCGCGAACTTTGTTCTTCATGTTCATGAAATTCTTCTGTAATGGTTATTAGTTTTTTTTTCAATATAGGTATATTATCTATACTTACTAATATTATAAAGCTGAAGAGTTTGTTTGTTTGATTGATTGAACACGCTAATCTCAGGAACTACTGAATCAAATTGAATTTTTTTTTTGTGTTGGATAGTCCAATTGTCGAGGAAGGCTTTAGTCTATATACGAGTAATATCACGCTACGACTAAAATGAGCTGAGCATCAATGAAAAATGTTGTAAAAACGGGAAAAATATATATGGCGAAACGAAGTTCGCGGGCACAGCTAATTTAAAAATGAAATGCAATTCAAGAAAATATTACAGGCTAAGGTGATCTTTGGTGCAGATAACGTGGAGAAGTTAAATAATTGAAAAATATGTCATTAAAAACTATTTATTTTTCAGCCGGTTCAAGCTTGACTGCATAGTATTAAACGAATAAGTACGCAGCCAGAGAAGTCGTAATGAAGTCGTCGCAGTGGTACAATTTATAGCCGGGAATTTTAAAATCGTGTCGCAATGCTTATTAACTCGATGGTAATTTACGAATGGAAACGGGGCACGCTGGCGCTTTTGGAAATATAACCTGCCAATAATAAGAGGTTCTTTAAGACGAACGATTTTTAGTCGAACCGACACGAGAGTTAGATTTTCGATTTTCTGTCCGTTTCGAAATTGTGTGGGATCTAATTTTAAATACATACTCGTATGAACACTCATATTTCATAATTCATATTAAATGCGATAGAAATATTAATCAATTGGAAAGACAAATTATCTTAATTGCTCGTACCTATTTAATGTCAGAGTTTTACTAGCTTGTAAGAATGAAATATATTCACCGTCATCACATCATCACATATATGTTTGCATTGCTCTTTAAAAGAGTAAAACCAAATCTACAACAACACTATAGTCAGATGGGTCGGTCTCAAGTAGTCTAGATAGCAGTAGTCTCAAGTAGTCTAGACTACAATACATTTATGACTATATTATAAAAATAACTAGTTATTATTTCGCCTAGGTCTTTAAATTGACGAGTTGGTCTAGTTTTGATTCAAGTTCAATACCTCTTCCAGACTTCCTTAGTGTGCTATTACGACATATCGAAAATATTATAATCTAAATTCCTCTCAGACGAGAAGGAATTGGCGTACTTACGAGTACTACACACGCTGAGGGCAGACCGGTTGGTGGTGGGTTTCGTTCTCAGTTTTTTTTTATTTCTTTGCTCAGCCTCCCTAGCATGACCACCGCAACACGATGATGAAACGATATATCAATATAAACTTTTTAGTTTAAGTTTAGTTTAAAAGTAAGATTTTTTAGTCATCTTGGTGTTTTGAGTGTGTTTTGGATATTGGTATTGTTATTTTGGCCATTATTTATATATCAACGTCGATAAATTTTCAATATGGCCATCTTATATCCAATATATTTTTACAGTTCATTTCGAGTTATCGTTTTATTATATAGTGTTTCGGTGTTCATACTACGGGGGAAGGTGTTATTGTGATAAACTTCCTTAGGTACGATATCTACGAGAAGAAAAATAGTGTTAACACGTGTATAAATACGCAACGGACGATAAATTAGTTTAAAGAAAAAGTCAAACACAACATTTTTGCCAGAAATTGTTAATAGAATCAAGGTGAAGCGAATTTCAAAATTTGCCTTATCACCAGCGATCAAGTGAGAGGCTAGAAGATTCGCCTCGATAATTTGATCCTGTATTAAGTAATTTCTCTATAACAAGATAATAAGCAGACGTTATAATGAAGTTTGCAATCACGGTCACGCTGACGGCAGTAGGTATGGGGAGCATGATAAATCCAGCGCAGCGCGTCTCCGGACGGCCCTAATCTACCAGGAGACAGGCTCCAGAAATTATGTTGTCAGAGCAGAAAATTAGGTCTTGCGACGTGTGTACACACGCTGTTATTATGACTCGGTTAGCAAAGGAGGAGTTTTTACTCGAAAGTAAATATTTGGTCAACGCAATCAACTTCTATGTGAAGGGTTGTAATCGGATTTGTTAAGAGTCACTTATATTTTGTACAAAATCAGGTCGTTTCATATGAAATTAGCAATTTGTTTTATATTGGAAAAAAAAATATAGTAAAATTTTATATTCAATCAATCGAAGTATGTAGGTATGTACTATTATTATCTACACACTTTTGCGATATTATAGTAGCATTGATTCCATTTGTGAAGAAAATTATGGGAGAGAGAATCGAAAGAATATTTGAAAGCGGTTTGGGCAGCCTCAAAAAGTTGTCCCCATTCCGAACATTGTGTTAACCCGTTGGAGCAGGGGTCGGGAGTACCGTGGTGGTAGAAGACATTCCAACCACAGCTCCTCTTATTTAACGATCGCTTGTCGTGAAATATGGGGTATCGTTTGGTTGTCCTGCAGCACCATGGAGCTAAAGCATTTGACCAGTCCCAAACATTCAACGGTTAGCTTTTCCACCACGATTTGCAACTGTGTATATTACAATACAATTGCTTGGTGAAATCTCGGGAATCTGTGGTGTATGACACCAGCACTAGACCCTCCAACTCCCTCCAGTACTTTTTTCGCAACTTTCGATTGGGACAAGATTTGGAAGGTTTCTTTTGGGTTAAGCCATTGCGATTAGCTTTTCCGATTGTCGTACAGGATCTATTTTTCACCACAAGTAACGATACGATTCAAAATTCTCCCGTTATTGTGACGGTGCTGCGTTACAATCATTAAGTAAAGCAGCACCTATAATACGTGTTTGTTGGCGTGCTTCACTTAATTCATGTGATACCCATTTATCGAGCTTTTTCACTTTTCCAATTTATTTCAAGTAAATTAAAATTATGCTTTCTTTTACAGTAACTTCCCCATACAACAAATTCCTTCGAGCTATTTCTGCAGCACTTATTCGTAAATAACGCGATATTTAATTTTCCATATTGTCAACAGGACGATGTGATAGAAAAATTAATTAGTGCGAAAGCAAGTAAATCACCTAATTAACCTTTAAGTATGGACGTACGTCATTACGTACGTCGTACGTCATTCAATGAATAATACGTGAGTAAGGTCTCGCGCCCACTCATAACCAGAAACTCATAACTGGAATAAAATGTAGCGACTCATAACTGACTTGAGGACCCACTCATAACCATGGTTATGAAATATATTTTAAACTTATAAAATATTTAATTTAGAGGAGTAACTCATAACCGAACATAAAAAAAGCAAATACCTAAACTGTGAACTACTTTGAAGTACATTTGAGACCAATAGTGCTTGCTTACTATTATATACTTGCATACTAATTTTAAAGTAAGTACTTTTTGTTTTATTATTTCATACTAAAAAGAAATATTTATAGTTACAGTACAAATGGCAGCACAGTCTTAACTGCCATTTCAAGACGCAATACACAAAAAAGTGCTTACCCGTGGTTCTACTCACGTGTCCGGTAGTACTACGGGTGATTAATTTTGCCTATAGTACTACCTTTGTTTTTGCTTCGTGAGTACTACTTATTATCTTTGACAATCAAAGAACACCATGTGGGTAACTATCGGTTTTAATATTTATATTATTTTGAAGAAATTAAGGAACGCTTTAATAAAACTATTTTAAAAGCAACTTTAACGCAACTCTCAATTGCGGGTCATTTCATTTTTTAACCGCCTTAACAAAAAGAGAGACTTTATCATGTCCATTGTATGTTCTTTTTTTACGTTTACTACCTCATAACTCTGTGATTTATTAACCAATTTGGAAAATTCTTTTTTGTTTGAGGGGGTATAGTTCTCGATTAGTCTCATTGTCATCAGTACCACGGGTAAGCACTAAACAAATCTTAGTGCGAGGAAGGTATAAATTGTTTCTCTCCGTGACATCTTCAACAAAAATAACAATATTGAGAAGTGATTGAGAATTAGTTTGTCCTGATAGCTACATCTCATCTACTCTTTCAAGCGCCGCATAAGAGAATACTATCTATCGAAGTCCTAATTATGATATATAAAAATTTTATAATATTCATATTATTTGTGTAATAGGTATTTCTAGATATTTTTTATTTAGTATATTATATAGTATGTTTTTTTTACTATTTGATCGCCTTCTATGCTGCTATACACGCAAATTCTAATATATTACAATTTCTCCTTTCGCAGGTCTGCTGGAACAATTTTTTATGAAATAAGCAGTTCCTTTTTAACGGACTTGAAAAAAATAAAAAATAAAACCGACTTCAAACACACCAAAAAGTTATAATAAAGTCGGTGTCAAGCAATAATCACCTGAAAAATCTTGAAAAATATAAGTACTAGTTAAAATTTAGCACGAACTTCAATATAACACTGTGATGTTGTTTGTATTCTTAAAGTTTTTGAAGTCGGTTTCATTTTTTGGAAAAAAATACATTTTGTCTTCTGTATTGCTTGTGCTGTCTTATTTTAATGCGGGAGAGAGATAACACGCCGCAATAGCCACCCTCACCTTGCCGACCAGCAAGATGCCAGCTTTACACCTCTTTTATACCAAGCTTTACTTTGATTTAAAATATTATTCACCCTTTTTGTTAATGTTGTTAATAATTATAAAAGCGACTGTACATAACTGTGTAGTTGTGTTGGTTATGAGTTTGGTCTTCTCACATCAGCAGTTATGAGTGGGACCTTTACGTATTGGTTATGAGATTTTTGGTTATGAGTGGGCGCGAGACCGTGAGTAATACTTATCTAAAAATCTTTTGGAGCCTTCAGGCTACACGTCCATAGTTGTGTTATAAAAATATGTGTAAGCAACTTTGTTCTCTTTTTAGATTTTCTTGTAAACTTTAACTTATGTATGTTGGAATAGTAAAAAATAAAAAGGAGTATGGTAAATATTTATTTTTATAATTTCTAGTTGATTTTACGGCTGAAAACGTAGTTGTACTTAAAATTACCCAAAATGTGCCATTATATTTTAATTTTGAATGTTTCTAGAAGTATTATAAAAAAGTGGCTTATATATTCGCGTATTTTTACTATAACTAAACCATACTTTAAGTTAAATATAGTATTCAAGTTACTTAAACTAATTTTGTTAAAAAAACACTAGTCAATATAGGAGCCTGTGAGACTACACGTCCAGGATAGTGTTATGAAAAAATGACGTCCATACTTATAAATTAATTATGCAAAATGCGAAAATACGTTATTTTACTTGTGAAATTCAAACGCACACGCTTTAACCAAATAATTAAATTAATCAAAAAGAAAGACTACGTACAGTTAATGATTATGGCGTATGGCATAAGGCATAAAAAAATTTGCTCTTTAGTGAAAGAAATGTAACATTTACTTCGACCGAATAGCATATCAAGATGATCTATTAATATAGTTACAAAAAGTTGCGTTCGAAATTTGAAAATCACTAACTTACTGCAAGTTTTTAGGCAAATAAAGGGTTCGTGCTGGAGATAAAAAATCATGACTAATCATGTCATTTTAATTGATGTTTATTAATGTTTCTTTTATCCAGGGGTTAGGAATCGATGAATCGTTTTTAACCCGTTTTAGCCGCTTATCGGATATTCGAATTTTAAAAAATTGAAATAACTTGAATCTGTGTGGCTAGCTGGTCTGGTGAGTATACTGGTCGATGAAGGGATGATCCTATTATATTATTTGTAAGATAAAACACTATATCACCAGGCGCCAATTTCTAATAAAAGGCTCCACAGACAGCCACAAATCCCCACATCAGCACTGGATTAGGATCCATTCTTGGAGCTCCGATTTATTATGCTGTGCATGGCTCGCGCCGGAGGGTCACCGAACGCCGCTTTGAAGTCACGCACAGATAATATTTTTTTATAAAGAATTTTCCATTCACCGGTTTCTGGTGCAGTAAATTATATGTAGGTCCTTTTGTGATTAGTTAACTTCAAAAGAGATTGTATCACGGCTGTGTCATCATGGATAAATCGTTAGTTAATAAAACACGGTCTTCTATTTCTTCAAGGGCTTCCTTTTTGTCTTTTTTAGAAATTCCTGCTTAAGCAAATAAGTCTTAGTAATAAAACGAGCATGTAAACATACTAAACGTATTTTATCTTTTGATAATCAATCTGCGAAATATTATGAATGACTATTTAAGAGAGGAAACACATAATTAGATAGTTTGTACTTAGATAATAGACCTTCCGAGTTTCTTGTCCATGAGAAAAGTGATCTTTTAATTCAATTTACACTTTCACATGTTATGGTGGGGTTATAATAAATTTATAATATAAACAATAGATTTATTCTTGATAGATATTATGTTCGGGTTTAATAACTTTTATGTTTTTGTCTTCGACGTCAATAAGGGACTGTAAAGTTTCTAAGAGTCATGATTTATTGGCTTGATCTATGGATGCTCATTTAACTATACCATATAAAAGACAAACATAGGTTCCTTCAAAGATTACATGTACCTGATTCCCTTTGAAACATTCCACGGAGATTACGATTTAGCACACGTAGGCTTAATTACCCCGCACCTTAAGTCGTCCGCTTTATCATATGAAAACATTTTATGCATGAGCAAGCCCGTTCGTGCTCATTGGCCCGGGGTAAGGCAACGGAGACCCTATTCTATAACCAATATTCAACTTTCGAATACCTAATTCGATGTACGTCGCTGCGTATAGTCCTCACACTGCTATGGAGTCGCCTCTTCCGCTGCATTGAACAATGTACTGAAGATTTCAAACTTTACTACAGGTTTCAAGAGCAGACCATCAGCTGCTCCAATATGCGACCAATATGTATGTTTGTATTAGTCATATGTTCGTTATTACATGTCGTTTACTGCTCTAGGATGTTCTCGTCATCTTTTATGTATTCGTGACTCCCTGGTGTATCTCCAATATTAAAGAGCATTGGTGGCTACAAACCGAGTCATATGGCCTACCGGCTGTCATGCTGTTGTCCGCAGAGCTGAGTAAAACTACTGCCACTAGAGGAAAATTACTACATTAGTAAATTGTTTACCAAGGAAGCAAAGAACTATTTTTAAGGCGAGAGTGTTTTTTTTTTAATCTATAGCGGAGCGAAGGATTCTAGAGTAGCTCGAGCTAAAAAAAGTGTTGCTCCGGAGATGAACACTCTAGTTTTTATCACCTTCTATGAGAAAATAAGTGAAACGTATGAGTAAGAATCACGTTTATTTATTTACTTACATTCACTTAGTGACAATTAGACAAGAGAAAGAAAAAAGAAAAACCAATAAATTGTCAGCATCCTCTATCGGCGGGGGCGCCACCAGCACCAGGACATGATGACCGGTCGAGTGTCTACTTGTTTTTTTTTTATACTAGTTAATTAGTTATATTGGTATATTTAAATTTTAAATTATGGTCACATAGATATTGTTAGCGAGAGAAAGAGTTTAGGAAAAATATAGAGATAAACGTAATTGCAACTCAAACATGCTCTGGAATATTTATCAGAGGCAGTAGAATATGTGTATTTATTATTAAAGGCTTTGGTGACTGACTGACTGAATGAGTTATCAAAGTAGAGCCCAAACTACTGGAGTAAAAAGCATGAACTTCGGTACAGGGGTTGGTTGGCTTATGTAGGTAAGAAAGGACTCATAGGAGGCTGAGAAATCCCCATCCAAAAAATAAGGACAAAGTGACGAAGCCATTGAAGTAAAATAACATGACGGGCGTAAAATTCTCCTGTATAATCTGATACATACTTTAGTGTCATATGTCCATGGATGATAAGTCCATGCACGTGTCATATCAATCGAAAATTCCCCCGCAAATTATTTTTTTTTTATATCTTTAACGCGATAAAGCCAAGGAATCAAATCCATACAAATAATTTATTTACTCATATAAATTTCTTTTCGTATTTGTCGCAATTTCTGATTTTATTGCACAATATACTTATTACAGTAAGTACCTAACAAATACCTCATCAATTTTCACTTAATCTGTAAAATTTATAAATTGTACATACGTATCTATTACACAGTGAGTAAAGTCTTCTTTGACTTAATAAAGAGAAATCGATAATATTGAAATTTCGTTCGGGTTGCATAAGTTTTCAGCAGACTTAATTTACTTTATTCGATGAAAATCGTTTCAGCTGTTCAAAGTTATTGGCCATCAGTATTTCTCGGTTAGTAGGGCGGACTGCGTCCAGGAAGAGTTGTCGTGGGTTTGTTTACATAGCGGTTACCTGAGGCCATAGATTAAGTATCCGACGGGGGTTGTTTTTAAATTTAGCTAGACCATCCATTTTTCTAGCGTATCTGGAGTAATTCGCATACTCTCTTTTGGTGATTCGGTATCGCACAAACTACACGAGTACGATGTCGCGGGCAAAGGCTAGTTAGTTTATAATTTATTTTAAGAGGATATCAGTTCATGACAAACGTTGCTACGCTAACTAATAGCTTGCTACTAAGTCTAGCGTTAAAAATATCTAACAAAGCCAATTGCCGCTTATACAATGACGTAGTTAATATGACTTTTTAAGACAAAGAAAGCTGTCATATTGTGTATTATCTCTACTCGTATGTGTGATCATCAGATATTAGCGAGAATGACGCGGTTTTTAAGATGGGATAACTCATAATTATACCAAGTAGCTCAGCTAACTAAACCCCCCACTTAGGCATGCCGTAGAGCTCCAGTCCACCAGTGATTAATCCATTAACTTCCTGATACCTTTTTTTTTTGTCGGGAAAATGCCTGGTGCACTTCCAGCTTGCCGGGGGATCGGCAGCGGGGGTATGTGGGGCTTGCACCCACTAAAAACCCGACAGCGTCCTGCAACCGCGTAGTCTAGGGGAGCCTTCCGGGAGTCCGAATGGATTCGTCCAGAGCTCGACCCTAGATACGGTTAGCTGCCTACTGGGCAGCTACAACTTAGAGTAGAAGGCAGTCTCAAAACCCCCCTCATATCACCGCTAGGAAGGCGTACGGGATACGCACGCCGCCTCCCCGGGACCAGATAGTGAGCTACGGACCATCCCCGGCCCGCAGCTCAAGGTTCGCTGGCGGCAACTCCTCCCTCAATCGCGGAGGCTTCACGTACGTGAAACGTCTAACGCGCTTGTTAGGGGCCGCCCGGCAAGCCGGGCTACCCACCTGGTGGGTTGCCGTAAATCCGGCATCGGCGCAAGGGCCGCAGTGGGGCGAAGCGACGCAAGACGCCGCCTTATGCCTGGTCTCTCCGCATCGGAAACAGTCCCGGCTGCGGTCGACCTCCTCCACACAAAGTGCGGCCATATGACCCACCTTAAAGCACCTGTAGCAGCGGGTCGGTCTGGGGGGCAAAAGCCGCACCCCAGCCGAAAACTACCCTACTACCAGCCGCTTCTCCTTCACCAACGTCTTTGCGGCGGCGATGGGAACACTGGCGTGAACCATCCCCATTCCCGAGAGCCCGCGAGTGACTTCGCTGACTCGGAGTTGCTCTTCGGGACAGCCTCCAGCTCGGGCCAGTGCTGCCGCGACGCTTTCCTTGCTAATGGAGTCAGCGAGGCCCGTGATACGCAGATCAACGCGTTTCACGGGCCTCGTGGCTCGGATTTCACCAGGGAGAGTACGCTGGATTAGAGCTGCAATTCCCGCTGCACGCTCTTCACTGCGCTCCCCGACGACCTCAATAATGCGGCCTCCAGTAGCCGATCTCCTTACTTTACCAGGGACCACAAGATCTGTGCCCGAAAGTGGCTCAAACACGCGGTTTAAAACGTCCGCGTAGGTCAGGCCGGCCATGCCTTCCACCAGCGGCAGCGAGATAACCACTGCTGCCGACTTCGGTGCTCGAAGGCTGGGCTTGCCAGATCCACGCTTACGCTTTCTCCTCCTTTTTCTCCTCCGTTTCCCCCCTCCTCCCCCCGTGCCAGGTGGACCAGAGGAAGCAGAGAGGCCAGGTGGAGTGGTGGCAGCACCCATAGTGGGTGCCGCAGGAGCCTTTTTTTGGCGCCTTCTTCTGGGTTTTTGGGGAGCTTCGGTGGTCTGCTCGACCCATTGTCTCGCTCGATTATTTATCACTTGAGAAGGTGCCACACGCCTAGGCACCAAAACCTCACGGGTTAACTCCTGTGTAGTTGGCTGTTCAGCCTCGGCCGTAACCGTTTTATTTCTTCCGCCACGCGTCACGGGTATCCACTCTCCGTCCGAGGACTCGGAGACAGGAATCGCACGCGAAGGTGCCGCTGCTGGTAATGGGGCAGAAGCTCCCTTTCTCCTTTTGACCGGTGGTCGGGTGGTTGGACCGGGCCGGGCTGTTTCTTCGTTTGCAGTGCTCGCTCGTGGTGGTGTGGCGAGGCATTGTTCTATGGTCAGTAACAGCTGGTGCGAGATGAGCTTCTAGCGCTGCGAACCTCGCATTCATACTCGCGCTCAATCGAGCTAGCTGTGCCGTTATCTCCCGTATCTCCTTATTGTTTGAGGCCTCTCTAGGAACAGAAGGGGGCAGAGAGCGTCTTGGCGGCGTTCCTGGCACCGGCTGATCATCAGCGGCCACCGTTTCGCCTGCCAAGCGCTTCATCCGCTCTTCCCTCAACATCCGCTCGAGGGCCTCAGATTCCGTCCTGTGGCGGTGCGTCTCTTTTTTAAGTCGCTCTAGCTCTGCACCTAATTCGGCGACCTCTGATGACTGGGTGCGCCCCTCCATTTCTTTGAAACACGCGCCGATTTCCGCTGCGGCATCCTTAAGCATCTTAACAAAGGTCCCCTTAAGGTTGCCGGAGCGGAGGGCAACGTGCTTTATGCAGTCTAACTGCAGGGTTACCATGCGCCCAAGCTCGTTGGCCGAGCGCATTGAGCCGGCCTCGGTCTCCGTGAGGTCTGACTGTCTCAGCTGGGCAATGGGTGATTTTGGGCCCTTTTTAGGCGGGCGAGTCCGGGGTACAGGAGTCCTTTGCCCCTTTCTCAGCTCTGCTTCCGCCTCACGCTGCCACCTCTCTGCCAGGGCCATTTTGGCCTCTAAATCAGTTTTTTTCGATCTTGGGGTTTCTGTCGCGTCTTTGTCACCCTCGATCGGACGAGCTCTTTTGCCCGTTCTGCTTCTGTGGACATCCAGGCTGGTGTAGGACGCCATGGATCCGACGGAAATATCGTCGGAATCCAACACACTACTGTCATCTCCCCTTCTACCACAAACGGAAGCCGATGTTCTGGCTCCCGAAGCAAGCTTAGCCACCCCCATATACGTGTGGCATCCGCCTTCCCCTTGCCTCGCAGAGGGGCAAGGAGAAGGCGTGAGGGGCTCTCCCCTGGCTTCACCAGAGGTCCTGGGGACCATACGACGTTTTATCACTTGCCATGTTTTAATTAAATCCCCCCCAAGCCCCAGGACAACACAACAAAAACCAACATCTCCCCCCCTCTTCACACAGCCACACATCACCTTCTCTCTGTTGCGCAGAGGGATAGGGAGTGGGCGTCCAACAATGAACCCCCTGCCAGACTATTGGCCGTCGGCGAGTGATAGCCCCTAGAAGTGAAGGACCATCACTCGCCGCCGTTGCCCGGGGTGCACCGCGCGGAGGTTGTCTGTCACCGCACCCCAACTTCCTGATACCTGGCTGAACCTCCCTCCGTAACCTCTTCACCTCCGTGGAGGTTCTATTTGGGATAAGGGATAATAATATAAAGGGTAAGGATGGAAATAAGTTCACCAAACGAACCCCCAAGACAGGCCCACCAGTACAAGTAAGCTGGGAATACAATTGAGGAGAAGTCACATGTTCTTCATCTATGTCTTAACGTTATACTCCTTACGGTCCTGTCATAGCTTAGGACAATCCTAAGTAGTATGTTGTCACTTCTTATCTTTAATGAAAAGAATGTGACAGCATGCCACTTAAGATTGTTCTATGCTAAGACAAGGTTAGTGAAATTGACCCTTAGCGTTTATAAAGCTAATAATGCAAGAAAAAAATTATATCCTGCTTTTACGTAATATAACCCCCTTGCTGTTCGAAAAAGAGAAGAACTTCAAACGCACAGTACCAAAGAGGAACTTTATGAAAGTATGTTCATTCAAGAATGATCCAGAGACGAAAAACACGTAACAGCGGACCGGCCAACTTGGGATTCGTGAGAACTAAGATATTTACTTACTGAAGTCCATCTTTTCTTTATAGCTTGTACTAAAATGCAAATCACTGAAGATTTATTTTTGACATTGAGAAAAATACGTCCGAATTTTTCTTTTTGAATTTCTAGTTCGTTTGACTTTGTCCCGTCTGGAACGGATTCCGAAAGCGCTTTGAATTGCGAAGACAAAAGACTGTATACAAAGTGTATAACGAAATGTTTTAGTTACAGCAATGTTATTTATTTTGCAGGTGTAACTGGTGTTGATACAGCGACAAACACTTTATCGCGTCGTGATAACGCTCAATTTGCGATAGCTCTACACACAATACAAACACCAAGCTAAGAAGGGATTGTAGACTCTTTGCTCTTACATGTTTTTAATTGTTTTTTATATACATTTTAATACTATCAAATACTATACAGTTAGTCCAAAAAGGTGTGTCAAGTAGAAAGGGTGAGAAAATACACATAAAAGTGGACAACATTTGTAGCACTTTTAATATAAATCAATATTATTGGAGTAAAGGATTTTTAAGATTTCAAACAAATCACACTGTGGCAACCATGAGCTATATTGTTTGTACACATTACAGTCATTCCAATGTCCAGAAAATGGCTTAATTAATCCTCATTGTAATCTACCCAGCACTTTAAAAAGGATAGACACCTGTCACTGCAAATATTTTATGATGCGTAAGTGCCGCTTTATGCTCCGGCCCACTTTCGGGATTTGTTTTAAGTTTTATAATATTATTTTATGTTTGTATGAAAATTAAAATAGGCGATTTCCGTAATGTAAATGTGTGCGTAATATTAGTCAATACTCATACGTTAAGACCCCCACCGCTTGATAAACCCATTTTGACTGGCCCAGTATTATATTTTTCATTACTAATACTCTGAAAGTCCGAAGGTCCGAAGTTGCCTGAGGAGCGGGTTAAAAGTAATACATTTCAGCCCTAGGGAGAATCACTTTCAACTGACAGCTGCTATTAAATTTAAAAAAAGAAACTAATTCTTTTTCACTTTTTACTGGACCATGTTCCGACTTTCTATACAGCCACTTAATTACAGCGCGGTGTAAAATTTAAATAACATAATGTTAAGTATTTAAAGAATATATTTTTTAAATTACTTTATTATAATTTATTTTTGACTACTTATTTCTTTAAAATAAGATAGATTTGGGCAAAATATTTACCATTTTTTAAATTATGAAAATGAAAAAATAATGGCTGAATAGCTGGCCGGCCACAGAAAAAAAAAACAAAATAAGGGGGAAAGCGGCAATGCGATCTTCATTTGTTTTTTTTTTTCATTTATAGAGTTTTGTCAATACTTCCGTATAGCATAGATGTGTATTAACTGTTAATTATATTTGTATAACATTGTGTTAATAATCAACACAATGAGTTCATCTGATTCAGGTATGGAGATTGGAGTTAACGCCTGATTTATGAGATAGCGGGCTAAAGCTGAAGTTGTTGATTTATGTAAAATAAAATTAACACGTTTTTTATTTAGCTAATTCATTGTTTTATTTTTACTTTCATTGTATTCGTAATGAAAAGCACAGTATTTACCTCGGGTTAAAGACTTAATTAGTCCCTCGAACTATTGGTGCCCTGGCTACGCTCGGGCGCCAAACACCATCTCGGGACTAAATAAGTTACTTTCACCCCTGGGGTAACAATGTACTATTGTATAATATGAGCCAGCTACTCGCCGCCGGGACCGATCCCTAGATAGAATGCAGGGCCTAGTGATTGACTACCTGTTTGTTGCTGTTTCATTTCTATTCAAAATTGGTCTTAAATTAACCAAAAATCCAGATAAACTTAATGAATGCCTATGGACACTTGGATCGATCACATGCATATAAAATGATCAAAAAACTATAAATCCATCAACAGCCAAAGTTACGCGCTCTCGCCCAATTAAATAAATCATCGTTACAATTTCAACATCCTCACGTTTTGTTGTAACGAGCGCCGTAAAATCATAAATTAAAAAGTCTAGCCGCAAAAAATGCTTATTATTTCATCCATCGCCGGCCATCTGGGGCAGGGTAGTCGAGACAATGGCTCCCGGTAATTTTTCCTTATTAATTCTCCTTCCGCTTATTTTCGAAGGCTTTTGTCTTCGGCCGGGAGATCGCCCGAAATTTTTTGCCGTGAATAGAACACTTTAGACATGACCATTTGGCCGTGATGGGGCAATTTATTTGGCAAAGTCGATAGGTGGCGCGCATTCCAATAATTTCTTTTCTTTTTAGGGTTCCGTAGCCCAATGGCAAAAAACGGAACCCTTATAGATTCATCATGTCTGTCTGTCTGTCTGTCCGTCCGTATGTCACAGCCACTTTTCTCCGAAACTATAAGAACTACACTGTTGAAACTTGGTAAGTAGATGTATTCTGTGAACCGCATTAGGATTTTCACACAAAAATAGAAAAAAGCAATAAATTTTGGGGGTTCCCCATACATAGAACAGAAACTCATTTTTTTTCATCAAACCCATACGTGTGGGGTATCTATGGATAGGTCTTTAAAAATCATATTGAGGTTTCTAATATCATTTTTTTCTAAACTGAATAGTTTTCGCGAGAGACACGTCCAAAGTGGTAAAATGTGTCCCCCCCCCCCCCTGCAACTTCTAAAATAAGAGGATGATAAAACTAAAAAAAATATATGATGTACATTACCATGCAAACTTCCACCGAAAATTGGTTTGAACGAGATCTAGTAAGTAATTTTTTTAATACGTCATATCCTACGGAACCCTTCATGGGCGAGTCCGACTCGCGCTTGGCCGGTTTTTTGTTTTGTGGGAACCGGTTTTGATCCTATTAATGATAAAATGCAAATATTCTTATTTGTTACTCAAACAAAGAAAAGAACAAATATTTTGTAGAGAATTTATGTACACGGCTAGCTTATCCGATCGAAGATCTTGTATAATAGCAATCGCTATTGGGTACCAAAATACGATTTAGTAATTAAATTTATTTGCTGCTTTTCTGGGTAATTACTAAGCAATCGTGTCCGCAGCTTCACCTGTGAAGAATACATTTTTTTGCAGTGAAACGATCTAAAGTAAAATGATTATAAGGAAGAAGCTTTAAAGAATGGATCGGTGTTTAGATAAGTTCCTAGTTTTAAAAATTACACAAACAACACACTTTAAACCCCTATTTTACTTCTTTATCAATCATTTAGAGTGGAATTTTCAAAACGCAGAACACATTTACTCTTTTCTTTTATTAGCCTACATACTCGTACAAGTCGTACAATCATTTCCTAAAAATAACGAAGTTACAAATAAAGTCTGAACCGTTACTTACACCTTAAGGGATTGAATTTCCGAAAATCACTGTTGAGGAGAAACCGTTAGCCAATTTTTATTGTCTATAGACAAGAATATTCGCGATAATCTGACCGCACCATAGACAACGGTGTTTGCCAACCCTGCTGTTAAGAACAGTTTAAAACTATATTATTTAGTTTGCCCTTTCCACTTTTATTTTATTAAGTGAACGTTAATATTCACGTATATTCATGAATACATTTTTTATTCGAATTTTTGAATAGCCCAACATAATAATATATACCGGTACGTCGCAAAATTGAAGACTTTCCCGTGTCTATTTTCAGAGAAGACAATATTAAATGAGAAGAATAGAAGCACGTTTTATACGGTATGAATGTGCTCGAAAATGTTATTACATTTTTGAGCACATTCAGAAAAATAGAATTGGACTTTACGTCAAAATATCAAGGATCCCTGTGTTATTTATTATCTTTGTAAATGATATTGAAATTTTCTTCCGATTCTCTCGTGTCTTGTGCTTCGCTGATGATATGTAAATCTATTCTCCGCTCTCAAGTTCCAGTGATGCTCAGGTTCTACAGCAAGATCTCATAAGTCTAGAGAACTACTTTGCAGACAACCACCTAGACCTTAATGCGTCTAAATGCAGTGTGGTGTCGCTTAGCCGAAAACGCTTAATAAAGCATTTTGAGTATACAGTAAAAATACAATCTTACCGAGACAAAGTTTAATACGCAACCTTGGTGTACATTTTTTAAGGTTCTTTTTATTAAAAGCTTTAATTTACTTTCACCTGTCCCGGTGTCTGTGATGAAATCTTGCAAATTAAATTTCACCCACTTCCCGATTTGCGATTGGGCTGAAATTTTGCATGCATATGTATATCGCGTGACAATGAAATATTATGATGACATGAAGCTGATCTGATGCTGGAGCTGGAAGGTGATCATAGCAACTCCGCAATAAAACGACACAACCCCATCGAGTTTGGGTTCGTTTGATTCGTATTGACGAGTAATAAAAACTTGTATTTAAAAAAAGTTTTTTTTATAATTTTACTTGTTTGTTACAAGCTTTTATTTACTTTCACCTGTTCCGGTGTCTGTAATGAAATCTTGCAAGTCTAATTGCAAGATTTCATTACATATGTATATCGCGTGACAGTGCAATATTATGATGATATGGAGCTGTTTAAATGCTGGAGCCATGAAGGAAAGTGGCCATAGGAAGTCCGCAATAAAATGATACATGTTTGGGCTCGTTTGATTTGTATTGACGAGTACTTAAAAAAAGCTTGTTTTTAAAAAAGTTTTTTTTAAAAAAGAAGGAAGGAAAAATAAAGAGAAGTTATAGGATTAAACTGTAGGTTAGGTTAGATATTGTGACCATACAGAGCGGAGCATCAAACTGCTTGAAACAAAATTCATTGGCTAAAACTGTAGGTTAAGTTAGGTTATTACATTTCCGATTCGGAGCGGGCGCGAGAGGATGACCCTCTCGCCGCACCGCTCCGGCGCAGGCGGTTGGGGAGGAGAAGGTGTGCGTTCCTGGACGCGCGCCACCAGCTCCCCTAGCAAGCTGGGGACTGAAACGGCTCGGCCGGCTGACTACCGGTTGAGACACACTTTTCACCCCTAGCTTGGCCACCTGGGGAGGGGTCGAATTTCTCAAGATACTTGTCGACCCCCCCCCCCCCCCCCCGTAGAGGTAAGTGCTGGCGCGTGCACCAGGCAACCCTCCAGGGGGCACAATCGGGGAATGGCTAACGCCGATCCCGATTGTGTCGCTACGGAGGTAGAAGTATCTAGAGGGTTTTTAGCCGGTATTGGAACTTCTACCTGAGTCCGGCATATCCTTGGGGTGGCCTAGTCAGCTCAAGTCCCTTGTTGAATACCGTAAAAACTGTATCTTCCCTCTATAAAAAAAATAAGGTTATTACATTTCCGATTGCTATTTAGGAAATGTATAGATTTCCTAGGAAATGTCAAATATAATTTATTTCACACATTTCCGGGCGATTTTAGGAATTACATACATACATTTCCTAGGAATTGTATACAATTCCTGATTTCATACATTTCCGGTAACATATATATTTTTATTCTTTATAGGTATGAATCTGACAATATTCTTCCAAGCCATAGACATATCAAATTGTATTTTTTAAAATTACCTCAAACGGGTTAGACTATCCAGAATTGTTTTCATTGCTGGTCTTAAATGTCTCTTCCAAAGGTCTGCGACATAGGCCAAAACTCTATATTTCTTCTGCGTCTGCCAACTATACGCAAAATGCATTAGTACGATGAGCTAGGAGCAATATTTATAAATTGAGTGAAAGCTTCAATTTCGACTTATTTAACACCAGTATAACATTGGCAGAACTCCATCTCGTTAAAAAAGTATACGGTGGTACGAAAAATTGTATTTTCTAGTCCTCGGCGTGAGTTGGACTAATTTCAAGGCGGACGTGGAAGTTGACAGTGGGTAAGCCCTCATATGTGGGTAAAGTCCAACAGACCAGATATGATGCGCAAAAGCATTTCACCACGTAAAAAGTTAATAATACTTTATGGGTTAGGAAAATAATGGTGAGCCTTAAACTAGCTTGACAATTTTCAAAAGTTCATGGGTCCGATCGAATTACTCGTACCAGACTCTCGAGACATGAAGAATTTATTTATTTCTTCGAAAGACAAATATTTTGTGGCCAAAGTGGATTATTTTAGAGCTTTATCAAAGTTGACTTGATAAATACACCATTGCGTTTTGGCAGATACAATCATAATAATATCAGCCAACGAAACTTGGCATTTTTTCCCTTTGATCTTGCCGAGTAAAGTCCAACTAAAACCAATAAATTATCTAAGCCCAATAGCCCCGCGGTGGTTAACCGTGCAGATAACGGGTGTTCGCACAAAAACCGGACGGCGACCGGACGACCGGACGCGTCCGCCATAATTCAAGGGAGCTTCCTGTGCCCTGATAACGGACTAGCTTACCTAACAAGTGCTGTTGCGAAATAGTAGCGAAATGAGCGTCCTTTGTTCAACGAGATCAGACTAATCAAATCTTATCATTCTGAAAACTAGCACAAGAAACTTGCAAAAACTAAACATTTTTGTAACATCGATGACAATATACTAGGTAGCGGACTCAATAACATACATATCCACCATAGCGAGTGGGAGTAAGTCGAAACATCCGTAGCCAACTGCTGCACACAGAGATGTCAATTGATTTTTACATTTCAATCGAGTTTATTTATCTCTTTTTATTTCACAATAGTAGTGTAAGACGACACGCAAATTTATGACGCAAAATAGAATAAAAGTTTTCTCAAGTGGTATTTTGGAAAAGCTTCAACTTAGCTGAGCAGAAAATTCTCCACCACACTAGTAATCGCAGCACTAGACTACAATAATTGTTATTTTATAGTTTTTTAAACTAAGCCTATTGGAACGATCAACAAAAAATGTAGTCATTTTCAAATATTAATTTATGTTTTATTACAAAAAAATACCTAACCTAATACCTATATCATTAATTGACAATAACCGTTCCTATTCATCGATATGACCCTCCTCATGTCTACAGATAATTTAAAACTAGATATTTTTAACGACATTGCCGTGTTAATTTAGTTTTCTAAAAACAAAATAAAAATAAACAGAAGTGTCGTTGGTGGAATGCGTAAACTCTTATCGACATTCGGAGCGTAAGCGTGGTAATAGATTTCTAAGCGCCCCGGTCCGGAAGCACTCGCCGAGCTGCCCGATAGGGTACGTGCACTGAAACACTAACCGTTTTGAGGGATGATCCAATTTCTTCCAATAAAAAGGAAATAAACGCCCTTTGCACCCAGAGGAGCGGTCGCGATGGCTTTTGCAAAGCTTGTTAACGATAGAAGCTAAAGTTAGAGACAGAAATAACCTATGGGATTATCGCACTATTTACGAACGTTTAACCAAAATAAATCGATACCGTTCCCATACATTTTGACATGTGACAGCTGTCAAGGTTGTTTCAAAATATATGGGAATAGATACGTATGTGATTTAGATAAAACATTGTAAATAGGGCGATTGCCCTTCTGACATGATTTTATACAACATTATACAAAACACAAGATATTTAGGGCCTATTTATTTATTTATTTATTCAAGATACATAACAGGTTACAGTTATAAAAAACATTTATAAAATCATATTCATTGGAAAGCTAACCATAACCTACAACATGCATCATACAAAAAGTATACAGCACAATTAGTAACAACACACGGAACTTGTACATAGTTTTAAGTTTATCATTTTACATTTTTAACTTGACATCTTTATATTATGTATTTTAATTTTTATCTTTTTTACTGAGCGACCGAATTTTATTTTTAAATGATAGTAGTTTTTGTGTAAAAATATCCAAATCGTCATTGTTTTGTGAAATTTCATTGTATAAGCGACACATACGAACCACAGACAGGGTTAAAAAAAGACGTATTGTTACGAAATACTTGCAAAAAGAACAACTGTGGTTTTCGAGTTCTGTGACATGTATTGAAGTTGATGAGTGAGAGTAATGTGGTAGAATCTATGTATGAGTGAATAATTTTGAAAAGGTAAATCAGATCACTCTGTATTCGTCTCGTTTTTAGTGTTTGTATCCCGAAATGATCCAGCCTCTTACTATAGGAATTCAATTTACGAGAGAGACCCCTACGGTATGACAAACATTTCAGAAATCTTTCCTGCACCGATTCAATAGATTTGGAATGCACGAGAACGTATTCGAGGTTACTGCGAACTAAGGCATTAAATAAGTATATAATACTGTGCGTTGACTTAAAACCCTTTGACAGGCGCAGTACAAAGCCTAGTAATTGATTAGCTTTTGTATGAATATTATTATAGTGTGCCCTAAAAGAAAGATCCATGTCGAAAGTGATGCCCAAGTCTTTGGCTTGATTTTGACGCTTGAGTGCCTGACCGCAGATATTGTAATGAAAGCTTACCTTGTTAATTTTACGAGTAAATGTCACAACAAAGCATTTTTCGACATTAAGAGACATATGATTGCTTACACACCACTCGGAAATCGTATCAAGGTCCTCCTGAAGGGCCTGTGCCTGTTCCAAGCTCTCAACCGTAGAAAAAACCTTGAGATCATCTGCGTATAAAAGACATGGACAACACAGCCTATATGCTGTTAATTGGATACCATTAATAGCATTAGCCTATAAACTCATGTGACCAATGTGTTGCCGACCCCAAACTCCAAGTCACCAGTGGAAGGGCCTTGAACAGCGTCACCCAAATAAGCCCTGATATCCTCATGAAGGAACACGAAATAACGTTATTTAGCTGCCGGTTCTCTACGAGGTGGAGTTATGCTCCCGGTCACTCACTAGAACTGTAAATGTCTTATCCTGTTACTATTTTCTGCCCGTCGAAAGTAAATTCTTAATGTTTGATGTCGCGTTCATTTTTATTAGAGACGACATGTTATGGAGTCGTTAAAATATCCGCTTCCACTATAAGAATGTACCGCAGCGCAGGTGCGATAATAGCCGTTTTATGTGCGCGCGGTAAATCCGGCCATCTCACACGACGTTAAGTTAAATCATGATAATATGCTACACCCTTTATTTGGCTGTTTTTTTTTGTGACATATAAGGAAAACAGAGCGTTATAACTTATTGCCAGTTTTGTCTTTGTCGTACTCGTGTGTATATTTGTAATGTAATAAACTTAAGCTGTGACTGAGGTAGTAACTAGATGTAAGTTTCAGCTGCCAGTCAGTTAAGTGAGTTCATAATTAGTGTTTGTATTACAATTTTAACGCTTAGCAGATGCAAAGTTGAAAGATTTAATGATGAAGATCGCAATCCAAAGTTCTAGTGAAGACTATAGGAAACTGCTTAATGCGGGCGACGCGGTATTATAAGATTTGGAGATCCTTGCGGGAAGTAAAATGTTTTTTTACAAGTTTGCAAATAATCAAGCTGGGCAGCCTGTTTGTTTGCAAACAATGTAGGTTGTTAATTTGTGACATAAGATGTTAAGTCACCTGTATCCAGTAATTTCACTGCCTTTCTTACCCTTCAAACCGGAACTTAGCGATGCAAGCAGCGCTGCTTGGTGACAAATGTAAGATAGAGCTACTTGCGCAGATAACATTAGGACCTACTAGAGTGCGATGTCAGACTACCACCTCGTGGTGCTCCCTGGGCAACCCGGCAGATTTTCTGCCGCGGGCTAAGAGTCTGACAGCTGCCCCCGTGGAGGGGGGCATGGTGTGGTCGGGTTAAGCCCGGCGGGCCACTTCATGTGGCCATGTGGGGCGTCAACTCTCCTTCTTTTTAAGGTTGGGTTGTGTGTCACCCGGGGACCCGCTGGCGGGTCATGGCGCGTTTTCCCTTGTGCCGTTGCCCCTTTGGTCGAGTTGGTGCGGGTCCTTGTTGAACTTCGGCGTGTCGTTGTTCCAAGGACTGAAGCTGATCCGATTATCATGTGGCTTGGTGCCTTGGGCACACTTGTGCGGCCCCTATGAGGGGGGCGTGGGATGGCCCAGTGCTACTCGGCGGGCCACCTTGTGTGGCCACTGTGGCCGCTTTTCGCGGTGGGTCGGCGCTTTTGCGCTGTGGCGTTTTACGCCGTTGAGCTTCGGTTCGCGTGCGCGGCGGTGGATCCAGTGGGGTCTGCCGTCGGACAAGCCCGTTACCCCGCACACACCCACACACCCTTGCCACTGTAGGGGCTTGAACGATGCGTAAACGCATACCCCTCGTAAAAAAGGTAACATTAGTACTCGCTCTCTCTCTCTCTCTCTGATAATAAATAAGGCAAGCAGCGTTCAAAGGTAAACCGACAACAATTTCATTACCAACTTTCTATTTCGGAAGTTATGGAAGCTATTTTTACTCGTAATTTATCGAATCATGATTTCTGCTTAGAGAGAGGAAAGTTAGAACGATATTTTCTGTTTAATTTTCACGCTGTTAGCGGTGTTCGTTGACATCATATTATCGCCAGCGAACAAATCTTACGAATATACACGTTCCAACTTTGCATTCCAGTCGCCGTGACTCGCCTATTTCTCTTGCTATATTTGACACTTTTCTCGTTTTTTAAATTAGGCAATCAAACTCTACCACGCTGGAGTTAAAGTTCAAAATGCATGTCCCCAGAGTTTGATTGGATTGAACGCGAGAGTGAACATTTTTAAACTAACAGTATGAATTGTTGAACCGAAATGATATTGAAGTATCTATTACTTTCCTTCTTGGAACTGTTAGTACCATCTCCTACATTCCAAATACACACCGCGCCACACCTTATTTTGTAAAATAGCATAAATTAAATCAAATTATGGATAATCGAAGAAATACATGGTGTACGAGGAAAATATTTTTTTATGTCGAAACAATTGTGAAACTCGGGTACTATGATTGACTTTCAGCACGAATGGCTCGTGCTATCGCAACGAACGATAGGAAAATTATTTACTATTCAAATACGTCTGAGTAGGAATGAAACGATATTAGCGAGTATTCGAGACACGCAGAACCTGCCGCTCGTGAATACTGCATGAATCGATTGATACATTTCTTACGGCATTCGTGGTCTAGTTACAACGACTAGCCTCCGGGCTTATTAATAAAAAATTTACTCCTTGGATCATCCTCGGATTAGATTTCCGCACATGTCAGCTGTCATATGTCAAAATAAGACAAAACACGGAGTAACTAATCCGAGGTGATCCAAGGAGTAAAAATTTTATTAATAAGGCCGTAGTGGTTTAAAAATTTATTTCAGTCCATATGGGGGCAGAGTTGCCTTAGTCTGTCAATCTACTTACTCTTTATAACAATTGGTGTTTTTTCACTGCAAGGGCACGGCCCGGCGAGGCCCGGCTGGACCCGACACGACCCGGCGCTATCCGGCTGGACCCAACATGACCCGGCACGGCACGATGTGACCAGACCCCTTAGACAAAAGCCACACGATAGTTTTTCCGTCGTATTCAGTCGTTCCGCAGAAAAAATGTATGAAAATGACATTAGCTTACGACAACCTCACGCTATTTTTTATTTTTCTTGTAATAAGGATTCTAGTTGAAGCTTGCTTCAAAGTTCGTTTTTATAGATGTGATATATACTGATTATTCCACTTTAAGCTCCTGGGTGATATCAGTGAGCGCAGTTAGTGTGCTACACTCTGGCAGGGCAAACATTTTTTTTACCATAAAGCCACAATAAGAATGATGATCATGACCTGACAGTTACCAGCCCTGCATAAGATAAACTTGTTGCTGTGAAATATAGAATATATATTTTCAAAATGAGAATGCTTTCATATCATGTGCGTAATTAATACGTATGTACTGTACACATATTACGCGCATAATAAGAAATCATTCTCGACTGGGGTAGTATCCAAATAGGATATTGCTCTCTACAAATTCATAGAATAAAAACATTCGTATGATTTTTTGTTTTGTTCTAAGCTTTTCAAACAAAACCACAATCTCTTACTCCAAGTAGGTTCTTGTAGCTACCATCAAATTAACAATTATTTAATGATTTCGAAATTGAAATTGGATTTGGTTGGAACGGTACAGTACGGTTGAGCAATGAAACTTTTCTCAAAACATACATAAAATATTTCGAATATAAAATCTTTAAAATAATGTTGATTCAACTAAGCAGTAATCAGCATTTGTTGTGAAATTGATGTAAAAAACTTTGAGTGCTTCCATTAAAAATTTAATCTGTTCCCGGAGCTGGCGTATTTCGAACAAGGCTTGAAAGACGTCTGACAATAAATTTATGAGTGTGCAGAGTTCGGGACGGGAGTGCCAAAACACGAGATACTGGGGGTCAATATTTACATTTTCGACCGCTGCCTACGAATTATAAATGCGAAACAGTAAGCCATCTTTTGTTAGTCTATCCTTTATAGTAAGGTAAATGAATTTCAAATGAAATAATAATATTGCTATGTATTTTATTTCGAATTGAAGTTATTTGTAAAGACTCGACGTAATTATTTAGTTTATTTAGTAACCTTCCCACAAATTTGAAGATGAAAAATAATGGGTCATACTTGTGCAGCTTCTGTTCACTTTTTAAATATTCACAACATCTACGCCACAAAATCAGCAATGTATGATATTCATCATCACAGCTCATACACGTCCCCACCGAGGGGTTCGAGCCTACCCTATGTTAGGGTGATTAGGCCTTAGTCAACCACGCTGGCCCAGTGCGGATTGGTCGACTTCACATACACCATTGAATTTCTTCGCAGATGTATGCAGGTTGCCTCACGATGTTTTCCTTCACCGTAGGAGCGTCAGACAAATGTACATATGAAATTCGAAACGAAAAACACATTGGTACATGGCGGGTCTCGAACCCCGACCTCCCGATTGGAAGGCAAGTGCCGAGTCCACAGCGCCACCGACGCTCACGTATGATATTATGTCCCACCAATAAGAAATTAATTATACAGGCTTGTTTTCTATAGGTTTTCCCTAAATAACGACTCCGTGAATATTTTAGGTCAGGGAATATTAAAGAAAAATATGTGTAACAAAAAGATAGCTTAGGACAAAAACCTAACATACATGGCTTACTGCATACAAACATTTCCTGCAGCAAAGTGCGTGCTAAGGCCACCACTGTGACACTATACGTCCTTGTCATTTTAGGACAGAACAAACAAAGCTCTTGAAGAAGGAACAGGTTTATTTCATACACAAATATTTTACTTTCATCCACTTCACATAAATAGGAATTCAATAAAAAACCTGTTGTTTGTAGTTTGTGCTGAAAAAAATAAAAATATCTAGTTGACCCGGCAACGCGTTGCTGTGGCTCTGCTAAGAAGCTTGAGTATGTGCTTTGTTTAAAATTAAATACATTAATATCCTATCAACACTAATGGAATAGACTGTAGCATAAAGAAACAAAACTCATCACCATCCATTAGATGCTTACCCAACCTAGATAACCAAATATTCACGTCACAGCGCCATCTGTTAGAAACTTAAGGAATTGACAAATAATTATAAACCATTTAATTCGCAATAATAAATTTTGTGGTCAATAATCGAGATGAATACTATTCTATCTTTTAAGTTGGACAAAATAAGATATTGTAGTAAGCCACCCCGAATTTTATCAAAATCAGTCAAGTAGTTTCGGAGTTTATCCCTGACTAACATCGATCGTGATGCGAGATAATTTTTTCTTCTTGATTCTCAATACTTGACGTATAGTGCGATATTTTTCCTTAGACCGAAATTACTTTGCCTTTTGGCTACAAAAGTTTGAAATATATAAGTATCATAAAATAAAATGTTTATTTTTTTTACATAAGATGACTCCTTACCGATGTTCAGTCACGGCGGCCAATCTCAACAGAGACTAGCCATCTGCGCGGGAGATGTTTTAGTGCACAAACTGCGCAAACGCAACACTCTCTGTTCCTTCACTCGCATAGTCCGATGGGACGGTTAGCCGGACCGCAACGATAGCAGCATAGGACCCACTCCTAAACGGGCCTTACGAAGCACGGAGAAGCTCAAGATGTTTTATATTTTGGTCACCCATCAGTGGAGTGACCACTGCCATCGTTGCTTAACCTTAGTAAGCGTTTACATTAGCGCACGCGCCAATGCGCCACCAAGCTCCTAACGATGCACATGAACACCTGTCTTCTATGAGTAGCATAAATACAATTTTAGATGTTGAACTCACTCGCTTCAACCCATATACGTTTCACCGCCGGGCACGGGTCTCTTCTTAGACATGGAAAAATTGACCCACTACATCACGCTGCCCAGATGGGTTAATGTAGAATTTTGTTTCGACTTTTCTATTTCTTCATCACCATCATCATCATTTAAGCCAAGAAACGCTTACTGATGGTCACAGGCCTCCCCATGGACTTCCCAACCGATTGGTCAGCGCTTCTCGCATCTAGCGGCTTCCCGTGACGTTGACTACATCTTCGGTCCACGTTGTGAGGGCCCAATTAACGCTGCGCCTTCCGGTATGCGGCCGCCACTCGAGGACCTTTCTGCCCCAACGGCCGTCAGTCCTTCCGACTGCCTCTTAAGTTTCGCAATTCTTTGGGCTATGCTGGAGACTCTTTTCTGATGTGATCAGAGACTAACTTTTGATATAGTGATAAGGATGATTTTGCAGTACATATGGTAAAATTATTTCACGTACTTATAGCACACAAAACCTAAATACAAAGACTAGTGCAATCAAAACCTTCAATTTCAATCATCATCATCAGCTCACATCCGTCCACTGCTGGACCATGTGCAATGTGCATGCTACTGAGCACGATCTATAGCTTCTCTCACGCAGCTCTTGATAGCCACCTTGCGCAGTTCGTGGCTCCACCTATTCTGAGGGCTAACTAATTAGCCGATACGCGGTCTAAGCTTAAAAACACGTTTCTCCTAACGGTTGTCGGTTCAACGGTCAATATGACCAGCCCACTGCCACTTCCCACTTATCTGATAGTACGAATATATGTCTATAATTTTCGACCCCTTTCCGATAACCTCCTTCCGAATACGATCCTTTAGATAAAATCAAACATAGCCATTTGCATGGCTCGCCGCGGGACTTTGAATTTGTGGACTTTAAAGGTAAGGAACCTTGAGTATTCACTTTTCGACTTCGTATGTCATAATGGGTAGGACACACTCATGGTGACTTTCGTCTTTAGATATTATTAGAAATTTCGCATAAATGCTGCCCAGCGTAATAAGGATACAATGAAGGATTCTTAAACAAGAAATAATCAATTTCAATGCGCAAGTAAATATGCTTCTTCTGGGATTGCTCGTGACTCCCACACCATAAACACGCTTGTACCATATTCAAATTCAAATTCAATATCCTTTATTCAATTGTGATTTTACAATCACCTTGAACGTCAGAGAAGCTACGCCATTGGTTCACAAGTCTACGGCGGAAGACTTTGTACTGGAAAGAACCAGCAAGAAAACCAGCAAGTGCTATTTTTTTCTCCCTGTATTGTTACACAGTCGTCAATTGGAAGCAGAACTGAAAGTAAAAAAATGAGCTCAACTTCTATAACAAGATTAGATGTGTCAGTGTACGTTATACATTTAAAGCTATAAATTAATTCTACAATTAAAACCAAGCATTGACATCATTCAGTTAATCATTGACTTTATAATATCCTTTACTCATTAGAGTATTTTTACATGCGCTTTAAAGTTATGAAAAGGTAAGTCAGTCACACTCTGTGGAACTTTGTTGTAAAAAGATATACATTTCCCCATAAAGGAGTCTCTAGTTTTTTGGAGCCTGTACGTTGGAACGGCAAGTTTATTTTTATTTCTTGTATTTTAATTATAAAATTTAAAATTGGTATCAAATGTGTTATAATTTTTATAAACATAAATCAAATTTTCATAAATATACTGTCCTGCTAAAGTTATATATTAATAATTTCTTTGAATAAATCACGTAGAGAATCCCTTGTTCATAAATTATAAATAACTTGGCTGTTTTTTGAAGTACAAAAATACTTTTTATACTGGCGGCTGATCCCCACAGTAGTAGCCCATATGACATGACACTGTGAAAATAACTAAAGTCAATCAGTCTTGCCGATTCAAGATCAGTAAGTTGTCTCATTTTTTTACTGCATATGCCGCAGAACTGCGTCTGTTTGCTAAGGACGCAATATGTGGATCCCATTGCAAATTCGAATCTAATGTTAAACCCAAAAATTTTGTAAAATCGACGAATTCAACAGTATGATTATTCATTTCCATAATATTATCCACTTTCCTAACATTTGGCAATGTGAACTTAATACGTTTAGTTTTACTCGAGTTTGATGATAAATTATTCACAGTGCAATACTTTAGAGAGAGTACTATTTACAACGTCAGTATTTCCGTTTCCTCGATCAACGTTAAATATTAAGGAAGTGTCATCTGAAAATAGTTATGTATCGCACAGATTATTCGTAAAGTGTGGGAGGTCACTAATATAAATTAAGAAGAGCAGAGGTCCTAGTATTGATCCTTGAGGCACGCCCATAATGATAGGTGTACCAGAATACTAGGTTCTGTTAATTACAACTTTTTGGACCCCTTCAGACACACCATAATGCTTGAGCTTATTTAGAAGAGTCTGATGATCAACGCAGTCAAAAGCCTTTGACAGGTCACAAAATGTACCGATCACATCCTGTTTACACTCCCAGGCGGCAAAATTGTGTTTGAGAAGTGCAACTCCAGCCTCTGTAGTGCAACGACCCTTAGTAAAGCCAAATAGGTTCATAATGTAGGATTTTATTAATTGTGAAATGATCTGATAGCTGATTAGAAATAATATTTCTACCAGCACTTGGCAAAATATTTGAAAAACATATTATGTTTCTCAAATATTTTGCTAAGTGCTGGTAGAATCGAAATCGGTCTTTAATTTGCAGGATCATTTTTATTTCAAGATAAATAAAGGTATTAACTTGATATATTTCATGACATCGGGAAAGATACCTTAATCAATATATTTATTGAAAATGAACGCTAGTTGTAAAGCAAGTGCTTTTATTTCAGATTTGATTAAGTGGTTCGAAATACCCCAAAGATCTTCAGTTTTGGTACTAATCATACGAAATGTTTTGAGAATAGTGTCGGCGTCAATGTGACCAAAATTGAAGCATATGCTGCACTTCTCTACACTTTATTCTAAGAGGGTTACAGCCGCATTGGGGTACGAGTTAATACTACTTGTAGTTTCTATAGGTACCTATGTGGTAGAAGAAATCTTCAAACGCATTGGCAACGGCATTATCCGATTTTATTGCTTTATTATTAACTTCTAATGAGAATGAATTTACACAGCTTTTGGGTTTCCCTGTTTCCTGGTTAATAATATTCCAGGTGGTCTTTACTTTGTTTTTAGATAAGCTAATTTTATTAGTTATGTACATCGCTTTTACAGACAAGCACACTTTCTTAAATGTTTTAGAATAATTTCTTACATAATCTATGAAAGCGGGATCACTGGACTTTAATTACTCTTTCTTTAAATATATTGTTACTTTCTTTAACTACATTAAATAAATTATTATAAAAATTATTCGCGTTACACCACTCGGTTGATGAATCTGCAATTTAATTAACAACGTTTCTTTTAAATTTTTCTATAACACCTTTTGTTATGGGTCTACAAGTAATCTTATGTTCAGAACAAACATGATGGTGTTCAAACGAAGCTAATTGCCCACTATGGTCAGAGTTTATACAATTAATAATTAATTTATCTTGTACATCACAGTTACAAAAAATGTTGTCTAAACAAGTAGCGAATGTAGCTGTATTTCGGGTTGGCTCTTGAAAAACACAATTCAGATTAAATGATTTAAATAAGTTAATAAATACTACTACACAATTGTGATTCCACTAAAATATGTATATTTCTTAGTGCGTCTTCCATAGCAGACTCAAACTCTGAATAGTTTCCAAAAGGGGGCCTGTATACACATATTACAATGAAATTATCAAGTTCCACGCATGATAACTCAATTATTCGTTCGACTGAAAGAGAAACTAGTACTAATAATCAATAGAAACAGGGCCTGTAATCAAAAGAATTCATCAAATACAAAAGAATCCTTACTTTTGAGGTATCACATTGTCAACTGAAAGGTTAAAATCATTCTGTTAGCAGATTTTTCTCCTATGTAAAAACAGAATTAACGTTGGTACAGACTCGAATATTGAAAAAAGCACCCGGCATCTGTAATTAATTAAAACTAAAAGTTTCCTAACAACACGAGCGTGAGTCGCCGCCGGCCGCCATGTTCCTTTAATAAACATAATGAAAATTAATTAGTCGTGAATTGTAAAACGCCTTACATTTTTGAATTCAAAAGCTCTCTCTCTCAAAATCGTTTCTGTTTGTTTCCGGATAAAAGATTGTGTTAATTAATTCTGCTTTTAATTTAAAAAGCGTTTTGTCGCTTAGTTTATGTTCAAATTTTTTATTTCATGTTTATTCCTTTTTTCTTGGAATACGAATATAGACCATGTAGAATTACTATATTCGTTCGTTCTATACGAATATAGTACAGGTACAATATAGTCTTGATTCAATGAAGTTTGTTTTTACTAGTCGCTCTTATAATATTATAGTTGAACACAAAACTAAAGCAACTATGATTATTAGGTATATAACGATCTACTATATTGCTTAGTACATTTAAGGAAATATGTTTCCACATATTTCCTTAAATGTACTTTCAAAAAATAATTGAGGCTTTCACTCAATGTAACATTATAACCTTCTAACCATGGCCTTTAAAAATATGAAACATTTTTACGCAACTACGGCAAAACAAATATTCATCTGCTTCTTCATGATTTATTAACTACTAATCATTTTTGGGCAAATGAGGTATCGTTGGAAGTGCCTTGCTCATCAACTGATTATAACAGGCAATGTGACGTGTAATCAAATTATATGTATACGGCTTGAGAGTACATAATAATAAGCCGCTTAATTTTTTTTAACTGATCGAAGGAAACACAGTAAACGAATTAACATATAAAATAACAAAATGAAATCATGTGAAATTTGTTCCCCGGGAGATAAAATCTTGCCGTAGACGTAAGTCATGTCACACCACCTACACTGACAAAATAACACTTCCTATGTTGTAAGCTATTATAAGTTTTAAAGGACAATAGAAGTTATAAAGGACAATAGATTAAAAAAAAAACTATAATTAAAAACTAGGATGTGGATTTTTTATGACAACAAGCCTTCCGACTAATCCTTCACTCAAGCACTCTGATCCTTCCAGGTAACACTTAATATAACTGGATATAAACTTACCCATTCGACATGACATCTTTAGTTAGAGAATTTCCTCTCGAATGTAATGCTTCTCTTCACGGATAGATAATTTACGGAAGCTACCGTTTTATTGCCTGTTCGTTTGGTCCGTGAAATAACTGGTGGTTAAGGGGAATATTGTGATTGCATAGGTAGAATTTTAAGGTTTTCTTGCAATAGAAAAATTGAAGAGGATATTCCTGAAAAATATATTTCACCTCGACCAGGCTTCGAACCTGCTTCTTTAACATAGCGTATTGACGTCACGACTTTATGCCACTAAGAACTTCCTCGATGCTCTAGGACTATTTTCTTGTATTGAACATTTTTCAATTTAGTTAATTTTTAAATATTACATGCAAAGTCACAAATAAAGAATAAAATTATTTAATTTTTAGTACGTTATGTAATGTGCGTGTGGTGTGAGAGCTCTTTTTTTAAAAGTTATAATATTTTTACGAAATCAAGGAAGAATTTAGGAAATAATTTTGAAAACATCATGGTGAAGATAAAAAAATTGTGAAATCAATAGGGAGAAAGTTCTGGTCAATTAACTGGAACACTCACTCTGCCAACCAGAGAAAATACTGTAACTCCGGTCTCAAAATATATTAGATATAAATGTTCAACATTTTTATGTGGAATAATTGTGTTGAATTTGTGAAACCTATTCGCAAATATTCAAAAGATTTTAAGGGTTTATTAGGATTTGGTAAAGGTTTATTTGGAACACTCAATTCTCTTATGGTGCAGACGGAGTGTTCCAAAACTTATCAACTTTAGCTAAATAAATAGTTACTATTCTTACTCTGTTTTACGAGTTATAACACAGAGTCAATTTGTGATTCAAAAATTTTGACGTAAGAGACTACATTAGAAATATACTTTATTTTCAACATCCCGTTCGAGAGCTCCATATTTTAGAGTTTATTTACATAACCCGAACTGATATACAAACGGAGGCCACATCAGAAATTGTGAAAATGTTATCACTAAAGTTTTGACACATTTTCTATTTCTGAGACTGTTTAATTTTAACATTAATCAACTTAATACATTTCTAAGCAAGAAATGTGTAGGGTGACAATATTTTGTGGGACACATTGTTGTCTACCCTCATTACGCACTAACTATTTACTGTTTACTCATAGCTTGATTCCTGTCAAACGCAATTTTATGCTAGTGCATTTGTTTGAGCATTGCAATTATTTATTTAGTTTCGACAATATTTACACATAAACACAATGTGTCGTAAATGAATATAGTAAAAATATGTCGGAATTTGTTGACACACTTATAAAACCTTGTTTACTGTAACATTTTCGAAGCAAAGTGATAACACCGGTTACTAGACGCTGCAAACAAAACGCACACAGTCATTAGGTATAGAAATAGTTACGACACTGTTACGGTTTATAACTAATCTGTGACTTTTATAAAATTTTGCTACCGAAAATGGTTGTATGGGTAAAGAATGTAAAATCCTCCAAGTTCACTAAACTCAGTGGAGCACTATGCCAAGAGACTCATCGGCAATGACACACTCGTTGAGGATAATCTCCAGAGCCTCGACCACCGAAGACGCGTTGCTGCTTGCCTCTCGGTTTTTTTATCGGTTACATTTCGGTGAGTGTGCGAAAGTTTTACGTAGATAATTTGATCCCCCTGCCCCTTTCCGCCACCGGTCGACCAGGCGCGGCGAGGGTTTTCACACTAATGTTGTTGATATTTCTCATATTCGCATGAAGCAATGAAGCAATTTCGCTTTCATTATACGAACAGCTAAGGAGTGAAACTCTGCCGAGGACTGTTTTCCCAGATCAGTATAATCTGGACATCTTTAAGGTTAAAGTGATAAAGCATATTTTAGGCCAGCACTACCTTAGGCATAAATAACATAAAAAATAAAATGTTTATAAGTACAAACAATATTATTTTATTGTATGTATGCATGGACACCCTAAACAAATTTCTCGCATAGAAATGTAATAAAGTTGATTATTGTTAAAATTAAACAATCTCAGATATAGAAAACGTTTCAAAACTTCAGTGAAACCATTTTCACAATTTCTGATGTGGCCTCCGTTTGTATTTAAGTTCGGGTTGTGTAAATAAAATCTAAAATACGAAGCTCTCGCACGGGGTGTTGTAAAGAAAGTTATATTTTTAATTTAAGCTCAAACTATTACGTTTTACGTCAAGATTTTTGATTCACAAAATAACTCTGTGTTATACTCGTAAAACATAGTAAGAAAATTAACTATTTCTTTAGCTGAAGTTGGTAAGGTTTGGAACACTCTGTCTGCACCATAAGAGAATTGCGTGTTCCAAATAAACCTTTACCAAATCCTAATAAACCGTTTAAATCTTTTGAATATTTGTGAATAGGTTTGACAAATTCAACACAATTATTCCACATAAAAATGTGGAACATTTATATCTAATATATTTTGAGACCGCAGTTACAGTATTTTCTCTGGTTGGCAGAGTGAGTGTTCCAGTTAATTGACCAGAACTTTCTCCCTATTGATTTCACATTTTTTTTATCTTCACCATGATGTTTTCACAATTATTTCCTAAATTCTTCCTTGATTTCGTAAAAATATTATAACTTTTAAAAAAAGAGCTCTCACACCACACGCACATCGTTATGTAGGTTACTATGTCCAGAATAATCAACAAAATAGGTCATCTTTGTTCACCTATAGGCCCTAGCTGGACCGGAAAATTGCGGATACCCAGACCTTCAATCGCCCTCACAATGGACAAGATAGATATCAAGGTTGGTTTAGTGGATATGCCCCGCATCCAGCAGGGGAAGTCCTACACATCCCTGCGACGTTGGGTTCAGCTCTAGGACATTAGAAGCTGCGCTCATGACTCTCACAGAGAGGAAATCCGAACACGGACTAAGCCGAGCTGACTCACATTGCGCGCTATGCGCATGCTTGCAACCACTCTAAAACGCCCGGGCATGTGTTCCTGAGGAGTTTAGTGGGTGGTCGCAGTCCTTTGTCGTGGAGTTCCACACACCCTTGCACCTACTCAAGGGCTTGAAGGTGCGTAAAAGCATTACTCTCGTAAAAAACCGGCCAAGCGCGAGTCGGACTCGCCCGTGAAGGGTTCCGTAGGATTTATGACGTAAAAACTACTTACTAGATCTCGTTCAAACCAATTTTCGGTGGAAGTTTGCATGGTAATGTACATCATATATTTTTTTTAGTTTTATCATTCTCTTATTTTAGAAGCTACAGGGGGGGGGGGGGGGGCACACATTTTACCACTTTGGACGTGTCTCTCGCGCAAACTATTCAGTTTAGAAAAAAATGATATTAGAAGCCTCAATATGATTTTTGAAGACTTATCCATAGATATGCTTTTTTCTATTTTTGTGTAAAAATCTTAATGCGGTTCACAGAATACATCTACTTACCAAGTTTCAACAGTGTAGTTCTTATAGTTTCGGAGAAAAGTGGCTGTGACATACGGACGGACAGACAGACAGACATGACGAATCTATAAGGGTTTCTTTTTTTGCCATTTGGCTACGGAACCCTAAAAAGGGGAAAAGTCTCACACATGCCTGCCGACTAACCATGTATAGAGGCGGTATCAGCATTCCACCTTGCCAAAAAAATTCATTTCTAGAGTAAACAAAGAACCCCGAATATGTCGAAAATAGTTGTATTGTTTAATTTTTTCTTGCTTGTTAAATTAACAAAGAGAGTCAGGAGACTATTACATGATGATTTATTACACAGCACACGACTTCACAATTACATTAGATCTTCTATTACGAAAACAACCAACTAGGTTGATGGCTATACAAGTAGAGTTTTTTTAACATACAATGACATTTTAAGCGCATGTGCCGCTGATTGTCACCAATTCGAACCTAGAATGACCATAAATTATACAAAAGAGGTCAGTCTACTAGCCTTCCTTCAACAATAATTATGAATCAAATTTCAAATCCTTTCCTATCAAATGAAGATATTTTTAAAATATCAGACAATTTTTTTTAGAAGCATGGCCTAGGTTCTATATTTTTTTTATATCTAACATCACCCCCTACTTCATTTTAATGTATTTTAATCAATTCTAAATAATATAACGTATTAAAAATGAGCACAGCCCCTTAATCAAAGTTGGTATCAGAATGCTTTGCTCGCTTACAGGAGTTCCTAGGGTGACGTTATCTACAACCGCAAGTTCACAGGTACCAGGTAGGTATTTAATAATATTAGCGCAGGGCCCTTTGCCAGATTTTTAGAAAATATTTATACGGCAAATAAGCAAATACCCACTTGATGTGAACTTCGCTTAAGCTTATATGTTTTAATGTGTCAGTCGCATAAAATATGAATCGATATTACGAGTAGCTATGTACTGCCGTATTATATAAACAACGATATTTTGTGATCTTGTTCTGACTAAATGCACTGCAACTCAATCAGGATGCTGCGAGTACGCTTACACCACTCGGTCACCAAAACATAAAGTCTTCTGGTTGCAAGCACTCATTGGCTACGGCAACCATTTCACATCAGAAAGATCGTATCCGTATATAAGATAAACCCATTTTGTTGTATATTGCTGTAAAAACCATAAATTTTATAAAATATCATTAAAATATTCCAGCATTTTTTAACACCTTCCCCTAAAACGGCCCTGAGCTGACCAATATCTTTCGAATTCGACAATGACCCTGATTGCGGCCCGCAGCCGAAGTTAGATGTTTCCCCAAACTCAGCTAACTCTAGCAACTTCGTGTATAAAGTACGTTTAGTAAATAACTTGATAATGTAACACGTGAACCGAGTTGCGCAGTTGACAAAAGTTAAGTTGCGGCTTTGGGAGTTGTTTCCATGGTAATTGTACTAAATACTATTAATGTCTCTCACGTGCTGCGGGAGATAATGGAAATGCAGAGTTGAGAGGTATAAAGAAAGTATAAAAGTTACGTGCTTCAAAAGTAAAATGGAGCCTAGGTTTTTTTTTCCTTTTTATTAATAAAATATTTATTAGCCGAAGTGTGCGTCTAGTTTTTATTGCCACAATGCAGAAGGATATCCTAGCTACACAGTTATTAAATTATGATTTTAAGTTAGACCCTTTTCTGTAAAAGGAAGTTGCTGGATAAATTTAACGTATGGTAGCTTTAATAGTTTACTATTTAATGTATGGTAACTTCAATAGTATACTCTAGGCGATGATGAACTGTCCGTCAGTTAGTCGGGATTTAACCTTTTCCGTTTTCTAGTAGTTGAGATCATTCCATATTGATCAGGGGGCCTGGAGCTGGTTTCCCTATGGGGGGTGGAAGTTTTTTACTTAGTTTGGTTGCTGGTAAAGATGTCCGCCTGGCTTACTATCACCGTATTACCTTAGTTTGTCGCCATAGTAACAATATTAATAATATTGTTTGTTGTGTTCCGACACTAAGAAGTAAGATAGTTCCTTCGGTCTTATTTCACTTATCATCGGGTGAGATAAAGGTCAAGGGCTTCCCTGTTGTATGTAAAAAAATATAAGTTAGAACCTCATCACGCCTATCATACCTGAAAGGTACGCCACAAATGTGTATATATCCACACTACGCCAATTATTTTAATTCTAATAAAACTTAGAAAAATTTTACCCGACCCTGAGATCAAACCCAGAACCTATCCTACCCAGAGCCAAACGCAAGCAACAGAACAAAAGCGTTTTTAAAAGCAATCTGTAAATCCAGCTAAAACACAGGTTATTCTCATTGGTAGTTCAAGGAATACAGCCAAGGTAGATTGTACTAAAGTCCCACATATTTCAGGTATTGCTATACCCATAAGTAATAGCGTAAAAATTTAGGTATATTAGTTGATACAAACTAAACCTGGGCATCACAAATACAAGAAGTGAGCCGCAAAATATTTGCGTCGACTGGATCATTAAGACGACTACGAAGTTTCCTTCCAACTACAACCAAAATCGCGCTGCCCGCAAACTCGATGAGATGTATAACTTTGCAGCTAACAATAAAATCCAATAGTCGTTTATAACACCGGCGGCTCCTTTTATGGGTGGTTGCTGGGAGAGGTTGGTTCGCAGCATAAAAACCGCCCTCTCGGTAACATTGAAGGAAAGGGCACCACGTGAGGAGATTTTGAGGACGCTCCTGGCCGAGGCGGAGGCCATTGTTAACAGCAGGCCACTAACACATGTGCCAGTTGGGCCGGACGACGATGAGGCTTTGACGCCTTTCCACTTTCTTATCGGTGGACCATCTGGTGACCATCAACTTCAGCCTCTTTCCGACGTCGATCTCTGTCGCCGAGCTGACTATAAGAAGGGCCTGCGGCTTGCGGATCATTTTTGGCAGCGGTGGACCAAGGAAATTTTGCCTACCTTAGCACCCAGAAGAGCCGGGTCTAATAAAGATTTTGCACTTGGCGATATAGTGCAGATCGTGGATGGTTCCTTACCTCGTGCTTCCTGGCCTAGGGGAAAAATTATTAGGATCTACACGGGCACCCCCCGGATGCTTCTCCAGAGGAAGTGGCTGTCGCTATCCCTCCCGTGTCAAACGTGGAATTTGACACAGTGAGGGAACGGCTCCGGCGCAAAAAGAAGGCGCCGGGACCAGACGGTGTCCCAAGCAGGGTTCTGGCCCTCGCCCTGAGACACCTCGAGGAGCGGTTCCGAGCGGTGCTTGACCTATGCATCGCCTCGGGCCGCTTCCCCAGTCGGTGGAAAGCGGGCAGGCTCTGCCTGTTAAGGAAGGAGAACCGCCCCGCAGATTCCCCGACTGGGTATCGGCCGGTGGTACTGCTCGACGAGGCCGGGAAGTTTTTCGAGAAGATTCTCGCTTCCCGCATCGTCGAGCACCTAGAGGACCGGGGGCCGGATTTAGCAAATAACCAGTTCGGCTTCCGCACCGGCCGGTCCACGATGGATGCAGTGGCCCTCCTCAAGGGGTGGACTGAGGGGGCCACAGCTCGTGGGGAGACTGTTGTTGCGGTGTCTCTTGACATCCGCAATGCTTTCAACAGCCTGCCCCACGAGTGCATAAAGGAGGCACTCCGCTTCCACCGGGTGCCTCCGTACCTCCGCGCCCTCGTGGAGGACTATCTGCAAGGCAGGTCCATCCTCTACGAGGGACCGGATGGGTGCGTCCATACGTGGGCAATGGCGGCAGGTGTGCCCCAGGGTTCCGTACTAGGTCCTCTACTATGGAACCTGGGGTACAACTGGGTCCTGCGAAGCGACCTCCTTCCACGAATGGAGGTCGTCTGCTTGTCGCGGCGAGCGCAAAAACGGGGGAGGAGGCGGCCCACCTTGCGTCGGTCGGCGCTTCACTTGTCGTTCGACGCATCCGCCTCCTGGGCCTGGACGTCGCCCTCGATAAAACGAGGGCTATGATGTTCCACGCCTCTCGTCGCAGGATCCCACCGGGGCTTCGAGTCCGAGTGGAGGGGGTCCGCATACCAGTCGAGGCACAACTTAAGTACCTCGGCCTGGTTTTGGATCCCCGATGGAGCTTTGAGGAGCACTTCAAACTCCTCACTCCACGGCTATGTGCCGCCGCAGCCGCAATCGGACGTGTCCTCCCTAATGTAGGAGGGCCAGGATCGGCGTGCCGTCGACTGTATCACGGGGTGATACGGTCGATGGCACTCTACGGAGCCCCGGTATGGGCGGAGTGCCTCTCCCCCCGAACGGTGGCCCTCTTGCGACGTCCGCAGAGGGTCATAGCAACACGGGCCGTGCGAGCTTATCGCACGGTCAGCTACGGCGCGGCCTGCGTTCTTGCGGGCCAAACGCCGTGGGATGTCGATGCACGCATACATGCAGAGGTGTATCGACATCGGGTTGCCGTAAGAGAACGGGGGGGGACGATCCGCTCCCGAGGAAGTGGAGCGGGTTCGTACCCAAGCGCAGAGGGAGGCTCTGCGTCAATGGGGTGAGGCACTCGCCTTCCCAGCTGCCGGCCACCAGACGATCGAAGCGATACGTCCGGTGTTGGAGGAGTGGGTAGGGCGCCGGCAGGGCAGTCTCTCGTTCCGCATAGTGCAGGTATTGACCGGACATGATTGTTTCGGTCACTACCTGCATCGGGTCGCGCGTCGGGAGGAAAGGCCGCAGTGCCATCACTGCGACGCTCCCGACGATACTGCCGAGCACACGTTGTTGGTGTGCCCGGCCTGGCGACGCCAGCGCAGCGAACTTCACGCTGCGCTGGGAGGCGGAGACCTCTCGCTGCCGAGCATGGTCGTGGCCATGCTCCGCGGCGAGGCGGAATGGGGGGCTGTCGCCTCCTTCTGCGAGGACGTCATCTCGCAGAAGGAGGCCGCGGAGAGGGAGCGGGAGAATGATCCTCAAGCCACTCCCATCCGCCGCAGACGGACAGGCAGGCGAAGGCGGGCATTCGCGCAAGCAATGCCCGTCTAATGACCCTGCCGTTGAGGCCTGCGTGCACGGTGGGCCCCGTGTACGCCGCCGTAAGGCCCTCCGTCTGGGGATTGCTCTGGTGTTCTCGGGCAATCCCCCTTTGGCGATAGCTCGACCAGCCAGGTCGGGCTAGCCCGGGCGCGTTGGTAGTGGTAGTCGCAGTGTGGACCTTGCCACGCGCGTCCATAAGGGCAGGAAGAACACCGGGGGGTTTAGTGGGTAGGCCTGGCACTCTGCCAGGAGAGCCCCACACACGCTCGCCGTCTAGCCAACGGCGAGTATGGTGCGGTCACGCATTCCCCTCGAAAAAAAAAAAAAAAGGATCTACACGGGCAGAGATGGAAGGGTACGGACCGTCGATGTTCAGACCAAAGCTGGGACTTTGAAACGGGCTACTCGGGTGTTAGTACCGTTGGTTAGTGTTTGTCTATATACCAATTAGTGCTCACACTGGGGGGGAGTGTTGGCGACAGCCACTTGCCACCGGTTTTTATATATTATGCCTTTACTTTGATACTGTTATTTATGGTTTATTTTTGAATTTTGTATTTTATAGAATTCTTATGTTTTTATATATGTCAGATGATTAAATGTCATGATACGAAAGTGTGTGTCCTTATTACCCAATGTTAAAGAAATTCACATCACTGCAAATATAAAGTATAAAAATGTGGACCTTGTGGATACCGTAGTATTTCTTGATATTACTTTAGATTTTAAGCTTCAGTGGGGCCCACATATTGATAAATTAGAAAATACTTTGTATTGCAGCCTACGCTGTATGGATAAATACGTAAGCTGACTGATGTTGATTTGATACAGCAAGACAATGCCGTCGCCGTTAACTAATCAATGAAAACAAGAAGTAAAAATATATTATACATATACAAGTTTATATTTTTACTTCTTTACTCGGTACTTTTTTTCACTCGGCATCAACATAAACAGCGAGTACATGACTCACCTTCCTTTTGCTGATGATATTGTAGTCATGGCTGAGACCGTGGAGGATCTTGGCACAATGCTTGAAGACCTCTGTAGAGTTTCCAAACAAGTAGGTTTAAAATGAACATGGACAATACTAAAATAATGTCGAATTCTCGTGTAGTACCCACTCCTGTTAATGTTGGAGGCTCTACGCTGGAAGTTGTTGACGAATATGTTGACCTGGGGCAAATAGTTCAGCTCGGTAAGTCCAACTTCCAGAAAGAGGTAAATCGACGAATCCAACTCGGCTGGGCAGCGTTCGGGAAGCTACGCAGCATATTCTCGGCCCATCTGCCGCAGTGTCTCAAGACGAAAGTCTTCAATTCGTGCGTGTTGCCAGTCATGATGACGTACGGAACTGAGACGTGGCCGCTTGCAATGGGTCTCATAAGAAGGCTGAAAGTCACTCAAAGGGTAATGGAGAGGGCTATGCTTGGGGTTTCTCTACGTGATCACATCATAAATGATGAGATCCGTAGAATAACTAGAGTTACCGACATAGCCTAAAAAATTGCAAACCTTAAGTGGCAGTGGGCAGGACACATCGCTCGAAGGACTGACGGCCGTTGGGGCGGAAAGGTCCTCGAGTGGCGGCCGCGTACCGGGAGACGCAGTGTCGGTAGGCCTCCCACAAGGTGGAACGACGATCTGGTGAAGATCGCGGGAAGCCGGGACCGATCGGAATGGAAATCCTTGGGCGAGGCTTATGTCTAACAGTGAGCGTCTCTTGGCTGAAATGATGATGATAATACGAGTATGAAGAAGTGTAAGTATATTGTTTTCACAGCTACTATACAGCACTACTTATGGTACGAGCTCTATAATGTGATTCATTTAAAAAAATCAATATAAGAACTGTTTATGTGCTTCTACATATAATGTACATAAACAAACTTACATAATAGCTTGTGAAACTACTTGGGATGAAGCGGTGTGCTGAAAATGATGAAACTCGTTTGCACTTCCATCGTATACCTACATACACATCATGACATTTTAACTTTAGATCATCAAAAATTGGGTTTCGAATGATCTAAAAGTTGAAACGTCATTCATTATTCAATTTAACCCAAATTGAATAATGATGTGCACAAGTCTCTCTTTAGATGAGGATAAATCGACCAACTGTATTAGGCCTGCTACATTGCGTAGTGCTCGTTGAAATATATTATTATCTCAACGAACACTGCGCAATATGTATAAGCTAAAGCTGATATCGTTAGCGAGCAATTATCGACTTTCCAACTGAAATACCCCGGGACTTTTGTGAAAAAAGTCAATAAAGCTCCATCCGATTAACGCCGATCGTTATAGCCCGTACTATTAAAACTTCACTCATCACGCGAATCTAATTTGATTACCGAGCATTTACAATGGAAATGCTAATGGTCTCATTTTGGAAGTCCACAAGGTTTTGGATTTTTAACCTTTCAACGCAGTCAAGGTTTTTAACAAGCATACTAGGGTCTCTGTTTTGATTTTTTTATTGGAACGTGGTCACGTGGAAAACAAGTGTAATCTAACCAATTTTGAACCCTTGAAATAGCTCTTGCTAGTTTTATTTCTGATTCTTTCCAGTACAAGGTCTCATGCCGTAGACTTGCGAACCATTGGCTTACCATGCAAAATTGATTATGTAATAATCCAATCTGTATAAACGATATTGAATTAGAATTGGAATTTGAGCAGTTACCCCCACTAGTCAAAGGCTCTACACCTCTCTGGCAAAATCCACTATTTAACAATAGCGCAGCCTTTTCTATTTGTGTTTCCGTCATTTGTTACTTAATTGTAAGTTCTCTGTGCAATAAACTACTAACTGACTTTTGATGTGTCTTCGTGCCGAGTTAATTGAATAAAACTAAAATATTCTCACCTAAAATTCGTCACATTTCTACCACTAATTTCAACGTAATGGAACTGGCTATGGCATTATACTTTTAGAAGTGTTAATTCCAATTTGTCTGAAATCCTCCGTTGCTTTCAGTGTGCACGTCCGCCCGCTCCTCGCAAATTAACTTTGTGAATGCAAACGAAATCTAGATATCCTGTTTACGCTTCGTTGTACGCGATGGCATGTCGTTCCTCTGTAAAGATTCTCCTGACAAGAATTTCAACTAATTTTCTAGATCGACTTTCAGAAACTTTGATTCGTTATTTTACTGTTGGCTCAAATGCTTCATTCGAGTACTCCGTCGTTGTATGTACGGTCAGTCAGGAAAGCTTATAACTGGTACTGGAATACTAGATTTTGTAGACATACTAGATTTTTGAAAATTGTATTTTGTTCACTTTATTTTGTGTTTAAGCTGATGGCGTGGAAGGTGAGAGATGTATCAACATCCAGGTTGTGATCAAAATTATATTATGTTATATTCTGTGATTCTACCCAAGTCACGTTGTACTTTATAAGCATACCCCTGACAGTCGTTTAACCAAACTCACCCTCTTTATTTAACAAAAAATATTTTTTTACGTGATGGCCTTGCGCGACGGTTGCTACAATTTCAACTATAATTCTATTTCAATATATGTTTAGGTGCCTGTATCTGGTGATGAGGGAAATGGCTATTGATAGTTGTGATACTAGAACAGAAAATCATATATACCTATTAGGATTTGTTCTGTTTATGATTTTTGAAATTACAGTGACAAAACTACATATAACAAAATTACCAGAGGAAGACTCTGTACCAAATTCGTCTGCACGAGT
The DNA here is from genome assembly GCA_963935595.1 of Schoenobius gigantellus. NCBI lineage: Eukaryota > Metazoa > Arthropoda > Insecta > Lepidoptera > Crambidae > Schoenobius > Schoenobius gigantellus. Next base: position 21,005,041 of record OZ012543.1, read on the forward strand.
ACCTCTATCTTACCCATTTCTGCCGCCAAGCAGCGGTGTTTGCGTGCTCCAGTTTGAATGGTAAGAAAGCGGATGAAATTGCTCGGTGCTGTGACTTGAAATTTTATGTCACAAGCTAGTAACGTACATTTGATTAGCGTCATTGTAGGGGTTGTAGGTTTGCAAGTCTTGTAGTTACTTACCATCAGGTGAGTAGCCTACTTCATCGCCAACTTTGTTTTATAAAATAATAGGTTCTCCAAGTAAGAGGAATTCGAATGTCTGTATTTTTTAATTTGTTTCATAAAAATATGTCGTAATTTAAAGCCACCCGTTATCGAACGGAAACAAGACCTCGGCTACATCAGCTTAGGCACGAGCCTCGGACCAAATGGATCGTGATAAAAAAGCAATTAATACGCACTGGCCGCGTAATTCATAGTGATCGAGGGATTCATCTCTCTCACATAAACGATTGTATTTTTTTGTGTAGCATGTAGTTAAGCTTGTGTTTGTTATTTACGTGTGTTGATAAAACGAATGTGAACATTTTGGTTTTTTTTTCAGTTGTTAATAGTCTGACTAAATATTTATAGTCGGAGTGAAATCTGTGCATTACAATTGAATGAATTAGTAGGTAAACTCTAGCTCGTTTATTTGAGTTTGTCTCTATCTATGCCATGTGAAAGTCCATAGTTGCATCCATAGTGATAACAGACATTTGTTGGTTCGTGGACAGTACTCGTCTTCTGCTGAGAAGCTAGAGACATACCTATCACCCTAATCTACAGCACAGTATGATGGATGCATAAATATTCCACCTTGGAAAAAAAGTAAAAAGCTTTGCAAATGTTTCCATCAGTTTGGTGAATTGCGTTTTCCTTGACCCGGGATAACCCAAAAGGGACTTTAATGTTTGAAGGAGTTTAATGAGTTATTTCCTGCTTCTGCATGGAGCACCACTCACGCCTTACCGTCTCGCCGCATATGATATGGACATGGAATATATTCCTCCTCTTTGAAAAAGTGCCTTGGCACATCAAAGTGACTTGGAAGTGTCCTGTTTGTGTCGAGGCTACAAAGCGGAACCCTCGTATGTTTTAGTATCTTCTTCTGCGACGAGACTCCCACATAATTTATAAAGACTGTTGTGGCCATCATCATCATAATTTTATGTATATTCACCGAATATATCCATTCTACGCCACTAGTTCAAGATGAAATGAACCACTTTTATTATTATTTATCTGTGGCTTTCTGTGTGGTCGGTCTTCTGTAAGGGCCATTAATAATAGAGATAAGGTCTACTTAATATAGTTTTTCACTTATTTTCAGCAATAATTAAGGAATGTAGTCACAATTAGCGTAATTTTTATTTAGATAAAATTCTTTATCCAAAATTTGTGTATCATTCAACTCTTTTCTTTTCTTAACATTAAGATTTTTAAAATTTAATGAACAGTGTGTCGCCTTCATGTAATCGATAGAAGCTTTCCTTTCTCGCTAATTGCGTCCAAAATAATAGGGGTATCGATAAACATTCGATTCATTGGTCATTTGGATCCCCGAGAGCGAAGCACCGCTATTTACATGTCAATGCGGTCGTAACTGAACGTGAACTATCACGTAACCACGTGAATTTACCGTTTAATCCCGTTCCTAAACACGAGCTGTCAAACTGATTAAACGAGTCCGTTGTTGCGCAAGTATTAAGTATTCTGGGACTGTAGTCGCAACGGGAATCAAGTTGCCTACGCTGACGAGTTAGGAGACAGACGTTAATTCTGAACTAACAAATGGAACTTAAGACGTTTTAGTAATACTAGTTAGTTTTATAATTTTATATTTATATTCTGCCGAGTAGAGCCTGTGCAAATGTAACGGCTAAACTAGGCATCGTTAGTTTACCACAGAAACGTGATTCCTTAATTAAATCTCACAAAAAGCTATTGGCAAAGAAACGCAAAAGAAAATCAATTTTTGAATTCAGTTTAAATTGAGCTTCAATCGTGGGAAGAATGTAATCAATCAACAGTGTCAGCTCAATCTCCGCAAGATATTTTATCAAAATAATTGTTGTAGCCAACAGGAGTGGTTGAGCGATAGTCGAGGCACCCCTTGCGCAACTTTGCCAATTAATTTCCAAGCAAAAATACCGTGACTAGAGACAAAGATAAGGTAAAATCACAGAGTAAGTAAGGCGGAGTAGGTTACTTCAGCATTCGTCGCTTTAAGATGATAAGTACCAGCAGAACGCAGACAATCAACGTTATTTTTTAAACGATAGTAATTTAACGATATTTTTAATGAAATACACATTCTCCAATTACAAGCACTCCTTTATCAAGTAACTAGCAATGCGCGCGAACTATGTTTCGCCTTTAAAGTTCAAAGAAAAATCTGTAAATCTACTTTCTCGCGGGAACTTCTTACTTTTCCGGGATAATAAGTAGCCTATATGTTAATGTCGTAATCTGTCTACCTAAAAAAGTTAATTCAAATCCATTCAGTACCTAGTTGTTGCGTGAAAGACTAACAAATATCCAAACATCCATACTCACAAACTTTCGTGTTTATAATATTATCAGGTAATACATTTATACTCAATTAAGTTTTTTCTATAAATTTTCTTAAAATCAGGTTTTCATTTGTTTTTTACCATTAATCGATAGTTTATTTTAAAATTTAATTTTTTACTAAGTATTGATTAATAGCAAAAAAAAAACAAATGAAAATCTGATTTGTAGCAAAATTTAAGAAGAAATAAGTACCTCTACTTTTGAATATATCGCAGCTATGGTTTTTATTACATCGATAAACACTGTCCTTCCTTAAAATTATTCCACTGACTGTATATTTATACTGTATATTCCACTTTCTTCATAGGGCAACAAACCTCGCGATTCTTTCGGTGATAACAAGTTCATTGTTTGACTGTTGTTGGTCCCAGCGTCCTTCGTATGGGAGAATTTTATGACATTGTCATTACGTACCCTAATGAGATAAGTTGTCATCCGATTGCTGGATATCGCTATTTATGGGATATGAGGAAAACCGCCAAAATCGCAAACAAATCCGACCTCATTATACAAGGGTTTTCTTACTAATAATAATAGTAAGAAAGGCTTATTTTTGTTGTGTTCTGCGAGTACTATGTATTACCTTTTCGCTAACGTTATCTCATTATCTTAGATTCAATTTTTTCGTTTAGCAAAAACCTTAGAAATCTAAATTAATTTTAAAATAGTCAGTTTTATTTAAAAGGTTAATATTTCATAATCTTCTCCAGCTCTTGAGCTTTTGAAATAAATATTTAAGATGGCTGGTGATGTACCGCGCAAGGAACATAGTTATGGCAAGCCTGCTTAGGCAAATGCTACAACTCATAGAAAAGTCAATCGTTCCTTCGAAAAAACATTTGAGGTTGGCCTTACTTGGCCTTACTAGGGCACATAGGACTTAACTGTGTTAATACGTTTTGAACATATTAAGATATATATAATAGGTATGTATGAGTATAAATATATATAGGGGAAGGGGGCCCAAAGCAGCCTAAAGCGAGCACCCCCCTCCAAATTCACAATTATAAGCCCACCGCGGTTTTGCGTTTTGTTGGCGTTACCTCCCGTCCCGCCTCAGGCTGCGGCAGTACAGAGTGCTATCTCCGAGTGATAGTGAAAAGTGTACGCGACAAAAAACAAAAATATACATTTTCATTAAAAACAAAGAAGGTATGTACGTTATGTTTTGGTTTATAGTGAGTGTAGTACGTTATTATCAATGTATACCTAGTGAAATGTGTTAATTTTACAACGTTTTGAAGATATTTACTTGAAACATATAACCAGATATTTAAGGTTAGGTTTTACAAAACGTGAAGTGGCGCAAAAGGCAAAGCGGGCAGGGCAAAGCGAGCACGACCGCTTTGCCCCTACCCCCTATACTATACAGCAATATGAGACTTTAAATTATTCAGTATGTAATTATTTCCTATATAATATTGTTTTTATTATTTGACTTTTCAGATGGAAAATAAATATAAAAAAACACAACAAGGTTCTTGGAGTGAAACTGCAGTGGAAGAAGCTAGGTATATAGGAGGTTCTTATTTAATTTAAAATATAATTTAAAATAGGGCTGCAAAATATGGCATACGTACCACGTGCAACATTACAGTGGCATCTGAAATAGGTTCTCACAGGAGAAAATTATGAAGGTTTACCTCTGTGTTTAATACAGACAAAGAGCTAGTAGAACTATTAAATTATATATTTGAAATGCAGTGTGTTTTATTAGCCTTTTTTGATTAACAGATATAATAAAGAAAGTATGATGCCTATTATGCGTTTTAATAAAGATATTCCTATATATTGGTCATCTTTTTATTGATAAAACATTAAAATTATTGTATGTCCACTTTGCCCTACTTGTGCCCATTTTGCCCGTATACCTGTGCCCGCTTTAGGCCACCTCCTGGGCAAACTGAGCAAGTGTAGGGGTTTCGTATTTGGGTTCCTACTTTATTTTTATAAGACAAATGAATAACTTCGAAATGGAATATCAAACTACTATAAATTTGCCATCTGATCACGATAAAAGTATATTAAGTTTTGCATAAAGCTAGTGATTTTTTTCACTTTTGCCTTAGGGTGCCCGCTTTGGGCCCCTTTCCTCTATGATGTATAAGCGTGTGTGTATTATATATAAATAATTAGGATAGTTACACTTTAGGTGATGCGCAACTCACCCTAGATATAGAGTAGAGTAGTCGGACTTATTAAGTTTAAAAAAGATAAAAACGAAAATACAGCATTAAAAGATCACGGACCACGAGTCTGTGGTGATATAATTATATTAAAAAAAAGAACATATTAAGAAAAGCCTGATACTCGTTCTAATGGGTCAATGCTTATTTACATGGAGTCAACTGGAATCTGCGGACATAATCGCATAACCGAAACGCATCCTTTGTACTGAGGCACTAAAGAAAAGAATAGCAATATAATCATTACAGCATTAAAATGAATAAAATTTAATTGAAGATCTTCTGAGAACTCCATAATTTAATAACAAATGATTTATCGTTCGTAACATTATATCATGATAATATAATGTTTGTAACATCGTGTCATGTAATTATGATAAGGGTCACCTTGTAACGTGCGTAGTAACGTTTTGATATCATAATTTCAAGTCTCCCGACTGAAGTACGCGCAATTAGGGGCTTCGGTCGAAACCGCAGGTCTGTGCTATCTGCGCTTTCCAATTACCAACCTTTAATATAATTAAACTGTGTATACAACGATGTGACATTTAGTAAGGTGGCTTGTTTGGTTTAATTTCTATGGGTAAAATTTATACAACTATCTAATCTAATGAGTGCTATTTCTGTAAATAAACCATTACTTTTAATATTGAGTACAAAAATAGGATCTTGAATGATTTTTATCAGAAATTGAAATTTTATATTGGATAATTTGAAATTTTGTTATTATGTAGGTAATCATTCAAATACAAAATAACTTTAATACGTATTTTTATATACATACAAAAATGATCGAAAAAAAAATATGTAGCAACTTATGATGAGATACTATTTTAATAACTTGAGTGGTATGAATTTGAGTAATTGAGATTGAAGTAAAAGAGATTAGGAAAGATATGAGTCATACCAGAAGTGCTATTGATATGAATATAGATGTTCATTGGGGTAGGGAAGACATAAGTAGGAATGGATGGATTACGCGAAGGGCATGCATGCGAAGAATGACAGTACAAAGATATTAAAGATGCATGGAAGAGGAAAACGTTTGGTACCTACTGACTTTACTTAAGAGTATAAGAAAAGCATAATGATGAAGAGATCCTGGTGTTGACAGATAGTAATCCCCCCCTAGAATATAGATTTTACTTTATATTCGAAAAATATAAATCAATGAGACAAAACCAGATTTTACATAATTTAACATTTCTTGCACTAAAAACCTTCTGTCGTGCAACCTTTTAACTGTAAGAAGTACATATAGATATATTAGATTTTTTAATTTTGTTCAAATTTTGAAGACTTTGCTTAGTCATAGTGTCATAGCATCTCAGTACCCAGTGTTTATTTAGTATGAAGCGTTTTGTAAGCGAACTACAACACTTACGTTACAAACACAATATATTTGTATAACATAATATCTTTTGTTTTAACTTGAGACTTGACATAATTTGAAACTTATTATTCTAAAGAAGAATTGTTTTTTTTTAGTAAATGCAAGAAGGTCAAGTCCTCAGTCCCTCCATTACCATCCAGTACCATCTAATAATGGTACATTACTTAAGAGAATGTTAAATAAGTCGTAATTCGGCAGCAAGCCATCGACATCCGATATTTCTCTTTGTCCAAACAGTATTCGCAATATTAGCGATCCAATACCATGCCCAATTGAATCACTAATGAGCTTAAAGTGTACGGACCGGAGGTCGAAAGCTTTTGGACTTAAATAGCTATGTATTCAGAATGACACAATAACAAGAACTGTTTAAAAATTTCAAGCAAATGATGAATTTTAAAGAAGTCTTGTAAAAAAAAGTTTTTAAAAGAATAAGTATGTTAATATTAATTAAATATACAATAAAATCATTTTAAATGCAAATGATCATGTAGTAGTTAGTGCTAAGCAAGTTATTTTCGTATTTATTTAAAAAGTTTATTTATAACAATTATTAAGTGTCGAAAGTAAGCTCATCAATATTATTTTATAAAACATAGGTTATATTAGTGTATGCATGCAGTAAACGTGTCGAAACAGTCATGGCAAATTCAAATTCAAATTCAATAATCTTTTTTCAACATAGGCCTTTACACGCACTTATTGACGTCAAAACAAAGCAAAACAATCTAATTTAAAGAAATTATATTAACCTTGTATGTGCATACATCCTAAATATACTCAAATTTTCTGCAAATAAAAGTAGGAATGAAAAAAAAAAAGTTGATTCTTCACCTGTTCGGAAATTGGGCCTTCTCGAGAAGAACAGGCAAGAAACTCGAAAGGTCTAAATTTTTTATCTCCTCTTTGAAATCGCCATTTACAATTTTGGTTTGTTACAGAGTCGTCAATTGGAAGCTGACCTCAAAGCAAAAGTTTGAGCTCAACTTCCATTACAAGAATAGATGTTGTAATGGTTTTTCTCGCTGAATTGTTGAAATATAGGGAAATCTTAGTTGAAAGAAAAAAAACAAACTTATTCCTTTAGTCCGATACAAAATGAAAAGCTTTATTGTTGTAGGTACATAATTATAATTTACTTATGCATATGTTAACACAATTCCTCAATGCAAAGCACTTAACTTAATGTTTAATCAATACAAGCCAAGGGCAGGATGGTTCAGGTTTGTTTGATCAATCTCGGCAGGTAAAAATCAGGTACAAATTGGGTACAAAACTACAAAATGAGGGGCAATAAAGTACACGAACAAATAGTTATAGGTTTCTTTTTTTTTTAAATTAGTAGCCTTCCCCGGAGCGGTTGTTAGTGGATCATACCTTCTATGCTAAGTCTTGCAATCACGGGTCAGAGATATAATATTCCTGTTTTATATTAATATATTTAGCTCCACAGAATTCCTCCTTGATAATAGGTTAGTTCATCTGGCTCTAAAGTCAAGCAGCGGAGCCCTACGGCCTCCGGGAACTGCCCTGGAGATTCATAGCACAGTGTTAGGTTAAAAATATAATTAAATATGCCTATGATCTTGAGGTCAGTGGGTCTAACACTGAGTTCTGAAGGAATCCCAGTCAATACATCTGAATTTCAGGTAATAAACATTGCAAGTTAATTCCAAACATAATTTTCAATGAATTGTCAAAGTTTCTTATTGGTTAGTTAATAAAAAAGACATATGGAGGGGAGAGCACCTATTTTGTGTATAATTACTGCTATTAATAAAAAGAAAACAGCTTAATTTGTGAGTTATTTGCCAAAGTATGATGTGAAACTCAATATAGTGAAAATCTAGAATTTAACATGAAATTCACAAGTGTTACTCAATATATGCATTAATCCCACTAAGATGCCGCTTACTATCAGGTTTTTTTAATGAAATAGGGGATGAAAAAAGGCGAATTTTGGAAATGTAACATGTTTGATTTAATAATCAATTTACCCACAAATAAAAATAAAACCAACAAAATCTGCTTTAAATCATGAAATATAATAAGTTAATTAGATACCTTATTGATTTTTTTTTTGCACTTATTGATACAATAAATCCATTTAATTTAATGAATCGCGTGCCGGCGAGTAAATATATAGTATTTTTTTTTCTTAGCTTTACTCTTCAAGCTGAAAACAAAAAGAACTGAATTTTGTAGTTTCACTGTGGTTTTTCAAATCAAATTCACACGGAAAACGGGAGAAATACCTATTGGTTTTATTAGCAGAAATAAATATATAAAAACTTTATGATCTTCAAATCAATAACAAATTACTTCGATCGATGTCTCACAGACTACTCATAACATAGACGATAGACGCGTTCTAAAAACCAACGCTCCACTTGCGCACAGATTTGCGTTTATGTGGAAGCGACGGAGCCGAGGTCCGTTTGCTGAATGTTAAGCGCCGTATTGGCGACGGAACCTCTCCTAAAACCAAATTCATTTCATAACACTCGCAAGACTCCCAACCTGCTTCAAGACGTGTCAAGTCAACATACGGATCTTTCGTAATTCTACAATATGCAATAATTCTACAATATGCGTAATGAAAAATTAACCATAAACAAATTGTGAATGCTTTCCAAATTCTATTCGACGAAACTATAATTATATGATCTATAAGTTTAAGTGTATTTTATTAAAATATGTCTATAGAAATTATCAAAACAAACGGTCTAAATGTCAAATTCCGAATTTTGAGAAAATCAACCCACCTAAATGGAAGCACGGGATTTTGGGCGAAAAAAAACTATCTTTGTAAATAAGGCCAGGATAAACGCGAGATTTATTTTGTTTATGCAAAAAGTGAATAATGACCAAAGATAATTGCAAATGTCACTGACGTGACGTGAAACGACGTTGACGTTGACACTTGACATTGATATTGTGAAATTAATTGACAAAGTTATTGTAATTATGATTTTAGTTGTGAAATTTGTGTTAAAACTACAGTGAAACCAAAGTGTTTTTGCAAAATTTGTGTTTTATGAAATTTTAAGAAAAAACGGTGTTACAGTATCCCCCCAACCACGATAGAATTCACGTAGGGAATTCGTCTGACGCCTCGTCAGCCTCAAAACCTCCTAACCAACCAAACGAAATTATCATAAATAGAATCAATTAGGTACTTAAAAACTATTCATTCGTGATAAACTCTGTACCCAATTACGCCTAACGTTATTTTTTTTTTATAAGTTTATTTATTTGTGTAAGATAAAAAATAAAGCTTTAAATATAAACGTGTGTAAATAAAGAATATTTAACATGCATGTACCTTAAATCTACGTAAATCCATTAATATGGTATGTTAAAGATTGTAATAAAAAAACAACATTCACCAATAAGGTGACAAAATCTAGCGCGAAACTACTGCTGCTAGCACCTACATGGTTGTAAAAAAAAAATATTCACCAATAAGGTGGCAAAATCTAGCGAAACCACTTCTGCTAGCACCTATATGGCTGTGATAAATAGGCAAAAAGCATTATATCCTATGCCCATCAAATATAAGAAAGTAATAAAAAAAACTGTAGTGTCAGGACTGACGCCGAGATGGCGTTGTTAAATAAGTATATCTTGACACTAACAGTGTATAGCAAGTAATGTCAACAACCACCGGTAGATGTCGTTATTACAGACATTTTGACTCTAATCGTCAAATAATAAGTAGAAAAAAAACAATAAAAAGGAAATAATAAAAAAAATGAGTTGCATGGTGTCGTTGCCCCTGATCGTCGATATTGATTTTCCTACGTTTCCAGCTAGATGTAACTTCCTCCATTATAAGAATATAGCAAAGGCTTATTTCTAGAGTTGCAAACCGCTCCTGTGAGGAATTCAAAATTAATTTTGTTGATTAGAGTAGAATACATATAAAAATAATGAACAAGACACGTTTATATTTGTGATCTTGTGCTAAATGCATCTATCTAACCACATAACAGTTATAATAAGTACATACTTGTTCCTTAATTCTGGTACCAGATACTGAAGAAGTAATATCCATTTTATATAATGGTAGTAATAATATATTTATAATGGTATGAACTAAGACACGTATAATATTTGTGTTTTAGATCTTTATGTACTTATGTAATGGTAATATCAATTTTGAAGATGTTAGGTATATGGAAACTTAAGTATCAAGGCAAATCAATAAAAAACGACAGGAACAGACACATGCAAAAACGCCGCCAGATGTTATATGGCGCGTTATCCTACACTCGGGTTCTACGAGACGCCAGGAAGAATGGCGGGGTGGGTATTCTGTGACCGCCGCACCCGCGGTGCTTAAATAGTTTAAATGCTTATACAAATATAGCTATTTTTATAAGAGCATAGAAATTAAAATTAAGTAGGTATTATGTTATTAGGTATGTAATTTAGTCACTCGAAGTATCTAAATTTTTAAAATCTTTTATGTGCCACTTTCCTATGTATTTTCCGTTCTCGTCTTCGAGCTCATAGACGAGGCGAGAAAGCTTACGTATAATTTTACAACGTTCATATTTAGGGGCAAGTTTAGCAGTAAAATATTTATTAGCAGAACTCTGCTTGTACGTACGCTTCCACACAAAATCACCGACATTAAATGATATATCTCTGCGTTTGTTGTTACAGTATTTTATATTCCTTTCATGGGCCTTACGCAAGGACTCTCGGACCTTGATGAAAAGGTCACCGAGGTGGCCAATATTAGACGCATGAGTATCGCGTGGTACCACAACCAACTCTTGGAGATCTTCAAAATCACGGTAAATACTACCATCTGTGACAGCTTCCCTACCGTGTACTAGCATGAAAGGAGTATAAGAAGTAGACTCATTGTCTGACTCACTCTCTGAGGTATTCATGGCAAATTGTATTTTATGTATGTTAACATCCCACGTTCTATGATCGTTCTCAACAAACGAGGAGACTGCAGTGATTATTGTGCGGTTATAACGTTCCACCGTATTAACTTGTGGACAATATACTGGACCCAAATGTACTTGCGGAATATTGTATTTTTCATATAATGCCTGAACCTCATGACTTATAAATTGCGAGCCATTATCAGACATCACAGTCTGTGGTATTCCGTGAACCAGAAATACATGGTCTTCTAACCTTTGCGCTATAACTTTGCCCGTTGCACGCCGTAAAGGAAATAATAAACAATATTTTGTAAAACAACACACAACTACTAGTAAAAAGGTGTTTTGCTGTCGAGACATCGGCAGTGGACCAACTAGATCAATGCTGATGCACTGGAATGGTCGACAGCAGACCTTGGGTTCCCCCATAAAGCCAGGTGGCGCTAGTGAGCTATGTTTATATGAGTTGCAAGTGGCACAATTTTTAATAAATTCCTCGGTATCTTTATGCATACCGGGCCAAAAATACAGTAATTTTAATCTTTTATATGTTTTTGCAACGCCTAAGTGCGCAGCAATTGGTTCAGAATGGTTACTTTTAATAATATCCTCCCTAAGCTCCTTTGGTACAACCTCTTTCCACTGGTAGTCACCACAGAGTTTGTTAGTGCTTTTTGTAAATCTAAAAAGCCTACCATCAATAATTTGAAAATTGGGACACGCGCGCGGCCTATCCGTGCAACGTTTTAATATATTGTTATACCAAGCATCGCTGGATGTAAATGCGTCTACGGCTGCCACTGGTACAGAACGTGATAGTGCATCCGGTACGACGTTTTGAGATCCACTACGATGCTCAATAATGAAATTGTAGGGCGATAGCCTACACCCCCAACGCGCTAGTCGTCCTGTCGGATTCTTAAGGTTTAAAAACCACTTTAGACTAGCATGATCGGTAATAATTTTAAATTGTCGACCACCTTCAAGGTAAGGGCGGAAGTGTTCAACGACATGTACCACGGCCAATGCCTCTCGCTCTGTAGCGGAATAGTTACGTTCAGCGGGTGTTAGTGAACGGCTACAGTACGCAACAGGATGTTCTTGTCCATCTACAACCTGGGTTAAGGTACCTCCTAACCCGAAATCAGAAGCGTCACAGTGGACAGCAAAATCTTTCGAGAAGTCAGGACATACCAGAACCGGGGAAGTAGACAGTGCGAGTTTTAGGTCGTTGAACGCCTCGTCTGCCTCGGTCGTCCATTTGAAAGGGGGCGCGCTCTTACGGGTAGAAGTAAGAGCATTAAGGGGACCAGCTCTATGACTAAAATTTTTTATGAAACGCCTATAATAAGATGCAGTTCCCAAGAAACGTTTGACGTCTTTCCTGCAGGTGGGAATAGGAAAGTCTACTATAGCCTTAATTTTGTCAGGATCCGTGCGCAGACCATATTCGTCAACCACATGACCCAAGAATTTCAGCTGTCTCCTGAAGAACTGGCATTTACCCATGTTGACAGTAAGGTTGGCTAGTTTAAGTCTCTCCTTTACCCTACGTAGGAGCTGGAGGTGATCCTGGAAGGCCGTTGGGCCTTCAGGGGTAAGTAAAATTAAATCATCAACATATACGAACACCTTATTGTCAAACTCGGGGCCAAAGAGGCGGTCCATCAACCGCTGCTGCGTAGCTGGAGCTGCAGTAAGTCCAAAGCACATGACCTTAAAGTGAAACAAGCCTCTGCAGGGAATAGTAAAAGCAGTTTTCTCTCTGGACTCAATAGAGTCCAAAGGAACTTGATAATATGAAGACTTAAGGTCAATAGAAGATAAGTACTTAGCGTTTTTGAGCTGGTCCAGAATATGGCTAATATAAGGCATAGGGTAAGCGTCATGCTTTGATATGGCGTTAAGTTTTCGGCTGTCCAAGCAGAAACGTGATGACCCATCTGATTTAACCGCTAAAGTAACGGGGTTGTTCCATGCACTTCCGCTAGGCTCCACAACATCATCCTGCAGCATTTGGTCTTAGGTGTTTATTTAGTTTAGCGGGTGAGACTACATAATACCGTTGCTTAATAGGTGGGTGGTCACCGGTATCAATTTTATGACTCACTAAGTGTGTCCTACCTAGGCCTTTCTTTTCTGCGGAAATGTCATCAAATAGCTTTATGACGTCATTGACCAGCCTACGCTCAAGCTTAGATAAAGTTTCAAAATCATATAAAGCACGGCTGCCTGACATAACTGTGTACACCTGATTATTATTTTTATATAAATGTCCACTATCCTCTAACAATGATAAAATATCTGGCGCAATATTAAATTCCTTCCAGAAATTTAAACCAAATAACAACTCTGTAGCGACTCCAGGGACGACGTAAAATTTAATAACACGAGTTTTATTCTCTATCGATACTGGTAAAAATAAATACCCAGTTACTCGTGAAGTAGAACCATTTGCAGTTTTTATAAAGTCTAAGTCCTCAGACCCATGTAAAGTAGCGAAATCTTTAAAATATTTGTATGCTTGCCCTCCCACAATGGAGATCTGTGATCCTGAATCCAGTAATCCTCTGAATTCCAAGCCAAAAATATTAATCTTCAGATAAGCTCTGGTATCATTATAGGTGGCGTTAGTAGTAGCGTGAACCGATGTAACCTTACCTTTATGCGTATGTATGTTACTAGCTTTATTTACATTATTATAGAATTCATTGTATGATTTGATCTGCCTTGATTGTTCAGAATTACAATGTTTATTATAAAAATATACTGTTTTATGCCATCGGTTCACTGCTTGGCGTTTTTTGGAATCTCTGCGGTTGAAGGTTTTGAAGAAGTGCACTTTGGACAATAATTTGCATTGAACCCCTTTTCTCCACAACGATAACAAATAAGTACCCAAGGCGCCTTGCAATACCTCAGACTGTGGCCATTTTTCCGACAGCGGACACAAAAAAGATTATTTTGTGTATTATTCACTGGCTGAATTGAAGAGACTTTTGGTGGAGCCTTGCTACCACTATTACCACTAGTATTTTTGTAACACAAATCGGGAGCCAGAGAAGAAGTGGTGACCCTAGGAGGTTCACTGAAATGCACCGATCGCTCCTTTGCACCTTCTAATAACCTACATTTTTTCTTTAGATCAGTCCAAGATTCCACTGGGGCTAGAGCAAGCTGAGTAGTATAAAAAGGTCTTATATTAAACATGATAATGTTCAATTTATCATCATCAGAGATTGGTTTTGATAATCGAGAAAAATAATTTTGCATAATGCTGAGATAATTCACAATGCTTTCATCGGGGCCCTGAGTACGACTTCTAATTTCCTGCATCAACCTATGGTCATAATCAGATGGTAAATATTCATCGAGAAGCAAGGTCTTCAGCTCAGTCCAATTGTGAACGTCTGACTTTACTCCTCGATACCAGCATAGCGCTTCATCAGTGAAAAGTTCAGCCGCAGAACAGAAAAGCTTTGAATCTGCAAGGCCACGAGACAAGCATAACTCTTCGAGGCGTTGTAAGAAGGCTTTAATGCATGTCTTGCCATTGAAGCGTAAATTTAGTTTATGCACGGAGCAATCATTAGCTGTATTGTGTGTAGTTGCAGTGGAGTGCTCAATAGGTTGTTCAGGTGCCAAGCTACTTTTAAAATTATGACAAATATTATCTATTTTAACAAGAATGCTATCTAATCTATTATTCAGAGAAGTAATTAAAGAAGTAAGATTATTATCATCATACTCTGATAAAGACAAGCGACCAATTCTGTGGAATAAGTGGTGTGCAAGAGTTTGAATTCTATTTAACACCTTAAGTGATGACGGTTTACTTGAAGTACTTGTGATAAGTTTCTCAAGATCATCTAATTTCTTTTGAATTACTTTTAATTCAGTATTGACATCAAGATCACAAGTCAGTATTTCATCAGAAGGCAGATCTTTATTGAGAGTACGGATCTGTGCTCTCAGAGCCATCACCGTGTCAGCTGGTTTCGAACCCCTGATTTTCACCTCATATTCTAGTTCATCTTTGTTAAGTAAATTAAAACTAATTGGTCTTTGTTCCATTTTTGTAAAAATATACTACGCTCTATTCTATATGAGAAGTTAATTTTACAATATTATTTATGTTATATACTCAAACTATGAACAAAAAATCTTAAAATATATTCACCTTATTCAAATGTAACTAAAATTTGTTTTTTATTTATACCTATCTGAACCAAACCTGCATAGAATTCTTATTTATCTTATAACTAGTGAGACCGGCAGACGTTCTCCTGTCCGATTTCAGCGCCACCTACTGGGTCCAGTTGTACTTTTAAACCTTCCCTGTACCTATTCAAATACACATAACATTTCGTAAGAATCGGTCGAGCTGTTTTTGAGTTTTAGCTTAACTAACACACAACGTTAAAAAAGAAAATTATTAAAGATACATACCGAGATGGATCAACATTATCTGAGCATTTGACCAGAATAATGGGCCATATAATGCCACAAAACCTGCTGTATATTCGGGCGCCAAATTGTAATGGTTTTTCTCGCTGAATTGTTGAAATATAGGGAAATCTTAGTTGAACGAAAAAAAACAAACTTATTCCTTTAGTCCGATACAAAATGAAAAGCTTTATTGTTGTAGGTACATAATTATAATTTACTTATGCATATGTTAACACAATTCCTCAATGCAAAGCACTTAACTTAATGTTTAATCAATACAAGCCAAGGGCAGGATGGTTCAGGTTTGTTTGATCAATCTCGGCAGGTAAAAATCAGGTACAAATTGGGTACAAAACTACAAAATGAGGGGCAATAAAGTACACGAACAAATAGTTATAGGTTTCTTTTTTTTTTAAATTAGTAGCCTTCCCCGGAGCGGTTGTTAGTGGATCATACCTTCTATGCTAAGTCTTGCAATCACGGGTCAGAGATATAATATTCCTGTTTTATATTAATATATTTAGCTCCACAGAATTCCTCCTTGATAATAGGTTAGTTCATCTGGCTCTAAAGTCAAGCAGCGGAGCCCTACGGCCTCCGGGAACTGCCCTGGAGATTCATAGCACAGTGTTAGGTTAAAAATATAATTAAATATGCCTATGATCTTGAGGTCAGTGGGTCTAACACTGAGTTCTGAAGGAATCCCAGTCAATACATCTGAATTTCAGGTAATAAACATTGCAAGTTAATTCCAAACATAATTTTCAATGAATTGTCAAAGTTTCTTATTGGTTAGTTAATAAAAAAGACATATGGAGGGGAGAGCACCTATTTTGTGTATAATTACTGCTATTAATAAAAAGAAAACAGCTTAATTTGTGAGTTATTTGCCAAAGTATGATGTGAAACTCAATATAGTGAAAATCTAGAATTTAACATGAAATTCACAAGTGTTACTCAATATATGCATTAATCCCACTAAGATGCCGCTTACTATCAGGTTTTTTTAATGAAATAGGGGATGAAAAAAGGCGAATTTTGGAAATGTAACATGTTTGATTTAATAATCAATTTACCCACAAATAAAAATAAAACCAACAAAATCTGCTTTAAATCATGAAATATAATAAGTTAATTAGATACCTTATTGATTTTTTTTTTTGCACTTATTGATACAATAAATCCATTTAATTTAATGAATCGCGTGCCGGCGAGTAAATATATAGTATTTTTTTTTCTTAGCTTTACTCTTCAAGCTGAAAACAAAAAGAACTGAATTTTGTAGTTTCACTGTGGTTTTTCAAATCAAATTCACACGGAAAACGGGAGAAATACCTATTGGTTTTATTAGCAGAAATAAATATATAAAAACTTTATGATCTTCAAATCAATAACAAATTACTTCGATCGATGTCTCACAGACTACTCATAACATAGACGATAGACGCGTTCTAAAAACCAACGCTCCACTTGCGCACAGATTTGCGTTTATGTGGAAGCGACGGAGCCGAGGTCCGTTTGCTGAATGTTAAGCGCCGTATTGGCGACGGAACCTCTCCTAAAACCAAATTCATTTCATAACACTCGCAAGACTCCCAACCTGCTTCAAGACGTGTCAAGTCAACATACGGATCTTTCGTAATTCTACAATATGCAATAATTCTACAATATGCGTAATGAAAAATTAACCATAAACAAATTGTGAATGCTTTCCAAATTCTATTCGACGAAACTATAATTATATGATCTATAAGTTTAAGTGTATTTTATTAAAATATGTCTATAGAAATTATCAAAACAAACGGTCTAAATGTCAAATTCCGAATTTTGAGAAAATCAACCCACCTAAATGGAAGCACGGGATTTTGGGCGAAAAAAAACTATCTTTGTAAATAAGGCCAGGATAAACGCGAGATTTATTTTGTTTATGCAAAAAGTGAATAATGACCAAAGATAATTGCAAATGTCACTGACGTGACGTGAAACGACGTTGACGTTGACACTTGACATTGATATTGTGAAATTAATTGACAAAGTTATTGTAATTATGATTTTAGTTGTGAAATTTGTGTTAAAACTACAGTGAAACCAAAGTGTTTTTGCAAAATTTGTGTTTTATGAAATTTTAAGAAAAAACGGTGTTACAGTATCCCCCCAACCACGATAGAATTCACGTAGGGAATTCGTCTGACGCCTCGTCAGCCTCAAAACCTCCTAACCAACCAAACGAAATTATCATAAATAGAATCAATTAGGTACTTAAAAACTATTCATTCGTGATAAACTCTGTACCCAATTACGCCTAACGTTATTTTTTTTTTATAAGTTTATTTATTTGTGTAAGATAAAAAATAAAGCTTTAAATATAAACGTGTGTAAATAAAGAATATTTAACATGCATGTACCTTAAATCTACGTAAATCCATTAATATGGTATGTTAAAGATTGTAATAAAAAAACAACATTCACCAATAAGGTGACAAAATCTAGCGCGAAACTACTGCTGCTAGCACCTACATGGTTGTAAAAAAAAAATATTCACCAATAAGGTGGCAAAATCTAGCGAAACCACTTCTGCTAGCACCTATATGGCTGTGATAAATAGGCAAAAAGCATTATATCCTATGCCCATCAAATATAAGAAAGTAATAAAAAAAACTGTAGTGTCAGGACTGACGCCGAGATGGCGTTGTTAAATAAGTATATCTTGACACTAACAGTGTATAGCAAGTAATGTCAACAACCACCGGTAGATGTCGTTATTACAGACATTTTGACTCTAATCGTCAAATAATAAGTAGAAAAAAAACAATAAAAAGGAAATAATAAAAAAAATGAGTTGCATGGTGTCGTTGCCCCTGATCGTCGATATTGATTTTCCTACGTTTCCAGCTAGATGTAACTTCCTCCATTATAAGAATATAGCAAAGGCTTATTTCTAGAGTTGCAAACCGCTCCTGTGAGGAATTCAAAATTAATTTTGTTGATTAGAGTAGAATACATATAAAAATAATGAACAAGACACGTTTATATTTGTGATCTTGTGCTAAATGCATCTATCTAACCACATAACAGTTATAATAAGTACATACTTGTTCCTTAATTCTGGTACCAGATACTGAAGAAGTAATATCCATTTTATATAATGGTAGTAATAATATATTTATAATGGTATGAACTAAGACACGTATAATATTTGTGTTTTAGATCTTTATGTACTTATGTAATGGTAATATCAATTTTGAAGATGTTAGGTATATGGAAACTTAAGTATCAAGGCAAATCAATAAAAAACGACAGGAACAGACACATGCAAAAACGCCGCCAGATGTTATATGGCGCGTTATCCTACACTCGGGTTCTACGAGACGCCAGGAAGAATGGCGGGGTGGGTATTCTGTGACCGCCGCACCCGCGGTGCTTAAATAGTTTAAATGCTTATACAAATATAGCTATTTTTATAAGAGCATAGAAATTAAAATTAAGTAGGTATTATGTTATTAGGTATGTAATTTAGTCACTCGAAGTATCTAAATTTTTAAAATCTTTTATGTGCCACTTTCCTATGTATTTTCCGTTCTCGTCTTCGAGCTCATAGACGAGGCGAGAAAGCTTACGTATAATTTTACAACGTTCATATTTAGGGGCAAGTTTAGCAGTAAAATATTTATTAGCAGAACTCTGCTTGTACGTACGCTTCCACACAAAATCACCGACATTAAATGATATATCTCTGCGTTTGTTGTTACAGTATTTTATATTCCTTTCATGGGCCTTACGCAAGGACTCTCGGACCTTGATGAAAAGGTCACCGAGGTGGCCAATATTAGACGCATGAGTATCGCGTGGTACCACAACCAACTCTTGGAGATCTTCAAAATCACGGTAAATACTACCATCTGTGACAGCTTCCCTACCGTGTACTAGCATGAAAGGAGTATAAGAAGTAGACTCATTGTCTGACTCACTCTCTGAGGTATTCATGGCAAATTGTATTTTATGTATGTTAACATCCCACGTTCTATGATCGTTCTCAACAAACGAGGAGACTGCAGTGATTATTGTGCGGTTATAACGTTCCACCGTATTAACTTGTGGACAATATACTGGACCCAAATGTACTTGCGGAATATTGTATTTTTCATATAATGCCTGAACCTCATGACTTATAAATTGCGAGCCATTATCAGACATCACAGTCTGTGGTATTCCGTGAACCAGAAATACATGGTCTTCTAACCTTTGCGCTATAACTTTGCCCGTTGCACGCCGTAAAGGAAATAATAAACAATATTTTGTAAAACAACACACAACTACTAGTAAAAAGGTGTTTTGCTGTCGAGACATCGGCAGTGGACCAACTAGATCAATGCTGATGCACTGGAATGGTCGACAGCAGACCTTGGGTTCCCCCATAAAGCCAGGTGGCGCTAGTGAGCTATGTTTATATGAGTTGCAAGTGGCACAATTTTTAATAAATTCCTCGGTATCTTTATGCATACCGGGCCAAAAATACAGTAATTTTAATCTTTTATATGTTTTTGCAACGCCTAAGTGCGCAGCAATTGGTTCAGAATGGTTACTTTTAATAATATCCTCCCTAAGCTCCTTTGGTACAACCTCTTTCCACTGGTAGTCACCACAGAGTTTGTTAGTGCTTTTTGTAAATCTAAAAAGCCTACCATCAATAATTTGAAAATTGGGACACGCGCGCGGCCTATCCGTGCAACGTTTTAATATATTGTTATACCAAGCATCGCTGGATGTAAATGCGTCTACGGCTGCCACTGGTACAGAACGTGATAGTGCATCCGGTACGACGTTTTGAGATCCACTACGATGCTCAATAATGAAATTGTAGGGCGATAGCCTACACCCCCAACGCGCTAGTCGTCCTGTCGGATTCTTAAGGTTTAAAAACCACTTTAGACTAGCATGATCGGTAATAATTTTAAATTGTCGACCACCTTCAAGGTAAGGGCGGAAGTGTTCAACGACATGTACCACGGCCAATGCCTCTCGCTCTGTAGCGGAATAGTTACGTTCAGCGGGTGTTAGTGAACGGCTACAGTACGCAACAGGATGTTCTTGTCCATCTACAACCTGGGTTAAGGTACCTCCTAACCCGAAATCAGAAGCGTCACAGTGGACAGCAAAATCTTTCGAGAAGTCAGGACATACCAGAACCGGGGAAGTAGACAGTGCGAGTTTTAGGTCGTTGAACGCCTCGTCTGCCTCGGTCGTCCATTTGAAAGGGGGCGCGCTCTTACGGGTAGAAGTAAGAGCATTAAGGGGACCAGCTCTATGACTAAAATTTTTTATGAAACGCCTATAATAAGATGCAGTTCCCAAGAAACGTTTGACGTCTTTCCTGCAGGTGGGAATAGGAAAGTCTACTATAGCCTTAATTTTGTCAGGATCCGTGCGCAGACCATATTCGTCAACCACATGACCCAAGAATTTCAGCTGTCTCCTGAAGAACTGGCATTTACCCATGTTGACAGTAAGGTTGGCTAGTTTAAGTCTCTCCTTTACCCTACGTAGGAGCTGGAGGTGATCCTGGAAGGCCGTTGGGCCTTCAGGGGTAAGTAAAATTAAATCATCAACATATACGAACACCTTATTGTCAAACTCGGGGCCAAAGAGGCGGTCCATCAACCGCTGCTGCGTAGCTGGAGCTGCAGTAAGTCCAAAGCACATGACCTTAAAGTGAAACAAGCCTCTGCAGGGAATAGTAAAAGCAGTTTTCTCTCTGGACTCAATAGAGTCCAAAGGAACTTGATAATATGAAGACTTAAGGTCAATAGAAGATAAGTACTTAGCGTTTTTGAGCTGGTCCAGAATATGGCTAATATAAGGCATAGGGTAAGCGTCATGCTTTGATATGGCGTTAAGTTTTCGGCTGTCCAAGCAGAAACGTGATGACCCATCTGATTTAACCGCTAAAGTAACGGGGTTGTTCCATGCACTTCCGCTAGGCTCCACAACATCATCCTGCAGCATTTGGTCTTAGGTGTTTATTTAGTTTAGCGGGTGAGACTACATAATACCGTTGCTTAATAGGTGGGTGGTCACCGGTATCAATTTTATGACTCACTAAGTGTGTCCTACCTAGGCCTTTCTTTTCTGCGGAAATGTCATCAAATAGCTTTATGACGTCATTGACCAGCCTACGCTCAAGCTTAGATAAAGTTTCAAAATCATATAAAGCACGGCTGCCTGACATAACTGTGTACACCTGATTATTATTTTTATATAAATGTCCACTATCCTCTAACAATGATAAAATATCTGGCGCAATATTAAATTCCTTCCAGAAATTTAAACCAAATAACAACTCTGTAGCGACTCCAGGGACGACGTAAAATTTAATAACACGAGTTTTATTCTCTATCGATACTGGTAAAAATAAATACCCAGTTACTCGTGAAGTAGAACCATTTGCAGTTTTTATAAAGTCTAAGTCCTCAGACCCATGTAAAGTAGCGAAATCTTTAAAATATTTGTATGCTTGCCCTCCCACAATGGAGATCTGTGATCCTGAATCCAGTAATCCTCTGAATTCCAAGCCAAAAATATTAATCTTCAGATAAGCTCTGGTATCATTATAGGTGGCGTTAGTAGTAGCGTGAACCGATGTAACCTTACCTTTATGCGTATGTATGTTACTAGCTTTATTTACATTATTATAGAATTCATTGTATGATTTGATCTGCCTTGATTGTTCAGAATTACAATGTTTATTATAAAAATATACTGTTTTATGCCATCGGTTCACTGCTTGGCGTTTTTTGGAATCTCTGCGGTTGAAGGTTTTGAAGAAGTGCACTTTGGACAATAATTTGCATTGAACCCCTTTTCTCCACAACGATAACAAATAAGTACCCAAGGCGCCTTGCAATACCTCAGACTGTGGCCATTTTTCCGACAGCGGACACAAAAAAGATTATTTTGTGTATTATTCACTGGCTGAATTGAAGAGACTTTTGGTGGAGCCTTGCTACCACTATTACCACTAGTATTTTTGTAACACAAATCGGGAGCCAGAGAAGAAGTGGTGACCCTAGGAGGTTCACTGAAATGCACCGATCGCTCCTTTGCACCTTCTAATAACCTACATTTTTTCTTTAGATCAGTCCAAGATTCCACTGGGGCTAGAGCAAGCTGAGTAGTATAAAAAGGTCTTATATTAAACATGATAATGTTCAATTTATCATCATCAGAGATTGGTTTTGATAATCGAGAAAAATAATTTTGCATAATGCTGAGATAATTCACAATGCTTTCATCGGGGCCCTGAGTACGACTTCTAATTTCCTGCATCAACCTATGGTCATAATCAGATGGTAAATATTCATCGAGAAGCAAGGTCTTCAGCTCAGTCCAATTGTGAACGTCTGACTTTACTCCTCGATACCAGCATAGCGCTTCATCAGTGAAAAGTTCAGCCGCAGAACAGAAAAGCTTTGAATCTGCAAGGCCACGAGACAAGCATAACTCTTCGAGGCGTTGTAAGAAGGCTTTAATGCATGTCTTGCCATTGAAGCGTAAATTTAGTTTATGCACGGAGCAATCATTAGCTGTATTGTGTGTAGTTGCAGTGGAGTGCTCAATAGGTTGTTCAGGTGCCAAGCTACTTTTAAAATTATGACAAATATTATCTATTTTAACAAGAATGCTATCTAATCTATTATTCAGAGAAGTAATTAAAGAAGTAAGATTATTATCATCATACTCTGATAAAGACAAGCGACCAATTCTGTGGAATAAGTGGTGTGCAAGAGTTTGAATTCTATTTAACACCTTAAGTGATGACGGTTTACTTGAAGTACTTGTGATAAGTTTCTCAAGATCATCTAATTTCTTTTGAATTACTTTTAATTCAGTATTGACATCAAGATCACAAGTCAGTATTTCATCAGAAGGCAGATCTTTATTGAGAGTACGGATCTGTGCTCTCAGAGCCATCACCGTGTCAGCTGGTTTCGAACCCCTGATTTTCACCTCATATTCTAGTTCATCTTTGTTAAGTAAATTAAAACTAATTGGTCTTTGTTCCATTTTTGTAAAAATATACTACGCTCTATTCTATATGAGAAGTTAATTTTACAATATTATTTATGTTATATACTCAAACTATGAACAAAAAATCTTAAAATATATTCACCTTATTCAAATGTAACTAAAATTTGTTTTTTATTTATACCTATCTGAACCAAACCTGCATAGAATTCTTATTTATCTTATAACTAGTGAGACCGGCAGACGTTCTCCTGTCCGATTTCAGCGCCACCTACTGGGTCCAGTTGTACTTTTAAACCTTCCCTGTACCTATTCAAATACACATAACATTTCGTAAGAATCGGTCGAGCTGTTTTTGAGTTTTAGCTTAACTAACACACAACGTTAAAAAAGAAAATTATTAAAGATACATACCGAGATGGATCAACATTATCTGAGCATTTGACCAGAATAATGGGCCATATAATGCCACAAAACCTGCTGTATATTCGGGCGCCAAATTGTAATGGTTTTTCTCGCTGAATTGTTGAAATATAGGGAAATCTTAGTTGAACGAAAAAAAACAAACTTATTCCTTTAGTCCGATACAAAATGAAAAGCTTTATTGTTGTAGGTACATAATTATAATTTACTTATGCATATGTTAACACAATTCCTCAATGCAAAGCACTTAACTTAATGTTTAATCAATACAAGCCAAGGGCAGGATGGTTCAGGTTTGTTTGATCAATCTCGGCAGGTAAAAATCAGGTACAAATTGGGTACAAAACTACAAAATGAGGGGCAATAAAGTACACGAACAAATAGTTATAGGTTTCTTTTTTTTTTAAATTAGTAGCCTTCCCCGGAGCGGTTGTTAGTGGATCATACCTTCTATGCTAAGTCTTGCAATCACGGGTCAGAGATATAATATTCCTGTTTTATATTAATATATTTAGCTCCACAGAATTCCTCCTTGATAATAGGTTAGTTCATCTGGCTCTAAAGTCAAGCAGCGGAGCCCTACGGCCTCCGGGAACTGCCCTGGAGATTCATAGCACAGTGTTAGGTTAAAAATATAATTAAATATGCCTATGATCTTGAGGTCAGTGGGTCTAACACTGAGTTCTGAAGGAATCCCAGTCAATACATCTGAATTTCAGGTAATAAACATTGCAAGTTAATTCCAAACATAATTTTCAATGAATTGTCAAAGTTTCTTATTGGTTAGTTAATAAAAAAGACATATGGAGGGGAGAGCACCTATTTTGTGTATAATTACTGCTATTAATAAAAAGAAAACAGCTTAATTTGTGAGTTATTTGCCAAAGTATGATGTGAAACTCAATATAGTGAAAATCTAGAATTTAACATGAAATTCACAAGTGTTACTCAATATATGCATTAATCCCACTAAGATGCCGCTTACTATCAGGTTTTTTTAATGAAATAGGGGATGAAAAAAGGCGAATTTTGGAAATGTAACATGTTTGATTTAATAATCAATTTACCCACAAATAAAAATAAAACCAACAAAATCTGCTTTAAATCATGAAATATAATAAGTTAATTAGATACCTTATTGATTTTTTTTTTTGCACTTATTGATACAATAAATCCATTTAATTTAATGAATCGCGTGCCGGCGAGTAAATATATAGTATTTTTTTTTCTTAGCTTTACTCTTCAAGCTGAAAACAAAAAGAACTGAATTTTGTAGTTTCACTGTGGTTTTTCAAATCAAATTCACACGGAAAACGGGAGAAATACCTATTGGTTTTATTAGCAGAAATAAATATATAAAAACTTTATGATCTTCAAATCAATAACAAATTACTTCGATCGATGTCTCACAGACTACTCATAACATAGACGATAGACGCGTTCTAAAAACCAACGCTCCACTTGCGCACAGATTTGCGTTTATGTGGAAGCGACGGAGCCGAGGTCCGTTTGCTGAATGTTAAGCGCCGTATTGGCGACGGAACCTCTCCTAAAACCAAATTCATTTCATAACACTCGCAAGACTCCCAACCTGCTTCAAGACGTGTCAAGTCAACATACGGATCTTTCGTAATTCTACAATATGCAATAATTCTACAATATGCGTAATGAAAAATTAACCATAAACAAATTGTGAATGCTTTCCAAATTCTATTCGACGAAACTATAATTATATGATCTATAAGTTTAAGTGTATTTTATTAAAATATGTCTATAGAAATTATCAAAACAAACGGTCTAAATGTCAAATTCCGAATTTTGAGAAAATCAACCCACCTAAATGGAAGCACGGGATTTTGGGCGAAAAAAAACTATCTTTGTAAATAAGGCCAGGATAAACGCGAGATTTATTTTGTTTATGCAAAAAGTGAATAATGACCAAAGATAATTGCAAATGTCACTGACGTGACGTGAAACGACGTTGACGTTGACACTTGACATTGATATTGTGAAATTAATTGACAAAGTTATTGTAATTATGATTTTAGTTGTGAAATTTGTGTTAAAACTACAGTGAAACCAAAGTGTTTTTGCAAAATTTGTGTTTTATGAAATTTTAAGAAAAAACGGTGTTACAATGTGTTAATTCACATTATATAAGCTATCTCTGAGAGAAGTGCGTGAACTTAGATTATAAATAAATTGCTCTCACTGAACGTTTCTTTGAAACAAAACGCAACACATTGTTAAATTTGATTGAGAGTTCAAACCCAAGCTTTTTTGTACGTCATGTAATCAGACACTTTATAATATGCTTTTTTAATAAGTACATCTTTGATTGCAACTTTAAATTTGTTTAAGCTAAGTTCTTGTATACAACTTGGGATTTTATTGTATACACAGGCCTCTAAAAGAATTATTAATTTTTTGGAGCCTGGTATTTGGTAAAGCTTACATATTCTTTTGTCTAGTATTAACTGAATGAATATCACTATTTTTACAAAACACATGAATATTCTTACGAACATATATTAGATTCTCATAAATATATTGCGACGCTACTGTCATAATACCAATTTCTTTGAACTTTTCTCGCAAAGAATCTCTCATTTTAAGGTTATAGATTGCTCGAATAACCCTTTTCTGCAGTACAAAAACAATCTGAATGTCGGCAGCATTTCCCCACAACAAAATACCATACGACATCACACTATGAAAGTAAGAAAAGTATACAAGTCTTGCTGTATCAACATCAGTCAGTTGACGTATTTTCCATACATTCTATCTATTACTGCGCGTGTTAACGGTGCGAGTAAAAAAGTCAGAGGTGCTTAACATGTTTACTTCTAAGTGTGCGGGTTGTGCCGAGGCTGTGGGTGATGGCGCTGACTGTTCAGTTTGCAAGAAGACATACCATTTTTCCGTCACCTGTGGTGGTATCTCTGAACGAGGTTTTTCAAGATTAGGCACGGGAAGAGCTACCTGGATGTGCAACACCTGTAGGGATGCTTCGCAGACCGGATAAGATGTGTCAAGGATGGAGGACTCGCAGCAAACAACTACACCAAGTAAGCCAAGTTTCTCATCAGGGTTACCATTGGACCTGGGGCACACGCCTTCATCGTCGGTATCAACTCCAAAGCAGCCAGTTGTAATGGAAGTGAAGAATGATGGTATGGGGCAAGCGCATATGGCAATACTGGGCGATATATCGACTAAAATATCACACTTGCAGGCGCAAATGTCCACTATCACATTGATTCAGCAGAATCTACAGCAGGTCAAGTCAGACATTGGTGAACTGAGGGCAACGTTGAATACCCGACTTGATAATCTTTCTACACGGGTAGACGAAATTGAGTCTAGAGTTTTATCAGTGGACTGCCTTAAAAATGAAATAGACGAGTTAAAAACTCAGGTCAAATCTATTCTCGACGACGGGTACAAAAACGATCAGTGGGTTCGACGCTCAAATATTCAGATTAACGGTGTTCCTCAAAAAACTGGAGAAAATCTTATAAATGTAATAAAATCGATTGCGGATCGCAGTGGCTTTCATCTCGTTCCCGAAAGAGATATAGACTTTGTTACCAGAGTGGCAGTGAAGAACGACACCGAGGGCAGAAATGGTAAGCCAATCATACTAAAGATGCAATCTAGGTACAAAAAGGATGATTTTCTAGCATCTGTTCGTAAACTGAGGGATCTGAAGTCGAGTGATATCAGCTTTTTGGGCACCACTAATCGTATTTACTGCAATGATCATCTCTCTTCGCGTAACAAAAGTCTCCTTCACCAAGCTAAACTTAAAGCCAAGGAGAAGAACTACGAGTTTTGCTGGGTACGCAATTGTACAGTCATGGTTCGTAAATCCGAGAAGTCACCAGTTATCCATATAACGTCAGAAGAATCTTTAAAAAAAATGGTATAAGTGTAAATTTAATTAGTTATAATTTTCTCATATACGACAATAATTTCGGCAGGCCACTGTTCGGTGAATTATATCGATGTTCGCTTTGTTATTTTATTCCGTGCAAAAGGTTTGGAGCAACTGCGCCACGGACGATTCTTTTGTTCGAATACTTGTTTGAGGGCTTTTACTACTACGTTGGCGCGGCGCTCACTGCAGCATTGCGTGTTGCATCCATTGGTCGGTGCAACCCGCGCATAGATGCTATATTGAGGCGTCAAGCGGCGATGTATCATATGCAATATGAAAATAATCTAAATTTTAGTGACTATGGTTTATTGCTATTTGTTATACTTACTTTTAAATTACTGGTAGACTGCGCGGTGCCGTGTTTTTCTGTTGCTTTGGAGGTGTTATGGGCCTGCTACACACTTGACGAGTGGCATGGGAAGTAGCGAGGAAAGGAGGCAGAGACGTAGTGTGGCAGCATTACTCGTCATGCCGCACGTCATGCTCCTCGTCATGCCCACCGCTCCCTATTTTGTCGGTTTTTGGACGCGAGTCAAAGGACCGGCAATATGAGCGCGAGTGTCTGGCCACATAATCGCGCAAACGCAGTCCGCATCGAGCGCTCACGTACATAAAAATTAAATGACGGGAATTATGCAACATATTTTTAAACCGTCTTATGTTATTACTTGTACAGTTTGTACTTCATCGTTCTATTGCTGTTAATATATGTCATACAGCCATCTCTGTTGGTGTGGATGACGACGTCGATTTATATTTCTTTGTATGACATTGACATGATTAGCTATACCAAGTTTAGACGTTTATTGTAAAGCAAAGGCAAATAACCAAGTGCGGCGCGTCGCGATTAATTGCGCGAGTAGAGCAGTGTGTGGGCGGAGAGGGCAACATCGCGACAGTGCGAGGAGCATAGTGTGGTGGGCCTATTAGACAAATGTTTATTTGTACGACAAGCGTATCGTCCGACTTACTGCGTTTTCCTTATTTATGTTAACGCACTTGCAGTGATATTGCATTTGCATTCATATTTTAAAGGCTTTTTATATATCGGATTTAAATTATACGGGAAATCAAAGACTGTTTATTCAAATATTACGAGTATGCGGCTCGATGGGACAAAGATTTTAGTAAATAGTCTCGAATCTATAAAACTATACTATGACTTTATAATTATACAACAATAAATATTATAATACTTTTATAATTAACAGTGCTTGATAGAATTTTAAAATGTTTTTATCAGAACGTTCGCGGCCTAAGGTCGAAGACAAAAATATTTTATAGAAATCTGATTAATTCTAATTACGACATAATCTTTTTGAGTGAGACCTGGCTATTGCCTGGTATTTTTGACGCCGAAATATTTGACGCGCGGTATAATGTTTATCGTACGGACCGTGACTACGAACGACGTGGTATGAGTAGGGGAGGCGGCACTCTGATAGCAGTCAAGCGCGAGTTGACGGTCTACATAAACTGTTCGGGGTTTCTGCCTGCATTTCCGGATGCAGATGTAACTCATGTTGATATTTTACTGGCAGCTGGGCCCCATTCAAAAAGACTTCATTTGTACTGCTGTTATTTTCCAGGGACTGCTGACCAATCATTATCTCAAATGTCATTATTTGAAGCAATATCTGACCTAAGTGTAGACAGACCAGATGACGAGTTTCTTGTAATAGGTGATTTTAACATCAGAAATGCTTCATGGACGTGTAATAATTATGGTTTTGCTTTAGCGAATCCATCGTATGATACGATGACCGCTCAAGTATTTACTTTCATGTCCTTTACGGGATGGTTTCAGTACAATGGCGTTCTTAATCATAATGCAAGGGCCTTAGATCTGGTTTTCTCTAGTTTTCAAAGCAGAGTAATCAGAACTGAGCCCCTGTCTGAACCAGAGGATAGTCATCATCCGTCGCTGGCTATAGACGCATTAGTCCTGATTAGTGATGTTTGTCTGAAGCAGCCTCCCCGCATAACACGCCGTTTTCATGCCGCTAATTATGATCTTATCAACAAGGAGTTAAATGGGGTTCCATGGAATCAATATTTATCTAATACGAATATAGAGAGTGCATTAGCGAGCTTCTATTTAATAATTAATAAAATTATAGATGATAATGTACCTAAAAAAGAAACAAACAATTGTAATAAAGATTATCCCATTTGGTTTTCTTATAAATTAATTAAAACGATTAAGAAAAAAAATAAATGTCACAAAAAATGGAAAACATATGGCAGAATATCTGACTATGAAAATTTCTCTAATTTAAGAAAACAGGTAAAAGATTTAGAACTTTCGTGCTATAATTCGTTTATTACTAGAACAGAAACAAATATCAACAGCTACTCTAAGAACTTTTGGACATACATTAAATCTAAAAAAAACATTAATAGCATTCCTGATATGCTTAATCTAGACCAAGAGGTAGCCAATGACGGTGAATCAATTTCGAATTTATTTAATAATTTTTTTCAGTCAGTATTTGTAAATAACAGTAATATATTAGTCAATCCTTGCATTATAGAATCTAACTCTGTCGTCATTAATAAGGTTGAAGTTACGCCGGGCATTGTGGAAAAATATCTCAAAAAAAATAATGTTTCTAAGGGTAGTGGGCCTGATGGCTTACATCCCTTATTTTTAACAAAGTGTAGTAAGCAGTTGTCATATCCCGTCGCACTGCTGTTTAAGTTATCATTATCTTCAGGTGTTATGCCTGCGGCGTGGAAGCGTTCCTTTGTGGTCCCTATTCATAAAAGCGGCGATAAACATAATGTCCGAAACTACCGTGGTATCTCCAAGCTCTCTGTTCTTCCTAAAACCTTCGAGAAAATTGTTTATGACTCTCTTTACCCTGCTATTAGTCCACTGTTAACAACTCACCAACACGGTTTTGTTTCTAAGCGGTCAACGGAGACAAATTTATGTGAGTTTTTGGAAAATGTTCTTGAATCAATGGAAAAAGGTTTGCAGGTAGATGCCGTGTACACTGACTACTCTAAAGCTTTTGACAAAATTTCTCACTCAATATTGATTTCCATGCTTGAAACAATCGGTGTGCATGGTGATCTCCTGCGTTGGTTAACGTCTTACCTCAGAAATCGAACTCAAGCCGTTACAATAAAAGGTTTCGTTTCAACTTTTACCCCCGTAACTTCCGGTGTTCCCCAGGGATCGCATCTCGGGCCTTTACTCTTTAACATTTTTATAAACGATGTTATTAAATGCTTTTTAAATTCCAAGATATTATTATACGCGGATGACTCTAAAATATTTGCAGCCATTAAGTCTGAAAACGATTGTCAGTTGCTTCAAAATGATCTTAATCGGCTATGTGAATATTGTTCTTCTAATGGACTTGATTTAAATGTAGATAAATGTCACACAATAACTTTTACAAGGAAAGCAAAATTCATCAAATTTGACTATAAACTTAATAATACATTAATAGAGAGGGTTACTGAGGTGAGAGATCTGGGCATACAATTGGACTGTGGTTTATATTTTGAACCACACTTTAACAAAATCACTGCGAAGGCGTATAGATTACTTGGCTTCATTTTACGCCAAAGTAAAGATTTTAAAAATGTTAACACCTTAATACTACTTTTTAATTCGTACGTTCGGTCTCAGTTAGAATATGCGTCATCTGTATGGAACCCGATGTACTCTAAATATATAGATATGTTGGAACGGATTCAAAAGAAGTTTGTCAAACGGCTGGGGTATAGGTTCAGGAACTTCGACTCCAATAACATTGAATCTTTGTTGGTTCGCCGCGAGCACAAAGACCAGATCTTATTATTTAAAGTTATAAATGGTTTTGTAGATTCTTCATTTTTGTTGACTAGATTGGGTTTTAATGTTCTAGGCTCAACGCAAGACACATGGTTACTTTTGATGTTCCCTTTTGCAAAACTAATTATAGAGGTAATAGTTTTCTTATTAGAGCTATTAAAAAATATAATACCACATATAGTGACATCGATATATTTCATGCGAATTTAGGCCAATTTCGTCGGTGTTTGAAGGAACGAATACCTGCATTGCAGCTTTTAAAGCAGTGTTTGTTTGCCAAAGTGTTTTTTTTTTCTTTTTTTTATTTATTTCTGTAAATTAATGTAAACACTGTACAGTTAAGTCAGATCAGTTACCTATTCCTTTATTTATATCGTACCTGATTCGATCTCTCGATCAACAGATCACATGTTATACTTATCTGTGGAAACTAATTAGGCTAGTGTATAAGTTATTTTGTATTTTATAAGATCACATGTAATAATTCATGCTGTTTGTTTCCTTAATAAAAAAAAATACAGCGTGAGCTGCAGAACTAAGTCTCTTTGACAATTTATCGATATGTGGGCCCCATTGCAGCTTAGAATCAAGTGTGATCCCAAGAAATACTGTGGTGTCCACAGGGTCAACACCTATATCCTTTATTTTTACAGTGGTGTGAACCTCTTTGACATTGGGTAAAACAAATTTTATACATTTTGTTTTCCCTTCATTAAGTGACAGGTTGTTCACATTAAACCAATGAACAATTCTTAAGATAGAATTATTTACATCGTCATTAATTTGCACACCTCTTTTAATTTTAAATAAAAGTGAAGTATCATCTGCAAATAATACCATCTCATGTCTGTCCTGTACAAAATCAGGGAGGTCATTGACATATATAAGAAATAGAAAAGGACCAAGAATCGAACCTTGCGGAACTCCCATTTTAACTGCAGAACCTTGAGACCTTTTTCCATTGATGTCTACTTTTTGAATCCTCCCACTTAGATAAGAGATTAGAAGATCTAGTGCAGTGTCACGAAACCCATAGTGGTGTAATTTTCTGATCAAGATTTCGTGATAAACGCAATCAAATGCCTTGGACAAGTCACAAAAAATGCCTAACGCATCGTGTGAGTCTTCCCAGGCTTCGAATATATGTTGTATTAACTCAACACCAGCATCGGTTGTTGAGCGACCCCTCCTAAAACCAAATTGTTTACAGTGTAGAAGATTATTCCTATTAAAATAACTTTGCATTTGCTCCAACATTATTTATTCAAAAATTTTCCTAAAAGTAGGTAGCACAGAGATAGGTCTAAAATTACTGGGGTCTGATGTGCTACCAGATTTATGTAAAGGAATAATTTTACTTAGCTTCATTAGATCAGGAAATACACCACAGTCAATGCAATCATTAAAAATGTTAGCAAGTATTGGAGCTATTGTTTCAATTACGGATTTAGTAACATCAACGGAATTGCCCCACATATCCGCAGTTTACTTTTTATTTAAAGTTTTAAATGACTTTGTTATATCAATTCCACTAATGTGTACAAATTCGAATTTATCATTACAAACTTTAACATGATCCTTCACTATAGATTCAGCAATAGCGGGGGATGAATTTTTCAAATTCTGCAGCTACTTCTGTGTCAACTGTTACCTTATTACCATCAACATTCAAACAATATTGATTATTAGTAGTTTTAGCTTTTCCAGTTTCATTATTTATAATATTCCATGTCATTTTAATTTTATTATTACTGTTTTTTATTTTTGAACTTAAATAATTAGATTTAGCAAGCTTGCAAACTTTTTTGAACACTTTGGAATAAGTTTTTACATAAAGTTTAAATTCATCACTAGTATTGAATGAGCGTTCATTGTAAAGTTCAAAAAGTTTTATTCTGCTTTTGTGAATACCTGGTGTAGCCCATTCACTAAAAGCTGAAGTGCCATCAACCGATATAGTCTTTGGAATAAAAATATTTTTAAATTTAGAACAAAATGTATGAAAAAAAATTTCATATAATTTATTTGGATTTTCTTCATAACCTATATAATTTAATACCAATATTATTTTTCAGCCGTTCTAAGCGACCAGCAGTCTTTGGTACAACAGTGATATTCTTTTTTTCCATGCGTTTACATTTAAGTGGAATGGTAATAATTTGTCCAGAATGGTCAGATTCTAAATTATTAAAAACTCTTCTTGCTAAAGGAACAATATTTGTATAAATATTGTCAATGCATGTGGCAGACGATTGAGTTGTTCTTGTTGGCTCCAAAAATAAATTTCCAAGGTTATATGACCAAAACAGATTTTTAATCCTAATAGATAAACTAGAATTTTCTAATAAATTAATATTAAAATCACCACAAACAATGGTTTGTTTTGTGGAACTACACACTTTTTTCAATACTTCATCCATAGTATCTTCAAAAAGGTCATATAATCCTGAAGGAGGCCTGTATATACTTAATACAATAATCTGGTCCAGCTTCATGCAGGCTATTTCTATTGTTCGCTCAATCGAAAGACTCACAATATCCTTACGATCCTTAAATTTCAGCTTTTTATCTAATATTATTAAAGAACCACCACGAATTGATTTTTCTCGACTGAACGAACTACCAACCAGATGATTGCTGAAATTAAACATGAACTGATAACTTTTAAGCCAGTGTTCAGTTACACAAAAGATGTCTACATTACTACAGTTCAAGAATAATTCCACTTCCAGATCCTTGCCTAACATTCCTTAAATGTTCTGGTGCACCAGGTTGATAAGATTTACTTTATTTTTGTTTTCAAATGGGTTTTGCAATACATTTACAAAGTTTTCAGTATCTTTTCTACCTAACGATAAGCAAGAGGATGTTTTTTTTTGTCTCATTACTTAATTTAAAGATTTATTAAAAATATCATCAGTAACATTACTGACAGTCGTTTCACTACCACAGTATTGCTCAATAGGAGCAATTTCAGTACTTTGAGTGGGCTGCTCAATAAAAGCATTGTCAGAGAAAGAATTTATAGCCATGTTTTTGGCTAAAGTTTGTAAATAAAATCTTAGCGAAATAGCTAATTGTTTTTTATAGAATGTTGATAGATATAATCTATCTTCTGTCAAATAAGCTTTAATACATGTCAGTTTGTTGAAGTCAATAATATGGAATTTTTTCGAATAATTTGTCATTAAATCTAATGTCAAATTAAGTTTGTATCTAATATTATTTTCATGTTGTGACAAACGATTATGGTAGGGAAGGGTAAACATTATTATTTTATTAACATGTAAATTATTTAAATGAGAACAAAAATGTTTTAGTACTTTTTTGTTCAAATTACCCCTATTTCCCAAGATCATAACCAGTTTGTCATTAATATCAAACTTATAACTATTAATTTTATTTGCAATATCATGGAAACTTGAGCCAGGCATACAATAATTAATGACACAAAAATCCAACTAATTTGTCAATAACTGGCCCATACCTATGTCATCACAAAAAATAATACATTTAGGCTTAGACACAGACATCTTACAATGAAAACTAGATTGCTCATTGACTGGTGACTGACTTACAATACTATGAGCGGAGGATGTATGACTAGGTGCATTGTTATTATTTGTGACATTGCATTCTGTTATTGAAATATTCTCACTTGCAGTCAAAAGTTGTTTGTCAAGAAGGGACTGATAGCGGTCCTCGTTATGCTGACAGAGTGTGGCTAGTTCTCTGATAGATTGAATATGCATTTTAATATCATTTTGAGCCGTGTCATAATTTTCGGAGATAGTTGACAATTTGTGTTGTAAATTTCTAATAGTATTATTGAGTTCTTCAACGTCCCTATCATACAAACCCCTGCTCTCTTTCAATTTGCTATCATAAATGTCTAATGAATCTATTAGACATGCACGCTCTTTCCGTAATTTAATATTACTCCTAAATGAGTTATACTTTTTTAATTGGTATTGAGTCCTTTTTAGCATTTTCTTGATATTAATATATTTTTTAAATTTTTTATTACTCATATGATTGTTCAATAAGGGCCTACCCTCTGTAGGCGAAGAGGATTCTGCTAAATTTTTGTCCACCAGGTGACTGCATGAGTTCATGGAACAAGTTGTGTGTGTGAGCATTTTTTTGATGTTTGCAGCAGGTAACATAACCATTATGTTCATACATTTTTTCCCTTCAAACTTAAAATTGTAATTAGTACTTTTTAACCTCCTTTAAAACAAATTAAATATGTTTACTATCTATATAAAACTACGAAGAAAATAAGGCTAATTAAAATAAAACGGAAGGAGAAAGTGATAAAAGAAGGAGGAAAAAAATTAATTTAAGTTACAGTGGAATCCGTTTATAATGACATCGAAGGGAAATGACAAACACGTCATACTAAACGGACGTCATACAAAGTATTTAGTAAAAAATAAACCTCCAGTTTTTGTTAGTAATAGGTATATGTGTTATTTATTTTAATAGGAGAAAGACAGCAAATTAAATAAAAATTGTATGTAATAAGTAACATTAATTACGTATTTTCTGATTTTTTGCATAAGAAATTAATAATGTTTGTCTGCTTTTGTTTTTTTCTCCTTATACAATTGTTATAACAGTCTGTAATACTATTATGTAAACAAGTCATCATCATGGTCAAAAATTATCATTTTAAATATTGCTATGAACACGTATCACACACCACACCACGCACGCGCCGAACGTCGTGGTGCGTCACGTGACGGTTCCCGAACACTGCCGAAGGTGTTAGGGAATCATGTTGGTCACTATAAATAACTGGACATAATTCATTTAAAATTGGTCATAATAAGCGACATGTCACTATAAGCGAAGTCATTATATCCGACTTTGTTATAAAGAATTTTATAGGTAAACCAAACTTCGCAATATAATTATAGTAAGGGATTCGCAATATAGGTACCTACTTCATACTAAGCGGTTGGTTAATATAGGCGGAGTCATAATAAACGGATTCTCCTGCAATTTTATCTTAATTCTGGATAGTAACTATACAGTAAGTTTTTGTGCGAATAAGTAGTCCACTAATATTGAAAGAAGTTTTTAGCTAAAAACATGTTTTTTTTTATTTTGTAATTTATTTGTTTATCAAAAAATACGAGAAATATAAAATAAAAACTTTTCAAATTGAATACGCTCATTATTATTTCGATAATAAAAGCATTTATTAACATTAAAACATTATAAAACAAGTTGAATCTAATTTTTAAGCGATTTTACAAAAAGAAGGAAGTTCTCAATTCGGCTGTACGAGTATGTTCTCTTTTTAACAGACTTCAAAAAAGGAGGAGGTTATCAATTCGACCTGTATGTTTTTTGTGTATGTTACGCGATTACGCCGCCAGTTGTGGACCGCTTTTCAAAATCTGGTATTAAATTCACTAAAAAGATAAAAATTAAAAATATTTTACAAAAAATAAAAACCAACTTTCTAAAATACTGAAAAGTTAAAAATATAAGAATAGGTACAGATAACATCACACTTCTATATTAAAGTCGGTGCCAAATTTTTAAACTTTCTAGGAGATCGTCGTTTGGCACGGACTTCAATATAGAAGTGTGACATTGCCTGCACCTATTATTATATTATTTTTAACTTTTCAGTGCTTTTAAAGTCGGTTTTTATTTTTTGTAAAATATTTTTTATGTTTATTATCTCATAGCTTCTTTCAAGTTACTTTGGTGAGCTTGTATTTAATACGCAAAAAAGATTTAAAAACTAACATCCGATTTCAAAAATTCAAAAAGTATAAGAATACACACACAACATAACATTATTTTATTTTGAAGTCGGTGCCTGAATTATTGAAAATGCGTACCGAAATGTGTATTCTAATACTATTTTTAACCGACTTCAAAAAGGAGGAGGTTCTCAATTCGATGCGTATGTTTTTTTTCTGTGTGTGCATACGCCGCCAATTGTTGACCGATTTTCAAAATTCTTTTTGTATTTGATAGAGTATACTCCTGGAGTGGTCTTAAGGTCACCAAAGTCAGGATCTGATCATGGGATCCCATGAAAATCGAGGAAAACGCTAATTTAATACTGCTGGTATTAAATTAGGGTTTATTTCACTAAAAACATTTCATTCACTTAAAAGTTAAAAATGAAATATATTTTACAAAAAATAAAAACCGACTTCAAAAACACTGAAAAGTTAAAAACAATATAAGAATAGGTATAAACAACATCACACTTCTATATTGAAGTCGGTGACAAATATTAAGACTTTCTAGGAGATCATCGTTTCATCATTCATCATTCTTATATTATTTTTAACTTTTCAGTGTTTTTGAAGTCAGTTTTAATTTTTTGTTAAATATCTTTTTAACTTTTTGTGTTTTTAAAGTCTGTTTTTATTAACGCATTAAAACAAAAGAATCCCAAAGCATGCGCCACACTCTAGTCTAGAGTCTTGTGGGAAATTCATCTTTGAATCTAAGCTGTCTCACTCGGTGTTTTCTTTGACGTGTTCATTTTCACGACATCAAACAGCCTGAGCGTGTGTAGAGCTGAAACCAGTTGAAAGCTCGTAATTATTTGTTCCTGGTATAAAATCTAAACGTTTATTTACATAAATACATGTAAGTTATTGAGCAAAAATCTGAACTTTTAATAAAATTATTCACATACGAGCATTTTAATACAAAATAGTGTAACGTTCTATTATGTTATTACTTTAAGTGTTAATATTTGTATCTTGCATTTCATAAGTTAAATTATCACTGTTCTATTTATACCTACAAGTTTATTTTTTAATTACCAAAAAAATTTTGTGTGCTTGTTCAGACAAGCAAACTGAACAACTTTCACTATGGGACCAACTTTGAAATCGCAAAAAAAAAATCAGCTGTTCCATACAAATGTTCAACATTCACTGAACCTAGATGTATGGAACAGCTGATTTTTTTGCGAATTCAGAGTTGCTCCCATAATGAAAGCTGTTCAGTTTGCTTGTCTGAACAAGCACACAAAATTTTTTGGTAATTAAAAAATAGCCTTGTATATGATGTTATCCTTACCAACAAATTATAAAACAAAATCCCCCGCCGCGTCTGTCTGTCTGTTCGCGATAAACTCAAAAACTATTGCACCAATTTTCAAGCGGTTTTCACCATTCGATAGCGTGATTCTCGAGGAAGATTTTAGTATATAATTTGTTAAGTTTTTGTATTTATTTCTGTGTACATTAACGATATTTGTTGAATATGTCGGGAAAAAATAAATTAAGGCGAAACGTAGTTCGCGGGCACAGCTGGTATTTAATATAAATACTTTCATACAAAATAGTTATTAAGTATACTTGCATATAAAACCTTATTACTTTTATCCAGACGGTATTATTTTTTTATCTACATTCGCGCACCGCTATTTTAATGGTTGTAATGTTTCCCGCGGAAAATTTGACGTTCCGCAGCGACGTTCCGCAGCCCGCGCATGCGTAGAAATCGCAAGTGAAAATTTGTAATTATTTTTTCATTTGTTTTGCTTGGAAAGAATTTTTGAGGCTTGCAGAACGTTGAATGCAATAAAAAAAAAGATTTGAATATCTAAAATATGTAAGTATATCTGTAACTTTTGTACATAAATATTAACATTCTGCCTATATTAATCAGAAATAATTAATTAATGAGACAAATTATTACATATTAGCTAGTTTTTAACTTGATAACAAAGCTCACGGTAAGATGAAAGTTCACACAATCATAAGTCATAAAATTATTTATACAATTCGTACGTAATATCGTACATATTATTCTTCTTTGCTCATTCCCACTTTATGTGGGGTCGGCTCTCCTAATATGTCTGTCCAAGCCGTTCTGTCTTAGGTTGTCAATTTGGGTATTTTACTTGAATCTAATGTCTTGGCCATACTAGTCCACCAAAAAGAGAGAGGACGTCCTCGCCCTCATTTGTGCTCCGCAAGGCTCAGCGCTTTTTTGACGACGTGATTTTCGTCTCTGCGCATCACGTGACCAAACCAGCTCAGGCATCTCTCTGTTATTAGTTTCTCGGGCACAGGGGCTAATATAAAGCTACCGCGGATATATTCGTTTTGAATCCTGTCCAGCCTTGTCACCCCTCCTGACCATTGTAATGCTTCATTTCTGTCGTGTGAAGTTTCTGTACATGCGCCTCTTTAACCATCCAGCATTCCGTACCATACAACATCGCGGGTCTTACTGCCATTTTATAAACTTTTTCTTTTTTACGAATAGGCATTTTAGGATCACAAAGCACTCCAGTCAAAGATCGCCATTTCTGCCAGGCAACACTAACTCTATGCGTTACGTCTGCTTCCACATCTGCGCTATTATACTCGTAGAGATAACAGATCCCAGATATTTAAATTAGCTTACTTTTCAGACTGATGTTTGGTCAGGGTAATAGATGGTGGCATTACTGCTCGAATTTTGGCTAAAACTGCATTCCAAGTGCTCAGTTTTTAATTTGTTCACCCTGAGGCCCACATTTTCTAATGTCTTTATCCACAGAGAAAGTGTGTTTTGAAGTTTGCTTGAGGTTTTGGCGATCAGAACGATGTCATCCTCTTAGAGAAGATTCCAGGGAAGTGACTCTTGGATGTTTTTCGTGATCATATCGATTACAAAATTAAAAACTAAAAAGCAAAAGCAGTGAAAAGTTAAAAATAATATAAGAATACGTATAGACAACATCACACTTCTATATTGAAGTCGGTGCCAAACGATGATCTCCTAAGAAAGTGTTAAAATTTGGCTCCGACTTGTGATGACCGAAAGTAATGTTGTCTATACCTATTCTTATATTATTTTTAACTTTTCAGTGCTTTTGCTTTTTAGTTTTTTCGGCGGTTCAATTTTTTGTTAAAAAGTTTTTATTTTATATTTTTTTGTGACTTTCATCTATTAATTTTACAATCAGTGAGTGAATCATCAATCATCCCCCGTTTTTGTACCTTTAGGGTTGGAATTGTTTTGTCAAATGTATATGGGACTACTTTCGGGGTATACCCTTTCCAATAAAAAAAGAATCATCAAAATCGGATCACTCTGTAAAAAGTAATGCGTGGTCATTGATCACAATTAGTCAGTAAATCAACAAGAATTTCCTGTTTTCCTACCCTTAAGAATTTTTTTTTCAAATTTAAATGGGATCACCCTCGGGGTATACCTTTCCAATAAAAAAAGAATCATCAAAATCGGAGTTTTCTGTAAAAAGTTATGCGTGATCATACATAAAAAATAATAATATACGCGTTGAATTGAGTACCTCCTCCGTTTTTTCGTCGGTAAAAAGCAGAGGGCTAGAGCGGAGCCCTGATGAACACCCACCCTCACTTCGAATTCATGACCGAGTCTGGCTGGGAACAGTACTTTCGTGCGTACATTATCATACATATCCTGTACGTAATATTTATATCGTATGATATTTATTATTTATAATTTTGCACTTACTTCTAATTATAGTACCTACCTACCTTTGAACCATTGTGCGTGTCAACTGATGTTTTTGTTCTAATTTTTACGAAAAGTTGTTTTCTGTGGGATACAATTTTTTCAAAGGGTACGTATTAAAAAATGTATACTTACCTATACATACCTCGCTAGGAATATCCGCATATTTATTAATGCATCTTTCTACCCTTTTAGGAGAGGTTGAGGAGGGACACGTCAAATCACACGTCACATTACGTGACGTCACATAATATCTTAGTTTTAAGCAGGTTTTACCGTTATTCCTATTTATTTCTACATATTCCTATACAGATATTTATTATTTCTACATCTTCGTATACAGATATTCTACTCATATTTGACGATATTATCTAAACGCATATTTAACACAACGCAGGTACCTATTTGTTTCCACTCGCCGTTACTGTTAAAGGTCATGGTCTTTTCCATGTTGAGCTTATCAGGTCTTTTGAACGTCGACGAGCCGAGAAGTTTTTAGTTGCGGTAAACATTTTTTTGCCGCATTCTCTAAGTACATTAAGTAAGGCGTACCAAGCCTTGCTATTTTATTGTTAACTGGGTTTTCTTGCGTTGATAGGGAATTTTTGAAATCGGATTAGTGGTTTAGGCGTGAAAGCGTAACAAACAAACTTACTTTCGCATTTATAATATTAGTTAGGATAAACTTTCCTGCAAAAGCAAAAGATAGGTATTGAATTATTTAAAAATGAATTTAACAATTCATTTTACAAGCATTTTACAATACTTTCACCTATCCTGGTGTCCATAATGAAATCTTGCAAGTTAAAGGACAATATCGAAAATCGCCCCATGACCAACAAAGATTTGATTTACGTCATAATTATATTATGCATATTTTATAACACTCATTACAAATATATGTATTTGACGGACAAATCAAAAATATTTAAAAGTACTTTCAGAAACAAAACCAAATGAAGTAAAATAAACGAATAGTTATTGATTACCTTTGCTTGATTGAATGGAATTGAGTCGATTTTATGTAGGTATGGACATTTGTATAAATTATGTTTTCCATAACTTCTTTTACAATTTGCAACGATAACACACGTCAATTGACTAGTCACGCGCTGTCGCTTGTTAGTTTGTTGTGATTTTGACTTGCTTTATAATTTCGAGATTTCTTGTTCTTTACAACGTGGCTATAATAACGTTATTTGATTGATTGCAATAATTATTATTTTAATAATTATATATGTATAGACTATGTGTATTGCTCTAACGAAATAAAGTGTTACTTCAACTAACCTCAAAATCTGATTCACTGTGATACATAATTCGATTTCGAAGCTTGATGATGTGAATTGATGTGGACGTACAATATTTACTAATATATCTAATTATTCGAAAAGCATTTTTTCACTGCTGTTGGTATCGGGGCGAACAATGTATGGACGCAGAGCAATGTCCTCTGACCCACAGGTTTCCGATTGAGCTGAAATCTTGCACGAATATGTGTATAGCGTAACAATGCAATATTATGATGACATGAAACTGATCTGATGTTGGAGCTGTAAGGTGGCCATAGGAACTCCGCAACAAAACCGCACAACCGCATCGAGTTTGGGCTCGTTTGATTTGTATTCATGAGTACTAAAAGCTTGTTATTAAAACAGTTGTTTTTATTATTTATTTTTAGTAAAATTTGTAAATATTATATTTCTTTCTTTAAAAAAAAATTCACACTGTCACTGTCTGAGCCGGAATAGGGAGCAGTGTGACAATATGGTCCGCGCCAAATTTTATATGTTAAAGTTATTTTCTCCTAGACAGCCTTGGTACTCATAGTAACATACTAGCTAACTACGTTTTGTTTTACGATAAAAATCTGGACAGGGCCACCCTTATCGCCTAGGTATTAAGAATAGCCTGCGACCTATTCTCAGACCTACCAAATATACACAAAAAATTTCATAAAAGTCGATCAAGCCGTTTCGAGGTAGTTCGATAACAAACAATGTGACACGAGATTTTTATATATTACTAGCTGTGCCGGCGAACTACGTTTCGCCATAAAAACGGCGAACTTACGTTTCGCCATAACAAAAAATAGTTTACGACCTATTCTCAGACCTACTGAACATACACAAAAAAATTCATAAAGATCGGTCAAGCCGTTTCGGAGGAGTTCGGTAACAAACACTGTGACACGAGAATTTTATATATTAGACTAGCTGTGCCGGTGAACTACCTTTCACCATAATAAAAAATAGTTTACGACCTATTCTCAGACCTACCAAATATACACAAAAATATTCATAAAGATCGGTCAAGCCGTTTCGGAGGAGTTTGGTAACAAACACTGTGACACGAGAATTTTATATATTAGATATGTACCTACCTAAAATAGTATTACCATATTTTAATACTTTACGTTCTACTTTGACTTTAAAATCTGCTGTCTACTAACAAATCCACGCTCTATCTAAATCTGAAGCTAAACCTAGATTCAATTTATTTCCG
This sequence comes from Schoenobius gigantellus, assembly GCA_963935595.1. Lineage (NCBI taxonomy): Eukaryota > Metazoa > Arthropoda > Insecta > Lepidoptera > Crambidae > Schoenobius > Schoenobius gigantellus. The sequence goes on from OZ012543.1 coordinate 21,048,712, forward strand.
TTACCACATAGAAATGTTTAACTCAGCTTCAAAACGAAATTTCCTATATTTCATTGCATCGTTTCCAGTCAGGTATTCAGGGATAGCTTTCTTAACTCCGTTGTTAAAGTTAAGTTAGTACGTACGTTCAATGAGCAATATGACCGGGGAAATACCTGTCTACCGCTACCTTACGAGATACCTAAGTCAAATAGTTTCATGTTCACCCCGTAGGTACTGCTTTTAATACTCTTGCTACTACCTCAACGACTTTCATGTTTAAAACCTAGACCTACTGAGCTAGACGGCCAAAACCGTCTCGTGATGTATCATATTTATAATCCATCGTGCGTCACAGCTTTTAGATTAATTTATACTATAGTAGACTCTTAGCAATAGTTTTCTCTTCCGCATTGGGCAAGTTTTAGATTGCATTAGCGGAATAAAATGTACAACAGATGTGTACGCGTATATCTACACTTATTATAAAGAGGAAAGATTTGTATGTATGTATGTAACAAATAAACTCAAAAACTACTGAACCGATTTCAAATATTATTTCACCATTAGAATGCTACATTATCCCTGATTAACATAGGCTTCAAAATTATTTTTCCTACGGGAAAATATAAAATTCCCACGGTAAAACAAAAACAACGAGGGCGAAGCTGCGTAAATAAAGCTAGTATCTTATAAAGCCAACTTCTAGGGGCTCTTACACCAAGTTATTAAAAGAGAACTGAAGCTCTACTACTATCGACACATAATTAGAATGATCAACTGTACTGCATACAATGTAATCGAACACTTTGGACCAATATTAATTTTGCAAGTCACACTAGTGCGATCCACTTCGGTACAATGCTTAAGAGTTCATAGTTAGAGATATGGTGTTGATGAAATGATATGGCATCAGTAGGGCCGTATTGCTTGTTTGCCACCTATGTTTTCTTAAAACGTGCTTAGAGGGTAAGCCCTCAGAATTGTACGAGTACTTGCAATTTAAGGGCTGCCCTAGTTCATCAAACGATTGGTTTGATTCAATCAAATATTGTTTTGTTCGTCAGTCGCATTATAATGGTACCCTAATTGGCGCAGAGATGCGGGTTTGGTTTGTAAATTTTCCAAAAGGAGCAGGCAATTATAGCATTACTAGGATATATTGTCACACTGCTCGCTGGCCCAACTCAGACAAAGAGAATGTTTAAACTGTTTTTAAATAAAAGAAAATATTAGATTTTATAAACATAAAATATTTAATCAGTTTTAAGCAGAAAGTTTTCTTCAACTACTACTTTAAAACTTAAACTATTATAACATTAATTTTTACATTACAACATTTTTAAATAAGAACACAGAAAGTTTCGTAGATATCGGTCGAGCGGTTTTTATGTTTTAGCGAGACTAACACAGCGATTCATTTTAATATATAAGAAGATGTCAAAAACTTATTATAAAAATTGGAGTCAACGTTCTGCAAGCCTTAGAAATAGTAAAGAACAAAACAAATGAAAATCTATTTAAAATTTTTAACTTGTCTTTTTTACTTTTCCTTCTATGCATGCGCGGGCCTGTCAAATTTTTCGCGGGAAACTCGATAACAGCCAATGACATTGCGGTGCGCGAATGTAGATAAAAATAACACTGGCCGGATAAAAGGACTAGTGTGTAAATATACTAAATAATATTTTGTAAATACATATTAAATACATATTGTTATTAAATAGATAATCGAATAGAAATAGGAAACTGATATTAACATATGGAATACAATACAGAAATATTTTATACACACATAAGTAAATAACAAAATACAACGTTACAATATTCAACTCGTAGTTTCATCCACGCCGTCATCAGAATATTTTTATTACACAATACATTTAATTTAAGCATCCTTGCAGTCTATTTCTTAATACAGCTAGACCAGCAACTCAATATAATATCATCAAGAGTAAGGTGTAATTTTATTTTTGTCTTACAAATGCGTTGTTATATTATAAGCTTCGCAAAACTCGGAAAGAGGCATTGACATGTAAGATTTATGTCCATCGACAAAAAGAATAACTGTTCCTATAGCATGACCACCATAACACGATATGATAAAGCGGTTTATCACAGAAAACCGTCAAAATACGATAAAAATGTATTGTATTCTGACAGTTCACCTCGATAAACTGCTTCATCATATCGCGTTTTGGTGTTCATGCTAGGGGGGCTGGCTTCTTTACGTTGTTTATATTTAACCATTTGTTAAAATCATTCGCTGTGTATTCATAAAATACATCGCTGCGCATCCATCCGCTTTCACTCAAGCCTATAACCCAATCATCAGGCGTTCCACTGCTTTGGGGGGGTCTTAAATAAGGATAAACCACAAGGGGAGGACAATTTTTTCCAGCAGCAGTCATGACAATTGAATTGATTATTTGAGAAACCGCATAAGTCATCAGACCCAATTTTTTCAGGACATGCAAAAAACCTCTGTGCGGAAAAAATTTATCGCTATGGATATATTTTGTACTCAGTTTGGCTGCTATAAATGATACCTATATGAATTGAATTTCTTTTCTTATAATATTGTTATTTTAATTCAATAAATAATACTTTAAAGTAAGTGAATTAAGGGTTTTCTCAAATAAACGAAAACTAAACTAAACTAAACTTTGATTATATTAAAATATATTATATAATGTTATATTCAAGGCGTTTTGAATTTAAGTCGAGCCATAATTCACCGTGACGGGATACCATTCACTGCAAACCACAAAAGATTGCTTTTTGAGCCTCGCTGAAGTTAGCAAGGAAGAGCTGAACAATGCAGTGAAACTTTCAGTCAACCGCGAGACGGTTGCGTTCTAGTTGTGCAACTGTACAAGCTGAGCTTTAAAGAGACTTTTGATCTGCTTACTTGTACATTGTTAAAACATCACACAGCTTAAATGATCATTGTAGCTTCTGTGCTCCTACTTCGAAAAAAATATATTAAAGATCAAACGATGATTGCAAATTAATTGATTTCATTAGTAGGCTAGATGAATGAAAAAAAATATTGCTTTAATAGAAGCTCATTCACACAATAAATAGAAAGAAAAAATCGGATTCCGAATAACTATAAAAACAACCAAGATATAAGGTATTAAAAAAAATTCTCCATCTCTTTCTAGCAAAACGGCAATTTACATGGAGTTTATATGGCCGTACTAAACAATGACGTCACGGTTCTTGTCCGATCTCTCTGTAAGTCAGTTAAAACTGTGTAATAAATTGAAAATGAATAAAATCAATAATGAAAAATTTTTTCGCCTCGGTCGGGATTTGAACTCGCGTCTCGGAGCTCTTACTAGCCCCGATGAAATATTTAACCTATGGATCTCTTTTGAACTTTGTTATACCAAAGTAGTCTTTAATCACTGTTAATAACTACGTATTAACATCCAATTTAGAAATATTTACATATTGCTTGAAAATTGATTAAGAATCAAGCAAACGTATGCTCAATTAATAAGGAAAAGCAAAGTTCTATATAAAATTGTGTAATAAGCTAAAAAAGTTATAAAAATAGATGTTCAATTCAATTCTTAGGTTGTATGGGGGCCATACAACCTAAGAATTGAATTGAACATATGAGGTGTCACAATTTTGCCAATGTCGAGTAGCGAAAACACGTTTTAAATTGATAAGATTTAGCGGTAGTACTAAAATGCTGGGTCGGTTGGGCTACCTGTGGCCAAAGCAGAGCGAACATTAAATTGTTAGTAGCAACTTGAAGTTGTGGTTAGAAATTATTTTGTAAAATTGTAGGTGAATTATGTTGGAAAATGTATGAGGTAGGATAAAATGTGAATTATATTTGTTGCAGGGTCTACTATTTTATAATTTAATTTCATATCTTTTAGTATATTTAAAAAGTATGTTGAAAAATGGGGTGTTCTTTATTTATATTTAGCAGGAAATTCATATTTACCGGACGTGAAATGAATTTAGGTAGTAGGTGGTATAGTGATGTTTGTTGTCTCGGGTAATTAAAGAAAATACGGTCCACGGTACATTCCTCTAAGCCACAAGATGTTACACTTGTCAATGTTATAAGAATTTCATCTCCCGTTTCCGAGTTATTAAATTAGTAGTATTTATCATTTAATTAGAAGGTGATTAATTGTTTGTCTTCGACTCCAACTTTAGGTTTGTACCCCCTTGCAATAATATTTTGAGGCCACACGAATCATGCCTTAAATTAAGATTAATTCAAATTTCATCAACAGTACCAAGATGGCTTCAATAGGTTTGTTATGATTATAATCATAAGATTAGGAGTCGATTCATTAGATATTCCATCTATACCAACCAATATAGCATATGGAACCGTTATTGCTCAGTCGACGGACGGTTTTGATTAGATTCCAACTATATAATCACACTATGCATAGTAAATGCGGTAAGGAACAACTGCAGTAGCATATGTAGCAACAAAACTGTACTCTTTAATACAATAGATATTCGTACTAAGAAGTTTCTAAAGCTTGTTTCGCTAGTTTGAAGAGACCTTTGTGATTGTTGTGGATAAAAAAAAATCATATAAATAGATATAATTTTTTAAATGTATTCTTATCATATCAACATAGTTTAATATAAATCTCGTCTCTCAATCAGAATAATGGACGTAAGAAATTCATCTAAATAAAAGTTTCTTACGACCATTATTCTTCTCAGCTCTAAAAACGTACCAAATAGGTAATAAAATAAGTGAAAAATCGGACGATTCAAGAGCCATTATATAGCAAGAGCTGTCATGTGTATGACTGTGCTTTTATATAGTTTCACATACCTAACGAGACAACAATGTTATGTTGTTATTTTACCTGTCAGTGTATTCCATGAAGCAAATACAAAGAGGAGTATCGCGTTTTCCGTATGAAATCAAGTGAAGCCGGAAATTGGGGTGCGGGGGGAGAGTGCGCGACGCCACTGTCACCTTGTAGCGAGTAGAATTACTAAAATGCCAGCATTATTGACGTTAACATAAAAGTTCCGCTATACATTACTAGGTGGCAGCAGTGCTAGTACAGACTAAAATGCCAGCATTATTGACGTTAACATAAAAGTTCCGCTATACATTACTAGGTGGCAGTAAAAGATACATTCGTAGGAGAAAGATAATTATGTTAAAAGATACATTCGTAGGAGAAAGATAATTTATTAGCTGCTGTGTCAATATAATCTAAAAATAAAAATCGTTAAAACTGCTTATATTAATTCACGTGTTTTGTTTTCGCCCTTAATACATCCTACGTTTTCGTTAGTATTTTTACTCGCCACTAGAGGGCCTTTTGTGCTTTATCGGGACATTGACAGAAGCGTCCATGTGGCGTCGAACATTCTAGAAGCAATACGTCAAGTAATAAATTAATAATGCTTGTTTAATGTATGTACTTACAAATGGAAAGAGATTTTTTTCGTTCACTTTGTTTCTGTCGTCTGTGTAACTTTTGCACGATAGAATACAACATTTCATTTTGTATTTAGGTAATTTAAAACTAAAATAAAAGAAGAGCGTACGACGTACTAATCCGACAGATAAAAAGATCGACTGATGTCAGCGCCTCTGGCGTTAAGTAGCTCAAACTAAAAATGCGTGACGTCAGGACTTTGGTGATAGGAGCTGGACCTAGATGCTTATAACATCTCCTCTTTGTATTTGCTTCATGGTGTATTCCCTTAGAGTTCACAGGCACAAACGCTGGCAGTGCGTTTGTGACACTATTTACGGACATTTTAATTAAAACCAAATCGTTCGGCTCTCATATAACTAGACATTTCACAGCTATTCAAGGTGTTGTCAAAATGAATGGGAACGGAAACATTTCTGATTTGGTTAAAACGTTGTAAAAAGTGCGATTATCCCTTTGGTGACGTGAGATATTTTGCGTCAACAAGATTGTAGCGTTAGGTTCTCCGCCGCTTTAAATCAGATGACCCTTTTTTTCTTTACCTTCGCATGTATTATTAAAACAGTTCACATTAATATTTAAGAAACTTCACATAATTTGCAACATTTACGATATTCCTGTAAACAGAAATCAGTCGACGTTAAAGAGTAAATAAGTTATTCATTACGAGGGCTTGACCTTCGAGCCAGTTAAATATTGAACGAACTCCGACCTGATCAGGCGTTATAGCTCCATGGTTTCCCATTAATGATTAATGGAGTACACATGTTTGAATATTTCAAGCCTTTGTTTGCTGCGTCAACGTCAGAATACTTGCGCTCAGCTTGGAAATAATGAGCGATCCAAAATTATCTAGTCTATACAGTTCGTTCTTTCTGGGGGCGTATTATGAACTCTTTTACTGGGCAGATTACACGTTAAATTGAACTGCCTTGCTCTCTCGCTCGTTTGGTCACTCTTATCATTCGTTTGGTCATAGTTAGTTTGTCATATTTGACCCTGTTATGAATTGACCTAATGTAAACAGCATTGAAAGAATTATTCCCGAAATACTAACGTACCATCGTCAGCTCAGTAACATGATATGATGACTACCAGATGCAATACCATACCTGAATATCTTCAGAAAAAACGTGAAACTTCATAAGAACGAGCAACAACGTTCTTATGAAATTTAAGGGTTTCCCTCGATTTTCCTGGTATCCCAACATCAGGTCATGCCTTGGTGGCCATGAGACCACCGCAGGAGTATACTCTTTCGATTACAAAAAAGAATTTAAAAAATCGGTATACAAATGCCGGAATATCGGTACACATAAAAATAATAAAAAACGTTAAAAAAAACTTTTTAAAAAACACGCTTTTACCAAAAAGACTAAAAACCAAAAAGTTGAAAATAAAATAAGATCACACTTTTAGCAAATCTAAAATTAGATTTTAAAAATTTTCTAGAGACAACTAGAAATGTAACACAAAAATTTTCTCAAAATTTTAGCGATGTAGTACAAGAACGCAATGACTCTAAGGCGCATAACACATTGCACCGGACACCGCTGCGGTGTACGGAGGGACGAAAACCGCATGCGGCTGCGGCGGCACGGAACCGTGCCACCGTACGGTTTGCTCCGTATCACCGTCCGGAGCTGCGGTGCATGACGCCCCGCATCGCCGCATTATCTATGGCGAGATTTATTACGCGTATGCACGTCCTTTCTACGCAAAAATCCGTACGATACTGCGGCTCAGTGTGGCATACCCCGCGGACCGCACCGCATCACCGTCCGGGAGTGCGGTGCCGTCGCGCGCGCCGCACAACCGCACGGGCATGCGGTGTGAGTGTGTTATACCCTGCGGTTTTTGTATACAAATTAAGATTCTTCAGTCAAAATTAAAAACCGCAGCGCCGCACACCGGAGCGGTGTCCGGTGCAATGTGTTATGCGCCTAAAAGCGCGGGGCGTAATTTAAAGGATGTATTCCTTAGTTCAACTAAGTTTGTAAGCAAGAGAAGTGTAAAATCTAAAAGCCCCACGCTTTTAGAGTCATTGTGTTCTTGTACTACATCGCTAAAATTTTGAGAAAATTTTTGTGTTACATTTCTAGTTGTCTCAAGAAAATTTTTAAAATCCTGATTTGCTAAAAGTGTGATCTTATTTTATTTTCAACTTTTTGGTTTTTAGTCTTTTTGGTAAAAGCGTGTTTTTTAAAAAGTTTTTTTAACGTTTTTTTATTTACTACTTTTTAGATCGCTTGGTTTTTAGTCTTGACAATAAATTCATATTTTCAATGAAAATGATTTTAATAGTTTTTTAGTCTTTTTGGTAAAAGCGTGTTTTTTAAAAATTATTTTAACGTTTTTTTATTTACTACTTTTTAGTCTAACTAATAATTAATCATGGTCGACATAAGTATACAATTTCATACAAAATTAAAAATTGACATCATTGACATTGGATTTCCTCCCATATAAAATTAGTTTTTATTTAATTGTACTATAACTAAGCATTTTTGTGATTCCAATATGCCAAAATATTGTATTGTCACCGGGAATACATATGTAGAAAAAATTTGAGCTCAATTGGAGCAATAGAAGTGGTCGAAAAATCGATTGCAAGATTTGATCGTGACAAAGAAACCAACATACAGAGCAACTCAATAAAAAGCGTGTAATAAAAATAGGAACAGTCGAACATAGAACCTCCTCCTTTTTCGAAGTCGGTTAATAAACATTTTCTTTTTTCTTTATTTTTTTCTTTCTTATTATAAGTCTTATGACTTCTGTGTGGAAGTTGCCTGCCAATTGGAATTATGCATAGAGTGACGCCCGTATTACAGGACAATTACTTATCCTCAACCGTACTTGAGCCCATGGAAAATATTTCCTTAAAGCCTGTGTTACAAGTGATTACTCTCTTAATTCACACCACACACTTTCATTATAAAAAAATGAGACGTGAAATCACTTCCTGAACAGACTCACCACAAAGTAATGCAGTTTAATTGTTTTACAGACATTCAATAGCTTTTGCGGCGTTCACTTGTTTTTCTAATGCTCGCATGTTTTTCCCAAACTCACATGTTGTTTTGGAACTTCATTGGTTTTTGCGACGTTTAGGTACTTGTGTTTCCAAAGTTCACTTGTTTTTCCATTTGCATGACGGTTAACCATTCTATAAAGGATTTTCAGACAGGTGAAGTTATAAAATATCCAAAATAATGGATTAAAGTTAACATAAAGAGTGAAAAAAGGTCAATCAATAGATTTTAGTGAACATCGCCGCTTTAATAACTTTTTTTTTCGAAAAATAGGTTATCAATTTCTACGCGTATGTTTTTATAACACTCGACAAAAAAGTGGGGGTGTTATAAGTTTACATGTTTGTGAATAACGTGACAGTTTAAGATACAACAATGAATCAATACAAACAATACCAACAGAGTAAACTTTGACTTTGGCGTCTACATTAACGTTTTACGCACTCAGAAATAATAAATGAGGCGAAATCACAAAGTACCTACAGGGCTCTAACTCGAAACGAATACAATCTCCCGCACGGAAATTCGAAACAAGAGATACATTAGAACGACCGAAGCATAAAACAAAATTCTTCTTTGTCATATTTTATTTACTGGTGCTTTCGAGCGCTATCTACACGTTGTTTTGTTTAAAAATCATTCAATGAATACTTTATTGAGCTGAATTGGGTCGAGGTTGAAAACGGTATTATTGTTACTTTGTAGAAAATAATTTATTAATTATTTATATTTTTCCTAAATGCTTACTTTGGAAATACCTATAGGTAATTTAATGGTTGGTAATGTGATACTGCTTCCTGGCCCAGCTCAGATAGAGAGAATACGGGCTCTTTGGGGTGGCCAAGGTTCCCAAATATTTACAAACCGATTGGTTCTGCTCATTAAGGCGCATAGTGCTCCCAATGACCTTGCGTCGATCGTCCCGCACTGATTACATAGGAGTGAGTGAGTGAGAGCGAGGGGAATATTTAAGCAAACCTTTACGCGTAAGATGAATTATTTCAATAAAAAATTAATAAAGGCGAATAAGAAAAATCTAAAAAGACCATCCCCTAGAATATTGTTTACTTTATTTATTGAAACAGAAAGTATTTGATTTAACCTAATATTTACGAAGCGATTAGGTTTACAGTTTTAAAATCGAGGCATGTTTGTGTCACATTTTAACCAAGTTTTAATTAATTTATCAAAAAATTAAGAAGACCATCCTCTAAAAAATGCGTTGAATAATAACATATCTTTTTTAAAGATTTTTTTAATCAATATTTATGAAGAGAATCGGTTTTTTCTGCAGTGATTTTTTATGATTGACGTTACTATGCGCCTTAAGCGGCTTCTCGCGATCGTTACTAAATGGTCGATCTACTTCGTGAGGTACTTACAATAATGCGACTCCTAATATGTGATCACCAATAGAAAAGAAATTCAGCCCCCAACTGTCGATACCTCTAATTTGGCAGTGAGCCCTGACCACTAACATATAAAGTTTCCAATTCGTTAGACTGTATCGGTATAGCTTTACTTTCTGGTAGATTCGTGCGATTTTGATTTTAACGCGTAGAAAATCTCCTAGAATATCCTTTCCCTTTAAATTTGCCCTTTATCCATCCGGCTGAAATAGTTAAAAATATATCAAAGTTATAGTGAAATTTCTATCTCGAAGCCAAAATTAACACAATGTAGACAAGGCGACAAAGTTTCGCGACAGATGCGGCAATGTGGCACAGGAAGGTGAGCTCGGCTTGCGTTTCTGCCAAGTTTTAACATAAAATGTCCCGAGACGCAACCACGTGAGTAAGTAACCGCACAGAACAACAAATAATTATAAAAGGACCTATAAAGGAAGTGACTGCAATTATAGAACAAAGTTGACCTAACGACGGTCAAAGCATGATGACGGTATTCGCAGTCGGCTTTACATGTTGTTTTAATCTTAGTTTATACGACTGTGGTGTAGCCCCAGGTACGATCATCCCCGTAAGCCATCGTAGGTACGCCAAGTACCTACGATCGACCAAAAATAAGGTCTGAGGCCCTGAGGTTGAAATCGAGCTTAGTATCATAAAAGGTACGATTGATTTTCCCTCGCAATTGCATACCAACAGTTACTTAGACAATAATCAGTCATATTATATTTTGGTTATACAAGATTCGGACACGCAGCTTAGTTGGACTGAACTAATTCGACGGGTCTAAAGATAAAGCCGTCACTTTTAATCCTTTAGAGAAAAAGAAAGATGGCGATAGTTTTGATCCTGTCGGATTGGTTTGGTTAGATTGGGTTGTGTCTCTGAATCGACACCAATATCGACCTTTGTCACTCATCTTATCTAATAGTAATTGTTAGTAGCTCTCAATAATAAATATGTCATTACTTCTATGTGGACAATGTTGCTGGTTGTACAATTACATATTTGTAGATAAGTAATACTCTAGATTTTAAGAAACATTGTAAAACTGTTTGTTGTCCTGAATAAATTGAAAAAAAAAAAAAAGATTTGTTTGTTTGTTGATCTTGTTTGTTGATTGACCATACTAGCAGCTTTTTTGAGGGACCTATGCTGTTAGTCGCAAATGGCTGTTACAGCTCACATTAATTATTTTAAAAGAAGGCGAAAGCTTTGGTGGTTCCTCAAGCCTCGTTTGGCAAACCAAACCTGATGGATTTCTATCTCAGATTAGCCGCATCACCAGGCGGTTATAGCCGGTGCAGGAAGCGGCTGCAACTCGAGCGTGCTTCTAAGGCTCAAGTTCGCCGTGTAGTGGAGGATGGAGAAAAGCGACCAGGTACATATCTTTATCTGGTATATCGCAGACTATGTATCGGGCCTTCGCACTTCTGTTCTACAAGAGCAGTGTATGGGACTAATGCATGGGTGTGCAGTGTTATTTGATGTTTGGTTGGAAGGCGGAGGGAGAAACCATACTAGCAGCAATGCACGGAATAAACGTTATATTATTATGTGCGAATTTTCGTTGGTGTTCAATGAGGGGATGCTGTTAGTGCAGTAAGCACTTGTACCGGCAATATATGCCTTTAAATCTCTTTGGTTACAGACTGCGGTAACTATTTAAAATATGTATAGTTTCGTGTGTCAGAAATTAAATTCTATTCTGTGCATTTTCTTACTCACATAACACCACGCAGAAACCTAAATCTATTTTGATCGTTCTTATATTTGCTTCAAGGAACTAAGCGGGGTGGGCGTCTCAATCGTAAATAGAGATCGCGAAACTTGGAAATCCTTGAGCACTCGTTAGACAACAGTTGCAGCAGATATTTTATTGACAGTCCTTTACAAAACTAGATTTAGCACACGACTTTATAAGAGTGGATGTTGAAACCCCGGAAATTGTAAGTGCTACGTCTTTTATTAAATGGTGGTGTTTTATTTTATGTAAAAACCAACCTTTATGTTGGACTATGATGTATTTGTACTAATATCCCCCTACTTACCTCCTTTCATAAAAGGAAATATCACATAAATTAAGGCCTTAATAAAATCAACATGAGTTCTATATTTTCGCACGAAACCTTCACCTTCAATACGGTACTAACGAAATTCCAAATTTCCAACACTCGAGGAATAGTGTCATACACAATCGAAAATTAATTAATAATTTATTCCTTTTTCCAATTACTGAGAATTGTTCTCCGAACCAAAACTTCCAAATGGCGAATTGATTAAATTCATGTACAGGTATTTACGTTTCTGGAGGTTCTTAATTAATAATTTTCTTTGAATTGAGACCAGTACGAGAAAAATAATATTGCATTGATATTTAATTATAATCAAAAGCGTCGATGGCATAGTGCGTAAGGTCGTCGCCTTCCAATCGGTAGGTAGCGGTTCAAATCCCGCCACGTACCAATGTGCTTTTTAAATTTTGAATTCATATTATGTACGTTTATTCGACGATTTTACGGTGAAGGAAACATCGTAAGGAAACCTGCACAACACCTGTAAAGAAATAATTTCTTTACAGGATGTGTGTGAAGTCAACAAACCCGCACTTGGCTAGCGTGGTTGACTAAGGCTTAATCGCCCTAGTTTAGGGTAGGCCCCTCAGTGGGGACGTATATGAGCTGTTGATGATGATTTAATTATAATCACAATACGTGTAATACTGTATTTTCGAACAAGTTTTTTAAAAAAGCAAAACAATCCCTAAAAATAATAATAGATTGCTTTTATTTTGATGGAAGTTGCTGCTGCTCGTCTCATTTTTATGGTACCTACTTCACAGCAAAAGAAAGCAAAACTCTCGAAGGGTCCTCTATCTTACTGGCGAACTGTTACCTTTTTTTATCATACCGCATCATGAGTCACAAACATGCATCCACCCTCAGAGCACAATGGAAGAGGTTAGAATGGTGATACTCGTACAACGGGATTTGTACGATTTTGCTCATTGATCTTTTTCCCATTCTCAAACTAAACTTTCTTAATACTCTGCAAGTAATTAATGCACAAGAAGGCAATTTCGAACGTGAAACACTGATTGGCGTGATCACATGTGGTAAAGTTAAAGTTAGGCGCATTTTAGCACAAGGCCTTTCTAACCTCTTTCATTGTGTTCTGTGCATACTCTATCTTAGCTAGTAGTGGCTTATTGAAACCTGCCATAGAGCAAAAAAGACAGTAAAAGTGGAATATAAACGTGCTGTGCGTTCCATAGGTATGTACGAGTATGTCTGCACATACCTAAACTCTTTCACCGAATCAAAAGTAATATCTTATTTTACCGTAAAATTAGCTTAACAAACCGCAGATAGCGTTATTTATTTATCTAAATAATATGCATGGATCTACAAAAAAATACACCTACAAATTCAGGTCCTTGAACATATAATAATATTTCTAAGAGAGTCAACTATAGGTATGTCTTTTAATCTAATATTAGTTATTACCTCTGTATCTGTATTTATAAAAGTCTTTAATGACTAACTAACTGAGATATTAACGTGGAGCCCAAACTACTGGTGCTAGAAGCATGTAATTCAGTACGGTAGCTCCTTGGCTAATGTAAGTAACCACTAAGGAAGATTATTTTTAAAAATTCCTACTGAAAGCTGAAAAATCCTCATACAAACAAAAGAAAAAACGACGAAGTCAATGAAGTAAAACAACGTGGCGGACGTAAAATTCTTCTGATAAATCTGCTACATAATTTATTGTCACTTTTTCCAAATTCTCTTGAAAATTCCATTCTTTTACTGTTTTCAGGATTTCAAAAGGAATAAACGGAACCCTTATAGGATCACTTTACTGTCCGTCTGTCTGTCTGTTTGTCAAGACCTTTTATCTCGGGAAGGCGTAGAGGTATCGAGTTGAAATTGAAACCATATACTCAAGTCTACAGTTCCTTGAAGCTGTGAAAAAACTAAAGTTCAAAAAAAAATACGGCCGCTTGTACCGCAAAATCCTTTATTTCAAAACTCTCAAGGGAATCGAAATTTATAGGGTACATTCCCGTTGACCTAGAATTGGAGAGTAATATATATCTTTATCTTCTTTTACTACTAGTATAGGAAAAAAAATGAAAACTATTAAATCTGATAACTATTCGTTCACAAAGGTGCGAGTTTGTTAAGATCTTTCTTCTGATATCGATTTAATTTTATAAGTTCTAAGTCATAAATAACGTTAACATTTTTAAAATTTCATATCTGCGCCCAAAGTCGACGCAGACAATTCGGCGTTTCACCGATTAAATTACTGAATGCTACCTATGCTAAATCTCATATCTAAATCTGGGGGCACGGCAGTGCCCCCGCCAAGTCGAGCGCAAAGCAAACACTGCCGTACCATCCTTTACTGAAACCATTTCGCCGCATTTTCAGGCCCCTATTTGAGAACCTCTGGATAAGACCAGAACGCAAAAATTTATATTAGTAAGCTATAATCACATACTTAAAATCCAAAATTTCAAGTCTGTAGGTCATTTAGTTCCGAAGTTAAGCGAAAGCAAAGTTTCGCATTTATGACAGACACTCACTCACTCATGATCATCAAAATAGAACTAGTACTTCCCATAAACTCAGAGAGCTGAAATTTGGTACAGAGTTAGGGTTTAATGGCCACATAAAGGGAAAACTATAAAAACTAGGATAATCGAAGATCTGTAGTACTTGGTTACCCTGATTAGAAAACACAAGAGCCCAACCAAACTATTAGAGATATCGACATACCGCCTTTACAAAAAATATTCAACTTGGTGGGCCGCTTCCAATAAAGAAAAGAAAAAAAGAAAAAGAAAAGAAAGATTTGTGATAATAAAAAACTACCCCTAAAAAAAAACTGTGTCAAATAAGAAAATCTAATAAAATAAATCAATAAGCTCACGTTTCTACAAAAAGAAGTGAAATCCTACCAAAAACATTCTGTAAAAAACTAGCCAAGTCTCGATGGAGCTGCTTGTTTATCTCTAAAAAGTAATGAAAACTAGACAAAGTCGTGCCAAGTCTAAGGTTCCTTACTGCGATTGTTTAACGACTTGGTCGTTAAACATTCTTTATGCGTTAGTGGGTACAAGTCAACGGCCAAGTCACACAACATTAACTATAATAATAAAGAAATCGCAGTAAAGAACCTTAGACTTGGCACGACTTTGTCTAGATTTCATTACTTTTTAGAGATAAACAAGTAGCTCCATCGAGACTTGGCTAGTTTTTTACAGAATGTTTTTGGTGGGATTGACTTGACTTACCAAATGTCGGTGGATCAGCACTATGTAGCCGCGGTGGACCCTCTGAGCTAGGTCGAAGGAGGTCGAATTTCCGAAAGGGCTGCTCTTAGTAATCCACCGACCAGTAACAATAGGAAGAAACAAAAATACACAAGCCCTATCAGGCCACCAATTTTACCCCCACAGTGATCTTACATACGCACAATAAAGCCGGCACAAAACACAAAAAAGGGCGGCAACAATTCGCACTTTATAATAGCGCGTATCAATCGTCTGACATTAGCCGTAAATCAACCATCAAGACGTGGCAGACTCGTCAGCCCCCTAGACAAGATGTTTTTCGATAATCGTTATCGCAATCGCTAAATGGATAATGTATGAGTATACAATTGCGCTCGAAAGGTGAGGGCTTATGTCAAATCCCATATATTTTCCTTATAGCGATTGCGATAGCGATTATCGAAATGCGTCTTATCTAGGGGGATAGAGGCCGGCGGACAAAACAGGCTGGCGCCGACTGCCTACTCACCTTCGCGCGAGCCGTACAACTATTTCACTCACTCTTCCTCGAGCGTAAGCATTTCATATTATCAAAATAAATTTAAATAATATTTTAATTTAATCGTTGATCAAAATTGGCAAGCTACTGCTAACATGGAAATTTCATATTTACATTAAACTTGCCCACGATATTTTGTCGACGCAACATTGTTCAGTTAATTTATGTACATATTTACATTTTAAATTAATATACTTATCTCACCATGCTTTTAAATTCACGGTGTGTACTGGTGTGTACTCTTTCATATATCAATTTAAACGTTGTAAAATATTTCTTTAGGCTATCCGCTATAGAAAAAATCACTGATTCTGATATTAACTTCTTATAATCTTGTCAGACAAACGTTTTTTACCTATTGCCACAAATAGTTTTCAGTACAGCATCACCTTGAATTTAATTCCGTAAAGATTATAATTCTCTTTTTGAGCTACGGAACTCTGAAAAAATTATTTTCACTCTAGCATGCGCGCCCATTCCAATATAAAAGTCGGCATATTCGACCGTAAAAAGCCAATATCGGAACAAAATGTAGGCATTCCTTGTAAGAGTTTCGGAGACTTCGCAGGAATCTATAGCTCGGACCCATTTCGCGATGGTGAGCTGCCAAAATATCCGGACCGTTCTGTCCGTATTACGTTCCCGGTATTCATTTCGTTTATCTGCGATACTTTTGTTGCGTTTGCGGATCCGGCTGCCATTATTAGCGAGACGTTCCGTTTTACGACAGATTGTCACGAGTTGACAATTGTTTTGAACGACGACGTTCGAATGAGCAATATAATTATAATCCTTGTTGTTTTGAGATATAACCATTTCTACCGGCCGATAATTGAGTCGGGTTGTTCTCTGCTAAAAAAAGATTTATGTACCCGTATACATAGGCGTAGGTATAACTTTTCGATGGGGGGGGGGGGTCCAGATTAAAAATTCAATTTGCCTAGTTCATTCTATCCAGTGTATGTTGATTTTCAATACGGACAACGGCTCGACTAGAGAAAAATCTTCATCTTATTCAGCGATTTGCGCTGTGATAACGTCAGGTTGTGTTCTTAAGCGTAATAGACCAAGAACCCATCGCTCCCATACATATTCTGGGTTAGTTTAAATAAAGTTAGTGTATCGTTAATAAAGTTAGGCGATCAGGAAATCTGATTTGGTACTCTCTTTGTGCTTCAGCGGCGTTACCATTACAAAAACCATAATAAAATAAAATATCTGCGTATTCTTCGTTTTCGAAAGCAGCCATTTCAAAATAGCGTATCGGTTTATTTGTTATCAAAAGTTTGTCCGTAATCTCAAAAGTAGTTTTAAACTTAACAAACAATTTCAATCAGGAAAACAAATTAATGATGTCGTCGAAACATTCGTAATCCTAATCAATCATATTCCAAAACGTCCAAAACCTATGCAACCTCTGTGGTTAGGTCAATCCAAAGAGGTTACAGCTTTTTGGATGGCAAAGAGGTTGGCTATCCAAAAAGGATTGCAAACTTCGTTCTGCTTCAATCAGTTCAACCAAAACGGCTGGATAATGACGTACTGCCATGATTTCTTTTAAGTTGCATGGAAATTATCTAAATAAACCATAGCCTTAGATAATTTTGAACAGAACTTGTAGTATTATTTTATAATTTAGTATTTTTCATTCTTTTATGTATTAGAAGCAATTTTCTTTATTTCTACTTCGTACTTTTGCCTTTTCCAGTCAATTTTTATTCAAAGATGAAATTATGAATTTTGACCTACAGCGCAA
The DNA here is from genome assembly GCA_963935595.1 of Schoenobius gigantellus. Taxonomy (NCBI): domain Eukaryota; kingdom Metazoa; phylum Arthropoda; class Insecta; order Lepidoptera; family Crambidae; genus Schoenobius; species Schoenobius gigantellus. The sequence continues at coordinate 21,066,181 of OZ012543.1, forward strand.
ATTTTTGCTAATTTCTTTAAAAACTACAAAAAAAATATATATATTTTTACATTTTTTAAAAGCTTATGAAACCAGCAACTTATTTTAGTAGTTTTTACGCCAACTGTCATACATTTTTTTTTCAATAATTGTCGTCGATTTTCAGAAAGATAAAAAATTAATCGACTTAATTGTCAATAAAGCCCTCTTATTTCCAAAATTATGTAAGTTTTTGACAACAATTTTAATTTAAATTAACTGCCCATTTTTCAGATTTCCGCAATTAATCAATTTGTCATTGTAAATGGTGTTGTTTTTTTTTAATTTTGGTAACAAGTCGGAAAAAATCTCAAAAATTTTAAAACCATCGTAGCTCGATAACCAACTGTTTTTGACCCCTGGTTAAGTAGGCTTTTTTGTTGCTTATGACCTGTACTATAACCCCTTTAAAGGAATACGTCGACTTTTCCTGTCACCCTGTATAAGTAGGTACTTGTACTTATATCTATCTGAAAAATGAAACTAGTAGTTAAGTGTTGGCTTTGGCTCGTTCATTCGTTCGATTTCGATTTAATATCATAGCACCGATTTTCTTAAATTTCATAAACTACGTACAATCTGCAAAAACACTTTTTTCTTTTTTCTTTGAATATTATTATTATTTTTGTTAGCGTCGAAATGTCTAAAATAACGCCACCTGGCAGATTTCTGACACGAATTATTATTTTTCTACTTTAATTTACTAATACGTTAACATTGTTACATCTTATTGTACATTTTGATGTTGTAAAATAATAATAATAATATACTGAATCATAATTACTATAACCAGAATTATAGGATCTTGGAAATCCATTAAGATATCTCGTATTTTAAATGCTTGAGGCAACACCACAGATTACTAAATGGTTGCTACGTAAGCAACACTATCAAATAGATTAATAGAAATACAAATAAGAAGAGAATTACCTGCGTGCTTGTACATTGTTCCGTTGTTTATTCCGTGGCGTAAGCATTTAATGGTGAGTGTATTTTTTGTTGTAATGTTTATGTGTTATTAATACATTATATTTCTGCAAACTAACAAAACTATGTAGTACGATAATGAAAAACAAACAGAAAGAAGGGGGTTTCTATAACTTTAAATGAATGAAAATCTTTGTTTAAAAAAATACAATTACATTAGCCTATAATTACCAGGCAATATAACCAAAAGGCGGCATAAGAAATCATCGCTAAAGTATGGATGCCATATGGACTTAGGCAAGGGCCAGCTTTGAACGTAAAGGATTTGTCATAAAATATTGAAGTTTGAGATGGAAGAACCAGAGACAGATCCTTTTGAGGGATGCAGACCTCTGTTTATAGCTGTGGAATGAAGAATAAAACGGGGTTTGAGGTAATTAGAAGCATGTGGATTGGTAATCAGTGCATTGAGCAGGGAAGATGTTGCAGTTTCTCTAACGACTTATTAGTAGCCATCGATGTTTAGAGCGATAGTATGATATATGATCGGATTTACGTAGCTCAAAGATATACCGTATGTTATGCAAACGCTTCAATTTGTTCCACTGAGTAACGAATACATCTGGGTAACAAGTATCAGAATAGTCAAAAATATACTCAGTCATTACATAATCTGCTTGAGTCGGATGACCTCGACGTTAAGGTGAAGAAATTTACGTCCGAATTGACTCGTTTATACGATTTACACGCACCGGTTCACCCAGTTCGTATAAGATATTTGCCTGCACCGTGGATCACATCTGCCATCAAAAAGGAAATGTCAAAACGGGATAAAGCAAAGCTTAAACTCAAATCACATCCAAATGACATTCATTTAGAAAGATATAAAAGGTTGCGGAACAGATGTAACAGACTCTGTCGAGACGCCAAGCACTCTTACTTCCATAGTAAAATTAATAACTTAGAACGTAATCGCGTCTGGAACTTTTTGCAATCTAACGGCGTGGGCAAGCCCACGGTCACCACGAATAGTGCCGTGGATCTCAATGCACTTAACAGTCATTTCTGTTCACCTCCAATTGCTCTGGATTCTTTAACTAAATCCAATTCTCTCAGTTACCTCTCAAGCCTTGTGCCACCCGTTTGTCCATCTTTTTCATTTAGTCCAGTTTCTGAAGACTCCATAGTGAAGAGTATCAAGGGCCTGTCGACAAAGGCTATCAGTAGCGATGGACTTAGTCTTGACATGATCCTCCCAGTGCTGGAGAATATTGTTCCTGTCCTTACATTGTCAATCACTCCCTAATGAACAATATATTCCCTGAATCCTGGAAGAAAGCATATGTCGTCCCAATCCCAAAAACGTCCAATCCTAATTCCTTCTCTGACTACCGTCTAATCTCCATATTCCCGCTCTTATCCAAAATCCTAGAATCCGCAGCTCACCAACAACTTTACTCCTTTCTCTTTGCCAATAAACTCCTCTGCCCTTACCAGTCCGGCTTCCGTCCTTGTCATAGCACGGTGACTGCGCTGCTAAATGTAACAGAAGAAATTCGTCACGCTATGGACAACACTAAATTTACAGCGCTAGTATTGTTAGATTTTAGCAGCGCGTTCAATTCCGTTGATCATGACATACTCCTTGGTACTCTTCGCTCTCTGAACATCTCCCCTTTTACCATCCAATGGTTTCACTCTTATGTGTCCGATCGCCAACAGTGCGTTAACTTCAATCACGATTATCCGCTGGCGTACCGCAGGGTGGATATCTCTCTCCCCTGCTGTTTTCAATTTTCATTGACCGTATATCTTCTGTTCTGTCCTGTCGATTCCACCTTTATGCTGACGACTTGCAAATTTACCGCCATTTCGAACCATCTGAGACTTATACAGCCATTTTATTATTAAATGAAGATCTTGCGGCTATTCAAGTTTGGGCAGAATCATTTGGCCTTCTTGTCAATCCAGCCAAATCACAGGCAATGATTGTGGGAAGCAGTAGGCTGAGATGCAATTAAAACTAGACACTACACCACCTATCAGCTTTAATGGAGTAACTATTACCTATTCGGATACAGTAAAAATTTGGGTCTAATAATGGACTGCAATATGTCTTGGAGGCCTCAAATTACTGAGATCAGTAAACGAATACACTTCGCAACTCACTCTCTCAAGCGACTCCAATACTTTCTCCCATTCAATACTAGAATTATGCTTGCGCAAGCTCTTTTACTTCCTATTTTAGACTATGCCGATGCCTGTTTTCTAGATTTAAACCAAGAACTTCTTGACAAGCTTGAGCGACTTCAAAATCTGACTATAAGATTTATTTTTGCTCTTCGCAAATTCGATCGTATTTCCTACTATCGTTCCGAGCTGAAATGGCTTCCGATCCGTGAACGTCGTAATATGCACATTTTAACAACTCTTTTCAAAATCCTTAGAGATCCTAGTTCCCCACAGTACCTCCGTTCGCGGTTTCATATACTGACTCCCCCCTCTCATTCCCTACGCCCATGCTACTCTGAAACGCTAGACCTCCTCAAGCCTAATACAAACTTTTTGCTACACTCATTTAGCTTTCGTGCCGCCCAAATGTGGAACCACCTGCCCTCTGTAGTCCAACAGAGTCCTTCAGTGCCTTGCTTTAAATGCAGGCTGAGGCAGCACTTTCAATCGCTAGTATTAAATTCGCCTTAGCAATTGTATTGTCATCATCTGTATATTATAGTGTGTATTTATGTATATATGTATATCTGTATGTTTATATATAGGTATGTATGTTGTGTTTATTGTAGTTATACAAATGTATTTATACTAACTATACATATAACTATAAATATACATACTAACTATACTAATAATCTAATATCTCACTTGTGTACTTTGATGTTTCCTTCTATTTATATAATTTCCAACACACTTACAGGTTGACTGGAAGAAATCTGTAATAGGGATAAGTCCGCCTTTGTAACGCAATTTATTTTCATGTTTATATTTAGATTTTGTGCGCAATAAAGTATATATAATAATAATAATAATCCAGTGACAGCAAATAATCCATGGCAGAGGATTTGCACTGTTTATTATTTTGTGTATAATATATTAAGGCACCTATTCATTTTATAGTATTTAGAAAGCAAGACAAAAAATCATGCTGGTGACGTGGAAAGGCAGAGTTACATCATAATTTCGTACAGCAAACTGCTGAAATGAACTTATTTTGTTACGTAAAAATTTACCTACATCTATGGTATTTCGATATGGAATATGATAAGGAAATATCTAATATTTATGATTGTAAATAATAATAGTACATTACTGCAGAGGCCGGGAAGTTAGGGATTGCCGGACGAGTAATGCTTTGCTGACAATTATTACGAGTCCGGCAATCCCATTCCCGCCGAGGTATGTATAGTGCTTTTCTCAATAATTGCGAGGAAATAATGAAAGACGTACGGAATTAATTATGAAATTCAGTGTAATAATAATACCATATAAATAAAAACCTTTCATATTAAAATATTGTTTAATGTTATCTATTTATTCAAATATTTATAATTGCCGTGATCTTCGTATAATTTAGCTTTATAATCTGTAAATAAAACAATAGTAGGTAACTTATAATAATAAGTTTCCTCTCTCTTGTTCAACGATTGCGTGCCCAACGGGTCCTTAGTGATTTTATTTTTTGTGAACCACCTATTTTACACATTATGGTATACATAAAAGATTTTGAATTAAATTGAATTGGAAACAAATGAGTATAATATGAATAAAAACAAATCAAACAATAAATTAATTAATAGAGTAGCCTAGCACTTAGTTATACTTTTTAATTTTCAATTAGTGCAAAGGAAACAAAGCCCATACAGCCCAATCATATTTTACGCAAAAAATGTAATACTGCAGATTATGACTTTTTTCTCTCGCAACGAAAATTAAGCATATTTTCGTGTGATTTCATACCAACATTTTAATAAAATTGTTGTCATATTCATAATACTTACAACGTGTCTCCTAATAACTCCCCATAAGAATTATAATATTCATTTAACCGAAAAGAATGTGTCAACTTTAATAACTTGTCATATCAATCGAATTTAATTGTCAAATTTTTGAAAATTCACTTTTAGAACAGTTTTAGGTTGGCAATTTTGATAGTTTAAATAAAATTAAATAAGTATTATATTTTTTATGGGGAGATATAAGATAAGTTGTATATGCTCGAAGAGTGCATTTTTTATAATGTGGTAGCAATTGGCTGTATGACAAGTTACATAATTCAAGTTATAGATAAATTAAAAAACATTGGAGCAGCGGTCAATAATGAATTTTCATACTTACTTTCCTGGCCTAGGCCGGTAAAGTAATGCATGAGCCAAGAATTACAAACTTTGTGTCTTCTTTTTACTACAATAATGCCTACATTTCCGAGCATGTTAGAGAAAATTGAAATTTATATAGATTGAATGTTTTTGATTATTTAAATAGTAAAATAGTTCTGCTTAAAGATTCTTATGAGCTTACGATCTTGAAAAAATGTATTTACAGTGTTCAGCTAATAATTGTGACTAAGGACCAAACCACGCCGCAAGCGATATACTAACTACGTACGCCGCCGCAAGCGATATACTAATTACGTGCAGAGCACCGCTCTGAGCTGTGGCCGTTACAATACACGTTTGTACAATTGTTTCTCGGCGTGTCGCTTTGCAGGTTGCTTCGTTGGTAGCTGTGGTCGGGGTTTAAGAATGGAATAACATAAGTTTGACCTAACTAATAACCGTTCGTGTATACCTTCATACTGTAAACGTTTCTTTAAAATCACGAGTATCAATTATGATAAATTTTTAACTAGCCATTACGCGTGCGAAACAATTCACAACATTTGAAGTCTGTGTAACATCCTGCCTTCTTGTCAAGCGCAGAACGGTGTGTATGTCAAAAAAGTCACGCACGCTCATCGCTCTGCTCGCTTAATTCGCTTAATTGCTCAATGCCGCCCGGGAAATCGTCCTCCTGCTATGTTATTCAGTTAGATGTAACGTAATTTGTAGGCGATACGATAAATTAATTCAGGATAACTCCTGGGAAATTGTGGATTTAGTGTTGAAAACGTTTCAGTGCTTATAAATATGTTTCTGACGAGGTTATTAGTGTTGTCGTTTAGTTCCTATTGTTTAATTAATGGCTAAGCTGCGATAATCCTACAAGAATATAATACTTACAGTATTATGGTGATGGGAATAGTTGCTAATTACTATTCAGAAATTATCCTGTATCAAAAAACATATAAATTATAAGTAGGTAAAAATTTACCTACACCTATGGTATTTCGATATGGAATATGATAAGGAAATATCTAATATTTATGATTGTAAATAATAATAGTACATTACTGCAGAGGCCGGGAAGTTAGGGATTGCCGGACGAGTAATGCTTTGCTGACAATTATTACGAGTCCGGCAATCCCATTCCCGCCGAGGTATGTATAGTGCTTTTCTCAATAATTGCGAGGAAATAATGAAAGACGTACGGAATTAATTATGAAATTCAGTGTAATAATAATACCATATAAATAAAAACCTTTCATATTAAAATATTGTTTAATGTTATCTATTTATTCAAATATTTATAATTGCCGTGATCTTCGTATAATTTAGCTTTATAATCTGTAAATAAAACAATAGTAGGTACCTAATAATAATAAGTTTCCTCTCTCTTGTTCAACGATTGCGTGCCCAACAGGTCCTTAGTGATCTTATTTTTTGTGAACCACCTATTTTACACATTATGGTATACATAAAAGATTTTGAATTAAATTGAATTGGAAACAAATGAGTATAATATGAATAAAAACAAATCAAACAATAAATTAATTAATAGAGTAGCCTACCACTTAGTTATACTTTTTAATTTTCAATTAGTGCAAAGGAAACAAAGCCCATACAGCCCAATCATATTTTACGCAAAAAATGTAATACTGCAGATTATGACTTTTTTCTCTCGCAACGAAAATTAAGCATATTTTCGTGTGATTTCATACCAACATTTTAATAAAATTGTTGTCATATTCATAATACTTACAACGTGTCTTCTAATAACTCCCCATAAGAATTATAATATTCATTTAATCGAAAAGAATGTGTCAACTTTAATAACTTGTCATATCAATCGAATTTAATTGTCAAATTTTTGAAAATTCACTTTTAGAACAGTTTTAGGTTGGCAATTTTGATAGTTTAAATAAAATTAAATAAGTATTATATTTTTTATGGGGAGATATAAGATAAGTTGTATATGCTCGAAGAGTGCATTTTTTATAATGTGGTAGCAATTGGCTGTATGACAAGTTACATAATTCAAGTTATAGATAAATTAAAAAACATTGGAGCAGCGGTCAATAATGAATTTTCATACTTACTTTCCTGGCCTAGGCCGGTAAAGTAATGCATGAGCCAAGAATTACAAACTTTGTGTCTTCTTTTTACTACAATAATGTTGTAGGCGATACGATAAATTAATTCAGGATAACTCCTGGGAAATTGTGGATTTAGTGTTGAAAACGTTTCAGTGCTTATAAATATGTTTCTGACGAGGTTATTAGTGTTGTCGTTTAGTTCCTATTGTTTAATTAATGGCTAAGCTGCGATAATCCTACAAGAATATAATACTTACAGTATTATGGTGATGGGAATAGTTGCTAATTACTATTCAGAAATTATCCTGTATCAAAAAACATATAAATTATAAGTAGGAAGTTGGCGAATGCTACTTTTATTTTGCTATTTTACAAATCATTTTTGTTCTTCTACCGTTTTCATAGCTTCTGATCCGATACTAAATACGCAAGAAAACTCCGAGTGTAGCCTTTGAGAGCCTACTTATTAGTAATTTACACGCCGCAATACACCTCCGACGTCATTTTCTTAGCCTTTACAAACTTAAAGTCGAAAGTTATAAGACTTGTTGGCTTTATTTTGAAACCTTCAACGTGAAAGTCGAAATTATTCGGTTGCTTGACTTAAATTATGATTTAGTAGCATAACTAATGTGATTTCATTTGACAACCCTACAGGTGCACTCTAATGGAGCTTATGGCGAAGGTAACAGGGGTTATTTTTTATTGCTCATGATAAGTCAACATGTTTGCCTTGCTTACACGCAACACTGGAAACCTTTAATTTTGGCACACCCTTTGAGTGTTAATGTAATTAACTACAAAACTGTGAGGTAGAAAATAATACAAATTAAAAACAGCCTACACAACTGTACGAAATAATTCGATATTTTCAGAGGTTAGTGACGACTCGTTTGAATCGTAATGATCCGGTCATCATAATGACTACGTAGTACTATTGTCTATTCTGTGCTACAGTGAGTTAGTACTTTTCTCTATTCCGTGCTACAGTGAGGTGTAATGGCCAGTAACCAAATATTTTTATACACAGAAAGCTTAGGCAAATTCCTCTCAAAACTTCAGAATGACGTGGCTCGTAACAGCAATCAGAGGTATCAGTTGATAATGTGGAACAGGTATGCGGGATCTTTCGCTCGCAAATCGTTGAACAGTGTCGTTGACTAGATGGCTGCCACGTTGTCCTCATGAATCGTAGGGGGCGTTTAGAATGCTAAGCGGAGTCGACGACCGCCGTTGCGGCGCTTAATGACGCGCCATCTCTCACCGGATTATGGACTCCTGGTAGATCGGGTTGCAATAATTTGCCGAGCAGTGCCCTGTGGGATTGATTTGAACTGATCTCTCGACTCAAGTCAATGGTTGTGGTGCCGTGAAACTTATAAAAAAGCTTAGTTCCATTCCATAAATTTTTTAAGATTTTTTTTTTTTATTATAGATATTATAATTATCGTTGTTACATCAACGTGTTGTGATAAACAAACCTATTTTGACATACATCTCTTTATACCAATTACTTATTACGGTGCAAGTTTGTCCCGTGCCAATAAGCACGTGTGAGCGGCTGAATGCGGCTGAAGTGCACTGCGATTATATACGGAGTGGAATTTTGTAATGCCACCCGGAGGGAAAGTACTCTAAATACTAGAAATTCAAATTCAAATATTTCTCAAAATTCGTTTGTGTGAAAGCTAGAGTGTTGCACATCCCTAATGTCATTCGTCTTTGGTACAGCGCTACGTTGCTAGGCGCTGTTATTCGATGTGAAAATATATATGGCGAATTGTATTTGTTCTAAATATTGTTAAATATGTATTTGTTAGTTCAATATAGATTTATATGATTAACTGCGGTGTTTTCTGTCATTCCGTCTGTACTTTTTGCACTCTCAATTGGTAGCAGAGCGTTGGAAAATGAGTTCGACGGCATCCTATCGTATCGAAGCTCTTACTAAGGATAACTATGATACATGGAGTGTACAAGCCCAGGCAGTCTTAATAAAAAATGGATTGTGGGATTACGCTAACGGAAACATCGTTGAGCCAAAGGAAAAAGACGAGAAAAGTAAGTTTTGTCAAAATGATTTGCTTGCTCGATCTGAACTTTTGCTGCTTATTTCGCCTTCGGAGCTTAAGCAAGTAAGAGGATGCAAAACCTCCAACGAGTTATGGCTTAAATTAAAAGGAATTTACCAAAGTACCGGCTCTGCTCGTAAAGCAACATTGCTCAAACAGCTGATCTTAAAAAAGGCTGATGTAGGTGGTGTTCGTGAGCACTTAAATATTTTCATGGACATTGTAGACAAACTGGCTGACATGGGCATTGATTTGCATCCAGATTTACTGAGCATAATGATGCTTTATAGCTTACCTGCTTCTTACGAGAATTTTCGTATAGCAGTAGAGACTCGTGACCAGTTACCGAAACCCGAAGAATTAAAAATTAAAATTTGCGAAGAAAGCGAAGCAAGAAAGAATATAGAATCGAACGAACCAGAAGAGGCTTATTATAGTAGAAAGACCAAGTATTGTCAACAATGTAAGAAAAAGGGGCACACCACCCAGACCTGTTGGAGCCAGAAAAAGAATACCAAAACTCCAAAGCAGAAAAAACCTGAAAGTAATTTCAATGTTTGCCTAAATACAGGGAAGAATAATAATTTTGAAGAAAATGTATGGTGCCTTGACAGTGGCTGCTCATCACATATTTGTGGAGAACGCAAATTATTTAATAAGCTATCATCTGAATCTGGAAGCTTAAATTTAGCTTCAAATAAACATACAACAACCATCCATGGAAAAGGAAAAGTGACAGTCTATAAAGAAGAAGAGAAAATAAATTTAAACGACACATTATTTGTTCCTGATCTGACAACAAACCTAATGTCAGTTGGAAAAATCACTGCTAGAGGAAACAAGGTTGTTTTTGAAAAGGAAAAATCTTATATTTTAGAAAAAGATGGGTCTATCAATTTGACAGCTATCAAAAAGAACGGACTATATTACCTGGACTTCGACGAATCAAAAGAGACCGCCAATCATACACCAGTGACAAACAAAGAAACTAAAATTATGGAATGGCATCGAAAACTCGGTCATATTAACGAAAGAGATCTTATGAAGATGGCCAAAGATGAGTTGATGTATGGACTTGACATAGGGGAAGAAAAACTCGATGTATGCGAGACTTGTATTAAAGGTAAATTAACAAGTCTGCCATTTCCACGTCACGACAGTTTACGCACCACAGACTGTCTAGAAATAATCCATAGTGATGTGTGTGGTCCATTTGAGGAAGAGTCGCTAGCTGGATCTAAGTACTACGTTACTTTTATCGATGATTTCACCAGGTACTGTTGCATATATTTTATAGCTAAGAAAAGTGAAGTATTCGAAAAGTTCAAAGAATTTAAACATAATGTAGAGAATTTCACTGGCTTGAAAATAAAAAACCTACAATCAGATAACGGAAGAGAATACATAAATAAAGAATTCGACGAATATCTGAAAAAGTGTGGCATACATAGAAGATTGAGTGCGCCATATACTCCGCAACAAAACGGAATAAGCGAGCGGAAAAATAGATCCCTAATGGAGAAAGCCAGATGTTTAATGATAGAAGCCAATATTCGAAAATGTTTGTGGCCGGAGGCTGTATATATTGCCAACTATCTTATAAACAGAAGCCCATCGAAGGCATTAAATGGCGAAATTCCATATAAAAAATGGACAGGAAGAACTCCATCAGGAAACCATCTCCATATTTTCGGAAACAAAGCTTTTGTTTTAAACAAAAGACGAAAAGGTAAACTCTCCTCAAAAGCGACGCCAGGCGTATTTATAGGGTACGCTAGAAATGCAAAGGGGTTCCGTATATACATACCTGAAAAGAAAAAAATTATAATTAGTAGGGATGTAAAAATTATAAATAAAATGTTTTATGAAAACGAAGAAAACTACGATGATTTAGTTGTAGAACCGGATCAACCTGTAAAAGAGAAAGATAAAAATATTAGTATACCGAAAGAAATGAAAAAGAAGAATCAAAATAAAGAGATTAAAATTAAAATTATTAACAAGAAAGTTTTAAATAAATCAAAAAATACTAATTCTCGACAGGAAGTTCCATCGACATCTAAAGAAAATGAATATCAAGAAAAGTCGAAACAAAATATAATACCTGATAATGTCACACCTGAAGAAGCATCATCTGACGAAGAGCAAGAAATATATGTAGGTGCACCTGAACCTTCTGTAACTGAAAGACCGAAGAGAGAAATTAAACAGCCTTTTTGGATTAAAGATTTTGTAACAGGAGGAGACATAGAAGAAAGCTTACTTACCGAGATGGCATACTTGTCGGAAGAGAATGATGATGATGACTGGAGTGACGCTATACGTTCCGAAATAAGATCGCATATAAAGAATGGAACATGGAAAATAGTAAAAAAAGAAGAAGGTATGAAAGTAATAGACTACAAAATGGTTTTAAGAAAGAAAGTGAGCCCAGATGACAAAGTGACCAAAAAAGCCAGACTTGTTGCTCGTGGTTTCACACAGCGTCCAGGCGTGGACTTTAACGAAACATTTGCGCCTGTAGCTAAATTAAGCTCTATAAGAACGATTTTTGGGATAGCTGTTGAAGAAGGTTTATATCTAAATCAGATGGATGTGGTAACGGCATACCTGAATGGTAATATTGAAGAGCGAATATATATGAAATTGCCAGATTACGTTGAGAAGTATGTTCGAGAGATTCTTGTGGCTGAACTAGAGTCCGACGATCTGACCGAATACAACAAGGCAAAAGAGATACTAACAGATCTGAAAAACATAGAAGGAGAAAAAGTATGCTTACTTCTAAAAGCACTTTATGGACTTAAGCAGGCAGGGCGGCAATGGTATATCAAACTTGATAGTGAATTGAAAGATATTGGTTTTGTTGCATCAAAAGCTGATCCTTGTGTATACGTATACACGAAAGGAGGAGTGAGAGCCATAATCGGGATCTACGTGGATGATATACTGATTGCCTGCTCATGTCAAAAGATGCTGAAAGAAATAAAAGATAACTTAAAGGAAAGGTTCGATATGAAAGATCTGGGAGTGCCGAAAACTATTCTTGGCCTAGAAGTATCATATAAAGATAAAGAGATCATAATAACACAAACCAAGAAAATAAATGATGCTCTGAAAAAATTTAAAATGGAAGAATGTAAACCTACCGCTACACCAATAGAGACAGGCATTGCGCTAGAGCCTAACAAGAAAGAGACGAAGGATTTGCCATTTAAAAATTTGATTGGCACCTTAATGTTTTTGGCTGTGGCCTCTAGGCCAGATATAGCATTTGCCGTCAGCTACCTCTCTCAGTTTAATGACTGCTTTGATGAAACGCATTTCAAGAGTGCAAAACGTGTCCTTAGATACCTAAAAGGCACAAAGAATGTAGGTCTAAGATTCAGAAAAACTGAAGAAGAGTTATATGGTATGGCTGATGCGGACTGGGGGACAAACAAAATCGATAGAAAATCCTTTTCAGGATATTGTTTTAAATACGCAGGGAGCACAATAAGCTGGGCATGCAGAAAACAAAAAAGTATTGCATTGTCGACAGCTGAAGCAGAGTATGTTGCTCTGACAGAAGCTGTGAAAGAAGCTGTACACCTAAGAGCACTATTTAATGATCTAGGTATAAATCAAAAGAATATACTGATACTTAATGATAACCAAGCAGCGATAAAATTATGCTTGAATCCTATCGTATCTGCAAAATCTAAGCATATTGACTTAAAGATACATTACATTCGAGACTGCATTAAAGAAGGTGTCATAGATGTACAGTATCAACCAACAGAAGAGATGGAAGCAGACCTATTGACGAAAGCTTTGCCAGGCCCAAGACTGTTGCGTTTGAAGAAGGATATGGGTATACATTAGCTATGTGAGGAGGAGTGTGAAAGCTAGAGTGTTGCACATCCCTAATGTCATTCGTCTTTGGTACAGCGCTACGTTGCTAGGCGCTGTTATTCGATGTGAAAATATATATGGCGAATTGTATTTGTTCTAAATATTGTTAAATATGTATTTGTTAGTTCAATATAGATTTATATGATTAACTGCGGTGTTTTCTGTCATTCCGTCTGTACTTTTTGCACTCTCAGTTTGCCACACCCGGGAACCGAACCCGCTAAAATCCAAAAAATAACAGCCTGTACATTTCTGGCATCAATCGATAGGGTCAAGCATAAGGATCAAATCTTTCGAACGAACGTGGTAAATTAAATGAAAGGAAAACCATGAAATCCAAACTTATAAATTCAATGGACAAGTTAAAGCTTATCTTTTGAGTAAAAGTGACTTATTTATTGTCCCATTGAATTTATAAGTACAGAGTCTTTCTTTGGTGAATGAGGTCCGTAGAAGACCGAGTTAACTCGGCGTATACTCGTAAATGAGTGAGAAAATGTTACACCAGCTATGAGGCGGGTAGGAGATACCCGAAACATCAATTCTACATTTTTGAAAGGAGATGTCCTCTTTTTGTATGGAGGCTGGGTTTTGCTAACTAAATGAAACGAAACTATGCCTGTTATAAAGGTTTAATATTTAGTGTCCTAAAACCGTGAAAATCATAACTTTATACCCCTCCGTTTTGGAAATATTTTAATTTTTGTATATTTTAGTTATGGCAACAGTTAATGATCGAAAGCTGTGTTATATTATCTACAAAAAACATATATTTGTAATCTGTATTTGTAAATACAATGACACATGCTAGACTGTGGTTATGGTTTGTGTTGAAGTACTATAAAAATAAAAGCCGATCGCCTTGATGGATTTTTTCATAGACAATCTGCCTATTAGGGCCTATTCTTCATTAAATCTAATTAATGAACAACATAATAATTAATTAATAAATCATGAAGTGCCACAGTGTCAAGTCAGTGCCAAAACTATCAAACTAAACTGTCAAATCTTTTTTTTTTAATTTTGTGCATTGAGCTACAGACTTTAGCCAATCACTGCCAGTTGATTAAAAGATTTGTAGATTTTCCTTAAAAACATGAATAAAATGGATTTTCATATGAAAATACATTAACATTTTAGTAATACATTGTATTTCGGAGATTATATGAAGTTAATATGGGTAAATTGGATAGATTTCAAGCATGTGATTTCAAAACTTTCACCACAGTTTAATACAAATCGGAGGTACTTAAAAGCATATTTTTAATATGACTGAAATGCTGTTTCGATCCTCTTTCCAATGGTATATAAATTATTGCTTTTAGTTAACATAATTAATAAAAACCCACTTGTGGACATCTCCTTTGATGGTGTAACAAGTGTTTTTTACTTAAAATATATCAATAACATGATCCATTTAAGAAGATAAGTGAGTAAAATAACAGTATGTTGTAAGGTCAGGGTGGCTAATTCCGGCATACTTTTTTGAAACCTAAATTTGATTCAGCATAATGAACAAACCTTCTAAATATCTGCTAAATTTTAAGTGGCTATCAAAAATAATTTTATGTAACTTCTTGTTAAAGTTATAATTTTTTCTAATCACTAATAACTTTTTAAGATAAACGTCAATTTTTAAACACCTTCCCATTAGACGGATTTTCCCGCAAATCGGGGCAAATCCGTCATGTAGCAATAATTAAGCCAACAACAAAGCAATTTGAGACTACACCTAAGTGAAACATTTATTAGTGAACGACAGTCAATTATATAACTTACACTTGTAAAAATAGGGTCTAGATCTCATTTTAAGCGTAAAAACATTTTTTGGGGGCTATTCCGGTATACTGACGAAGTCCAGGGATAGGAAACCTACTTAGTTTATACGATGTACGAAATGAAAAAAAAAATCTTTACATTTAATTTCAAACCATTTGTTACTTTATTGCTGATATAATAGTTTTGAGCACCTGGTTAAATCTGAATCAGTGTTATCAATGTATGTACCTATTTAAAATAAAATCATTTTTTGTAAATTCTAAACAAATCTCAAATACCTTTATAACCAAATTAACGACAGTACCTACTACAATATTAACTTTAATATTTATGAGGAGCAGTCACCGTATAAAATAAATATTTAACTATTACAGTAAGAAATAATAAAGAATAAATTATTATAATCGTTTTTACCAATTACCATACTATTATAAAATTTATTTTTCAAGTCTCTCAATCAGTGTTATTATTTTAAAATCAACATAAATATTATGAGATAAATTCTTTCTTATACTTTAACACTAGAAAAATTTAAAAACTATTTGTCGTTTAATAAAAATTAGCAAAAAGGCTAGACAATGATTTTTTAATTTAAATCATCATTGTGCCAGTACAGCTTGTATGTACCTCTATTTATATTACAACTTTTTTACCACGTACTTTGCAAAAAGTAGTATATAATAGAGGCACCATTACATATTCTATATGTATTTTTTTCATGGCAGCTCTTAAGATCTTTAGTATAGTTTGTAAAATAAATTAAATCTATAAATCTAATAACATTCGGTTTGAAAGTATGTTGTTTTGTTTCACATAAATTTCAGGGGTAAAAAAGGTCTACAATGTCTGATTTAGGGAAAATCCGGCATATGACGAATTTGCCCCATTCAATGTAGACGGAATTCGCCACTTCACGATTTTGAGGTTACAAATGTTTCAGATACGATTATTAACTCATTAAACGTTTTATTGCAAAACAATAACATACAATAGTATAAGCATGCTTTAAACTATACACTTAGTTGTCTTTTATTACAATAAATCGAATAATATCATATTCACGTTTGCTAAATGTTCTCACAACTCACTCACATAACACTTTTGAAACTCAACTGAACTTCAAATGCTGTTTATTCAAAATCTATGGCAACTAACGCCATCCATCTGACATGATTTGAACGGAGATGCTATCCTGTTTTACCGACATTACATAACAAAAGCATAGGTTAGTTCTGGCAAGAGTAATTCGAAGCAGACGGTGATGCCCCCTAGACGGAATTAGCCACCCTGACCTTACTAAAAGCGTTATTTTTTATGAAAATAACTCAGAAAGTATCATTTTTTTTTAATTACCAAATTTAGATGGTTTTACTTATTTTCGCATAAAAGTCTAACTAAATTTCAACTTTTAGGTAAACCAACATAATAAATATTATATTTTAATTATTTTTCTTAAAAGTAACCGAAAGTCTTACCAGCCCCCGTAGCACGACCATCAAAACACGATATAATAAAGCTATT
Organism: Schoenobius gigantellus; assembly: GCA_963935595.1. Lineage (NCBI taxonomy): Eukaryota > Metazoa > Arthropoda > Insecta > Lepidoptera > Crambidae > Schoenobius > Schoenobius gigantellus. Next base: position 21,082,819 of record OZ012543.1, read on the forward strand.
TATCGCGGTGAACTGTTTAAATACGATGAAAACCTATTGTATTCTGACAGTTCACCGCGATAAACCGCTTTATCATAGTGTTTTGGTGGTGGTAATATAGCACCAAGAAAGTTACACCTACAGCTCATCACAATCTCCGCATATATAAAAATATTGCGTGTTCCATATACACACAGTGTTACTTTATCACCCCGGATAATTTAAAGGACGCTTCAGGACACATCCATTATTTTATAAAAATTCTGCACTAAACAAGTGCAGTATAATTTGGATATTTTAGAAAATACATATTAAATTAAATAGGTCAGTTATTTTTTTTATTGATGTTTAAATCATTCTACTATAGTATCCTGAAACGTCCCTTAAATTTTCTAAGGTGATAAAAAAGTAACCCTGTATTCTGGTTTCTGCCATTTTAAAAAGCCTGCACATTTATTTATTAATAAAATACTTCCAGTACATGTGTGTACAGAGGCGGACTTAATGCCAAAGGCATTATCTCCCAGTCAACCTTTGGGTGATGGAGAGAAAACGAAGTAGATGTACAACATTAAAATAAAACTGGTTTTACATTAATTATAAGCAATATATTACAAAAATATATTATGATATAGTAACAAGACTTGAAGTTAACTTGTAATAACTAACTAATATAAATACATAAAATACTAATACATACATATTTTAAGTAAAATAAAATAATATATATTTTCTTACTAAATTAAACGACGTGTAGAAGATTATCCGCAGTTAAGTAACAAAATTATTTGCTTGATACAGCTTCCGCAACTTGTTTTTGAAACCTAATTTACTAGTGGATTTTTTTTAGATCAAAAGGGAGAGCATTCCAAAGAAGGATCGACTGGACAAGGAAAGAAGCATGAACGATATCAGATTTATGAGAAGGGCATTTGAGGAGACCATTATAGGTAGAGCGAAGGGATGTTTCATGGGAGGAACATAAAAATTCAATATTATTTTTAAGGTAACTAGGGGTATTGGGATTGTTAAGTAAGGAATAGAGCGTAGTTAACGTTCTCATGTGCCTGCGCTGCCGTATAGGCAACCATTTTAAACGAAGCCGATATTCAGAGACGTGATCGAACTTTCTCAAATTAAAAACGTATTGAATGCAGTTATTTAGTAGACGGTCGAGTTTATTGAGCAGATCTGCATTCAGGTCGAGATAACACACGTCACCATAGTCAATGATAGGAAATATTAAAGTCTGTACAAGCATTTTCTTCGTATCTGGAGGCAGAAAATTCTTTAGACGATATAAAGCCCGTAAGGTGCCTGTTATTTTTTGACAAATACTGGCAGTTTGGGATCCCCAACTTAAGGTGAAATCTAAGTATAACCCTAAGTCCTTCACAGTGTTACTGTAGGGGATAGTCTTATTATCAAAAACTACGGCGTCAAGGTTGTCTAACGCCACCCTAGACATAATCCTGGAACCGCCAATGATGATAGCTTGGCATTTTGTTGGATTAATAAGGATCCCAAACTGCTCAGACCAACTCTTAATAGAACCAAGATCTTGATTTATTGTGTCAATAGCGCGACCTATATTATCAATGTCTGCTTGAGCGTACAGTTGCAAGTCATCGGCGTACAAGTGATACGAGCAGCGGAGACGATGAGTAAGAGAGTACTACACAACAAAAAAACACATCTTTATTGTCATCATGTTGTAAAATTCACATAACCAGCACAAGTTTATTTCTTTAAGGTACATAGGACACCAAAGTATAAAATATCATTCTGGAACCCAAATCAAGACCCATTTTCTACTGTTTCCTTTTCGAAGATCTCAAGTACATAAGACATCTCGAAAAATTAAATATTAAATAACAAAATCCTATAATTAATGACATAAACTTACAGTCTACACAAAATGTAACACCTACGGGTGTGACATATCCCAGCCACGTTTGCGTAAGTACCTTTATCTGCCATTGTCGCCATCGATCGCAATACTAAACTTCACACTGTAACTTACCCCTGGCACCCGTACCTCTAGCTATTGCAACAACAGGGATCACATGGCAACAGTATAATTAAATAATCTGCCTTTAAATACTTCTGTCTGTGTACAAATAAACTAATGTCTATGTACCTAATACAAGGTTCTTAATCTGCATGGTTCATTGCCATGAAGCACCCTAAATACCTCCTCCCATATTTCTTGCATCGTGCGCTGACAGTCTTTCACTTCCTATAACTACACTGTTCAAAAGGTCACTGAAAGAGTGTGTCTTCCCCAACATGTGGAAACAAGCTCAAATTATCCCCATTCATAAAAAAGGCCCAAGATGTCTTGTTGAAAACTATCGACCCATTTCTATTTTGAGTGCGATTGGTAAAATATTTGAGAAACTAGTATATGACGGTATTTATACAACTGTGGCACGGGGCATACCGAGCACTCAGCACGGGTTTATGCGTGGACGTTCTACGGTGACCAATTTATCAATATTTTCTAATTTCATTCTTAATGGAATGGAGGGTGGGGGACAGGTCGACGTGATTTATACGGACTTTGAGAAAGCCTTTGACCGGGTTAATCACAGCATCTTACTTCAAAAGCTCCAATTACTGGGTATCCATGGTGATCTTCTGCGTTGGATTTGTTCCTATTTGACCAATCGCTCTCAGGCTGTAGTTCTCGGTGGATATAGATCCAACTTCATCAATATTCCATCCGGAGTCCCGCAGGGTTTCGCATCTTGGACCTTTGTTCCACAATGCTTACATATCTGATATACATCTGGCGGTTAAGAACTCCAACCACATCTTATACGCAGATGATAAAAAAAATATTTATGCAAGTGCGAAACAGAGCAGACTGTGAGCTCTTACATGAAGATCTGAATAACCTCTATTAATATTACAGTGACAATAAAATCACAGTCAGCATTGCAAAATGTCAATGTATAAGCTTTACCCGCAAAAAGACACCTGTCATCTTCCCATACTCATTTAACGGAGTTCCTTTACAGAGAACTGATTCTGTTCGCGATCTCGGTGTTCACTTTGATGGAAAAATGATAATGAGTACTCATATAGACACTATCACCAGTAAAGCTTATCGCAACCTTGGCTTTGTCATGAGAACCTGCCGCCCATTCTCAAGTCAGAATACCTTAAAAATTGTATATTATGTATTCATACGCAGTATTCTGGAATATGCTGCACCAGTATGGTACCCTATTTACAATGTTTATATTAAACGTATAGAAGACATCCAAAAGAAATTTGTCCGGTACCTTAACTTTAAATTCAAAAAAATTGACACCAAGGCTACCTATGAAGAAATATGTCACACATATAAATTATTAACCCTTGAGGATCGTCGACAAGTTTTAGATATGGGGCTACTTTACGATGTGATCTGTGGCCGTTTAGATTCTCCAGAGCTTACACAGATGATCGCTTTAAATGTCCCCTCACGCCGCAGCAGGCACACTCAATTGCTGTATGTTCCATCGCATCTATCCAATTACGGGCGCAACTCTACATTTACTAGACTGCCTAAGTTTTATATTGAAAAATTTAATGATATTCATCTTTTTATAGGGTCTAAAAACACGTTTCTTAACTGTGTCAAGAAACTCTTGTATAATATGGTAAATACTAAGAACGATAACTTGCCTAGGGTTACTTAAATGCTATTTTTACTGTTAGCTTGCATGTGTATGTTGTTTGTATATAAATGTGTATATATATATGTATGTGTATGTGTTGTATATATCTATGTCGTGTATGTAGATATAGTATATCACATCACGTACTAAAGATAAGTTCCGATCCGTTTCGTTAGCTCAAATTGTTTACTGCTGGATAGTCATAATTGGCCAACCAAATGTATTTGTGATAAATATGTTCTTGAATATTGTGAGCTGTGTACTGTCCCATTGAAATAAATAAATAAATATATCTGCACAGATTACATTCATTCACAGAGCATAAGATCTGTGAATTTCGAACATACGTTACAGATTCGACTGATCCATAAACAATTTACTTACGTGGATACAGCAATCAGGCAGGATCGTAAACTGTCATATATGCATAAAAGACTGCACAGCCCAGGAAAATCCAATCACTGGACAGGACAGCCTCTACCATTACTCAAATGCACGTTCCGACGTATTGGATGCGTGGCATAGTTTACATGCACGTCCATTGCTTTCTTGTTTCAAATCCTGATAATCATAGCCAGTAGCATGGAATGTAGAATCGTAATCGCTTTGTTGATGTACCTACTGATAGATTGACCCTTTGTATAGAATAGAAATTAGAAACTTATAGAAATTAGCGTGATACTTCAGACTTTTGTGTGAAACTGAAATCTTAGGGCAAAGAATGCAAATTTTTTTGTTATTTCGTAGCATTTGCTGTATTTAATTGTAAATTTTAATCCCCAACGACAATTTACCAATAAACGTTAAACGCTATAATTGTTAAGATTAAAAATACATTGCTGACAGCCCTCAGTAATTGTTTCCAGTTAAGTATTACTTAAGGGCACAAGAGCGGTCCTCTCAAGCGATGCCGGCAACATTATAAACAATGGCGGACCACAATATCCCTTAACTTGAACGACTTCCTCGCATTACACCAAAAAATAAAACCACGTCACTTTCACCTCAACACAACTCTCCATAAGGAAATATCCGTATACCTTATACCGTCAATAACAGTAAATATCCGAACGCTGCCCAGGCGGTGTGAACAGCAATATCCGAAGAGCCTTGAGAATGTACCTTAATTTAGGGCTGCCACTCGATTCTTTTCGGCGATCCGAATGGTTATCACCTTATTTCTCCACAAGCGGTCATAAAGTGACCGGAAACTCTTTTGACTTTGACCCTTGGCGTTAGCCGATATGTACTTGGCCGATGTAACAACTTAATACAAGATTTTGGTCAGCTCACGTCCAAACACTAAATATTTGCAAAGTGTTATGTAAGCTACCTGAAGGGAAAATGATTATTATGTTCACTTTTGGTATATGCCAAGAAGAAGAGGGCATACTATAAGATTATTTTGGAGGCAGTGCCCAGAACTTACGTACGATATGTACCCAGTAAATAAATTATGAAGGTTTTTTCTTTACACAATAACTCTTGGTCTTTATGTCACCGGTGATGACTTTCTTTGAAATAACCATCTCCGTGGTGTACTGGTTGAGACCAATGGGAAGGAGGCAAACATTTTTCTGTTTGGTGTGGTTGGTGGTAGGGCTTCTGAGCCCGCCTGGCTAGCTACCACCGTCTTGCGCGCTATTACAACAATTTTAACAGCATTGTTGTGTTCCGACAATTAGAGATAAGATAGCCAGTTCGTCAGGTGCTGATGAGATTGCATTCATTTACCATAAGGTGAGATGCAGACCAAGAGATTCCCCGTCGTATGTAAAAAAAGTAAAAACCATGTAAAATTCTTCTAACAATAATGTAAACAAAATAGTTTACGTAAAAATATCTACAGCGTAGCCGTTGTCATGATTACCCTGCTTGCGCTGCGTTGTGCCTGCAGTCCTGGCGCATGGTAGCCGAGACCCCTCTCCCGTGCTTTTCTGACCTAAATATTTTACTCCATTATGTAGAGCGCCAACGTTAATACAATTTTTGCTTGATAAAACTTAAAATACCTACAAACAGTTATCATGTTTTCTATGTTCTATCAATGATACGATTGAACGGAAGAAAATTCTCGAAAAAATCCCTGTACAATAGAAAACAATGATATTTGAGATGTGCCGAAAACGACGACCTGTATAACTCTAAATAAAATTTAATTAAGTCAGAACCCAGCATATTATTAGAAACCATAATTAAGTCGCTCGCGTGTTTGTCCCATATTCCATCCTATAACACCGTAAGAGATTCCATTTTACACTTCACTGGACCCAAGCCATCCTCACCTACTTGCGGTGCCGAGGTTGATGTTCAGACGAAACATGTAGGGCTTTCCAACAATTTTCACTGGGCCAACAGAACGTGATAAAAACGCCCCAAATCTTTGCTTCTTGAAGGAGGCAAATGCTAAGTAGATGTCGTGAAGATGAATCAAACACCTATTATTTACTAAATGGATTATAAAAAGCAAAAGTGATTTATTCTGTGAATAAAGCGCCAAAGCCAACCCTACCCTAATTTGGCTTGAAGAAAGCGTACTCTTACCGTATATTGCACTTGGATGTGCTTTCAACGCGACGCCATAGCAAAATAATCTCTATAACGATACGAATAAGATCGCGCGGTAACATTATGATGTCGTAAAGCGAAAACAACGCAGTACTTAAGCGATCTACGTCCTTTTAGAATAATAAATGGAATAAAACAACCTCTCTGAAAGCTAGGTAAATAGGCTTCATTGTATTTATTAGGTTCGACGAATATTTGTCTACTGCTTATACATATTCAGCTCTGTTCTATTACGCCGGGATTGTAAGCCCTTTTTAACTAAGTACATACAATCATCAGTGTAGATAATAAATGTTAGAGTTGTGTAGATAATAAATCTTAAGATTATTTTTTACGAAAGATAATTTACTACGAAACAAGTATTTATACCACACAAACAATTAACTCTTTTACACCACATTCAATCTTTAATTAAATCAAGCCTTTTCCATTTCATTCATTTCCATGGTTTTACATATTATTATACCAAAACGCATCCATATTCAGCGAATTACATGGAAAAATGTAACAGATACACAGAGTAAATACTTCGTTCTTAAAATAGATGGTAAGTAAAAAAAACCAATATAATTGATCAAAGGAAAGTGTACATATGAGATACACTATCATCTCGATAATTACACCATTCGTTCGAACCGAATTTGAACAAATATTCGATTATTTCTTTAACGCAGTGCTGAAACTATGAGCATCGGCATCCCGCGTCCCAATAATACCCGTCGCACGCACAATAGCTCAATTGTCCCAACGCAGAGCCAAAGGCGTTCCAAATCTGCCAACGGCCACAATAAAAGAGACAGCCAATTTTGTCACAACTCATTGAGCCTTATCTTGACCACAAGCCTCCTACTACAACATTAACAGCCAAACCGCAACCACCACCCATTACTTTCCAACGCATGATACACGTTGAAGCTCTGTTATGTTTCACATCAAAAACCGCATTGGAACGTGCGCTATGCAATCGAGCTCTATAATAGTCCGGCAATAATAGCTCGGAACAGGAAAACGACTATAACTACCGAGCAATTGTAGGCGTATTGTTGTATTTTTATATTTCTTTAATAGGATATCAAATAAGTTTCGGGTTGATAAGTGTGACGGCGTGCTCGAGACACGAGACAATCGTCTATCTAAGTCAAAATTAAAGATCTGATTCGGGTGTATGTATAGATTATCGAAACTAGTTATTTTAGGGCCCGCAGGCGCAAACTCCCTTCTTTTTCCCTTTAGTTAAGCGGGATAGTCAAGCTATCAAGACAGCCTCTGAACCCTCACGTTCAAATGCCGGGACGGAGTCTTAAAAAGTTTTGAATTAAATTTGACAAATGTGCAAAATATCGTAACGTATGAAAATATAACTACATTATATACAGTATATGATGTGACGATATTAAAAGAGGTTGTTCATATTATTAAATCAAACAACTTTCGCCGTGGGACCAAAATTTAAATAAAAAAGCGGCTGTATACCTAGGTTCTGGAACTTTTGTAACAGACAGCAAATTTTTTCACGTTCTTAGACTTGGTCCCACTGTGAAAGATCTTTACACTGATGGCTTAAGCAACCTCTTTAAATTTCATTACAGCTTTTCGAAACACCGTCTATAAAATAATATAAGTATGTACGAGTAAACATATTACACAAAATGTACACAAAGAGTGGCTACATTACATTTAACTGTAGATAACGCTGAAAATATTCTCCCCAGAAAGTAATTCTTTTGAAAGTTCTTTTCTGGCGCTCATTTTTAATAAAGGGCGCTTAATGAATACTTGAAAATATTAGGAGGGTTTACCTTATCTTAATCAGCGAGAAAAAATTAAACTGCTCCTTAGGGATGTCGATGCCGAGGGGATCGGTTCGGGTGCGATAATTACATAACATGGGCGTAAAGAAAAAGCTTTTGTTTCCATCCCCAGGACCTGTTTGTCTGTGAGGTTGTTAAAATGTATACTTACATTTAAACACAAAATTTAATAATAATAATCTATTGAACAAAATTATATTTCTTTCTTCGTAAAAGTGGCGCTTTTGAGCCTTCATGTCACTTGATGAGTCTCAGTGACAATAAGGTCAGAAAAATAATGAGGAGACAGAGCCATCCGTATTTCTAACTTTTATTCCAAACCGTGCGTCGAATACAATGTTGCTTAGTGTTATGGCTTAAAACCTAAATAATATAATGTTTATTAACCAGGCGTATTCAGAGGCTACGTATCATAAAGAAAGCGAAAAATCTCCAGCTCTTTGGGAATCAAATTTTAGACCTACAAATCTTAGCCTCGATCTAAGCCTTGTATTATTCTGGTATCAGATTTAATCGTAGCATAGAACGTTAAAAGCTCCACAAACCCAGTTTTTTGTCTTGCCATTTACAATGTACCTAAACATCCGTGTCTTGCAAATAATATTTTACTATTGATCACTGTTGCTGCACTTGGAAACATCGCATTTTATTTTACTGCTTTAAATATAGCTGGAACTTTCGCATAATTTATAAAGTTAGCGCTTTTTCTTTTTTATGTTTCGGTTAGCGCAGAGGTCGAGTGTTCGCCTACTACGCAACGGGTCGCGGGTTCGATTCTCGTACGGGACAAATGTTTTGTATGTCCTACATAAATTTTTTCCGGTCTGGGCGAATGTACATGTGATGACGTTTTTGAAAAAAAAAAGTAGTTTTTGTTTAATTGTATTGGTATTGTAAAAGAGCGAAATAAAAGTGGACAGGAGCTCGAGAGAAAAGATTTAATAATAAAAGAAAATATCAATAAAAACCAAATAGAAAATACAGGGAAATAGCAACCAATAAAAGAACAAGTAATAATAATTTTAAAAAATAAATTAGCTTTCCACACGGCGAAATAATACAAAACGAAGAGGCTCGGAAAGAATGTGACAGGAAAAACAAAAGACGATTGACATTTAAAATATTTACATAAAAAGTAAAAAAGTATTAAACATTCTTGTCTGACGGCAAGCCAGCGAGTCCGTAACAGCTATATACCCACATATATAATCTGTATTTAAAAAGGTATATAAAATAAATCTGAATGTTTAATGGCCAATTTCACCAACCTTCACTTAGCTTAGGGGGACACTTAAGTGGCATGCTGTCACATTCTTTGCAATAAAGACAAAAAGTGACAGCATACGTCTTAGGGGCTTCCTAAGCTAAGTTATGGTTGGTGAAATCGGCCATTAGATTCACATTGCCAAATGTAGGAAAAATCATATCGGATCAATAGTAATCACTATTACCGACATGAAAAATTTGTCAATACCACCATCCTTCATTAGCTTCTGTATCCATCGACTTACTGTTTGTAAAAACAAACTGGTTTGAGTGGACTTTAAAAGTAATGAACAGTTGGTTATACATTCTCAGGGTATTACTCGTAGTTCTCTTTATAATCTAATCTTGCATTAGCCGGGACATAGTTCAGGCTTTACTCTATAAAAATGTAAAATTAATATATGTTTCAAAGAAAAGTGCCAGAGAAGTTTTTGTTAACAGACTCTGGGATTTTAATACAAGTTTTTTCTTCTGCCATTAATTCAATATTTTGTAAATTTATTTTAAACAGAGTTTGTACTCTGTGCTAATAAAGTTACACCTATTTTGTTTTTTTTAATAATATTTCAAAAGTAATTTTATTATGTTGTTTCACCATAATAGAATTATCAGTCTGTCGAGATATTTCTCTTGAGAGTTCCGCGCGGATAATTTCGCCGCCACCAATGTGACCATGTGTTGAAGTTGTCTATTTGAAACAGACAACAAAACACTTGAAACGGTTCCTAATTGGATCATATCCCATCACAACATAAGTTTTTTTTAACATAAAAGTAATATAGAGGATCATGGTTAAAGAGACAGAGACAACAACTATGCTTTCTGCGTTATCTGTACATAAAAATTTTCCCGATTATTATTACAATAAAACTGATATTGGAGGAAAAAGGGCACAAAATCTTAAATCATTCCAACTAAGAGTTAAAGAGATGACAGTCAAAACATCTGGATCTCTGTTCAAAGTTATACTACTCTGTCGAGAATGCACCGGGAAAAGATCAATAATGCACAAAATGTAAGTTATTCATCCAAATTTATTTTATCGCCTTCAAAGTATGCTCCTTTGGAAACGATACACTTCACGCCAAGGAATAATCCAATCATCAAAACATTTTTTAACCGCTCTTTTCGGAATTGAGTGTTCAGTTCTCGCCACAAATTCTCCTTTACCGAATGAAAACGGGTGCCACGAAGTGGTAATTGAGTAAAGAAAAAGAAAGAAGTCCGCTGGAGCCATATGTGATGAATGAGGTGGTTGCTCGATGGTATTTGTTGAGTTTTTGATCATAAGTTCGTTCACAATGATGGCCTTTTACGAAGGCGCATTATCGTGGTGTAAAACCCAAGAATTTTCTGACCTTTTTTGTCAAAATGCTCTCTTAAGCGCCGCATAATGCTCAAATAATATTATTTATTTACTGCATATACATAGGTCCATGATTTACCGTTTGACCTTTTGGCAAGAATTCCTAGTGCACAACACCACGATAGTGAAGAAAACAGTCAACATGACGTTGACTTTTGATCGGCTTTGGCGTGGCTTTTTGAAGTGAAACTTCTTTAGGCACGCTTGACTTGGGGAGTAAGCTGGCGAACGCGTGACGTAAGCGTTACGAAAAGTGTGATCGGGCAAGGCGAACGGAAGTTAAGTGGGGGATATAAGCAAGAGACAGCAGTGCGCGCGCACATTTTCTTTCTCTCTTCCTCTCATAGAAGTTTCACTTCAGTCGTGTGGTCATAAGCACACTCGTTTTTTTTTGGTTTCGGTTCATTTGGAAGGCGCCACTGCGAAGCTTGTGGACAAGTGTGCATTTCGAACTCCAAAAACCACGTCACGTCACCAATAACAATGCGTTTCATGAATGTTGGGTCGGCATTGACTAGCTCTAGCATGTCTTCGGCAACTCTTATGCGTTTGAGATTTTGGGGAAAATTCAGGTCTAATGGGACTAGCCGCGCGGCAACATCTTTCATTCCTAAATGATTATTTAAAATGATACGGATCGAATCGTGATCGTGATCGAATCGTGAACACAGAAAGATCCGTAGCTATCTCTTAAACTTGAATGGGGTTTTTCAGTCACTTAGTCACCATTTCCTTCACTTTTGCGATGTTAACTTCAGTTGAAGTCGTTGATGACCTACCAGAGCGAGACAAGAATCGCTATTGATCGCTTTGTACCACTCATAAGCAAAGCTGTTTTTGATAAAGTCGATTCATCGTAAGCCTTCTGTAACATTTTCTGTGACACCGAACATGAACTTCTATTGGTGATGCAAAATTTAAGACAAACTCTTTGTTCGATGTTTTTTTTTCCATTATGAAATTCACAATACATACTAGATATGATCTAATTAAACACAGCACTGTATTAAGACTGTATTCTATATAGCAGATGCAACTCAAACTCCGTGTCAAAATGGAAAACAATTGTGCCAATCTAACCACATATATTGATCTGTGAATCTAACTACAAAATAATGAAGTTGGAACCATAAATAAATCATTAATTCCCTATACTTTTTTGACAGAATGACAGAACGCCTTGATTCTACATCCACATTGCACTTCATAATCTAAACTTATGTAAGATGCGTAAACGTAAAAGATATTATTTATTGATGGTAGATTTTGATTTGTCGAACTCTGAACCAACGCGTAAAGGTGGGTCAATTTTATTACAGGTCAGTGTATTTCAGTCTGTTTTCGCACCATTGCCATATTTTTCTGGTTACATTAATAAGATGAGGAAATCGTACACCAACCATTTTATTAAACGGTTTTATTTAGCTTGCCCTGATTATTAAATTGATTTTTTTAATTTGTTTGAGTCAAAGAAATTTTTAACCCCTTCCTGTTGACAGATTGGTCTGATATTTGATACACACCTTTAGTTCTGATGGCGATACAATTTATTATAATCAGTATTATTATAAGTCCAAGATGGCTGCCGCTACAAAATGGCGGATCGCATATTTTTCACAACCCCTCAATATATCAAAGTAAAGGGTTTGACTTGTAGAATACTGTACACTATGACAAAAGACAAAAATTAAATACTTGAAAATAAAAGAAGTAAAAAAAATTAAGTATAACGGTTTTATAGAAAATGAAGATAATTGTGTAGATAATGTTCTAAGCTAAAAAATAATTTAGACGGTCCTCACCCAAAGCTTACAGCATCCATTAGGATATCTTTCTAAAAAAATACAGAAAGTCATAAGTTGAAAGCGCATGAAATAAAAACTCTTGTGAAAAGTTCACACGATTATATGAATAAAATACTCGTACCAATGCTTGATATTAATTTGTAGACATAATGTTATTATGTATAACTATTTTTGTAAACAGATATCTGTATGTTTACAGTGTTAGTAGTAACGACATATTTTTTGTTTGCGGATTTTTGTACTTTGCGGATTGATCCACTTTGAGCTCCTGGGTGGGTGATATCACCCAGGTGATCAAATTCTACATTTTTGTGTATTAAAATCACCCGGCCCAAATCACCTGTGTGATCAAATACCACATCATTTTAAATTATTCATTTTGTTTCCTTAAATCTTCACCCAGGAGATTTAAGGAAACAAGCTGATAAGTTTCTCGGGTCCATTCTTCTTATTAGCTAAAAAGACGTCCTGACGTAGATAAAAAATAGATGCTCCAAAAGAGTGTTCTGTCGATTCATATTTGAATTGAGACTATTTACTAATTTACTAGAATCAAACATGGAATTTTTTTTCTTTTTAATACGGTTGAAAAAAATCTAATCAAGCGACAACATTACAAGCGTTTCTATTTCTAAACTATAAAATCCCTTGCATGTGTCCTTATAGGTTCTTTCTTAGTAGGAAAATTATAATAATCAAAATCATCTTAAGAATAACCGAGGGACCTCAATCAATGACTTGTAAGAGCATCAAATAATAAAAGATAAGAAGCTATAAAAATGTTACAAGCCTACTTTGGGGGAAAATACTGCGCTTAGGGGAGATAATATCGAGATAAGCGGTGATGGGCGTGAATTGGCTCGCCATGCGACAAAATAAAACAGAAGTTATTAAACTGTCGTGACAAACGTTTCACGGTTTCGAAAGTTAGCGCGTTCGTAATTTGTTACTCCTTGATCTATATCTTTATGTTTTACATGAATTCGTATATTTATTTAAATAAATATTTGTTGTTGTTCGTCATTGCTGCGTTCTTGCATGTTCCCGAAGCTAAAGAGTATACAAGTAGTTACTGTTGATCTGCAAATGATTCGGCGATAAAACAAAACAGCAATTGAAAACTATTCATCCCGAATAATATCCATTAGGTAATTTTCAGCCATAGCAGCCAACCGCTAACTATAGCCAATTTAACTATAGCACACACCCAATTAGAGGTGAGGCTTGAGCCGTATCGCATCATGCTGAACCCGGGGGCAATGAAGCGCACAACAAAGCTTATAATATTCTAGTTTCTTTAAAAACCTTACCCTACTGGGGTATGATATCATAGAGTATGAAACATTAGCGCCCATATAAAATAATTATTAAGTAAACTAAGTGCTTCATAACGCTCCCCATTTAGCACTCGCGACGCACATGGCTCATTAGCCGCCCTGAACTCCGAGCAACACGAACCACGTAAATGCACCGACCGTGTTGGGAGTCCCGCCGCTCTCAGCACTACTAATGCACTATTTTACTGCTTGAGGCTAAGTAACGTATATTACACGAGATACGCTCATAAAGTGAATTTTTAGATATAGGTTTAAATCTTTATTAGCAGGGTAGTTTACGTGAATAAAAATTGTATAAGATTAGCTGAAACTTATATAATAAGTAAAATTTCGTAAGAATCTGTCGAGCCGTTTCAGAGTTTTTGCGAGACTAACACACAGCGTTTCATTTTTATATATAAGAAGACTAGTGGGCCCGGCAGACGTTGTCCTGCCCGATTCCAGCGCCACCTACCGGGTCCAGCTTTACGTTTAAACCTTCCTTGGACCTATTCAAATACACACAGAAAATTCCGTAAGAATCTGTCGAGCCGTTTCAGAGTTTTTGCGAGACTAACACACAACGTTTCATTTTTTTAATAAGAAGAAGAAGATGAATTGTGATTGTGTGACTAGCATGCTACGAGTAGCATGTAAACAAGAAAAAAATACTTCATTTTAATATTCACTACATAACATTAAACAGTGTTTAAGATTTCATTTTAATTTAATTTGTTTATTAAGATTTTCTGTAAATCGTACTTGTAACGAGTAATGTAGCACATGGCTTGTAAAGCTCCCATTCACGCTATACATTTACACTACGAAAAAGGCCACTATTACGAGCGACATAAGAACGGTCCAAAGGTCAAACAGTATAGCTTGATAAGAAGCTTACTGTACACAGAGCTACACAAATATTCGATAATAATAAGTCATGCATCTTGTAACACACGGTCCATGAGTACGTCGTCCATACACATTGCCCACTATTATAGTGGCGTAGTAGCAGCTTTGGATGTATTTATGGATCACACGAATTCATAATAATCTGTGTTTATGTTTATACAATAACACGATGAATGTTAAACATTTATCCGTGCGGTAGTGTTTCTAAAAGGTTCTCCGCCTTTTAGAAATAATACCGCACCGTTAAATGTAATTATCTGTATGTAAAGAAAGTCAATTATAGTCAAAAGTAATAATTTAAAATGATTAGAAGTAAGTCAAAAATATAAATCATGAAAATTATTTTTGAAACAAACTAAATAACAAAAAGTTATAACAAAATAAACACATGATGGCAAAGTTGCAGTATCTGCTAACGATGATACCTGTTATGTGAATGTTAGAAACCAACAAATTACAAACAATCACAAATTACAACAAATCACACTGATACGTGTTCAATGACTGTAGGTGATAAGGCCTTGGAATTTCTTCATAATGTAGAAAATGTTAAAAATAAAGTCCTAGGTATACGTGTTGATGAAATTGCGCAAATCATGAAATTAGTTTATTCGGAATCGAGAGAGGAATCGTCTCCACTAATAAAAATATGGGTCAGATTACATCCAAAAAAAATTCTACCTCGTCGCATTTCTAAATTTACTTAACTTGTTATCTCGCAGGCGTGCGACCACAGTTTTAAATTTGCAAGATATGCAATAAAACAAATAAGAAAATGTCTCCGTTTTTTATACGGAGGCGAAAATCCACCTCGGTGACACTTCCGCATGGGGAATAACCAAAACCAGACTGATATTTTTTTATTATATTATAAACAAAGATTATATGAACTGACTTTTATTTCATTGATTGTTCGATATATCGATATATGGATGTTAATCAATGATCAATGATATCAATGTTATATGAAGTGAATTTCAAGTATTTATTATATTAAACATTTGATACGAATTTTTAGTTAGGCGTTATATTACGAGTACATTTAGAATTATATCATCTTATTACTACAGAAAATGTTTGATACATTAAACAAAATTATATTTTTTTACATTAAATAATATGACTATTATATTAATTGTTGTTAAATCATACATTGCACATGCAATCCCTATCCTACTGGTAATACCGTTCCGTACCGTAAACTTTAAATTAGATACACGATTTTTAGCAAATGCAATTAAGCTGTTAACAAGCTCTGCAAAACTCAGTAATTGAAAAGTATAGAAAGGTGTGGCGATCTAAACTGTGTTTCGCCGAACAACAATACAGCGAAATTGCAAGCCAGAAAACTTTAATTAAAAGACTGCAAACCGAGGAATGCTCCTTTTATTTCCGCACATTTCGGTATTTATATGCTTGTTTTAAAATGTTTAAGCACTTTACGTGCTTTCCCTTATCGAAAAGTACAGGTTTCATAACGAGCATTTAAAACAAAATAATTTTTAAGTATAGGTACATTAAAACTAATAAACATGCACAAAGTAGGTATTTAAACAGAATTCCAAATTGAATATGAAGAATGTCAGATAAAGTTACTACAGCAATTAAGTTTCGTACTCATTAGCTCAAGAGTATAACAGTTTAAGCTCCAGCATTATTCTGATGAGTCAAAAGGGTCCACCAGTATTGAAATAATCAAATTATTGAACAATAATTTAATGAAACAAACAGTTTTTTAGATTTAGTGTTAATTCACTCGGCGCGCTCTAAGTTTTGGAACACATGTAGGTACCCCTCTACGTAAGATGGTTTCAGGGACCGAATTTTTGTGGGTTGGGCACCGGTGGTAGGACAGCCTTTTTATTTACCGCATGGTGCAGGTATTGACCGGGCAGAGATGCTTCAGTCATTACCTGCACAAGTTCGCTCGTTGGGAGGAAACGCCGCAGTTTCACCACTGCGACGCTCCCGACGATACGGCCGAGCACACTAGCACAATATAGAGAACGATACAGTAGCCCGACTCCATATAAAGGGACAAATCGGCGCACGCACACATACAAACTTCATTTACACTGACTGAACGGCATAGCAACGCAGTGT
This sequence comes from Schoenobius gigantellus, assembly GCA_963935595.1. NCBI lineage: Eukaryota > Metazoa > Arthropoda > Insecta > Lepidoptera > Crambidae > Schoenobius > Schoenobius gigantellus. Next base: position 21,099,610 of record OZ012543.1, read on the forward strand.
AACGCCGCGCGCCGGCCGAGATTGTTGTGCTCTACGAGTACGTACAAGTACGTGTACGTATACGATTTTTTGGAGGTACCAACCCTAGCGCCCAGTTCAGCTTTAGGTATAAATTTCAAAGACACGCCTGAGTCGGGCGTCTGTATCGTTCTCTATATTGTGACCATAGAGTCACAGATCTCAAGTTACTGAGCTAATCATGGATGGTTTCTTGTGAACTAGGATTTAGGTGATATTTCCTTTAATATAATCTGAACGTATCACACGAAATTTAAATAATTTTGATTATTATTAATATTTCGTGTTAATATACATTCAAATTTTATCTAAAACTACTTCTCGTTGTTTCTCCATTTTATTTTCCATACACCCTTATTCCATTGCCTATGTCGAGGATAGAGTTATGTGTACGATTTTTCCTATGGGCCCTCATATATTTTCATCCTCATTCTGGCTGTATTGTTGCTTACTCCCAGACCCTTTCAGTCTTGGGTTGTAAAAGAGCTTTAGAGGCAAAGTTAACGGTGCGTGTTAAGCTCACAGTAAATATGTAATAACAGAACGTGCCTTATATTAGTTGAGTGTTTCAGTAAATATTTTCGAAGTACAGAAAACTGCAACAAATATTCTTCCTTTTATGAATAAAAAAATAGTGATCAGAATAACTCTTACATTATGTCAAAAAAGCACAAATCTATGAATTTTCTCTAAAAAGACAAGTTCAAAAATATACTTTCAAACAAATTTAAAATCCATGTTAGTGTTTGTATAAAAACAGTCAATTAAATAAAAAAATATAATAAAATAAAATGTAAAATATAAACAGTCTTAAGCAAAATGCAACCATACTACCGTAATAGAAAACATGCGAAGCATTACTTTTCACATGAACTAAGTACGGATACTCTGACCGTTTAGAGGTACTGGTATCCATAATTTATACTGTAAGTATTCGAAGCAGTACGTTTAAAGCTATCACGGCATAGTCGTTTCTGGCGCGGGCCGACCGGAAGTATTGTAACAGCTTTAAAGTTTAGGTTGTAAATGACCTGTAGTAACGTGATGTCGGCTGTTTGAGGTACGAGTTAAAAGAAACAGTGAAAGTGACACGTGGCCGTGTCACAGGTATATCTAAGGTACAGCTGTCGCGCGACCGCCGGCGACAGCTCGAGACCGGCACCGATACCAGTATAGTAGTTCGTTTTCTAATCATTGTAGTATGGGAGCTAAGTTTTCAAAAATGGATTTTGAGGAAGAAGTATTTCTTTTACTAAGCTGATTGGATTTTTGATGTTTTCCTTGGCTCAAATACGTATGTATTTACTTAACTAAAATGGTTAAAAAATGTTTACAGAAAAATAAAACCAACTTCATAAACACCAATAATTCATTAATAATTGTATAAGAATACATGCAACATCACAGTTTTATATGTTGAAGTCGGTGCCAAGCAATGATCACCTAAAAAGTCTTAAAAATATAAGAACAAAATTATTATATAAAAACTTCCGCACATATTGACATCCATGCACCATTCTTAGTGGTTTTGTTGCTGTGTTCTTTACATTTATAATTCCATAAACATTCATATTCTTTTATTGAAGCAATTAATAAATCGGTGTCCAAGTCGTTAATTTTTGCGAAAAGAAATACGTCCTGTCACTCAGTCTATACGCCTCGCACTGCGGAATAGGGTCTTAGGGTCGATCGGGAGTCGCGAGCAGTCGCCGGCGGTCGCGCGACAGCCGGCGGGCGATCGCCGGTGGTCGCGCGACAGCTAGCGTGCGGTCGCGCGCTGTCGCGCGATAGCGGTCGGTGACTGCGCGCGACGTCGCGCGACAGCTCGCGACAGCTGTCGCCGCAGATCTGTAAGAGCTCTAATACGGCTATGCCACATGGAGGGAAAGTACCTTAAATATTGTAGATGGAACCTTTTACTGAAAGAAGACATTATTTTAATTTAAAAAACAATTTAAATTGCATTCTAGATTTTTAAATAATTACATAGTTGAACCGAGAATCGAACCCGCTACACGAGAAAAAAATTTAACCTGTAGCTTTATCATACCGATCGAAAGGCTTCATCATAGGGATTATTTTTTGCTAAATAACATAGTTTCAGAAATAAAAGGAAGACCATGAATTTTAATACAAAATTAATCAATTTATCAAATGCTCAAAATGAGTCCCATCTGTTGAATATGAAGTCGCCTTCTTTTGATTACCTATTTCACTCCCTGTCGATTTTTTATCTTGTTGTGGTGGATATTTAGACATTTTCATACTGGTTCTTGTAAACTGCGATAGTTCACATACGTTGTGAGAACATCAAATAGGGTGGGACTGAACATCCGGTGGGATGTGCAGGCCAGATGTTGTGTTCGACTTCAGGTGTTTAGCAGGTGTGTTACCCAGTTTATTAGATATTTAATAGAAAAACAGACGCAAAACCAAATAATACAGAGGTGCCGGTAAGTAACGATTTAGGTTTAACTGGTCTCTTGTATCGATTGATATATAAGATTATGCTATGCATTAGATAATCGTTGCATTGCAAATAATTATCATTTGCAAAAAGTAAATCAAAAATCAGATTTGATGAATTTGTTTGCTAAACTGTCAGTTGTCATATGTCAGAGCTGTCAGCTATCACTTCTTTTTTTACTATTTTTACGGCTCTGGTATCACCCATTTGGCCAAACTCATTCGTGCCATAGCTTTTTTTGTTGTTCCTTTACACACTATTTGACAAATTCTGTTCCATTTCACGTAACATTAGTTTTGAAAACAATTAATTTTTTTCTCTGATTTGCAGGGCTAAAACGGTCTATTTTTTTCATAAAAGTGTAAGATTTTAAGAACTCTATACAAACAATATTAAGTTGTGGTGTTTAAAACATGTGGCCCAAAAAAGGACATGTCCTTTTTACATAACCCCATAAAAAAAATCTAACGGGGTTAGATCTGGGGATCTCGGCGGTCATCTTATTTGTCCATATAATGTCCCGATCTATAATCCGATCCATAATATAATACCTATTACGATCTATAATCCGATTCATAATATAATAGTATTATATTAAGGTTTCTTTTACAAAATAAGATATAATTCACTAAAAAGATAAAAATAAAAAATATTTTACAAAAAATAAAAATCGACTTCAAAAACACTGAAAGGTTAAAATAATATAAGAATAGGTAGGTATAGACAACATCCCACTTCTATATTGAAGTCGGTGACAAATTTAAAGACTTTCTAGGAGATCATCGTTTGGCACCGACTTCAATATAGAAGTGTGATATTGTCTGTACCTATTCTTATATTACTCGTATTTTTAACTTTTCAGTGTTTTTGAAGTCGGTTTTTATTTTTTGTAAAATATTTTTTGTGTGGTAGGTATGTTACGATTTTGCCTTACTGAAATCATAGCAGAACACACTTGTGTTTCATTTAGGTTAGTTTTTACTGAGTTCAACATACGAAATACGACAAATTAGACAAAATATTTACTAGCAGTGGAATATTGTATTAGAATTCTTTAATAAGAAATTCTCATATAAAAGACTGATACAGGTCAGCTCAGTGGTCCTCAAACAGTGAGTTTCGTGACATAAAAGGGACACCCGTATTAGACAGTAAATATAGAACGTCTTGGTCAAACGTCATAAAATTTTTATCTCGTCATGCTCACTAAAATTCTAACATAATACGTGACACAAGTCCAGTCTTGGCGACCCGAACTCCGGCTGCAGGAACCACAGATTACGTTGCCAACTTATGACATACTAGCTGTGCCCGCGACTTCGTTCGCATGGATGTCGGAAAATAACAACATCGTGATGTTACAAGCTTAAAGCCTTCCTCGATAAGTGGACTATCTAACCCAAAAATAATTTTTCAGTTTGAATCAGTAGTTCCTGAGATTAGCGCGTTCAACTAAACAAACCAACAAGCTTTAAAATATTAGTATAGATAGTATAGAATAAAAAGTCACAGTACCCAGTAATTTGACGGCCATAATTTTTACCCTTTAATCCGGAACACAACAATGCAAGCACTGCTTTTTTTGCGGCAGAAATAGGTTGAGGTACCAATGCAGACGACTTTGGCGCAGAAAATCTTCTTTCAGAGAAATTTTCCATAATTACTTTTCCTTCATGTGACATCGCCGTGGGACGCCCTGTATAATATAGGTATTCCTTATTATTTCCACAATTTCGCAACATCTACGCACCTAACTAAACACCTTTTCATCATTTTAACAGAATGCTGGCCGCACAAAAATACACACATCCCAACTTTAAATAACTACAACAGCGCATTTACCCTATGCAATAATTCACAAAATGAGGGTGTTGTAGTATACTATAAGTCTCATCTAACCTGTAATATAACGGAAGTTACACTGAGTGACGCAAACTGTTTGATGATAAAATTTAATAATTCAACTGTCATACTGGCGATATATCGCCCACCTGCCCAAAGGAATATTGCTAAATTCCTCGAGTCCATTGATAGTGTCTTAACTGGTTTGTCATCATATAGTAATATTGTTCTGGCTGGCGACATTAACTTAGATATCACAGAAAAGTCAGTCGTAGATCACAGGACACAGGCCTATTTAAATCTGCTAGCTTCACATAGTATGCTGCCAGGGCATCAGATTCCCACCCATACGGATACGTGCCTTGATCATATATTTCTCAAAACAAAAACACAGGCTAGATGCATGGTTGCTCACACTACCATTACCGATCATTATACAGTATTACTGAGTATGAATCTAGTGAGTAACATAAATTCACCCTTAAAAATAAAAAAGAAAATAGATTATGAGGCTTTGGATAAGGTCATAGCCGCCGCAAATGCAAATCTGTCTTCAATTATGTCGATATTGAGTGCCGAATGAAGTCTAAAAACAACCAGATAATGAAATTATTAGAATAACGTATTCACGCTATCGAAACTACTGTAATCAAATACTCAAAAAAACCAAACAAAGTTTTGAAAAAACAGAAATTGAAAAAGCTAAGCATAATTCCAAAAAATTGTGGGATGTTATTCGCTCAATAACTTATACAAAGAAATTAAAAACATGTCCCACTGAGTTAATTTTGAACAATCATCCTCAACAGGCAGTTAATGATATAAACAATTATTTTGTAAATATAGGAAAAAACTTAACAGAAAATATAATTAATAAAAACAGGTCACGATCTATTTCACCTGTTAAATGTTGCAGTTCTATTCCTTCAGATTCATTTACTTTACTCTCAACCGATGAAAAAGAAGTTAATACAGTGATCTCAATTCTAAATAGGGATTGTGCAGTGGGCATAGATAATATCCCAAATAGCATTCTAAAGAGATACAAAGATACTTTGTCCCCGATTATTGCTCACATTTGTAATATCTCGCTGTCGTCAGGCATTTTTCCTTCGACGTTTAAGAGAGCATTGATTTATCCTATCCACAAGGGAGGAGATAGGGATGGTATCAGTAACTATCGCCCAATCTCTATTCTTACAGCACTTTCAAAAATATTAGAAAAAATTGTTAATAAACGATTAGTAGATTACCTTGAAACAAAACGCATACTCTCAAGCCGTCAATATGGTTTCCGACGCAATAAATCAACTGATGATGCTGTCCACGAGCTGACAGACTATATAATTAGCAATATGGATAAAAAGAAAAAAGTAATTGCGGTGTTCTTAGACTTAGCAAAGGCGTTTGATACGATCCCTATCCCACGGCTTCTAAGCAAGCTTGAGTGGGTGGGAATACGTGGAACGCAACTAAACTTTTTTCAAAGCTATTTGATGAATCGTTCTCAATATGTTAAAATTGGCGATTTCATCGGCAATGAGCTTCCTGTATCGTATGGAGTTCCTCAAGGCAGTATTCTGGGATCAACACTGCTCTTGATATATGTAAATAGTCTATGTGAAATGAGATTGGTGTCCGGTAAAATGGTCGCCTACGCTGATGATACTGCTCTTATGTTTAGTGGAGACACATGGGATGAAGTATACCGTCTTTCGCAGGGCGGTTTTTCACTAGTCTCTAGTTGGCTTGCTGATAATCTCCTCACCTTGAACTTGGATAAAACTAAATACATAACTTTCTTAGCAACCAATAAAAAGACCCTACAGTCGAGGAACAATTTGATAGGGCATACTAGTAATGATTGTGTTAGCTCCTCCGACTGTTCCTGTCCCACCTTACAACATGTAAATAGCATAAAGTATCTGGGAATCATTATAGATAGGAATCTAAACTTTCAACCCCATATTGATGTTTTGACAGCAAGAACTAGAAAATTAATATATATTTTTAAGAATCTGAGACATGTTGCAGATAAAAACATACTTAAACAAACATATTTAGCCATTTGTCAGTCTATTCTGTCTTACTGCATCACGTCATGGGGTGGTGCATACAAATCTCATCTCATTAAACTAGAAAGAGCACAAAGGGCGGTGTTAAAGGTTTGTTTGTCACTCCCCTTTTACCATCCCACTACTGATCTATATCAAACGGCCAAAGTACTTACAGTCCGTCAACTTTTTATTCGTCAGACAATTAGTAAACAACACTCGCTCATCACCTTCAATCCCTTAACTATTATTAATCGTCGCGGGAATAGGGGTTGCTTTTCAAAGCCTTGCAGAAATAGAATCACACAAATTTTTTTCTGTTTTCTGGGCCCCTACCTGTATAATAAAATTAATGGAATACTATTAATTTATTCTCTTAACAGAATTAACTGCAAAAAGTAAGTATCGGATTGGTTACAAAACTTAACTTACATAGAAACAGAAAATCTTTTAACTGTACCCTCCTAGAGCATGTGTATGAAGCTGAAAACTACATTCACACACACACACACACACACACATACATGCACACACACGCACTCGCACACTCTCTCTCACACACAGACACACACACACATACACTTACAAATTACACAAAAAATGAGCTACAGAATTTGCAGAATTTTAATAAAGCTAATTATGTATAGTATATTAACTATTTCCTAAACTTTATATTATGATTTGATCATATGTATATGTAGAATTTAATCAGCTAATAAATCAATGTTATTTTCGAGAGGAGAGGTCCTGGTAATCTGTATGACAGGATCTATCCTAGTGCAGATGCCAGTCTATCACATTACAGTCGATTGTCTGTGTTGAACATTTAGCTGCTATTACTATTTATTATTGTAAAACTGTTTTGTGAAAGAGAAACAATAAATTATTATTATTATTACCTTGTTTTTAAAATTTCAGTTTTATAATATTATAATTAAGTCTGGAAATAAAAAAATACAAAAATATAAAAGGGTAATGGCGACGTGTGCTCTTATTTTTCAGGGAGAGCACAAAATAGTAAAAACTCTTAGCCTTAATGCATTTACAGACGGCTACTAAGCACATTTCGCGTTGAATTAACATCTAAGTAACATCTTACCTGGAACTCGTTCCGTACTTTGTTCTGGAACTTGAGTTCGGTAAAAGGAAACATTTTCATTCAATTTTAGATGTGTTCTTTACACCTTTCTTTGTATTCTTACATCAAGAGAAGCAATAATATACAAATAGTAGATATTTGTATTTTATTGCTTCTCTTGATTCAATATTCTTGAAGCAATAATATACAAATAGTAGATATTTGTATTTTATTGCTTCTCTTGATTCTATTATATTCTTATAATTATTTAATTGTATTCTGTAATTTTATCATGTAAAATATTTATTTATATAATCTATACTAATATTATAAAGAGGAATGATTTGATTGTTTGTTTGTATTGAATAGGCTTCGAAACTACTGAACTGATTTTGATGAAAGTTGGTATAGGGATAGTTCGAGACCAGGGGAAGGACATAGGGTAATTTTCCTATGGGAAAAATCCCACGGGAAAACAAAAATAACACGGGCAAAGTCGCGAGGGGAAAGCTAGTTATTTCTAAAGATCAATAAATATTATCTATTTGGATGTTTTAAGGCCTTTTGTTTTTTTAGTCTGAACTAACGGCCCGTCCCGGCTTCGCACGGGTAAAACATTTGTTATTCAGCAGAGATAAGTTAAATAAGTAGAATGAAATAAAATTTGTTTTTTATATAAGTGTGTTTTTTGTACATTATTCATTATTTTATTAAAATTTCATGTTTTATTTGGGCTTAACGCAAATGGTGCACTTCGCTGAATTTGCACTACTCAAAAGGAGCACTTAAGCATACACTTCGAAAAAGTGCATTTCTCAAAATGAGCACTTTTTTAATAGGATAATAAATAATAATAACAATAATAATAATAAATCATTTTATTTGCAAAAATATGGTTACAGAGTTATAAGAATAATATGGTTATAAGACGCTAATCCAACATATTTTGTCATTTTTCGACGTGCAAATACTTATTCTAATGTGAAACATTATGATTACTCCCATTAAATGTAAAACTTTTATAATTTATCATTTGGGTACAATAATTAATCCAAGTCAAAATTGTGATTACATATTGTTCGGAGTTCGGTATGTTCGGAGATTTGGAAAATTGGTAGCAAAATGTAAAAAATCTTTGGTTTTCAATAGGTTGTTTAAACATTTTAAGTACTTAAATAATGAATGAAGAAATAATTTTTTTATTAATTTCTATACCTAACTTTTTATTTCTTGATAGTAAAAATATAAAAATAAAATATATCTAATGACAATGTAGCATTCTATTAGCTAAGTAAATGTTATAATTGGTAATCATTACAAACCAAAATACAAATCTTTTCTCTTTTCACTTTAAAAATGTTATTAAAGAAAAACATGGAAATGCCAGTTATATGAAAAGTATCATCCCGGATTTTCACGATTTCCCTGGGGAAGGTAATGTTTCAATAAAAAAGCATACTCTCCATATTTGTGCTTAGAATACAGTTATCAAATGATTAAAAATCCCTGACAGCAGGTGATGTCGCAGGCAAAAGTTAGTGATTACATGATATAATATAATATATCCAAAAATTTAATCAGATAATATTCAAATTTAAGTATACCAAAGCGTTCAATCGACCTCCGCCTACTTTACATATAGACGAATTTCATTAGCAAACGTTGATATCGTTGAATATCAATCAGTAGAATACGTTTCAATTCGAAGCTTTGGATCATACCTACCACAACCAAGGTCGAGGGAATTCAAAAATAGGTATTTGTAAAATATATTGCTGTCGCGCTGTGTGTCCGAACAACTGAACTGAGAGCGATAGAGACAACTGCAGCTCGGACTCTGACCGAAAATACCTATGAAAAGTACACAAAATATTGGTTTCGTAGTCCCCTGTTTTCTCTGCAAAAAATAGACCGATTTAACCTTTAATTGGATTAGCCAAAAAGGGCAACTTAGTTGGTATCGGGGGTGAAATGTGACCCCTGCGATGAACTATTAATCTATGTATCAAACAACTTTTATTACACTTTTAAACACAAAAAGGAACTTATTTTTAAACCTTTCATTCCCTCTCATTTTTTAACAATATTTTTAAGAGTCGAGTTTAGTAGACTTAAGTTCTATAAAAATCTAACAATTATGAATAAATAACTCTTGTTACTATTTTCTTGTATAATCATTATAACAAATATAGGAACATTATATGAGATCAATGAAACAATAAAAAAATGACAACCAAAATGTCTTGATGTCGGGGGTTATTTTTGTACGTATCTCTGTTCCCAGTAATATTAGAACGACCAACGTCCGTCGCCCGCCGCACCCCGCGACGTAATGAGATTAGCTCTATGCGCCGGAGTGTGTGTAGGTTATAAAACTGCAAATTTATGTTAAAAAATATGTTGCACTAGGGTGTATTTTGACCCCCGATACCAGTTAAGGGTTAATTTTTGGTTTAAAAATTAAAGCAAGGCCTTTTCGGTGTTCCTATGTTTTGTTTTTTTTTTAAATATAATCTCGTTCAATTTGTTTGCTGAACGTTTGAATACAACAGAAAATTAGGTCGATTTTTTTAGGTGTTTGAAGGTTTAAAATCTCTTTTAATAATTAACTTAATAAAAAAAGGAAAACATAGGAACATGCTTATAGTGGCGATTTATTTTATTGGAAAAAATAGAGGAACTAGTGCAATTATCCAGGAAGGAAACAGGGGACTACGTTTGTATGGAAAAACGGCCTGTACGATTGCCTCTTAAGAGTATGCTGCTTCGATAAAATGCTATTTGCACCTGATAACACGAAGCATTCGCCAAACAACGTTATGTTGTCAATATAAATATATAAACGGGAATTAACACGATAAACACGAGGTATTTACATACCTATTTTATTGCCTGACGTGTAGTGTGTGACGGTACTTGGATGACAAAAAATATGCCGGTGGTTCGAGAAGAACGCCGCATCACGGAGACCTGACAGCGCAGCTCCAGTCCGCCTGCGACCACGGCTGGTGCAACCTAGCCGAAACGTCAGGCAATAAAATAGGTATGTAAATACCTCGTGTTTATCGTGTTAATTCCCGTTTATATATTTATATTGATAATGCAACACGAAAGTTTGAAAGTTAGTAACGTTATGTTGTATTTCCGCGCTTGAGTGTAAATAGGTAGTGAGTTGCCTAACCCCTTACAATGTTCACTTAAAACAGTACCTACATGCTGCATGGGTTATTTATCAATTATGGCTGTTTTGTTTTTTAAATTGTTTTTTTCTAAAAAAAATACGTAAAAAATAAAAAATTGTCAAATAATGTAATCGTTACATTTTCATACAACTACTAAATTCAAGTAATTTTTAATTTTCGTCTTACCCCATTTTGCCCCTTCCCATCCCCACCCCCACTTTCACCCTCTCAAAATTACGTAATTTAAAAAGTGTTTAATTATTTTATGTAATCATAGGTTATGCCAATTTTAATGTCCAAAAATTTTCATACAACTACTTAATTCAAGTAATTTTGAATTTCCGTCTTACCCCATTTTGCCCCTTCCCATCCCCACCCCCACTTTTACTCTCTCAAAATTACGTAATTTAAAAAGTGTTTAATTATTTTATGTAATCATAGGTTATGCCAATTTTAATGTGCAAAAATAACGAAGTTCCATACAAACATAAACCCTCCCATTTTGACCCCATATGTGCGATGCACACATCGCATGCTTTTAAATGCATGTGTGGTTTGGTATGAGTGCACCGCATTTGTGATGACTGATGAGTACTTGAATTGGTATTCTATCGATAATCTACTCAGTAGACTTATTCTTGTTAATTATTATAATATTAAAATTTCTGAGTTTTTATTGAAGTTAGAAATTTTTACAAGTTTGAGAGATAATGTAATAATGTTAATAAAGTAGGGTCAAGTGGAGGACAGTGTAAGTGATTTACTTTGCACTTTTCCATCTAATCCATGGCGCCTTTTACGTGTTTATGCCGCATCTATATAAAATAGCTGACATCGGACGTCAAATTGCAAGGTAACCGAAAGAAATCTCGAATTTGAGTATGTTTTTTGTTAAAATTTTGGCGTTCCTAAGCTATACATATGTAACGAATTTTTAAACAATATGGTGTGGGGTACAGTGTAACACGTTATAGTTTCTTTATTATTATTTTAAGTATCTTATATTGAAAATGGTTCGGAATCTCAAAAAAAATGCGTACTGACCTACGCGATGCTAATGATATGAAATCAGCTTTAGAGAATGCCTTCTAGAAAAGCAGCCGAGAGAAACTTTTACTTGCTCGTAAAGTGGGTCTTATTACCTTCCATTTAGACCCGTTATTCAGTATATTAAACACGAGTGCTTTTCACTTTACATAATCGCACAAGTGCTGTAATGTTAACACGACAAATTCTAAATTGTTCAAGATTGTAAAGTAAATGTATGTCCAGTTTAAAGTCCAAATTCTTAAATTATGTCTAGTCCAAATTCTTAAATTATGTCTAGTCCAAATTCTTAAATTATGTCTAGTCCAAATTCTTAAATTAGTCGCTTAATTCTTTTTTTTAACCCGACTTTATGCGGCTGCCAATTGGAAACCAATGAACAGCCTACTACTGGTTACTTAAATATTAAATTAACAACGACATTTAAACACAAACATTTAAAAACAATAATTAATAGCTATAACTAAAATAAATTATTAAAAATTCACACAAACTTGTTTTTTAAAAACTAAAATATTCGGTTTATTTAGTTTTGAATTTTGGCTGTTTGGCCCTTTTTTGTTGACTATATGAAGAGTTTAGCCATGCCCGGGCAGCGCGCAAAAAAAAATAAAAAGGCGCGCGCCATTTTCCCGCTATTGAATTTTTTTTGCCTTTTTGTTGTAATTGATAATTGATTATCTACAAATATGTCGAGTCCAAGTGAAGAAGAATCCATATTATTAACTGCGCCGGAAATAATTATAGAGGCGCAAATCGCGAGTAATAGTTTGTTGCCGCCAAAGTCAAAGGATAAACACTTGGCGGCATACGGTACTTTCATGCAGTGGAAGATTGATAAAAAAGCGCAGTCATTTTCAGAAAAATATTAATACCACAAGATCTTTTACTTTCCTCCAAGTGTGTAGAAAAACGTCGTATGATACACGCGCGTGTTAGAAATAAAAGGGGCTTAAGGGTATTTAAATACGTTTCAATGTCTAATCAAGTTTATTAGGTAATGTAATTACAAACGACTATATAAATTTAATTATTATTTTAATTAAAAATTACACTACCACTAGCTCGGAATGCAGACTTCCCCGAGAAGAGCTAGCGAGAAACTCGGGGGTTGCTTTTTGCAAATAAAAGTTACAAAGGTGTACATATTATATAGAAATAAAATAACAAATGATTAACCATTAAACATAACAAACAAAAGTAACAAGTCATAATAAAACTAAAGATAGAGTTATTAGTAATTAAATATAGAAATTAACGAGTTACACTTTTTCAAACAATATTCACAGTTGCTGATGAGACAGGGAAATAGAATATTCGAAAGAATACTTAGCTTGGTATAGTAGCAGCCTAGCAGCAAGACAAACTTGTTCCCGAAGATCGATGTTACTTACAACACGGTTCACAGCAAAACTGACCATGGCAAAGCCGTAGCCTTTATATATTAACAGAAAATGGCGGGAACAAGATCGCGCCGCAACCATTCCACCGGAAATAGGCTTGTTATTCAATAATAAATGATTATTATAATGTAATTTGTTGTCCTATTTTCTTTAAATAGTCTAAACATTATTTTAAAAATACGATACACAATTTAGAGTGTATAAATTATGCATCGTATTTTATGAAATGAAACCACGTGGAAATTACAATTGAAAAGGTACAGAGAAATAACCAATTCATGATGTATTTACAACATCATATATATTAGCATTTAATAAAACCACGTAGTGTCAAATGATATCAATTTGAGATTTGCATAACCCTAAAATATCTTAATTACTTATTTACAATAGGTAATTACAGATACGACATACAATTATACATGTTAAATATTACTTATTACTCTTATTAGGTTCTAACCTTTTCAGGGGTATACGTATTGTTACAAAATAAATATAGTTATTGTTTGTATAATCAATATTTTGATAACTCTAGAAACTATTATGATTTAGACTTTAAAACATGTTTAAGTTAAGTAAATAAACAAGATAATAATGAAAACAGCTTAAGAAATAATTATATTTTTTATTATTACCCTTTATAAAATTCTAATATATAACACGGCCATTCTGATGTGTACTTCGTTCTCGAAGTACATTTTGTTCATACAATCAACAATCCAAGTGACGATTTTGGGACTTCTTGCAAACAAATCATAAACTTATAATATTTACTTACTGTAAAAAAATTGCCCTACATGATATAATCAAAATTTCAAAAAGTCTTAATTTATTTTTTTATCATATAATAGTCATTCCGGCATATATGTACTTGGAATGTTGAAAAAATGTATATATATTTTCAATCACATCATTGGCAACACGAAACTGGCACTATGTCCTTCTGTAGAAAAGGGACATGGGTCCCAGTGCACAATATCGCTAAACCAATAAAAATAAAAATTGACAATTCGACATATTATACAGATCGACAAACATCTCTTTACATGTGGTCAAAATCTGAACTACAAAGAGATTCAATCTTGATAAACTACTGTTATTTATTAATAACCTAATTAAGGCTTTAAATATAAAATTCTCTTAAAAATGCTTATCAAATTTTACATCTCTTGCAAAAAGTATGCAAAAACTGCGTATTTACAATCTCAAATTTAAATATTCACAAAAACCATTTATTATATGAAATATTCACAAAAACCATTTAAATTGTATTCAAACTATACAAAATTCTTTATATAATATAAATTAATAACAAAAAAAAAATTGCTTCATTTAAATCATTAATCTTTATGACAAATATTTCAAAATTTCAAATACAAATAATATGAAATGAAATATGAAATCATGCTGTGACTACACCATCACATGATCCTCAATAATAGAAGTCGACTTACAGCCGAGCATGTTAAGCTCACGGTTTTGTATTTTCTTTATTTTCCATATTTGAATAGATATTGAAATGGATTAAATTAATTAAAGGAAGGGAAAGTCACAGCCACAGGCACAGTTTCCAGTAAAAGCCACAGGCACAGCAACAAGCACAACCACAGGTAGTCGTTTTAGTCACAGTAAAAGCCACAGGCACAGCCACAGGCACAGCCACAGGCACAGCCACAGGCACAGCCACAGGCACAGCCACAGGCACAGGCACAGGCACAGCCACAGGCACAGCCACAGGCACAGGCACAGCCACAGGCATAGCCACAGGCACAGCCACAGTATTTTGAGTCAGTCACAGTTACAATAAACTGTCAATACTTTATTGAATTATAACACGTGAAAATTGATACATCACGCAAACTACAAAAGTCGAGTGGATCGTGGTATTCAAATAATTAATTCGTTCGGCCAGACTGACACATTGCTACGTTTGGTAATCATTTGGTGCTCTATTCTTAAATCTCAAAATAACGAATAAAATGAGTTTGATCAATCAAACTCCGGACATCCAGTTCAATACCGGATGGTTTCAGTTTCAGCTACTTTATCACGAAGACGGTTAGACTAAAATGTTAGCAATTTTTTAATATACATACGAGTTTCTAAATTATGAGCTGTATCTCAAAAGGCAAGAGTTTATTAACATTTGTTATTTTTTTATCCCACACATAATACTTTTAAAATTTCAAATTCTTATTTTCTCTATTTCAAATTTATTACAATTTGTATTGAGTACCTACCCAATTTGACTTTTATAAATGCCAAGGAATGGCTAAGTTAAACCACTGTATAGCGTATGCCCGAACAGCATCTTGTTAAGGTCCCATACTGGTTAATTTTGTAATACAACGGTTCAGAAAGCGAATTCAGGAATAAAAAAAAACTAAGCAAGGCCTATATACTGTCGCACATGCCTTTCGATTAAAAATATACATTACTTAAAATTGTACTTTTATTGTTTGTTCTTTTACTACCTGTATTATTTATTATGCTGCAGAATATACCTACTTATAATGTTAGTTTAAGCTATGTTAAATCCTCACATATACTCTTAGATAGAATCAGTAAATCATTTAGGTTTTCGAGATTGAAACACAGAAGGAATGTTACAGATAATAAGAATCAGGATTTTTTATTTATTTAAAATGTTCACGCTACGAAAACTGTGAACTTACAAGGAATAAGACTGAACTTAGCTGCGTATTCAGATTTGACTAGCACCGTAGTTGCTATTCAGTTTAATTCAGGCACTTTTATTTTTGTATCGAAAAGAGAATACTACCATTAGTAGGCTTTTAACACTACATAAAATATTCCCACGGCATAAAGTAATTGTCTTTTTTTTTACTTATTTGATTGCCGCTTATTTAAACAAGCAAGTTACCTAATCATTCAGAGGAAAAGGAGATCATATATTTAGCTTTAGTAAAATTTGGCGGAAATATCTCCATTTTTTTGTAACAAACATTTTTTACTGGATACAGAAAAATCTTCATTATAAGGTGACCAGGGTTGGTACCAAATTAAAGGAGAGCCTCTGAAGGCCTTACCTGCTTTTGAAAACTTAGCTTAATCACGCCAACCGAAGCCTTCTCCAAATTTGTCGATGTCTGTACATTATGGTGACTAGGTCAAACACCAGAAGCGCCACGTCATCTCGTCGAAATTGCTGGATGATGAGTCTTTGATGGTGGTTAGCAGCCTATGTAGATTTGTATGCTCCATATGAAAAAAAAAGAAAATATGTTATTGTGTCGAATCCCACTTCTGATGTTAGAAATAAAAGGGGCTTAAGGGTATTTAAATACGTTTCAATGTCTAATCAAGTTTATTAGGTAATGTAATTACAAACGACTATATAAATTTAATTATTATTTTAATTAAAAATTACACTACCACTAGCTCGGAATGCAGACTTCCCCGAGAAGAGCTAGCGAGAAACTCGGGGGTTGCTTTTTGCAAATAAAAGTTACAAAGGTGTACATATTATATAGAAATAAAATAACAAATGATTAACCATTAAACATAACAAACAAAAGTAACAAGTCATAATAAAACTAAAGATAGAGTTATTAGTAATTAAATATAGAAATTAACGAGTTACACTTTTTCAAACAATATTCACAGTTGCTGATGAGACAGGGAAATAGAATATTCGAAAGAATACTTAGCTTGGTATAGTAGCAGCCTAGCAGCAAGACAAACTTGTTCCCGAAGATCGATGTTACTTACAACACGGTTCACAACAAAACTGACTATGGCAAAGCCGTAGCCTTTATATATTAACAGAAAATGGCGGGAACAAGATCGCGCCGCAACCATTCCACCGGAAATAGGCTTGTTATTCAATAATAAATGATTATTATAATGTAATTTGTTGTCCTATTTTCTTTAAATAGTCTAAACATTATTTTAAAAATACGATACACAATTTAGAGTGTATAAATTATGCATCGTATTTTATGAAATGAAACCACGTGGAAATTACAATTGAAAAGGTACAGAGAAATAACCAATTCATGATGTATTTAAAACATCATATATATTAGCATTTAATAAAACCACGTAGTGTCAAATGATATCAATTTGAGATTTGCATAACCCTAAAATATCTTAATTACTTATTTACAATAGGTAATTACAGATACGATATACAATTATACATGTTAAATATTACTTATTACTCTTATTAGGTTCTAACCTTTTCAGGGGTATACATAGGCTGCTACTTATGTATCCGGAACTGGCCACACACAAAAAAATATTTAAAAAAGAACAATTACATTTGAAAATAGAACTCTTTAGTCGTAGAATGCAGCTTGTTTTATTATTCTCTCTATTGTATGACAACTTTGCCGCCATTTTGATAATTGCGCGTCACCGTAATTATGGAATTAAGTCGAGAACATTTTCGTGCGATGATTTACTACGATTTTCGGCGTGGGCTCAGTCAAAAACAGTGCATCGATCAAATGGTTTCTACTTTTGGTGATGAAGCACCATCAAAAACCACCGTATATCAATGGTTTAGTGAGTTCAAACGTGGACGGTCTTTGCTCTCGGACGAATTTAAGGAAGGTCGGCCAAAATCAGTCGTTGTGCCACAAAACATCAATGCTGTGTGTGAACTAATTATGAAAGACCGTCATGCCACATATCGTGAGATAGAGGCGTCTTTGGGCATCAGTATGACAAGCATTCACAAAATATTACATGAATATTTAGCCGTAAAAAAAATTTGTTCGCGTTGGATTCCTCACAATTTGACGTCTATACAAAAACAGGCCCGTATCGATTGGTGCAAAGAAATGTTACAAAAATATGACCGAGGTGCTTCAAAAGCTGTTTATAATATCTATACAGGTGACGAATCGTGGATATATGCGTATGACCCAGAAACAAAACAGCAGTCGACGGTATGGGTGTTCCAAGATGAGCGGAGGCCAACAAAAGTTGTTCGTGTAAAAAGCACTTTAAAACAGATGGTTGCTTGTTTTTTTGGAATCAATGGACATGTTGCTACAGTGCCATTAGAAAATCGTAGAACTGTGAATTTTGAATGGTATACAACCATTTGTTTGGCAGAAGTTTTTGATAATATTCGAAAAAATAACTCACAACGAAGAATTATCCTGCATCACGAAAACGCGAGCTGCCACACGTCAGTCGAAACAACACAGTTTTTAGAAGCTCAAAAGATTGAATTGACCGGTCATCCGCCATACAGCCCCGATTTAGCTCCCAACGACTTCTATTTATTCCCTTTTGTGAAGAATAAATTACGAGGTTTACGTTTTTCGACACGTGAAGAGGCCGTCGATGCATTCAAAATGCACGTTTCGAAGATACCCCAAACAGAGTGGAAAAAGTGTTACAAAAATTGGTTTGAACGGATGCAAAAATGTATTGACTATCAGGGAGAGTACTTTGAAAAACAATAAAAACATAAAAAAAATACATATCTGGTTTTTTATTTCATATTCCGGATACATAAGTAGTAGCCCTTGTTACAAAATAAATATAGTTATTGTTTGTATAATCAATATTTTGATAACTCTAGAAACTATTATGATTTAGACTTTAAAACATGTTTAAGTTAAGTAAATAAACAAGATAATAATGAAAACAGCTTAAGAAATAATTATATGAGTATTATATTTTTTATTATTACCCTTTATAAAATTCTAATATATAACACGCGCATTGGTCATTACGTACTCTGCTTTCTTGTCGCGCTCGCCTGCGGCTCGCGCACAATATCGCCTCGTACGCAATGACCGACATGGCGCGCTCGTATCATAATGTACTATGACATCGCTACGTGAAAAAAAGATGTTTATTGGTTTCCATTATGATAGTTTTGTCATATTGATATTTTCTAGCTGCTAAGTCAAGCTGTATTTTGAGTCGAGTTTCATATTTATTTCTCGAAAGAATATGGCGTAAAGCCCACTATGTTTGTGTGTATGGTTAAAACTGATAAGTTTCTTGCACTCATTCTTCTTATCAGCTTAAAGTCGTCCTGAAAAGGTTAAAAAAATTGACGACTCAAAAGATCTTACCAAATGATGTAATTAAAATTAATTTGTTGTTTCGACTATGGTATTCAGTCTTTATTACATGTACAGTGCAATTTTATTCATCATCACAGCTCATATACGTCCCCACTGAGGGGCTCGAACCTACCGTTAGGCCCGTGATGACTAAGGTCTTAAGTGTTTAGGCCTTACTTAGTTAACTTAGTCAACCACGCTAGCCCGCGCCAAGAAGGGGAGCAGAGAGGCGTTCGTCAAGTTGACGCACCACATTATCAACAGCCTTAAGACATTCAACACGCACCAATAGGATGTTCTAAGCAGTTACCAGGAATTAATTGTTATGTAAATACCCAATTATAGCAATTACCAGCGACTTAGCGTTAATAGAAGCAACCTAATACTGCGACAATTCCTGCTATTTTAGCAGGAGGCATATTTTATTTTATTTTACACCGACTACGTGATACAACTCTATGACGCGGAGCACCACCACACACTCATTAGACAGTGGCTGCCGTGCTGGCCTCTCCGAGGGGTGAACTATAACCCCCTTGAGGGGGCGGGCAGGGCCGTCACATCCCGGGATCAGGTCGGTCCCCACACTGTATCCCATTCGCAAAATGGGTGGCCGACCATATGACTCCACAATGCATGACAGCTTTCCATTCACTGAGAAGACCTAATCAGATATTCAATCAATCGAATAAAATAAAAATAAAAAAAAAACACGCTAGCCCAGGGCGGATTGGTCGACTTCAAATACACCTTTGAATCTTGTTGCAGGTGTATGTAGGTTGCCTCACGATGTTTTCTTTCACCGTAAAAGTTCTATGCATTAGATAAATCAATTGTGTAATTCCTATATTTACACCATCCCTGGTATTACAGTATCGAGTAAACGTCAGCCTCGCCACCAAATTGCAAAGTTTAACTTTGTCGAGTAGAATATCTCAAATAAGTTTACAGCAACTGGCAGCCTTTATTAGTATTCAAGCCGACACTTACTGCGAAATCAGTCAGCCTCATTCGCAAAACCTCTGCAATCACTTGATTTATCTCTAGGGATTGTAGTCAATATATTGATGACTACATTGTTGTCTTGACGCAACGTAACAACTAATTTCGTTTGAAAAGGTTTCTTTCCCATTGATTCCTTGCAAGATGTTTATAAATGTTAAAGTTGATTATTCCTTTGGCTTTATAAACATCGTTAGGTCATTCATTACCGAAGTCAAAATAATCCAATACTAGTTGTTCACCCACGGCAACGCCCGCACAAACTATTCCAATTTAACAGTAGGCATTTTGTTATAGTTCAAAATCCAAAATACGACCAAATTTTTACAGACTTACACCCCATAAAACAAGGCCCTATTTCTTAATCCTTTATTGACAGAGGTTATTTAGTCATCAGCAGCCTTATTATTTGATTAGTTAGCATGTAAAATAATTTGATATGAATCATGAAACCATTTCTCTAAGCACCAAGCTATGGTATAGAAACAATGATAGCATTAGACAACTGGGGCCTTACCATGATCGCTTATAGCAAGGTTAAAACAATATAGAAACAGAGATACCGCTCTTGCCACGTATAGCGCCATCCCGCTCTCAACGCGGTTTTAATATTGTTTTGGGTGATCATGGTTGGGGAACTGGACACAACAATTTGCAGTGTCACCGCCAGAACCAATCTACTGACAATCATATCAGCGACACGCGCTAGCAGTCGCATCTAGATTATTGTTGGAAGGATCATTTGTCATTCAATGTAAATGAAACCAAATGTAAATGAATTTCGCCACAAGCTTTTATATTATCACTAGCTGTGCCCGCGAACTATGTTTCGCAATAATAATTGTAAAAAAAATCTGGAGAGGGCCATCCTTATCGCTTAGGGGTATAAGACCTACCAAATACTTATACACAAAAAAATCCTAAAAATCAAGCCGCTTCGGTGGAGTTCGATAACAAACACCGTGACACGGGATTTTTATATATTAGATAAAAAATTGTGTAATTTAATAAATTAAAGATTATTTTCCTGTTTTAGGGCATTTAATTACTTATAATTTATTTGTTTTTTTTTTTGTGACGGCAGCCATCTTGGATTTAAATATTTCCACATTGTTAGTTTAAATATTTCCACAGAATATAGTATTCTACTATATTCTGCAAATCAACCCCTATTATTTGATACCTACCTATATTTTGGAGAGGGTTGTGCAGTAATATAAGAAAGAAACATTTATTGACCACAAACAATAAAATACACGAAAAAACAGATACACATAATGGCCAATTAGGACCCGACCTCAGCATAAGCTGCATCAGACATGTCTGATGCAGCGCTGGTATTCTGGCCGGGCCTAAGTGGGGTGTAAAATTATAAACAATAAAAATAATAAAAACAGAATTAGGGAAAAACATAGGTACACAAAACACACAAAAAAATGAAGAAATACATAATATCGAAACATACAACATACAAATCTAAACAAAACAAAACAATACTAAATTATAAAAATGAAAAAAGTGTGTGTGTATTCTAACGTTAATAAAATTATTAGATTAAAAGATTTGTGTGGGAATAAGAGAATAAGAGACCAGAGTCAGGAGCCCAACGAGACTACGCGTATTCACTGAAGGTTGTGGAAATTGGAAAAATACATCGGTAATTCACCTATTCGCTGGTCACACAATCCAATGGCCTCATCAGGGTCGGGCCGCCGCCCTCGAATGCCCGGTGTTTCGCGAGGAAAAACGATGTAAGATAGCAGAACATTGTTCGCTTAGTAAAAACTTTTTAAAGTTATGTCTAAACGAGTGCATTGTTTCTAGATTGCGTAATGGAGGGGGAATGTCGTTCCAGCACCGTGAGGCGGCGAACCTGAAAGACCCACGGAATGCCGCTGTACGGTGTTTAGGTGTAACAAATATATGAGTGCAGGTTCGTCGAGGATACTTGGTGTGATCTTTTGCCCACGTCAACTTTTTATAGAGATATGGTGGCCTTTTAGTTCCAATGACACCGAACAGCAATGTAGCCAGATGAAGTCTCCTCCGACCCTCCATCTTTAAAATATTTGCAGAATTCAGAGTTGGAGAGACATGCGTTCTGGGAGGAATATGGAAGCAGAAGCGTGCACAAGCATTCTGCACACGCTGGATGAGCTTAGCCGTTCTAGACAGCAGACAAGGACCATAGACGATGTCGCAGTAATTAAGCTTAGACAGAACTAGCGTTTCACAGAGCGAAAGTCTCAGTTTTTCACACAGGTAAGGTCTGAGCTTGTATAATAATTTTAGCCTGTAAAAACATCCACGTACACATTCCGCTATGTGGCTCTCAAAATTAAGATGTCTGTCCAGCGTTAAACCCAAATTCCTTGCCGAGTCAACACAGTGTATTGATTCCCCATTGATACTTACATTAAGTGGAGTGTCATTTAGTCTCTGAATGCCCCGATTTGACCCCATAAGTAACAATTTAGATTTTTTGGGGTTAAGGACGAGGCAATTTGATCTGCACCATGATGATATCATTTTTAAATCCTCATTTATTCTTGTTACAGCATCGCCATGATCCTCAGGAGGAAATGAATAATATAGCTGAAGGTCATCAGCGTACAAGTGGAACTTACAGTTAGAAATATTTTTTGTTATATCGGAACTATACAACGCATAGAGGATTGGACCAAGGATTGATCCTTGGGGCACTCCACGGGTGACCGACAGTGGTGAGGAACGTATCCTGGACCCATCTGGCTTAATTAATTCTACGAGCTGCTCCCTACCGTCCAGATAACTGTTAAACCATTTTAGAGCAATTTTGTCGAGTCCGTAGTATGCCAGCTTGGAGATCAAAAGGGTGCTGTTGATGGAGTCAAATGCCCTTGAGAAGTCCAGTAACAGAAGAGTGCTGATCTGTCCCTGGTCCCGGGCAGAAAGCAGATTGTCAACCACATCTGCCAAGGCCGTTGCTGTACTATGGCCCTTACGGAACCCGGACTGTAGTTGAGGGAGTATGCTGTTCTCTTCCAAATACTCAGTGAGCTGCTCGCAAACGATTTTCTCCAGGACCCTGGACAGACATGGAAGCAGGCTGATTGGTCGTAGGTCACTCACTAACGTAGGATTGGTGTTTTTTGGCAAAGGTTTTACTATGGCCAACTTCCAACTGTGAGGGAATATACCTTTGGTTAGCGACAAGTTGATGATGGCAGTAAGAACACCAAGTGATTGGGGAAGGGTCAGAAGCAGCATGTCAAGGGATAACCCGTCACAGCCTTGGGCATTTGACTTAAGTCCCTTGATAGTTTTTAATACCTTATCCTCAGACACCGTGCGCAGAGAGAAAGTTGCCGAGCCATACCTATGGTGCTCATAGTAAGAAAGTTGAGACGCCGACACTTGACCGTCCCCAGGTATATTTAGAAAATGGGCATTAATGACATCAGGGTTATCGAAAAAGGGTGGAATATCCAAGCACTTTTTGTCAGGAAGAACCGTATTCTTGAGATTTTTCCAAAGTAACTTTGAATTTTTAATGTTAGCATTAATATGGTTGTTGAAAAAGCACCTCTTCTCACTCTCAATTGCTTGGCTCACAATCTCTTTTAATGACTTGTAACTTTCTTTAAGGGGCACGGAATAATTACTTTTTAATCTACAATGATGTTTATCTCTGAGTCGCATCATGGAACGAATAGTGTCTGTGATCCATGGATGTGGGGGGTGCTTAAATTTTCGCCTTTTGATAGGAGCATGTAGATCGAATAAATTGATAATATGTATTCTGCATTTTTTGCGGCGGCCATTTTGGATTTGAATTTCTTCATGAAGTACTGTATTCTGCAACTCAAGCCCTTTATTTCATATCCTTTTTTTTTGCTGTCGGTGGCAGACAAATTAGTGGCACACCTGATAATAAGTGGTAACCACCGCTCATTGGTCAACGTTCGTGACGGATTGTCGGTCTCTAATCAGCTGGTGCTCTTCTGGGTACCCTAGAAGACGGGAGTTGATGA
Organism: Schoenobius gigantellus; assembly: GCA_963935595.1. NCBI lineage: Eukaryota > Metazoa > Arthropoda > Insecta > Lepidoptera > Crambidae > Schoenobius > Schoenobius gigantellus. Next base: position 21,123,769 of record OZ012543.1, read on the forward strand.
CCCGCTTCATAATCTTGGAGAGTAAGACTTTATCACTATTGGCCTGAAAGGAGACGATTCATCGTGGGCCAAAATGTAACAACATGAAATATTATTTATTTTAACTCTCATTGCATAGTAGTTATAATCTATCTTGTCCTATACAATAAAGAAGAGTTCCATAAAATGAATATCTATCTGTAATCGATTATTCATACCTTTTTTCTTAAGTACTTTGGGGTCAGCGCTGTGAAAAAAAAAGAAAATGTCAGATGTCACTCGACTCGTTTGCTTTGTTTCGTTCGCTAAGTTTTGAGTGTGCTCTTATTGTTATTCGATTTTTCTACGACCTTTGCTATTCAATACGGACTTCAGTGATCTTATTTTTTTGTATGACCTTTGCTTTCACACCGGACACCGAAAACCCGCTTACACACGATTGACTTTGGCAATATTGTTTCTGGACTTCCCACTCGGCCTTTCGATTGGACACTACACCATGAATCGTTGTATAAATTGCAATATAGCGTTAGATCGCTGTAACGCAATAGGCAACAGAGTTTTAGATAATGATGCCATATTAACTGTGTTTCGTCATTAGCGTGCACCTCAACCTGTAAGTTCAGTCTTCTAAACTATTTTAACTAATCTTTAGTAACATAAAAATGCTTTAATATGATAAAAATTTAGGACTTTATAATGTTATTCCCTGAAAAAGCGCTCTGTTTCGACATCTGATTTTTATAACCCCACTTTATATAATCTTTAATTTCTCAGATCTGAGATTGCCAATTTTGGCCAAATTTTCAGAAACCGTTTAATGTCCTACTACCTTTCAAATAATACCACTTTCATTGTGTTACACCCTAGGCCCAAGGTTCTATGGAGGGTGATCCGTCTCCTTTGACGGCTAGAATCGGTCACCCTTTTTGGGAATTGTGTGGATGTGAGCAAACTTCCACGGGGCTCTCCCCTGTTATTCTGTAAGAAAAGAGGTTAAGGCGCGTTAGTACCGAGGTCAACTCAGGGGCGCACGTCTTTACCACTACTGCTGGAATGCCATCCGGCTCACTCGACTTATGGACGTTCAGGAGCTTAAGCTTATTTATGCGGGGGTTGTATAAAAATATATAATCCGACATTTTCTTGCAGCGACTTTTTTTTAGATTTACAACGATACTAATTATACTTAATGGCAAATAGGTCAAATCAATTTGCAAGATATGACCCGAGCACTCATACATACATTACATGTAATTCAAAAACTTGTATAAATGTGGTGCTGTATTGATTGGTTAAGGTAAACAAAAACAAACGAAGGTTACCTACACACACTAACATACACATACATATACCTATATTCTTTAAAGGGTTGAGGGTTCTTAATTTGATTTAACTAATTACCTATTCAATACCAGTCACTGAGAAAAATGTTTTTGCACCGTGCATTAGATGATTGTTTTAAAAGTATAAATCCGTAACTGGCATAAAGGCTAATTTATGAGTCTTGCAAATTTATAACATATACAATATATGCTGTCGATTTTATGAAATAAATATATAATATAACAAAAAATAAATATAAAACCGACTTCTTTGCGGATGATTGATGATCATGAGTTAAGATTTGGAACCGACTTCAAAATAAATAATGTGATTTTCGTATTTTTTCTTATATTATTTATGACGTTTTTGTATTTTTCAAGTCGGTTTTATTTTGAAAGAATATAACTGAGAGCCAAATTGATAACATCTCCTTTTTAAGTGACTTCAAAAAAGGAGGAGGTTATCAATTCGACCCGTATATTGTTTTTTTTTTATCTGTATGTTACGCGATTACGCCGCCAACTGTGGACCGATTTTCAAAATTCTTTTTGTATTCAATAGAGATATTCCTGGGGTAGTTCCAATGTCACCAAAAACAGGATCTGATGATGGGTACGTCCAATGTGTTTCATGTTTGTTCCGAAGCTATTCACGTATTTGCGTCTGGTAGTCATGAACCGAGCTGATGATGGAAGGATCCTTAACTTCTGGACTTGACTTGACCTGACCTGGACTTGCACCCCAATTTAAATAATATGCACCTTGCACCTCAATATAAATTCACTAAAAGATTCCAATCACTAAAAAGATAAAAATAAAATATATTTTACAAAAAATAAAAATCGACTTCAAGAACACTGAAAAGTTAAAAATAATATAAGGATAGGTACAGACAGCATCACACTTCTATATTGAAGTCTGTGCCAAATTTTAAGACTTTCTAGGAGATCATCGTTTGGCATTCGACCCGTTTCATCGACCCGCTAGGTGGATCTATCATCTAGCGGGTCGATGAAACGGGTCTCATACCAAACCGGAACAACTACCCACAACTGAAGTATAAATTTTTTCCTGTCTGATTTATAATTTTCGCAATTTTAAAGGAAAACTAAAGTAAATATATAATGATTCTCTATCTAAAATAAAAAACATAAGTCAAATAAAAAAAAACTAAAACAAACGCCTGTAACACTGAAAGAAAATCAGAGCTTGGCGTTCGTCATTAACGCCAAGCTCTGAACATCGACCTACAAAATATGTTTTTTTTTTCAGAACTACAAAATACAGATTCAAATCTCTAGTGATAAGTGTATAGTTCATTGTGAATTAATTTGTGGAATTAAAAAGTAATTAATTTCACAGACAGTTTTTTGTTGAAAGCTAATTTTCATTATATTGAATAACCTATATAATTAAAAAAAAATATAATTCAATAACTTACTTTATTGAGAAAAATTAAATTGGCAACAATTTCGATATTCCAACAACTTTCTCTTCATTAATTTATGCGATTTTGGAAAATAGGGATTAAATCACTAAAATTGTGACATTTAACTATTATTATCGTAGACTTCACTCTTATAGCAACACTAATGCTTTGTCAATTATTTTTTAATTACATTTTTTAGAAGGTTAGAAGAATGAACTTATTCTGACATAATTAAATATTCCAAGAAAAGGTAATCTTAAACTTCCGATACGCTTTGAATTTTTATTAAATTACTTGCGGTACTTTGGAAAATTAATGTAAGACATTTTATTAATAAAAATTCAGGATTAATATCAAATTATGGTGATAAAGCCAACGAAACACCTACTAGGGGCGCTCAAATGCATCTGGTGACATTTGAGTTTAGTCAATTTTTAAATTACTAAGTAAGTATTTACTTTCGTAGATATTAATTACTCGTCTGTGGTATTTACTAAATTTCAGATAAAGTAATAAGTAAACGTTGTTTAGAGTAATTTTCTTCGAGAAAACTATAAAAGATGCTACCCAAGTGTATGTGATGCTGTTATACCTTTGATAATGTATCAAGTCAAGCGTTTACTCAAAATATTGTTTCTAAATGTAAAGGTAATTAAGATGTTCTTTTCTTTAATATTGAAAAAGAATACGAGTAATTTTGTAAATCAAATTGAACAACGTAACAACAACAGCTTTAAAAGGAACCTGAAGTCTACTATCCGAAGTCCTCAACGCAGAATTGCAAATGAATCCCGAAGGGTCATTTCTTTGAATAACGATATTTCAATTCCCATTCTAAAGGAGCCTTCCTATTCGAAGTACAAGAGTGCGCAAAACTTGTAAACTTAATTAATACAGACGGCTTTCGAGTGCTATTCAATCTCAAGTTTCCTCAAACTCACTATTACGGCATCCTTAGAAAAGAGCTATGCAATTAATAAATCCTCCACAGTACGATACACCGCAAGATTTTAATCTGATCACAATTCGTTGTAGATTGTCTGGATTCACCTTCCTTTTACGGCCCTTTTACATTGCGACTCTTTGCAGCGATACAAACGCGCGTTTGACAGTCGCGCGATTACATCGCGATATCCACGATCAACGAGTATTGTATCGACTAGCGCGTTTGTATCGATGCAAACGCGCGTTTCTATCAGTGGAAACGCGCATTTGTAGCGCGGCTGCATCGCGTTTGCATCGAAGCAGCCGCGCAATCCACACGCATGTTAGTAGACGTGGGAGTAGAGGGGGAGTTCTTGATATGTGGAATATGACGTCCAATAACAATTGAAGATCTTTTTACTGTGGTTTGTTAATTTTTTAAATGTTAACTAATAATGTCCACACATCGTTCTTTCACTTATAAATGGATGCACCCAATAATTATGTAGTCTGCGTTTTCGTTTAAAAGCGGAAATCGGGATTGTTTAAAATTGTTTCAAGCGAATTCATCGCGCTGTGGCTGTTGACGAAATACTGAACGTTTTGCATCGTTGCGTTTGTATTGATCCTGTATCGCGTTTGCATCGATGCTGTATTGCGTTTGCATCGCGATTGTATCACTACAGTCTATGCGGCTAGCTACTGAATCGCGACGAGCGATTGTATCGCTTCTTTGAGTAGCGCGTGTGTGTAAAGGTAGCGATTTGCGACTGTATCGATGCTGCATTGCGGCTGCATCGAGACTGTATCGCTGGTAAAAGTCGCAATGTAAAAGGGCCCTTCGTGCTCAAGCTATGTATCTAACCTACGAACAACCGGAATAGATCATTACATCTGGAAATATACATTTTTTTACTATACTAGATATCATTCAGATATTCTAAATCATTGTAACCGAATAGATAGATATGTGGTTATTCGACTATCGTGATCTACTCCATTATATTAGTTTTGAAATGGTAATACTGACAGCCAAGTACTGTCAGTCAAATAGGGTCAATTTGGTACCCGTAACACACAAAGATCCCAAGGCGGCCCAGCAGGCCTAGCACGGCGCGTAGACTGTAGAAGAGAAAGTGACTAAGCCTCGTCCCGTCTCGCTTCTTTGTTATATAAGAGAGCGAAAAGAAACACGTTGTTTGTCTCTTGTCCCATTTTGTCCACGGTCCATGCTACGCCTGCAGGGGGTGTATTATGACGTCTTAATTCCAAACAGTTTTTTTAAATTGTTATAATGCCCTTTCCTTCTCTTTGTATTATGAGTAAAATAATGGCACTAATAGCAATTCAGAAAACTGTCTGGAATTTAGATGTCATAATACGTACTGGTAATAATTAATTGTTGATACTGGAGCAGGATTGGGAACACTGGCTTTAAAAAAGAAGTGGTTAATGCATAGCAATCAGTAAACACGGGCTGAGTGGGTGCAACCTATGTTCTTTTTTGATCACAAAAATCTTTGCCAGAAACATTGAAACAGTTAACTCGCGCCTTATTGACGCAATAAAAACAAAGGTAATCCCATAATGCAGACAAGCGGTGACCTAGGACGATATGTCTTTATTTTAAGAGCATTATGCCGCGATTACATTGTGTGAAATTAAGGGCAAGGTCCTAAAACCATTACGAAATGATGTAAAATAATTCTTGGGTACGAGAAATAAACAGAGCTATACCTACAATAGACGAGTCGAATGAAGATATTATGTTTTAAGAGGCGATTCTCAGTAATACTCTCATATAACATACTCGTACAGTTTTAAAGAGTATAACGCATAAGGCGAGAACTATTAATTAATACTCCTCCGTATTTGAAAATCACAATCATGGCTCAATTCACAAGATTGAAGATATTTGTCGTGCAATATTGGTGATAGCAACATACGACCACCCAAATGTATGCAGTTACCATTAAGGAGTTGTGAGCCTGTAGAGCAGTGTTTCTTTAACTTTTTTCAGTCATGGACCACTTTCACAAATTAAACAATTCCACGGACCTTGTCAAAAATATTTTTGGAAATGAAAGAAAACCTTATTTATATTGTAATTATAAATACTTTCATTGGCACTTTCATTACACTTACTACTAAGTTAATGAGAAGGGTGCTGCTGTTTGGCCTCAATGAGAACGTTAAATTGTGTGATTGTCTTCGACAAGGCAAGGTCATGTTTACGTCGAGTTTACAACACACTTGCCTAGTAAATATGTTTACAGACTGACCCACTGTGGACCCCTGATACACACGCTACGGACCCCTAAGAGGTCCGCGGACCCCACTTTAAGAAACCCTGCTGTAGAGCTTGCTACCAAAATTACTTCTGCGTTGCCTGTCAAAATCCCATGGCTCCAGCAAATAAGTACTGATAGCATTCCCCCAATGAGCTCTAGCGACTTCACTCGCGGGCATTCAACATTAGGGGCGGAGGGTTTTCCCAGTCGGACTGCTTGTATTAATAATCGTCAATAAAGAGATAGAAGGATAGTGCAACCTTTTTTTTTCTCGGGGGAAATGCGTGACCGCGCCGTACCCGCCGTTGGCTAGACGGCGACCGCGTGTGGGGCTCTCCCGGCGGCCCTTATTGCGACACCTTACACTGCGACTCCACTACCCCGACCAACCGATCGGGCTATCGCCATGGGGGGATTGCCCGCGAACACTAGAGCAATCCCCAGACGGAAGTTCTTACAGCGGCGTGCACGGGACCAACCGTGCACGCTGGCCTCCACGGCAGGGTCACTAGACAGGCATCGCTTATGCGAATGCCCGCCTTCGCCTGCCTATCGGAAGAGAGCGGCTTGGGGATCTTCCTCCCGCTCCCTCTCCGCAGCCTCCTTCTGCGAGATTACTTCTTCGCAGAAGGAGGCGACAGCTTCCCATTCCGCCTCGCCGCGGAGCATGACCACGACCATGCTCGGCAGCGAGAGGTCTCCGCCTCCCAGCGCAGCGTTGAGTTCGCTGCGCTGTGGTCGCCAGGCCGGGCAGAACAATAAGGTGTGCTCGGCAGTGTCGTCGGGAGCGTCGCAGTGGTGACACCGCGGCGTTTCCTCCCGACGCGTGACCCGGTGCAGGTAATGACCGAAGCAGCCATACCCGGTCAGTACCTGCACCATGCGGAACGTGAGGCTGCCCTGCCGGCACCCACCCCACTCCACCGACACCGGACGGATCGCTTCGATCGGCCAGTGGCCGGCAGCAAGGACAGTGCAACTTAGTAAACTGAAACATACCCACTTGTGTACTAATGTTACGGCTAAAAGTCGAAGTATGGTTACGCCTAGTTTTAGCTGGTTAGAACTAAGTGCAGCCAGCAGGTTAGGTTAGGCTAAGAGCTCTGGCAGAATTAAGTATAACCATGTAAAACGAGGTGTGACCATACTTCGACTTTTAGCTGTAACATAATATACATAATAACTTTTTTCCACTGAAATCAAACCAACAATCAATCCCATCAGTCAGAAAGAACACCAATTACGCATATTTCATCCTTATGTTCACAATAAAACGACAATCTACGGACGATCACCCAATCTTCTGCGTGAGTTACGAAACTCTCACAAGTCTCACATAAACAGATAAGGAAGGGCACAATAAAACTGGTCATTTTTACATATCGCGCGACGATAACGATTCTGGTGGTCGAATAGAGAGGCCGACCCTATCTGGCAATAACCGCTGGAAATATGAGCCGGAGATTTGTTGATGCGCAAACACAATAACAGTTTTATCGCTGCGACGTCTATGGACAACCGTCCGACGATTACATCGGAACATTTCGTGGCGAGGGTGACCAAGAGTTGCAAACATCATTACATACTAAAAACAATATTGTTCGAAAAATATAACAATAATTAAGTCTTTACGAAGCTACAATTTTTTATATCTTTAAAAGATAGTTGAGGGGTAGCAGAATATTCGTATGATAAAAAGTCGTGATGATCGTTAATGACAATAATAATTGACAGCGCGTTCGGCCGGCGCCTGGATCCCACTGCACCCGAGCTCCCCCGTGGCTGTGTTTTTGCTGTCTTGTGGTTTATGGTCTGTCGGTGTTAAGCTTGATGCTCAACAGTTGGAATATTAAATATGGTCACAGCCAACGCGCAAGCCACGGCGTAGTTAGAAACCTGTAACCACGCCGCATGCTCACTGCATTTCAGTGTTCACTATAAATTGGTAAATCTCTAGTTCAAAGGTAGAGGTATAGAGCCGAAATTGAGATTGAAGTTGATACTATGGACACGTCAAAACTGTTTACTTTATCAGTATAACAATTGTTTATGAACCTTTTCATTACCAATATTGTTATTAATTGCGATTTAAAAGAAGATACCACAAATAATGCCATGATCTTATTTTTTCTTTACTTCTTTTTTCACTAATTATTTGCAATAATTATGATTGGAATGTATGCACATACAAGGTTTTATGGTTGAATACCTATTATACATAATTCATTCTTGTTTACAAACAACTTAGATTAAAATGTCGTCAACAACACCTGTAACATTTATTTTGAAAAAAGATAAATTACTTTCACTGTGGTCCGGGCCATATCAAAGCCGCTTCTTTTCGGTATTTGAATTGATTAAAAATAATTTGAAACGGAGCCTGGTATTATTTCGTATATACCAAGACGTTAAACGAAGAAATAATCGATGGGCATATTGCGAGAATTACTGACAGCCATTGCGGCGGAAAGCTCGGAACGGCGATATTCGCAGCGTTGATAGACTCTCCACAACATGGACCAACGAACTGATAAAGATAGTGGAAAGTCGATAAGTTTGGAGAGCCTTGACGGAGCCCTATGTCTAGTAGTGGGCAATTCTCGGCTGACTAATAATGTTAATACGTGACGGCAAAAAAAAATAAGGATGATTGCGGCCCAGCCCTTAGAATTAGATATCTTAAAAACATCGTGTACTAAAACTGGTTTCACATATCGTGGACAGCGTACAGCCGGCCAACAGCAACCGCGAGCTGTACCCTAATCTCAAAGATTTATTAGAACGGGATCCTTCGTATTGACGCCCAGAAATCACGCCTGATTTATTTGCAACCCGCCGCGTGGAAGCCAAAATTTTTAGGTGAAGGTATGAAATCGCATGAATTTATAATGTGTGCAACTGCTGGGTTGTGGTTGAATCGTTCCTGAGAACTCCGCTTTGGTATATAATACGAGGGTTATCCTAAAAATAAGATCTCCTATTTTTTTTCATAGTAAACAACATTTATTTCCAAAATTTGTCGGAAAGCCTGATCCTTCCTCTATTTTCCAACGTAGTCCCCGTTCCGATCGATGCACTTTTGGAGTTTGTGCACGAGTTTCTTGATGCCCACCTCACAAGAAAACATCGTGAGGAAACCTGCATACACCTGCGAACTTATTCAAAGGTGTACCTATGTGAAGTCAACCAATCCGCACTGGGCCAGCGTGGTTTGATTAAGGCCTAATCGCCCTACCATAACTGGTCAGGGTAGGCTCGTGCCCCTCGGTGGGGACGTATATGAGCTGTGATAATGATGATGATGACCTACCAAGACATAAAAATAAATATATTATTATAAACTTATATAATAACTTAAAAATATAACAGTTACATTACCTACATAAAAATAAAGCAAATAATATATATATGCGCAGCTCGGACGGAGAAGGAGTTAAGGAAAAACTTGGAAGTGGATTGGGGAACATCAAGAGGATTTACAGAAACAGGAACGTTTGGATCGACGACTAGGTGGGAATACGTAGAAGATTCCAAATATTCAGGGATATCAGGATTGTGCAATATTTTTAGAGTGACATTAAGGATGTGCATATTTCTCCGAAGTCGAACAGGGAGCCACTGGAGCTTAGATGGGTAGTCGAGACACGCGATCGTATACTTGCAGAGACCAAAAAATTTATCTGATCGTAAAATTTTGCAGACGCTCCACTTTATTAAGAAACTCTTCCGTGGCATTCAGATCATACATCAGCATAGTCGAGGATTGGTAACACAAGAGAATAGTAATAGGAGAAACTGCTTGGGACTGACAAAAATGTAATAATTGACTAATTGATGTTCAAAGTGAACTTAATAATTTCATTTGAATCACTGTTCTAATCACTTCGATAGGTATTTAAATATTTTTTACTAGCTATGTGAACTACTACGTTTGGCTTATATTTTTTAGGTGGGGATTGCTCAGCTTCCTGTGGGAATTTTGAAAAATCTTCCCTTCTTCGGCGCCTATATACTAAGCCAACGAACCCCTATGTCAAATTTCATGCTTCTAGCTCCAGTAGTTTAGGCTCCACGTTGATACCTCAGTCAGTCACTCACTCACTGGCTATTTGAAAAAGGTGACAAAAATTAGACCTTACGAGTTTCTTGCCTGTTCTTCTCGAGTAGGCTCTTTCAATTTTCGGACTGGTGTAGAGTCAACTTTTTTTTTTACTTGTATTTACATTATATTTTAATTATGGTTGGGGTGCATAAAGTACTTTGATATTTAGTTTCTTGGTTTTTTATTTAAGTAATAAGTGCCTGTAAAGGAATAAAGAGTTTGGACTTAAATTTCAACGCCGCTATGTGTGTTTTCACTCAGAAGACTGTACCTAAGCTCTTTGGCAAATGCTCAAAAGCGAGCACAATCCAATAGTCCGTCAGTAAGAGCCGCTAGAGACGGAACTTTGACCTCAGCGCGGCGGGCGGGCCGGCTGTTGAATGGAATCACGTAGAACAATCAGCAGAGATCCGTGGCCTTTTGTGTCGCTACGGCGGCGGTGGTACAGTCGCACTCGTATTGCGTAACGTAAATATTTGTATACTAATTATTTTTATGGTAATTTTGTGGAAATACAATGCATCGCACGCTGTCGCGTTTGAGAGCAAAACAGCAAAGTAATCATGACAGCTCTCTTTAATTTTAATATACATTTTTAAGGTAGATTTCAGCGCGTTTGACTACAATCTTACCATATGGAAAGCAAAGATGTGGTCTAAGGTGGAGCACGCAAACTCAAATAGTGCATGTTTACTCTTACCTTGAAAACCCTCAAATTATAATAAGTTGGAAACACGGACGCAGGAAGATCATTCCACAGCATCGCAGTTCGTATGATAAACGAGGAAACGAATCGTTTGGTACCAGTGGGTGGAATGTCGACTACATATGGATGGAAACCCTCACCACGTCTTGTTCTCCTATAGTGGAATGGTGCTGGTAGTATTAAGCTATGAAATTCCTCAGCACACATTAGCCGAAATGCAACCTGTAGAATACAGAGAGACTTGCGACTATACGGCGAATCGAGGCTCTGAAGCTTTTTGGATACAAATGATTCATCACCGATCAATTTTCTAGCACGCTTGTCTATGGAATCTAAAGCTGCGAGCTGGGTACCGTACTGATCTATCCCACAGATGGGATCAGTACTCCATAGAGAAACAAACCTGAGCCGTATAGAATAAGTGTCGTGAGGTAAAAAATTTGCGGACCTTTGAAAGGATACCCATTTTTTGGAAGCGGTCTTGCCCCTGGACTCTATATGTATATACTCCGATGTTCAATTTGGATGAAAGTTGCACACCAAGGAGTTCGAGGTTATCGGCTATTTCAACAGGTGCATATTTACTTAATAATTTATACTTATTATATTATAGATTAATATACATTTACGAGTATACGTCACATTCCTCAACAAGGTGGCCCGACGATCTGGTGAAGGTTACGGGAAGCCGCTGGATGCGAGAAACGCAGAACCAATTAATTTGGAGATCCCTGGGAGAGGATAATGTCCAACAGTGGGCGTCTCTTGGCTGAAATGATGAAATCATACTCGAAAATCTTTTAATATATAAAATACTCGTGTCACAGTGTTTGTAACTAAACTCCTCCGAAACGGCTTGACCGATTTTAATGAATTTTTTTGTTTATATTCGATAGTTCTGAGAATATGTAGTAAATTATTTTATATAGGTACCCCTAAGTGATAACGGTGGTTTTTTAAATAGTTATGGCGAAACGTAGTTCGTGGGCAAAGCTAGTTAGGAATATAATAAAATTGATAGATAAATACGTAAAAGTAATCAAAAGATGTTTAATCACCAGAAAGTTTACCGAGTAATTATTTAGTAACTTATTGTTTCACTCCCAGTAAACTACATTTTTGACTACGTTAATGAGTATAATAATTCTTTTATATTGTATTATAACTATTAGTGAAACAATGACAAATAATAAAAAAATATTTACGTCTTAAGAGAATTTAACGGAAAGACCAGCAATCGCGATAATAATGCTGATAATTAGCATTTTAGCATCGTCGATTGCAAATTTCCTTAAAAATGCTTAGAGTTGAAGATCCTGCCTGGTCCACCACCTCCTTAATCAGTTGAGATAACCGGTTATGGATGTGGGGGACATGGGTCTCATTCCCCATGCGGGTAGGAGTGTTATGCTCGGTTTGGTTGGTCTCAGGGCTTCTGAGCCCGCCTGGCTAGTTACGCCTGGCCTTACCTAAGTTTTTCCTCATGATATCAATGTTTATAATTTTATTGCGTTCCGATAATAAGAAGTGAGAAAGCCAGTTGCTTAGTTGCTTAGGCGTCCAGGTGAAGCTCACTTCCATCTTCGGCCTTATCATCACTTACCATCATGTGAGATAAAGACCATAAAAAGATTACCTACTTAATTCTGATGAGATAGAAGGGGAAGAAGCATCGGAGGTGCTGTGGACTCGGCACTTGCCTTCCAATCGGGAGATCCGGAGTTCGAGACCGCCATGTAGGTCCAATGTATGTACCAATGTGTTTTTCGTTTTTCGAATTTCATATGTACATTTGTCTGACGCTCCTACGGTGAACACGGTGTTTTTGACCATGGGAGAGCCATGCTTCGGCACGAATGGGCCGGCTCGACCGGAGTGATACCACGGCCTCACAGAAGACCGGCTTGAAATAACGCTTGCGTTGTGTTTCGTCGAGTGAGTGAGGGTATTTATTTATTTAATCTTTATCGTACATAAAACAAAAGATGTACAAAAGACGGACTTAATGCCTGAGGCATTCTCTACCAGTCAACCAGTAAAAATGTGGGGGAAATTGTAGACGGTGTACGAATTAAAGTCGAAAACGACATAAGTACGACGACATAAGTAACGACATAAGAGTACCGGAGGCTCAACCCCCCTACCCCCCTATGATGGCGCAGTTAAACAGATTGTTACCCCAGGAGGGTACCAACTGCGCTAGCGTTGGAGAATCCCTCTCTGGACGTCCACTTTCAGCACGCAATATACCTGGGCGTGGACGCCTAGGCCGCCCCTCGTATTCTGGGGGGGGGGGCAAAACCGCGCTCAAACACCTGGGGCAAGAGCTAACCCACGGCACCCCCTGCCACACTGACTGTGGACTTCTGCAATATCAGGGGACTTCACTCCAACCTGAATGCTGTCCACCACCACCTCGAGACAGTAAAGCCGGCCTTGCTCTTTTTGACTGTCACTGACACAGATATCGTCTCCGGCGGACACTTCTTACCTTTCCTACCCAGGGTACGGACTGGAACACCTCTTCGCACCTAAGGCCGGTGTGTGCGTGTACGTCAGAGACGATATATGTTCTCGGCGCCTCAGTCACCTTGAAAGTAGGGACCTCTCCACCTTATGGCTCCATGTAGACAGCGACGACCATCCTCGCGTCTATTCGTGCCCCTATAGATCCCATAGCGGTGATACCGAAACCGACCGACTCATAGACCACGTTCAAATGGCTGCAGACTTTGTGCAGCAGCAGATCCCACTCGCAGAGATCGTGATACTTGGCGATTTTAACGCTCACCACACCGAATGGCTCGATTCAAGCAAGACCGATCATGCGGGGAGATCTGTTCACGCCTTCGCTCTTGCATATGGCTTGACACAATTGGTTACTACGCCCACGCGAATTCCTGATGTGGAGAGCCATAAACCTTCACTGTTGGATCTTCTGCTGACTTCTCATCCCGACGGCTACCTCATATCTGTCGGCGCCCCTCTTGACTCCTCAGATCACTGCCTCATTAGGAGTTCGGTGCCACTCACGTGCTTGCAACGACCTCGAGTTGCACGTAGTCGCCGTGTGTGGCATTACAAGTCAGCAGACTGGGATGGGATGCGGTCTTTTTTTGCGTCCTACCCTTGGAGGCAGGTTTGCTTTATGCCGGATGATCCCAACTCCGCCGCTGAGTCTGCTGCCGATGTGGTGTTGCAAGGTATAGAAATTTTCATTCCATCCTCAGTTATCCCCATTGGTGGCAGATTCCAAACTTGGTTTGGTCAATCCTCAAAAAAGGCTTCTCGCTGGAAGCAGGAAACCTACCAAGCCTGGGTAAACGCGGTGACGTCTCGGGATGGAAATACCAGCGCTTTGAAAAAGCAGTATAACTATGCCTCCAGATCCTTCAAAAGGGACATTGCAAGAGCGAAGTCGGAGCACATCAGTAGAATTGGCGAGAGGCTAGAGCGTCTTCCTTCAGGGTCTCGTGCGTTCTGGTCTCTCGCCAAAGCTATTCAGGGAAATTTCTGCATGCCATCTTTTCCACCACTGCACAAGGATAACACTTCGTTAGCCCATGATGCTAAAGAGAAAGCCGATCTTTTAGGGAAACTCTTTACATCCAACTCGACCTTGGATGACGGGGGACAGGAACCACCGAACATACCACGGTGCACGAGCTTTATGCCGGATATTCGGTTCCACCAAAGCTCAGTGCGTCAAGCACTAATCACCCTAGATATCCACAAGTCGAGTGGGCCTGATGGTATCCCTCCTATGGTGAGAGTGGATAGCAATCTTTTAGCAAATTTGGTGCCATGTCACACCAACTATTCATTTATTTAGTATGGTTACACCTATATTTCATTGTTAATGGTTGGTGTGACATGGAACTAAAATGTTTGTCTACTTTTTGAGCCGGCTGTACAAACAAAATTAAGTATAATAAAAATACAACATATATAATATATTTTAATGTTAAAATATAATATATAATGTAATATATAATTAATGTATGTTAAAACATAATATAAATAATAACAAAAATCTGTAATATGTAAAGTATACAATGTAATAGGAATATAATAGGTATGTATGAGCATAAATATATATATGATGTATAAGCGTGTGTGTATTATATATAAACATGTAGGATAGTTACACTTTAGGTGATGCGCAACTCACCCTAGATATAGAGTAGAGTAGTCGGACTTATTAAGTTTAAAAAAGAAAAAGATCAAAACGAAAATACAGCCTTAAAAGGACACGGACCACGAGTCTGTGGTGATATAATTATATTATATAAAAAAAAAAAAAAAAAAAAACCCCTCAAAGACAAAGATTTGCGCGTTCACCGCAAAGAAAATGCCATTTGTCGTATCTCCTCGCTTTCAGGGCATTCCCCTAACTGCCTCAGCTAATATTGGGATCCTTGGTGTCGACATATCGAGCGAAGTCCAGTTCCGTGGCCACTTAGAGGGTAAAGCTAAATTAGCTTCTAAGAAGCTTGGTGTGCTCAATAGATCGAGATAGTATTTCACTCCGGCGCACCGCCTTCAGCTTTACAAGGCGCAGGTTCGGCCTCATATGGAATACTGTTCTCATCTTTGGGCTGGGGCACCCCAATACCAACTTCTCCCACTGAACCGCATTCGACGGAGAGCGACTCGAATCGTCGACTGCCAGGAAATTTCAAATCGGCTTGATACCTTGGCGCTGCGTAGAGATGTCGCTTCACTATGCATCTTCTATCGTATTTATTACGGGGAATGCTCCGAGGAATTGTTTGGACTTATACCTGCCGCCCCTTTCCGCCATCGTTCCACGCGGCAAAAAATCCATACCCATCACTTAGATGGTTGGCAGTCCACAACTGTGCATTTCTCTCGAAGTTTACTGCCTCGCACAGTCAAACTTTGGAACGAATTGTCGCCTGCGGTATTTCCGAACCGATACGACCTTCAAACTTTCAAAAAAAGAGCGTATTCCCACCTCAAAGGCCGGCATCGCACTTGTAACTCCTCTGGGGTTGCGCGTGTCCATGGGCGACGGTAATTACTTACCATCAGGTTATACGTCTGCTCGCTTGCACCCTATACCATAAAAAAAATTGTGAGGCAACCTGCATACATCTGCGAAGAAAATCAAAGGTGTATGTGTAGACGACCAATCCGCACTGGGCCAGCGTGGTTAACTAAGGCCTAAACACCCTAACTAAGGCCGTTTGTCCACCGCTGCCGTCACCGGGACGTCACCGAGAACGAGCTGACGGCGCCGAGGTAGCCACACATACAATTGGGATGATGACTGAATTCTAATTTTTACGACTCGTCATTAAATATTAAAATACCGTGGAAAAATATGCAGTCCTGTGAAATTAGAATTAAAATAGGCTAAGAAATACATTAGATACAGAGACAGAGAGATCCGACATCAACCGTGACGTCATAGTTGAGTACGGCCATATAAACTCCTTGTAAATTGTCGTTTTGATAGAAAGAGATGGAGAAAAATCTTTAATACCTTATATCTTGGTTGTTTTTATAGTTATTCGAAAACCGATTTTTTCTTTCTGTTTATTATATGAATGAGCTTCTATTGAAGCAAAAAAAATGTTTTTGTCATCTAGCCTATTACTATGGCCGCCTGTCCACTGCACACCCTTCGCACTATATTGATTTCGACCAAAAATAGTCTCGTTCTCGTTGACGTCCCGTTGACGTCGTTGGTGGACAAACGGCCTAAGGGTAGGCTCGAGCCCCTCGGTGGGGACGTATATGAGCAGTTATGATGATAATGAGAAGGGGAAGGGCAGCAGCGGCGTTAATGTGAGACGCTGCGATCGTGAACCCTCCCAGAGCTTAGTGATTATGGGCAAAACCTTATATGGGGAGGATATATAAAATCATGGCCCCCGATTCCTGGCCGCCGACCCACTATTCCTGGCTACGGCGACGCGACGGTTGTGATAACGGTCGGGTAGGAAGAATCACTAGGTTGAGGATAACTGAAGATCGATATGAGTGGCACGCCATGGGAGAGACCTATGTCCAGTGGTGATCGAACGTGAGCCGATTATGCTGATGAAAGAAAACACTATATTTTTTTTTTCGAAATCTATATTTATACAAATAAATAAAATTGAAGTGTCTGTTTGTAATGTCAAAATAACAAGTTTTTACTAAATGGGTATGAATGTATATCGGGTACCAATAACAAAAACACAATTTAAAAAATTTCTGTCTGTCTGTCTGTTTGTTTCCGCTAATCTCCGAAACGGCTGAACGGATTTTGACGGGAATTTCACTAATAGATAGCTAATTATATAAGGTATGACATAGGCTACTTTTTATCAAGATTGGTCCAGCCGTTACTATTCCAGGCGGACGAAGTCGCGGGCACAGCTAGTTTATAATATTACAGAATACTTATTGTAACCGATATGGCAACAGAATCTTGTTAATTTAAAAACTGGCGTAAAGCAAAAATATAACTGAAGAATGACAACTTGCCCGCCAACGCAAACTCAAAACAAAATTTCACCCAGTAAAGTTCTATCGCCGACAACTTCGTGAGAAAATTTAACTTTTCGGATTTAACTCGCATCTGTTTGATGTTATTTATTTTTCCGACATTTCGAATTACAGTATTAGCGGCGACGGGATGACTGAAGATGATAATTATTCGGCTAAGGATAGATTCGTTTTATTAAAGAACATAATGTTTAAAACGGTATAACACACGCTATAGCTATTTTAAGGGGTAGTATTTGACTGTGCCTCAATTTATTCCTTTTTTCTACTCAAAAATTTGCCTGTCTGTCTGTGTGGCTAGTCTTTGTTGAGATTGGTCGCCGTGACCAAATATCGCTTTGGACATTTTATTACAAATAGAGCTAAAAAGGTTTTTTATCTTTCAACCATTTTCACTTTGCCCACTGCTGTTCTTCAATAGGAATAATTAAAAGACTTTAATAATATTAATAGTTATTTTTGAAATAGTAATGAAAAATTCTTATAAAAAAAAGGCAACCCAACCATATAAATATTCACAGACGAGTAATTTTGTGATATGTTTTTATTATTAAATCCATAGTCTCGGTACAATATTTTTAATTGTATTTAACTGTCGTTTGAATATTTGAACAGAGCTTTCAGTAAAGAAATTGCACATATCGTTGACATACACAAGATATTCCGTTGGTCCTAAGGCCCTTGAGCCACGTCTTGTTCTGTTGTAAACTTGATTAGTTCGCTTGTATGAAGAAACACACAAAATTTGGTTTCTTCAAAAGTAACACTGTACTCGTATATCCTAAAGCACTTTTTCCCCCGACAGTACTCCACTTCTGGGACCATAGTACTGTTGCAGTTCTATAGAGAGTACTTTTAAATAAAAAAATCTTACTCCCTCGATCCTTTGCGACGCATAAATAAAGCGAGGTGATAGAATCACGTACATTACATACGCATCACGTACAGTCGCCGAATTAAATATGTGAGTCCTTAAATTTTCAAGATACGGTGTCGCATGAAGTACTTAGTAACAACTTTTACAAGTAAAAATTACGCCGCTTTTATGAGCTATGTAGGTTTTAATAATGCTGGATAAAATAAGAAAAAATAAATTTTATAAATAAACTTCTATTTTTATTTAAATAAAATCCAAACGAAAAATCACAGGCTTTCAAAGGAAGTCCCGATAAATTATTTTCAATAGTTTGAGCATAATACGTAAACAAAAACGAAACTTTCAAACCTTATTTGGGTTTTAAAAAAACACGTCTTTATTAATTACTGATAATTAATATGAGCCTAAATCTAAGTCTCTTGTTTCAATCTTCAAAAATGTCGAAATTCCTTACAGTAAAATGTCAAAAATCCTGTCTGAGCGAATATTAAATTAGGTGCCCTGATAGTCAAATTTCATGTAATTTACACTCGGCGATGATGAATTAGTTAAATATCCAGTGAGTTAATCAGTTAATATTATTATAATTATTAAATCCATGGCTATTTTCTCTTACAGTAAACTATTTGGTTGAGCCAGTTATTTAATAAAATAATTAAACCTTTAATAAAAAATACTCGTGTTAATTTTGGCATACAAAGCCTATCCTAGGTATCTGGATGGTATCTACGCTTGTATGTGCACGTACTGTTTGAGTGTCGCGCGCCCTCTAGCTGAAGAACGATGTAATAATATTGTCTTCGTGCAACTGTGAGCTCGAGTTGCTGTTTGTCGCCCTCGCCGCCGTCACGGTAATAGTATAATATTTACCGTGCCGCCGCGGCGGCACGGTACGCCGCCGTCTTAAGCTGAGACATCGTGTGCTCGCATAAAAAAAATCAACTGTAATTTTCGACTCTAAAACCATCCCGGGATAGTCCGCAAGCGTATACAATTATACAGTACCTATTTGTGGCCTTCCGTAAAAGGGAAAGCAGTGTTGGATCGCGTCTAGAGACTGGCTAGGCGAGTGTACTTTTTATTAATGCAACGAGGTTTTTGTTCTTTACATTACTGAGGCCCAATTCAGCTAATAAGCTACAGCCGAATCGAAACTGAACCGTTGCGATCGACCAATCAGAACGCCACATTATCACGTCATCGAGCAGTTGAAAGGCAATATAAGCGCTCCGATTGGTCGACCGCAACGGTTCAGTTTCGATTCGGCTGTAGTTTATTAGCTGAATTGGGCCTCTGGTAAGATTTGCCGATAGGCCAGCCCTGTGCCCTACGCTTACTATTGGAGGAAAGTTAATTCACTGCACCACGATTTGTATTAAAGAATCGGTAGAGAAAATAAATGTGCAATTGCACGGTATTGAAATTCCCAACTATACACGGTGTTTCAAAATAACCAATAAATAATCAATTCTTTAACGAAAACTCATTATTAAAATGTGTGTATACGTAATGTCATTCAACCCAAAATTTTCATGTAAATCATAGACATGATGATGATAGACATGATTTACATGAAAATTTTGGGTTGAATGACATTACGTGTAAACACATTTTAATAATGAGTTTTCGATAAAGAATTGATTATTTAGAAACACCGTGTATAAAATAATATAAGAATTGCAACCTGAACAACACTTCCATACACTTGGTCAGTGACATTTGTATGTACGTCATGTCGACAAAAAAAGATGTTCTTTTGTTAGAAATGTTTGTGGCGATGAAATTCATCTTGTTCAGAGTGCCTAGTGCGAGTTTTATCGAGCTCTACTCGCCTTGCGGTCCGAATTGCGATAAAAGCGATAATATCGCGAATCCGACCAAATTAAATCGTCACAAAATATAAGGGCTATTGAATCAGTAGGCTATGTTGTGACTTTGGTCGGATTCGTGATATTATCACTTTTATCGTTTTACGGAACGCAGGGTCGATCGTACGCATCGAACGTATTAACGCGAATTTGTATGGAATTAAAGCAGCGCCATCTAGTAGCTGCTATGGAATGAGACAGCTTCATCTAGTGACTACTAGATGGCACTGCTCTAATTCCATACAAATTCGCGTTTACGCGTTCGATGCGTATGATCGAGTGAAGCTCGATGAAACTCGCACTCCGCACACTGTATTAGAAATTAGACTACCTATTTGAATTAAGTTCCCGTTCCAAATAAGTATATGATGGTATTCGCGCGTGTAAAACTATAAACAAAACTTACCCTAAG
Source organism: Schoenobius gigantellus (assembly GCA_963935595.1). NCBI lineage: Eukaryota > Metazoa > Arthropoda > Insecta > Lepidoptera > Crambidae > Schoenobius > Schoenobius gigantellus. The sequence continues at coordinate 21,144,202 of OZ012543.1, forward strand.
GCAAGCATTCAGCCGACAGTGTGCTTGAATGGAGCGACACCGTATTTAAGACAATAGCTCACGGGCTAGGAGTGGTTTGGAGTTACGGGCGTATAACTCACAGCTTGAGTAATTAGTTGTTAGTTGAGTAATTAGAGACAACCCACTATGCGACGTCAAACATGCCGATGTAACTATTTACAAACATTTGAAAATTTACATTCGTGCTCATTTCTCATATTCATTACAAATTAATTAACGATTTTTAGTAAACACAAATCCGTAATTTTGAGTGCGTAATCAAAGTTTTGAACTCAAAGTTGACTATAACACAGCGAGAGAGCACAAATGTGCGGAGAATTTCATAAATTTTGAAAGCGGTCTTAAATAACAGCCCTTCCGACTCATAATGAAGATATTATCTTCAGCAAGCGAAAAAACACAACATTTCAATTGTATAAAAAAATAAAATCATTAATAAATAGAAAATAAAGATAACAGTAAAGTAGATATAAGATAATGTACTAAAAGTTAAAAAATAATTCAGCAGATCCTAGGTACTAGTTATCACACCATTCTCCTCATCAATCAAGGGCATTGATGGTACAAAAAAAAACAAAATCGTGGGGCGCATTAGTACATTAGGTATCTTCATCATTATTATCTTTATTTCCAATAAAACCGTTACATACCCATAAAAAATATTAATTCTATTGAAATGTCAAATAATACAGGTATGCATCCGATTCTTTATACGCTCCGGTAAAACTGACATGACATCACTATACTTGTTAAGAAAGATGAAACCTCGACCGCACCGAACTCAATGATTGCAACCTCTTTTAATGCGCCGTGACTTCGCGTTGATTTTTAATCTATGTTTTTTTTCTCTCCAAAAATTGTTACAAGAAATAGTTGAAAAAAGCGCGGGAAACGTCGAAATTGGCGGGTGTCCTTTTTTAGCTTTTTATCAAAAATTAGAATTATTCTGATTATAGGATCACGATAAGTATATAAACAGTATATTTATTCTCTTTGTATATATATCTATTGTTATTATTGTGTTTTTCCTGATATTTGGTAAGTGACCACAATTTTCTATTAACTTGATGAACGATCCGGACGACCCTGGGGGCACATGCCCCCAGGTGTCGAATTATATTACAATTACTGGTGGGAATAATGAAGTGGTTGAGGGAATGGACACTGAAGAGTCGATATTTACTGATTGTTCCGATGCAACAGTTTCCAATAATGGTAAACGTAAGAGAGCTTACGTTCGAAAAATCTGCAAAAACTGCAACAAAAAAAAGCGTAACAATCGGAGCAAACAGTCAATAGCAACTAATGCCGACATAGATTGTCTTTGTAATGTTGTTACTGAGGAACCTAGTAGTCAAAATACAAAAACTGATACTTGTATGCAGCCAACACAATCACCGCAAGCAGCTACTTCACATAAATCAGACTCATCAAAACCTTACCAACCAATAGGTAGAGCATTGTATCAAGTTTCTGACTCTACCCCTTATGTTATTCATGTGCAAAAAGACATGGTTTCAAGCGAAAATAACATTATAGACCCAGTCTCGTTCGGTCATTTTTTGAAAAAAAATGCATTCAGAAATATAATTAATGGCAGCCTCAAAAAAATTGGTCGAAATAGAATCTCAATATCCTTTTCAAACTTTGAGGATGCTAATAGTTTTATTTCCAATGACATTTTAAAGTGCAAAAATTATAAAGCTTTTATTCAACTTCGAATGTTACTCGAATGGGTATTGTAAGGGGTGTTCCTGCAGAATGGACTGATGACGAGGTAATAAGCAATATTACAGTCCCCATAGGTTGTGGAAACATTATTAAAATAAGGAGGTTAAAAAGAAGAGTCCCCATTAATGGTAAAATTGAGTTTATTCCAATTGAGACGGTTGTTATTACCTTCGATGGACAGGTGCTACCAAAGCGAGTTTTTCTTTGTTATAAAGCTTTGCCAGTAGACCTTTACATTTTCCCTACAATACAATGTTTTAATTGCTGCAGATATGGTCATATTAAAACACAATGTAGGTCTACTCCCAGATGCTTCAAATGTGGGGCTGGTCATTCTGGAGACAACTGTTCAATAAATGAAGATTATTATAATTGTTGTATGTGTTCCGGATCTCATATGGCTAATAATAAATGCTGTCCAGAGTTTTCAAGACAGAAATGTATTAAGGAGACTATGGCTAAAAATTGCATTTCATATTCCGAGGCCATTAAATTGCATCCACCTATTACAAAATCATATGCTGATGTCCTTTCTTCGCCTTCTCCTACACTCACCTTTTCTCAACAACAACCTGCAAACAAACAATCTACATTAAATAATAGCTCTTACAAAAAAACATTTTTTCTCAAGCCTAGGTCTCGGGAATTAAACATTCCCAGTACCAGTAAAGGCTATGATAAAACATATCATCAACAGCTTTTAGATGAATTCAAAATGCCAACACCTGTCGATGGGTGTGCTATAAATATTAGTAAAGATACAAATTTGTCAGATTTTACAACCCGAGAACTAATTATAGCGTTAATTTCTTCTTTGGTTCAAAATAATGTACTATCTGTACCGTCCAACGCAGCTAACTTAAATGAAATTATAAAAAATAATACTATTGTACAAAATGGACCAAATACTTCAGTGGAATTGTAGAAGCGTATGTAGTAAAAAAAGTGATCTTATATATTTAATAAATAATTACAAACCTGTTATAGTCTCTCTTCAAGAGACTTGGCTTCGACCTCATTTAAATTTTAGAATTCCAGGATTCTCATGTATTCGTGAGGACAGATCAGACGGTTATGGAGGTGTGGCACTCCTTGTAAATAACAGTGTAACATTTTCTCATTTTCCAATCAATCAACATAATAATGAATACTCAATAATTGCTATTTCTGTAAAAAATATTTGTTTTCTATCTGTTTATATACCTCATCCTTCCTCTGTTATATATAATGAATTAAATTCGATTTTTTGTTCACTTCCTCGTCCCCTTTTTATCATGGGAGATTTTAATGCGCAACATGTAACTTGGGGAAGTTCCATATCAAATCATTATGGTCACAGACTCCTTGACATAATTGATAATAACAACTTATGTTTGTTGAATTCCGGTACTATTACACGTAAATCTCAACCACATGAAGGTGATAGTGTCCCAGACTTAACAATTACATCACCAAGTCTTGCATCTTCTCTAAATTGGTCAACATTACAATCTTCTTATGGAAGTGACCACTTTCCAATATTAATACATTTCCCATTAATTAGGACTACTAATCCCCATAAACGTTCTCCACGCTTAAGGCACAAGTTAAACAATGATAAATGGAATTTATTTAGGGATAAAATTGAAGAACAAACATCAACTCTCCCTAGTATTAATAGCAATAACCATGCTGAATCATCAATAGCTCTGACTTCTTTGTTGATTAAAACAGCTGATGAATTATTTCCATCAAAATTGGGTGACATTGACAGCTCTCGAATTCCCTCCCCTCCGTGGTGGGATAATGAATGTTCTATGGCCGTTAAAAAAAGAAAAGAAGCTGAAAGAGCATACAACATAAATTCAACTAATGAAAATTTCGACTTTCTTTCTTCTTTATTAAAAAGCACAAGAAAGTTGTTCAAACGGAAGAAGTGGGAGAGCTGGAGGAAATTTTGTTCCTCTATTTCCCCAGATTCTCCTATTTCTCTTGTTTGGAATAATATTCGCCGTTTCCGTTCCGCATTCAAAGATTCTATTCCTCCTTTCATCCCTGAGCCTATAATTGGTGAGTTTCTTGATATCCTCGCCCCCTCTTTTGTTCCCCTACCCCACCTTAATGAACAACATTCTTTTTCTGAAAGTAAGGGTCTTTGTTCTCCTTTTTCTATTTCTGAATTAAAAGGTATATTGTCGCATACTAAGGATTCATCTCCAGGTCATGATGGTATACCTTATTCGTTCATTAGTAATTTGAGTAATTCCAGTCTAATCTATATTCTTACTCTCATAAACTCAATAATGGAAAATGGCCACATTCCAACTTCATGGAAAGAACAAGATATTATTCCCATATTAAAACCCAACAAGCCTTCCAGTGACCCAGCATCTTACCGCCCTATTGCTCTCTCGTCAGTTTTAACGAAAATTGCTGAACATCTTGTTAAGAACCGTTTAGAGTGGTACGTTGAAAATAATAAATTATTAAGCTCTACTCAATATGGTTTTAGAAAATGTAAAAGTACTATGGACAGTCTTGGTATATTTACTACTGACATTCGTTTGGCTTTCACTCAGAACAACTCACTTTTAGATGCATTTATTGACATTTCTGCAGCCTATGATAATGTTGTTTTAAGTATACTAAAAAGTAAACTTATTAAACTATCAGTTCCAAAAATTTTTATTAATTTTATTATGAATTTGTTAGTAGGAAGATCAATAAGAATAGCTCATTGTAATAATACACAAACAAGGTTTCTCTGGAAAGGCTTACCTCAGGGATCTGTGTTAAGCCCATTACTGTACAACATTTACACATACGATTTAGACTCTTCAGTTCCAAATATTAATGTACTACAATATGCAGATGACCTTCTTTTGTATACCTCTGGCAAAGACATAAATCAACTTTGTTCTTCATTATCGTGTTCTCTTGTCCTTCTCAAAAAGTGGTTAGATTGTAATGGTTTAACATTGTCTATCCCTAAGAGTTCGGTGGTGTTATTTACTAGATTAAGATTTCCTCCACCAATAAATGTATTATATGACAATGTTAGTTTACCATCTAATAATGAGGTGAAATTCTTAGGAGTTATTTTTGACAGTAAAATGTCTGGCCTTTCTCATTGTTACTATGTTACAGCTAGATGCGAAAAGATACTCGATGTTCTACGATGTTTAACAGGAGTTTGGTGGGGAGCTCATCCGTCGTCTTTAAAATTGCTCTACAATGCTTTAATTAGGAGTATATTAGACTATGGCACATATTTTATGGAACCCTGCAGTTTACTTGGATTAAAAAAACTAGATAGCATTCAATATAAGGCTTTGCGGTTAATTACGGGTGCCATGAAAACTAGTCCAACTAACACCCTTCAGGTGGAATGTGGAGAACCTCCTTTGAAATTCCGTCGTCAATATTTATGTGATAGGTATGTTTTCCGTGGCTTACAATTACTAAATCATCCTCTCTTCAAAAGACTGTCCATTTTATCTGAACTTATAAATTCATCGTCATACTGGTCCCATAAATCTCTTCCATGCGTTATTATTAGCTTTCGTAAGTTTGTTTCCTTCCAAACTCCTATACATCGATCCAATGTTCTTCCTCTTTTCTCTTGTAGTTATGAAGCTCTTATCATTCCTCCTGTAATTCATTTTGATTCTAATATCAATAAATATGATAGAAATGTAAAATTATTTTTTTTTTTCTTAATAGAAAACAACTGGAACGACTGGCATCACTTATATTGTGATGCATCGAAATTATCTTCTTCTAGCAATGTTGGTGTAGGTACATTCCACGCCCAGTACAAAATTGTACAGCAAGTTAAACTCCCACCAGAATCATCAGTATTTACCGGAGAATGTTTTGGAATCTTTAAATGCCTTGAATATATTCTTTTAGCAAAATTGAGTAAGGTCGTTATCTTTTCAGATTCTAAAAGTGCACTTGAAGCACTACACAAATTTCCTTTTAAAAACAATCGTATTCACCCTGTTCTAATAGATTGCCGCAGATTACTTTATGAATGTTTTACACGTGGTTTTCATGTAGAATTCATGTGGATACCAGGCCATCATAGCATTCCCGGTAACGATAAAGCTGATTCTTTGGCCAATCTAGCTGTTACTTCTGGAGATTTATTCCCATACCAAAATTACTGTTGTGACCTGGCTGCACAAGCTAAGCTTTCACTTAGGTCTTCTTGGGAGGAAGATTGGAATAAAAGCTCACAATTTAAAGGAAATTACTATAAACGTATACAACCTCATATTCCGTTGAAACCATGGTTTACTAGGACGAATTTCAGTAAAATCGCAACAACTATAATTATAAGATTACGGATTGGTCATACTTGTACCCCCGCTCATTTAGCGAAGCTCAAAATTATTGATTCCGATTTGTGTGAATGTGGTACTGCTGTTGGTGATGCAAACCATATAATATTTTCCTGTCCGGCCTATGATCACTCTGATCTGTTCACTTCTTTAAGATCCCTTCATGTTCCCTTCCCGACTTCCATTCCAGCCCTTATGGCCGAAAATAGTTTTGACATTTATAAAATTATCTATTCCTTTTTATGTGTAAATAATATTAAATTGTAAGCATGTTTGTATATATATTTTAGTTAATTCCCTAACGTAATCCTTATCATGATCCTATCCCCATTACGATTCCGCGTTCCTTTATATTCCATCCGTTTCCCAACCTTTGTAATGGCTAATGCAAAAATCGTGCGGAGCCAAAAAAAAAAAAAAAAAAAAAGAAATAGTTATTAATTTCGTGAGCAATAATTTATTTCTTTGAAGTATACACGAAATTCACACAAGAAGACATTTAATAACATATTTTTGGTCCTTGCAAACCGGATAGTTTCCTATGGATTAAAAACAAGAAGAAAATTGATAAGTCAAAACAAGAATTCTGTCTACATAAATACATACGAACGGGACGCCCGACGTAATATATAATAATTTTAAAGCGTGTTTAAACGATTGAAACTATTTAAAGTACGAAAGAGTAAGTCCAATCCAGAGAATTAGCCCAACTTTACTCCCTTAGTCATCCTTCCACGTAAGTAAAATTAAAACTATAGTTCATTCGCGTTAAGAAAATAGTGACTCATCAGTGCAACTGCAGGGTAAGGGTGTAGTCATAATGGAGAAAAAATTAAACATTTTTTATTCAAAACATTAAATAAGTTTAATAGAAAAATAATAAAGTATCAATGATTTTAAACATGTTAAAATATTCCTATTAAGGTAATTTTTAATGTCAACTTAAACGCTATATTAGTAGAGTAACACATATTTGGATTAATGGTAATAAAATAGTACAGAGTTTTCATAGCATCGGTAATTATTTTATTTAAAATTGACACCTGAATCTGCCTAAATTTAATTAGTTACATTACAAATTAGTTCTATAAGTCACAGTTATTGATTATAATTTTATGTGAACTGTATAAAAATAAATTTTAATTTTATAAAGTTGTACCAGTTTAAGTTGAACTCTACATATAAAGCAATTGTTATGTGACGGGGCTCAGAGTATTCTGGTACCTATACAATCATTGTTGATATTGTCTAATTTTCATGTTGATGGTATTCGATGTTCATAGTTATATTGTAAAATTGTAATAAATACTGCGTTAAGTTAAAAATTAATATAAGTTGAATTAAATTCTGAATTTGTAGGAATTCATTTAATAAATAATTTGTTAAAAGTGTTAATAATTAGTAATTGCTGTGTGTGAATAATTTTTATTATTAATTAGTTAGGATAAGTTCTTAATTCGAAATAAATTTCATATTAAAATTTGCGTTTTGTGTACGGTAACTTTATTCTAATATTTTTAAAAATAAGCAAAGGGAATTGTTTCTGACATCAAATTTTTATGATACATGTTGTAATAGGTATATTTACTTGTATTGAATTATTTTTGTTTTATATCAGTTTAACGAATAAAAATGAGTGCGTCAAAGGTGTCAGAACTAAATAGAAAGAGAGGTACTTGCAAAAGTCGCCTCACAATTTTTGAAAAGTTCATAAATACGTTTTCAAATGTTTCCGTATGTGATGAAATACAAGCGCTTGAAATTAAATTACGCATGGAAAAAATGAATACCGTTTTCGAGGAGTTCAATCAAATTCAATCTAATATTGAGGCTCTCACTGAAGATGAAGCAGATATGGAATTACAGGATGTTCAAAGACATGACTTTGAATCTTTATTCTATCGTTCTATGGCCAAAGCCCAAGCATTATATAGATCATACAAAAAACCTAAATCTCATTCTTCTTCATCTTCCAGTGGTGATCGAAAGGAGGATGACACAGTGAAAAGTAAAAGTAACGCAACTAAGGGTGTTAAATTACCTACGATACATATTCCTAAGTTTTCGGGTGATTACAGCAATTATTATTTGAATGATGCCAATGCCTGGTGTTAATTTTTCAGATAATGAATCGTGTTGTTATGTATAACTATTTGTTTAAACAAATATTATTTTTGGTAATAAGTAGTAAGAAGAGAATAAATAATCTTGTAATGGAAGTTGAGCTCAAACTTCTGTGAGGTCAGCTTCCAATTGACGACTCTGTAACAATACAGGGAGAAAAAAATAGCCCTTGCTGGTTTTCTTGCTGGTTCTTTCCAGTACAAGGTCTCCCGCCGTAGACTTGTGAACCAATGGCGTAGCTGCTTTGACTTTCAAAAGAGATTGTAACAATCCAATTTGAATAAAAGATATTGAATTTTGAATTGAATTGGCTTGAATTCCGCGATACTTTTATTTCCCTCATACATGGCAACTCATCAATCAGCGGTGTACAGAAATTTCATTATTTACGAGCTTCTCTGGATGGTGGCGCTGCTCAAATAATTAGGTCCATAGAATTTTCAGCTGCAAATTATACCGTTGCATGGAACCTTCTTTGTGAGAGGTTTGATAATACTAGGTCAAATGGTTTTGTATTAATAATACAAAACCATTTGAAAGCTATTTTTAACGAGGAAGCTATTAAAAGGGAATCTGCAGAATCAATACGTAAATTATTAGACGCTTATAGCAAAAATTTACGTGCATTAGAAATATTAGGAGAACCTGTCAGTTCGTGGGACACAGTAATCATTTATATTATCTCTTCCAAATTAGATTCTCGTACTTTGCGTGAATGGGAGGAACATAAGTCTAATCAAACAAAATTAACACTTAATATTATGACAAAATTCCTTAAAAATAGAGCTGACTTATTGGAAACTCTTGAAGCGGGTACATCTAAGCAACTAGTAACAACTGCACAGCTGGGCAAATATAACAAGAATTTTAAGGCCCTAGTCGCTACTGGTTCAGAACCTGCACAAACTAAAATATGTCTATGTCCACTGTGTAACCAGGAACATCCTTTATATAAGTGTAAAAAATTCCTGCGGATGCCTTTGAAAGAACGTGAACAATTTGTTTATACCAAAAAGTAGTGCTGTAATTGTTTCAGGTCAGGTCATAATAAGCGTGTATGTAGACTAGGCCCATGTAAAACTTGCCACCTGAAACATAATACCCTTCTTCATAAAGACGCCAATGATGTAGACATACCGACCACTACAGCATTGTCGGTAAACAGTCAGTGTAATCATGTTTTGCTTGCAACAGCTATTGTTAAAGTAAGGGATAGCAAGAATAATTGGCATGAAGTAAGGTCAGTTCTTGACTCGGGGAGTCAAGCTTCATTTATGACACAATCACTTTACTCAAAACTATCTCTTAAGTCTCAAGATGTTAAGTTTACTGTTGCCGGCATCAATAATTCTGTGTCTACTGTCTCTAAAAAATGCAATACAATAATACAGTCCAGGCTCAATTCATTTCAAACTAATGTATAATTTTTGGTGATACCACGAATCACATCTTCATCAAATCATGTAGTCGATGTAAGTAACTTAATAATTCCATCTACCATTGTCTTAGCAGATCCCGACTTCTATAATCCGTCAAGTTTAGATCTCTTGCTTGGCGCCGACATTTTTTGGGATTTGCTAGAGTCAAACAAAATAAGAGTTAACAAGAATCAACCTGTGATACAAGAAACAAAGCTCGGCTATATAGTCTCAGGTCCTACAGGTATTTCTCACAATACACAAGTATCCTGTAATTTTAACCAATTTGACGTAATTCAAGAACAATTAGCAAAATTTTGGGTTATTGAAGAAATACCAGAAGTTCATAAACCAGCACAGTCCCTTGAAGAAAAACGGTGTGAAGAACATTTTATCAAGAATATGACACGCGAGAAAAATGGCCGCTTTTCTGTCTCCATTCCACTAAAATCTCAAGAAACTGCATTAGGCAGTTCTTATGAGAGAGCAAAACATTGTTTCCTATCACTAGAGAAAAGACTTGAAAAACAACCTTTACTTAAAAGTATGTATGTAGCTTTCATGAAAGAATATCTAGAACTAGGCCATATGTCTAAAAGTGATATCCAAAATCCCGATAAAAATTCATATTTCATTCCACATCATGGGGTATTACGAGAGCAAAGCTCTACTACAAAATTACGAGTCGTCTTCAATGCTAGTGCACCAACGTCATCCGGTCTATCATTTAATGATCTTCAAATGGTGGGGCCGACGATACAAAATGATTTGCTCTCAATTCTTTTACGTTTTCGACAACATTGCTATATCTTAGTAGGAGACATAGAGAAGATGTATCGCCAAGCGCTAATAAACAAGAATCAAAGACATCTACAACAAATTATTTGGCGTGACGATCCTTCCAAACCGTTAGAGTCATTTACTCTAAACACGGTTACATACGGTACGGCTTCGGCACCTTTTCTTGCTGTGCGTTGTCTAAAATACCTTGGTGATAACTGCAATAATGAACAAATAGGTAATATAATAAACGAAGATTTCTACGTCGACGATTTGCTAACTGGTCACTCTACACCAGAAGGTCTTATGCAAATAAAATCAGATGTAACTAAAGTACTAAGTTCTGGTTGTTTCAATCTTAGAAAATTTAAATCTAATTTACCTTTGGCCAGAGATTCTCCATCTACTGACGTTGCTCATGTACATTTGGGTGAACACAACAAATCCAGTGCCCTTGGCTTGAAATGTTCACCACAAAATGACGAATTATACTTTGTTATCAATGATAAACATCAAGAAAAGGCGACAAAAAGAGTAATCTTGTCAACAATCTCCCAGATATTTGACCCGTTGGGGCTTCTAAGTGTATTTGTCATAACAGGCAAAATTCTCTTTCAGAGCTTATGGTTACACAAACTTCAGTGGGATGACGATCTGCCCAACAAAGTGTTGAGGACATGGTTAAAGTTTATTTCAAATCTAAGGTATTTGAATGCAATACGCATCCCTTGATGTGTTCTATGTAAAGATCCTTATGACATACAATTGCACGTATTCACTGATGCGTCCAAAGATGCATATGGCGCCTGCGTTTATGTCAGATCTCAAAATAAAAACGGAAGTACTGAAGTACCTTTAAAAGCCAATACCATACCACGCCTTGAGTTATGTGCTGCTGCAGCTGGCGCAAAACTCCTAAAGAAGGTTTTAGCTTCAACTCGTATGTCCATCAATCGTTGTGTCTTATGGACTGATTCATCAGTAGTACTCGGATGGCTGAAAACGCCACCAAACAAATTAAAGCAATATGTAAGAAATAGAGTAGCAATGGTGCAAGAAATGACACACAACCAAGAATGGCGCCATGTTCCTACTAAGTGCAATCCCGCAGATCTTCTCAGTAGAGGCGTACCTGCAACAGAAAAAGAAAAATTAGTATTATGGTGGAATGGACCTGAATTTTTGTTAAAAGATGAAGAATGTTGGCCTACTATGTCGAATCAGACTTACCAGAAATAACAGTTAATCTATCTACTGCAACTGAAAATAAAGTATACTTTCTTTTTTCACGTTTCTCTAAATTAAAGGTAATAAAGAATGTAATGGCATATGTTCTCCGTTTTATTCATAACTGCAAGAATCGCGTCCATCCTCAATTGGGCTGCATCACACATTCTGAAAGACAAAAAGCTTTCGATAAGTTATTACAATTATCACAATTAGAATCATTTTCTAATGAAATAAATATTTTGTCAAACAAAAAGGCTCTTACATCAAAAAACAAACTTTTATGCTTAAGTCCATTTGTTGATGAAAATAGTATTATGAGAGTAGGTGGTCGTATTAAGAATGGTAACTTTGATTTTTCTAAAAAACATCCAATATTACTTACTTCTAAACATCCTTTGACAAAATTAATTTTTGAAGACGAACATTTGCGCTTAATGCATTGTGGTCCACAGTTACTTCTTTGCTCAATCAGAGAACAAATATGGCCTTTAGGAGGGCGCAACTTAGCCAAACAAGTTGTTCACAAATGTTTACGGTGTTTCCGCATGAATGCACGCACTATAACTCCAATCATGGGAAACCTTCCCGAGCAGCGCCTCCAGCCAGGTTACCCGTTCCAAACTACCGGAATGGACTATGCAGGTCCTATAACAACTCTCAATAGGAGAGGCCGTGGATCCAAAACCGTAAAATCTTATATCGCAATATTCGTTTGCTTCACTACTAAGTCGATCCATCTAGAATTAGTGAGTGACCTGACCAAGGATGCTTTTCTTTCTGCTTTGCGTAGATTTATAGCTAAGCGATCTAAACCACAATATCTGGTTTCAGATAATGGAACACAATTTGTAGGTACTAGGAATGAGCTCAAAAAGTTTATTAAAGACAATGCATGCTCTGTTACTGATACAATGTCTCAAGAAGGTATAGAATTTAAATTTGTACCTGCATATACACCTCATATGGCTGGTCTTGCAGAAGCAGGTGTCAAATCTGTTAAATCCCATTTACGTCGCGTACTAGGTAATTCTCATTTAGTTTTTGAAGATTTGTATACTGTACTAGCACAAATAGAGTCCATTCTAAATTCGCGGCCCTTAACAGCTTTATCGACAGACCCACACGACTTGACTCCACTTACACCAGGGCATTTTCTGGTAGGACGACCTCTGACTGCTTTACCTACTCCATCACTGGTTAACGCAAAAGAAACCAGTCTAACACGCTATGAGAGACTAGAACAAATGCGTCAAAGATTTTGGGTGCGTTGGCATAAAGAATACATTTCTGAGCTTCAGCAGCGTACCAAATGGCGTTCATCTACTAGAAAACTAGAAGAAGGTGCTCTTGTTTTAATAAAGGAAGACTTGTTGCCACCAATGCAATGGAGTCTTGGACGTGTTCAGAAAACATACCCAGGTTCAGACGGCATCACTAGAGTCGCTGATATAAAAACTACAAAAGGGATTGCGCGACGAGCATTCAACAAGATTTGTCCATTACCTATAAAGAAACTTGAAAACAAGAATTGAAAGACTAGCCTTTCAACGCCGGGGGGCATGTTAAGGAAGATGAAACCTCGACCGCACCGAACTCAATGATTGCAACCTCTTTTAATGCGCCGTGACTTCGCGTTGATTTTTAATCTATGTTTTTTTTCTCTCCAAAAATTTTTACAATAAATAGTTATTAATTTCGTGAGCAATAATTTATTTCTTTGAAGTATACACGAAATTTACACAAGAAGACATTTAATAACAATACTATTGCTGAGGAATGAACTTACGCCATTAGATGTCACCTTGTAACGAGGTGCTATACTCTACATGTAGCAACTCGTTGCATTCTCGCCTAAACCTCACCTCATATTTTGTCTCAATGACATTCTGAGGGGCAATCGCACTATTTATAACGTTTCAACCAAATCAGAAACGTTTCCGTTCCCATACATTTTGACAACACCTTGGCAGCTGTCAGATGTCAAAACATATGGGAACGGTAACGTTTTGGTTTTGGTTCAAACGTTCGTAAATAGTGCGATTGCCCCTCTGTTCTCCTGTCACTGATTTACGGACATCGAGACGTAAAGAAGTAGCGATGGCCAATTTAATTTAAATTAATATTTTTATTAGAAAACTGTCTATAAAATCAGACATCAGAATGCTTGAATGACAATATCGTGTAACGAATATACTGACTAAAAATGCTATAGGCACTTATGTAGTGCCTTTTCTATCACATATATAAATGCTGCTAGCATTATGTTCAGAATTTTGCCATTTTTACTTTCAAGAAAACCCATATTTGGACTTTCCAAAACTAAAAGGGAAATACGAGATTAGAGATTTGGAAATGACCCCCAAAGAAATAAAATGGACAGAGGAAAACATTAAAATTATCTTTGTATTTTATTAACTTGGAAATTATAACTCACTAGCTTTCCACTCGCGACTTCGTTCGCGTTATTTTTGTTTTCCCGTGGGAATTTTATATATTTCCGTAAGAAAATTACCCTATGTCCTTCTCCTGGTCTCGAACTATCCATATACTAACTTGTAGTGCCTTTTCCTTTTATTTTTATTAATACTTGTAACGGTGGAAGAGAAATATATAAACAGTGACGTAACCATTGGTGCTTCATTTATCGGCCCTATTTCCCTAATCACTGCACCACTGCGTCACCTGCTGCTCACCACGTTACAACCTCAAGTTAAAAATTTTGAATGTAAATGTCATGACGTAGTACGACATTGAGACATGGCCACTTACAATAGGCCTCACAAGAGGACTCAAAATTACTCTAAATGCAACGGAGAGGGCTATACTCGAGGTTTCTCTACGTGATTGAATCAGAAATGATAATATCCATAGAAGTAGTAAGTACTAAAGTCACCGAGATGGCTCAAGAAAGAAAAGTTTGTAACCTTGAAGTAACAGTAAGCAAGACACATTGCTCGCTAGGCTAACGGCCGTTGAGAAGGAAAGGTCCTCGAGTATCGGCCATGTACCGGAAAGCGTAACGTTGTTGGTAGGCCTCCCACATAGAGTGACGATGGTAAAGGTCGCGATAAGCCGCTGGATGCGAGAAGCGCAGGACCCATCGGGTTGGAGATCCTGGGGAATACCAATGACCAACAGTGGGCGTTTCTTTGCTGAAATTATGATGATAATATACGACAGTATTTTCTTATACAAATACCTGTATACTCTCTCACTACAGCGCACATATGTCCCCAGCGAGGGGCTCGAGTCTACCCTAAGTTGGGGTGTTTAGGCTTTAGTCAACCACACTGGCCTAGTGCAAAGTCGACTTCACACACCTTTGAATTTCTTCGCAGCTGCAAACAGGTTGCCTTTTATCGGACGATGTATACACGGTAATTTTTTATCACCCTGGAAAATTTTAGGGACGCTTCAGGACACATCCATTATTATATAAAAAATAAAAAAAAATGAAAAAAAAATTTTAAATCTCAAAAAATGCTGATCTCAACTAGTGCAGCATTTTTTTTGTTGAAAATTAATATAAAATTAAGTGAGTTATTTTTTTTATTCATATTTAAAACATTCTAATACCATGTCGTGAAGCCTCCCTTAAATTTTCCAGGGTGATAAAAAAATAACCGTGTATATGAAATTTAAAAAACGAAAAATACATTGGTACATGGCTAGATCGAAACCCGGACCTCCCGATTAGAAGGCCAGTGCCAATTCCACAAGGTTACCGAGCTTCTCGTCAGTCACACTCAAATGCGAGATGATCGATCCATAGCCTTAAGTTTTCTTCACGAAGTTACAGCAGACCTGTTTACATTTAATAACAGCCGTTTAATCTGCAAATATTATGGTAGGTAGGCTGCGAAGAATTCCCAGGAAAACTGCTGAATATTCAAACTGGTTTAAGCTACGGAGTCCGGTAATGGCTATCCAAACGCATAAACAGCGTCGGTATGAATATAAATGCTGTTAGCATTATGTTCAGAATTTTTCCATTTTTACTTTCAAGAAAACCCATATTTGGACTTTCCAAAACTAAAAGGGAAATACAAGATTAGAGATTTGGAAATGACCCCCAAAGAAATAAAATGGACAGAGGAAAACATTAAAATTATCTTTGTATTTTATTAACTTGGAAATTATAACTCACTAGCTTTCCATTCGCGACTTCGTTCGCGTTATTTTTGTTTTCCCGTGGGAATTTTATATATTCCCATAAGAAAATTACCCTATGTCCTTCTCCTGGTCTCGAACTATCCCTATACCAACTTTCATCAAAATCGGTTCAGTAGTTTCGAAGCCTATTCAATACAAACAAACAAACAATCAAATCTTTCCTCTTTATAATATTAGTATAGATCTCATGTTAAGTGCAGAGGTGGATCCAGGATGTTTTTTGGGGGAGGGGCATTCTGACTCACAAGTCCATTTTTGGGGCGGGGGTTGGCATACTGACAAGGTTCCTTCTTGAAGCTAGGGTTTGAATAACAATTTATCAAAAAATAACGTTTCTATTGCCCTGAATTCTTACGAAATAAAGTAAACGTCGCTAAAAGTTGAGTCGGAATTAAGGAATTCCTGGTCTTTTGGGGGGAGCCATGGGCCCCCCATCAAGTGAATCCGCCAATGGTTAAGTAGTCACTGTAGCCCTAGTTTGTACTACCGAATTACTACTACATAATTTTCTCCAAAGTACAATGGGATGAAAAACTGTATGATTAATAACAAAATCACTTTTTTTCTGCCGCACCGAACCTATTTTTGCCACAACCGGAGGGACACTGTACCAGGGTCGTCTGCATGGGTACCTCCGTCTTACCTTTTTTCTGCCGCAAAGCAGCAGTGCTACCATTGCTGTGTTCCGGTTTGAAGGGTAAGATATGGCAGTGAAATTACTGGGTACCGTGCTTACATCTTAAGGTATCGGCAGCAATAAGACACAACTCGTAGATGATGGTATATTGTCGAATAATATTGGTTAATTAGTACACTGTATTTATATGCTTGCAGTTATTACATTACCTACATTTTATAATTATAAAATACAGACTACCTGCATAAAATGTAATTAAGGAACTACCATCAATTACAATATACTACAGTCCCTCCTACTAATTTTAAGTATTCTGTGATACTACCTTATAAAATAACAAATATCAACTCAGAGACTAAATAACATACAATGTTGAATATCCCAATACAATTTAAAACAATAATGGTTCTAAGAATTAAATAAACATTAAAATAACTGAAAAGCAAATATTTACACAAACTAAAACATAATTATTATTCCTTATAAGACACAGGTTTATTCAATCGACATGTACGGATTAAACGGGATGGAGGTGGGGTGAAAAACTCAGGTGAAGACTCGATTGCGGGTAAAGAGGGTGCAGGTGATTTATTCTGCTCGCCTTTCTCCTCCGGGTCCGGGGAGGAAATATGAGAGCTAGACTGAGCTAGACCAGCGGCCGTGGGCTGGACTGCACTATTATTTTCCGCCGGTGACTGTAATGCTTCCGGAGGGTTATCGTCACTAGTGGGTAACGGAACTCCTAAAGAATTGCGTGCAGACCTCCGTCTTAGCTGGTCGATATGTCTATGTGTTTCTTTTCCTACTGAATCTAGCAATCTATAGTCCGTAGTACCTAGTCTTTCCACTACTTTGCCTGGTATCCATTTGTCCCCGCCCTGGTACTGGCGTAGCCATACCTCATCTCCGTGCTCGAAAGACCTATCTACATTGGTCCCTGTACCCTTTTGCCGAGCTTGTGCTTCTCGAACCCGCTTGTCCCTGTCAGGTCTAAGTAAATCCAATTTCGTGCGTAAGTGTCTACCTAACATTAATGTAGCCGGACTTTCCCCGGTTGTACAATGAACAGTGTTTCTGTAATGCATCAGGAATGTATTTAAAAACATATCAATGTTCTCTTTGTTACGTATCGCTTTTCGGATTGCTCGCTTAACAGTACGTACAGCATTTTCTGCTGCACCGTTTGAAGCCGGGTGATAAGGCGCCGAAAATAAATGTTCAATGCCATTCCCACGAGTAAAATTGGAAAAATCTGTACTTGTAAATGGTGGGCCATTGTCGGTAACCAATTGTTTTGGCAAACCCCACCTAGAAAATACTTCACTTAGTTTACTGATGGTAAACCGAGCTGCTGTACTCGGTACGGGGAATACTTCGATCCATTTAGTTCTAGCATCAATTAATATTAAATAAATTTTATCCTGAATCGGCCCTAGAAAGTCTAAATGTACCCGGGACCATGGTATATCCGGCCAAGGCCAGGCTGAGACGGCGTGCCTCGGCGGCGCATCCGCCACCGCCGCGCACACTGCGCAGCGCGCGCACCGCTCCTCCACCGCCTCGTCGACGCCGGCCCACCACACGTAGCTGCGGGCCATGGCCTTGGTCTTGCTAATACCCATGTGTGATTCATGTAACTCATCTAACACCCTACTCCTACAACTGTCCGGAATTACAACCCTATGACCCCACATGATACAGCCCAGCTCCTCATACAGCTCCTTCCTTCTATTGAAGTAAGGCTGCAATTCTCTAATTTCATTCCTATCTGGCCAGCCATCCCTTATGTACAATAAAACTCGGCTTAACAAGGGATCTGTCAACGTTTGTTCTTTGATCTTATTATAATCCAATAGCAACGCGTTCTGAGCGAAATGTAAGTATGTTTGCTCGGGTGGATCGAGTGAGTCATCCCTACACGCGCGCGCGACGGGCAATCGCGACAGCCCGTCCGCTCCGTTGAGTTTAGTATTAACGTATTCTATATCGTAATTATAGGCAGAAACTATGATAGCCCAGCGTTGCATTCGACTGGCCGCCATCGCTGGAATACCATTTTTCGGTCCAAAAATACTCACTAACGGTTTGTGGTCCGTTCTAAGAGTGAAACGCCTTCCATACAAATATTGATGAAGTTTTTGCAAACAAAATACAATTGCTAAGGCTTCCCTATCTATTTGCGAGTAATGTTTTTCGGCGTCGGTGAGCGCGCGCGACACGTACACGACCGGGCGCTCCTCCCCCCCCCGGGCCCGGACCGTGTGCTCTGAGTCAGTACGCCGCCGATGCCTCTAGCGCTGGCATCACAAGTCAACGTAAGCGGTTTGTTCGGATCATAGTGTGCCAGTACCTCCGCACTAGTCAAAATCTCCTTGATCTTAACAAATGCGTATTCACATTCTTTTGACCACTTCCACACGACGCCTTTTTTTAGTAACTCATATAAGGGAAATAGAATTGTGCTAATATTACGTACAAACTTGGCATAAAAATTTACTAAGCCTAAAAACGACCGTAACTGTGTAACACTGTCTGGTCGAGGTATTTCAGCGATAGCTGCGACCTTGTCCTTGTCCACCTTAACACCGTTACTTGATATAATGTAGCCTAAATATTTTACTTCTTCGACTAAGAATGAGCACTTACTTTTTTTTAGTTTCAAACCGTGCGATTGTAAGCGTTCAAATACTTTTCCTAGGGTATCTAAATGTTCCTCCTGCGATCCCTTAGTCCCTATAATTACGTCATCCAGGAAAATTTCTACCCCCGGAATATCGCCTAGTAACTGTGACATAATGCGCTGGAAAATTCCCGGACTCGAAGAGAGCCCAAACACTAATCGGTTATATTTAAAAAGACCTCTATGAGTATTAATTACGGTGTAATCTTTCGAACTGTCCAACTCGATTTGGTTATACGCTTGTGACAAATCGATTTTCGAGAATAATTGCGCCCCATTTAAATTAACTAAAACATCGGCTATTTTCGGCAAAGAATACCTATCAACCAGCAAAACGGGATTCAATGTAACCTTATAGTCTGCACAAATTCGTAACCCTCCGTCCGCTTTACGTACCGGTACTAAGGGCGTCGCCCAGTCGGAACAGTCCACTGGCTCAATGATACCGTCGCGAAGCATGGTGTCTAGCTCTGCATCCACCCGGTCCCGGAGTGCGTAGGGCAGCGGCCGCGCGCGACAAAACACTGGGGTTGCACCTTCTCGCACCCGCAGTCGAGCCTTGCCCCCCGTAAACCTTCCGAGCCCACCACTGAACAACTCCTTATGCCTGTTGATCAAATTTTCAAAATCGTTATTCCTATCAGTACAGGAATTGCTTTGTTCTCCTAATTCGCACATGAAATTTTTAAACAAAGGTATTTTTATACCCAACTCTGTTAGCCAATGTCTACCTAGCAAAGACGTAGTACCCCCATATATTACAAATAATTCCAAGCGGGTACTTTTTTTATTATAATTTACTGTCGGTTTTATGACTCCTAAAGGTTTTATGCAACTACCGTCATAAAATTTAAAAATAACATTATTTGAAATTATTGGTCTGGATGAAAAATATTTATTATAAGTTTTTTTACTTATAAAAGAAACCGCGGAACCAGTATCTACTTCCATGTGTAGCCTAACTCCATCGATGGAAATTGGAAGACTCACCGGTTTGTAACTGTTCAAACTGAGTTGATGTAGCTCCTCTTCCAACTCTTCCCGGTGCAAAGTCTCATCAACTCCAGCAGCCTCGACATTGTTCACCTTCCTCCAGCCTCCACTGCTAATAGACTTGCTTGGGCGCACACGTCTCAGGTGCCCCGTTCTCTTACACCGGCTGCATACAAACTCCCTGAACCGGCACGTCTCTTCGCTGTGCCCGCTACCTCCACACGCCGCGCAACGTCCGGATCTGGTACCAAAATTTGAATGGCCACGCTCCGTCCTCCTCGTCTTCACAGCATGCAAAGTTCCCGTCTTCCCCGTGAACATCCCGCTAGACACGTCCACGGAAGCCGCATCCCGCTCTGCCGTTTCTAAAGCAGTAGCCAACTTCACGGCTCCAGCGTAAGTCAGGCCTTCCTCCGCAAACAACCATTGGCGGATGATATCGCTGCCTACCCCACATACAAACTGGTCACGCAAATTGTCATCCAGATTGTTCCCAAAGTCGCAAAATCTTGTAAGTTTCTTCAATTCCGTGACATACTGCGCCACGCTCTCGTCGCTCCGCTGTCTTCTCTGCCGAAACCGGTAGCGTTCCGCTACCACTGACGTTCTAGGCTGCAGATGGTCCCGCAACGCCGTCACCGCGGCAGTGTACGTTAACTCCGCTGGTTTGACCGGGCTCACAAGACTGCTCAGCAGCTCGTACGCCTCATCGCCAACCGCCGTTATCAAAGTTGCAAGCCACAACTCCTTCTCCACCTTGTTCACCCGCAGGTACATCTCCAGTCGCTCCACGTAAGATGTCCAGCTCCCGGTGCTCACGTCAAACTCGTTGATTTTTCCGAACGACATCTTGCAATTTTCCTCGTCGCCACTAAGGTATCGGCAGCAATAAGACACAACTCGTAGATGATGGTATATTGTCGAATAATATTGGTTAATTAGTACACTGTATTTATATGCTTGCAGTTATTACATTACCTACATTTTATAATTATAAAATACAGACTACCTGCATAAAATGTAATTAAGGAACTACCATCAATTACAATATACTACACATCTGACGTCACAAGTTGGCAACGTACGAGTACACTGGTGGTTCTTGTGGGGGTTGCAGCTAGTTTTACTGCGAATCTCACAGGAGTCACATGTATTGTAGGTAGCTGTTGCCATTTACCATCAGGTGGGTAGTCTGCTTGTTTGCCAACTTAGTAGCAATAAAAAAACTTATTAAACTATTTAAACCTTATTATGAGCGATTTTGAATCAATCCCTTACAATTTTTCTATCGGCCTACATACGTGTTAATAAAATAACGCAACAGACACATAAAAGAATGATATGGTATGATGGTATACATTATAAAACTATATTTAAATGAGTTCTTAAATAAGATCTTTTCCTTTTTTGTTTTGTTGCATATCTAACAAAGGACTGGTCTGGTATAGACTGGTATGGTCGCGCGATTGCTCGTACAATGTTATGTCTGCACTACATTATCGGCGATAATCGTTGCTCGTGTGCTCGTCTATAATCGGCACGATCATCGTGCAAGCATCCACTCGATCGTTCACGTTCGTCTGTTTATAAGCAACCACAGGCGATTCCCTTTGATGCGTGCTCGAAAACCGACAATTCACGGGTCGCAGGCGATCATAGACGATCATCGGCGCGCACAGCCGAGTACAGCCGAATATGCCCTCTACACTATCGTGCTCGCGCGTGATCGTCTGTATTCGCCGATAATGAAGAGGAGCCATTAGGTAGGATTCCGAGCAAAGCGACACTGCCGCTGCGTCACTACGTACGCCGCCGGCTGTGTAGCAGCGTCTCCGCTCCTTGAATTCCGAGGGCGGCGACAGTAACGCCGCGGCCTATAATTGTGGTAACTAATAATCCTCGATTGGATCGATTGAATCGACCACAATGAACAGGGCCTGTACAAAATAAATTTAAATGATCCTCCACTATTTTCAAAATAACTTATACATGGGTTGATCGAGCGATACAGCGACATTGCGAGGGGAAGCGCGGCTCGGCCGCTGTTGCCGCAGCGTCAGTCAGTGGCACTGAGGTAGTGACGCAGCATCAGTATCGCTGTGTTCGTACATGATGTCATACAGTTCTATACAACCTTGTACTATCGCTTTGTCGCGGCGTTACTGAAGTGGTGTCACTGACGCCGGAGCCGCTTTGCTCGGAATTCTACCTTTAGCTGTCGCGCTGCCGATAACAGATAAAGATGAAAGAGTTAAATAAATTTAAAAAGCGTCGTGATTGAAAAAAGAGGAAAAAAATATTTTTCACTTGGCCGGTATTTTTATTCTACTTTTGGTTCTGAATAAACCAATTTCATGTTTTGCGCAATTCCTACACGTCGTTTAGCACAATATACCAAAAACCGTTTTTAGACCGACCCAGACATAAAATGATTATGAATATCGGCCTAGCTTACAATCCCTTCATTATCATCTTTCAATTGGTGGACGCTCACTTTTCTACACCAGCACATCAACAGCGTTTGGTTCTTCTAGCAATCTGTCATACGTACCTACTGCCATATAAGGATTTAAATTGCTTGGACTATATTAGTGCTTTACTTCTACAAATATCTTTATTTCTAACTGGAGGTCAATTGAAACTCGAACGATTTTGCAATAAATTGTGTCAATAAATTATATCAATTTGCTGAACGATTTTTATATACATTATAATTATGTAAGTACTTACGAATTTTTATTTGAGTAATAATTGATTATGTAATACTGACAATTTATCAATTAAAATAGAGACCACGAACCACGAACCTATCAATAAAATCCACGAGTAAGGTGGGTGTTTTAGTTTTCGCAATAGAATTTCAGTGGTAAAAACTGAATTTGTTCGGTAAAAGTGGTTGGAGCGAACGTCCAATGCAGGGTGTGCAATGTACGTGACTATCGAAGTGCGGGCTTGGTTCGTTTCTTCAAATGTCATGCCAGATTTTCCTTTTCGTGTTTTCATCGGTGGAAAAATACAAAAAGGGTACAGTTACGGCATTTTTTTAAATTCTCTCGATATGCACTCGTACACCAATCATCTTGCTTTGAGTGCAAGTTCGTGACCCGCAGCCAATGCGTTGCTAGTGTTTGGTGATTGTGTTCACGACAATTGAAAATATAATAAAATTAATAATAATAAAGCTCTTACGCAACACTGAATGCTTTTTCGTAGAAACACTTGAAGGACAAAATGTACACTACACTGAATGCAACGTTATTTCAGTTGATGGTTGTTATTTCGGTATAGGTCACTTAAAACGAGTCACTATTTTTACGAGTTTTAAGATAACTCAATAAATTGAACAAAAATCAATTTTCAACAGTTTATTGGCATTGATAAGTCTATGTTTCATTTATAAACGGCAACGGAAGACGACGCTATGCTCGCGCCCTGTACGCGTAGAGTTACGAACATTCTAGAGGTATATTAAATTAATTTTTATTTTGGGATGAAAGTAAAATCTAACGAATTATCAAAAGTCGTAGAACAAACGTTGTTGTTTATGCTGGTGTTGTAGGTGTTTTACAAATAACCCTGTATAAGTTCCTAACTATGTACATATTTACGGTTTTCCTTCTCTACATTACCTAAAGGTTGCTATAAATATTGCCTTCGGCAATTTACATGGTTAATTAATAAATAAAGTGCGGTGTTTGCACTACCAAATATACAATACTTCTTCAAGACATGTAGGTACTTATATGTATTTGTAATTCGAATAAACGTATTTGAACTACCTAACTCTGAACATGTTTCTGAATTTCTCAACGGTAGAGATCAAAATGTGAGGAGAATTCTCAAAAAGGCTTTCATCAGTTGTTATCTTTTGAGAAAGGGTCTCGGTGTACTGACGCGAAATAATGTCGTAGGATTCAAAGCAGATATGTGAATAATGTTTTACTTTCCGTATCTTATTCCTTGAATTTAAATTTGAGCTTTTCGTTTGCGTTTTGTTGTTAAGAAGTATATTTACGGAACTAGGTGAAAGTACAGCAATAAAATAGGCTAAAAACTGCATAATTTTAAGGACTATGCGGACCAAAAAGAGAAGTATGTAAGTTTAGTTAAACATTTATGTATATCGCATAGACCAAGATTACTATAAGAAAAATACAATATTTTCAGTAATAAACTGCATGAATAATTTTATACTTGGTGCACCAGATTGTGTCCAATCCAAACAGCCATTTGGCCAACGTCACTCACACTCTTCGCACGTAAAGCATTATAATACTAGCTGTGCCCGCGACTTCGTCCGCGTGGAATAGTAACTCTTGGCAAAAAGTAGCCTATGTTATACCTTATATAATTAGCTATCTATTAGTGAAAGTCAAAATCGGACCATCAAAATCGGTCCAGCCGTTCCAGAAATTAGCGGGAACAAACAGACAGACAGAATTTTTTTTTAAAGTGTGTTTTTGTTATTGGTACCCGATATACATTCATACCCATTTAGTAAAAACTTGTTATTTTTACATTACAAACAGACACTTCAATTTTATTTATTTGTATAGATTATTATGGTTGCATTAAGAAGCTACACTATTGGAGACTCGCACGTCTTCTGTTGGATGCGCTTGTAAATACATGTTCAATACACTCGTAACATCGTTGAATTTACTTAAGTAAAATAGTTTGGTTCAAATTATTTTAACATTTAATGCAACCACAACTAGGTATCATTATTTATTTTGTTTTTATGAATGTAAATTAATGATTTGGGATAACAAACACAGCATAGTTTCTCTTATTGTTTTCTTCGTTTAAAAGTTTTGTTTTTGATTTTTTTTTGTACACATAACAGGGATGATCTTCATCTCATCTCACCTGATGGTAAGTGACGATAAAGCCGATAATAAAAGCGAACTTCACCAGGACTCCTTAACAACTGAGAAACTGGCTATCTCACCTCTTGACTTAATTAATTATGTAGGGTCTAAACGCGCACAATATTAGCATAGTAACTCTCAAAATACTATGTACCTTTACTCGACTTTTCGGTCGCCTTGTTGCGGCCGTGGTCACGAGCGAACTGGTGCCCCGTGCCGTCGGTCGCCTGCCAGAAGAGCCGGTGTGATTCTCTTCTACCCTCGCACTTTGGTTGTTATTCTCAGTGCTACCGTCGTCGCTTCGACACACTGACACATGTTCGCTCGTGACCACGGCCGCAACAAGGCGACCGAAACGTCGAGTAAAGGTACATAGTATTTCGAGAGTTACTATGCTAATATTGTGCGCGTTTAGACCCTACATAATTAACTAAGTCAATAATGCAACGCGAAAGTTTAAAATGTTATTTTTTTTCATTCTTACCAAGTTAACAAGCAAGCAAACTACCCACCTAATAGTAAGTGGTAACATTGGTAACAGTCACCTATAGTATGTGGTTCGCAGCAAATCTGGAACCCCCACAAGAACCACAGTGTGCGTTGCCAACTTGTGACATAAGATGTAAAGTCACGGTACCCAATAATTTCACTGCCCTTCAAACCGGAAAACAGCAATGCAAGCACTGCTGATTTGCGGCAGAAATAGGTAAAGATAGAGGTTGCCAAGCAGTTGACCATAGTACAGTCTCCCTCCGATAAATTGTCCGGTATTAATGTCGGAACACAAGAAAAATATTTTTACGGCTGCAAATTTGGTTAAATCGGTGGTAGCTAGCCAGGCAGGCTCAGAAGTCCTACTATACCATCCATACTAAGCAGAAAATTCTGCCCCCATGGGGAATGGAACCTGGACCTCCAGATCAATACCCAGATCTCTCAACCACTAGACCACGGAGGCGATTAAAAGTTTGATTGTAGCATAAACATGTTCAAGTTTTGAAATAAAATACTGGAGTAATAAATTTCTCATCTAATTTTCCCCAAAACTCTAGATTTCTTTAGCAAAAAACCTGATTTAAAAATGAATAAAATCAATAATGATGAAGTCTTGGACCGGGTGGGAAAAGATGTCTTTATTGATTAGTTCATTTTCAATTTATTGAGCATTTTTAAACAAAATTCAAAGTTCTATATAAAAAAAAACCTGATTTTATCAAATACAAATTCTGTTTGTTATTTGAAAATGAACCTCATAAATTTACCTTTATGAGATTCATTTTTAGAGTTAAAGACGTATTTTTTGTTTCATGTGTTTTTTCAAAAATATCTTAATATCTTCGCTCGAAACTTCGAAACATACACTACATATTAAGACATGCATAGGTCTGCAACCCTGTACCGCATGTTGGCCGAGCGCAACTTCCACGCACTTCTCCAACCAGATGCGTAGCACAAGGACCCCGACATAAATATGTCTATCATTAACTGTCACTTTCTCGACACCAAACAATAGCTATCTCATTCGCTACTGTGAAAAATTACATTTCGGTGTAGAGAAACAGGCCGAGAAAATACTCTCGCGATCCTTGTGCTACGCGTGCTGCATTCACTCCTTCGCCCAGAGTAACAAGTCAATTAATTTTTGTCCTAGATAACATTACAAAAAAAAATAGTAAAAAATACTCTATTCCTGATACTAATTGAATGAAAGAAAACTTTGCACTGTCTCCAAAATATATAACTCTATATTACTACAGGTGACAACCGCACTTGCGCCATCCACCATGTTTTTTGTGCAAAAAGTTAATAAGGACATGTAAAGGGCATGTCTTATCTACCTCCGACTAATGTAAACTAAATAAACCTTTTATCTATGCGGCAGCTATATCGCAAAGGTTTCAGCAAGCAAGACATTCGGTAAAACGCTCGCATCCTGAATTAAGCGGTCTGTAGTGACGCCCATTACCCCGGGTCCGGATATTGGCGAATACGTGACCGCTGATTGCGTGGAACTCTTTAACAATTTCATCGTGTGAGTATGCGTATTTTATGGTTTTTCTCTCGCAGCTCATTACGGCTTTTTCATGAGTGAAAATACCGCTAAATTGCAAAAGCACAGACAATATTTCTGCCTGCGATCTCTTTAATTTAAAAATTGTATTTAAACTCTCATTTAAAAAGACTTGGATCACAAATGATAATTTTTACAGCTAGGTAAAGATATTTAAAGTATTTTATATTTAGAAATTTTCAAGAATATACATCATCAAACAGCTGCAATTATTTGAAGTGTTTTAGTGTTCAATATACACTAAAACACTTCAAATAAAACACTACGATTATCGCTAAAGTGTAAGGGTACTTCAAGCACAGTTTAACTATGTATGTTAAACTGTGCTTCAAGTAAATTTGACGCTTATCGACGCCACGAGATACCCTGTGATTAAGTAATAAATAAGACATTTGATGTCGTTTCTGTATGCCCAGTTTTAACATCATACTTTGTCTCCCAATAACACGTTTCCTGCGTTCTGTTATCCGACCTTTCTACTCTCCAAGGGGGTGTTTGCCTAACACTGTCATACATTCAACAAATACGTGAAACTGAGTGCCATTTTTCGCGCGACAGCGGTAGCCGCGTCCTCGTGGGACCCGGAGATGCATATCGGTCATGTCGCTATAAGAACGACGGGGACTCAAGATACGCCGTATTCTTAAGCCGGTGGGATTTCGATGTTTGAAAAGTACCTACATTCAATAATAATGGACTTAATATTTTAAGGCTAAGAGCGACAGGGCAATACTCACGACAACACATCACTCAGGGACAACGCTTTCTTTTGCCGTCGACATGGCTACCTTTCGATGGAAGCTGATGCGTCGATGACATCCTTCAGCGAGGCAGTTATCGGTGCAACGACAATCAAATTACTTGTACTACGAGTACCTACCACCATAAGATTTTAATTCAGCTTCGTATCATAAAACATAATGTTTATTTTCCCTTGTGATAACATACTGACAGTTACTATAAGGTATGAGGTAAACTTAGCAATATTTTATTAATACGCAAAGTCTTATAAAAAAATAGACATTAAAGTCGAAGAATACTCGCGAAGTCTTATCAAAAAACAACATCAAAGATAGATTATTCTCCAAGCTGACATTCCCTGTCTTGTTACAAAACGAGGTATAACCTTTGTCTTGGTTTAAACTTATTGAACCAATTCCGATCGATTGAGATTGTTATTTTTCGTAAGTTTGTTTAGCAACACTAGCGGCAAATTGGATCTGTAGCTTGAAAGAATTAAATAGCACTGAGTTTGGTCCCTCAAAATCTACACAATTCGGGTGCAATTTGACGCCACTGTGGAAACGCTAGCGCAAAAAAAATCACAATCTCATTGTCCATCGATTGGAATTGATTCAAGAGTAAGCCTACTGATGCTCTTTCACCTGTGTTAATAAGAGTAGAGAGAGACAGTGTCATACTTAATCCAAGACTAAACTTAGACCATGTTTTGTAATGTTTAGTAGCATAGAAGATATTATAACAGGTGTATTCCATGCCAAATACAATACAACACGGCCTTCTACTGAGCTATTGTTAAAACAAGTAATGCCTAAGCTGGGTCCATCAAAGCATATTTGTATTGATTGTACAAAGGGGAGGTTACAGACAGTTTAATCGAGCCCTTATGGCTCAGAGTATCTGTGCTGCGAAACCTATACTGCCATGCTTATATTAAGAGTGCTTCTACACGACACAAGTAGCTTGCTTGCGCATGTTGGGCGCTTCCGCGAGCTACATAATAACATGCATTAAGGGGCGAGCGGTTACCTTTGATTCTAATTAAGTGAGTGTTTTTCTTATGTCGGCGTCATGATGGCAGTAATGGATAAGTGGGCTTATAAAGTAGTTATCAAAATTGCAGTTCTGTGTTAGCAACTTCTGTTTCCTAACAGGCTATACAAATCTAGCGTTAACTACTCGCGCAAGTAACTCATGCCTTTTTATTTATTTATTTATTCAAGATACATAACAGGTTACAGTTAAAAAGAAACATGTATAAAATCTTATTCATTAGAAAACTACCATAACCTACAACATGCATCATACAAAAAAAATACAGTACAATTAGTAACAAACACACGGAACTTGTATATAGTTTTAAGTTTATTATTTTACATTTTTAACTTTTACTTACTTATTCAAGCTACATGCGTCTTGTACCTACAAGCACCCTGTATTAAAATACTATGCGAATATTGATTTACTACCAAACGTAGATAACGCATGAACGATCGAAAAGTGGGCCGGTGAAGAACTGCTCAATCGCGACTCGTGCAGTTCCTTTCCATAGTGAGTGATTAGCTGTCGGCACGTAAACATGCCGAAGTGAGCATTCAAAATTTGTGGTAACAATAGCCAGAAACGGCAGAAAAAAGACGGAATTTCATATTTTCCGTGAGTAAACTCATTACACATCTTATCATGTATTCAAATATTCAATTTATACGTAAAAACCAATCAAAAACATTTTAATCATAAACATGTCGTTTCGCGTCAGTGTCAGTACATCACAATCGTCTCGCTCGTACGGGCGTCGTATCACGATCTTAGAGCATTCATACGGGAGACGGCAAGGCTGGGCGAACCCCTCTGCCAATTCACGCTGACCATATGACCATACACGTTATATAAAATTAGTTGACGCGCGGCCGTTGCCATTTGGTGTCGTTTTCGTGTCGCACTAAGAGCTCCAAAAAAATAGTTAATTGTGCAGTTTCCTCTTGCAAAAGGCGATCCAGCTACTCAAATCTTCGAGATTATGGCGCTTCCTATCTCGTAAGTATAAAATTTACATTACCGTGTTTCATTTGTTTACAATTTTGAAGTCTTTTTTATGCCGTTACGATAGAAAAATACAATGGTACGATGGTAGCTCAACACAATACACGGGCATTATATTATCTGTGACACGGGCATTTGCTTAGTGCTGGGACAACGTGAGTGAATGATGCTAATTCATATTTTTATTTATAATTCATTCACTCCGGAGTTTGTTTATTGTTCAACCAGATATAAGATTAAAATAGAAATTCAAGTGGAATTTAATTCAACAAAAAAATATCAAGAAAATATTACTTATTATTTTGCTTCAACTTTGCTTTGTAGATTAAAAAAAACTTTTTCTATACAATATACTTACTCTAAAAATTTTTTCGACTGCGTCTCACTTGATTTTGAGCTTATTAAATAATCTTTATTGGTATTTTACAAAATGCAATGTAAATTAACCCCTAGAGGTGGCACAATCACTCGTGGTACTCTATGATAGAAAAATGTCATATAATGTCCTCTTAATTTAATGTTGTAGTTGAGGTCATAAGTACAAAAAAAATAGTTATTTTTTTTTGTACTTTTAGTTTTTTTTGAAAGGCTGAAAAGATGCAAAATGTTCATAAACTCTCAAGTATATTTTATTCAACTGTACCTCTATTTTATACGTTGACTGCCAGACAGCAGACAAAATAGAAAAACTATTGTTTGCGGTCACCGTTAACCGCGTTTTCGTTTCGTTTCCGCGTTGCATTGCGGTTTCATGCCACCTGCTCTATACAGCAAGTTGTTGGGGACATCAGTAAAGAGCACAAAGCAAGTGATTGTCGTCATCGTCGTCATCAGAGAAAATTTTAATAATGCAACATAATTATTAAAATCACACAATAAAGCTTTTTTTACTTATTTTAGTAGCTTTGAAGTTTGTACGGCCAATGTAAACAAAAACACTTTCAACGTCACGTTATGAAAAATGACTAACATGTCTTACTATATCAAAATAAAAACTTTCATAGTAGTAAACATCTACTAAGCTAAAATGGTAGAACTAACTCCACATACGTGTAGCAAGGAATTCTATGTTTACTTTAACTCAAATTTTTTGGTGCAACTTAAAGGAAAATGCCCGATATCGTCGCAAGCGTTATAACACGTTGGGCCCTATCGCAAATGAAAGGTTTTCTAAAACACTAATTTTGTTTGTATGGCAGTAAGTTGCTATCTCGTGCTTTTTACTTGCACGAGATAGCAAATTACTACCATACGAGCAAAGCTAAACGAAAAAGTACCTACCTATTAAACATGTTTATAACTATGCAGATATATAATAAAATCAGAAATTAGTTCTTGGTATATTAACAATTCTCACGTAAAACATCTAAGACATTCCCGGTATAACTGCACCCCGCGCTAACTTGTTTCGACGTGTTCAGATAGAAGCGTGGCGCAACGCAAGTCAAGTCACACTAGTCATTGTTTTGATTGCACTCCGGAGTGTCGTTCTGTTATTTGTTTACTGAACTTTCCATGGTACCTTTATTTTACTTTGACCATGACTAATCACTTGACGTATTTTAATGTAAATAAACCAGTTAGATTTATCATAGTGTGCGGTATTCTACCAGTCAAGCCCTTTTATTTGATACCCATATTAAGAGAGTTGTGAAAAAATGCGTAATCCACCATTTTGTGGCGGCGGCCATCTTGGATCGATAGTCAGCAAACATAGCTAAGAGAACTCCCGACTAATTCACCTTTCAAACAAAAAAAAACAAAATCAAAATCCGTTCATCCGCTCGGGAGCTACGATGCCACACACACACACACACTAATTTATGAAACCCTGTCTTCATTGTATTTTTATCAACTCTAGCCGAACAGGGTATAGTAATAAAAATACAATTTATTGTAACATTTCAATCATTCACACACAACGACCCAAATAGTTACTCATTCTTTGTGTCACATCACTAGGAACATTCATTCTTTGTGGTGGGGCGATTGCGTAGATACACGTTAATTTGTCGATGTGTGTGTGTTTCTGCATTGTAGGGTAATATTTTCATAGTGTGTGTTCGTAAACATAAGAACAACGTCTCTGTAAGTGTATTCTACATTTTCGTAGTGTGCGTGCGTGTTTACCTCGCCTCCCGCGAAACGTGGCAGAAAAATTTACACTGCGATTTGTTGCGTACCGCATCCATAGGTTAAATGATCTAAGATCACGATGTGTTATCTCATTCATGCGTTGGAGCGACAACGCGATAAGCAAATTTAAGCATTATGTTTGAGAGTATAAATTCGATATTTTCTTGTAGCAATTACTAAAACCTCGTTTGATCTGTGACTAGGTATGGAATGATGTGACTTCCCAGGGTTGTACTTAAAATAGTTGCCGTAATAATGCAGAATAAGGTTGAATTCGATAAATACGGTACTTTCTTTATGGTATTTTCATTCGGGCGTGCATATTCAAGTATACAGGGTGACAGGAAAAGTCGACGTATTCCTTGAAAGGGGTTATAGTACAGGTTATAAGCAACAAAAAAAGCCCAATTAACTAGGGGTTAAAAACAGTTGGTTATCGAGTTACGACGATTTTAAAATTTTTGAGATTTTTTCCGACTTGTTACCAAAAATTTTTTTTTAAAAACCTACACCATTTACAATGACAAATTGATTAATTGTGGAAAGCTGAAAAATGGGCAGTTAATTTAAATTAAAATTGTTGTCAAAAACTTACATAATTTTGGAAATAAGAGGTCTTTATTGTCAATTAAGTCTATTAATTTTTTATCTTTCTGAAAATCAATATGTATGACAGTTGGCGTAAAAACTACTAAAATAACTTGCTGGTTTCATAAGTTTTTAAAAAGAAAAAATATTATTTACTTTTATAAGTAGTTTTTACAGGAATTAGCAACAAGTTGCGCTGTAGGTCAAAATCATAATTTCATCTTTGAATAAAAATTGTCTGGAAAAGGCAAAAGTACGAAGTAGAAATAAAGACAATTGCTTCTAATCCATAAAAGAATGAAAAATATTAAATTACAAAATAATACTACAAGTTCTGTTCAAAATTGTCTAAGGCTATGGTTTATTTAGATAATTTCCATGCAACTTAAAAGAAATCATGGCAGTACGTCATTATCCAGCCTTTTTGGTTGAACTGATTGAAGCAGAACGAAGTTTGCAATCCTTTTTGGATAGCAAACCTCTTTGCTATCCAAAAAGCTGTAACCTCTTTGGATTGACCTAACCACAGAGGTTGCATAGGTATTGGACGTTTTGGAACATGATTGATTAGGATTACGAATGTTTCGACGATATCATTCATTTGTTTTTTTTATTTTTTTTTATGTAGTACCCGGCAAATGACCTCCTCCCGCCTGATGTTAAGCGGTGAAAGAGGCCCAAATGAGTTGACAGATAGAGTAGGGACGACATCGACTATCCTACCTGCCCGCCCCTTGCCGGCCCAAAAGATGCTTTTTCACGCCTCTTTTGAAGGAACCCATGTTGTAGGATGGAGAAAATACGTGCGCAGGTAGAGAATTCCAAGTGTGGGATGAACGACAGAAGAAGGAATCTTGGAATTTCTTGGTACAGTGTGAGAAGGAGGACACAGTGTACGGATGACTCCGAAGGCCCTTACGCGTGTTTCTGTTAAGAAATGGAGAAGGAGGGATAAGGTTAAAGAGCTCCTCAGAGCATTCCCCATGGAACATTCGGTAAAAGGCGCTAAGAGAGGCGATGTCACGACGAAGTTGTAGAGGCTCGAGGGTGTTAGTTACCTCTACATCGCCAATAATGCGAATAGCGCGACGCTGCAATCTGTCCAGAGCATCGAGCAGGTACTGAGCGGAGCCGTCCCAAAAGTGCGAGCAATATTCCACGCAAGACCTAACCTGAGTTTTATACAACAAGCATAGTTGGTCCGGCGCAAAATACCTACGCACCTTGTTCAGGACACCGAGTTTCCGTGAGGCAGTAGTTATGACGGATTCGATGTAGTCTCTGGGGTTCAGATCGCAGCGAATGTTCATTCCGAGCAAGGTGATGTTGCTCTGTGTGTGAAGGGTTGTGCCCTGAAGAGAAGGAAGGGGGAGGAATGGTGACCTTTTCGCCGAAAACGCGCACACCTGTGTTTTCTTAGCATTGAACTCAACAAGATTGTTGGAGCCCCATTCGGACACGAGGTCCAGCGTCCTGTTGAGCTCAATGATAAGATTCTGCCTCTCCCTACCAATATCACCACGAGCAGCCCCTGAGCTTCCGTGATATCCCCCATGCACTGTACTGTCGTTGTTTTCCTGATTAAAATTGTTTGTTAAGTTTGAAACTACTTTTGAGATTACGGACAAACTTTTGATAACAAATAAACCGATACGCTATTTTGAAATGGCTGCTTTCGAAAACGAGGAATACGCAGATATTTTGTTTTATTATGGTTTTGTAATGGTAACGCCGCTGAAGCACAAAGAGAGTACCAAATCAGTTTGCCTCGCGTGAGCGTGTTTGGTGCATCCTATCAGCGCATTCGAGAAACGGGCTCAGTTCAACGACGACAACGCGATCTTGGTAGACCGCTCGTTGGTAATGTTGGTGTTGACGAGGACGATGATGAAATTATTCGGAGTTTCAGAGCAGATCCTACTGTGTCCACAAGGCAAGTGGCAAGAATACATGGCATATCACAATGGAGAGCCTGGTTTGTCGCAACGCGTACAGCACAACTGTATCCATTCCATTACACACCAGTTCAAGCCATTGAAGAAGGTGACCCGGTGAGAAGAATTGATTTTTGCAGATTTTTAATCAATGCAGAGATTTAAGATCCAGATTATCTAAAGAAAATCCTGTGGACCGACGAATCTACGTTCGATCGCGATGGCATCACAAACTACCACAATATTCACTTTTGGGCCCCTAAAGGTAAAGAAAAAGTAAAGAAAGGGCTCACCAGAGAAGATTCTCACTAAATGTGTGGATGGGGATTGTTCACGATAATTTAATTGAACCTTTCTTCCTGCCCCAAAACCTGAATGGCACAACATACGAAACTTTTTTAAGAGAGGAAGTGAACACGCTTTTGGAAGATGTTCCGCTAGCTACAAGAAGAAACATGGTATACCAGCATGATCGGTGCCCAGCTCACTTTTACCGTGGTGTACGACAGTGTCTGGATGAAAATTATCCACTAAGATGGATCGGTAGAAGTGGCCAGACTCTATGGCCGGCGAGAAGTCCTGATTTGACGCCCTGTGAAATCTAGTCTACCCCACACCTGCGACTTCCATTGAAGATTTGAAGGCGAGGATCGTATCAGCTGCTGAAGTCATTAAGACATCACTTTCAACGCGTGTGACAGTGAGTGAGGTACGCCGTAGGCTGCGTGCGTACTTAACAATGGCAGACAATTTGAACAGGACTTATAAATGTTTTTATTTATGTTGGTTTGTTGTTTAGTATTTTTCAGTCTTTTGTGTATTAAAATGCAATTTCCTTTATTTCTACTTCGTACTTTTCCAGACATTTTTAATTCAAATAAGAAATTATTACCTACAGCGCAACTTTTTGCTAATTTCTGTAAAAACTACAAATAAAAAAAAAATTTTGGTAACAACTCGGAAAAAATCTCAAAAATTTTAAAACCGTCGTAGCTCGATAACCAACTGTTTTTGACCCCTGGTTAATTGGTTTTTTTTTGTTGCTTATGACCTGTACTATAACCCCTTTCAAGGAATACGTCGACTTTTCCTGTCACCTGTATATCAGCGAGTACAAATGTATAGTCGATTAGGTGACAGATTTCAAGCGCGTTTTTGTATGAAGCGCTCTATCTACGTTTGGTAGTAAATCAATGTACGGTCGCGGTCAGAAAATGTTTACCACTTTTGAAATTAGATTCTATATCACACTTTTTTCACTAATGTCTAAAATGCCAAATCAAGTTACTTATTACCTTTCAAAAGTTATTATGCAAAATGACGCATTGAGAATGAAACTCATTTCTTTATTTGATAAAATGACATTTAACAAAAATGATTGTTTGAACGTCGTTTAGACAAGAGCAAAATTTTAAGAAAGTTTTTTCTTAGCGAAATAAAATGGCAAATTTGACCCTGGAGCAAAGGGCTGAAATAATATTGGGTGACGGAAACCTCTCGCTGACGAGCATGGTCGTGGCCATGCTCCGCGGCGAGGCGGAATGGGGGGCTGTCACCTCCTTCTGCGAGGACGTCATCTTGCAGAAGGAGGCCGCGGAGAGGGAGCGGGAGAATGATTCTCAAGCCGCTCCCATCCGCCGCAGACGGACAGGCAGGCGAAGGCGGGCATTCGCACAAGCGATGCCCGCCTAATGACCCTGCCGTGGAGGCCTGCGTGCACGGTTGGCCCCGTGCACGTCGCCGTAAGGCCCTCCGTCTGGGGATTGCCCTAGTGTTCTCGGGCAATCCCCCCTTGGCGATAGCCCGACCAGTTAGGTCGGGCTAGCCCGGGCGCGTCGGTAGTGGTAGTCGCAGTGTGGACCCTACCACGCGCGCCCATAAGGGCAGGGAGAACACCGGGGGGTTTAGTGGGTAGGCCCGGCTCTCTGCCGGGAGAGCCCCACACACGCTTGTCGTCTAGCCAACGGCGAGTACGGTGCGGTCACGCATTCCCCTCGAAAAAAAAAAAAAAAAAAAAAAAAAGGGCTGAAATAATATTTCTCTTCGAAGATGGACATAGTATGGAATCATGGAAATAATTCAGGACGACAACCGATACTACTCGTAATCGCCGCGCAAATAACAGAAACGATTCGTCGTTACAAAGAAAACGATTTCACAGTTCACACCAACTAGTTATTTTGCTGCTTTATATGATGTGAGTGCTAGGACGATCCGACGAGGTTTGCACAGTGTTGGAATACACTATAGACACCATGCTATTAAAGTGGAGCTGAAACCTCACCACAAAACAGCCCGCCTTAACTTTGCGCGACAACATCTCGATTTTGATTGGTCGAATACTATATTTACCGATGAAAAAACTTTTAAATTAAGCCAAATCGGAAGGTTAGCTTTGTGGCGCTATCGAATACGGTATGATGAAGCTCAAATCGTGCCTCAAAACGAGTCAGGTCGCATAACAGTAAACTTATGGGGATGGATGAACTTCGACGGCGTCGGAGAACTGGCGTCGTTAGAGAATAGGGCTACTGCCATTAATTATGTGTCGCTTTTGGAAGAAGTGATGCTGCCTACTGTGCGCGTAGTGTATCCTGCAACAGAATTCCCATATTCCCACATTACTTACGTTCAAGATAATGCACGGATACAAGGCCCGTGCTACTATGGCGTGGTTCAACCTGCACCGTGACATTCGTCCCATTCAATGGCACGCGCGGTCTGCTGATCAGCAGCTGGATGAGTTTGAGCGAGATTTAGTAGTAATCCATCTGAATATCTAACAAACTCTATATTACCTGTTTTTACCTCAAAACAGCATTGCTTGCGATGCTGTGTTCCAATTCGAAGAACAAAACAGGTTATATGTATAACTAGATACTGTGAGTCTACAAAATGGCAACGTACACTGTAGTCGTTGTAAAGCTAGCAGAGTTGCAATATAATAATCGCTAGAAAACATATCAAACCGAACCTACTACTTATCATTTTACCAATCCAATGTTGACCTCTTTTGTAGCGACAACATTATAGGCAACTATCAGACAACTCTAGCCTCTACTTGCAAGCGATAAGTAGCATAATAGCGTGAATAGAAATGGAAATTTGGCGGAACCGTCAGAGGCAGGCATTTCGAAGCGAGTGGGCAATTTGCAATGCTCTTAATTTCGACTGTCTCTTGAGCTCGCTATAATATATTTCAAGTACAAGTACTTGAAGATTGATTAAAATTTTCTTGATTACCTTATTTTCGTGCCGAGGCTAAGTGCGGTTGTGCCTACGGTATAAATAAAAAATTAGCTACTGCACTAATCCGTGCATTGTGCTCGCGGTTCGTCATCTTAACTAACATGGCGATCGCAGCTTAATAGTATATTAAATAAAAAAATATTTTACAAAAAATAAAAACCTACTTCAGAAACACAAAAAGTGAAAAATAATAATATGACATTTTTTTTTGTTTTGAAGTCAGTGCAGAAAATTATTGATCAGTTAAGATTTGGCCACCGACTCCGAAATAAAAAAATGTGATGTTGTGTGTATTCTTATATTAATTTGACTTTTCTGTGTTATTGAAGTCAGTTTTGTTTTTTGCATTTTTTTTTTGTGAATTTAATACCAGCTTTCCGAAGTAACTTGAAAGAATACAAACTATAAAAGTCAATACGTGCCTATTTTATTTAGAAAGCGTACCTCTTAACTCCTAAAAGTCAACCCATCCTTCCATCATCTTCTCGACTCATGAAGAGCAAACGCAAATACCTGAATAGCTTCAGAAAAAACATGATGTACGTTAGAAGTGCCTTTAAAATTTAAGAGTACCTTTAGACTACCCTTGATTTGTATCACCAGATACTAACTTGGTGACAATGGGATCAATTGGGGAGTATACCCTCTCAAACAAAAAAAAGGATGTAAAAGATTTTTCAAATCGGTCAATAAATGAGGGAAATATGAGGTAACAAACATAAAAAAACATACAGTCGAATTGAGTGCCTCCTCCTTTTTGTGAAGTCGGTTAAAAAATACACGATGCCCTAACCAACTGAAATTGGCATTATTTTAATCGTTACCACTCAGGATTTTTTTAAAATAAGCCCTAATTTTATTCAAATACATTATCATATCGTATGATCTTACCTTACTTCACTGTCTACAAAATTCAATATGATATTTACTCTCAACCGTTTTCTCATCAGAATAAATTTCAAATTGATCTATGTTTCTCAATGTTACGAGTAATTAACTTACTCGTCACTCGTCCCGTCACTCGCCAGTTGACTTTTTCGTCAAATGGCGAGTGTAAATCTCGCGACTGCGCTCGAGTTAGGACCTTCCGGTCATACTTATTTTATTCGTCGTCAACTCGCTCGATCGTGAAAATCTAACGTATTTATGTACAGTTAGCTACAAAAACATTAAGAAATTTAATCTAGCTACCAACTTTAAACGTATTTACAGACTTCATACGATTTCATTTAAAATAAAACAAAATATTGTTTTTGACACACCTAAATAAATTTGTCGGTTCCAAGTACCAGGATAGCAGAATCAATAAAGAGGTTTTTCTCTCTGGATTCACAGTGGGATCATGGATCGCGATCTCCATGGGAGAACCTCTTCATGGTTTATGCCTTCGTGGTCCCCAAAGTCCCGTGGGTCCTTCTGTTATAACTATTTTTAACAGACTTCAAAAAAGGAGAAGGTTATCAATTCGGTTGTTTTTTTTTTATGTTTGTTACCTTATAACTCCGTCATTTTTAAACCGATTTCCAAAATTATTTTTGTATTCGATAGAGTATACTATACTGCAAGGGTGGTCCCATGGTCACCAAAGTCAGGATCTGATGATGGGATCCCATAGAAAATAGAGGAAAACACTTAAGGTGACGCACTATGGTCCAGACGGCTGATCTAGCTGGACAAAAAGGGTGAGTGCAGTTCTATAATAGTACTAGCAAAATCGATAACAGATACTCCCAAAGTCACTGTTCCGGTGATAATTTTGTGGAAATACCCTCTAATAATTAATGTTTAAGTGTCATAACAAGTGTGATGCGTAATGAAATCATTTACTTATTTGCACTTTATATTCGTCCTTATTTAAAAGTGAGTATAAAAGTTTATTATAAATTTAGTGATGGATCGTGAAGTTGACGGTAAGTACTACTACCTTTAATTATTGAAATTGAAAATAGTTTTACTACTCCCGAAAAAATTGCTGTCTAATGTGACGGCTATGACGTTTTTAGGACGAACTTTGTATTTCTTGGACCAGAAACTACATGTACCTTCATGTACCATGGCTGTAACTTTTTTATGTCGAAGTCTCATTTATATAGTATTGGTTAAAGTAAATTAGAAAGTGCGGACTGGTGCGGAACCTTCCCATTATTTTAATATAAGCTGAGGTTAATTTTTTTATTTCAGAATTTTCAATATTAATTTCAAGGAGGGAGTTTTATGAAAAATGGATAAAATACCCAAAAAATGCCAAGTTTTGATGATTCCGACAATGAAGATGAGTAAATATAAGTTGTATTTTAAGGTTATGTTCCTAATTTCACGATTAAATTCATAAAACTATAATTTTGTATTTTCATTTCAGCTATTCTTTATTTATTTAAAGTGCAATATGAAATACTGCTTTGTTTTTGTTCTCATAAACACAGACTTGACGTATTTTTTACATATTAAAAATAAAACTAAGGACTAATATAAGCTGACCTCTTCTCACATAGTAAATCTTCTTAAGCAAGGGTCAATTTATACTGGATTGTATTTTAGCGTTATATTTAACAAAATATTATTATTTTTGCTCTATTTTGATAAATCGTGTATAGATGGAAACCTTGGAGCTAATTATTAGTGTGAAATAATATTGTCCAGCTATATCGGCCTTTTGGACCATAGTGTGACGTCACCAAATTATGGTTTCTTTAACTGAAAAGATTTCATTCACTAAAAAGTTAAAAATAAAATTTTTTATACATAAAATAAAACCGGCTTCAAAAACACTAAAAACTTGAAAAAATATAAGAATAGGTACAGACAAAATCACACTTCTATGTATATTGAAGTCGGTGACAAATTTTAACACTTTCTAGGAGATCATCGTTTGGCGCCGACTTTTTAATATAGAAGTGTGATGTTATCTGTACCTATTCTTATATTATTTTTAAGTTTTTAGTGTTTTTGAATCGGTTTTATTTTTTGTAAAAAAATTTTTTTGTGTATGTTCACCGATTACTCCGCCATTTGTAGACCGATTTTTAAAAATTATTTTTGTAATCGAAAGAATATACTCCCGAGGTGGTCCCATTGTCACCATGTCATGATCTGATGATGGGATCCCATAAAAATCGAGGGAAACCCTTGCATTTCATAGGCATGTCCAACGTGTTTCATGTTTTTGCTGAAGATGTTCAGGTATTTGCATCTGACAGTCATCAATTATGTTACTGAGCTGATGATGGAAGGTTTTTGGTAGGTTAGGAGTTCGGAAATAATTATTTCAGTACTGTTAAGAGCGAAAGACGTTTTATTTTAAGTTGTTCTGGTGTTTGCCTTGGCTCAAATTCTAAAACGCATGTATTATAAAGTAAAAAGATTGAAAAAAAAATTTTTTTACAAAAAAAAAAACAACTTCAAAAACACCAAAAAGTCATAAATAATTTTAGAATACATACAACAACATAGTTTTATATTGAAGTTGGTGCCAAGCAACGATCACCTGGAAAGTCTTAAGAAATGAAAAGAACAGTTAAAGCTTTGTGTTGTAATTTCTTGATGGAACTCCATGGTATCTTGTTATTAAAACACTTATTTCACAAGTTCCACTTGAATCTTTATTATATTTAAGTTATTGCGACCGGTTTCGATACATCATCATCATCGTCGGTGCCTGACGATGATGTATCGAAACCGGTCGCAATAACTTAAATATAATAAAGATTCAAGTGGAACTTGTGAAATAAGTGTTTTAATAACAAGATGAAAAGAACAATTAATATAAGTACCTACTTAGTTACTTTGGCACCGACTTCAATATAAAACTGTGATGTTGTATGTATTCTAATATTATTTATGACTTTTTGGTGTTTTTGAAGTCGGTTTTATTTTTTTGTAAAATTTTTTTTAGATGACAGCTAAGAAAAAGAATTACATACATATGTAAGACTGTTAAGATTTTATAAAATTTCTTTATACTTTATATTTGCATGCGAGTTGATGACAAAAAATGAGAATAATCGGAAGGTGCTACTCGTGCGCAGTTGCGAGGTTAACTATGAAATTTGTCTCATTATTTTCTATAACCCATAATTGTCAAGCTGCTGAAAAATTAAGCAATCTTACGAAAGTAACAAAGTCCGTGCGACTTCGTTAGCTATTTTGTTTCAAATTTCCATCTGAAACGCTAGAACAGAATCCCTTAGTCGGCCCCTACTCCTTAACAAAACCAAGTGGACACGTCTCTAATCCAGCACTCGAGCGGGTCGGTGTAAATTATTCCCTCTCCTTGACGAAATACGCAAGCTGTGACGGTAATTCGCGCAATTCCGGGGCCAGGCCGGGGACGGTTAGCTGCCATTAACTTTTTATTGCATGACTTGTGGAACGTTTGCGATCTCTGATTTACTGAATCTTCGGACGGATCTTTAGTAATTGTAGAGTTTTACACAATACGATTTTAATGAGAAGAGCTTAGAATTTTGGAGTTAAAAAAGTGTTCTTCTAGAATCCTTGGCTATGAAAGTCAAGTGGCAAAGGCAAGTGGTGAAACCTATTTTATTTTTGGGTAATTCCAATAAAATAGGACCACTTCCAAGGGATTTTCGTCAGACCCAAGTGAAATATTATAATATGCTGAATTTAGCAGTAACCAAAATGTCTTCAAAATACAATAATTATATATATAAAACTTTATTGTACACCAGAAATTAGATAACAGTACAAATAAAACTTAATGTACAAGGGCGGACTTATCTCTATAAGAGATCTCTTCCAGCCAACCCAAGTAGTAGTGCAACAGATTGAAAATTGCAGGGCCTGAGTGTTCAAGTTACTATAGACTTATACAAATGCACTATTTAAAAAATATACATATATAAATAAAAAATATACATACATATATACTACATATACATTTATATATACATTTTTACTATGCTTGTTACGCGTGCGGTGTCATATTATTTGCTTGTGAATGTTTGTTATGGTTCCACTGAAAACCAGCGCCGTGGTATTTTATGTTTCTTAGCATTCTATGTTTTCGGCATAAAGCTGAGTGGCAACCAATTGGTCATGTTATGTGTATTATTGTTTTTTTGTTTTAATTATTGTAATGTATAACATGTCCAATAAACCATTTTCTTTCTTTCTTTCATATATCTTGATTAATTAGAGAGATAGTACTCTTTTAGATGACGTATCAAAGAAGTTAAAGATTACCGGCTTCAATCCGATCCGTGAGAGACCTCACGGATCGGAAGCCGGTAATCCGTTCCACAGCTTAGCAGCACGGACGGAGAAGGACATATGAAAAAATATGGAATTGAAATTTGGAACTTCAAGAACATTATGAGTGACACAAGAACGCTTGGGACGGAGATTGTGGACACAAAGTTTAAAACGGGACGAAGATAAACTGGGAACTGGGGATAGTGGAGAATTTTGCACAAAAGGCAAATAATGTGCATATTTTATTTCTGCGCAGACTAATAGGAAGCTACTTAAGCTGTTTTCGGTATTCAGATACGTGGTCAATTTTACGTAAGCTGAAAATAAACCGAATGGCCAAATTTTAAAGATGCTCCAGTTTGTTAAGAAGCTCTTCAGTTGCATCTAGATAACAAACATCAGCGTAGTCGAATAGGGAGTAATAGGGACTGCGCAAGTATAACTTTAGTTTTGGCTCTTAAGTTAAGTCAATATGGTGTCAAGGAACAGGCTTTAAAGTTACTCTCTTCATACCTTAGTTCGAGAATACAGACAGTTGACATTGTTGGAGTTAAGTCCTCTGGATCTCACATAAAATGGGAGCCCCACAAGGCTCCATCCTTGGTCCATTACTTTTCTTAATATATATAAATGATTAGCCGTTTTTTACGAAAGACTTCTGTGAGGTGGTGTTGTTTGCTGATGATACGTCTTTAGTCTTTAGGGGTAAATAGAAATAAAACTAATTATGACGATATTAGTAATGCATTATCAGAAGTACTAAATTGGTTCACTATAAATAACTTACAGCTTAATGCTAAGAAAACCAAGTGTATTTTATTAACACTTCCAAATGTAAGAAAGGTCGCAACCAAAATTACAGTAAATGATGAGCGTCTGGATGTAGTCGATTCAACTGTATTTTTAGGACTATCGTTAGACTCAAGATTACAATGGGGTTCCCATATTTCAACACTTGCTGGGAAACTTAGTTCGACTGCGTACGCCGTACAGAAGATCCGGCAGCTAACTGATATTGACACTACCAGATCAGTTTACTTTAGTTATTTTGTCCTACGGTTTATGTCCTACGGCATACTTTTGTGGGGCAATGCAGCTGACATTGAAACAATTTTTATGTTACAAAAACGTGCAGTAAGAGCAATTTATAAGCTATGTTCACGCACTTCTCTCAGAGACAGGTTTAAAGAGATTGGTACTGCCTCTCAGTATATTTTCAATTGTTTAATGTATGTACGTGGTAATATTGAATCGTTTTGCAAGTATAGTGATGTACATAATCTAAATACTAGACACAAAGATCGACTTTTATTACCTAAAACTAGACTCCAAAAGGTTCTCAGATCCTTTAACGGGCAAGGTATAAAATACGAGGTAATCATATTATAATAAATTGCCAAAAAAAGTAATAGACCTAGCAATTCATGAATTTAATTACAAAAAATAGAACCGACTTAAAAAACACTAAAAACTTAAAAATAATCTTCTTCTATTTTGAAGTCGGCGCCAAACGATGATCTCCTAGAAAGTGTTAAAATTTGTCACCGACTTCAATATAGAAGAAGATTATTTTTAA
The DNA here is from genome assembly GCA_963935595.1 of Schoenobius gigantellus. Taxonomy (NCBI): domain Eukaryota; kingdom Metazoa; phylum Arthropoda; class Insecta; order Lepidoptera; family Crambidae; genus Schoenobius; species Schoenobius gigantellus. Next base: position 21,188,734 of record OZ012543.1, read on the forward strand.
GTTTTCAATGTTATTGAAGTCGGTTCTATTTTTTGAAAAAAAAATGAAATCTTTTTAGTGAAAGAATTTTCTCTAAAAAGATTTTCCTCGATTTTCTATGGGATCCCATCATCAAGTGGTAAGGAGCGTCAATTGTCTAATGTCTTCGCGAGCTGGTTTATAAAAACGGAAAAAGTAAAGGTGACAGAAAGGCACACCGGCAGCAATCAGGCACCAGTTCGAAACAGAGTTATTCCACTTTACGCACTGCCGGCGACCCCAAAGATAAAATGAAAACCAATCGATCACCGAAGGAGATAAGTTAATGGAATGGATAATTCCTAGGAGTATATCGTAGTTGACAGAATTAAAGGCACTACTAAAGCCGAGAAGAACAGTACAGTGAACAATTTGTTGTCCATGGTAAGACATACATCATCTGTCACATTCAACAATGCTGTCACCGTACTGTGGAAAGTTCTGACTGACACCAGACTGAAAAATACTAATTGTTGCGAACTAGGTAAGAGGACAGCTGCTTGTGAGCAGCATTTTCGAAAATTTCATATAAAAATGAAAGTATAGAGATAGGCGGTAGTCAGCGTTAGAGGAAGGATTTGAGGTTATATTGTTTTTATATAATTCTATGTCAATTATACTTGATCATTGTTCAATATTTCAATTTCATGGACTGATGCACGATAGTGATAAAAACAGAGTACTTAATTTTTTTTTCAAATATTTTATTCATTTCATAAATTATTTTAAGTAATAAATAATATTAACTGCTTATTTTGTAACTATTTTGTATTTTAAACGAACCCCTAAATTTTATAGGTACGTCCAAAGTATTTCCTGTTTTTTTCCGAGGCTATTCAGGTATTTGCACCTAGTAGTCATGAACCGAGCTGGTGAAAGAAAAATCCTTAACTTTTAGGAGTTAGAGGTTAGATTTTAAATACTATAGAAACGTATTGACCCTTTGTCGTATTCAATTCACTAAAAAGAAAAAAAATACAAAAAAACGACTTTAAAAACACTTAAAAGTAAAAAATAATATAAGAATACATATAATATCACATTTCTATATTGAAGTCGGTGCCAAACGATGATCTCGTAGAAAGTCTTAAAATTTGGCACCGACTTTAATATAGAAATGTAATGTTGTCCACGAGTATATTCTTATATTATTTTAAACTTTTCAGTGTTTTTGAAGTCTGTTTTTATTTTTTGTAAAATATTTTTTTTGTAAAATTTTGTTGTTTTTGTTTTGAATGTCCGATATTAATTCTATTATTATTTTTTTGGAAATCATAAAGAAAGTAGGGAAAGGTTCCTAGAACATGTAGTATTCGTAAATATGAAATACTATTTTTTTAGAACTGCCTCGTAATTAAATAAATAGCACATGCGGACAAATGGTTGTCCTAATTTTTGTGTAATTACCCATTTAAAGAATTCACACTTTCCTCTACAAGTTGGTTTTATATTTAGCCGGCCAAGGACAAATTGGCCGGCTAAATATAATTTCACCTTATTTTGAATCTTCAAATACGGTAACATTAGTGGTGATTTTATAATACTCATCTATTTTGTTAATAAATCAGTAGAGTTCTAAATTGATTGTTGATACGTAGTTATTAACGAAATTAATGAAATAACCTCTACATTTGCTGTTTCACATTTCTCATGATCACAGACTGAGGTAAGATGGGAAGAATTCAGGTTGTTATGGAAACTACCGGTAAAATATCGTATCGTGTAAAATACCAAAAGAAAAGGTCCAACTAAAGCGACCGGCCATCCTACTTTTTCCTCGTACAATTTGTTTGATGAATAAGTAAAAGATTACTTTGTTAATGGCCGTCAGTGCTGAACTGGTGGAGGGCTTACTCATAAAGGTGACATGACATAGCAATATGCCTTTCTGAGGGTTCTTTTCACAACAAAAAGTAGGATATAGAATTGAATGAAATACTCATATACGTGAAAAACCAATAGAAAAAAAATGTCCTTCAGAGTTTCTTATTGGTTTCTCTGTTTAAGGCAATTTCCAAAAATATGTAATCTCTTTTATAAATATTTGACAATTGTTAATGATATTTTGAGGCAATACGTAATCTATTTTACAATCGTCCTTATTCGCCATAAGACTAAATCGTTTTTTTTTTCTAAAACTCATTACCACTTGCCAATAATTAAAAAATGTTTTAAAACATATTATGAAAACAGTTTAGAGGGAAGCAATTTGAGGAAGTAAAAAATTAAAGACACTAGAAGTAAATAGGAAAAATTATGACTCACAGTATAGAAGTGAACAGTTTGGGGAGGTTGAATAAGTATGTAAGTGATAAATCATGTTGCAGTTTGGGAATCATTTGGAGAACAACCAAATTGGCGAGCAAAAATCTAAGCGTCCTGAACAGAGCAAAGCATTAGGTACTTCACTCCTAGCCTACGCCTAATGCTTTATAAGCCCCCGGAGGAAGACTCTGTACCAGATTCGCCTGCTTGGGTACCTCCATCTTACCTATTTCTGTCGTAAAGCAGCTGTGTCTGCATTGCTGTGTTCCAGTTTGAACGGTGGGTTTGGTATGGCAATGAAATTACTGGGTACCGTGACTCTACATCTTATGTCACAAGGTGGCAACGTACACTATGGCTCTTGTTTATTATTATTGCAGATTTGCCGCGAATCTCACAAGAGCTACATGTACAGTAAGCTCCTCATCAAGCTATATTGTTTGATCTTTGGACCGTTCTCATGTCGCTTGTAATAGTGGCGGTTTTCGTAGTGTAAATGTATAGCTTGAATGGGAGCTCACTGTACTATAGGTGACTGTTACCACTAACCATCAGGTGGACATTATGCTTGTTTGCCAACTTAGTTGTATAAAAAAGCACAAATTCAGCCGCATATGGGTTACTATTCGCACCTCTTGACTCGCTGCAAAGGCGAGCATTCCGCGTCGTCGGTGATCCCAATATGTTGGCCTCAATGGAGACGATGGATTAAAGGAGGGACTTTAGTTCTCTCTGCGTGCTCTCTCGGATCATTAACGGAGAGTGCTCTGAGGAACTGTATGCCATGGTGCCTTCGTTACCTTTTTCTCATCGCACCACCCTCCGTAGAGTTCATCCGTATCACCTGGAACCGGTCTAGCACAGTCCGGTTTCAGCGTTTATTTCTTCCACGTACTCGTACATGCAGACTCTGGAACGAACTCCTAGCTAATGCGGTGTTTCATGAGCGCTACAATATGTCCAACTTCAAAAGGGTCTGGAAAAGAGCACTTCTCTCCAGGTAGGCAGTAACTGAGCTATGTCCCTGGCATTGCGGTTACCACTTACCACCATGTGGGAGACAGGCTCATCTGCCATAGGGCAATAAAAAAATGTTCTCCCTCAGTTTGATTGTGTGTATATTTTTGAAGACGTATTAACCGTAGTCCCACCAACTTGGCCCACTGGTGGGTTCACGTGTTTTAATTTTCTAAATGTGAATAATAATTGTAAAAATATTACTAAGCAGACTTTAACATTTTTTATTAAAATCACATTGAATCGCGAATAAACAATTTATCAACCGATCAGTCCATGTTACAATCAGCCAACTTAATTGAATTAATATACGGATCACAGACACAATTCGTATTTTACTTTTACACCTAAACTTTGCTACTCGAAATACGTTAATGTAGTCAATTTTGAGATAAAAATATGTTTTTATAGTCGAGGCCTAATTTTCAAAAGATAAATAGTGGTCTTTGAAAATTCGTACAACAAAACCTTGCCTGAAAATTCTACTCCCAAATATAATCAGACCCAGCAACTAGAGGTAACCATTAATTCCTCCCTAACGACAAAGAGGCAGTCAAGGATCCTGTAACATAAAAAATAACAGCACCTTTATAATCCTTTAACCTCTGTTTTCCATAAAAATGTGTATTCACATGTTGTATGCGCGTTTATGGTCGTTGCCTGTTGTACATACAAATAAATTCACTCCTGATATCGTTATCTGCGGCCCACACCTACGATTAATCCGGCAGTTAGCATAATTACGCGGCTTATTGCATAATATGGAGTGCGGTTGCTGGCATATCCATGATCTCAGATAGCTATTGGACCACTGGCGTTAAAGTTCCTGCCCCCTTATTGTATATCTCAACATCTATCAATCGCTTTCAAACTTACAGTCATACCCCCACGCACACACCAATACATCACTCTTCATAAAACAGTGATAGAGATGGGATATACATATCGACATAGCTTAACCTAAAAATCGGAATAATCAACATAGCTGAAGTGGCGACAACTAGGTACCTATATGTAACGAAAAAAGTACAATGCAATCTTCTGACACAAAATGCGACAATCCTGTACCGTCTCGCTAGAATTATCGCAAAGAGCGGTGCGGTGCGGGCCGAGTCGTTTAATTTTAATCACGGCGGCGTATTGTCCTTGTGTCGTTAGAGCATCGCCAGTCAGCTTTATCGGGCCTAATGTTCCGGCCGCTTTCAGATTACAGGTGTGTTGTATAATGCAAGCGGAGATCGAGCTATGCTGAGCGATCTCAACGAAGGCAAGTACTACTACTACCTGTTACAATCAGTACTAACGGCCATTTTTACCAACCTTGCTGTCACTTCTTGTCTTTAATGAAAAGAATATAACAGCATGTCACTTAAGATTGTCCTAAGCTAATACTAAAACAAGGTTGGTGATATTGGCTATCAGTATGTTTTATGTCCGAACACATCAATTTCATTATGTGTACTTAAACTTGATTTTGCTATGAATTTATAAACACATTGTTTACGTGCGGTTACCGTTGTGGACGTTAGATAAAAACGTTTTTTTACAAAAAATAAAACCGACTTCAAAAACACCGAAAAGTCATAAATAACATAAAAATACATAAAAGGCACATTTTTATATTGAAGTTTGTGTCAAAATTTTTTTTATTCAATAAAGGTACAATACATTAATTATACTAATTAATTGCCAAACTGTTAACGAACTACATTGATTGTCTTGATTGTCCTTAAATTTTTAAAGACTTTCCAGGTGATCATTGCTTGCCACCGACTTTAATATAAAACTGATGTTGTATGTATTCTTATATTATTTATGACTTTTAGGTGTTTTTGATGTCGGTTTTAATTTTTGTTAATTATAATATAATAATAATAATTGTTTTATTTCAATCCTTTTACTTTTAATACATATGCGCAAATGAATACATATAATTTTGAGCAAAGTCAAACACCAGAATAACGTAAAATAACGTAACGTAAAGTAACATAATATTAGGTCCTTACATATGAAATTGGCGTTTTGCCGTACTGGCCACTTTGATCTCAAATATGGTTAGGAATTCCAAATTCAAATTTATACAGCTATCTAATCATGTATTTGTGTTTCAAAAATTATAATTCACTTGATTTTTCCTCAATTGTTTTGGACTTTTCAATCAATTGTTTTGTTTTCAACTTTTTTGGAGTCAATTTTCGCTTGGGGCACGGTTCGGTTGGTTCGGCAGGGTTCAGCCATTGCGATAAGCGCTTCCGATTATTGTACAGGACCTTCTTTTCATCACAAGTAATGATTCGATTAGAAATTTCTATCTTTCATTATTGTGCCGTGTAACACCGTTTTTTCTTAAAATTTCATAAAACACTAATTTTGCAAAAACACTTTGTTTTCACTGTAGTTTTAACACAAATTTCACAACTAAAATCATAATTACAATAACTTTTGTCAATTAAATTCACAATATCAATGTCAAGTGTCAACGTCAACGTCGTTTCACGTCACGTCAGTGACATTTGCAATTTTCACCTCCTAGGCAGATATGGAAAGGCTTGCCGCAAGGTTCAGTCTTGAGCCCTCTGTTATACAGCATATACACATATGACCTGGAAAAATGCGTGGATTCTTTCTGTAATATACTTCAATACGCCGATGACATTGTGTTGTATGCTGCTGCAGACTCAATAGAAGAGGCAGAACATAGATTGAACCAGGCCCTTTCATACTTCTCAGATTGGCTGAATGATCATGGTCTCGATATTTCTGTCCTCAAAAGTAATGTTCTTATTTTCACAAGAAAAAGATCATTTCCAAATATTGATATAAAATTCTGTGGACAAACAATACCTATATGTTCCCAAGTAAAATTTTTAGGAGTAATTTTGGACAAAACTTTATCAGGCAAACCACATTTAAACTACATTAAGAACAAAACTGAAAAAAATGTCAACATCTTGCGGTGCCTGTCGGGAGTCTGGTGGGGTGCGCACCCTTGTTCCCAAAGACTCATTTATAATGCTCTTATTCGGAGTCTACTTGAATATGGATCCCTAGTTCTGGAACCCTGCAACAAACAGGCTTCATTAGCTCTAGACAGAGTACAATTCATGTGCTTGCGCATCATACTGGGAGCTATGAAATCTTCTCCTACCAATGCATTGCAGGTTGAGGCTGGAGATCCACCTTTAAGTCTGCGCCGTTCCTTTCTTTCCGACAGGTTCCTCTTCAAAGCTTTTCAAAATTCCAATCATCCCTTAATTCCCAAGTTACAACTCCTCTCTTCTATTATCCCCAATGAACGTTATTGGCAAAATAAAGATTATCCTAGTCTAGTTAGAAGCTTTCTAAAATTAGAGCAACACAAATGTGAATTTTATCGATCAAATGTACCTATTTTAACAAGTGTTAGCTATGAATCCCTTTTATATAAGCCTAACATTATATTAAACTTGGGCATTAAGAAGAACACCCCAGGTGCCAATGCTTTGTTTTTAAACAAACTTGAATCTGACTGGAAGGATTGGTACCACTTTTTCACGGATGCATCAAAGTCTCAGAATGGTGTCGGGGCAGCTGCCTATTTGCCTAAATATAATATACTTTTAAATTTTAGATGCCCACCTGTGTCTTCAATTTTTACTGGAGAGTCAGTAGCCATTTTTGAATCAGTTAAGTTCATTCTTGATCATAAATTTAACAAATCAGTAATTTTTTCTGATTCACTTAGTTGCCTCCAAGCTTTATCCTCTAACCAATTTTCTAGTAATACTAGATGCCCACTAATTCTAAAAACTAAACAATTGTTATTAAATTGTCACCAAAATAATATTGATGTAGCTATAGCATGGATCCCTAGCCACTCAGGAATATCAGGCAATGAAAAAGTAGATGGCTTTGCTAGGGATGCGGCTCTAACGGGCAGTAATGACCACAATAAAATTTATCTATACGACCTATGTTGCTTAGCAAGAGTTGACCTTATGGCGGAATGGTCTAAAAATTGGGAGAAAACAAAAAGAATAAAGGGTAAATATTATGCAGACATACAGCCTGATATTCCGTCAAAACCCTGGTTCTCCCATTACAAAATGGCTGATAAACGTACCACTTCTGTCATATGTAGATTGCGAATTGGTCATTCTTGCACTCCACTGCACCTGTACAAAATACATGTTCGAAGCACACCTATATGTGATTGTGGCACTGAGGAAGGAAACACAGATCACATTTTGTTTAATTGCCCCACAAATCCTGTATCCTTTTATGATATCCTACCTCCCTCTATTCCTAGACCTATAAATGTAAAAACTCTTTTGTGTATCTCAAACTACTTAATGTTGAAATTACTTTGTAAATATATATCCACCTATAATATTAAGCTGTAACTGTACTAAGTTAAGATTTGTGTGCTTCTATGTTGTAATGTTGTTGTGACGTCTTGTTTTGTCCTTTTACAGGTAACTCAAAACAATCTTACCTTCTCACTTTCGGCCACTTACCAAAAGTAAACTTTTATTCCGTATTTTATCCTAAACTTGAGATTGGCAGAAATGGTTGTCATTATGACCGATTGCCATATATAAAGAAGTTGAAGTTGATCTTTGGTCATTATTCAATTTTTGCATAAACAAAATAAATCTCGCGTTTATCCTGGCCTTATTTACAAAGATAGTTTTTTTTCGCCCAAAATCCCGTGCTTCCCTTTAAGTGGGTTGATTTTCTCAAAATTCGGAATTTGACATTTAGACCGTTTGTTTTGATCTTTTTTTGGAGACTAAGAAGAATATTATAATAAAATACACTTAAAGTTATAGATCATATAATTATTAGGTTCGTCGTATAGAATTTGGAAAGCATTCACAGTTTGTTTATGGTAAATTTTTCATTACGTTTTGTTTTTCAACCAAACTTATGACTTTAGCTGGAAATACTTGTTGCATATTGTGGAGTTTCGAAAGATCCGTATGTTGACTTGACATATCTTGAAGCAAGTTAAGAGTATTACGAGTGTTATGAAATGAATTTGGTATTAGGAGAGGTTCCGTCGCCAATACGGCGCTTAACATTGAGCAAACGGACCTCCGCTCCGTCGCTTCCACATAAACGCAAATCTGTGCGCAAGTGGAGCGTTGGTACGTGAACGCGCCTAAGCTATGATATTATCACTATGTGGTTCTTAGTCTGTGAGACATCGACCGAAGTAGTTTGTTATTGATTTGAGTGCGGAATAGAAATTTCTGCATTATCTTAATTTCTGCGAAGAAAATCCATAGGTATTTCTCCCGTTTTCCGTGTGAATTTAATTTGAAAAGTGAGACTTCAAAAGTCAGTTATTTTTGTTTTCAGCTTGAAGAGTAAAAGCTCAATCATATTTATAATCGCCGGCGCGCGATTCATTGAATTAGTTGAATAAATAAATTATATCAATAGATAATACTCCGCCCACAATAAGGTATCTAATTAACTTATTATATTTCATGATTTAAAACAGATTTTGTTAATTTTATTTTTATTTGTGGGTAAATTGATTATTAAATCAAACATATTACATTTCCAAAATTCGCCTTTTTCATCCCCTATTTCATTAAAAAACCCTGATAGTAAACGGCATCTTAGTGGGATTAAGGCATATATTGAGTAACACTTGCGAATTTCATGTTAAATTCTAAATTTTCACAATATTAAGTTTCACATCCTTCTTTGGCAGATAACTCACAAATGAAGCTGTTTTCTTTTTATTAATAGCAATAATTATACACAAAATAGGTGCTCTCCCCTCCATATGTCCTTTTATTAACTAACCAATAAGAAACTTTGACAATTCATTGAAAATTGTGTTTGGAATTAACTTGCAATGTTTATTACATGAAATTCAAATGTATTGACTGGGATTCCTTCAGAACTCAGCGTTAGACCCACTGACCCTAAGATTATAGGCATATTTAATTATATTTTTAACATAACACTGTGCTATGAATCTCCAGGGCAGTTCCCGGAGGCCATAGGGCTCCGCTGCTTAGCATAACAAAATAACCTGATATCAAGGAGGAATTCTGTGGAATTACACCAGTAATAAATATATATACAGAAAGAATAAGTTAAGAAACTGGAATATCCTATCTCTGACCCGTGATTGCAAGACTTAGCATAGAAGGTACGATCCACTAACAACCGCTCCGGGGAAGGCTACTAATTTCTTTAAAAAAAAAAGGAAACCTATAACTATTTGTTGGTGTACTTTATTGCCCCTCATTTTGTAGTTTTGTACCCAATTTGTACCTGATTTTTACCTGCCGAGATTGATCAAACAAACCTGAACCATCCTGCCCTTGGCTTGTATTGATTAAACATTAAGTTAAGTGCTTTGCATTGAGGAATTGTGTTAACATATGCATAAGTAAATTATAATTATGTACTTACAAGAATAAAGCTTTTCATTTTGTATCGGACTAAAGGAATAAGTTTGTTTTTTTTCTTTAACTTTAAGATTTTCCTATATTTCTACAATTTAGCAAGAAAAAGCATGACAGCCGGTTGAGTAATGCAACGCAGCAGTCAACGCGCGTTTGTTGATTTGCTTCACGCAATTCGTGAGGTACCCACCTTTCAAGCTTTTTCACCTTCCCAATTTGCTTCAAGTGGATTAAAACAGTTTTATCACTAACACCGCAGCCTGCAGCTAACTCGGACGTAGTTTGCGATGGATCCGCTTCCACAATAGCCTTCAATTCTTCATTATCAACTTTGGTCTCCGGCCGTCCACGGGGCTTATTTTGCAGGTAGAAATTTCCAGAACGAAAACGTTGGAACCAAAAACGCACAGTGTTTTCTTATGCGGCACCGTCGCCATACACATCATTAATCCTTCGAGCCGTTTCTGCAGCACTGGAGCCACGGTGGAACTCGTACTCGTAAATCACGCGATATTTCAAGTTTTCCATTTTGTAAGCTGAGTGACGCAAAGAAAAAAAAACAATTGAGGAAAAAACAAGTGAACTATAATTTTCGAAACACAAATACATGAGTAAATAGCTGTATAAATTTGAATTTTGAATTCCTAACCATAGAGGAGATATTTGAGATCAAAGTGGCCAGTACGGCAAAACGCCAATTTCATAATATGTAAGGACCTAATATGATGACTACCAGATGCAATAAATTTAAGGGTTTCTCTCGATTTGCCTGGGATTCCATTATCAGATCAAGACGTGGTGACAATGAAACCACCTCGGTAGCGTACTCTTTCGATTACAAAAAGCATTTTGAAAATCGTCCCTCACAAATGGCGGGGTAATCTGTGAACATACATAATAATTAGATACAGTATAACATAGAACCTCCTCCTTTTTCAAAGTCAGTTAAAAAGTAAAAGTAAATAGAGCGTCGGTGGCGCTGTGGATTCGGCACTTGCCTTCTAATCGGGAGGTCGGGGTTTGAGACCGCCATGTATCAATGTATTTGTCGTTTCGAATTTCATATGTACAGCCGGCTTCAAAAGTAGATAAGCATTTTTAGCAGATTTAGTACCATGTCACACCAACTATTCCTTTTATATAGTATGGCTACACCTATATTGCATTGTTCACAGTTGGTATGACATGGTACTAAAATGTTTATCTACTTTTGAAGCCGACTGTACATTTGTCTAACGCTCTTACGGTGAAGAAAAACTTCGTGAGGCAACCTGCATACATCTGCAAAGAAATTCAAAGGTGTATGTGAAGTCGACTAATCCGCCCTGGGCCAGTGTGGTTGACTGAGGCCTAAACACCCTAACATAGGGTAGACTAAAGCCCACGGTGGGGACGTATGATGATGATGGGGTTTTCGGATCATAAAAGTACACTTTTACAGTTACAGAATATAATAACAGACAACTTAAATAAATCTTTTTTATATATAACAAAACGTTTTTATAATGATGAAAATATAAATAAATTTAAAAAATATTTACAAAATGTTAACTGGGCAGAACATATTTCAAATCTAAATTCAGTGAATGACAACTATAATTCTTTTCACAATATTTTACAGACTGCTTTGGAAGAAAGTATTCCCCGTAAAGAAATAAAGCTTTTTGCAAGACGAAATAAATCTTGGCTAACATATGGTTTAAAAAAATCCTGTAAGCATAAAAGGTTACTAAAAATCCATGTTCATAATTCAAAGAATAAAATCCTTCAAAAACATTATAAACAATATGAAAAATATTTAAAAAAAGTCATCATAAAATCTAAAAAACTACAATCAATTAAAAAGATGAATCAGGCTACAAATAAAATAAAATGCATGTGGCAAATTATAAATGAAAATAAGACTAAAAATCGCAAGCAAAAGAAAAATATCACATTGCGTATCCATGATAGGATATTATCCGACCCTGTACAGGTTGGTGATTCCTTCAATGAGTTGTTCACATCAGTCGGGCGCGCGCCGCCGGCGGGCAGCGCACGCGCAGCCCCGCTCGGCCGCCCAGTGGTTAAGCCTTGTCTACATTCGATGTTTCTGTACCCAGTCGACGATAATGAAGTAATAAGTATTATAAAAAAATTAAAATCTAAGTCTAGTTTTGGTATTGATGAGCTGCCATCGATTTTGATCAAAAAATGCGCAATGGAACTTGTTTCGCCTTTAACTTTCATTTTAAACCAGTCTTTTTCGGAGAGTATATTCCCAGACCAATTAAAGACAGCTATCATTAAACCTATCCATAAGAAAAATGCAACTACAGATCCGAATAATTATCGTCCCATCGCATTGTTATCTGTAATCTCAAAAATCTTTGAGAGGGCGATGTTCAAACGCTTGAATTCTTTTTGCGAAAAAAACAACATCTTTAATGAGGCACAAAATGGCTTTAGGAAAAATCGTTCTACAACTCTAGCGGCTTATAAATATATTACCGAAGTGCTTAATATAGTAAATAACAAAAAAATTGCGATAGGTATATTATTCGATATGACAAAAGCGTATGAAAGGGTAAATTTCGATATTCTGTTAAAGAAGCTATATGCAATAGGCGTACGAGGTCCTGCACATAAATGGTTTGTTTCTTTTCTCAACGGTCGCAAGCAATACGTACAAATCAAACAAACCAACGAAGAATCGCGGTCTACCACCACTGTGCGCTCGAGAGTACAACCCGTGCGTGACTCCATACCCCAGGGATCTGTGCTCGGATGCATTCTTTTTTTGATATATATCAATGACCTTCCAAACGCTATTAATGAAACCTGTGTAATGTTCGCAGATGATTTTTCTGTCGTATTTCCCTGCAACTCAGGCTTAAATTTAAATGAAAAAATTTCTGCTATAATCAATAATATTGTAAATTGGTTAAATGATCACAATTTAGAAATTAATTTTAATAAAACTAAATTAATACAATTTAGACCGCGGCAGAAGGTTGAACTATTTTTAAAATTGACGTATAATGGAATAAATATAGAATTCGTCCCAAACTTTTCTTTATTAGGTATAAATATTGATTCGAATTTAAATTATAAATCTCACATAGAAAAAATAAAAACAAAATTATCACAATTTATATTTGCATTGAGAGAACTGAAGAAGTCCACAAACTTAAAAACAGCACTCACGGCTTATTATGCCTATGCATGTGCATAGGCATAATAAGCCGTGAGTGTGCCGTGCGTGGCTCACACACGGCACGATCATTTGGGGTAACAGTGTGGATGCTCAAGATCTTTTTATCTTGCAAAAAAAGTGTATACGCGTATTTGCAAATATTCAACAGAGAGAGAGTTGTGGACCACACTTCAAAAACCTCAACATCTTAACACTGCCGTGCCTATATATATTGGAAGTATGTAACTTTATTAAAAAAAATCCAAAACTTTACACAAAGGTTACAGATGTTCCGCGAAACAAAATATTACGTTTTAAAAATAACTTATTGCAAACCACATCAAACCTCAAATTGCATAGTGCCGGTCCTTACTCCATGTCAATAAAAATATTTAATAAGTTACCGGAACATTTAAAAGCCGAAACAAAATATAAGAAATTCCTGAAGTCACTGAAAAAATTGTTACATTTTAAAACCTATTATTCCTTAAATGAGTTTTTCAATGATAGGCTATAATTAATATCCGTCGCTCCCCCCCCCCCCCCCCCCCCTCTTCGCATTTTTGTGGTGTGTAATTTTAGAGCGTGTAATATTATTTTAACCATGACATTATAATATCAACCTGGATTTTATTTAATTTATGGATTTTTTTTTATTTTATTTATTGACATTGACTTTGATTGACTTTGAGAATTTTATGAATGTGTATAATTTTTAATAATTGTTTTGTAGATTAAATTAAATTTTGACATGATTGTAAATTTGTAGATTGACTTATATACTTATACTTGAATTTAACTTTTAAAAATTTTGTAATGTAATTTTAATTTATTAATGTTGCTCACACCCATTATTTTATGTTTATTCTTTTTATTATTTTTGAAATGTAAATGTTAAGTTTAACTTACCAATGTTGCTGTGCCCTTGCAGGGTTCATGTTTGAATCAACTTATATATAAGACATCAAAAATGTACAACATGACAGCAATCATATAAATAAAAAAATAAATAAAATAGTCTCAAAGATTTTGTTTCGGTATTACTGAACACAAATTTTTCATTTTGTGATTTCTTACAGTTCTTTTAAAGCAACATACGTTAGCTTACAGCTAAATTCTTTTTGATGATTATTATCGTAAAGCACTTTTAAAAATGCCCGTATATTTGAACGTTATATATCTATAGAAAATGTTATATATCATAGCTGATACTATGAGACAAGTTTAACCGAGTCAAACTAGCAGTAGCGTTATAGTTCCACTCGTAATGATACTCGTAGCATGCTCTGTGTAGGCTTTTGCTTAGTGTCTATTTGGACTTCGTAACACAAGCGGTTATGCAAAACTCTTCTACGCTTATGTAAGCGTGGTTTTTTAATGCCTACGTGTAGACTTTGGCTTAGTAAACACATCTTTTATGTAACGTACAAAAATTGTCTTATTCTTAACAATGGATTGTAACTGTCTGAAAGATTTGTTAGTACCTACGTGTGTATTTTCAGAAAAAAAAAAACAAAAAGGATACACTGCGCAGTTTAGACTCGGACAGAACTCACAAAAACTTTGCTAAGTAACCCTTCATACGTTTGTCGTAAAATATCCATTCGCTGCACCCAATATATATATTTTAAGAATAAACACTTCAACAAAACATCTGCCGTACTCGTTTTTTTGAGCAAATCTTAATTTAATTGTTATTATTATTAATTAGTCTTATGGCAATAAGGTCTAATGGAAATAACTAAACTTAACGAGAGCTAGCTAACCTAAACAGTTGATTATCAGTTAATATCAGTAAATATTATACTTAAACGGACATACCAGTAAATATCATACTTAAACGGACATCAAAAACCAATTTATAGAAAAACACAAGTGGTCCTTTCTATTTTTATACCATTTTGAAAGTTTCGGGAATCCATTATTATATCAAAACCCTGACTCACGAAACTTGCCAGCCAAGTTAGGAAGAACAACTGAAAAATAACTTACTTTTGTGCTTCCAATAACTTTGTTTTAAAATTGTTTTTCGTAAATAAACAGCGATGGAAGTCTTCCTTTCCAAGTTTTCTAGAAGTTAAAAATAGACGATTTGACGGGCGAGAGGATGACGTAATGTTTTTTGTAGAATTTATGAAACTCATGACACGCATATTATTATATTCACGGATAGATTCGCGGATTGTAAGTAAATTACTACAGTTACTCTTTTACAGTATAAAAGTTCCTAATACAAACTATTCAATAATTATATTGATAATGTAGAAGATACAAGTATAACATATATTACCTAAACATAAAACAAATAATATAAACCTTTAAAAATCAAGTCCGAAATACTTAGCCTAATCAGTCCTTCATTATCCATAATTATCAACTACTGCACCCATCCCCAATTTGAATTTATGTATTTCCCTGTTCCAAGGTTGCCTGGAAGAGATTTCTTATTAGCAATAAGGCCGCCTGTGTTGTACATCTGTATTGTTTTTGAAATTTTTCTGTCTGTATCTCTTTGTGTGCCATAAAATGTTTTTATTATTATTATCATATATTTATTTCAAATAGTACCTATCTTAAATTTCAGTCTTTTATAATACATACATATAAAAACACAAATATTATAAAAAACTTAAATCCAGGGTTATTATTATTAGTATAAACATATTATACATATACAGTATTTTTTTTTTATCCGGGACAGTATGGGGAAATCCGAAACTATAGAAGATACAGGGAAACTGCCTTAGGAACCATTTGCCCTTTTTTGTGAAAACAATTTTTACATAGTAATTTTTTTGGTCAAGCTTGAGTTGCCCTTAAAAATGAGTCATTTTGAAAAAAAACATTTTTAATGCGGATTGACTCAGTATTGTGTAAGGAATATTTTATTGTGTCAGAAAAAAAATCTGAGCAGCAGAAGTTAGTCAAATTTAATGAAATGTTTTCATGGGCCTGTTGCCCGTGCAAAGTACCTATCTACTGAATCACAGTCGATACACGTATGTACATACAAAAAGTGTTCCATAATTAAAAATGAGATTTTATTTGCAATCTAAAAATTGAACAGAACCTCCGTGGTCTTGAGTTTTATTAAACTGAATAAAAAATATTCAAATATAGGACGAACATTGTTCTTATTGTCTGACGCTCCTACGGTGAAGGAAAACATCGTGAGGCAACCTGCATACATCTGCAAAGAAATTCAATAATGTATGTGAAGTCGACCAATCCGCACTGGGCCAGCGTGGTTGACTAAGGCCTAATCACCCTAACATAGGGTAGGCTCGAACCCCTCGGTGGGGACGTATATGAGCGGTGATGATGATGATGATGATTGTTCTTATTGTGACTTTCATTTGTTATTATCAGTTTGTTTGTGATTCATGGTGGCGTTATCCAATGCACATAAAGTTAATTTAATCAAAGTGTATTTTCTTTATTATCGAAGCCCAGTTAATGCATTAAAGTGGTATCGGGAACGCTATCCTGATCGCTATCTACCAAATCGCAAGGTATTTGAAAAACTTGTTAAAAATTTAAAACAAGATGGTTCTTTTAAACCCAAGCGTAAGAGGCCAGCGACAGTAGTGAATGAATTCATAACCATTGCCATCTAGGATTTTTTGAAGCTTATCCAAAAGCATCATTACGGGAAGCTGCTGAAAATGTTGGTGTGCATAAATCAACTGTAAGGAAGGTACTGAAGACGCACAAGTACAAGAGTTACAGCGAGGGTCGACTTTTTTTAAAAAAAAAAAAACGTCGCCCCACACTAGGATTTTCTCCTGTGTCGTGCAGTTACAGACATAGAATATCACATGCACATATGCCCAGACCGGAACAAATTTCTGTAGGCCATACAAAACATTTGTCCCGTACGGGAATCGAACCCGCGACCCGTTGCGTAGTAGGTGATCACTCGACCTCTGCGCTAAACGTGTCGTCAACTTTTACAAGCATTGTTTTCAGGAGATACAAACCGCAGATTACCATTTTGTCGCTGGTTTATGGCAAGGTCTATTGAAAACCATTCTTTTCCAAATCTGATTATTTGGACAGATGAATGCAATCTTTCTAATAACGGTATGTACAACAGAAAAAAATAACCATTACTGGTCACGTACAAATCCTCTTCGAACTACAGAGACCCATAACCAAGTTCGCTTTTCATTTAATTGTTGGTGTGCGGTATTACATAATAAAATCTTTGCTATTGAGATTTACCACGGAACCTTAAATAGTCAAAAATATCAAGAGATATTGAATCTGGTCATAGATAAAGTGGATGATATTATTTAATTAATATCATTTACCAACAAGACTGTGCACATACTTAATAGTACAGCAAGTAAACGGTTTTTATGGACATCTTCTCGGTCATTGGATGGGCACAAGTGGTCCTATTAAATGGCCACCACGTTCGCCTGACATGATGCCGTTAGACTTCTTTGTATGGGGCCATCTTAAAGGTCGAGTTTATGAATCTCGATACAATACTGTACAAGAACTAAAAGACGCAGTCCGTTACCACTTAAATAATATTCATCACATGTCGTTGGCTAAGGCAACAAGAAGTGTTCTAAAACGTGCTCGTATCTGTATTCAGCAAGAGGGAGACCATTTTGAACATTTATTGCGTTGTTAGTTTTATTAAAGCAGGTTTATTAAATTAAAGTGTAAAATTGTATGAGAAAAAATTTCATTAAATTTGACTAACTTCTGCTGCTCAGATTTTTTTCTTCCGATACAATAAAATTTTCCTTATATGATACTGAGTCGATCCGCATTCATTTTTTTTTCAAATAGACTCATTTTTATGGGCAACTCACGCTTGACCAAAAAAATTACTATGTAATAATTGTTTTCACAAAAAAAGGGCAAATGGTTCCTAAGACAGTTTCCCTGTATCTTCTATAGTTTTGGATTTCCCCATACTGTCCCAGTTAAAAAAAAACACACTGTATACTACAAAAAAATATATTAAAACATAAATAAGGATAAATTTGAAAATAAGTGAGCTTTCAACTTGCGCTTGAAAGATATGATGAAAGTGCTTTCCCGAATATAGACAGGTAGACCATTCCAGGGGTGTACTTTTTCTGCGAAAAACGAAATTTCATTCGAAATTTGGCATGTTTCCTACCACGGTTCTCTTCGATTCGAATGTTCGTTCGACCTAAAATAGTTTGACAGATATATTCTCCAAACCTACCTAGTTTACGAAAGTTCCAAATGAAGAATTGAATTTCAAAGTTTATTTTTCGGAATCTTAACCTCAAATTAACGAACACAAATGTGCTACCATTTGATATTCGTAATTGTGAGTTTTTAAGTAAGTTAATATGAAATTGCTGCTGGAATACTTTTGCTTGAAGCTACTTTGCGTTAGGAGCTTCAAGCAAAAGTATTTTTCCTTTTCCTTTCTTCGATCGAAAACTTTTTCCTTTCTATGTGATTTTTTCGTTAATTTGTTAGAAAATAATAAATTATTTATGAATAATCACAAACATTTTAGTCGAAATGAAAACAATCACGATTTCTTGGAATTTGAGTTTGTATAAAATAGAAGGTGAATAGAAGTTCCATAAGTGGCTTAGCAATGTTTTCGAGGATTTTTTTTTATGGTCCACTATCGTGTCGCATTTCTTAGAAAGGAATGTTTCAGTCGCAATTACATTTTGTGTTGTGTTGTTTGTTTTCAAGTTTAGTATTCTAAATTGTAAGTAAGAATCTTATTGGTACTAATCAATGGGTATATTTTGAGCTTTTGTATAAATAATATTGATTATTACTGATTTTAGCTTACATAAAATGACATGCTCCATTACCCCATAGCAAATCGATGCTCTTCTTAAATATTTATTATATTCTCAAATAATATTCAACTGAGTGCAATTTTGTATACAATCCCAAGTCGGGAATCGACACTAAATTTTAATTATTTCCGAGGCAACGTCGGGTCTTTCTAAGCTTTTTACGCTCCTCACGCAAAGTAGCTTCAAGCAAAAGTATTCCATAAGCAATTTAGCTTACTTAAAAACTTACAATTACGAATTCAAAACGTAACACTTTTGTGTTTGTTAACTTGAGGTTAAAATTCCGAGAAATAAACTGTCAAATTTAATTCTTCTCTTCTTTTGTTTGGAATCTTCGTAAACTAGAGTAGGTTAGGAGAATATATCTGTCAAATTTTCGGTCGAAACTATATTTTCGGTCGAACGAATATTCGAATCGAAGAGAACCGTGGTAAGAAACATGCGAAATTTCGTTCGAAATATTGTTTTTCGTAGAAATAGAGTAGACCCCTTGAACAGCTCGGACGGAGGAGTTAAGGAAAAAATTTGAATTGGATTGAATGTCAAGAGGATTTACAAAAACACAGAAACATTTGGGTCGCGAACCAGGTGGGAGTAAGTGGTAACGGGACTGCAAGTATTCAGGGATATCAGGATTGTGTAATATTTTGTACGTAAGAGTGAGAATTTGTATATTCCTCCGAAGCCGAACAGGAAGCCATTGAAGCATAGAGCGGAATTCTGACATATGGTCGGACTTGTGAAGGCCAAAAATAAATGGGATTGCTAGATGAAATCGCTCCAGTTTATTAGGAAGCTCTTCTGAGGCATCCAGATAGCATACATCAGCATAGTATTTAGTACGAATGGTAATACAACATACAACTTGAAAAAAACCTGAGAAAAATCAATAGAAAGAGTCTCTGTGGTCACATATTCAATACAAATTACAAAATCTATTTCATCTTACGAGTCACGAAAGCGAAGTATAGTTTTCTATGACACGTTACTTTCAAATTAAAAAGGCAGCCCGCTTCATTCATGTCATTTTTGAAATTATACAATCCACCAGAACCCGCTATTAAATCAGATGCCATCCCATAAATCAGGTAACATATCGAAAACTGTACCACATATTTAAATACGCACCGCAGCCGATAAAGCGAAGTAATAAGGGTGAATAAATCATGTGAAACAACAGCGTTCGTTTTAATTAATCAGGCGTACACATGTACAATTTGCTTGAAAGTGGCACTTTTAATTGAAATATATTGGATCAAGTCACAAAACTATCGACCAATCCGCACTGGGCCACCGTGGTCGACTAAGGCCTAAACACCTTAACTTAGAGTAATATGATGCATATGAGCTGTGACGTGTGGGTAAATTCCAGAACTGACAAATTACAGTAGCAATAATCTCATTGTCGTCATCCTCTACTACTACAGGCCCAATCCTGGGCATAAGCGTCCCCCAGGAAAAGTGCGGCTTTCACATGAAACGGTGCCCAAGTCCGAGTTGGCGGGAAACGTCAGTTGGGCGTTGTTTAAGGGATTAAATATAATGACCACCAAAAAATACGTTGATACCCTAAGCTCTTTAACCAAAAACATATACTTAGCATCAAAAAAATAAAGTCTAAAATTATAATAGTTCTAGCTGTTTTAGTCACGACTGCACTTCAAATTGTATTCAAAGATCAATTGTAGTAATGATCACCAAATCTTTTCGAGCAAATTAATGCGCTATTTCTGCCTAGATAAACCACTATGATTGACATAAAATTATTACAGAAGACTGATTCTTCTTAAGATTTTTAAAATGTGTATTATTAGTTTTAAGATGACTGGCTTTTTATGTTTGTTTAAATTTTAATAAAAGGACTATTGAAATTGTATGAGTTTTATTTTTTATAGGCATTTGGTTGAGTAAACGCTCAAGAAAAATTTTTTTTTTTTTGGTAGTAATTAATCAATTTAGAGGCATAAAAAGCTCAGAAACTTAGTTTTTTTTATAGAAGGCCAAGCAAATGACTCCATTCCACCTGGTAGTAAGTGTAAGTAGAGTCCAAATCCGAAGATAGCTAGTGCGGGAGAGAGGTTAAACGCCGCACTAGCCACCCTCACCTTGCCATCCTGCTAGGTGCTTCTTCACGCCTCTTTTAAAGGACCCGGGATTATAGGAAGGAGGAAACACATGCGCTGGTAGAGAGTTCCATTTCTTAATCGTGCGACATAGAAATGAGTTATCCAATTTCTTGGTACGCGTTTGAATGGTAGTCACAGTTAGACGGTGACAAAGCAGGCCAGCACGTGTCGTTCTTAAATGGAAAGGAGAAGGTGGGATTAGTGAAAAAAGCTCTTCAGAGCACTCACCGTGGTATATACGATAGAATGCACGAAGTGACGCTATATCGCGACGCAGCTGCAGAGGTTCAAGGTTGTTGGTCACCTCTACATCGCCAATGAAATTAATATTTTACAATATTTTACAATTGAATAAATATTTTACAATAGTAAAGTGTCAATCTTTAGAAGTTTATTTACTATGTTTGGGTAAATAATTATGAACCTAGCATAATTTACTTTAATATTTGCATGTCATTTTAAATTAAAATGTGGATAATAGTTTGGTGTTCATTAACTATTTTTGGGTTAACGATGATTTGTTTGGAGTCATATGCTTTAATAAGATAGCAAGATGTAAAAAACGTTGGTTATAATTTCACATTAAAATACGGTTTTAATTTTGTTGATCGTTTACTATTTTTCACTATTATTATTTACTATATTTGGTGATAAGTTAAACATAAGCCGTTGTTCAACAGGGTTAAGATAAGATATAGGCTTTTAATATGGAACCATTGCATTTTGGCACACTAAATGATGCTAAAATAGCATTCTTAAGGCTCAGATTAATGAGGTTAGGGATGTCATGCCCAGAAACCAAATGGAACCCAAATACATTTACGAGTACCTCGCTTCCTTCATATGAGGCGTAGATCAACTAAATAAAACGAAAAGTTGCAACCCATATAAAAATTGAGATGCCTAGCAAGATCCCTGAAATGAAGATTTAATGATCCACCGTATGACGACGACCATTTTTTATGACGCGAGTAAAACTGCAAAGGTACTGGCAGAGGCATTAAACAAAAAATATTGACCGTAAATATTACGATCATACCATACTGAGACAGAGCTAATAAGACGCGCGATATGTACAACTGTCATGGGGAAAATTAAAGTCACGGCCGTTGGTTCTAACGTGAAACGTCTGTCTGTATGTCAGCAAGTCGCTTTGAGTCTTGGAGATTGAAATAAAACAAGATTAACTTCGTTCTAAGCATTTCAATAGACAATTATAGGTAATTTATTACAGTACTGAAAAGTAGTAATAATAATAATAATAATGCAGCCCTAACCACCGGCAGCTTGGGCCTTGCCTCGCTGTTGGCGGCATACTAGGTTTAAGTTTTTTATAGTATTTTGTTTTATATATATATATTGTAAAAAACTTAAATTTAAGGATATTTTTGAATAAATGGATAATAATAATATATTTATTTTGCGTTTGAATAATGTACACTGGAGATGGTCATAACAATTATAAAGATCATGCTTATTCAGCCATTAGTTACAGCATGCAAAATATTTTGTGACGATAAGTTTAATAAATTATACAATATCATGTCAAATTGTAATCATTATTAGAAACACCAAATTAAATAAAATGTCAGAGTTAATATTAATAAAATTACTTGTATAAAATGTCAGATTTGAATACATTAATAAATTACATTAGAAAGCATAAACATGAAAATTTTGGTTTATTACTAATTGTATTAATCTGTCAATTTCGATTTCATTTAAATACTTAATCATTAATCAACAATTCAAGATATGAATTATATAGTAATCACATTCAGTTACTGTTTAAAATTATAAAATTCTTGCACGGAATAAAAACAATTTTCAATAAGCCAACTATATAACGCTCTTTTAAACCTATTCCAGGGCAACACTTTTATGTTTTCAGGTATTTTATTATAAATAGTTATACACATCCAATAACATTTTTTTTGATTCGCGCACTGTTAGGAATGAAGACAGAAACCAATCTATCGCAATTTCTAGTATTACGTGGATAAACATCTTTAGCTTGCTTGAAATAATGCATATTTTGTCTTACAAATTTGGCAATTTCAAAGATATACAGACAGGGAAATGGTAAGATATTTAATGTAATGAATAGTGGTCTGCATAGTTCGTCAGGTGCAAATTACATATTGCTCTTATACACTTTTTTTGAGCAATAAATACCTTATTTTTGTCGGTGCTATTTCCCCATATAATGACTCCGTATCTCAGTATTGATTCTATATAAGCGAAGTACGCTGTAAGAGCTGTACTTCTTGTCGCTACTTTGGTTAATTTATATAAAACAAAAGAGAATCTGTTTATTTTATTGCATACTGTATCCACATGATTCTTCCAGTCTAATTTGTTGTCTATATTTACACCTAAAAATTTTGATACATTTGTACCTATCAGTGCATAGCCATCATAATTTATATCTAATGTCTGGTATGATATATTATTGTAGTTAATGAAATACGTCTTGTCAATATTAATTTGCAAATTATTGTTTCTAGTCCAATTTGTTATTGTTGTTATTGTGTTATTAATGTCATTTATATGATCATTTAATGTCAATTTACTATCTGTTGTAACTATTATTGATATGTCATCCGCGAACAGAACACATTGATGTTCGGTGATATCCGGAATATCATTTATATACACCAGGAACAAAAGAGGGCCCAAAACAGATCCTTGTGGGACTCCAAACTTATTATGTTTGAACTTTGAAGTATATTTATGAGCTTCATGCTTTTTGTCATCAAATTTGGTTATTTCCACACATTGCATCCTGTTTTGCAGATAAGTTTTTATCCAGTTTAAGGCAGTGCCTCTAATGCCACAGCGCTCTAACTTTTTTAATAATTGGTTATGTGAAACAAAGTCAAACGCCTTAGACATATCAAAAAATAGGGTGGTTACATATTTTTTTCCATTTAAATGTATTAGGGTTTGATTTACCAAGTTAAAGACTGCGTGTGTGGTTGACTTTCCTTTCCGAAATCCATATTGATTTTCTTTTATTATATTATATTTGTTAAAGAACGTTGTGATTTTCTCATGCATGACTTTCTCATACACTTTGGATAATATGGGTACCAGTGTAATAGGCCGATAATTATCCAATATTGTATTTTTATCTTTTTTATGCAGTGGTTTCACAATAGAGAATTTTAGACTATCTGGAAAAGTTCCAGATGTCAGCGAAAGATTGATAAGATATGATAAAACTTTGCTTATTTCTCTCTTTACATAGCTTAAGAATTTTTGTACAAATATTGTCATGCCCCTCTGAATTTGTGTTATTTAGTGAAATAATTACTTTTTTAACATAATATTCGTCAACAGGAATAAGAGTGAGATTATAATTTTTTAAAATGTCCGTTAGGTGCGACGTCACATTATTATTCAGTAACGTGTTTATGTTTATATCACCCGCAATAACTATCCTATGCTTAGGGCACCTTTTTAAATATCTGCTTAATAAATGTTCAAGTTTATCAAGAAATATCTCAAAATGCCTTTTCTTTGACGCTGTAGAAGCCCTATAAACGCAAGTAACAATAATATTGTGGAGAGGAATCTTTATGGAGCAGTATTCAAAATGGAAACTTGCTGCCTCATCATCAGAACAACTTAGTTTTTTATAGGATATTCCTTTTTTTACTAATATGCAGGAGCCACCCCTTTTTTATTTCTCGAGTAATGGGCTGCCAGTTCATAATTGTTAATGTTAATATTTTTTTCCTCTCCACCCTTTATGAAAGTTTCCGTGAAGCAAAGCACATCTGGATACGAATCACATTCGAAATCTGATAAAGTTATTTCTATAATTTCCTTTTTAGAGAGCAAACCTTGAATATTTTGATGAAGGATCACTAGATTATTTTTGGTTGGTTTAGGGACGAAAAAAATTAGGTGTGCTCTTATCAGGTGTTTTTTCACAATCTTTAGCATTTTTTTTAGTTTGGAAGTAATAAGGTATTGTACCTTTTTTGTATAATTGTGTGCTATTTGTATTAACTGATGTGGTATTTTTAAAACTATTTTTATTACTATTATTGATAAAATTCTTAACCTTTAATCCATTTATAATATAATCACGTTCCTATTTTATATAGTTTATTTCCAAATTCAACTTAAAGCTAATTCTCTTTTGGGGCGAGTAATTTTTTTGCAGGTGGCCAGTCAATAATTTGTCAAGGTTAACAAAAGTGCAATTAATAGGAATATTTTACATTTTAAGTGACATAAAGTGCCACATAAATTTGCCAGAATTGCATAGGGGTCATATCTGTCATTCGTTCCTATAGATAAAATCAGTATGTCATCGTGGGTTAAGGAATTATATAAACATTCACAACTCTGTAAAACCTGAGAGCTCGTCGCAAACGGTTTCACCATGCCAGTAACTCTATAGATGTCATTCCACTTTCCGGATCGATGTTTCACCATTTCTTCTGCCAGGCCTCGCACCTGCTGATTGCCGATTATATGTATTGTAGGGTTATTCTTTATTGTCGGTTTTTCAATGGCAACACCTAATGATTGGTATGGTACATTATTTTCTAACTGTTGACGCTGTGTGGCTGACTGTGTGCTGTTTTCCAAAAGAAAATCCCCTACGTTACGTGCTGGCGCTGGTGAATTCATGTTTCTTTCCTCTTTCTCGTCAGTTAAAAAATCTAGTACAGTCTGATTTAAGCTTTTTCTGTTTTTCCTAATTGTAATATTCTTTTTTGAGCTTGAATTACATAGTTTAGTTAAATATTTTGTCTTTGTTTCATTATTCGAAATTATTTTCTTTAGTTTAGAGTTTTCCAATACTAGGTTTTCTACTTCGTTTTCTGCTATTTGTAATTTTTCTTTTAATTCGTAGCATTCTTTTTCTAGGTTTTCTATTCTCTCTTTCATGTTAATTTTTCTTAAATTCGGACAGCTGTTATTTAATCGACTGCTTTGTAAATCGGACATCATATCAATATATTCATCATCTGATAGTGACGCAAATGAATTTTGAGTTGATACACTTATATTAACTATTTCGTTTTGAGGTGTTTTTAGACAGCGATTGCATTTCCATGTAGCTCTGCTGTTATTAGTCATAAGATAAAATCTTTTCGATGAAACATTTGTGCAATCAGTGTGATAATTTTGTGCACAAGTCATGCAGCATAAATAATCGCGAGTGATTATATTCCTGTTACACTTTGTACAATGTATATCCGTGTTTCTGTGTTGTGTTGCAGATGATGTAGTATGTACGTAAAACTTTTTATGAAATAATCGATTCTTATAATCGGTTCAATCAATTATCCATCGATTTTTGTATTTTTTTTGTATTAATCTGTACATTTCGGAACGCAGCTAAAGTGGTCGTATATACATATTGCTTGTCTGATTAAAATGTAGGTAGGAGGTAAACACCAGTTCGAGCCAATCAACAAGTCCGCTTCGGTACACAGTGCGTTCTACTTTATTGTTGATTTTAAACTCTTAAATTGTAACTGCCGAAATGTTGATGAAGTGTCTTACATTTAGTGCAATAATGAATGTCAATATCAGTGCTTGATTGCGGTACTGTTGTGATATGCCTTTGGTAGGTCAGACGAGTATTCTGTTAGCCAATTTATGTGCATAAGATGGAATAAAATGAAGATCATACCAGTACTTCAGCCATACATGCAGCATCAGGTAATTTTTTATTCGTATTAACTTTATTTTCACTGCAATTTTCTTGACAACACTTGTACTTAATATTTCCATATAGATCTTCAACTTTTGCGTGTTATAACGTTTCGAATTACATTATTATTAATTTTAAATTTAAATTTTAAGCAATGTTTACTTCTTGCTGCCAGTGTTGCCAGTTAATCAAAAAGAAAGTACCACTGTAACTACTATAACCTATTTCGATTATTATTGTGTCCTTGCGGAGCATCAATTATTTAGCATGCCTTGGCAGTTTTTGGGGTATCTGTGCGTGTAATCCCTTCTTTCCGTAATTTGCTAGATCTTGCACGACCTGGGGCAGACAAGCTGAATTATCGCATTTGCGTGTTAGCTTTAAGTATGAATGTTGTCCAAGTTACTTTTATTTTCATTTAAATCAATTCTTAATAAACTCTATAAACACTCGAAAAAAATCACCATGCTGACATGTAAGCCGTGATTTACTCCAAATAGTTACGTTTGCGGTGTGGGTGTTCTATAGAAATTCGTAAGACCGACATTTTAGAGATTAGATTTAATTGACCACTTAATACACCACTTTACTAAACACTAAAAACTACTTTACAACCACTGAACACTTCACTATAACATTACTAAACACTTCACTATAAAACGCTTCCAAGTCGCAGATGATCGCTCCAAGTCGCTTTGTATCTCTTGATCCGTTCGGTTTGCTCTCTTGATAAGAACTGTCCATCCGCATTCGCCCTCGCGCTTATACGAGTATAGTAGGACCGGCAAATATTCGAGGCATTCGAGAATGGTTGATTCTTGACTAATCTGTATCCGATCAATTCTTCCATCGCCGAGCACACCCTAATGGAGTGCCCGTAGCCTGTCGCGATGCCTTAGCTCTCACTCCAGGCCACAACAGCACCCTCGCGCTGATCGATATCGTAAGAAAGATGGTAACCAGTGCGACGATATGGAAGGCTGCCGCCTCCTTATGTCAAGACGTAGGGTTTTTCGAGTTTTTGAAGCGTCAAAGTTTAAATGCGCACACTTGACCCACATGACTCTAATCTAGCAGAAGGCTGCGCAGCGAGCGCGAGAATAGGATCCTCTTGGCGCCCCGCTCCACCATAGGCGAGGGGATGGAAGGAGACATGCTTTCGTAGGCACTCTCCAATTACCCTAAATCAGCTGGGGAGGGGTTAGGCCAGTCGGACCGACATCTAACTGGGACATATTGTAGCCCTGACCTGGTCCACCAACAGGAGGTCACAAACGAGATCACCTGGTGACCCCTCCCTAGACGAAGACCCAGCTTGTTTATACTGCTAAGCCTGTCTCCCGGCCTTCCCGATACCAAAAGTAACTTTATCGGGGGCAAAGAGGTTTCGGTATGGTTTAACCGGATATAGCGACGCAACGCGAGGCCTAGTCAACTTAGCTGGAATCATAACAGTTTCACCCGTCTCAAAAAAGTGCCAATTCTGCTAACTGATCTACAAGAAGCTAATAATTCTGTTAAGATTAGGCGCAAGAATTGACCTACAATTTTAAGGGTCTTCAAAAGTAGAACGGAGCTCAATTTGATTTTAATTTTTAGCCACGCATCCGGTATGCAGACCAACCTTAGTAATCGTAGCACACGCCTAATAGATAAATAAGAGCACTCGCCTGTCACCGAACTCCTTGCAATATAACAAACAAATTTAAGTCACAAGTTGGCAACGTACACTGTGGCCCTTGTGGGGGTTGCAGTTTTACTGCGAATTTCATAGGTGACACATGTATTATAGGTGACAGTTACCACTTACCATCAGGTGGGCAGTTTGCTTGTTTACCAACTTAGCAGCAATAAAAAAAACAAACGGGGCTTTAAGACACACTGCGGACTGCCAAAACAAACTCCTTAGATCAAAAAGATTCCATGCCTCTTACAGGTGAGCAGTGGCGCTAAATTATTCATGGGGACATGTATCCCGCTTAACGCATCATTTTTCTTGCCTCAGCCAGGCACGTGCGTACCAAGATAACGTATGAACATTCCGGCACATGTTTCAGGCGGCTGGTGTAATATTTAAGAGGATTTAGTTTGCTCAAAGTATCAAGATCGCGCGTTATTTAAGACGGCATTCGGGCGCAATTTTGCGGAATTAGAAGTGCGTAGAAGCTTTTTTAAGCCTGCGGTTATTTGTACAAGTCTCGTCGGATTATATTCTTAAAATTTATAAAATAGGCTTTCCGACCTCAGCTTCGACAGTGGACAAAAATAAAATATTTTGAACAAGCTCTACACAAACTTTTACCGAACTTTTCACCAATTAAGAGAGTAAGTTGCTCAAAATCTTTTCATATCTGATAATGATAATCGAAAGGCGTCTTGTCTAGGGGGCTGCCCCCTATACAAAACGCATTTCGATAATCGCTAACGCAATCGCTAGAAAGAAAATGTATATTTGACATAAGCTCTCGCTTAGTTTTCGAGCGCAATTGTCAAATATCATACATTTTCCTTCTAGAGATTGCGTTAGCGATTATCGAAATGCGTCTTGTCTAGGGGGGCCTAGGCAACATGACAATTCAAAAATGATTACGAAGTTCGATAAGAACAAAATGTATGGGGTTGACATATAGGTAACATCGCTCAACTACATGGCGAATCGTTCAAAGTCATCAATATGTAAGTTGGTAGACAAGTTGATCCGTAACGAATCGATGAAGTAGCGAATTGCTTATTCGTAACTTTCAAATACTAATCAAAACAAAAAAAATGAAATTGAATTAAAGTATTAATTTTATTCATTTATTCTACCATTTCTTTTCAAATTTCTCAGTTTTGGCTTAGATAACCAATATGTTTCTTACAGAAAGAACAATTCGACACGGCGATCGCTAATCCTTACGTTGACTAGGAATTCGTTTTCGTTATCTCAGAGACGATGACGAATTTAGATATCGTTTGGCTATGGAACGATTGCCACTTGTCTAGCCCCCCTTGTTGCGTATAAGCGGAAACGTGATAAATTCATCTTTATAGCTCTAGTAGATTTAGAGAGTTTGTGTATAAGATTTTATAAGGAGCATTCTTGTATACAAGTTATGAATCAAACCAGTAGTGTAGTACCCTCTATACACGGTTATTTTTTATCACCTTGGAAAATTTAAGGGACGGTTCACGACATGGTATTAGAATGATTTAAATATGAATAAAAAAATAACTCACTTAATTTTATATTAATTTTCTAAAAAATCCAAAAAATGCTGCACTAGTTGAGAGCAGCGTTTCTCGAGATTTTTTCTATATTTTTTTCAGTTTTTTATTTCATTTTTTTATTTTTTATATAATAATGGATGTGTCCTGAAGCAACTCTAAAATTTTCCAGGGTGATAAAAAAATAACCGCGTATATAAAAAAAATATTATGTGTGTGTGTGTGTGTGTGTTAATGTAATTATTCATAGATATAAAATAATGCAACATTATAAATGTAACTATGAATTTATTGATAATTAGATTGAGTTAGTACGCAGCTCACCTTATAATAGTAGTGAAGTCGTAAGTCCTAATAATATCATAAAATAAAAGTAATAGATAAAAAAGGTATAAATGAAAAATGCGCGGACCACGTGTCTGTGGAAAGTAAGTTTTAGTAGATATAAAAATACTAATTTTACGCCCGGTTGCATGAAAATGTCTTACTTTTTACGATTTAGTTTTAACTTTATCGTTTCCTCTTAAACATCAAATGTATTAAATCTTTTATTCAAAAGTAGAACAATCAATTCTTAATTATAGGTAATATTACATTTAATTTTACTCTCATGTACTTTTTACGAAATTGTAAATACCTAAGACTTGATGCAACCGGCCGTTAAGTTATTTTAATTTCATTATTTTCAGAATAAAAAGTGCCTGTATTTATAGATTTTTTAAGTAACATTAGTTCTACTATTATCGCCTCCAAAATTCAAGAGATGTCGGTAGATCTTACATTAAAAGTTGAAAAAATTATCAAAATCATACTGATATGCACATAGTAACATATAATATTTTTTTGTCATTATTACTATGTGAATATCAGCACATTGTAAAACTAAACAGCAAGCCATCGCATGCAGACTCATTAAGCCTCCTTAGCTCCACGAGAGCTTATGAAAAAACGTTACCGCATTTAACGTCGCTATATTTTTCGCGCTAAAAACGTACGTAATAACGTTTTAATTCAAGCACAATGCACCGGCAGATAGCACAGACAAAGTGTTTCGTGTCGCGGCGATGAATAATAGTTTTGCTCATAATGCCTTGCGATATGAAACATAGTGCGACTGGCCAGAATGGCTGCTAATTTATCTAGTAACTCGCAGCTGCGTACGATAGAAGAGTTTTGTATAGAAAAGTATTTTTGTGCGACGGAATCTCGCACTGTTGATCATGAGCCGGTTGCATTATGAATGTAAACAAAGAACCCAAAGTCTATGTACGAGTAGTTACAAGAATGATCGAGCATGTCATCAATGTCAATTTAGACTGCAGATAGAACCGTGCACCAGAGGGGCAACAATATTTACAATGGTTTAGCCGAATCATAAATCTTTCCATTCCCATACATTTTGACAACACCTTGACATCTGTCAGACG
Organism: Schoenobius gigantellus; assembly: GCA_963935595.1. Classification (NCBI taxonomy): domain Eukaryota; kingdom Metazoa; phylum Arthropoda; class Insecta; order Lepidoptera; family Crambidae; genus Schoenobius; species Schoenobius gigantellus. The sequence goes on from OZ012543.1 coordinate 21,219,875, forward strand.
TCAAACCGGGAACGGTAACGATTTGCTTTTAGTTAAAACATTCATTAATACTCGTAGTACGATTAGGCCCCAATCAAAACACAACTGTCATTCTTACCTCTCACTGACAAAAACACAAATATGTTTTCATTACTCATACTCGGAAAGTGGGTCGGAAAAGTGGACTCGGAAAGTCTAAAACTTTTCTGCCCTAGGGAGAATCGCCGTCAACTGACAGCTGTCAATTTATTAAAAAAAACTAGTTCTATTTCCATATTTCTATTGAACCATATTCCAACTTTCTATACAGCCACTCAATTACAGCTCGGTGTAATATTGAAATAACATAAAGTTAAGTTTTATACTCAATTTAAAGAATATATATTTTTAATCACTATATTATAATTTACTTTCAACATACCATAGATTTGGGAAAAATATTTACCAATTTTTCAATAATGAAAATGAAAAATACTGGCTGAATATCTGGCCGGCCAGAAAAAAAAAACAAAACAAGCGGGAAAGCGGCAATCCGATCTTCATTTGTTTTTTCGAGTTGTAGGGTTTTGTTTATACTTCCGTATAGCAGAGATTTATAATAACACAATGAATTCATCTGATTCAGATATGGAATTAACGCCTGATTTCATAAGAGAAGAGGCTAAAGTGGAAGTTGTTGATTTATCTTAATATATAAAATTCTCGTGTCACAGTGCTTGTTATCGAACTCCTCAGAAACGGTTTGACCGATTTTGATGATTTTTTTTTGTGTACTTTTGGTAGGTCTGCGGATAGGTCGTAGACTATTTTTCATTTATTTACACCTCTATAGTTGATTTTTTTGACAATTATTATAGCGAAACGTAGTTCGCAGGCACAGCAAGTGTAAAATAAAATTCACTCATTTTTTCTTTAGCTTATTGATGTTTTTTTTTACTTGTATTCGTAATGAAAAGCACAGTTTTTATTATATATACTTTATTGCGCACAATATCTAAATATAAACATGGTTATAAATTGCGTAATAAAGGCGGACTTATCTCTATTAGATATTTCTTCCAGTCAATCTGTAAGTGTGTTGGAAATTATATAACTAGAAGGAAACATCAAAGTACACAAGTGAGATATGAGAATGTTTACCTCGGTTTAAAGACTTATTTAGTCCCTCGAACTATTGGCGCCCTCGCTACGCTCGGACGCCAAACCCCGTCTCGGGACTGAATAAGTTTCTGTTACCCCTGGGGTAACAATGTACTATTTCATTGTTGTTATGATGACAGATTGGTTAAATGTGATAGTGCGGTAGGAGTGCGTCTGTGGTCTCCCCGCATAAAACAGAGACAACCCAACTTAGTATCCAAAATGGGGTAGTAAGAGCACACACAGTCCACTCCTAAATCAAAATTAAAATAAAATGTTTGTAACGTACGCCGCGATTTATATACATTATTTTGTTTAAACTTAATTTTATAGAGATTATATTTTTTTTGTAACTAAACTTAATATATTCACTAATTTTAATGTGATATTAATTTCTATTTTTGAACCGTGCACCAGAGGGGCAACAATATTTACAATGGTTTAGCCGAATCATAAAGCTTTCAATTCCCATACATTTTGACAACACCTTGACATCTGTCAGACGTCAAACCGGGAACGGTAACGATTTGCTTTTAGTTAAAACATTCATTAATAGTACAATTAGGCCCCCATCAAAACACACTAATTTTAATGTAATATTAATTAATATTTTTAATTTTGTACTGTTATAAATTTTTATGTTTGTGTGTTATTCAAAAATTTTGATTGTGACATTGTTTTTAATTTAACTCTGAATTTAATTCTAATTTTATTTTTAATTATAATGACTGAGTGCTGTCACAATTGTCTCCATATTCTCTGCCTTCCATCGATCTGGTTTAAGAATACTCTACACTCATCAGTGAAAAGGGGTACTATTGGCCCCCATTAGTTTATGTCCTAAAGACAATGTTCACGTACAAAGCTTAACCGATGTATGTATTTCTCAAGTTTTGGGCTTTTGGCCGGTACATACGAACCTATACCCACTTGTTCAAATCTTCTGCGCGCTCGCTCGCACGACTGCAAGCTCATTTCGGACCTGCACAGCCATTACCCGCATGTTCCTGCGAGCTCGAAGTTATAAAAAACGGTCATTTCTCCTCGAAGTGCACCTTTTCTGCCTTCGCATTTCCTCCACACAAGAGAATCAGTCAACCGTATCGTCTACTGCGATGAATGCTGAAGTCCGGCAGCAATAGATATGTAGGTACGACCCTTTCTTCGCATTTGATTTACCCTAATAATCACTGGTGATATTAAATCGGGCATTTTCTACTAAGGTGCCTACTATAGACACGAAAAAATTACTTTTACTAATAAAATTGAGAATTTATTGAATTTATAAACTTTTGAAGGAGATTGCTCATTTTGGGCCCAACGTTACAGGAATGAATTATGTATCAAAAAATCATCTAATTTGAGTGTTTAATATAAATAAAAATTAGTTCTTATTACAATGGCCAAATGAAGAAAATCGCAATTTAAATTCAGCAGACTTGTAAGTTGCTTTGTAAACGCACCTTATTATGTTAAAAGTTTTTCGTGTAAAAATTCAAGTATTTTTAACCGACTTCAAAAAAGGAGGAGGTTATCAATTCGGTTGTATTTTTTTTTATGTTTGTTACCTCATAACTCCGTCATTTTAAACCGATTTCCAAAATTCTTTTTGTGTTCGATAGAGTATACTGCAAGGGTGGTTCCATGGTCACCAAAGTCAGGATCTGATGATGGGATCCCATAGAAAATAGAGGAAAACACAAATTTAATACCAGCTCACCTTCGGTGAGCAGTCTGGCAGCAATATTAAATTAGTGTTTTCTGGTATTAAATTAGTGTTTTCCTCTAATTTATTAGAGGAAAACATTGTATTAAATTAGGGTTTCTTTTACTAAAAAGATTTCATTCACTAAAAAGTTAAAAATAAAATTTTTTTTACAAAAAATAAAACCGACTTCAAAAACACTAAAAACTTAAAAATAATATAAGAATAGGTACAAACGGCATCACGCTTCTATATTGAAGTCGGTGACAAATTTTAACACTTTCTAGGAGAATTTCGTTTGGCGCCGACTTCAATATAGAAGCGTGATGCCGTCTGTACCTATTCCATTATTATTTTTAAGTTTTTAGTGTTTTTGAAATCGGTTTTATTTTTCAAGACAATATTGAAATACCTATATGTAGCATAAGATTTAATAACTTATCATCATCCTTTAGTTTATGTTTTTAATTCAAATTATACTTCCGAAGATTAATATGTCTAGCTTACTTTGTAAACACACCTGATGCATTATTACTAAGTGCTGCTAAATCGATTATATTTCAAATAATTACTGTTATCGATTGTTGAAAAAATCAGAAGTATCTATCATTCTAGGGCCGAGTTGCAGTCTCATTTAATTTTTTTGAAATAACAATAAACTATATACCTAACATACTAACACCTAACAAACTAACACCTAACAAACAGTATTTTACAAAATATGCACTACTTATATGGAATTAAAGGTGAAAACTAAGTATAACGATAAAGTGTTGAATCATCGGACATCATGACATCTCTACAATGAGTCGTTTAACAAAATGTCAATTTCATTCGCAATCATAATTGTGCGTTTAAAGTTGCGGCACGCTATGATGGCCATTTTGACAGCTGTCATTCCCATAGTTTATCCGTCAGTTTTGACAAATACACTATGTGGATGACAGCTATCAAAACGGCTATCATAGCGTGCCGCAGATTTAGTTGATTTTTTGTTTGATTTTTCTGATAGATTTTATTTTCAACGACTTTTGCTCATACTTGGACTCTGACGAAACCACTGCTCGACATTGGACAAAGTACCCTCTTAACCTGATCGATCTTTGCTTGAATACTAAATATCCCATTTATGGCTTTGTGTTACTGAAGAGTTTATTTCTGAGTATCAATAAACCTATTTGGCCATTGCTGAAAAGGGTGAAAATTTAGCGAATGAATCTTAATAATAAGTTGTAATTATAGACCAAATTTCATCCCTGTAACACCAGTCCCAGGTTTATATGAAAAATGGATGTTCTAACTCCGCAAACTGATCTCAAACCACTATCAAATCAGCATTAGCGGAAAACTGAAACAAATCGGTGAAAAAAACTTTATCGCCTTATGTTCCACTTTTAAATTAAAGTTCTAAATAAAAAGGTAACTGGCCAGTCTTTTATGAAATATTATAAAAAATAATGTTTTTCTGTGTTCCGCTAATTGTGCCAGTGTGCAGTGTGGTGTGTATAAAGCCTACACAAATGAAAGTTGGCCAACAGGGTTTTTGGAAATTCAACTCCTAAAGGGATTGAAGGTGGAACTTTGTTAATTTTGAAGAGAGAAACAAGGGTTGAAAATTTGTCTTTTGTTTGAGTATCATATTAAAAACTACCCAATATATTGTAACGGGATTTTTTTCAAAAGCTTCTTCTTTTTTCTACGTGAAAAATGTAAACAACGTGAGCGAAGCTGCGAGCAGAAAGCTAGTTTATCATATGCATGATTTAATTCCGAATGAGTATATGCGTATATATTCAAATAATATATAAAAAAATATTAAAACGAGTTAATTATAATTGTATATCCGCCACAAATCGGCTGAAAAATAAATACGACATAAATCTCAGTTAACCGGGATGAAGCTTGGAATTAATTAATTAGAATAACGAAGCTAATTTCCTGTTTAAAAATAACTCATTAAATTTTCTTCGTAGGAGACGGAAAATTAGATTACTCACACTTTTATGGTAAAATTACTGAAATTATTTAACAGCTAGAGCAGTGGGGGATAATTTTTTTTCAAACATTCTTTGATTGATCTACGTCTCACGGCATGGTATAGAAGGTGTCACATGGACACAACTCTTTAAAAAAGTAAAAGCATCCATAACCGTTTACTTGTAGGCGAGCATGTGAATGCATCATTGAAATTAAATAGGGCAGAGAAGTATGTCTATATATATCTCCACGGAGGAGAAGAAGTTAGTTTATGGTTAGTGACGAGTAGTACAAAAAACCGGCCAAGTGCGTGTCGGGCCATGTGCAGTGTAGGGTTCCGTAGTTGCAAATGCCAACTTTGAGTTCACACTCCACACCTCACAACACGTTGCTATTAAATTAGCATTATTAAGCATTATTATTATTAAAGCTGCAATGATTTTATATTTCCTTAACTTCACGTGGTTCGTAAATTTTTATATTCAGTACTAATTTTCAAAGAAATTTTACTTTTCCGAGTACCTACCTACGAGTACATTTCATAAGTTGGTCATCTACAACTTTTTAGTTTGTACTTAGCACTCAGCTATTATAGTTTTCCTTTAAACTTCGTTATATTTACCTACTACTGTTGTAATTTTTTTCACGTATCCATATGTAACTGTTTAGCAGATGGGGGGGGGGGGGGGGGCACACTCACCTCTAACAAAAATGTTCACTTTAAAACCAAATATTCTAAACCTTATATTATTTTTTAAACACCTATTCAACAATACCCCACACGATGGGTTAGTGGGAAAAAATTACTCCCACTCCAGTTGTATGGGAGCTACCCTAAAAAAAATTATTCAATATTTTTTCTACCACTTTTTTGGCATGATGAATATACATCAATCATCACAGCTCATATACGTCCCCACCGAGGGGCTCGAGCCTACCCTATGTTAGGGTGATTAGGCCTTAGTCAACCACGCTGGCCCAGTGCGGATTGGTCGACTTCACATACACCATTGAATTTCTTCGCAGATGTATGCAGGTTTCCTCACGATGTTTTCCTTCACCGTAGGAGCGTCAGACAAATATACATATGAAATTCGAAAACGAAAAACACATTGGTACACGGCAGTCTCGAACCTGGACCTCCCGATTGAAAGGAAAATGCTGAGTCCACAGCGCCACTGATAATATACATACCCATACCAAATTACAGCTTTCTAGTACTAATAGTGTCTGAGTAAAACCGCGGACAGACAGACAGACAGACAGACAGACATGGCGAAGTTATAAGGGTTCCTTGTTTACTACGGAACCCTAAAAAGAAGCGAACTACACCTGGTTATTTAAAAATCAGAACAGAATTGTTGAAACTCAATAATACTAAGGCCAGTTTACAGTAGCATATCTGGCAAGACATACGAGTACAATCCCTGCACTTGTATTTACGAGTATGTTAGCTTACACGTTAGGGAATGTGTTAAAAAACGCCTGAGAACAATGGCTATATCGGCAAAGTTTGTTGCAAATATTACAATTATTCTATCACTAACGCAAACAACAAGTACAATCGAAAGGCGCTTTGTCAATGGCTGAGGCTAATTCAGCCATCGCTGGCTACTGTAAATGCATCCACGGCACCTTCGCTTGCAGCTTGAGATGCCTGCCACTTTATTTTTATGAAGTAACTGCAAGCGACGGTAATCGTTAACGTATTTATAGCGACCACCGAACATGTCGACGGCTACCGTCGATGACTGAAATAGCCTCTGCCGTTAATAAAGTGCTGTTTGTTCGCGAGAGTCCTGAATGATAATAATAATAATAATAATAATAATGTTTTATTATTTTCTCATCACAAAGGTAAGTAAAAAATAATAAGGTACATTATAAAAGATGATTAAATTACAATACCCTTGTGAGAGACTGGTGTCCATACTAGGGTAATCCCTGTGTGACGGATCGCCAGGCCCATGATGAACTAATAGTATGTAGGTATTTCTTTTTCTTCGATAAATAGTTTTATCGCTGGAGACTTGATTAAGGCATATATTTTTTTACCTTGATATGTATAAAATATTTGCCTGCAACAGCAATACAAAACCGTGTGGTGCAAATAGTATCAAACAAGCCCAGAGACAGAGATTCTACATACACATTATAACCATCATTGTCCCCAAGAAGCAACAATAAGCAACCCATCTCGGAAACAGCTATCTTAAACGTCAACTGACCATCCAATATTCTATAAGCGATACATTTCCACTCTCCATCAATCAGACGCGGTACCCGCTCGCCGATCGATCACGCAAATTGAATTACGAGCTAGTTCAATAATCTTCAGGCGTTCCCGGGATGGCTGATTGATGATTTTTTAACCTTCTGCAAGTACAATTGCGGTTGGATGAACTGTATTTACATAGCTTAGGTGGCAAAGGCGCGTGCGACGTTTCACTTATATGAGGCCTCCGCGCGTATCGAAGGTGTAACTGCCAGTGAACCTAAAGTTGCGGGCTGAATATAGTCCGTAGCCTACCAGCTGGTTTTGAAGAGGCAGCGTGCGTATCTCGCACGCCTTCCTAGAGACAATATGGGAGAATGACTATCTGTTCTGTCATCTCAGTGGCGTACCTGCCCAGAAGGTAGCTGACCGTATCCATGGTTGAGCTTCAAACGAATCCATCCGGAGTCCCGGAAAACTCCTCTGGGCTACGTGGTTGCAGGACGCTATCAGGTTTTTACTGGGTGTAAGTCCCCACACATCCCCGCAGTTAATCCCCCAGCTGGCTCGATAGTGTGTCAAACATTTTCTCAAAAAAAAAAAAGGGTTCAGTTTTAACCAACGAGCTCTTGTAACTGAAGATGTCACGTGTTGCTGACCTAAAATCCCACGTTACAGAAGACAAACTTCGAATGAAAGAAAAAGGGGAAGTATGTAATAGTACATTGTTACCCAAGGGGTGAAAGTAACTTATCTAGTCCCGAGACGGTGTTTGGCGCCCGAGCGTAGCGAGGGCACCAATAGTTCGAGGGACTAAATAAGTCTTTAACCCGAGGTAAACACTGTGCTTTTCATTACGAATACAAGGAAAGTAAAAATAAAACAATGAATTAGCTAAAGAAAAAATTGTTGATTTATGTAAATTTCATTTTACATAAATCAACAATTTCTGCTTTAGCCCGCTTTCTCTTATAAAATCAGGCGTTAACTCCATACCTGAATCAGATGAATTCATTGTGTTAATTATTAACATAATGTTATACAAATATAATTATCAGTTAATACAAATCTCTGCTATACGGAAGTATTAACAAAACTCTACAAATGGATAAAACAAATGAAGTTCGCATTGCCGCTTTCCCTCTTATTTTGTTTTTTTTTCTGTGGCCGGCCAGTTATTCAGCCATTATTTTTCATTTTCATAATTTAAAAAATGGTAAATATTTTGCCCAAATCTATGTTGTTTTAAAGAAATAGCTAAAAATTAATTATAATAAAGTCATTTAAAAAATATATTCTTAACATATGTCACCGTAAAATTGCAAATACCGTTAGATTATAATCTATCTCGCGAGATTGTAAACTATCGAAAGATTGTGAACGGTAACATACTGCTTACAATTTAACGCGTTATTTTTCGGTAGATTATAATCTATCGAAGTGAAACTGTTAAATCACAATCTGTCGCGCGTTAAATTGTCAACTGTCCGAAGCCTGTCCCTGATTGGTCAGTCTTACAGAAGATCGTTCTGTGTCCATAGAATTAGGAATCAAACACAAGTGTCAGTCAAATAAAATAAATGCACTTCAAGAATAGTGACAGTAAGTATGTATTTATTATTTAGTAGTTAATCAATATTTCTAACATCATTATGGTAAGAATAATATTATTGATTAACTACTAAATAATAGGAGCGTCGGTGGCGCGGTGGACTCGGCACTTGCCTTCCAATCGGGAGGTAGGGGTATGAGACCCACCATGTACCAATGTGTTTTTCGTTTCGAATTTCATATGTACATTTGTCTGACGCTCCTACGGTGAAGGAAAACATCGTGAGACAACCTGCATACATCTGCGAAGAAATTCAATGGTGTATGTGAAGTCGACCAATCCGCACTGGGCCAGCGTGGTTTGACTAAGGCCTAATCACCCTAACATAGGGTAGGCTCCAGCCCCTCGGTGGGGACGTATATGAGCTGTGATGATGATGATGACTAAATTATAAATACACACTTGATGTCACTATTCTTGAAGTGCATTTATTTTATTTGATTGCAACTGTGTTTGATTCCTAACACTATGGCCACAGAACGATCTTCTGTAAGACGGACCAATCAGTGACAGCCTTCGGACAGTTGACAATTTAACGCGCGACAGATTGTGATTTAACAGTTTCACTTCGATAGATTATAATCTACCGAAAAATAATGCGTTAAATTGTAAGCACTGTGTTACGGTTCACAATCTTTCTATAATTTACAATCTCGCGAGATAGATTGTAATCTAACGGTATTTGCAATTTTACGGTAACATATACTTAACATTATGTTATTTCAATTTTACACCGCACTGTAATTGACTGACTGTATAGAAAGTCGGAACATGGTTCAATAAACTAGTTTCTAAAGTTTTAAAATTTGACAGCAACTGTCAGTTGAAAGTGATTCTCCCTAGGACTGAAAAGTATTACTTTCAACCCGCTCCTCAGGCAACTTCAGACCTACTTTCAGAGTATGAATAATGAAAAGTTACTTTTACTTTATCTTGTAAGCGATAACGCACTTGACCAATTTTTGCTGTACTACTGGACCGTAGCTACTACAGAGCAATATACAATGCCGCTACGACGAACGCCACCGGCTACGGCTACGAGTGCTACGACGGCGGCCTCCGATACCGAGAATAACTTTAACAAAAATGTAAGCAATATTAAAGGACATGATTCATCGGCTATGGAGTCCCTAACCGCTCGCAAGCGCAAGCGTACAGAGGAAGACCTAAGAGAATTTAAAAAAGGAAATTTTAACTATGTTTACAGATTGGAAGTCTGAACAAGATAAAAATATCTCAGCATTAGTTACAGCGATAAATGAAATAAGAGAACAGAATAAAGATATAAGCCAGGCGATTGAATTTATGTCAAATAAATATGATGAAATGATAAATAGAATAGATAAACTGGAAAGCGAACGTATAAGTAATCAAAAATACATAAAAACACTGGAAACAAAAATTTAACTAATGGAAAAAAATAATTACACTAGTTGTATTGAAGTTCATAATGTACCTAACAGAAATCCTGAGACAAAGAAAGATCTCATATCTCTAGCAAACGACGACACGTTTAGCGCAAAGGTCGAGTGATCACCTACTGCGCAACGGGTCGCGGGTTCGATTCCCGTACGAGACAAATGGTTTTGTATGGCCTACAGAAATTTGTTCCGGTCTGGGCGTATGTGCATGTGATATTCTATGTTTGTAACTGCACCCACGACACAGGAGAAAATCCTAGTGTGGGGCGACGTTTAAAAAAAAAAAAAAAAAAAAAAAAAAATTTGGCTTAAACTGTGAATATTGATCTGCAACCTTCGGATATACATGATATTTACAGAATTAAAACGAAAAATAATAATAATAATTCTATAATAATGGACATCAATAGTGTCTTTAAAAAGGATGATTTAATAAACGCAACAAAATTATTTAATAAAGAGAGTAATGAAAAATTGAATACAGGGCATCTGCAGATAGATGGCACTACCGTGCCCGTTTATGTCTCTGAAAGATTAACTTACCGGGTCAGAAGATTATACTCAGAAGCTAGAAAATTTGCAGGTACAAATGGCTATCGTTTCTGCTGGACATCGTATGGGAAAGTATACCTCCGCAAGACTGAAGGTAGCTCTCTTATTCCGGTATATTCCGAAGAAGATCTTGGTAAACTGCAGTTGCCTGCATGACTGTTGTAAATTATTTTTAACGTATAGTTTTGTTGTGATCTTTATTGATATTATTTTCTTTATTAATCGTTTAAAACTCAACATAAATGAATTGTTCGCAGATATGATATCTCAAACAAAATTAATATTTCGGTATTATCGACTAAAAGCAAACAGATACAAAATAAAACACTTACCATTGTTACAGAGCAATAAATTAAAGAATTGTAAATCTCATACACGCACACACTCAATCTCCTTACATTCACACATGTTCACAAGGACATCATACTAATACATATACATATATATAATTACAAAACCAGCTCAAACAGAAATACCACAAAATTGTATACTATCATATCCACATAAAAGTAGCATCATAAATTTGTTTTTAATGCATCACTCGCTATTAGTGTCACAGATTAAAAGACTCAAAAATGACCAATATTAATAATTTTATAAATAATTTAGACGACTTTGATATGTCTGTATCAGTTCACTGTGTCCCCGAGAAATGCAGTTCCTATCTTCTTAAGCCAGAATTATATTTAAAAATACTCCAACAAAATATAAGAAGCGTAAATCATAACTTTAGTGAGTTACAAATACTACTTAACCGTATCAAAATAGACTGTGATATTGTAATGCTGTCGGAGTGCTGGCTATCTGATGACTCTGTGATACCAAGTTTGGATGGATATAATAGTTACAAAACTAAGAATAATTATAATCAAAATGACGGTGTAATACTTTACATAAAAAACTTTCTCAATGTAACAGTTGAACAACCAACTTTTTTAGAAGCAAATTGTTTAATTGCAAAAATTGGTAACGACACAGCGATAATTGCTATTTATAAACCTCCTTGTTTCAGAAATCTTGAGCCATTTTTGAATGCTTTACAGAATGTTTTACAAGCACAGTTTTACAGTTGCCTTACAAGTTTTAAAAACATAATCGTATTAGGGGACATAAACATTAATATACCTTAATTATCAGAAAGTTCAGCTTATCTTGATATCACCTCATTTTATGGATTAATACCTGCAATAAATAGCCCTACACGTGGTAAAGCTTGTTTGGATCATGTTATCATAAAAACTAAGCTACCAGGATACGTATTTCTTTTAGGAACCACGATAACATGTAACGATCCAACCTAACGTCAAAGGGAACCCTAAAAAGAAAACCCCTTTACACAGATCTATTCGTAGTTTTACTAACAATTTACGCCTTTAAAAGAAACGCACAAAATTGCTTTGATTTGTATGAAGTTTGGCCAATGATCGACTAGTGATTTTATTAGGATCTACGTTGCAACCGCTGATGTAACCCAAGATCTTTTCCAAGTGGATAGATAAAGAAATCCTATTGCCTAAACTATTCCTGTACTTAATTCATTTTATCAGACGCTTATTAAACTCGCCACCATAGTAACGAAATAACAATCTGTTCTTTTGAGTGAATTTCACGATCTCAGTAATGAGAAGACAAATGTTTTGATTTTTTAGTATGTTACCGCCGCTGTCTTTACTTTCTGAAGCTAACATTGGGATTTTGATACCTTCAGGAAGGTAGTCCCTTAACCCTCGGGCTCCATAAGATTCCAAATGAACCTTACTTCGCCCTACCAACATACTTTATAAACTACTAAAATTCTCTACGCTTGAGAATTACAACCTTTCAGAACTTTAGTTTTGTAGAGAAGAAAGGAGCGAAAGAAACTCTACCAGTTCATATTCTCAATACATTTGAGATTAATCTCTAAGACATTTAATGTCTTAGCAAAATTAGCTTTACGTTGAAATAATGATGATGAAACTTACATGAGATCTTTATCACAATTTCCATTTTGCACAACACAAAGTTATCACTTCAAATAGCACATATCACTTTAGTTTTAGCAAAGAGTTCAAGATTTCGGCACCGATCCATAGTGTGAATAATTCGTCGATTCGTAGATAAAGAAGATGTGTCGGAGATGTCGTCGAAGGGAACAACTCCAGTGCCTAACCTTCTGACACTGAAGCAAATATTTTTTAGTAATAGTCGACTAACGTGCCTAACCTTCTGACACGTTGCCGTTGTAGATAATGTTCCCAATATAGTATTATCCCTCCACATCTCTTCAGTTTTTCATATGTAAGCACAACCACTTCACAGTGCCAAAATAATTCACTCACGAGTCAAATAGTGCATCAAACACAAAGCTCTTATTAGAGCGGACTTCATAGTCGAGCCCAATGGAAAATATGATCCAAAATCCACACAATATTCTCAGATATTGGAATAAGCCACTAGAATCTCTTCGAGAAACTAGGAATAAATATAATCGTTGCAGGTTTCCTTCGGAGTGACCCGAATAATCGATGCAGGTTTCTTATAGAGGGACCTGAATATAGCGTTGCAGGCTTCCTTTCGGAGTAACCTGAATAATCGGTGGAGGTTTCTTATAGAGGGACCTGAATAACGGTGCAGACCTCTTACAGAGGAATCTGAATAGCGGTGCAGGTTTCTTATAGAGGGACCTGAATAAATAGCGTAGCAGGCTTCCTTTCGGAGTGACCTGAATAATCGGTGCAGGTTTCATATAGAGGGACCTGAATAAATAGCGTAGCAGGCTTCCTTCGGAGTAACCTGATTAGATTCAGTAAAATTAATAGTTAATTTCATTGATGAAGATGATGAAGATAATGATTTTAGTTTAAGGGTCCCTACCTGATGTATCGTGTCTAACCGAATCTATAAGCTTCTATTTGTGTAGTTCAATAAGAACAAACTAACCCCATTTTAGTTATTTAAACGTGTGGTGTGTTGCGTTGTCTTACGAAGTGCAATGTAAGACACCTAACATTAAAAGAATAAGAAATCGAGGTGAGAAGGGCCTCTGTGTGCCTATTTCCCTATACTCGTGTATGCGCGAGCACGGGCAGGTGGATTAGGATCGCCGTGTGCTCACGAACCCTATATACGTGGTGTAAATATACATATATAAATAGAGGACCAGCTTCTTTAGTCCATGCGTAGCTAAACGGGTGCAATTAAGGCATGGGTCCACTTCGACAGTCCCCCCGCCGCTAAACACTTCCCAAAGAAACCAGGGAACTTGAGTCACTATGTCGGTAAAGAGTGACTGCGCTGATATGTTCCAAACAACGCCCTCCCCGAAGGGAGTTAAAACCACAGTCTGTCGTAATCTCCGTCAGGTGACCCGACCGTGGTCCATCGAACCATGTCGATGTTTTAGGTCTTCACAATTCGATATTCGAACTCGAAACACTAATATCTTAAAATTCACAAATCTTTGCAAACACAAATTAATTCAAATTAAATATGAAAAATCAAAGAGCGCGACGAAGACCAACCGGCTTGCACGAAATTCCGTAATGTTCCCCCTTCAATAAATGCCTGTGACATTCCTGTCAAAATCAAATCCTTCCCAGTTTAAAATATTATTTTTAATTGTCATATTTCTACAACAATACTTCTTTGATCAAATAATTGACCGGACGAAAACATGGAGATAAAATCAATGGAGACGCTTCGACCATTGAGCTAGATTTGGTTTCGTTACAATCGACCCCCAAAGTTTTTGAAATTTACTGGAGAAAACTTTTAAACCCCTGACTAGTCAATTATTTGAGTCATCTCAACTCCCAACACAACAACGCAGAAACGTAATAAGTTTAGTAAATTAGTATCTCAAAATGTATTTTATGTGGTGTGTTTTTAAACCTGAACTGACTACTCTTCATCCAAGAATCAATAATAAAAGCAAACTCCTTTTGAACTAATCTAGTAAGGCTCCACCCTCTAGCTTGGCATGCTCCGAGAAGAAACTTCCGGTCGTTAGTAGGAAACCCGCCCTAATGACGTCCAATGTATCTACCTTGACTACCCAGGCCTTGGTTTAGCAGCGGCAGCACAAAGCATTTTCATTGGCCCCACATCGAAACACTCCAAACGTCCAAAGGCAAACATTACTATCCCACTTCAAAAGAGTATAAGCTGTTACATCCCTTCCGAGATAAATTATAACCAGCCAGGAAAATGTAGAGTGTCATTTCAGTAGTGGTCCTAGCTTCTTGTGGAGTAAGGAAAAGTCTTCAATTTTAGCTAAACTAAGCAGTTAGTGCCAAACAAAATTAAACCTAACACCAAGACACATATGAAGACAATCCTTTGTTCAGAGTAGTGCTTTGAGATACCAACCCATTAAACTACTATCTATTAAAACCAGTCAAACAAATCTTTGGATCTCCCAAGTTCTTTCTTCATAAATAAAAATAATATTATATAATACATATAACATTCTTCATGCATCTGTTTTCCCTCTCTATCATAACGAAGCTCCAAAGATTCCCCAACTAGCTATATAGATAGTTTATCGCAATGAAACTCAACTCTTGATTCATTTAATTTTTGTATAACATTCCCCTTTTCCAAATTAATTCACCCTATAATTAACTTTAGTATAACGTGAATTTGTACAAGCAGCGACCGGTCCTCACAGTTGATGATTACATTCCGAGAATATCGACATTTTGGTAATTTTCATACGCTCCGAAAATTCAATTATATGTATATACACCACGTTCGTGTCAGTGTCCATGTTGTTGCTCATGTCATTCCTAAGTTCTAAAACCAGTTATTTAATAAGACTTTATCAAAATGTCTATTTTGAGTTTGAACATTGAACTTTATTTAATAAGACTTTATCAAAATGTCTATTTTGAGTTTGAACATTGAACTTAGTTTCCTTCCTACGGATCCCTAAACAAACTATCTGTTATGTTTATTTTAATCCTAATAGACCTAACGACCCCCCGCCTCTATAATTGCTTACTGTTATCTTCTCAACCAATCCTAACCAAAATATCTTATTCAATACACTTTTGTCCTAACGACCCCCCCGCCTTTATGATTGTTTACTGTTATTTTCTCAAATCTTAAACAAAATATCGTAATTGACCTAACGACCCCCCGTCCTTATGATTGTTTGCTGTTATTTTCTCAAATCTTAAACAAAATATCTTAATTGACCTAACGACCCCCCGCAAAGGAAACGTAAACGTATTCTAAGCATAATTTCAAGTTAATCCTAATTTCAACTGTTACGACCCCCAAGACTCAATTAAATCCGATTTAAGCCTTCAGACTCAGTTTCATAATTATACATAATATTTTTCCCCATAACATTAGTTAGCATCTGCTTTGAAAAAAGTAATTATACGTTAACAACCTCTTATTGTATACACCTCAGTCCGTGATGAATAGCTTATTTTTCTGTGAGCCACCCCCCTCCCAGACTCCTTACTCTCCTAAGCCACTGATAACAAACGTCATAGATGTATGTCAAGAAGGGGTTTTGCAAATTTAAATAATACTAAACGTTAAGCGGAATGTGTTCAAAAATCCATTTTCCTGTGAGCCACCCCCCTCCCAGACTCCTTACTCTCTTAAATCTTTGAACACCGCGATTAAATTCTTCGAAAACAAATTATAAAGATTCAAATAAATTGCAGATGCAACTAAGTCTATAACTGCTACTAGTTTAGTTCAATAATACTTTCTAGAACCTAATGGACCTTATAACACAGAAAAGAACATCAATTTGCACCATTAACAATAAACCAATAGTACTATTTGATTGACATATTTGATATTTGTTTCAATTTAGTTTTATTCTTCAGGCTGCAATCAATAACCTAAATTTCTGTGAGCCGCCCCCCTCCCAGGCTCCTTACTCTCTTAGGTCATTGAGACAGCGCTTCCGAATAATTAAAATAATACATTTGATACTAGATGCAAACTTAGCTCATAACTATCCTATTCCACTAACATGTACCTACAAGATTAAAGTTTCGTACCTATACTATTTTAATATTATAGAAATCTTTGTTGCGTGTAGTATAAATTGATAATAAACTATACTATGTTGAGTCGGTCCTTAAAATTCCCTCCTAGTACAGCATTAGGCTTTTATTTCAACTAAATTAAATTTAATAAAATGAATTAAGTGGTTATTCATTAGTTGCTTTAACAGATATGAAATCTGTGGTGTTATGTGTCTTTCAACCAACCTGAATAAACCATAATAAGCCATCACAAGCATGAACAAATATCACCGCACCTCCTTATTACCGATATCCGGACAAGTAGCCGGTTGTGAGGCGACTAAAGTCAGAAGGAGTTATCCGTAGAGTGCAAAGGCCCCCTCAGAGACTGCAAAGACCTACAGGTCTCGTCCCAGATATGGTAAAAAATCAACGGAATATAAGTGATAGCTATCCAACTGTTCCTTCTTCCCTATCCAGAATAACCTATAGCCCATTATAATTTCCCCAAGTTGGTGCTTGTATAGTGTGCGAATTTGGCATTAGGGCAGCCTGTGCACTGCGTGTAGAGTATGGATTTTTGTAAATATTATAGTCCTAGACAAGATTTTATTTCAACTCGCCTAAGAACCTTATTTAACCTAACACCAAACAGTACAGAAATCCATTGTAGTATAGTGTCACCTGGTCAAGCAATCAATAAATAAGACCCAACACAAGTTCTTACGCTAATATTAAAGCCATCATTCCATCCCACCTTAGTAAATTTCGAAACATCTTTCACAATGCAAAACCTAAACGCTTACTAGCCAAGTCAACTTAGCAATAGGACTTGTGAACGATCGCAATATTATATTAATATAAGTGATGCAAATATCAAAGAAAATAGCAACCAAAACACAAGGGTTAAATTCTATCACCCGTTCGGGAGCTGCGTGTAAGAGATGCTCCCCGTATACTCGAATTTCAAAAATTGTTATTGTCTCCTTTTCCTAACGTTACAGTATTATAATTTTTTTAAATACACAGAAATTCCTGTCGGAACGATCGAAAGAATTACTCGAAACCGAAAGAATAGCAAAGATAAAGATATACCTACATCAAATTGTAACTCTTCTAATAAACCCATATTAGATTTATACTATAATCAATATAAACCCGTAAGTCTATCTACGATTGAAATCTTATATTTGCCCAAACAAAGCTCCTTAATAAAAATTAATACTGGTCTTTATTGTAAAACCGTACGTATAGACTCCTCGTAAGGATTATCTTATTTGCACCTAGTACTGGATAACGCTCACATACTATCCTGCCTAATATGTTGACCGTACAGATATTATTGTTTTAAAAAAACCCAGGTTTTCATTTCCGTATACATATCTTACACTAGCATGTCCGCAGCCCCGCTTACGCGATTATCGAGGAGATATTGCCCGATTCATCGAGGATCATTTATCGAGGAATGTGTGGGCATGGTCTATCCAGCACTAAGGGAACTCCTCAAATCGAACCAACAGTTCCGATGACTAAGCGCGTTCACCCTAACCAGCAAACTCAACAGCTTTAAAATTTTAGTGAGTTTAGTTTGACCCTCGAAAATATCGGCGACACAACCGTCATAATACCAATCTGTCTATAAAACTATTTTAAAAGTCTTTAGTTTTTCAAATCTATATCTATATAAGGCCTGTGTATAATATTTATAATTTTTTGGCGTTGCCTAAAAATAAAACGCGTAATCTTTTATGCGCTGACAGTTTGACTGGCAGAAATTTCCCCTAAACTTAAGTCCACCCTTGCTACAATTTCAATATATTCCCCACTTTATATGTTTATCATTTTTAGTGTTTCCTAATAATAAAACGCACAACCTCTTACACAATGACAGGTTGACTGGCAGAAATTTCTACTAAACATAAGTCCATAAATTCCCCAATTCATTACGCAATAGAGAGATTTTACTGTTGTATATCTCTTTATTGCACATTTTATACATAGGAAAAGATAACTAAAGGCGTGGTAAAGACGAACTTATGTCCGTACTGGATTACTTCCTTTTTTTTCCTTCCTTCATATTTCTTTTTCATTTTTCTTTTCAATTTTTTTCAAAATTACACAAGAAGATACGTAATTTTTGCAGAGGTAAGTACGGATTCGTTAAGAGTATGATAATTCTATGGCTTGTTATATTAATCTTATTCTTTTAATTTCTATCTCGATAATCGCTTAGGATTGGCAATGATAAGCAATATTACTATCCTATCAAATATCATTGCATAATAAATAATATACGCAATTTTATTCCACCAACCTATTACTACCAAGAATACGAGTACAGACATATTTCCGTATTTATTCATATTATACCTATTTCCGTGGAGCTTGGTGGCACATTGACACGTGCGCTCAGCGAACGATAACTAAAGTTAAGCAACGTTCGCTATGGTCAGCCCTATGATGGGTGACCAAAATAAGCAACAACTCAAATTTTAATTTACGACTGCACACATTTCCAAAACGCCCAAAATAATGTAATTACCGATTAAGTTCCAAGTAGATTTGTCTTACTCTCTGTTAAGTTATAAATGTAAAAGCAAATCTGCCTAACTTTCAGTTTGTTTACTACGCTTACTCAACTACGCTTCCTACATTACCTAATACTAAAACAATGTAGTGCATGTTTTGAGTTCAAGTTTAGGAATTTTGAGCACCTCTAGATAGTCGGCAAGGGTTGCCCTAGGAAAGTGCTCGCCAAACCCAGCTTGTATGTAGGATACACTGGAGGTACTCCCTCGCAGCACTGCCGTAAGTGTTAAGCGTATCGGACTTAGGTGATATATTAACACCCAAACCCCAACACAACTTTATGTTGATTCCATTGGGAATCGCGTATAGTATTATTGTATGTACAAATGATTTGAGTTCCGTTTGTTACGTGTACTGTAAGAGTACTGTAAATGTCATGCATGGCAAAACAAGTTACTAATGTAATGAATGTATAGAGTTCAAGTTTGAGAATATTGAACACCTCTAGATAGTCGGCAAGAGTTGCCCTAGGAAAGTGTTCGCCAAACTCACTTGTATGTAGGATACACTGGAGGTATTCCCTCACAGCACTGCCGTAAGTGTTAAGCTGGCTCGACTAGGGTGATATATTAGCACCCAAAGCCTAACGCAACTTTATGTTGATTCCATTGGGAATCGCGTATAGTATTATTGTATGTACAAATGATTTGAGTTCTGGTTGTAACGTGTACTGTAAGGGTACTGTAAGTGTAATGAATGGCATGTTTCATGTTTCAACTACGCTTTGGCATTACGCATACTTTGGGTTCTAAACCTACCTTAAAATTAATCGAAAGACAGAATATGCTTTTTATTCAAACTGAGAGAGTATTCATTAATTCGATTAACACGCGTCATTCCGATTTTTCATGAATAGAGAATTTCTAAAGCAAAAAATAAATATTTCAAGCTATTTTTTATTAAATGAAATCTCGCAAAAATCGATTAATTTATTCGAATGAACTTATGAGAAAATATTATACCATTATTCTATTTAGTCTGTACTCCTGTCAACAATAATTCAATTTATTTTGATTGTCAACAAAATCAAACAATTATAATTGCTACAAATTGTTAATTTTAATAGTGAGAGATAACATTTGTATATTATCCTACCTATATAAGAATTTAAATTGTATTCTCATTTTTTTGGTTTCAGATATTTATTTAAATTGAACTTGAACAAATTGAACCTGAAGAAATTGAACATAGGAAATTCGAAACCATAATTTCAGATCGGGTTGTTATATTTTCTTTTGTGCTATTGTGAGCTAACTCGCAACTATGAAATAACCTATTTATTGGCTTTTAACATGTTTATTACACAAGACAACCTGAATCAAGTTTTTTCATGTAATTTATAAATTGAATTTATGCTCGTGTGAGACATTTTTTCTTTCCCCTATCCTAACTATCTATCCACTTTGTCCATTTCACTGACAACACATTGTGACTATTAAGTCACGAAATTACAAATCAAAGCAATATTTTGTGCAAATATTATTTTACTACGAATTTATAATATCAACCTGATCACCATGACAACTCATGTTATTCTTATAACATGAAACAATAAGGTTCCCATCTGTGATAAATTTTATTCATAAGCCAGCCAGATTATTCTCATCCTGGTCACGGCACCAAATTGTAACGATCCAACCTAACGTCAAAGGGAACCCTAAAAAGAAAACCCCTTTACACAGATCTATTCGTAGTTTTACTAACAATTTACGCCTTTAAAAGAAACGCACAAAATTGCTTTGATTTGTATGAAGTTTGGCCAATGATCGACTAGTGATTTTATTAGGATCTACGTTGCAACCGCTGATGTAACCCAAGATCTTTTCCAAGTGGATAGATAAAGAAATCCTATTGCCTAAACTATTCCTGTACTTAATTCATTTTATCAGACGCTTATTAAACTCGCCACCATAGTAACGAAATAACAATCTGTTCTTTTGAGTGAATTTCACGATCTCAGTAATGAGAAGACAAATGTTTTGATTTTTTAGTATGTTACCGCCGCTGTCTTTACTTTCTGAAGCTAACATTGGGATTTTGATACCTTCAGGAAGGTAGTCCCTTAACCCTCGGGCTCCATAAGATTCCAAATGAACCTTACTTCGCCCTACCAACATACTTTATAAACTACTAAAATTCTCTACGCTTGAGAATTACAACCTTTCAGAACTTTAGTTTTGTAGAGAAGAAAGGAGCGAAAGAAACTCTACCAGTTCATATTCTCAATACATTTGAGATTAATCTCTAAGACATTTAATGTCTTAGCAAAATTAGCTTTACGTTGAAATAATGATGAAACTTACATGAGATCTTTATCACAATTTCCATTTTGCACAACACAAAGTTATCACTTCAAATAGCACATATCACTTTAGTTTTAGCAAAGAGTTCAAGATTTCGGCACCGATCCATAGTGTGAATAATTCGTCGATTCGTAGATAAAGAAGATGTGTCGGAGATGTCGTCGAAGGGAACAACTCCAGTGCCTAACCTTCTGACACTGAAGCAAATATTTTTTAGTAATAGTCGACTAACGTGCCTAACCTTCTGACACGTTGCCGTTGTAGATAATGTTCCCAATATAGTATTATCCCTCCACATCTCTTCAGTTTTTCATATGTAAGCACAACCACTTCACAGTGCCAAAATAATTCACTCACGAGTCAAATAGTGCATCAAACACAAAGCTCTTATTAGAGCGGACTTCATAGTCGAGCCCAATGGAAAATATGATCCAAAATCCACACAATATTCTCAGATATTGGAATAAGCCACTAGAATCTCTTCGAGAAACTAGGAATAAATATAATCGTTGCAGGTTTCCTTCGGAGTGACCCGAATAATCGATGCAGGTTTCTTATAGAGGGACCTGAATATAGCGTTGCAGGCTTCCTTTCGGAGTGACCTGAATAATCGGTGCAGGTTTCTTATAGAGGGACCTGAATAACGGTGCAGACCTCTTACAGAGGAATCTGAATAGCGGTGCAGGTTTCTTATAGAGGGACCTGAATAAATAGCGTAGCAGGCTTCCTTTCGGAGTGACCTGAATAATCGGTGCAGGTTTCATATAGAGGGACCTGAATAAATAGCGTAGCAGGCTTCCTTCGGAGTAACCTGATTAGATTCAGTAAAATTAATAGTTAATTTCATTGATGAAGATGATGAAGATAATGATTTTAGTTTAAGGGTCCCTACCTGATGTATCGTGTCTAACCGAATCTATAAGCTTCTATTTGTGTAGTTCAATAAGAACAAACTAACCCCATTTTAGTTATTTAAACGTGTGGTGTGTTGCGTTGTCTTACGAAGTGCAATGTAAGACACCTAACATTAAAAGAATAAGAAATCGAGGTGAGAAGGGCCTCTGTGTGCCTATTTCCCTATACTCGTGTATGCGCGAGCACGGGCAGGTGGATTAGGATCGCCGTGTGCTCACGAACCCTATATACGTGGTGTAAATATACATATATAAATAGAGGACCAGCTTCTTTAGTCCATGCGTAGCTAAACGGGTGCAATTAAGGCATGGGTCCACTTCGACAGTCCCCCCGCCGCTAAACACTTCCCAAAGAAACCAGGGAACTTGAGTCACTATGTCGGTAAAGAGTGACTGCGCTGATATGTTCCAAACAACGCCCTCCCCGAAGGGAGTTAAAACCACAGTCTGTCGTAATCTCCGTCAGGTGACCCGACCGTGGTCCATCGAACCATGTCGATGTTTTAGGTCTTCACAATTCGATATTCGAACTCGAAACACTAATATCTTAAAATTCACAAATCTTTGCAAACACAAATTAATTCAAATTAAATATGAAAAATCAAAGAGCGCGACGAAGACCAACCGGCTTGCACGAAATTCCGTAATGTTCCCCCTTCAATAAATGCCTGTGACATTCCTGTCAAAATCAAATCCTTCCCAGTTTAAAATATTATTTTTAATTGTCATATTTCTACAACAATACTTCTTTGATCAAATAATTGACCGGACGAAAACATGGAGATAAAATCAATGGAGACGCTTCGACCATTGAGCTAGATTTGGTTTCGTTACAAACAGACCACGAGTCTGTACTTTTTTGCCTGAGTATGTACCAATATTACAAATATTAACACCCCGCAAGTCTGTGAATAAATATAATTTAAGCGGTATACAGAAAGATTGCTCTAAAATTAACTTTAGCCAAGTGTATGCAGAAAACGACCTAAATATAGCAACTAATTGCTTAATTGACTGTATCTCCTCGGTAGTAATTAAAAATATATCTGTTATTAAGACTTCTAGAAATAAACGTAAAATTAAACCGTGTATGGCCGCTGGCTTACTACGATGCATAAAAACAAGAGATAAAATGCATAAAACATTAAAACAAAACCCTAACAATGACAGCTTAAACACATCATATAAAAGGTACAGAAACTTTTGTACTACTATATTAAGAAAAATTAAAAGACAATACAAAAAAGATGAGTTGCTCAAATCCAAAAACAATAATAAAAAATGTGGGAAGCCATTAGGACGATAACTAACCTAGAACATAAAAAATCTGACTGTAAGGAATTATTGAGCATTAAAAATTGCGCGCAAGAATCTGTCAATTGTGTTAACCACTTTTTTGCAAATGTAGGTAGGAACCTAGCAGAGGTCATTCCATCGAACTTGGTCTCAACGGAGTTAGACAGGAATTCTGACAAATTATCATCGTTAAACTCATTTGTACTAACCGAAACAACAACTGAAGAGGTAGCAAATGTTATTATGAATCTGAAATCTGATTGCTCGCCTGGCTATGATAATATTCCGGCGAAGGTTCTAAGAGATAATTTAGATACAATAGTACCACCACTTACAGATTTAATAAACCGCTGTATTAAAGCTGGCATGTTTCCTCATGCCTTTAAAAATCTATTGTACTACCGATACATAAGGCAGGGAAAAAGGACTCGGTAAATAATTATAGACCAATCGCCATACAAACCTCATTGGTGATGCCCAAAGTAGACTCCACCACGTCGGCGTTTCACCGACACTATGATTTGAAACCGACTACCAGATTCTAGAAAACATTGTGGCTTACCCCTATTCCAATTGGTCTCCGTATGTAGCCGGTGGACTTCCTGAGCTAGCTCGATGGAAGCCGCGGCTCCCGAAGGGTTGGTGTCAATCCAACGATGGAGACCGGAGCACTACATAGGCCTATTAGGACACCATCACTCACTTCGCGACGATAAAACCTTGCCACTATTCCCCGACACTAAAGCTTTGCGGAACCTCGCACCAACAATCACTTGGTGCGCCGCGCAATACTATTTGTTGGATATTTTATATTATATTTTATTGATGCCCGGACATAACCTATATCAATGTCATTCCGTATTCGACTCGACTGACAAGTTACATGCGGCCGGCCGCCACAGGCTGTCACTGCACAGACTATAATGCAGTGTTGCCACTCGCTCTTCCTCGAGCGTAAACATCCCCCCGCTCCGGACAGTCCCGGACTGTCCGCCAAATCAGTCTAAGGGGAGGCGAGAAAGAGTAGCGACCGCGCGCTTCAAAACAGAATCCCCAACTAGGACCTCGGCAAACCTGGGCACACCATCAGCCCCTAGAGTAAGTTGGACAATGCGTCCGCGACGCCAACGTAAGGGTGGCAGGTTTGGGTCCTTCATTAACACGAGGTCTCCAACCCTCGGTGGGTTTGTCTTATCTGACCACTTAACGCGCTGTTGCAAAATGTGTAAGTATTCAAGGTGCCAGCGGCGCCAGAAGCTCTGGGTAAGCTGCTGGAGCAACTCAAACCGCGAAAGGCGTCCTGGATTGACATCTCTATAAGGATACTCGGGCAGGGCGTTAAGTGGTCTGCCTATCAAGAATGGCCCGGCGTGAGGGCCTGCAAATCGTTCGCGTCGGTAGACAATGGACATAACGGACGCGAGTTGAGAACCGCCTCAATCTTATGAAACACCGTCGCGAGTTCCTCGAACGTGAGAATAGTCTCCCTAATAACGCGGCGAAGGTGAGTCTTGGCGGCCTTTACAACAGATTCAAAAATCCCTCCCCAGTGAGGGCAAGACGGCGGGGAGTATCGCCATGTTACCCCCCTACGGGAGAGTGTGGATCCGATCTCAATATTATTTTTATCTAAAAATTCACAAACTTCTCTTATATGTCTATCAGTGCCCTTGAAGTTCATCCCACAATCGGGCCGAATTAGAGAAGGCAATCCCCGGCGGGAGACAAATCTCCCTAACGCTGCTAAGAAAGCGTCCATGGTGAGTGCACTCACCACCTCCAAATGAACGGCTTTAGTGGCCAAACAAACAAACACACACAAGTAAGCCTTTTCAGTCTTAGCATTACGGAGTCGCGACGTTTTTATAGTGAATGGTCCCGCGAAATCAGTTCCAACTCCTAAGAAGGTCATCGATTCATTCACACGATCAGCAGGCAATTCACCCATTTGGGGCTGCATCGTCTCGGGGCGTAAACGATAGCAGGGCAGACATCGAAAGATAACAGATCGGATAATTCTTCGCGCTGACAAAATCCAAAACTCCCGTTGGAGGAGCGCGGTCAATGCATTACATCCGGCATGAGCATTCTTCACATGGCGATCAATGATCAACAATCGCACCAATGGTCCGTCCTTGGGGAGCAACAGGGGATGACGTAATCTATAAGGCAAATTAGCGTGCCTCAATCGGCCTCCTACACGCAACAATCCCTTATCATCCAGAAAGGGAGTCAAACGCACCAAGGGTCCCTTTAATTTGGATGTCCCGGTACGGAAAATCTTAAGTTCCGGTTCAAACGCTCTAGACTGGGTCATACGCACCCAATGCAAAAGAGCATCTTGGCGCTCCTGCGGTGAGAGGACCGGACACAAATCTTTGTCCTGAGGCCGTCGACAATTTCGTATAAATCTTCTTATCCAAGCGGTCACGCCGAGCAACTTGTCCAGAGAACTGTAGCGGTCTAATAAAAATTCCCGCTCTGGAGCCGCCATAGTCTCGACAACGTGAACACGCAAGCCCGGATTTGGTGCCTTCACCACAGCTGGTGTGGAAGGCCGAGACGGCTGTAATAACCATTCGGGACCCCACCACAGAGTGTGGTCAATAAGCTGAGGGGCTTCGCTGCCACGTGACGCACAGTCAGCAGGGTTTATTTCACCTGGCACGTGGCGCCAAATCAACGGGGCCTTCGAGGCCTGTATTTGGGATACCCGATTAGCCACAAATACCTCCAGGGAGTGGACGGAGTTCTTAATCCAACACAGGACAACCTGACTGTCGGACCAAGCAAAGAGCGACTCAAAGTCCACACTACGTCCCAGGGTGTCAACAACGTGGTTCATCAAACGAACCAGAAGAGTAGCTCCAGACAATTCTAACTTCGGAATCGTTAACCGAGTCCGAAGTGGAGCAACCTTACTCTTAGCAATTAGCAAGTGGAGCTTAACAGCTCCTCTAACATCGACCGTCCGGATATATACGACGGCTGCGTATCCACTCTCAGACGCGTCACAAAAACCATGAAGGCTGGCCGTAAACCGTCCCTTAGGCAGTATATGTCTAGGGATACTAACACGGTTAATGTCGGGGAGAGACGACATGAAGGACTCCCAATCTCGCAGCAAACGGCCCGAGAGGGGCTCATCCCACGACACTTCGGCTGACCAAAGTTCCTGTAGGAAGCACTTCATCCAAAACACTACGGGACTAATCCAGCCATTTGGGTCAGAGGTACGAGCTACTGTAGACAAAACCAACCGTTTCGTCCAGACCTTGGGGCTTGGCAGCTCCAATCGACAGGTGAACGTGTCCTGGACAGGTCTGTATTGCACTCCCAAAACAGACAGTAAATCTGGAGTGTTGGCATTCTCAAAAATATGAGGCTCCTGCTGGTGGTCGTCTGGCAAGTCACACAAAAGCTGAGGTGAGTTGGACATCCACTTCCTCAGTTCATAACCACCAGCCCCGAGAAGAGCAATTAGTTCATCTCGCAAAATCAAGGCTTCCTCGACACTAGAGGAGCCCGTACAAATATCATCCACAAATGCATCCTCCTTGAGAACCAAGGATGCGCGAGGGTATCGTAACCGCTCACGTTCAGCGAGTTCCACAAGTGAGCGAATTGCCACAAAGGGGCTCGAACGCAAACCGTATGTATTGGTGTTCAGCTCGTAGACTAGCATGGGATCTCTGGGATCCTCCCTCCATAATATGAGCTGATATCGTCTATCGTCCGGGTGAATCACAGTCTGCCGAAACATCATCCGGATATCGGTCACAAAGATGACGGCATGGCGACGGAAGTTGGTCAATACATCACCCACCTCGTGGTGCAACTTCGGTCCAGCATGCAGACATTGATTCAGCGAAACTCCGGTAGTCGTAGGAGCTGACCCATCAAAAACAACGCGTATCTTCCCGGTGGAAGGTTTCAAAACCGCGTGGTGAGGAAGAAAATTATGTTCCTCGTTTCGCCAGTCCAGTCGCGAGACCGACATGTGCCCCAGTTGCTCATATTCTCGCATGAAGTCGACATACTTCTGTTTGAGGTCGGAGTTCCTACTCATACGACGCTCCATGGACAGCAGCCGCTTCTCGGCCAAAGGCCGGGAGCTGCCAAGTAAGGGGCGAACTGACAAAAAGGGCAAACGAGTGATCAGCCGTCCCGAGTGAAGGCGACCTGTATTGTTCTGGTAGAACAACTCACACTCCTCGTCCAAGGGGTTCACTCGCTTCACGGTAGGTGGCTCTTCCACCTCCCAAAACCGTTGAAGGACATCCGATAAGGTGGAGCTAACAGTTATGTAACTGTCCACCGATGGAGATGGTGGGTTATGCCTAACTGGTCCCATCACTACAAACCCAAGCGATGTAGATAAGGCTACCAGCCCACCCTTCTGTAACTCTCTCCTCTTCCCACAATACACGCGGCCTAGAACATCGGCACCGAGCAATAAGTGAATCGGACCGGTTCGGTGGAAGGAAGGGTCAGCCAAGGTCAATCCTGATGTCGCATCAACGACAGCGCGCAAAACGTGCTGTTGCGGAAGCTGACCACCTTCCTTCTCATAAACCTTCTCATAAACAATCGCGGTAGCGCCAATTTTAGGCACTGAAGAGAAGTGGGGGGAAAAGGAGAACAAAACCTGACCGATCGGATCCGGGATCCGCAGGTCCCCGATTCCCCGTACCGTTTCAAGGTATGGAGATGTGTTCAAACTCAACTGCCGGACCAGCCAGCTGGAGGCAATGCAACCCTGAGCTCCCGTATCCAAAAGGGCGCGAACTAAAACAAAGGTGCCCCTCGGGCCCCACACCTGTACGGAGGCTGTTGGTAACAGCACCTGCTCCTGTGGGGGGGTTGCAGCCGACAGTTGGTTTAATGAAAATCCTCCCGCATTCCCCGCAACGGGGGGGAAGGGGGGTTCAAGGAAAATTGCGTGCGCGGCGGAGGAGTAGGGCGCTCAAGGCGCTCGAGCGGGTCCCAATCCGGCACGTACTGGCCCCGATCAAAGCGGCATCGGGGGGCCGGGCGGTGCCCATGATGGGCGAAAGTTGGGGGAGCCCGTGATAAACGGGGTCTCTCCATCAGAGGGGGAGAGAAGCGTATCGGCTCCCGGCGTGGCTCCCTAATAACCGCGGCCCAATCCCGCGGTGGCGCCTCAGAAGCGGCGCGTCGATCCCCCCCGCCCGTAGGGGGGGTGGAGCGCCCAATCCTCTCACGGGAGGGGGGGCACCTGTCCAATCTCCGCGGAGGGGTGGCACGCCCCTCCGATCTCCTCGGAGATGTGGGTGACCTACGAGGGCCCCCGCCCGTGTGCGAGTCCCTCTCTCTCACCACCTCACGAGTGTCCCTACTGTTAAAGCACAATAGGGGGTGATGGGCCCCTCCACAACAGTGGCAATCTCGTGGGTGGGGGCAAGCCGATGCCATATGAGCCCCCAGGCAGCGGTAGCACCAATTCCGCTGCTTGGCCATATTCCTACGCCCCTCGGTGCGTAGGCCAACAAATTTGGGACAGGCTGGCAAACGATGGCCATCCCGCTTGCAACACTTGCAAGGCATCGGCCTCTCCTCGTGTGGAGAGTTCTGCCGCACTGCAGTATACTGCTTGTACGGGCGGCGCTCTCTCCGTGGCGCTGCCCGGGTCGCCTCATAGCGGCCTGTACTCGGTCCCGGTATAGGAACCAGATCCAAGTGGTCGGTCATCCGACACTCATCCTCCAAAAATCTGAGGAGATCCGAAAAGGGGGGGAGGTACGAGGCACTATTGCCCCCATGCCTTTGTTCAAACCGCCCTTTCATCTCCATGGGAAGCTTATTGAGGATGAGGTGGAGCAATATGAAGGACCACTGGTCCACCGGTAGGTCAAGTCGTTTGAGCGCGTTAATAGCGCTTAGCAGCGGGTTCAAAATCTCCTTCCTCAATGAGGAGACCCGCGATACTCGTGGCAGCCCTAAAATGGCAGCCACATGTGTGTCCGCTAGCAAGCGAACATTCTGATACCGGGCGGTCAACAACGCCCTTGCAATCTCATAACTGTCATCGTTGACAGGTAGATGCTGGACAAGCACACCAGCCTCTTCACGTAAGGCAGAGAGTAAATAGGCCAATTTCTGGCTAGGGAACAGGTCGTCCCTCGAGTGGACCAGGCTATCAAAGAGGTTAATGAACCCCATCCAAGCAGCCAAGTTCCCATCAAAGGTTGGGATGTCCAAAGTGGGCAGTCTGCCCAGCAAGCCAGCCGGGGTAGGCTTGACCTCCCCGGTCGTGCACGACTCACCCCTCCGGGCAAATAGGATAGCCTGAGCCTTGTTTATAATCACATCCGCCTGTTCAAAACATTGATCATAATCGGCATTAAATTGGTCGACTGCCCGCAACTCAGCGGCACCCTCGGCTGGGTGGTCGAGCAGATATTGTTGATGAGCAACGAAAAGCTGCTCCAATTCCTTCAAGCGAGCAGGTACTCCCTCATGCCGAATTAACAAGGCCTGTTCTCGGTCTGGTCGGTCTACCAAAGCGACGGCACTAGCAAACCATCTCAAAATCTTTTGTGCACCCGCTCGGGCACCACTAAGCGGGCTGACTGGCGGGACCATTTTGCACCAAAATTAATATGCACTACAATAATACATAGACAAACAGACCGACAACCGCAGACAACAAAACAGATCGGGAGGAACTTCAAAGGCAGAACAAAATATATAAACAAACCAAAATCAAGTGTAAATGCTAGAACTTAACTAGAACAACAAAGGCATTTAACAACAGAATTTTTCAAACAAATTAAATTCAAGTATTAAGTCAATAACTTAACAAACATAATATTCAAAGGCAACAAAACAAAATCAAATGTAAATGCTAAAACTTAACACAGCAAAATAGTGTATTACAAACAACAGCAAAGTCATTTAGCAGCAAAATTTTTTAAACAAATTAAATTCAAGTATAAGTTTACAACTTAACAAACAAAATATTCAAGGGCAAAACAAAGATATGAAAAAACAAACCAAAATCAAATATAGGTAAATGCTAGAACTTAACTAGAACAACAAAGGCATTTAACCACAATTTTTCATATACAATGACAATTAGTTAAGGAGATCGGTCCACAAATGAGATTGTAGTCGGTTTAAAATCAGCAATCAAAAACAATTAATATGTATTGCCCGTTTGGACAACCAACAAGATTACAATATTAATTGTACAATACTAATTAAAATACTAATCAACCAATCAAATCTAACAACAACACGCTCTGCTACCAAAATATGGTGGTGCCCAAAGTAGACTCCACCACGTCGGCGTCACCGACACTATGATTTGAAACCGACTACCAGATTCTAGAAAACATTGTGACTTACCCCTATTCCAATTGGTCTCCGTATGTAGCCGGTGGACTTCCTGAGCTAGCTCGAAGGAAGCCGCGGCTCCCGAAGGGTTGGTGTCAATCCAACGATGGAGACCGGAGCACTACATAGGCCTATTAGGCCACCATCACTCACTTCGCGACGATAAAACCTTGCCACTATTCCCCGACACTAAAGCTTTGCGGAACCTCGCACCAACAATCACTTGGTGCGCCGCGCAATACTATTTGTTGGATATTTTATATTATATTTTATTGATGCCCGGACATAACCTATAT
Source organism: Schoenobius gigantellus (assembly GCA_963935595.1). Classification (NCBI taxonomy): domain Eukaryota; kingdom Metazoa; phylum Arthropoda; class Insecta; order Lepidoptera; family Crambidae; genus Schoenobius; species Schoenobius gigantellus. The sequence goes on from OZ012543.1 coordinate 21,251,208, forward strand.
CAATGTCATTCCGTATTCGACTCGACTGACAAGTTACATGCGGCCGGCCGCCACAGGCTGTCACTGCACAGACTATAATGCAGTGTTGCCACCCGCTCTTCCTCGAGCGTAAACACTCATTCTCCAAAGTTTTTGAGCGTATAATAAATAAACAACTAATAAGTTATTTGGAGTCTATGAAACTTTTATCAAATAAACAATTCGGCTTTCGGGCTGGTAGGTCCACCGATGATGCGGTCCATAATTATATACAGAGTCTGGCGAGTAAATTGGATAAAAGTTAAAAAGTCCTTACAATATTTCTGGACGTTCAGAAGGCGTTCGACACAGTATCTACCTATACTGATAAGGAAACTTGAAGCAATGGGGATTCACGGAAACCAACTGGAACTTTTTAAAGACTATCTATCGAACCGCACACAGATTGTTAGGATTGGTGATTACAGCAGTTCTGAACAGTCGATTGGCTATGGAATTCCCCAGGGCAGTATAATCGGCCGGACCCTGTTCCTATGCTACATTGACGACCTGTGTGAATTAAATCTTGATAATTGTGAAATAAAATCTTATACGGATGACACTACACTAACTTTTTCGGCATGCACATGGCAAGATGTATTTAAGTTTGCACAGAATGGGTTTAACATTGTGTCTAAGTGGCTTGCTATAAACAGTCTCACGCTTAATGCAGACAAAACAAAATATATCTGTTTCTCGATTCGGAATTTAGTTATGCCACCAAATCTAAATTTATACGCACATAAATGTTCGTTTCCTCCGTCACCAACGTGCCAATGTACAGTAATAAGTAAAACACCACATTTTAAATACCTTGGTGTAACTATAGACAAGAATCTTACGTTTACTGAACACATTCATAATGTTTCACAGAGGGTTAGAAAGCTTGTATTCGTCTTTAAACAACTACGATACGCAGCAGATGGAAACATAATGAAATCCGTATATACAGCCTTGGCACAATCAGTAATATTGTATTGTATAACGTCATGGGGTGGAGCTGCAAAGACAAAACTTATTGAGTTGGAAAGAGCCCAAAGACTTATCTTGAAGATATGTCTTTTTAAACCCAGACTTTATTCAACTACATCCCTCTATCATGAAGCTGAGGTACTTACGGTTAGACAATTGTTTATATTTTTGAGTATACTGAAACAGCACTCTCTTGTGAAATATACACCGAATGTCATAACATCTAGAAGACAATTCAAGGTATGTACTATAGAATGTACCCGTACCACATTTGCAAATAGGTTCTTTTACATAATAGGTAAGAAATTATATAATAATGCAAATAAAATACATAATATTTATCCCAAAAGCAAATTTGAATGTAAGAAGATAATAAGGCAATGGCTCCTTAAAAAAACATATCATGAAACTGAAAATTTATTGAGTGTTTTAATGAAATAGTGACACACAGACATACGCACACACACGAACATTCACACAAATACACACACACACATACACATACATACATACACAAACACACGCACATGCACATACACACACACACACAAACCACAAACACACACACACACACACACACACATACACTGAACGAACGTTCGTGTACTTACAATAAACTACGCATCCACACAAACTTATTGTACCTTTGTATAAGTTAGATTAAATAGTCTACATTATACAGAGTGTCCCAAAAGCCGACGTCAAGCCGAAAGCAGGCGGTAGACTAACTCATATTATGTTATCAGAAAAAAAAATCTAAGTCACCTATTTAAAAAAAATCTAACTTTAAAAAAAATCGATATAATTTACACCCTGTGACGGTTTTTTCACTCTTGTTGCTACAAATCTTGACTTTTCTAAACATTTTCTTTTGTTTTGTAATCCTGAATAATGGCCGGTATACACTTTGTTTAGTCAAGTGCTTAGTGTTTAGTGTTTAGTGTTTAGAAGACTGTTTAGTATTAAGTGATTAGTAGGTGCTGTCCCTACACTGTTTAGTAAACAGTGTTTAGTTTATTTGTTCATTATATGGACTTAACACTAAACAAATCTGTCCAGACGTGTTTAGTGTTAAGTGAGGAGTGAAGGCGGGAGAGCGGGAGGGGCGACTCGCAGAAAAAATAGAACGCGTTCCTATTCGCTAAACACTTAACACTAAACACTTAACACTAAACAGAAGCTGTCCGAACGTGTTTTTTACTAAACACTTAACACTAAACAAGCCACTCGCACTAAACACTAAACAATGTGTGTACCGGCCATAATGTTTCTGTATACTCTAATCTAAAATTTAAAGCCAGCTGCTCCAAATTAGAAGAATATGCCATTTTTATCTAAATTAAATATTCAAAATTAATTTTTCGCATAGCTTTAACAAGCTGTACTGAAAAAAAATGTACTATGCGAGTTTGGCAAGTAACTGCAAAAGTTGGCGCATTCAATAAGGATTCCAAAATGGTATGATACTTGGCAGATAATTTCTACGATTGCAGACAATTTTTTTTTCCAAAAACAGGCAGTTTTGAACAAATTTTTCTTACGTACTTAAAATTTATTCTAATGTACCCATGGTTTGCTTTAAGGCCGTAACTTTAACATTCTAGTTTAAGTGAGGCCGGGAGAGTCATTTTACGAAGTGTGAGAGAGACAGATATTGACGCTAACGTGACAGAGACGGAGAGATTCGAAGTATGAGCGAGACAGATAGTGACGCTAACGTGACAGAGACGGCGAGTCTCACATCTACTTCGTAAAATGACTATTTTACTAAGTGGAAGTGAGACAGATAGTGACGCCAATTATTCGCTAACGCACAAACAATACACATCAGTACGTTTCGCTCCTTCGCTTACTGCGCATCTTTTTGTATTCGTTCGTGTTGATTTCGTGCTAACCACTTTCTGCTTCGTTTATTGGACTTATTGCTTGTGATTTGGATTCGGACTGTTTAGTTTCTCTACCGACGACCTTTGCTTTGCTCCGGACTACTTATCGTTGATTGTGTAATTGTGTGGTGCCACCATGTCTGCATACACGACACAACATGCATTTAATTTATGGGGAATGTAGATGCAATGCCAACGCTGCGGCTAGACTTTATCGTGAGAGGTACCCAAATGCAGCTCGTTTTCCGGATCATCGAGTCTTTACAAATGTGCACCGATTACTCTTCTCAGAGGGCCGACTGCCGAACCAAGTACATAGTGAAAGAAGATTTCGTCTCCCTTACGAGGACGTTGTACTAGACATTGTCGAAGTAGATCGGAGTATTTCTGTACGTGGAATAGAGAGAAGCACAGGAGTACCCAAAAGTACAGCCCATCGGATTTTGCAAAGAAATCAGCTACTCCCGTACCACGTACAGCGAGTACAAACTCTACTACCCCGGAACCATCGACCCCGTGTTGCTTTTTGTCAAACAATGCTACAAAAACACAGAGAAGATCCGCGATTCTTCGAAAAAATTTTGTGGTCAGATGAGTCGACATTTCGAGTGGTGGAGCGTCGGTGACGCAGTGGACTCGGCACTTGCCTTCCAATCGGGGGGTCGGGGTTCGAGACCCGCCATGTACCAATGTGTTTTTCGTTTCGAATTTCATATGTACATTTGTCTGACGCTCCTACGGTGAAGGAAAACATCGTGAGGCAACCTGCATACATCTGCGAAGAAATTCAATGATGTATGTGAAGTCGACCAATCCGCACTGGGCCAGCGTGGTTGACTAAGGCCTAATCACCCTAATATAGGGTAGGCTCGAGCCCCTCGGTGGGGACGTATATGGGCTGTGATGATGAGTCGACATTTAAAAAAGATGGTTACATGAACCTACACAACTTACACGAGTGGCATATCGAAAATCCTCATTTGATGAGGCAAGATAGATCACAATATCGATTTAAAGTTAATATGTGGACCGGAATTTTAAATGGACAAATAATAGGTCCTTTTGAGCTGCCAGAGGCCTTGACTGGTACATATATTTAAATTACATATATTTAAATTACATACAAATATTTACATTTTTTACATAATGATTTACCAAATCTACTGGAAGATGTGCCACTTAACATTCTAAGAGATATGTGGTTTCAACAGGATGGTTGCCCAGCTCACTATGCCAGCTCAGTAAGAGAATATCTCGATGAGGAATACCCAGACAGATGGATAGGACGATCTGGTACTATCTCGTGGCCAGCCCGTTCCCCAGATTTAAATCCATTAGATTTCTCTTACTGGGGAGCGGTGAAAGAAAAAGTTTACGCAAAGCCAATCGAAACTGTGACTGACCTACGGCAAAGAATAATAGAAGCAAATGATTTTGTTAATAATGGAAGATTTGCCCGCTTGATAGCCCGATCTTTTTAAGATGTCGAGCCTGCATTAGAGCTGAAGGAAGATAGTTTGAACACCTCCTGTTGTAAATCTTGACATTTAAATAAATTATGTTAAACAATTTTTGTGTATTTAATTTATTTCACTATCTGTCTCTCTCACACTTCGTAAAATGACTCTCCAGGTCTCACTCAAACTAGAATGTTAAAGTTACGGCCTTAAAGCAAACCATGGGCACATTAGAATAAAGTTTAAGTACGTAAGAAAAATTTGTTCAAAACTGCCTGTTTTTGGAAAAAAATATTGTCTGCAATCGTAGAAATTATCTACCAAGTATCATACCATTTTGGAATTCTTATTGAATGCGCCAACTTTTGCAGTTACTTGCCAAACTCGCATAGTACTTTTTTTTCAGTACAGCTTGTTAAAGCTATGCGAAAAATTAATTTTGAATATTTAATTTAGATAAAAATGGCATATTCTTCTAATTTGGAGCAGCTGGCTTTAAATTTTAGATTAGAGTATACAGAAACATTATTCAGGATTACAAAACAAAAGAAAATATTTAGAAAAGTCAAGAATTGTAGCAACAACAGTGAAAAAACCGTCACAGGGTGTAAATTTTATCCATTTTTTTAATGCTAGATTTTTTTTTAAATAGGTGACTTAGATTTTTTTTATATTTTTCTGATAACATATATGAGTTAGTCTATCACCTGCTTTCGGCTTGACGTCGGCTTCTGGGACACCCTGTATTATGGCTTGTATTATTGAGGGTTGGAGGCCTGGAGTTCTAAAATACAGGCAGAATACTGCCAAGTTTAGACTCCAGTCTCCCACAGACAGTATATGATACCTACAATTGTATTTAATAATGTTTGAAATGTTTTTGTTTATGTAGAAAAAAAAATTCGTAACGAAAAGCACAGTGTTTACCTCGGGTGAAATACTTATTTAGTGCCTCGAACTATTGGTGCCCTCGCTACGCTCGGGCGCCAAACACCGTCTCGGGACTAAATAAGTTACTTTCACCCCTTGGGTAACAATGTACTATAGAACAATAATATTATGACAAGCGATTTATTACAATACTACGAATTGCTACGAAGACTACGTAAAAGCCGTCATGACTTCGTAGCGCTCGTAGCATTTCGGTAGATGGATCCATATTCGGATGTGCGTACTTGAACCTACTTTAATGAATGAATAAATATAATAATATCAACAGATATACATTAACATAAAAGCCGACCTTATTGTTAAATAGCAATTTCTGCCAGACAGCCTTATAAAAAGGAAATAGTGAAAAGTATGTAATAAACTCGCTATGCATATCATTATTAATATAGATTAATACATTCATAATTAGTCTAAATAAACTTGTATCTATATACATATTTCATATATCAAGTAAAATAACTATTAGGTTGTTTATGAATAAATGGCGGTTTTTTGAAAAAAAGTTTATTTTGCCATATTGTTTCTTTTGTTTTTATGAATGTTATATGTCATTTTTAAATGCTTGAATTTCTCCATGGCTAGCTGGTATCATTTATTCATTATTTTACTGATTGAACATTGTGATTATTACTTTTATGACTTAACGTGGAAAAAAAGCAATTGCGTATCATCTTCTTGTACGAGTTTAAACTGGGTCACAAAGCAACGGAAGCAAGTCGCAACATAAACGGCAGATTACAGCAAAAGTATACTGTCAACAAATGGATGAAATGCATTTAAAACTTCAACAACTTCATCCAGCATTAGTCAATAGAAAAGGACCAATTTCGCTTCACGACGATGCGATCGCACAATTGACCCTTTAAAAAATTAACCAGTTGGGGTACGAAATCTTGCCACACCCACCATACTCGCCAGACCTTTCACCCACTGACTACCACTTCTTTAAACATTTGGATAACTTTTTATAGGATAAATGTTTTACAAACCAAGGCAACGCCAAAAATGCCTTTTAATGATTTGATCGTTTACAGAACTCCGGAATTTTACAAGATTGGCATAAGCAAACTTGTATATTCTCGTTGGCCAAGATGTATTTAGTCAAACTGTTATTATTTATACTTATGTTGAGTAATAAATTTTTGTTGTACTTAAAATACACGCATTAAAAATTTTAGGTTAGAAACCGCAATATATTTTTCAACAATCTAATAATTGAAAAATCAAATAATATAAATTTGTTGAACTCAAAGAAAGGTGTATCCTTTCTTTGAGTTCAACAAATTTTTGGAATCTGAGAACTACTTATCGAGAATAACCGACATGAAAGATTAATAACTAAGTTTTATAATCCCGTGAGAACTTAACCGTTCCCAGCTCGGGTGTCTGCAAGGACGCAATCTGGGTCCCCATTAAGTCGCCCAATATATCTCGCAAGATATAGTGGCCGCACAGTGACGTCACACACAGTACGCTTAACCCGCCCTTGTGTGAAACAAGATAAACTGACGACGGTACAAATATACTATAATTATGCCTAAACATAGTTCTGAAAATAAATAAGGCAAAAGACGCATGATATTTTCCTACTTTTTTAGTAATGTTTTTTTTTTCTTTAGAATGAGTTGCTTTTTGTATATTGCTCATTATTTTCAAAGAATGTAATGTATAAACTATCTTCCCAGTTGGTTTCTTGCTAACGCAAAATGCATATACTATAGACATCAAATATGTTTTTTTACAGTTTTTATGATGTCAAAACCCTATGAGTTCGGAAGGCCTCATTCATGCGTGGGAAAACATCGTAACATTATTAGGACTATGAATGCAGCGCCCTTCCTCTCTTAATTCCATTTCTTTATGTAACATTGACTGAAATCATCATATTATCTCAACATCCCGATGTAGAGCAAGCAAAGGTCAGATACCTTGACTTCTTTGGCAAAAAGGAAATGCCCTACTACATAACGCTGGCCCCTGCAGTAAATTACCTAATTGTGGTGAAGGAGTTTCTCTTAGTTCACACAGCATTCACGGAGAAAAGGACGCGACGAAATGCATTTGAAATACGTCACCGTGTAGGATAAGTTATTGACTGGTATAATTATCGCCATTAGTATCCAGTTGGGGATTGGAGTCGCTCACGTCCGTAGGTTTTACCCTCGAGACCCTACACGTGATCCCCGGGTGGTGCTAATCGAGTGACCAACTTCTGGTGGTAGGGCTTGAAAAACCCGACTGGCTAGCGACCACCGTGCGCATGATGTAAAACCCGTCAAGTGGCCATTTTTGTCCGCGTTTCGGGATCAGTCTGCGCACAGCCAGAGCTTGAGGGGTCGTTGCTGCGATTCGTATGGTTTGTGCGGGCTTCCGTCGACCCAGTGCCAGGTTGACTGCGTTGACCCTCCGCCCAGGAAGACCCGAAGAAACGGCTGTTCCGCTGGCCGCCCGTGGTATAGTACAGGGGCCCAAGCGGACCTAACCAGTCCGTGAGGCTGCCCCACCATGCCACGCATAATCTCGGGGTGGTCCGTCGTGCCGGTTGGTGACTGGACGGTGGGTCCCGGCGGCCACTTCCGGGGGGGTTCGGGGGCCCTTCCGTGCAGAGGGTCAGCGCAAATCAGCTGTCGGCTGTTCCCTGGCGAAACAGGCCTACACACATTAACTATGCGAAGCGCAGCAAGGACACCTCAGTTTCACGCCTCTCACTCCAATAATTATGGCAGCGCAAAATATTAAGACTGGTCGTACAGCGGTGCATTATCCCACCAAAACACCATTATTCGAGGTGGGGCTCGCTAACATCCGCGGGCTCCATTCTAACCTCTTAGCTGTCCACCACCATCTCGAGACAGCCCGTCCAGCAATGCTGTTTTTGACGGAGACGCAAATTATCTGCCCGGCCGATACAGGCTACCTTAATTACCCCGGCTACGCTCTTGAGGAGTCCTTCAAGGCGAAGGCTGGTGTTTGCTTGTTCGTCCGGGCGGACGTTTGCTGTCGTCGCCTGCGCTGTTTGGAGGAACCTTCCTTTTCCATCCTTGCGGTACACGTCGATTTTGGCACTCATTGCCGTGTCTACGTCTGCGTCTACCGTTCCCATCGTGGTGACTTGGAGACAACTCGACTTTTTGAACATCTAAGTCGGGTGGCAGATGACGCGCAGGAGCGATTTCCTTCCGCCGAGCTGGTGTTTTTAGGGGACTTCAATGCTCACCACGAGTTGTGGTTAAGTTCCTCTAAAACTGACCATGCGGGTAGGACTGCCCACGCATTTGCTCTCACGCACGACCTGACACAATTGGTCACCCAGAACACCAGGGTACCAGATATTATCGGTCAAGCGCCCTCTTTATTGGACCTTCTGTTGACAAATCGCCCTGACGGATATCAGGTGGTGGTTCGAGCTCCACTAGGATCTTCGGATCACTGCCTGGTATCCGTCTCAGTGCCTCAGGCGTCACGACCGTCGCCTGTGGTTGCAGCACGCCGTCTGTGGCACTATGCGTCAGCAGATTGGGACGGTATGCGGGATTATTACGCATCTGTTCCTTGGTGGCAGCGCTGTTTCAATAGGATGGATCCGGACTCCTGCGCTACCTCTGTTGCTGACGAGATCATACTAGGAATGGAATATTATATTCCGCATTCCAATCTCGTCAGTAGAGGCAGACGTAACCTCTGGTTCAATCGCGAGTGCGCCTCTGCTGTTGAAAACAAACAGCTGGCTTACCGCGCTTGGATCAGAGGCCGAGCATCTAAGGATCCCAATACAAGCCTACTAAAAACAGCCTACAATAATGCCACCAAGTTATGTAAGAGGGCTTACATTAGAGCGGATGCTCAGCGCATTGCACAAGTGGGCCAGGAACTGCTATCGCACCCTACGGGTAGCCGTTCTTTTTGGCGCCTGGCCAAAGCTGTGCAATCAAACTTCTGCCAACCCTCGCTGCCACCGCTGAGACTTGCCGATGGCTCACTTGCTCATCAGCCGCAGGAGAAAGCCGACCTCCTGGCAAAACTCTTTGCGGCTCATTCCCGTGTCGATGACTGTGGTACACAACCTCCGAAACTGTCCCATTGTGGCAGCACCATGCCCGATATTCGTATCAGACAGCGTGATGTGCGGGCGGAGCTCCAGTCGATCGATACTCGAAAAGCAAGTGGACCAGACGGCATTCCTGCGATTGTTCTTAAGAAGTGTGCAGCGGAGTTGACTCCGGTCCTTACGCGTCTATACCGTCTGTCGTTCTCTGCTGGTTGTGTGCCGAAATCTTGGAAAGAGGCCAATGTCCAGCCGGTTCCCAAAAAGGGAGATCGTTCTGATCCGGCTAACTATCGTCCTATAGCCGTCACTTCCATTTTGTGTAAAATCATGGAGAGGATCCTTAATACACAGCTGATCCGTTACCTGGAAGGTCACTCGTTACTTAATGACCGACAGTATGGGTTTCGTCCTAAACGGTCAACAGGTGACCTTCTAGCGTTCCTTTTGCACAAATGGGGTGAATCTATCGATAAGCGCGGCGAATCGGTGGCTATTAGTCTCGACATCGCCAAAGCTTTTGATAGAGTCTGGCACAAGGCTCTTCTTTCCAAGCTTCCGGCATACGGATTACCCGCGCAGTTCTGTACGTGGATTGCCAGCTTCCTCCACGAGCGTAGAATTCGCGTTGTCGTTGACGGCTGCGCTTCGCGGTTCGTGGCAGTGAACGCTGGTGTTCCGCAAGGCTCCGTTCTATCCCCCACATTGTTTCTTCTGCATATCAATGATATGCTTTCCTTGGGAGCTATACATTGCTATGCAGACGACAGTACAGTGCATGGGGGATATCACGGAGCCTCGGGGGCTGCTCGTGGTGATATTGGTAGGGAAAGGCAGAATCTTATCATTGAGCTCAACAGGACGCTGGACCTCGTCTCCGAATGGGGCTCCAACAATCTTGTTGAGTTCAATGCTAAGAAAACACAGGTGTGCGTGTTCTCGGCGAAAAGGTCACCTTTCCTCCCCCTTCCTTCTCTTCAGGGCACAACCCTTCACACACAGAGCAACATCACCTTGCTCGGAATGAACATTCGCTGCGATCTGAACCCCAGAGACTACATCGAATCCGTCATAACTACTGCCTCACGGAAACTCGGTGTCCTGAACAAGGTGCGTAGGTATTTTGCGCCGGACCAACTATGCTTGTTGTATAAAACTCAGGTTAGGTCTTGCGTGGAATATTGCTCGCACCTTTGGGACGGCTCCGCTCAGTACCTCCTCGATGCTCTGGACAGATTGCAGCGTCGCGCTATTCGCATAATTGGCGATGTAGAGGCAACTAACACCCTCGAGCCTCTACAACTTCGTCGTGACATCGCCTCTCTTAGCGCCTTTTACCGAATGTTCCATGGGGAATGCTCTGAGGAGCTCTTTAACCTTATCCCTCCCTCTCCATTCCTTAACAGAAACACGCGTAAGGGCCTTCGGAGTCATCCGTACACTGTGTCCTCCTTTTCACACCGTACCAAGAAATTCCAAGATTCCTTCTTCTGTCGTTCATCCCACACTTGGAATTCTCTACCTGCGCACGTGTTTCCTCCATCCTACAACATGGGTTCCTTCAAAAGAGGCGTGAAAAAGCATCTTTTGGGCCGGCAAGGGGCGGGCAGGTAGGAGAGTGGATGTCGTCCCTACTCTATCTGTCAACTCATTTGGGCCTCTTTCACCGCTTAACATCAGGCGGGAGGAGGTCATTTGCCGGGCCATCCATAAAAAAAAAAAAAAAAAAAAAAAAAGTTAAAACTTGCGTTGACTGTATTATACAGGATTACTTTTTATCACCCCGGATAATTTAATGGACGCTTCAGGACACGGTAGTAGAATGATTTAAACATTAATAAGAAATAATTCACCTATTTAATTTTATATTAATTTTCTAAATTATTATTTTTTTATAAAATAATGGATGTCTCGTAAAGCGTCCCTTAAATTATCCGGGATGATAAAAAAGTAAACCTGTATATGCATCGTGTTAATGAAATTGTACCTACAAACCTAAAATTAGTATTCAGAATCGAGAGTAAAATCAATTCCACAAGTAAAAACTTGGGTCAGATTTTATCAAAAAAAAATTTTCAACCATACCGCTTTTTAAATTTACTTATAGTCTGATTTTTAATTCTACGGAATTTTGACATTTCAGAAGTGTTGCCAACATTGAAATATTCTCACTAAGAAGGGAAAACATTTTACCAAAATAAAAAATAAACCTTTCTTGAATTTAAGATTTCAATTAGTAAAACTAAGACTTAAAAATTTACTGATAATTTTAAAATGATAATTAGATTTTTTATTGTCATATGAAGTTACAAAAATTATTAAGGAAATAATTTTTCTTCTACAGGAATCTCTGACCAATAATCCATAGCCTGCCAACCTTTCTTTAGAAAAATCTATTTGTTTGTAAAATCTTCGCTTCTTGTAAGGGCCAATATAAACACGTTTTTTTGTTTTACTTAATTAGATTTTTGTTTAGAATCATATATAAAATACCATTGTTTTAATTTCATTAAAATTTAATTTTGAAGTTGTTTCATAATCTTTGCGTTATTTATGTTAATACATATTATGTATGTGTTTTATTTACAAAATAATTAGCCAAAAAATTTAAAAATGCTACCAAAGGTCACTATTCCACGCGGACGAAGTCGCGAGCACAGCTAGTGATGATATAGGTGATAATTATTAATAAATATTTTCTTTTAAGAAATATGTTGTTTTACTCTGTTTTTCCATTTAGCCATTAAAAATTTACATACTAGTTAGTGTGCATTGAATGCACAAAGGAAACACTATTTACCACATATTTTTTGTCAATTCATACTATAAAAAATCAAAGCAGAAAAGATTATTGATATCTGAATTGTCTATGAAAAACATCTGTCAGAATTCCGTCGAATTCAAACTTGAGGCCGCGGAGAGGGAGCGGGAGGCAGATCCTCAAGCCGCTCCCATCCGTCGCAGACGAATAGACAGGAGAAGGCGGGCATTCGCACAAGCGATGCCCGTCTAATGACCCTGCCGTGGAGGCCTGCGTGCACGGTTGGCCCCGTGCACGCCGCCGTAAGGCCCTCCGTCTGGGGATTGCCCTGGTGTTCTCGGGCAATCCCCCCTTGGCAATAGCCAGACCGGTGGGTCGGGCTTGCCCGGGCGCGTGGGTAGTGGAGTCGCAGTGTGGACCTTACCTAGCGCGCCCATAAGGGCAGGGAGAACACCGGGGGGTTTTAGTGGGTAGGCCTGGCACTCTGCCGAGAGCCCCACACACACTCGCCGTCTAGCCAACGGCGGGTACGGTGCGGTTACACATTTCCACCCGAGAAAAAAAAAAGGCTTTGACTCTTTCATCTTAGGGGTGCGCAAGTGACACGACAACAACACAGACTTTTAAATTTCACACAGAATTTAAAATTTGCAACATATTCAATTTGTTGCAAAAAGAGTAAATATCTTCATAAATAATCTACGAAATTTTATTTTCACAAATAACATAATTCTGTTATAATAAAAATAAATTGGAGTATGTGAGGTTTTACGTTATTTTATTGACGTATATTTCTCAATCACGTTTAAAATTACACCATATTACAATTTAAATTGTACGATTTCCGTAAAACAAAAACAGGCACTGTAACACCCGATACTTACGCATTTCATACCAATTTGTTCTTGTCAGATTCGCGTACGTTTTTGCACTAAAAATGTCAATCAGAGTGACATGTATTTGAATAATGACCGGGCGCGCCTGTTCCGGGTTCTGTTTACTTGTTTTATTTATGTTACCCTTGACGCAGTGTATGAATCTGCAACAGTTCTGTGTTAAGAAATATCCTGCTGATATTATGATTATGAAAATTTGGAAGTCTAGTTATAGTTAATCTTATGACAAGTCTAATTGAAATATATTTCGCTGATTAGATTTAATTTGAATTATGAGGGTTTTTTCACCGTACTCGTAGGTTTGGTTGGTTTTGGGCGTATAAGCCCGTCTAGCCGGTTAGTTGGCTGGTTGGCTGGCGAGCCGAATTAAGTGGTTTCGAATTATTTGTAAGTTTCATTCCTTTTGGTAGATAGCAGTGTGAGTTAATTTATTGCCACAACACATGGTTATCTAGGTTGGGAATCCATCCTGTGGATGGCGTTATGTACTATAAACTATAACTACTGAGCCGTAGCCGTAGATAGAATGCGTGTGTCTTGACCGGGACCAGGCTGTGATAACCTGAACAGGTACGACAGAAAATTAGCATTGTATCGTCATGATGCAGTATCTTGGGCCCAATTTTACTAATAAGTTACAGCCGAATCGAAACTGAACCGACGCAAATCGACCAATCAGAACGCCACATTATCACGTCATCGAGCAGTTGAATGGCAAAATAAGCGTTGCGATTGGTCGACCGCAACGTTCCAACATAAGTGCAACACTCCACTTATGTTAGCTATCATAAGTTTATTTTATGCTAGTTACTTACAGAACCTACATACCGATGTGTAAAGCAGTCATCATCACAGCTCATATACGTCCCCACCGAGGGGCTCGAGCCTACCCTATGTTAGGGTGATTAGGCCTTAGTGTAAAGCAGTGAATAAATGTTTTTCTTTCTTTCTTTCTAGCACTCCGTGTTATCTAAATGTGTTATAAGAAAGCATTATCATAAGAAAGCCAGTTCCTCTGTGATTGGGGAATCTAAAAAAAGCTCTCTTCTGTTAAGCTAAAACTTTTATCTTGTCAAACCAATACCCTAATTTAAGCTACCTCACTATACACCATGTTTCGTAATAACCTATTTAGCTAAAACCTACCCATGTGAAAATAGTCAAGTTATTGTTCAAAGTGAAATTTAAAACATCGAATAAATTTAAGCCGTTCAAACGCCACCGTATTGCGCGCGTTTTGATGACGTCATTGGTTTTAGTTGTCATTGGTCCCGTGTTTGTTTACTATAGCGTTAGCGCGCCCACATACTTATTTCGTGACTTAATTTCAGTTAATTGTTATACAAATCATGGAAGAAGTTAAAAAACCTATTTACAAGTATAGCATGGTACCGCAGTGCAAAAACAATATTAATAATACACCCCATAATAGTTATTTTCACTACAAATAACGGCGAACTTACGTTTCGCCGTAATAAAAAATAGTTTACGCCCTATTCTCAGACCTACTGAATATACACAAAAAATTTCATAAAGATCGGTCAAGCCGTTTCGGAGGAGTTCGGTAACAAACACACGTGTAACACGAGAATGTTATATATTACATAGATTACATTTTTAAGCAAATAACAACAATCAATAATCACGCAGAGAAAATTTTAGAAAAATGGCGCCAAATATTTATGTCGTCGTACGTACACAGCAGTGACAAAGCAAATGCGTGCTATGCTTTGCTTGTCGTGTTTTTAAAAGCAAGGTCCGGCCGTGCTTTTTGTTATGCTTTGCTTTTAGGCATGCTTTTACAATACAAAATCTGGAAGACCAGTCAGATTATTTAGCGCAATCTTAACTTAGCATGCTAGAAAAAAGCAGGAAAAAAGCAAAATGTGTGTCATTGTAGACATTTGACATTTGATAAAGAAAAGCACTAGTGCGTAATAGTGGTCATCCCGGACGCTAAACAGCCCTGCAATATACTAAGTACTTTTTGAGCAACTGTATTAAAGTCTTTTCGTATTCCACGCGATGCGAAATTACGAAAAAAATGGTGTAAGATGATGAGAAGGGAAAATGTATCTACATTATCGGTTGTATTTTGTTGTAAAGATCATTTTAACGTGGGCTATATTTATGTACAGCTTAGTGTGAATTAGCTATTGAGCAGTAGATGATTCGTTCTAAAACTAACCTAACTTGTATTGTAACAAAAGTTCATTAAAAACTTATCTAAAGAGCTTGCTTATTCCTATTGCGGTTTTACGAAATTTTGATTTTTTTATTACAACGAAGTTAGCAAGTTAGTTTCAGTTTCGATTCGGCTATAACTTATTAGCAGAATTGGGCTGCTGATCTGAAACAAACAAGCACTTAAATACTGAAAGAAAATTTTTCATGTAAATCGCAGTATAGTAAGTATTTATTTCATTTTGACAAAAGTATATAAACATATCATACTTGAGTGAGCTTCAATAATATAATATTACGTGTAAATTATAATGATATAGACGTAAATTAGGAGTTTAGGGACAAGTTTAATGACAAATGGTTATGTAGGTACTTAAGTAAAGGTTATGTTGTAAGTATTATTTAAACATCTATGAATAAAAATCTATATTCTGGACTTAAATATACCATTTAACATAAAAATTACCTTGCTGCTTTCAGTCCTTTGATCACAGCGCTCATAAAATCGAGATTTGATGCAAAATATGCTGACATAATAAATGCATCTATTTTCGGTAGATTATCCGATTGTGCTTTGACAAAACCAGTTTCTGTCATCGTCCTAGATTGATTACAAATATATATACACAAGTAATCACACAGGAATACAGTTTTAAACAATTTTTCTCACAAACACTACTAACACATGAATATCGACGCCGATAAATCCATGGCATTGACGTGAATGACCACTGACGTCACATTCCGTTTCGACCAATGGTGGCACGTTTTGTAAGTTTGAATTTCTCTCCCATAATTTTCACTTTTTATATAATATTTTTTGGGTTTAAATAACAACTAAAGAATCTAGAAAAAAATATTTGATACAAATTTAAATTTTATGCATATTCCCTATTTCGAATTTTCAATGACACCATAACATTTATATGACTGTGCCAACATGAGTAGATTTCGGCGTGATGTGCCAAACACCTTGCATAAAACCAATAAACCAATCGAATGGATCTGCTAAAGTCCGCTTCACTTAAATGTGCAATATAGCTCTACCATGAAACGGAGCATTAGTCCCCGACCTACCCACGATACATCAACCGCGGCTCGGCCGATTATTTAGTTTTTAGTCTGATATGGCCACTCGTTTATCACTCGGATGGCGTTATGTCATTTTTTACGAGTATTACAGCGACGGAAAATATTTTGTAGGGCTTTAATACTATTTGCGTCATTTCGTTCGAATATCAGGTCTATGAAAATGATAATATTTTTAGCACACATGTTTTACTATATTTTTTCACTTCTCATGCTCTGAAAGTGCTTATTTGTGCAGGATATAGGCTGCACGACATCGAATTTTGTGCACAAGTGCATTAACGTATCTACTCATACATAAATGCTCAGAAGAATAACTAAAGCATAGAAACCTAGCAAAAATAGCTACTGAACTTAATATATTTGACTCACTTTGACATTAGGCGCTGCTAATAGAAGTTAGACAGAGACGCGTATATGCAAGATGTTTCGAAATTTTGTAGGTCGTCACTAATTGTCGCTTGTCAGTTCTTCTCCCAGTGATGTCGTGCTCATCAATCACCTAGTTTAAACGTCGATAATTATATTATGTAGGTATTTAATAGATCCCTAATACTAAAATGTCTTTATTACGAGAAATATAAGATAAATAATTAAGGGTAGATTTTCTTATGTAACTTATCCAGCCATTCAGGAGACTAAAAGCGGGAAGTGCGAGTCGGACTCGCCCACCGAGGGTCCCGTATAAAATTGTAGGTTATACTTTAAATAGAGACTAAATTTTTTATGATTTAATTACAAATGTGGAGTTTGAGATTTTCCCTGACTTGTAGTGTAAGACTATATAACTTCACAAATTTCATAGTTCTAGCTAGATCAACGAAAAGTACCCTATACATTTTGATGCCAGTGAGAATGTCGAAATATACGTTTTTGGCGACATAAACGGCCGTACCTTTTTTTGTTAACTTAGAAGTTTGATTTTTTCACATCTTCAAGGGACTAGAACTTGTTAGTGTAGAACTGAGTAATTATATAGTTTTAATTTCAACTCGATACCTTCACGCGTTTCCAAGATAGTCTTGACAGACAAACGGACAATAAAGTGATCCTATAATGGTTCAGTGTTTCTTTTGAGGTAGGTAACCCTAAAATTTGGACTATTTAAGTGACGGGTATTTCCCGTTATCTAAAATGTTGGAATTTTTCTATTGCAGAGATTCACAAATTCTATGGGAAGGAAATCGAAGACACACTGCTTTTATTTCATCGCTTAGATTTAATTAATTTTTTATCGCATCGCTTAGAGGTACTTGAGGTTAATCTCATATTTAATTTACGTACCCGAAAATTTAACCCTCATGGATTTTGAACCTTGGATAAATTCGTGAATGCTAAAACTACTATTTGTACATATGCTTGGAAATTAAACTAAAAACATTAACATTTGACCATAATTTATTGTTAAGACATTTTTCGATAGATTTATTACGCTTGATATGTGGCCGGGCTTAGTTAGAATGTAAATTTTCCGAAGGCGGCGTTTTGATATTTTACCTTTTTGACTCTTTCAAGTTCTTATCTTGATCTAATATTTTAATTCTTAGAAAAAAATCATCTGAGCTGGTTGTTCTTGGCATCCGTGTCAAGGATTCCTTAAAGAAATGGTTAAGAAATTAAATACGTTTTTATTTTCATAAATAATATTTTAGTTTAAAGATTTCCTTTCATTAAATAACTTGACTTACGTCATGACGTCTCCATTTCAAAGTTTTACTACTAAGTACATACAAAATTAATCTGATGGAAAATATCTGGAGCAAATTTGACTATGCTTTCTTGGATTCCAATTTCGTCTGACAATACACTTTATCCATATGTTTTTTATACATTGTCTTTAGGAAATCTGTAAAATAAAAATATCGACAAAAGTTTACAACACTACGCATGATCAAGAAAACCTCAAAGTAATTTTCTAAAAATCGCTAAAACATAAAAGTGAAGTTAATATTACGTATTGTTTTTCTACAAAATGATTCAGCGATATTTCATATGTATATAAGTGTACTTATTAGTTCACATTCAAGTAACAATATGAGAAAACATGCCAATTTAAGGTCAATAAATTTTGATTATTTTCCTTTCGCGACGAAGGAGACTTGCAGCCCCAAACTACACAAGTCATTGTGTTACGGAGTGCACAAGCACACACTATTTGTAAATACCTAAAGAATTCTTGCTTTCTAATCACTTAAATATTAATAAAATATCATCAAAATATTACTAGCCACGGGACGCACAAACAAATATTATACGAACAATTCAAATAGTTCAAACTCGGATGGTCTATCTTCGATACAAGGTTCTATAGAATTTAGCCGTGTTATATATTTTTAACCAATTTCAATTTTTAACCAAAATGACAATTCAATTAATTCATCTAGTGACCACCTTGTGATATGCCAAAAGACAAATATCACTCATCTCTTACACTTACACAGTTTTGTGCCGTATGATAGAAAGAGACAAATAACACATAATGAATTCTTATTTTAATGTTCCTTCTATGCTTTAGTTGTTATTCTGAGCATAAATGTATCTATATTAAGGCAATGAAAATGAGCCATACAGCCAAACACAATAAGAAGTTCATAGATGGAATTTGTTATTTTATTATATTTACTTAAAGGACATGTCCACTTTTTGTATGGAACGTGGAATTTTATTCTGAACCTTTTTTAACCAGTTTAAAAATTTATGACGGAAATAGAACTTTATGAGAAGGATGTTTATCCATGAATATTAAAAATATTAAGGCCTGCATTTAGGAGAAAAAAATTTAAAATGTTTTTTTTTATTGTTTCTTTAGCAGGGCCACATTTAGTTTTTTTTACTGGCAATTAAAAGGATGTCATTGTCAATATGTCAATGCCACTGTAGCTGTCGTTTTGACTTTTGTTTATTGTTTGTGTGTGTAACCTTCCTTCCTTTCACAAAATAGTATCTTTTATTTTCTACAGCTATGCTCAGGTTCTTGATTTTACATGTGATTTAAATATTGGCTTGTTAACTGGACTAAGTTTTCTCGTAATTTGAACGTACGAAGTAACCAGACCCAAGAATTGAACAACAAAATGTTATAGGTACTTCCAGGTTACAGTCGCACTCCTGATACAACTTCTCATTTTTTTGTACCAGAGTGCTATAATTTGGAATGTCGAATGGTACCATTATATTTAAGAAAGAAGATCCTCGGGGATTGTAAAATATTCGTAAAGTAATGCCAGAGTCTGTGAAAATCACATGAGTCAATATGATTTTGCATTTTTACGGTAATATAAGTTCACTGTATTGTTTACACCAAATAATTCATGCTTGACTTACTAACAATAAAATCAAAGAACAGAAACTAATTGAATTTGAAAATATAGAAAATTCCACTGATATAGTATGTAAATAAATACTGGACAGGTTTAACAGTCACACAATTTGTTTTATTGTTCTCTTGCTTAACTCAATTAGGTGAGGTTTTTTCAAAGCCTAAAAAGGCCTTAGGTTTATATTAAGTCAGACTATGGGCTAAGGAATCCCTTTGCAGAATTGCTTCTCGGGTATACATTTCAAAAACTCATGTTTACTTATATAAAAAAGTGTTATTGCTTCAAAAATCAATATGCACCTTTACATTTAGGTATAGCCCATATAAGCAGGGAAAACCTGTCCAGTAGAAATCTAACTATACGTTATACTCTTTGGGTCTGATTCAAACAATTCCATTGTTTTATTAGAGGTTACTAAAATTGTACTTACAAAAGTCCTCTAATTACCTATTTCAAAAGAAATCTTATAACTTACACTGCTAGCTGCAGTAAGCGACCAACCAACCTGGTGGTCAATCTATTTTAAATAGGGCATTAGAAGCCATCTTTGTACATATTGATGCTTAAATTCCACACTTGAATGTTCCCCAGAATGAAAATATTCAATTTAATTTTAATCAGTCTTGGAACATATTAAATTAAGCAAGCTAAGTCATATTTTGGAGAACATATTCAAGAAAATGATCTATCACATGAGACTACTACTACTGATAAGAGGAAAAATCAAATGAAATCCATGAATTTAGGATGGGCTCCGCACCAAACTCATATAACACCACTGGCTCAATTTTGAAATGACGTACTAATGAGGGAAGATGTTGAAATTGAATAAATAAAAATTACATAATTTCTGATTTTTATTTCATACCTGCAACCAGTTTCTATATTACAACTCTTTCACATAGTTTCCACCATTATAATTATTCAACACTTCATATTACATATTTAGTACCCATGATAAAATCGAGGGTATGTAGTCATATAGAAGTAAATATTTACACTTTGAATTAGCATTATAGTAATCTTAGAGAATTTTGCACTTAGTTCATTATAATGACTTCATTAATTAGCATTTGTTTTGTAAAAAATCTTTTGTTATTGAAATAGTAAAACTGTAGCATTCTTAAGAACAGACCAGTATATTTTATTTATGTTGATATTTCATTACTGTGAGGTAGGTGCTTATCCTAAGAGTAGGCAGAGTAAAACAGGTATCACACACTAGACACTACAGCCAGGGGCTCATCCTAACAAATGCTGCACAAACACTGCTACAAAGTAAAGTATAGAAGTCATCTGCCACCAACCAATGCATTTATTGTGCTAGATTTCATTTTAATAGCATGGACCTATTGATTACATGTATCATTTTTTTGGTCAGAGTCAGAGATGCTTGTTTGTTACTAGCAGTGACCTGCAATGCTGCTAATTTGCAATCCAATTCAATATGTGGTCACCTGGGGGTTTATTGTGGAAGGAAAAATCTATAACGTCTGCGCTGCCTTTAATTTGACAGTCATTGCGGCAACAACACAAGATTGTGCACTTCTTAATAAAAAGTATTGTGATGTATTGTGATTGCTTAGATTATAAGCGATCACGATCACTAAAATCACAAAATTAAACGAGGCTTTTTTTGACGTTGTCACTTCTGCAAGAGAAGGCAAAGGGAGCTAAGTTCATACAGCCATGTTTTTCGTAAATCTTGATAAAACATTAAAAATGTAATTTATGTGAATTTTAGTCAGAAAGTCACTCACTATTACATCGTTTGTGCGCTTTTGTTACTTATTTATTCGTTTGTGACACGTTTCAGTAACTTGTCATTGGTTTCCATACAAAAATCGCTTTGTTTTACATACTATGAAAGTCAATCATAAAATTGCCGTTTTTTTTTTGAATTTGCAGGCCTAAAAAAACCTAAATTTTATTCTAAACCCTAGATTTTTGAGCACTCTTTACAATAATACCTGAAACATGTTGGTTAATAAATAATTATATTCTTAGCCCAAAAGTGGACATGTCCTTTATTTGCCTTATGTGTTTTTAAAGATATTAAAATTTAAATTCAAGTACAGTAGGTTATTTAATTAATTTAAGAAAATTATTATTACAAAGAAATGTTATGTTATACTACTGTTTTATTTCCTCGCAATCGAAGTGAAAGGCAGAGTTTATAACTCGTCCACAAATTCATTTTATCCTCGACATTACTATCTAAAAGTCTCGGATAAAAATGGTTCGTTTTGTGCACTTGTTGTAAAATCTATTATGCGCAAAAATGCTGCTATTAACTTTGATGTTCATCAGGTGATCGGAGGTAATAACAGTGACGGTATAACCGAATATATGTAGAAGCGAGCGACAAAAATCAAAATCCTCAACCATACAAGAATTTCACCTTTAATGATAAATTAACACTTTATTGTACTTAGACACAACAAAATAAAGGAAAAAGAGTATAACACTTCTAGAATTGACATAACAAGACTATCATAATTTTCGCCAAATACATCAGCCAATCGCCTGATTGGACAGGGTCTTTTCTAAAAAGGGAAATCTAGTATGCCTTCAGAGCCTCGTTCGTTAGTCGGCAGGATGCATCGCCAACAGGTGAGTTTGGGACTTGCAGAGCATAAGTCGAAACTCCATTACCCCAACAAAGCTGTAAGCTATGTTATTTCAAAGACAGGCTTAGTGAAAATGGTGGCGGCTAAACAGGCGAACTTAGAAACGTTGCTAACAACCAAAGCAAGCAGAAAGTTGTCTAAGCGTAACAATTCGAAGTCCTTCAGCACTAACTTTGGCATACATAACCGGAGGGAGACTTTGTACCGGGGTCGTTTGCTTGGGTACCGCCGTCTTACCTATTTCTGCCGCAAAGCAGCAGTGCTTGCATTGCTGTGTTCCGGTTCGAAGGGTAACATATGGCAGTGAAATTACTGGGTGCCGTGACTTTACATCTGATGTCTCAAGTTGGCAACGTACACTAGTGTGGTTCTTGTGGGGGTTGCAGTTTTGCTGCGAATCTCAACGGAGTCACATGTATTATAGGTGACTGTTATCACTTACCATCTGGTGGGCAGTTTGCTTGTTTGCGGACTTACTTCCCTTCACTTAACATCAAAGCATGCCACATGGAAATGAAGTGTATCTTCTTCGTTCGCTTAACATCAAGCGTGCCTTCGCTTCTTTTCCATGTGGGATACAAATCTTAACGAAAAGGCAGCTATCCACTTAAAAAATCAAAAAAGTTCAACCGCAGCATGAGTCGGTGTCGAGACTTGGATATATAGGGTCGTTCGGCGGGCAAGATAAGCCGACGTGATTTAGTCTCCGGGGAGAGAGTAAGCGGCTAATCTATCCTATGCAACTACGAGTATGTCTTACACGCTGCCTGACCCGCTGTTACACTGAGATATTACGAAAAACAAAAAGACACTATTTTAATGGAAGTTAATATTTACTACTCTCTTCTCACTTACAAGACAAGAACGACAAGCCAGCACGCTTAATTAATTAAGATGAATGTGTCCAAAGGTACCTGTGAAAGCCACAGTTTTTATGATAATCACAGATGTTATAAAAGTTTAGGAAACAACATAGCCACGAAGAAAATTAATCCGATTCAAATTAATAGGTAAGTTATATACAGCATTGCCACTTGGATCGAAAGTACCTTAAATACCGTTGATGAAAAATTTTACTGAAAGAAGACTTCATTTTGATCTGAAGAACAAATCGAACTTTATTCGACGATTGTTAAATAATCGCCTGTTTGAACCGGTTAAATATCGAATTTGATAAAATTAAGAAGATGTAACAACCTGTACTTTTATGATACGACTCTATCGATCAGTATTATAAAAATACAGGATATATTTTTTTACATTTGGCGGGTTCGATTCTCGATTCAAACTGGTGGTTATTTAATAATCTTAGAATGCAGTTAGAATTGTTTTTGAAACCAAAATTATATCTTTTCTTCAGTAAATTTTATATTTATGGTATTTAAGTTACTTTCCTTCCATGTGGCATCGCCGTGGAACGCCCAATAGAGAACAAAACATTTTACTTATAATGCATACGTATTGTAATACATATTATAAAAACAAAGTCCCACGCCGCGTCAGTATATCTGTATATTTGCGATGATATCGAAATTTTCTAAATGAATTATATTACAGTTTTCATTATCAGTTACATAATTTATTTTGGATAATTTATATGTATATATTATCATTTAATCATTCTGGTGCTGATCCTGATAACACCCATGCAAAGCCGTGGCGACTTTGCAACATAAGTAGCAGTAAGTAAATAAGCGGCAATTTACAAAATAAGTAGGACGCACCAAAGGAATCTGAGGAAACTGTGTTCTGTAACAGTGTGAGCGTCATCCATTTTGATATGCTGAGAGTATTGCATTCACAATGAGCGGGATCCGGTAGTGGCGTTAATTAACACGGCTCGAACAATGCCGAGGAACTGTGTTAATTTGTGCTCGCGAGGCTCCAGTGCATGTGTGACGGTTTCATTGACGATGAGACGTGTTAATCGGCCCTTTAACATGTGAACTAAAGCTAAATCAGTGCATTAAGAGGATTGTGAAGCTGTAAATTTTCATTATAATAAGCGATAACACTTTTCTCCCTCTTTACATAGTCCAATTTGCATAATTTTTGGAAATGTTGTAGATATAATGACAATCTAGGTTTGTACGTTTTGATTTTGAAGTAATATTGCTCAGAATATAAATTATTAGCATCTATATCAGGGTTTCTTAAAGTGGGGTCCACGGACCCCTTAGGGGTCCGTAGCATGTGTATCAGTGATCCGCAGTAGGTCAGTCTGTAAACATTGTGTAGTAAACTCGACGTGAACATGACATGCGTCTTGCCTTGTCGAAGACAATCCCACAATTTAACGTTCTCATTGAGGCCAAACAGCTGCACCCTTCTCATTAGCTTAATATAGTAGTAAGTGTAATTCAAGGATCAATAAAAGTATTTTAATCAATATAAATAAGATGTTCTTCATTTCCAAAAATATTGTTAAACAGGGTCCGTGGAATTGTTCAAATTGTGAAAGGGGTCCGTGACTGCAAAAAGTTTAAGACACCATGATATATATATATTTTAGACTTAAAAACTAACCTTCAGCATTTTTATCTTTTTAGACAAAATTATTCTGAATTACAAAAAAAGCAAAACGTACAAACATAGATAAAGGTATATTGAATATAATGAGACTAATGGCCGATTTCACCAACCATAACTTAGCTTAGGAAGCTCGTAAGACGTATGCTGTCACTTTTTGTCTTTAATGAAAAGAATGTGACAGCATGCTACCTAAGAGTCACCTAAGCTAAGAAGAGGTTGGTGAAAATGGCCATAACAGTGTCTAATTTCGAAAAGGTTTAGGGGGGTAAGGCAGTTATCGGCTGAAACAATATTTCCATAAGAAATGTAGGCACGTCACAGTCCTCTTAAATTTTCCAGTTAATATGCGTCCGAATAGATGTCGCGAGTTTTACCTGAGCACCTAGATAAACAAGTAAACTAAATACTTACGAGTAGGTCCTTAAATCTCGCGACAAGCTTTCTTATCAGATATATTGTGTAATAACATTATGAGTTGATAGTAAAAGTTTTAAACGAAAAATTTATTTTATTCTTTTTAGGGCATTTAAATAAAAGCTTGTTATTTTTAAAAAGTTTTTTTTACTTTTAATTTTTTTACAACAAACTTTGCAAATAAGCGGACTGCCCACCTGATGGTAAGTTATAATCACCACTACGAAGTCATCAGTGTACCTTGCCAATTTAGGACATAAGTCGCAAATTCCACCAACCTTGTCTTAGCTTAGGAGACTCCCAAGAAGTATGCTATCACTTTTTATCTTTAATGAGAAGAATGTGACAGCATGACTAAGAGTATCCTAAGCTAGACAAGGTTGGTGAAATTGGCCAAAGGTGTCTCGTCACGCACCAAGTAAAGCTACTGCCTGTTTTACCGCACGTATTACCTACCGCTGTTTATCAACAGAATATGATCCCGCGCAGGCTACCGAATTTCGAATAAAAAATGATCACAATACATATGACATGATGAAACATTGGGGATTTTTCTATCAGCTTCTGGCTGAGCAATGGCCATCAATCATCATCAACAGCTCATATACGTCCCCACCGAGAGGCTCGAGTCTACCCTATACTAGGGCGATTAGGCTTTAGTCAACCACGCTGGCCAAGTGCGGCTTGGTCGACTTCGCACACAGCTTGTAAAGAAATGTTTTCTTTACAGGTGTATGCAGGTTTCCTCACGATGTTTTCTCCACCGTAAAGGCGTCGAATAAACGTACGTATAAATTCAAATTTTGAAAACACATTGAACTTGGCGGGGTTCGAACTGCTACCTCTCGATTGGAAGGCGACGTCCTCACGCACTACGCCCATTACGATGGCAAATTGGCAATTTACTGCGATAGGCCACGGTACCTTAAACACGCATTAGTGACGGATAAATGAATCGAGTTTTCGTGGTTATAGCTCGGCTCCCGCGAATTGACTTCATTGAGTCAAAAGTAGTGGGCGGTGCTTGATGCAGCAAAAAAAAGTTTCCATTGCTTATTAATTCTATTTTGCCCTATGTAGAAATAGTACATTCCTGCAGAGGCCGGGTAGTTAGGGATTGCTGGACGAGAAGAGTTTTCAATAATTACGATTCCGGCAATCCCAGTCCCGCCGAGGTATGTATAGATTGTATAGTGCTTTTCTCAATAATTGTGAGGAAGTAATGAAAGACGTAATACTGGAAACAAATGAGTATAATAAGAATAAAAGAAGGAATAAAGCAATTAATTAGTATAGTAGCCTAGCATTTAGTAATTCTAATACATTCTTAATTTTCAATTAGTGCAAAGGAAACAAAGTCCATACAGCCCAGACATATTTTACGCAAAAAATGTAATACTGTAGATTAGGGCTGTCCAGACCAGACACTATCGCGAGCCAATACAAATCCTGGATAGATTAGAGGTAACGCACCGTACCATTTTGAACAGCTTATGATGCAAATCTCAAGGTTAAGTGTCCAACACAAGGGACAATCGCCTACCGAACAAACACAATTCGAGAATTTCTCGAGTAATATTGAATTCTTTACTGTACAGTACACACATTTTTAAAAACAGATATAGTATGAACAACATGTACAAGGGCGAGCTTATCCCTTAAAGAGATCTCTTCCAGCCAACCCTAGCGAAAGTGAGAAATTAAGTAGATGCGGGACGAGGTGTACATTTAAGAATTTTTTCAATTATCGTACTACTACTACTAATATAAGCAAAATGTAACACACACATAGGTATATATATGTCACTTTGACAAATTCGAGAGCAGCTGAGCTTTTAGAAGGCTTTTAGCTGCTTCTTGAACGAAATTATGCAAGTGCTTTTACGAATATCAACCGGCAGAGCATTCCACAGTTGAGCGGCACGCACTATAAAGGACTTGTGGAAGAACTTTGATTGATATTTAGGAATATCAAGTGGTATTGGTATAACACAGAAACGCTTAGGACGGGGATCGGGAGGAATAAGGTGAAATCGGGACCGCAAATAATGGGAGATCTCAGGATAGTTAAGGATTTTGTATGTGAGGTTAAGGATGTGCATATCTCTGCGTTGACGGATAGGTAGCCACTGAAGTTTGGAACGAAAGTCTGAAACATGATCATATTTTCGCAATTAAAATATGAAACTGATTGCTAGATTTTGAAGGCGTTCCAGTTTATTGAGTAAATCTTCAGTAGCGTCCAAGTAACAGACATCGGCAAAGTCGAGAACAGGGAGCAAAAGTGACTGAGCAAGCATAACTTTAGTTTGGAATGGCAAAAAATACGGTAGTCGCTTAAGGGAATGATAAATAAAACACACGACGACTTAAATTATTTATATGAGCTGACCACGATAATGTACTGTCCATGATTATGCCTAAATCTTTAGCTTTTATAGAAAAAGGAATATGGACACTATTAAACAGGACCTTAGGAAGCACATCAAAGTCAAGTTTGCTATATAACAGGTTACTACCTATTATCATAGCCTGCGACTTGCTCGGGTTGACTAGAAGGCCAAATAAATCCGCCCGTGGTTTGATATTGCAGAGATCGTTATTGATTAGTTCCAACGTAGGAGCAATATTTGCTAAATCAGAGTGTCTATAAATCTGCAAATCATCTGCATACAGGTGATAGGGAGACGTGATGGTTTTAGTGAGTTTGTTTATAAAAACGGAGAATAACAATGGGGATAGTACACCTCCATTCGGAACACCAGCTGTAAGTTCAGACCAGTCAGAACATTGGTCATCATGTTTGATGCACTGCTGGCGACCGCGAAGATAATTGTCGAACCAAGCAATGGCGGGAGGAGTAATAGTGAGTGACAAAAAACTTTTATAATGCAATGAATATGACTCTTTCGAACCATTCCACTGCACGGAGGGACACGCTCCATACAAGGGCGGTCATAAATAGTTAAAGTCCTGTTACTATCAATACATTGTATTATTTTAGTGACTTATAGTTGTAAAAGTGTTTTAGGAACATTAAAATGAAAGAAGTACATGTATTTACGGAATAAAAAACGTTTACTTCAGTAAAAAACAAATATAAACAATAACATACTTTTACCTAAATTTATCATGAACAAACACTTAAAAATTGGAATGTAAAACATATATTTTAAATAAAATAAGAGTCAAAACATTGATAACATTATTTAATTATAATAAAATAATAGAAATAAATAAATTAAAATTAATTAAATACAAAAAAAACAAAACAACTAACAAAATACAAATAAATTATTCTTATTCTAACAATATTAAACATGTAACAATTCTATTACACTTTGTGACAGAGTATTTTTCTTTTTAGGGGGAAGTTTCCGAAGACTTGTAATATAAGGATCTGAATGTAATAATAGTCGTTGTATTAAATCTTGATTGGTAACTTCACGTGACATTTTTCGAGTGTGACTTCGTCTATAAATTTTGATATACTTATTTGTCGCTTCAGCAGCTTCTTCGGAAAGTTCTCCTATAGATAACAATGCATAACTTATAATATCTGATCCATGTACGAGCACCTTGTGGACAGAAGCAGGAAGACTATACCACGGATATTCCTCGACCAGGCTGTATGCTGTTTGTAATGCATAGTCTTTAAACTTGCATTCATTAATTTTATGTCCAGAAGATAACGTTTGTAATATTACACAACAACGATCTATGAGATCCTTATTCAAACCTGTAATTTCAGCAGATACAGCTGATTCCAAAAAAAACTTCCTGGCCGTGTTTCCGTCGTTAGACGTCCCGCTTCCACCACTACGCGGCTTGTCAACTATTAAACCTAATCGTTCCCTAAACTGCGACTGTACATATTGTTTTTATTTGATAACAATTGTTTATCACTATCTAGCCTAACTTGCCATTTTTTTATGTCTAATCTATATGAAAGATGAATAAAATATTCGAAGAAACGTATCCAAGAATGTAGTGGTGATAATCCAAATTGGTATCTACTCTCTATTACAGGTTTTTGTAAACATTCGTCTATTTTATTCATCTCTTTAGGGGTAGCATTACATATATAACATCTACTTGTAGATGTTTCACTTAAAGCACTACAAATTTTACCATCTACCATTGAAAGCTGCAACTTATGAGAAACGACCAATTCACGATTGTCGATCTGAATAAAAGTAGGTTGCAAACTTTCAATTTTATCCTTAAAATAAGCTTCCTCTTGCAAAGACACTGCTGTGCTTTCTTTCAAAAATTGAAATCGAATAGGACGGCAGTACCTAGTGGAAGAGGGTCGAGGATTTTTCCATAAAATTTTACAATTATCTTCAGCTAATTTTACAATAATTTGAAGGGGTACATAAGATGTTACAAACAAACTACTATCTTCTAAAGTTGAATCTGAAAAAAATTGTTTGTATTCACTATGTCCAGTGCTGCCATCGAATCCCCATTTCCCAAGTAAAGAGATATTAGACAAACAATCATCAGGAATCTGATCTAAGACCTCTTTTTGAGATTCAAGGATTCGAGAAGCTGTGTGATCAAAAAGACTTTGTAATTCAACTTCAGCTGAAGACTCGGAAACAGTTATATTAGAAGGGTAACATCTCTGTTTCGCTTTAGTAATTTGTTGGTAACATGGTAATACATTAGGAGAAATCTTACTATTAACAAAGTTTTTAATTAATAAATACTGATGTTTTGTCAACTGAGCATCAGTCACAAGTGACAAGACATCATCAGTGCTAACTCTAGATATACACGAATCGAATGAACAGTCTGAAACATCAAGCAATGCACTCACAGTAGAATCATCAGACTTTGACAAATCAGCTACCCTCCGACGTTTAGTCCTTTTACTACATTGCGTAAAAGGTTTTCGAGGACGACCACGTGAATGACACGGCGACGTTTCAGACGGAGTACATTGCTTATTGTTTTTCACAAGTTGAATTCTTTCAATAACATTAAACCAATCGGAATTCTTATATAAAAGCTTGGTTTTATCCCTATTACATTTTTTCCAGAATCGAGCAATAGCTTTACATAAATTATTAACAATTTTCTCTAAATAATGAATATCAATGTTCTCAGCATCGTTCAGAGTAGTCAACAAACTTTGTAGGACTTGACGACACTTTTCCGAGTCATTATCGGTATTGACAGTTAGCCATATTTCAAGAATATGCATTCTTGAAAACGAGCATATATATAAATTACCTAAAACAAAAAAAAAACGGTTAAAATTCAGTCACAAAACCTACACAAAGCACTAAGACTAAATAAACTAATTTCGTAGCAAATGCTACGAGATAATCTGGCAACCGTAGCACCCTTGTCATCGCCAAAAGGGCAGATAAGGGCAGCCAAGTTTTAATTTTCCTAAGATAAGAAAGTCTAAAGATTATGGTGCAATATACCTCCATAGTCGGAGCGAGTGGGAACATATTTAAAAGTTTATTCAAACTTTGAATATTAAAATATAATACTCCAAGAAAAGTCGCCTCGTAGCAATGACATACTAAAGAAAATATATACTAAGATACAATTAAAATAAAAATATTAATTATTACATACCCTGTTCTTGGATATCCATTTCAGAAAAAACTCACACAGCACTCACAGGTCCCGCAATGACAACAAATGACGTCACGCTTTTTAATGACTCACTGATAACAGTATTTACGATTGGCGATGCGCTCTCTTTGAATGCACAATAGATAATGAAGGCGCACTCTAATTACTGACCTATTTATAGTTTCAGAAGGTACCGCAACTATCCAATGTAACGACAAGGAATAAAATGTAAAACAAGAAAGCAGGTTTTTAAGATTTATGACCTATGGATGTCCCACAGTGCACTGGTTCGAAAGAAATAAATACCGAAGTCTTTGTCTATTAAGTACATTAATGTGAAGTGTAATAAACTACACTACACTACTCCTACTACTCTATGTAAATAGTACATTACTGCAGAGGCCGGGAAGTTAGGGATCGCCGGACGAGTAATGCTTTCAAGGCCGAACGTGAGCGAGGCCTTGACAATTATTACGAGTCCGGCAATCCCATTCCCGCCGAGGTATGTATAGTGCTTTTCTCAATAATTGCGAGGAAATAATGAAAGACGTAATACTGGAATTAATTATGAAATTCAGTGTAATAATAATACCATATAAATAAAAACCTTTCATATTAAAATATTGTTTAATATTATCTATTTATTCAAATATTTATAATTGCCGTGATCTTCGTATAATTTAGCTTTATGATCTGTAAATAAAACAATAGTAGGTACCTAATAATAATAAGCTTCCTCTCTCTTGTTCAACGATAAAAATTATAATATTCATTTAACCGAAAAAAATGTGTCAAATTTAATAACTTGTCATATCAATCGAATTTAATTGCCAATTTTTGAAAATTCACTTTAAGAACAGTTTTAGGTTGACAATTTTGATAGTTTAAATAAAATTAAATAAGTATTATAATTTTTATGGGGAGATATAAGACACGTTGTATATGCTCGAAGAGTGCATTTTTTATAATGTGGTAGCAATTGGCTGTATGACAAGTTACATAATTCAAGTTATAGATAAATTAAAAAACATTGGAGCAGCGGCCAATAATGAATTTTCATACTTACTTTCCTGGCCTAGGCCGGTAAAGTAAAGTTGGTAGTGGTAGTCGCAGTGTGGACCCTACCACGCGCGTCCAAAAGGGCAGGAAGAACACCGAGGGGTTTAGTGGGTAGGCCTGGCACTCTGCCGGGAGAGCCCCACACACGCTCGTCGTCTAGCCAACGGCGAGTACGGTGCGGTCACGCATTCCCCTCGAAAAAAAAAAAAAAAAAAAAAAGGCCGGTAAAGTAATGCATGAGTCAAGAATTACAAACTTTGTGTCTTCTTTTTACTACAATAATGCCTACATTTCCGAGCATGTTTGAGAAAAAATAATTTATTTAATTGAGATACTATAGAAATTAAATAATATATATATTTACCAACAAGTACCAATGGAAAATTGAGGTACTTGTGGTAAACTAGAAACATGTCGCGCGCCGCACAAATATAAGCCGCGGGCCGCGGTTTCGACAGCCGTGCTGTAGATTATGGCTTTTTTCTCTCGCAACGAAAATAACCCATTTTTCGTGGGATTTTATACCAACATTTTAATAAATTTGTTGTCATATTCATATATATGCTCGAAGAGTGCATTTTTTATAATGTGGTAGCAATTGGCTGTATGACAAGTTACATAATTCAAGTTATAGATGAATTAAAAATTTGAGCAGCGCCCAGAAATGAATTTTCATACTTACTTTCCTGACCTAGGCCGGTAAAGTAATGCATGAGCCAAGAATTACAAACTTCGTGTCTCCTTTTTACTACAATAATGCCTAAATTTCTGAGCATGTCTGAGAAAAATAAATGTTACAATTCCACAGGTTTGATATAAAATAAAAATGTCAAAGATTATGTTTTAAAGTGCATTCACATGTATTTTACCCCTGAGAGCGCCTCTATTGCTATAACAATAAAGGTGACCCACATATGAATTCAGAGGTAAAATAACTGTGAATGCACTGTAGTTTGTATCTAAATCGGTCCAAATTCACTTTTAAGTAGCTATTTGTCAATATTGTTGTACTCGTATCTAGTGTCCGCCGTGACCATCCGTGCATACTTTAAAAATCACTATTTTTATTTCAATGAAAAACAACTGAATTTTTCATGAACAAAACCATACACAGAAGCTAAATCCGTATATTCCTTATTATTAATTATTGTCTTGCCGAGAATTCAACACCACAATTTTCGCGGTATTTCAGCCTGTAGCACGTAAGCTAATAAGACCTCACCCCATGCAATTATGTGCCTCGGTCGTGAGTTATGGGGTTGGTGAAGTTACATCATATCAAGTCGCAACAAAGGAATAACATAATATAAATTAAATAAAGCAGATTTTACTCTGAATACAAATACATATTACAGTAATAATATTAAACTTAAAATTTGTGTGTTTCCGTCTTTGTAACGCAAATATCAATCAGATTTTGAAAAAGAACATAATTTTCAAGTCTTAATCAACACCCAATTCAGATGAAGTCCATCTCCGTGAGACCGTGATCCAGTAAGTAGTCAAAATCTCCCGGTTTAGATCTAGAGATCTAAGATTCAATTTTCGATAGCTGTAGATCTTTACCGCATAGATCCTTATGGTTGAGTCCGTCTGGTTAGCTACCACCATTGAACTGAATCTCGTCGCCATAACAAAAATATAACAGATCTCTTGAGCTTCAACGTGAGGTTCTCTTTGATTACTTACTTTCCGGAGAGTTTTAAGCAGTGGTCGAATTGGACTTTCTCACGAACCGGAACGCACTTCCCTTCAAATCTTCCGATATTTCAATAAGATAAATAAAACGAATGTAGAGAAACCTAATTATTATATGAGAGTTACGTCGTATATCAGTTATAGCTATATTTAACACGTTTCTAAAGTGAAAAAATATGTTTTTGCACCAAAACGAGTTAGTAAAACTTTTACTAAATAAAACGGCGGTTTTACGAAACGGAACGGCGGTTTCACGAAACGGAACGGCGTTCCGGTGCGTTCCGGTCCATTTCGAGCACTGGTTCCAAGTGCATCTGTTATAAATGATAAGTAGATTGATGAAACACCTTCATCGCATACAAGTCCGTAGCCATTCTAGGTCAATAACGAAGTGTTTTGTGTTCCCGCCCGTGAGGCCACCAGATCTCAGTTGCTAATTAAGTAGGCTGTCAATGTAACCAGTTAAAGTCGTATTCGGTGTTATTGTGCGTGAAGCCACCAAAGCTCAGCGGGGAGGTTGTCACTACTCTTGTACTTAGTTGTATTGGATATGGTTGAGCAAATCCAGAGTTTTTGTCGGCTAGTCCTCCAACCAGGAAATTCACTGATCAAGACGACGTAAAGTTTTCGTGCCGCTGACATTATCCTAAATTAGTGTTGGGAACTACGTGCACGGGTACGGCTCTTAATTTTTTTGATATGAAAATTGTATGCATCATAAATTAACCTGCAAATCTTTACAGTGTTCATGATAATAGGGTGACATCGCAACTCTGTTCATGTGGTTCGATTATTTCGGGAAGGGAATAGGCCAAGTAAAGTAAAACTACCTCTACCCTCTACCTGTGTGGCATAAAAATATTGAGTAAAATAAATCTGTATGAAAATAATGTCATTTTGTCATTCCTCAACGGCATTCAATCTGTCGATGTCCGTCGCATGCCCGCGCGTCCTGGCATAATTACAAGATAACATTCGGTGCGTGAAACCAATCAGTCCCCTTATTGATTAACACAAAATCTATCACGTTCGTTTCCAATTTGCCAGTTATTGCTGCACCAATACAAGATTGCGACGACTGTTTCATTCTAAAGCAGTAATGAACGACCATTGTGGCAGATTTTGAGCTCCCCAATTAGGGGGTGAATACAATACGTCAGATGCCACAGCAACGTTCAATGGCGATCCGATGATATCCGTGTTGTCGATGCCAATCTGTACACTGTATTGTCCGAATTACCCTATCAACATTCTTAAGAGATGACATTGCTGTTTGCCGAAATCAGAGCTGTAATGAGTAACCGTAAAAATATAAAACATCAGAGAAAAAACAAAGGTAAATAGATAGATTGTCACCATAAATAGATTGTCTCTGGTTTATGAATGTAATCCCATGGACCTACAAAAAAATACGGACGTAGTGTTGCATTAAACAAAAGTGAGGCATGCAAGGTCAGACAATTTCATTTGTTTGTACACGACCTACACTCACATATTTATCTCGGGGTCCTTGTGCTACGCGTGCAGGGAAGACAAACCGCCGTCCATGGACTTACTAATCAAACTTGTTGATGATTGATTGACAAATCCATGCCGCCGTCATTTCTCGACGGGCAAGACCACAGATGTATAGGCAAGGGCAAAGGGCAAGACACGCACACCGCACACATACAAATGTGCTGTCATTTGCATGACGTTCCGTCTCTTTTTTTCTCAGGTCCGTGTGTAATCCCAAATTGTTGAGATACTAACCAACCTTGTAAAGTTGAAATAACTAATATGGGTAGAAAAAGATTACCTTTGAAAGATACACAAGCCCCTATAAAGTCTTATTCACCGGCAGCACAGCAAGAGATAGCCGAAACGTGGGCCCATAGCCTCACGGTCTGTAGGGACTTTGCTTGCACAGCGAATTATACTAGTTTTTCTCAATATGTTTATAAAATTTGTTTAAATTTATTGTATATATTTTTTTTCTGTTGTCAGTAATTGTGCCATTAATTTAAAATAAAAGTAATAAAATACTGCGAAAGCCAAACTTATAGGTATCTTGCAAAGAAGCCTCGCAACAAAACTACTTTGCCCTGCCCACGTCATTTTTAGGGTTCCGTAGTAAACAAGGAACCCTTATAGCTTCGCCATGTCTGTCTGTCTGTCTGTCCGCACTTTAACTCAGAGACTATTAGTCATTTGGTATGGGTATGTAAATTAATCATGTCAAAAAAGTGGTGGAAAAAAACATTGAAAAAAAATATTTTTTAGGGTGGACGCAGGAGATCGCGGACTTGCGTACCACCAGTATGAGGGCCAGGCGCGCCTACGTGCGTTGTCGTAGGCGCGCCAGAACTACACCCGACGAGGAAGCTGAGCTTCGTCGGGTGTATGCGGCAGCCAAGAAAGCCCTGCGGAATGAAATCTGCAGGGCCAAGGAGGAGTCCAGAGAACACTTTATTCAGCTCCTGGACGACGATCCGTGGGGGCGTCCGTACCGAATGGTGAGGGGGAAATTTAAAGCTTCTGCTCCCCCCACCGCAGCCATGGATAGGGGGCTTCTGGACCGGGTGTTAGGAACTCTGTTTCCTGATCCCGGTCCGTTCCAGCCCCCCAGAATGGTCCCCCCGGACACTCCTCCGGTGGAAGTGGCTGCCGCCATCCCTCCCGTGTCGAACTTGGAATTCGACACGGTGAGGAAACGGTTCCGGCGCAAAAAGAAGGCGCCGGGGCCGGACGGTGTCCCAAGTAGGGTTCTGGCCCTCGCCCTGGGACACCTCGAAGAGCGGTTCCGGGCGGTGCTCGATGTGTGCATCGCCTCGGGCCGCTTCCCCAGGCGGTGGAAGGCGGGCAGGCTCTGCCTACTAAGGAAGGAGAGCCGCCCGGCGGATTCCCCGTCTGGTTACCGGCCGGTGGTGCTGCTCGACGAGGCAGGGAAGTTCCTAGAAAAAATTCTGGCTTCCCGCATCGTCGAGCACCTGGAGGACCGGGGGCCGGACTTGGCAGTCAACCAATTCGGCTTCCGCACCGGTCGGTCCACGATGGACGCGGTGGCCCTCCTCAAGAGGTGGACTGAGGAGGCCACAGCTCATGGGGAGACTGTTGTTGCGGTGTCTCTTGACATCCGCAACGCCTTTAACAGCCTGCCCCACGAGTGCATAAAGGAGGCACTCCGTTTCCACCGGGTGCCTCCGTACCTCCGCGCCCTCGTGGAGGACTACCTAGAAGGCAGGTCAGTTCTCTACGAGGGCCCGGACGGTCGCGTCCATACGTGGGCAATGGCGGCAGGTGTACCCCAGCGGGCCTAGCACGGCACAAAGACAAAATCTCCCCAGGGGCCGGACAAATGTTTGTCTATTCCTTCATCTTTCTCCTATTAGCTAGCATGGCACCAGGGAAAGACTAGTTTGACTCCGGAGAAATGGTTTCTCCCAACAATGCTACCAATATACGGAAAAAAATTATAGAGAGTATAACCCAAACAAATTGAAAGAACTTGACAACACATTCATGTCACATACGCACCGGTGAGTTTTTAAATTGTAGGTATAATCATAAAGTCAAGTAATTTCATAGTTTATGGTATGTTATCAGATTCAAAATTAATAACATACCTATGACACTTCCACTGCGGACCCACCATTTCAATTATTTTATTTTCGTTTATTGTATAGGCGTGTTCAAGCAAGATAAGCACGGATTGTAATACTTTTAATATCAACGTTTTTCATGTTGACTTTTCATGCCAATTTCGTGTGTTCCATAAAACATTTTCGCTTCGAAAAGCTACCATCAAATATACAGATTATTAGATGGGTTCTCTAATACCAATTTAATTAATAATACCACTATTTAATTTAATACTATATAGTATATCTAACACCCCTTTACAATGTTTTTTGGAGGATTTAAAAAATTAATTGAAAAAGAAAAATACATAATAATATGTTATAGTTTTAGCCGATTCAGATTTGTTCTACCGTTTCATTTGTAACAAGTAAAGCGAAAAAATTAAAAAAAAAACACTTGCGACATGGTAATAGATGTTAAAAACGAAAAATGTTAAGTATAAAACCTTTTGTCTGCACCTCAATAGCTCGAAGAGTAATATCTCTTCTAAAAACGTCAAAAAGGGATTAATTTTCTCTATTTTATTAGCGCCGTGCTAAGCAAATGGAGAATTTTTCCACTACCAATGTCACCGAGAGAGATATAAATTTAAACCTTTGCCCCCATGCTAGATACAGGGGAGTAACTGATTTTCTCTCTTGTCAAAAAGACATAAGTGGTGGAGAGAGATCTTTTCCACGCCCCGTGCTAGGCCCGCAGGGTTCCGTACTGGGTCCTCTACTATGGAACCTGGGGTACAACTGGGTCCTGCGTGGCAACCTCCTTCCACGATTGGAGGTCGTCTGCTTCGCCGATGACACGCTGGTCGCGGCGAAAGCGAAAACGGGAGAGGAAGCGGCCCACCTTGCGTCGGGCGGCACCTCCTTGGTTGTCCGACGCATCCGCCTCCTGGGTCTGGATGTGGCCCTCGAAAAAACGAGGGCTATGATATTCCACGCCCCCCGTCGCAGGATCCCATCGGGGCTCCGCGTCCGAGTGGAGGGGGTCCGTATACCGGTTGAGGCGCATTTTAAGTACCTCGGCCTGGTTTTGGATTCCCGATGGAGCTTCGAGGAGCATTTTAAGCTCCTCGCTCCACGGCTGTGCGCCGCCGGAGCCGCACTCGGGCGGATCCTCCCCAACGTAGGAGGACCAGGATCGGCTTGCCGTCGGCTGTATCACGGGGTAATACGGTCGATGGCACTCTATGGAGCCCCGATATGGGCGGAGTGCCTCTCCCCCCGTACGGTGGCCCTTCTGAGACGTCCACAGAGGTTCATAGCAACCCGGGCCGTGCGAGCCTATCGCACGGTCAGCCACGGCGCGGCCTGCGTTCTTGCGGGCCAAACGCCGTGGGATGTCGATGCACGCGTCCATTCGGAGGTGTATCGGCATCGGGTTGCTGTACGAGAGCGAGTTCGTACCCTGGCGCAGAGGGAGGCTCTGCGCCAGTGGGGTGAGGCACTCGGCTCCCCAGCTGCCGGCCACCGGACGATCGAGGCGATTCGTCCGGTTTTGGAGGAGTGGGTTGGGCGCCGGCAGGACAGCCTAACATTCCGCATGGTGCAGGTACTTACCGGGCATGGCTGCTTCGGTCACTACCTGCACCGGGTCGCCCGTCGGGAGGAAACGCCGCAGTGTCACCACTGCGACGCTCCCGACGACACTGCCGAGCACACACTATTGGTGTGCCCGGCTTGGCGACGCCAGCGCAGTGAACTCAACGCTGCGCTGGGAGGCGGAAATCTCTCGCTGCCGAGCATGGTCGTGGCCATGCTCCGTGGCGACGCGGAATGGAAGGCTGTGGCCTCCTTCTGCGAGGACGTAATCTCGCAGAAGGAGGCCGCGGAGAGGGAGCGGGAGGCAGATCCTCAAGCCGCTCCCATCCG
This sequence comes from Schoenobius gigantellus, assembly GCA_963935595.1. Classification (NCBI taxonomy): domain Eukaryota; kingdom Metazoa; phylum Arthropoda; class Insecta; order Lepidoptera; family Crambidae; genus Schoenobius; species Schoenobius gigantellus. The sequence goes on from OZ012543.1 coordinate 21,290,207, forward strand.
CCGCAGACGGATAGGCAGGCGAAGACGGGCATTCGCACAAGCGATGCCCGTCTAATGACCCTGCCGTGGAGGCCTGCGTGCACGGTTGGCCCCGTGCACGCCGCCGTAAGGCCCTCCGTCTGGGGATTGCCCTGGTGTTCTCGGGCAATCCCCCCTTGGCGATAGCCCGACCAGTTGGTCGGGCTTGCCCGGGCGCGTGGGTAGTGGAGTCGCAGTGTGGACCTTACCTAGCGCGCCCATAAGGGCAGGGAGAACACCGGGGGGTTTTAGTGGGTAGGCCTGGTATTCTGCCAGGAGAGCCCCACACACGCCCGCCGTCTAGCCCACGGCAGGTACGGTGCGGTTACGCATTTCCCCCCAAGAAAAAAAAAAAAAAGGGTAAACAAGTAAAGTGGAAGTAATTTTTCTTTCTCAACTAACCCATCGTGTGGAGTATTGTTGAATAGGTCTTTAAAAAATAATGTAAGGTTCGGAACAAACACCATTTTTCGATTTAGGGATCCGTTTCTGAAATTATTAGGCTCCCATGGCACTTGAACATTTTAGTAAAGAGCGTGACAGTGGTAAATTTATAATTTTTGATTGTGCATGTAATCTCACGTTCATACTTGAACATTTATTATTTGATGACATTTTTAGTGCCATTTTTAAGGTTCCGTAGTAAACAAGGAACCCTTACAGTTTCGCCATGTCTGTCTGTCTATCCGCGGTTTTACTTAGAGACTATTAGTACTATAAAGCTGTAATTTGGTATGGTTATGTTTATTATTCATGCCAAAAAAGTGGTAGAAAAAATATTGAAAAAAAATTTTTTTGGGTAGCTCCCATACAAGTAAAGTAGGAGTAAATTTTTACCGTTTGGGTTCAGAGCACCATTTTTCGATTTAGGATCCGTTTCTGAAATATTTGGTTAGGTTAGGTTAGGTTAACTTTTTCTTGGGGTGCGATGTCAGACAACCTCCTTGTGGTGCACCCTGGGCAACCCGGCAGATTCTCTGCCGCGGGCTAATAGTCTGACGAGAGGACCCCCATAGAGGGGGGGGGGGGGTGTGGGATGGCCGGGTTCAACCTGGCGGGCCACTTCGTGTGGCCACCCGCTTCATGCGGGGAAGGGCGAAGTCCCCTCTTCTTGTGTTAAGAAGAGGTGTGGCTTTCGCTGGAAGTCGATTTCGGCTGGCGGAGGTGAGGCTATTCTTATCGCCATGGTGCTTTGCACCTTCTGGGGATTTTCCCTGAGCTTCGGCTCACCGCGCGGCGGTGGATCCAGTGGGGTCTGCCGTCGGGCAACCCGTTACCCGCACTGAGCGGGCCGGGGGTTCGGCGCACTGAGCGTCGGACCGCGTGGAAGACAGCCACAATAAAAAACCAACCGGGGTGTAGAGCGGCGCAATTCTGTGCCGCTCCACAAAGTAGCTGAGCCAGGTGGAGAGTCCGGCAACGGACATGTCACAGGCAGGGGGTCAGCGGGAATAAGGCCTGGCTGTTGTCCCCTTCCCCCTGTCTTGTGACGGACGGAGGAGCTGCTGGGGAGGTTTTTAGTGGGTAGGCCCGGGCCAGGTATATCCTCATGGTTTTGCTCGACCACGAAGAATGCGTAAATGCATTTTCCCCCCTCCCAAAAAAAAAAAAAAAGGTTAAATTTTTCTTGGGGTGAGATATCAGACAGCCTCCTTGTGGTGCACCCTGGGCAGCCCGGCAGATTCTCTGCCGCGGGCGGATAGTCTGACGAGAGGACCCCCTTCATGGAGGGGGGTGTGGGATGGCCGGGCTTAGCCCGGCGGGTCACTTCGTGTGGCCACCCGCTTCATGCGGGGAGGGGCGAGGTCCCCTCTTCTTATTTTAAGAAGGGGTGTGGCTCTCGCCGGAAGCCTGATTTGGGCGGCTACCTTGAAAGTAGCAGAGTGGAGGCGACTTCTCGCCACGGCGCTTCGCGCCTGCCGGGGGTTTCCCTGAGTTTCGGCTCACCCGCGCGGCGGTGGATCCGGTGGAGTCTGCCGTCGGGCAACCCGTTACCCGCATTGAGCACAATAAAAAACCAGTCCCGGGGTGTAGAGCGGCGCAGAACCGCTCCACAAAGTAGCAGAGCCAGGAGGAGAGTCCGGCTACGGACATGTCACAGGCAGGGGGTCAGCGGGAATAAGGCCTGGCTGTTGTCCCCTTCCCCTTGTCTTGTGACGGACGGAGGAGCTGCTGGGGGGGTTTTTAGTGGGTAGGCCCGGGCCGTGTACGATCTGGGGAGTCCCACATATCCTCGTGGTTTGGCTCGACCACGAGGAATGCGTAAATGCATTTTCCCCCTTCCCAAAAAAAAAAAAAAGGTTAAATTTTTCTTAGAGTCAAGTGTCCTCCCCCCCTCTATCTGGTAAACGGTTATATATAGACACTTGAAAAAAATTACAACAGTAGTATATATAACGAAGTTTAAAACGAACTATCAGAGTTCAGTACTAAGTACAAACTAAAAAGTTATAGACGACTAACTTATAAAATGTACTCGAAAAAGTTAAATTTCATTGAAAATTAGTACTGAATATAAATTTACAAACCACGAAGTTAAGGAAATATAAAATCATCCCAGCTTTAATAATAATAATGCCTAATTTCATAGCAACGTATTTAGTAATCTGTGGCAACGTGTTGTGAGGTGTGAGTGTGAACTCAAAGTTGGCATTTGTAACTACGGAACCCTACACTGCGCGTGGCCCGACACGCACTTGGCCGGTTTTTATGCAGTCAAGTACAAATATGACATTTATTGGATATGCGGTCTTGACGCCTCGTTCAAAAATAATAAAGATAAAATTGTATTTATTAGTAAACGCTAAATTGTAATACATACAAATTTAATATTGAAATATACTTATACAATATTTAAAGAAAAAAAATAATTTTATTTTCATCTTAAATAAAAAATAATTTATGCACTGTGTTATTTTTGATGATACCTATCTATACTAAGTAACAAAAAGTTTTCTACTTGTATCTTAGGCATTTTGAGTAGGTAAGTAAGTGCTTAATTGACTATTATGAGTAGGATTGTTTATATTACAATGTTTTCAATGAATATAAAAATTAAACGAATCACCAAAAATTAAATTTATTCTTTGATAACTCAAATATGACCAGCTTTACTAACAATATAAAATGCACAAATCAAAATGCATGAATTGTGCATTTTTATATTGTTAGTAAAGCTGGTCATATTTGAGTTTCCCAACAACAAGCTTGCATCATGTTTGTTTTAAGCTTGCATGATGTTTGTTTTTTCAATAACGCAATGTACATACAATATTGCCCCAACAAACTAGTCGCTTTTTAAAGTTTGTCAGGGCAATATTGTATGTACATTGCAACATTGCATACTGCCAAAAAAAACAAAAATTACGCAAGTTTGTCAATGGGAAACTAGAAAGTTTGATTCAAACTTGCCAGACTTGCCATTGCTATCTGGCATAATAAGTATTCTTTATAAAATTATCATTAATATTTTATGCACAGGTAATATAAAACCAATGCCTTACTTCTTAAGAGTCGTTTGGAACACGTTACATACACCATCGCATTCAAACTCAAATTAAACATGCATATTTGAGTGGCACAGCATCTGCAACACAGCAGACTGATTTAATGAGCCCGGACGGAACGGAACGACATAGTTAGTATGCAACAGTGCGTTATCTATTAAATCAGGCAGTCATAAATAATCAATCTTTCTTCTTGTCTTCTTCTGAAATAAAAATGAAACGCTGTGTTTTAGTCTCGCAAAAACTCAGAAACGGCTCGACAGATTCTTACAAAATTCTCTGTGTGTATTTAAATAGGTCCAGGGAAAGTTTAAACGTACAGTTCGACCCGGTAGGTGGCGCTGGAATCGGGCAGGACAACGTCTGCTGGGCCCACTAGTTATCAATAAAAAAACAAGTAGTCGCTTATTTTGTGTATTAGTGATTTGCTGTGAAATAATAAAAACTGCTTTCAATAGACAAAGGTTATTAATGTTAAGGAGTGGGGACTACCTAAATCTCAACTCACAAAAAGCGTTCTACAGCGAAAGGTGACGTCATGCAACATTTCAAATGCGTCGTCATAAATTATCGCTTTAATACGCTCCGGAAATGAAGCAAGCTCATTTGCAAAAACATCTCACGTAATTTTATTTCAATATCTATACTTACTCATATTATAAAGCTGAAAAGTTTGTTTGGTTGGTTGGTTGGTTGAACGCGATAATCTCTGGAACTAACTGGTTCGAATTGAAATAGTACATTGTTACCCTAGGGGTGAAAGTAACTTATTTAGTCCCGAGACGGTGTTTGGCGCCCGAGCGTAGCGAGGGCACCAATAGTACGAGGGACTAAATAAGTCTTTAACCCGAGGTAAACACTGTGCTTTTCATTACGAATACGAGGAAAGTAAAAATAAAACAATGAATTAGCTAAAGAAAAAACGTGTTAATTTTATTTTACATAAATCAACAACTTCTGCTTTAGCAAGCTTCCTCTTATAAAATCGGGCGTTAACTCCATACCTGAATCAGATGAACTCATTGTGTTAATTTTTAACACAATTTTATACAAATATAATTAACAGTTAATACAAATGGAAAAAACAAATGAAGATCGCATTGCCGCTTTCCCGCTTATATTGTTTTTTTTTCTGTGGCCGGCGAGCTATTTAGCCATTATTTTTCATTTTCATAATTTAAAACATGGTAAATATTTTGCCCAAATCTGCTATTTTAAAGAAATAGTTGAAAATAAATTATAATAAAGTCATTTAAAAAATATATTCTTGAAATACCTAACATTGTTATTTCAATTTTACACCGCGCTGTAATTGAGTTGCTTGAGTGTAATTAAGTGTATTTGAGTGGAAACATGGATTTTCACAATAAAAATGTGAAAAAAGAACTAGTTTCTTTTTTAAAATTTGACAGCAGCTGTCAGTTGAAAGTGATTCTCCCTAGGGCTGAAAAGTATTACTTTCAACCCGCTCCTCAGGCAACTTCAGACCTACTTTCAGAGTATGAGTAATGAAAAAATATTTTTGTGTTATGGATAGTCCATTTATCAAGGAAGGCTTAAGGCTGTGTTATATCACGCTACGACCAATGGGAGAGGAGAATCAATGAAAAATGTTGCTAAAACGGGAAACATAATACAGAAGATATGAAACTAAGAACTCGTTGAAGTCTTTAAAGGCGAAACGTTGTTAGCGGGCGCAGCTAGTCGAATTATATAGTTTCATACTGACCACAGAACATAATAAAACTTCTTTCAATTTTTACTTATTTGATACTGACTCAACTAAATGATACAGCCTGTATACCGCATATAAGTTATCTATGCGTCATCACTCGCGTGGCAAACGCACGCAAGGCCCGTGCGATAATGATCACAGCTCCGTCATCGTTAGTTAGTATTGACAGTCTCTAATTATAAACTCTTTTGAAGGCGTGAGTAGCGCGATAATTAAGCTGTTGATTTTGAATAATATTATCTAAAAAAATAACAGAAATGATGTTTTGTCTACAGAAAATATTTCCTTTTATACGGTCTGACAATAAAGTTCAAGATGGAAGCCACAATCTGAGTAATTCTCGCATTACCGAGAGAAATCACACGTCGCCAGCGCTAGAATATACTGTATATTATTATGTTTCGAAGCGAAAATATTACGTATCAAAATTTATTATTATAGGTATTTAAAACGCGGTATTGTGCGAGTTGCGAGTTCAAAAAAGAAGCCTTGAATCAAAACCCTCATGCTCACAGCGTACGGCACCATTTAAACCTTGAACGCGATATTTTATCTGTGTTTGAATGTTCATGTTCAAAACTATATGGCGCAAAGATTGTTGTCACCAAAAACAAAACTGTACTATAACGAAAAAGTTGTAATCATAATTTGACCTAGCAAAAATATGTCATTTTACGATATTAAACTGCGTCGTAGCACTAAACGCGTAGAAACAATAGTCCTCGCCGGCAGTATGAACAGTCAGCGATCAAATATTTATATAAGGATCTCTTTTGTTTACACGGAAAGTAAGAATATCTATTGTTAGTTTCTTGAGCATGAAAATAGCCGATAGTTTCCTCGCTGTCGGTGGTACAACTGCCTATAACACAAAGTTCACGCTGCGCGACGCGGTAGCGGCCATATATCCTCCTGGCCGATTTCGGCCACGGCGACCTGACTTCATTAGCTATGAGCTGAGATGGTGAGCTCTAAAGTGGCTGATGTACCCTATTTTCGCCTTAAATGTTCTTGTACAGTAAGGGCAGGTGAGGGTGCCATTCATGAAATTATATGGGATGCTTGAAGAAGGCTTATTTTTGATAGCATCTCGCTTAATATCAAGTTCCTGCCTCCTTTTGTCTTCAAAGTCGCATACGCTATTTTGAACAAGGCGTTTCCATTCAAGGCGATTTGAAGCGAGGGTCTCTAAACAGCGTGGCTCAATTTTACATCTCTTCAGATGCCGTTTTTGGACATCTTTGAAACGCAAAAATTGACCACCATGTTTCCGCTTCCCGTGTTGAAGTTCGCTATAGAATATTCGTTTCGCCTTTCTGTCGTCAGACATTCGACACAGATGCCCACACCAACGCAGTTGACGCCGCATCAGATATGCCTCCATACCACAGACGTTAGCTCGTCGGAGAACATCGGTATTGCGCACTCGATCCGACCACTTGATGTTCATTATGTCACGAAGGCATCTCAGATGGAATCTGTCTAGCACACGTATGTGTTTTCGGTACAGGCACCATGTCTCAGATGAATAAAGGATGTTAGGAAGGATAATCGCCATGTATACCGAAATTTTTGTGGAAAGTTTAATATCATGGGAGCGAAATACCTTGACCCGGAGCTTGCCAAAAGCAGCCATTGCTGCGCCGATCCTGTAGTTAATTTCGGAGTCAAGGTCACCCCTGGCTGTTATCGTACTTCCGAGGTACTTAAACCTGTCCACAGATTTAAGATCTTGACCGCCTATCTGTATTTGCAGGGGGTGTTGATTTTGTGCATTTACAGCCATCACTTCGGTTTTCTTGATGCTAATCTGAAGGCCAAATCTACGGCAGGTCGAGTCAAGTCTAGTGATGAGGTCCTGGAGTCCCTCCGGTGAATCAGCCACAAAGCACAGATCGTCGGCGTACATAATCTCAGTAACTACGTCATGAGACACTTTAGTCCGAGCTTTTAACCTGGAGAGATCAAAGATGTTGCCATCTGTACGGTAACGGATATGGATCCCTTCAGTATTATTGCATAGAGTCTCTTTCACGACCACTGCGAAATACAACGCGAACAAGGTGGGTGCCAATACGCAGCCCTGCTTCACGCCACAGGTCACACGAAAACTTTCTGACTGCTCACTGTTTATAGAAACGCAGCAAGTCATGTCGTCGTGTAAAAGTCTTAAGAGACGAATAAATTTCTCAGTGCAGCCGAGCTTAGATAAGACTATCCATAAAGCCTCGCGAGGTACACTATCGAAGGCTTTCTCGAGGTCAATGAAGCAGAGAAACAAAGCCTGGCTCTGTTCCCTACTCTTCTCTTGTAGTTGTCTAATGGAAAAGATAGCCTCGCTAGTGCCCCGGCTCGGCCTGAACCCAAACTGCGTCTCAGGCAAGATGGATTCCGACAAGCTCACAAGTCGATTGAGAAGAACCCGGGCAAAAATCTTACCCGCCACCGACAGGAGTGAGATACCCCTATAGGCGTCGCAATCTGAGCGGTCGCCCTTATTCTTATATAGTATACAAATAATTGACATCCCAAACGCAGAAGGCACTCTTTCTTTCTCCCACATGCACTCGAAAAGCAACCAAAGCTTCTGGTACAATTCGTCCCCCCCATACTTAAAAAGCTCACCAGGCAAATTGTCGACGCCAACCGCTTTATTGTTCTTCTGCGCCCTAATGGCTGCAACAACCTCCCGTAGAGTGAGAGGATTATCCAGAGCTTCGAATGGTGGACTAGCTACCAGAGACCTCAGAGAATCCATATCGGCTGATCGATCAACATTAAGCAACTTATTAAAGTGTTCCGCCCACCTGTTGAGAATCTCTGGCTTTGTTGTTATAAGGGTACCATCTGATGACTTAAGAGGCACGACAGATCGATGAAATGACCCAATCAATTTTCGTATTTCACCAAAAAACTCCCCCGATCGATTGGTATCTGCAAGTTGCTGAATAAAGCGCACTTTATTTTGCCACCACTCATCCTTAGCTGCGCGAGCAAGCCTCCTGATCCGAGATGTACTGTTCCTGAGCCTATCAGAATCAACGACCTGGTTCCCCCTTCGAAGGAGCTGACGATGTTCCTCCAATGCAACGCTTAACAACTTTTCGTTATCGTCAAACCAATCCTCGCAGACTCGAGGTTTCAAACCCAGCGTTTCAGTAGCTGCCTTCATTAGACCCAAACACAAGCTGTTCCAACATTCATCTAGCTTTTCATCATGAAAATTTATATTTGCTGTATGTTTGTTAATAGCCTTTCTATAATGTGCCAGTGCTTGGGAAGATTCTAGCTTCTTTAATTGAAAGGACCTAGGCTTGGCCCTGCAAGGTCTGCGATGAGGGCTGAGACGTAATTTTAACTTTGTAACCACTAGTCGGTGGTCCGACCAGCAGTTAGCTCCCCGCATAACTCTTGTCAGTGTGACATCTGATATATCTTGTTGACGGACGATAACATAGTCGATTAAGTGCCAATGCTTGGACCGCGGATGCATCCAGGTTGTCTTGTGCTTTGGCGGGAGTCTAAACATAGTATTGGTAACGGCCAGTTGAAATTGGGAACAGAGGCTTAGTAAAAGTTGCCCATTACTGTTCATACCTCCAACACCATGACGCCCAAGCACACGCGGCCAAGACTGATATTCGTGTCCGACACGAGCATTAAAGTCACCTAAAAGCAATATCTTTTCGCGGGGTCGTATCTTAGAGAGGGTTTGTGATAACTCCTCATAAAACCTGTCCTTAATATCGTCGCTCTTATCAAGCGTCGGAGCGTACACGCTTATGATATTTAAATGTTTGTCATTGTCAAGATGGAGCCGTAATGACATGAGCCTGTCTGAAGTTCCAACGGGGTGTTCTACCAACTTAGAGGCTATAGTATTTTTAATCGCAAAGCCTACCCCAGATCTTCTAGGTTCAGAGGCTGGTGTACCTTTAAAGTAAAATGTGTAGCCACCACCGTGCTCAACGAGTTTACCTTCCTCCGCCAGATGGGTTTCGCTTAGAGCGGCAATATCAACATCATAGCGTCCGAGCTCACGAGCAACTATAGCAGTTTTACGCTCCGGACAAAGGTTTAGCGGTCGGTCTAGAAGAGTCCGTACGTTCCACGCACCAAAGGTCATTTTATTGTAGATGGTTTTGGTTCGTCTGCTGTTGCCGTTTCGACCACGAAGTAATGGTATGCACAGGCAGCCGTGGTTACTACCTCCCAGTTTGGTGTAGGGTGAGCATTTGTTTGGAGCACCTTTTCTAGCCCCCTCCATGGCTGTGCATGGAAAGCAGTGCCTCTCTGAATAGAGCTGCTTTGTCGCAAAGGGTGCTGCCGAACCGCACTATCACCCTTATGTAGTGCAAGAGCGACCACTCTCCCTAAGCCGCCCACGTGCAGACTTCAGACACAGCCCGACACGCATCAGTGCCAAACCGTTCTACCTCCGTCCATCGCCGTGGGACTTGTTATTCAGATTCCTTTTAACGAAGCCAGGCCAGATGCGCAGAATATATTTAGGTGCATAAGTGTGCGCGCAATACACAGATGCACCCTCTCGTCCACACCCTCCCTGGTCCAGTGGAACGGTGAACCGCTACAACCGGAGGAAAGCTGGATGCAGTGTATTGGAGACGATACAAGCCCTTATCGCCGCCTTGAGGCCCTTACACTTGGCCTTTGCTACCTCGCCACTTTAGGTGGGTTGCAGTAACGCCGAGGTAGCCTTTGAGCACTAGTGCGGAGGGCATCCGCACACTCGAACGCCGTGACGTCCGAGCCCCTCTACCAGGCTTAGCCCACGAGCTGACGTGGTTACCGAGGTGTGGCCGCTGCATGCAGGACAGCTGCTGGGAGCCACTGGTGAGAGTTTGCAAATTACTGACGATTTTAACTATAATCTACCACCTACATGTAGGCCAGCTAGTAGAAAAAGACGTCAATAATAAACTACACCTTAGTAGCGGCCATAATGCGATGACAGATAATGATTAAAAAGAAGTGCTTGTGACCTGCTTACACTTTTTTACTACTTACGATATCATTGACCATAATATCGGAGCCAAAGAATGAAAGAATGAAATTGCCGTTTTGTTCTGGAAAATTTAAACATTGAAATAAAATATACCTATGTTTGTGTATTTATTGCTATTCTTACATCGTTTTTGAATTTTTTGTGTTTTGAAGTCAGTTTTTTTTTTTTATTATTTAATTCTTTTTAATGAATTTAATACCAGTTCAACGAAGTAACTCGAATAAATACAACTGAAGAGAAATGCGTGCCTATTGTATTTATAAAAACTAACCTTCAACTCCTAAAAAACCAAAAATCCTTTCATCAGCTACTACCAGACACAAATATTTGAATAGCTTCAGAAAAAACACGAAACACGTGCCTATTAAATTTAAGGGTTTTCTGCGTGTCCGTCCGTAGTCCGTACTCCTGCTGTTTAGCTTACGGTGGGGCCGTTAGATAGACGGCAGGAGTATGTGGAGCTAGCCCGGCAGAGTGCCAGGCCTATCCACTAAAACCGCCCGGTGTTCTCCTTGCCCTTTTGGGCGCGTGTGGTAGGGTCCACAATGCGATACCACCACTCACGCACCCAGGCTAGCCCAACCACTTGGTCAGGCTTTCCCAAGGGGGATCAATCGGATAACGGGAAGGGGGTATTTTTTTTACCAAATTTCACCCAACATGGGCAAGCTAAATAAAACTGATTAAAAAAGAAACTGAATAGGTATATGCAAAAATGCAACTAATTAGATTTACTAACAAATTGATCATAAAAGAAAGTTTCGTCTTCATATTCATAATATTATATTTGATGAAAAGTGTAAAAAGAAACATAATTTTCTATTAAAAAATCCATAGAAAAAAATCCTGAAAATATGTAAATATATATAAATATGTAATATATACATAACAATACAATTATGAAAATGGTACTTGTAACAAAAATGCTTGCTTTTGTTTATTCGCAACACCTTATAAATAAAATAAAAATCGAACACCAATCAACGTTATACCAATGTCGTCTTTAAAAGAACGCAATAAACAGTTCTCTTCCAAGAATTTGAACCTATTTTATTGAAAATACTGAGTTTCTCGTAGTATATTGCAGAGTCGTTGTTCTTTATTGAATTCGCGACCTTATTGCCTCAAAAATAGAGAGCAAAATGGCTCACAGATAAAAATTTGCAAGATCTTAGTTCTAATGTCGCGATCATTCCCGCAGAGACAGCTAGCATCAAAAAGCTTTAGGGTAGTTTCAAACGAAAATACGAATCAATTTAATTTCAAATCGGTACGCAAGGTCGTCTTTTAGAACTCCACGCCTTAACAGGAAGGCATGACGACGGATTTTTTTTCAGAAAGAGGCTTCTGCGGCCGTCTGCGCGCACTCTATCTTAACTATTTCTGTCTCAAAGCAAGGATGCTTGCATTGCTGTGTTCCTGACTGTATCTTATATCACAAACTGGCAACGTACTCTGTTTAGAGATTCAGATTTTCGAATCTTATAAAAGCCACATGTGCCGCTTATAAGTAACTATAGCCGTTTACCACCAGGTGGGTAGAATGATAATCTACCATCTTAGATACCGGTCTAAGGTCCACCATAGTTTAAGTGAATCCTATAATTATTGTTCAACTCGATTAGAATATACTCGGTTTTATCAGTAAATTACATAATAAATAACAATACAAGAGTTCTTCAAGATCCTCCAATTTTCTCAGTAAAGTCTCACAAAAACAATGGCAGGAAATTGAGGGGCAACCTTGTTGTGTAAAAAAAGGAAAAACAATAATCCAAGGATATCAAACCCTCGGTAAGAACCCTAACCTAATTACCTACTTCCCTGTCACTCAATATAATCAAATTTGGCAAGAAGCAATATCTTAAGTACACGTAGCGAATAAAATCTGATAACCGTAGACTGATGTCTATCTAGTTACATCACAGAAATGAGATATTATATGCTTATTTAAATTTTAACTGCATACACTCATGCACTATTTTAAATATGTACTTTCGTGTGACACGAACCTTATGATGTAGAACGTACATCTAACGTTCGGGCGACAAAATAACAATGAACAACAGATAACGAGTCCATAGGAGCTTAAAGCTTACACACCATCCGAAGCAAATGAACCTATTTAAAAAACCAGCTATGAATCTGTAAAGGAGTTTATAGATTTAGGTATTTACGTATTAATTAATAATTACATTTGAAGGAGCAAATTTCTGTACTATTCAGAGCAACATAATAGAGCAACTTATAGATTGATTATATTTTTTTTGAGAATAAATTGACATTTCACATCACTATTGCAATATGTCAAACGGCCATCATAACGTGCCGCAACTTTAGTGGCCGATGGTCCCTGGGACCAAGTGCGCGATCGGTTATTCGGTTCAATCGCACTAGCCGGCTATCGGAGCTTGTCGCGATAGGGAATATGCGTGTTTTTATTTTAAAAGTTTCTACTAGTTATTACTTACATGACCAAAAACAAATATCCCCAAAATAAAGCTAAATCGATATCATAGTTCATAGTCGGGCTACTTAAACGCGGCTATTTTAGCGCGCTTATTCTGTGACGTCATATTAAACGAGTTCGATGTCAACAACGAAGTATTTGGTTCATAAAGTTACTGAAAGTTGAAAAAGTGAGTGATAAAATCAACTTCTTACCATGCAAAAGCACAGAAAAGCTTATTATAAATATTGTGTTGTTCCTATGTGCCAAAATTACATCAAAACTGCACTAGACAAAGTATATTTCCTTATGCCAAAAGATGCAAGTCTAAAGAAAAAGTGTTACAAGGAGATGAGAAGAGACAAGGCATCTTCGTAGTTTTAAACCATTTTATGAACCTACCTCGAATACTCACTACAGAAGAAATTCATTTCTTCTACGTGCTGGTAGCAACTACAATAAGTTATGTGAAAAGGTTGACATTGATGTGTTCGATCCATGCTTTAATTCTTCACGCGGCAGACTGCTCAAACTGTTTGAATAAGTATTAACAATAACAGCTTTACATAATATTAGTGTATTTTTCTTTGTTTGTTTGATGTAAATCTTATGTTCTCTTAAGCTTAATATGATAATGATATGAATAGTGTCTGTTTAACTAAGCGTCAAACTATTACTCTGTCTTTACTTGTGTAGATCTATAATTAGTTTATTGTTGTATAATTTTGTTACTATATTAGTCATGATTACTGTTGATCTACCATTAAAACAAAAATAAAAAATAAAATAAAAATAAAACAATGTATCGTGTTGAGCAGTTTATACTGTTGTGAAGATCATTTTAACGTAAGTAAGGACATTAAAAAGTTATGAAATACATATAAGAATACTGCACTAGTTGAAAGCAGCATTTTTAAGAGATTTTTTTTATATATAATAATGGATGTGTCCTGAAGCGTCCCTAAAATTTTTCAGGGTAATAAAAAAATAACCGTGTATAGATTGGAGGGCCGCCCTATCAATGATATCTTATTTACCTCGCAACATTTACTCCTCTGAGTTCAGCAGACATACAATCTAAATAAAGATGCGAAATACGAGGTCATCTAAAACTCGTCTATATTAACCGGTTTCAGTCATTGTGTTAAATATTTCTTACTTTAACACAGAAAACTAATTAAGTACTTAATATAAAACAGCTGCGAAACAACCAAATACAAAATAATCACCCAGAAACCAGAAAATTATTTTGTAATAACGTCTAGTTTTTCTTGACAGACGACGTCAAGTGTAAATTGATGTCACGTTTTGATTAACCAATGGCATTTTGTTTAGAAAATTTGCGAGAGAGTTTAAAAAAGGACGGTTTTTAATTATTAAATTTCTATTCTCGGGAGGGCGAAGAACTGTCCCTAGATGGTGTCGGGTTCATTGTCCACAAGTCTCTCCTGAACAAAGTGGTACAGATCGGAAGTGTGTGTGATTAAATTAGTTGCTCTAAGTGAAATTATGATAATTTTAAAAAATAACTGTATAGGTATTTTTTATTAAAAAAATATTTTTTAAGCAATAAAGATTGGGAATAGAAATATTTTGTTCATTATGGAGTCACGTGAAAATTACCCACAAACTCATCTATAATTGTCATCGTGCTGTAGGAGGCTGATTCCTTCTGATCTGAGGAGAGACCTGTGATAGCAGTGGAACGGACATAATGACTGTATGAGCTAGATCCCTTTGCTTTTCAAAACGGATATTATTTAATATTAATTAAAAATTGCTTTCCCTTTGAATAATGGGCATCTTCTATTATTATTGTCAACAGTATCAATTCTACAGAGAACTCGTACATTTAAAAACATCAGAGTGAAATTGTATTTGTTTTCTTTATTACATTTCAATGTGTAGCAAGATTCCATCGTGATAAAGCTGCGCAAATGTTTGTCAGGTGTAGGGCCTTATGATTCGAATCGTGCCCAGCGAGCACTTGCCGCTCCGTCATGTTTACTATAAGGGTGCTTCTACACGATACAGAAAAAAAACCTTTTCTCGAACATGTTACGATATTACGTTCATTACATTCTTATACAACTTATAAATCTTACTTGCATTACTGGGCCAACAGTGGCCACATGTGGCCTACAATTTCTTTCTGGCATGCTCTAGCGGTCGGCAGTGTAATTTGAAAATGAAACAACCTCCTTTTCTTGCCGTTCATGTTTCATCATCCTCATCATCACAGCTCATATACGTCCTCACCGAGGGACACGAGCCTACCCTACCTAGTTAGGGCGATTAGGCCTTAGTCAAACCATGCTGGTACAGTGCGGATTGGTTGACTTCACTCTCACCTTTGAATTACTTCGCAGGTGAATGCAGGTTTCCACACGATGTTTTTCTTCACCGTAGGAGCATTCATGTTTACTGAAGGGGTAACTCACCAATATTTTATTTAAATTTCGAACTGGCATGATAAAAAGAATGCTCATGAATTTAAAAGAAAAAATTAATGTTCATATTCATGTTATATAACTATGAACACATGATAACATTTGCACACACAATTTATTAATCAACATAAAAATGACATTGTCATTAGAATAATATCTTAATATTAATAATGATATTTCTTCATGTTATAATTCAATTTTGCGGCATAATTTGGGTAGCCCGAAGTTGATCTATATGTCGTCTAAACGCGTCATCAATATCTGAGTGCAGCTTATAATAAAGGCTACCTAACTTACGAAAGATCTTCGCTAATACCCATAAATATTTAGGATATAATCATAGATGAAAGATGATTTCACAAAAACAAAGAAACATGGACACTATATTAACAGTTGAAAAACCAAAATAAAAATGAACATTCCTTTGACGTAACAAATTATTATAATAAATTTATCCCACGCCCGTCACTACTGTAATATTCTTTCAAAAAATTATGATCACATTTGCTAATAGAAATCTATTGATCAACATAAGAATTAACATAGCAATTTATTGCAATAATTTCTTAATATGTGTTTAATGTAAATATGAGATATTCCTTCAACCCATAGACACATCAAATAGTAAAAAAAAGAAATCCCGTGGCAGAATCGTCTGCTACTTGAAACTCTATCGATATTTAGTGGACAAAACACTGAAAATCTGAAAAAATATATAAGTAAGTAGCTAAGGAACTCCTTTTAGGCAATAGTGGAAACCTACAAAATGTAGAAAAATGAAACAATACCGTGTACAAGCACCATTTCATTGGTTTCCATTGTCATTATTTTAAAAACCGCAGTTCAAAATCCAGTTTGAAACGGGCGCGAACAATTTTTGATCAATTAAAACATCTAGTTGCCGCGACAATGTTTGGATTGGTGCGAATTTTGTGTACGTATGGTGATTTGGTCGAATTCAGATTGATTTTTATTGATACTAAAATAACGCTCGGAAACTATTTCGTGTCGCGTCACTGTTATGCAGGAAATGATTGCATGATTAAATTCTTACTCGTATTATAACGTTTGAAACTGAATCGGAAATGAATATTCATTTCTGAAAACTACTTTAATGACTTTATTTGTTAAGAACCAATAGTTTGAAGACTTTTATAGTAACTAATATCAGAAATGAAAGGCAAGAGCTTCCTTGTTGTGAACAAATTAGAATGAAATTACAACAATAAACTTTTTTTGTTAAAAAAAAACAAATTACAATTAACATTATTTACAAATGAAACTATATTTTGGGGAATTAAGAGATCTGTCCTTTTAAATGGGGACTCAAATTAGCCGGTTCAAGCGGACTAAATGGCAGAAAATGTTAATGTAAGGACAACTTATCCCTTTCACCTTTGCTTGACTTTGTCTTATCTTCATAATATTAAGAACATTGTTGTCAATACAAAGATAAAAATACAAAATAATTAACTACCTTTAACTAAGTGACTGACTGGCATGTAATGTTATATCAGAGCTAAATTGAATATAAAAAATGACACAGTTTTAATTAACCATTATAATGTTTTCTATGAGGCCATATCTCATACATAATATAACACTTCGCTACTGATTCATTGTTTTCTCTAGAATTCAGTATACAGGGTCATTTTGAATGAACCAACAACCTCCCAGGGGCTGATTCTAGTGCTCAGATGCAACAACTTTTTGTATGGGACCAACATCGATATCTCAAAAAAAAACACTTCTCCATACAAACTAGGTTAGCTGATTGAGACTTTAGTATGGGAAAGTGGATTTTTTTTTGCGATTTCGATGTTGGTCCCATACAAAAAGTTGTTGCATCTGAGCACTAGAATCAATAAACAACTAGCTTCAACATAGCGTAATCAAGGCAAAATACAAGAGTCCACGCAATAACATCGCATTCTATCGCAGGATCTAGACAAACGTGTACTACCTTACTATTTTGCCTCTATCTTTCATAACAATGATTATTATATTATCAATAGATTCTCGTGATTTCTGGATTTATAATAATAAAAAAAATTCGAATAAAAAATAGTTTAGTTAATAATAAAATTTTAAAATTTTAACACGCAAAAATAATCGTTTTTGTTACCAATATCCTCGTCGTATCTCTACTGTGAAGAAACCCTTGCCGAACAGTGGGACGTGTATAGATTGTATTAAGTATTATATTTATTTATTTGAACTTTTTTGCACACCAATCGAAAGTATCGATAAAAAGTACAAATGGCCTAATGCTTAGGGAATTCTCCCTCAGCCAACCAATATGAAGAAATAATATAATCTATATATAAATCAATAAACTGTCATCATCATCTTTACAGCTCATATACGTCCCCACCGAGGGGCTACCCTAACAAGTTAGGGCGATTAGGCCTTAGTCAAACCACGCTGGCCCAGTGCAGATTGGTTGGCTTCACATACACCTTTGAATCACTTCACAGGTATATGCAGGTTTCCTCACGATGTTTTGCTTCACCGTAGGAGCGTCAGATAAATATACATATGAAATTCGTGAAACGAAAAACACATTGATACATGGCAGGATCGATCGCGGGTCTTCCGATTCTACTCGGCGCACAGTCCAGTGCCGAGGCCACGGCGCCACCGACGACGCTCTTTAAATATGTATATATCACAAAAAAATAATTATTATATTGTGAACCTAAATAATGTAATGTTTGAATAAAATAAAATACATAATATACAATAAGAGATGTTTAAAAAAATATATTAAACAAAGTGTTATCTATCAACAATAGATTCCCAATAGTATTAAAATACCATGGTTTTAAAATATTTATTCTTATATTCGGACACAATTTTTTCCACTTAATATTTATGTTCATTTTAATTATTCTATATTTATATATTGTATACATATATATATACATTGCGAAGTATTTATTCCATATCAAAATGTTATTTATATGTAAAGGTAATATTAACATAATTCATAATATTCAATAATACTCAATATTATGTTGTTAGAAACACCGCCACGAACTCACTATTAGATCCAATGGTTGACTGGTAGAGGTTGCCATATGACATTAAGACCGTCAATTGTAAATTTTTTCAACTGTGTAGTAAGTTTAAATAAATAAAATTATTTTGTTTGTACTAATTTTGCTACTAAATAAAATTAGTTTTTACTTTGACTAGCATTTTAATAACATGCTTAATTAAAATGTCTAGTGCCACTATATTTTGCGCGAGGCGACTTCTATGCACGCCTACCACTTCCACAGCGCACCATGGGTGAATTTTTTAACAGCTTATATGAAAATATGACATGTCACATGAATATAAAAAAGTTAATTAAAACTGTAAAAAAAGATGTGCCAGCTTTTAGCCGCGGCTGTGAATTAATGAAACGAACATATCTGTAAATAGAGTACATTCATAAAAACTTTGCATAGTATAGAAATATTGCGAATTCATACCGCAATATAGAGTGAAAACTAGAATAAATCATAGATTTCAAATAACATCTAATTTCTTCAACTGATAATTTATTCTCAAATAAATAAGTATACTGACTTTCATTAGTAAGAAGGGGCGCTCTTATTTTGAATGTTATATAGCTTAAATTGTCTTAATATATGGAAATATCATCTAATTATGTTTTTTTATTTCAATATGGGCCGTTCTTTTCATAAAGACCCTTGCCGTAATTCACCATCCAAAAGTCTTTATCCAACACAGGCCTTTATAGGCACTTATTCACGTCAAAAACAAAACAAAATTCTAATTAGAAAGTAGGGAAATTATTTAACCTTGTATGTGCATATATCCTTAACATAATAAGAATATCTACAAATACAACCCAGAAGTAGAAGAGAAGAAAAAAGTTAACTCTACACCTATTCGGAAACGATTGGGAGAACCTTTGCGAGAAGAGCAGGCAAGAAAATAGGAAGGTAACATTTTTTGTCTCCTCTTTTAAATCGTTATTTATAATACCGGCTTTTCCACATAGTCATGACAATAATTATTAATAGATAAAAAATACAATTGGTTTGTTTACATACATACACTCTTAATGTCAAAAAATCTACTTACATATCAACACAGTGAATAATTAATATCCTTATTGTTACCAAACTAGACACATAATATCTTGGACAAGCTAGAGTTCCATATCGTGTAATCACTTAATCAGTCACCTTGTAATAAATTTCACTCATGAGCGTATTTTTGAGCGATATATAGGAAGTTTCCAATTTTATTATTAAATCATTAAGAATGCTATTATCATTATCTTCAAGTTGAAAATCGTAAAATAAAAAGGAGTTCAAAATTCTTCAACAATTTCATCAACTTAAATCTTCTAAGGTATAATGTCCACGTAGTTGTTTTGTGCTCTACAGAAATATATATGTATTTTATATTAAGGAAAACATTCTCACGCGCGTCATATTAAATTTTTAATCAAAGGTAAATATGGCTGAAGATATTCTTAGCATTTTCTTTTGTGTGGCGTTAATTTCATGCCTGTCTCCTTTTAAAGAATATTTCGCAGAATCTTTTTCATTTACGGAGAATAACAGAAATACCTTTCATCTTTCATGCATAGAATGTAATATTTATTCAAATCTGTACAAATATGTAAGGGGATTCAAATAACTTTTGACAGGATCACTTTTCTCGTTGGAGAATACTTTTATGCGTCATCGATTTTTTTGGGTGAAAAACATACATTTTCTGTGCACTGGGATTGAACCAGACACCAATCCCGAGAAAGCTGCAAAAAATTACAACTCTACCGAAAGTTACGTCAACTAAGAGCGCATCGGAAAATTCGACCAAAACGTGCCAATCGAGGTAAAAGTGCGACCCTTGCGGTAGACCTGGTGGAGTGAGAGCTAAGCGAGGACTTCCTCGCCGTCGCCTCTATCAGCCAACAACAGTTTGGAGTCTGTAGGTACCGATTTGCCATCAGAGTTTAAATCGGAACTCAACAATTCGAACGTGTGGTCTTGGCTCGACTTCGCGACATCCTAAGAAGTAAAGATCAAAACGAAAGAGATTTTGCCCGTTAGTAGCAAAAGGAGTAGAGTAGCCATGAAAGGAGAGCGCTGAAAGGAAGCACAGATGGCCCTCAAGGAGATGTACATAGTGACTTTCTAATTGACAGTCTCAAGTTTTAGGCACAGGTTTTCGTCTCAGGAGGCAAAGTCCGGACTGGCAAAATATTATTCGAAGAACTCAAAATAAGCAGTTAGCGCTAATCATGGTAGTATATGAAGCCAGAACTGCAAACAAAACTGAAAATATTTTTAAAAACAAGTTTTATTTTAATGTTCTTAAAATAGGAAAATAAACGATAATCTATTACATAACACAATTTTCTATGATAATATAAAAGCTTGTAGCGAGATTAACTTTTTTTATAAAAACATATTTTTTCGTAGAATTGCTATTATCAAGATCAAGTTAAATCACTCTCACGACTCACTCACTCACTCACGACAAGTTCTTATATTTTCATAAAAAAATATGTCACGTAATAAAGTTTATGTTACTCTTTTTAGAGCATTAAAATAAAAGTCTGTTTTTAATTTCATAATACACTAATTTTGCAAAAACATTTTGGTTTCACTGTTGCTTTAACACAAAATTCACAACTAAAATCATAATTACAACAACTCTGTCAATTAATTTCACAATGTCAATGTCAACGTCATTTCACGTCACCATAGTGACATTTGCAGATATCTTTAGTCATTGTGCAATTTGTGCATAAACAAAATAAATTTCGCGTTTATCCTAAATTCGGAATTTGACAATTAGTCCGTTTGTTTTGATCACTTTTAGAGTCTCATATTTTGATAAAATAAACTTTAATTTATAGATCATATTTATAGTCTCGTCGAATCATGGATTTAATAATCAAAACAGGGTTGAGCTCTATCAAAAATGTCGTATACAAAAATACACCATATCATATCACATACGCCTATGACTCAATTTAGGCCACCAACATGATACTGTTACTGTTTATGTTGGGGGCGACTCGGACCACTGGGTCAACTCAGCCCGCGGGCTCATTTAACCACTGTCTACCGCTATAGGGTCAACTCAGCCCGCGGGCTCATTTAACCACTATCTACCGCTATAGGGTCAACTCAGCCCATTTGAAAAATATTGAAAGATATTGTAGGCTGGTACAGTCAAGTGTATAAATATAGTGGTGCATAGGCAAATAAAAACCAATCAGGAATATGACGAATCAGGAACAAATCAAACAAAAAAATTACCCAATTCTGAAATAAGAATTTCGTAACATATTTGTCAACTCATTCGATTGACTTACTATCTGAAAAGAGATTGCATAACATTAGTAATTGTTGGCTGGCTTACACTTGCTTCACAAGTTATTAATTGTCATTGTCTTTTTTTGAATATGGATAGCAATAATAACTAATTGGAAACGTAAAAGGGATTTTTATTTAATAGCTAGCAAAAATTCATTGACATATTATTTTGTGACAAATGTTGTACTTACTAAACATAGAGAATAATTTTAACAATATAATCAAAGAAGGATATATGACAGTCTTTGACATAACATTGAATTCTTCATGAAATCAAATCAAAAGTGTAATTATTCATTTTTTAAATGTATGACACGGACCTGAAAAAAAGACGGACGGAGCGTTGTTGAATCAAGAGCGAAGCATGCAAATGACAGCACATTTCTATGTGTACGTGTCTTGTTCTTTGAAAAATGACAGCTTTTTGTCTTACCTGGTACATCTGTGTGAGTGTAGGTCGTGTACAAACACATGAAATTGTCTTACCTTGCATGCTTCACATTTGTTTACTGACACACTACGTCCGTATTTTTTTGTAGGTTCATGATGTATGAATGATTTTTTTCTTGTCACTAGAATCGATGTCGTGGTCCCTAAGAACTGATCTTCCTATGTCTTATAGTTACAGGCTTTCCCATACTGACCGATCTAAATGGGCCACCTTGTATGTAGGGGTAACGTGTTGTTCGTTATCGTACGTGACTAATTTACGAACTCATAAAGAAGGAATTATTATTTTATTTCAATTAAGATGGTTTGTTACGTTTGTCACCAGTTCACCGCTATATGGTCTACTCAGCCCAATTAGGCGAAAAATGTTTAGGAAAGTATATACAGGAAGGCAGTGACAGGGGGCTTGGAATTCTACTTCAATATACGAAAACTACAATAAAGTATTATTTTGTGAGAGTCAGGATGGCGGGTGAACCAGAACGGATACCAAAAACATATACACACACACGGTTATTTTTTATCACCCTGGAAAATTTAAGTGACGCTTCACAACATGGTATTAGAATGATATTTATTTATTTAAAATATAAAAAAAATAACTCACTAAATTTTATATTATTTTTTTTAAATACAAAAAATGCTGCACTTGTTGAGAGCAGCATTTTTTTTTTTTTTTAATATTATAATAGATGTGTCCTGAAGCGTCCCTAAAATTTTCCAGGGTGATAAAAAAATAACCGTGTATAGAAAAAATGTACTACTTTGAACCACTTATTAAAAAAATTATACCATTCTGTAAAAAAAATTAAAATACACCCGGCGTTCTGACTGTCGGACTGTGCCACTTGTTCTTGCTTTTTGTTAAATTTCATGATTCTAGGTGAAGGGGAAGTACCATATATCCGGTTGCACAAACATGGTTACCGCTTAACAAAAACCAATTTAAATATTTAAAATATGTTTAATTTAAAAGTCTGACAAACGTAACAAACCATCTTAATTGAAATAAAATAATAATTCCTTCTTCATGAGTTCGTGAATTAGTCACGTACGAGAACGAACAACACATTACCCCTACATACAAGGTGGCCCATTTAGATCGGTCAGTATGGGAAAGCCTGAAACTATAAGACATAGGAAGATCTGTTCTTAGGGACCACGACATCGATTCTAGTGACAAGAAAAAATGCATTCATACATTTAAAAAAAACTTACTCATTAAGTACTCAGCTCAGGAATCGAGACGGACCCGGACGTTTTGAAAAGTAAAACTAACAATACTGAGTTGTTATCGCGTAGACAGACAACTTACCTCACGTCTCCTTCACCCTCTCAGCATTCCCTCAGGGTCTTCGCTCGGGTATAGTTCGTCTATCGCCATAAATCCATAGGCTCTAGTTTGGCAGCCCCAATGTACCGTCTCGTAAGGACCGTAAGTATACAAAACTGAATGTAAGTTCACAACACGTAACTCCGAAACAACGGCGAAAAATAAATGAAAACTTGGAAACAGCGCACGCGCGTATCGTTAGCGGCACCTCCGGCGGAATCCAGGCGAAATCTGTCTTGTTGCTCTGCGCACGCGCATAAGGTAAGGCGTGGCGCTAGCGGCGTATCGACCACATTCAGGTAGCCAATTAGGATTAAGATTAGTAAAAGAAAGTTGCCAGTCTTAAAATGTGTGCAACGAAAAATAAAATATTTTTTACACTAAATTGTACTGTCTACGACTGAACATGCCGCTCACCTTAAAATAACGTTGTTATTTTAACAATTAAACTTATCTTAAGTACCAAAATAAAGAAATGAAACTCTACACTACTAGACATATTACTAGAAAATTACTAAAACTAATTAAAAGTGGTAAGATGTTTTACTTAATTGGTAAAGGACAAACCTTAACCACTGAACGTTTAAAAGTGGATTGCCCACACTTCACTGTTACCACCCGTGTAACGTTTTCAGAACCCGGATGCAATTTTATAATTTTACCTAACCTCCAATGCTGAGGCGGTAAGTTATCGTCACGAAGTACAACGATCATACCTTCGCGCACTGGTTCACCTTTGTCACGAAACCATTTATTGCGCTGCTGGAGCTCGTGCAGATATTCACTACTCCAGCGTTTCCAGAAGCTTTGAACACAGTGTTGTACCCACCTCCACTTAGTGAGACGGCTCGCGTTGCAGTCAACTAAGGAAACATCAGGTAAGGACGTTAAGGGTCCTCCTATCAAGATATGGGCTGGGGATAACGGCAAGGGATCTACAGAATCAGCACTGAGTGCACAAAGAGGGCGCGAATTGAGTACCGCTTCGATCTGGCACAGTAATGTATGGAGCTCATCATAAGTTTGAATTTGTGTACCCACGACACGAAGCAAATGGTGCTTAAAACTTTTAACACCTGCTTCAAATATACCTCCAAAATGCGAAGCATATGGGGGTTGAAAATGCCAAGTTATACCTTGTTGTAAGGTGGAAGAGTTCAAAGTTGTTTGAACATTATCTTTGATTAAGAAAATTAAATAAATCTTTTAAATAATATTGCAACCTACAAAGTTTTTGCCACAATCGGAAAAGATGTCGGTACATAAGCCTCGACGAGAAATAAAACGCCGCAAGGCGGCTAGAAAACCCTCTGTAGATAACTCCGAAACAATCTCTAAATGTATGGCCTTAATGCTCATACAGACGAATACTGCAGCGTAACATTTTATAACTTTAGCGTTGCGCACTTTATTTGCCCGTACGTAAAACGGACCGGCGAAATCAACGGCGTTCTTAAGAAATGGTCGACCCGGGTTTACCCGGACGGCCGGCAGCGGCGCCATGTGTGGCTGGGGAGCTACCGGGACGCGCTCGAAAGCACCGAACACAACGATGTATTCGCTGACGAACAATGTCACACTGGATAAAATCCAGTATTTTTGTAAAAGAAAATATCGAGTGGACTGAGAGCCTGCGTGTAAACTTAAATAATGGGCGTTATCGATTATTAAATTTACTAAAGGGTGTTTTTTGGGCAATATTAATTGATGCTTAGATTCATAGGGCAAAGTAGATTTCTGTATATGTCCACCGACTCGTAATAAATTATTTTTATCAAGAAATGGATCTAATCTACGTAACTGAGTCGACGGTGTCTTATTGTTTTGTATGTTTACTATGTCATCGTGAAACACAGAAGTTTGTACTATTTGAATAAGCTTATTCAGACAAAAATTATATTCCTTACATGTAATGTAGTTAGGAAATGTTAATTTAGAATTTTTTAATTTGTGATAAAATCGAAATATGTAAGCGACAACTCTTACAAGCTTATTTAACGATGAATATCGTTGAAAATATTCTAAACAATCAGATTGCTCTAAAGAATTGCTAGTACATGTTGTTATTGAAACCGAAGATAAATTACGCTTCTCGATATTAGTTTTTTCTATGACCTTAGGTAACGGCCAGTCATTGGGCTCTCGTGAAAGCCACTCAGGTCCACGAAGCCACAATTTATTTTGCAGAAAAGCAGCAGGAAGCATGCCACGAGAGGGGGCATCCGCCGGGTTGTCGGCTGATGACACATGGTTCCAACAGCGAGCAGGTAAGTTTGACAATATTTCACTCGTACGATTTGAAACAAAAGTTTTCCATTCATATGGAGGGGAACGTAACCACAAAAGGACAATGGTGGAGTCTGTCCACGCAAAAACATTATTATAATCAACGAAATTTTGATATATGTGTATAACACGCTTTATGAGCTTAGACAATATAACACTTCCCATCAATTCTAAGCGTGGAATAGTCAAAACGGGGGAAATCGGTGCAACACGAGTTTTGGCCACTAGTAAAAAGGTTTTAACTGCGCCATTCACATCAATTCGGGCATATACACAGGCAGCATAACCCTTCTCAGAAGCGTCGGAAAACCCGTGAATCTGAACACAACCAACTAGAGGTGAAATGTATCGTGGAATAGCAAAATTACACAATTGTGGAAGTTGATTTACAAATTCACTCCATGCGTTTGAAATATGTACTGGGACTGGGTCATCCCAACCTACACCGGAAACCCACAAAAGTTGTATTAAATGTTTGGCGTACAGCGTGACTGGCGCCAACCAACCCATAGGGTCGTATATTTTAGCAATTTCTGAGAGAATAATTCTTTTTGTAATTTTGTTTGATGAAATATTTACACTAAAATTAAAATAATCGGACTTAGGATCCCACTGAAGACCTTTGTACTATTATTATTTTCCATGGGGGCGAATTCAACGTGGTCGGGCCGCTCACCATGAGGCAATGCCGTTTTATTATATTGATCACCTGATCTGACTAATGAGAGAGAATTACTATGCCACTTTCCTAACTCGAATCCTGCCGACTGACAAATATCTATCAATTGTCGTTGTAGTTGTAATGCCGAATGCTCGTCGTTATGGCCAGATACTATGTCGTCGACGAAAATCTCGTTTAATAAAATTTGAGAAGCTTCAGGAAACTTGTCTGCCTCATCGTGAGCCAATTGTTGTATAGTCCGTAGTGCTAAATACGGGGAAGAACTGACACCGAAAGTTACCGTACGTAAGCGATAATCTAAGACCGGTTCGTCGGGTGAGAATCGCCACAGAATACGTTGAAAATCACGATCACAATCCCGAACGAGTATGTTCCGATACATCTGTTTGATATCAGCCGTAAATGAAGTAGCATGAAGACGAAATTTTAATAATATATCAACGATGTCTTGATGTAATTTTGGGCCCACAAATAAAATGTCGTTCAACGACACGCCATTGGACGACTTGCAACCTGCGTCGAAAACCACTCGCGTCTTTGTGGTCTCGCTGGTCGTTTTGACGACACAATGGTGAGGAATGTAATAAGTCTGACCAGCGTCAGAAGGACCCTCAACCAGCTCCATGTGGTTGAGATCAATATATTCCCGCAAACACGCATGATAATTAATTTTTAAATTAATATCACGCTCCAACCGGCGTTCTAACTTAAGAAGACGTGCGAGTGCATTGTCACGTGACTCACCGAGAGGCGGGGCATCGGACTTAAACGGCAAAGCGACCACATATCGCCCACTGCTGTCTCGCGAAACTGTGGACTCGAAAAACGATTCACACTGCTGTTCAGCGGGAGTGAAACCTTTTTTCTCCGAAAGCGAATCTAACTCCCAAAATCTTTTAAGATTTTCCTCATCTTCGGAAAATGATGAAAAACAAACCTGAATTGAATTTTGAGCCGCTGGCTCGAAAGAAATTTTACCCAATAGTAAATATCCAAAGACACTATTTATGGCAGTCGGCGTGCCCGGCGATCCCGAAATAGTGTTACCTAAGAAAATATTCGTAATTACATCTGCCCCTAAAATCATTTCTTCAGGTTGGGGCGTATGAAAAGTTGGGTCTGCTAACTTCAAATTTTTCAGATGGGGTCAACCCTGAACTGGTAATTTCATGCTAGGCATTTCGGCAACTAATTTGGATAAAATAATAACATTAATAGGAATTAGCGGTTGATTCGAATTATATGGTGCAATATTAATTGAAATTAAACCTTTAGGTTGAATCGGGATTTTATTTCCGATACCGAAAATAGGAACATTTATATTTTTACGTTGTAAACGTAAACGTTGAGCACACGCTTCGGTAATAAAAGATGCTTGACTACCGGTATCAATCAGACATCGAACCCCGGACACTTTCATTTGTGCTACGTAGATGTCAACCA
Organism: Schoenobius gigantellus; assembly: GCA_963935595.1. Lineage (NCBI taxonomy): Eukaryota > Metazoa > Arthropoda > Insecta > Lepidoptera > Crambidae > Schoenobius > Schoenobius gigantellus. Next base: position 21,317,938 of record OZ012543.1, read on the forward strand.
TAGCGGTCGCAAGTAGAACAGTCACATTCCCGCCAGCGTCATTATCAAGTCGCTGCGATGCGCTGGCACTATGCGTCGAAGTTAATGATGACGTCATAGCTGATGAGGAGGGAGTGTGCGAAATATTTTCACTCGCTAGATTAGCTCGAACTGTGTTTGTCGAATTGAAATACAAATGAATTAAGCTATGGTGTTTTTTATGACAAGTTTTGCAAAGAAAATTCGAAATACATTTATTAACATCATGGCAATGTAAACGTGTAAACAATTAAAACATACATTTTTACCTCTGATAAATGTATGTCTTTCTTGAAGACTTAAATTAAGAAACTTCGAACATTTAGTCAACGGATGTTGCTCATTACAACAAACGCATAAGTACTGTTTACTACCGTGTGGAATGTGTTTATCACATAGCTGGGACGTGGACGGTGACTCGACATTAGCTGCGTACACTCGTCACGCGACGCGGTCGCGCGATTGCAAACTTGGTTACGATTACTAACCTTTTGTTGAACAATATTCGAATTTTCGTATGCAGAAAGTTCTTTTTGAAGAAATTTGACAAGAATATCAAGTGAAGGGATATCGGAAGGCTTATTTAATGACAACTCGAACCGTTTCCTAGTGGAAGGGGATATTTTACGCAATAAAATGTTGAAAAGTAGGAAAGTCTACTGGAAAGCTCAACATTTCTAGCGATTTTATATTTTCTTGATAAACATTTAATAAGTGACGTAAACTCGCCGTTTTATCGTTACGTTGTTCTAAATCCAAAATTCTATCAACATACGTGGAAGCAATTTTTCGCTTATTTTCATAACATGAAATTAAAATATCAAAGGCAACTAAATAATTCTCGTCTGTAATTGGAATAGACTTGATTAAATTATAGGGTTCATCTTTTAGTGTAAGAAGCAAATAACCGAATTTTTCTGAATGCGTGTAGGTATGATTGTTGTGCACTAATGACAAAAATAAATCATAATACGACGGCTAATCAGAACATTCACCAGAAAAGGATGGTAACGATAGTTTAGGCAATTTTGGCAAGGAACTATTTTGTTGTACTAGTGAAGTATTAAAATTAATTTTGCTAGATCTGCGAACTTCCTCATCTACTCTTTTAATTTTGTTACAAATTGAAATTATGGAGTAATAAAGTTCGTTAAAATTATTACGAATATCTAACTGTTCATCGTTCTCAAAAATATTATTTTTTATTAGAAATTTTTCAATTTTGCTTTGCAATTTATTAAACTTATGTTGATAATTAGACAAATCTTTTGTCCTAGCCCGAAATTGTTCCTCATCAGAGGAAGAAATTTCAATTATGCGTTTTAAATCCGATAAAATAACATCCCTTGCGAAAAGGTCTTGCGTAATGTCCGCCATTTTGACCTACAATACCTCGTGGCAAAGTCAGGTCACAAAGTAAGAAAGAAACAAAGAACTCGAGACAGTACAATTTAGAATTGCCAAATCCGGCTCGAAATGATCAAAAAATGTTATCGCGTAGACTGACAACTTACCTCACGTCTCCTTCACCCTCTCAGCATTCCTTCAGGGTCTTCGCTCGGGTATAGTTCGTCTATCGCCATAAATCCATAGGCTCTAGTTTGTCAGCCCCAATGTACCGTCTCGTAAGGACCGTAAGTATACAAAACTGAATGTAAGTTCACAACACGTAACTCCGAAACAACGGCGAAAAATAAATGAAAACTTGGAAACAGCGCACGCGCGTATCGTTAGCGGCACCTCCGGCGGAATCCAGGCGAAATCTGTCTTGTTGCTCTGCGCACGCGCATAAGGTAAGGCGTGGCGCTAGCGGCGTATCGACCACATTCAGGTAGCCAATTAGGATTAAGATTAGTAAAAGAAAGTTGCCAGTCTTAAAATGTGTGCAACGAAAAATAAAATATTTTTTACACTAAATTGTACTGTCTACGACTGAACATGAGTTGACCCTATAGCGGTAGATAGTGGTTAAATGAGCCCGCGGGCTGAGTTGACGCTATAGCGGTAGACAGTGGTTAAATGAGCCCGCGGGCTGAGTTGACGCTATAGCGGTAGACAGTGGTTAAATGAGCCCGCGGGCTGAGTTGACCGAGTGGTCCGAGTCGCCCCCAACGTAAACAGTAGCGGTCAACTCTGCCCGCGGGATGAGTGGTGTGTGGGCTGAGTTGCCCATGAAGGATCTTCTAATTATATGTTTAATTTATTTTTTTAAATTTTTATGTCAAATTCTTTAATATTAATTGTAACTTTCTTTTTAACCCCAGTTTAAAAATGTAATCCTACAACATCTGCTTACTGTCAAGACTCCTGCAAAACAAGCTACTGGCTTAGTGCAGAAGTCGCTATTAATGTAAGATTTGAAATATTTTTGGTAATAAAGAATTATTATTATTTAAAAGAAGTACCTACCGCTGTTTGATGGTGAAACACGGTAGGAAGCACATATCTACAATATGAAGATACATTTATATAATTATGTGATTGACCCCGTGTACTCTCCGCTATACAGCATTCCTGAAAGTTATCAACAAGATCTGTTCTCTTCAGCCGCAAGTACTCACTCAATTTATATCGAGCTCAAAGGACGCACTAACTAATAGTCGGTCGTTAACCGCCCTTAACTGATACGGGCTATTTATTTTCCCGCCAACTACGAGTAATTAGCTCTCGAATATTTATCCATAAATAGCTACATCCTACTGATCGACATAGGGTTCCATAGGATAGATTCCACAAGTGACCTAAGCCAAACTCAAATTGAAGCATTACGTTCAACCAATCACATCGTCCCATTATACTATCACCAAATTTTAAGAAAAATTAATCCGACTTCAAAAAAACATAAAGCAAAGAAAAACGCACTTAAAAGTGTAAAATGTGCTTAATTACTTAGATACGAGTATTTAATTCAAAGCACAAAAATAATAAGCAGAAACTTTAATCCTGTTTGAAATAGGTGCCAAGCCATATACTCCAAGGTATTTGGATAAGCTAGATAAGACGTCTAGCCCGCCCTCACCATATCCAAATCAATACCTCAGGTGCTTGCGTCAGAAGACGTGTGAAGTGCACTGATACCCGTTACCAGGGTTTGCTGCACATCTGAAGCAGCTTTATAAGGACATACCCAACAGTTGGAGCGTATGATTTAAAATTTTTAATATAAAAATAAAACCGACTTCAAAAACACCAAAAAGTCATAAATAATAATAATAATAGAGTAATATAACAATAATATACAACATCACAATTTTATATTGAAGTTAGTGCCAAATAAGTAACTATATTGTTTTTTTTTATTTTTTAAGACTTTCAAGGTGATCATTGCTTGGCATCGACTTTAGTATAAAACTATGATGTTGCATGTAGTGTAATATTATTACGGCCTTACAAATAAAAACTTATACCGAGGATAATCCTCGGAATAATTTATTCTGTGTTTTGTCTTCTTTTAGCACATGTCAGATGTAATATGTCAAAATAAGACAAAACACGGAATAACTATTCCGAGGTTATTCCTAGGAATAAGTTTTTTATTTGTAAGGCCATTTTTGTTTAAGATTTTTTGTTGTTTTTGGAGTCGGTTTTATTTTATTGTAAATTTTTTTTTCACTCTTTTTAGCTAAGTTAATACATGCGTATTAGAATCTGAGCCAAGGTAAATACCAGAATAACATTAAATAAAACGTCTCTCGCTCTAAGCAGTTTTGAAAGAATTATTCCCGAACTCGTAATCTACTAGAAATCTTCCATGATCAGCTCAGTAACATGGCATGATGACTACCAGACGCAAATACCTGAATATCTTAAGGGGCCACAGTACCTACTACTAGCGCCGCCATACGTTTTTTATTAATTATGATGAATTAAAGACGTTTCTACAAAAAACAGCACAGTCACGAACTCAATATAGATATTTTAGATTTTTAAGCTATTCAGGTATAGATAAAATGTATAGGAATAATCATAATCCGAATTATTGCCAAAAGTGGCCACTTCCAGCAATAATTCGGATTATGATTATTCCTATACTTTAAATCTATGCCTGAATAGCTCCCAAAAATCTAAAATATCTATATTGAGTTCGTGACTGTGCTATTTTTTGTAGAAACGTCTTTAATTCATCATAATTAATAAAAACGAATGGCGGCGCTAGTAGTAAGTACTATGCCCTCTTAAGAAAAAACATGAAACACGTTGGATGTGCCTTTGAAATTTAAGGGTTTCCCTCGATTTGCCTGGGATTCCATCATCAGATCATGACATTTTGACAATGGGACTACCTCGGGAGTGAACCTCTTTCGATTACAAAAAGAATTTTGAAAATCGGCCCACAAATGTCGGAGTTATAAGGTAGCAAACATTTAAAAAAATACAACCGAACCGATAACCTCCTTCTTTTTCGAAGTCGGTTAAAATCGTATACGTTACAGGACGAAATATTGCACATATTTTATAGTGTTACGCTTTTTTCTACAAAATTGACAATGTTTTATTTAATCTTCATGGAAGAAGTTCTAGTCATCTAGTGATGCCTCCCACTACCTCTAGTATATGTTACGATCAGAGTAAATAATCGGTGATTATTTACAATTACCGGTTAAAGTGATTAATAATAACCAACATACCCTCCCGCTTCTAACCTAACCTAACCAACTGTGTTTCAAGTTACCCAAGTCGGTTCTGTATGGTCATGTAATAAAATTAAAGTTAACCTATCCGCACCTGTGTTTTGAGGTGCCCCCAGTTGATTCTGGGTGGTCTATCCAACTATATTTGAGGTAATCGGAGTCAGTTCAGGTTAAAAAAAAAATCAAAAATCTTTATTCAATATAGACCTTTACAGGCACTTATTGACGTCAAAAAAAACATAAAAATCTTCAACCAAGAATCTAATTAACTAAATTATTTAATCCTTGTATGTACACACACCCCAACCATTATTAAGATGTGTGCAAATACAAGTCAAATGTAAAAAAAAAAAATTGACTCTACACCTGTTCGGAAATTGGGAGAGCCTTCTCGAGAAGAACAGGCAAGAAACTCGGAAGGTCTTGTATTTTTTTGTCTCCTCTTTATTTTAATTAATTTTAATTAATTTAAGTTAATCACTTTAACCGGTAATTATTAATAATCACCGATTATTTACTCTGACCGTAACATATACACCAAGGCGTTGTTGCTTTTATATGTGGTTAAACCTTTTAAATGGTAATTGGCGACAAGATCGCAGGAATATAGCGCTTCCTCAAGTACAGAATAACTGGCGACTTTATCTCTGCATGTTGAAGCCCAACAAAGTTGTTAGTATCAATACATTGTGACGAGTCTTTTATGAAGCACAGTGGTGCAAGTACATTCTCAAACTAAAAGCGATCGTGATATGTCTATATTTAGATTTACAACGAGAAGTCTGATTAGGCAAAATTTACACAAAGCTCAAAACCTCATTAATTTCCACTTCAGTCAACACTCTTTTGATCAAACAAAAAACAAATCCGAAATAGAAATCGAGTCTAAATTCGTTCGCAGTTAATCCTGTAATTCATTAAGTTTGCATAACTTAAATCGAATCCAGATTCGGATTCGATCGAAATAGTGTTTGTTTTGCCCCGAATCTGGCGATAATTTGATCGGATCTAGTGATAGGAGAGTTCAATATCATCACGAGTATTTATTCATGAGTCTAATTTTGAGATTACACCGTTATATCCTAGAGGAATGTTAATATAACATAACAACTTGATTTTTGGTGTCGTCTCGTTACTTAAGCGTAATGAATTAAGCTTGAAATAGAACAGAATTTTATTATTTGTTTGCAGATTTGGTTCCAGGTATTACTGGTAATTAAATATATAAAGATTAAATTATAGATAGAAATTAAAATTTGGACAGATTGATTAGCACTTTTAGATGATTGATGTTAAGTTTAGATGGTGTTTTCTTTTCAAGATTTTGGTTGGTTAGATTCTGTGTTTGATGGCGATAGTTCAATACCATTAATAATGTAATTTTCCATGTCGCTATCTCCTAGAGCTGAACCGTCTTGAGAAAAATAAAAAACAATGATGAAAGCCAAGGTGGCGAGTGATACGGGAGAATCGAACAGAATTTTATTATTTGTTTGCAGATTTGGTTCCAGGTATTACTGCAGTCCAAGTCCAATTACTGAACGGTTCAATAATTTCTTTTGATATATGTACTGCAATATTTTTTTACAGGAACGTAGAATATCCATACCATTTCCTTGTGGCCGAAGACAATCATTTTATTCCCAAGGCCGTTGTGATACTCGTTTTAAAGTTTGACTAACAGGTATGTGGTATGTAACTGTAAAGTAAGCATTGTCAGCGTTGCGTAACTGGGCTGGTACCTTATCATCTCCCGACAGGGGTCTAATCCGGCCCGCTGTACGTCAGGCGGCGGTGAGCCAAACATTCTGGTTTTTGTTTGGCTTTTGAATCACATTGCGGTGGGACAATTAAGCACCTCGGTCAATTCTTCAGCTTTGATTTTAAAACAGCTGAGGTTTTATTTAGCTTGCCCTGTTTATTTGGGTCAAATCTTGCAAGCTATTTGGACATTGCTCGGCGTCCATACATTGTTGGCCGCAATACCAACAGCAGTGGAAAAACGCTTTTCGTATAATTAGTCATTAGTAAATACTGTACGTCCACATCAAGTACTACGGACAAGCTTCGAAATCGAATTATATGTCAAAATGAATCAGATTTTGAGGTTAGTTGAAGTAACACTTTATATATTTTTTATGATATAGGGGGCAAACGAGCACACGTATCACCTGATGGTAAGTGATTACCGTCGCCCATGAACACCCGCAACCCCAGAGGAGTTACAAGTGCGTTGCCGGCGTTTGAGGAAGGAATACGCTCTTTTTTTGAAAGTTTGAAGGTCGTATCGGTCCGGAAATACCGCAGGCGACAATTCGTTCCAAAGTTTGACTGTGCGAGGCAGGAAGCTACGGAAGAATCGCATAGTTGTGGACTGCCAACCATTTAAGTGATGGCATGGATTTTTTGTCGCGTAGAACGATGGCGGAAAGAGGCGGCAGGTATAAGTCCGAACAATTCCTCGGAGCATTCCCCGTGATAAATGCGATAGAAGATGCATAGCGAGGCGACATCTCTACGCAGCGCCAAAGTATCAAGCCGATTGCTAACCGTGTCGTTCAATGTTGACAATAAATCCAAAGGACTCTAAAATATTTTTAATTTCAGCAATATTTGCTAGACATTTTTGGTAATCCCTAGCAATGACACAAATATAATCTAAGAAAATGGTACACAAGACATATATATGGCCTAAGGATCGAAGTAAGTACATCACCGCCTTATGGCGCATAGTAACGTCAATCATAAAAAATCACTGCATAAAAAACCGGTTCTCTTCATAAATATTGAATAAAAAATCTTTAAAAAAGATATGTTATTAATCAACGCATTCTTCAGAGGATGGTCTTTTTAATTTTTTGATAAATTAATTAAAACTTGGTTAAAATGTGACCCAAACATGCCTCGATTTTAAAACTATAAACCTAGTCGCTTCGTAAATATTAGGTTAAATCACATACTTTCGATTTCAATAAATAAAGTGAACAATATCCTAGGGAATGGTCTTTTTAGATTTTTCTTATTCGCCTTTATTAATTTTTTATTGAAATAATTCATCTTACGCGTTAAGGTTTGCTTAAATATTCCCCTCACTCTCACTCACTCACTCCTATGTAATCAGTGCGGGACGATCGACGCAAGGTCATTGGGAGCACTATGCGCCTTAAGCAACTTTGTTAATACAAATGGTGCGGTGTTAATGCCAAAGCGACGAACGTTAAATTCGTATAGTTTATTCTTCTCTTCAGATATAAACCCTAAATATTTTTTTATGAGCTGGGTGGATTGAAATTAAGAAATAGGCATCTTTTAAATCTAGGGTGGCCATGAAACTGTTTTTTGAAATGCCGTGTTGTTATGAATTTATTTATAGGTTTTAAGTTTTAAAAAACTCTGTTTTACATATTGGTTGTTTAATAATAAAATAGCTGGACAAGAACTGTTTATTTCACTTGGTTGACAAGGTGAAATAGCTGCTGAATCAATCAATTCAGCAATGGCCACTCTATATTGTAATGATTCAGAAGCTGACAAGGTTGGCAGTTTAGGTTCCCATAATTTATGAATAGGTCTGGAAAAAGGGATCTTATCCATCATAATATAACCGGGTCATGAGTTCAGAGTTGCCAATTATCGTAAAAATTACTTAAACGACCTGCTGAACATACCGAATCTAGCGGCGTAGGCCTAGGTGCTGCTGCGAGTGCGGCGGCGGTCGCGGCAGCTGCTGTTGTCGCGGCGGGCGCGGTGCCTGCGGCGGGGCCAGCTTCGTCCTGCACGGTGCTCCCACCTGCTGCTTTAAAGGACGATTTAAAGGTTGCTTTGGTTTTGTTGCCGCAAGCGTTTTCTTGGTTGATGAAGTAATCTTTATCTCAGCACCAGACTTCGATATCGCCTTTGAGAGGCTTTGAGAGTGTCGGCTAATTTTTCCTCAAATAGAAAACTGTCAATTTCAGCATTATGCAGTTGCTCCTTTATGTCATTTTTTACTGCTGAGCAAGTAAAAAGGGTCACATTAAACGACTGGCCTCGATTAACAGTTTTTAGACTCACTGGTCTTTATGTTCTAAAGAAAATAATGTGGTCCGAGCGTCACCAATGCAAGATATAGCAACTGCCTGCTGTATTTGTTTATTTTCTAATGCTTTATCTTTCTTAACAAGCATTTCCGATAAGGCTGCCTTTATCTCGGGGTTCAACTTTGGTGTGTTTATTTTTGATGAATATCAGGGCCCAATTTTTTTTTTGTGGTGGGTGTTTCACCCAAAAGACTTAAAATCCCTTCATCCAATTCAACACGAACTGGTTCACTGCTCACATGTGCAGGTAGTTCGGTAGAATCTAAAGGCTGTAAAGCTGTTGTTGCAGTTGCAGCCATAGAAGTGGATGGATCTGAATTGATCTCTTCTACAATCGAGACTATGTCGACCTCTGATTGCACTTCACTTTCACCTGCAATACGTTTGTGTCGCATACAGGTAACTGTGTGTCCAAAAATACATATGACACAGAAGAATACACCTCTGTCAGATATCCATAACAGCTGCTTTATATTTTAAATGCGGCTGTATATCAACGACCAATGTTTGTGAGAATAAACCCTTTAGTGCCGTATGAAACTTCAAAAGGCAACATTCCATTAAAATGTGCACATACTTTACTAGTCATGAAGGTAACATAACATATAAAATGTACACAGTACATACCTAGAGGACCTAGAGGATCACCAGCTGCTCTTCGTAGGGGTCGCTCTGCTGGTGATCTTCTAGTTTACTTGACACATCATTGGGCAGAGGCAATTGAAGCGAAGGGGGAGGCACTGGCAGGTAGTTTGGACATCGCGAAAGCCTTCGATCGGGTATGGCACAAAGCGCTCCTCTCAAAACTTCCTTCATATGGGCTTCCCGAGAAATTATGTGGATGGGTCACTAGCTTTCTAGCAGACAGAAGCATTAAGGTCTTGATTGACGGTGAATGCTCAGACCCAATGTCTGTAAATGCTGGTGTCCCCCAAGGATGTGTGCTTTCACCTACACTATTCCTTCTGCATATCAATGATATGCTGCAAATCAGCAGCATTCATTGCTATGCAGACGACAGCACGAAAGACACCTTCTATAACGGCCGTGCGAACTCTTCTCGGGAAAACGTCATTGAGTGCCGGAATAAACTTGTGTCTGAAATCGAAACTTCATTAGAGAAAGTCTCTAACTGGGGTCGACTTAATTTAGTCCATTTCAACCCCTCAAAGACACAGGTTTGCGCGTTCACCGCAAAGAAAATGCCATTTGTCGTATCTCCTCGCTTTCGGGGCATTCCCCTAACTGCATCAGCCAATATTGGGATCCTTGGTGTCGACATATCGAGCGAAGTCCAGTTCCGTGGCCACTTAGAGGGTAAAGCTAAATTAGCTTCTATGAAGCTTGGTGTGCTCAATAGATCGAGACAGTATTTCACTCCGGCGCACCGCCTTCAGCTTTACAAGGCGCAGGTTCGGCCTCATATGGAATACTGTTCTCATCTTTGGGCTGGGGCACCCCAATACCAACTTCTCCCACTGGACCGCATTCAACGGAGAGCGACTCGAATCGTCGACTACCAGGAAATTTCAAATCGGCTTGATACCTTGGCGCTGCGTAGAGATGTCGCTTCGCTATGCATCTTCTATCGTATTTATTACGGGGAATGCTCCGAGGAATTGTTCGGACTTATACCTGCCGCCTCTTTCCGCCATCGTTCCACGCGGCAAAAAATCCATGCCCATCACTTAGATGGTTGGCAGTCCACAACTGTGCGTTTCTCTCGAAGTTTCCTGCCTCGCACAGTCAAACTTTGGAACGAATTGTCGCCTGCGGTATTTCCGGACCGATACGACCTTCAAACTTTCAAAAAAAGAGCGTATTCCCACCTCAAAGGCCGGCAACGCACTTGTAACTCCTCTGGTGTTGCGGGTGTCCATGGGCGACGGTAATTACTTACCATCAGGTGATACGTCTGCTCGCTTGCCCCCTATCCCATAAAAAAAAAAAAAAAAAAATATTGTGACGGTAACATCCCGCATAGATGTACACTACATACAAGATACCAGTGGTAATTATTTGTGACGGTAGGTAATATCCCATATAGATACCTATACACATCACTAAAGATTGTTTGTTATAGATAAAAGGCAGGTACTTTAATATTATTATATTATTAGGTATAATATTTTGTACCGGTAACATCCCCGTATAGATGTACACTACACAATATTAAAAACCAGTGGTGGTCTTTCGTTATGAAATAATCCCATATAAATATAGGAACACATTACATCACATTAAGTGATACAAATGTTAACCACTTTTAATAAATAAGTAGGTATAATATTATTTAACACCTGCGTACCTTCGTTTCCTGATAGCATCAGAAGTGCCACCGCCGCCGGTGAGGCTGGGCACAACGAGCTACTATTGTTTGAAATTAATCGATTGCGCGTACGCTTTTCGCGCTTTTTTAACATTTTCTATCTTTCTTATTTTCTTGCGTAAGTAATCACTATCTTCCTCCTTATAGCTTCGTTTCGGCATAGTAACGTTTTCTAAGAAATGAAGTAGGATACGTGGTGATCGGCGAAGCACTAAAACGCGAATGAGCGACTATATGGTTGGTGTCTCTAGGAAGGTTTGTCTACCATCATAAAAAAAAGTGTGAATACCTACTTTTAACTTAGTGGATGAAAGGTGACATGATACGTGTTACTACAATTATTACCTAATCTCAAAGGACGAAGCAACGAATGTATAATTTCAAATAAAAGCGGACTAAAATGTACTTATTTCTAAATTTTTGCTTAGATACAAAGTTCCATACTTTTTGCTTTAAAAATTACGGTGTTCCATACAAACTTTTATCCCTTATTTTTACACTTTATTTTAAATTTATTTTACCTTTTATAACAATATAAGAGGTTATAAAAGATCTATGTGTCTAGCTTCAACTGACGCTCGGCGATAATAGATCAGTCAGTCAGCCAGGAAATGTTATTTTATTAGCTAAGATGAGATAAGGTAAAGAATTATAAAACAAAACTCACCAATGATGAAATAAACTGGGCCGGCACCGGTCAGTTCAATCTCACAAATCCCGATATCAGCCCAAACATCTCGATTCCCTAGGGTGCCCTCGCTTTTTATCCCATCCGACCAATGGAAGATGATTTATAGCAGGTGCATGCTGAACCAGCCTGATCCCGGCGGATCGGCATACATTTTTCTCTTTATATTTATATCCTAAGTGATTTATTTGTGACTGACAGGAACAATTAATATAAATTTACTCGGTTGCTGCAAAGTTTGCGTTGATTTTTCGTTTAGATGATGATTGACGCGCTAAGTGAATTTTGGTTGTCTCTAAAACAAACTAGATGGGAATAAAATATAAACTGTATAAAATCTTACAGAGTAAAAATATAGTAAAAATTACAAAATATCAAAACAATTTACTACAGCTCAGCCGTTTCAGGATTGCAAAGACAATGTCATGGGCCATATTGATTTTAAAGTAACTGAAGAAGTTACGAAAGTTAATTATCTATTATTGTCACGAAATCAACTTTTTCACAAGAGTTGCTTATTGCATTGCAATATGGTTGGTTATAGCTTTAGTTGTCGTTTCGCTAGATTGACGAATGGAATGAAAATATTATATAAAAACATTTTTTTACTTTATTTAGCACGTTTTAAGAGATTTTTAGAATAATGGATAATTAATTCAAAATCAAACCAGTCATTGTGTAAGGACGATAATAACTATTCTTCTTATACAAAAGATCACGTTCCTTACGTTGAGAATTATGAAATAATCAATATGAAAATTATTTTTCTGGTGATGAATGATGATATTTAGGATTTTTTAAAGAATTACTAAAGCATATTTATATTCTGTTCGGTTATTGAGTTTCTTTACTTTTTATTTTTAGGCAAGGGTAAAACCCGGATAGTTGCCTCAGTGGGATACTTGCCTCGGTTTTGAATATACAATGTTAGAGATGTTTATTGCCATTGTGCTTTACTACCAGTAGAAGTGCCCCTCCCGCAACGGAAGAAGTTGGAGTAGTAGCATGCGTTTCATCTGTATGAGCAAAAAACTGTGAGGCAAAACTCCAGACGAGCGTCGAAATTAGTTGTAGTTTCAGACGACTTATTTATTTATTTTTAATTTATGTACACAAAAATTACAAGATAAGGATAAAACATAAAGAAAGACGAGTACAAAGGTACTGCTTATTTCTAAAGAAATTTCTGCCAGCATACCCACGACAGGTGATTAACTCTTGCTCTTACACTCTTGTTGTGATTAGAACATATTGTTTAAAATAGAAAGTTTTGAATTAACTGCTTCATACGTTAATTTTAGGTGAGCAAAATGCCTCTCAATTATAATCTGACATTGCGTTGGGGAGCCTTGCGCAAGATCGAAAGTTTGAACCTCTAAATGATCAAGTACCACGCGTACCTTGAGAGGCTGCGTTAGCGGAGAGCGTAGAAGAAGCTGAGTCTCGTCGTAGCCTCGCACTAAATCAATGAAACGAAATGCTTCTAATAGGCGATCAAGTCCCTAGTGATGATAATAAAAACGAACAAGTGTCTTAAATGAGACTGAGCAGAATAGCGTGAACTGAAATCACTCGCCACCTTGGCTTTCATCATTGTTTTTTATTTTTCTCAAGACTGTTTAGCTCTAGGAGATAGCGACATGGAAAATTACATTATTAATGGTATTGAACTATCGCCATCAAACATAGAATCTAACCAACCAAAATCTTGAAAGAAAACACCATCTAAACTTTACATCAATCATCTAAAAGTGCTAATCAATTTGTCCAATTTTTAATTTCTATCTATAATTTAATCTTTATCTATTTAATTTTAATCAGTGTAAATGAAGAAAATATTATAAGTTCAAAAACATCTACAGAAAAAGCCACCACAGCACCACAAATCAAAAGGAAAAAGACTAAAAATTTATACAAAAAACTGAGCATACATTAAAATTGAAAAACAATTTAAGAACAAAAAAATTACGATTAAAAACGTCTCACTTGATGAATAATCATCAAGTGAGACGTTTTTAATCGTAATGTGCAAAATGCAGGATGTTTTGAAAAATAAAATTTTACTAAATCGAAATCAGATTAGATTCATTATGAGATGTGTCGAATGTAGGTGCATAAAACTTGGTTAACATTAAAAAACCATTGTATGAGATGTAGAAAAATAAAAACTCTAGCTTCTGGTGATGATTAATGCTTATACCAAAGTTGATTGCCATATTAATCTATCTTTTAGTTAGATAAATAAAAGTATTTGATTGATAACTTACCTAATTTAAAGATTGTTGTTGCATTTTTACAATAGAAAAAAACATTAAAACCTTATACTGTTTTATAGCATTTATTGGTAGGTACTTAAGGTCTTAGTAAATAATAAAAACTGATTACTTAAACATTGGTTTCTATTGAAAAAATTATTCTGAGGCGTCTAACCGTCAACTATACCTTTTTTTGGAGGTCTCCAGTACTATATTTCATCGTCATCATCATCACAGCTCATATACGTCCCCACCGAGGGTTTCGAGCCTACCCTATGTTAGGGTGATTAGTCCTTAGTCAACCACGCTGGCCCAGTGCGGATTGGTCAACTTCACATACACCATTTAATTTCTTCGCAGATGTATGCAGGTTGCCTCACGATATTTTCCTTTACCGTAGGAGCGTCAGACAAATGTACATATGAAATTCGAAACGAAAAACACATTGGTACATAGCGGGTCTCGAACCCCGACCTCCCGATTGGAAGGCTGTTGGAGTATAACGCTGGCCATCTTTATGAAGAATATCATTTTTGTATTTTGAACTAAGTAGTGGCTGTCAGCGCTGTCTCTGTCAATCGGTTTTGTAAAAAATTTATGTCATGTTATATTTATAAGATAATATATTAAATATTTACATTTAATCCCACTGCGCCCGTGTTGCTCATTTCAAAAACTTCTAATAGGCCTTATCATGGTAATGTGAATATTTGTGAAAATAATATTATTTTGTTCGAAATATGGGTGAGTATTCTAACTACTGTAACTCGGCAGTTACGATGGAGAAGTTGAAAGGTACCATCAATTATCGTGACTGGGCATTCCAAATGAAGAATATTCTCATATTTGAAAATTTATGGCATTGTGTTACGGGACGAGACGAACCCGTAGAACCAGGTACGAGTACGTGTAAGAGTACTGTAGAACAGAACCGTAGAGAGGAGAAAGCTCGAGCGCGGCTGTGTTTAAGCGTTGAAAAGTCGTGTTATCCGCACATCGTGCAGGCTAAGACTGCAAAGGATGTATGGGATGCTTTAAGGAAAGCATACGACGACTCAGGTTTACACAGGAGATTAACTTGCTTACGTACTTTATGTTCGATTAAACTTGAACAATTTGATAGTATGGAAGTTTACGTTAACGAGATCTTGTCACTCGCTAATCAAATGCGTAGCATGAAGAAACCTCTTGACGATAAATTTCTAGCTGCTATTATGCTTCAAGGGCTGCCTGTGGAGTACGAGCCCATGATTATGGCTCTGGAGCATTCAAGCATGGACATTACAACAGATATGGTAAAAACCAAACTTCTTCAAGACAAGCGATGGACAGGGAGTACTGGTGGTAGCAATGACTGCTTGTTTACACGGAATCGTGCTGATAACAAAACTAGTTCCCGAGGTGCAAAGAAGAATGCACCAAATACATCGAAACACGCTAGCTCCTCGTCAAATGCAAACAAGCTGTGGTGTTGGATGTGTCGAACGAAAGGTCACGTCAAGAAGGACTGTCCTCAACTGGATTCTAAAGTATCGACTTCTATGGTGCTATCTGCACTTAACAATGACAGTTCTTGGATGATTGATTCGGGTGCAACGGATAATAAGTCTGGATGTCGAGAATGGTTCAAATGTCTCGATGAATCGTCGACGAAGGAGGTTAACACAAAGAAGAAAGTTTGTGATGTGTGTCTGAAGAGTAAGCAATCACGCGCCCCCTTTGTGACTAATCATAGTAAACAGGTGGCAGACGCACGGCTGGCGTTCATCCACAGTGACGTCATGGGGCCGATGCCGACCACTTCTCTCGGAGGAAAGCGCTACGTCCTCACGTTCCTAGACGACCACTCCAGGAAGGTGTTCGTATATCCTATTGCGAAGAAGAGTGATGTGTGAGGTGATGACGATGAGGAGACACTGAAGACTACGCCGGTTGAGGCGAAGCCAGAGCAGATTTTCGTCGAGGCATCAGATCATCCACTTGAGGCGGAGACGGATGCAGTTCCTATAGAATCACCAAGTCATCCTGTTGAGTTGGAGTGTGAACGCTCGCCGAGTGAGGACTCAGTAGTAACGCCTGGATTAGCATCAGAGTCTACTGGTCAGCGATATAATTTACGTCCACGTAAGCCTAGACCGACTTGTAACGTGACTAACGTTTGTAATGTGGCAAATCCTATAGAGCCGCGTACTGTCAAAGAAGCTTTGAGTTGTGAAGACAAAGAATTGTGGCAGAAGGCTATGAAAGAAGAAATAGATTCCTTTGTCTTACACGCAGCTTGGGAGCTTACTGATAAACCAATTGACAAGAACGTCGTTAAAAATAAGTGGATTTTCACACTTAAACGGGACTCAGAAGGAAACATTACACGTTACAAGGCGAGGTTGGTAGCGAAAGGCTTTACCCAAAAATATGGTGAAGATATTCACGAAACTTCTTCGCCTGTCATTCGTCATTACTCTATTAGATTGTTATTATCTCTGGTTGTAGAAATGAACCTTAAGATTGATCATTTAGATGTACAAACAGCATTCCTAAATGGTGATCTGCACGAGGAAATTTTTATGCAACAACCCGAAGGTTTTATATGCCCTGGGAGCGAGAGCAAAGTCTACAGACTACGAAATTTATGGGTTGAAGCAAGCATCGCGATCCTGGTATCAAAAGGTAAAAGATGTCTTACTTTCTTTAGGATACAATCAATGTAAACAAGAGGACTGTATCTTCACTAAAAAATCTGATGAGTCGATTGTTTTCATTGCTCTTTATGTTGACGATTTTTTCGTGTTTTATAATGACCAAAGTCTGGCTCAGACGTTGAAAAGTTCTTTGTTAATGGTTTTTAAACTTAGGACTTAGGACCGGTACGAAATATGTTAGGTATTAAAGTAGAACGTGATACAACTTCCATTAAACTTAGTCAGGAAAATCGGATTGACAAGCTGTTAGATCGTTTTGGTATGACGGACTGTAAGTCTGTAAAGTCTCCCATGATAACTAATATTAGTTCTGTTAATGAGAGTACTTGTAATGCTACAAATAACATTGTAACAAAGTTTCCGTACCAAGAGTTGATTGGTAGTCTAAAGTATTTGTGTAACCACTCGACCTGACATTTTGTTTGCCGTATCATATTTAAGTAAATATAACAGTTGTTATACGGATTTCCATTAGATTCAAGCTAAGCGTATACTGAGATATCTTCAAGGCACAAAGCAAAAGGCTTTAGTATTTAAGAAATCGAATGTAAATCCCGTCCTTGAGGGATATTCTGATGCGGACTGGGCTTCCGACCCTGATCGAAAGTCATACACGGGTTATGTGTTTAAATATGGCGGCAATTCAATATCTTGGGGCAGCTACAAACAGTCGTGCATATCGCTTTCGTCCACCGAGGCGGAGTATTGTAGTTTGAGCGAAGCATGTAGAGAAGCGGTGTTCTTGCAAGCTTTAATTAAGGAATTGTTAAAGACGACTAGTTGTAAAATAGTAATGTATTGTGATAACCAATCTGCTATACAGCTTGCTACTAATCTACTAATTGCATAGAAGGAGCAAGCATATCGAAATTAGATTTCATTACGTTAGAGATATGGTTGATAGACTTAACGTTAAAATTGTATACATCCCTACGGGTGAGATGATAGCAGATGTATTCACAAAGCCCCTAGGCTGTATCAAGCACGAGGTGTTCACTCGTCAGCTTGGAGTGGCTTGAAGTCATGATGCCCACGTTATGGGGGGGTGTTGGAGTATAACGCTGGCCATCTTTATGAAGAATATCACTTTTGTATTTTGAACTAAGTAGTGGCTGTCAGCGCCGTCTCTGTCAATCGGTTTTGTAAAACATTTATGTCATGTTATATTTATAAGATAATATATTAAATATTTACATTTAATCCCACTGCGCCCGTGTTGCTCATTTCAAAAACTTCTAATAAAGGCAAGTGCCGAGTCCACAGCGCCACCGACGCTCTAAACTAGATTTACGCGAAACCAATCTACGAGTATACTAATATTAAAAAGCTGAAGAGTTTGTTTGTTTGTTTGAACGCGCTAATCTCAGGAACTACTGGTTCGAATTGAAAAATTCTTCTTGTGTTGGATAGTCCATTTACCGAGGAAGGCTTTAGGCTTATATAAGGCTTATGTACAGGACAGGCATGGGATAGTATTATTTGCAGATGATACTTCACTTTTATTTAAAATTAAAAGAGGATTGCAAATGAATGACGATGTAAATGATTCTATCTCAAGAATTGTTCATTGGTTTAATGTAAACAACCTGTCACTTAATGAAGGGAAAACAAAATGTATCAAATTTGTTTTACCCAATGTGAAAGAGGTTCACACCACTGTAAAAATAAAGGATATAGGTGTTGACCTTGTGGACACCACAGTATTTCTTGGGATCACACTTGATTCTAAGCTGCAATGGGGCCCACATTGACCTAAATTGACAAAAAGACTTAGTTCTGCAACTCACGCTGTATGGAAAATACGTCAGTTGACTGATGTTGATACAGCAAGACTTGTAAATTTTTCTTACTTTCATAGTTTGATGTCATATGGCATTTTGTTGTGGGGAAATTCTGCCGACATTCAGATCGTTTTTGTGCTGCAGAAAAGGGCTATTCGAGCTATCTATAACCTTAAAATGAGAGATTCTTTGCGAGAAAAGTTTAAAGAAATTGGTATTATGACAGTAGCGTCGCAATATATTTATGAGAATCTAATATATGTTCGTAAAAATATTCATTTGTTTTGTAAAAATAGTGATATTCATTCAGTTAATACTAGACAAAGGAACATGTTAGCTTTACCAAATACCAGGCTCCAAAAAATCAATAATTCTTTTAGAGGCCTGTGTATACGTTTCTACAATAAAATACCAAGTTGTATACAAGAACTTAGCTTAAACAAATTTAAAGTTGCAATCAAAGATGTACTTATTAAAAAAGCATATTATAAAGTTTCTGATTACATGACGGACAAAAAAGCTTGGGTTTGAACTCTCATTTCTAATATTTAACAATGTGCTGCGTTTTGTTTCAAAGAAACATTCAGTGAGAGCAATTTATAAGCTAAGTTCACGCACTTCTCTCAGAGATAGCTTATATAATGTGAATTAACACATCTCTTCTTGTAATGGAAGTTGAGCTCAAACTTTTGCTTTGAGGTCAGCTTCCAATTGACGACTCTGTAATAAAACCAAAATTGTAAATGGCGATTTAAAAGGAGATAAAAACTTTTTGACCTTTCGAGTTTCTTGCCTGTTCTTCTCGAGAAGGCTCTCCCAATTTCCGAACAGGTGTAGAGTCAACTTTTTTTTTTTTTCATTCCTACTTGTATTTGCAGACATCTTGAATATATTCAGGATGTATGCACATACAAGGTTAATATGATTTCCTTAAATTAGATTATTTTGCTTTGTTTTGACGTCAATAAGTGCCTGTAAAGGCCTATGTTGAATAAAGATTTTTGAATTTGAATAACATCACGATATTGTTATTTTCCGACATCCACGCGAACGAAGTCGCGGGCACAGCTAGTATTTAATATGTTTACAAAAATAGGTTTCAGTGACAGATAACACCTATATTTTGATATACATGTGGTATTATTCTTAGTTGGTATATTTTGAATAATAAAGCTGTTTTGGAAAGTGCGGTATCATCATCATTTCTTCACACTGGATACTAAAACATTATTTTTCTAACAGATTGTAATTTGAAACCCATACTCAGAAGATAAACGATACGATAGTTCACCAGGACTAAATCAAAATAGGTGTAAGCAATATTTAAGTACAGCTTATTTCTACTACAAATATCTACTACTAACTTTTAATAAAATAGTTAAAAAGAACAATGGCCAAATCGGACCTGACTATGGGCATAAATCAAATGTATGTTAAAAGATATGCTTTTACGAGTTAATTTTAAAAATGTAACTATTAAACCTCAAGAACTTCGAGTTTCAGAGAAAATAATGAATTCGTAAAATCAATTTTCTCGCATATAAAATTGTAATATACTTTTTGAACTTGATAGATCTTGAAAATGACGTCAACATTAATTATCTTCGCGCTTAATTGAAAAAAAGATATTAAAAAAAACACTTAACAACATTAAAAATGTGCTTATTTTTTGAGAATAGTATTTTAACTTACTGAAACGAATAATACTAAGCAAACGATGCATAATCCAAAGTATTGGTTCTTTTTTGGTGATTTGCGTGTAAAGGATCGTCTCTGTCGAAAGCGAATGACAGATCATGACAGATGTCTTTCATTGATTTTACACTTTTTTACAGTCAATCTTTGCGTTAGTAGGTACTGTGCACAGAGTACTTTTGTATATACGGAAAGTACTGTGCGATTTTTGATTCTCCTTTGTGCTGTGTTTTGACCCCTTTTTTGTTTCACGGACTCTAATATCACCTGCTTCTTACGACCATCTTATATATTGACTAGCTGTGCCGGCGAACTACGTTTCGCCATATAGTTTACGACCTATTCTCAGACCTACCGGATGTACACAGAAAATTTCATAAAGATCGGTCAAGCCGTTTCGGAGGAGTTCGGTAACAAACACTGTGACACGAGAATTTTATATATTAGATAGAAAATATTGTGCCTGGACGAGAAGCTATCACCGAATATTGTTGTAGTTGTTTGGTAGACTAGAAAACAATTGTATGCTATGCCCGTGCTATGACTATGACTGTGGTATATGATACGTTGGGCGGGCCAGGCACCAAGATATCACAATAGCGGTACCAGCAGGATTTTAAGACAGTGTTGTTATAAATATAAGAGACTACATTGAATAAATCTTTAGAGAATCAAAGTGTTTTACTTATTTATTTATTTAAATCATTATTTATTTATTTCTAAACATCCTTATTGTTACATACTCGTATATTAATGAAATCCTATTAAATATTATATGTCCACGTAACGTTTATAATTATTTCAAAGTAACATAGTTCTAAGTTTACTCAAGGATTTAAAAATATATATATTGGTCCTACTCAGACTTCATAGAGATACTACGTATCTCCTACTAACCTAAAACGGAGTGGCTATTCAGACCCCGGGTCCCTATCCTCAGATTATAGAAGTTAATTACTATTCGGACCCGATAGAATCGTAATCGAAAAATAACTTTAGGATAAATTGCAAACTGTCTGTTAGGTAAGGTAGAAATTATGACCACACACAGAAACTTTAATGAAACTGCATATTTCATGCTCTGGGTCCAAATAGCAATCGACTTCTATAGGGATCCGGGTCCGAATAGACACAGCCAATCTAAATAAGGAAAAAGAGAATATCTCCCATTACTGAATGAATTATTGAACTATGGGACTAATTCAAATAATGTTAGGTCTATAATGAATACAAAAGTAATGATGCCCATAGTTATTTAATATCAGGTCCAGCTACTATGGGATTTTGGCCGATGTTCTTTCTAACTTTAGATGTTTATGGTAAAATAATGTTACGCCGATAGCATAAGAAGGCCTTTAAAGCACACTTCGATATATGACTAAATTTTCAATAGGAGTGAGTGAGATAGCGCGATAAGAAAGAGACAACAATATTGAGCCAGAGATAAAGATAGATCGAGATGCATCTAGAAACTTCTAGGCGTGCTGACTGACAGAGATTGAACATGCTCGCAGAGACAAACATAATCGGGAATGCGATGGAACTTTCTAGAAAGACAAACAATCGATCGGTTATGGAATGTTCTAGAATAGAACCTTCTCGAATTCCTCGAATATTCACCGGTCCTACTATAAGAGCGCGAAGGCGGTACCACGGAACTTTCGAGAAGGAAAGACAGACAATCGATTGGGTACAAAATATTCGAGAATAGAACATTCTCGAATGCCCCGAATATTCGCTGGCCCTACTATATAAGTGCGTGGGCGAATGCGGACGGACAGTTCTTTCCAAAAGAGCAAACTGAGCGGATCAAGCGATACAAAGAGACTTGGAGCGATCATCTGCGACTTGGAAGCGTCTTACAGTGAAGTGTTGTGTGTAATATGTTTAGTTCTATTTTTTTACATACATGCCCGAAATGTTAACTTTTGCAAGATTATATTTGAAAAGAGCAAGCTTGGAGCTTCTGGCGTTCTCTTTTAGGGGATCTCAGCATTCGTGGTACAATTAATTTATCAATTTTCAAGCGTATGCTGCATGCCCAGGGAATAAACATACTCTTATTTATCCTGTTACGCGATAAAATAATAAGTAACGTTTCATGCCAATGCCACCGAACCATCGACGGCTCCCGTTCGCAGAGAGCTGCCGTTATTAAAATCTCGCTTCATTACAACCGCCGAGTATGGAACGCATAGTGAAAATGCATATAGTAGTAGGCTTACTACAGGGAAACTCAGTGCTCCAAGCTCGAACCACTATAGATATAAGGTTAGAGAATCTTAATTTGTCACAAGAATTTTACAATTCACTTATGCAAGAAACTTATACATTTTTTTCCTTACACATATTAACGTTACGGTTATCGTAATCATATTATTTGTATAAAAACTATAGCAGCGCCGCTACGGTCGTTTAAGGAACTAAATTATATCGTAATGGTAATGGTATAGTTAAGAGGCCTATTATTACAAAAAAACGCGCAGATTAAGGTTTTTAATCGTTCAAATTGTATACCTTACCTTAGTCGCAAAAAAGAACATTTACTTGATAAAACTATTTCATATTCTTATCTACAATAATAATAAAGCGGTTTTTAGATTATATTTTTCTTAATTTAGTAATAGTTATTTTCCCGAAGCATGTTTAGGCAAAAACTCACGCGGACCTGATTTGGGAGCTCTAATTTACAGATTTTGTTAAATATCAACTATCAATATATTTATTTTATGTGACACAATATCCTTCACTTTAATAATAATAAAATATATTTTCGTTATATGGCTCCTAAGTAAAGAAATAAATTCTTAATCTAATCAAATTTTCTAAAGAAAAGGCGTCGCAACAAGTCAGATTATTTTTTAAACTGTTGTTTTATTTGTATGTTTATATATCGATACTATATTTTTTTATGAACAAAATAAAACTTCCATATATTTTGCCGCGCCGGCGATGCCAGTTTGTTTTGTATGGCGCGACACGATTTTGTGATAGGCCTCTTAACGAGAGCTACTCGTAAGTATGAGAATCGTCAGCACGAACTCACTTTTGATATGTCGTATCGTTTTATTCGACAGCTAGCTATCGTAATATCTCTCACCGAGTGTTTTACAGTGCGAGATATTAGATTTTACTATCGTAACATCTATCATGTCAGGAATCTGACAGTAAAGTAGAGTCGTCTGCTCGGGTACCTACCTCTACAATAATAATGAAACTTTGTTATAAGTATAGTTATATGAATAGCGATGAGCCTTGACGAACAGCTTGAGAGACTCGCTAGGCGGATGGATCAAGGGCCTGATACAAAAGGCGGTAATAGGCTAGATGACTAAAAAAATGTTTTTGCTTTAATAGAAGCTCATTCATATAATAAACAGAAAGAAAAAATTGGTTTTCTAATAACTATAAAAACAACCAAGATACAAGGTATTAAAGATTTTTCTCCATCTCTTTCACGGCAATTTACAAGGAGTTTATATGGCCGTACTCAACAATGACGTCACGTTTGATGTCGGATCTCTCTGTCTAATCGCCTTCAAATTAATAACATAAAATGCTTGTATCTAATGTATTTCTAAGCCGATTTTTATTCTGATTTCACAGGACTGCATCTTTTTCCACGGTATTTTAATATTTAATGAGGAGACGTAAACATTAGAATTCAGTCATCATCCCAATTCTGTAATTCTTGGCACGACAAGAATTATCAAGAAGTTCCTTACTCTGCATCCCTAACCACCGGTAGTCTAGACATTGTCTCGCGCCGATGGACCTGGTAAATTTAAGTTTTTTCTAATATTTATATTTTTTATATTTACTTTAAAAAAATATATTAAAGAAATATTTAAAATAAAGACAATAATAACAATTTGCTATATAACATAACAGCGTTATACATTTTTAACTACTATTACCATTACAAGAAATTGCACCTATTCCATATGTATGTACATATATAAATGTTTTTTTTATATAATTCAATTTTAATACCGCAAAAGTAGGTGTCTGGTACTTAAATTAAGGTAAACCTGTAGGTACTATAAGTATACCAGCTACCTTCAAGTGAACAATTGTGAATATGCAACTATACTATCAATTAAGTTATTGACATTAAATTTTAACTTTCTTTTAATAATACAGTAAGTTCACATAAATATTGAGTAGTTAAGCAATAGTACAGTAGTGCTTTTATGCATTTGTCATTTAATGAGGTGTTAAAGATTCTCCGTTTCATTACATGTAAGTTTTTGGAGCCAGTCACATAGGTTATTTGGAGCCAGTCACATATTTGTATTAGTTTTTCGTAATTACAGTGGTTACAGGATCCACATGTACAGATAGGCGACTGAAACCACTTACTTATATCATACTCGTATATGGCTGTAAGAGATGATGCTGATTTTAATAATAATACGTTCAAATATTAGTAAATCCTCTATTCCACATAATTATCCCTACTGATATATACTTGAAGTTTTTTTTTATTATTTCATCAGATTCTACTCGTCATGCCCATATATACGCTATATGGGCATGACGAGTAGGCTTACAATAGAAAAGCGCCATTTTGAGAGCACCGCTCATCTTGAATTGTCACGAAAGTCACACTTACCTGACTGATCCAAGGCCCTACCGCATATCTCATAGCGATGCATTCGCTGTCGTTCTAATGCCACAGTAAGGTACGTACGAAATAACAAGATGACATCATAAACGAGAGCTGAAACTATAGCCCTCGATTATAAATATCGTTTTGCTTATAAACAATCGTTTTAGCTCTCGATTATGGCGTCATCTTGTGATTTCGTACCGCCCTGTGACATTAGAGCGATAGCGAGTGCATCGCTATGAGTTAGGCCAGGGTTTCCCAACCAGTGAGGCGTGCCCCACTGGGAGGGCGTAGAGTGAACCAAGGGGGGGCGCAGCGAGCGTCTCCAGAATTATACTGTATAGAATAATTATTAAAACTGTTCATATAAACTCGCGCGACGCGGACGGTGCCACCTATGCGAAGTCAGCGACACGTTGCAACCATCTTTTGAATAAAACTAAACACGCCAATATTTTCATCGTTTGCTTAATTTTTCTTGACTCCCCATTTTGGCCCCTAGGGGGGCGTAGAATTTAGCATAATGGTGAGGCACATAGGGTATGTTTACGCTCGAGGAAGAGCGAGTGGTAGTTGGTCTGTAATTCGCATACTAATAAAAAATGTCATTGAACTTGAGTTACCACGCGGCGCGCTCTCTCGAGTAAAATTATTATTGTCGCGAATGTCCGCTGATTTGTTTGTTTATTGGTGACTAGCTTCTGCCCGCGACTTCGTCTGCGTGGACTTCAGAATTGGGTCTAAATCTTCGCTCGTTAGCAATTTTTAATCTTCCCACGGGAACTGTTTGAGAGATCATTAAGGAATATAAAGTACATGTCCTTTTCCATAGCATAGGTGACATGCATACTTCAAAGCTGTCTGCCCGCGGCTTAGCTCGTAAACAATTTTCAATTTTCCCTCGGGAACTACTTAAGGAATCGGGATGAAAGGTAGCCTATGTTCTTTTTCATATCAAAGGCTACATGCATGCCAAATTTCATCCAAATCCGTTCCGCCGTTTTTGCGTGATTGAGTAACAAACATCCAAACATCTAAACATCCAAACATCCACACTTTCACATTTATAATATTAGTAGGATTGTTGGTGACCTATTAGGGAAATTTATTTGTGGTTCGTGCGGTTTTGGTCGGTGGATTGACAGCAGCCCGTAAGAAAACGCGACTTCCTTCGAGCTAGCTCAGGAAGTCCACCGGCTACATGCGGAGTCTCCACCCGACCAATTTTGGGTAAGCGATAGTATATTTCATTTCGTTTTATAACATAGTCTGACTTAATATCAGCAACCAAACAAAATAATCGGCGAAACGCCGAAATGGTTGCGTCGACTTTAGGCGTCATCAGGGTAAAAGGTTGGGAACCCCTGAGGCGGTAGGGGTGCAGGTCGGCAGGTCGGTCAGTCTACTTGTGCGATATAAACTTTGTTGTGAAAAAAAAGTTTCGACATCAATTAAATACCTGTTAAGAATTTTGTAACAATGATTCATTACTACTTTTGCTACTTTCCTAACATGGGATACTCTTTAGTGCCTACTCTTTTAAAAACTCAAGAAATTTTTTTACAAAACAAACTGACAACTCAAAAGTATTTATTCTACTGGTAAGCGTCAACTATATGTATTCCCAAACACGGAACTGCTTTAAATCGTGTGTACTCTCCTACTTGTTATAAAATATTTTAAGAGCCCGTTACAAAATGTTTTAATTAGTTGGGAGCTGCAGATCGCAGTTGCATATAGACTTTTTCGATATTAACTCTTAAATCCAATATTATTTGCTACCTTTTATTCTCGTTATTGGAAATAGGTAGTGTCTTTTAAAAAAAAACGTCGCCCTACTCTAGTATTTTCTCCTGTGTCGTGGGTGCAGTTTCAAACATAGAATATCACATGCAGCCATACATACGGCCGTATATAATCACTGTATACAATGTGTTTGTTCAAATCCCTATCAAGTCGAAACCTACCCATGTTAACAAAGTCATATAAAAGATATGGGGTATATTGAAAATTGTCATTGAAATCATCATTGAAAATTCGAAATTGTAAAATAAACTTTCTAATTCCCCATAAATTTTGCTTCAGATATCCAAGTATTTTTATTAAAAAATAGGAATGGTGCATTCCTCTGAAAAAGTATCGTTGAAATAAGGAATTAAGTTTAAGTCAGGAGGGATAAGACGGAGTCGACACGCAGAATGTGCGGTTGAGGCAACGCGGTTAATATCCCCGCCACTTCAGAAGGCAATAAAAGAAATAGCATCTCTCTATTAGGGTGGCCATCAGTTGCGAAAGTTAGATTGTGATTTCAAGATTATGTTTATCGGTCAGACCCAAAATGTAAAGTCATCTCAGCCCCAATAAGCATCATTGGTCAAAGGGGTCCCCTTAGAAGGGTGAACATCTGCCATCTTCCCTAAACTTCTTCTTCTCTTCTTATGATACCATCTACTACATCAGTTTGGCAATCAATATTATCATATTTCCTAAACACATTGGCCTTTTCTGTAACAAGATGGAATGCTGTTGGGCACCGTACGTACCAATTGATGGTCAACAGGCGTATTCAAATTCAAAAATTTTTATTCAACATAGGCCTTTACATGCACTTATTGACGTCAAAACAAAGCTAAACATTCTAATTTAAAGGAAACATATTTATCCTTGCACCAATGTGCATATATTCTGAATATATGTCGCTAAATTGGAGGAGCTGCGACTAAAATGTGAGACTTACCATACTTCACGGAGCTTACTCCAAAAGATAATTACTTTTTTCAGAATTTAGACAAATTGTTGCGAATAAATAGATCTAATTTCGATGAAGCAGTCCAAATCATCAGCATCATCACCATATCAGCCAGGAGAGAGAGCAGTCTTTTATCAACTAAGATATGAAACTTGTAACTAACAGTAGATACCCAAAATGTGATTAGATTACACAACCTTTTTCAGAAAGTCTTCCTTATTAAATGCAAGTGCAAGATGGCGACCCCAGCGGCTGGTGTCAAGACATTAGACAGGCTTAACGGCGTCGTATAGCCGCGAGCGTTACTGTTCATTTCGATTTGTTCCACGGAACTTATGTCAGACCACTGCCCTATAAAGTGTAACATCTTAATAACTTGCGACTTATTAATCGCTTACTATGCCCGTGGCTCTATCTAAAAATGTTCGAAACTGGCTTTTACTATATTAAAAGTTTACATTTTTCATTTCATAACGATATCGATACCTATTATAATAGAACAATTACATTGGATTTTCTTTCATTATTATCGAACTAGTTTTGGAAATAAACGGACAGTTTGGAAAGATTGTTTAAAATGCTATCATTCTCTCTTTTGAAATAAAAAATAACCCTTATGGAAGCATATTCAATACGAAATAGAACATTGTAATATTTCAATAAAGAATACTCCAGTCCCATGCTAGTCAATAGCTGGCGAAGCGAATTATTAATCAGGTTGATTTCAGTTATTACGGGTAACATTACCGGTTCCGGCCGATCTGAGCCACTTTAAATTAGCGCCTGTGCTAAAGCAGCTTATCCATCATAGATTTGCGAGAATTGGAGAATTTTGGAGGCCCTTGCCGAGAAGAACAGACAAGAAATGCGGAAGGTCTAGTGAACTAAATAACCGTTTGCTCTGACGCTTAATCATTGTCATCGTTTCAGTCTAGAGACGCCCACTGTTGGTTACAGACCTCCCCAAGGATACCCAAACCGATTGGTTCTGCACTTCTCTCATCCAGACGCTTTCTAGAAGGTCATCGAGTAGCAGAACTGGCGGAGACCACAGCGTATGAAGCCCACACGAAGTGAACCGATGATTTGGTAAAGAATCATAATTAAGCCCACATTAGCAACTTTTTACGTCCACATTAGCAACAATGATACACATCAATCAGCTGTAACCTAATTCACCAAAATGATACAAGGTCAAAACCAAGGCTTTATTTACTATGGAGATGCGATATGAGAAGCAGCTTTGTGAGAAACCTGAGCAATGCGCTAGGAGAACTAACTCTACAGGATATGGCACCAATATCTTATCTATGAAAGCACGCCGTTCTGCCGATAGCACCACTTGTACATCCCTCATACACATAAATAACTTGCCTTAAAGCAGTAATAGGTAAAATATTATCGTCATCATCTCATCATTACTCATTGCTGGGCAAGGCCCCCATCGTTAACGGGGATTTAGGCTATCTCCTACTACGCGAATCCAGTGCGGGTTGGTGGTGAGTGCCAGAAGCCTGGAAGATGTTAATCGCGTTCTGACGGAGTGTATCTGCTGAGAAACTGACGGACCAGATATTCGACAATAGGAAGGGCCCGGTTTGCAATGTGGACCTTCTTACTTGTTAGTTCAGACTATTTTTAAATTAAATATATTGGAGCAATACGAGTAATATGTATAAAATAATTCGAAAATATTTATTCATTAACATTAATTGACATTAGGAATTTTAGTATTCGGAAGCCTAATGAACTAAAATCTATGGTAAGCTTAGGGTGACAAGATGATTTACAATACAGCTTAACACAGATCTAGTGGAACAGAACCCCTAATGTCGAAACCTCTCGGTGCGGCTGGCGAACACTTTTTCGTGACGATACAAATTGCGGACCGTTAACTAATACTTCCTCGTCGCTGGTTTTTTATAACAAAGGGGCCTGTGTGAAAGAATTAAAAAACAGGGATCGCAATTTTTCTGTGACCTCGGAATTTCGGGAATTGAATTCTATAGCCGTTTATGAAGCACACCAAGCAAACAAGCTTTCGTATATCTTCAAAGAATTGATTGGAATGGAAACAAAGAGCTGGGTGGTGATTTTGTAACTGATTGATTGATTGGCAATCGTTATCAAAATGAATGACGTAATAATGAAAAGCGGAATTAGAGTCTGACACACGAAATATGAACCTGACATTTTTTCAAGTAGCAACACTGATACAATGTCCCCATGTAGTTTAGTTCAACATGGTGATTTTGATACTTTGTAATAAACAATTTCATAATATTTTTTTCTTAATTTCTGTCGAAATATTACAGATATTAAGTTCTATACACCGATAACCTTATTTGTTCTTTGTTCTTAATTTTATTATAAAGAGATTATAGTAAAGTGCACAACTGACCACATCTCAAGCTTTATGATCTGTCAAACAGCTGACGCTATCATCTATTAACCACATGATAGCAGGGGCTCAATAACATAATCAATTGAGTGCAAACGACTCTCTGCGCCGTTCTCGAACACCGTCAGATAGCTGCCATTATTGGCGCGCATCCTGTTTCCATTGTCATATACAGTAGTCTTAAATATCAGGGGCTGGGTTAATTATTTAAAAAGAAACAAATGGTCTCACTGCCCACACAATTATTAATTTACTGATCAAAATAGAGAAGACAAAAATAGCACTACTAATTAATATAATTCTGTGCGATAATTCCGTGATAACCGAGTACTCGCCGCCGCAGAGAAACGAAAAGTAAGCCCACGGTGTCGGTGCGGCTCCTCTAAGAGTATTGTCCATTGCTTTAGCCATGATAGCATAGTCTCCGAGTCGATAACAGCAGTCTCAGAGTCGGTAACAACAGAGTCGGCAACAGCATATTCTTGGAGTCGGTAACAGTAGACATTCCACTGACAAGCGGATTCTGCGTTCAGTGTATAATCTCAAATAATTATAATCTCATCCCATACAATTCTAATTCATTCACCGTGAGAGCAATAAATTTTTGAGATTCGGGCTTATCGCTTTCCGCCACCAGCCTCTACAGTTTTTTTTGTTACATTAGAATAATATCAATTACCATGTATTTTATTACACTTAGATTGTGAAGAGTAAATAAATGTTACCATTATTAAAAATAGGGCGCTACTGACACACGCTTTCACAAGATACACTAGCAATGCCCGCGACTCATATTACGCGTCCTCTAAGAAACTCTTTTAAAACTTGAAATAAACGTTTCCTATGTGCTTTCTCGAGGCATAAGCTATACCAATATTTCATTAAATTGATTCCGCAGTTTAGGCGTGAAAGCGTCACTGACAGACAGATAGATTATGCCAACAAAAAGAAACCAAAAAATCATAATTCAGTACCATTTTAGGTCTTTGAAGGGGTAATCTTTATTGTATCTTTTATGTTTGTCAAAATTCTTAATATTTTTCTAATTTTAATTTTCATGTCCAAAAAAATTTTCCCTAACCACATAATTGGCTGAAAAAAAATGTCTCACAGCATTTGGTGCAACATTTGCATTTTTTGTACAATTAAGTTAGAAATTAATAAAATAAATAAAAAATTATAGATTAAAGTAAATAAATTGTTTATTACAGGACTTGTTGTTATTACAGTAATTGTTTAATACGTAAGATTTTGAGACTTATCAAAAATTTCGTGTCGTACAACAACGGACACCGCTACATTTCCGCAACAATGATCCATGATGAGTTCTCACCCTTTCCGATATGACGAGTGCACACGAAAATATGCCATAAGTTGCTTATTACACGATCTAATTCCGATTCTCGGGCTACACCTCCACCCTATCATATGACATTATACTGACAAGTAGCGCCGACCGAGCGATATTAAAGCGCGGATTGTAGAAAAAGGGAAATTCTTTTGTTTGAGTCGAATCGCGCGTGGTACAAAAACGGGTGTCCTATTCAATGTGTACATGGAGATTTGCGATGTAAAGAGGAATGTTTGAATTAAGTTTTTTGTTTGCTTACGTAGAAGGAAATGGACGCTTGTTTATTATGGCGATTAAATATTATCGATTTTCAAAGTTTTTCAAAGTTTGTTTTAGATTATGCATTTATTCTCACTACACAAAACTAAGGGTATCATCTATACTAATATTATAAAGCTGAAGAGTTTGTTTATTTGTTTGTTTGTTTATTTATTTATTTATTTATTTTTTGCTTCCATAGGTATATACAATGGTGGTAGGTACAATAAGTTACAAGCACATCTATGGACCCTGTAGGGCACTGCAAAGAAGAGAAAAGAGGAATAGCTAAATTTAATACGACAATGAAGACCTTTTGAAGTGCCTTCTTTTTAATCGTTTTAATTGTTTAATTTTTATTTAAATATGACGTTGATAGAAATAATCTGGATTACATGTTATGTAATTTATTTTATCGTATCATAATTATTATTCTAAAATTGTAATTATAATTATTATCATTAAAAATAGATTATTTATTATTTTATTATAATATTTTAGTAGATACCAAATCTTTGTTTAAAATATCGGATAAAATGTTTAATTAGAATTAAAAATATTTTAAATAATTTATTAAATTGATAAAGTTATTAAGTAAGTATATCAATATAGTTAAATTACCATTACGATTATTTAAAAATTATTTATTCATTATAAGGTTACACACTTTATTAAAATTTGTTATTAAAAAATATTCTTGTATTAAGTACTTATAGTAGGTAAATGTTGTGTAATAAGAGTTTATTGTATACTTTCTTAATGAGTTATTCATGATTTTATTTATTATTATAAAATGATTCTTTAAACGTTATCGAATGAATCAATTTTACATTTTAAATCAAATTATTGTTAAAACTACTTTTAATATTGTATTTGTGTTTGCTTCAATAATTAATCAATTAATATAGTTTAAAATTGTTGATATAATAATAATTATTATTATTATTTATTTATTTTTTTGTTTGTGCAAAATTATAAATATAATACTTATCAAAATTAGTTAGAATAAATTATTGTTTCATTCTTACAGTTCTGTTAAATATTCGTTCAAAGAATAATAGCATTTTTCGATTAGCAATTTTTTTACTTTATTCGTGAAGGTAGTTTTATTTTCTTCATTCCTAATCAATGTTGGCAATTTGTTATAAATTCTTATGGACATGGGATATGTACTCGAGGAGTGTGTTTTTAATCGAGTATGAGGTATAATAAGTTTATTTTTATGGCGCAGTGATTTTCCGCGTGGTCCTTCACAACGCTTTGTGTATAAGTCGGGATATTTGCGAACAAACTTGCAAATTTCAAGTATGTAGATACATGGCAGTGACAGAATATTATATTTTTGGAAATATGGTTTACAGCTATCAGACTGTTCAATGTTAGCTAAAATACGGATCAATCTTTTTTGCATTATAAACACTGTGTGCGCATCTGTACTGTTTCCCCACAAGATTACTCCGTAGCTCAACCACGCATAGGCATACGCATAGTAGGTAGTAAGAGCAGTTTCTATATCAGTAGTTTTTTTTACTTCTTTGAAAGCATATGCAAAGCTCGACAACTTAGATCTGAGTTTTTCAATATGTATTTTCCAATTTATGTTTGTATCTAAAACTAATCCAAGCAATGTGAACTCATTTACAAACTCAATCTCAACACCGTCATATTCAAAGCATAAATTTAGGGGATTTTTTTGATATGGATGGAATTGTATTAATTTAGTTTTTTGGAAATTAATTTTTAAATTGTGTTGCTGTAGCCAATATGTAATTTTATCTAGTAATGCTTTTAATTTTACGTTAATTTGTGAGCTATCCTCAAAATCGAGCAGAATCGAGACATCATCTGCAAACAATACACAGAGTTCTTCCATTATTTTAGGCAAATCATTTATATATAACAGGAATAGAAGGCACCCAGCGACACTTCCCTGGGGGATTGACGCGTTAACAATTTTACAATCTGAGCGAACGTTTATTATTTCTTTATTAGGGTTGTCATGGTATTCAACCTCAACATACTGTTCTCTTTTGGTAAGATATGACTTAAACCATTTTTGTGCGGGTCCCCGTATTCCTACGGAGTAAAGTTTATTCAACAATATATCGTATTGAACTCTGTCATATGCTTTGGACATATCTAATAATAACCCAATAGCGTATTTTTTGTCATCCAACATCCTCATAATTTCCCGAACGTTTTTCCCGAATTTTTGTTTGCTTGAACGCGCTAATCTCGGGAACTACTAGTCTATACTTACTAATATTATAAAGCTGAAGAGTTTGTTTGTTTGTTTGCTTGAACGCGCTAATCTCAGGAACTACTGATTCAAATTGAAAAATTATTTTTGTGTTGGATAGTCCATTTATCGAGGAAGGCTTTAGGCTATATAACATCACGCTACGACTAATAGGAGCTGAGCATCAATGACAAATGTTGCAAAAACGGGTAAAAAATATACGGCGAAACGTAGTTCGCTGGCACAGCTAGTAAAGAATATAGTTTACGGATACCTTGCGTCGGTGGCGCTGTGGAATCGGAACTTGCCTTCCAATCAGGAGGTCCGGGCTTCGAGACCGCCATGTACCTACCAATGTGTTTTTCGTTTCCGAATTTCATATTTATATTTATCTGATGCTCCTACGGTGAAGGAAAACATCGTGAGGCAACCTGAATACATTTGCAAAGAAATCCAAGTGTATGTGAAGTCGACCAATCCGTAGTGGGCCAGTATGGCCGACTTAGGCCTAAACACACTAACTTAGGGTAGGCTCGAGTCCCTCGGTGGGGATGTATATATATAATTATATAACACGAAAACTTTA
The DNA here is from genome assembly GCA_963935595.1 of Schoenobius gigantellus. NCBI lineage: Eukaryota > Metazoa > Arthropoda > Insecta > Lepidoptera > Crambidae > Schoenobius > Schoenobius gigantellus. Next base: position 21,352,309 of record OZ012543.1, read on the forward strand.
TATTGATTTCCAATATTTACCAAACAATCGTAAATTTTCGACTTAAATTTGACCTTATTTTACACCAACAAACATGGAGTCAATAATATTGGCAATAACATGTACAAGGGGAGACTTTTCTGTATAAGAGATCTCTACCAAACATTCTTAATAGATCTGATGAGATAAGAGAAATGAAACTTAAAATGTTCGGGAAAAATAATAGCAAACTTGCATAAAATTTAAAAATCAAGTCGAGTTGAGTCCGTTATTTGAGTGCTCAGCAGCTCGGATGAGCTGATTAAGTGTGCTTAAGTCAATGAACCGGTGGTCACCGGCTACAATCAAGCGGGCTGAGTGCCAAGAGGCTGAGTCAAGAGCTTCTCGAAATGTTTAATAATTTGAAGACAAGTTTTAAAAAATTATTTCAATTTTTAAGTGACAACATAACTACTTTTGCTCGTCAACACTGATTTATGAAAAAAAAAGATACTCGTTATTTATCAATAAAAAAATTTATAAATCCATAATGATATAAATATTTATAAATTGAAAAAATGGTTTACTACACAAGCATTTTATGATATTCACGAATTTAATAAAATAAAAATAAGTAGTAATAATCAATTTGTGTATATACACGGTGTTTCATAATAACCAATAAATATTCAATGCGTTATCTAAAACTAATTATTAAATTGTTTTTACCCGTAATGTCATTCAACCCAACATTTTCATGTAAATCATAGACATGATGATGATACTATGATATACATAAAAATTTTGGGTTGAATGACATTACCTGTATACACATTTAAATAATTAGTTTTAGATAACGCATTGAGTTTTTATTGGTTACTAGCTGTACCCGGCATGCGTTGCAATGCCACATAAATACCTTTTTTTTGCTAGAACCCCTCGCGGGTGTCCCCATAACACCCTACCAAAGTTTCATAACAATCTTATGAATGGTTTCGGAACGCATAGAGGACAAACAAACATAGTAATACATTGATTTTTATTTATATAGATTATGAAACACCGTTTATATTAATTTATAATAATTAATGTAATACTATGGAATGATATAATACTGTTATGTGAAAAATTGACCTGAATTTGAATAATTTTCAATAAATTATGTCTATGTCTATCCGTGGTATATTTAGGAGTTCTCGATTATATTTGACCCAAAAAATCTCACCTTTTTTCCTCGCCTTTTTAAAGGTAAGGGAGTTACAATACAATACGTAAGCACGCTATTCCGCACCTAAGGATATCAGGACTGGACAGGTAGGACTCACCTATTGCCAAGAATGCCCACTGAAACATCCCCCTGTGATCAGACTTTAGCGATCGCTCATGTGCTCGAAACCACAGCAAGGTCTTGTCTCGAAAACCCCATAAACCATCGCTACGTCCCTTCCAAACATGCCTTCAACCGAGCAGGCACATACATACTATTTACTTTTATATACAAAAATTATAATATTTACTTTCGATAATATTGTCTACACATGCTTGCTGTGTGTGTGTTATGTTGAATAACTTTCTTTGGAACATGAAACTATCCCGTAATTATATTGTTTGCCGGGAGCGCGGTGTCTCGGACCGTGTTGGACATTTTCCTCAAACAACTTTGTATTCGCCAAACTGAACGCAAACCGACATCCGTCCTTCTCAAGCCACTGGAGCTGCGAAACGCAGATACGTACAACTCCAGTAGCAAATGTGCTTGGAGTTACACATAAAGGAGAAAACACTGTAGAAGTCTTTTGTAAAGTTGCCTATATTAATGGTTTAGTGACTATACCATTAATATAGGCAACTTTACAAAACAAACTTATAAAAATCTACAATTTGTCATTCATATACTCGTATTTATTAACTTTTGTGTTAAGTTAACTTCTAAGTAGCCATTTTAAAGCGATATTTATTCACATTATCGTTGTAATTTCAATTTGCTGTATTGAGTCAATCCAAATGGACTAAAAAGTATGCATTAAAATAAATGAGTGAAAAGTAGTAAATAAAAAGTATGATGCATCATTTGCTTTTTATAAAAGGCTTTGGTGACTGACTGGAGTCACTGACATAGCTCGCAGGATAAGCAAACTGAATTGGCAGTGGGCTGGTCACATTTGTCGAAGGACCGATGGCCGTTGGAGCAGACGTGTCCTAGAGTGGAGACTGCGAATCGGTAAACGTAGTGTAGGACGTCCTGCAGCTAGGTGGACCGATGACCTAAGGAAGGTAGCAGGGATGGACTGGATGCGGAAGGCGGAGGTCAGAGTGTTGTGGCGCAGGTTGGGAAAGGCCTATGTCCAGGAGTGGACGGTGATAGGCTGATTGATTGATTGGTGACTGACTGACTGAGGTATCAACGTAGAGCCCAAACTACCACAGAAATTTGATAAAACCTATCCAAAATACGAACGTGTTGAGCTTGATTAAAGCGAATCGTAGCTAATAATATAAAGAGGCAGAGGATGTACACGTTGATATAATGTATTAGTAATTTATTATTACAAATATCAAAATACATGTCAATGGGATAATAATAGTGTCAATCAGTGATTCTATGTAATGTTTTAGTTTGAAAGCGGAAGCAGCTATTATTAAACATTAGGACATAGATTTTTAACTAATATTTATTTGTATTATTTAAAAATTTTCGTAATCTAGTTTCATCATTACGGAGACCGAGACGCGGTCAAAACACTGCTGGAGATAAGCCTACTTGGAGGAGCTCGGAGATCGAGACTTTAACAAACGTGCACACGACACGTGTATCGATTTGCATATTGTTGACGTCTTCATCTTTTATCTATCATATTAGCGCCAGTAGTTTAGGTGAGCCGTCCTATTGAAATTTTCCCGTGTTTTAGTCGTAGGAGCGTCGGTGGCGTTGTGGATCGGCACTTGCCTTCCAATCGAGAGGTCCGGGGTTCGAGACCGCCATGTACCAATATGTTTTTCATATGTTCTGTATTTGTCTCACGCTCCTACGGTAAAGGAAAACATCGTGAGGTAACCTGCATAGCATATCTGCGAAGAAATTCAATGATGTATGTGAAGTCGACCATTCCCCACTGGGCCAGCGTGGTTGACTAAGACCTAATCACCCTAACATAGGTTAAGCTCGAGCCCCTCGGTGGAGACGTATATGAGCTGTAATGATAATGATGATGATAACAGCCAGACTCTGTTGACATGGGTGTGACTAAAAATCACTGAGTACTATTTGTCATTTACGATAGGTATTATATTATCAACATTCTATAAATGTAATTCAAAAACTAACTATGCCTTCAGCAAACTACCGCATCCATCCCAAGACGCGTCATGTATCCTCAGCCGGGTACGAGGAATAATTAGCAGCTGAGCGAGGGCTGAGCGGCCGACAGATAAATATACGGATTAGGACATCGCGCCGCGCCGCCAGCCGTGGACGCCGCGCGAATTAATAATTGCCCGTGCAACGAATACTAATGCACTGGACTGTATGGATCTGCTATTTAATTAACAAAGTTTTCCAATGCGTATTTGCTATTTGTTGATTTAATGTTATGAGAGCGGTGCGTATTAATAATGTAGTCTTAAGAAGCTAAGCTACTAATCCGACACTATCCAGCGGATTCCTTGTCAGCACATTCATTGGTGGCTTTATGTGTCATCCAACTTGACCAAATTTTGCGGAGGCACAAAATCACCATTATTTTCACACGCATATCAACCACAAGTCCGCAAGTTACTCGCGGCGTAAGGTTTTCTGTTGGTAACGAACAAGTGAGTTTGGTCATGAGTGTCCTCAAGTTGAGGTAGCCGCTGAACATCAGATATTCCAGAGGAAGACTGTGTTGGTACCTCTGAGCCCTCTACGCGGGTATCTCTATTTCACCTTTTTCTTTTTTTATACAACAATGTTATCAAACAAGCATAATGCCCACCTGTTGGTAAGTGGTAACAGTCGCCTATAATAAATGTGGCTCTTGTGAGATTCGCAACAAATCCACAACCCTCACAAGAACCACGTTACGTTGCCAACTTGTGACATAAGACAGAGTCACGGTACCCAGTAATTTCACTGCCATATCTTCACCCAAGCAGGCGACACTTATATAGAGTCTCTCTACGGTGAAGGCAGTGCAGCTGTGTTCTGGTAAAGGGCAAGACAGTAGTTTAATTACTGGGTACTGTGGCTATACATTTTACGACACAATTAGGCACCGTTCACTGTAGTCCTTGGATGAGTTGTATATTTATTAAAAATCATATACCTAGAATACCACATTGTATAAAATAAAAAAGATGGGCCTTATTCTTGATTGCTATCCATGTGTTAAACCCCTAAAATATTAAGATTTCTGTTAGGATACTCACCATCGCCCGGCAATGCTGTATTTGCCGGCTGTAGCAGTAATTTACTATATCCGTACACATCATATATCATAATCATTATCATTTTAACCGAGAAACGTGTATTCCAAAGACCTTAACCCTAATCGGTAGGCACTGCACGCATTCAGCGGCTATAATATGTAACCTTTAAATCAATGCCGCGTTTCCGAGTTTGTGGCAGCCTGTCGAGGACCTTTCCACCTCAATCGTCGGTCTTTCCTAGCAATATGCCCTGCCCACGCACACTGTACGCTATTCTTTGTACATACAACAGAAATACAACACACACAACAAAGACACAACAGAACAGAACTAACATGTTCACTTAAATATCACTCAACGTGCAAAAATTCCGAGCAAACTTTTATTTCTCTACGAGTGATCTTGAGTCTTCTTATGAGACCCATTGTAAGTGGCACGTCTCGGTTCCATAGCCCCCTGGCTACAGTTACCGACCTGCTAGACCCTTACTCATCACTAGCAACATGCAAGAATTAAGCACATCTCGAGGAATTGCGTTCGCGTATGCCCAAATAAATATATTTTCTTAGTATGTTTACAAAATCATTACTGCACTCCATTGCTTAAAGAGAGGCACGTAGAACGACTTATTAGAACATAATACGAAGCACAGGCGCACATTTTAATAAGGGGATTAGAAGAATGCTCATTTTAAAATATGACCCATTTTTAACTGCGCAATAAATAAAATAAATTAATAAAAAACGCATTAAAATCTATTATTGAAATTTAAATAAATAGTAAGGTTTTTTTTTCACCAACACTGCCCAATAGCAAGCAACCACACATAGCAAGGTGGATCGGCACAAGATAAAGTTTTCACATACAAGTGATAACTACTCATACCTAATCAGCTTTTGCGAAAACCAAACCGTAGCTTTTCACCATAACAACTCTACTACTTCGATTAAATCAGTTCTATAATTTCGGGAACTTGTCGTCATATGGTGAATATAAGATTCTTCCAAATTTTTTGGTTACCTATCAACAAATTTGAAACGTTTTAGCGTTTAAAATTTCTTATATTTACACAAAGAAACTGTACACTTTTAGCTGAGTGCTACGATGGTCCCTGAAGACTACGACGCTATGGATCACCGTAGCGTGTAGCTTTGTTGCTACGAATACGCCGTAGCTTAATACGTCCACGTCTCGTCTAGCGTCAACCGTTATTGTTGGTTTGTCAAATTAAAAAATGTGTAGTATCTTTGAAACGAGAATTCTTTTCCTTTTTTAGGTATTCGTAGATATCAACCATATAGAAAGAAACTTGAAAAATTCTTTATAAACAAAATTCCCTTGGTTCCCAATTCGACTGTTTGTTTTTTTTATGTGCTTTACCTGAAAACTCCGTGATTTATATAAACCCATTAGAAAAATTTTCTTTTTGAGTGGGTAGTATATCCTCCTAATTCCCAATAGGCCATTTAGAAAAAAGTCAGAATCTATAGTCTATTCAAGATAAGAAGGTTCCCGTTTTTTCTATTTTATTTTTTGCATAATATTGCTTTTCTATACAATTTTTCTTTTATTAACATTTTATTACATACATCTTTAAACATTTTAACATCTCGTTAGATATGAAATTATAATATAATATAATTAATAATAAGAAAATAAGTTCTTAACTAACGTGTAAAATAACATTATCTCACGCTTGATATCTCCTATATTATGAGTTTAGAAATAGTTCAGTTTTTGTAACCAGTATTTTAGTAAATTAATTGAAAAAGCAATTTCATGTGGGCATATAGATAAGATAAGAAAATCTTTTCTTTCTTATTCTTTTGCGTAAATTCGGCTAACAGTTCCACCACTGGCACAATTTATGCTGTTATGTTTTTACAGAATGTCACCGCAGCCAATTAAGCAGTAAGACAGCCCCGCTCATCTCTGAACTTGTCGCCGAGCTTAATTAACTAAACTTATTAGAGCGATGAAATTTTGAGGGTGGCGACCGCGCCTTCAGGGCAGATGCCGTTGTTATTTATTTAACTGACATATGTACGTTTGATTTATCACTAGTATAGTTTTTAGTTTAGACGTAATGTAGATATTTAGAAATTCCATTTTTAAAGCTTCTTCATGTTTAAAAAATTATCAAAAATTATAAATATACACTTCAAAAAATTATTTAAGAATATTTTATTTATACTTACTTTTTTTTTATTGCAGAAAGTTGGCAAACAAGCAAACGGCCCACCTGATGGTAAGTCACCTATAATACATGTGGCTCTTGTGAGATTCACAGCAAAACTGCAACCCCCACAAGAACCACAGTGTACGTTGCCAACTTGTAACACCAGATGTAAAGTCACAGTACCCAGTAATTTCACTGCCATATCTTACCCTTCAAACCGGAACACAGCAATGCAAGCACTGCTGCTTTGCGGCAGAAATAGGTAAGACGGAGGTACCTAAGCAGACGACCCTGGTACAGAGTCTCCCTCCAGTCTTACTTCAGGTTGTATAAGTTACCATTCTAAATACTAACGATTTCTGTGCAGTTGTTCAATGAATTGACTAACTTGTGAACTTTCTTCATTTTATTGAAAAAATTCACAGATATTGTCAGTATTTTTATAATTATCGCTGATACAACATTAAATAACTTTAAATAAAATATCCGTAGATAAAGATGAGTGTATGTGGATAATATTGTGGGTTACCTACAATATTAACTAAGTTTATATATTGCAACTATGTTTTAATTAGTTGATTACTTGTATAATTAATTACTTGTGTGATTAATAAATTACTTATTTATTGATATGGTTTGTTAAAGTTTTTTGCAATCAAGTAATAAAATGTAAGAGATTCAGCGGGCCATGTTTTTTTTTCTAATCATCAAGCTTGCGCCAAATTACGAGTAGCTATTCAGTTTCTACATATAAAAGGTTTGCGAAGTGTGTACCCCTGGACGCGAAGTTTTATTGACTTAAAAATAATGTTTAATTATAGTTTCTTTATTATTTAGTTTGGAGCAAGTAGAAAAGAGGTGTTGCATAATAATGCTATTGTAATGAGAAATTTTAAGCAAGATTCATATCATCATCCCTATAGGTGTTCTGTAGTTGAAACGCTCTGGTTTAGATCAGGAATTAATCAGAGCAACTGATACCATAATATACAACAATATAACCAAGATAGGCTCAATCAAAAATAGAAATAAAACACAAAAAATTTCGAGTGAACATAATAAATCGCCTTGTTTACCTACCTTCGGCAATTAAACAAAAAATATTACAATCAAACAGCGCAGCTCGAGATTGAACAAGCAGAATTATGATTGCCATTTGTATTTGGGCAGGCGGGCTAGCAACCCCCTTCGTTGAAGCAAGTGGAGAGAAGGGGGATCGTTTTTAACTTCCTGCGAAATGTGGCTGTGCGAAAAGTCAGGCTCACGGACTAATAAGATTGGCCACGAGCCAGCTGTTTAGTGCGTCGCTTTATATGTCACTTTCACCTGATTTTCAAGACTTCATTAACTCTTGTCATGACATTATCACATCGTATAATACGCCTACTATTGGGATACCATCTCACGCCACGCTGGCCCAATGCGGATTGGTGAGGAGCCCCAAAGCATTAGTCCGTTAATCGGCAGGGTACCTTAATTTGTCTCATGAGGCATAATTAGGAATCCCTTACATCTATTTTAAAAGACACACAAAATTTTACGGGCAGCTTACTTTTATTACGTTAACACCTACTAAGAGAATTGGAACTCCTCTTCCTATATTGGAAAAAAGGGTGATTTTTCTTTTACTTAGATTTTTAACTTTGATATTTTGGAGTACGAAATTTTGTTAATTGGATAATAATAAAAAGTTCATCAACATGTTTTTTACAAGCAAAAAAGAGGTGAAATGAGAATTAGGAGTTTGTTTAACTGGATTTGGAACTTGTTTACTAGGCTTAGAAAATTATTTTAATGAGATATTCTTTAAAAATATATTACGTTTATTTTTTATTTATTTATTTTACGCACATACATAAAACATGAATAAAACAACACAAAAAATATCATGAGTACATTGATACTGCTTCTTTCTTAAGAAATTTCTTCCAGCAGTCCTGCGATAGGAAAGTCCCAAAAAAAGAGAGACATAACGTGCCAAAGATAAAATTACAAGGTAGGTAATTTACAGATAAACTGCATATAGGTACTAGATAAGATTCGTTTTATGTTTAGATTTCTTTAACTGTTACTTAATAAAATACATAATCTTCTATGAAAAAAAAAACTAAAAAACGCGGTTAAAATATGCAATGATATATAGTTCCTTATATAGGACGCTATTATTCAAACAACAAAATATCTTACGAACCCAAAGTCTGTAGGATAACAAATAAATTATTTATCATTCACCAGTTCAAAACAATACAACATTTTTTTCGCCGCTAGCAGCAGCGTGCCTAAACAAAACCAATTCTAACTGATAGCTCCCTCCTGACGTTCTGAGGAAACAGATGTATCCAGGGCGATGATCCGCTGCCCCGATGCCACGGAAAATCAAATTTCATATTTTTATTAGCATTATTTGCGGGAGGGAGCGAATTCTTTCTCCCTTGCTTATGGAATAAATTTCCGGTTCATTGATTCTCGCTGCGTTCCTAACATCACCAATGGATTGAGAAATTGGAAGCATGGTGGAAGAGTAGACTTATGTCTTTCTTGAAATCTGATCTCAAGCGAAGCGAGTGTTGTAAGTTATATCATAATTCCTTATTTCCTTATTTACTCCATGTATACATATAAACTGTAATTTATACCTTTCTAGGAAATAAAGGAGTTTAGCCCAATGACACCTATCCTCAGTTAAAGTAATGAATTCACTTTTTTATTGAACAGTTTCATGCATTAAAGGCAATGGCGTAGATAAGGGGGAGGGCTTGGGGTCCGGTCACACCCCATTGAAAATCAACATACACTAGATGGAATGGACTTTTCCTCCCAAGTAAATAAAAGGAGCAAGTTTTATATCGGTATACACTAGGCAAATTGAAGTCTTAATCTGCCCCCCATCGAAACTATATATCGAACCGAGACCGACCCCGATACTCGATGTCGGATTTCGAAACTATATATTTTCAGAAACTAAATGTTTATTTTAAGAAACTACATAGTTTAGTGGCGAATGTTAACTATTATAATGGGGACGTAAAGGATGATTATAATTGTCATCTTACGTATTAAAGTACGTAAGTTAACATATTATAGCGCACTCAGTGCGATACTCTGAGCTGGCCGATTCACACAATATTCGAAATATTAATATCGTAAATGTATGGTTTCATTTTAGTCGTATATCCGATCTGCGATATTGCTACGATATATATACAGGCCGTCCCAAAACTATGGGACATGAAGGTTTCCCTTCATGTGTACCTTAAATATCGTAGATAGGTAATATCCTATCAACGATATTTAAGGTACTTTCCCTTCATGACCCATAGTCTTGGGACGCCCTGTATATAAATATATAGTTTCAAAAATCCAATACGATTCATATCTTCAACGCTTACTATACAATGCATGTTAAAAGTAATTGGCGTAAATTGTAGTAAAAAAAACCTATGGTACCCCTCTATAAATTATCAAACACATATGATGTTTCCACATATTCCATCATGAATACTTTGTTTTGCTTTTTTTTCTTTAAGACGACTGAAAACACATTTTTTATTATATGAATTTGTTAAGTTACTTCTTATGAATGCAGTGTTAAACATAATCTCAAAGTCACATCAGAATTAAGACACGGCATCAGAACCTTGGGCGGAGGCCAAAGTTGGTCACTGTCGTAAATAATAGCGTCGTAAGAGCATCCCTGGATATTAGGACCGGGGAATATCTTCATTTGTCAGTTTCATTGTCACTAGCTGATGGTAATGAGAGCTCTAATTTCTTGCCTGTCTAGGGCATGGATGGAATACTACTATTATAAGGAATACGATTAAGAATTTATTCAAGAGTTTGCTTAGCATTACAAATGGTGGATTTATTGTTGTTTTTTGAAGAAGTTTACAGCTTTTTCGTCACATTTGATTCACCATAAAATCATCATCATGATCGTCGTTATGTTACAATACGCTGGGTGTAGGCCTCCCCAAGACCTGAGGGATTGTCCCAGTGTTCTCGGACAATCCCCCCTTGGCATCGCATTATGGACCCTACTACGTGTGCCCACAAGGGCTGGGAGCACACCGGGTGTTTTAGTGGGTATGCTGCCTGGCATTCCACCGGGAGAGCCCCACACACGCTCGCCATCTAGCCAGCGGCGGGTAAGGTGCGGCCACGCATTTCCCCCCGAAAAAAAGACCCTAGCCCTACTGTGACTGAAGTGACTGTGAGCGTATCTTTATAGTGATTAACTCAATTTCTAGATTAAGTCATTATAATACTAAACCCGTTTATTGTTTTTATTTACACCGGCCTATAAAACGCTATACAGATCATGCCTATTTCTGAACGTTACGCTTGCTATGGCTATAAATTGGCTATAAATTCTTGTTTAGCCAAGAACTTGGCTATTAATTCTCATGTTGACAATGCTTTTATTGAGCAACATGATGTTTTGGAACAAGTTCCAAGTAATTTAAATTAGATAATCCGACAATAGAGGTAGCCTCTGGCCAGGTATTGACCAAAGATAAGCCTCGATATTTACGGCTTGTCCATCAAAATATTCAAGGCTTTTCTGGTAAAGACTTAGAAATAAATTTATTTTTAGATTTTGAAAACATAGATGTACTCTGTATCACAGAGCATTGGCTAAAAAATCATGAATTGTTAATAAATTTAGATAATTACAAGATTGTAAGTTCGTTCACTAGAAAATCTGCAATCAGAGGCGGATCCTTAATAATTTTGCATAATGACATCCAATTTAAGGAAAGACAGGACATAGTTTCACTCTCTGTTGAACGAACCATTGAGTTGTCTTGTGTGGAACTTGACAATTTCATTATAATTTGTGTATACAGACCCCCCTCTGGAAATTTTTCAGAATTCGAGTCTGCTATGGAAGATGCCTTAAGAATAGTATGCAGAAAAAGTAAAAAAATTGTTGTCTGTGGGGATTTTAATGTAAATATTTTAGAACAATCCCAAATATCTAGTAGATTTATTAACTTATTCAAATCATTTAACATGAATAATGTATTTAAAGAACCAACCCGAATAACAGCAACATCTGCTACTTGCATAGATAACATCTTCTGTAATTGTAATGTACAAGATAAGTTGATTATAAATTGTATTAACTCTGACCATAGCGGACAATTAGCCTCGTTTGAGCACCATCATGTTTGTTCTATACGTGAGACTACTTGTAGACCTATAACAAAACGTGGTCTAGAGAAATTTACAAGAAATGTTACTAGTCAAACTGCAAATTTACCGATCAAGGGGACTAACGCCAGTAATTTGTATAATAACTTATTTCATGTAGTTAAAAATGAGTGCAATGATATATTCAAAGAAAAAGTAATTAAAATCAAAAATGGGAGAAAGAAATTTAGTGATTGGGCTACGCCTGGTATATATAAAAGTCGCAGAAAACTATATGAACTATATGCTTTAAAAGGAACATCCAATGACCCTGCTTTCATAAATTATGTCAGAAATTACTCTAAAACATTCAAGAAAGTATGCATGTGCGCAAAAGCTATGTACATAAGTAACAAAATCTGTTCATCTAAAAATAAAATAAAAGCCACCTGGAATATCATTAACCAGGAAACAGGTAAACCTAAAAGTACTGTGAATTCTTTCTCTTTAGAAATCAATAACCAAACTATTAAATCAGACAATGCGGTTGCTAAAGCATTTGAAGACTTCTTCTCTCATATACCCATAGAAACTACAAGTAGTCTCAACTCATGTCCCAATGAGGCTGTAGCTCTTTTGGGACGGAGTGTGGAGAGGTGCAACAAGGTGTTCAACTTTTGTCACATTGATGCTAACACTGTTTTGAAAACATTTCGTATGATCAGTACCAAAAAAAACTGAAGATCTTTGGGGTATTTCGACCCATATAATTAAATCTGTAATTAAAGAACTTGCACCGCAACTTGCGTTGATATTCAATAAATGTGTAGATGAAGGTGTCTTCCCCGACCTCATGAAAAATAGCAAGTTGATACCTCTGTTTAAGTCTGGGAATAAAAATGACCCTTCAAATTATCGACCAATTTCGATTCTACCAGCTCTTAGTAAAATATTTGAAAAAATTATATCTAATCAGTTAACTGATCATTTCTCAAGTAACAACATTTTACATATGAACCAATTTGGTTTTACCAAAGGTCGTTGCACTACTGATGCCGGTGTTGCACTTCTGAAACACATTTTTGCTGCTTGGGAGTGTAAACAAGATGTAATTGGTATATTCTGTGACCTATCAAAAGCTTTTGATTGCGTTGGTCACCAAACTCTTTTAAATAAACTCAAACATTATGGTGTCTCTGAAGAAGCAATGAGACTTATTGAGTCTTATTTATCCAATAGGGTTCAGAAAGTTGTTATTAACAAAACTGAGTCTGTTGGTGCACCTATAGTTATGGGCGTGCCACAAGGATCGATATTGGGACCCTTGCTTTTCTTAATTTATATTAATGACCTCCCACACTTCACTAAGAATCTGTGCGATACAGTACTATTTGCAGATGATACTTCTTTAATATTTAAGGTTGACAGAGGAAATGGCAATACTGACGTTGTAAATAGTACTCTCTCTAAAGTATTGCATTGGTTCACTATAAATAATTTATCTTTAAATTCACGTAAAACTAAATGTATTAAATTCTCATTGCCAAATGTAAGAAAAGTGGATACCATAGTGGAAATGAATAATGAAATTGTTGAATTCATCGACTTTACTAAATTTTTGGGTATAACACTAGATTCTAGATTGCAGTGGGATCCACATATTGAGTCCTTGGCTAACAGACTTAGTTCTGCAGCATATGCAGTTAAAAAAATAAGACAACTTACTGATGTTGAAACGGCAAGATTGATTTACTTTAGTTATTTTCATAGTGTCATGTCATATGGAATACTACTGTGGGGATCGGCTGCTAGTATTGAAAGTATTTTTGTACTTCAAAAAAGAGCGGTTCGCGCTATTTATAATTTACGAGCAAGAGATTCTTTAAGGGACTTATTTAGAGAAATTAATATATTGACTTTAGCAGGACAGTACATTTATGAAAATTTGATTTATATCTATAAGAATTATAATACATTTGAAACCAATTTCCAAATTCATCATCTAAACATAAGATACAAAAATAAACTTGCCGTTCCAACATTCAGGCTTCAAAAAACTAGAGGCTCGTTTATGGGGAAATGTATAACCTTTTATAATAAGCTTCCACAAAGTGTTACCGACTTGCCTTTTCATAAGTTTAAAGCGCATGTAAAAAAGACTCTTATGAGTAAAGGATATTATAAAGTCAACGATTATTTGAATGATGCCAATGCCTGGTGTTAATTTTTCAGATAATGAATCGTCTTGTTATGTATAACCATTTGTTTAAACAAATATTATTTTTGGTAATAAGTAGTAAGAAGAGAACTGACACATCTAATCTTGTAATGGAAGTTGAGCTCAAACTTCTGCTGTGAGGTCAGCTTCCAATTGACGACTCTGTAACAATACAGGGAGAAAAAAATAGCCCTTGCTGGTTTTCTTGCTGGTTCTTTCCAGTACAAGGTCTCCCGCCGTAGACTTGTGAACCAATGGCGTAGCTGCTTTGACGTTCAAAAGAGATTGTAACAATCCAATTTGAATAAAAGATATTGAATTTGAATTTGAATTTGAATTTGCTAGGGGCTGACAGTAAGCTAGCAGATTGTAAGTGGCCTGATCTGAAACAGTGGAATGATCCGATCACTCATGTGCCGTCCGAAGCACTTCGAAATATTCTACATTTAGTCAAAGTTCACTACAAAAAGAAGCTTAATTTTAATAGTTGCAATGCTAAGCCAACACGCCGACAAACTCATCTAGAAAGTGAATTTCGTAAACGGTAACTGGTAACGGGATAAACTGGCATCTTATCTATTATGCTTAAAACTTGAAACTCAACAGATAGATAGATTTTTTAAGCAAGCTGTATCACACAATTATCGACTCAAAAACACGCACAAGCACACATCCATTCTTACGCGTCTAATTCCACACCGGCTAATTACTGCCTCACGTTTGCTGCAAAGTATTAAACCTCGCGTTTAATATAACATCGCATTTCATAAGCTCAACATGAGCGCTAATCCAGCCGGGCCGTAGATTATTATACAAGTCATAATCCACGACTTTGTCTGGCTCACGGGCTTAGCTGCACTCGCTTTATGACGTCCCGGTTAATTCAATTTAAAACTCCAGTTGAACTAAGAAATTATGACAGGCAACCAGATTACGGGGTGGTAGAGGGACAGCCAATTTGTTTTGTTGTTCGGCTATTTCGTTGACAACAGTTTTAGCAATTCAATCATTAGTTAATTTGCAACTATCTCATTTTGTGTGTGTGTATTGAAAAAAGTTCTAGCCTGTTCTCTTTGTAAAGGCTCTTCAATTTCAGAATAGGCTTAGAATTACCAGTTTTCCTTTACTTGATAACATTTAAGAGCTGTTAAACACTATCGACTGCAACTTCGTCGACAGCGACTGTGTATTTTTATAGGAGTTTGCGGATATGCGACTGCCGGTTACCAGTAGCGCACAAGCGACTGCTGGTTGCTGTCAACCATATTGTTACTGATAAGTACAGATTTATTGCTGTAAAAGTTACTTACACATTGTAACTTTTGCAGCAATACTGCAGCGATGCAAACGCGCTCCAGTCGTTTGCGTCCATATACCATCTACCATTTCTCTCCAGGTAGGCAGTGACAGAACTGTGCCCCTGGCATTGCAGATGTCCATGAGCGGTGGTTACCACTTAACATCAGGTGGGCCACTGGCTCGTCTGCCACCGTTAGCAATAAAAAATTTTTAAAAAAATACCTACGCGTTTCAATCCCGACTGTTAAGTTCCTAATGGCTGGTCCATTCCATCCTAGCAACTGTCAGCCACTACAGTTGTAAGGGGCCTAATTGAGAGCGTTCGCACAACGGGCAGCTAACGAAACGACCAGAGTCTCTATTTTGGATTTGCTCGTTTGAAATCATGTACACTCGCGATTTCACTCGACACCAGCAGTCGACTGTTTGATAAATAGAAATTTCTAATGTGGAACCAATGACTAAATCAAAGAAATCGAGCGCTTGGCGCCAGACGGACAATTCAAAAATGCCCGTCGTGTCGCGCGGTACTAAACCAAACTGGCTAGCCCATCTGCGGCGCGGCAATTTATAGAGTGGTTTTATTTTATTCATAACAAAAATATAGTGTCGATTTATGAACATATAAATAATACAACAGTCTAAGCAAACGTAAGAAAACATTTTGACATAAAAATTACGTTTAAGCGATAGAGAACTTCGTACATAAACTGACTTGTTTCGACACCGTTTCGTTATAAGATTTAAGAAAGAATTAAAAATTTTGACTTAGGAGCCATATAACGAAAATATAAATTTATATTATTGAAGTGAAGGATAAATAAATATTTTGAAAGTTGATATTTAATTCAATTTATGTAATCTATCTTCTATATTCATAAATATGAATTACCGAAATGTATGTACGCTCATAACTTCAGAAAGACCGCACCAAATTAGTTAATTCTTTTTTATTGTATTCGTTATTATTGGAATGAGGTTTGTATAAAAGAAAATATTTGAAAAGTTGTACGAAAAAAATAAAAAAATGGATTTGAAATAAAGTAAGTAACCAACAAAATTGGCAGATTGTCATTCAATTGTTCAGTTTCTTATATTGTTTTATTGTGAAAAGGTCTCGAAATATTTCCTCTTTAGTAAAGGTACCCGCGCGAGGCCGGGGCGGGCAAACCTTAATCTGAGCGTTTTTTGTCTGGTATACCTACCTATCTTTCAGCTTCCTGTTTTTGAAACCGGCTTTTAGCATTGTAGTTGTAGGGACCCTATTATACATTTTGATGTATAGGGCTCCTACAACTAAAATATATCGATCAACTTGACTAACCAAGTTATTTCATAAATTACTCACAGGAACTCTTTTCGCGCGGCGCTGTCACAGTTTATAATTTAGCCCGTACCTGGTTTAACACGACGTTATTAAACTGTCCAAAAGTTAAGGAAAAAATGTGAGGAACGGCCAAACAATATTGAGAAGAAACCCAAAGTTCACAAAAAGTTCGGCCGCCGAGTTGTGTAGTTGGCTGGAGTTCTGGTTTCAATAAAAAACTTAGCTCGAATAAGACGAAATGGGTAAACTTGTGTATAAAAGCGAAAATGTGACGGATAAAAATCTAGGGTTAAGGAGTCCGGATGAACGTTAGGTTGAAGT
This sequence comes from Schoenobius gigantellus, assembly GCA_963935595.1. NCBI lineage: Eukaryota > Metazoa > Arthropoda > Insecta > Lepidoptera > Crambidae > Schoenobius > Schoenobius gigantellus. The sequence goes on from OZ012543.1 coordinate 21,369,151, forward strand.
CTTCGTGGGAATCACGAACCTTCCCACGTGATGGTAAGTGATGATAGGACATCGTCACTTACCATCATGAGAGACGAAGCCTTTTCTATGTAAAATAAAAAACGCAGCCATAGCAGACTCGCTTATTCGTTTAGTAATAAATCAACACCACAGCTCATATACGTGACGAATTAAATTAAAAAAAAATGGCCAAGTGCGAGCTGGACTCGCGTACCGGATCCTACTATGGTCTAAGACCTAGTCCGTATAAACTTATCTAAGTATATAAGTTCCTAACTGTACCGGACTGTACTTTACCGGGGGGAGACTCTGTACCAGGGTCGCCTGCTTGGGTACCACCGTCTTATCTTTTTCTACCGCTAAACAGCAATGCTTGCATTGCTGTAATCCGGTTTGAAAGGTAAGATATGGCAGTGAAATTACTGGGTACCGTGACTTTATATCTTAGGTCACAAGTTGTCAACGTACACCGTAGTTCTTCGGGGGTTGCTGATTTGCTGCGAATCTCACAAGAGCCACATATATTATAGGTCACTGTTGACACTTACCATCAAGTGGAGGAGTATTCTTGTATGCCAACTTTGTTGTATAAAAATATTTTACAAAAAATTAAAACCGACTTCAAAAACACTGAAAAGTTAAAAATAAGATAAGAATAGGTACAGACAACATCACACTTCTATATTGAAGTCAGTGCCAAACGATGATCTCCTAGAAAGTCTTAAAATTTGGCACCGACTTCAATATAGAAGTGTGATGTTGTCTGTACCTATTCTTACATTATTTTTAACTTTTCAGTGTTTTTGAAGTAGGTTTTTATTTTTTGTAAAATATTTTTTTATTTTTAACTTTTTAGTGAATGAAATCTTTTTAGTGAAAGAAACCCTTTTAATCTTTTTAGTGAAAGAAACGAAATTAGCGTTTCCCTCGATTTTCATGGGATCCCATCATCATATCCTGACTTTGGTGACCTTGGGACCACCCTAAAAGTATACTCTATCGAATACAAAAAGAATTTCTAAAAACGGTCCACAATTGGCGGAGTAATCGCGTAACATACACACAAAACACGTTGGAAACACCTTAAAATTTAAGGGTTTTCCTCGATTTTCATGGGATCCCATCACCAGATCCTGACTTTGATGACCATGGGACCACCCTTGGAGTATACTCTATCGAATACAAAAAGAATTTTGAAAATCGGTCCACAACTGGCGGCGTAATCGCGTAAAATATACACAAAAAAAAACATACGCATCGAATTGAAAACCTCCTCCTTTTTTGAAGTCGGTTGAAAAAATTACGTACTTACATACTTACGGTTTTCAATTCGGATTTTAGGTCAACGTGTAGTAGTACCCTATTGGTTTTGATTCATTTATGAAATCGCAAAATTTGCAAAAATATCTTCACTAAAGACGGTCATATTATTATAATCGCGTTGACTTACTACAATTGGGATGATGACTGAATTCAAATTTTTACGTCTCGTCATTAAATATTAAAATACCGTAGAAAAAGACGCAGTCCTGTGAAATTAGAATTAAAATCGGCTTAGAAATGCCTTAGATACAAGCATTTTAAGTTGTTAATTTGAAGGCGATTAGACAGAGAGATCCGACATCAACTGTGACGTCATTGTTGAGTACGGCCATATTGACTCCTTGTAAATAGCCGTTTTGCTAGAAAGAGATGGAGAAAAATCTTTACTACCTCGGTTGTTTTTATAGTTATTCGAAAACCGATTTTTTCTTTCTGTTTATTATAAGAATGAGCTTCTATTAAAGCAAAAAAATTTTCTTAGTCATCTAGCCAATTATCATATTTTCACATCTGAAAGGGACAGTAGACTCGAGTATTTGATATTTAAGCCTCAGTTCGATAATTCTAGGCATTCCCCAGGAAAAGGGTAAGGACAGGTAAACGGACATAGACGAACAACGAAGTGAACCTTTGTAGGTTCCGATTTTTTCCTTTTGAGGTACAGAACCCTAAAAATGTGCAAGTGTTACAGTTGCTGTATAAAAGTCAAATCTCTGCGGCGATAATTGACTAAATAAAGAAAAACACATTTTTTTCCAACTAAGTTGGCTAACATGCAAACTGCCCACCTGATGGTAAATGGTAACAGTTACCTATAATACATGTGGCACCTGTGAGATTCGCAACAAAACTGCAACCCCCACAAGAACCACATTGTACGTTGCCACGATGTGACATCAGATGTAAAGTCACGGTACCCGGTAATTTTGCTGCCATATCTTACCCTTCAAACCGGAACACAGCAATGCAAGCACTGCTGCTTTGGGGCAGAAATAGGTAAGACAGAGGTACCCAAACAGGCGACTCTGGTACAGAGTCTCCCTCCGGTAAAGCTAAAAACCTCAGAGCTTTCCTCCTGATAGGAAAATCTAAGTAATCCAAAGGAGAACTAACTGCCTGCAGATTCGACTAAACATTGCTTTTTAAAATAATTCGATATCGAAGCGTTTAGATGAATACATTTACTATAATTATGTAACACCAATACTTATTTAAAGATTTGAAGAAAAGCTGTCGTCAGTTACCCTTATTCAAGTACAACCCAAAAAATTTACCACCGAAAATACCAGACAAGCAGCAGAAATTAGAGCCGCACGTCAAATAAATTCATTATAAACTTAATCTTATTCACTAAAAGCTTAATTCGCCAACAGAATGGGTGCCTTTAATAAAGACGTGAATCACTTGGAGCTCAGGTTTTTAATTATGACTCATGTTTTACGTGGAAATTTGCCTCCTTGCCACTTTTATATAGAGGTACCAATGGCAGCCATCTTGCTCAACGTCAAGATGTTTATTTCAAGAAATCCACTCGGCGAAATTAGAATGTGACGGTGATGTCGGCGACGAACGCCTTATGTCGTAATTGAGATGATTCTTTGTTCTGTTTTGTGTGGAATTAACAAGACACCAAGCGTTGATAATTGTATTTTATCTTTTAAAAGGTGTACAACAATAATTTGTGATACTTATTTGTGAGTTCGCCTGTGGGAGACTCTGTACCAGTTTCGTCTGCTTGGGTACCTCCGTCTTTCCTATTTCTGCCGCAAAGCAAGAGTGTTTTGAAGTCCGGTTTGAAGGGTAAAATATGACAACGAAATTACTAGGTACCGTGACTTTACATCTGATGTCACACGTTGGCAACGTAACACTGTGGTTCTTGGGGGGGTTGCAGTTTTGCTGCGAATCTCACAAGAGCCACATATATTATAGGTAATTGTTACCACTTACCATCATGTGGGCAGGTTTCTTGTTTGCCAACTTAACTGCAATAACAAAAGTGTGGAAATAGAGTGGCCAAAAAAATGAACTAACAAGATCAAGCCGTAATGTGACAGTTACGGCTTGATCTCGGATAGATTTTCTCTCTATTATTTTAAAGCTTGTGCTCAAAATGTCCACCAAATTCAAATGGATCAAAATGTTAGTAAGTTGTGGCACTAAATATGTTTGTGGCTAAAGACAGCAGTACCTACCCTTAATTCTCACGATCGCTCTCTTTCTTCACTTACCATACCAAATAATTATAGATAGGTAAATAGAAACACTTTATTTGCTTAATAAATAACATCATTTATGAAAGTAGGACAACCAAAAACAGAAAAAAGCGGCCATATCGCCATAAGCAATTTCTATCAGACAACCTTTATTATTTTGACAATTATTATTTATCTTATTTTCGTTGCAGAGGAAAGTAGCTTTAAGTAGCTACAAAAAAATAAAACTGTACTCATTTTGCTCAAAGGCATGAAACTTTTATTTCAAGAAATAACATTAGCTTTCATTCAAATATTTTTAAGTCTTACCAGAACGGAGAAACAAATCTCTGAAATGTAAAATAAATATTCACCTCAATTTTTATATCTAATCGAAAAACTCGTCATAAGTCAACAATCTTCCTGCTAAACCTTTCCTTTTAAGTTTGAAGAAGTGTGGAAGTTGATGTAGTTTATATGACAAGCACTTTGGATAGCCAAGTATTATTTGGTAGAAAAAAACTAGTCGACCTAAATTAATTATGTATTTCAATTTGATTAATAGTCTCCAATTTCTCTTGTGAGGTTACTTTTCTTGTAGATTGTGATTAGATTTATTTAAATGAATATGTGTGTATGTGTACCTTAGATAAGAACATAAAGCTAGCGTAAGGGATATTGCAATTGCAATAGATTTTTTTATACGAATAATTAGGCAAACAACCTGCTCACCTGATGTTAAGTGGCCCGTAGTACATGTAGTTCCTATAAGATTCGCAAATACAACCTCAGCAAGAACCCAAATATACGTAACGTTGCCAACTTGTGACATAAGATAAATATAGTAACAGTAGTAATTTCACTGGTTAGCTTTCTGCTTAGCATCAGGTAAGGTAAAGGTACGAACGAATATGAACACGAACAGACGACTGTAGTGTCTCCTTTTGGCGATGTTTTGATTATTCGTTTAATTTTTAAATTTAGAACAATCGTTGAAGTTTTCGTAGGTATTTCAATTTAGTAGGTATTCAAAGTAATAAGAATGCTATAAAATTAAACCAAAATAATCTGTGAGTATGCACAATATCATTAAAGACTTTTGACGCCATTAAAACTCACTTACTCACTCAGGTATCGCCCGAAATTTGTACACAATTAATTGGATATAAATATTGTTCGCGGCATAAACCCTCAATCTGTCAATCAGTTCTTCAATATTAAAGTCGCTCCATCCAATCACGAAACAAAACGTTAAGTACACCCAATCCTTCTGATAGAATTTCCTTAAACTGATTTGTTAATTCCATTTGATACTGATTACGTCTTTTCTAAGGCAATCGAATTAAACAAATCTTAAGCTGCCAGATCAAATTAAATCAAAACAATACAATCATTATCAACGGATACTTAGGCCATTAGGGTACCGCGTAGACTTTTTTTTTCGGGGGGGAATGCGTAATCGCACCGTACCCGCCGTTGGCTGGACGGCGGGCGAGTGTGGGGCTGGCCCGACAGAGTGCCAGGCCGACCCACTAAAACCCCCCGGTGTTCTCCGTGCCCTTATAGGCGCGCATGGTAAGGTCCACACTGCGACTACCACTACCAGCGCGCCCGGGCAAGCCCGACCAGGGCTGGCTATCGCCAAGGGGGGAGGGTACCGCGTAGAGACTGGACATGGGAAAACAATCCATAAAATTATTTAACTTAAACTACGCAATAAATGGGAGAGGTAATAACTAGTTCGAATAAGAAATTACTATCCTACGCGTGGTTGTCACCGCCACATCAGACACACACCACAATAGAACAAGCGTAATGCAAATGACAAGGAAAAACGAATATTACAATTAGCACCAATGAATTCGCAGCAAACATCAGACGAGAGGCCCGGATGGCCATGAAGAGTTCTTTTTGTCCATTTTATTGTCAAATACAAAAATGGTATAGAAACTCATTAAGTGAGCGGCGCCAGCGCCAGCTATTGTGCGACAAAAGAGCAGTTTTTCGGGCAGATTTTAATAAGTGCCGCCGAGTTGGATTTAATTTCGCGCTGTCAGCCGCAGCGCCGCGCCGACGTGGATTCGTTTGGAATAGGAATACTGAGGCACAGTGCACAGTGTGCAAGTATCGAAATCAAAATATAACAAAAAATTAATAGTAAAAACATTTTTAAAAATGAGCGTTTATTTTAATGCTTTAAAATGAGGAAAATAAATGTTGATTTATTACTTGACACAATTTTTATGATAATATAAAAGCTTGTCGCGAGAATGTAGATAAACTAAGAAAATATATGTTTTCATAAAATAGGCATAAATCTCGCGACAATCTTTTATTCTAAAATTTTTCGTAAATTTAACTCGCAATATTTGACCCAAACGTACGCAAGTTAAATAAAAGCTTGTATAAGAATAGATACTATACTACATTTAAATCAACCTATTCAAGATATAGTATTCTAAGATGATACGAAGTGCGAGTGCAAGAAATATAGTTAAAGTCAAATCTGATTTTTTTTAAAGAAGTTTATATTAAAAAAATTGGTAAATTTATAAATAATTTATATACCCAACTTAGGAAATGATGTAACATTGATAGTGACATAAAATCAACAAATTATAATCATTAATGTGGTGTAAATTATAATATGTTACTGCTAAACATAAGCATCCCCCAAACGTCTCCATACAATTGGCAAACAAGCCGGCTGCTCATCTGATAGCAAGTGGGTACAGTCACCTACCTAGGGTTGCTGTGATGCCAACTTGTGACATATGATGTAAAGTGACGGTAGAGTGCGCGCTAAACTTCTAATCCGCTCTGAAGTTTTCTCACGCACATAAAATATACCTACTAATAAGTTTATTCTTATCGTGCTATAACTTATTTAGTGATGTGACATTCATCTTTCACTTATAACTTATGTAGAGAGACAATATAATATAATTTAATTATACCTTTATTAAATACAATAGTGCAACGCGAATCGTGCTGTGTTCAGAGCGGACTAGAAGCTTGACGCAATCTGTTTCCAGTAATTTAAGCGCCTGTCTTATTCTTCAAACCAGCCCCCTAACCATGATCGCCTTAAACAATATTGAAACCGCAGTGAGAGCGGGATGGCGCTATACGCAGCAAGAGCGGTGTCTCTGTTTCAATATTGTTTTAACCTTGCTATAAGCGGAAATGGTAAGGCCCCAGGACAGCAATGCAAGCACTGCAGTTTGGCGGCCTTAATAGGTGACGCAGAAGTACCAGCAATTCAAATTCAAATTCAAAAATGTTTATTCAACATAGGCCTTTACAGGCACTTATTGAGGTCAAAACAAAGCAAAACATTCTAATTTAAAGAAAACATATTTAACCTTGTATGTGCATACATTCTGAATACACTCAAGATGTCTGCAAATATAAGTAGGAATGAAAAAAAATGTTGAACCTACACCAGTTCGGAAATTGGTTGGTTCTCAATATGACTAGTACCGAGTCACCCTCTAGTTAAAGAATCCCTGCTTTTGATAAAATATACGATGAAATTTTGCTATTGTTTTATAGTTGAAGCAAACGCTTTCACAAAAACAACTGACATCATTTGCACTGTGACCACACGAGTAGCAACGAAGCAATGTCAACCTTCGTTTGCCATTTAGCGAATTTTGTAGACAACGCAGTTTTATTCTGACTAGCTGACCTTAACTGGTGTTATTATTAGTTCTGTGACACATGAGTGCATACTATATGCTGACTACACAACAATAATAGTACCTGAAAGAAAAAACAATTCAAATTTTGAAAATGAGATTAATAGCGAACTTGCAAAAGTAATGCACTGGCTCGATAGTAATGGTCTTAGAGTGAATACAAATAAAACAAATATGGTACAGTTTCAGTCGTATAACAATAAAAGAAATAGATATCCACTTAATGTTAAGTTTAATAGTGACAAAATTCAAGATACTGATCATGCAAAATTTTTAGGCATAATGTTTGATAAACACTTGAACTGGAAAGAGCACATTCAAAATATTTGTACTAGATTAGAGAAATTTGTTCATGCCCTAAGACGACTGCGACAAGTAGTATCTAGGGAGGCATCCAGTGTATATCATGACTATGTTTCATGGGCTACTTATATGGAAACTCAGTATTTATAAATAAAGCGTTCAAAGTTCAGAAGAAATGTATTCGTGCCGTCTGTGGAGCGTGGCCTTTAGACAGTTGTAAACCGTTGTTTGGTTCTGTTAGAATTTCACCCTTCCCTTGCATGAGATATCACATTAGAGATATTAGTATTTTTGTAAAAAAGCATCAATATTATTTTCAATTAAACAAGGATGTTGTTAAAAGATCTACAAGATATCCATACAAGCTGGACATACCTGAAAGCTATCACAGAATTTATAACAATAATGCATTTATAAAGGCAATTAAGATTTATAATAAATTACCGGACAGTTTCAAGGAACTAATATCTATAACCTTAAAATGAGAGATTCTTTGCGAGAAAAGTTTTAAAAAAATGGTATTATGATTGTAGCGTCGCATAAAATTTATGAGAATCTAATATATGTTCGTAAAAATATTCATTTGCTTTGTAAAAATAGTAATATTCATTCGGTTAATACTAGACAAAAGAAGCTAACATAGCTTTACCAAATACCAGACTCCAAAAAATCTATAATTCTTTTAGAGGCCTGTGTATACGTTTCTACAATAAAATCCCAAGCTTTACACAAGAACTTAGCCTAAACAAATTTAAAGTTGCAATCAAAGATGTACTTATTAAAAAAGCATATTATACAGTGGCCAATTACATGACGGAAAAAAAAGCTTGGGTTTGAACTCTCAATTCTAATATTTTACAATTGCTGCGTTTTGTTTCAAAGAAACGTTCAGTGAGAGCAATTTATATGCTAGGTTCACGCGCTTCTCTCAGACATAGGTTTAAAGAGATTGGTATTATTAATGATTATTTGGATAATAAAACTATTTGGACATGAGGTCAACTCTACAGTTTTTTTATTGATATGTTAATAAAGTCTTTTATCTTATATAATGTGAACTGACACATCTAATCTTGCAATGGAAGTTGAGCTCAAACTTTTGCTTTGAGGTCAGCTTCCAATTAACTGACGACTCTGTAACAAAACCAAAACTGTAAATGGCGATCTATGAAAGTAAGAAAAGTATACAAGTCTTGCTCTGTCAACATCAGTCAGCTGACGTATTACAGTATAATAGATATGATGATGATGATAACAATAATATCGATTAACGAGATCCATTCTCACACCAACGCTTCAATAAAACATATTTTAGGACATATTATGTCAATGGAATTAGGTATCTCCGATGCGAACGCTCAAGCGATAAATGTAAATACATTTTTATGTTTCCAATAGATGGGATGATGTGGAATTTGCGGGAGAGGCGGCGTCGGGAATTTACGATCCTTCAATTACGCGCCCAAAATAATGTTAGGGTGACCATTCTTGGTGGCACTTCTGGAACAGTCAGTTATTCAAAGCACCAACAAAGCAAAAAAATGTAACTTAACTACACAGTAGAGCTCACGCGACATTGATAAAGCTCCCTGTAAAAGATAAAAACATTAAAATATGCTTTCGTTATAAAATTATTCATCTTTTTTTACACACAACAGAAAAGGCCTTCATCACACGTTACAGATACCCTACCACCAACCAAACCAAGCAAAAAACCTTCTGCCCCATGAGGAATCAAACTCCTAACCTCCTTCTTACTACACCACGGAGACGGTTAAAATTTTGGCGGCTGTAAGAAAAATAATTTCTACAAATCTTCTAGATTGCTAGCCAGCTTTTGAGTCTATTATTGTGACATTTAAGCCATTTAGTAACTGTTAATAATATCAAGAGAAATATACTATATTGCCAGAATAAAACAAAGTTATTTGGAATTGTCAATTGCTGATTTAGTGGAATTATTAAACAGAAAAAAAGATTCGAAGTTCTTTTTAAAAAAAGATTCGAACGTTACTACTTGTTTATCTGTCCTAGAAAAGAACGAAAGTGTATCCACCCACTGGCCACTCGTCCCGTGGGACCCGGTATTATTCCAGAAGAGGTCGCCAGCGGCTCTCTAAGTTACATTTGCTTAAATTGAAGATGATGACTCCAATCGAACGGACAGAGAAATTGTATTACCATATTAATCATTATTTTATTGAAGATATAAAATATGTTTCGGAAATAAATTATTTTCGAGATAATATAACGTAATTGCTGCACGGAAGTAAGCTGATAATACAATATAGAATTTTGCTGAAAAGAAGCCCAAGGCCTGGATCTCTGGCAAGACTTGGGAGCTGATCCAAAGAAGAAAGGAAATAAAGATGAGAGGTTTACACAATGATGACGTGAGAAAAGAGTTCTCCAACATTTGCTCTACGATCAAAAAGGAATGTCGATGGGACAAGAATACATTCATTGATAGCATCTGTTCAGACATCGAAACTCACTCTCAAAAGTACCAAACATCTGATTTATTCAAGAAAGTTCGTATGCTCTCTCGGAAATTTAATGCAAAGTCTTGGGCTATTGAGGACCAAAATGGTACTCTTGTTCATAATCTGGAGCACATCGCTGAAACCTGGCGCAAGTACTGTGAAGAGTTGTACGGCACCTCACAACCAATCAGCTCACCGCTTCAAAACTGGGAAGAACTTGAGCTCGAACCCGAAATACTCCGATCAGAAGTCACAACAGCTATCACTTGTTTGAAGGACAGAAAAGCCCCAGGCCCAGACCTTATAACTGCAGACGTGATCAAAGCGCTGGGTGATAGAGGTGTTGATGTGGTGCACAGTATTTGTAACCACATATGGCAACACGGTGACTAGCTTTGGGATTGGTCTAAATCAATCATCTTGCCACTTCACAAAAAAGGCTCGACCAAAAGTTGTGGCAACTATCGCACATTTGCCTTGATCTCACACTGTAGCAAAATTTTGCTACACATAATAAATTGCCGCATCCGCTACTATCTGGATAGGCATATTTCTCCGGAACAGGCAGGTTTCGTCAAACAAACAAACAAACAAACAAAGTTTTATTTCAGTCACTACCGTGTGTTTACAAGTTAGTGTGGAGACTTTCCTAGTAAGTAAAATAATACCTGTATCAGGAAGTCTCCGCTCTTCCGTATAATTTAATTAACAGGTAAGTGAAGTGAAAAGAAAACAAACTTATACACAAACAAAACAAATTGATAACAGCACGTGTGTGAGTGAGTGAGTGTGTGTGTGTGTGTGTGTGCGTGTGCGTGTGTGTGTGTGTGTGCGCGTGTGTGTGTGTGGTAAGTGGAGTGTGTATTATTTCATTATTACATAGCCAGCCTACAACTGAAATGTCAGCAAATTTTCAGTATCCGCATAACTAAGAAACTTAAGCCAATTTGTTACAGTTTTTTTACATTTGTAATTATTCATTGGATAAATATTAAGTTTTCGGTTAATTTTATTGTACAAATATTTTACTTGTCTATCGTACTGCCTTGCAGCAAAAACCGTTCTAACTGAATTATAGGAAAGTACTATGTCATTTCTTCTTTTGTTACTAATATTAGGGTTATACTTATTAAATTTGTGCATCTTTAAAATAGAATTTAGTATATAAAGTTTTCTAACAGACAGGAGATTTGCATATTTATATAATTGCTCAGTGGGAAATCTAAAGTCAAGGGTAGGGGCACGAGAGACCAAATCCTAAACTAATCGAAAAGTCTTATGAATACAATACACCGATGATTATGTGCTTCACAGACTATAGTAAGGCTTTCGATTGTGTTAATTGGGACATATTGTGGACCATACTCGCGGAGCTTGGAGAGCCACGTCATCTTATCTCACTTTTGCAAACCTTATACACCAATAACAAGGGAGTCGTAAAAATTGACGACACACTGTCTAAGCCCTTTAGGTTTCTAAAAGGAGTAAGACAAAGCTGCATACTGTCACCCATTCTGTTCAACATTTACGGCGAATACATGATGCGAAGGACTTGCGAGAATTGGAACGGAGGAGTGACGATTGGTGGCAAGAAGATCACTAACCTCCGATACGCTGATGACACTACGCTTTTCGCTACTAGCGAAACTGAGATGGTAACCTTGTTGGACACTATGGAGCGTATCAGTGGTGAGCTGGGTCGATTAATAGATCGAAGACCAAAGTTATGGAAGTGGACCGAACCGGTAAATTGGAGCTCACAGGCGCGTTAAATCTCGATTATGTTAACGATTTCATCTACCTGGGCTCCACTATATCTAACAACGGTTCATGCGAAGCAGATGTGCGAAGGCGCATTGGAATGGCGAAAAGCGCCATGTCACAACTTGCCGCATATGGAAAAACAAGCACATATCTCGGCTTGTAAAGCGGAGGCTTGTGACCAGCCTGGTGTTCTCCATTTTCATGTACGGCGCGGAAACTTGGACTCTAAAAAAGACTGACCGAGACCGCATTGATGCTTTCGAGATGTGGTGCTGGAGAAAGCTGCTTCGTGTTCCATGGACAGCACACCGGACGAACGCATCTATACTTAATGAGCTCAATATCAAGACCAGACTCTCAACCACCTGTCTCCGTAGGATACTCGAGTACTTCGGACACGTTGCTAGGAAGCGCGGTAATAACCTGGAGAAGCTACTTGTGACTGGCATGGTGGAAGGAAAAGGCCTCGGGGACGGAGCCCTATGCGTTTGTCCGACCAGATTCGCTCAGCACTCGACTCCAGTGTTAGCGACGCCATCCGGTCTGCTGAAAACTGAGCTAAATGGCGGAATATAGTTCGCAGAAAAGTGCTACTACAATGAGATCATGACCCTCAGCATTGAGGATAACGACGTAAGGAGGAGGAGGATTAATAGAAAAGCGGAAAACAAGATTTTCTAGTAAACCTATGTCCTCTTCATTATAGCGAAAGCCGTCACGTAGGTGTATAATTAGCCAAGCTCATAACGAAATCTGATATTTTATAAGTTTATGATATATATTTTGTGTTATAAAAATTTTCTTGTAATAACCACAAAATACTGAATTAAAAATAAATATGTCAAGTTTATTTTAATTAAAGAGTCTAAAAGAAGTCGAATAATTATTGCAAGTTGCAAGTTATTATGAAAATCAATATTTATGTACGAGGAGGCTTTACTCGTAGTAATAGGGAACAATATGACGCAATTCCATAGCTTTACAAAAACGTCAAAGTCGCCAAGATTACTCCTGTTAATGTTCTGACACAAAGCCAGACTGGAGCTAAATAATAATTTTCCTTGTCCCTCTTTTATCAAACATCATATCCAAGGTGAAAGAAATACAACACAGCATAAGGAGATGCGGCTGAACAAATATCGAAAAAATTGTATTTATTGAAATTGCTTTCCATGAAAAGAAAATAACAGCAAAAATTCCTCAGACGAGGGACGACCGCCTTCTGCAAATGACCACACAAGTCACACACACAAGAGCCACAAAAGTCTCACAAAAGTCTCGCCCAACTTGCATAAAATTATGGTTTTCTTCTTTTATCTCTCACATAGCCAAAGATTTTCGATTTAGTAGATATTATTATCACATTCATTTAGTTAAGAAAATCAATAATGGCCTGTTTTGTATTAATTCTTGGATTTTGAACATAGAAAGGCTGTCCAGTGAAATGGTGTTACAGCGTCGTTGAAGGTACGAGCTTAGTTAGAAATAGTACACTGATAGCCTAGGCTAGGGGTGAAAGCAACTTATTTAGTTCCGAGATGGGGTTTGGTTCGAGGGACTAAATAAGACTCGATAAGAACTAAATAAGACCCGAGGTAAAAACTGTGCTTTTCATTACGAATACAAGAAAAGTAAAAATAAAAAACATGAATTGGCTAAAGAAAAAATGAGTGAATTATATTTTACACTAGCTGTGCCCGCAAACTGAGTATCACCACTATTCACCACAATAATAAATTGTCAAAAAAATATCACCTAGAGGTATAAAAAATAGCCTACAACCTATTCTCAGACCTACCAAATATACACAAAACATTTCATAAAAACCGGTCAAGCCGTATCGGGGGAGTTCGATAACAAACCTGTTATATGAGATTTTTATTTGTTAGTTAGATCAACAACTTCTGCTCGTACCTCTTCTCTTATGAAATCAGGCGTTAAGGCGCTATACCGAAAATATTGATTATGTTTAATGTAATGTCATAGGTTACTGAGAGATCTTACACATCTGAAAGTCAGATATGTGTTTCTTATTTATCTAACCGGAAACACGATTTAAAGATTTTGCCTCGATACATTTTATTTTTCAAATTACCTCTTAAAAATAAGAAAATTCAGGATTACTAGTAAACGGTATTAGGTATTCATTAAGAAGTTCCTTAAATAGGTGGACATTATCTGTGTTCAGAATCGTACAGAAGCATTTTTTTCTAATCATTATAGTTATTTTTTAATAAAATAATTTGTATTTTGTCGCTTACGTCGATAATTTCTAAACGATCAGGGATACGATTCTCATGCATTCGAAAAAAAGTTCACATTCGTAAAAATGTTCGAAATTCGAATTTTTTTCGAAGGAACCACAGTTTGTGTATTCTCAGAATTTCACAATCGAAATAATTCGAACGAACATCACTCGAACGCAACGAATGGTATGAATGAAGAAGAGTTTTTGGTGAACTTCTTCCCCAATTTGGTGGAAGAATTAGAGGCAGCAAGCGCCGAACCATATACACATAACATCGAGGATAACTTCAAAAACTTATCTTGCGCCACTCCTCCCAAGTTTTTTTGGCCCCTGTGATGGAGTTTATATTTTCACTGATGTTTATCCACCGCCTTTTAGCTTCATTCTTAGTGAATGAGCTTGGAAGTTTGCCACTTTTCAGCTGTGGATCGGCTTCTACTAAATGTACTAGACGAAGGCTTTGCTCCGCACTAGCAAATTTTTTGGATATATTATTTTGCTCCATAACAGATTATTATATAAATAAAATAATTAAAATAAGAATTTGTCTCAACTCAATATTTATCTTAGACAAACTTTGTTGTAATTAATGACATTTAATGTCAGAACTTATGAATGTGCTGTCTGGAGCGTTCCGTTTCAATCATTGTACTTTACGAAATATTAAAAATGTAACTTTTATATTTTGTAATATAAGTATTATTTTTAGAAAATATGAACCCATTTAAAAATATATTTTGTGTTAAAATAGATTTTGTAATATTTTTTTACCAAAAAGAACTATTTTAAGATGTACATTATAGTGGTTGCCATAGCGTTTTTAAAAGCGCCTCATGAACGTCGTACGAAACATTAAATTGTCAATGCTATTTCCGACTTCCTAGTTCGATTGGTAATATTCTTCTATGGGTACGGTTCATACGAATCATTCGAACGTTTCAGTAGAATCGAAAAATTCGCATACGAATTTACCATGCGGAAAAGTTCTATTACATGGGAATCGGGTCCCAGGGACACGATTCTCATGCATTCGAAAAAAGTTCACATTCGTAAAAATGTTCGAAATTCGAATTTTTTTCGAAGGAACCACAGTTTGTGTATTCTCAGAATTTCACAATCGAAATAATTCGAACGAACATCACTCGAACGCAACGAATGGTATGAATGAAGAAGAGTTTTTGGTGAACTTCTTCCCCAATTTGGTGGAAGAATTAGAGGCAGCAAGCGCCGAACCATATACACATAACATCGAGGATAACTTCAAAAACTTATCTTGCGCCACTCCTCCCAAGTTTTTTTGGCCCCTGTGATGGAGTTTATATTTTCACTGATGTTTATCCACCGCCTTTTAGCTTCATTCTTAGTGAATGAGCTTGGAAGTTTGCCACTTTTCAGCTGTGGATCGGCTTCTACTAAATGTACTAGACGAAGGCTTTGCTCCGCACTAGCAAATTTTTTGGATATATTATTTTGCTCCATAACAGATTATTATATAAATAAAATAATTAAAATAAGAATTTGTCTCAACTCAATATTTATCTTAGACAAACTTTGTTGTAATTAATGACATTTAATGTCAGAACTTATGAATGTGCTGTCTGGAGCGTTCCGTTTCAATCATTGTACTTTACGAAATATTAAAAATGTAACTTTTATATTTTGTAATATAAGTATTATTTTTAGAAAATATGAACCCATTTAAAAATATATTTTGTGTTAAAATAGATTTTGTAATATTTTTTTACCAAAAAGAACTATTTTAAGATGTACATTATAGTGGTTGCCATAGCGTTTTTAAAAGCGCCTCATGAACGTCGTACGAAACATTAAATTGTCAATGCTATTTCCGACTTCCTAGTTCGATTGGTAATATTCTTCTATGGGTACGGTTCATACGAATCATTCGAACGTTTCAGTAGAATCGAAAAATTCGCATACGAATTTACCATGCGGAAAAGTTCTATTACATGAGAATCGGGTCCCAGGGACACGATTCTCATGCATTCGAAAAAAGTTCACATTCGTAAAAATGTTCGAAATTCGAATTTTTTTCGAAGGAACCACAGTTTGTGTATTCTCGGAATTTCATAATCGAAATAATTCGAACGAACATCACTCGAACGCAACGAGTGGTATGGACCAGTCGAAGTTGAGGTTCGTATACGAATTTAGCTGTCAAAAGTGTTCCAAAATTATAAAAATACAAGGAGTTTGTGATTATTTCTGTATAAACGAGCACAAACCGCGAAGCTGGCTCAAACTGTGTTTTCTCTCTGTGTTTTGTCTCATTAAAATGAATGAGGAAGAGTTTTTGGTGAACTTCTTCCCCAATTTGGTGGAAGAATTAGAGGCAGCAAGCGCCGAACCACATACACATAACATCAAGGATAACTTCAAAAATTTACCTTGCGCCACTCCTCCCAAGTTTTTTAGCCCCTGTGATGGAGTTTTATATCTTCACTAATGTTTATCCAGCGCCTTTTAGCTTCATTCTTAGTGAATGAGCTTGGAAATTTGCCACATTTCAGCTGTGGATCGGCTTCTACTAAATGTACTAGACGAAGCCTTTGCTCCGCACTAGCAAATTTTTTGGATTATTATTATGGAATATTATTTTGCTCCATAACAGATTATTATATAAATAAAATAATTAAAATAAAAATTTGTCTCAATTCAATGTTTATCTTAGACAAACTTTGTTGTAATTAATGACATTCAACGTCAGAACTTATGAATGTGCTGTCTGGAGCGTTCCGTTTCAATCAATGTACTTTACGAAATATTAAAAATTGAACTTTTATATTTTGTAATATAAGTACTATTTTTAGAAAATGTGATCACATTTAAAAATACATTTTGTGTTAAAATAGATTTTGTAATATTTTTTTACCAAAAAGAACTATTTTAAGATGTACATTATAGTGGTTGCCATGGCGTTTTTAAAAACGCCTCATGTACGTCGTACGAAACATTAAATTGTCATTATTTCCGACTTCCTAGTTCGATTGGTAATATTGTTCTATGGGTACCCCAGAATACGGTTCATACGAATCATTCGAACTTTTCAGTAGAATCGAAAAATTCGCATACGAATTTACCATGCGGAAAAGTTCTATTACATGAGAATCGGGTCCCTGGGCTGCTACTCTGTTTCGGTATTATGATTTACACTCGCGTCTCGAGGCTCGGCTCGCGGCTCGGCTCGTGTCTCGCGATAGAGCGCGTGAGCTCGTCGAGGTGTTTAGACTCTCGCAATGCGTTCAGTTGCTTTCGAGCTTTCAGCAATGGAGGACGTCGAAGTATTAGCGGCATCAACGCTGTGCTTAGCCAGCATATACCCTATTACTACGAAAATAATTTTACTAAATACGACTTTTTATTCTTAGGGTTCCAAATTATAGGCCCCTTTTGAGAAAGTTCAATGACGTGTAAGGTTTCGTCTGTAGTCAATTTTTAAAAATTAAAAGAAAGTTGAATAAATCAATAAAGAATAATTCAATCTTGGGAAGGGATCGAACCCGCGTCTTCAACGTACTGTGCTGACGCCTTGACCACTCGGCCACCGAGGTCTTACCAGCCCCGACTAAAATTCAACTGTATTGATATCTTTTGTACTTTGTTAACCAAAGTAATCTTTATTCACTCTTAATAACTACGTATCAATAGCCAACTTTGAAATATTTCAATATTTTTAAAAAATTGAAAAAAAATAAAGCAAAATTATAAATTTTATATGAAGCTCGCGCGTTCGCGAGCCACGACGCGAGCCCCTTTCTGAAACTCGTGCCCATGAAGCAAAATTTGTATTTGCTTCATGCTCGTGCCCAAAAAACCGCTCCCGACGCGAGCCTTGCGAGTGGCGAGACGAGCCGCGAGCCGAGCCACGAGCTCAGTGTTTACACTCACGTCTCGTGGCTCGGCTCGTGGCTCGGCTCGTGGCTCGGCTCGTGGCTCGGCTCGTGGCTCGTCTCGCGGCTCGCACGCGAGTGTAAATGGGGTATCCGAAACGAACTTTCGTCAACGAACGAAAATCAAAAGAAATTTCGAACGTGCCGCTACTCTATTTCATTTTCGGATACACACAATAATTTCGTTTCCATAGACAACTTTCGTGAACGAATGGAATGAGACCATTGCCATAAAGTTGGGTGATTAGAAAAAATGAGTTTCCGGGGTCAGTAGAGTGAAACAAAATATGAACAACCAATGGAGACCATTGTCGTAAAATGGGGTGGATAGGGTAAAATGATTCCGGGGTCAATAGAGTGAAACGGGAACTTTTTCCTTTCTTCGATAATTATGCGATTTTTTGGTTAATTTGTTAGAAAATAGTAAATTAATTATGGATAATCTCAAACATTTTTGTCAAAATGAAAAAAATCACGATTTCTTGAAATTTGAGTTTGTATATAGAAGGTGAATAGAAGTTTATTTTAAGTGGATTAACAATGTTTAAGAGTGATTTTTTTAGTGTCCGCTATTGCGACACATATTTTAGAAAGGAATGTTTCAGTCGCAGTTACATTGTGTGTTGTGTTGTTTGCACCACAGAATAGATAATAGTACTACGTACAGAACGGCCACTCACCTCCCCGCACTCATTTCAAATACCTCGTCCTACCCGGCACTTCGCTGTAAACATCACTGACACGTAAACAAGAGCGCACGCGATCGCTCGGACGAGTAGACGCGAGCGCCGGCCGATAACAGAGACAGCGCTATGCGGGTGAAAGAGAAGGCAGTCGCTGCACTTCCCGCGTCATTTCGATTGATAACCGCGCACTCAGCCCTACTAGATTCCACGCACACATTTGCGCGTGTACGAACGTCATTTGTTTATGTAGTAGTAATAGGTAATTGATTTGCGAACGTTGTATGGAGTGCCCGGGGTGTGGTTTGCACAGAACACAGAAAGATGTTAGAAAGGCAATCATGCACCGTTTGTACGGGAACCGCTGTCGCCAGTTTTGTTTGCTCCCACTTCTTTTCCTTGCACCGCCCATGCAAAGTCGCGCGAAATCGGGCTGAACCAATCACAACGCTCACTGGGCTCCTCATTCATAGAAATTCACTGACGTCCAGAGCCGCGTGTACAAATAACATTATTTTAGTGATTGACATCGATTAATAGCTATCGATATTAAATATTGCCAGCAATTTAACCATTTGAAATATTTAGAAAACCAAAAAATAATTAATACTTTCATTATACGTTTATAATTAATAATATTCAAGTAATATTTTGTTTCTATGTAACAAAATTAAAGCTTTTTAACTCAAAAATGTTGTAGGTTAGACGTAAAATAAAAGAAAAACTATAATACTATAATGCACCGGTCTGAAAGCATAAACTAGAATGGATAATCTGACAAACGGACGTGCGGTAGTTTAGTTGTTAGGATATTTTAGTTGGATGGAGAAGTAAATATTTGTAAAGTAAATATTTACCTGTAAATTTGTGTTTTTTAAAGTACTCAAATCTTCATGTCTTGCATGGCCACCTACCTATGCTAAAATAGTCATATAAATATAATGGTAATATTAAAAATTCTAAGTTGTAAAATTAGTTTAGAATTTGCCCATAATTTTTTTTACTAATCGAACTAATTGTATCGTGAAAATTTAAATTAATTTTACAATTTTAATCTTTGATTACATCGCCGTACTTATATGAATAGGATGTTAGAAAGGGTAGGTGTTAGCTTCGCCAAACATTCTGTATTATCGATAAGTAATAATTATTATTATGGCAATTTAAGTGACAAATAATATGTTATTTTTACTTTATACAAATATTTTAAAATATACATTTATCGATAAAATGTAATGCGTGCGTTTTTTGATTAGCACGGCACTATCCCTTGTACTGCGACTACTGCGTTAATGCTCTTTAAGCCAAATGCGTCACTACCGAAAGCAGTGTACTACATTACGCGCTCTAAGTAATATGGCAAGAATCGCGGGCGTACATTGCCGGTAATGTATATTTTTTAGAAAAATATTATGTAACTTATCGTTATGATCAGTTTTAGTGGATTTTGACATTATGATCTATGGAATATGGTCATTATGATTAATTTACTACTTACCGATGAAAAGAAATTCCTTCTTTAGCTACACTTGACACCTGACTTCTTGTTTTACAAGTAATTATAGCACAAGAAGGCATTTTTTTATATTTATAGCGCCGCGCTTCACGATACACTCACTGTAGTTGTCCGTCAGTGATTAAACAACGCGTTCGCGTTGCGGGGCCACAAGTATGAGCATTTAGTCATAGTTGTGGCTACGCGTGCCCCGCCCACATAGCCCTTCTAACCTCTTTCTGTGTTCTGTGGTTGTTTGTTTTCAAGTTAAGCATTCTAAATATAAGTGAGAATCTTTTTGGTACTTATCTATCAATAGGTATTTTGAGCTTTTATCTAAATAATATTGATGATTAAATAACATGTTCCGTTACCCCATAGCAAATCGATGCTCTTCTTAATTATCAATTTTAATTCTCAAATAATATTCAACTGAGTGCAATTTTATATCCCGAGGCGGGAATCGACACTAAATTTAAATTACTTCCGAGACAACGTCGGGTCTTTCTACGCTCTTTATACTCCTCACGCAAAACAGCTTCAAGCAAAAGTATTCCAACAGCAATTTCACATTAACTTACTTAAAATCTCACAATTACGAATATCAAAAGGTAACACTTTTGTGTTCGTTAATTTAAGGTCAAAATTCCGAAAAATAAACTGTTAAATTCAATTCTTCGTTTCGAACTTTCGTAAATTAGAGTAGGTTTGGAGAATATATCTGTCAAACTATTTGCGGTCGAACGAATATTCGAATCAAAAAGAACCGTGGTAGGAAACATGCGAAATTTCGTTCGATATTTCGTTTTTCGTAGAAATAGAGTAGACCCCCTGATTGCATGCGGGCGCAGCGTATTCACGACTTTGATGACATAGATATAAAGACTAGTTACTTGGGCACGGGGGGCTCCCCGCGTTTACTCATAGGAGGAGGTTATCAATTCGGTTGTATTTTTTTTTATGTTTGTTACCTCATAACTCCGTCATTTTTAAACCGATTTCCAAAATTCTTTTTGTATTCGATAGAGTATACTGCAAGGTTGGTCCCATGGTCACCAAAGTCAGGATCTGATGATGGGATCCCATAAAAAATAGAGGAAAACACTAATTTAATACCAGCTCACCTTCGATGAGCTGGTATTAAATTAGGGTTTCTTTAACTGAAAAGATTTCATTCACTAAAAAGTTAAAAATAAAATTTTATTTACAAAAAATAAAACCGACTTCAAAAACACTAAAAACTTAAAAATAATATAAGAATAGGTAAAACAACATCACACTTCTATATTGAAGTCGGTGACAAATTTTAACACTTTCTAGGAGATCATCGTTTGGCGCCGACTTCAATATAGAAGTGTGATATTGTCTGTACCTATTCTTATATTATTTTTAAGTTTTTAGTGTTTTTGAAGTCGGTTTTATTTTTTGTAAAAAAATTTTTCATAATTGAAGAAATGCTAAATATTTTGCCGAAATCTGTGTTATTTTAAAGAAATAGTTGAAAGTAAAGTATGTCATTTAAAAAAAATATTCTTTAATTAATACTTAACTTTATTTTATTTTAATTTTACATCGCACTCATGAAGCAAAAGCTTTGTATTTGCTTCGTGATCGCACTGTAGGCAATTGAGTGGCTGTATAGAAAGTTGGAACATGGTTCAATAGAAATGTCAAAATAGAACTATTTTTTTATAATTTACCAGCTTTCAATTGAAAGCGATTCTCCCTAGGGCTGAAAAGTATGACTTTCAACCCGCTTCTCTGGCAACTTCAGACCTACTTCCGAGTATGAGTAATGAAAAAACCCTTTCGGATGCAGGAGTTCCACGCAACTGTCCAATCATTTAAAGTGTCATGCCAGATCCACACTCTTTAAGAGTCAAGACGAGGTGATGGGAGTGCGAGTGTAGATAACCAGCACTCATGCCTCCACTCGTTATGCCTCTTGCGAGAGCTTCTATAACGCGCACTCAGTATAAATTTATTGCCTGTGAGCCACACGCGAAGTTGAGGATGGCCAGCACTCGTACAGCCTCTGGTCTTTACTTTAATGCGATGTGTGGATACGGCATCAGAGTTTATTGATTTATTCTCTCCCTAAATAGGCGTCTTCCAAAATCTCTATCTCTGCGCATTGTATGCAGTCCTAACAAACCGCAGAGGGCAATTCTTCTTAGAAACCACAGCCGGACCGAAGCTGAACTATTGAGCTCGCCTAGCTAGCTACCACGCCGTCTTACTTATGTTTGTCGGCATAATAACAATGTTTATAACATTGCTGTGTTTCGAGTGAGCGTCGGTGGCGCAGTGGACTCGGCACTTGCCTTCCAATCGGGTGGTCGGGGTTCGAGACCCGCCATGTACCAATGTGTTTTTCGTTTCGAATTTCATATGTACATTTGTCTGACGCTCCTACGGTGAAGGAAAACATCGTGAGGCAACCTGCATACATCTGCGAAGAAATTCAATGATGTATGTGAAGTCGACCAATCCGCACTGGGCCAGCGTGGTTGACTAAGGCCTAATCACCCTAACATAGGGTAGGCTCGAGCCCCTCGGTGGGGACGTATATACGTGTTTCGACGATTTGATGTAATAAAGCCAGTTCCTCAGTTGTCTCAACAACTGTCAAGTCCAGGTGAAGCTTACTTCCTTCTTCGGATTTTTTGTCACTTGTCATCAGGTGAGATGAAGGCTTCCCTGTTGTTGACCTTGCAACGACTGCCAACGAAATAGGTATTGAGATATTGAATTATACGTAGTACAATTGGCTAGATGACTAAAAAATTTTTTTTGCTTTAATAGAAGCTCATTCATATAATAAACATAAAGAAAAAATCGGTTTTCGAATAACTATAAAAACAACCGAGATATAAGGTATTTAAGATTTTTCTCCATCTCTTTCTAGCAAAACGGCAATTTACAAGGAGTCAATATGGCCGTACTCAACAATGACGTCACAGTTGATGTCGGATCTCTCTGTCTAATCGCCTTCAAATTAACAACTTAAAATGCTTGTATCTAAGGTATTTCTAAGCCGATTTTAATTCTAATTTCACAGGACTGCGTCTTTTTCTACGGTATTTTAATATTTAATGACGAGACGTAAAAATTTGAATTCAGTCATCATCCCTATTAGAGATGTGGCCTTGCAACGACGGCCAATGAAATATTGAGATATTGAATTATACGTACGATTAGAGATGTGGCCTTGCAACGACGGCCAATGAAATATTGAGATATTGAATTATACGTACGATTAGAGATGTGGCTCTTTTTCATAGATCTAACACTGTATAGAGTAACTTCCTTTAATGTCCAACCAGTCGCCACCTCCCCATCCCTTTTGATGTTCCAGTGCGAGGGTGAGATCGCGAGCAAACTTATTACTTAATACTTATTACTTAATGAAAACCCAGTAGGTATGAAGTCTAGTGTGAAGGGTGTCATATCTTATTAAACTAGTCTAAATACTGTTTTTTTCGTTACTTAAGGATGCAGTGCAGCCAAATTAACTAAATAGTTTCCTCGCGACCTCACCCACACTCTGGAGCATAATGTTTGGCGGCAGTCTTCTGTGAGATATAGCTACATACGAGTATGTCCACATGCTGCTTATTACCTTGATAAACTTTTTCACCACTCATCAGGCCAAGATCGACCGGCAAGGAGTATTGCGATTTCATCCTAAAGCAGCGAAGTATGTCGGTGATCGTCAGACAAACTTTACTGCGGTATCATTGCTATTCAAAGGTAATGCTCGCAGATGGCTCACTGTTAAGACCGCGGTTTTGGGATCTAAAATGTTCGAGTGGAAACCGCTCTATTCACCGAGAAGTTGCTCAGGGGCTTTAGACATACTGAATATTTACCTGCTCTGTGGTCGACGAAGAGCAAAATTGTTACAAATGTCGGTAATCTCCGCCGAGCGTGGATGTCACGTGAAATATTCAAACGCTGCGTGCTAGCTACGTGCGCGCAGTGCGAATATGTTTATTACCCCGCCTCACCTGTGCCTTTTACCTAACGCGCCGGTTGACGTATCGCCTCAAGAGAAAATAAAACATGCAATGTTATCGTCCGAATTCGGGCCTTAATAAACTTACTTTTATTTTATTTTTCCTTATAACCAAAATATTGAGTTTCATTTTCTTCACATCTGGAAAGTCTTGGCCGAGGCCTTGTTGGCACTCCCGGAGGCGAGCATTCGCACAAGCGATGCCCGTCTAATGACCCTGCCGTGGGGCCTGCGTGCACAGCTGGCCCCGTGCACGCCGCCGTAAGGCCCTCCGTCTGGGGATTGCCCTGGTGTTCTTAGGCAATCCCCCCTTGGCGATAGCCTAACCATTTGGTCAGGCTTCCCCGGGCGCGTTGGTAGTGGTATCGCAGTGTGGGCCTTACCATGCGCGCCCATAAGGGCAAGGAGAGGTTTTTAGTGGGGAGGGCTGGCACTCTGCCGAGAGAGTCCTACACACGCTCGCCGTCTAGCCAACGGCTCAGCGATGTGTGGCTCAGCTGTAGAAACGTTACCCCATCTGAGCAACCTGGATCTGGAAGACGAAACGACAGCAACGCGACGTAGCGAAAATCCGTTTACTGATATACCTAAATAGGTGGTAGTTTGTCGATACCTCATTCAAAGATTCAGAGTTTGTCGACGCCCCAATCCAGAGAATGAAAAAATCTTTTTATTTGGGGAAATAGTCCTGGAGCTAGGAGTGCCAAATGCACGAGGTTTCGTTATTCTTTTTATGTTGCGTGCACATTCTGAGAATCAGAATTCAATGTTAATTTATAATCAATCGAATTCAATGATGAAACAGTAACAGTTTTTTTTTATTTCATGTAAATCCTCTATGAGAGATGCGAGCAATATTCAGTACAAGAGACGCATTTTTGAATCATTAGAATTTAAATATTTAAAATTAAATTTTTAGAACTTAAAAATTTAATTTTAAATACTTTTGAATCACTCGAATTTAGTGTTGTCATTAAAAATAAATTCTATTTTAGATAGCGTTTCACGCACGCAACAATGCGTCTCCTAAACGATAAGACTGTTGGCAACACAGCGGGCACTTTATAATATTTTATAGATTATAAAGACGCACGCGTCCGCTGGTGCCGTCATATTATTATTGTAATTTCTTGATAAAACCACCATCGGGTGAGGTCGATTCTTTTGTATTCATAAATACAAATCTCGCGATTATACCTAAAATATAATAATATTTACGAGTAGGGACCGGTGGGGTACAGTGAATCGAAAAAAGCATTTTTATTTTTAAGAAAAACTGTGCTTTATATTTTAATTATATTTGCTTAAAACGATCAACGTTGGTTCATAATCTACCTATTAAGAACAAAAATAAGTTAAAAAATTAACCTTAACCTATAAAAAAATGCGTTTTTGCTCAACGCCTCTTCTGTTTCAATGAGCCCCAGGTCTGGGGTACAATGAAACGGTGTCTGGGGTACATTGGAACAAGGCTAATAAAGATAAAAAATGATGCAGCAGTTCGTTAACTCGTACCATATCCTACAAGTTCAACAGCGCTGCTCGCACATCGTTTTACTATGCAAGCTCTTATCTCTGTCTTTTTCTTACGACTTGTCACCATTTTTACTTCAAAATCTGTAACAAAATTTCAATAATCTATACCGGGCATATAATAACAGGGCACAGTGAACACTGTCTCATAGTACCCCGTTCCATTGCGCCCCATAAAGTATCTGAATCTTTTAAAAATATCTTTAAAATGTTGGGCTATATTTTCCACTCCACGTGTTACTGCATTAAATGCGCAAATTGATTAAAAGTCATGAAGGAAAATATAACATACCTCTTATTGATACTTTTCTTGTGAAATCGATAATTCTTCGTAACGAAATAACAACTTTGGAGCCCTCAAAACAATTTTTTTCACATTGAAACTTTTTTGTCGAATACTGGTCATATTGCACTGCGCTATCATGTGCCGCATGAGACGCTCTTATTGATCGAAGCAAAAGTGTGCGAATATGTTTTAAATTACAATAATTAAGTATGGTCTTTGTTTTATTGTACCCCGTGTTCCAATGCGCCCCACTTGTCCTACACCGCAATAATTGTCGTATAGCGCGCAACATAATCTTGTGTAGGTGTACGAGTACTTAAACAGTAATAGGTATATAGTACTACATCAAATCACCACGCCGCCTATCATCATACAGTCCACTACCAAACCATCAAGACATTGTCGTGAGAAATGCAGTTTCAAGTCGCTTCTATCTGCGGTCTTTGTTGGTGTCTTGATGGTTTATCTATTATGGTGGTCTAGGTGGTGGAGGAGGCGTGGTGGTTCAAATAACGCAGACACTTATTCGGTAGAGTACTGTTTATTATTATTTGAATTGTCTATTAAAATTGTATTTAAATTTGTGGGATGGTAATATTTCGACAGACAGCTAAATACTACCACGAACCAAACAAAGCAGCAAAAAGGCCATCAAATCAGTATCTGTATTATTTGAACCACCACGCCGCCTATCATCATACAGCCCACTACCAAACCATCAAGACATTGTCGTGAGAAATGCAATTTCAAGTAGCTTTTATCTGCGGTCTTTGTTGGTGTCTTGATGGTTTATCTATCATGATCGTCTAGGTGGTGGAGGAGGCGTGGTGGTTTAAATAAAGCAGACACTTATTCGGTAGAGTACTGTTGTGAGATGGTAGGTAGTATTTCGACAGACAGCTAAATACTACCACAAACCAAACAAAGCAGCAGAAAGACATATCTGCACTAAGAAGCTAATATTTTGAGCTAGTGCTAGGTCGCCTGACATTTATGGTCTACGAGCGGTTAAGTCGGCAAAGGCAAATAAGTTATAGTGAGGGTAACTAACCATATACCTGTTTAGTATAGACAAGCGAAATTTTATGCCTAGGAAAATGAATCGAAAAATATACCTTATTTTCCTCCGACGTCCACTTGAAAAATTCGTTAATGCGTTTAGAAATGCTGTCGACTTTTACTTACTGTGGATCAAGTTACTGAAAACTGAGCGTCCCGGTCACTCTCAATTCTGCAACCTTGACGTGCTCAATTAAGCTTCAATTACCGAAGTTAGCCCCTGTCTAGACACAGGTGATATTATTATGTGGGCGTCTCATTCCACTGAACGTCTGAAATGTAACTTCAGCATTTTCGTTCGTCATTGAGTTTGATGCCTACGCAAAACGTTAGCATTTTGATCGTAATTGACGTATGATGAGCAATTCATGCGCTTATGAGCAAGCGAATAGCGAGTGAAAAATTATCTTTTCATCTCTCATATTCTGAAAGTAGGTCATTGTTAACCTAATTATAGGGCTGAAATTATACATCGCGACAAGAAGCCCGATAAATAATATCACTATTTGTCAGGTTTTGTCATACGCGGCCATAAATAAAGGATTTAAGTCCAATATAGCCAATCAGGGGGCTTAGATGTGGCAATCGTTTCATAGCGAAACGATAACTAAATCGTCATCATTAGAGATGCAAAAATAATTTTAAACGTTTAAAACCATTTGGTTTTAAACCGTTTTTTTTTGTTTAAAACGTTTTAAACCACATTTGGCGGTTTAATATTGGTTTAAAAGGTCATTCTATTAGAATTCACTGAGACTTCCCACAGACAACACCTATTGCTTTATTAAAGATCGCGACAAGAAGCCCGATAAATAATATCACTATTTGTCAGGTTTTGTCATACGCGGCCATAAATAAAGGATTTAAGTCCAATATAGCCAATCAGGGGGCTTAGATGTGGCAATCGTTTCATAGCGAAACGATAACTAAATCGTCATCATTAGAGATGCAAAAATAATTTTAAACGTTTAAAACCATTTGGTTTTAAACCGTTTTTTTTGTTTAAAACGTTTTAAACCACATTTGGCGGTTTAATATTGGTTTAAAAGGTCATTCTATTAGAATTCACTGAGACTTCCCACAGACAACACCTATTGCTTTATTAAAGATATATCCAGGTCAAAAAAAAGAAAAACCAAAAGTTGTTTTTTTTGGTTATTAAAACACTAACTTCACAAGTTCCACTTGAATCTTTATTATATTTAAGTTATTGCGACCGGTTTCGATATATCATCGTCAGGCCTGACGATGATGTATCGAAACCGATATCATGGAGTTCCATCAAGAAATTACAACACAAAGCTTTAACTATTAAAAGTTGTTTCATAATCACCTTTTATTGCCCCGTCGGAAAATGCTAGAAATGCGTCGGAAATAGTAATAATTATGGGAATTACAAAAGATGAAGTTAATTCAAAATAGCTAAAGGGCAATTTTTGAAACAAAAACACTTTAGATACATCTGCAGCAGACTGGCAATGCTAACATGTTTTGTAAAAAAATTGGCGCTGCGAACCCGGCTTGAGGTGAAATAATTTCCAAAGCTATTTATTACGACAAAATACATATATTCTAAATGTGCAATGGCTGAGACCAAAAAAAACAAAAATTAAAATGTATAGTATTAATATAAATACAATATCCAGTTAGTTTTCAGTGTGTCTAATCCTAAAAATGTAGTAAAGTGTGATATGTGATTTAATTTTATTTAATAAAAATAGTAAATGATTTCAATTAACCTCTTTATCTTGATTTTTAAAGTATTATTTTATTAATGTACTGACCACGTGGTCGTGGTTTAAAACCGTTTTAAACAAATTTAAAACGGGTTTAAAACCGCGGATTTTGGTTTAAAACGGTTTATTTACAACTATAGTCATCATCTCTGAAATAATGAAATCAAATTCCTAGCCAACGTAAGGATTAGCGATCGCTGTGTCGAATTGTTCTTTCTGTAAGAAAACAACATGTTGGTTATCTAAATACTCAAAACTGAGAAATGGAAAAGAAATGGTAAAATAAATCGTTAAAATTAACAATTTAATTTCATTTTAATGAAAAATGAGTTGTTTTGAGTAGTATCTAGCTACCTATGTGAAAGTTACGAAAAACAATTCGCTACTTCATCGATTCGTTGCGAATCAATTTGTCTACCAACTTACATATCGATGACTATGATCGATTCGCCACGCTATTTAGCAAATGCATGATATGTCAAATTGTCCCATAAAATCCCATACATTTTGTTCCTATCTAACTTCGTTATCGTTTTTTAATTGTCACTTTGTTTTAGGCCCCCTGATGTATATCTAATCCTTATTTTGGGCAATGACAAAACACATAGGTACGAAATAAATAAACTTCTTGAAAACTTTATGAACTAATGAAATATGCTTGTAGCCGATTCTCTTTTTCATAGTTATGGAAGTATTTTATTAAAAACTGATTTGAGTCACAAATACCTACACATAACATATCTAAGAATAACATATCTAAGTATAAATGCCATGTCATTATAGAGCGCGCGAAATAAAAAAAAGCGAAAAAGCCAATATGTCATCGAATACAAATATAATGTTTTTTAGCTTTGTTTTACTTTCCTTATATTCGAAATGAAAAGTAGTGTTTAAAGATCGATCCACACATTTCCGTGTCGTGACCGCGACGTGGGCGGGACGTGTTCCGTCAGTGGCTTGAAAAAATATCGTTGCGTATTTTTATATGAACTCGTTCACACACGTCCGTGTCCGGGCCGGTGAAGCTTCAGCGCCCGAGCCGACACCGGAACGTCCACTGATATTAACAGTGCACGTCCGGATTTTATAAAAAAATGAATGACGAGTTATTAATAGAAGCGGTACGCATCTCTTCCGTATCAAACAAAGTCATAATGCATTTTGTTTCGTACTTAAGATGGTGGTAGCTAGCCGGCCAGGCTCAGTAGCCTTAGGTACTACCAACCAAACCCAGCAGTAAAAAAATTACTTATGACCCAATGGTTGCACTGTTTTGTTACACTAGTGTATCCACTAAGTACACTTATGATCAGTGGTCACATTTAAAATTGAAAAAGTCGAGTTAAAAGTTCCTTTTCGCCTACAAAAAAAAATTAAAAATATTCTGCCCCCATGGGGAATCAAACCCCGGACCTCCCGATCAATACTCGGTGGTATCAACCAGTAGACCACGAAGACGGTTAAAAGTAATGGTTCATAGGCAACTTAAATTAATGTTTAGTTGGGTATACCACCTTTTCTCGAGTGGATTGAATTCCATGCTTCTAAAAAGCTTCTTAAAGTTCGTTTTGACTGGAGTTGCGTTTGTTATTGGAGACTTTCTTTTCGACGATATACCTACCATAGATTTTCGACGATATACCTACCATAGATTTTTGTCGAGACCATTTGAAAATATTTGAGACTTTTGGTCCTGCACAGGGCCCGATGTCTCATTTGCACCATTGATAATAATACAACTTCTTCATCCTTCTTTGCTCAATTTAAATTCGAAATTTTTTACATTTAATTTCTTTACATACATTATACCAATGATACATTATACAATTTCTTCACCTTCTTTGTAAGCGGCCACATGTCAGTTCCCTACGTCATCACTAGCAACACGTACGAATTGAATACCTTCGTCATGAGACTGCGGTAAATGGGCCGAGTTGGATTCATCGATTTACCTCTATCTGGATGCCGAATTTACTAAGCTGGACTATTTGCTCCAGGTAAACATATTCGCCAACAACTTCCAGTGTAGAGCCTCCAACCTTCACAGGAGTGGGTACTATATGGGAATCCAACATTACTTGTCGTGTTTTTATTGCTGTTGAAAAATTTAAAAATATTAGCTATTGAAAATTGCATGCCATGTGATTCTTTCGCGGGGGAATAAAATCAGTTTCCGGGGGCCAACAATTCGCCAACAACCATGTCTAGAAGAGCAGAATCCATGCTATCTGAGATAGGGGCGCCATTTATTTTTCCGGGGGGGAAATGCGCAACCGCACCGTACCCACCGTTGGCTAGACGGCAGGCGTGTGTGGGGCTAGCCCGGCAGAGTGCCAGGCCGGCCCACTAAAACCCCCCGGTGTTCTCCCTGCCCTTGTGGGCGCGCATGGTTAGGGTCCACAATGCGACTACCACTACCAGCGCGGCCGGACAAACCCGACCATGTTGCTAGGGCTATCGTTAAGGGGGATTGCCCGAGAATACCAGGGCAATCCCCAGATGGAGGGCCTTACGGCGGCGTGCACGGGCCCAATCGTTCACGCAGGCGGCCTACACGGCAGGGTCACTAGACGGGTATTGCTTGTGCGAATGCCCGCCTTCGCCTGCCGAGATAGGGGCGTCATGCTGCTTGAACTGGTTACGGGCAGCTTTATAGGGGAGTCCCCAGGGATCACGGTCGAGGCCCTTTCATAAAAATATTGCGACGCTACTGTCATAATATCAATTTCTTTAAACTTTTCTCGCAAAGAATCTCTCATTTTAAGGTTATAGATAGATCGAATAGCCCTTTTCTGCAGCACAAAAACGATCTGAATGTCGGCAGCATTTCCCCACAAGAATATACCATACGACAGCACACTATGAAAGTAAGAAAAGTATACAAGTCTTGCTGTATCAACATCAGTTAGCTAACGTATTTTCCGTACAGCGTGAGCTGCAGAATTAAGTCTATTTGACAATTTATCGACATGTGGACCCCATTGCAGCTTAGAATCAATTGTGATCCCAAGAAATACTGTAGTGTCCACAAGGTCAACACCTAGGTATATCCTTTATTTTTACAGTGGTGTGAACCTCTTTCACATTGGGTTAAACAAATTTTATACATTTTGTTTTCCCTTCATTAAGTGACAGGTTGTTCACATTAAACCAATGAACAACTCTTGAGATAGAATTATGTATATCGTCATTAATTTGCAATCCTCTTTTAATTTTAAATAAAAGTGAAGTATCATCTGCAAATAATACCATTTCATGCCTGTCCTGTGCAAATCAGGGATTGACATATATCAGAAATAAACATTGACATATATCAGAAATAAAAAAAGGACCAAGAATCAAACCCTGCGGAACTCCCATTTTAACTGCGGAACCTTGAGACCTTTTTCTATTGACGTCTACTTTCTGAATCCTCCCACTTAGATAAGAGATTAGAAGATCCAGTGCAGTATCACAAAACCCACAGTGGCGTAATTTTCTGATCAAGGTTTCGTAATACGCAATTAAATGCCTTAGACAAATCATAAAAAATGCCTAATCGTACAATTCATACTTTTCAATAGTCTCTGTTCGTTTATGTGTTTACTAGCCTTAAGCCCATGGATTTGCTTGCGTAGATTACTTAATTTTGACTGTTCTCTTCCTTGGCGTATACGTCAATGGTTTTCATTTGGCAGGGTGATGATGAACATCGTCATCATTTAAAATTAATTAAAAATATACATAATATACAAAACAAGGGAAAATAAAGAATTTACCGATGTAAAAAATATAAAAGAAGAAATATACAGAATAAGAAAACAATTTAGAAGGATTTTTATTTAAACGAATTAAGTAAGTATCTAAAAATTTTATTAAACTAAAAGAGTTTATTACATACAGGGTGTCCCAAAAAATAGTGTCAAGCGAAAGTCCAGAGTTAGAGCACCTCTTGGAGTACCCGAATCACCCCCATGTATGTTCCGCGATTATTCGTAGTTTTAGAGTAATAATTTTTTTTCTGACTTTTTGAAAATTTCGATCTAAAGAACTTAAAAATTTTTAATAAAAAAAAGTTGAACATATTTTAATGTTTTTCTTTATGCCACTGAATTATCTTTAGTGTTTCTTTATGTCTAAAATAATCAGCTTCGTAACTTTAGTGGAAATTTAGAAAACAGTAGTGTAAAGTCAAAATTTGAATGTTAGTGAATAATTACTTAAAAATTCATCTTTAAATTAAAAATCTAAACAGGCGAATTCATGGATTCTAAGTATGTGTAAAAACTTCTCTAGACTCTCTGCTTTCATAATAATTAAAAAAAAGTACTTAATAGGGCTACTTTGGCTTAAATCGGCCATCAAAGACAGCAAGGTGAAAATTTCATAAAACTCGACTTCTGAATAATTTTTTTTTAAATTCCAATTATTTATTAATAAACCAAAAATGATTGTAGAAAAGCTAAAAATTTATTATTTGAAGGTCAAAAATAACTGTTCCTGCTGCCATCTTTAATAACCTTTGAAGGTTTATTATAACTTAATAAATGAAACAAAACATTATTTTCAAAGTATTTATTATTCGATCGCTTAAAGAAAGTTTTCAAAATGACGACCTTCGTGCTCAATACATATTCTACATCGTCTAAAAAAGTTTTCTTTTAAATTTATAAATGCAATTCTGTTGTTTTTTATTGTTTCTTCCGCTTGTCTTAATTTTGTTCTTAACACTGTGACGTTTGTAATGTCCTTGGCGTATACTAATTCCTTGTAGTATCCCCAGACGAAAAAATCTATGGGGTTCAAGTCGGGGGACCGTGGCGGCCACGCAATGGGCCCTCCACGACCGATCCATCTGCCTGGAAATGTTTCAGAAAAATGTTGTCTAACATTTCTAGCAAAATGGCATGGAGCGCCGTCGTTTTGAAAAATCATATTTCTCCGCGTTAATAGGTCTACATATTCTAATAAGACGCCGAGATCACGTCGTAGAAATTGCAAGTAGGCCTCGCTGTTCAGTCGGTTCGGTAGTTCGAACGGACCAATCAGCTGTCCGTTTAGGATGCCTGACCACAAATTGATACTAAATTGTTCTTGGAAATTAGATTCCCTTGTGAGGTGTGGATGTTCAATACTCCACGAATGGTAGTTATGCGCATTAAACACCCCACATCGCTTAAAATGTGATTCAT
Source organism: Schoenobius gigantellus (assembly GCA_963935595.1). Taxonomy (NCBI): domain Eukaryota; kingdom Metazoa; phylum Arthropoda; class Insecta; order Lepidoptera; family Crambidae; genus Schoenobius; species Schoenobius gigantellus. The sequence goes on from OZ012543.1 coordinate 21,403,057, forward strand.
CAGTCCATAGAATATTTTTAAAGAAATTTTCGTTTTCAGCTTGTCTCCGTAATATTTCCTGACAAAATGCCACCCTTCTCGGGTAGTGTGCGGGCTTGAGTTGCTGAACTTTCTGGATGTGATATGGGTGAAAACGCTCTTGATGAAGTATTCGATGTGCTTGTGATTTCGGAATTCCGATTCGACGTTCTATTGTTCTTACACTAACTGATGGATCTCTCACCACTTCTTCGACCACTGATTGGACAGTATCTGGGTCACTCATTTCAGATGGGCGCCCCGATCTTCTACCTGGTAGGCGTCCTTCCATGTAAGAGTTATGTACTCTTAAAATCATGCGATGATCAGGCCAAGTTTCAGGCTGAGGTCCACCTCCATTTTGTACTTGCTGCCGGAACAACCTGGCTGCTTCAGAAGCATTTCCTCTTGCATATCCATAAAAGTAATGCATAAGAGCATATTCTTGCGATGAAAAAGACATCACAAAATGAAGAGCTTGAAAAGTCCGTTAAGAATGCCAAATTTGTCAAAATCCCGTATTCACACAAAACCAAATCGTAATCGCACTCAAGGTCCGTAAAGAAAGCAAAGTTCGTCAAATAATCACAAATGAGCGTATCGTACGTAAGGCGCAAACAAAAGCAGGCAAACGACTGGCGCCAGAACACAATAGGCGCTCGGACTACACCCCCCGCCTCATCCCCTTGTCACAAAGAATAGCATTCCTCAGTTACAGTTATCCATTTCGCCAATGAGAGTGAGAGAGATAGCAATAAGCGGTCTCTTTCATATCCTCTCACTCGGGCAATTTTTTAGCAGGTAAGTACTGCGTTACATCCAACACTACAACCGATGTGATCCGCGAGAAAAATATTTAAATATGGGTTTCATGTAGTTAATTTTTGCTAAATTGTAATTAATCTGAACCTTAGAAATTATAAAAAGACCAGATATTTTTTTTTATCATCTGATAGAAATTTGTAAAATTTTATGAAATTTTCACCTCGCTGTCTTTGATGGCCGATTTAAGCCAAAGTAGCCCTATTAAGTACTTCTTCTTTTAAATTATTATGAAAGCAGAGAGTCTAGAGAAGTTTTCACACATACTTAGAAACCATGAATTCGCCTGTTTAGATTTTTAATTTAAAGATGAATTTTTAAATAATTATTCACTAACATTCAAATTTTGACTTTACACTACTGTTTTCTAAATTTCCACTAAAGTTACGAAGCTGATTATTTTAGACATAAAAGAAGCACTCAAGATGATTCAGTGGTCAAAAAGAAAAACATTAAAATATGTTCTCCTTTTTTTTATTTAAAATTTTTAAGTTCTTTGGATCAAAATTTTCAAAAAGTCAGAAAAAAAATTATTACTCGAAAACTACGAATAATCGCGGAACATACATGGGGGTGATTCGGGTACTCCAAGAGGTGCTCTAACTCTGGACTTACGCTTGACACTATTTTTTGGGACACCCTGTATATTACCTACTTATAAAATATAAACGATTGATGTATTATAGAAATATTTCAAAGAAAAAAGTGTTTGACAACGTAATTATGTCATTTTTCAGTCCAATACTAGCTTGCTACATATATTGATCTGTGTCCAATACTTTTTATTATTTGAAATAGATCAGTCTGCTTGTCATTGTTTCGTTTTATATTGTAATGGTGCAAACGAAACTACTATTACGTTTGCACCATTAATGGTGCAGGTCAATGGTGCAAATGACACATCGGGGCACAGGGTCTTTCTCAGGCTCAATTTACACCGCCGCAGAATGGAATGGAAGCGACTTATTGCAACGAAATTGTACATAGCATAATAAACTTGATGTCAACTGAATAACACACAAACTAAATAAAAGCCAACAGCAAAGGGAAATCTCAAGAAAGCGCGAGGATTCATCAGAAGACGCGCGACCTTTTTAACCCCCGACGCAAAAGGAGGGGTGTTATAAGTTTGACCTGTTTGTCTGTGTGTCTGTCTGTGACACCGTAGCTCCTGAATTAATGAACCGATTTGAGTGCGGTTTTTTTAATCGAACGCCTTGCTCATCGCGGTGGTTCTTATGTATGTTTTATGAAAATCGGATTAGCAGTTCAAGAGCTACAAGCACTTTGCCAAGACGAATTTTTTATTAGCTGCGTTTAGGATCAATTGGTATCTATTAGAATCAATTAGAAATTTGAAAAGCATGAAATAAAAATTTAAACTTTAAAAAAACCGCCGACCCAAAAAATCGCTTTTTTAAATTTTTAAGTTATATTTTTTTTTGGCTAGTATTTATTTTGCATATTATACAATTGACATAAAGTTCATTATGCTATGTACAATTTCATTGCAAAAAGTCGCTTCCATTCCATTCCGCGGCGGTGTAAATTAAGCCACACGCTAAAAGATTTAAGTTACAGCCAAATGGACGTCAGAGTAGGGAAGATGTTTTTGTATTGAAATTGATACATTCTTTCGATTGATACATTCAGCTTCAGTCTTTCGAACAGTTCCAAGTCCACATCCAAAAAATATCCCCATACTTTAATATTTCCACCACCTTGCTTGACGATGCTACCATGAAGCAAATACAAAGAGGAGGTGCCCTATCGCGTTTTCCATATGAAATCAAGTGAAGCCGGAAATCGGGATGCGGGGGGAGGGTGCGCGACGCCACTGTCACCTTGTAGCGAGTAGAATTACTAAAATGCCAGCATTATTGACGTTAACATAAAAGTTCCGCTATACATTACTAGGTGGCAGCAGTGCTAGTACAGACTAAAATGCCAGCATTATTGACGTTAACATAAAAGTTCCGCTATACATTACTAGGTGGCAGTAAAAGATACATTCGTAGGAGAAAGATAATTATGTTAAAAGATACATTCGTAGGAGAAAGATCATTTATTAGGTGCTGTGTCAATATAATCTAAAAATAAAAATCGTTAAAACTGCTTATATTAATTCACGTGTTTTGTTTTCGCCCTTAATACATCCTACGTTTTCGTTAGTATTTTTACTCGCCACTAGAGGGCCTTTTGTGCTTTATCTTATCGGGACATTGACAGATGCGTCCATGTGGCGTCGAACATTCTAGAAGCAATACGTCAAGTAATAAATTAATAATCCTTGTTTAATGTACTTACAAATGGAAAGAGATTTTTTTTCGTTCACTTTGTTTCTGTCGTCTGTGTAACTTTTGCACGATAGAATACAACATTTCATTTTGTATTTAGGTAATTTAAAACTAAAATAAAAGAAGAGCGTACGACGTACTAATCCGACAGATAAAAAGATCGACTGATGTCAGCGCCTCTGGCGTTAAGTAGCTAAAACTAAAAATGCGTGACGTCAGGACTCTGGTGATAGGAGCTGGACCTAGATGCTTATAACATCTCCTCTTTGTATTTGCTTCATGGATGCTACCAACTTGTGCATTTCTAATTAAAGGCGTGGTTTATTGACTATCTAACATAGCGCTTTCCCCTAAATTCACCGTTTTGTTTGTTTCGCCTGAGAATAACACTTTGCCCTTCTCGTACCGTCCATTTAAAATATTTTTCGCGAATACCAAATCCCTTCTACCGGTGTGCAAGTGCACTCTCTGTTCCTTCACTCGCCTAGTCCTAGATGGGACGGTTAGCCGACACGACCGGGGCGAGTTCAGGCGCAGGACCCACTGTTTAACGTGCCTTCCGAAGCACTGAGGAGCTTGAGATGTTTCGTATTTTGGTCACCCATCATAGGACTGACCACAGCCAACGCTGCTTAGCCTTAGCAATCGTTTGCTGAGCGCACGCGCCAATGCGCCATCCAGCTCCTCTTTTAGTAGCTCCTCAATAGCGTATAAAACTATCATTCAAGAACATTTCAAAATGGTCAAGTAGGTATATGCTCCTATATCTTTTGATAGAAATGCGCATCAATAATTATTCGTCTAGTCAATTATGCCAATTTCCAACAAAACTTATCATCTGTCGCAAAGTCCCATATGCGAAAATCCTGTGCTGAGTTCAGTAAAAGGGTTTTGTATATGAGTTGTGTCGTATGAGTAGCTATGCGAGTATGTGTATGTGTGCGTGTAAGACAACTTCGTAGCGAAATTATTAATTCGTCCTAACTTCTTTTAATGGTTCATCACAGTCACACCAGCTTCTTGTGGTGTTCCTGGAGAGGGACTTCGTGTCCCTAGAATGGCCTCCAACTCCGCCCCTTACAGCCATCCCATACCACCGGCGGCACCGCAACCGTATCTTTCGGTCGCCTTTCATTCTCATTCATAGGTACATTGATCGTGATAATACTGGTAAAACACTTACCGAGTTCCGAGATAACTTCTAGCATTCGTTCATGATGGATGTCTTACTAAAACGATGTCCCTTCCTTCAAGTTCTCCTTCTTTCGTTTTTCCCTCGCTCGCCGTCCATTGTTGCCTGACTCGTCAGTGTTGCCATACACACCCATCCTTTTTCTTTCCCCTTCCCCCTTGCCTCTTTCCTTTTTACACAGTGTAACACCGTTTTTTCTTAAAATTTCATAAAACACTAATTTTGCAAAAACACTTTGTTTTCACTGTAGTTTTAACACAAATTTCACAACTAAAATCGTAATTACAATAACTTTGTCAATGAATTTCACAATGTCAGTGTCAAGTGTCAACGTCAACGTCGTTTCACGTCACGTCATTGACATTTGCAATTATCTTTGGTCATTATTCGATTTTGGCATAAACAAAATAAATCTCGCGTTTATCCTGGCCTTATTTACAAAGATAGTTTTTTTTCGCCCAAAATCCCGTGCTTCCATTTAGGTGGGTTGATTTTCTCAAAATTCGGAATTTGACATTTAGACCGTTTGTTTTGATCATTTCTATAGACATATTATAATAAAATACACTTAAAGCTACAGATCATATAATTATGGTTTCGTCGAATAGAATTTGGAAAGCATTCACAGTTTGTTTATGGTTAATTTTACATTACGTTTTGTTTTTCAACCAAACTTATAACCTTGGCTGGAAATACTTATTGCAGATTGTAGAATTTCGAAAGATCCGTATGTCGACTCGACACATCTTGATTCAAGTTAAGAATCTTACGAGTGTTATGAACTGAATTTGGTTTCGTCGCCAATACGACGCTTAACATTCGGCAAACGGACCTCGGTTCTAGTAGCTGCATAAATGCAAATCTGTGCGTGAATGGAACGTGCGCCCTATCTCACCGTAGTCTGTGAACGCGTCTATGCTATGATCTCGGAACTGGATAACTAGTCTGTGAGACATCGACCGAAGTAATTTGTTATTGATTAGGTACCTACCTAGGATTTGCGAACAGCATTTTAAATCTTAATTTCTGCGAATAAAATCCATAGGTATTTCTCCCGTTTTCCGTGTGAATTTAATTTGAAAAGCCACAGCAAGACTTAAAAAGTCAAGTCAGTTATTTTTGTTTTCAGCTTGAAGAGTAAAAGCTCAATCATATTTTTAATCGCCGGCGCGCGATTCATTAAATTAATAGAAAGAAATAAATTTTATCAATAGATAATACTCCGCCCACACTAAGGTATCTAATGAACTTATTATATTTCATGATTTAAAACAGATTTTGTTAAGTTTATTTTTATTAGTGGGTATATTGATTATTAAATCAAACATATTACATTTCCAAAATTCGCCTTTTTCATCCCCTATTTCATAAAAAAAAACCTGATAGTAAGCGGCATTTTAGTGGGATTAATGCATATATTGAGTAACACTTGTGAATTTCATGTTAAATTCTAGATTTTCACTATATTGAGTTTCACATCATACTTTGGCAAATAACTCACAAATTAAGCTGTTTTCTTTTTATTAATAGCAGTAATTATACACAAAATAGGTGCTCTCCCCTCCATATGTTCTTTTTATTAACTAACCAATAAGAAACTTTGACAATTCATTGAAAATTATGTTTGGAATTAACTTGCAATGTTTATTACATGAAATTCAAATGTATTGACTGGGATTCCTTCAGAACTCAGTGTTAGACCCACTGACCCTAAGATCATAGGCATATTTAATTATATTTTTTTAACCTAAAACTGTGCTATGAATCTCCAGGGCAGTTACCGGAGGCCGTAGGGCTCCGCTGCTTGACCTTACAGCTAGAAACCATAACAAAATAACCTAACATCAAGGAGGAATTCTGTGGAATTACACAAGTAATAAATATATCTATAGAGAGAGAATAAGTTATGAAACTGGAATATCCTATCTCTGACCCGTGATTGCAAGACTTAGCATAGAAGGTACGATCCACTAACAACCGCTCCGGGGAAGGCTACTAATTTCTTTAGAAAAAAAGGAAACCTATAACTATTTGTTCGTGTACTTTATTGCCCTCATTTTGTAGTTTTGTACCCAATTTGTACCTGATTTTTACCTGCCGAGATTGATCAAACAAACCTGAACCATCCTGCCCTTGGCTTGTATTGATTAAACATTAAGTTAAGTGCTTTGCATTAAGGGAGTTTATTTACTTAAGTAACATATGCCTAAGTGAATTATAATTATGTACCTACAGGAATAAAGCTTTTCATTTTGTATCGGACTAAAGGAATAAGTTTGTTTTTTTTCTTTAACTTCAAGATTTCCCTATATTTCTACAATTTAGCAAGAAAAAGCACTACAACAGAACATATTTCGCGTTTGTGACATCTTCCAAATTGCACTGATGTTCAATAGGCTAGATGAATGAAAAAAAATATTGCTTTAATAGAAGCTCATTCATATAATAAACAGAAAGGAAAAATCGGTTTTTGAATAACTATAAAAACAACCAAGATATAAGGTATTAAAGATTTTTCACCATCTCTTTCTAGCAAAACGGCAATTTACAAGGAGTTTATATGGCCGTACTCAACAATGACGTCACGGTTGATGTCGGATCTCTCTGTTTCATCATCACAGCTCATATACGTCCCCACCGAGGGGTTCGAGCCTACCCTATGTTAGGGTGATTAGGCCTTAGTCAACCACGCTGGCCCAGTGCGGATTGGTCGACTTCACATACATCATTGAATTTCTTCGCAGATGTATGCAGGTTGCCTCACGATGTTTTCCTTCACCGTAGGAGCGTCAGACAAATGTACATATGAAATTCGAAACGAAAAACACATTGGTACATGGCGGGTCTCGAACCCCGACCCCCCGATTGGAAGGCAAGTGCCGAAACCACAGCGCCACCGACGCTCTACGACGACGACGCTCTCTGTTTAATCGTCTTCAAATTAACAACTTAAAATGCTTGTATCTAATGTATTTCTAAGCCGATTTTAATTCTAATTTCACAGGACTGCATGTTTTTTCCACGGTATTTTAATATTTAATGACGAGACGTAAAAATAAGAATTCAGTCATCATCCCAATTATCGAAGAAAGGAAATCACTCTTAAACATTGTTCATCCACTTAAAATAAACTTCTATTCACCTTCTATATACAAACTCAAATTCCAAGAAATCGTGATTTTTTTCATTTTGACAAAAATGTTTGAGATTATCCATAATTAATTTACTATTTTCTAACAAATTAACGAAAAAGTCGCATAAATAGGTAATATAATAGGCTAGATGACTAAAAATTTTTTTTTGCTTTAATAGAAGCTTATTCATATAATAAACAGAAAGAAAAGATCGGTTTTCGAATAACTATAAAAACAACCAAGATATAAAGTATTAAAGATTTTTCTCCATCTCTTTCTAGCAAAACGCCAATTTACAAGGAGTTTATATGGCCGTACTCAACAATGACGTCACGGTTGATGTCGGATCTCTCTGTCTAATCGCCTTCAAATCAACAACTTAAAATACTTGTATCTAATGTATTCCTAAGCCGATTTTAATTCTAATTTCACAGGACTGCATCTTTTTTCACAGTATTTTAATATTTAATGTCGAGACGTAAAAAATAGAATTCAGTTATCATCCCAATTATCCTATTTTTGAACCATTTCTCATTCGACGTGCAAGGAATTGTTATAGTAAATTAGTTGTGACGTTGTGCGTAGTCACGCGTTTCGGTTCTGGTGTAACATGGGGTTTTCCTCATGGATCAACAACTATGTGTGCACAACGAGTTGGTTGTGTCATCCCAAAATGTGTGCCTGAACAATGTGTGTGTGACACAACCATGAAGCAAATACAAAGAGGAGATGTTATAAGCATCTAGGTCCAGCTCATATCACCAGAGTCCTGACGTCACGCATTTTTAGTTTTAGCTACTTAACGCCAGAGGCGCTGACATCAGTCGATCTTTTTATCTGTCGGATTAGTACGTCGTACGCTCTTCTTTTATTTTAGTTTTAAATTACCTAAATACAAAATGAAATGTTGTATTCTATCGTGCAAAAGTTACACAGACGACAGAAACAAAGTGAACGAAAAAAAATCTCTTTCCATTTGTAAGTACATTAAACAAGCATTATTAATTTATTACTTGACGTATTGCTTCTAGAATGTTCGACGCCACATGGACGCATATGTCAATGTCCCGATAAAGCACAAAAGGCCCTCTAGTGGCGAGTAAAAATACTAACGAAAACGTAGGATGTATTAAGGGCGAAAACAAAACACGTGAATTAATATAAGCAGTTTTAACGATTTTTATTTTTAGATTATATTGACACAGCACCTAATAAATGATCTTTCTCCTACGAATGTATCTTTTAACATAATTATCTTTCTCCTACGAATGTATCTTTTACTGCCACCTAGTAATGTATAGCGGAACTTTTATGTTAACGTCAATAATGCTGGCATTTTAGTCTGTACTAGCACTGCTGCCACCTAGTAATGTATAGCGGAACTTTTATGTTAACGTCACTAATGCTGGCATTTTAGTAATTCTACTCGCTACAAGGTGACAGTGGCGTCGCGCACCCTCCCCCCGCATCCCGATTTCCGGCTTCACTTGATTTCATACGGAAAACGCGATAGGGCACCTCCTCTTTGTATTTGCTTCATGGACACAACCAACTCGAAAAAGTTCTATAAATAACTGTTAACACAACTATAGTTGTGTTAACAGGAACTCATTTTGGGATGACACAACCAACTCGTTGTGCACACATAGTTGATCCATGAGGAAAACCCCATGTTACACCAGAACCGAAACTGAATCAGTTGAGATCGACCAATCGGAGTGTATATTTTTGAACTTTTTCGACTTTCAAATATTCGAATGTCGTGATAATGTGACATTCTGATTGGTCGAAAACAACGTTTAAGTTTCGGTTCAGCGGTGTTTTATTTCTTAGTAGAATTGGCCTTCTGTTCTCATCATCCGACGCCACTTGGACCAAAGCCCATACAGCCTATCTCCAAATGTTCAAAATCAATATTTATGAAATAACACGGTAATAAGAAAAGATAGTTGACATGTTGATAATTTTTTATTAAAATCTCACATTTTATATGTAAGGTAATGGTATATAAATGTAATTATTTTTATGACTGTAAATATTAAGTAAGTTATTGCATTCTGCTAAAATGTGCGAAAAGTGTTAACCAGTGGCGTAACTAGAGGGCGGCAGGGCTGGTAAAATACTACGGACCCCCGACCCGAGAGGGCCCCGGCCCAAGAAGCCCTGAACTCAGAAATAGCCTAACATTTTTAACAAAATTTTGTACCTGTGAGAAACAACTAAAGACCATATACAAATTCAAACTAATCATTAAGATTTCAACACATTCAAAACAAAAAGATGTCGATCAATTTTACCGGTATAGGACCCCATCCAAAGGATTTGCCACGGACCTCAAATGATATAGTTACGCCATTAGTGTTAACAATAATTATTTCGAAAGATATTGAAATCCTCATTGGATGAGTGTTGAATTACCTACTCCATATAATTTATACTTACGTGACATTTTATTAGGTCCTTACATATGAAATTGGCGTTTTGCCGTAGATACTGGCCACATTGATCACAAATATCTCCTCTATGGTTAGGAATTCCAAATTCAAATTTATACAGCTATTTACTCATGTGTTTCGAAAATTAATTTCCACTTGTTTTTTTTCTCAATTGTTTTTTCTTTGCGTCACTCAGCTTACAAAATGGAAAATTTGAAATATCACGTCATTTGCGAGTACGAGTTCCACCGTGGCACTAGTGCTGCAGAGACGGCTCGAAGGATTAATTATGTGTATGGCATACGGTGCCGCATAAGAAAACACTGTGCGTTTTTGGTTCCAAAGTTTTCGTTCTGGAAATTTCGACCTGCAGAACAAACCCCGTGGTACGTAGTACTATTATCTATTCTGTGCCCGTGGACAGCCGGAGACCAAAGTTGATAATGAAGAATTGAAGGCTATTGTAGAAGCGGATCCATCGCAAACCACGTCCGAGTTAGCTGCAGGCTGCGGTGTTAATGATAAAGCTGTTTTAATACACTTTGAGCAAATTGGGAAGGTAAAAAGCTTGAAAGGTAGGTACCTCACGAATTGAGTGAAGCAAATCAACAAACGCGCGTTGACTCAACCGGCACAATAATGAAGGGATTTTAAATCGAATCATTACTACTTGTGATGAAAAGTGGGTCCTGTATGATAATCGGAAGCGCTTATCGCAATGGCTGAACCCTGCCGAACCAGCCAAACCATGCCCCAAGCAAAAATTCACTCCAAAAAAGTTGGAAACAAAACAATTGAATGAAAAGTCCAAAACAATTGAGGAAAAACCAAGTGAATTATAATTTTCGAAACACAAATACATGAGTAAATAGCTGTATAAATTTGAATTTGGAATTCCTAACAATAGAGATTTTTGAGATCAAAGTGGCCAGTACGGCAAAATGCCAATTTCATATGTAAGGACCTAATATGTATATTTACAGAGTTATTTTTTAACCCCCAGCCAAAATGTAAAAGGTAAAGAAAGTAATAAAGGTCTGGGTTAAAAAAAATTGTTTAAGTCCACATATCACAACTTTTTAAATCCTAGGTACATTACTGGCGAACAATCTCTAGCGTGAACAACGAATACCTACCTAACATTGGTAATGCACTTTTTGCTGGGCGCTGCCTGTGCGCAGAAAACAAACAAATGATAATGATTTTAGTTTACGTACAGAAATTTTCAAAGAAAATGTAAAATAAATATTGTTTTTATTTGATGAACTGATTGTATTCCGCTATAAAATTTCGGGAAAAATTTGGCGGAGTGTCCAAAAATAACCCTGTATATCGTATTGTTTTGATAAATATAATGTTAGGTACATTTTCATTATTTCTAACTACTGCGTGCGATCAGAAAGATTCGTTTCCCACGCGGTGCAAATATTTGTGTAATCCACTAGTAGCTCGTTCGGGTCTGGGTTTGTGTATTGTATATTTGTTAACTCACCCACAACGCAAAAAATATTCATATTATGCGACGGCACTATAAATAGAATTTTAAATATAAAATAAATAACTTTAAACAATAATTTTGTTTTCATTTATTTCATTGTGTAGAAAAAAAACATTTTTTATATACTTTTATGGGAAATATTCAGGGAGCTGGTATCACTGCAGTAACGTAGCGCGCATGTAAAACAATAGTTGCTGCGCGTACTTGTGTGCGTGACATGCACACGAAAACTTAATGTATTTGTTCCGATTGCAGCGCAACGCTCCATCTAGACAGGTATGTCAAAGCAGCGCGCATATTGGCATAGTTGCACGCTGCTGCACTTTGAAATTTCTTGTAATCCACTAATGTGATAAGGCCCATATATCTTCCCTATTATTTCATCGGAAGCCAGACAAACACCAAAAATACTTGTCATTGTCACACACTATCGGCATTCACTGAGAGGCACAAAATGACTTTCGCAATTGAATTTTCATTCGAACCAGATTAGATTACAAGATGGCGACACAAACGACCGCGCTACTCGACAAAACCTTTAATTTGCCAACTTGTAAAAAAAATTGTGAAACTCCGTAACGTGTCACTGTTAAAATTCAGCGTCTTACACATCTAGTTTTAAAGGAATTACCTAAGATACAAGATAATGGTAAACGATTTTTACAAAATAAGATATAGGCGCGTTCCAGATTAGCACGGATTTGCAACATTTTCAACATTTTTAGCCTTTGGTGTTAACTTTTCCTGCTGGTTATGTTCCATTTAAACATTTTTGCCACGAAAAGATGAAATCAAATAGGTACCCTGATGCAAATGCTATTAGATAGGTCCTCTGACACCGCGTTTTGACAGATTACAAATTTGACATGTGAACTTCTTTTTAATGAATCCAAAAGTATTTTCAGCGAATTAAAAAATAAATTGCGAGATATTTTAGTTTTAGTCGATTCTGATTTGTATTATTTGAAATATTAAGTTACTGGACTAAGTTAGTGAGGCGTCAAAATTCAGCACGAAAAATCAGTTCCTACCGTTTCATTTGTAACAATTAGCACGGCTAAAAATGTTAACATTTCTTATAAGAAATGCAAAACAATGCTTACATCAGATGTCAGCACCAGCAAAGTGGTGAACTGGTGATGCTTATCTGGAACACAACTTATATGATCCAAGTAACTAATTTGTAAAAAGAGCAAAGGATATCATAAAAATAAACAAAGAAAATAAAACAAATACTCATAAATCATAATTTTACTAAAAGGCATACATTTATAATAATGTTGCATGATTCGACACATAATCTTTAGCGTATATACCCGTTTTGTACAATAGTTTGGATAAAACTGCCTTTGGGAAAGAAATTATCGATTAACAATATTCCTTTGCTTATATGAATAAAATAACGATTACAAATCGTCTATTAATCATTTTTATATAATAATTGTCACTTTTGATATTATAATGCATTAATATGGCAAACAAACACGCCTGTGAAAATTTAAAATACTGTCAACCGCCACAGCTAGACGCGGTATGGTAATCCATAAATCAATGGTAATCCCAAACTCAATGAAATTAATTATTCAGTGCATTAACGTATACCACAAAATACGTAATCTAACATATTGGTTAAAGTTATGGTGTACCTTGAAAATAATAACACAGAATCCTAACCCCTATAATTTAGCAATGGCCCTCATATAAATATATAAATACTTTAATGGACAACTGTGTTAGTTAACTGATAATGATAACTCATTCGTATAATAAGTTTTCTTGTCTTTTTTTTGTGTTTTTTTTTTTATTTTGTTTATTCTGCCGTGATAAAAATTTAAAAAGGGGGAGAGGGGCAGCGTAAAGTAGGTACGTCTGAGACTTTATTTTAAGTCATAGTTATTTATTTTTGAACACAAGTTCAAATTCCGTTGTATTATTGTATAATATATTGGATAATTGTATAACTTGTATAATTGTCGATGTTGTTTAAAATTAATTTAAATTATAAAGAAAACGCACTTTACAAATGAATGGATGAAATGGATGGATACATTCCAACAATAATATAGCAAATCTGAAGTAAAAAAAATGTATCTTCGGTTAGTAGATAGGTAAGTAGGTATACCACCAAACTCATTAATTAATACAGTGGAAACTTTTGCAAAAAGTATTTACTTGACTAATCTTGAGTCCCTACATTTTTCACAATCTCTTCAATCTTATTGCTATAGCTACTTCCAAACAACCAAACAACTGCAAACAATGCTACTTTTTGGTAAATATACGTTGTTTTTACAACTTTAGATATACGTAACTCTTAAGCCTTTAAATTTCAAACACTACGCGATTTATCTGAATACCGTTCCCTTTGCCACGATTCTTTTTTTAATTAAATAAAAATTTACTTGAGAATAAAACAAGCAAAGGAAAAGATATCCACACAACCGTTACATTCCGCATACCTCCAAAACGGGTTTACATAATATATTAATTTCAGTGGAACTCTCCTTAACGATAGCTCGTGTGGATACTTACTTAAAATTATCCTTAGACTAATTAACTTTCAATTCGTTACTCTAATAACTACGGGAAGATAATTATTAACGTGGGGCAGTCTTAAGGAGTTAGTTCGTTCGTAGCTAAACTACCGTTTGAAGTCTTAAAACGTCACTATAATTTACACTGACAAATTCCAAGGACCATTTTGTTTTTACACCATACGATTAAACGAAATCAAGCTTACATTTGTCATTTTATTTCGATAATACGATCTTTAACAGATCAGATTTAACATCACAGTAGCAATTGGATATGATATCGGTTTAAGATTTCTAATGTTCACAGATTTTTTAAATTTTAACCACACCTATCACATATTCCCTATCATAATTTTACGTAATTCAATAAAAACCAAATCAACTCTTTCTATGAAAAAATGTCACAAAAACCAAAAATGTTAAATAATCTTTTTTATCAGATTAATCTATTACACTGGATCAACATAAAACAAGAGATATAAAAATAATATCGGTAGTTTTACGAGTACCCTTAGGAACATAAAATATCTAAACGTAGCACGGATTGACTGCACCACATTCGAAATTAATATAAAAATACTGTCTTCTCTTAATATTTAAAACATAGTAGTAGACAAAAACTACTGAAAACATAAAACCTGGCAAGACAATTAGTTTTAAATTCAATAAAAAAGGTAACGTTTATGATTATAAAAAAGTACCTAACAATGTTTTTTTTTTTTGTGATTTTTTAAAACGAGGACATTTATAATATTTGTAGAAGATAAACCTAATCATGTTCTATAGAAACCTATTAAAACAGTCAAAACCGTATAAGACGATATCTTTAAGAAGAGCATTAATGGTTATAGCGACCGAAATCATAGGTCCCGGCTGAATGCTTTTAACAACATACTGCATCTAGCGACCATGTTTAGTATTTTCTGATAAATGTATTGATCACAAGAATCAACTGCCACATCTGGCACTTACAGAATAATTAAAGGGAAAGGCTATTAAAATCTTATTATAGGTGAAACTTGAGTAGGTAAGCGCATTTGTATTTTAAAATATTACAGGTTTTTATAACTATCGGTTTTACGATTAAATATTAGTAATCCCTTATCTTTTATAATGACAATTATAAAAGATTTTGACTGTATTTATTTGAATAAAGTAACTTTTACCCCCAATTCTATTCATCATCAGTGTTTGTTTTCTCCTCTGTACATTATACTAAAATTAACAGTTTCAATAGATTTTTAGGTCAAACAATACCTACCAAAATCTACCTAGGACTAAAAATTTGCATTTTTAACTTGTCGAGGAAAAAACAGAGTAATAAATTTACACATTATAGAACAATGAGATTAATTCCAATTGATTTTATTCAGCAAACGATATTTGTAACAAATTTTACATACCCATAGAACATAAAATGAATCACCCGTTTTTTTATTAAAACTGATCAATTGTGGGTTTGAAAGTTTTGGTAATTTTAGCATACATTTGTTTAGAAGCATATTTTTTTTATTATAGTGATCTTCACTTGCATCTATCGAGAGGAACGCATTTGTGGTCACTTTATCATACACCTAGTCCCTTATTGAATTTTTATCGAGCTATGTGTATACAGGTGAATTTTTCATACTGTGTGCCTGGGTGGCCAAATCCGAAACTACATAATACAGATAGCGAAAAATACGCAAAGAGGTCTCGGGACCTATTTTGACTAAAACTGCATCATTAGAATTTTGAAAAATTTATTTACCTAGGCAGGAATCGAACCCGCTGGATTTAAAAAAAAAACATTCTGTATTATTACACAATCCTATAATGTCGCTTATAGGGACCAAATTCTTGGAAGTAATGGCATATTGCAAACTAAAGGAAGTGGCTTATTTAGATTACATTTAACCAATTGTTCAAAATGATGGCCGTCGTTACCAATACATATAGTTGGGTGGGTCCGATGTCTCAATGATTGCACTGCACCACAAGTTTGTTAATTCTGCTAAAATTATTTTCGAAGATCGTTTCAAGTCATCAATTTCATTATACGTGCACTTTTAAATTTGATTTCTCCAAAAGTTTGGCTGTACAAAAACTGGTCGTATATAGTATTTCGTCAAAAATGAGCCCTTTGCTTTAGTTTGCAATATGACATTACCTACTTCCCAGAAAGTTTTATCTTAAAATCGCTATGTATAGCTTTGGATTTGGCCCTCCAGGCACACTTGAAAAATATACAGGATATTAACTTCTCAACAATAGGGAACAGAATTTTATTTTTTCGAGTTTCTTATAGATTCAATTCAACACATAAAGATACAGAAAACAAAAAGTTAAAATAAGCTCAAATAATTTGCTCAATGCAAATCAAACACGACCTGAATTGATATGAATGTGACGTCACACAATAAGACGCCAACTGTTCATTGCGCGTGAATATAATATTATTTTGCACAGAAATAATGTTTTCAGTTTCATTTGATTTAATAAATCACACAACTTTTACATATTTTATTGTTTGATTTCTACACTTAAAAATTTGAATTTTCTATAAAAGAAAATCACCACATCATGTCCACCCTTAGAGCATTTACCTTAAGGAAATGGCAAGGTTGGGCGAACCCTTCTGCCAAAGTACGTTGGCCATATGACCAGACCATACACGTTATATAAAACTAGTTGACGCGCGGAAGCTGCCATTTGGTGTCGTTTCGTATCGCAAGTAATAGCTCGTAAAAAATAGTTAATTGTGCAGTTTCCACTTGCAAAAGGCGATCCAGTAACTCAAATCTTCAAAACTATGGTGTTTCTTATCATATGTAAGTATATAATATACATTAACGTGTTTTACTCAAGTACAATTTTGAAGTAATTTTTATGCCGTCACGATAGAAAAATACCATGATACGTTGGTAACTCATACACAGTACACGGGCACGATTTGCAGGCGATTGCGTAGATACACGTTAATTTGTCGATGTGTCTGTGTTTCTTTATTGTGAAGTAATATTTTCATAGTGTGCGTATCTGTAATTGAATTCTAGATTTTCGTAGTGTGCCATGCGTGTCTACCTCGCCTCCTGCAAAATGTGTCAGAAAAATGTATACTGCGATTTGTTGCGTACCATCTCCATAGGCTAAATGCTCTGAGTGTCCGATTTTATGGAGTGACATTATTGTGTGGTTATACCTGTTTCAAATTACATTTCTTTTTACGTTACCTTAATTTAAAATAAATCTTTCAATAAAAGACTTTTAAAGAGTATTATTATTGGATTTCTAATATAAATTTAGTTTAGTTCCCCGTTCCATTCATTTTGTACATTGAACAAACACTGACTCAAATCAGCAGAACTCACACTGCTACTTTAGTACACAATAAAACAAAAATTTCCTAACAATCGAGTTTCATATAACGTAGTTTCAAACTAACGCGGTTATATATAAAATGTCAATTTGGTATACTTACCGCAGTTTTACTACTCCGTAAATATGTCAAGCACTTATTGCATTCTGTGTCGAAATATTTTTATTTTGCTTTGCATAAACATTTATACTTGCTTGCTAGCTTGTGATCTTGTGCATATAATGATAAACAAATACTGCTTATGTAGAACAAACAGGCATATCGATAAATACATAAATTGATGACATAAAGCTTTTCACTATTACCTTGCAACAATACTGCATTTTGGCGTAGTTTCGCTTAGTACATTTCTCCTGTGTTTCTCAACGTTCGGATTGCCGATTTGCACGAATCTCACTAGGATCATATTTACAAATGTTGTAGATGCGAATATCAAAAATTTGTTTCCAGAAGACTAACAGAGTTAGTGCACAAAGATCTCTAGTCGTACACAGAAAATAAATATGTATCGCTCAATGAGGGAGTGAGAAGAAATTTTAATTACCTTGGAGATAACTGTACGTTACGTGATTTAGCGTATACGTACTGTACGTGCTTACACAATAAGCTTTCCGTTTTGGTTTTGGTGGGTAGTTTTCTTCGTCAGTCGGCGATAGAGAGGCAACGCAGCAAGGATTACTCCGGACAGAGCGATGAACACGCCCGCCAGGTAGAAAGAGAGATCGTAGCTGCCGGTGACATCGAATACCCAACCTGAAATTTTTAAAGATTTATTTAAGGAAGAAGTCGTTAATTGCTGAAATATAAAGTAAAAAATACACAGCCATTCTAAGGATATTTGATTTGATTTAAAGACAGAATTTAAGCCGACTATACTTAGTCTAACGCCACTGTTATGAATTCAATGCATTAGATATACAATATGTCAAATTACTTGTCTCGGCTAGACAAGCAACTGGACGTATTGTTTTACTTAGAATTTAATCTCGAAACGTCCACGACATAATAATTCATACGTGAGTAAAACCACAGTACGCATAAAATGTAACATACTGACCTGCAAGCGGCGGTCCGACGAGATTGGCGACGCCCTGTATCAACAGTAGGAGGCCGTACGCGTTCGTGAATCGCTCTAATGATATCTGCTGGACCAGGATTATGCTGGTCAGGGAGTAGTTGGCGGCAATGAACATGCCAAAGGCGCCAGCAGCGGCCGCTAGGGCTCCGTAGGACCTCAGTAGGGGCACGCCTAGTGTTACTAATCCGCAGAGGACCATACACGCGCCGTATACCGCGCTTGCTGGAACGCTGGGCCAGTCGCCCACCCAGCCAAGGAGAATCTAAACAAGATATTTTCATTACAATAAATAAAATCAAATATACTTCTTATTTAGAGCAATCCTCTCACCTTAGTTAATAGATTTAAAGAGACTTAGTAGGAACTTGTAATTTAATGATACCAGCCCCCCGAGCACGTCCACCAAAACACGATATGATAAAGCGGAACCCCTAACGTGCGTAATAATAAGAGTTTAGCATATTCCTTGTGTCCAAACTAGTTTGGTAAATCAGTTTTACTTTTAAGAATAGAGGATCTCATCAGGGTCTACGAGGAACGAAAAATGGAATTCTTCGTGGTTCCATTGGCCAGTGGGACCAAGAGTGGTCCCACCAGTGGGGCAAAGTAGTGGGACCACGAGTAACGACCCGAAATTGGGTATGGAGATAGTTTATAGGAGCGGAGACTCCCGATAGAGGGCACGTTAGGGGATACGCGCGAGTGAACTCCCTAATTAACATAAGGAGACCCCTCTCCTTATGTCAATTAGGGAGGTCACGGCTTAGGCCGCCATATGTATATAACATAAAGTAATAAGAAAGAAAGAATAGAAAGGGCTAATAGGGAAAAGAGTTAATGGAATAAAAAGAGTTTAACATATTCCTTGTGTCCAAACTAGTTTGGTAAATCAGTCTCACTATTAAGAATAGAGGATCTTATCAGTGGGTCTACGAGGAACGAAAAATGAAATTCCTCGTGGTTCCATTGGCCAGTGGGACCACAAGGAACCACATTTCCTCGTGGTCACACCAGTGGGCACCACAAGTAACGACCCCAAATGTCATCTAAATCGGTTCAGCGGTTATTGATTTCCCATACAAACTTCCACCCCCCTTTTCTCCCCCTTAAGGGGTGATTTCTGCGCTAAAAGCTATCCTATGTCCGTCTCCTGGTTCAAAGCTACCTCCTCAGCCGTTCTTGAGTTATAAATAGTGTAACTAACACGACTTTCTTTTATTAGCGTTTCCCTCGATTTTTATGGGATCCCATGATCAGATCCTGACTTTGGTGACCTTGGGACTACCCCAGGAGTATACTCTATCGAATACAAAAGAATTTTGAAAATCGGTCCACAATTGGCGAAGTAATCGCGTAACATATACACAAAACACGTTGGACACACCTTAAAATTAAAGGGTTTTCCTCGATTTTCATGGGATCCCATCATCAGATCCTAACTTTGGTGACCATGGGAACACCCTTGGAGTATACTCTATCGAATACAAAAAGAATTTTGAAAATCGGTCCACAATTGGCGGCGTAATCGCGTAACATACACACAAAAAAAAACATACGCATCGAATTGAGAACCTCCTCCTTTTTTTTTGAAGTCGGTTAAAAAGGACCCACTGTTTAGAGCAGGAAATGTTTCGCATTTTTGGCTACTTTTGACTCCAGTGGACTAAAGAACGCTCAGTACCGCACTCGAAATTGCTCATTAGCTGAGAGCAGGTCCTATTTGGCCAGTAAAGGAGAATGCCGAAACCTGTACTCATTGCTTAAAAATGATTTTGATTCCATAAATATCTTGACATTTTTATACTACTTTTAGCAAATTATTAAATCCGGGTTATAATTATTAATTTAAAAAAGTTAACCCAAATTCCTGACTTCCGGCAGTTAAGAATTTGATAAAGTATGTGCATTGCCATAAAAAATCGAATCGTAGCAACGAAAAACAAAAAATCGACTTCAGAATAATAATAATTGATTGGACGGCGATTGAAATAATTTTTCTTTTGATATTATGTTAATATTATGACAAAAAAAACGGTTTTCGGACCACAGCCTATGACCTTTATACTCTGTGATTTCCGGTCGTCGCTTAGCTAACGCTTACGCATATTTTGTGTTTTGTTTGGTTTTGTTATATTTTGCTGTTTTTTCTAAAAAGTTAATTCTAACTGATGCTAAAAATGTTAATAATTGTGGCTAAAAATGTTTATCTGGAACACGGTGAGTATATTTGCTGTATTACTTATTTTAGGTGGGCTTTTTTGAAAATATAGTTTTGCGAAAAAATCTCAGCACTGCGGATTCAAAAAGAAAATTCTTTGATGACGGTGGTAATATTAAACGATACCCTGACCAGTAAAGGTTATTTCATCTAAAAGCAATGAGTACAGGTTTCTATACAAAAACCGGCATTCTCCTTTATAGTACCTATAGACAATCTAACTTGTTTTAAATACGAGTATTGTTTGTATTTTTTTTTTTCGTTTATTTTCTTATGGTTTTATTTATGGTCAAATAAAGTATTATTATTATTAGGGAATTTTCACCTAGAGTTGCAGTGTAAAACCTCCGACTGGACAGAGGCCAACTAAGGACGCTCACTAAAGCCCTAACTGTTCATAGCAAACTCAACAAACGTCTGAACAGGCTTGACTAATCCTCTCACGACTAATGCAACAATTCATATCCTCTGTGAGTGTCATGCTCTCATCCACACTAAGAGACGGACGAACTCTGGGTGGACCTTTTTTTCTCGGGGGGAAAGGCGTGACCGCACCGTACCAGACCGTTGGCTAGACGGCGGGCATGTGTGTGGCTAACCCGGCCGAGTACCAGGCCGTCCCACTAAAACCCCTCGGTGTTCTATCTACCCTTTTGGGCCCATTTGGTAAGGTCGACAATACGATACCACTACTCACGCGCCCGGCCCGACCAGTTGGTTGGGCTATCGCCATGGGGGATTGTCCGAAGACATCAAGACAATCCAACTCTAGATGGACCTAGTTTGCTACCCTACAATCCGAAAACGGAGGCTCTGTCGAGCCTTTTAAAAGAGGGACCGGCCCCAATAGATCTGAACAAGTTGCAGTGGCCCTCTGTGGGACGCCCTTCCCCCGCCCCCAGTCCCCCCTCGGAATTATGATGGTATAAAAAGTACAAGCTCACCTCTCCAAACATATTCAATATGCCAATGATGGATATCAGCATAGACGACTTCGACTCATCGAAGCCAATCTTCATAGCGTTGTCGGCAATGTAAACGTATGGTACGTCGTACCACATGTACAGGAGGAAGTTTGAGATGGCGAACACGAGAAACGCGGGGTTCGCGAAGTGGGAGAAGTCCAGGACATCTACCGCCAGGTCCCAGAAGTCCCAGAGGCCAGCGTACCACTGGACCTGGAAATTGATGAAGACAAACGTTTAAATAAATCATTCGAATCAAATATCAGTAAGAACTTGTGTGACGGTGCAACCAGACAACGTCATTATTGTGCAGAAGAATAGCTAATAATATTGCTCACATCAAGTGAGATGATGGACTGACTAATTATAAGTAAGTAACAAACAATTTACAACTCCATAGAGAGTAAAATTTTTGTTTTACACATAAACTTTATTGGACAACATAAAAATGGCCCATATGTATGTGTGAGTATACTTAAACTAATACATTTCTTTTTAAGCAAGAGTGACTGCTATTATCTGTTGTAGGAAAACGGAAATGATGTGTAAAATGTTATGTTCATGTTATAATAAATGAATGTTAGAAAGGAATAATAGCGTAGCTTCGTGCGGCGACCGCTTAGAATATATATATGTCCCCTAGGGCATCGGAACCGGTTTTTCCCGGTTCCAAAAGAACCGGGAATTCCCGGTTCTGGGGGTCCCTGAAAGAACCGGTTCTGTAAATCGAAGAACCGGTTATTTCGGTTCTATCGGTTCTTTCTTAAAACAAATTTAGAAATACGTCTCTATGCTAAATATCAAGTTATTATAATATTGTTTTCACTTGCCTCTTCCACAAAATGGCATAAAACTAATTCCACAAGTGTGGATCAAGCTAGATTTGTGAAGAATCGAGAATGTATTAATTTTTTGCACTACAAAAGATATCAAAATTACCGTTATTTCACTGTTAAATTAATAAATAACGTAATTATTTTAATGTTAGAAAATAACGAATTTTTTAAGGGATGCGGCAACGTTAACAATATCTGGTTGGCAACACTGGTAGAACCGCTGTCGCCATTTTGTTTAGTTCGACACAAACGAATGTAGTGAGTGGGTTTGTTGTTTTGTTGACGCAGATTAGATAAGTGAGTAACTTTAAATATTAATGCATATTGCTATTATTATTTTTATCAATCAATTGAAAATATTTATTGTCATTAAATATCAACATAAAACGCTAAAGGATGTGTCTCGAAAGTTCTTCCCCGCGAAACGCAAGAAGGAGTCTTAACTTTCGGTAGAGACTCTCGAACTCATGAGGAAAACACGCGAGTTGCCGCCGTCTCAGATGTTTTCGCTAGATCCGGAGCGCCTTAAACCAACTGATTCGAAATCTGATGCGACGCGATCTCCGACGCTCCAATACCCACGCCATAGAAGCTGCGATCGAGCAGAACAGGGGATCGAAAGTTTTCGCTCAGCAGTTGGGTAGGCCCCATCTGACGAAACTTAAGACTGTCGATGGCCGTATTATTGCCTCTCGAGAGGTAACAAGTTCGAGATTCTCAAAGAAGTCAAGAGTTTCTATCAACTCCTATATGCTCAGCGGTCGGAAAGACCATCTGACGAAAGCAGCAATGACCACAGAGCCCCACTAACGCGCCACTATACTGAGGACATCCCCGACGTCGATCGCAGCGAGGTTAGGGCCGCCCTCGAGCAGCTTAAGAACAACAAAGCACAGAGTGATGACGGTATTACAGAGCTCCTTAAAGTCGGTGGAACTCCACTTCTGTATGAGCTGGCAAGCTTTACCTTTAACGGCATTAAACAAATGCCGTTAAACAGCAAGGTTTAACAGCGCAGGCATGGAGCAGGAGTGCGGTGGTTCAGTTCTTCAAATCAGGCGATAAAAACCTGCTGAAGAACTGCGGACCCATCTCACTCCTGAGTCATGTATACAAGCTGTTCTTGAGGGTTGTCACGAATCGCCTCGCTAGGAGATTCGACGAGTTCCAACCTCCAGAACAAGCCGGGTTTCGAAAAGGCTACAGCACCGTAGACCACATCCATACTGTTCGGCAGATTGTGCAGAAAACACAGGAGTACAACCGGCCGTGTATGGCATTTGTGCGAAACCTGGGTGGTTTTGGACAGCCTGCAGCATTATCGAATCGATTGGCGATATGTCGAGGTGCTAAGATGTCTGTATGACACCGCCACAATAGCCGTCCAGATCAAGGACAGAAAGACAAATCTGATCGAGTTGCGTCGTGGAGTGCGACAGGGTGATGTCATATCGCCCAAGCTCTTCACAAATGCGCTCGAGGATGTCTTCAAGACACTGGACTGGTCAGGACGGGGGATCAACGTAAACGGTGAGTACATCTCGCACCTACCATTTGCCGATGATATCGTCGTCATCGCAGAGTCGCCGGAACAGCTTAGCGGAATGCTGCATGACCTAAATGAAGCCTCAAGGCGATCCCCTCCATATGTCCTTTTTATTCACTAACCAATAAGACAATTTGTCAATTTATTAAAAATTATGTTTTAGAATTCATTTGCTATGTTTATTACATGAAGTTCAAATGTATTGACTGGGATTCCTTCAGAACTCAGTGTTAGACCCACTGACCCTAAGATCATAGGCATATTTAATTATATTTTTAACCTAACACTGTGCTATGAATCTCCAGGGCAGTTACCGGAGGCCGTAGGGCTCCGCTGCTTGACCTTATAGCTAGAAACCATAACAAACTAACCTAACACAAGGAGGAATTCTGTGGAATTGTACATATATAGAGAGAAAAAAATAATCTAAGGAATTGGAATATTATATCTCTGACCCGTGATCGCGGAAACCTAGCATCAAGCAGAAGGTACGCTCTACTAACAACCGCTCCGGGGAAGGCTACTAATTTCTTTTATAAAAAAAAGGAAACCTATAACTATTTGTTCGTGTACTTTATTGCCCCTCATTTTGTAGTTTTGTACCCAATTTGCACCTGATTTTTACCTGCCGAGATTGATCAAACAAACCTGAACCATCCTGCCCTTGGCTTGTATTAATTAAACATTAAGTTAAGTGCTTTGCATTGAGGGATTTTGTTTACTTCAGTAACATTATGCATAAGTGAATTATAGTTATGTACCTACAACAATAAAACTTTTCATTTTGTATCGGACTAAAGGAATAAGTTTGTTTTTTTTCCTTCAACTTTAAGATTTCCCTATATTACTACAATTTAGCAAGAAAAAGCACTACAATTTGGCGTCTCGTAGAACCCGAGTGTAGGATAACGCGCCATATAACATCTGGCGGCGTTTTTGCATGTGTCTGTCCCTGTCGTTTTTTATTGATTTGCCTTGATACTTAAGTTTCCATATACCTAACATCTTCAAAATTGATATTACCATTACATAAGTACATAAAGATCTAAAACACAAATATTATACGTGTCTTAGTTCATACCATTATAAATATATTATTACTACCATTATATAAAATGGATATTACTTCTTTAGTATCTGATACCAGAATTAAGGAACAAGTATGTACTTATTATAACTGTTATGTGGTTAGAGAGATGCATTTAGCACAAGATCACAAATATAAACGTGTCTTGGTCATTATTTTTATATGTATTCTACTCTAATCAACAAAATTAATTTTGAATTCCTCACAGGAGCGGTTTGCAACTCTAGAAATAAGCCTTTGCTATATTCTTATAATGGAGGAAGTTACATCTAGCTGGAAACGTAGGAAAATCAATATCGACGATCAGGGGCAACGACACATGCAACTCATTTTTTTATTATTTCCTTTTTATTGTTTTTTTACTTATTATTTGACGATTAGAGTCAAAATGTCTGTCAGACACATGCAAAAACGCCGCCAGATGTTATATGGCGCGTTATCCTACACTCGGGTTCTACGAGACGCCAGGAAGAATGGCGGGGTGGGTATTCTGTGACCGCCGCACCCGCGGTGCTTAAATAGTTTAAATGCTTATACAAATATCGCTATTTTCATAAGAGCATAGAAATTATAATTAAGTAGGTATTATGTTATTAGGTATGTAATTTAGTCACTCGAAGTATCTAAATTTTTAAAATCTTTTATGTGCCACTTTCCTATGTATTTTCCGTTCTCGTCTTCGAGCTCATAGACGAGGCGAGAAAGCTTACGTATAATTTTACAACGTTCATATTTAGGGGCAAGTTTAGCAGTAAAATATTTATTAGCAGAACTCTGCTTGTACGTACGCTTCCACACAAAATCACCAACATTAAATGAGATATCTCTGCGTTTGTTGTTATAGTATTTTATATTCCTTTCATGGGCCTTACGCAACGACTCTCGGACTTTGATGAAAATGTCACCGAGGTGGCCAATATTAGACGCATGAGTATCGCGTGGTACCACAACCAACTCTTGGAGATCTACAAAATCACGGTAAATACTACCATCAGTGACAGCTTCCCTACCGTGTACTAGCATGAAAGGAGTATAAGAAGTAGACTCATTTACTGAGGTGTTCATGGCAAATTGTATTTTATGTATGTTAATATCCCACGTTCTATGATCGTTCTCAACAAACGAGGAAACTGCAGTGATTATTGTGCGGTTATAACGTTCCACCGTATTAACTTGTGGACAATATACTGGACCCAAATGTACTTGCGGAATATTGTATTTTTCATATAATGCCTGAACCTCATGACTTATAAACTGCGAGCCATTATCAGACATCACAGTCTGTGGTATTCCGTGAACCAGAAATACATGGTCTTCTAACCTTTGCGCTATAACTTTGCCCGTTGCACGCCGTATAGGAAATAATAAGCAATATTTTGTAAAACAACACACAACTACTAGTAAAAAGGTGTTTTGCTGTCGAGACATCGGCAGTGGACCAACGAGATCAATGCTGATGCACTGGAATGGTCGACAGCAGACCTTGGGTTCCCCCATAAAGCCAGGTGGCGCTAGTGAGCTATGTTTATATGAGTTACAAGTGGCACAATTTTTAATAAATTCCTCGGTATCTTTATGCATACCGGGCCAAAAATACCGTAATTTTAATCTTTTATATGTTTTTGCGACGCCTAAGTGCGCAGCAATTGGTTCAGAATGGTTACTTGTAATAATATCCTCCCTAAGCTCCTTTGGTACAACTTCCTTCCACTGGTAGTCACCACAGAGTTTGTTAGTGCTTTTTGTAAATCTAAAAAGCCTACCATCAATAATTTGAAAATTGGGACACGCGCGCGGCCTATCCGTGCAACGTTTTAATATATTGTTATACCAAGCATCGACATCTACCGGTGGTTGTTGACATTACTTGCTATACTCTGTTAGTGTCAAGATATACTTATTTAACAACGCCATCTCGGCGTCAGTCCTGACACTACAGTTTTTCTTTATTACTTACTTATATTTGATGGGCATAGGATATAATGCCTTTTACCTATTTATCACAGCCATATAGGTGCTAGCAGAAGTGGTTTCGCTAGATTTTGCCACCTTATGGGTGAATATTTTTTTTAAAACCATGTAGGTGCTAGCAGCAGTAGTTTCGCGCTAGATTTTGTCACCTTATTGGTGAATGTTGTTTTTTTATTACAATCTTTAACATACCATATTAATGGATTTACGTAGATTTAAGGTGCATGCATGTTAAATATTCTTTATTTACACACGTTTATATTTAAAGCTTTATGTTTTATCTTATACAAATAAATAAACTTATAAAAAAAATGATAACGTTAGGCGTAATTGGGTACAGAGTTTATCACGAATGAATAGTTTTTAAGTACCTAATTGATTCCATTTATGATAATTCTGTTTGGTTGGTTAGGGGGTTTTGAGGCTGACGGGGCGTCAGACGAATTCCCTACGTGAATTCTATCGTGGTTGGGGGGATACTGTAACACCGTTTTTTCTTAAAATTTCATAAAACACAAATTTTGCAAAAACACTTTGGTTTCACTGTAGTTTTAACACAAATTTCACAACTAAAATCATAATTACAATAACTTTGTCAATTAATTGCACAATATCAATGTCAAGTGTCAACGTCAACGTCGTTTCACGTCACGTCAGTGACATTTGCAATTATCTTTGGTCATTATTCAATTTTTGCATAAACAAAATAAATCTCGCGTTTATCCTGGCCTTATTTACAAAGATAGTTTTTTTTTCGCCCAAAATCCCGTGCTTCCATTTAGGTGGGTTGATTTTCTCAAAATTCGGAATTTGACATTTAGACCGTTTGTTTTGATCATTTCTATAGACATATTTTAATAAAATACGCTTAAACTTATAGATCATATAATTATAGTTTCGTCGAATAGAATTTGGAAAGCATTCACAATTTGTTTATGGTTAATTTTTCATTACGTTTTGTTTTTCAACCAAACTTATAACTTTAGCTGGAAATACTTATTGCATATTGTAGAATTTCGAAAGATCCGTATGTTGACTTGACACATCTTGAAGCAAGTTAAGAGTCTTACGAGTGTCATGAAATGAATTTGGTTTTAGGAGAGGTTCCGTCGCCAATACGGCGCTTAACATTCAGCAAACGGACCTCGGCTCCGTCGCTTCCACATAAACGCAAATCTGCGCGCAAGTGGAGCGTTGGTTTAGTCTATCGTCTAGGTTATGATTAGTCTGTGAGACATCGATCGAAGTAATTTGTTATTGATTTGAAGATCATAAAGTTTTTATATATTTATATAGGTATTTCTCCCGTTTTCCGTGTGAATTTGATTTGAAAAACCACAGTGAAACTACAAAATTCAGTTCTTTTTGTTTTCAGCTTGAAGAGTAAAGCTAAGGGGAAAAATACTATATTTACTCGCCGTCACGCGATTCATTAAATTAAATGGATTTATTGTATCAATAAGTGCAAAAAATCAATAAGGTATCTAATTAACTTATTATATTTCATGATTTAAAGCAGATTTTGTTAATTTTATTTTTATTTGTGGGTAAATTGATTATTAAATCAAACATGTTACATTTCCAAAATTCGCCTTTTTCATCCCCTATTTCATTAAAAAAACCTGATAGTAAGCGGCGTCTTAGTGGGATTAATGCATATATTGAGTAACACTTGCGAATTTCCTGTTAAATTCTAAATTTTTACAATATTAAGTTTCACATCCTTCTTTGGCAAATAACTCACAAATTAAGCTGTTTTCTTTTTATTAATAGCAGTGATTATACACAAAATAGGTGCTCTCCCCTCCATATGTCCTTTTTATTCACTAACCAATAAGACAATTTGTCAATTTATTAAAAATTATGTTTTAGAATTCATTTGCTATGTTTATTACATGAAGTTCAAATGTATTGACTGGGATTCCTTCAGAACTCAGTGTTAGACCCACTGACCCTAAGATCATAGGCATATTTAATTATATTTTTAACCTAACACTGTGCTATGAATCTCCAGGGCAGTTACCGGAGGCCGTAGGGCTCCGCTGCTTGACCTTATAGCTAGAAACCATAACAAACTAACCTAACACAAGGAGGAATTCTGTGGAATTGTACATATATAGAGAGAAAAAAATAATCTAAGGAATTGGAATATTATATCTCTGACCCGTGATCGCGGAAACCTAGCATCAAGCAGAAGGTACGCTCTACTAACAACCGCTCCGGGGAAGGCTACTAATTTCTTTTATAAAAAAAAGGAAACCTATAACTATTTGTTCGTGTACTTTATTGCCCCTCATTTTGTAGTTTTGTACCCAATTTGCACCTGATTTTTACCTGCCGAGATTGATCAAACAAACCTGAACCATCCTGCCCTTGGCTTGTATTAATTAAACATTAAGTTAAGTGCTTTGCATTGAGGGATTTTGTTTACTTCAGTAACATTATGCATAAGTGAATTATAGTTATGTACCTACAACAATAAAACTTTTCATTTTGTATCGGACTAAAGGAATAAGTTTGTTTTTTTTCCTTCAACTTTAAGATTTCCCTATATTACTACAATTTAGCAAGAAAAAGCACTACAGTAGGCCTCGGCATGAACTTGGATAAAGCCAAGGTCATGTTTAATGAACATATTGTGCCGGGGCCGAATTGCATTGACGGTTCGGTACTCGAAGTTGTGCAGCAGTATGTCTATCTTGGACAAATTATCCAATTGGGTAGACACAACTTCAAGAAAGAAGCCAACCGCAGAATTCATTTGGGATGGGCAGTATTTCGCAAGCTACGTCGAGTCTTTTCATCGCCTATACCGCAGTGCCTAAAGTCGAAGGTCTGATTAGTACGTCCTACCTGTCATGACTTACGGTGCCGAAACGTGGACACTTACAGTGGGGCTAGTCCACAAATTCAAAGTCGCTCAGCGAGCTATGGAACGAGCTATGTTAGGAGTTTCTTTGAAGGATAGAATCCGAAAGAGGTTATCCGGAAAAGAACTGAAGTCACGGACGTAGCTCGCAGGATAAGCAAACTAAAGTGGCAGTGGGTGGGCTGGCCACATCTGTCGAAGGACCGATGGCCGTTGAAGCAGACGTGTCCTAGAGTGGAGACCGCGAATCGGCAAACGTAGTGTAGGACGTCCTGCAGCTAGGGGGAACGATGTCCTGAGGAAGGTTGCAGGGATGGACTGGACGTGGAAGGCGGAGGACAGTGTTGTGGCGCAGGTTGGGAGAGACCTATGTCCAGCAGTGGACTGCGATAGGCTGATTGATTGTCATTGCAATCTGTTAAGTATTACGCTTTCACTCTTGCGGGGCAAACATATTTTACGGAATAGAATAATAATTACTTACACCAGCCAGAGTCACCAGACTAGGCTGGACACGCGCCCGCGTGTCTTGATAACGTTCGTTATTTCTCTTTTCTCACATTACTTTGTTTTTTAGCATCCAATAATATGATACCTAATTGTGTGTGATTTGAGTTGTATTATCGCAACTACGAAAAGACTGATTTTAAGAACTGATTGTTGCTAAATAATACTAAAAACGTTTTTGTAATTTCCAGTATACTTTTTAAAATAATAAATAATGTGATTTCCAATAAAGTGTGTTTTATTAAGATCCATTCTCCTTTATTCATTTTGATTGTAGAAAATCTATATAAACGATAGCATAGCTTATCAACTAGAATTTATCAAAAAACCGAAAGAACCGAAAAAACCGGGTACTCGGTTCCTGCTCGAACTTGGAACCGAAAGAACCGGTTCCTAAAATAGGGCCGGTTCTCGATGCCCTAATGTCCCCGTCTCATTTCATCCCGGGGTTCTCGCAAAAGCCGCCTCGAGGGAGTTAAAGGGAAAAGATATGGAAAACTCGAGGCAAAACCCTACACCAACCCGCCTGGGTAGCGTTTTGTAGTAGCAAGGAACGACCTGAGCTCAGCAGTAGGAACAATATGATGGGTTTTAAATACACTGTACAATATTTCGCGGTAAACAATAACTATATTGACTTACTGTTTGCCGACGTTTCGGCCGAATTGCATCAGGCCGTGGTCACGGGATGACTGCCGAGACTCAGCGACGTCTTCGCAAAGCGCGGGTTTCACGACTAGACGACTACCCTCCGCTTGATCTTCAGAATTTTCATTTTTATTTTTATCGGAATCGTCGGTACCTCGACATACCACACTCACGATATCTACACACTTACGTTTTTTATAAGTACCGCACTGCCTAAATTTGCCAATAACAGGGTTCCAGGTAGTTGATAAACAGTATCCATCTTCCCGGTTGAAGTTTTTATGTTTTTTAATTACAACCGCTTCTCGTGCTATTCTGGAATAATAGTGACGATCGGTGGAGAGGACCTGAGGTTTGTACAGTTATATCCAGTGGTTGGTTCCTGAATCTAGCAAATGTTCAGCAATGGCGGACTTACCCTTTTGCAGGTTTTTGACAGCTGCGATATGTTCCTCGCTGAGCCTCGGCAGCCATCCCGTGACCACGGCCTGATGCATTTCGGCCGAAGCGTCGGGAAACAGTAACTCAATATAGTTATTGTTTACCGCGAAATAGACCCGAGTTAATTGTATTTAAAATGTGTACAAATCGCGGAAGTCTAAAAACTTTAATATGATGGGTATCAATGAAGTAATAAAATAAAAAGAGACTTAAGTTAATGCAATCATATTCCTCACCTTTTCCTTGGCAATGGTGGTCATCGAGTTTCTGAAGATGTTCGGGCAGGACGAAGCACGGAGTCTGTACCGATTGATGTTCAGCATTGCGCCTCTATATGTAAGAGAATGCCTGTGGACTCGAAGATCCTTCAGGAATGCTGGCGGCTTCTTCACAGAGTTCCCCGCCGCGGCTTGACGACGCAACCACAGTGATATAGCCGCTTTGTCGCTTAGAGGTGCGCTTATATGGTGATTAATGTCATTTGCCGCAGGTGTTGTGGGCGACAACGGTCCGGGTGAGGCTGCTGTAGGCGACATGACAGCTCTTGGGGGCGACTGCTCGTGAAGCCGCCCACTGTCACTGAAGCTTCTGGACGGCAACATCACACCAGGGTAATTTTGAGCTAAGATGGCATATGCTCGACCACGGTTTGACATGAGTTCAAATACCTCTAAAGATACTCCTTCACCTCCCGTCATGAACGTGGGTAAGTCAACCAGCGAGCTAAACTGGGGTGCCATCGGCGAAGTCACCGCTGCCACGTTGGCGGGCTCTGTAACCTTCGTCGAGCCCGCAGCGCTACTCTTACTATCGGAGAAACTATCAGCAGAGGATCCAAAGCGTTTATTTCTCTTTATTTCCCGCTTACGTTTACGCTCCTTTGCTTTCTCTTCGTTCATTGTTGCCGTCCATGGCAGATCGCGGAATAGCATACCGCAAACTGCTATATTCAAGAACAGTCCCGCTAAAATCAAAGTAGTGCCTCTCCATCCGTACTCATCCAAAAGAACATACGTCAATGGAGCAAATATAAACGTTCCAATTCCACTGCCGCAAACAGATATTCCTGTAGCCAGAGATCTCTTTTTGTCGAAATAGTAAGCTACAATCACTACAGCTGCTACATAACATAAACTAAGGCCAAAGCCGGCCATAATTCCAAAAGTGAGAAACAGCGTCTCCATGCTGTCTACGAATGCAGAAATCACAAATCCGAGAGTCGCTAGAATAGACCCAAAAATAGTCATGCGTCTGCAACCGTATCTGTCGGTGAGAAAGCTAGCTATCGGCCCCGACAGCAGCGGCATTGCCATAAAAATACCAGCAATCCATGCAGTCTTGCCTTTGCCCTCCCCGAAGTACTCGAGGAAGTGAGGGAAAAACACGCCGAAACTGAAGGTGATGCCGTCCGCGATGAGGTTGACCAAGAAGGAGGCAAAGACGATAACCCACCCGAATCCACCGTCGGGTGGGCGCGCCTCCGCGATGGACACGTCCTCGTCGTCGGACGAACTGGAACTCGAGCTGGAGACGGAGACGGCCGCGGGCGGCGACTGCGCGTCGAACTGCACGTGCAGCGGTCGACCGTTGGCTTTCTTGGCACCATTCTCACTGATCGCACTAGCACTGACCGGATCCCGGAGGAGAGGCTCGCTCTCGGGGATAGTAGGAAGCGCGCGCGGCGCGGGCCGCGAAGTCTCTGGGTCGTTTAAGGCCTCCGCGGGCGGTGTTGGGGTATCAACGGTTTCGCGGGGTCCTCCTTGGAGCGGCCTACGGTTCGCGCTGTCCGGCGGTGACGGGAGGCGCGCGCGGTCCATTCCGGCAGAGCGCGGCGGAACTGCGCGCGCGGATGCAGCGCTGGCTCACCAGTCCGCCGGGCTTCCATGCGGACACCACACCGCCGTGACCTCATGCTGAAACAAAAAGTTACTAACTAAATAAAAAAGGAATGTTGTTTCCGCAATTAAAGGTTTATGTAATTAACTAACAGGGTTACACTTTTGATTTAGCCATTGCAGATTTGATAAGTATAGATAGAACGAATCAACTAAAAATAACCAAAGCGCAATAGGTATTTATCAATCATACCCAATTTGAACATTTTGAAGCCACAAGGACACCTGATTATACTGACGACAGTGCAACGGAAATGGCGAGTACTAAGCCGGCCAGGCGTGCACATACGTGCTGATTGGCGAACAATGGGAGGCCACCACATCGGTGTATTTCTCTGTATAATGGAGCCATCCGAGATGGTCGCGATCTACTTTAGAACATATCTGCTACCATGTTAACATTGAAGCTATCACTTCTATTGCTTAACCGTACACTGAGTATATGATGCAATTATAACAATAATCGTAATCGTATAGTAGTATAATCGTAAAGAATAATCTTTATAAACCTTTCAATTTACAGCGCACGCATTTTCACCTAGCCAGAATAATGTTGAGTTTTGGTTAAAACAATAGCCTAATTGCACAGTGTAGGTACCGAGCTATGATAGTTCCAAAACGTTTTATTTTGTAGGTAAGTGACTCGAGGGTATACCCAAAGAAAGTTTGCAATGTGCACGGGACATGGACTCTAGCAATAAAACTAAGATAAATTAAAGATGGTTCATGTCAAAAAAGTATTAAGCGATCTAATAAAGATATGTGAGTTCAAATGCTAAGAAATATAGTATTAATTCTATCGAAAGCTGAACATGACCCTGTTACGTAAACAGGTCACTGCGGCAACAGGACCGCGTTCGCTAATGCTCTGCCGTAACATGGCCGTAACGTTGAGAACAAAGCTTATCAACATTGTAGATCGCAACTTCACAACGATGACTATAATCATACTTTAATTGCCGAAAACCATACTGCGATTTTACCCGCGAAGATAGTGATCCCGTGGGAATTTCGGGATAAGCGTATGTAATAATGTGGATCTTCAACTATCTATTTACTAAAATTTCATAAAAATCCATCTGATATTTTATGTGTGAAGGATCATGGACACATGGATGTATCGTCATTCGTCGTCTTCCTCACAAATGTTCACATTTATAACATTAGCAGCATTAGAAATTTTATGTCGTTTGACCTTTCGTCACTCCATATGATGGAATGAAACTTTCGTACAATCAAGACTTATTGTTGCCCTCGGTCTTTAGGTTACATTATACAGGCAAGCCTGAGAAATTTAATGGACACAGAATTGCTTCCTTATTTAATAATTAAATGGATAAATGGATTTTCATTTATTTAACCAATGAATTGATCGAATGTCAGAAACCTCATTGCAATGACAGTCTTTGGTAGTAAATCAATGGACAGTCTCTTTAATAACGATGCGAGCTAACGCGCGGCAAATAAATAAATTGTCACAGCAAATACGACTCGTCAGTTTGATTTTAACTGTTGTAACCATTAATTGTGTATTATCGATAACACTACCATAGGACTGAAAAGTGAAATCATCAAATTTCGTTTAACATTTTATCACACCAAAGAACTGAGATTTTTTGCAAAACTTCCAACAGTCGTTTTCATTTCGTCGTATTAATTATGCCGCAGGCGTTATATCCGTGAATGAAATTAAGCTTCATTAGCGTTTTTATCGGACTAAATAGAATAAATCTTTACAGGATTTATTGTCAATTACTGTCATTCAACAGTAGTTGAAACTGCAGACATTGTTACTAACTAAGGATTTGTGATAACGGTCTCATGAATCATGATGATGCAGGTGCAGTTACATATTAAGTATATCAGCTACGAGTGAAGCTATGCATTTGTAGGTAAGTAAATAAGACTCGGTAGGCTCGAACCCCTCGGTGGGGACGTATATGAGCTGTGATGATGATGATGATATAATAAGACTCAAATGCTGCAATATGAAACTTATGACTTTCGTGAAAAAAAAGTTAATGTGTTTTCATATTTTCTTTCTGAAATGGCTTGACAGATTTGAGGGCCGAATTGACATCGCACCAGGCATAGAACGGTAATGTATGGGAACGCGTGTGTAACTGGCTCGAAAACTGACTAAATTCGTGGTGATTTTATACGTTCGTCGACTGATTAGCAATCGTAATTGAATTAGACGACTTGATAAGGAAATACAGAATTGTAATCGTTGGCTATAAGTACTATTCGATTAATTTGACAGATATGCCAGACCGCTCGGACGAGGATGTTATTAAATACTTAGCCTAACCACAAATCAGACTCAGTCAGACAGAATTGTCCAATCTTCACAGCTGGGTGATTGGGATGAGTTGTCGTTGTCTGAATAAACTATAAGAAACTTTCTTATGAAATTGCATTTGTGCAATGGCAGGGTTGGTGATCACAAATATTCGAGCCGAGGCAGCACAGCCTGATGTCTGATAAATATTCATAGAAGCTTAACAATCCTCTCCCGTTTCACGAAACGAATATTGTCTCCATTTGAATCCCATGACCTTGACGTTCGTTGGGTTTATAAACATTTAAATTGATAACACTTCCCTGTATGAGGTACTCTGTGTGATGATGAAACGTTGTTTAAAAAGATCAACAACAAAATATTATGGCATAGCACATTTAGGTAATCGTTAATACAAACATCCCATCAGCGTATCAGCGTATTTATTTATCCTTATTTCGCCTTACTGGAAGAATAAATGTATTTGTTGGTCTTCGAATATGGACGATTGATTTTAAAAATATGAAGAATCGTCTCGCATTTCTATATAAAAAATGTAATGTGAACTAAAAACGACTGAATCACCAAAAGAACCAAACTATGTATTATATGAACCGCAATTTTAATTTATAATGGTTAATAGAGGGCAGTAGGGCAGTTTGGAACAAGATAATAATAGCCAACTACCGAAACTATAGTCTATTCAAGATAAGAAGGTTTCGGTGAGAGGACTGGTCGAAATTTTCAGTTTCATGCATACTAGTTTCCATAATTAATATCTCTTTAGGTTATTTTTATCAACAATGCACATCAAATAGACACAAGAATATCAGTCCAGTTAAATATATTTATTTTATAATTCTGAAAAAATTATTTGTTTAATTAAGTATGTATTTGAATCGTGAATCGGAACAATTCTTTTACACAAATATTTTATTTGTAAAATTGAAGCAAATACTTTTTCAGAATTCTAATTTTATTTAACTGGACTGATATTCTGATAAACCTTAATCTGTCACTGTAAAAACTCGTCTAATGTAAGCTAAGGCTCTTGTTTAACAAACACGGTTAAAAGATAATTATTTATTGATGGTAGATTTTGATTTGTCGAACTCTGGACAAAAGCGTAAATGTGTGTCATTTCATTGCAAGTGAGTGTATTTTCAAACTAACACAGCAATAATATTGATACAATTCACATGAAACATGAATTGTTTAACAAATTAAAGCTATCATTATTTTTTTCGATAATTGACTTTCATTTAAACCATAATAGACTCTAGATGAATGAAAAAAAAATATTGCTTTAATAGAATCGGTTTTCGGATAACTATAAAAACAACCAAGATATAAGGTATTAAAGATTTTTCTCCATCTCTTTTTCGCAAAACGGCAATTTACATGGAGTTTATATGGTCTTACTTACTCAACAATGATGTCACGGTTGATGTCGGATCTCTCTGTCTAATCGCTTTCAAATTAACAACTTAAATTTGCATCTATTATCTAATGCATTTCTAAACCGATTTTAATTCTAATTTCACATGATTGTATCTTTTTCTACGGTATTTTAATATTTTATGACGCGCCGTGAAAATTAGAATTCAGTCATCATCCCTATTCTGTTTATGTCAACTTCAAATAAATGAAAAAGACTGCTTAAACAACAGATTATTAATTCCAAATATATGTGGCTTAACACATCCTAATAAGTGTCCATGCAAATTACCTACAGCTTCTCGTGTCTAAATGTTTTTAAAAAGGCTATAATATCATAAAGTTTTAATCTATCTATACTATATAAAGCTGAAGAGTTTGTTTGTTTATTTGTTTGCTTGAACGCGCTAATCTCAGGAACTACTGATTGAAATTAGAAAATTCTTTTTGTGTTGGATAGTCCATTTATCGAGGAAGGTTATAGGCTATATAACATTACGCTACGACTAATAAGAGCTGAGCTTCAATGAAAAATGTTCCAAAAATGGGGAAAAAATATATGGCGAAACGTAGTTAGCGGGTGCAGCTAGTCAAATAATATTGCTTAAGTGAAAAAAAAAGAATGAAAGGTAATATAACATGTAAAACGTGCCTCTAATAACTAAGAATGAGACAAACTTACAAAGATTAGGCCAAAAAGAACAGAAATGAATAAGGAAATAGAATAGAAGAAATGAATTCTAACAACGCGAAATAATTATATAGATGTGTGAAAACAGTAACATAGCATAAGTAAGTATACCGCTCACAATTACACAGTAGAATATTCTCTGGACTCCAAACATGAATATAATTAATGGATATGAATATTCACGTTCCTCACGTCACTGCAAAAGAATTTGTTTAAGCACATTCTATATACAATGTACAAAATACAAACAGGAATGTACACCGTGGGTCATCAAAGCCAAACTTTCAATCTAGTGGAGCGGTTTCTGAACGATCGCCAACTTTTCCAAATGAGACGTCTCCATATTGAAATTATTGTTAATATGTCACTGATAGAACATCTGAATCCGCCTGGCCAGCTACTGCTATCTTAATTTTGTCGCTACAGCAAGAATTTAACATTATTTCCGGTCCCTGCAAGTTGAGTACTCTAGGCAATGCTCGCTTCGACCTTGCCTTATTGTCATTTAGCACAACATAGTACTCGTAACTGTCGCAATCATGTATACATACATAATTTTCTTTTAAAGCAAAACGTTTATAATGCGTGTCCATTTATGATGCTATACAATTTATTTAATGAAGTATAGGTCCTGTTAATTGAAAATTAACATGTTTTTTAATTTAATTTATATCAGATAGTTTGCTAAGATAAGTCAATCATTGTTGTGGCTGTATAGCTTTATAATCCTTAAAAATGTTAAAATCACTCTATGGAAATCTCTATAATATTTATAATGTATTGTCTATGACATTACTTCATTTTTCTCTCTTCGCTTCCGGCTCTGCTCGAGAAAGCACACGATCAGATATAAGGTTATGAAATTATCGCACCTACTAATTATTTCAGTGTCCAGTCAGTGTAAGACAGATTGTCGAATTAAATAGTATAATTAACTCAGTTCAGTTTTTCATTTATCGCCACCAAGAAAAGAGGAATATAACCCGCTGAACAAGGGGTCACGGTTTCAACGTGGGGAGGCGCTTCGAACCCGCCACCGACCCACGATACCGTCAACAGCTCCAGTAATGTTAAAATCACATTTTATTTAACTTCAATATTAATGAAGTTTTTGTCATCATTCCCTTTTAAAAGGCAAGACTGCGGTGAATTACAACAAATATTTAATAGCTAAAGTTTTCCAGCAAATTCCCGTTAAGAAAGCCAATGATTTTACAGGAATATCAACAATGTTGATTTATTAATGTTTTGGACACACCATAAGAATTGTAACCATTGACGCCAGAAGATTGGCTGTACTCCAAAACGGGAGTGTATTTTACGTCAAACGCATAAATAATAAGAATGTTTGCCAACAGACAAGAACGATGTCTGCTCGGCAAGGCAATTTAGTGTGTGTTGATAAACATTGCTTTCTTTATAACTACCCCATATCCGGCACACTGCTGACCGCGGTTCTCCGTAAGAGTATACTCTTACGGAGAACCGCGCCGGTCAGCAGTGTGCCGGCTATTAGTGATATCATTAGGTCATTAATACCGAGATCTCGAAATTCACTATTTTCGTTGTTCAAGCACTGCGTCATCGGTGGATCTACCACTTCGAAATCCATATTGGTTGTTTGAGAGCAGCCTTTTCGATTCCAAATAGCTAACTAGTATTTATTCATTAGTTATTCTAAAATTTTTGACAGGGTGGTCAAGAGAGATATTAGTCTATAGTTTGAAGATATTGATTTGTTACCTGTTTTGTGTATAGGGCTGCTGCTGATTTTAAAGCTGTTGGGCTATGGGCTTAGCTAACATTTGTTTACAATCTTTTATTAGTTTAGTGGAAATATTATCGCAGCCAGTCGCATTAGATAGTTTTAGCTATCCAATTACATTTATAACCTCAGCCGAATCAACAGGATGCAAGTAAAACGAGTTGCAAGGGGCCATAGAAGACTTAGATGACTTAGCAAGTTCTTGTTTTGGGGTATTGAGTTTCAGGAGAGTACTTTCATTTCAAGACTCTTTAGAAAGACTAGAAATCTGTCCAGATTGCGGTCAATGCTACAAATGTTGAGGGTAAGTACAGATAAGGGTTTTTTAAATTGGATTTTGTTCAATAGAATATTAAAATCAGTTAGATCTGATTGAATAGTACACGAGTCATCAATATTAGGTCTATTTTTTCTAGATTATTGTGATATTTAGGAGTGAATTTTTAAATAATACAGTTACACTTATTGAGATAAAGTAGTTGTTGTAAAGAATGCTTGAATACAAGCATTTATTTTTTTGTGAAGGTATTTGGCATTTGTCTATAAATAACGATATACGTGTAAATAAATGTAAAAGTAGTTGCGTGTTCGTAATGTTTTGTGTATATTTGTGATATAAAATGTAAACTTATTAATAATAAGTGTAAACTTATTAATATTAATAATAAGGCCTTAATCGGGTGAGCCTACCCTAATAGGTAGGGTACACCGAGGGGCATGAGCCTACCCTAATAGGGTAGGCTCATGCCCCTCGGTGGGGACGTATATGAGCTGTGATGGTGATTATTAGTAAGCAAAATAATTGTTCCGACTGATTTTTAAATTAGACTATCTGTGAATTTAGAATAAAACTTAATATCTTAAAGTGCTATCGTTTATGCAGAATTTATGGTACAAACAAAACATACCTCTACTTGTAGAAGATAGAGGCAGCTGATAATATAATTGTACTTATTAGTCAGCATCAAGCTTCATATTTACAGTAGGTACAGAAACCGCCAGTAAAATAAACGACATAAAGGCGGGCAGGCGCTAAACGTATTTACTACATGTTAAGATCCCTAAAAACAACATTTTTGTTTAGCAACACTCAAGATCGCATAAGAGAAAACCAAGGGAAAACTCAAAATAGACAGTAGGACGAGTAATAATACGTACTGGAAATAACCATTCTGACAGTCTACGAATTAATGAAGCTACGGTAACCAACAGAACAGGCCGAGACGCCGGCGCCGAGCTCCCTAGTGTTTTAGAATCATTATCCACTTATCCGGCACATGACAGGACGTTGGTCCGTCCTAACAAGTCCGTTAGAACCTGTTGATTTATTAACAGTTACACTTGTCGACGGCAATCGACTAACATAATATGCGTTTGCATAAAATCCCTAACTAACTCTACAGTCAATCGGCCTTTTTACAAAACATGGTCCATACTTAGTCTTCGATTAAATCTAATGCTCTTTCACTTGTATTAATAAGAGTAGATAGATATACAGAATCAGGTACAAACCAAAATTAAGCTTAGGCTATGTTTTGTAAAAAGACGGAATGTTTAAAAAAGTAAAACTCAAATATCTAAACGCAACTATCACGAAACAAAAGAGCAATTAGACTGGTAGTAATTCGTAGAAGTTATAAATTAGACAACAATTATGTAGACGTTAAAAATAAATACTTTATCAAGAAACGCACAAACAAAAAGAGATAGAGATTCAGATAAACTAATAACTACATTTCTGACTTAATCCATATTAGTCCAAATCCACTTGCAGATAACAGCTCACGTTGACGTACGATTTCGTCAGATAATGCAGACAACGACTACCGGATGACTAACGAGACGAACTCATAGACCAATCTACTTGGTCTATGACGTAGTCTAACAACGGGTACTATTCTATGCCAACGCAACTTAAGCTCGACGCTTTGTCACGAATGTTTACAGTCGAAATGGGATAAGTAAAAAAGTGACCATTTAGTTACATCTGTGATTTATTGTCATCATTAGCGAATCACGTGGTTTGGGAAAGCGCGCCGTATGTTCGGAAGCGTAAGGGGCAATATTGTCAGCGAATCAGTTGGCTTGGTGCCAGGCTGCGGGCGTTGCGTAAGTCTGGAAAAGCCTTCGTGAAAAAATTCAAAAGCGCACCCGTCGCGCTGTCACCAAAGCTATCGTGTTGAATGTCAGTAATCCTTTATTTGGAAAGAGTTTTGTTTCTGGCAGATATACGGTAAAATATCGGTGCCTGTGTCAATATTACAGAAGAATGCGAATTGTGTTTAGATAAAAGTTACAAGAGAAGGATAAATTTGAATATACGACGAATTACGAATCTTAAATTGGTTTTATTTTTTATACTTTCCAAATGTTTGTCCAAAAAACGTTTACCCTATCAAGGACATGTTATATTACACTCGCGAGCAAAAGTTTGGAATCAGTTACTTGAAATTGGTTCCGCGTGATCTTGCTTACTAAATAAATTTTTAATAATCATAAAAATGACATCATGTTAAAGGTGCAACTGTCCACTTTAAATCGATATAAAAATAATTCATATCGAGCCCGTAATTGTGGAGTTATCCCGGATTAAGTGAAGGAGGTAGGAAAACAAGGAAATAGGGAAAAATAATGAATTAATAAAACAACAAAAGTTATTAAATAAAAATTATATTTATCTTTAAAAATAAATGTCAATATTTTGTGTTCCCTCCCCTCGCCCTAATAACTGCTCCAAGACGATTCTTCATAGACCTGATCAGCTTCTGAATTGATTCTTGTGGAATACCTTCCCACTCCTCAATCAACGCTGATTTCAGCTCATTCAGACATGAAAGAGCAGGAGTTCTGGAACGAACCTTCCTCTTCAGTTCATCCCACACGCGCTCAATGGGATTCAAGTCAGGGCTGAGCGCTGGCCAGTCCAATGTGGCAATACCGACTTCTTCGAGGTATTCCGTTGTTACACGGGCAGTGTGACAATGAGCGTTATCGTGCATAAGGAGGAAGTCATCACCGATGTATCCCGCATAGGGAACGACATGTTCCAGGAGAATATCGGAAATGTACCGGTCCGAAGTTAGACCGCCTCCTCGTCCCCCGCCAGGCACGAAAACAAGCTCGGTTTTACCATCGAAGGAAATATCATACATCATACAAGAGCCGCCCCCATAAGCCACTGTTTCAGCGACACAGCACTGTGCAAATCGCTCCCCAGGCCGCCTGTAGACCCGTCCTCTTCTGTCGCTACCGTGCAAACACATCCTGCTTTCGTCGGAGAACAGGACTTGCCTCCATTGCTCAACCTCCCAATCAAGATGGGTGCGAGCAAACTGAAAGCGTGCTTG
This sequence comes from Schoenobius gigantellus, assembly GCA_963935595.1. Taxonomy (NCBI): domain Eukaryota; kingdom Metazoa; phylum Arthropoda; class Insecta; order Lepidoptera; family Crambidae; genus Schoenobius; species Schoenobius gigantellus. The sequence continues at coordinate 21,445,927 of OZ012543.1, forward strand.
TCGGTGAGCTGCCGTGAGTTTTGGGCCTTTTTGGAGTCAGATTCGCTTGCTTGAGTCGTCGACGAACTGTCCACTCGCTGGCTGCTACCCCACGAACATCTCGGAGCTCCTGTTGGACGTCAACACCAGTCAAATGCCGATTTCGGAGAGAGGTTGACACGATAAAACGGTCATCCCTCTCCGATGTGCACCGGCGCCGTCCAGATCTTGGTCTCGGGATAAAGCCACCAGTCTCCCGAAAGCGCTTGTAAACTTTCGAAACACAGGATTGGCTTATGTGGAGCCGACGAGCGACAACCCGTTAGCTGAGCCCTTCTTGCAATAGGGCTACGATTTGTGCTGCTTCTGTAGGTGTTGTCTCCATTGTCGTACAAGGTAAAGGGTCAAAAGTGGCGGAGATGTGTACCGGTCAACGTGTGAAAGTCGACTGATAAAGAAAATCCGATAACAGGTGCTTTTATAGGGGGTCAATAGGTCGCAACTCGTGACGTATCAAACAATTGAAACACGTCTTTTTCGATACACCTTCACTTAATGCGGAATGGCTCCATAAATACTGGCTTGTTTTTAATGAATTCGGTATCAGTTTAAAAGTAAAGAGTTGAACCTTTAAAATGATGTCATTTTTACGATTATTAAAAAAGTATTAACTACTCAAGATAACGCGCAACCAATTTCAAGTAACTGATTCCAAACTTTTGCTCGCGAGTGTATATTCAGACCTTGTGGAATAATAAAGTACTTGTACCCGAAACTGAACTGTAACTTTATAATGGCAATAACTTTTTATATCACCTAAACAGCGCGAGTAGTTTGTTCGCGACCCTTTCGGGTCATTGAGATAGCCACCACTATCTACGCACCGTATGGCCTAAAGTTCGATGCCCGGCTGACCAATTTTAATAACCACTTATAATTTCAATTAAAGCATTCTTTACACATACGAAGTTGACGATTTTAAACGAAATCTAAAAAATACATGAAATGTGTAAAAGAATTGATAATACAACATTTTTGTATTATCAATTCTTTTCATGTATTTTTGAAATGAGAATAATTTAAGAGAGATTTTTCATTACTTTACATAGAATGTAAAACGGCACAAGATAACATAACAAGATAAAACGTAATATCAGGATTACATAACCTAAGAATTAGTAAAAGCTTGTGACAAAATTAGAGAACTGATAAACAATAATTATATAATTTATCATAATGACACGACTTCACATTACGGCGAAGACGCATAAGTTAAACCGTGGGAAATAGTTATCGCATATTGATAACTCAAAATTCAAGGAAAATTTTACAAAGATCATAATAATAACGTCGACTTCAAACTTATATAAGTAAAAAACAAGTTAACACGAACACGAGCAAAATTAATAACTAACAAGTGATTAGAAAATGTCACATGATGACTTAATATAGTCAACAAGTGCATGAAAATCAGATATGTATTATATAGCAATCCACAAATCTATCAGCCAAGAGTTTGCTTGAAATATTTTACCAATCATTAAAATAAGCCAACTTCGTTTCGCCAATCTGGGTTGTTCGTGCGTCGAATGGGCCTTGCAAATCCCTAACGGACGAGACAAGACAAGACCCTAAGGCGTTGGAGTAGGTAGATAGAGGGCGTAGAAGTTCCGGACGGAGGTTTAGCCGGGAATACGGAAGTTTTATGGTGTTGAACTATCAAAAAAACGTATTTTGGCAGTTCACCGCGATAAACTGCTAGTTCTAGTGGTCATGCTACGACGGCAGTGGTTTAAGGTGGCACTCTACTTATAAAAGATCTTTGTCCAATGTACCTACATTTGATGACTTCATCAAATGTGCATAGGCGTATATAGAGGGGGGGGGGGGGCTACCCACCCCAAGATGTTAGGCTACCGTTTCAAAATTCTATGATGAACGCCAAACAGTGATAAATCAAGGGGCCAGGCCCACCCCAGAGAAAAACTCTAAATACGCCAATGCAAATGAGTTAGCAACACTGATATTTGATCCAAGTACTGATAGTTGATGCTGATTTTTTCTTTTATAGGAATAACTAAATAACAATCGCAGCACATAATCTTGCTCCGCGTCCCTCCATTTCTCATCATAAGTTACTACGCAAAATCTTGGACAAAGATATAAGACAAGTGGAATGGGCAATATGGGCATCCGTCAAAGAAACTTGATTTAATATTTGACATAGAAATTAGACAAAGATATATGATAAATGGAATACCACCCTTAGTTATGACATCCCGGAGACCTACGGATACCAAAGCAAATCAACTGAACCTATCAGTACCATAATAAATTATCCCGCTTTAAAAAAGGCGTTCCGCCAATCTATACTAATATTATAAAGAGGAAAGATTTGATTGTTTGTTTGTATTGAATAGGCTTCGAAACTACTGAACCGATTTTGATGAAGTTGGTATAGGCATAGTTGGAGACCAGGGGAAGGTCATAGGGTAATTTTCCTACGGGAAAAATATCCACGGGAAGACAAAAATAAGGCGGGCGAAGTCGTGAGCGGAAAGCTAGTCCATTATAAACTGCGTTAATCAGATACCCAATTTAGTCAGTTATGAAGTATCAGAAATATCTATTATACTAGCGTATTTTTCATTTGAAAAAATATCAACCTTCCCCTTTAATAGCTGAGACATATGTATCAAATATCAAAAAGACGTTACAAAGGCATCCGGACATTGGCCGATCCACGTGCTATCATTAAGTAAATAAGAACGAGCGCACAGATACTATTAAACAAATATCATAAGATTATATTTATTCAGTTAATTTGAACTACGACAATGTCGCCATGATCTTAATCGACAAAGGGTCTTTCGAAGCAGGCAAGTTTGTTAACCTTGGTACCCACATATCACCGGTCCACAAAATGTTTCTGAACGTCCCGTGTATATTGAAAACATACCAGACGTACTTATAGTACGTATGATTAATTTTTAATCTAACATATTACTCGCTGAAGTTATGTTTAAATATTTCAAAACACTACTGAATAACAAATCCCTCTAAACGGCGACGCACCTTTTTTAAAATTTCAATTAAATAAATAAAATAAAAAAAAATCAATATCAATGATAGACCCACTGAAATGTCAAACATACTTCATCCGGAACCAACTCAAAAACAACGAAGAAAGCAAACACGACGCAATCGTAAACAAAAACAAATACACACCCCACCCATCTTGGCACCGTCACCGGTGGTACGCCGCTTGCCAACACACTGAACACCACATGATCACGAACACGAACGGAGATTTTGAAATCAACACCAACACTCAATTCAATATTCTGTACTAATTAAAAACACTCTTCACAGTTGACAGATGAAACGATACTGATGGGTGCAAAGGGTCAGGAGATGCTACGAGGATGAATGACATGTGTCACTGCCGAAGCCGAACTAGCGGACGAGTGGCCGGCGCGCGCGCATTCTTCGTCTCATTATTTAATATCCAGATAAAAGATTATCTATTGTGGCGTCCTCAGTCAATACGACATTAAATTACGTATCTATCGCTGAATGGCTAGATGTCGGGCGGGAGTAGAGAGTAAGTGACAGCCGTGAGTGATAAAGGCAAAAATGACTCTGATGAATTTATAAAAATGAGAGTTATTACGATCTTAAAATTATCATTGACGCTAGAATGTAAAAAAAATATAAGCACAATTTACATTAAGAACACAAGTCTTCTGTCGATATAGTGAACGGTATCAATTGTCTAGTGGCTTTGAATATTAATTTTATACTGCCTTTTATAGACAAAATCTCTTCAAGCATTCATGTGATTGACATGTTCGTGGCGAAAGAAGTGAAAAAGTCAAAAGCGAAATAAAATATTAGTGTTTGTTTACCATCCCAGATATTTCAAGAGTTACCTTATTTCGCGTCCAAACAGCGACGCACGACAATGAATCTAGAATGAGCCGTCTATACAACAAGGTCCTCAACCGGCACACATTCGCATCGTCAGATAAACGTTGCTAGCTAAGATAAAACAGGGAACTGAAAGGGTTACTCGAAGATAATGCTTATCACGCACTTAATTGAGATTATTTTACCGAACTGTGACGAGCGACGACAATTACCACCGTAAAGTAATATACATACTCGATAGTCAAGTCAGGCAGTACACACTTTGAGTCTATACAAGAACAGTAGTAGTCGTGGGATACAAAGGCGCTGCTCTCGTACATTTGATTTGACTATTGCTGTGAATACCCAATTCGTCATATTTTGAAGCTTAAGGTTATAGATTGAGAGCCTGCCGTACGAAAACCTATGATTATTCACGAATAGATTTAAACATGTACCTACAAATGCGAGAGTATCTCCTACAGATCGATCTTTTCCAACCAGCCTTAGAGGAAATAAGATAATTTAATAAATACAAGGGACAAGGTGTAGACACGGCCCTCTTGATGGTAAACGGTAACCGCTACCCATAGACTTCGCCAATACAGACACAGCTACGAACTAGGTCGCTGCCTGCTCTGAATATAAAGGTACAATTCCAAGACGGGCCGCAGACCGCAAACTGCAACCGCAAACTGCAAGCGCCATCACTTGTTTCTATCAACATCTATGAAATTGATTCCGAGTGCGGCAACACTGCTGCGTGCAGACGCGACGCGCAGCGAGCGGCCGCGGCGCGCAGTGACCGCAGACTGCAGCGCCAGTCGTGTCGCGAACCGCAGAGACTTCACACACACGTATTAACTTAAAACAATATTGAATTGAATAATGTCAACTTTTTACACATTAGTACACTATCGGTAGCGTTCTGTTCCAACATTCTGTCTCGCACGACGGTACCGGAATAACTGAGCTACGGTTCTGTGCATTGTGCAGCCATGGCATGCAGCCGCGGTTGGAATAGCGGCCGCAGGCAGCATTGCGGTAACCGCAGCCGGTAGCCACAGTGTCGCCTGCGGTTGCAGTCTGCGGCCCGTCTCGGAATTGTACCTTAATGCTCGTTTTCAAACCTCTCTTGAACAGAGACATTACGCGTAGCGCTCGCTCGGAAAATACAGTAAATGAGCGCTAAAAGCGAACCGTACTAGACAATTATCGTTTCCAGGTAATATGGATGAACCCCACTGCGGTGTTGATTGTTGACTGAAAAAATGGTGACATCGGTACCAAGTCAAATAGTTCCTTGGAGCACTCACCGTTGAAGAAACGGAAGAACACACAGAGAGATCCAAAGTCCCTCCGAGATCCCAGCATTGGCATCTCCGAAGATTCAAGCAACCCGTCCTTGCAGAGCTTAGATCATTTAACCTATGGATGCGGTACGCAACAAATCGCAGTATACATTTTTCTGCCACTTTTCGCGGGAGGCGAGGTAAACACGCTACGCACACTACGAAAATGTTTACGAACACACTCTATGAAAATATTACCCTACAATGAAGAAACACACACACATCAACAAATTAACGTGTATCTACGCAATCCCCACCACAAAGAATTAATGGTCCTAGTGATGAGACACAAAGAATGAGTAACTATTTGGGTCGTCGTGAGTGAATGATTAAAATGTTACAATAAATTGTATTTTTATTACTATACCCTGTTCGGCTAGAGTTAACAAAAATACAAAAATAAAAAAGACATTTTTCTATCTGGAGTAAACTTACATTGCATTTTGTAAAATACCAATATAGATTATTTAATTAGCTTAAAATCAAGTGAGATGCAGTCGAAAAATTGTTTAGAGTAAGTATGTATATTGTATGGCCGACATAACCATGAGGTGTACGGCCATTAAATAAAGAAAAAATAGTATATTGTATAGAAAAAGATTTTTTAAACTACAAAGCAAAGTTTAGCAATATAATAGGTAATAATATAATATATTCTTGATATTTTTTTGTTCTATTATATTACACGTGAATTTCTATTTTAATCTTATATCTGGTTAAACAAACTCCGGAGTGAATGAATGATAAATAAAAATATTAATCAGCATCATTCACTCACCTTTTGCAAGAGGAAACTGCACAATTAACCATTTTTTTGGAGCTCTTAGTGCGACACGAAAACGACACCAAATGGCAGCGGCCGCGCGTCAACTAGTTTTATATAACGTGTATGGTCATATGGTCAGCGTAAATTGGCAGAGGGGTTCGCCCAGCCTTGCCGTCTCCCGTATGAATGCTCTAAGTTGCAGAGAGCCAAATACATTAACGGTCCTATTAATAAAAATTTTACTCTTTGGATCATCCTCGGTTTAGTAATTCCGTGGATTGTCTTATTTTGACATTATGACAGCCGACATTTTTTTTTATTGCAATTAAGTTGGCAAGCAAGCAGACTGCCCACCTGATGGTAAGTGGTAACAGTCACCTATATTACATGCGGTTCCTGTGAGATTCGCATCAAAACTGCAACCCCCACAAGAACCACAGTGTACGTTGCCAACTTGTGACTTAAGATGTAAAGTCACGGTACCCATATCTTACCGTCATGTGCGGAAACAAGACAAAACATGGAGTAACTAATCCGAGGATGATCCAATGAGTAAGTTTGTTATTAATAAGGCCGTCATTTGGTATTAAGGAGCCTCCTCTCTATATACAGGATTACTTTTGAAGCAGGAGCCAAATTTTGTGTGCTCGTTCAGACGAGCAATATGAACAACTTTTACTAACTAAGTATATAGGACACATCTTGAAATCGCGGAAAAAAATTAGCTGTTCTAATATACATCTAGGTTCAGTTGATGTTGAACATTTGTATGATTACAAATATACCTGCATATTTCCAACATAATCAATCACATAGTTTCGTTGCCCAATCATTCTTAAAGTGTGATTTAAAGCCTCTTTCGTCCCTAACCCGCCCGAGTGGATAAAGTTACGTTACGAAACGATTTTCTCGTACCCACGGCAAAAAAAGCATCCGTGCGATAACATCGGGAATCATTTTTACTAAAAATAAATATCAATTTACTTTTCAATCAAAGGGACGTCGGGTTTCGATATGAAACTGACAGAAGAATAATCCGTGAAAGATTGAATAAGAAAAAATGATCTGATGCTCGATTTCTATCTAGGCTTGATTAAATTGAACAACTGAATCTTTCAATTATTTTTAAGACTGTTTATTTGTTTCGTTCGTTTACCTCAAACATAATTCTACTAATACAATATTAAAGATAGCTGTGCCCGCGATTTCGATAGCGTGGATTTAATATTTTTTCCCCCGTTTTTGCGACACTGATGCTTACCTCCTAGTAGTCGTAGCGTGATGTTGTATAACCTATAGCCTCCCTCGATAAAGGGACTATCCAACACAAAGACTTTTTAAAATTTTCAGGATTTCCAGAGATTAGCGCGCTAAACCAAACAAACAAATCTTTAGCTTTATAATATTAGTACAGAAATAAAAATTATGAGGCTGGATAGATATAAGCTCTTCCTTTAAAATTTTTAAGACAAATTACGCAAAATTTTTAAGATGGATTTTGATGAAACTTAGCACGTGATAGCAGTTTATACGGAAATAGGCGTGCAAAACGCGGAGCATTACAAAAAGTTATGTAGAAAAAAATACACTCTTATCAAAGCTTTAAAACTTCCGCAAATTGTACATATTTTAAATACAATAAAATCGGGCCTATATCGCGGTAAATAACAACCGTAACAATAAGTCCATATAGTTGTTGTTAATTCCGGCACCAAATAACCTGGGTGCTCAAATTCCACGTGATTTTAATTTATTTATTTTGTTTCCTTAAATCTCCTGGGTGATCTAATTCCATAATTAGTTTTATTACGTCTCCTACAATCACCTGGTGTGGTACAGGTAGGTATATCACGTATTGCAAGGCTTTGTAAATTGTTAAATGAACATTGTAATATATTAGATATTTTTGCTGACTCACCTGGCAGGCTTCGTACGATTATGTTAAGGAATTTATAAATACAAATGAAATTAATAATTAAACTATTTTCCTTATTTCCTAAAGATTTTTTTTTGCATATTTTAATTAAAATTGTAGAATGTATTATAATGTATAAATAAGATGTCTAGCTTGTAGAATTTACCTGTAACTGTTTGTTATCACTTAGATATGAACGTACTTATAAATGTTTACAATACCTACTGATATAATAGTGTATACAAATGTTGGTAAATCATAAATAAATAAATAAATATCAAAAATCGATAGCTAAAACTTTTAGTACTTGCTTGTTATCGAAAGAGAGAATTCAATAATTTGTTTTTTGCGTAGGTAAACGGTATTTTAGTCCACTATATCCGTTTCGACCAAAAAAACGCTTCAAAAGCATTGCTTTTTTGAGTCGGTTATTGTTGGTTAACCGATAGCTAAAACTTTTATGACTATTGACTTATCAAGAAATTGTAATACGAATAAGTTGCACCACGAAAAAAACGTATAGAAGTGACAAAAGCAGTTTTATTGAAACGCTATCGAGACACGATAACAACCTTTAGATTAGCAGAATAAGTGCGAACGCACACGACCGACTATCGGTGACCGCATTATTGACAGTGGAAATTGAAACATATGGAGTTCTACGTTGCAATTGCAGCACACACGAACTACAAAAAGTCGGTTAATCTCGGCCGGCTCGATTATTTATCGGTGAAAAATTTAATGTTTGTTCGTAAATATATACGTTAACACCATTGACCTACAAACAAAATATCAATAGTTAACGCACACAGCCTACTCACCGACTTACATTACAGTTGGCTGCTTGCACTTGCTTACTGCTCAGCGATAGATGTAGGTACCTAAAACCTGTCAAATGCATTAAATCCATGACGTGCACTTCTCTAATAGCTACACTGCAACCGACAATGTGACAGACGTGTACGTTGAGTCGGTTATAGAGTGGAGGAAGATCGGGCCGATATATCGGTCCTACAAAAAGTCGGTCGTGTGCGTTTGGCGATAGGCTTCTGTTGATGCGTAATAGCTCTACATTCTACAGTAACCGCTTCCAAGCCAATATTCGAGAGCATTCTCGGTAAGGACCCACATAATAATCAATATGTTTACAATGACGTGTCATGAGGCACGAGGCAGACTGATCAACTACATTGTAACTGATAGGTAGATTGATAGATTATAACGACAGTTGTACCAAAGGTCGGTAGCGATCTCGACCACCTGAAATACAACAAAGACTAGCAGCACACACCAACGAGAAAATACAATAATTAGTTATAAAATAACATTGAAACTTTTTTATTGTTGAAATATGAGACATCTTGTACAAATGGGAACCAATTCACATTTGACCGTCCGAATTATATTTGACCGAAAACGTTTGACCAACGTCTTTTTAGGGTTCCATGCCTCAAAAGGAAAAAAACGGAACCCTTATAGGATCACTTCGTTGTCCGTCCGTCTGTCATGCAAGACCCTTTCTCACGGGAACGAGTAGAGATAGTCCAGTCAACGAGGACATTCGTTGTATGGAGACATCCGACAAATTCTTCCGTCTATGAAATTTGGCATGTGGTGATGATACCTAATACAGATGACAGATGTACAATAATCCAACAAAATTTATAATGGGAAGTTAGGTATTTTTACCTAAACATGAAAAACGCTTATAGCTCTCTGTGGATATTTCCTCAGTTTGAAATTATTCTTGTATGCGTACGTATGTACTAGTTAGAACAAGTATGTAAAGTAATCCAACATTTTTTCGATTTGGGTGATGCACTAAATTGAACTTTTAACATTTTGCGCAATAACTTCTATTGGAAAATTGCTCTGCTAATTTTTATTTTTTAATATGGTCTTATTTCCCTAAATAAATAGGTTTGTTAAGTAATCCAATAAATTTTCCTTTGGAAACATATTTTTTTGATTTTTGCTTAATAACGTGATGTGAAAAATTACTCCGTCCATTTTTATAACTTTATACGTTATATGATTTAATACTAAAACAGAATTATCAATAATCCAACAAATTTTCGAACGTTCATATATTTTTTATGATGTATGCCGATTTATATTTGTGCGAACCTTATGCATCACGCAATTTGTGCGTAGTTGATCTTCAAGTGACCGCTCGGAGCTACTTTTACCTATTTAGTAATCTGTGCTTTTACTTCGTTTTGCACCACATTATAGGAATTAATAATAATACCTACAAAACTAACTCTAATACGAGTAAAGAAACATTGTAAAAACAAAATTTTATTTTAATGCACTTATAAGGGGAAATTAAACTTTAAATTAAATTAAGCCCATCAATTTGTTACATGCCGCAATTTTTCCAAGAGTTTCGTACCTCGAAAGAAAAAAACGGAACCCATATAGGATCACTTTGTTGTCCGTTTTTCTCTTCTTCTCGGTCCTTTTTCTCGGAAACGCGTAAAGATATCAAATAGAAATATATACAAAACATTCGAGTCTACGTCTCTTTCAGATGTAAAAAATCATAATTGTAAGTCAAGGAGGTCAAAAGATATGACCATTTATGTTGCATATTTTCGCAAATTTTGCGATTTTTTACGGGAATCAAAACTATAGGGTACTTCCCATTGACCTAGAATACTGAAATTTTCCAAGAAGCAAGGTCTTATATCACACGTTGAGGAAAAATAAATACTGAAAACCGTAAATATGTACATACTCATAGTTAGGAACGTATACATATAACTTAGATAAGTTTGTAAGGAACCTTCGCTTCGGTGCACGAGTCCAACCCGCACTTGGCAATTTATTTTATCTATACCACGGTAATATACTATTACCGTGTCTGTACTTCCTAATATTATAAAGCTGAAGAGTTTGTTTGTTTGGTTATACGCGCTAATCTCAGGAACTACTGATTTAAATTGAAAAATTATTTTTGTGTTGTATAGTAGGCTATATAAACACACGCTACGACTAATAGATGCTGAGCATCAATGAAAAATGCTGTAGAAACGGGGAAATTTTTTTATTTTCCGACATCCATGTGAACGAAGTCGCGGGCACAGCTATCGTAGCATAAAAGCTTGTCGCGAGATTTACCTGTGTAGATAAACAGGGACACAATACCTATTCAACTTGTTCTTGATAAGTATAGGTAATTCTTTAAAAAAATGTTTTTATGAAATAGGTAAGTAAATCTGGTCAAATAATAAACACTTATTTTTCTCAAACACTACGATATACGACCAAAAATTCTTTGGAATAAATCGAACTTGCAGTACTTGGCCTAGCAGCGGTGGGTGCGAAGTCAGACAACCTCCTCGTGGTGCACCTCGGGCAACCCGCGGGCTAATAGTCTGACAAGTAGCCCCCATGGGGAAGTCTCTCCTTCTTGTTGTAAGAAGGGGATTTGGCTATAGAACGCTGACCCGTTGCGGATCGTAGTTTGGCTTGAATTAATCCAGCAGTTATTTTGCTGGCTGTAAGGGACCATTTGTTCACTATGGCGCTTCGCGTCTCTTGTTGTTGTTCTGTTCGAAGTTTCCGATCTAGACTTCTTCAAGCTCTGGCTCGTATGCGCGGCAGTGGATTCAGTAGTCTGCTGTCGGGCAAACCCATTACCCGCACTTAGCCGAGCCGGGGGTCCGGCGCACTGAGCATTGGGCCGTCTGGTCCGTGCCGATGGGATGACTGGCTAGAGGGTCTCCAGTCCCGAACGGCCACCCTAGGGAGCTCACCCTGCAAAGCGCAACATGGATCTTTGTGACGAAGCCGGGCGTATTTGGTGCTGTGCTAACCGAGATCCACTTCTTCAGATGCGAATTAAAAATGCGAACCCGTTAAGAGTGGGCCACCGTCGGTATTCGGGCCGGCGGCGGTGGAAAATATAACCGAGGCGAGTGGAAGTATTATTGATGAGGGGGAACTCCGTTATGGGAGCGGAGAGGAAACACCGCGTTTAACGCGATCGCGCAGCAGATCTGCGGCAAGTACAGAATAATATAAGTAATGTAATGTAAATAGTAGCGATAAGTCTAGCTCTAAGTATAGTAGCAAATCTAGTGCTAAGGATGTAGATAGTAAGTTGACAAAATCGGCGGTTTCGCTAATGTCAACAGAAGGGTCGAGGGTTGAAATCATCGTCATTACAGATGTACCCGATAAGGAGGAAAAGAGACGGTTGGACAATTCTGACACGTCTAATGAGTCGGTGCAATCTATGATATCTTGCACTGATGCCATTAGAATGACGACCGGTGATGTCTCAGATGCTGGTGGTGCTGCTTTCGAGCGGTGACGGTAAGTCCGCAAGAAGAAAAAAAGACATCGAATGGCTCTGCCCAATGATGAGTCAAGTAAACTAGAAGATCACCAGTAGAGCGACCCCTACGGAAGCCGTATTGTTGGTCACTGAGCAGCTGGTGATCCTCTAGGTACCGAAGGAGCTGGCGGTTGATAATTGATTCCAGGTATATTGCGTCCTGGAAGTGGACGTCCAGAGAGGAATTCTCTAACGCTAGCGCAGTTGGTACCCTCCTGGGGTAACAATCTATTTAACTGCGCCATCATAAGGGGGGTAGGGGGTTGGGCCTCCGGTACCCTCACTCACACGACGAAATACAACGCAAGCGTTGCTTCACGCCGTCACGTCTTCTGTGAGGCCGTGGTATCACTCCGATCGAGCCGGCCCGTTCGTGCCGAAGCATGGCTCTCCCACGGTCGGTCCCACCAAAAGAGTCGGAAAGTTTCGATAAGTGGACTAAGGCTCTCCTCTCTCCCTTTAAAAGAGTCGGAAAGTTTCGATAAGTGGACTAAGGCTTTGGGGCGTAGAGCAAGAACCAAAAGAAATCAGGAGCAGGTCCAAGCCCTGGCGGTGAAAGCAGCTACCCTTAAAGAGAAGGGAGCTAAGGCCAAGGCTAAAGCAGCCAAAGCCAACATCAAGAGAGCGATGAAGGCCCCCCGCAATCCTGCGTTGGTACTTACCATCAGGCCTGAAGCTCAGGAGGAATGGCCAGAAGCGTGGGCGTCAATGACCTCCGATTCAGGGGAACTGCCACGGGGGCTCGTCTTATCGAGCTTCCGAAGGAAACTCCCTCTGAAAAAGCAGTCTTATTGGTAAGCAATTTAAAAGACATCTTCTCTGAAAATGTCAGTGTCGTTAGACCGGTAAAGTGTGCCGATTTGCGTAGTTCCGGCCTGGACGACTCTGTAACCAAGGAGGATGTGCGCAGCGCGATTTCCGAAAAGGGCGGCTGATCTACTGGGGCAACAAGGGTGGGTGAAATAAAACAGAAACCTTAGTCGCTCGGTATCGTCTCGGTTAAGTGTCAAATCCTGGAGCCGAGGTCAACGCGCTGTTTTAAATGCCTTGAGCCCGGGCACACCAGAGCAAAATACTCGACGGGGAAGGACAGCAGTGACCTTTGCTTCCGTTGTGGGATAGCCGTTCACAAGTCGTCGGGATGCAATGCCACTCCAAACTGTGCGATTTGCACAGATATCAAGAATTGCCACCTTCTTTGAGATTTGCACAGATTTCAAGCAGGTGGCAAATCACGTAATGGGTGGAAGAAGCTGCAGCCCACCCAAACGCAGAGGAAACGCTACCCTTAGGAATAGCTACTAATGACGCACGCTCCGAAAGAAGCGAACGGCCTATGAAGACCTAATAGTTGATAGGATCTTCAGGAAATATCTTCAAGGGAATCTAAGTTAGTGCGCCGCCGCTCAGAATCTATTCCTGCAGTCGATGGCACAGCGGTCAATCGACGTCGGAATTATCTCCAGCGGAACTCTACGCCTTCAATGATTGTTCTAGGCGATCTTATGCCAATTCGGCGGCTTAGGGATCCCCGGCCACTGATCGGAGGGGTAAGCTGGTGGAGGAATGGGCCATAATATCTGGCCTTTCTTTCCTTAACCGCGGTTCAACAAACACTTGTGTTCGAAAGCAGGAGAGTCCATTGTAGACCTCACGTTTGCTGCCCCTGCTATCGAATGCAAAGTCACTGATTGGCGGGTCTCCATCCACCATACCGGACTGGGCAAGTCACGGAAGGAATGCTGGCTCCATTTTTCCTTGCTGGGCCATCTCCAGGATGGACAAGGAGCTTACTAATAAGTCAGCTGTGGTACAAGCCTGGCTTGCAAACTCACTATCGTTCGCGGGGGTCGATGCTGAGGCAGACTGGCTGCGCGACGCGCTCACCAAAGTGTGTGATGCAGCTATGCCTCGAGTCGTCATCGTCCTCCAAAAAATCGTCCGTTCTCTACTGGTGGTCCGGAGAACTCTCTGATATAAGAAAGGACTGTGTTAGGGCAAAACGGTTGCACGCCCGCCACAGACGAACATGTGACGAGACGACTAAATCCAATCTGTTAGATTCCTACAAGTCTGCCAAGAGGGCTCTACAGATTGCGATCAAGGAAGCCAAAAATCGAGCATGGCAGGAGTTGTTGGAAGGACTAAACCAAGACGCGTGGGGACGGCCATATCGTATGGTTTAAAACAAGCTTCAGACACTTGCCCCACCATTAACGGAGTCTCTCCAGCCAGACTTCTTAGACAGTGATCACTACTCTTTTTCCTCGGGGCTCCTCAGATTTTACACCACCCCGCATGATTCCCGCAAAGGAGGTCTTTCTGTTGCCCTCCATTCCGACCATCACGAATGGGGAGTATAAAGCAGCTTTATTCAGGCTCAAAGCCAAAAAGACCGCGCCAGGACCAGACGGCGTCCCTGGACGGACTCTGGTGGTAGCTTTACCTCCACTAAAGTCTCGGTTTAGGGACCTCATGGATAAATACCTCACCGAAGAAAGATTTCCAAAAGATTGGCAGACAGGGCGACTCGTTCTTCTTAGAAAAGTAGGCAAGCCAGCTGATTCTCCGTCAAGATATCGGCCCATTGTTCTGCTTAACGAAATGTCGAAATGTTCGAGCGTAGCCTCGCCGTTTGAATAAACCGCTACTTGAGCATTGACGGGCCTGACCTTTTTTTTTTTCGAGGGGAATACGTGACCGCACCGTACTCGCCGTTGGCTAGACGACGAGCGTGTGTGGAGCTCTCCCGGCAGAGTGCCAGGCCTACCCACTAAACCCCTCGGTGTTCTTCCTGCCCTTTTGGACGCGCGTGGTAGGGTCCACACTGCGACTATCACTACCAACGCACCCGGGCTAGCCCGACCTAGCTGGTCGGGCTATCGCCAAGGGGGGATTGCCCGAAAACACCAGGGCAATCCACAGACGGAAAGCCTTACGGCGGCGTACACGGGGCCAACCGTGCACGCAGGCCCCCACGGCAGGGTCATTAGACGGGCATTGCTTGCGCGAATGCCCGCCTTCGCCTGCCTGTCCGTCTGCGGCGGATGGGAGCAGCTTGAGGATCATTCTCCCGCTCCCTCTCCGCGGCCTTCTTCTGCGAGATGACGTCCTCGCAGAAGGAGGCGACAGCCCCCCATTCCGCCTTGCCGAGGAGCATGGCCATGACCATGCTCGGCAGCGAGAGGTCTCCGCCTCCCAGCGCAGCGTTGAGTTCGCTGCGCTGGCATCGCCAGGCCGGGCACACCAACAGAGTGTGCTCGGCAGTATCGTCGGGAGCGTCGCAGTGATGACACTGCGGCGTTTCCTCCCGACGCGCGACCCGGTGCAGGTAGTGACCGAAACAGCCATGTCCGGTCAATACCTGCACCATGCGGAACGAGAGACTGCCCTGCCGGCGCCCTACCCACTCCTTCAACACCGGACGTATCGCTTCGATCGTCCGGTGGCCAGCCGGTTGACGCAGAGCCTCCCTCTGCGCTTAGGTACGAACCCGCTCCACTTCCTCGGGAGCGGATCGTTCCCCCCGCTCTCTAACGGCAACCCGATGTCGATACACCTCTGCATGTACGCGTGCATCGACATCCCACGGCGTTTGGCCCGCAAGAACGCAGGCTGCGCCGTGGCTGACCGTGCGATAAGCTCGCACGGCCCGGGTTGCTATGACCCTCTGCGGCCGTCGCAAGAGGGCCATCGTTCGGGCGACGGGCCTGACCTGGCGGAGAACCAGTTTCACGAATAACGCGCTCCGCTAGGTCAAATCAAATCCCTTTCCAAAGAGGCTACTTCCGATAGCTGCGTCTTGATAGCAGTTTCTTTAAACATAGCGAATGCTTTTAACACACTTCCACCTCAGTGCGTCTTAAAGGCACTCAACTACCACGAGGTTCCCCTATACCTGCAGCATGTTATTGCTGATTATTTTAGAGAGCGAATCGTCCTTTACACTGACAGCAACGGACATGTTGTTCGAACGTCTATGATGCTCGGTGTTCCATAGGGATCGGTCCTTGGCCCTCTTCTGTTGAACATCGGGTATAATTATGTACTAAGAGGGAACTTATCCCGCGGACTGGAGGTAGTGTGTTACGTCGATGATACCCTTGTTACAGTTCGTGGAAAGAATTACAGACTGGCTTCCCTATTAGCTACAGCTGGCGTGGAACAAGTCGTCTCAAGAATTGAAAGATTAGGGCTTTCGATAAAACGGAGGCCCTGGTCATCCATGGGCCTCCCAAGGGCCCATGGGCCTCCCACTTATCTTATGATCAATGGGACACGGGTGGATATTACTCCACACTTGAAGTATCTGGGTTTAGTGCTGGACAGGAGCTGGAACTTTAGAGAACATTTTTCTCGACTGGCTCCAAAATTGGTAACCACAGCCATGGCCCTGGGGAGGTTGTTAACCAACACCAAAGGTCCTAGTGCTGTCTTGTGACGAGAGCTATCCGCGGAGTCCACCTGCGCCTTGGCATCGATGCCACCATGGGATTTGGAGGCACATGTACTAACGGCGGTATATAATAAAAGAGTCGCCTGACTGAGAGAGAGGTGAAAAGTTGGCGTGAAGAGGCCATGAATTCAGTTCTTGGGTCCTCGTGGTCTTCAAGGCTCGAAAGAGCAGAATACGGTCAGTGGATCAACGCGGTGCTCCATCCTGTCCTCCGTGACTGGGTTACAAGGAGATTCGACACCCTCACCTTCCACCTCGTGCAGGTACTGTCAGCGCATGGCTGCTTTGACAGGTACCTTCGCAAGGTTGCCAGGAGGGAAGATGACCCACGTTGTCACCATTGCGGTGCGGACGAAGACACCGCGCTACACACTCTTGTGCAATGTCCTGCATGGACTTCTCAGCGCGGTGATCTTATGTCCGTAATTGTTATTGACCTCTCATTGCCCGCTGTGGTTAGAGCTATGCTCACCGAGCGGGCGGCCTGGGATGCTGTTTCTCACTTTTGTGAAGTGGTCATGGAGACGAAGGAGCGCCACGAGAGAGCTCGTGAGGCGGACCCCCCTCGCCAGTGCGAGAAGGTTAGGGTGGCGAAGAAGTGGCTACAACGCCCTGATTCCGCCACCTTAGTGGGGGCGGCGGGCAACGCAGTTGGGCGCCATGTTGCCTGTATTGCACTCGATCCCTGTGACGGTAGGAGCAGCTCTGGGACACAAGCTGCTCTCATGCAGAGAGGATAGTCTACAGGCCGAGCTGGCTCACGCGAGCGCAGCGCTATGCGCCTGCTCGCAGCCGCTCTGAAATGGCCGGATAGGTGTTCTCGAAGGGGTTAGTGGGTATATGCGGCACTCTACCGTGGAGTCCCACGCACCCTTGCCCCTACCCAAGGGCTTGGAGGTACGTAAAAGCATTTTCCTCGTAAAAAAAAGACCAATCAGCAGCAGCAATTTTTTATCTAGCGTGCTAGAACGCCCGGCAATATAATTTGAAAATGGAACAATAGTAGATTGTACAACAAGGGCATAAAATGAGGCACTGTAGCCCGAGACGTCGGCTCGGGTGGATAGTAAGTTGAGGAGTACAATGACTTGTTTATGCCAGTGTTTTACACTCTGCTTTTCACTTTGATTGCAAGAAAATTAAACAATTACCTACTTCAAAATATATACGAAAAATATGTAACACAATATTGAAAAATTCTGCCAAGTAATAAAAATATTTCGATGCGTTTTAATAATAACTGGTTACTATTTTTATCTGGTTTCATAACTTTTGAGGTAGAAAACACAAGACAAATAAATTAAAGCAAATAAATAAATTACCGCAAGTTATTAATATAAATAAATTCTGTGAAGTTTTAGGCTGAGCGGCTGTTGGGCCTAAGAATCTTCGTCTAAAAGAAAATTTTACTTTATGCTCTAGAACATGAAAGCCACTTTATGCAGCCTATAAGCGACATAAAGACGAGCTTTGCGAGCACGAGAAGTGAAAATTTATTTAAAGCCCTTACATGTTTACTAAAGAGGTAACTTACTTAAGTTTTATATGAATTTCGGACCGGCACGACAAAAATAATGCTCTGCTAGATAAATTCTTTTGAAAAGTATTTAAAAAAATTGTCGGTATTTGCGCGCGGCTTGACTATTTTTATCGTCTAATGTAATGTCTAATTTATATGTTGTGGCTACAAAGTAAAACCAAATGCTGGTTAGGTAATACATATATCCAATGTAAAAAACATTACTAATTAATTGTCGCCAAGATTTATTGATTATTGTATTAATCTGTGATGCGTGCCTAGGCGAAGCGCGGCCCGCATACTCACTATCGCCTGGCAATGCGGCACTTGCGGGTCGCGCCAGTAATAATTGACTATTTAATAGCGAACGTGTTTTAAAAAATATATGAACGTTGGAAAATTTGTTGGATTATTGATAATTCTGTTTTAATATTAAATCATATAACCTATAAAGGTATAAAAATGGACGGAGTAATTTTTCACATCAAGTTATTAAGCAAAAATAAATAAAAAATGTTTAAAAAGGAAAATTTATTGGATTACTTAACAAACCTATTCATTTAGGGAAATAAGACCATATTAAAAAATAAAAATTAGCAGAGCAATTTTCCAATAGAAGTAATTGCGCAAAATGTTAAAAGTTCAATTTAGTGCATCATCCAAATCGAAAAAATGTTGGATTACTTTACATACTTGTTCTAACTAGTACATACGTACGTATACAAAAATAATTTCGAACTGAGGAAATGTCCACAGAGAGCTATAAGCGTTTTTCATGTTTAGGTAAAAATACCTAACTTCCCATTATACATTTTGTTGGATTATTGTACATCTGTCATCTGTATTAGGTATCTTAACCACATCCCAAATTTCAGAGGCAGAAGAATTTTTCGGGTTACAAATGCTTCGTTGATTGGACTAAGATATCAAACTGAAATTATAATATCAAATACTCAGGTCTACGATCTCTTGCAGCTTTGAAAAAATCATACTTGTAAATCAACGCGATCAAAAAATATGTATGAACGTTCATGTCGCATGTTTTCGCAAATTTCGCGATTTCACATAGGAATTTTGATCACTTAGTGGAACACCAACAATAAATAAAATCTACCACATAAAATTCATTCAAATTTCAAAATATAAAATTAACAGCCCACAACTGTGTCTCTAGGAGAATTCCTAGAGATCCAGTAACGTCACCTTGTCCTCCTTTACGCAAGGTTTCGATTTGGTTTTTTTTTTGTCTAGTGTTTATTTAAAAAGTATATTTGTCCAAGTTTTTATTAATGTAGTGTCTCACCTTAAAACTTTGTGAGAGTAATAAATGGTAACAGAATTGTTATTAATTAACAGTAAGCATTGTTAACAAATATGTGCTTACTTTTGTAGATGAAATAAAATAAATAAATTAGAATATTATTACTATTACGCAAGGTTGTCAACATGGCAAAATGATTTATCTTTTATTTTTTTAACAGCCAACAACCTCGGAAACTAAATTTTGGTCGCAATACCGCCATGACTAATTAAAGCTGCGTGTCACGAATAACTAAGAAAAACCTGGAAAACCACATTGGTAAAATAGCGTTTCGTAACCCTTTCAGCCAGCTTCGAGCTTAGTGAGCGTTGGCATACCTACCTCAGAGAATATTAATAACCGAAACTAATACTATAAGGAGAACACATACAGGGGTGGAAGCAGTATCGAGGTATAAAATTACTGACTTTACTGACCAAAACCTAATAAAATACTGACCAAATACTGACTTTTACTGACTGTTTTACTGACCAAATTTCACCCCTCGCTGGACCGTTTCATTCATGTGTGCATAGTTTATGTGCTCATTCATAGTACCTTATTGGTAAAGCACACCTCTTCGTACTTTTCCTCCAACCACGGCCTTTTTTTTCCACCCTGTATATGTATACAGTGTGGAAAATGAAGACCGTGGTTGGAGGAAAAGTACCCTTAATATTGATGATGGCAAATTTTACTGAAAGGAAACATTCCTTTATTTTCAAAAATAATTAAACTGCATTTGAAGATTTTTGAAAAATCTCCTGCCGGGAATCGAACCTGTGAAATGTGAAAAAAAAACATTCTGTATTTTACGATACCAGCCGAAAGAGTCATTCATAAGGATCAATTTCTTTTGAATAACATAATATCTTAAATTAAAGAAAGACCAAGAAAAATATTTTTTTTATTGTAAAGCTTACTAACTATCTAAAGAAAATAGTTCACTTAACAGGAATTGAAAACCGAAGTTCAAAAATATTATTCTAAATATTAACCATAACTCGATACAAAAGGCGACACGTAGCGAATTTAATCGAAAAATACGTCTGTGCAATTGCGCATACGTGAAAATGGGTCTCATTTTGAGCAATACATACATTGATTTACTACCAAACGTAGATAACGCATGAACGTTCGAAAAGTGGGCCGGTGAAGAACTGCTCAATCGGGACTCGTGCAGTTCTTTTCCATGCGTTGGATAAGCAATTTTGAGCATTATGTTTGAGAGTATAAAGTTGATATTTTCTTGTAGGAATTTAATAAAACGTCAAATTTAATGTGGCTAGGTATGAAATGATGTAACTGCACACGGTTATACTTCAAATAGTTGCCGTAATAATAAAGAATAAGGTTGAATTCGATAAATACGGTACTTTCTTTATGGTAATTTTAATTCGGGTGTGCATATTCAACTACCTATTTAACAGCGTACAAATGTATAGTCGATTAGGTGACAGATTTCAAGCGCGTTTTTGTATGAAGTGCTCTATCTACGTTTGGTAGTAAATCAATGAATACATAACATAACTGAACTTTTTTCTTTAGATAGTAAGTTTTGCAATAAAAAAAAATTCTGTAAATATTATGTTATTTAAAAGAAATTGATCCTTATGAATGACTCTCTCGGTTGGTATCGTAAAATACAGCATGTTTTTTTTTCATATTTCACCGGTTCGATTCCCGGCTCAAGGAGGAGATTTTTCAAAAATCTTCAAATGCAGTTTTAATTATTTTCTTAAATAAAGGAATGTTTCCTTTCAGTAAAATTTGCCATCATCAATATTAAGGGTACTTTTCCTCCAACCACGGTCTTTATTTTCCACACTGTATATGTTAATGGAAAATGTTAACAAAATAACTTTTTGTGGCCTCCACCATCCCTATAGCCAACCTGCACCACTCTTTTATTAAAAGTTATTTTGTTAACGTTAACTTAATAATCACCGTGCCGGGTGCCGCCATGGAGTTTTATTTTTGTTGTGGCTGTGCTCACCTTAAAAAGGATGAGATTTGCTTAGGAAGGAATGGGGTGAAGCAAAATGGCAGCTCGGGGTATCCGGGATCGCATACTTGTGCACTCAAAAGTCAATTTACCGGACAAGCAAATTGAACAAGAGTACCCCCTAGATGAAGTAAAAATACAACTCGGAAATTTATCGAAATGTATCATCAGATTACCTAATAAAAACGAAGTCACTTTAAAATAAGGAGACCCATTTTTCAAGAATACTTAATCCTGGTGCTGAAAATACTGACTTTACTGACCAAATTTTGAAAAAACAGACTTTTACTGACCATCTTCAAAAAAACTGACTTTTACTGACTTTACTGACTTGTTTCCACCCCTGCACATAAAATTTATGTTTGTTTATATACATATACACGGTTATTTTTTATCACCCTGGAAAATTTAAGGGACGCTTCACGACATTACTTAATTTTTTATTAATTTTCAACAAAATCCAAAAATGCTGCATTAGTCGAGAGCAGCATTTTTAGAGATTGTTTAATTTTTTAGTTTTTTTTTTATATAATAATGGATGTGTCCTGAAGCGTCCCTAAAATTTTCCAGGGTGATAAAAAAATAACCGTGTATACGCATTACATCATTCAATATCCTAATACGCTAAAAAGGTTAGTCGAATAGACTACCGTGACATCACGTGACATGAATTAAAAATTAGACTACACGTGTAAACTGCATTTACTAAAAATTGACAATGAGAAGAATGAGATATTCTGGAACGTAAAGTTAGATAAATCGTAGTAAATCAGGATAAAGAAAGAAGAAATTGTTTTTTTTAATCAATCAAACACAAATCAGAAACGCGCTGAACGTAATATTTCACTATACCTACATATAAAATACCTTAAAGCCAAATCAATTACAAAATTTGATTAAGAAGAAAGGTAAGCATATTGCATCAAAGGATTTATCATGTGTTAGTACTTACTCTTCTGGCAACATTATAAAAAAAGTTGAATACAAGCATGTGGCTGCAATGCACACATATCGCCACAACGCATCATCGTTGAAATTTTGACAGGATGCCACATTGCATTTAGAATTTTAACAAATAATACATTCTTTCTAAAAACAGAAACAGACTGACATATTTTATATGCAGTGCTCATAAAGTTTGAAGATAGCGTAAGTACCTATTAGATAGAACACATTAAATCTAATATATAAAATTCTCGTGTCACAGTGTTTGTTACCAAACTCTTTCGACCGAAACGGCTTGACCGATCTTTATGAAATTTTTTGTGTATATTCAGTGGGTCTGAAAATAGGTCGTAAACTATATGGCGAAACGTAGTTCGCCGGCACAGAGAGTATCCAATAAAAAAGATGAATAAAATCAATAAAGAAAAAAATTCATCTCGGGCGGGGTTTGAACCCGCGTCTCCAACATACCGTGTTGACGCCTAAACCTCTCGGCCACCGAGCTCTTACCAGCCCCGACGAAATCTTTAATTTATTGATCCCTTTTGAACTTTGTTAAGCCTAAGTAGTCTTTATTCGCTGGTAATAACTACGCATCCGCACTAAATTTTCATTTTTCAATTTATTAGCATTTTTAAAGAAAAAGCTTGTTTAAGAAATGTTTTTTTTTACTATTAATTTATTTTAATCAATTTATAACAAAAAGACCGAAAAGCTCAATAAATCCGGTTGCCCAGGTTTTGTTTAAACTTAGAACCGAAGAGCCGGGTTTTCAAAATAGTACCGAGTTTCGATGCCCTATAGTGAAGCCAAAAGGTCATAGGCCTCTTAAAATACCTATCATAATCCCATCGTGTATGGGGTCATTTGATTCGTCTTGATGAGAACTTTAAAACCCATGAAGTGTTAAGATTCTTTTAATGTTATAATTATAGTTATAAATACCCTAATATTATTAAAAATATATTATAAAAAAATATATTTTGTTTTTTCCAGACGTAAGTAATGGCTTTAGGTCATAGGCAGACCGGATTTAATCAATAAAAATTAAATGTAAAAAACCTTTTTAAAAACAAGCTTTTATTTAAATGCGCTAAAAAGAATTAATAAACTTTTACACTAAAACTTTTACTTATAACGTCATTTCACATTTGACACAATTTATATGACATAAAAGCTTGTCGCGAGATTTACTTGTGTGTAGTAACCATTGATTTACTACCAAACGTTTGGTAGTAAATCAATGGTAGTAACTTAAAAGTACTTAAAAGAGTACTTTTAAGTACCTACTCGTATTTACTTTGAAAATTGTAATGTAAAAAATTATTCACATCAAATTATTTAATTTTCTTTTTATCTACAAAAGTAAATCTCGCGACAAGCTTTTATGTCATATAAATTGTGTCAAATGTGAAATGACGTTATAAGTAAAAGTTTTAGTGTAACAGTTTATTAATTCTTTTTAGCGCATTTAAATAAAAACTTTTTTTTAAAAAGGTTTTTTACATTTAATTTATTTTTAACTTTTTAGTTATCACTGGACACGTTTCTCAGTCTGTTCATCTCATTCAACGCATCATTGTTGCAAGGTCGTTTGTCGTAACGTCTATACAGAATTACAGCTCAATCGGTTTAAGATATCTACTTCAAAATTGATTGTTAGCTTTAGAAGTACGACATACTGGAATAGTGACATCACTTAATTTTTCAAGTTATTCTTAGCAAGACCTTTTATTTGATACCCATATTGTAGGTGCATTAAAAATAATTGGTCCGCCATCTTGGGTATGCAGCCATATTGGATTTAGAATGACGTCACACAGTTAACCGTGCATTTTCATCCAAACTGTGTGTATACAAAATTTCATCTCAATGTTAAAGATATCTACTTCAAATTTGATTTTAAAGCTTTAGAAGTCCGCCATATTGGATAAATAGTGACGTCACATTATTTTTCGAGTTACTCTTAGCAAGACCTTTTATTTGATACCCATATTGTAGGGGTGCATTAAAAATAATTGATCCGCCATCTTGGGTATGCCGCCATCTTGGATTTAAAATGACATCACACAGTCAACCATGCATTGTCATCCAAACTGAACGTGTATACAAAATTTCAGCTCAATCGGTTAAAGATATCTGCTTCAAAATTGAGTTGCAAGATTCCACCCGAACATACATACATACTTACATACATTGCAAGTTAAATAAAAGCTTGTAAAAATTCAAAAAGTCATTATGTTTGCTCGCTACATTTTGATAAAACCCAAATAACATATAAAAAATTCATACTACATTTAATATCTGATGCTATACCTACAAAATTACTTCCGAATCAACCTACAAACTCCAATGTCAGTACTGATGAAAATTGCAGTGATGTGTTAACTCAAACGAAGGATTCATACATTAACGTTCTATCGGCACTTCGGCAGTAGCTATTAAAGGCCCAAATAAAAAATCCTTATGTGTACAAACTATTCCAGAAAACACGAAAAATTATTCTACACAAACAATACACGCGCACTCGACTGATACACCAAGGAAACGAAAACTTCGCGATGAACTTACGAGTATAGTTTCAAACCTAAAATTCTTTTTAAAGTGAATTAAATAAAATAAGAAAAGAAGGCCAGTTAAAAGATTCGGAATGTAATCGAAATTTTAGTTTCAAATATGAGGATGAAATCGGTAAAAGATTTGTAAAACTACTTAAATGGCAAAGTTATTGGAACAATAAGCCCAAAGGAAACCACTATGATCCAGAGTTCAAGCTTTTTGCATTAAATTTAGATTTTTCTAGCCCTTAGGCATATCGCTGTTTAAAAACATTTCTACACCTTCCAAGTGAATCAACTCTACAAAGGTTTAAAATGATAATACCTCCTAAATTTGAAGAGTGCGTTTTAAACTTTTTGTCAGCTAAACTGAAATCTCTATCGGAAAAAGCAAAGTATTATACATTATGCATTGAAGAAATGGTGCTCAAACGTCATTTATAAAACGACAAAAGAGATGAAATGATTGGCCTACACAACATAAATGGTCAAGTAAGTAATAAAATCGCTTCACACGCATGTGTAATAAATAATGCTTCGAGGTATAGTTGAAAATTGGAAACAGCCCATTGCATATTCATTTTTAGCTTCTCCTCAACATTACAAAGAACTCGAAACATGGTTGGACAGTATAATTTTAAAATTACATGGTATTGGAATAGAAATTCGGGCCGTAGTTTCAGATCAAGGTTCAAATTTCGATAAATACGCAAAGGAAGTGAAGAAAGTTACACCAAGGAAACCGTACTTTATATTGAATAATAAAAAAATACTATATATTTGACGTTCCTCACCTAATTAAATGTATTAGAAACAACCAGCTTGACAATAATATTATATGTAATGGCAAACAAATATCATGGAAATACATAGTAGATCTGTGTGATAAACAAAAAGAAGAAAATTTGAAGCTTATTCCAAAAGTAACTTAGAAGCATATAAGACCCAATAATTGATCAAAAAATGCGAGTTAAATACGCTGCCCAAATATTCAGTCGATGTTTTTGCTGCTCTTGCCGTTCTTGTTAAATTTCGTAGTTTACCCGACGAAGCAAAATACACTGCAGATTGTATACTCAAGGTGAATAACATTTTTGATGTGCTAAATTCCAGTAAAGTTTCATCCGCCAATAAATATCACAAAGCATTCTCATTGAAAAAATATCAAATAGATACTTTAGACGAAGCAGCAAAGATGTTTGAAAACATAACAGCTATAGACAAAACTAAAGGAGTAAACAATACAAAAGGAATAAAGACATTTAAAAATATACTGATCACAATAAAATCAATACTAATGTTAAGCCAAGATTTAGAAGAAAAGGGAATAAAGTATTTATTTATACGACGACTCAATCAAGACTCCCTAGAAAAATTTTTTGGAGCAAGGGGGAAACTGAAGAAACCCTACACCTATACCATTTATGAAAGCATTCTTTAAGCTTTTCCTTAGCAATATGATGCAAACTTCTCGCTATAGTAATTGTCAAGAGGATATTTGCGATCTACTACAGAAAGCGGAGACTTTCTATGAAAAGCCGAAGCCTTCGGCAGTAGCCCTCCTAAACGGCAAAGTTGACTATCGTTACCGGACTTACCGGCGAAAAATGCATTAACTTATGTAGCGGGATATTTACTATATAAATGCAGTAAAAACATAACTGCAGTAACTTCAGTGCTCAACTAAATGATAAGTCTAATATGGACGCTGGTATCGTCCATCTATGGCGTATAATAAAAATTCATCGTTTAACGGAGGGCTGAAAGTTCCACCGAAGTCCTTCAATGATTACGTGGAAAAATTAGAAAAATATTTTTTTAAATTTTGATAAAGTGTTAATGAGCCGGCCGGGAAGCACTGTAATTAATACATTACAAACAATCCATTTTATTCCACCTTGCTCCTGCTTTACAAAAGATTATTTATTAAAATTATTCATACGTTTTAGGATATTTTCAACAGTAAAATTTAATAACCGTGATTTCAAAGATGGAAAAAAACATCGATCATTTTATAAAATTAAAACATTTAAATTAGTTTTCCTTGCAAACACAATATTGCCTATATTATAAATAATAAAATTTAGTTTGACCATTTTGTTTAATTTATGTTTTAACCGACTTCAAAAAAGGAGGAGGTTATCAATTCGGTTGTATTTTTTTTTGTGTTTGTTACCTCGTAACTCCGTCATTTTTAAACCGATTTCCAAATTTTTTTTTATCGATAGAGTATACTGCAAGGGTGGTCCCATGGTCACCAAAGTCAGGATCTGATGATGGGATCCCATAGAAAATCATTTTTTTCACTAAAAAGATTTCATTCACTAAAAAGTTAAAAATATTTTTTTTTTACAAAAAATAAAATTGACTTTAAAAACACTGAAAACTTACAAATAATATAAGAATAGGTACAGACAACATCACACTTCTATATTGAAGTCGGTGACAAATTTTAACACTTTCTAGGAGATCATCGTTTGGCGCCGACTTCAATATAGAAGTGTGATGTTGTCTGTACCCATTCTTATATTATTTTTAAGTTTTCAGTGTTTTTGAAGTCGGTTTTATTTTTTGTAAAAAAAATTTTGTACAACCCTTAAGTGTTCGCTCGATGACGCAATCACGCGGTGGACGCGGGAATTTCGATTCTCGGCGCACGTTCGTAGAGACTGTTTCTTCATGCAGCGACTTTTGTCTGCCGGTTTTGGCTATTATTATTACAGTGATTCGAGCGTTTCTATGGGAGTGATCTGGAGTGATGTATCTGTTACGTAGTAACTATTATCTAATCTTTGCCCCCGTGCTCAAGTAGCTAGTCTTTATTATGTATGTCATCAAAGTCGTGAATGCGCTGCGCCCGCATGCAATCAGGGTCGTTTAGAAATTATCGACGTAGGCGACAAAATACTAAATTATTATAAAAAAAAATGTAAAAAAACTTTTTAAATGCGCTATAAAGAAAAAATAAACATTTACTTATAACGTCATTTCACATTTGACACAATTTATCTATACAAATAAATAAAATTGAAGTGTCTGTTTGTTATGTCAAAATAACAAGTTTTTACTAAATAGGTATGAATGTATATCGGGTACCAATAACAAAAACACAATTCAAAAATTTTTTGCCTGTCTGTTTGTTCCCGCTAATCTCCGGAACGGCTGGACCGATTTTGACGGGACCTTTACTAATAGATAGCTAATTATATAAATAACATAGGCTTTTTATCGAGATCTTAAAAAATGCAAGATTTCACCCGAACATACTTACTTACATTGCATGTTAAATAAAAGCTTGTCAAAATAACTATTATGATTAGAAAAAAATGCTTCTATTCTGGGGCCGTACTCTTAAAATCGACAACGATAATATCGGATTAGCCCTACTCTAAACACGCTATCGTTAGCGTTATCGTTGTCGTCGTCGGATCCATCACTACATAATATAAATGCTTAGATCTTTAAAACTACGCAACGGATTTTGATACGGTTTGTTTTAATAGATAGAGTGATTCAAGAGGAAGGCTTATATGTATAATACATGCATAGTATAGTAGAGAAACCCTGATAATTTTAGAGGTTTCTAATGTGATGTCGTAAATAAACACTTTTTTTGCGCTTAGATTGCAAACGCTGGCTGAACTCTACGAGATAAATCAAAATAATTTACTACAGTATTGTACACCTTAAAAAGGTCTACAAAAAAGTCCGCGATGGTATATATCTATCTCTTAGGGATAACCCACAATAACCCTTTTTTATCCTTTACTTTTTACGAGAAATAATGGCTTATTTGCGAAGCGATTTTAAGCAATACAGTATTAATCCTTATCCAATTAAGTACCTTAAATACAATGTGCATTTAATATAGATCAATTTGGCCCTTTACAGCATGTAATATAAATGAATATTTTCGAAGATATTACAGATTTAAAATGTAGGGACGTTGCGGACAATGCGGTTTCGGTGGTACCGGCCGGGGTCGGGCGGGCGGCGCGTGCCTATAAAGTACTAGCTTTCCACTCGCGGCTTCGCCCGCGTTATTATTGTTTTCCCGTGGGAATTTAAATTTTCTCGTAGGAAAAATAATTTTGTAGCCTATTTAAGCCCGAATAATAAATTTCATAGAAATTGGAGCAGATTTTAAATATTTTTCATAGAAACTTTCAACCCCTATTTTATTTCTTTTACCCCTATTTTGCACCCAAAGGGGGTGACCCTTTGGGTGCAAAATAGGGGTAACTCCAATAAACCATAAAACACGTGTTCAATGAAATATTTTTAAGAGCATGAATCTCAAGTTTTTTCAAAATCGTTGCTAATTTAAATATGTTTCCATACAAACATGCAACCCCTTTTTCATCCCTTCAGGGTTAATTTTTTTTAAATGCCTTAGTGTGTGTCCGCATTTTAAATTAAAACCACTGTCCAAATTTCAACTTTCTACCATTAGCGATTACGGCTGTGCGTGCGTCTATAGATGGGAACATCTCCTTTTATATCAGTATATAGTTTGTCTAATGACAAAAAAGCTGTGAATGTTGTATTTATATACAACTTTTATATCAGCGTATATCAGCATTTATGTAAATGTTACTCCTAAGGGGGTAAAATAAGTGTTGAAAGTTTGTATGAAAGTCCTTATTTAATGGACTATTGATTAATAATAAATAAATACGTTTAAAAACATGAATAAATTATTCATACATATTTATACAGTTTTTAAATCTGTAAATATAATCACCATCCATGCGAACAAAGCCGCGGGCAATATCTAGTTTAATTATATAACGAATGTCTGAAAGCAAAATACATACCATTAAAATGGCTCCAACGCTTTTCATAAATACAAGCTTTTTTTCTTTATAAAAGATAACATTTAAAGATACTTTCGAGAAATTACGCATTATATTTTAAAATATTAGAAAAAACTTCGGACTGTACTTGCAGTATTCTCTTCATTTTCTTATTTTAAAGCATTTAAATCAATAAAATTAAAAAATCCATATTTAATTAGAAATTATTAAATAATTAGTGCTATTTGAGTACTTACTTTATTATTATCGTAAAATATTATGAACAATAATTGCAAAAATTCCAATAGAGACAGAGAAATTTTAACGATAGGAGTGAAATTCAACATTGAATAAATTACGCTGCCCTTTTCGCTTTACGATAATTTCAACGATACCTCAATAGGTGTCGTTGAAATGTTCGTAAATTTTACGAATGTTCGTCTGTCAAATGTATCAACGTTGTCACTAGATAGACGAACCTTCGATTTTAAGAGTAGGGTTATGACGCTCGCTTATGTCAATCGTTCGTTCGGTCGTTCCGTCGAGCGACAGAAGCGAAACAAAACATGCGAGTTAGAGGAGCAAACGACACGATGAAGCGCCGATATATCGTAAGTTCGATTTTAAGAGTACGGCCCCTGAATACTGATGATGTCTTCTTATTTAAGGAAGTTTTTAATGAATACCTAATACCGTTTACCAGTAGGTAATCCTGAATTATCTTATTTTTAAGAGGTAATTTAAAAAATTAAATCTATCGAGGCAAAATCTTTAAATCGCGTTTCCGGTTCGTGTCGTTTCTAGCTAAAGATATAAAGAAACACATATTTGATTTTCAGATCTGTAAGATCTCCCAGTGACCTATGACATTACATAAAAAATAACCAATATTTTCGATATAGCGCCTTAACTACTGATACTATCGAAACAATATCGTAGAAACAAAGACGACACTGTACAAACAATAAATCAACCTGAATGAAGACATAAACGACAACAACAGACTCATCTAACTATCTCACTGGTTATTTCTCGTTAGGTGCTTAAAAGGTTAAAGTCCTAATTTTATCCCGCAATAATTTTATAACGCTCTATTTTCTCTGTTGATATCACGGAATAAAATTCATATTAAACTACAATTTGACCGTGAGTAACAATGATGATCCCTGATTTTAATTTTAACAATACATTTAAGATAGTATGTTTTTGTTTGGCTGTTTTGTATTCGTTCCATAATACACTCACCGGCACAATTAACGTGCCACCCCTATAAAGTGTCGCTTTATTTTTATTTACAAAGTGGTATTTTATTATTATTATTTTATTTGTTGGGTATATCTTCACACACATAATGACATAATATCTTTTAACTTGTTTTCGGTAAATTTTCAGGGTTTATTAGAAAAAAGGGACAAATAATGAATTTCAGACATTTTAATGACAAGTTGTTACATGTTTGATGGTGTTATTTTGGTTACTGCCCTACAATCAATAGTGAGTATTGCCCCCTCTAGCTCTGATAACTTCTTGCAGCCTACCAGGAAGACCATCCAAGATGTCTTGGATGTCAGACTGTGGGATATTATTCCACTCTTCTACCGCAGCCATGTTGGGCTCTCTGATAGTTGTGGGTGCAGGTGTTCGAGATTTAATACGTCTTTTAAGTTTGTTCCAAATGTCTTCTATCAGGTTCGAATCAGGACTGCGCGCTGGCCACGGTAATGTCGGTATGCCACCCTCAATCAGGTATTAAGAGACAGTTCTGGCGACACGAACACTGGCATTATTGTGCATTAGAACAAAATTGTCTCCAATGAACGGGGCAAAAGGAACATGTTCTTCCAAAACCTCTTCCAAGTATCTGACTGTAGTAACACTTCCTCTTTCAAACAGGACAAGCTCCGTACGAGCTTCGTAGGAAATTCCTCCCCATACCATAATTGACCCCCCATGATAACCCACTGTTGTTGAAATTGTGCATGGAGCCAAACGTTCATTTGGTCGATACACGCTCTGATGTTCATCCGGACCTCTCAAAGCAATTCTGTTTTCATCTGAGAATAAAACTTTCTTCCACTGGTTCACAGTCCAATTACTATAATCGCGTGCAAAACGTATAGTCTGGCTCTTCGGTGCTGTGGCAGAAGTTCGGGTGCACGATATGGTCGGTAAGATTTGATATTCCTTTCAGCTAGTCGTCTTCTTATTGTTTTTTCACTAGCACTGATATTCCTCACCTCATAAAGGCTGTTACGAGCTTCAACAGCGGTTAAAAACCGATCTCTCAACACATTGTTAACAATAAATCGGTCGTCTCGGTGGGATGTGCACCGATGACGGCCTTGGCCTGGCCTACGCGTATAGGAACCAGTCTCTCGATAACGTCTGATGACCCTTTGAACAGTTGTTCGCGGTACTCCAAGGGTTCGAGCGATTCGTCTTAGCCCTTGCATCTTCTGTAGCATTGAGTGGCATTATTTTTAATTAAATTGGATCTGGATATACCCAACAAGATAAAAACTGACTGTAATACACAAAACACGTACAAAAGAAATTAAAGAGCTAATATCACAACCACGCGGCAAAGCAAATTCAGACTAAAAACGGAATAACCGCAATAATTTGTGTTTAATAAATAAGTGTTTAGTTTACTGGCCAAACTACCTATCTAAAATATAACAAGGAATAAAGTGTTGCTACTAGGAAAAAAAAATACAAAACGGCGCTTTAGAAGGGTAGCCCGTTAATTGTGCCGGTAAGTGTAGTTTGATAGATACTGGTCTAATCTTAAATAGCAGAAGCAGATTTAAACGGTTCTACTACTATTATAAAACAGATACACAAACACTGTAACGGAAAAAAATACTATCACATTTCTATCAGACGAGTATTGCAAAATAAAAAGATTTAATAAGCCGTACAGTCACGTTGATATCATCTTGAATTAGGTGTCAGTTTAAACCCTATTTTGCTATTGATATAAAACATTTAACATTTTGTAACTCCCACTTGGTAAAACAAGACTCGATCAGGATCTCGGTCTCAGTCTCGACGTTCTCAGCCACAACCGAGAACTCAGTTTTGGGTCTCGGTTTCGGCCGCGGAGACTATTGTTCGATATGAAATTTACATTTACTGCGCGCATGAACATCACTTTATCTGAGTAGTGGTCGGAAGACGACTAGAAGCGACACACACTTTGAAGCGTGACAACGCCGGAAAATAGCAATTGTCCGCAAATATTCTTTTTTTGTGCTACAAAATGATGCAAATTATGAACTTAAACAACATGATATAAAACTTATTGAATTCTTTATTGTACACACATTTTTAAAAACAGATATAGTATAGAACAACATGCACAAGGGCGAGCTTATCTCTTAAAAAGATCTCTTCCAGCCAACCCTAGCGAAAGTGAGAAATTAAGTAGATGCGGGACGAGGTGTACATTTAAGAATTTTCAATTATCATACTACTACTACTAATATAAGCAAAATGTAACACACACATAGGTATATATATGTCACTTTGACAAATTCGAGAGCAGATAAACTTAAGCATAATTCATCATTAAAAATTGACACATTAAAATTTTCGGTCTCGGCTGTCGATATTCTCGAACATTTCTATGAAGGCTGAAGTTGACATGTCATGTAGAACGTGTGCTATCTTATTTCTGTCCGAGCCGATGTGATATGTTATTTGCAAATATTTACTATATAATTGAACATAATTATGTAAAAATTATTAACGATTAAATTTTTGAAATATTTCTTAAAATCGACCATTTCATCAAATAGACTGACGTTGATAGGTTGTTGACAATATTTTTTTTAATAAAGCACACTGCCCACCTGATGGTAAGTGGTAACAGTTACCTATAGTACATGTGGCTCTTGTGAGATTCGCAGCAAATCTACAAGAACCACAGTGTACGTTGCCA
Source organism: Schoenobius gigantellus (assembly GCA_963935595.1). Classification (NCBI taxonomy): domain Eukaryota; kingdom Metazoa; phylum Arthropoda; class Insecta; order Lepidoptera; family Crambidae; genus Schoenobius; species Schoenobius gigantellus. The sequence continues at coordinate 21,479,715 of OZ012543.1, forward strand.
ACTTGTGATATAAGATGTAAAATCACGGTACCCAGTAATTTCACTGCCATATCTTACCTTTGAAACCCCAATGCAAGGACTGCTGCTTTGCGGCAGAAATAGGTAAGACGGAGGTACCCAAGCAGGCAACCGTGGTACAGAGTCTCCCTCCGGTAAAGTGTTCGTTGTTATTGGATTAATAAGAGAATATAATTATGGAATTTTAACAAATGGTGTGCTCAGATATGAAAGAAAGAGAAAATATTTATTTGGCGCTAACATGACACATGACAATAAAACTAATCAGTCGAAGAAAATTTTATTTTACTAAGAAAAAAAAGAAATGAAACACCATTTTTTTTACAAAAAACGACCAAAAGCGACTCCACTTAGCTCTAAGTCACAGAGGACATTGACGCTGATTTTCAGAAGCCGCAAGGACGATAGAGGATGGATCACCCTAATGTGAAACGCTAACCCATTTTCTCCGAACCACAACACACCATACACCATTCACAAGCTTTAAATAGTTAAAATTTTAAAGTACCTACCTACTTAGTTTTTAGTCTTTTTTAAATTAAGTTTAGTTTTTAATTAATTTGTAAAATTTAGGAAATTAATAGTTTCTATCAAAGCTATGAAATGTTATTTAGTAATATCAAATGTTACGGTTCATTTAGTAATATCAAATGCCTGTTTTTGTCAGATTATTTGATTGTGTAATTTTTATGACGCTTATTGTACAATATTAATCGCACTTGAAGACATTAGACCTCCTAATTCAATTGTATAACATCATGACGTTTTAGATAATCAACACATGATTGCCGGTTAGTCAGATACATACACGCATCGCATGCCACATCTGATTTGTACAAGTCCAATTCAAGTCGAATTCAGATAACAAACTAGTCCCACTTTTTGTTATCTGAAAAACCTTTTGTACATTGCAAACATAATTATTTTGTATATATTATAGATTTACGATTTATTCGGATAGGTATATGCGACCCAACTCTACTGAACGATAAAGTATGAAGTTAAAAGTCACTTAACTATTCCCGCAGGTTTTACGTGCCATAAAAATATACACTTAGCGAACTAAACTATAAACAAACAATAAACTGTTATAAAGAATACAATCAGCTGATATGAAGAATTTAATCAAAACTATAGAACCCAGTGATAGTATTATTTACTTGCACTGAATGTGTTAGCTCACGTTTACGTAAATATCAAAGACCCTATTGTGTTAGCAGGCTACTCGCAAAGAGGACCTAATCAAATAAGCTTGTCCATTTACTGCTGGATATAGCACTGACCCAAATACCTGGCGAGCGATCCAGACATTGAATACAAGTTCACAGCTTATTGGAAGATCGATATTCTCAATTTAGAAGCATTACTAAATAGACTAGTCGCTACAGATAAACATACATCTACAAAAAATATAAATAAATTTATATTTTTAACATCGTCATCTAACTATACCTAGTTCAAATAAATCAATTAAATCTTACGTATTAACAAGAAAAATAAAATAAAAATGAAAGCATTTTTGTTGAATCATCAATTTTCAAATCCAGGTAATCTTGCTTACAAACGATTAATACTTCATCTGGTGTTCCACAAGGTGGGGTTCTCTCTCCTCTTCTCTTTTCAGTTTTTATTAGCTTCATCTCAAAAGTTATCTCATCTTCTTATCATCTTTACGCTGATGATCTGCAGATTTATAAGCATTTTGAACCATCTCACGCCTTAGAAGCAATCACTTGAACCAAGATCTCTCCAATATCCTCCAGTGGGCTAAGTCTTTTGGTCTTGTCGTCAATCCATCGAAGTCGCAAGCCGTATTGATTGGTAGCCGTAGGATGAGGGGTAAGGTAAATGCGCTGCCAGCATTGGTTTATAATATATAAACTATAGATTTTTTACTAACAAGGCTCGAGATCTAGGCCTGATTATTGATTCGAATTTGTCTTGGATACCCCATATAAATGAAGTTAGTAAGCGTATGCATCATACTTTTCACTCTCTAAAGCGGTTGCAATATTTTCTCCCATTCAAGACTAAAGTTATGGTTGCGCAATCTCTCCTCCCTCTTTTCGACTACGCTGACGTCTGCTTCCTGGACACTACAGAGGAATTAACATTCAAACTAGAACGCCTCCAAAATTTGGCCCTTCGCTTTATTTTCGGTTTACGGAAATATCACAGTATCTCACTCTCGCGCTAATTTAAAATGGCTACCCATCCGAGTTCGTCGTAATGTGCACATCCTTACTATCCTGAACAAAGTCCTAAAAGATCCCAACTCCCCATCCTATCTGCGCTCCCTCTTTCAATTACTCCCTCCTCCATCCCGTCCTAAGCGTAGTTGTGACTTGTGAGGCACGCATGCTGGATGTTCCAAGCAGCAATTCACATTTTTTTTCGCAACTGTTGTTGGCATAATAAATTATTATTATTATTATTATTATTACATAACAGCTTCAAGTCCCGCGTTAAGCAACACTATATTACAGAAAAGTGTATGAACAAGTCCAATGACCGTCAGTTATATTTTATTTATTATTTACGTATTTATTTATTATTTCAAATTATAAATGGCGATTTAAAAGAGGAGATAAAAAAATTGACCTTTCGAGTTTCTTGCCTGTTCTTCTCGAGAAGGCTCTCACAATTTCTGAACAGGTGTAGCTTCAACATTTTTTTTTTCATTCCTACTTGTATTTGCAGACATCTTGAGTATATTCAGGATGTATGCACATACAGTTTTAACATGTTTCCTTTAAATTAGAATGTTTTGCTTTGTTTTGACGTCAATAAGTGCCTGTAAAGGCCTATGTTGAATAAAGATTTTTGAATTTGAATTTATTTTTGTATATAGAAATAGGTATTTATAAATAAGGGTTATTTATGTATTGCTTTACCCTTGTTGTCTACTACATTTACTTACGCCACCAATGTTAGGGGTTGACTGGAAGAGATCTCTATAAGAGATAAGTCCTATGCATAGTATGTTTATGTTTTTTGTACAAACGTTTTTTGTTTATGCAATAAAGAGTATATACAGTTATGGAGCAATTAATTGACATAAATGAATGTCTTAAAACTTTATATGCACTTGCACGTATCACTCCACTACATAGTATAAAACAAAGTCGCTTTCCGCTGTCTGTCTGTCCCTATGTAGGTATGCTTAGATCTCTAAAACTACGCAACGTATTTTGATCCGTTTTTTTTTAACAGATAGAGTGATTCAAGAGGAAGGTTTATATGTATAATACATTCATATTATAATAGAGAAACACTGAAAATTTTTGAGATGTCTCATGTGATGTCATAAATAAACACATTTTCTGTTGCGCTTACATTACAAACGCTGGCTGAAACCTACGAGATAGATCAAAATAATATACTACAATATTGTACACCTTAAAAAGGTCTACAAAATAGTCCGCGATGGTATATGTCTGTCTTTTAGGAATAACCCACAATAACCATTTTTTATCCTTTACTTTTTACGTGAAGTAATGGCTTATTTACGAAGCGATTTTAAGCAATACAGCAATCCTTATCCAATTGAGTACCTTAAATACATTGTGCATTTAATAAGTATCAGCATTGCACTCGTGCGAAGCCGGGGCGGGTCGCTAGTACATGTTATAAATTGATAACGCACGAGTTTGTGGAAAGACATCTATACTCGTATAATGAAGATATTAAACAGCCGACAATGTTCATACCATGAATATTGAGAACACTAAAGATTCCGGTTATATTGAAGCAACCTTAGTTCAAGGAGAGAACGAAGTTTGCCATCATCAACGTCCTAGAGCACAAATTGAATCTCAATTACGTTGATCGTTAAAATTTGCCAATGGAAGTAGTTATAAACTAATGTGTGAACAGGGTTTCTCCAGCCCACTTAATCGCAATTGGTAAAGTACGTTTTTTTAGCTAGTGGCCCACCTGATCATCATCATCATCACAGCTTATATACGTCCCCACCGAGGGGCACGCACGAGCTTACCCTTTTTTTTCCGGGCGGAAATGCACAACCGCACCGTACCCGCCGTTGGCTAGACGGCGGGCGAGTGTGGGGCTGGCCCGGCAGAGTGCCAGGCCGACCTACTAAAACCCCCCGGTGTTCTCCCTGCCCTTATGGGCGCGCATGGTAAGGTCCACACTGCGACTACCACTACCAGCGCGCCCGGGCAAGCCCGACCAAGATGGTCGGGCTATCGCCAAGGGGGGATTGCCCGAGAACACCAGGGCAATCCCCAGACGGAGGGCCTTCGGCGTGCACGGGGCCAACCGTGCACGCAGGCCTCCACGGCAGGGTCATTTTACGGGCATCGCTTGAGCGAATGCCCGCCTTCGCCTGCCTGTCCGTCTACAGCGGATGGGAGCGGCTTGAGGATCATTCTCCCGCTCCGTCTACGGCGGATGGGAGCGGCTTGAGGATCATTCTCCCGCTCCCTCTCCGCGGCCTACTTCTGCAAGATGACGTCTTCGCAGGCACGAGCCTACCCTACCTAACTAGTTAGGGTGATTAGGCCTTAGTCAAACCACGCTGGCCCAGTGCGGATTGGTTGACTTCACATACACCTTTGAATTACTTCGCAGGTCTCCTCACGATGTTTTCCTTCACCGTAGGAGCGTCAGATAAATGTACATATGAAATTCATGAAACGAAAAGCACATGGCAGCATCGATCGCGGGCCTTCAGATTCTACTCGGAGCATAATCCAATGCCGAGGCCGCAGTGCCACCGACGCCCACCTAATGGTAAGTGGTAACCACAGCTCATAGACTGCAATGCTAGGGGCATAGCTCAGTTACTGCCTACCTAGAGAGAAGTGCTCTTTTGAAGCCTCGTTAGAATTTGGACATATCGTAGCGCTCAGGAAACACCACACTGGGAGTTCGTTCCGCAGTTTGCACGTACGTTGAAGAAATGAACGCTGAAACCAAACTGTACTAGACCAGATCGGTTCCAAGTGATATCGATGAACTCTACTGTGGTGGCGGGTGGTGCGATGGTAAAAAGGTGACGAAGGCACCATTGCAAATAGTTCCTCAGAGCACTCTCCGTTAAAGAGCTGATAGAACACGAAGAGCGTCTCCATTGTGGCCGTGATATTGGGATCACCGACGAGGCGGAATGCGCGCCTTTGCAGGGAGGGAGTCAAGAGGGTCAAGCTGGTATTTGGGAGCCCCTGCCCAGAGGTGCGCAGTACTCCATATGCGGCCGAATTTGTGCTTTATAAAGCATTAGCCGCTGACTAGGAGTGAAGTACTGCTTTGCTCTGTTCAGTACATGTATTTGACGTATACAATACAAATATAAACGGTATTAAGTGAAATTAATAAATATACGCAAATCACACGAATTCCACTTTAACAGTAAACCATCCTATCTATAACTACTAATTTGAAAGTCAAACAACACATTGGTTTTCCAATGACATAGATTGTTATTGAAAACAAGTAATCAAGAGAGACCCGCTAGGGCCAATTACCAACTATTATAGCCAATTGATACAGACGCTAAGGACACATTTATCTTGGAAACATCGACACTTATATAGATGCTACTGGAGTTCTTGAAAGCCATGTAGCACCATCATATTGTGGACCTATTATATGAAAGTTGAGACAAAAAGTTTTGGACTTTGGCCTAAATAGGGTTTGTGATGTATTTTTAAAACCAGAGGTACTACTCAGTTTCGGATTGACATGACATGATACCGCGAGTCTTATGTCATTTCTTCAAGAGGATTGTGAAGTTGTAAATTTTCATATAAAAAGCGATAACGCTTTTCTCCCCCTTTACATAGTCCAATTTTCATAATTTTTGGATATGTTGTAGATATAATGAAGATCTAGGTTTGTACGTTTTGATTTTGAAGTAATATTGCTCAGAATATAAATTATTAGCATCTAAATATCCATATTTTAGGCTTAAAAACTACCTCGAGCATTTTTATCTTTTTTGACTAAATGATACTGAATTACAAAAAAAGCATAACGTACAAACATAGATTAAGGTATGTATACTGAATCTAATGAGACCAAAGGTTTCTTATTTTGTAAAGGTTTAGGGGGATAAAACAGTTATCACCCGAAACAATATTTCAATAAGAAATATAGGCACATTCCTCGGACTTTCAACTCTAAGCAGTGTGCAACAAACTGCATTTTTGAAAGTGCATACTCGAGCCATGAATTGGCACTTCACAGTCCTCTTAATGTCATTTTAAAGTCACAATCCTCTTCAGTGATTTTAATTATACCCTCTGTTTGAATCTCCAAAGGCGACATAATTTCCCACAAACGAAGATGAATCTACTGGGATAATTTCAGCTTAATCAGACACTTCGGTGAACTATTAAGTTTACTGTCGGATGGACGTACGGACATTGGCCTTGGGGTCCGGACACCCCCCATTGAAAATCAACATACACTAGATAGAATGAACTTTTATTTCAAGAAAGCAAAAACGAGCGACGAAGCGACATTAGATATTGACAATAAATCACAACAAAGTTTTTTTATACAGGGACGGCCAAGGAATCTACGCCCATACAGCCACAAAAAACCGGATAAAATGTAAAAACCAGAAAGTAGACAACCAAAACATATGATTTAAAGGTATGAGGGAATAATTTCATTAACATTTAGTATTTAAAAATACTTTAGAGACACGAAAAACTCTTTTTTCAATTACTGTCTGATTAAAAATAACGAACCATTACCTATGTTTTGTGTAATGGAACGGACAGTATTATATTTGTCCATTGCTTTGGTCTCCGGGTCAAGTTAATATCTCAAAATACTTGAATTTTTATACAGACTCGATTGAATTCAGAAAATATTCTGAAAAATAGTAAAATATTATTTTAGTAAGTTATCTAAAGATCGCATTTCTAAACGCTTAATTGTTTTGAAAATACGTTTTCACCATTGTTCTTTTTGTTTTGATATCATTATTGATCTTTAAGGATAACGTTGACGTTTATTTCATTGATATTTGTCTATTCATTCAAGAGTTATAACGGTTTATGCATGCAGTTTATGTTTGCAGAGGGTAAAAAAATTAAATGGCCCCTAAAAAAATACAAATAAATGTGGGATTTATTTCTATTTTTTTAATCACCAAAACCCACATCGCCCCCTTCCTCGCATGTGCACTTTATGCATAAACAAACACACTGTATATTTAGAAATATCAAAGGAAATTCAAAGTCACAAATCTTATACATATTTTATTAAGTTTATTCGCTCAGTAACAAAAAGAATACTCGTAAAACACCCTATCGTAAGAACGTGTGAAGTCAAGCCGCAGTGCGACGCACGCATCGATCGTGCACGTATACGGGTTACATTTTATTTTTAATTATCATCAGATTTTTGCATTTTTGTGTCAGTTTTTCCAATTCGTCGATTGATTGATCGGCAATTGTAGTCGAATTGAAAAACCTGATTAAGAAAAATGGAATAATCGTTCGTCGGCTAAAATTATTGATATATTCATTCGACAAATTTTATTATGCCGAAACCACTCTGTATACTAAACGTATTTGAAAATCGGTTTAAATCAAACAGAATAGATGTCCTATGTATCTATACGATAGCCAAATGCAGTTAAATTATTAAATCGCCCCTAAATATAGTTTTAGATTTATTTTGCCAGAGGATAACGTTTCGAACGTTTTACACAGCATTCATGATCACGGGCCGGGATATCGCAATTACAGCCAGAAAAGTTCTTAACATTTTAATGCTTTAAACTCAAATAAATGACACATCTAACATTCTCCGAATCAAATGTGTACGCACTATTATCAACTTTAAGTTATTTAGTGTATAAAAGAAGCTTAATGATTTTTTATCAAAATCTATCAGTATATATTTCTGAGCAGTAACAAATTTATATTTGACTCGTCTTATTTTTTATTTTATTATCTTTGGAAAGCTTACAGCATTATTTACAAAATAGTTGACGTAAATAGTTATCTAAATGCCGATTACAAGCTTCCACATATAGGCTTCCGGGAAAGGAAGACGAGTCAAATATAAATTTTGTCGCGTACCAGCTGTATCATAATAGTGCTGTATGGTTCTTAAAGTATTTTCTTAATAACGTCTTTAGTAATAGTTTGTATTCCTAGTAGATTAAGGCGCATAGTAAGGTCAAACATATAAAATCACTGCAGAAAAAACCGGTTCTCTTCATAAATATTGAATAAAAAAATATTTAAAAAGATATGTTATTATTCAACGCATTCTTTAGAGGATGGTCTTTTTAATTTATTGATAAATTAATTAAAACTTGGTTAAAATGTGACCCAAACATGCCTCGATTTTAAAACTTTAAACCTAATCGAGTCGTAAGTATTAGGTTAAATCATATACTTTCGATTTCAATAAATTGTTACGCGCCACAACCGCCTCAGCCAATCGCAAGCCAGCCGAAGCCAGCCAATCAGAGCCAAGCACGTGCAGCCATGTGCCAGCCAGCTCAAGCCAGCCAATCAGGGCCAAGCACGTGCAGCCATGTGCCAGCTAGCCCAAGCCAGCCAATCAGAGCCAAGCCAAGCTAGCGCCTTACTATCGGAGAAACTATAAAATGCCGCGCCATCTTATATTTAGATCACTTCTCTGTTTTACTGTTTCTAAGACGGAACTCTGCCCGATTGTAAATCGAAATTAAATCAGTGTGATTCTGCAACGTCTACTTTTTATTATATCCCGTTACATATCAGAAGTGGGATAAATATAAAAAAAACCCTAAAACGTAGTTACGTCAATGCGTCGAGTGTAGGCCGCCTGGTCCGTCCGCACGAATGGGGCAAATCTCCGCGTGAAGATTCATCCCTGACAACTAGTGAAAACGAAGACAAAGTTTCGCCACCAGCCTCGCCTTCGGCTCGAAAAATCCTACGCAAGCTTTTGAAATCAGAGGTACAGAAGGCCATGAGTTCTTTAAATTACGAAATACCCTCCGTAACTACAAGAAAAGAACCCCGTGCAGCCTTGCTGATCCCCGAGTTCGACCCGAATAGCGAAGAGTGTACTACTGCGACAGCATGGCTCAAAAAAAATTGATGAACTTGGCGAAATTCATATGGATGGTGCGAAAACACGAAGTCGTTTCATCTGCAAGATAGATTAGGAGGTCAGGCAAGAAGATGGTACAACCGGCTGGATGAATACGATTACTCTTGGGAAGACTGGAAGCAAATGTTGATACGTGCATTTCCCAGACATCGCAAATATGGATTCGATGACCAAATATTATCAGGACAAAGTCGCCATGTGTTTTCGGTGTAAGTTGTCAGACAGCGCAGTTGTCTCATGCATCATTCGCGGTATACCACCACCAGCACAAGCGAATGCGAGAGCATATCATTGCGAGCGACCCGAAGAATTATACGAAGGCTTCCTATGTCTGATGGATGACTACCAGCCACCGTCTATTTGGATTGAAACAAGCTCGTCAAGTAAAGATGTCGTCAGCCGACAAGGAAACAAAAAAATGTCTGCCTCATTAGCTGAGCAGAGCCACCAGCTGCACTACTACACCGCCTTCGGAGGTTCAGGTTAGCCCACATTATTTTATTGCACTACCTTTGTAGCCAAAATAATCTATTGCACACTAGCCAAGCCAATATTAGCACAATCGGGGCATCAAACATAGAGGAAATCAGTTCAGATCTATTGAATAAAAACCGATTATGATTATTTGATTGCTTTACTAATCAATTTCCCTGACTATTTTGCGAGTAAAACACAAGACTTAGGATGTACAGATTTATCAAACATAAAAATAAAGTTAACAAGTGAACAGCCTATATACCGTCAACCTTACAGCTTGTCGCACAGTCAGTAGTTAGATCCAAAGTGTCTGAATTGCTAGACGCAGGTATAGTTCAAGAATCTGAATCATGTTTTGCTTCTCCCGTAATTCGTAAAAAAAAGAACGGCGATAGTAGACTTTGTGTTGACCCTTGCCTAATATCGATGATTTGGTCTCCAAATTAGCCGTTAAGAATTTCTTTACGAGTCTTAATTTGGCACAAAGTTACCATCAGGTCAAAATCGACCCTGCAGATAACCACAAAACAGCCTTTATAACGCCACATTGGTATTTGAATATACGCGTGTTCCGTTTGGCTTAGATAACGCACCGTCTGTTGTTATACGAATAATGAATAAGGTTGTAGATTCAATACGAAATTGCAATCACAAAAGGCGGTAGTTCAAAAACCCACAATGACTTTCCCGATAAATACGACATTTTAGCATTCTTAGACAATTTGTTGCTACCCCCTTTTGATGTTCAGTCAGGTTTAGATATTTTACAAAAAGTTCTTCATAAATGAAGATCGGAAAATTTAAAGTGAAATGTGAGTAAGTGTTCATTTTTATAAAACAAAATTACATACTTAGGACATGAGATATCTGCATGCAGATGATTTGCAGATTTATAGACACTCCTCATTATCTGAAGTTTCATCTACTATTGAAACCATTAATAATGACCTCGTTGCAATAAAATCTTGGGCCCATTCGTTTGCACTTATGGTAAACCCAAACAACTTGATTTCAATCTGCTTCCGCAAGTCTGCTTTGATGGAGTGGCTTTGCCGTATCTAAACAAAAGCAAGGACCTAGGACTAATCCTTGACTGTACAATGTCTTGGACGCCTCATATCAATGAGATCAGTCGTCGCATGCATTACTCTTTTCACTCTCTTAAGCGACTACAGTATTTCTTACCATATAAAACTAAAATTATGCTTGCACAGTCCCTACTTCTCCCTATTCTCGACTACGCTGACGTATGTTATTTAGATGCAACTGAAGAATTATGGAATAAGCTGGAGCGTCTTCAAAATTTGGCTATTCGTTTTATTTTTGGTCTCAGAAAATATGATCACGTTTCTCTATATCGTCAACAGCTCAAATGGCTTCCTATCAGACTTCGCAGAGATATGCACATCCTTTCCCTTTTGTATAAAATCCTTCATTATCCCAATTTTCCTGAATATCTACGATCCCGTTTCCACCATCTACCTAGTTGTCGCCCCAAGCGAGCATGTGTCTTAAGTACACTTGCGCTTCCACCCTCAAACAGCAAATTTTTCCATAACTCCTTCACCGTCCGTGCCGCCCAACTGTGGAACAGACTGCCAGTTGATATACGTGAAAGTCGAACTATCAAATCTTTCAAATCAAAAGTAAAAGACCATCTCCTTTCGAACTCCTTATAAAAGTGACTATATTTATTAGTATATATATTCTTCTTAGTTTATAGCAGTATATATTAGTTTATTATTATATCTATAGTGTAAACGTTTATAATTATAAATAGTTTTACTTCCCGCAATTTTAAACCTCTCTTACACCTGCTAGGGTTGGCTGGTAGAGATCTCTTTAAGAGATAAGCTCGCCCTTGTACTTAACTCACGTATATAAAAAATGTATAAAAATTTGTGTGCAATAAAGAATATATATCTTCGAATGGCATTCAACCAGGTGAATCAAAATTGTTATCAGTGTCACAGTTTCCTACCCCTAGTAGTGTTCATGAAATACGTCAATTTATAGGGCTATGTAGCTATTTCCGTAAATTTATTAAAAGCTTCGCAATTTAATTGCTCGCCCTTTAACAGATTTAACAAAGAAAAACGCAGTTATGGAAATGGGGCACTGAACAAGTCGATAGTTTTCAACAATTAAAACTGTGTTTGTGTACAAGGCCAATACTGGATTTATATGACCCTGTATTACCAACTGAGATTCACACCGATGCATGCAAATCCGGTATCGCAGGTATTTTTTTTACAAAAATACACTGATAATTTCCTTAGGCCTGTCATGTATTTCAGTAGGGCAACGAGTAAAGAAGAAGGTATATACCACAGTTACGAGCTTGAAACGCTTGCCGTAGTAGAATCTATGCGTAGGTTTAGAGTGTATTATAGTAGGGATACATGTAAAAGTGGTAACTGACTGTACTGTCGTTCGCGCCACCCTTACTAAACGTGACATTATCCCACGTATTCGTCATTCGTCACTCGTCACTACCACGTCAACCGCCTTGAAGTGTCAGACGGGTTCTATACAGTCCAGTACCATGATGACAAGTTAAGGCGTATCATGTTCAGCTTAAAGATAGCTCAGCTGCCCCTGATATAAACAACTATGTGCTCTCAGATGATAGACTCTATAGGAAGACATTGTATGGTAATCGCCTCGTAGTGTCTGCATTGATCAGATAGACTAGTTCAGATGCACCCAATGATATAAGTCATGTAGGCTTTCAAAAATGTATAGATTTAATAAAGAGGTAGTAAATGGTACATTGTTCCCTATTCCGAAACCCACAGAACCCATGGTCATGGTTCATGTCGACCATATGCCCTTTTGTAGAACAGCAAAAGGTTATCAATATATGTTGGTTATTACAGACTAGCTTCTGCCCGCAACTTCGTCTGCGTGGACTTCAATTTTGAACAATTTTTAATTTTCCCTCGGGAACTACTTAAGGAATCGGGATAAAAGGTAGCCTATGTCACGTTCTTTTCCATGTCAAAGGCTACATGCATGCTAAATTTCATCCAAATCCGTTCAGACGTTTTTGAGTGATTGAGTAACAAACATCCAATATCCAAATATCCACACTTTCACGTTTATAATATTAGTAGAAAGTAGGATAATTTCTCTAAATTTGTTATTGCTGAGCCCACCCACGGTCAATTCAGTAAAAAACAATAAGAACACTTTTAAAAAATATTTAGTTTATTTGGTTACCAAACTTGTCAGTGATCATGGCAAAGCTTTTACCAGCAGATATTAAAAAAAAATCAACTGACAAGCAATTTATGTACATTTTGACATCTGTTGCATGTCCACGAGCCAATGGTTAAGTGGAACCGGATCATACTGAATGCGTTACGTGCGATTGATCCTAGCCAGCATTATTTGGGGTGTTAATAATACTGTAAATGAAAGTACAACATAGTCGTATAGCCCTATGACTTGATGTTATGAAAGTAATAATGAATCGGTTAAAATCAGGCGTAATAATAGATCTAGTGCGCGATTAAAATTAGAAAGCCATAAGATGAAGCGTAACTTCGATAAAAAAAAGGAAAACTAGTCGAATTTACAGAAAGGGAGATTTAGTTCTTTGGAGGCAAGCACCCACAAGTAGTGTAACAAGAGTGAGTACTAAGCTTGATGATATTTACTCTGGCCCATATATCATTACTAAGGTGTGGGTAATGACATATAGAGAATCTTCAGTATCGAGGGGTTCCGAGGCTACAAGGCCTTTACTAGCCTGGTTGCATCGGACTCTTGAGGCCCTATCACAAAATCACAGTACCCTATATCATACAGTGCCAGTAGCTGTGATGACCAGCTTGAAACCGAAGATCTCATTGACCTACTTGAAAGCTAACCACGTGTTTTTCCATTGCGGGAGCAATGATTGTTTCAGGACGGCCGACTGTTACGCGCCACACCGCCTCAGCCAATCGCAAGCCAGCCGAAGCCAGCCAATCAGAGCCAAATTGGTGGTGTATATTTTATAATTTGAAAATTATAAAATATATATACACCACCAATCACCCATCTGGCAATTCACATGGAGGGACTGCTGCGATTATTAAAGAAAATATCAAGCATTATATACGCTTGAAGAATATAAAACCGAAAAGATACAAGCCACTTCGGTAAGAATAAATGACCACAAAACAGAAACCACATTATCAGCTGTATATGGCCCGTCCAGACATGTGATCACAAGCGACGACTTTAGAGCCTATTTTCACACCTTAGGAAATACATATATTATATATGTGGGGGAGACTGGAACGCAAAACATTTGTTCTGGGGCTCGAGGCTGACTTCGCTGCGTGGCCGACAGCTTTATTTTGCAGCAAAAAATCTAAGCCTCTCTTGTGTCTCACATGGCGCTCCCACATACTGGCCTGCAGATCCATTAAAGATCCCGGACCTGCTTGACTTCTTCTTTACTAAAAACATCCCATCAAGCCAATTAGATGTTGAGGAATGTATCAACCTCTCATCAGACCACACTCCAGTAACAGTCATTGTAAAGCTGTACTGACAGAGCACTTAAAAAATTATACAATCATAAAACAGACTGGGAAATGTACAAAAGTAAAATAGCAGACTCTATAAACCTCACTTCGCAGATGAATAATGTACAGGACGTCGAGACAGCTGTTGGAAACACTTAATAAGCTTATCCACCTGGCAGTCAAGGACTCCACACCAATACTGAGGCCTTATAATAATAATAATAATATCTTTTATATTTATGTTATAAAAAAATTTATATTTAAGAACTATTTAAAATAAAGGATAATAATAATAATAATAAAGCTTTTTTTATTCCATAAACATTACAATAGTTTTTTTTTTCCTCCTATTTTTTTTCTATTTCTTTATGGACCCCGATTGGGTATAAGCCTCCTCCAATTCTTTCCATTTTTCTTTATTTTTGCCAATTTCCAGCCAATTCCGTCCAGCAACTTCAATTATGTCGTCTGCCCATCGTTTTCTTGGCCTACCAATGTTCCTTTTACCTAGTGGTCCTGTCCAATTTGTTGATTGCAGTGTCCATCTTTTATCGCAGTATCTTGAAACATGGCCTGCCCATCTCCATTTCAATTTAAGGGAGTGTTCAAGAGCATCGGTTAGTTTTGTCTTCCTCCTTATGTCTTCACTTTTTACTTTATTTATTTTTCTCAGCTTCAGGATACTTCTTTCCATTGCTCGCTGTGTTGTGACTATCTTATTTTTTATTTTGTTAGTATAAACCCATGTTTGGCTCGCATATGTTTGGCTTGGTAGGATGCAGGTTTCCATTACTGTTTTCTTTAGGTTCATGTTATAATCTCCTTTTAGTATTTCTTTATGTGCCCAGTATTTTTTCCATGTTGTATTTATTCTTCTTTCTACTTCTTGTTCGTTATTATTCGGATGAAATGATACTTGCTTTCCCAGGTAGATGTATTCTTCAACATATTCTATGTTATTATTATCCAAATAGATTGGTTTTTGGTGTTTATTTGTCATTGCTTTTGTTTTATTTGTGTTCATTTCTAAGCCTACTTTTTTACTTTCAGCATTTAGCGTCTGTAGCATCACTTCCAGTTGTGTGGCAGTTTTTGCAAAGATCGCAATATCATCAGCGAATCTAAGGTGACTTAGGTGTTTATCAAGTACCCATACCCCTTCCTTTTTCCAGTCTATCCTTTGGAATACATCTTCTAAAACGGCAATGAAAAGCTTGGGTGATAAAGGATCCCCTTGTTTGACACCTCTCTCAATTTAAATTTCCTCTCCTTTATTTTCAAGTTTAATTTTACTGGAGCTTATGTGATATATATTTTTGATGATGTTTATAAATTTCTGATTAATATTGCATGATTCTAATGCCCTCCATATCGATCTATGTGTAATGCTATCGAAGGCTTTAGCATAATCCACGAAACCTATATACAAAGGTTGATTATATTCTTTGAATTTTTCTATTATTTGCTCTATTGTGTGTATATGGTCCATGGTGGAAAACCCCGAACGAAAGCCGGCTTGTTCCAGTGGTTGTTTTACTTCTATTTTTTCTTTTATTCGGCTCAGCAATATGGAGGAGAAAAGTTTATAGATACTAGGTAGCAAGCTGATAGGTCAATAATTTTCGATTGCTTTTGGATCACCTTTTTTATAGAGAAGTATTATGTCGGATTTTCCCCATTGTTTTGGTACCTTTTCTGAGTCCAAGACCATGTTAAAGAATATTGTTAGGAAATTTGTTAATACTGGTGCACCTAATTTTATGGCTTCATTACAAATGTTATCTGGTCCAGGACTTTTTCTGATTTTAGGTTCTTTATGTGTTTATGTACTTCTTCTGTTGTTATCTTATTTATTTCGTGATCTATACTCGCTGTATTTATGTCTATATTTTCATCATCATTATTTTCCTCTATCGGTTTTTTGTATAGTTGTCTGAAGAATTCTGTAGCATAGTTAATTACATCTTTTCGGGTTTTTGCTTCTTTTTGGTCTTTTTTTATTGTTTGTGTCTATTTTTTATGTGTATTCAGCTGTTTGTTTGCTCTTTTTGCACTTCTATAATTAATTAAATTCTTTTTGTATTATTTCTTTTCTATAGTTATTGTAATCATCTCGGATTGCTTTATTTGTCTTTTTAAAAATTTCTTTAATTTCTTGTTTTATATCTTTATTTTTATTCTTTGTTGCTATTAATTTACTGCGTTTGTCTATTAGTTCTATTGTATTTTTTTGAAATATTAGATGTTTCTTGTTTTTATCTCTGGGTTTAAATTTTTGGCTGGTTATAATTATTTCCTCTAATTTATCATAGTAGGTTTGGACATCTTTAATTTCATTTAATGTTTCGATTTGTTTTGAGATGTTTTTTATAGCTAGTCATTTCTCCTTCTGTTAGTCTTGTTGTTGGTTTATAGGTTGTCCTACTTCGTTTCGGAGAGTTGATTAGAAATTTTGCTCTTAATAGTCTGTGATCCGATGGAAAATTTACTTGATTAAGTACTTCTATATTTGTAAAATTTTTGCGTTTGTTGCTCATTATGAAGTCTACTTCATTCTTTGTCCTCCCATCAGGTGACAACCATGTCCACTTTCTGTTGGAGTTTTTCTTGAAGTAAGTGTTCATGATTGACAATCTGTGTTCATGAGTGTATTGGATCAGCCTTTCACCCCTTGCATTTCGAGTACCGTATCCATATGGGCCCCTAATTAGATGTTCATGTAAGCGAGGATATCCTATTTTTGCGTTAAAGTCTCCCATGATTATTAGGGTGTCATGAGCTAGGTCTTGTGCCTTCGATAGATCTTCATAAAACTTGTCAACTTCATCTTCATTAGATTTTGATGTTGGAGCATATACCTGTATGAATGATATATTGTGATTTCCTATTGTTAGCTGAAGCAGGGCTACTCTTTCTGATATTCCAATGAAGTTAGTGATGTTTTGCTTAAATTCTTTTTTTATTAAGAAACCAACTCCATATAATCCATCTGTTTCTCCTTTGTAACAGAAGATATAATTTTCGTGCTCTTCTATCTCGCATCCGTTTTTCCTCACTTCTGCAAGGCCTAATATGTGATAGTCAACTTTCTCTAGTGCATGAGTTAGTTCTAGAAGCCGTTTTGTAGTTGCTAATGACCTAACATTGTAGGTACAGATTTTAATTATATGTGAACTTTTATTTTTCTTTTGAGCTGGAGGGTGGTGGTCTACTGAAGTCCCACGGGGACCAGCCGGGTTGGGACTGAAGTTTTTTATTACTTGTTTGGTTGATATGTTAGTTTTCCGGCATTTACGGTGTTTTGGTTGCTATTGTTTGCTTGTTCCTGGTAATGAGTCTGACCTAGGACGTGATATTTGTTCGAAAACGTTAGTTTTGTTTATTTTGTTGGGGGCCTTTAGTCTCTGTCCTTTGTCCTCCTCTGTTTGGGGCGGAGTTTTGGAGAGCGAGCGTTTTCTCTTCTCATTTCCCTTATTCTGATTTGTAACGCCTTTAGTTATTAGTTTATCATAGCGTATGACTGCGATATTTCCCTTTTTTAGTTCTTCTTGCTGTTTTGCTTTTAATTCCTTCCGTATTTGTAATATTTCTTTCGGAAAGTCTTCAGTGGTATATACGTTGTTTGAAAACCTTTTGTTGTTCTTTAAAATCTCTATTTTTCGCCATGCCAATGTAAGTTTAATAAGAATTGGCCTATTCTTCTTTCCATCTTTTTTTCCTAATCTATAAATATCACTAATTTCCCACTTGTCAAAATGTTGTATTTCACAGTTTTTCCCCATTTCATTTAAAGTTACCAGGACCAATTCTAGAAGCTCTGCACTGTTTTTTTCTGTTTCTTCTATTCCATGTAGCAATAAATTGTTTTTTCTTGATTCTTTCTCTAGATTATATATTTTATTTTTTAAAGATACCACTTCAGTTTTCAATATCAAGTTTTCTTCCATCAGAGGTTTTAATTTTTCTTCTAATGTATAAGCCATGACTCGCGAAAAACTTTCAGTGAGGGTTGTAGTTTGTTCACGAAATTCTTCTTTCATATCCTTCATATTTAAATTCATTTTCTCATTAATTTTTTCCAAGAGCAATTCCATTTGTTTATCCATTTCTAGTGTTAATTTCTACTAATAATATATATATCTTTTGTACTGGTATCACTGGCTTGTGGTAGTTTCCTGTGCAATTGTCTATGGCTATTTTTATTTGTTGGCAACTCTTTATCTCTTTCCGTCAGTGTGATGACGTCTTGTCTTCTCACGTCACGAATGTATTGACACTGACAAAAAAAATTAATTAAATTCTAACCTTCAAAATTCAACCAACGATTTTTCGATCTTGAAATTGTGGTGTAATCTTCGTTAAATCCTGTTATTTTTATCGAATTACTACGATGGTACTGCACAGTTATGATTGTAATGCGTTGTTCAAAGGGTGGTGTATTTTTTTCAATAATACATTTAAAAAGGTGAAGAGCGTTCTGACACACGTATTGCTTCAAAAGCACCGGAACCGGAAAACTGAGGCCTTAGTCCACCCAAAATTCCCACTGCTCTAAACTTATTATGAACAAAGTAAATGAAAGAAGGACATCTGCGAAAGATATGGCACACCACAAGGTATCCCTGCGATAAAAAAGCCTTCAACAAGGAAACGAGCGCCTTCAAAACCAACTAGCTAACCTCACTCCAAACAGAGACAGTGGCTACTCGTTGTGGAAGCTAACGAAGAAGCTCAATCGGCCTAAACTGCACATACCACCCATTAGAGTCGATGGTGGCAAGTGGGCAAGAACAGATGCTGAAAAGGCTCAAGCATATGCAGAACACTTAAAAATGGTATTTCAACCACTACCAAGCAAAAACCCCGAACACGATAAAATAGTGCACGACTATCTCGAAACACCACTTCAAATGTGCCTACCACTGAGAAGTACTAGCCCCAAAGAAGTTTGCAAAGAAATCTCGAAACTGCAGCAGGGTAAAGCACCAGGCTATGACCACATCGACGCACGCTTACTAAAGAATCTGCCTAGAAAAGGTGTGGTTTATATCGCTACTATCTTCAATGCCTGTTTGAGATTGGCAGTCTTCCCTGCTTAGTGGAAAATTGCACAAGTCATAATGATAGCCAAACCAGGCAAAACACCTTATGAAGTGAGTTCTTACAGACCTATAAGTCTCCTACCACTGCTAGGCAAGCTTCTTGAAAAGATACTCCTGAACAGAATGCGCACTCATTTATCAGAAGTTATTCCTCCCCATCAGTTTGGCTTCCGAGAAAGACATGGAACTATTGAACAAATACATCGCGTCACAATTACTATAAGCCAAACGTTAGAATGCAAACAGTTCTGTTCTGCTGTCTTCCTTGACATTAGTCAAGCTTTCGACCGCGTGTGGCACGCAGGACTACTCTATAAAATTAAAAAGCAGCTACCTCACTCATTCTTCACGATCCTTCAATCGTATCTTCAAGGACGATGTTTTGAAGTAAAGTTCAGTAAAGAAATGTCTCAGATGAACTTGGTATGTTCGGGAGTACCACAGGGGAGTATACTGGACCCCATACTGTACCTGATTTTCACAGCTGATTTACCTCTGCACACAAATACTCTAACTGCCACGTACGCTGATGATACCGCCCTACTTTCGGTGCACGAGGACCCCACAATTGCATCCGCTATATTACAGGTGCATGTCCACAAAGTGGAGGATTGGTTAGATAAATGGCGCATTAAGGCTAACCAAGATAAGTCTGTCCACGTAACCTTCACATGTCCCCCAGTGAAGCTTTATAATAAAGAAATTCCTCAAGCTGAAGATGCAAAATACTTGGGCATGCACCTCGATCGAAGACTCACCTGGAGAAAGCATATCTGGACTAAACGGAAACAACTCGACACAAAAATGAGATCCATGTACTGGCTGATAGGTCCTAAATCCAAACTATCCCAGGAAAGCAAAATAGCTATATACAAGATAATTCTCAAACCAATCTGGACTTACGGCATCCAGTTGTGGGGTACTGCTAGTAATAGTAATATAGAAATTCTTGAGCGATTCCAGAGTAAAACACTAAGAGCTATGCTAAGCATACCCTCATACGTGAGCAACAAATACATACACCAGGACCTGAAAATTCAGTTAAGCAGGAGGTTGCCAAGTGTAACAAGGCATATCAGAAACGAATATCCACACATGTGAACGCTTTGGCTTTGGAGCTCAAAGGGAATGGAAGTGTCTCACACTCCCGATTAAAGTGGCATAGTGTCCCTACCTTAGTAAAAAGATTCGCTGACAAAAGATGATAAGAACTCATTTAATGGTTCTAACTGCCAAAAAATAAAAATAAAATAAAACCTACCCCTCAAATAAATGGCTTATTGTGCTCGCACAGATCGCCAAGTTACTGAACGGACATTAAAAAAAAATATAAAAAAATGTCTTTTTAAGGCTTTAAACATACCCATATTTACATTCCACACGTTTAAGGACTCATTCATGCACTCGTCATGTAAAAAATATGACCAAAACATGAAATATATTCAGGTAACATTTATTCTCAAATCAAATCAAAAAAAAGTAACCAGTAAAGATAACCAGTAGAACTGGTTATCTTTACTGGTTACTTTTTTTCGAAATGTTTTAGTTTCCTTATGTAAAGCAGTTTAAATAGTTCTAATTTTATGAATTTTATGTGTTAAAATATCACTTTTTCTATAAGAAATCATCCTTTAGCGTAATCAAACTTTAACCACTTAGAAACGAGCTATTATTAAGGCAAATAATAAAAAAACTGTATTTATAAAATCATTATAGGTAAATTTTCTACAATCAAAACTTATAGAGCTTATAACAAAATACGCATCGAAACTTCCCTCAGTTCTGCTGCGATTTTGCAGCGAATTTTAACGATTTTTACAGGAAAATATAAATTCCCACGGGAAAACAATAATTACTTGGGCGATGCCGCGAGCGGAAACCTAGTCATATTATAAAGCAATACCATAAACATAGATATGGTCCCATAGTAGCCGGTTGTAGGATGGGGACTTGACAAATGTCCAGTTCCTAGCTGTCAAAACATGATTCCAAAAGTATATAATATATTGAACAGTAAAGTTAATGTTAACATTAGGCAATTAAGAAATATTGTATATGAATGGCTGAGTAGATTGGATTATGACGATATGGAGAATCTTTTAATTAGAATTAAATAGGTTATTTTATCTATCTATAAATTTCACTTTTTATTATTGTTATTACTGATTTTATCTTTTATTGTATTAAAACCCATGTACCCTTCCTAAATTTAGCAATTACATTGGGAAGATACTGCCTTTCATAACACAGTCTTGGACTACAGCGAAAGGCAGAGTTTATATCTGTGTACAATATGATATTGTTAGATAAAGATTATTTGTATATGTATAGATAATATAATATGAACAATAAAAAATAACTATTTTCAGAAATATTTAACAAATATTGAACAGAAAATAATGAAAGACAAATTACATAATTTAAAAGAAATCGATGCACTACTAAGTACTAAAAGTAACGATATGATTAAAATAATTATGAATAGTTTTTGAAGCACTAAATTATTTATATTTGGGTATTAACACCATAATCGTTGAGGTAGGGGGTGTTAATTAAATTAGTACACCAAAAGAAAAGTGCTTATGATTCATTCGGTTGCGCTAAGAATTTTACAAGAAACGAACAGTTGATTTTACGGTATATCATTTTAAAGCAACATCGCACTTACCAAAATACTTTCTTCGACTGGACAATGCTAGAAAACAGTGCGGACCATGGCAAATTTCACGGAAAACTCACTAAATACTCATAAAAACAAATTCATAGAAGGTGGATATCGATAAAGGCACTCTGCTTGCAAATGTAATGCTTGTCTAAAGTATTACTTTATTTAGATCTCTTAAATATATTAATTTATTTAATCAAATAATCTTAACTCAGTCTATTTTAGACGAAATTTTTACAACTTAGCCAGAGGAGATATTAAGGTATCTGTAGAATTGTAGTATTGTAGATAACAAACAAAATTGACACAAACTATCTATGAACGAATTACAAACAAAGATGGCAGCAGAAAAGGAAGATCTATCTGTCTGTATGACAGATTGCCACAGACTAAATATAGAGATTAGGTCTCAGAAGCAAGGCTTGAAATTAGAGGTGGAAAAAACGGCTTAAAATTTTAAAACGTTTAAACGTTGTACTTATTTCAATAAGCGCGCTTGTAAAAAAGCTTTTCGTTTAAACGCTTATTGTTTATTGCGTATAATTATGTTTGCAAAAACGTTTAAGTACAACGTATGCACCGTTCTATTGCTAATGACAAAAACACAAATAGGGATAGCTTTATACTATTAAAACGAAAAAACTGCTCTCAATCAAATTAAATATTTTTATTGATGGAAATATTAATATTCTTATTTTATTATTTAATAAACAATGTTTCTATAAATATTGCATCACGCAACTTAATTGACCAAGTTCCTTTCAAAAAAGTCCCACATTACATTATTACCACCTCTCGACACTAAAACTATCAAATTATATATTTATAAACTTTATTTAATCGCACTTTATACACACACGCATAACAACAAACGTAAATACAATGCTTATTTATACACGTATTTAAAAAAATAAAACGAAAGTGTACGTAAAAGCAGCCAGCCACAACACAACAAACGCGTACTTATCTCTCGACAGTGAAAAGCTTACTACTTTTTTAAACGAAAAGCGTGGTAAGCCATCCAATTTTGGGATGCGTTTTGGTCGCTTTATAACTCCAGCATGCAGTATAATGCCATCTAGCGGCGAACGTTCTATTTCCGATGCATGTATACAGAGCATGCTTTCAAAGTAGGTAATTTTATTGCGGGAGTATAGATGGCGGGATGTATGTCGGTAAAAAGCAAAGCGTAAGTAAAAGCGTAATGTTTTGATTAGAGAAAGTCTGCTTTTGTACTTTTGTTCAAAAGCAAACTTTTTTAAGTGCTTTTCGTTTAAACGCTCACCTCTACTTGAAATACATTGAAATACCGTAAAAAACTTACCGCTATCATCTTTAAAAATAAATACCGTTAAAATATTTAACGTTATTTCTAGAGTATTTTACCGATAACTAGATATAACGTTAAACGGGTGACACTTTGATTGAAACGCACAGACTAGTATAATGTCTTTGGAAACGCATACTGTTGATTGTCATAATTTCGATTGACATACATCATACGGCATAAAAATCAAAAAGCATAGTAATATTTGGCATAAAATATCAATAGGCATAATCATTATAATGCAGAATTCTCGAAAGGTACAATATTAAAAATCATAATCTTTGAAAGGTATAATTTGGTTTGCCATTATTTTATTAAGCATACTTTAAAACGTATAATTTTGCTACGCATAACTGTTAATATCTAAAATTTTGTTTGACATAATTTAACTATTCATAACTCACTAACGACATATTTTAAAAAGAATAATAACTGTAAATAGGTATCCATAAATCTTCTTTGACATAATCTGGAATGTATTTTTCTCCATGTGAGGATTACTAATTATTAAAAAAAACTAGTGCTATTTAAAACCGACTCAGTCAATCCCGACTCCACGTAGTCTCGCCTGCCCTACCCCTAGAGTGTTATTGAGAACCGCGAAGGCACGGAGGGGTGAGGCGGCCCGCATGCTGAGGAGCAGGAGGCTATGAGCGAGCCGCCGTGGCTGAGACTGGCCGGCGAAGCCGGCCATCAAGCCGAGGCTGCGGTGGTGAGCGAAAGTCATCTGCGACGATTAGCATGCGTAGGACCGCCAGAACCCCGCAGTGCCGGAGCTATGACAGAAGTCTTGCATGCTGCATGCCTGCTTGCATGCCGGCTTTCGTGCCTGCATGCATTCTGCATGCATGCTGCATGCATTCTGCATGCATGCTGCATGCCTGATTTATGACTGCATGCTTGCATGCATGCTGCATGCCGGCTGCATGCCTGCTGCGTAAACTATTTCTTAATAAATAATGTTCAAAAACAAAAAATAAACAATAGTAAATAATTTTAACATAAGACAATTAATTTAATCTGTTATGCATAGCAAGTGTTTGCGTTTTGAAATTATGGTGAATGAGTTCTCTATGGATTTATGGATTTTGTCAGTTATGCTTTTCAAATGTATGCCTTTTGAATATTATGCCTTTGAAATATTATGGCAAACATAAATTATGCCTTTTGTTACTTATGCTTATTCAAATTATACCTTTTCATGGTTATGCCTTACATATTTCGGCCTTATTATATTATGCGTTATGAAGTTATGATATAAAGACTTATGGCAAGTGACGATTATGGCAATTAACTTTACGCCTTTTTAGTTTATGACGAAAAACGTTATGCGTTTCAATAGGTAACCCGTTAAACGACGTCAGTTCAGATAATGCGGAAATCAGCGTCAGAAGAGGAGGAGTTCGATGAGTACGATGATTTCAAAGAGCCATTTCTGAGAAAGTATTCAGCAGGAAGCGGATCAGAGAGAGATGAAATAAAAGAACTGTACAAAATTTTAGTTATAGGTCCGAAGACGTGTAGCTTTGAAAAGGTCGTTGTTGGGTTTGGAACACAAATTTGCTAGTTTGAACGCATCGTTATCCTAATATTTTCACCCTACCATCCTTACCCATCCTTGATAAATAACGACTATCGACGGTAGTGAAAAAACACCTGTCAACTGCCTGTTGCAACTCCGCCGCGAACGCGAACGGACGACTTACGAAAAAGTCCCGCTCCAAGTGCTAGATTAGTAGCAGTTGGCTTGGCAGCACTCAATTTACAACTCTACACGCACGGAAAATCATCTGCTCGTGTGAAGGGCAGAAAGGCGATCCCCTACCAGCCATAGGATCAGGCTGATATCAAGCAACACACAGAACCAGCACTCAGTAAGTCGTATTTATCTCCCATTCTGTCCCACACATGAATTTCTGGTCCTTCGTTCCCGATTATCCTTTTACCCTGTTCCTGGACAATCATCATTTTTACCAAAACATTTTGCATAATTCATTCTAGCTAATTTTGTAATTCAATATATATATTTTTTAAAGTGGGTACTTCTAAAAGCCTTAGCTATCCTACCTTCAAAGAGTAACATTTTATACGAGAACCTACCTTCCTTAGGAAATGTTATTTGTGTCCATAATTGTTACCGTGGAGTGGTCTATGGTAATATATATTTTTTATTGCATAGCTTAAGTGACATTTGTGCGAAACTTGGCTGTACGCCATTACGCCAGTGTTGCCAAATTCAGAGGATTTCCCTAAATCCTAGGGGTTTTCGCAGGTCTTTGAGGTTTTTTGGAGGTTTTGATATCACGAAATTTATCTAGGGGATTTTCTGAAGGTTTTCTACTATTCTAACCAAATGGCAAATTTCTTTTTATATCAGACAAGACCGACAATTTATTCACCAAATAGAATGAATGGGACACTAAAACTCACGAGTATTAGCTGGCAACACATTATGTTACCATTGAACTGTCTTGTTTATCATAATTCCGGCTAAAAGACTGTTTTCCACAGCCTCACACAGACATTTATAACGAAAAATCCGAATCGACAGACACACGGCTATGTATGTGAAATAAATTAAAATAGGTAATTTGAAGAAAACTTCTAAGTTTTTTATTGTCAATATTAGAAAGCTTATGTATATGACATGGCCAAAATAGTCAGAGGTTTTTTATCAACCAAACTGGAGAAACTAGGGGTTTTTTAAATGTATTTGGGGGGGAAGGTGGAAAAAATCTGGCAACACTGCATTACGCTCTTTTGCCTTGTGCGATTGAAAACTTGGAGTTTGACATTTCATTGTAAAAAATATTTGCTGGCTGTTTTCTTTGGTTGTTTTTTCAGTAATCTAGTTTGTTATTTCGTACATTTCACATTTTCATAATGAGTTCCAGTAAGAGTGGAAAATCAAAATGCACTACTTCGGATGATACTTCGAGATACGCAATAAGTATTATAAAAATGAATGCAAATGATAAGTTCATGGACTCATTGTACCAATTAGCAAATCAACTTGGTTCGCAGCAGTGTCTCCAACAACGCCGTAATTACCGTAAACCTACCGTAATTTGTATAAATCTACCATCTACCGTAGACATGTTTTATTCTACCGTAATTTCTTCTTATCCTCCTTTCCACGAGATCACGTCTTTGCAGAAGGAGGCGGCAGCCTCCCACGCCATCTATGCCTAGCGCGAGGACTAGTATAATATACTAGTCTCTCTTATAATATAGCCTAACAGTAATAAATTTTTTTACCTAACATACAGTTGATTTTTTACATATTGTTTAAAATGACAGACTGCATATTTCCCTGGGGGATTTCCCCTAGAATAAACTTGTACGCATAGACAAGTAGACAAAACGTATGCGACTAATTACGTAGTTATGGATTATAGTACTGCAGTATACTTAGTAATACTACTGCGTTTTGTTAGCTTTCTTCTTCTTTTTTTTTGCTTGGTGGCGTTTATGTTAGCTTTAATCTCAAAAAAGAGGTTAGCTTAAATCTCAGTTTTTTATCCTACTTACGAAGAAAATGATAAAATAATATGATGTTAAAATGTACAAAAAAGGTAGAACTTAATATTTAAGAAGTTGTTTTGTGTTAAAACTTTGTAAGTTGCCAAAATAAGTTACCGTAAGTTTACCGTATTTTTTATTTTTGATCTCCCGTAATTTTCCGTCATTTACCGTATTTTTAGACTAGCAACACCGTAATTTTGACAAATAAAGTTGGAGACACTGGTTCGCAGTCTAAAAGAGATCCTGCATTGTTAGCGTCATTTAAAGTGCGTTTCCGTGACTTAGATGCATATCGTGATAACTTTCAGGATGCTCATGATTATGTGTTGGCGGTTTCGACAGATGAAACATTTAAGGACGAACTTGAGAAGCAGTATAATAGTTTTTTTGACAAGTACTATTCAGTGCAAATGCTCAATGATATTGTTTCTCGAAATACACTTACTGGTTCGAACCAAACTCAAATACAAGTACATAAGCCATCACATTTCTCGTTACCTAAAATAACTTTACCTAGATTTTCTGGTGTTTACACAGAATGGCCTAACTTCAGTGCAATGTTCGATAGTTTAGTGCATGAAAACCATGAGCTACCTAAAGTACAAAAAATGCACTATCTATTGTCAATATTGAATAAGGAACCATTAAACTTAATCAAACACTTGGAACTCTCCGACAGTAACTATTTAATTGCTTTCTCTTTATTAAAAGAATAATAAATTTTAAATTTTAAAATTAAATTGCTGATAAACATTTGGAAGCTATATTAAGTATACATTTAAATCAAAATCAATTTAACAATAATTTAAGAAAATTGGTTAATACGCTTAAGGAAAATGTTCAAGCGTTAAATGCACTAGGGTTTGATACAGGATCATGGAGTTTTATCTTATTACACATTATTCTTCGGAAACTACCTACTGATTTGCGTACAAAGTTTGAGGTGGACCATCAGCGGGAATCATTAAGTGACTTTCCAACTTTTAACAATTTACTAGATTTTTTGGAAACTCAGCTTAAGGTGTTGGAAGCTGTCATGGGATCTAAATCAACTTCTAGTTCTAGTAATCCACCAAGTACTTCTAAATCTCTTTTTGTCAAACTTCCATTTAGTTGTTCATGTTGCCAGGGTGAACATAGTGTATACACTTGTCAAAAGTTTAACTCCATGACACCAACGGAACGTAAATAATTTGTTATTGAGAACAAATTATGTTTTAACTGCCTGCGCCCACACTCTGTCAATAAATGCCAGTCCAGAAGCTGCTGTCAGATTTGTCGTGGCCGTCATCATACCAAACTTCATTTAGGTCACACATCTATCCACGACTCTTCAACTCAGCCTTCCCAGGAAGTTACTGTATCGACTCTCAGTTCTACAGTTCAACCTACACTTGCATACAGTATCCAAAGTGGATCAACTGTATTGTTGGGTACGGCAATAGTTGGAATTAGGGATAGTAATAACTCCTTGCTTAAAGTACGGGCTTTAATAGACAGCGGCTCACAGGCCACTATAGTCACTGAGGCTTTAGCACGAAAACTGCATCTTTCTAGTTCAAACCCCATGACACTTTTTGGGTTGGGTGAATCTAGAGGACAGCGCACCAGTGGCAGTATATCATGTACGATCCATTCATTAATGGATCCGACCAAGTCACCATTGCAAACCACTGCGGTTATACTTAAAAGGATCACTGGTGCTCTGCCTAGCGTTCACATCTCTCCTGAGGTGATTAATAGATGTAGTGATCTTCGATTGGTTGACTCTGATTTTTTGTGCCCGGCCCCATCGACATACTATTGGGTGTGGACTTATATGATCAAATTTTTGATGGTCGCAAACTTTCATTAGGTGAAGGGTTTCCTTCAGCATATTCATCTGTAGAGCTCCTATGGAGTCCTCTGGTTCGCATAAAGCTGTATCTATGTCCTGTACAGTCGACATCAACTCTATCCTTAACAAATTTTGGGAGGTTGAGGAGGTTCCGGTTAAGGTCATGCAGGATCCAGAAAATCTGCTTTGCGAGAAACATTTTGTAGAGACTCACTCCCGTGACTTTACTGGCAGGTTTATAGTGCGCTTGCCTTTCAAAACGGGATATATGTCATTGGGTTCATCGTATGAGAACGCCTTGAAGCGGTTCTGTGGTCTAGAGCGCAAGCTGTCTAGAGACTCTAGGCTCAAAGAGCTCTACATAGAGTTTATGCGAGATTACTTGAGTGCTGGCCACAGGCGACCAATTTCCTCTAACGTGTCATCAGGCAGGTACTATATTCCTCATCACGGTGTTTTGAAGGAGAGTAGCAGCACTACCAAACTTCGCGCGGTATTTGACGCCTCCGCCCCTAGTAGTTCCGGTGTCTCTCTTAATCAACTCCTGATGGCAGGTCCAAAGCTGCAGCAGCATGTTGAGGACATTATTCTGCGATTCAGAACTCATGCGATTGTGTTCACTTGCGATATCAAGCAAATGTATCGACAAGTTAGGTTGCATAAAGACGATTGCAAGTTTCAGACCATCTTCTGGCGTGAGTCTCCTGGGGCCTTACCATGAGCTCTTATCGCAGGCCTTAAACAGTATTGCTGTCTATTTCCGTACCATGACCGGCTTAAAGCAGCGCGTTTGCAGGCCTGCTTAAAATGACGTCACGAAACCGTTCACCTTTTTTTATGTATGAACTTTCGTACCATGACCGCCCGTTTGACAGTTTGAAAACTGCTTTTGAACGTCCTAAATGTCAAATAAAGCAATCTTTAAAAAGTTGCTCTTCAGCGGCTGTAACAAGATTGTTAAGTGGATTTGTCCCAATTTGGTGGAATTTTCATAAGATAATTGTTAAAACTAACTTTATTTAAGATGTTTTCAAACGGCTGTAGTGACTTTTTCTCTAATTTTAACACCCTAATTTTCGTATAATTAATAGCCAAGTCACGCCGAGTGTTTTTAATTTTTATATAGTTTTTAGTGTTTATTACTCTTGAAAGTTGAGATATTGCTTGAGATGTGATGTGACGATAATGAAATATTTGAATTTTTGGAGAGTGAACACCGCACGGAGTTAAAACAAGTGACATCGAGAGAAGCTAATGATACCCTCAGAACAATCAATACCTACCTTTGATTCAGAGGAAAATGAATTTCAGTATAAAAAAGTACCTACTCTGTGAACTTGAATTTATTAAGCAACTAGCGACCCGCCCCGGCTTCGCACGGGTGCAATGTAGATACTAATGTGGGGCAGTTTGGAGTGATTAATAATATTATATGTATATTACATACACACCTTCCTATTGAATAGATAGGGTGATCTATTGCTGAAAACTGCATTGAAATCCTTTGCGTAGTTTAAAGATTTGAGCGTACAAACAGAGAGAGCTCTAAGTGTATTGTTTAATGCAATGAAATCTCACCTGGATATACAGAAATCTGGATCATATTAAACTATCATATTTCTCTTCAATGTCTCATCAATTTAGTCATTTATGATTTTAGTAAAACAAAAGCACTTATATAAAAAATGTATGTATTTAAAAGGCTAACAAAATTCCATTTCAATAAATTTTCACAATTAAAAACGAACTCCCCAAAACAATAAATCTTCAAACAGAGACCTACATAATTATGACATCATTATCACAATTTCAAACATCATACCGAATTTGAATTTTAAAGCCATAGAGGAAAATTCCTCCCTACAACAAGAGCAACTTTGTGTTATTAATTATTATACTATATTATAATAGATAGATCTTAGTTGTTTATTGATTATATTAAAAACCCTTGCCTTTACTTACATTAATTTTATTTTGTTCTGCTTTATCTAATGTTAAGCATAATGTAGGTAAAATTTTTCATTCTAACCATGTTTGGTTACCTCCAGAGTTGGTTAGGAATTTTTACTATACTTTCAACTGATAGTGAAAATTAAGTTCAAATGACTAAAATTTAGAAACAAAGGTCACTTCGGACCATTTTTTGTAGCAACCTTTAATTCACAGCTTAGCAAAAACAATCTTTTCTGTTTTAACAGCTGTTTATAAAGATAAACAGCACATGGATCATACCAACATTCAACTGGGGAACCCCAAAATGTTGCTCAACAGACAGGTTTCCTGTTTTATCACAAGAAATTGATGCCATTAACAATGTGCAAATAAGAAATAAATGTGGTTTCCAAAAATATGCTAAAAGAATGTAATGTGTATGAGTTAAGGTGTGTATAATAAAGGCTAATAAGATTCAAATTGTGAACTTACTTCCTTACCTACTATGTTCCCATAATGGTGTAGTAGGTTCATTCCTCCTCATCTGTGGAGAAACCTGTGCCCAGCGGTGAGTTGAAGTGGTGGTGGCATTACACCAAATTATTAAGGATAAGCATTAACTTTGCAAAATGCTTCTATAGCTTTTACCAAACCTACACATAATATCTTACCATCCTAACTAATATTATAAATGTGAAAGTGAGTTTGAGGAAAAAAGGCACTTCTTGTTCCACAAACAAAATATCTTTCTGCAGATGTGAATTTAATTTTGTGGCAAAAAAAAATAATTGTACCCACTACTTCCTAAAGTTGAAAATAGTAATAAATGGTTAAAACTCAGTTTACAAAATAATTAATATGACGGTTCATTAATACCTTCTCAACAATTTTTGTGCTATGGGAAATGATATAAATAATATAAAACTTGAAGTGAGCTATGTATTACATAGAAAAAAACTTACACATATATTAAATAAAAAAAACTATTTCAGATGTGCATTGCAGACAGATCCAAGTATATGCACATTGTTGTTAGCATAAATGTTCACACTCAATAAGACACAGAAAGGAGGGCGTTCAGTGAAATTAAGCTTTCAATTCTTGAAAGTGGATATATTATTTCACCATAAAGACGTTTATAATAAACATTTATTAGGTTTCTTATGCTACCTACAAGGGTGTGTGCTTAGTCTTGTCGATCATCAGTTAACCTCACCAGGGTCAACTGATCGATTGAGAGAAAGAAATTAACTCATGAGAAATGCTTGGGCAAAAAAATGCTTAACTGCAACATCACAACAATGTATGTGTTGATGCAAATCATCTAGGGTATAATCACGAATCATTTACTTGGACAAATCATCCTCTCATTTAGAAAATTTAAATAAAGCTTTATTATTATTGGTAAAAATAAAACTAATAACATTTTTCCAAAATATAATAAAAAGTTAGGCTCAAAACAATGAAATCAAACACAAGAAACAAAAAAATACTACAATGTTAGTCTTAAAATAAAACAATCATTTCAGGTTATTCCCAATCTTTCTTGGCCCAGATTTTCGCCTCTGTATTCACACTATGCAATGAAGCTAATCTTGATTAATCCAAGAAGCATTTAAGCAAACGTCTTCTGCAGCGCAAGATCCATCTATTGTGGCAGACATGAAGCAGCAGCCAAAAATGAAATTTGTTGTTCGCTTCTGGGTTGTTCACCAGATATCCTATGACAAATATAGGTACTTCTTCAAATTTAGCTGTCTCTGAGTGAGTTTCTTCAATAAAGCAAACAAAATTCAGGTTTTTAAGATTCAACTTATAATAAAACATTTATTTCTTCACAAAAACTGCCTTTTATTCGCATGAGTACTACACATTCAAATTAATTTACACTTTTTGGATTTATTTGCATATACCTATTTGGTTTTAAACATTTCAATAATTTAGCCCCACATATGGATTGCCTTTCAGTATTCATGGTAATGAGATGTCTAAAGCTGGTGGGTATTGAAGATGCTATGCTTTCCGTATCTTTTTCCACTTCTCGCTTGTGCAGACTTATTAAAACCTATATACTGGTTATATGTATTTTACCAGACGTCTTCCAAGTCATGCAAGCATCGAAAAATATCTATAACATTGACGAAACGATTCGAGTTGATTTCATTCAGAAGTAATCAGAGAAATCTCTGGAAGTAATAGGTAGATATTCTTAGTTCTTATCTTGCAAACACTTTGTACAATGAAGAATCAACACAATAAACTGCCACTTTTCTATCGATTGTTTAAAGAAGAAAATACAAACAAAACATCTGTATTTTAGAACACGATTAGTCGTTGTCTAAAATTATTTTTTGTTTGGTGGTGTTTCCCTTTTGGATTTCCCGAGAATCGAGATTTTTGCTGTTTTCGTTTTTCAGAAGGATGGTAATGCCCTTGTAAGACTGCTTTCTTGACATGGATCGTGAAAGTACAATGGGTAGGTGTATTTTATACAAAACTTCGAAGATCTTTAATTCTTTAAAATTTTCTGCCACCTATATATAATAAATTAGTGTACAAGTAGGGTAGGTACATAGGTTAAGTACGTTCATAACAAGCTATGAACATTTCCTTCCACTATCAATAGCTTGGAAAATTCTTGGAGAATGTAGAGTAAGGATGTAATAAAATAAAGACAACTATAAAATATAATAACTCATATCATAAGAATAAAGAACGTTAAAACGAACAACAAAAATAACAAATAATTGTAAATATGTTGAGATATTCTCTTTTACCGGTTCAACCGGTTTTTAATCTTTCAATGGTTTTCGAACGCTTCAGAAGAAAAGAGATGTCAGATACAACAGTTGTATAGCGCTATCTCGTTTTAACATTAAGGCAGACCAGAGACAAATAACCGTTCACCTTACGACTCAAGCAATCTATAAGCCGTTCACCTAAACAGTGCTCATAGTACGATTTTAAGCAATCCTGTTTAAGGCCTGCTTAACAACTGCACGGATTATGGATGGTTTTATAAAAGCTCATGGTAAGGCCCCTGACCAGCCCATCCAGCAGTTTGAGCTCACTACCGTAACATATGGTGTATCGAGTGCAGCTTATTTAGCAATACGTGTTATACATGAGCTAGCATCACTTAATGCAGAGCGATATCCCAATGCTGCTGAGGTCTTGAAAAATGACACTTTTGTTGATGACGTCATAACGGGTACTGATGACGTTCCATCCGCTATTGGTCGATGTTTTAGCTCAGGGTGGCTTTCAGCTTAGGAAGTGGGTTAGCAACTGCGCGCAGGTCCTAGGAGAGTATCCTGCTGAGCATTTGGAGAAGCCTCTCCGGTTTGAGGAATCTGGGGACAATATTTTTAAGGTGCTCGGAGTTGAGTGGAACTCAATCTCTGATAGTTTCGTTTATCGGGTCTCCAATCTAGGTCGATGCACAACAAAACGTGAGATACTCTCCAACATCGCGCGCATCTACGACCCTTGTGGCTACCTGGCACCCGTCACTTTTTATGCTAAAGTTATGATGCAACGAGTTTGTGCTCTGCAGCTTGCTTGGGATGATAAACTTCCAGAAGAAATCATCAAACTCTGGGATTCCTTTGCTGATAGTTTTAAGCTTCTGAAAATACCATAGATACCTAGGTATATTCTTAGCACAGAGCCTTACTCATGTGAATTGATGGGCTTCTGTGATGCTTCAGAAAATGGCTACGCTGCCGTTATTTATCTACGTGTTAAACACTCTTCCGGCGAAGTAGATACATACCTTCTTCGCGGCAGGTCAAGAGTAGCTCCCTTGCGACAAAAGCTGACCATTCCACGACTCGAGCTTTGCGGTGCCTTGCTACTGGCTCGTCTGCTTGGTCACTATATAGGGCTTTTAGAAAGGAAAATCAGCATAAGCGGCGTCACCGCATGGTGCGACTCTACCATCGTGCTTACATGGTTGCGCACTCCACCGTATAAGCTGCAAACATTTGAAGGAAATCGTGTTTCTCAGGTTCAAGGTCATATACCGTCCGCTGAATGGCGGTACATTCCCTCTGCGTCCAATCCTGCGGATTGCGCAAGTAGGGGATTGACCGCCGAAGATCTCGTGGGCCACTCGTTGTGGTGGTCTCCTTTCTGGTTAAAGGATGATCCATCCATCTGGCCCACGAACATAAGCGCCGACCTTCAAGCCTTACCTGGTCTGAAGCACGACACCTTTACCTCAATGGTTGCAGCTTAAGTGAACACTTTTGCGCGCGCGCTTATCACTCATTACAGGGGCCTTACCATGAGCTTTTATAAAACCATCCATAATCCGTGCAGTTCTTAAGCAGGCCTTAAACAGGATTGCTTAAAATCGTACTATGAGCCCTGTTTAGGTGAACGGCTTATAGATTGCTTGAGTCGTAAGGTGAACGGTTATTTGTCTCTGGTCTGCCTTAATGTTAAAACGAGATAGCGCTATACAACTGTTGTAACTGACATCTCTTTTCTTCGGAAGCGTTCGAAAACCATTGAAAGATTAAAAACCGGTTGAACCGGTAAAAGAAAATATCTCAACATATTTACAATTATTTGTTATTTTTGTTGTTCGTTTTAACGTTTTTTATTCTTAAGATATGAGTTATTATATTTTATAGTTGTCTTTATTTTATTACATCTTTACTCTACATTCTCCAAGAATTTTCCAAGCTATTGATAGTGGAAGGAAATGTTCATAGCTTGTTATGAACGTACTTAACCTATGTACATTAATTTATTAGAGGTGGCATGGCAGAAAATTTTACAGAATTAAAGATCTTCGAAGTTTTGTATAAAATACA
This sequence comes from Schoenobius gigantellus, assembly GCA_963935595.1. Taxonomy (NCBI): domain Eukaryota; kingdom Metazoa; phylum Arthropoda; class Insecta; order Lepidoptera; family Crambidae; genus Schoenobius; species Schoenobius gigantellus. Next base: position 21,515,031 of record OZ012543.1, read on the forward strand.
CCTACCCATTGTACTTTCACGATCCATTTCAAGAAAGCATTCTTACAAGGGCATTACCATCCTTCTGAAAAACGAAAACTGAGCAAAAATCTCGATTCTGGAGAAATCCAAAAGGGAAACACCACCAAACAAAAAAGAATTTTAGACGACCAATCGTGTTCTAAAATACAGATGTATTGTTTGTATTTTCTTCTTTGAACAATCGATAGAAAAGTGTGTCGGCAGTTTTTTGTGTTGATTCTTCATTGTACAAAGTGTTTGCAAGTAATTTACATCGTCGTGCTTTGTACAGCGATAAGAACTAAGAATATCTACCTATTACTTCCAGAGATTTCTCTGATTACTTCTGAATGAAATCAACTCGAATGGTATCTGGGTTCGTCAATGTTATAGATATTTTTTCGATGTTTGCATGACTTGGAAGACGTCTGGTAAAATACATATAACCAGTATATAGGTTTTAATAAGTCTGCACAAGCGAGAAGTGGAATAAGATATGGAAAGCATTGCACAATTTATGTTGAGTAAATGAATAATAATTATGATGTTACTCTTCAACACCCACTAGCTTTAGTCATCTCATTACCATGAATACTGAAAAGCAATCCATATGTGGGGCTAAATTATTGAAATGTTTAAAACCAAATAGGTATATGCAAATAAATCCAAAAAGTGTAAATTAATTTGAATGTGTAGTACTCATGCGAATAAGACAGTTATTGTGAAGAAATAAATGTTTTATTATAAGTTGAATCTTAAAAACCTGAATTTTGTTTGCTTTATTGAAGAAGCTCACTCAGAGACAGCTAAATTTGAAGAATTACCTATATTTGTCATAGGATATCTGGTGAACAACCCAGAAGCGAACAACAAATTTCATTTTTGGCTGCTGTTTCATGTCTGCCACAATAGATGGATCTTGCGCTGCAGTAGACGTTTGGTTAAATGCTTCTTGGATTAATCAAGATTAGCTTCATTGCATAGTGTGAATACAGAGGCGAAAATCTGGGCCAAGAAAGATTGGGAATAAACTGAAATTATTGTTTTATTTTAAGACTAACATTGTAGTATTTTTTTGTTTCTTGTTTGATTTCATTGTTTTGAGCCTAACTTTTTATTATATTTTGGAAAAATGTTATACGTTTTATTTTTACCAATAATAATAAAGCTTTATTATCTAGTGTATTTAAATTTTCTAAATGAGAGGATGATTTGTCCAAGTAAATGATTCGTGATTATGCCCTAGATGATTTGCATAAACATATGATGTTGCAGTTAAGCATTTTTTTGCCCGAGCATTTCTCACGAGTTAATTTCTTTCTCTCAATCGATCATCAGTTGACCCTAGTGAGGTTAACTGATGATCGACAAGACTAAGCACACACCCTTGTAGGTAGCATAAGAAACCTAATAAGTGTTTATTATAAACGTCTTTATGGTGAAATGATAAATCCACTTTCAACAATTGAAAGCTTAATTTCATTGAATGCCCTCCTTTCTGTGTCTTATTGAGTGTGAACATTACATGCTAACAATAATGTGCATAAACTTAGATCTCTCTGCAATGCACATCTGAAATATTTTTTTTATTTATTATATATGTAAGTTTTTTTCAATGTAATATATAGAAAGCTCTCACTTCAAGTTTTATAACATTTATATCATTTCCCAAAGCACAAAAATTGTTGAGAAGGTATTAATGAACCGTCATATAAATTATTTTGTAAACTGAGTTTTAACCATTTATTACTATTTTTCAACTTTATGAAGTAGTGGGTACAATTATTTTTTTTTGCTACAAAATTAAATTCACATCTGCAGAAAGAAATTTTGTTTGTGGAACAAGAAGTGCCTTTTTGCCTCAAACTCACTTTCGCATTTATAATATTAGTTAGGATGGTAAGATATTATGTGTAGGTTTGGTAAAAGCTATAGAAGCATTTTGCAAAGTTAATGCTTATCCTTAATAATTTGGTGTAATGCCACCACCACTTCAACTCACCGCTGGGCACAGGTTTCTCCACAGATGAGGAGGAATGAACCTACTACACCATTATGGGAACATAGTAGGTAAGGTAGTCAGTTCACAATTTGAATCTTATTAGCCTTTATTATACACACCTTAACTCATACACATTACATTCTTTTAGCATATTTTTGGAAACCACATTTATTTCTTATTTGCACATTATTAATGGCATCAATTTCATGTGATAAAACAGGAAACCTGTCTGTTGAGCAACATTTTGGGGTTCCCCAGTTGAATTTTGGTATGATCCATGTGCATAAAGATAAACAGCTGTTAAAACCCTGTAACAGAAAAGGTTGTTTTTGCTAAGCTGTGAATTAAAGGTTGCTACAAAAAATGGCCCGAAGTGACCTTTGTTTCTAAATTTTAGTAATTTGAACTTAATTTTCACTATCAGTTGAAAGTATAGTAAAAATTCCTAACCAACTCTGGAGGTAACCAAACATGGTTAGAATGAAAAATGTTACCTACATTATTCTTAACATTAGATAAAGTAGAACAAAATAAAATTTATGTAAGTAAAGGCAAGGGTTTTTAATATAATCAATAAACAACTAACATCTATCTATTATAAAGTATAATAACACAAAGTTGCTCTTTTTGTTTGTACGCTTAAATCTTTAAACTACGCAAAGGATTTCAATGCAGTTTTCAGCAATAGATCACTCTATCTATTCAAGAGGAAGGTTTGTATGTAATATACATATAATATTATTAATCACTCCAAACTGCCCCACATTAGTATCTACATTGCACCCGTGCGAAGTCGGGGCGGGTCGTTAGTTGCTTAATAAATTCATTTTCACAGAGTAGGTACTTTTTTATACTGAAATTCATTTTCCTCTGAATCGGATTGTTCTGAGGGTATCATTAGTTAGCTTCTCTCGATGTCACTTGTTTTAACTCCGTGCGGTGTTCACTCTCCAAATATTCAAATCTTAGAAATATTTCATTATCGTCACATCACATCTCAAGCAATATCTCAACTTTCAAGAGTAATAAACACTGTGAAAACTATATAAAAATTAAAAACACTCGGCGTGACTCGGCTATTAATTATACGAAAATTAGGGAGTTAAAATTAGAGAAAAAGTCACTACAGCCTTTTGAAAACATCTTAAATATAAAGTTAGTTTTAACAAATAACTTATGAAAATTCCACCAAATTGGGCCAAATCCACTTTTTTTTTTTTTTTTTTAACTATGGGCTCTGTCTTTATAGACAATTCCGCCAAATCTTGTTACAGCCGCTGAGTTGCGTTCAGATCCTACGCTCGAGTGCACTCCGAGTGCACTCTGACAGCAACCAACCCGTTCAGAGCCTCGGGGTAAAAAACGCTCTGACAGGCGGTTAGTACACTCTGTGCCCGTTCAGAAGCTTCGAGTGATGCAACCAAACAACCAACTCGAGCGTAGGGTGAAAAACACTCTGACAGATTTTATGTCAATGTCGATGTCAAAAATACGCTAATTATTTATTATTTTATTAAATAACACTACTTTGAACTCTTTTAAGCCTAATACTAGGGAAATATAGTGATTTCTATGTGTTGTAATTATTTTTAAGCAGAAAAATGGATATTGACTGTTAATTTCATATTAAGGATTAGTAATATTTTGCCCTTTGCTTGATCTTGATCGGCAAGATACAAACTAAAAAAAAAGATAGCTACCGACCCGTTCTGAACCTCGGAGCGAGTGTGAAAAACACTCTCGGTTGCATTACTCTGACCCTCGGAACGCAACTCTGAAGAGCAACTTTTTAATGATTGCTTTAGTTGACATTTAGGACGTTCAAAAGCAGTTTTCAAACTGTCAAACGGGCGGTCATGGTACGAAAGTTCATACATAAAAAAAGGTGAACGGTTTCGTGACGTCATTTTAAGCAGGCCTGCAAACGCGCTGCTTTAAGCCGGTCATGGTACGGAAATAGACAGCAATACTGTTTAAGGCCTGCGATAAGAGCTCATGGTAAGGCCCCAGTTTCCTTACACGCTTACAACGCGTCACAGCGTGGATTTTAAGATTCTCACACAATTCAAAAAATACTGAAAACAAATTCAAAGGATCACTCACGGTCCAGGAATTAGACAATTCTCTCCTCGCCATTGTAAAATTAGTCCAAAGTAAAGTTTTCGCCGACTGCCTATTAGCTATCAGTAAAGGTCGGTCTCCGTCAGGAGCGCTATTGAGTCTCGATCCCTTTGTTGATGCAAATGGTCTTCTGCGCGTCGGCGGAAGGCTCAAACATTCTAACTTACCGCATGAAGTCAAGCATCCATTGCTGATGCCGAAATCTCATCACTTGACTTATCTTCTCATAGATTATTATCATCTACTCTACCTTCATGCTGGTCCCTCTGCCCTTGTCAACATCATCCGCCAGAGATTCTGGATTTTGTCTGCTCGGCGAGTCGTCCGCAGCAGAGTCTTCCAATGCATTCGGTGTCACCGGCTTAAAGCGAAATCGCTAGAGCCTTTTATGGGGAATCTCCCAGCGAGCCGTGTGCGCTTCTCTCGTCCTTTTGCCAGAGTGGGAGTTGATTTTGCGGGGCCGATTACTATTAAGGCTTCACGTCTGCGGAAAGCGACGAAACTTAAAGCATACCTTTGTGTCTATGTGTGCCTCGCTGTTAAGGCCGTCCACTTGGAAGTTACGTCCGATCTGACAACTGAGGCCTTTATGGCGTGTTTCCATAGGTTTGTTGCTAAGAGAGGAGTGCCAACGGATGTATACTCCGACTGTGGCAAAAATTTTCAAGGAGCAGCAAGGTATTTGAAAGGTCAACAAATCGCAGACAGTCTAGCGCAGCTCCGTGTCAAGTGGCATATGAACCCTCCCTATGCGCCCCATATGGGCGGGCTGTGGGAGTCGACAGTCAAAGCGGCTAAGCAGTTACTCATTCGTACTGTTGGGTCTCAGGTGCTTACCTTTGAAGAGCTGTCTACGGTCTTTGCTAGGGCTGAGGCAGTACTAAACTCCAGGCCATTGTGTCCAATTACTGACGACGTTTCTAACCTCGAAACTCTTACGCCTGGCCATTTTCTCATCGGACAACCACTGGTTAGCTTACCCGAAGAAACTTTTGATCACACACCCATTTCGCCGCTCAGACGTTGGAGGCTGGTTCAACAAATGTCTCAACATTTCTGGCAAAGGTGGAACCGCGAGTACCTCCACAACTTGCAACAGCGGTCTAAATGGTGCAAGAAAGTCCCTAATCTTCAGCTTGGTGACCTAGTTCTGATTAAAGAGAATAACTCCCCGCCTCTTCAGTGGCGGAAAGGTCGCATTTCCGCTCTACATCCAGGCACAGACGGAGTTGTTCGTGTAGTTGAGATTAGGACTAGTTCAGGGTCTTGTGTCAGATCTGTGACCAAGGTGTGCCCATTACCAAAGTTTGATACAATGGAACATTAACTTATATTAAACTACTTATAATTTTAGCTTTTAGTTCATTCATACGCATTATTTAATTTTATTATTCTCATTTATTTTTTACGGCAAATCAACATTAGACAATATTTATATTTATCAAAGGTTTTACGCTCTTTCTGGAACATCAGCATAATTTATATATTTCTTTTTTTTTTACGGTAAATCAGCTTTCGAATGTCACTTAAGCTAGTTTAGCTCTAGTTATATTTAGGCTCTTCTAAAGAGCTTAGCAGCTCTTTGGGGGCAGTCATGTAGTGAAAAAACACCCTGTCAACTGCCTGTTGCAACTCCGCCGCGAACGCGAACGGTCGACTTACGAAAAAGTCCCGCTCCAAGTGCTAGATTAGTGGCAGTTGGATTGGCAGCACTCAATTTACAACTCTACACGCACGGAAAATCATCTGCTCGTGTGACGGGCAGAAAGGCGATCCCCTACCAGCCATAGGATCAGGCTGATATCCAGCGACACACAGAATCAGCACTCAGTAAGTCGTATTTATCTCCCATTCTGTCCCACACAGTCGTATTTGACGGTTCAGCGATATGAACTATAAAAAATATTGAAAATTGGTTCGCTTAAGCGCCAAAAAAATGCTCCGATCTACATGGCACCTAAACAAATCGACGCAGAAATATTGACTGATTCTCATGATATGTATAAATCATTTTTGGCCTAAGTGGTGGTTAAGCGATTTTACCTTTCCATTGTCGATATTTTTTTAAACTACTGAACTCATTATTTTTGGTATACACGACACGATCACAGACGTATAAAGGGAAGCAGACTAAACGTATCGTTCAAAAAGCGTGGCAACTTTACCACATGTAAACACAAACAATTTTAATTTTATTGTAATTTCTGGAGTTTTATTATATGATGCGTTAGAACACTTCGGTGCAAAGCACCATTGCTCTTGTCCGATTAGCAGTTATTTTTATTTATAATCACAAAACAAAACATAATAACACAATGTCACGACGCCATTTGTCTCTTATTTTGAGAAAGCTAAACATGGCGTCCACGTGGCATCTGCACGGCTTCCGAAATGTATATGTCTGCGTTAGTATCGCCATAGACGAAAAACAGAAATAGCGATATATCATGTCACTTTGGAGTGAAAGTAAAAACGATATTCATTGGTACTTATGACATATATGTCAGAAAAATTATGATAAGTCTGCTTCCCTTTATACGTCTGTGTGCATGATATGATAATTTTCTCATTTCATCTCATTCTAGGTAACTGATGCTACAATTATCTGTATTAATATAATCTGTTTATTTTTATCTCTCACACTTGAACTCTTGGCCTTTAAGATTTAAAACTCAGTGTTAAAGAAATATAGAAATATTTTTTCAGCATTAAACATTACAATACTTATTTTTATACAAAACCAAGTGGGCGTATTTATACTATCATAATGTAAAAGCCACGCCTTAGGCTTATGAACACAAAGCATACAATGGTGTACAACTTATAAAAATCTTTTTTTCGAAACGATCAATGCGTGAGAGATTAACCTTAAATTGCATTACTGACCGACGTAATGTGAGGATCTCTAGTAATTAGGCATAAAATGACAAAAAAAGATTAAAAATCCTAAAATCGGTAAGGAATCGATATGAATTGAAAACAATGCGAACACGAACAACACTAGTATGTGCGTTTTGTTCTTTTATAGGTCGCATTATTTTGTCAACAGATAATTATGGTATGGTATACACCTACTACAAAGTAAAATAAATAGTAAAGAGTTTGTTAAATTATTGAAATTAGCAAAATTAGCATTCATGCATAAGGTAAGTTATATTTGGTCAACTTTGGTCTGACTATAGATAACTCGCTATGTTATGGTTCACTCACGTTTGGCATTTATTAGCAAACAAACAAAACGCAAACAAATTTTCAAATTTTGACAGCAACTTGCAACTGATACGCGTTTGTTTTGTTTGCTAGTTTCACATTGAATTCATACTTATACTGTTTAATTTCTAGATAAAATTCTAATAATTTAAATCGTGATTAAGTACCTACTTTTTGCTTTACAATTCCTTGTTTGACTGGAAGAGAACTATCCGATAATGACGACGGGAAGCCGTCAGTTATTTTTACTAGAAGAACGAATTAAAACTTTTAATAATTGGCCCTTTGATGAGAAAAGTCGATGTAATATTCGTAATATGGCTGAAGCGGGCTTCTATTCCGTCGCCACAAGCACCGAAGATGCCGATGCTGCAAAGTGTTTCCTTTGCGGCAAAGAACTTGATGGTTGGGAAGCTTCTGACGATCCATGGGCAGAACATAAGAGTCACGCAGCTAAATGTGCCTTTGTTCAAATAGGAAAGAATAAAGATGACTTACAGGTAAGTAGTAAACTCGCGCAGGTTAGATGGAATCTTATTCATAAATTGAAAAATCAATAAAAAATAATTCGTCGGGTGGGATTTGAACCCGGGTCTCCAACATACCGTGTTATGTTAACGACCTCTCGGCCACCGAGCTCTTACCACCCCTGGCGAAATATTAATTAACCTATTGATCCCTTGAACTGTTAAGCCAAAGCAGTTTTTATTCACTGTTAATAATTTCGAATCAACATCCAATTTAAAAATCTTTACAGTTTTCTTGAAAAAAATGTTATATTTATTTATTTATTCAGGTTAACAACAGCTCATAATTATAAAACTTAAGTATTAATCACAAGATAGTGTTTTGGGACCAACACTAACTCGTTTAAATACATCCGACCTACCCCTAAGTGAAGAGAGGCTTGCATTAGCAGATGGTAACTAATTTATTATTATTATTGGTACGGGCTTTCGCCTTGTAGGCCTTTTCACCTCGACCTAAAAGATCTATTGTGAATTTTAGCACTGTTAGAGTATCTCCTTCAAGCCCAAACCCTCTATGAAACTGAGGATTTTTTGGATTGAGAGAGTTTGTATTTCATCTGGTCTCATGATGTGCCTTCCCAGATGAAGGCTACACCGATGAATCAGTGGGCTGCAGTCACACAGAAGGTGTTTAGGACTTTCACGCTCCTGGTTGCAGAATCTGCAGATGTCGTTGTCCTTAACCTTGAGGTTGAACATGTGTCTATTCAGGCCGCAATGTCCAGTTAAGGTTCTTACGACTGCACTGATGTTTTTCCTGTTAAGCTGCAGGAGCTCGTCAGTTAGTTTACACGAGTAGCCTTGTATTAGTGCCTTCGTGTGTTCTTGCCCTGGAGTAGATTTCCAGAGTCCGAATGAGTTTCTAAGAAGTTGTTCATTTAGAAAGTTGTGTACCTGGTTCTTTGAAATCCCGCAAAAGTGTTCCGGCCCTATTTGTGATTCTATAGTTCTAGTTTTAGCGAATTCATCGGCCTTCTCATTGCCAATGACACCAGAATGCCCAGGAACCCATCTTAAACAATGTTGTTTTTTTGGCCTATAGCATTCAGGCGGGTGAGACAGTCTTCTACCAGCTTCGAGTTTATTTGGCTCGAGCTAATGGCTTTTAGAGCTGCTTGATGGCAACTATAATGGCAACTTTATTCTATTTATTAACATTTGTAAAGAAAATGCGCAAATTAATATATAAAATCTTATTTATAGACAGTTTACCATCAGTAATTATTATGTTAATTTGGAGATATATTCATAAAGCTCATTTTGAATTTAATACTTACATAGAACCAACACAATCCTTTGTTAGAAAATTCATGATTGTAAGGCTTGTTATCATGAGGGATAAATATTTTTTTTATTGTATATATTTAAAACTCCACAAACTCGTGGTCTGTGCCTTTAGAATTCTTTGGTACAATATTAAGTGATCTATGTATATTTATATTTTCTAAAATGCTTACTTCTACTATTCACTTAATCTAGGGTGAGTTGCGCATTTACAATTTTATATATTAATGTATGTATATTAGTTGCTTGAAGGATAAATGTTAAAAGCTTAAAAATTTTGGGACAGACTACCTTTTTCCTGCTTTTATTTTGGTAGTTATGTGTATTGTTATGTACAGTTTGGCTAAAGGCCATGATAATTATTTTAACCAGTGGTAAGATTGTCAAGAGCCATTGCTTGCCTTTACCAATACTAGGAAGCACATAATTGAGTGTCATCATACCAAAAGTCATGGTAAGTTTTTCAAGTCTTTTAATAACACATGAAGTTGCAGCTCTGCAACAAAACACTCCATCAGTATGCATAACTGAGCCATAAAACAACAATGTTTTGGTATCCAGTTTCACAACATGTGAAAGTACACTATATCATGTGGCATTATAGCTATTAATGCAATGTCTTTCATTTATAATGAACTCTGTTGTTTTGACTTTTTGGTTATAGCCACCTAACACCAAAGTCCCTTGATAAAAGCATACTTCTATTTATAATATGGTTATAGCATCAACATTTGTAACAAATTCATAGAAATCCCATTCAGATGTAACACTGACTCTAACACAAACTTAAAGGTACATTTATAATTTATTAAGCTTTATTATCTTTTGTTTTCATCCACATAATTATGGTAACAGTTGTAATGATACACCTTTTTTTATGCCATGTGTAAATGCTTAGGTAGGTAAAGTTAAATCAAAGCATCAGTTACACAGTTATTTTTAGAAATATACAATTTACTATGCATAGTTTGTAACCTTGATACTGTACAAATGCCATATAAGGACCAACCGAAGGTTCGTTTTTGACAAGTTTCAGTACAAAAATCTAGTTTCGGCCAAAATCTGTTGGTGTCTTGCACTGTCTGTCAGATTTAGTGGATCTTTATATTATTCCATAGTACTCTATCTATATTAAATGGAGCATCATTTATGGATTCGATCCCTACATTTATCCTTTTGGAGTTATTTTCAGTTAGTTGCTAACTGATGAAATTAAGAGCATTGGTACCCCCTACCACAATTTTTTTTGCATGTAACAAGGAAGCTTTTTCTCTCCTGGTGGCTAGTGAAGCTGCTGCTGCTAGTTGAAGGTGAAAGCAGGCAACACCTGGCCTTTCAACTTCAAACTTCCTGGTTATTTTACCTCTAATTTTCCGAACACAACATTTTTATGGTGAGAAACTTAATTAAAATAGTGGTCAATAGCCAGTCAGGCTCAGAAGCCCCAACGCCAACCAAACCAAGCAGAAAAGTGTTTCTTCTATGGTGAATCAAATCCTGGACTTCTAGATCATTACCAGAGATGTACAGCATGGAGACAGAGAGGCGTCAACCACTAGACCATGGAGGTGGTTAATATCAAATAACATAAGGTGTTAACTTTTTTATTTTTATCAGATTTCAGAATTCCTGTCTATTGTAAAACAGTATATGATCAATGCAACTAAACAGATAGGGGAACAACAAAAGGAAGTTATTGATGAGATATTAAAAGTATTGCGAAGAAGATATAGAGGAAGAAAGTAAGAGAGAATACTTTATAAAGCTGGACAAACATTTTATAGAAAATAATATTCATTATTAATAATCATTTGTATAATACAATATATTAATTATTGGATATATTAACATATTAATCTCAATTAAGCCATAGCCATAGTTAAGGACCATAATAAAATTAAGACATAAAAATGCTGTTTTTTTTATGTCACATGATTGTAGTTTTTGGTTGTAGTGATTAGTAGTAGGAACCATGGGTAACCACTTGTCATCCCGACTAAATATTATCGTGTTATAGTTATTAAATAATATCAATTTAAGTTTAATTCAAAACGAAAAATAAAAATATTACGTTTTGAATTAAACTTAAATTGTTACAAATACACAGTTAAATCATTAAAAAAAATACTATACTGCAAAGTTTTTTTTTAAAAATTTTTTATTAATAGCTTTACAATTATCTGTTTTAAATACATGTCCCGCAAAACTGCTTGCGCAGTTTGACTGCAGGTAATAGTCTCTTCTAAACAATATAAGTAGTACATAAACAAAATTTTACTATATTAGAGTGTCTCCAACAAATATTTTTTTAATAAACTTTTAAATCGGCATAATCGTGGCTCCAGTCTGATGTTTTCGGGTATATTATTTAGCAGATATGGCACACGTTTTTTTAATGTTCTATCACCAAAATAATTACTTACACTAGGGACTTCATATTTTCTTGTGGACACCGATCTGGTGCCACACTTATGCTGAATTAATTTTAAATTAAGCTCTTGATTGCTATGGTTGTTAACTGCCAAAAGGTATTTATGTTTTAAGCTTACCGGTAAGATTTTACAAATTTTGAAGAGTTTAGTATAATCACCTTTACAATTATTTTTTTGTTAACCATTAATTTTAAGAATCTTATTTGTAGTGCTTCTAATTTATCTACGTATATTTTGAAGGTGAGTCCATAAGAATCAAGAGCGTAACCGATTATAGAATCTACTAAGGCAAAATATAAACATTTTAGTATTTTAATGGGAACTTTGAAACTTAAATGATAAAATCTACCAAGTAATATTCTTAACTTATTACATATGTAATCTATATGAGATGCCCACGAAAAACTAGTATCAATTTTTACACCTAGATAAGTTACACAGTTAACGTTCTCAATTGGTTTACATTGGCAATTTAATTGATTTTCGTGAAAGCACTCAAAACTATGCATAATCATGGAAGACTTCGGTTTGCAGATAAGGTGGTTGAATTACTAACAATTTTGTTTTTTCCTTGTTTAATATAAGTATTCTAATGACTTTTACACTCCCGGACACCTAAATCTAGCTTAGATCATTTAACCATGAATGCTCTAAGAAATCAAGCCACCTTGCACTTTTGGATTATATCGTCCAAAACTTTTAAAACATATCTGGACAACCAAAAAGAATTTATGCAATTTTTTAGCTGAGATATTCACGTTCAATATAATGTGCTGATTATGAATATGCCAGCCAGCTATAAAATTGCATTAAACTTTTTGGTTGACCAAACATTTTTTGGAACCCTTATGAATTCGTCATGTCTGTCTGTCTGTCTGTCTGTCCGTCCGTATGTCAGACCCACTTTTCTCCAAAACTATAAGAACTATACTGTTGAAACTTGGTAACTCAAAAAAATTTTTTTCATCAAACCCATACATCTATGGATAGGTCTTCAAAAAGGATATTGAGGTTTCTAATATCATTTTTTCTAAACTGAATAGTTTGCTCGAGAGACACTTCCAAATTGTTAAATTGGTCGTGTCCCCCCCCCCCCCTGTAACTTCTAAAATAAGAGAATTATAAAACTAAAAAATATATGATGTTACATTACCATGCAAACTTCCACCGAAAATGGTTTGAACAAGATCTAGTAAGTAGTTTTTTTAATACGCCATAAATCGTAAATCGCAATTTACCTTTCATTTAATCAACTCAAATATAAAAATGAAAAAAAAAAACATTTAATTTCATGGGAGAGACGATAACTTAGCATTCCATGGATTCACCGTGCGGGTGCCAGGTCCATCGTGTTGCAGAGAAAAGAGCCAAGAGCAGTGCCTGGCGCTTACGACCCAGGTGCAGGTTTAAGTAGCTACTTTACAATGCATCAACATTCACCTTCACCACTCCGGCTCCTCTCTCTGCCTAACCATATTTGATACGATTCCGTCAGTGCCGCCTTTGTTACGCGGTTTAATATTGAGCTCACGGACGTTCTCGATAAGCCTAGACCTTCGTACCTCTTAGGTACCTAATTATAATGTTTACTTATCAATAACTTAATTTAAAAAAATACACTATTATTAAAACATCGATCAAAGTTACAACGAACTACAAGAACTTTTATATTATTAGGTTACTTGCTGCTACGGAACCCTTAATGGGCGAGTCCGACTCTCACTTTGCCGGTTTTTTCAAAGTTATGGATGATATAATCCAAAAGAGCTAGGTGGCTCGATTTAGGTGTCCACGGGATATATTATGACGTCTTAAATTGTTATAATGCCATTTCTTTCTCTTTGTATAATGCGTAAAAGAAAGGCACTAATAGCAATTCAGAAAACTGGCTGGAATACAGGGGGTATATTATGACGTCTTAATTCCAGGCAGTTCTCTAAATTATTATAATGCCATTTCTTTCTCTTTGTATAATGAGTAAAAGAAAGGCACTAATAGCAATTCAGAAAACTGACTGGAATTAAGATGTCATAAAATAATGTCATAATAATACACCCTTAGACTCAGAAGAATAACTAAAGCTGCTGTAGTGATTGTTCTGAGCCCTCAGAAGTGTATTAATTATCAATTAAATGATTAATGACGCTTAAAAAGCTTTTTTAGTCTTAACACCTAGTACAAACTAAACGCTAAACATGCGCTAAACGGGTCGTTACTCGTGGTCCCACTAATTTGCCCCACTGCACGGAGCGACACGCTCCATACAAGGGCGGTCATAAATAGTTAAAGTCCTGTTACTATCAATACATTGTATTATTTTAGTGACTTATAGTTGTAAAAGTGTTTTAGGAACATTAAAATGAAAGAAGTACATGTATTTACGGAATAAAAAACGTTTACTTCAGTAAAAAACAAATATAAACAATAACATACTTTTACCTAAATTTATCATGAACAAACACTTAAAAATTGGAATGTAAAACATATATTTTAAATAAAATAAGAGTCAAAACATTGATAACATTATTTAATTATAATAAAATAATAGAAATAAATAAATTAAAATTAATTAAATACAAAAAAAAACAAAACAACTAACAAAATACAAATAAATTATTCTTATTCTAACAATATTAAGCTTTTGTTTTGCATCAATTTATTGTTACCGCCCAAACAACATGTAACAATTCTATTACACTTTGTGACAGAGTATTTTTCTTTTTAGGGGGAAGTTTCCGAAGACTTGTAATATAAGGATCTGAATGTAATAATAGTCGTTGTATTAAATCTTGATTGGTAACTTCACGTGACATTTTTCGAGTGTGACTTCGTCTAAATTTTGATATACTTATTTTTCGCTTCAGCAGCTTCTTCGGAAAGTTCTCCTATAGATAACAATGCATAACTTATAATATCTGATCCATGTACGAGCACCTTGTGGACAGAAGCAGGAAGACTATACCACGGATATTCCTCGACCAGGCTGTATGCTGTTTGTAATGCATAGTCTTTAAACTTGCATTCATTAATTTTATGTCCAGAAGATAACGTTTGTAATATTACACAACAACGATCTATGAGATCCTTATTCAAACCTGTAATTTCAGCAGATACAGCTGATTCCAAAAAAAACTTCCTGGCCGTGTTTCCGTCGTTAGACGTCCCGCTTCCACCACTACGCGGCTTGTCAACTATTAAACCTAATCGTTCCCTAAACTGGCACTGTACATATTGTTTTTTATTTGATAACAATTGTTTATCACTATCTAGCCTAACTTGCCATTTTTTTATGTCTAATCTATATGAAAGATGAATAAAATATTCGAAGAAACGTATCCAAGAATGTAGTGGTGATAATCCAAATTGGTATCTACTCTCTATTACAGGTTTTTGTAAACATTCGTCTATTTTATTCATCTCTTTAGGGGTAGCATTACATATATAACATCTACTTGTAGATGTTTCACTTAAAGCACTACAAATTTTACCATCTACCATTGAAAGCTGCAACTTATGAGAAACGACCAATTCACGATTGTCGATCTGAATAAAAGTAGGTTGCAAACTTTCAATTTTATCCTTAAAATAAGCTTCCTCTTGCAAAGACACTGCTGTGCTTTCTTTCAAAAATTGAAATCGAATAGGACGGCAGTACCTAGTGGAAGAGGGTCGAGGATTTTTCCATAAAATTTTACAATTATCTTCAGCTAATTTTACAATAATTTGAAGGGGAACTACTATCTTCTAAAGTTGAATCTGAAAAAAATTGTTTGTATTCACTATGTCCAGTGCTGCCATCGAATCCCCATTTCCCAAGTAAAGAGATATTAGACAAACAATCATCAGGAATCTGATCTAAGACCTCTTTTTGAGATTCAAGGATTCGAGAAGCTGTGTGATCAAAAAGACTTTGTAATTCAACTTCAGCTGAAGACTCGGAAACAGTTATATTAGAAGGGTAACATCTCTGTTTCGCTTTAGTAATTTGTTGGTAACATGGTAATACATTAGGAGAAATCTTACTATTAACAAAGTTTTTAATTAATAAATACTGATGTTTTGTCAACTGAGCATCAGTCACAAGTGACAAGACATCATCAGTGCTAACTCTAGATATACACGAATCGAATGAACAGTCTGAAACATCAAGCAATGCACTCACAGTAGAATCATCAGACTTTGACAAATCAGCTACTCTCCGACGTTTAGTCCTTTTACTACATTGCGTAAAAGGTTTTCGAGGACGACCACGTGAATGACACGGCGACGTTTCAGACGGAGTACATTGCTTATTGTTTTTCACAAGTTGAATTATTTCAATAACATTAAACCAATCGGAATTCTTATATAAAAGCTTGGTTTTATCCCTATTACATTTTTTCCAGAATCGAGCAATAGCTTTACATAAATTATTAACAATTTTCTCTAAATAATGAATATCAATGTTCTCAGCATCGTCGTTCAGTCAGTCAGTCAGTCAGTAGTCAACAAACTTTGTAGGACTTGACGACACTTTTCCGAGTCATTATCGGTATTGACAGTTAGCCATATTTCAAGAATATGCATTCTTGAAAACGAGCATATATATAAATTACCTAAAACAAAAAAAAAAACGGTTAAAATTCAGTCACAAAACCTACACAAAGCACTAAGACTAAATAAACTAATTTCGTAGCAAATGCTACGAGATAATCTGGCAACCGTAGCACCCTTGTCATCGCCAAAAGGGCAGATAAGGGCAGCCAAGTTTTAATTTTCCTAAGATAAGAAAGTCTAAAGATTATGGTGCAATATACCTCCATAGTCGGAGCGAGTGGGAACATATTTAAAAGTTTATTCAAACTTTGAATATTAAAATATAATACTCCAAGAAAAGTCGCCTCGTAGCAATGACATACTAAAGAAAATATATACTAAGATACAATTAAAATAAAAATATTAATTATTACATACCCTGTTCTTGGATATCCATTTCAGAAAAAACTCACACAGCACTCACAGGTCCCGCAATGACAACAAATGACGTCACGCTTTTTAATGACTCACTGATAACAGTATTTACGTTTGGCGATGCGCTCTCTTTGAATGCACAATAGATAATGAAGGCGCACTCTAATTACTGACCTATTTATAGTTTCAGAAGGTACCGCAACTATCCAATGTAACGACAAGGAATAAAATGTAAAACAAGAAAGCAGGTTTTTAAGATTTATGACCTATGGATGTCCCACAGTGCACTGGTGGGACCACAAGGAAATGTGGTTCCTCGTGGTCCCACTGGCATTTCCTTATAGCCAAACTAATTTACCAAAATAGTTTGATCGCAGGGAATTATGCCAAACTCTTATTATGATATCCATACACGTCAACCTACGCTCTCTCCATCCCAAATAAGGAAGGAGTTCTCCGCATTTTTATTGCAACAATTCCAAATTGTACATTTGTTAGCGTAAGTTCTATGTTTATAGTACTATTAATACTATAAACGAACGAACGATTAATGGTATTCCGCGTAGTCTCATTGGCCAGTGGGACCACGAGGAACCACATTTCCTCGTGGTAAACCTATTCAATAGTAATCTTTCAAAATAAAGTCTACGACACAAATGTCAAATGTTCCGTGGTTCACCTGTATCTTCATTTGATTATTAACCTTCCTGACCCGTGGTCCACCTGACAATGATTATCCGTAGTTCACTTGAGAGGTGGTCTATTGCTACTTTGAAAATGGTATGACCCTTGGTACACCTCAAAGATGTACCATGGACACTGCTATAAACTTTATTATCCATGGTTCATCAACTCAAGATGCTAGTATCACACGATAGGAACAGTTTCACTGGAATAAAACTTTAAAAAACTGTTGTTTTTTATATTTATTATCCTTTAATTTATGAAATGACCCAAGCATGTTTACACAACTTTGAACCTAGATATCTACTACACTAGTTAAATTCAAATTCAATATCGTTTATTCAAATTGGATTATTACATAATCACTTTTGCACGTCAAAGAAGCTACGCCAATGGTTCACAAGTCTACGGCGGGAGACCTTGTACCTACTGGAAAGAACCAGCAAGGGCTATTTTTTTTCTCCCTGTATTATTACAGAGTCGTCAGCTGGAAGCTGACCTCAAAGCAAAATTTTGAGCTCAACTTCCATTACAATTAGATGTGTCAGTTTACATTATACATTTAGGTAACATCAGAATTTATTTACATATCAATCGAAAGAATTATGTGTGGAGCTAACCTCGTGTCCAAACAGTTTTATCATCCAAATAATCTTTAAGTACCCTTTCTTGAATAGTGTAGATTTGATGTGATTTTTAAATTTATGAATTGGTGGGTATATTACTTTTTTGGCAATTTATTACAATATTTTATACCTTGCTTGATGACAAGGTGAACCCGGTGGAGGGTGGACTACGGATCATAGTCAGTATCCGTAGTCCATCCAGGTGGACCACGGGTCTACGTCGGTATCCGTAGCTCACCTAGGTGGACCACGGGTCTGCGTCAGTGTCCGTAATCCACCCAGGTGTACCAAGGGTCAGAACAAGTGCCCATAGTCCACTCAGGTGAACTTGTCAGGTGGACCACGGGTCAGCAAGGATTATTAAGTCCATGACCTTCATACAGTCTTGATGGGTATAAACAACAACTTTGATTGAACTAAGTTGCAACTTTGTAAGTATAAACTCTAAAAGTTACCAAGAACTAAAACGAATTAAAATGGTACACTCGAGTACACTTCAAGTTTTACACAATGGCCGCAAGAAACTAATAAGCTTTATCAGAAGTAACAAGAAAATAAGTTTCATCACAAGTAGGCGTTTACTTTTATGTTATTGTAAGAGTTATACACAGTACCTATTTACCATTCATTGTAACTAGGTAGTTAATTATGATGTTTACAAAACTCCAAGATTTAACATCATTCAAATACCTAGTTATTGACTTCAGAATAACCTTTCTCGAGTATTTTAGTTTTCCTTATCCCAAAAGGAAACCTTAATGTATGGAAACTGTATGTAAAGTAGACCATCCGCACTGGGCCAGCGTGGTTGACTAAGGCCTAATCACCCTAACATGATACTTCATTAAAGAACAGGGAGAAAGAATGTATCAAATCGCATTCTTGCTTCCTCTCCACTCCCTTCAGCGTTTGCATACCACACGTCAATGTGAAACAACTAAAAAGAAATGAAAAAAAAATCACCCCAACATAGGGTAGAGCCCCTCGTGCCCCTCGGTGGGGACGTATATAAGCTGTGATGATGATGATGAAATCTCTATGCGTTTCGGAGGTAAAAGGTGTTGGATGATAGACGTATTCCCTCAACGAAGTGATCCTATAAAGATTCCGATTTTTCCTTTGTAGCTATGGAATCCTTATTATAAGAAAGGCAGCCTTGATTTCGGCTCTGTTTCTTTGATTGAATAATGAACTTGTGGGCCATTTGGTTTACTTAATTATACTTTAATTGTAATTAGAATGAGCTTAAAGAAGGACTGGATGCACTTCAAGCTCAAAAAGTCGTAGCACAGCACAAACATCTCAGAGTTCAGCAGGTCTATTACCGATAACATGGTATTCAAATGATATCATTATGAAATCATAGTGCAAAACGAAAAATAAAATTTTCGGTCAGATTTTTGATCATTCGTTCATTTTATCATGATGACATCATTGAAATCCTCTCGGCGCACATATCATTGGAGATCGGTAATACCAAATAAAGCATTTCTTGACTTCCTTATCTCAACATTTAAAACTTGTCATACGATGAAGGATCCATAATACACGATGACGACACGGTTAGCGCAGAGGTCGAGTGATCTACTGCGCAACGGGTCGCTGGTTCGATTCCCGTACGGGACAAATATTTTGTATGGCCTACAGAAATTTGTTCCGATCTGGGCGTATGTGCATGTGATATTCTATGTTTTTATATTCCACGACATAGGAGAAAATCCTAGTGTGGGGTGACTTTTTTTTTTAATAATAGGCCTGCTGAACCATGTAGGTAGACCATAAGTAAAAAATAAAGTTCAATAATTTGTTACAGTAGAGACTATCTTAGATTGACGGCTCTCAACGTGAAAAAGGTAAATAAGCATTTGTACATGATTTTATTTCTAATCATGGACATACATAAAATCCTACTGGTCCGTGTTTCTAATCTAATATAATATGTTATGTATTTCCATTTTATTTTCATTTGGACGCTGTTGCCTAGCAACCATTCAGCAAGTGTCAAAATATAAACAAGCTTGCTAGAAACCGGCACAAACTGTAAATAGGAGTGTTTACAAGCTTTTTATAGTTGGTACATTTTTTATACAGATTGGATATGGAAGTAAAAAATTTGGAAACGTATGCTATTATTGGATTTGATGGTAAGTTTATTTGATGTTATATCTCTTGGCCAGAATGGAGTAAGTAAATAGGTAATGAAATTGTTAGCTATTATATACCTCGTATGGCTTATGTCCTTCTACACAAAACATCGTAACAACTAACACATAACCGCAGACAAAAGGTATTCGAAAACTCGTATGTCAATTGAAAACTCTTCGTATTTCTCCAAAAACAGGCACAGGAGACAACCGCCTTACATATCAGTTCGGTCACAATCTGCTTAGAAGAAGCAACGCTCGCCGTGACCAGGACTCTGATTGGTGATCAAAAATGAACTCTTCCGTGCTTCGAAAAGCACATTGAATAGCAACAGCATAGAATTGGTACATAATAGCACAATGAGTGCCGGGTTCTGCACCTGATCTCGACGTCGGGTCCCATCGAATAAAGAGAACCTGTCTGCTTGGGGTTCACGAATATTTTCTCAATTTCTTGCAGATCTGTTGATATTAGCTGTCATGACAGAAAATTTGATGAGAGGATAATGTGTGTAGATTGGTCACTTTAGATGAAAATATTAGTGAACCGATGAGAAGCTGCTAGAACTAGAAATGGAATTGAGCAGGATTCGCTGGAGTATAGTGGGACTATCCGAAGTCCGAAAAGAGGATGAGGACACGATGGTCCCTTAATCCGGCAACCTGCTCTATTTCCGGGAGGGCGAAGATCTGTCCCAAGGTGGTGTCGGATTCATCGTTCACAGGTCTCTCGTGAACAGCGTTGTACAGATCGGAAGTGTGTCGAATAGGGTGGCGTACCTTATACTCAGAATAACCAAACGGTATTCGCCGAAGGTCCTACAGGTATACGCCCCGACCTCGACGCACCCCGACGAGGAAGTGGAAGCTATGTACTCGTATGAGGACATTTCTCGGGCAATACATGCTTCCAAGACTCACGTTGTCGTGGGAGACTTTAACGCAAGGCTAGGCAGGCGCGGCGATAGTGAGTTGAAAGTGGGGCAATTTGGAGCTGGAATCCGGAATTACCGTGGTCAAATGCTAGCCGATTACATGGAGAGAGAGGGACTCCATATGATGAACTCTTTCTTCAAAAAACCTTCAAAGGACCTGGAAAAGTCCGGATGGCGTGACAAAAAATGAGATTGACTTTATCATGTCAACTTAGACTCGCACAATGACGTCTCAGTGATCAATGCTTTCAACACGGGAAACGATCACCGAATGGTGCGAGGCGCATTGAATCTCAACGTAAAAGCCGAGAGGTATCGACTGATGAAGTCTACGCTCCGTCCTGAAGCCATTCAGATCAAAACCCCGAGCGCTTTCAACTTCGCGTCGCCTCGCTTCGCTTGCCTGGAGGATTGCACGGATGTGGACACATACAATTACAGGGTTGTGGAATCCGTCCTTACGGTGGATTCGAAGTTTTTTGAACCCAGCCGTACTAAGCAAAAAAGCAAGATCAATTGCCAATTAAGCTGATGGGCTAAAGGCTGGGTCTGCAGTCTTCTGAAGATGCTCGTCGGTTACTCAACAAACAGATCTCGAAGTCTCTGACACGCGACATACGCCGATTTAATACGGAACGTATTAAAGAAGCCATCGAGCGGAACAAGGGCTCCAAAGTGTACGCAAGAGATCTGTCACTCGGCCAGAGTCTGCTGACGAAGCTGAAGATAGAGGACGGCAGAGTCGTTACGTCCCGACCTAAGCTTATGGCTGAGATCGAACGCTTCTATGGAAAGCTTTACACAACATCGCAGGCACCTGTCATTCAGGCTACAGATCCTAAAGCCAAATTGATCCGGCATTACACCGAAGACATATCCCGGACGTCAGTCTGTACGAGATTAGTGTGGCTCTCAAACAGCTCAAAAACAACAAGGCGCCGGGTGATGATGGAGTTACAGCTGAGCTTTAAAAACCAGTCCGGAAAGTGCTGCAGAAGCTATTTAACTCCGTCATACTCGAGGGCAAAACGCCTAAGGCATGGCACAGGAGCGTGCTGGCATTTTTCTTTAAAAAGGGCGACAGGGCCCTGTTGAAAAACTACAGACCCATCACGCTCCTGAGTCATGTATACAAAGCTGTTCTCGAGAGTCATCACGAATCGTCTCGCGCGCAGGTTTGACGACTTCCACCCTTTCGAACAAACCGGATTCCGTAAAGGCTATAGTACCATAGACCACATTCATACGCTGCGGAAGGTTATACAGAAGATCAAGGAGTATAATCTGCCACTATGCTTGGCGTTTGTGGACTATGTGAAAGCCTTTGATTCTGTCGAGACCTGGGCTGTGCTTAGGTCACTCCAGAGGTGCCAAATAGACTACCGGTACATCCAAGTGTTGCAGTCATTGTACGAAAACGCCACTCTGTCAGTCCGCCTTCAGGGCCAAAACTCGAAACCAATACGACTTCAGCGAGGTGTGAGACAGGGTGACGTAATATCGCCGAAACTGTTCACAGCTGCGTTAGAGGATGTATTTAAGCTTTTGGACTGGAGAGAACTCGGCATCAACATAAACGGCGAGTACATGACTGACCTTCGTTTTGCCGATGATATCAAAGTCATGGCTGAGACCGTGGAAGCTCTAGGCACAATGCTCGAAGACCTCTATAGAGTTTCCCAACAAGTGGGTCTTAAAATGAACATGGACAAGACCAAAATCATAGTGAATTCCCATGTAGTACCCACTCCTGTGAACGTTGAAGGCTCTACACTGGAAGTTGTTGACGAATATGTTTACCTGGGACAAATAGTCCAGCTCGGTAAGTCCCGGGAGTTGCAAGTTGGTAGGTGGACCGACGATCTGGTGAAGGTGGCGGGACGTCGCTGGATGCGGGAGGCGCAGGATCGATCAGTTTGGAAATCCCTGGGAAGGCCTATGCCCAACAGTGGGCGTCTATTGACTGAAATGATGAGGTGCCAATAATATAAAAAAAAATAACATGTAATATCTGATGTTTTTTTAAACCATTAGGTTTTTTACTTAGTTACTTTCAAAATTGATTTTTTTCAAACATTTGGTATCTGAAGTTATTTATTAAACAAGATGAATAACACTACTTAAAATAATTAAGATAATAAGGTAGGTGATGTGATAGCGTCGAACAAAGGGCGCCTTAAGAGGCTGAGTAACGTCAACGACCTTGAGACGGAGTTTGTACTGGATTACGGGCGCGCTGCGTCATTGAAATTGAGCGAAAAATCAAAATATTTTTTTTTATAAAAAAAATTCAGTGTTATATTTGAAGATATAAAACGCCAATATATCAAATTAAGTATAATGAGTTAATTCCCTGAAAATCATTTAATAACCTTTGTTAAATAACTGATTTTCTTCTGGAAGCTGTTTTTGATGGGTGTCTTTGGAATTTTTTTTACGAGACATTTTGATTAATTTTTTTTTGGGACATGGATATTCTCAAATATTTTCAGGAGTACTAACATAATTTTTTTCACTACGGCAGGTATATTAAACAGGTTTTGCTAAAAAAGTTTTAAATGGGGCTCGATAAGCTCAGCTCATTGTTGTCAGCCTCTTAAGGCAATCGCGCTACCCAAGGAAAACAAAACAAAAACTAGCCAACAAAATCACTCAAATCTTGGATTAGTTGTCTATCTTGACGTTGTGAGATGGTTGTGAGGTATATTTTACTAACGAAACAATGCAGTTTTTCCTAGTGGAGCCCAGTGAAATAATGCATTGATTTACATCTCATGTACCTAATAGGAAACTTTGTTGATGAAACAAGCCTGCAAACTTTCGCACAACAGGGTCCGCGATTCGAGGATTGAAAGTTCATCCGGATGGTGAGCATATTGTGTATCCGATGGGTAACAAAGTATGCATCCAAGAGTGGAAGACGAAGAGGATGTTCTTCCTGAGCGGGCACTCGAACAGCGTGTCCACCGTCGCTGTGTCCCCCAAGGGCACGTACGTGGGCTCTGGCCAAATTAACCATATCGGATTCAAAGCCACTGCGAAGGTGTGGGATTTTAAGAAGAGGACTGTCATAGGGAGCCACGAATTACATAAGGTTTGTAATTTTTTTTATAAGTACTTAGTTGGCATTCCTTTTACAGATTATTATATTATACTAGACATAAGTCAAATGGCACTGGACTAGAACTTAGGTTCCTCATCGCCGTTCACCTCCCACCTCGATGGCCTAGTCTGGCGTAGATGAGGGTAAAAGTTGCAAAGCGTACCTACGTCAATTGCCTATGCACGTATTTAACCGTTGAAATTAGCTTTGTAAAACCTGAAAGTTACTTAAGGTATTCGTCATTTTTTTGATTTTAATATGGTACCCCCCACCCAACCCGAGAATATGAGGTTATCTATTTATTTACTGTATAAGGAAATCCTATCAAAAACATAAATGTGAAATGAAAGCCAAGTTCAATATATAGAATATGCGTTGTTGTTGACTTCGCCGACAAAAGAATTGATATCTATTTGGGTGCCAAGTTCAGACTTATAATTTACAGACAATTATTTACACAATGCATTTATTTCACCTGTAATGTAATTCAAGTTGAGGATTTGAATTAGCTAGTTTTATCAATAAACCAAATTTCAGAAATTATAGTAAAAAGAAATTTGATGTACATACTTAGAACAATCCTTGCTCAGATATAATATCGAAAAAAGGTTGAGCTAGACGCGTGAACACAAAGACCGTTATTGAGATTAGATCTTTTTTTTTCCAATGAAACTTCATTTTGGGCAACCGGTTATTCGACTAGAGCTTGGACTTTGGCTGACAATAGACTGACTGGTAGTACGAACCGTGAAACAACCATTAAAGGTGCATGTTTGAAGATGTTTATCAAAAAAGCACTTATTTACCGATGGTAGGCGCTTTAGTTGTTTAGACGATTATAAAAAAATTAGCTGTGCCCGCGACTTCGTCCGCGTGGAATAGTAACTCTTGGCAAAAAGTAGCCTATGATGTTATACCTTATATAATTAGCTATCTATTAGTGAACTCTCACTAATAGATTGCTAATTATATAAGGTCAAAATCGGTCCAGCCGTTCCGGAGATTAGCGGGAAAAAACAGACAGACAGACAAAAAAAAAATTGTTCTTTTGTTATTGGTACCCGATATACATTCATACCCATTTAGTAAAAACTTGTTATTTTTGGCATTAAAAAAAGACACTTCAATTTTATTTATTTCTAAAGATTACGAATATTAAGCGTCGGCAAAGAGGCAGTTGCAGAAACGTCTATATTAATTTTAAAGCTTCTTTAAGTCTAATGTGATATTGTTGCACTTTCAATATGCGATAAAAACGTGACAGCATTAGCTTTAATGAAGCATTAATTTAATTTGATTCGCTGTAAGACAATGGACTCAATTCTAAAGTGGCCGTTAAATTTCCTAATCGGTCAAGTCGAGCAACAACAAGCGGCACGGCCGTACCATCCTTTTCTCGAAGTAGTTCAGGCCATTTTCGACCCCCCCCCCCCCCCTTTTCTTTTTTTTTTTTTTTCCGGGGGGAAATGCGCAACCGCACCGTACCCACCGTTGGCTAGACGGCGGGCGTGTGTGGGGCTGGCCCGGCAGAATGCCAGGCCGACCCACTAAAACCCCCCGGTGTTCTCCCTGCCCTTATGGGCGCGCATGATAAGGTCCACACTGCGACTACCACTACCAGCGCGCCCGGGCAAGCCCGACCAAGATGGTCGGGCTATCGCCAAGGGGGGATTGCCCGAGAACACCAGGGCAATCCCCAGACGGAGGGCCTTATGGCGGCATGCACGGGGCCAACCGTGCACGCAGGCCTCCACGGCAGGGTCATTAGACGGGCATCGCTTGAGCGAATGCCCGCCTTCGCCTGCCTGATTTTCGACCCCCCCTATAAACTTCGTTGTGGATAAAACTAGAAGCCTGAACCAAGTAGGCATTATATAAACTCGGTATATTTCAAATTTCATTCAATTTGAACCAGTAGTTTAAGAGATAACTAGTCAAAGTTTGTTAATTTGTCACTCACTCACTGACTGACTGATCATCAAAATTCTAAGGCACTTCTAGCAGACATAGAAACTTCAAATTAGAATACAATTACTTATTTGAACTTTGTAGGTGCGTGTCGAAGCGCTGGCGTTCTCGTCCGACGAACGCTACATGATCTCTCTTGGCGGGCGCGACGACGGCAGCGTCGTGCTGTGGGAGTGCAAGGCAGCCGCCGCCACCGGCACCGCGCCTGCCGCCAAGATGACCACCGGCGATGCCGTGACTCTCACCCCGCTAAACCTGCGGCCCAACAGCTTCGTCACGGGCGGTGACGGTGCGTGCTTACTTGTCGAATGGGTGTTTTAAATACTGCGACGATAACACATGACAGGAATGACACTTATATCGAACAGTATAACAAAATGAGTAGTCCAATTGGGGCGGGATACCTTCAGTTCGCTGGGGACCCGAGAGCTTGACAAGGAAATGCTAATATTTCGGAGTGTGAATTGTACTGCAACTTCGTAACACAAGTGACTAAATCTTATTAAGTCATCATCATTATCATAACAGCTCATATACGTCCCCACCGAGGGGCTCGAGTCTACCCTAAGTTAGGGATTTAGGCCTTAACAACCACGCTGGTCCAGTGCGGATTGGTTGACTCCACATACACCTTTGAATTTCTTCGCTGATGTATGCAAGTTGCCTCACGATGTTTTCCTTCACCGCAGGGGCACAGTTTAGCAAACTGTAGCAGGGGCGTCAGACAAATGTAATAATGAAATTCGAAAAACGAAAAATACATTTGTACGTGGCGCAATCGAACCCCATCCCTGACCTTCCGACTGGATGGCCAGTGCCGAGTCTACAGCGCCACCGACACTCCATTTCAATTTGCCTTGTGTCCATGGGTATTTTTTAACCGACTTCGAAAAAGGAGGAGGTTCTTCTGCTGTATCTATTTTTTATTCGATCGAGACATGGGCGGTGCTGCAGTCTCTCCAAAGGTGCCAAGTGGACTACAGGTACATAGAGGTGCTAGGTACCTATACGGAAATGCCACTATGTCGGTTCGACTCCAGAACCAAAGCTCTAATCCCGTTCAATTGCAGCGAGGTGTAAGACAGGGAGACGTTAGACTCTCCAAAACTCTTTACCTCTGCATTGGAGGATCCTTTCCAATCCAGAAGCTTGAAAATAAGCTTCTGGATTGGAAAGGATACGGCATTAACATTAATGGCGAGTACCTAACACACCTCCGTTTTGCCGATGATGTTGTTCTAATGGCTGAGACCTTGGAAGACCTGAACACCATGCTCGGAGATCTCAGTAGTGCTTCCCAAAGAGCGGGTCTTAAACTTAACATGGATAAGACAAAAATCATGTCGAATGCCCATGTTGTATCTACTCCAGTTAATTTTTGGAACACTACATTTAAAGTGAAGTTGTAGACAGAACTTATGTATACCTGGGACAGATAGTCCAGTTAGGTAAGTCCAACTTCGAGAAAGAGATCTCTCGTCGAATCCAGCTTGGATGGGCAGCGTTCGGGAAGCTACGAAAAATCTTCGCGTTACCTCAGTGTCTCAAGACGAAAGTCTTTGACCAGTGTGTGTTGCCAGTGATGGCCTACGGAAGCGAAACGTGGTCATTCACTATGGGTCTCGTCTGAAGGCTCATGGTCGCTCAGCGGGCAATGGATAGAGCAATGCTTGGGGTCTCCTGCGTGATCGGATCCGAAATGAGGAGATCCGCAGGAGAACTAAAGTAACCGACATTGCTCGAAGGATTGCTCAGCTGAAGTGGCAGTGGGCGGGACACAGCGAGAAGAATCGATGGCCGTTGGGGTCGAACGGTTCTTGAGTGGCGACCACGATCTGGATGACGCTCAGTGGGTAGGCCCCCGACCTGGAGACCTATTTTTGAATTACGTATGCGATTTAGAAATCACCGCTGACTAAATAGTCAGCGATGACTTTGAAGTCACGAATTCCTAAATA
Organism: Schoenobius gigantellus; assembly: GCA_963935595.1. NCBI lineage: Eukaryota > Metazoa > Arthropoda > Insecta > Lepidoptera > Crambidae > Schoenobius > Schoenobius gigantellus. The sequence continues at coordinate 21,542,978 of OZ012543.1, forward strand.
TCCTATTTTTGAAAGTCGAACGCAGAGCTGCCAACATAGATAAAGTACACACATACGTAAGGGTTCGGTTTCACGCAGAATGTAGCCGTTTTCGGTATATACCGGTTATTATACGGCTAAAAATTCATTGCAACTAGGCCAAAATATAAGAAAATACTGGTCTAAGTTTGTTTGTGACACAAATTTAAATTTAAACTTATACACGGTTATTTTTTTATCACCCTGGAAAATGTTAGGGACGCTTCAGGACACATCCAATATTATATAAAAAAAAGGAAATAAAAAATAAAAAAATATATACAAAAACAAAAAATCTCTAAAAATGCTGCTCTCAACTAGTGCAGCATTTTTTGTATAAAAAAAAATTAATAAATGAGTAATTTTTTTAAATTTATATTTGAATCATTCTAATACCATGTCGTGAAGCGTCCCTTAAATTTTCCAGGGTGATAAAAAATAACCGTGTATATTTACTTATTTGACAAATTTTAAAAATTTTAAATCCAACTCAAAATCAACACACATCAACTTCAAACTTGTCAATATGTTCTCTAAACAAAACACAGATAACGTTTCCACAGTTATGACTTGTTTACGAGTGGGTGAGGGCACTCGTAATGAAATCACATCCGTGACTAAGGTACCTAGTCACAAGTGATATTCAAAAATAAGAATTATTGAAAATCGGTGATTATTAGTCACATCGGTGATTTCGAAGTCGCATACGTAATTCAAAAATAGGTCTCCAGGTGGACCGACCATCTGGCAAAGGTCGCGGGAAGCCGCTGGGTGCGGGCAGCACAGGACCGATCGTTGTGAAGATCCATGGGGGAGGCCTATACCCAGCAGTGGGCGTCGTACGGCTGAGATGATGATGATGATGAGTCATTATATCATCTTTTAACTGAGCTGATGATGGAAGGTTTCTGGTAGGTTAGGAGTTCGGGAATAATTCTTTCAGTATTGTTTAAAGCAATAGACGTTTTATTTAAAGTTATTCTGGTGTTTGCCTTGGCTCAAATTCTAAAACGCATGTAAGTAATATAAACTAAAAAGATTGAAAAATTTTTTTTTACAAAAAAATAAAACTGACTTCAAAAACACCAATAAGTCATAAATAATATAAGAATACATACAAAATCACAATTTTATATTGAATAAAGTTGGTGCAAAGCCATAATTGTTTTTTTTTAATTTAAGACAATGTGATCATCAGTTATGAACGAACAATTGTTTTATTGTTTCTGCCAGCCAACCTTCGTGTTTGGAATATCCGCGCCGAATCAAAAAACTTGGATGTAGTCGACGTGTCGCTCGGTAAGCTGTGCAGGAGGGTGCGCTGCATAAGCATTAGCAGAGACGATGCTTTCGGCTATGCCGGCACCACGTAAGTTTTTGACTTGATAATAAAATAAATAATTACCCATATACCGTGGTCATAATATACCCGAAAAGTAAACCGATTTTTCATTACTCATACTCGGCAAGTAGGCCTGAAGTTGCCTGAGGAGCGGGTTGAAAGTAATACTTTTCAGCTCTAGGGAGAATTGCTTTTAACTGACAGCTGACAAATTGTGAAAAGAAACTAGTTCTATTTTGACATTTCTATTGAACCATGTTCCAACTTTCTCTATACAGCCACTTAATTACAGCGCAATGTAAAATTGAAATAAGTTGAGTATTAATTAAAGATTATATTTTTTAAAATAAATGACTTTATTATAATTTACTTTCAACTGTTTCTTTAAAATAACGTAGATTTTGCGGCAATATATTTACCATCTTTTGATGAAAAATTATGGCTGAATATCTGGCCAGCCACAGAAGAAAAAAAAAAACAAAATAGGCAGGAAAGCCACAATCGCATCTTCGTTTTTTCGAGTTGTAGAGTTTTATACTTCCGTATAGCAGAGAAATGAGTTCAACTAATTCAGATATTGATTTAACGCCTAATTTTATAAGAGAAGAAGACGCTAAAGCAGAAGTTGTTAAATTATTTAATATTATAAAAATCTCGTGTATTAGTGTTTGTTATTGGACTCGTTCGAAATGGCTTGACCGATTTTTATGAAATTTTTTGTGTATTATTTGGTAGGTCTGAGAATAGGTGTAGGCTATTTTTATACCTCTAGGTGATATATATTTTTTGACAATTATTATAGCGAAACGTAGTTCTCGGGCACAGGTAGTGTAAAATAAAAAACACTCATTTCTTAGTTAGCTATTTAGTGTTTTTATTTTTACTTTCCTTGTATTCGTAATAAAAAGCAGAATGTTTACCTCGGGTTAAAGACTTATTTAGTCCCGAGACGGGGTTTGGCGTCCAAGCGTAGCGAGGGTGCCAAACACCGTCTCGGGATTAAATAACTTACTTTCACCCCTAGATTAACAATGTACTAGTATTTGTCTTACCCACACGGTGATTTTTGACAGTAAGGTAAATCACGTTATATCATTCCCATGCTTTGCTGTCCTATCCTTTTTAACACAATGAAAATGTTTCGAACTTTGAATGATTTGTCTACATAACTGCAATAATGATCAATAAATATTATGAATACCTATTGTAATTTATCATAAACCTCAGTCTTCTAGATATTTAATCGTTTGTTTAATGGTTTACTTTATGTAGATTTTCTAACAGACCATATTTTATTAAATTACTAAAATATCATTGTCCCTATACTGAATTGGAAATTGACTTATAATAGAACAGGCGATATGATCAAATTCTCACTGAACTACCCATCGGATTCGACAGCGTCTGTGGCCCATTGCAAGCCTTCCCTCATCGGCTGCCTCGCAAAGTGCGGGCCTTGGAAAAAAGGAAGAAATCCAGAACCAGTTTGTTATAGTCAAGGTGAGATTTTAGATAATCTAGTTTAGTTTCTGGACAGTATAACATCATACCGGGTGTAAGTGACGGTGTCCCGTTTTTTTAACAGTGAGTTCAGACCATGATTCTTGATTGAAAATCACTGAAATTTTCTCCCGGAAAATTGATTTTTACGAATTTTTCATAATTTTTTTCTAAATTTTCTGGTGTAATATAACTAAGTTAACGTTTACAAATCATGTTTTGTAAATAAAACACAATAATTACACAAAAAATAAACTTCGCAATGTAAATCGTCTTAGGGTGCGTCCACATCTGGCGAATTCGCAGCTCGCGCGCAGTTACTGTAACTGTTTAGTGCGCCTCTTTAGCGCAACTCATGCAATGCTCGTACTGAGCTCGTGATCTGCGCGCGAGCTGCCCACGCGCACTACACGATTCCACACAATGGGGAATCTTTTATACGTTTCGATTAATCGTAAAAAATTTGTCCACTGTCCACTCCATGACAATACGTAATTTGCCTCCGATAGTCAGAAACAGGGCTTGACGCGCGGGCGGGGGTAAGTAGTAGTATTTCGCGGCGCGTAGCTTGCGCGCGAACGGCGCGTGAGCGGGGCGCAGGAGCGACGCACACACATAAAATGCGCGCGCGCAGCTCGCGAACGGCTCGCGAGCTTTTGACTACGAAAATCATTCAAAACTGTTTTTAACTGAAGGCATCGGTCAAAACCACTTTTGCCTGATTTTTAAAGTCAAAAGTGGTTTTGACCGGTTATGAGTTTTGACTGTAACATATACATTATACTGCGTGTAAAATTGTTGACGGTGTACCTACGAATAAAGTAAAAATTAGTTGATGCAAGAGAAAATTATATGTAAAAATAACTATACAGATAAAGGATTAATTTGATAATAATATAAAACTTTTTATTTATATTATACCTTTCAACTTTAAGCAGTTCATATTTTGGCATTTTTTGCCACCTTAATTAATAATCAAGGGCAATATAAAAATCTGCCAGGAGTCGAGTCGATACTTATACTGGAAGACGGTTGCTTGATCGTGGGAGCCGGCGACGGTACTGTGGACTTGCTGGACGAAATCAACTGGAAGGGGGAGTTCCCCAAGAGCAGAGTCGCGAATCCTACCAAACCCTACTTCAAGGCCGTAAGTCTGAACATTCTCGTGATGCACCTGCGAGGTGATAATTTACTATTCGTAAGTTTTAGGGTTCCGTACCTCAAGGGCGAAACGGAACACTTGCAGGATTTAACCGCCTCCGTGGTCTAGTCGTTGCGACCACCGTGTTTCGTTCGGTAGGTCCGGGGTTCGATTCCCAGTGGGGGCAGAAGCTTTTCTGTCTGGTTTGGTTGGTGCCAGGGCTTCTTAGTCCGCCTGGCTAGCTACCACCGTCTTACCTAAGTTTGACGCCATAATATCAATGTTTATAGCATTGTGTTCCGGCAATAAGAGGTAAGATAGTCAGTTCCTCAGTTGCTGAAGAGTCCAGGTGAAGCTCGCTTCCATCTGCGGCCTTATCGTCACTTACCATCAGGTGAGATAAAGCCCAAGAGCTTCCCTGACATCATTAAAAAAAACTTTGTCGTCCGTTTGTCTGTCAAGAAGACTCGAGAACCTTTTTATTTTGGAATGCGTAGAGATATCAAACTGAAAGTTATATTAAATACTCGGGTCTACGGTCTCTTTCACTGTGTACCGTTGACCTAGAACCATAAAGTTTGGTAAAAAGTAAGGACTTGTAGAAAAACATCTGAAAATCTTAAAAATCTACATAGGAACTTAAATCTATACTTACGAATATTATAAAGCTGAAGAGTTTTTGTTTGTTTGGTTGAACGCGCTAATCTCAGGAACTACTGAATCAAATTGAAAAATTCTTTTTGTGTTGGATAGTCCATTTATTGAGGAAGGCTATAGGCTATATAACATCACGCTACGACTAATAGGAGCTGCCCCTGTAGCACGTCCACCAAAACACGATATGATAAAGCGATTTATCGCGGTGAACTGTCAAAATACGACGAAACCCTATTGTATTTTGAAAGTTCACCGCGATAAACCGCTTTATCATATCGTGTTTTGATTGACGTGCTATCGACGGCTGAGCATCAATGATAAATGTTTCAAAAACGGGAAATAAATATTATGGTGAAACGTCATACGCGGGCACAGATAGTACTTAGATAAGTTTGTACAGAACCCTCGGTGTGTGAGTCCAACTCTTACTTGGCCGGTTTTTTAATGATATTGCTATAAATTATAGTATACAGGCTTTAATTTTCTGGTATTTTCCGTGGAAACGTACGCGCTATTCAAAGTAAACCACAATACTGACTTGATAAATAATGAACGTCCAGACGACGACGGTCGACATATCCAGCCCCCGTTGCATGACCACCAAAACATGATGTGATAAAGTGGTTTATCACGGTGAACTGTCAAGATACAATACGTTTTTATCATATTTTGACAGTTCGCCGCGATAAACAGCTTTATTATATCGTGTTTTGGCGGTTATGCTACGGAGGCAAATAGTGATACATATCATGATGTTCACTGAACGTCTAGACTTCGCTTTAGGCGCGTTCTGAATGAGCTTATAGCGATGAAAGCGCACTCACAATTGTTTCAATGGGATATCGCGTTCACACTTAAAATACTACCAAATCTAAGCGCTAACATCGACAAATGACAGATGTCCATTCGAAACAACAGTTTGCGAGCTTACGGCGGCGGCGCCGACGTTTTTTTAGACGTTGCGTTGACGATCATTAGCTTGGCTTGTTTATTATTTCATCTGAATTACAAAAGATTATGCAACTAAGTTACAATTATTCCAGCTGAAATCTATAAAGCTGGAGGGCAGCATTACCTCGCTGGAGCTGATGGAATCGGCAAACCAACGCGGCGAGAGCCGGCTGCTGTTAGCCGGCACACGCGGCAGCGAGATCTACGCGATCAACGTGGCCACCTTCTCACCGCTCCTGGTGGTCACCTGCCACCGCTGCGCCATCAATGACATAGCCTTCCCCAAGTAAGCTGAGCCTGGTTAAAAAACGAGTTGCATGGTCTTCCGAAGTAGTAGGCTAGTTTAATTTCAGATCTAGATTAACATACGAGATCTACCCAAAAGCAGCGCCTGGACTTTTTTGCACAATTTGGCACATGGCTTATGTTAACGCGAACGTGTTGTAAGTGGTATGTTTTTAAGAAAAATCTCATTTAAATTGTCCGAATCCCAAGAAACCAGAATGGTCTCTTGGGACCGACACGCGGACACAGTATGGACAGGGCGCACCACGACCCTTGGACATGGAGTATACGCAGAGCAATCAACGCCAAGTCACGATGCGACACGCTGCCCTACTGCATGTGACATTATTTGGGACCTAACTTACTACCCAAGCTAATTTCATTTGCTTGCGATGCACCCATATGATCGACGTACGAGGCTCTGGCGCTTGCTCATTAGACCAATGCGAACAAAACCTGAGGGCCAATTACACTATTTAAAACGTTTTAACCAAATCAGAAACGTTTCCGTTCCCATTTTTACAACACTTTCACAGTTCAATGTCAAAACAAATGGGAACGGTAACGATTTGGTTTTGGTTGAAACGTTCGTAAATATTGCGATAAGGCACCAGAGGGGTAATCGCACCACATGCGAACGTTTCAACCAAAACCAAATCGTTACCGATCCTATATAATTTGACATCTGACAGCTGGCAAGGTGTTGTTAAAAGGCACTAAAAGGTATGGGAACGGGAACGTTTTTAATTTGATTACAACGTTGTAAACAGTGCGATTACCCCTCTGGTCTAAATCTGTAGGCTTACGCTTGAACCAATTCCGATCGATCGACATTGAGATTGTGATTTTTCGTACGCTCATATTGCCACATTGGCTCGAAATTGAACCAGTATTGCGCGAATTTCGAGTGCACCAAACTCAATATTTTATAATTTTCTCAAGTTACGGAACCAATTTTGCGCTAGTGTTGCCAATCAAGCGTACGAAAAATCACAATCCCAATGTCGATCGATCGGAATTGGTTCGAGAGTAAGCCCACTGGTCTTAACTTAGTCTTGGTTTAAACCTGATGCGCTTTCCCTTGTGTTAATAGAACTAGATAGAGACAGCCTTAGGTTTAAACCAAGACTAGTTAGACCATGTTTGTTTTGTAATAAGACGGATAGCTCCTAAACAAAATTGACTTGAAAGCTCGTGCCTCAATTCTCCGCTAGAGGTTTGGCCTGCTTCACATTCCGCATTCTCGTACTAATTATGCAAAGAATAGTATACCTTCTAAGGTCTTTCAAATTATTCAACGATTTAAATACTCGTAGTATGTTTATCATGGATAATCGATTTGATTTGTTTAATGGCACAACTATATATTATATGAAAAGCTTGTTAACTGAAACGCAGATAAAATAAATATGATTTCTTTTTCTAAAATTAAAATAATAATCTATAAGTACCGGGTTATTTTTCCAGCAGGAGTCAAATTCTGTGTGCTTGTTTACACAAGCAAAACGAACAATTTTTATTATAGGACCAAACTCGAAATCGCGAAAAAAAACCAGCTGTTCCATACATTTAGGTTCGGTGGATGTTGAACATTTGTATGGAACAGCTGATTTTTTTTGCGCGATTTCGAGAATGGTCCCATAGTAAAAGATCTTCACTTTGCTTGTCTAAACAAGCACACAAAATTTGGCTCCTGCTGGAAAAATAACTCGGTATGCGGAAGCTTGTAATTGGCGTTATGTTAATTATTTTATCCAATATTGTAAATGTAGCTGTAAGCTCTCCTAACAAATAAAATTAAAATAGTGTGGAGTTGGATGTCGCAAGTCCTCCCTTTTCGGAGGAGGCGTTTGCCAAGCATTAGGCTTATGATGGCTGATAATGTTAATGTTTGTCTGTGTTTCGTATATAGGGGCATGTCAGGCGTATTCGCAACGGGCGGCGCGGGCGACGTGCGCGTGTGGTGTCTGCGCTCCGGGCGTGAGCTGCTACGGATACAGGTGCCCAACTTCACCTGCGCCGCCGTACTCTTCTCCGCTGACGGAAAGGCCATTGTCACCGGTGAGTGATCACACGGTGAGCACTTAGTATATATGCCAGTATGATATGAGCCACGTGTGGTGCAGTGCTGAACTGCTGATCCATATTAGAGCCTCAGCACACTAGCTACTTTTAGTAGCGGCGATCGGCGATTTCGACGCTTCTTAGAAGCTAAATGTAGCACTAGCGACCAAACGTTCCACACCACACACTTAAAAACGCCAAACGCGACGACCCAGAAGCTTTTCGAAAGCTTAACTTGGCGACTGAACGCTCGCTACACCCCGCACACATTCGGATGCCGGTTACATCGATTTAGCATCTGCGGAAGACGGTAGTGTTGTACAAAATTTTGACGAAGCTACTGTGGACTCTAATAAAGCTGCACTGTTACCAGCTTTATTAATAAAACGAAAATATCAATCGCGCCGAAGGTGTCATTGGTTACATCCAATAACCAGTGCTATACTTACTTTTGGAGAGCATCACGCACTTTTTAATATATTACGAAGAGATGAATGATAATTTTGTGTACATTTTTGGAATGAAGTACACGTGTTGTGTACTTCATTTTATTTCAAGCCTGGAAATGGGTCAAATTTAACTTGCAAGATTTTATTACAGACACCTGGACAGGTGAATGTAAATAAAAGCTAATAAAAAGCATGTAAAAAGAAATCATTTTTAAATTTATTATTTGTAAACAATACTATTACTATTGCAAATTAGCAAACTATCGATAGGCAAATATCGATCAACATTTGACAACATTCGAAATCGCGATGCAGCATCGAAAGAATCGTTAAAACGCTCGTTTCCGATGCTGCGACCGAACGCAGCTAGTCGCGAAAACGCGATGCAGCATCGATGCAGTCGCAAAATCACTGATCGCCGCTACTAAAAGTAGCGTGTGTGCTGAGGTTCTTTAATCACTTCGTGGCTCGACATGGTGCGACATGGAGCTCATTCAAAGTTAGCAATAATCTCACAGATTAGTAAATATCAACATTGTCGACGCATACTGTTCGAATTATTGGAATGTGAGTGTCTTATAAAAATGTGATCTGTGTCCGAATGCGTCATTTTTCAGCGTGGAACGACGGCAACATCCGCGCATTCACGCCATTGACGGGCCGACTCATATACTGCATCTACAACACGCACAACAAGGGCACCTCCGCGCTGGACATGACGCGCGACGGACGCACTCTCATCTCGGGCGGATGCGAGGGACAGGTTGGTCTCTTGGCGAGCTGTGGCAGCTTTTAGCTCTTATGACTCTCCGAAAACATCTCTCATCGTTCCTGATCAGTGCATTTGCTCATAAAGTCCACTTTACTTACACTTAGGGCTTAAAATTATTCCGTCTTTCAAGCTGGAGCGTGTTTACACGCACGATCCTCGTGATTTTTACAAGCTTTTATTTAACTTGCAATGTATGTAAGTATGTTCGGGTGGAATCTTGCAACTCAATTTTGAAGCAGATATCTTTAACCGATTGAGCTGAAATTTTGTATACACGTTCAGTTTGGTTGACAATGCATGGTTAACTGTGTGACGTCATTTTAAATCCAAGATGGCGGCATACCCAAGATGGCGGATCAATTATTTTTAATGCACCCCTGCAATATGGGTATCAAATAAAAGGTCTTGCTAAGAGTAACTCGAAAAATAATGTGACGTCACTATTTATCCAATATGGCGGACTTCTAAAGCTTGAAAATCAATTTTGAAGTAGATATCTTTAACATTGAGCTGAAATTTTGTATACAGTTTGGATGAAAATGCATGGTTAACTGTGTGACGTCATTCTAAATCCAAGATGGCTGCATACCCAAGATGGCGGACCAATTATTTTAATGCACTCCTACAATATGGGTATCAAATAAAAGGTCTTGCTAAGAATAACTTGAAAAATTAAGTGATGTCACTATTAATCCAATATGTCGTACTTCTAAAGCTAAAAATCAATTTTGAAGTAGATATCTTAAACCGATTGAGCTGAAATTCTGTATAGACGTTCCGGCAAATGACCTTGCAACAATGATGCGTTGAATGAGATGAACAGACTGAGAAACGTGTCCAGTGATAACTAAAAAGTAAAAAATAAATTAAATGTAAAAAAACCTTTTTAAAAACAAGCTTTTATTTAAATGCGCTAAAAAGAATAAATAAACTTTTACACTAAAACTTTAACTTATAATGTCATTTCACATTTGACGCAATTTATATGACATAAAAGCTTGCCGCAAGATTTACTTTTGTAGATAAACAAGTAAATTAAATAATTTGATGTGAATAATTTTATATATTACAATTTTCAAAGTAAATACGAGTAGGTACTTAAAAGTACTCTTTTAAATACTTTTAAGTTACTACACACAAGTAAATCTCGCGACAAGCTTTTATGTCATATAAATTGTGTTAAATGTGAAATGACGTTATAAGTAAAAGTTTTAGTGTAAAAGTTTATTTATTCTTTTTAGCGCATTTAAATAAAAGCTTGTTTTTAAAAAGGTTTTTTTACATTTAATTTTTTATTTGTGAAGATAATAAATATATGTGATGGTAACAGGTGCGTGTGTGGGACATTCGGCCGGAGAGTCAGACCTTGAAGAAGGTGCTAAAGGAGCACAAGAGCCCCGTTTCCGCCATCCAGGTGTCGCCAAACGACGCGGAAGCTGTCAGCGCCGGCACCGATGGTTCCTGCATCATCTGGGATCTGCTGTGAGACGTCAATCTCCTGTCGACCTAACTGCATGCCATTTCATAAATAAGTACCTAAAATGTATGGTATTGCCTTCAACGCTGTAATCACTTATCAGCAGCCCAGCTGGGGACACTTCAGAGCTGAAGTCCGCAGCAAAAAATTGCGTGGATAATTTTTGTATAAAAAATAAAAGAATTATATTACAATATTTCTCTATGTCATGCACTAAACCAACTACTGGTAATCTATTTGTCTTGATTCTAGGAGCAAAAATTGATCGTGCGCGATTAGTCGGTTAGTGACAATTTGTACACTAAAGGCGCTACGTCGAAAATATTGGTTATTTTTAATGTAATGTCATAGGTCACTGAGATCTTACAGATCTGAAAGTGAAATGTGTTTTTTTATATATTTAGCAAGAACCGGAAACGCGATTTAAAGATTTTGTCGCAATACATTTTATTGTTTAAATTATCTCTTAAAAATAAGAAAGTTCAGGATTACTAGGTATAGGTATTCATTAAAAAGTTCCTGAAATAAGTAGACATCATCAGTATTCACATTCGTACAGAAGCATTTTTTTATTATCATTATAGTTCATTTTTTATAAAAAATTTGTATTATGTCGCTTACGTCGATAATTTCTAAACGACCTGATTGCATGCGGGCACAGTGCATTCACGACTTTGATGACAGATATAAAAACTAGCTACTTGAGCATGGGGGGCACCCCGCGTTTACGTATAGACCACCGTATAAACTCAGAAATCTTTATTCAATATAGACCTTTTCAGGCACTAATTGACGTCAAACATCTTTTATTGTCATTTTATCTTTAAATGACTTATCTGCAATCTGCAGAATAAATATACCTAGTGGTAAGACAAAAATTCTATTGTTTGCATAGAATTTTTGTCATACCACTTTATTATAATGTCTAATGTCATTTTGTGATATATTTATCAATATTAATATTATAAAAAGGAAAGATTTGATTCTTTGTTTGTATGCATTGAACAGGCTCCGAGCTACTGGACCGATTTGAAAAATTCTATATCACATTTAGAATCCTACATTATCCCTGATGAACATATACGATACAAAACTATATTTCCTACGGGACAATATAAAATTCCCATGGGAAAACAAAAATAACGCTTACGTACGATCCGATTAATAAAGTATCCGGTTGCAGGTCCCTCTCGCGGCGGCAAGTGATGTACGCCAACACACTGTTTATGTGCGTGCGCTACGAGCCCAGCGGTTGTCAGCTGCTCACCGGCGGCACTGACCGCCGCGTGGCCTACTGGGAGACCGGCAGCGGACACCTCGCCAGGGAGGCAAGTGTGGCTTACTCGTACTAGACATGTCACCGTCGAGGTGAGTGTAGCTCAGCAGGCGTAGCACGGCCTGCCAAGACTGGACTCGAGACACGCATTATCTCACAATTTCAGTGACATAATCTCTGTTTACGCTCGAGGAAGAGCGAGTGGTAACACTGCTAGTAGTCTGTGCATGTGCTGGTCTGTGGTGGCCGGCCGCTGTGACATGACAGTCGAGTCGAATTTGTTTTGTCATTGAATTAACTTACCACGCGGCGCGCTATCTTGAGTAAAATTGTTATTGTCGCGAATGTCCGTTTATTGGTGAGTGTTGATTGTCGGCGAAGGTGCTGGTGACCTAATAGGCAAGTGTAGTGGTTCGGTTTTGGTCGGTGGATTGACAGCAGCCCTTCAGGAGCCGCGACTTCCTTCGAGCTAGCTCAGGAAGTCCACCGGCTACATACGGAGACCGGACCCGTTTTGGGGTAAGAGATATTTCATTAGATTGTAGTTGGTCACAAAATCGGCAACGGATTAATCGGCGAAACGCCTAATTGGTTGCGTCGACTTTAGGCGCCATCAATCTCTGTCTTAAAGAGTAGCACGGTGGCGCGTATTAAGTGAAACTGACGTTATAAATATTTCTTGACGCTCGTCAAGGGACACGTTTGACTGAGTTTTAACACAAATTTTTTGCTCTCCGACTGCTACTACATATTCTAAAGTATTAAAGCCCTTGCTACAACCACAGCAGTTGGCGCACAGGCACCCCAAGAAATTTGTGATAAAACTCAGTCACACGTGTTCCTTGACGAGCGTCAAGAAAATTTATCACGTCAATCACATTAAACACGCGCCACTGTGCTACTCTTTAAGTCATAGAGATTATGTCACTGAAATTGTGAGATAATGCGTGACTCGAGTCCAGTCTTGGCAGCCCGTGCTACGCCTGCAGTGGTAACGGACACCTCACTAGGGAGGCAATTGTGACTAAACTCTATTCAAGATAAAAAGGTTCCCTTGACAGGTCGAAGTTTTCCGTTCCATGCATTCCTACTTGTTTCCATGATTAAAATATTATGTTTTAAAAATATAACATCTCTTTTCAACACACTTCCTCATAAAGTGGCTCTAATCCCATGGCAATTAGGCACATAATGACACCTATAATCAAACTGTGACTTTTTCATTACTATTATTCACGAGTGAGTAATAGTTTTTTTTTATATTATTGGTTGAGTTACGCTTACACTTGCGCTAAAATGCTATCCGCGAAAAGCCCAAAAAAAAGAAACCTCATTTTTTAGTCTATGGCCGATGCGCGCGCATAGGAAAACTGATTAATTTTTCCCGCCATTACGAAATTTATTAGTCTATGGCCGATGCGCGCGCATAGGAAAACTGATTAATTTTTCCCGCCATTACGAAACATTTTTCACAACTCGTCTCGTTTTCTCTTTTGAAGTTATTTAGTTAGTTATTAATTAAGATGTCTGCAAATACAATTTATGAAGAAAATGATTTATGTTGTACACCGCCCGATATAAGATGTGAAGCCCAGAACGTTATGGAAAGTTTACTACCAGAAAACTCAAAGGAAAAATATCTATTAGCGTACCAAAATTTCATACAATGGCAGAACAACAAGAATACGCAGTCTTTTTCAGAAAATGTGTTCATGGCGTACTTTAAAGAATTATCTTCTAAGTACAAACCTAGCTCTTTGTGGTGTATTTACTCAATGTTAAAAAGTACAGTCCGAACAAAGAATGGAGTGGACTTAAAAACATACTCGAATTTGTCAGCTTATCTAAAGAGACTATCTGATGGATTTAGAAGCAGAAAATCAAAGGTTTTATCATCTGATGATATTGAAAAATTTATTAAAGATGCTCCAGATAACCAATATTTGGCTACAAAGGTTAGTTAAATTAATTTTAATTAAATATTTAATAGCAGCTTGTGTAGTTGACCTTAATTATTGTTTCTTTTGTTTCAGGTTGCTTTAATATTTGGTGTAACTGGTGCCTGTACGATACAAGAATTAACAAATATAACTGTAAAAGATATAGAGAACCATGGCCAGATGCTTTTAGTGAAGATACCTATCACGAAAAATAAAATACCTAGGTCATTCACCATACACGGTCCATTCTATGATATTGTTAAGAAGTATGAAAGTTTGCGTCCGCCAAAAACAAAAAATGACCGTTTCTTTCTAAATTACCAGAATGGTAAATGTACCTGTCAGCCTATAGGTATAAACAAATTTGGTTCTATGCCTAAAGAAATCGCTAAGTTATTGGGTTTAGTAGATGCTGAGAGCTACACTGGACATAGTTTCAAAAGAACTTCAGCTACATTGCTGGCAAATTCAGGAGCTGATATAATGACTTTGAAGCGACATGGCGGGTGGCGATCTAGCAATGTAGCAGAATCATACGTAGAAGATTCCATACAAAACAAGAAGGAAATTTGTGCAAAAATCACAAAAAGAATTAAATTTGATTCTGAGATGCATCCTACTGGCGAAATACGAAGTACGTCCAATGATTGGATTTCACCTACCTACACGAATAATGAACCATCACAAATAACAATAGAACATGAAAGTATTTCAATAAATAATCTATCTGATGAGACCGCTATGTCATCAAAAATAGTTAATTATAATTTTACTAACTGCACATTTACTAATTGTTTCTCTAAGTAAACTTTTTATCTACTATGTAAAATGGTTTTTTATTTAAGTATTGTTTTATTCAGAAGTGTGTTGAAAAACGTTGTATGATACACGTGTGTATTGATGGTTACCGTCCTCGGCTTCTTAAGACCCTCGCCTGACGGCTCGGGCCTCAATGCGCCTCAGCGGTAATCACCAACATTACACACTTGTACCATAATGTACTATTAGGTTATTTTTATCAGAAATATAATAATTAATTCCACATTAAACAGAAAGAAGAATATCAGCCCAGTTAAATATAATTATTTATAATTATGAAAAAAATATTTGTTTAGTTATGTATGTATTTGAATTGTGAATCGGAACAATTACTTACTTTACACAAATACTTTATTTGTGAAATATAAACAGATATTTTTTCAGAATCATTTTTTCATTTAACTGGACTAATATTCTTGATTTTCTTTAATGTGGAATTAATTATTGCATTTTTGATAAAAATAACCTAAAGAGATAAGTTATATTTTTAAAACATAATATTTTTAATCACGGAAACAAGTATGCATGAAACGGATAATTTCGACCTGTCACAGGAACCTTATCTTGAATTGACTATAGTACCGTACATATTGACAGGGTGGCAAGTGTGGCTCACTGTTACCGGATATCTCGCCAAGAAGGCAAGTATAGCGTACTCGTACTACATGCATACCCACCAGGGAGACAAGAGTGGCTTACTCGTAATAGATATGTCACCATCAAGGTGAGTGTAGCTCAGTTGTAACGGACATCTTACTAGGAAGGCAAGTGCGACTTACTCGTACCGTACACATTGACAGGGTGGCAAGTGTGGCTCACTGTTACCGGATATCTCGCCAAGAAGGCAAGTATAGCGTACTCGTATTACATACCCGCCAGGGAGACAAGAGTGGCTCACTTATTCCGGATACAAAGCTAGGGAAGCAAGCGTGGCTTACTTGCACCGGATATCTTAAGGTGCGTTCCGAATGAGCTTATAGCGATAAGAGTGGAGTAAGCGCTCACAGCTGTTTCAGAATGGGATATCGCGCTAACATCGACAAATAGCAATTGGCCATTCGGAACGATAGTTTGCGTGCTTACGTCCATTAGCTTGACAATAAATTTTTGCAGTAGCACGTAGCTTTTGCATCTTAATCATTTTTAATAGGCATTTAGGTAGACAACAAAAATTAGGCCCCAGCTGTATTATATTCCTCGTCCCTCACGATAAATGATGTAGTTTTCAATCGATATTGACATCGACACTTGACAGTCAAATGACAGAACACTCACAACAATTACGATCCGAGGCATGGTCGCCGTAAATGCAAGATGGCGAATGTAATGACGTCATCGATGACGTCAGGTTGGATGTGTGAGCACGCTCACGGTGATTCGAAACGACTTTTAGCGCGCTGACATCGATATCATCGCCATTTGGCACGCACCCTTAGTCGAATCTTTCGACATTCACGGGAAGAACGGAGCGGCGACACGGTGTATTCTAATAAGTTACCGCACGGGAAAACCTATTTTTTTGTTTTGAATCGCCATTTTAAGCATGATGCATGGATGTAAAACAATTGTAAAATATTGACTGAATATATTGTTACAGCTGGAAGCCAGCAAAGTCGGCGCCATTAATGGTTTAGACATATCGGCAAATGGCGAATTGTTTGTTACCGGTGGAAACGACCAGATGATCAAGGTAAAAAAATCACATGTGAATTAAGTTTTACGATTCATATATGTCTGCGGATTTCCTGTGCGATTGAGATACTACCACATAAGGAAGCAACATTACAGTGATAAATACTACACTAATTACCTATACATATAATTACGTTATTAAGCATGCAATATTATAAAATAAGATCAAACTTTAAAGGTATTTAAATAATAATTATGTATATACAAGTAGTGCAGATGACAGGGCAATACCCTACATTAACAAGTAAAATAATTTAAAAAAAAACATCATAATATTGCATTGTCACGCGATATACATATGCATGCAAAATTTCAGCTCAATCGTAGACCGGGAAGTGAGTCAAATTTAACTTGCAAGATTTCATTATACAGACACCGGACAGGTGAAAGTAAATAATAGCTTGTAAAATACAGATACAGCCTTAAAACAAAATACAAACAATATTAAGTAAGTACTGTGAAGCGGAGATAGGTATGATGACTGAAAAAAACATCCAAATTTATACAATTTGCCCATTTCTGCCGCCAAGCAAAATAAAATAAAATTACTGAGTACTGTGACTTGATATCTAATGTAATTAACAATAATGTCCTCCTACCCGATATTTGGTCACGGCGGCCAATCTCAACAGAGACTAGCTATCTGCGCAGGAGATATTATAGTGCACAAGTGACTGCGCAAACGCAAATACACTCTGTTCCTTCACTCGCCTATTCCAATGGGACGGTTAGCCGACACAACCGGGGCGAGATCAAGCGCAGGACCCATTGTTAACCGTCCCGAAGCACGCAGAAGCTTGAGATGTTTCTTATATCGGTCACCCACAATAGGACTGACCACAGCCAACGTTGCATAACCTTGGCAATGGTTCGCTGAGCGCCTCCATCGTACACTGGCGTTCTTGAAGGACTCATAGATGTGCAAATCTTATAGGTAACACATACACTATATCCAACCACATATTTACTAAGTTGTATTAAAAAATACGAACTATTAACTGATTTAGTTACATGTCAAGAAAGACAAAAATGAAGTAAGATTCGTACCGGGCATGTACGAATGTACCGGGTAACCACTGCCTTATTCAAATCTTGCTACGACTCAGTGTACAGGCAGGGTTTCACTCCGCATTTAAGGTACGTTTGGCCGGCGGACCGACCGGGTGGCATGTGGCAAAAGCTTGCCGCTCGTCTCGCACGCTGGCCGCGTCGCACGTAATAATTGAGGTCATTTTTGTAACGATAACTGCATATCGGTGAGTGGGAACCCTGCGCTCTTATCGCCAAATCAGTATCGGGTCAGCGACGCATAACGGAATAGGAACACTCGTGTCATGCAATAAATTTCAATTTCCCGTGCAGTCAGATAAAGAGTAGGTACATTTTCATACCTAAACTTGGCTTTTCTTCGAGAGTGATCCTTCTGTACTTTATTTAGTACTATTATTTATTTTGTGGTACATGCACAGAAGATATAAAAGTACCTACTCCGTACAGATTTGGCAGTACGAGGCGGGTATATTCCGTCACGCGGGATTGGCGCACGCGGGCGCAGTGACCTGCTGCCGCTTCAGCCCCGACGGCCGCTTCGTGGTCAGCTGCTGTGCGGCTGGCGCTATTGTCGTGTGGCGCGTGCCCGAGGTCAGTCACTCCCCAGATAGCAATGGCTTGTCGTGCAAGTTTGAATCAAACTTTCTAGTTCCCATTGACAAACTTGCGTAAGTTTTGTTTTTTTCGGCAGAATACAATGTTGCAATGTACATATAATATTGCCCCAACAAACTTTAAAAAGCGACTAGTTTGTTGGGGCAATATTGTATGTACATTGCGTTATTGAAAAAACAAACATCATGCAAGCTTAAAACAAACATGATGCAAGCTTGTTGTTGGGAAACTAGAAAGTTTGATTCAAACTTGCCTCAAGTTTGGCAAGTTTGCATGCTATCTGGGCCACTTGACAGCTTAGCCTGGGACTGTGTTTTTGCTTGCAATTTTCTAGACAGTAAAAATGCACGTCTATTGGTGAAATGTTTATATCATTTATTACTGTATTTTCTGATTCACAACTGTTTTAAAATATTGAACAGAGGTATCTTTGGATGTTTTTTTTCTATGACGTGAAATATGAAATATAGCGCGAACTGTGCATTACGCGCGGGCGCTGCGAGCATTACACATTGCGCGCGGAGCTATCCATAAATTGTTGGTTTTTCAACGAACACAAAGAATGAATGCAAATAAAATTGTTATTCTTCTATCTTCCTACCGTCCGTACCTAGTACTTACTTGTTTTCAACGGACCGGCAACGTTGACGTTCGCGTGCATGCCGGGAACAGAAGGGTCATAATCGGTTTGTGCGCGCGTAGCGTCCACACTAATGAAACGCTCGTCTCATATGCACACGACGTTTATTTTATGCGCTGATAACACGCGTTGAACGCAATTAGGACGCCTAGAAAAAGACAGGGCCGTCGACGCATTGTGACCTTTGCACACGATGCCCGCGCTTGTATTATACTATACTATAAACGCGCAGGTAACGCGATTGATACACGCCGTGAATACGCGTTTGCCGCGATACTAACCCAAATAGCATGCAAACTTAAGGCACACTTGAGGCAAGTTTGAATCAAACTTTCTAGTTTCCCATCAACAAGCTTGCATGATGTTTGTTGTAAGCTTGCATGATGATTGTTTTTTCAATAACGCAATGTACATACAATATTGCCCCAACAAACCAGTCGCTTTTAAAGTTGGTTGGGGCAATATTGCATGTACTATCGCGCGCAGTTCCGCCTGATCACCGCTACGCTCATTCGCGCTCTCTAGCCCCACCCCGTCGACCTCGAATAGACATGGAATAATGAAATAAAAGATTCTTCTTCGGCCTGCCGCCGAAACGCCGAGGAATCCCCCAACGCCGATTAGAGAGAGAAAGAGTATTTCTTTTATAATAGGCCAAAACTTAAGGGGGTGTAGCCCGGCGCTTCCGCACGATTCAAGCGAATAAATTTTTAAATGGTCAGGCGGAAGTGCTCGTGATAGTATATTGCAACATGCCGCAAAAAAACAAAATCATGCAAGTTTGTCAATGGGAAACTAGAAAGTTTGATTCAAACTTGCCAGACTTGCCAATGCTATCTGGGAACGCGCAGATGCCTTTATTAATTGTATTTGGCGAAAGCTATGTAAAGGCGTAATTAAGATAATTTGAATAAAATAAACTTATTTTACTCGTAAGGAAAAAGTAAATTAAATATGTACTAACTTACCAGGTAAAATTTTTTCCTTATTTGTCTTTTCTTCAAAATCTGTATAAAAAATTTTGCAGACCTACTTCTTCCCAAGCATTTTTCTTTACAACTTTGTTAGAATATTCCGGCAAACGTGAATTACATATTAGCGTACGATTTTGTATTTCCGATATAAACATTATCTACATCAAATGGTTCCATTTTTCATTTGCAAATCACATGTCGCGCTCACAACTAATTATAATTGCAACTGAAGTATGTTGCGGGAATCTCGGCTGGTGTTTGCGCACTACTCCCCCGCACCCCTTTCTCCGCGGCCTCGCTGTTCGAAGCGCGTTCCACGCGCGTTTGTATCTATACAAACGCGCATATGAAGCGCGTTCACTTGCGTTTGTATCGATACTAGCGCACGTATGAGGCGCGTTCGACTTGCGTTTGTATCGATCTAAACGCATACATTCTGCTAATACGCGCTGATGACGCGCAGAGAACGTGCTGATCAAAATCGGGCGCTGTCGGCGCATAAGAAAAACGTCGTGTGCAAAGGCTCACAGGTTGAATGGCTGGTATATGTCTACACTTTGTTTAGTTAAGTGTCAAGTGTTATTGTTGAGTACACTGTTTAGAGTGAAGTCATTAGTAGGTACTTGTGCTACACTGTTTAGTAAACGGTGTTTAGTTTATTATATGGACTAAACTCTAAACAATCTGTCCAGACGATTTTAGTGAGTGTTTAGCTGCAAGTGAGGGGTGAAGGGGGAAAAATTGAACGCGCTTTAAACACCGTACTTCGCTAATGGGCTTATTACACTATTAAATTTGTAGAGATCCGATTTAGGAACACTCTAATTAGAAAGTTGGAAGCGAGTGATTACACTAGACTAAATTGAATCCTAAATCGGAAGCAGTGTTGCCACGTTAGTGGATTTTCCACTAGTTTTGGTGGTTTGGTGTTTCTGGTGGCTAGTTTTTAGTGGGCATCAAAAGTTAAAAACATAAGCATAAATGAACCTCATCTAATAAAATACTAGTCTGTCATTCCGGAATGTCACACCCGAGATAAGTGTACAGATTATAAAAATATTTGTAAATAACAATAAACCTATACACACTATACATTTAATAATGAATCAATATTTACTGCTATAAATGATGAAGAAGAATATACATTTAGACTAATAAGTATTTGGTAGATTTTAGTAACTTTGGTCGATGTAATAGTATTGTTATTAAATAAATCTCATTTTTTTCTACCTTTACATTCACTGCTAAAATTATTGGTGGAATTTAGCGCATTTTCAACATTCGATTTCCTTAAAATCTAGCGGAATTTTACAACAGTTTAGTGTATTTTTTTTCTTCAAACGGCAACACTGAAGTAGAGCGATTGGGACCCTCCTTGCTTCCTAAATCGTATCAAATCTGTTCTAACTGCGATTACACCTTCCTGTTTCCTAAATCGGATCTCTACAAATTGAATAGTGTAATAAGCACTTAAACACTAAACTAAACTGTGTTTTTTACTAAGCACTGAACAAGCCACTCGCACTATTCGAAGTGTTAACCGGCCATTAAGTCTGTACTGGCTATAAGAATGTACGGTTGTTTGGGATGCGGCATGCGGCATGCGAACTGCATATTCTACTGAGAAACCTACCTGGCTGAGGCGCTGCGTCAAAATGTTTGACTTCATACGATTTCAATTTTACTTTATCATTTACATCTGAAACGTTAAAAATATGTAATATGAAGGGCGTAAATCGTATATTTAGAAATGAAACAACAATTTGTGAAATTGTACAACATAAAACTTTGTGCAACCGGCCGATGATAGAGTCTGGCTAGCAAAACATGATACTGACAAATATTTAGTTTTTTTCGCATGGCCACACTTAATTTCTGTCAAATCTCAATGCATGCTTGTCAGTTTGGTAAATGTTATTATAGTTTTTGTGATTTCAAACCGGTTTTTTTGGCCAAGGATCGGCGTCAGGTGAACACACGTGTCGCGTTTCTTTTACAAAAATACTTTTATTCGCTTAAAATAGTCGTTGTTAAACCGTGGATTGTGTTGTTTTTGTGTGCTTAATATCTGTGCCGCTTCATATTAAAGGTGTCCGTCCGCTATTTGTTGTGTAAGTATTACTTGCTTGTATGTTGTCCGATAAGGAGCCCCCAGATGGGGGCGGAAGTCAACCGACTATAGACTCTGATATGGATTGTTCCGTCCCGTCAGAAACCAGAAAGGCTACAAAACGCCCGTCTGATATTAATCCAACAAATGAACCTCATTCCAAGAAAACCTCTCCCCCTTCTGATTCATCTCAAAATTCTTTTACCCTTCCTGAATTCTCCTCAGTTAAATCAAAATATGGTCCAGGTGACGCGGGACCATTTATAGTTCATGTCTCAAGGAAAGAACCCGATCCGTCGGCTGGGTTATCCATCCGCCTTCTTAAGTTTGCACAATTGATTTTTAAAAATTCCATTTCCGGCATTTCAAAAGATGGCATTAAATCTTCAGGTCGTAACCGAATCTTAATTGAATTTAAAGATGCAGATTCTGCCAATAACTTTATTGAAAACAACTTCTTAGACTCTAATAATTATTCGGCTATTATTCCTAAATTTCATGTAACAAGAAATGGCATAGTAAGGGACATCCCTTCCGATTGGACTATGGAAGAACTTATATACTCCATTGAATGCCCTAATAATATACAAGTTATTCGTGCTAGGCGTTTAAACCGAAAACAAACAAACAATGGTACTGTTGAATGGATCCCTACTCGCACTGTGGTTCTCACTTTCCAAGGGCAAAAACTACCAGAAAGGGTGTTTTGCTTTCATACATCTTTACCAGTTTCCATTTACCAGCTTCCTACTATTATGTGCAATGCATGTTGTCGATTTGGACACATTCAGGCACAATGTAGGTCATAACCTAGGTGTTTCAAATGCGCCCAACCCCACACCGGTGAAACTTGTTCTGTTCCAGAGGAAGAATCAACGTGTCTCTTCTGCTCTGCTACACATTATGCTACAAATACCAGCTGCCCTGAACATGATGATGATGATAAGTAGTAAAGATGATTAAAGTAGTAATGTCAGAAGAAAACATTAATTACTCTGAGGCTTCCCTTCGCTTTCGACCAGTTCGAAGATCTTATGCAGACACCTCTCGTCCCCCAGCTACTCACTCTCCTTGTATGGAACCTTCTCTCTCTGTCTCTGTCCCCCCTTTAAGCCCCCAAAGGACCTCCCATAAAAAAACCGTTTTTTTTAACCGATCACCCAGGTTACCTCTATATTCAGGCTATGATCAAAGTGCACACAATGACATAGTGAATTCCCCTAGTCCCTCTCAACCTAATGGTTGCTGTTTCAATTCAAATAACAGTCCTAGCCCAAATGAAGATACTGGATACTTACTAGTAAAGCTTTTAATTAATGTCCTAGCTAAGTTTAGTGACATACTACCGCCTACAGTCTCAGACACGCTGACCCAACTGTTTTCACTCCTACCCCAACTTAATGGATCATTTAATTCTCCAATGGAACAGTAGGAGTATTAGACACAAAAAACAGGATCTTCTATTCTTAATTAACACTCACAAACCAATCATCTTGGCTATCTCGGAGACATGGCTTAGACCTGGATCTGCTTTTCGGATTCCGGGATATGCATGTGTCCGCGATGATAACACTGATGGATGGGCAGGTTGTGCCCTCTTCATCAAACGCCCTATTCCCTTTCGGATTCTCCAACTCCCATCACATTCAGATGGAATTAATATTGTTGCTACTGAAGCTTTAGGCATGTCCTTTGTATCCATATACATTCCTCATCCTAATCAATCAATCATTAGTGAACTAGGCTCTATTATGTCACAAATTCTTGGTCCTGCTCTGGTAATGGGAGATTTTAATTGTCATCACACTTCTTGGGGTTCATCTCATTCTGATTCCATATCCCCCACTCTGCTTGATATACTCGATGACAACAACTTATGTGTTCTGAATGACGGATCCCCTACTAGAAGAACATCCCCATTACAAAATCCTAGTGCAGTTGACTTGACTTTAGCTTCCACAAACCTAGCATCATGCATGTCATGGAGTACTTTCCCATTTAGCCATGGGAGTGATCACCTTCCTATCCTCATTACAATGTTCTCTCGAGGATCTATCCCATTATCCCCTCCTCCGCTGCTCAAATACAGAATTCCAGATGCTAACTGGGAGCTATTTGGCCAAGAATCAGAAAACCAAATTAAATCTCTTCCTCCAATTTCTACCTCCAACTATTTAGAGTTAATTTCAAAATTTTCATCCATTTTAATATCGGCGGCAGACTTTGCCATCCCTACTAAAAATGCCTCTAGGAATAAAATCCCTTCTCCTCCCTGGTGGGACTCTGAATGCACCAGAGCAATCC
The DNA here is from genome assembly GCA_963935595.1 of Schoenobius gigantellus. Lineage (NCBI taxonomy): Eukaryota > Metazoa > Arthropoda > Insecta > Lepidoptera > Crambidae > Schoenobius > Schoenobius gigantellus. The sequence goes on from OZ012543.1 coordinate 21,567,054, forward strand.
GGCTTCGTAAAGAAACGGAAAAGAAATATTTGTCAGACCTTACTTTAGAAAATTATTTGACTTTCCAAAAGATAAATGCCATTACAAAAAAACTCTTCAAAAATAAAAAACATCAGGGATGGATCCGATTTTGCGGAAACTTATCTCCTCGCTCTCCAGCCTCTCTTGTCTGGAAGAACCTTAAAAAATTCCGCCTTTCCCAAAACCATCTGCAATCTACTAGTAGCTCTGATCCATCTGATTGGCCAGACAAATTTATGGATAAATTGCCCCCCCCCCGTTTGTTCCAACTGAAGATTGCCTCCCAATCCCCTTTGTCCCCACTCCTAGTACTAACCAACTGGATGACCCTTTTACTATGGAGGAACTTAATGGTGTCCTAGGCTCCTTGAAAGATTCTGCCCCTGGAGCAGACGGAATCCCCTACTCATTTATTAGAAAATGCACTGATCCCACAAAACGCTTCTTTTTAACACTTTTAAACCATATTTTAGAATCAGGAAATATACCAGAATCCTGGAAACACCAAATTATTATCCCAATTTGAAAACCCCATAAGGACGCAGCTGATCCCTCCTCTTACAGACCTATAGCCCTGACATCAGTTCTATGCAAAATTTTAGAACATCTTATAAAGAATAGACTAGTGGGTTTTAGAAAACCGGGGCATACTTTCCCCATCTCAATTTGGCTTCCGTAAAGCGATAGGAACCACTGACAGCTTGAGCATATTTGTATCAGATGTTCGCCTTGCTTTCTCCCGAGGAGAGCATTTAGTGGGAGTGTTTCTGGACATATCCTCAGCATATGACAACGTCCTTCTTCCAGTACTCAGGCAGAAGATACAACAGCTGAGTTTACCTGAGAAGTTGACTAACGTTATTTTCAATCTACTTACTGCTAGGACTATCTCCGTTAGAACACATGACTCATCTTATCCCACAAGAAAGATTTGGAAAGGATTACCCCAGGGATCAGTTATCAGCCCTCTTCTATATAACTTGTATACTTATGATCTAGACAAAACTGTAGACTCTTTCTGTGAGGTACTCCAATATGCAGATGACATTGCACTATATTATGCCTCAAATGATATTTCAGAATCTTCTATCCGGCTTAACACCGCCCTTCGATATCTTAATCAATGGCTCATAGATCATGGTCTTTCTTTGTCACCATCAAAATCCTCTGTTGTGGTATTCTCTAGAAAAAGACTCATCCCTGATATCGTTATAGCCATTGATGAAGAATGTCTACCTGTTAATGATTATGTTAAATTTCTAGGATTATTCCTTGACTCCAGATTAACAGGCATTCAACACCTCAATTATATTAAGGAGAAATGTGAAAAAAACCTAAATGCTCTCCATGCAGTCCCCGGTGTTTGGTGGGGAGCCCATCCATATTGCCAGAAACTTCTTTATAACGCAATAATACGTAGCCACTTAGATTTTGGTTGCTTTCTTTGGGAACCTTGCAATAAGACAGCCTTAAATTCACTGAAAAAAATTCAAGCTAAAGCCCTCCGTATCATCTGTGGAGCTATGAAATCTTCTCCGATTAATGCTATGCAAGTAGAATGCGTCGACCCCCCACTTCATTTACGTCGCCAGTTCCTTGCAGATAATTTCTTAAGCAAAGTTATCCAAAATAGCAACCACCCATTATTGTCCCGCCTCCACCAACTACAGCACTTAGTGGAAACATCTAGGTTTTGGGTTCATAAGACAACACCCTGTCTTATAAAAAGTTTCTCTAAATATTCTGCTGGACCACCCCTTTACACCTTCCCTGGTAATCCCCTCTTTACTTTCAAATATGAAGTTCTAGTTTTTAAACCTAATATAGTTCTAAATATCGGACTAAATAAATTGACTCCTGAAGCAAACTCATCCTTTAGATTACAGGTAGATAATAACAACTGGTCAGATAGGCTGCATATACACGGTTATTTTTTTATCACCCTGGAAAATTTAAGGGACGCTTCACGACATGGTATTAGAATGATTTAAATATAAATAAAAAAAATAACAATAAAAAAAAAAAAAAAAAATAAAAAAAAAAAAAAATAAAAATAAAAAAAATAAAATCCTTAATTTTATATTAATTTTTTCAAAAATACAAAAAATGCTGCACTAGTTGTGAGCAGCATTTTTAGAGATTTTTTTATTTTTTATTTTTTTTTTTATATTTTTTATTTATTTTTTTTTATTTTTTATATAATATTGGTTGTGTCCTGAAGCGTCCCTAAAATTTTCCAGGGTGATAAAAAAATAACCGTGTATATACTGATGCCTCAAAACTATCGACAGATAGTAATGTCGGAGCAGCTGTATGGATGCCTAGTTTAAAAATTGTTCTCAGCTTCAAATGTCCTCCTGAAACCACAGTATTCACAGGCGAATCTATCGCTCTATATGAAGCTGTCGCATTTATTGAGTCACATGGATACAGCGGTTCGGTGATTTTTATTGATTTACGTAGCGTACTAGAAGAATTGTCAAGATTCCCACTTCGTTCCAGGAATATATCCTACTTGTCATTGAAGACCAGGGAACTGCTGTTTCGATGTGACTCACAAGGCAAGGATGTTGCTATTGTTTGGATTCCTGGACATTGCGGTATCACAGGAAATGAAAATGCTGACGCATGTGCTAAACAAGCCACATCACTAGGCTGTCTGTCTTAGGATAAATGCTTTTCTCAAGATATCCGTTTATCAGCAAAATCAGATTTAAGCAGACAATGGCAACAGGAATGGAATCATTCTCGTTCCATAAAAGGAAAATTCTATGGTCGCATTCAGTTGGATGTCCCTACTAAGCCATGGTTTTTTAAATACAAATCAGCCAATAAACTTACCACCTCCACTATAATCCGGCTACGCCTTGGACATGTATGCTCCCCAGTTTTTCTGGCTAAAATACGCATTCGAGATCATTCCATATGTGAATGTGGCTTAGACGAAGGCACCGTGGATCAAATGAACACCCCATTTTTAAACATACTTTTTAAATTTATTGAAAGAAATCAAATTAAATTATAAAATAGTAAACCCTACAACTAACTTATTCCACATTTTTTCTTAACTCATTTTATTCTCCAACATAATTCACCTACAATTTTACAAAATAATTTCTAACCATAACATCAAGCCGCTACTAACAATTTAATGTTCGCTCTGCTTTGCCCACAGGTAGCCCAACCGACCCAGCATTCTAGTATTACCGCTAAATCTTATGAACTTAAAACGTGTTTTCGCTACTCGACATTGGCAAAATTGTCACACCTGACAGAGGCCATACAACCTAAAAATTGAATTGATTTCAAACCATTGAAAATGAATAATCGTATTAAAAGTGCAGTTGGGAAGCTAATATTTAACATAATTGATAAATATAAACTGAAGAAGAAACAAATGGAATAAGTTTTCTTAGAAAAACAACAATGTTTACATGCCATTTCGGGGGCCATTTGTTAGTAGGTACAACAAATTATCTTGATCGTTTTGCATTTGAAATGGAATATTTCGAATCATAATTTTGATTATGGTTCGTAATTATAAGTAAGCGTATTTTTTAGTTTCACTAAAAAATACGGACGGACGGATTTCGCGTTTGTGCTCTTTGCGGTTAAAGAGTTCCCTAGCTAGGCAAAAGTTTCAGTTCGAGACAATGATTAGAAAAGGGCTAAAATCGAGTTCCAAAATTCTATTACAAATTGTTAGTTGACCTAATAAAAGCGTGTTAATAAAAGAACTATTAATCTTATTATATCCTTTTTTTCTACATACATTATATTTATTAAAACTATTTATTTATTAATTTATCAAAAGTATCAAAATGTCTTTTCCTCACTGTTTTCAGTAATACCAGCGTTACTTTTTTTCAGTATCATGTTGCGCTGGCCAGACCCTACATTAGATATTGTTGACCTACTCGAAAAAGGCGAGCCAAGAACTCGAGGTTGCTTTTTATTTTATTTTGATTTTGAATTACATTTTCATAGTTATATTCGTACATTTTTCAAGTATAAATAAATACTTAATAATAATAAAAACAGCCTCTCATAGAACCACGCTGATTACATCCTTGAATTATTACTCAGATAAGCCGTTCTTTTGTAGTAAGAAGTAACGCTTTTTACCCACAATGTTTGTTTAAGTAACTGCTATAGGTATTTATCTACGTTCAAATTGATGAAAAGTAATGAAAACCAAAATACTTTCCAAAGTGGTTAAGAGAGAGAAAAATCGATGCAGTCAGATAAATCCAAACGCTTATTCGGTTAAGGACAGATTCTGGTTTGGGCAGATTCTTGATACTGCAGAAGTAACATGACCAACATAAACAACAATAGTTTCTGTATGCCTCAGGAGTATCTGGAGCAACGCGAGGTTCCCGGAGAAGATTTGCGCCTGGCCCTGGAGGCTCCTCGCGCTACGCCCGCGCGTCCGCTGCCACCTTCACGAAAGGTCCGACTTTGTGTCATTATCGTAATAAGATTAGTCAGATGGGAAGACACTGCCCAATCTTGAACTAGCACGCCAATTTTATTTATTTTTTATTTTATTTTATAAATATTTGAGAAATTAACGGCTATAAATAACAGATTAAACACACAATATAATGAATAACTTAGCCAATTACAAATTTCTACTAATAGAAATAATATAGCACTTGGACGCTTATACAAAATAAGTAGGTGAATAAAAACAAAATACTTAAATTGTAAAATACCGATAATAGTACAAAAACAAAGAAAAAGCGACTAAACACTGCACTCACTAAGAATAAATTATAAATATTGGATTTGTATTACCTAATTACAATTATACTTTTTGAAAAAGTTGTCACTCAGCCGCTTCGTAATGGATACTGTACTAGAATTAAAAATACCAATATCCGAATTTGAGTTGAGAAAGTTATTAGCAGTACCGCATGCAGGCACGACAAAACTGTTTTGCCTATAATTAGATGATGACACTTGAGGCCGAAATAGTGGGCTGCTACGAAATGTTGTGATTGGAGCTTAAAAATTTATTTTGCTGAGAAGATCCGGACAATCAATGTTAGATGTGATGATTTTTTTAAGATAAATTATATCTGATATTTCACGCGCACGATAATCCAATGGCAGAAAATGGTGCTTAGTGCAAGATTCAAAATAATCTCTTATTCTAGTTTTGGTTTTAAAGTTAAGATTGCGTATAAATTTCTTTTGAATATTTTCCAAGCGATGTCTGTAGATTTTATATCTTGGGTTCCAACACTGAGATGCGTATTCCAAATGGCTGCAAACGTAGGTGGTATAAAGAACTTTTAGGGTTTTAGCCGAGTTAAAATCTTTAGTAGATCTCATTATGAAACCAAGAGCTTTGCAGGCCTTTTTTACTACAGTTGAAATGTGATCGTGAAATATCAATTTAGAATCATGAACAACTCCTAGGTCTCTAGTACTCGACACACGAGTCAAAACTTGTTTTTTCAGGTATAATTGAATGTAACTGGAAAAATTTTGCGAGAAAACGACTGTACGGGTTGTACACTTAGAATGGTGATGGTAGATGAAAGGTCACTTGTAGAGTCAACAAAGATTATGGTTTTATTATATTAGACTATAACAAACACTTTAACTAAGTCTATAAAATATACTAGAATTAACTATGGTAAAATTATGGTGAATATATGGTGAAATGGTGTGAGTGCGTATGCGCGATTGGTATGGTGATCGGATAGACACTAAATGTTATAAATAAAGATATAAGGATCACGTGCGTTTAGCACGCGATGTGACGAGTCAAATCGCTGACGCGTCTTTTACCTACATAGTTACTAAGTTCAATGTACGGCGACCGTACAACGACATTACTGAACATTTTGAGACATTAAGATCCAGTTTATTGTCAAGCAGTGTACATCTAGTCTAGCAAGATCTTGTTGAAGTAGTAAGGCATCGCTTTGACTTTTAATTGTCCTAAAGATCTTCATATCATCTGCGAAGCTCAACAAAATGGAGTTTTGGAAACAACAATCAATATCAGCCACAAAGATAAGGAAAATAAAGGCCCTAGCAGCGATCCTTGAGGAACACCACTTGGTACAGATAACCACTTAGATGTATAATTCCCCAGCACAACAGCCTGCGATCGATTCTTAATATATGACGCAAACCACCTTAGTAAGTCTCCCCTAATTCCGGCATTACTTAATTTTAATAATAGCAGACAATGATCAATTTTGTCAAAGGCTTTGCAGTAGTCGGTATAGATAACGTCAACTTGCAATCCATTATTCATACATTCAGTCGCAAAATTGTTAATTAGAATTAGATTGAAGGCTGTGGACCTTCCTTTCAAAAAACCATGCTGGGATGATGGAAATGAACCTTTAAGCGCAGAGTAAAGTTGTTCATATACCTACAATTTTTTCAAATAATTTTGCTATTAGGTATGCATAATTTTGAAATCGGTCTATAAATTGACAATGTGGTTTTGTAGGTCCTTTTTTGTGGATGGGGGATTATAAATGCTGTTAGCGCCACCTTTTGGCAATATACAAAAAATAAGTACCTACCCCCTTCCTTCACCGATCCCGCACCTGAGACGGCGGCGACAGCGCCGCGATACGAACTTCTTACCAAGATGGCGAATACACTCCGGCACCGCGAGAACGTCGTCTTCAATTTTTAATATGTTATAATTCGCCTATTTCGCTAATCCCCTTAATTCACCCGCCCCGGGGCAAGCCCATCTCATGGATCGCGTGTGCAAGTTTAACCGGAGGAGCCTCTGCAGCCGCTGAACCAGCCACCAGCATCAAGAGGAACATACAACCAGGTGCCTTTCTTCTATTCTTACCCCCTCCGAATTTACCTCACATGAACAATATTTTTACCGCATCACACCTCCAGTTAAATTTGTTCAGTGGCGTGACCAAATGCCTTTTTCCACAATAAAGGAACATAACTTTCGTCAATAGACCGTGTAAAGAGCCTGAACAAGGGAAGAGATAGTTGATCAGCACAATTGACAAGTACAATAGGGAGAACAGAGTTTGGTTCAGCTGATTTAGACACATCAAGTTTGACTAATTTTGCTTCCACTATCTCCGGAGTTATGTGAATGGAGGAAATATTAGCATTTCAATAACCCTGATGTAACCTGACTAGCGGAGGCTTTAATTAATATTATTAGGTATAAGATTGACATTTGTTTCCCTCTCAAAAACTATCCTACCAAAACTAGATTTCAGAACACTTGGGTAACAGTTGACATTCACAATTTAAAATGTATTATTTTAGAATTAAATGATTTAAAAATTAAATTTCCTGATGACATTGATCTTTTAAATAAAATTGACGAATTTAGTACACTATATGACAAAAAACTTAAGCATGCCCGGACAAGTTATTACTCTAAAATGATCGGAGAAAGTAATTCTAAGATTAAAACTATGTGGCGCATAGTAAATACAGAATCTGGTAAATCAAAATATTCAAACTTAGATTACACGGATGTTATTAAAAGTTCCGATGGGTCGCAGTCGAAAAAGAATATTGTAGATTTATTGAATAAACAATTTATAGCCGCAGCGCAGCAATGCGGAGCGCCGACGCCGAAACCCGACATGGTCTACACTTCTCTAAACGCGGCATATCCACAGAGTGATCGGTCACTTAGAATGACTTCGTTCACCCCAAATGAAGTCTATAAGATAATATCTTCTCGCGTAGCAAACAAGCCCACAAAAGACATGTACGACATATCAGTGGAAATGATGCGAGGTATAGCTATCTCAATATCGGGTCCTCTTTCCGTCTTGTTCAATCGATGTTTACGAGAAACATTAAACCCAAAAACATTAAAGGAAGTTCGAATATGTCCTCTGTACAAGGGCAAAGGTAAGAAGGACGATATGAACTCATACAGGCCAATAGCTATAATTCCAGCTATTGCGAAGATATTCGAGAGCGGTATTTCGACACGGATTTCCGATTTCTTGAAGTCTACGCAAGCATTAAGTGATCGACAATTCGCATATCGTGAGGATCGATCCACAACGCTAACGCGGGAAGTAGTGCACCGAATATTGCAAGCTAGAGAATGTAAGACTGAGGTAGCTGTGCTCTTCTGCGACTTGTCAAAAGCATTTGACGTTGCAGACCACAGCACACTATCAACAAAGTTCCGCTACTATGGTATATCCGGTCACGCACATAACATCATCATAAGTTTTACGAGTAACAGAACACAGTATGTAATGGGATGCCATGGGAGTGTCAAGTCTGAAGGCATGACTTCCGAAATTGGCGTACCTCAAGGGTCCTCATTGTCCAACCTGGCCTTCATGCTCCTGCTGAATGACCTGCCAAAGGCCACAACGGAGGGAGAAGTGTTCATGTATGCAGATGACGTCGCTGCAGTTGTAACGGCCCCATCTCTGGATCAGCTGCAGCGGCGCTTGAACACTGTGGCCTCCGATCTTCATTTGTGGTTCAGTTATAACGGTCTGAAGCTAAATTTATCGAAAACCCAATTTATGGTCTTCGATCTGTCAGGTCGCAAACGGCGGCGTTTAGTAGTTGAGCTTGACGGGGAAGCCATAGAACAGATCCAGTCTACCCCTTTCCTAGGATTCCGCCTGGATTCAACGCTGACATGGGAATCACATATAGATGGATTGTGTGGAAAGCTAGGTGGAGCTTGTTATGCCCTTAGCAGAATTGCGTCTACCTTGTCAAAAGAAGTGGTGCGCTCCTGCTACTTTGCAAGCGTGCAGTCGCTGCTCCAGTACGGACTGGAGTTTTGGGGCATTCCAATAGATATAGGCATAAATTGGCATCCGTGTCGCGAACTCTCACAAAATCGGCCAAACAGATACACGTGATGGGACCGAATGTATACAACAGGCTTCCACAGTCAGTCGTTGATGCTCCGAGCTTCACTTCGTTCAAAAATAAATTAAAAAAATGGCTTACTACACAAGCATTTTATGATATTGATGAATTTTATAAAATAAAAATAAGTAATAATAATTAATTTATGTATATTTATTAATTTATAATAATTAATGTAATAATATGGAATGATATAATACTGTAATGTGAAAAATTGACCTGTAATTGAATAATTATCAATAAATTATGTCTATGTCTATGTCTATTAATGGATGGTTGACTGATAGAGTATGTACTAGAGTCAGGGGATAGGAAGGTGGAGTGAAAATAGTCAGCAAAATGGTCACATATATCTTGGCCTGAACTATAATTTATATTTTCGTAGAGCATTGAATTTGGTAAGGAATTAGATTTCGATATAGATTTAAAGTACGACCAAAAAAATCTAGGATTATCTTTAATAGAACTCTCAACCTTTATAATATAATCTTTATAACAGATAGCTTCTAATAATTCTGCTCGCTTACTCAAAATATCAATAGACAGTTTGTCCGCAATCATATGATAACGTTTAAATTTCGTTAAATGTGTGAACTTTTCTTTGAGAACCTTAATTAGAGCTTTGGAATACCAGGGGGATATGATTTGATATTAACTTTTTTAAATGGTACATATTTCGTACGTAAATCATATAAAATCTTATAGAACCTCTCCACAGCTTCATCCAGATGTTCGGTCGATAACACAGTCTCCCAGTCAACTGAAGCCAGGCTGGTGTTCATAGAATAGGCTGGATGACTAAAAAATTATTTTTGCTTTAATAGAAGCTCATTCATATAATAAACAGAAAGAAAAAATCGGTCTCGAATAACTATAAAAACAACCAAGATATAAGGTATTAAAGATTTTTCTCCATCTCTTTCTAGCAAAACGGTTATTTAAAAGGAGTTTATATGGCCGTATCTACTCAACAATGACGTCACGGTTGATGTCGGACCTCTCTGTCTAGTCGCCTTCAAATTAACAACTTAAAATGCTTGTATCTAAGGTATTTCTAAGCCGATTTTAATTCTAATTTCACAGTACTGCATCTTTTTCCACGGTCTTTTAATATTTAATGACGATCACGAGACGTAAAGATTTGAATTCAGTCATCATCCCAATTGAAGTCAGCGTGACTGTAAAAGAACTTAGTGCGGGGAACTGGCTTAATGTATCCCGAAGCAGACAGATTTACCGTAACACTAATAGCATTGTGAAATTTTGTGTCGAGGCGTGATAACGGATAGTTAATATTATCAATGATGATATTATCAACTAATACATCGAAATTGGCCAAAACTAAATCTAAAATTTTACCATGTTTATTGACAATAATGATTATATTGTCGAAAATCAACTATGTTTAACTCATCAATAAAGTTAGACTGGTCATAGCCCGACAAACCGGAAGGTTCCAAATACACAGTACTTACTCTCATCGGGATATACATTCCAATTAATAGAGCTCATATTAAAATCGCCGACCACTGAAAAATTGTCTGAGGGATTTCCAGACACGATGTCACGTAATTTAATTTAAAAAATCAGAGAAGCTAAGGCCATTGTTTTGCTTACATAAATAAATAACACACATGTGAAGTTTACTGTTACCTACTGAAATTATGACCCATAAATCCTCAGCTGTCGAGTACCGCTGTCGAGCGAAAATTGAGCTCCTTACGTATGCCCAGAAGGACTCCACCCATCGACTCTCCGGTTAGATCATATCGCCTATACCTACTATACGAATCATCGTCGCCGAACATGTGAACGATTAAAAGAAACAGTCCGCACAGTCTTGCAGTGATGCTGACGCCGCAATGGCTATTTATTGCAAGAGATCATATATAATATTTTTTCTTTGACAATAACCCCAAGTGCGCGTGGTAATAGATAGTCGCTAACACAAGCTGCTAATAAATATTTTATTCAAACTCATACACAAACCGACCCCTTGATTGTGTAACAAAATTCTATTGATTGATTTTGATAGTCAAAATGCATCCATTACTATTTTTTATCAGACAGTCGACACAGAGTCTTGTATTGACGCCGCAATGACTAGTAACAAGTCGATCGTGATAGTTTTTTTAGACTCTCCCCCCCGGACTAATTACGAGCTCATAGATTTCGATGCGATGATGCTCAGCTATGTATTGCAATTGCATGCCACCCGATCAAGTTTTGGACAGGTGTGTTTACGGTTTGATTTAAATATAAATAAGCTCCAAAAGTCTTACTTTGAGTAAAACCTGTAGAAGCGTTCAAATCAAAAATATGTAAAGCACCATAATGAAAGAAACTAGTACAAACAATGAATACTTTGTACATATTAATTGTCTTTGGGGCGTGTTTCATCATCAATCCAACTTATATACCAGTCGTTGGCAACAAACGTAAGCGCGAACTAACTGCGTACAGCGCAACCTAGTGGTTCTTTGTGGAACATTTCATCCAGAAGTTATAGAACCTTGCTTTGCTTACTTGGTGTATCAAACGCCTCCGCTCACTCGTTTCGGATTTCTTTGATTTTTTTTTCTTTTTAAAAAATCGTCGCCCCGCACTAGGTTTTTCTCCTGTCGTGGGTGCAGTTACAAACATAGAATATCACATGCACATACGCCCAGACCGGAACAAATTACTGTAGGCCATACAAAACGTTTGTCCCGTACGGGAATTGAACCCGCGACCCGTTGCGCAGTAAGTGATAACTCGACCTCTGCGCTAAACGTGTCGTCCAAGGACAGGTAACAGCGTGTCATCCACCCCTTTGTTGTGTAACTCAATCACAACCGCTTTAAATTTTGAAGTCAATGTCATAATGTTAAGAGGAAATCATACAGTCTGTTTTTTCATACAAACGCAGGCCCGTGTTTCCTTCCTAGATAATGGCACTAGTTGCTCTATTTTTTCCAATAAAATCAATGGCCACTATAAGCATGTTCCTGTATTTTCCTTTTTTTATTCAGTTAATTATTAAAAGAGATTTTAAACCTTCAATAACCTAAAAAATCGACCTAATTTTCTGCTGGATTCAAACGTCCAGCAAACAAATTGAAGAAGGTTATATAAAAAAAAGAAAAACAGGAACACAGAAAAAGCCTTGCTTTAATGTTTTACGCAAAAAGTAATTAAATCGGTCAATTTTTCGCGGGGAAAACAGGGGAATACGGAACGTATATTTTGTGTAATTTTAATAGGTATTTTCGGTCCCAGCTGCAGTTGTCCCTATCGCGCTCAGTTCAGTTGTTCGGACACACAGCGCGACAGCAATACATTTTACAAATACCTATTTTTGAATTCTCTTGACCTTGGTGTTTCCTCATAACCCGTCCCTGCTATCACGACCACTGTAAATTTTAAACTCAATGTTCACCAGTCATTGGTTTAAAGGCTGTGTTCACGGTACTGAATTGGTGCTGTAATAAGCAACTGTCGATCTGTAAGTGACCGTGGTAGTTTTTGCGTTACATAATGAACAACCCTTAATCTGACGTTCGTTATGTCACGTTGATAGTACCTATACTATTACCGTGGTTATGTCAAATGTGGTTTCCCTACTAGGTAGAGAAGATTAATGCGATGGACACAACGCGCAGCAGCGTGCACTCGTGCTGCCCGTGCGAAGCTGCGCGCTCCAACAGATCCGGTCGGAGCGACAACTCTGCGCCCAAGTCCAATGGGAGCAGATGTGCCAGGTCTTCCGGAGGTATGTCACCTTGTGGCAATCACTTTTTTATGTACACGAGGGAAACGGAACGTTTCGTTTTTGTTTGCCAGCGAGAGACTCAGAGGACGTAGTCGTCTGCGCGGGTCTTTGCGTGTCAGTCTCTTACCTATTTCTGTCGCCAAGCAGCTTTGCTTGCATCGCAAGTTACCTACAGAACCATCCTGTAAGATTTGCAAAACTACAAGGACCCCAATGTACGTTGCCAGCTGTTGGTCAGCTTGTGACATGTCATCTTATGAAACTTTATTGTATAAAATAACTTACAGTATAGTTTATTGTGGATCACCTATCTGTATAGTGAACCCTACAGTTCAAAGTACCTACGTAGTATAAAAATTCCAACTATTATTAATGACTTATACATATTTTTTTATTTCAGATTTTTTGCCAACAAAAACAACGAGTAAAGAGTTTATAACTAGCGGCGGGGGCGATAAAAAATAGTATTGACATTTTTATCATTATTTATTAATTTAATAATAAAAAATACACTATCATTGATTGTTTTACTCCCATTGTCATTGGTCGTTTTCATCCCTTTGACAGTTAGAGCACTAATGCTTGTAACTTAAAAAATATACTATTAACGTGAAATTACCATAAAAACCGCATCCGTGGTCTAGTCGCTTAGACCACCGGATGTCGGGAGGTCCGGGTTCGGATTCCCACGGAGGCAGAAGTTTTTTTGCCCGGCGGCCCTACCGCCTATCTTAGAAATTTCTAATGTCACTAAAGCGATAGCGAGTGATCGCTATGAGATAGGCAGTAGAGCCATTAGAACCTCAGAACAATAACTATGTGACTATGCTTTAGTTATTCTTCTGAGATTAGAACAATAGTTCTAACTAGCTGTGCCCGCGACTTCGTCCGCGTGACATAGTAACTTTTGGCAGCTATTTTGATTTTTGTAGGCAATTCATTCATTAATTCATTCATAAAAAGTAGCCTATGTAAATATACCTTATATAATTAGCTATCTATTAGTGAAAGTCCCGTCTGAGTCGGTCCAGGCGTTCCGGAGATATAGCGGAAACAAACAGACAGACAGACAATTTTTTGTGTTTTTGTTATTGGTACCCGATATACATTCATACCCATTTAGTAAAAACTTATTTTGCCATTAGAAACAGACACTTCAATTTTATTTATTTGTATAGATGTCACCTGTGACATTAAAATTATTGTTCTAATGTCATGAAAGCGATAGTGACTAATCGCTTGTATCCAAAAAGCTGCAGAGCCTCAAACATCGCCGTCTAGTCGGCAAGTCTCTCTGTATTCTAGAGGTTGCATTTCGGCGAGTGTGCTGAAGAATTGCATAGCTTAATACCACCAGCACCATTCCACTATAGGACAAGACGTGGTGAGGAATTCCATCCATATGTAGTCGACATTCCAGCAACTCGCACCAAACCATTTGCTTCCTCGTTTATCATACGAATTGCGAAGCTGTGGAATGATCTTCCTGCGTCCGTGTTCCCAATTAAGTATAACATGGTGGTTTTCAAGGCAAGAGTGAACAGGCACTATTTGAGTTTGCGTGCTCCACCTTAGACCGCATCTTCGCTTTCCATCAGGCAAGATTGTGATCAAACGCGCTCGAATTTACCTTTAAAAATAGGCGGTAGGGCTGCGGTTTGGCTGGTGGTAAAGCTTCTAAGGTAGGCTGGCTAGCTACCACCGTCTGACTCAAATTTGTGACCATAATAATAATGTTTTAAGCATTGTTCCGACAATTAGAGATAAAATATAAAAATAGCTTCCTTGGCGTATGTGCGAGTCGGACTCGCCCATGAAGGGTTCCGTACGATTTATGACGTATTAAAAAAAACTCTTACCAGATCTCGTTCAAACCAATTTTCGGTGGAAGTTTGTTACAGAGGGGGGGGGGGGGGGACGACACAATTTACCACTTTGGAAGTGTCTCTCGCGCAAACTATTCGATTTGTGTGTGTGTGTGTACGTGTGTGGGTGGATGGGCGTGCGTGTATGTGTAAAATTAATTTATTTTTTATGTTTTATTTGGTTTTGGTGCACAATTATATTTTATTTTGTTCCCGCAATCAGTTTTAGTACACCCGCTAGGGTTGGCTGGTAGAAATCTCTTATAGAGATAAGCTCACCCTTGTACATTTTTCTTCTTTGTAACACCTTTTCATGTAAATTTGTGAATAAAGAATACAATATAATTTGTGAAGACCTATCCATAGATGCTTTGGTTTCGATGAAAAAAAAATTTTGGGTTTCAGTTCTATGTATGGAGAACCCCCAAAATTTATTGCTTTTTTACAAGCTTTTATTTAACTTGCAATGTAAGTATGTATGTTCGGGTGGAATCTTGCAACTCAATTTTGAAGCAGATATCTTTAACCGATTGAGCTGAAATTTTGTATACACGTTTAGTTTAGATGACAATGCATGGTTAACTGTGTGACGTCATTCTAAATCCAAGATGGCGGCATACCCAAGATGGCTGACCAATTATTTTTAATGCACCACTACAATATGGGTATCAGTAAAAGGTCTTGCTACGAGTAACTCGAAAAATAATGTGACGTCACTATTAATCCAATATGGCGGACTTCTAAAGCTTGAAAATCAATTTTGAAGTAGATATCTTTAACTGATTGAGCTGAAATTTTGTATACACAAGTTTGGATGAAAATGCATAAATAACTGTGTGACGTCATTCTAAATCCAAGATGGCGGCATACCCAAGATGGCGGACCAATTATTTTAAATGCACTCCTACAATATGGGTATCAAATAAAAGGCCTTGCTAAGAATAACTTGAAAAATAAAGTGCTGTCACTATTAATCCAATATGGCGTACTTCTAAAGCCATAAAATCTAATTTGAAGTAGATATCTTTAACCGATTGAGCTGAAATTCTGTAAGTATAGACGTTCCGGCAAACGACCTTGCAACAATGATGCGTTGAATAAGATGAACAGACTAAGAAACGTGTTCAGTGATATCTAAAAAGTAAAAAATAAATTAAATGTAAAAAAACCTTTTTAAAAACAAGCTTTTATTTAAATGAGCTAAAAAGAAAAAATAAACTTTTACACTAAAACTTTTACTTATAACGTTATTTCACATTTAACACAATTTATATGACATAAAAGATTGTCGCGAGATTTAGTTATGTGTAAATTATTTAATTTACTTGTTTATCTACAAAAGTAAATCTCGCGACAAGCTTTTATGTCATATAAATTGTGTTAAATGTGAAATAACGTTATAAGTAAAAGTTTTAGTTTTTTACATTTAATTTTTTCTTTTTTTTTTTGAAAATCTTAATACGGTTCACAGAATACATCTACTTACCAAGTTTCAACAGTGTAGTTCTTATAGTTTCGGAGAAAAGTAGCTGTGACATACGGACGGACAGACAGACAGACGGATATGACGAATCTATAAGGGTTTCGTTTTTTGCCATTTGACTACGGAACCCTAAAAACATTACCAACTAAAGTACTCAGCATTAAAGAAATACACTGGAAAGTAAACAACCGGGTCACCTTGCAACTAATCCGGTTTTCTCAAGAAGTATAGAACTTAAAGTTATCAAAATTACATTCTATTAAATTACCGCGCTGTGTCGGCCTGGAGCTGCGCTACGCTGCGCTGTCGGCCATCACCAGCGCGACCAGCAAAGTAGTCATTATAGACCGCGGCAGTAATGTACTATTATTGTCATCCCCAGGCGGTCGCATGCGACCGGTTTGACGCCACACTATGAAAAAATTTATAAATACCCTCACGAAAGAAAATTTTCATAATAAATATATATATTTCACAACCAAAGCATATTGCATAACTAAAGATAAAAAAGACAAAAGTTGGCCAAATGCCATTTTCTGTGTTTTCTCCCTTTGTTCGGATAACTGCTAGCATCCTCATATTCACAGACCTCACGAGCCTAACGATAAAATCTTGATGAGTAGCATTCCACTCTTCAATTGCGTTTTGCAGCTCTGCGGAAGACTCGTTGGAGGTAGCCGACGTTTCAGCTCCTTCCATTTTTTATGGGATAGGGGGCAAACGAGCAGAAGTTTCATCTGATCGTAAGTGATTACCGTCGCCCATGGACACCCGCAACCCCAGAGGAGTTACAAGTGCGTTGCCGGTCTTAAAGGAATACGCTCTTTTCTTGAAAGTTTGAAAGTCGTATCGGTCCGGAAATACCGCAGGCAACAATTCGTTCCCATGCTGAGGACCCTGTCTGAAGGCGCTCCACAGACACTCCCTACTCTTGAGAGGAGCTCGGTTTAGTCGGGCAGCATCGCTCTCGACACACAAAGCGATTGCGAGAAGTACCCTTTGTGTGTCGAGAATGCGATTTGACGGAGCCCCCCAGTATTTTTAGTGGGTATGCCTTGATTAGCGGGGTGAGTCCCACATAACCGCAGCTGGGCCCCACTCCCACTGCGGTAGATATAAAATCTTTTTCAACTGGGTAAAAAAAAATGCAACAATTCGTTCCAAAGTTTGACTGTGCAAGGCAGGACGCTTCGAGAATAACCACTAAATAACCATCTAAATGATGGGCATGGATTTTTGTCGCGTGGAACGATGACGGAAAGAGGCAGCATGTATAAGTCCAAACAATTTCTCGGAACATTCCCCGCAATAAATGCGATAGAAGATGCAAATATTGAGGCGACATCTCAGCGCCAAGGTAACAAGCTGATTTGGAATTTCCTGGCAGTCGACGATTCGAGTCGCTCTCCGCTGAATGCGGTCCAGTAGGAGAAGCAGATATTGGGGTGCCCCTGCCTAAAGATGAGAACAGTATTGGGTATTCCATATGAGGCCGAACCTGCGTCTAATAAAGCTGTAGGCGGTACGCCGGAGTGAAATACCGTCTCGGATCTATTGAGCACACCAAGCTTCTTAGAGGCTAATTTAGCTTACCCTCTAAGTGGCCACGGAACTGGACTTCGCTCGATATGTCGACCGACACCAAGGATCTCAATATTGGTTGAGGCAGTTAGGGAAATGCTCTGAGAGCGAGGATATACGACAAATTGCAATTTCTAGGCGGTAAACGCGCAAACCTGTCTTTGTAGGGTTGAAATGGTCTCACTAAATTAGGTCGACCCCAGTTAGAGACTTTCTCTAACGGAGTTTCGATTTCAGACACAAGAGTTCTATCGAATTCAAGTCGGGGCTTCAAACTGGTCAGTCCATCGTACGAATGCCGACATGTCATAATCCGAATAATTATTGCTAAAAGTGGCCACTTTTGGCAATAATACGGATTATGATTATTTGGTTACATAATTGGTACCCAGCACACCAGGGTACAAGATATTATTGGTCAAGCGCCCTCTTTGTTGGGCCTTCTGCTGACAAATCGCCCCGACGGATATCAAGTGGTGATTCGAGCTCCACTAGGATCTTCAGATCACCGCCTGGTTTCCGTCTCAGTGCCTCAGGCGTCGCGACCGTCGCCTGTGGTTGCAGCACGCCGTCTGTGGCACTAGCGTCAGCAGATTTGGACGGTATGCGGGATTATTACGCATCTGTCCTTTGGTGGCAGCGCTGTTTCAGTGGGATGGATCCGAACTCCTGCGCTACCTCTGTTGCTGACGAGATCAGACTAGGAATGGAATGTTATATTCCGCATTCCAATCTCGTCAGTAGAGGGAAACGTAACCTCTGGTTCAATCGCGAGTGCGCCTCTGTTGTTGAAAACAAACAGCTAGCTTACCGCGCTTGGATCAGAGGTCGAACTTCTAGGGATCCCAATACTAACCTACTGAAAACAGCCTACAATAATGCCACCAAGTTGTGTAAGAGGGCTTACATTAGAGCGGATGCTCAGCGCATTGCACAAGTGGGTCAGGAACTGCTAGCGCACCCTACGGGTATCTAGCCGTTCTTTCTGGCGCCTGGCCAAAGCTGTGCAATCAAACTTCTGCCAACCCTCGCTGCCACCTGATGGCTCACTTCCTCATCAGCCGCAGGAGAAAGCCGACCTCCTGGCAAAACTCTTCGCGGCTCATTCCCGTATCGATGACTGTGGTGCACAACCTCCGACACTGTCCCATTGTGGCAACACTATGCCCGATATCCGCATACGACAGCGTGATGTGCGGGCGGAGCTACAGTCGATCGATATTCGAAAAGCAAGTGGACCAGACGGCATTCCTGCGATTGTACTTAAGAAGTGTGCAGCGGAGTTGACTCCGGTCCTGACGCGTCTATACCGTCTGTCGTTCTCTGCTGGTTGTGTGCCGAAATCTTGGAAAGAGGCCAATGTCCAGCCGGTTCCCAAAAAGGGAGATCGTTCTAATCCGGTTTATCTAAATCCTAAACTTGTTCCTATTAAAATGTTTAAGTACCTACCTACTAAAAGTACCTATGGTTCTTTTTATTAACTGATATTTAATAAAGCAGTATTCGAAAAAATCGTTTTATCCGAAGTATTCGAATACCAATATCGAGCGAATAATGCATGCCCTACCCCCATAGTCGTGTACGTTCGCACTTATTATCGTGTCGTGCCGATAGTGACGCCGGCCCATAGTGTTCGAAGAGAGCTTCTCACGATAAGTGTTTATTTTGAAATCAAACTAGCTTTCCGCTCGCGGCTTCGCCCGCGTTATTATTGATTTCCCGTGGGAATTTAAATTTTTCCCGTAGGAAAATAATTTTGTAGCCTATTTAAGCCCGGATAATATATTTCATAGAAATTGGAGCAGATTTTAAAAATTTTCCATAGAAACTTTCAACCCCTATTTTGCACCCTAAGAGGGTGAATTCCAATAAACTATGAAACACATGTTCAATGAAATATTTTTAAGAGCATGAATCTCGAGTTTTATAAAAATCGTTGCTTATTTAAAGATTTTTCCATACAAACTATTTCATCCCTTTAGGGTTTATTTTTTTTTAATCCCTTCTTAGTGTGTGTCCGCATTTTGAATTAAAATAACTGTCCAAATTTCACGTTTGTACCTTAAGCGGTTACGGCTGTGCGTGCGTCTATAGATGGGAACATGTCCTTTTATAAGTATACATGGTTATTTTTTTATCACCCTGGAAAATTTAAGGGAAGCTTCACGACATGGCATTAGAATGATTTTAATATGAATAAAAAAATAACTCACTTAATTTTATATTAATTTTCAAAAAATACCCAAAAACGCTGCACTAGTTGAGAGCAGCATTTTTAGAGAATTTTTTATTAGTTTTTATGTAATAATGGATGTGTCCTGAAGCGTCCCTAAAATTTTCCAGGTTGATAAAAAAAAACCGTGTATATAGATAGATTACAAAGGTAATTAAATTAAGAATATTTATTAAGGAGCTAAAATATAACAATAATAGGTAACAATAATAGTAATTAGTATATTCAGGATAAGTAGGTTCCTGTAACAGGTCGAAGCTTTCTGTTTCATGCATACTTACTTACTAGTTTCCATGATAAAAATATTATGTTTTAAAAAATTAACATCTCTTTAGGTTATTTTTAACAAACATGCAAAATTTATCTGCATATTATATAGAAACAAGAGTACCGGTCGAGGTAAATGTACAGTAGAGCGTCGATTATTTGAACGTCGTCGTCGATCAACCGAACGAACGACCGCTTATTCGACGACGATACACTACACCCGCCCGAGACGTGAGTGTGTCTGTGTACCCTCCCGCGCTAGGCTTACTCGTACTTCGGCAGACGAAGATTAAAGATTTTTTAAATCGTTAATTGTACCTTGTACATACATGTTTTATTACAAGGCTCATTAAACAGCTTATATACGTCCCCACCGAGGGGCTCGAGCGTAGGGGAAGGTAGCCTAAAACGGGTGGGCCGCCTAAAACGGGTAAGTACTCGTACACTGCTGTATCAAGCGTTAGGGTTATTGTGTTCGTATGCCGAGATTTCCCGAACGTCGACGAACTTCGATCAGTTTTGCTCGGACGCCGGAGTCGTGTAATAGCGTAGGTGTATGCAACGAAAGTTTTTTAGTGACTTTATTAAAAAAAATAAAGGTATTTGTGTTACCATCTTATTTTAGCACTATTTAACTTTAAATTAAGGTAGAAAGTCTACCGGTATTACCTTCCAATTTGAGGTTATTGTAATTTTGCAATAAACATGTGCACTTAGGCAAAACGGATAGGGCAAAACGGGTACCTACTACCTACCCGTTATGATATAGAAAAGTGTTAAGTTCATCTTATTTTGATTTTTCTTTGTTAAAGATTTCAAATTATTTAAAAATGTTATGGTTAAAGACTGAATTTGTTATAAGTAGGTTAATTAACATTTGTTTATATTTTTCTTTATTTAGAAAAATATAAAGTAAGTTATTTTTCAATGTAAAAAGATTTCTGACGGAAGTTTCCTGCAAAAATATGTTACAGTTTTAGTTTTTTCATAATTATAATATAAACATGTTATAGCCTGTCCAAATATGACTCTATCCTAAGCATACCTGTTTTGCCCGAAGGGGGTTACCCGTTTTAGGCACACATGTGGGCAAAACGGGTTTTTAAAAGGGTTTTGTATTTATCTTATTAAATAAATATTTGATATATGGTGCCATCATATTATGTTTTATTTTGATGCTCGATAAATATTCTATCTCATAACGTAAAAAAAGTTATTCTTACAAAGGTAATTTATAGATTTTTCTAACCATTTCCTTAGCTTACCCGTTTTAGGCCACCTTCCCCTACCCTAAACTAGGGCGATTACGCCTTAGTCAACCACGCTGGCCAAGTGCGGGTTGGTAGACTTCACACACAACCTGTAAAGAAATTCGTTCTTCACAGGTGTGTGCAGGTTTCCTCACGATATTTTCCTTCACCGTAAAAGCGCCGACTAAACGTACATATGAATTCAAAATTTGAAAACAGATTGGTACGTGGCGGGGTTCGAACCGCTACCTCCCGATTGGAAGGCGACAGCCTTACGCACTACGCCATCGACGCTTCATTACATTACAAGACTATCTGCACTTTTTTTGTTTAATTCTTATTTGTCGTTAAATATATACATATGGTTTTCATTCACCCGTACATAATTATGTATGGCTGAAACAATACAGTTCGATTATCCGAAAAACGGTTTTCCGAACACCCATATCCCCCAATTAGTTCGGATAATCGACGCTCTACTCTAATTTTTACAAGTTTAAGGAAAAAATAACACATGAGCATTGTTTGTTGCATTATATGAATATTTTATTATAATAAAATCCGAAATGAATACAGTGAACAAAATGCAATGTGGATAAAATACAACAAAACGAACTATCGAGACCTGCCCCCCAAGGGCGCTTTCGCACTTATAC
The DNA here is from genome assembly GCA_963935595.1 of Schoenobius gigantellus. Classification (NCBI taxonomy): domain Eukaryota; kingdom Metazoa; phylum Arthropoda; class Insecta; order Lepidoptera; family Crambidae; genus Schoenobius; species Schoenobius gigantellus. Next base: position 21,589,038 of record OZ012543.1, read on the forward strand.
ATGTTCGATACGTAAAAAAACCGAACGGGTACGTCTAGCGTTTGCGCACTTATCCGTATTCGATTCGTGTTTAAGACGGTTGTGCGATAAACGTAAACATTAGGGATCACTTCCTGTTTTTGAAAACCCAGTGCAATTTAGTACTCATTTGGTACTATTTTATACCAAACGTTATAATTTTGGTACCTGCTTAGTTTAGACAAAATCCGGCTTTCATTATCAAAATAGCGGGATCATGCTGTAACATTAAAGTCACTATTTGATGTAACAGATTAAACCACAATTTAGTACCTACCTCCAGAAATTAAAAGTAGTTTCTTTTAAAATCGAATATTTAAATTCTGATGGCACAAAAATGTATGAAAAAGAACAAAAAATTTATGAAATATTTTACAAAAAAAAACAGACCAATACACTAGGCGGTCTTATTGCTCTTAAAAGCAATCACTTCCAGGCAACCTTGGGACGAAAGAATGAGGCAGAATATTCAATAGGGGAAAGAGTACAGAACTAAGACTAAGAAAAGTTTGTTATATGGGAAATGGATTACGAGCAAACCAGCTTAATTAATTCATATTTGTATAAGCTGTAGGCGTTTTAACATTCCACTTATAACTTATGTTTTCGAGTATAAATTGTCATTTTATATAAAAACAACGATTCGGTTTTTTCACGTATCGAACACGAACCGATTACGTATAAGTGCGTAAGCGCCAGAATGATTAAAAATGCCTGGGGCCCTATTCTGAAATTTCGTCTGGCGTTGAGCGCTCGTCCAGCGTCGTCTTCGCACGATTTTCGCTTATTTTCATTTCATTTTCGATGTAAATCAAAATGATATTGATATTAGTTGTAATATTATATTGATTTTCGTCGAAAACGAAACGAAGATCAGTCGAAATCCAGCATAAACAGCGCTCGTTGAACGCTCGACGCCAGACGAAAATAGGTCGCATGCGGTCTCAAGGGGGTTATTGTCTAAGAAAAAATCTATCGCGATCGCTTACAATTTGACAGTCGCAGGTCATCCATTACTCCCTTTTTAATAAGAGTCGGCGCAGAGTGTTGTGTTCACGGCGCAATGGCTGTCAAATTATAAGCGATCGTGATAGATTTTTTCTTAGACAATAACCCACCTGGTCGTGGTCGTGCCCGCCTAGTGCGTAATAATATACAGAGACTAGTTATACACAGAGAAATGTTCTAAGATGGTACATGCTCACTCATTAACCCTCATGACCTCTTTTTGGGACTGTTACAAAACAGTAATATTCATAAAATCTTGTAACACATTTGCAATGTAATTAGACTAGAAAAGATACAGCATACATTACCATTAAATTAACATACGTTTGTACAAATTTATGGCTAATTAAAGCCAACACACATTTGTTTCGAGTTATAGGGTGAAATGTATTGAGTTCTCACCCCCAGGCTTGACTTTTACAGTAATGTAAAACTAATTTTCCATCCGTACCGAAACATTCATATAAGTTCCTCACAATTTGATCTGGCGATGGCGCAAAAGTCTGGTTTACATACAGGAACTGAAAACAATAACAAAAAATAATTACATACCATTAAACTACACCCATGTCATCATCATCATCATCGACCTACACTCGTCCACTGCTGGACATAGGCCTCCCCTAATGCACGCCACCGCTTCCGATCTTCGGCTACACTCATCCAGCCCACTCCAGCCAGCCTACGTATATCGTCATCCCATCTTGTCGCAGGGCGTCCCACACTACGTTTTCCGAGTCGCGGTCTCCACTCAAGCACCTTACGACTCCAACGGCCGTCAGTTCTGCGGCTCATGTGGCCAGCCCACTGCCACTTCAGTTTACTAATTCGGTGGGCTATGTCGGTGACTTTAGTTCTCTGTCGGATCACATCATTTCTGATACGGTCTTTCAGAGATACTCCGAGCATAGCCCTTCCCATAGCACGCTGAGCGACTTTAAATTGGTGGACTAGTCGAGCCGTGAGTGTCCACGTCTCGGCACCGCATGTCATGACTGGGAGGACGCACAGGTCGAAGACTTTCGACTTAAGACACTGAGGAATGGGTGACGACACCCATGTGCTTAGAGCATTTTACCCCATGTAGATGGCAAGGCTGGGCGAACCCCTCTGCCAAAGTACGTTGACCATAATTATGACCATGCGCGTTATATAAAACTAGTAGACGCGCGGCCGCTGCCTGCCATTTGGTGTCATTTCGTGCCCCAAGTAAGAGCTCGAAAAAATGGTTAATTGTGCTGTTTCCTCTTGCAAAAGGGGACCAGGGGAACCAGGGTCCATTCCATTTACTCATTTGAGTGGTGGGCGGAACTACAAGTTGTCAATTGTGAAGTGCAAAATAAAAAGTATAACTTTCAATTGAGTTTTATTGGCGCACCAGCGACCAAGGCGCCACCCACATATCCTTACCTAGGATTTGTACATTATCTTAAGTTCGAGGGCCCGAACTCACTCGTGGACGCACACAAACACCGTGCCGAAGTCTGCCGAACTGAAACGACGTTAGACGATGCACGGCTTTTAACGCCGCACCTGTGCCGCAGGCCTATTCTCTAACTTCGTTTGCTAACTAGTACTGTCATTTTTGAAAGGAACTTATCATCCATTACTGCTATCATGAACGCTGCCGTAAGACATAAGATCACTTAACTAGTAATGAATATAAAATGTATTTCAAAAATGACAGTTCTAGTTACCAACCGTAGTTAGCGAATAGGCCTGCCGGTCGGAGTGGGAGGTGTTAGGTTTTTCGTTACGGAATTTCTTGATTCTTTCGCGCGCTCAAAGCCCGCGATAAAAGCTATGCAATAGCTAAAAAATAAATAAATAAATATTTTTGCCAGTACGATAAGAGAATTACAATGATACGTTGGTAGCTCCAACACAGTAATAATTTGCGGGCGATTGCGGAGATACAAGCAAGTTAATTTTTCGACATGTGTGTGTTTCTTTATTGTAAGGTAATATTTTCATAGTGTGTGTAGCTGCAATTGAATTATAGATTTTCGAAGTGTGTCATGCGTGTTTACCTCGCCTCCCGCCAAAAGTGGCAGAAAAATGTATACTGTGATGAAACGCTATCAAGACAGGATAACAACGTTAAGAAAAGCTGAATTAGGCCCATGGTACATTAAGCGCCACGTCAAACATACACAAAGGCGGCACTGACGGAATCGTATCAAATATGGTTGGGCAGAGAGAGGAGCCGAGGTGGTGAAAGTGAATGTTGATGCATTGTAAAGTAGCCACTTAAGCCTGCCTCCATTGCTCAACCTCCCAATCAAGATGGGTCCGAGCAAACTGAAGGCGTGTTTGTCGGTGAGCTGCCGTGAGTTTCGGGCCTGTGGCAGGCCTTTTTGGAGTCAGATTCGCTTGCTTGAGTCGTCGACGAACTGTCCACTCGCTGGCTGCTACCCCACGAACATCTCGGAGCTCCTGTTGGACGTCGACACCAGTCAAATGCCGATTTCGGAGAGAGGTTGACACCATAAAACGGTCATCCTTCTCCGATGTACCGGCGCCGTCCAGATCTTGGTCTCGGGATAAAGCCACCAGTCTCCCGAAAGCGCTTATAAACTTTCGAAACACAGGATTGGCTTATGTGGAGCCGACGAGCGACAACCCGCTGGCTAAGCCCTTCTTGCAATAGGGCTACGATTTGTGCTGCTTCTGTAGGTGTTGTCTCCATTGTCGTACAAGGTAAAGGGTCAAAAGTGGCGGAGATGTGTACCGGTCAACGTGTGAAAGTCGACTGATAAATAAAATCCGATAACAGGTGCTTTTATAGGGGGTCAATAGGTCGCAACTCGTGACGTCAACACCTGGAATCCATATTCTAGGATAGGCCGGATAAAAGTTTTATAGATTTTTAAGATCATATCTGGTGTCAGGGTCCCAAAAGCTTTCGTAATGAGGTATATAAGGCTTTTAGCTTTCTTGGTAATTAAGGTTATGTGTTCCTCCCACTTCAGAGTCTCTGTTACCTTTACTCCAAGGTCCATTTGCATTTTGACTTTACACAATTGAGCATCGCCTAGTTTGTAATTCATGCGTGGATTACGATTTCCAATATGTAGTACTGAGCATTTTGAAACATTCAAGCCCACTAGCCATTCCTTAGACCAATGTGCTATCTTGTTTAAATCATTTTTAAATCTATTGTAATCAATCAATGGGTTCGCAAATATCTTTGTGTCGTCCGCAAACATGCTAACACTGCATTGCAGACAGTGTGGAAGATCAAACGTATAAATTATGTACAACACTGGGTCCAGGACAGATCCTTGAGGTACACCACTATAGATCTCTCGCTGCTTTGAAAGTGTCTCTCCTACTCTAACTCGGAAGGTTCTTTGTGTGAGGAATGCTGAAATCCAAGATAGAAGTTTGCCTCTTATCCCAACAAATGCCAATTTCTGTAGAAGCCTTTTGGTGGGTACCTTATCGAATGCCTTTTCATAGTCAAGGTATATGACATCAGTTGGATCTCTTACATTAAATCTATCAGTCCATGCGGACAGACACAACAATAAGTTAGACACAGTGGAGCGATGAGGGCAGAAGCCATGTTGCTGGTCTGGTATCACTTTGTGTGCACGGAAAAATTTCCTCATGTGCTTCACTATCACCTCCATTGCCTTGCATACAACACTTGTTGTATTTGCAGAGAAATAGTGTTTAATAAGTCATTACCTGTTTGACAAACATTAATATTGTTTCTCGCATTGATCCTCTTAAAGCAGGTCTCGTACGTATGACCAGGTACAGAACAAAAGAAACATTCTTTCTGATTTTTGTTCTTGCTTATTTCTTCCAATGAAATCGTCTGGTCCTTTTCATTGCGCGATTTCATAATAGCGTTTTTACTGCACCAACATGCTCTATGGCTTATCTTACCACACGCAAAACAAGTTAAATGTTGATCACTTTTAATCCTCTTCCACGGGTGGACTTCCACATAGTTTTTGCGATGACGATGAGTTCAGGGAAGGTACTTGATTTACTTTCTGGTTCGAAAGTCTGAAGCATATCATTTTTCATATCACTCCATGTTGTCGTTCGTAGAAGACAGTCATCTGCCCAAGTTTTTGTGCTCGCCCTTTTAGAACACGCCCTTTTTGATTTAGAGGTTAGGTTTTAGTTAAGTTCTGTTAAGTTCAATAAATATTAAATCAGTTCAATAAGAATTATCTAAGCTAAATTGAAGTTTATTATATCACCTCTGCGAAGAAAATCAATGGTGTATGTGAAGTCGACCAATCCGCACTGGGCCAGCGTGGTTGACTAAGGCCTAATCACCCTAACATAGGGTAGGCTCCAGCCCCTCGGTGGGGACGTATATGAGCTGTGATGATATCACCTCAACATCTCATTAATAACCAGTTATAAAACGAGAAAAGAATTTCCTTTTTCATTGGAGATATGAAAAATTGTTAATCCCTCTTGTTTAGTATCTGGTTATGAGACAGGAATATTTTACAGCTATGAAAGTGGAAATAAAGTATATTATTTGATTACCGGTTATTGAACGAGAAAAAAAAACTTCTATTTTCGTAGGAGCTATGAAAAATACACTCGCGAGCAAAAGTTTGGAATCAGTTACTTGAAATTGGTTGCGCGTTATCTTGAGTAGTTAATACTTTTTTAATAATCGTAAAAATGACATCATTTTAAAGGTTCAACTCTTTACTTTTAAACTGATACCGAATTCATTAAAAACAAGCCAGTATTTATGGAGCCATTCCGCATTAAGTGAAGGTGTATCGAAAAAGACGTGTTTCAATTGTTTGATACGTCACGAGTTGCGACCTATTGACCCGCTATAAAAGCACCTGTTATCGGATTTTCTTTATCAGTCGACTTTCACACGTTGACCGGTACACATCTCCGCCACTTTTGACCCTTTACCTTGTACGACAATGGAGACAACACCTACAGAAGCAGCACAAATCGTAGCCCTATTGCAAGAAGGGCTCAGCCAGCGGGTTGTCGCTCGTCGGCTCCACATAAGCCAATCCTGTGTTTCGAAAGTTTATAAGCGCTTTCGGGAGACTGGTGGCTTTATCCCGAGACCAAGATCTGGACGGCGCCGGTACATCGGAGAGGGATGACCGTTTTATCGTGTCAACCTCTCTCCGAAATCGGCATTTGACTGGTGTCGACGTCCAACAGGAGCTCCGAGATGTTCGTGGGGTAGCAGCCAGCGAGTGGACAGTTCGTCGACGACTCAAGCAAGCGAATCTGACTCCAAAAAGGCCTGCCACAGGCCCGAAACTCACGGCAGCTCACCGACAAACACGCCTTCAGTTTGCTCGCACCCATCTTGATTGGGAGGTTGAGCAATGGAGCCAAGTCCTGTTCTCCGACGAAAGCAGGACGTGTTTGCACGGTAGCGACAGAAGAGGACGGGTCTACAGGCGGCCTGGGGAGCGATTTGCACAGTGCTGTGTCGCTGAAACAGTGGCTTATGGGGGCGGCTCTTGTATGATGTGGGCTGGCATTTCCTTCGATGGTAAAACCGAGCTTGTTTTCGTGCCTGGCGGGGGACGAGGAGGCCTTCGGACCGGTACATTTCCGATATTCTCCTGGTACATGTCGTTCACTATGCGGGATACATCGGTGATGACTACCTCCTTATGCACGATAACGCTCGTTGTCACACTGCCCGTGTAACAACGGAATACCTCGAAGAAGTCGGTATTGCCACATTGGACTGGCCAGCGCTCAGCCCTGACTTGAATCCCATTGAGCACGTGTGGGATGAACTGAAGAGGAAGGTTCGTTCCAGAACTCCTGCTCCTTCATGTCTGAATGAGCTGAAATCAGCGTTGATTGAGGAGTAGGAAGGTATTCCACAAGAATCAATTCAGAAGCTGATCAGGTCTATGAAAAATCGTCTTGGAGCAGTTATTAGGGCGAGGGGAGGGAACACAAAATATTGACACTTATTTTTAAAGATAAATAAAATTTTTATTTAATAATTTTTGTTGTTTTATTCATTCATTATTTTTCCCTATTTCCTTGTTTTCCTACCTCCTTCACTTAATCCGGGATAACTCCACAGGCTCGATATGAATTAATTTTATATCGATTTAAAGTGGACAGTTGCACCTTTAACATGATGTCATTTTTATTTATATCTTATATCCCCATTCTTTTTGACTATAGGAACCACCGGAGTTGCCCACTCTGAAAATGATGTAGGGCGCAATACCCCCTCGCCGACCAAACGGTCAATTTCTTTTTCTACTCTATCTTTAATAGCATACGGAACTGGTCGCGCTTTTAAAAATTTCGGTACTGCATTCGGTTTTAAGTGAATAGTAACAGGGTCTCCGCGGTACGTTCCAAGTCCATCCCTAAAAACCTCACTATGCCTAGTTAACATATGATGTATTACCGTCATGTCAATTTCAGAAATCGAATTTACATTAATAGATATATTTAACGGTGCGAACCAGTTACGACCTATGAGATTCAGGTTACACTTAATGTTTTCAAATTGGACATGCACAGTTGCTTGACCCAACACCACTACTTGCTGATCGTTCCACGTGCACAGCCGGTTCGGCAGCGGTCGTAGGGCCTGGCGCGCGCGCAGCCGCGCCCACGTGTGCTGGTTCACAAGCGAGAAGGCCGCGCCCGAGTCCACCTCCATTGACACAGGCACTCCCTCTAGAAGCACCTCCAACTCGTACGCCGGCACCCGCCCTCGAGTGCTATCCACATTATAAATTCCATTCAGTCTTGGGTCAGCTTCATGTTCAGTATAGTTAACCTGTTTAGTATTGTCTTTTTTCTTTGCTGAAAATTTTTTTTCTATGTGCCCCCGTTTCTTGCAGTACCGACAAACTGCGTTGGTGAAACGGCACTCGCCTCCGTGTCGATTGCCGCAACGAAAACATAGTCTGAAGTTAGTTTTTGATTTAACAGCATTCACTTCCATCGGCTCAGGGCCGGGCGGTGAGCCCACCGTACTACTCGCCACGGCGGCGCCCGCAGCTAAAGTCAGTGCTCCCAGGGCGGCGCTCTGTATCATGCGAGCATCCCTCCCTGCACTTTCCGATGATAACATGGCATCCACTACGTCAGCATAGCTCAAATTATCTTTTTTCAACAATTCAAACTGTAACTTTTGATCATTCATACCACACACAAGTCTGTCACGAAGCATACGCTCTAGGCTCTAGGTCGTTAAAGTTACAGCCCGCACAAATTTTTCGTAATTGTGCTATGTATTCAGACCCAGATTCGTCGTGACCTTGATCTCGTTTGTAAAATTTGTATGACATCGATATTTCGTTCGGTTTTGGACTGAAATGTTTTGTAAGAACAAATATTATTTCACTGAATGTCACATCACTAGATTTTCGTGGGGTTATCAACGCAAGTAAAGTTTCAAACACTTCGTGCCGCAAATTGTATAAAAGTTTGCCCTTTTGACGGCGTCGTCGGTAACGCCATTAGCTTCAAAGCAATAATTCAACCGATCAACATAACTGTCCCAATTGTCCGTTTTCACATTAAACTCATGAAATTTCACTGGTTTTCGATCCATTTTAAGCACTTTTAACTCGTCGCCACTGTTAAGTTTCAATAAAACACTGTTTCAATCACACCACATATAATTGAGCTCAGGAGCATAACATAAAGTGACACAACAAAAAGTAGGAACTACCCTCACTTAACTATACTTATTATCACAATAAGAATTAGTAAGCAAAGTACCTACATTAATATACAACAACATCAATGTAATCTATATTTCTAGCTATTTTTACCTTTTTTTAATGAAAAAGCGAAAAATTTTAATTGTTTACGATTAATACAACTTCACTCACAGTTGTAACTATTTCAAGTACCTGCCTAAGTATAGAGAAATACCCAAGTATAGAAAAAATCCATAGATAAATAGGTATTTTTGCCTATGATATAAGGCATTTAGTAAATGGTCCATTTAATGTGCAAAAAAATCAGTTAATTACCCCAAATTTTCCACTAAATTGCAAATATTTTTAGTGCCTTGTTGTAAATAAAAATGCACTGATGACCCCTGGACTAGAAATGTAGTAGATCTTTTGCCGAAAGCACTAAAACGATGAAGCGTCGATGGCATAGTACGTAAGGCTGTCGACTTCCAATCGGGAGGTAGCGGTTCGAAGACCGCCACGTACCAATCTGTTTTTAAATTTTGAATTCATATGTACGTTTATTCGACGCTTTTACGGTGAAGGAAAACATCGTGAGGAAACCTGCACACACCTGTGAAGAAAGAATTTCTTTACAGGTTGTGTGTTAAGTCGACCAACCCGCACTTGCCAGCGTGGTTGACTAAGGTCTAATCGCCCTAGTTAAGGGTAGGCTGGAGCCCCTCGGTGGGGACGTATATAAGCTGTTGATGGATGATGATGATGATGATGACTAAAACGGCAACACTAGACGGAGGCTGAGTGAGCGAGCCAGCAGAGCGGCCCGTACCGCCCCCTCACCTCTCATGCGCACGGTCCCACTCATTTTGTCGAAATACGGGACAAATAAGGAACATGTAGTAATACGGGATGGGATGGTCAAATACGGTGACAGTCCCGTATATACGGGACGTATGGCAACCCTAGATATAATTCATTTTGAAAGTCACAAAATGGCCATGTTGGCAATTCGTATTATGGAGAGAGTGCTATATTAATTAATATATTTGACAGCTTTTTATAAATATTATGTATAGATAGAAGACAAATTGAATTAAAAAACATACTAAGGACACATGCTAAGGACATAAAGGCATACCAGTTTTTCTTCAGGTTCTAATTTTAGATATTTTTTTATGAATTCCATAATCCATCCCACAGGTTTCTCAGCATCAACAGCCCATTTTTTCTTTTTCATGATTGGGGCATTTCCTGTTGCTTTCAATAAGATATCAACTACAATACATAAAATAATTTACATGGAATGACTATATATTATTAAGTTTGATTTGAAAAGATTTTTCTTACATACTTTTGACTTTTTCACTTTTTCCTGCATCCTCATTCTCTTTAGGCTCTCTGTCCACTTTTACATCTTGATGATCTTGAGAACATTTGTCTTCCGTTAATTTTTCATCTATCATTTTGTTATACCAAAATAAATAAGTAAGTAGGTAAGTATTTTTACTGAAGTAACGTACTCTGTGAACCCCTTGGCAGAGAGAAGATAATCACTACGTTTCCCCGCCCCTTGGTGTATTGTGTGTGTTCTGTTTTGTATATTAAAACACAGAATAATTTAGTGTATGTATTAAAACACTTTAGAGGATTAAAATAAAATTGGAACTATGTAAATAAATCCGAGAGAGAACAATAAACTTCAGATCGGGGGGGTTTTTTTTTTTGGCTTGCACGGCTCGTGCATCAGCTACAACCGGACAACTACACCCAGATGCGCTGAGGCGCGTTCAGCCGGCCTATTCGCTAACTTCGGTTGCTCACTAGAACTGTCATTTTTGAAAGGAACTTAACATCCATTACTGCTATCATGAACGCCTTCGTAACACATAAGACCATTAAACCAGTAGTGGATATAAAGTTCCTTTCAAAAATGACAGTTCTAGTTACCAACCGTAGTTAGCGAATAGGCCTGCAGGGCCTCTGGGTAGAGGTGAGCGTTTAAACGAAAAGCACTTAAAAAAGTTTGCTTTTGAACAAAAGTACAAAAGCAGACTTTCTCTAATCAAAACATTACGCTTTTACTTACGCTTTGCTTTTTACCGACATACATTAGTCCCGCCATCTGTACTCCCGCAATAAAATTACCTACTTTGAAAGCATACTCTGTATACATGCATCGGAAATAGAACGTTCGCCGCTAGATGGCATTATGCTGCGTGCTGGAGTTATAAAGCGACCAAAACGCATCCCAAAATTGGATGGCTTACCACGCTTTTCGTTTAAAAAAGTAGTAAGCTTTTCACTGTCGAGAGATAAGTACGCGTTTGTTGTGTTGTGGCTGGCTGCTTTTACGTACGCTTTCGTTTTATTTTTTTTAATACGTGTATAAATAAGCATTGTATTTACGTTTGTTATGCGTGTGTGTATAAAGTGCGATTAAATAAAGTTTATAAATATATAATTTGATAGTTTTAGTGTCGAGAGGTGGTAATAATGTAATGTGGGACTTTTTTGAAAGGAACTTGGTCAATTAAGTCGCGTGATGCAATATTTGTAGAAACATTGTTTATATATAAAATAAGAATATTAATAATTCCATCAATAAAATATTTCATTTGATTGAGAGCAGTTTTTAGTTTAAATAGTATAAAGCTATCCCTATTTGTGTTTTTGTCATTAGCAATAGAACGGTGCATTCGTTGTACTTAAACGTTTTTGCTAACATAATTATACGCAATAAACAATAAGCGTTTAAACGAAAAGCTTTTTTACAAGCGCGCTTATTTAAATAAGTACAACGTTTAAACGTTTTAAAATTTTAAGCCGTTTTTTCCACTTCTACCTCTGGGTGTAGTTGTCCGGTTGTTTTTTAACTCGCTCAGAGGCGTTGAACGGATTGCAGCAACCAAATCTTTTATCTCCCTCTTTCACATGATTTTTTATTTCTCTCTCTCTTTCTAGTAGATAACATTATAGAATATGGCCGCCAATATCATCCAATCACGGAAGAGTATTTCAGTCATAAACGTCAGAGCGTTTTACAACCATCAAATTCGATGGTTGTTCGGTTGTAACTCGCGCCGTCACTCAAAGGTGTTGAACGGGCTGGTTGTTTCACCCGGTTGTCACGCTCGAAGGCATTGAACGGGGTTAGAGCGAAAAGTTGTACTTCGCGCGAAGGCTCTGAACGCGCCTCTGAACGCGCCTCTGTTGAGCTGCGTTCAGAACCTACGCTCGAGTGCACTCCGAGTGCACTCTCACAGCAACCAACCCGTTCAGAGCCTCGGGGTAAAAAACGCTCTGACAGGAGGTTAGTACACTCTGTGCCCGTTCAAAAGCTTCGAGTGATGCAACCAAACAACCAACTCGAGCGTAGGGTGAAAAACACTCTGACAGATTTTATGTCGATGTCAAAAATACGCTAATTATTTATTATTTTATTAAATAACACTACTTTGAACTCTTTTAAGCCTAATACTAGGGAAATATAGTGATTTCTATGTGTTGTAATTATTGTTTAAGCAGAAAAATGGATATTGACTGTTAATTTCATAGTAAAGATTAGTAATATTTTGCCCTTTGCTTGATCTTGATCAGCAAGATACAAACTAAAAAAAAAGATAGCAACCGACCCGTTCTGAACCTCGGAGCGAGTGTGAAAAACACTCTCGGTTGCATTACTCTGACCCTCGGAACGCAACTTTGGGTTGGGTTGTTAAGGTCTAAGAACAAATCTATCGCGATCATCGCTTACAATTTGACAGTCGCAGTCCATCCATTACTCCTCTAAAAAAGGAAGTCGGCGCAGAGTCACAAGTTCTGGGCGCAATGACTGTCAAATTATATGCGATCGTGATAGATTTTTTCTAGACATTAACTATTCGTTACTTAGATAAAGAATGAATAGATAGGACGTGACCGTATACCCGTAAGGGACAGACATAGATGACGTCATACCTGCCTAAAGTAGATGGGTATACCAGTGTTGCTTTAAGTTTTACCCTACTTTATGTTTATAGTGGCTTTTACCACTATAAACATAAAGTAGGGTTGATTGATCTACGTATTTTTTTTGAGACATTTTAATGAGCGCCCCTCGCTCAATTATATGTCTCAAAAAATAAAAGTGGGAGGAAGTTGCGATTTTTTTTATTGAATTCTTCATTCAACCTTCGCCGCAGTCTAAAGTTATTTACACTTTTAAATAAAACTACACTTTTCGGATTTACTCGAGTATATTTCGTTTTAAAACATTTTACTATTATTTATTTAAGCTATTATGTAAACATCTTTACAAATATAAGAAAAAATATTAGGAATCATCATCATCATCCACACGCGTCCACTGCTGGACAAGTGCTGCTCCAAGTGCTCGCCACTGAGCACGATCCGCGACCACTCGCTTCTAGCTTTTGCCAGCTAGGTACCTTGCGAAGATCGTCGCTCGATTAAGAATACAGCGGGCAATAATCATTGTTTTTTCTTTATCTCTGCAGTTTATTTAAAATCCAATATATACACATTTACTAAATATTTGTGAAGATTAAGAAAATGTATAATATTAAATTTTAAATAAACATTTTCTAAAATTATATTTCAATAGCACCGTTATTGTCATCGAATAAAGGACTTCGGCTTACAGAGATAAAATTCACTACAATACAGGTAAAAATTCACTTGGGCTGGGTAAGTTCAAGAATTGAACTACTGATACCGCACTCAATATGGTGCTAAAAGCCCAAAGTTGGTAAGCTTGCTCACAATGTGGAAAAAGATCTGGCAAAGAACGCAAGATGCCGATGTAGATAGCTGGTTATTCTTAGTTGCCCGTGTTGCCACCCCCAACCTCGCCCCCGATGGCGGCAACTTGGAAATAGCGCAGGACAAGACCAATTTGTAGATCTCTGAGGAAGATTATGTTCTGTCAAGTACCTATATAATTAATTAGAAACACTTGTTTGGTGCATAGAGCTATATCTACATCCTATGTGTTCTTGTTAAATATTCAAACAAAGTAGAGATATGACTTATTTCATTTGGATTAAGCCAGATTACTAGCTATGGCACAAAATTGCTAATAAATCACAAACATTTTCTAGAGGCTGTCTACTCCTCGCCACTCACCAGCTGTTGGGTGTGGTAAACACGTATTAAATTGCTTACGTACAAACTCATATGCCTTTGAACTTAAAAAGTGTAAGCACAGCGCGAATTTCCTTAAAGGTTCAGAATACTTTCTTTTGTCAACTCCTAAAAATCTTTTCAGAAAATATCTATTGGTTCCTCCTACAGTATCTAAAATGTCTAACTACTAATTTTGCATCATAAACTTACACTTCAAATCACTTTACACATTTTCAAGTGTGACTACTTTTTTTCCCAATCGTCTAAGCGATTGACGCACTGGCCGTAGTTTTTTATTTGATGACCTCGCTGATTGTTTCAAACCCAGCATTTGAAGCCGCATTTTTCTCTTTCGGGGCGTATTCAAATTTGAACCGAAATCCAACACCGATGCGTCCTGAAACAATATGTATACAGGTTAAAAATAAAAGCAGGTTCTAATTTTACAACATTAAAAATATTAATTAATAAATTTTTAAAATGTATCTGTACTAATGGTCAGATTTGTTATATAATAGAAAATGACCAAAATAAAACCATTAATAATATGGCCATATAAAAATAGTAGAAAAGGATTTGGTACCTACCCTACCCATGTTAATCCAAAACTGTAAAATAAATTTCGAAATCCCCCATAAAAATAGTTGGGTTTGTGAAAAATAAATTTAGGTTTTAGCTTGATAGGGTATGTACCTTGTAGATATAATATGTATAAGTTACTGATCTGTAAAAAAAGTTTAGGAATAGCACCACTCCTAAGAAAAGTGCCTTTTTTGTTTTTCTGAATCCACTGTTGTTCAAAATGCTTAGAACACATTCGGGTATGCTTGGTTGGCTGCCAATTCAATCGACCAGTAGCTTTAACCCAACTGTTTTCGAGTAGTTATCTCCGAAGGAAATCTGTTAAATACAGACAAACAAGCAAATGGAAAGTCTCACTTCAAAAGAATTAACTTTGTTATCTAAAATGCTCAAAATTTTATACTTAAATATGACAATATTAATGTAACACAGAAACTAATATGTGAGTTCCCTTTCACGTAACAAATTACCTACGAATCAAGGAAAATAGTCGTAGCGTAACTGGTATCATTATAACCCGGCAAAATGTTATACGCGTTGGCTGTATACGTGGCCATATTGTATGGCGACATTCCTAGCTTGTTAGGTTAACAGTAACCTTACTACTTAGTTTGAAATTTCATGTTTAATCCCATAATATGATTGAGAACCATAGTAGAATGATAAAATATTGCAATATAACTTGTATTTATAATTTAAAAAATAGTTTTGGAGCTTTTTATTGACACAATTTAGGTCTTACCTGTAAAAGGTTATATTTTCCTGTTTTCTAGCACTATCACTATTACAACCT
The DNA here is from genome assembly GCA_963935595.1 of Schoenobius gigantellus. Classification (NCBI taxonomy): domain Eukaryota; kingdom Metazoa; phylum Arthropoda; class Insecta; order Lepidoptera; family Crambidae; genus Schoenobius; species Schoenobius gigantellus. The sequence goes on from OZ012543.1 coordinate 21,604,212, forward strand.
AAAACGGAGCAGTGCACCATGATTTAAATGTTCAAATAGTTCACAATTACACTAATTAAAGTGTTAAATAATTACACAGTAAGCTATAATTCACACAACAAATTTCTTCCACGTATTTGTTTAGCACCAGACGCTGGTGATAAACAATCCCCACTACCAGTTTCACCTATATACGGTAACAAGGACAAAAAAAAATGATGCCATCTTCTTCTTTCCTTTGGCAATGTGTATAAGTTTATCTCTTTTCCTCATGTTTGACGGCTGTTATAGCCCATCTATTTCATTCTATATCTATGATTCGTTACGTACTGTCTGGCATGTCCTGTCAGGGTAATAGTACATACCTCAGATTAAGTACACCAATGGATTCGCAATGTTATATGTCTCAAATAGCGTCCAGTTCAGTCCGCCATTACAAAGCACCGTGTTTGTTGTTGTGCTAAAATATCAGTTGGTGAGCATTATTTGTGAGTACATTTTACAGTTATACGTTTTTTTTATATTTTTTTAATGAATTCTATAAAGAAAAACATAAAAAGTGCGGAATCTTGGATGCGGCGTCCCAAGTTTTTTCCGCCATCTTAGAGCACTAACACAAATTTTGGCACGCTTTTTTCACACAGACATATAAATACAGACGCCATGTTTACCTTTGTCAAAGTAAGACAAAAATGGTGGAGTGACATTGTGTTATAATATTTTGTTTTGTGATTTTATATAAAAATATAGTATAGATAACTGCTAATCGGACAAGAAAAATGGTAAAGTGCTATGCCCCGAAGTGTTCTAACGCATCTTATAATAAAACTCGAAAAATAACCTTGCATCGGTAAGTAATTCTCGTACATATTTTTTGGTTAAGCTTACAAGATGTATATCGCGTCTCATGTGTTTATAATTCTCTAAGATTGTGAGCTACGTTAACTGCCTTGCACAAAAATCTGTTTTTACTTGGTTTTATTTTGAAATAGTTGTGAATTTTTCAATTCAATATATTTCATTGACTTAATTTGACATTTATTGTACTAGGCAGTTCAAAGGGGTCGAACTCAGGATTAGAATAGAAAATCTAGCTTATATTTATGAACATCCTGGTAGTTTGTTGTCGGTATGGTGCTACTAACTATTAACTTAAGTAGAATGAAACTATATGATTTTGATATTATATAAAATTGCCTAAAGAGATAATAAAACGAAGTTAAAGAAATGTTTTTAATTTTAATGGATACCAAGAGTTTAATTTTAATGGATACACTGTGAACCTTTGTCTACCAAATTCATGCTTTTCTTTTTGTACGTAAAATTAAATAATTCCGTAGTAAAAACTTAATTAAAAATTTAAGTAGTTACTATGATTATGTTAACTTGGATAATAATATCCATATTTTAAAAATATTTTTAATTTGCAGCATTCAAAGAAGACGACAGTTGAGAGACGGACCCACGACTTGGAACATGATGCACAACATGTATTATATTTTATTAAAAACCTTATTTCAAGAAAATTGTACTTTTTAAAAATAAATAAGCAAGCATACACCTACAAGTTGTTTTTTTAATTCCCTCGCAACTCCTACATCCATACTATAATATTATAATTGTGAAAGTAACTCTGTCTGTCTGTCTGTCTGTCGCACTTTCACGCCAAAACTACTCAACCGATTTAAATGAAATTTGGTACACAGATAGTCTAAGGCCTAAGAAGTACATAGGCTACTTTTTAATGCGAAAAAAGGGTTGAAAGATTGTATGGAAGTATTGTCATTTTTAAAGCTAGAAGCTTGAAACTTGAAACTTATTTTTAAGGCTGTTATATCTATAGATAAATATGATATTCAGAGTTTGTAAAAATTTTACCCTCAAGGGGGTAAAATAACTAAAGGGAACTATAACTATAGTGACTTTCATAGGCAAAGGCGCATCACTAATAAACGATAAATCGTCTTATTTAGACGACAGCAAAAATGAACCGTCTTAATTCAGCTTAATGACTACATTCATGTTGTGTATGATGCACTCAAGACTCAGTAAAAAAAAGCTATTGCTTTAGCCTAAAAATTTTAGTTGTAAACTATTTTTTTAAACTTCAAATTTCAATGACGACAATCCAACTCTACTCTATCACTTAAAAATTTCATATTTTACTCAATAAAAAATCCCAGTAAAAATGAGTAGGTACAAAGTCCTTATAGTGCAGAGTGTGGCCCCGGCGTACCCTAATGCGGGCCTTACTTTTGTTTGTGTGTGAGTAATGTTTACATGTGGTGAAGTTGCCACGCATTTTTGAACAATATGTTAAGTCTGCTTTTATTTATATGTCTGTGTTTTTTCGTAGGTATTTCATGTCCTTTGGTATCCATCGTCTAAGGTAATAGTGTTCTGTCTGTGGTCATGTCCGTCAATCAATTCTGTCATGTCTGGTCTGTGATTCAGTGGCCAATAAAATTATTAAAAAAATGTCTGTGATTATTTCTGTTTTTCAGTTCAAATAATTTAATTTGTGGTTCAACTCCTTGAATCGTGTCGTTACCTACTTGGTGGGCCATTTATGTAAATAATGGATGCCAATTTTAATTAATAACATTATTTTTTCATTTTGTCAAGAGTGCTTTCTATTTTTATAAAATTAAATATCATTTATAGCTGCTTTCGTGGACAACAGGTTGTAACAGGTTCGTAATAAAATCGCGAGTTTTGAAATAAAAAATTTCAAAGTGTGCGGTGATTGTAACTATTTACAAGTTGAATTGATTGCAGGCATTCAGTTGTCGATTCTTTTTCACTTGAGATTTCATAATTCAACTTGGCTGCGCACAAAAGAAATACTGATTGCTCTTTCATATAATATAATGGTAAAGAGGTATATTCTACATGGTAATGATACAAACATTTAAAATGAGTTCTTTTAAATGTTTATAAAATCTGCACAGAAGAACTTTGCAAGCACTGATTTTTGCTACCTATTAATAATATTATTTTATTTACAGGTTAATCATGAGTAGTAAAGGAATCTGGTGCTCTAAGGCAGACATAATGCAAGACTTGGCTAAGGTTACAGGCAGACTCGATGATGTTGATGAGGAGTGCATTGTGTTTGGGAAGAAGCCACCTCCACTACACAGGTTTGAAGAGGATGGTATGTATAAATTTTAACATATTGCTCATAAACATTTTAAGCTATAAATATGAAAACTCTTTGATTGGTTTCAGACAATGAATTGGAATACAGATTCGGCTGTGGTGTTGCTGATAACAACAATAGCGAGGTGACTCCAGATCTCCATGGCATTATGCAGATGTTACGAATGGTAAGTACTATGTTTTTAATTTTATTGTAGGTATTTTGAAAGAAAGAAAGAATTTTTATTATGCTCAAATGTACAATTTAGTTGAGTCCTGACTCCTGAACTAGTGTGAACTGTATTTCGGGAGTCAGTACCTTCCCATTATTATTAACATTGATGTATAACATATAAATCTTTAAAATAAACTGCTAAATTAAATGAAATATAAAGTACCTTAACAAACAAAATTTCTATAATTACTGTACCTGTATACCTATTGTATGTATACTATAGCAAAGTTTTTTTTTTTTTGTTATTATTATTATTATTATTTTTTTAACAGCAACCGATTTAATCTACTTGTGCTTGTGCAACATAGACTTGAATGTGTGTGTGAGTGTGTGTGCATGTGTTTGTGTATATGTGAGTGTGTGGGTTTGTGTGTCTAGGTGAGCGTATGCGTGAGTAAGTTTGTGTGTACGTATGTGTGCGTGTGCACGTATTTGCATGTGCCAGTGATTGTATCTTTATTGTATGAACGGGTGTCATTGATGTTTTTTTTTTGTATGTGGGTGCATGCAAATTTTTTTTTTTGCCTGAATATTAAGGTTTGAGGAATTCTTTAACAGTACATGGATCAGCATCTAAAAGGAATTTTCCGACAACATTTTTAAATTGGTAATCGGTGATGTGTTTGTTTCCCACGAGTTTATTATTTATTAAATTATATACCCTGGGAGCTAAGTAGTCATATAATTTTTGAGTGTGCCTATATTTGGCAAATGCTACTGGGAATCTACAGGTTTTTTTTGTTGTAATAAGGATGACATGGGGCTGTAGTACGGTGAAACATTTTTGTGGTAAACGGTGTTGATGTGCAATTATTAATTTCATTTATAACTGTATATATCATACTTCATTGTCACATTGTTTGTTTTCCCCAATAAAGTGAAAAAAAAAAATACCTTCTCACGCAATGATACACAAATAACTTGTGAACTGTAAGCACCTTAACTTTATCATACAAAGACAAAGTAGGGAAACGTCGAGGTAAATACAGCATTACTTTTAAGACGGCTCTCTGTGCTTGTTCCACCTGTATAATATATTTTTTGGCTGCTCCTCCCCATACGCAAATGCAGTAACTAATCAAGCATTCACATAGCGCTTTGTATGTTTTTAATAGGAGGCAGTAGTCAGCAACTTCTCTGAGATTTTTGAACAGGTAGATGAGTTTTCTTATTCTTCCAGCCATAAGGGAGAGATGGTGATTCCATTTTAGCTTATCATCAACTAGCACACCTAAATATTTAACGACACTAACGCGCTCAAGTAAGAGACAGCCGCATAATGCGACATTAGGGCCAGGAGATCGGTTACAGGGATAGGAATGGATTTTTACCTCGATGCTCTTCGGTTCTGATGCTGCTGTTCTGTAAAAGCATAGATATTTTGTTTTTTCTGTATTCAAGGACAGGAGCTTGTCTTCAAGCCACGCGGTTACGGCGCACAAGCCCATCTCAGTTTTGATTTTAACATCATTCCAACTTGCCCCATGGAAAATAAGAGCGGTATCGTCAGCAAACATAAAGATGTCCACAGATGATTGCACTTTTAGTTTGCATAGCTCATTGATGTAAATGAGGAATAGGGTTGGTCCCAGTGTGCTACCCTGAGGCACACCATACCTACAAAAAGCATCTTCACTTACATACCCATTAACTGGAACACATTGCTTTCTGCATGTCAAGTAGTCAGTGAACCATCTGTGAGTGACACCCCGCACACCTATGTTTTCAAGGCGTTTTAATAGAATTGGGATTGATACAGTATCAAAAGCCTTCCGTAAGTCGAGAAAAGCACTGATACATTTCTCTCCTCTCTCCAAATAACCTGAAACTTTAGAACATAGTCCGAGAACTGCATCCTCAGTAGATTTTACAGGCCGGAATCCAAATTGATTGTCTGCTAGCAAATTGTTTGTTTCTAAGTAACTTAATAGTGTTTTATTTGCAATTTTTTCAATTATTTTAGATAAAGTACTAAGAAAAGATATGGGTCTATAATCAGTTAAGAAGTGACCAGTGCGTCTCTTATAGGCTGCAAGTCCTAAGTCATCTTTTGAAATACGTGACATGGTTCTAGGTGCTATCTTCATTTCCCGAGATAAAATCTTTTGCTTTCGGACAGGATTTCTTCGAATTCTTTCCCTTACTGCTTTGACCACCTTTTTCGTACGAACACTACGTGGACGGCCAGATCTTTTTCTATCACAAACAGAGGAAGTCTCATTGTACCTACTAATAGCCCGGTACACAAACATTTTACTAATACCAAGGGTATGGAGAGTTTTAAAAATTGCATTTGGCTCCATACCTACTTTGTGTAATGCAATCACAGCGATTCGGTTCTCTTTATCACCCCACTCCATTTTAATATCGCAAAATATTATAAAATGTATTGGCGCCAAAATGAGAAAACACAATGAACAACCGTATAAAAATGACAGGTTCGAAATTCAAATGTAATATTTTTTTATTTTTAAGTGTAACAGTATTTATGGCCAGACTAAGTATATGTAACTGATATGGCTATAGGTGCTTCGTTTTCTCTTAAGGGTCCTCAGTTTGAATTAGAAAGCAAAAAATGTCCATCAAATATAGATTTTGAGTTTTATGAAATTTAATTTTTAAAGAAAATGTATGAAAAGTTCCTATAATTTTTTTTTAAATGTAATCCACAATCAGCCCAGCGGCTTTAATCAGATTGAATGTCGCGTTATTAGACTTTTGGAGAGTGCACATCCTGTGATATGTCATCTCTTACTTTATTTTTTTCATTGTCAATTTTATATTGAAGCTAATTGCATTCTTTTCAGCCTAGATAAGCAGTTGTTCTTGTTTAATAGCTGGTTAGCGAGATGATTGGTGTGGTGCTCAAGGCATTGCTTATAAGACAAATAGGAACTCTCTATTTCCTCCTTGACAGTCGGGATTTCCAGATATTCATGCACTTCCGTATTCCGTGTGAACCATGGCACATTGATCAAGATCTTTAGCACTTTGTTCTGGTAGCGCTGAAGGATTTCAACAGTCGAGTGACTCATTGATCCCCAGAGTTGTATTCCATATGTCCAAATCGGTTTTATACCGGCTCCAGACTCACGCGAGAAGTCTCGCCGAGAACTTGCGTGAGAACCGAGAAGGTATCCACACTCAGCGATCTTCTCATTTACATTCTCGGTCGTGATCCGGAATGGACGACAGTGCTACTGCCTTGGTATTGTGTGCGTTAGCACATTATAATCTCGTTAACACGAAAATTAAAAATAATATTAAGAAAATTTTTTTTTACAAAAAATAGAACCGACTTCAAAAACACTGAAAAATTAAAAATAATATAAGAATAGGTACAGACAACATCACACTTCTAAATTGAAGTCGGCGCCAAACGATGATCTCCTAGAAAGTGTTAAAATTTGTCACCGACTTCAATATAGAAGTGTGATGTTGTCTGTACCTATTCTTATATTATTTTTAAGTTTTCAGTGTTTTTGCAGTCGGTTCTATTTTTTGTAAAAAATAATATTTTTAACATTTTAGTGAATGAAATCTTTTTAGTGAAAGAAACCCTAATTTAATACCAGCTCAGTGTTTTCCTCGATTTTCTATGGGATCCCATCATCAGATCCTGACTTTGGTAACCATGGAACCACCCTTGCAGTATACTTTATCAAATACAAAAAGAATTTTGGAAATCGGTTTAAAAATGACGGAGTTATGAGTTAACAAACATAAAAAAAATACAACCGAATTGATAACCTCCTCCTTTTTTGAAGTCGGTTAAAAAGGCTCAAACGATGGTGGTTATTGACAAAGTACTTTTTTATAGAAAACGTTTTGCTTCCCACAAAATGGGCTCTGTGTGAAAATATTATTTAAACTTTAACTCTGTTTCATTTTTCCACATTTTTTAATTGTATGTCTAAAATTACTGAACTAAAAAGACTAACGAAATATCTCAAAACTTAATGATATTTATCACAAATTATTTTGTTAAGCACTGATAGCAGAGATGAGAGACTATGTTAAATGAAAAAGTATACAATAACTGTGAAGTTATCTAAATGATACTGATATGCATCAGACACCACAAAGTATTTTTTTTATAGAATTATTCTATAAAAGGCACGAGATAACATGCGATCTACGCCACGGTCGCAGTCGCACTGAGAACAAACGAGAATGTGATAGTGTTCCCTTTTCTCGCCCGAGAAACCCTTTGAAGCGGGCAAAAAAACCGACACCGATCGGAGAACAGGCGAGCCCGAGAACGAGAAGCCGAGAAACCCATCACATTCACGCTTCTCGGGTGTTTTCGGGGGTTCTCGGCGTGGGTCTGGAGGCGCCTTTAGGATACACTTGTAAATAAGGACTTTATTTTTTAAGCTTAGTGTTGAGTTTCTGCCTAGCAGCCAATCATCATCACAGCTCATATACGTCAATACATGTCTCAAAACTTTTTGTTTGCCTGTTCTCTTTTGGCCTTTATATGAGCTCGCCAAGTAAGTCTCCTATCCAGATGCATGCCTAAGTATTTACTGTCGTATCTGTTAGCAAGACAGCGCCCTCTAGTTTCACTGGTGAACAGTCCCCTCTCTTTAGTGTGAACGTTATGTGGACTGATTTTGCTGGAATTGCTCGGATCCTCCACTTCTTCAGCTATAGTCCAATATTGTAGAGACATTCTTGCAGTTTTGCAGATGCTGTGTTTGGATCCTTACTACAGGATAGCATAGGTTGCAGTCACAACTCTATCTGAGGTGGGTAAGTCAGCATTGTAGACCGGACCCAGCACCGAACCTTGGGGCACTCCTGCTTTTATTAGGCAGATTGATGACAGAATCCTCGCACATCATCCTAAAAGGCGTTTTTGACAACACGTTTAGCGCAGAGGTCGAGTGATCACCTACGGCGCAACGGATCGGGGGTTCGATTCCCGTACGGGACAAATGTTTTGTATGGCCTACAGAAATTTGTTCTGGTCTGGGCGTACAGTTCCTGGCCAAATTATTAGACGCACTGTATTTTTTTAATTAATTTTATGTTTCTTAAGAGATTTTATGCAGTAGTTGTATATTTAAACTACAATATTATTGACTTTTATTTAAAAAATTTGTTACAGACTATCTATTTGTATTTATTTTTAACATATGGCAACACTGTGTTGACAATGTGATACATGAACGGAAACAAGTACAAACCTGTATCGGTCGCGATCAGTCGCGATCGGAAGCGTGTTAGGTACGGACGTATTTATGTCGCTTTATAGACTGTGATTGTTTGTTTAACAGTTTTATACTACTCAGTGATTAGTTTATTTTGTATGTAGTGTTTTAAAAAATCAATTGGACTATTTTCGTTATGGGTAGAAAAGGCGATCTTACACCACGTAAAAAAGCTGAAGTGAAGGCCCTTGTGAATGGGAAAACATTTACAAACCGGGAAATATCACGAAGAATAAAGGTTTCTGAAGCTAGTGTACGACGCATAAAAAAGAAACTTGAGTCAGGGGAGGAATTAAGCCCGAAAAGAAAGAAAAGATGCGGTAGAAAACCAATTTTCACTCCACGGTCAGAGAGATGTTTGACGAAAATTTGTTTAGAAAACAGATTTGCTACCACAAAGATGATAAAATCACAACTCCAGGATGCTAGCGTAAATGCTTCTGAGCGCACTGTTCGGAGAAAATTGAAACAATTAGATTTTAAGGCCTGTCGCCCCGCTAGGAAGCCCAAGTTAACAGCTGCAATGAAAGCAAAAGCGCCTAAAGTGGGCCAAACAATGGCAAGACAAAGATGTTGACTTCTGGAGATCGGTAAGATATTGTAATTTAATCAAAAATTGATACGAGTACATTATTATCATTTTGAGTTAAATAAAGCAAAGAACCGTGGAAGCTTATATTTTTTTCTATTTATGCAGGTGTGCTTCAGTGACGAAAGCACATTCGAAATTTTACAGAATAAAGCTCTGTATGTGCGTCGTCGTCACGGCGAAAAGTTTCATCCTGACTGTGTCATTCCAACGGTTAAACATCCCACCAAAGTGATGATTTGGTCAGTCATCAGCGGCAAGGGCACTGGACGTCTGTACGTCGTAAAAGGAATAATGAGGCAAGATCAGTACAAAGAGGTACTACAAAATCTGTTGATTCCGCAGCGCAGAGAATGGTTTCCAGATGGGGAACCATTCACTTTCATGCAAGATGGAGCTCCCTGCCACACTGCTCGGTCTGTTAAAGCTTTTCTGGCCGAAGAAAATATCCCTCTGTTGGATTGGCCGGGTAATAGCCCTGATATGAACCCAATCGAAAATGTGTGGGAGCTGATGAAAAGAGAAGTGGCTAAAGAGATGATTACCAACAAAACCCAGCTCCTAGAAAAAATTATTTATGTATGGAATCATCATCCTCTAATGCAGGAGACAGTACAATCTTGCATTGATAGCATGCCGCGAAGAATTACAGCTTTGATAGCGGCCAGAGGTGGCTCAACTAAATATTGACTTTTACTTACATTATTTTCACTTTTCTTTAAAACTTAATAAATAAATAATTTTCTAAATTATTGCTGTTTTATTTATATTAAATTAATCGAAAATTGAATAGCTAGTACAAAAATTTAAAAACAAATCAATTTAAAAAATAAAACAGTACAATATCACTCGGTAATTAATATTTTACATGAATTGTGCAGTGCGTCTAATAATTTGGCCAGGGACTGTATGTGCATGTGATATTCTATGTTTGTAACTGCACCCACGACACAGGAGAAAATCCTAGTGTGGGGCGACGGCGGTCTCAATGGCGGAGACAGCTGTTGGTCGCTGTTCAAGACTTCATCAATTTCCTGCTCGGTGTGTGTATTATCAGGTTCATTGGTTTGAATACATTCTTAAGGAAATCAGCAAATAACTCGGCTTTGTCTTGGGGGTTTCGTAACCTGTTTCCGTCAGCTTTTCTTAGTGGAGACACGTGTTCTTTCTTTATAATATTTTAGTGGATAAGTTTCGTAAATTATTTCAGTATTCCTTTGAAATTTGTAGTGTAGGCACTTACTTGGTATCCCTACCAAGTCCTACTTTATAGGACTGAGCTGTTATTTGTTATGAAAGTACCTATCTATCGTACATTTACCTGTCTAAAGAAAATGACTTTTTGTAAGATGAGTGTTATACTGAATTAAAATGATTTTCATTTGAGATGTGAATCAATAATGGATCCTTTTATGAAAAAAATAAACACTAAACATAAAATGACATTTACAATTGTTTAAACAAGAACAGACCTCTTGTTAACTTAAAAATAAATAACACAAAATCTATTATTTTAGATAGATAAATTAATGCTTTTACATACAAACTAAATAGGAGCAGAGATTTAAAAAATATAAAGTAATAGTTATGCATCAAATAAAAAATACCTCTCATTTTTATACACTAATCTTGGGTAGTTATACTAATAGTCTTAGAATTCTAATTTTTACCACCTCCGTGGTCTAGTGGTTGAGGCCACCGGATGTTGATCGGGAGGTCCGTCCGGCTGGGTTCGATTCGTCGGGTTCGTCCGGACTACAAAAACACTGAAAAGTTAGAAATAATATAAGAATAGGTACAAACAACATCACATATCATTATTGACGACGGTGCCAAATTTTAAGACTTTCTAGGAGATCATCGTTTGGCACCGACTTCTAGTTCTTTTAGTGAAAGAAACCCTAATGAAATTAGGGTATCCCTCGATTTTCATAGGATCCCATCATCAGAACCTGACTTTGGTGGACTTAGGGACCACTCTAGGAGTATACTCTACCGAATACAAAAAGAATTTTGAAAATCGGTTCACAATTGGCGGAGTAATCGCGTAACATACACACAAAACGGTTGACACGGTTAGCGCAGAGGTCGAGCGATCGCCTACTGCGCAACAGGTCGCGGGTTCGATTCCCGCACGGGATAGATGTTTTGTATGGCCTACAGAAATTTGTTCCAGTCTGGGCGTATGTGCATGTGATATTCTATGTTTGTAACTGCACCCACGACACAGGAGAAAATCCCAGTGTGGGGCGACGTTTTTATAAAAAAAAACACGTTGGACGCACCTGAAAATTTAAGGATTTCCCTCCATTTTTATGGGATCCCATCATCAGGTCCTAACTTTGGTAACCGTGGGACTACCATTGGAGTATAATCTTGAGAATACAAAAAGAATTTTGAAAATCGGTCTGCAATTGGCGGCGTAATCGCGTAACATACACAAAAAAACATACGCATCGAATTGAGAAACTCCTTTTTTGAAGTCGGTTAAAAAATACCTATTAGTACATGTAATCAGCTGCTTTAAATTTTATAGTTAAAATGAAAAAAAAAACTTCAAAACCAGTAAGTAATCAGTACGAAGGGTGCCTTCTTCCCATATATGCCTACCCTGCCTACCCTACATACTCGTATATTATTTAGGTACTTTGTCGTTTGTATTTTTTATACAATCGTAGATTCGATAACGCGAGTAAAACCTTAGAGCCCAGCTTTAGAGGAATAAAATTCAAATAAAATAATATTAAAAATAACGCTACTTGCATAGTCTATTACACGTTTTTAGCTGCTCCAACTTCATACATTGCATAACAAATACCTATCACAAGAAACAAAATACGAATTTATTTTGAGTTGGTTTCTTTATGGCACATATTTATTATAACAAACAACTACTTACATTCTTACATTTTTTTCCTTTTTTGGTTTTGGGAATTTACAGTAAAGTTAACAAGCTACAGGCTGCTAACCCTTAAATAAGGAAATTTGTATTGAAATAAAATCTTTAAAATAAAACACTAAAATCAAAAAACGTATTCAAAAAGATATTTACTTTTTCATGTATAAGGTATTTGTGAAGATTAATAGTTCCGACTTGAGTAATAACTTTCACTATTGATCGATATATCGATATTACTTTCTCCTCCCTAGGCGACAATAACTACGATAACATTATGTCACATCACTATCACTACATTGTACCCCTGCCCCGACCCGTATCGTGCGATAGAGAGAGTTGCAAGAAATGGTCGAAATTGCCTACAATTCCTGTTTGAAATATTGTTTCGGGCGATAACTGTTTTACCCCCCTAAACCTTTATGAAATTAGACGCTTTTGGTCTCATAAGATTCAGTATACCTTAATCTATGTTTGTACGTTTTGCTTTTTTTGTAATTCAGTATAATTTAGTCAAAAAAAGACAAAAATGCTCAAGGTAGTTTTTAAGTCGAAAATATAGATATTTAGATGCTAATAACTTATATTCTGAGCAATATTTTTTCAAAATCAAAACGTACAAACATAGTTTTTCATTATATCTACAAGATTTCCAAAAATTTTGAAAATTGGACTATGTTTAGAGGGAGAAAAGCGTTATCGCTTTTTGTATGAAAATTTACAGCTTCACAATCCTCTTAAGAGGATTGTGAAGTAATCGTGCGCGGCGCGAGTAGGTATTTTCTAAAATGCTATCTGTTTCACATCGCTCGGCCTCCGGTCTGGCGTTTACACCACAAATACAACATGCGCAAATTTTCACGCACACTACGACACAGCAGCGTGCGACTCGGCCACGATACTCGGCGGCTGCGGCCGGCGCGAGAGCTCGAAATTATTATTCTATCGTTCGTAATGTTTTGCGTTGCTTATATTTCTGACTCCCTTTCCGCTCGCAACTTCGCCATCGTTACTTTCATTTTTCGTGTGGGAATTTTATGTTTTCACACAGAAAAATAATTTTATAGCCTATATTACTCAGTGATAATGTAGCATTCTATTAGCCAAAGAATTTTTAAAATCACTCTGGTAGTGTTTGAGTTTATTCATTACAAACAAAAATACAAACGTACTTAATCTTCTTTCTTCATAATATTTTAGTAGATGAGGTTCGGAATACAGAATTTATTTACATTTCGTAAATTATTTCTGTATTGAAATTTATTGTGAAGGCACTTATTTGGTATCCCTATAGGTACCTTATAGGATTGAGGGTGAGGACTTTTTGTTAGGAAAGTATGTATCCTATATTTACCTGTCTAAGGAAAATGCAATTTTTTAAGATGAGTGTTATACTGAATTAAAATAACTTGCATTTGAGATGTGAATCTTTTCTGAAAAAAAAACATTAAACATATAATAATACTTTTACATACAAACTAAATAGGAACAGGGATACAAAAATAAAAAGTAATAATAAATAATAATAATATTTTTTTGATTGGGCTGGGCAGCTTTTGCAGAACTTGGCTTTGCTTTTAATATGAGCATTAGCATAAAACAGAAAGCGCGGATCTTCAACTAGTGTGTCCTACCAGTGCTTACTTATGGAGCCGAGATATGGATAACAACTAAGGCCATCGTCCACAAACTAGAGGTGGCACAAAGAGCAATGGTAAGAAAAGGAGTTGGTAGGAGTAACACTCCGGGACACGAAAACGAATAGTTGGTTCCGAAAACGGCGTCAGGTCTCGGACATTACACACCACGTAGCAAAGCTCAAGTGGCAATGGGCTGGACATATAGCCAGAAAGCCGGACTCGTGGTGCAGAACTATCTTAGAGTGGAGGCCATGGAACCGTAAAAGACCCAACGGGAGACCACAGATGCGGTAGAAGGACGACATCGTCAAGATGGTGGGCACAAACTGGATTAGAGTAGCCCAAAATAGAACGGAATGGAGAAAGTTGAAGGAGGCCTATACCGCCATGGTAGAAGAAAAGGCTTAGATTATATTTTTTAATAATTATATGATTATTTTTGTTGGTGATGTTCACCTCAATTTCTTTATTAATAAGCCAAACGTAACATCATCTGCAAATAGCTCCATCTCCATCCATCTTTGAAATTAGTCAGCAGCAAAACAAAAATAATGTGCGTCGGTGGAATCAGGGTTAACAACAGGGCTCTGTGACTGATCCCTCTATGAGTTTCCATAATTGATCCTCAAACTCAAGATTCCTCGAAAAGCCTGGAATACCAAAGGAAAAGGTGGCTAGATGACATTAAAAAAGTAGACTGGACTGACATCCACAATTAAAAAACGCAGGCGTTTTATTAAGTAAATAACTAGTTATACTAATAGTTTTAGAATTTATTTTTTTCCACCTCCGTGGTCTAGTGGTTGAGGCCACCGGGTATTGATCGGGAGGTCCGGGTTCGATTCCCATCGGGGACAGAAGCTTTTCTGATCGGTTTGGTTGGTGGTAGGGCTTCTAAACCCACCTGGCTAGCTACCACCGTCTTAGCTAAGTTTGTCGCCATAATAACATGTTAATAGCATTGCTGTGTTCCGATATAAGGCCAAGAGCTTCCCTGTCGTATGAAAAAAAAACCTATTAGTAGGATTATATGCAATCAGGTGCTTTAAATTATATTGTTAAAATGAAAAAAAAAACGTCAAAACCGTACGAAGGGTGGGTGCCTTCTCCAAATATATGCCTACTCTGCCTAACCTACATATCTTATTTACTTTGTCGTTTGTATTTGTTATACATTCGTAGATTCCATAACGCGAGTACAAATAAAATAATATTGAAAATAACGCTACTTGCATATAGTTTGTTACACGTTTTTTAGCTGCTCCAACTTGGTTATACGAAAAATAGTTTGTGAGCAACTTAGAATACGATAACGAACATACAATGCATAACAAATACCTATCATAAGAAACAAAAAACGAATTTCTTTTGACTGTGTGTCTTTGTGGCACATATCTATTATAAAAATTAAAACCGACTTCAAAAACACTGAAAAGTTAAAAATAATTATAAGAATAGGTACATACAACATCACACTTTTATATTGAAGTCGGTGCCGGTAACTTTTCAGTGTTTTTGAAGTCGGTTTTTATTTTTTGGAAAATATTTTTTATTTTTAACTTTTTAGTGAATGAAGTCTTTTTAGTGAAAGAAACCCTAATATAATACTCTAGTATTAAATTAGGGTTTCCCTCGATTTTCATGGGATCCCATCATCACCATACTCTATCGAATACAAAAATAATTTTGAAAATCGGTCAACAATTGGCGGAGTAATCGCGTAACATATACACAAAACACGTTGGACACACGTAAAAATTTAATGGTTTTTCTCGATTTTTATGGGATCCCATTATCAGATCCTAACTTTGATGACCATGGGACCAGCCTTGGAGTATCCTATCGAATACAAAAAGAATCATCAAAATCGGTTCATAAACGACGAAGTTATCCGCGAACAAACATAAAAAAAGCATATAGGTATACGGTCGAATTGAGTAACCTCCTTTTTTCGAAGTCGGTTATCAAACAACTACATACTTAGTTACAATTTATTTTCTTATTTGATTTTGGGAATTTACAGTTAGTTAACAGGCTACAGGCTGCTTACCCTTAAATAAGGTTTGTATTGAAATAAGATCCTTAAAATAAAACACTAAAATCAATAAACGTATTCGAAAAGACATTTACTTTTTGATGTAGAAGGTATTTGTGTAGACTTGAGTACCTTTCAGTATTCATCGATATATCGATATTACTTTCTCCTCCCTAGTTGATAATAACTACGATAACATTATGTCACATCACTAGTAGATTATGCCCCATTATACCCCTGCCCCCGACCCGTATCGTGCGATAGAGAGAGTTGCAAGAACTGGTCGAAATTGCCTACAATTCCTGTTTGAAATATTGTTTCGGGCGATAACTGTTTTACCCCCCTAAACCTTTACGAAATTAGACACTTTTGGTCTCATTCTATTCAGTATACCTTAAACGATGTTTGTACGTTTTGCTTTTTTCATAATTCAGTAAAATTTAGTCAAAAAAAGATAAAAATGCTCAAGGTAGTTTTTAAGTCTAAAATATAGATATTTAGATGCTAATAATTTATATTCTGAGCAATATTTCTTCAAAATCAAAACGTACAAACCTAGATCTTCATTATATCTACAATATTTCCAAAAATTATGAAAATTGGACTATGTTTAGTGGGAGAAAAGCGTTATCGCTTTTTGTATGAAAATTTACAGCCTCACAATCCTCTTAATATTTTCATCAATATAATCTCGAAAGGACTCCCAGTCAGTTTTATAGTTATACAGGGTCTTACGTGGTTCTTTCCAGATGACTGTGGTGCTCAATGTGCATATTATGATGATGTGACAGTTTGCCGGCGGGTCCAACAGCGACTTTTAGAACTTAAAGAATTTGTTTTATTCTAATTATTAATATCTTTATATATTTATTTATAGTTTATTTGTTATGTCCGATGATGATTCTTTTGTTTCTGCCTGCGATAGTTCATTTCATTCTATCAATAACTCTTTTTTATCTGATAGCAACATTCCAACACTAAATGATCAATTGAGCGAAAACTGTACCATTATAAAAAATACTCTCAATATCTGTCATATTAATGCTCAGAGCATACCATCGATAGCACTCTGTCCCGATTAACGACGACATTCTGAGCAATATTACTTCAAAATCAAAACTTACAAACCTAGATCTTTATGTCTACAATATTTCCAAAAATTATGAAAATTGGACTATGTGAAGAGGGAGAAAAGCGTTATCACTTTTTGTATGAAAAATTACAGCTTCACTTTCATTGAGCAAATAATTCGATACAAACAAATTCGTTGAAATTTGTTTCATTAAATTACAAAGTTACATTCTATTACCATTCCGATCTGTCAAAATCACCAAGCTATCATGAACAGAGTATACTTAGTACATACCAACATCAACCACTCTTTTTTACTCTGAGTCTGAGTAAATACTTTAAAAAATAACGATAGCAACTCTGTCCATATTCGTGGTCCCATTGAACCACTTAAAATAAATATGAATTTTAAGGTGGCGTTCGGGACCACAGTTGGGGTACCGAAAGACGCCTTAATTTTAATAATTAATTCCAAGGGGGCTTTTGGGACCGCGGTCCTGGTCCCAAAAGCCTCCCGACCCATAAATGGTCTATCACCGAATAGGCAAGAAGTAGAGCTATTCATAAACCACAACAAGATAGATGTATTATTAGTTTCTGAAATACATATGACTGACCATAAGGTGACTAAAATTGAAGAATGCAATATTTACTATGCCAACCATCCAGATGGCACTTCACATGCTGGGGCTGCTGTGATAGTTAAAGAACACATAAGACACCACGCCTTACCAAATTTTACACATGCACACATACAGGCCGCAGTAATATCTATAGATGACTGGCAGGGATCACTAAACCGATTTCTTCCATACACTTGGTGTCAGATACATTGTGGGAGGAGACTGGAATTCCAAAAATAAGTTCTGGGGCTCCTGATTAACGACGACAAAGGGACGACGACGGAGACAATATAAATTACTTGCTGTGCCCGCGAACTACGTTTCGCCTTATAAAAGATTTCAACCCGTTCTTAGTTATATCTTCTATATTTTTCCCGTTTTAGCAACATTTTTCATTGATTCTCCTCTCCTATTGGTCGTATCGTGATATTATAGCCTAAAGCCTTCCTCGATAAATGGACTATCCAACACAAAAATCTTTTTTCAATTCGGACGTTCCAGAGATTAGCGCGTTCAACCAAACAAACTCTTTTGCTTTATAATATTAGTTTAGATAAGCATCTAAATATCTGTATTTTAGTCTTAAAAACTACCTCGAGCATTTTTAACTTTTTTGGCAAAATTATACTGAATCACCAAAAGGCAAAACGTACAAACATAGATAAAGGTATAGTGAATCTAATGAGACCAAAAGTGTCTAATTTCGTAAAAGTTTAGGGGGGGTAACACCGTTATCGCCCGAAACAATATTTCAATAAGAAATGTAGGCACTTGCCTGGGACTTCTTTTTGAAAGTGCATACGCGAGCTATGAATCGGCACTTCACAGTCCTCTTAATAGTAAAAAAATAGCAATTATTGATTTAGAAGCATTCTCATTGAATGCGACCTCGATTTAGTAAAGATCCATACTTAGTCAAATAGTTTCGTCCAATAACTGTTAATCTTGAGTTGTTTAAAATTTTCTGTATTGATTCGTACTGTCCTTTGTTAAGCCAAAGTAGACTTTATTCAATGTCAATAGCTACGTATCAACATCCCATTTAGAAATCGTTACAGATTATGTAAAAATTGTCAAGAATAGAGCAAGCTGACGTAGGTTCGAAACTTGCACGTGTCGGCTCGAAAATATTTTTCGTATTGTGTTGTGCTAGTAAAAAGGTCAAGTCAGCTTTTTTTATTTTTCATGAATCATGACTTATCATGAGTGTGTACATCGTGATTCGCTGTGTGTGTGTGTGTGTGTGTGAGGGTGTGTGTGTGCGTGTGTGTGTGTGTGTGTTTATAATTAATGCGCGTGCCGGTGAAGAGTAGAATACATGTGTTCTCGTAGCTGTCGTAAGCGAGTCAATGGGAGTTTACCGTAGTTAAACCTCTACGACGATAGAGAAAAATCAAAACTAAACCTACTGTTTAGTTGGTATTACTACACCAACCGACCCATTTGGTCAGCGTTGTGAGTTGGCCGATTCTTCCTCGTTGGAGGATAAATTAGATAGACTCGTTGGAGCTCAGCAGTAGGCACGTAGCAATACCAACCACGATATACATATTTGAATAGATTTGTGTGCTTAAGGGATCCACGCACAAGCACACATAATGTGGGGTCTACTTAACCCTGCTTCTATTCACTTAGGGCCGATTTTTGATAAAAATTGTTGTTTCGTTTCAGTATACGTGAATAAGATAAAATGTGCGAGAGCCCTGCGCCAATGTTTTCGAGAGCTTGACATTTGAGATTTTTTGTTAGTATTTTTTTGGGGTACCTACGGTTTATTGGAATTTGGAAGTGTCAAAGTGCATTCTCTTAAGTAGAAGTTAACAGTAAAAACTGAAATATTGCTTACATTAATAACATATGTGACTGTCTTACGGGCTCTTTAAGGCAATTCAAAACAGTTTGCTTATTTTTTAAAAATAATTTTTTTACTATACTCGTACATTATAGCAAAACAGCCTCGGTGGCGCTGTCAACACGGTACTGCTACTGGCCTTCTAATCAGGAAGTCCGGGGTTCGAGCCCACCATGTACCAATGTGTTTTACGTTATCGAATTTCATATGTACATTTATCCGGCGCTTCTACGTTGAAGGAAAACATCGTGACGCAACCTGCATACAACTGCGAGGAAATTCGAAGCTGTGTGTGATGTCGACCAATCCGCACTGGGCCAGCGTGGTTGACTTAAGGTCTCCTAACTAAGGCTCGTATTAATAAACGCGTCTCAAAGTTGAGATTGATCTTAAGAGGATTGTGAAGTAATCGTGCGCGGCGCGAGTAGGTATTTTCTAAAATGCTATCTGTTTCATTCACACCGCTCCGCCTCCGGTCTGGCGTTTACACCACAAATACAACATGCGCAAATTCTCACGCACACAACCATAGCAGCGCGCGACTCCTCGGCGCGAGAACTCGAAATGTTTTCCGTTGCTTAGGTATTCCTGACTGCCTTTCCGCTCGCAACTTTGCCTTCGTTATTTTAGTTTTTCATGAGGGAATTTTGTTTACCCGTAGGAAAAATTATTTTATAACCTTATATTACTCAGTGATAATGTAGCATTCTATTAGCCAAAAATTTTTTAAAATCAGCCTAGTAGTTTTTAAATATAAAAAATATAATAAATTAAAACTGCTTTATTTCTAAAAATCATTTTAACAATAATTACGCCGAGACTTCCCAGTGAGCTAGTTTTTGAGTTTATTCATTACAAACAAAAATACAAACATAGTTGCATCTTCTTTCTTTATAATATTTTAGTAGATAAGTTTCGTAAATTATTTCAGTTTTCCTTTGAAATTTATAGTGTAGGCAGTTACCTACTTGGTATCCCTACCAAGTCCTACTTTATAGGACTGAGCTGTTATTTGTTATGAAAGTACCTATCTATCGTACATTTACCTGTCTAAAGAAAATGACTTTTTGTAAGATGAATGTTATACTGAATTAAAATCATTTTCATTTGAGGTGTGAATCAATGTAAAATGGATCCTTTTATGAAAAAAATAAACACTAAACATAAAATGACATTTACAATTGTTTAAACAAGAACAGACCTCTTGTTAACTTAAAAATAAATAACAAAAAATCTATTATTTTAGATAGATAAATTAATACTTTTACATACAAACTAAATAGGAGCAGGGATTTAAAAAATATAAAGTAATAATAATAATAATAATAATAATGATTTATTTGTTCCAAAAACATACAAAAATAAGAAAACGAAGATATCTTAATATTACAGAATATTGGAACAAAAAGGGTCTGTAGCTCAGCATAAGACAGACCGGTACGGACTGTCGCTGATATTCTGCCACAACCTATGTACAATGAACATTCACAAAAATTGACATCACAAAACAATCATTATTTACAATGGACATTCACGAAAATTGTCATCACAAAACGATCATTACAATTTAACATTGTTTGTGTATGGTGGATTTAAATTCCCTGTCAGCTGCCGCCTTTTGATCATCTAAGAGCCAGAATTTACACTTTTTCTTAAAATTTTTAGATGACATGGAAAGACCCGCCCTCAGTGGTGGGGGTAGGTCGTTCCAAATCTTCGAGGCGGCATAAACAAAACGTCCCCTAGTCATAACATTTCTATGTATTGGCAAAGTGAGGAAAACTCCGAGGTTTCTCAGGTTTGAGTGTCTGCATTTAAGCGATAATTTTTCGAAAATATATTTTGGGGTGTTCGTCTGCAAGAGGGAGTGTAAGAAGGAAGCGTATTTTAATTTCCTAACTCTGCCCATGCACAGAATCTTGTTTTTTACTAGATATGGTGTGATATGGTCTCTTTTCTTAACTGGAAAACAAAATCGCATGCAAGCATTTTGTACCCTCTGAATTTGATTTTGAGTCTTTTTAAATAAACATGGGCCATAAACAATATCACAGTAATGCAAATGAGATAAGACCAGAGAGTTACATAGAAATTGTTTTACATTAGTACATAAATATTGCCGTAACTTGTACAAAGTTTGTAAAGTTCCAAAGCATAGAGCGGCTTTCCGTTTAACATGATCTTCATATCTTAAATTTTGATCCATGTAAAGACCTAGATTACGAACACAATCTTGCATAGGTATTGGCACAGTATCTAAATTAATATTAAAGTTAATATGTTTAATTGTTGCTACTTGGTTCCGTGTACCACATACTATTGAGACACTTTTAGTAGGATTGAGTACAAGAGAATGATCACGAGACCAGTTTGCTATAGCATCCAGGTCGCTATTCAGCTTGGACACTGCGCGCGAAACATCTGTTACTGCTGGGTAAGTATGAACATAAAGCTGCGTGTCGTCTGCATAGAGATGATATCGTGAATGACAAATAATTTCCACTATACTAGCCGTGTAAACGGAATAAAGAGTCGGTGCCAATATAGAGCCCTGAATTACTCCTCTCGTAACAGGCAGAGGCTCTGAAACATCCGAGTGGCCGTCATTCTTCTTACACTGTACCTTTTGAGTACGGCCCACGAAGTAGGATCGGAACCAACCGCAAACAGTACTGTCAAACCCATAGTAATCCAATTTGGCAATTAATAAGTCTAAATTGACACAATCGAATGCGCGCGTAAAATCTAATAAAACCATGATGGTACCCAAGCCGCCGTCCGATGCTAAGAGAATGTCGTCTGTTATGTTAAGTAAAGCTGTGGTTGTACTATGCTTTGACCTGAAACCAGATTGCCGTAAGGGCAATATATTTTCAGCCTCGATGTATTCATTAATTTGATTAAGAGCACATTTTTCCACCACTTTAGATAACGCTGGTAGTAGGCTGATTGGTCTTAAATCGCCCGCATCATCTATTTTAGATTTTTTGGGAATAGGTTTTATCAATGCACATTTCCAGTCATCGGCAAAGACACCATCCAGTAGTGATTTATTTACAATATTAAGCAATGCTGGTAAAGAATAGGGTAAGGTTAGCTGTATCATGTACATTGATATACCGTCATGACCCAGAGAGCTGGATGACATTTTCGAAATGATTCGTTCTATTGTTGAATAGTCCACGGCGGAGAACTTAAAAACATTATTAGTGTATTTATGAGATTTTAATCTCTCCTGTTCCGCGGTACCTACAGTCTGTATTGGAATGCTGTCTAGGAAATATTTGTTCAAAGCATCCACATCGCGAAGATGCGGTGGTATCGCATCCTCGCGCAACGGCCGCACAACATTATTTAGGTGACGCCACATGACAGCAGGCTTATTTTTGTTATTATTGACGAAATGCCTAAAATATGCTTGTTTTTCCTGGGTAATAGCAAAATTATAATAGTTACGTAGATCACGATAATGCTGCATGTCCGAGTCTGATTTTGAAGATTTTGCTTTTTGGCATGCACGGTCGCGAGCCTTTCTTATTTGCTTAAGCGAGTCTGTCATCCAGGGACTAGGTCTGTGTCTAATTTTGCGAGTATGTGCCGGTGCAAACGTATCAAAAAGGTCAATGATTAACAAATTGAACATTGAAACCATTTCATTTATATTATCATACATTGACACGAATTCCCACGGCGTATGCATAGCACCTTTACGAATTATGTCTACATTATCACGTATAGGTCTACTTGTAATATACCGCGGAGAATCTTTTTCTATCGTTAAAGGGAACTGAGCTATAACCGCACCGTGATCGCTTAGGTCGTCATTGTGCACGATTGTCACATTTGTAGGTTTCATGTGCTTACGAGTGAATATTATATCAATAAGCGATTCGGAATGAGCAGTAACACGAGTAGGTGCGTTCACTATTTGTACAAGGTTAAAAGTCTCCGCGATATCACCCAGAGAAGGTGGAAGCATTGTATTACGGGTTGCATCCCAGCAATTGATATTAAGGTCACCCACCAGAAATAGACATTCGCATTGAGGTGAAAAAAGAGATAGAGAATTGGCTAAGCACTCAACGGCAATTCCGCGATTGACTTTTTCCGGTCTGTAAGCGATACCCAATGTTATGTAGTGCCGCCGCAGTCTAATGGACAACCATTGCTGCTCCAACTCTCCCAACGGATGCTTCAGAACCTTTACCTGCAGCTTGTTCCTAATATAGGCACCGACACCTCCACCCCTCGTAATACGTGGAGTGTGCAAAAACCTGTAACCAGGAATAGTTAATGGTCTCGTGTCTGAATTATTTTTTAGCCAAGTTTCAGTGAGACAGAGTATATCGAAGTCGTTCGTGGTAATTAAGTCCTTGAGCTCATCCCAGCCCGCATTGATAGACCGAACATTCAGCAATCCCAACTTAACACCATTACATTTTGGTTGCTTATTACTAGCCATCATTAATAGAACAAACAGTTATTTTAAGAATATTCCATCTGAGAAATACGACAACACAACCCTAACTACGACAAACTTTGAATCACCTCCATATTACGCACGAAGATATGATTTTCCTTTTCTGACTTCCTAACGTAAACTCGTCCATTTCGTACCCATACAAACTTATAGTCTAATTCTTTTGCTCGAATACGCGCAGCCGCATGGAGTTGTTTGTTCTCCTGCGTGAGATGTTCGGATATGAAAATTGCTTTTTTGTCTCCCGCAATGCCTATATGAGTGGTGTTCAAACGGTTTTCAGATTTGCTTCTCTTATTGTATTCAAGTGAAGACACGAGGAAGTCATCTCTGCGCTTCTGGTTGCAAAATTTTACCAGGATAGATTTAGGTCGTGCATTCTTGGGATCCATCTTTGCTATACGAGAACAGTACTGAATGTCCGATATGTCAACAGGACAACCCACAGTATTTCCAAGTTGCTGAATGAGTGTAGTTAGATTTTCTTGCTTGTTCTCCGGGACACAGTGGATCTCAAGATTTGCAGATCGCAGCTGCTGATCTAGCATCATCACCCTAGTCTGTATATCAGTATTCACTTTTTTCAATTGATCACTCTCTATACTGAGGTTTTGAATTACCTTTTTTTGCGATAACATGTCAGTTTTAAGTTGTTCAAATTCTTTGTTAAGAAAATTCATAGACTCCTGAAATTCCTCAATCAGCTTATTCATTTTCCTAAATTGCTCTCTGTTCTCTTCCCTAATCCGATCCGAAGAACACTCCAGCTCTGCTCTCACAATTTGCCTTATTTCCTCGATTGATGGGCACGAACAGCTTTTAATTTTATTGCGGTGCGTTACATTGTTTTCATCATCAGGTGTAATGCGATTAATAGCCTGGTCTTCCCGTGCTTGAATTCTAGCAGGGGTATTAGTGTTATCGCCCTTTGGCCGTTTAGATCGGCATAGTTCGCAAGTCCATTTGTTCTTATTCTCTTTGCTCATTAAGTTAAATCGCTTTTCCGAGACATTAGCACACTGCAAATCGTATGTCTGTTTACATAATGAACATTTTAAAAATAATCTATCAGCAATAGTACCAGGGCATGCTGAACAATGCATAATTTTATTCTCCATGCTGGTTTATTTTGCTTTAGTTATTTTGCAAAAAAAAAAAACAGACTAAAAGAAAAAACAAAAAGTTCCGAACTCCGTCGTGATTTGAACTCCTGCATCGGCGGCGGTGTATTGCGCAACTTTCGTATTATTCCTCCCGCTTCACTGCGACGCTGTTGCGTCTATTCTATAAGGTGCGAAATTAGTAGTGCTACGTGTGACGTTGATTGTATAAATTAAAAAGAGGGTATGCAATGTAACTGGTGTTGTTGAACCAGACACAGCTTGTTTTCACTACGATTTTTAAACACTTAATTTCACTACACACTCACGAATTCACATTAATTTTTAAGAAATTTGTACCAATAAAGAGAGATTATGTTTTGCGCTTTCGATCAATATAACTTTTAACCGCACAGGTAACTCAATCCAACAGTATTAATTTTTATTGTGGACACATGAAAAATATGACTGTCCTGTGCGATGTCAAGCCCTGTCCTCCTATAACTATGCATCAAATAAAAAATACCTCTCATTTTTATACACTAATCTCGGGTAGTTATATTAATAGTCTTAGAATTCTAATTTTTACCACCTCCGTGGTCTAGTGGTTGAGGCCATTGGATGTTGATCGGGAGGTCCGTCCGGAGTTCGATTCCGCACGGGGACAAAAGCTTTTCTGCTCCGTTTGGTTGGTGGTAGGGCTTCTGAGCACACCTGGCTAGCTACCACCGTCTTACCTAAGTTTATCGCCATAATAACAATGTTAATAGAATTGTTGTGTTTCGATAATTAGAGGTGAGATAGCCAGTTCCTCAACTGTCGAGGAGTCCAGGTGAAGCTCACTTCCACCTTCGACATTATCTTCACATACCAGCAGGTGAGATGAAGGCCAAGAGCTTTCCTGTCGTATGTAAAAAAAATATTTTACAATAAATATAAAAATGGACTACAAAAACACTGAAGAGTTAGAAATTGTATAAGAATAGGTACAGACAACAATACACATCATTATTGAAGACGGTGCCAAATTTTAAGATTTTCTAGGAGATCATCGTTTGGCACCGACTTCAATATAGAAATGTAATGTTGTCTGTACCTATTCTTATAAACTCATTTGCAAAAAAAACGGGCACCTAAGCAATGAACCATTTCAAATGTTAATATTGCTTTGTTTGATAATTATAGGTAGTTTTATCCTCACAATTTGGTAAATTAATAAGAAAATAATCGTTTTCATCAGTATTTCATAAAATTTTGATACAATTTATGGGAAATAATGCTAAACCTTACTAGTTGTGTATGTTCGCTAGTAGTGCATACTGCATATGCTCATGAAGTAAAAATAAAAAAGTTTTTTTGTTTGTTTTTCTTTAATAAAGTAAAAGCAGATAAATGTTTAGTATCGAGTGTGACCCCCTCTAGCTAAAATCACAGCTTGAATTCGTCTGGGCATGCTAGCGAGTATATCCCGGATACTTGCTTGCGGAATACGTTCCCACTCCGCAGTAATCACATTCTTCAGCTCTCTGATGGTCTGCGGAGCTGGTTGTACTGATCTCACACGCCGTTTCAGAACGTCCCAGACATGCTCTATGGGATTGAGGTCGGGACTTCGAGCTGGCCAATCCAAACGACGAATGCCGACCTCTTGCACATACGCTTTAACATCGCGAGATCGGTGGGCGCGAGCATTGTCGTCCATAAAAATCGAGTCTTCACCTAGAGCGGCCAATGCGGGTTGTGGTAGGGCTTCTGAGCACACCTGGCTAGCTACCACCGTGTTACCTAAGTTTATCGCCATAATAACAATGTTAATAGAATTGTTGTGTTTCGATAATTAGAGGTGAGATAGCCAGTTCCTTAGCTGTCGAGGAGTCCAGGTGAAGCTCACTTCCACCTTCGACATTATCTTCACATACCAGCAGGTGAGATGAAGGCCAAGAGCTTTCCTGTCCTGTATGTAAAAAAAATATTTTACAATAAATATAAAAATGGACTACAAAAACACTGAAAAGTTAGAAATAGTATAAGAATAGGTACAGACAACATCACACATCATTATTGAAGACGGTGCCAAATTTTAAGATTTTCTAGGAGATCATCGTTTGGCACCGACTTCAATATAGAAATGTAATGTTGTCTGTACCTATTCTTATATTATTTTTAACTTTCAGTGTTTTTGAAATCACTTTTTATTTTTTGTAAAATATTTTTTTTAACTTTTTAATGAACGAAACCCAAATTAAATTAGGGTATCCCTCGATTTTCATAGGATCCCATCATCAGAACCTGACTTTGGTGACCTAGGGACCACCCTAGGAGTGTACTCTACCGAATACAAAAAGAATTTTGAAAATCGGTCCACAATTGGCGGAGTAATCGCGTAACATACACAAAACGGTTGACACGGTTAGCGCAGAGGTCGACTGATCGCCTATTGCGCAACAGGTCGCGGGTTCGATTCCCGCACGGGACAGATGTTTTGTATGGCCTAAAGAAATTTGTTTCGGTCTGGGCGTATGTGCATGTGATATTCTATGTTTGTAACTACACCCACGACACAGGAGAAAATCCTAGTGCGACGTTTTTATATTTAAAAAAAACACGTTGGACGCACCTAAAAATTTAAGGATTTCCCTCCATTTTTATGGGATCCCATCATCAGATCCTAACTTTGGTAACCATGGGACCACCCTTGGAGTATAATCTTTAGAATACAGAAAGAATTTTGAAAATCGGTCCGCAATTGGCGGCATAATCGCGTAACATACACACGAAAAAAAACATACGCATGGAATTGAGAAACTCCTTTTTTGAAGTAGGTTAAAAAATACCTATTAGTATATGTAATCATCTGCTTTAAATTTTATAGTTAAAATGAAAAAAAAAAAAAACTTAAAAACCGTACGAAGGGTGCCTTCTTCCCATATATGCCTACCCTGCCTACCCTACATACTCGTATATTATTTAGGTACTTTGTCGTTTGTATTTTTTATACAATCGTAGATTCCATAACGCGAGTAAAACCTTAGAGCCCTGCTTTAGAGGAATAAAATTCAAATAAAATAATATTAAAAATAACGCTACTTGCATAGTCTATTACACGTTTTTAGCTGCTCCAACTTCATACATTGCATAACAAATACCTATCACAAGAAATACGAATTTATTTTGAGTTTGTGTCTTTATGGCACATATTCATTATAACAAACAATTACTTACATACTTACATTTTTTCCTTTTTTGGTTTTGGGAATTTACAGTAAAGTTAACAGGCTACAGGCTGCTAACCCTTAAATAAGGAAATTTGTATTGAAATAAAATCTTTAAAATAAAACACTAAAATGAATAAACGTATTCAAAAAGATATTTACTTTTTCATGTATAAGGTATTTGTGAAGATTAATAGTTCCGACTTGAGTAATAACTTTCACTATTGATCGATATATCGATATTACTTTCTCCTCCCTAGGCGACAATAACTACGATAACATTATGTCACATCACTATCACTACATTATACCCCTGCCCCCGACCCCTATCGTGCGATAGAGAGAGTTGCAAGAAATGGTCGAAATTGCCTACAATTCCTGTTTGAAATATTGTTTCGGGCGATAACTGTTTTACCCCCCTAAACCTTTATGAAATTAGACGCTTTTGGTCTCATTAGATTCAGTATACCTTAATCTATGTTTGTACGTTTTGCTTTTTTTGTAATTCAGTATAATTTAGTCAAAAAAGACAAAAATGTTCAAGGTAGTTTTTAAGTCGAAAATATAGATATTTAGATGCTAATAACTTATATTTCTTCAAAATCAAAACGTACAAACCTAGTTTTTCATTATATCTACAAGATTTCCAAAAATTATGAAAATTGGACTATGTTTAGAGGGAGAAAAGCGTCATCGCTTTTTGTATGAAAATTTACAGCTTCACAATCCTCTTAAGTCTAAAGCTGCAGTTTTGACGTTTAATGTATGGAACATCTGTCAAAAACAGTATCTTAAGATCGATCTCTTACTTGAGATACAATTATTAATACGAGCCTTAGAGTGGCTCGAACTCCTCGATGGGGAGGGGGACGTATATCATCACAGCTCATAAACGTCTCATGCGGTTGCTTTACAATGTTTTTCTTCATCGTAAAAGCGTTGGAAGAGGTCAACCTAGCTGTCACGTAAGAGGTATATATTGTGCTAGCTAGTGGTGCCCAATTTGGCTTAAGTTTATTTTATGTACCTACTACCAAAACTTATAATTAATTAGAGAAATATATTGTTATTTTTTTCGTTTATTAAGATTTCATTTATAATATAGTATTCATTATCTACCAAAGTTTAAATTTGTAGATAAGCTAAGTGCTCAATTTTATAAATATTTAATTTAACGTGTTGATTTACTATACCAAAGTTTTAAATCTAAGCTTCACCTTAAAATTATAACTGGCGTTAATTGCCTGCTAAGTATTTATTTATTTTTTTATTCTTAAGTACTTTTGTGTACAAGGCGGACTTAATGCCATACTTTTATTAGATAGGTAGATATGTACATACTTACCTATCTAATGAAAGTATGTATTTGAAAATAAATGGCATTTTCCTTTTCAAATACAAATATAAATCCTTTGAAAGTAAAAAAAAACAAGATTTTTTACTATGGCCACGACCCGACAGTGACCCGACACCGTTGTCCTAGAATTGTCCCGGATTTGAAATGTTTCTATCTGGCAACCCTAGTTGGAAGAGGTCAACCTAGCTGTCACGTAAGAGGTATATATCGACATAGATAGTAGCCCTATTTACGTTTGAACATCCATCGCTTGAGTTGGAATTTCTGTCATAACTTACGAGTATGACTCATAAGATATTTCTAAGGATTCCATACTTCTTATATGGAACTGACCTTGGTATGTTACCTGATATTATTTGACGATTTTCTTTAATATTCTAGTTACATAATATGATTGCACCATATTCGAAACAACGAATTCAACAACAATGATTCTTTGAGAAAAACATGGGATTCTGAAAACTATTGTTCAATTTCGAAATGTTTAAGGTCAGTTCCATATAATATATCAAGCGATGGATGTTCAAACGTAAATAGGGCTACTATCTATGTCGATATATACCTCTTACGTGACAGCTAGGTTGACCACTTCCAACTAGGGTTGCCAGATAGAAACATTTCAAATCCGGGACAATTCTAGGACAACAGTGTCGGGTCACTGTCGGGTCGTGGCCATAGTAAAAAATCTTGTTTTTTTTATACTTATATATCTTATTTCCTTTTATAGGGTATTTTTCCACTAGTTTCAAGAAATCTATTTTTTGCGCCACGAAAAAAGCGGATCTTCTAAATTTTTTAATATTATCACACACGTAAATTATAATACGTTCAAATTATGATTCAAGGATAGAAACTGACTTAACCTTAATTGACAGAGACAATGTAAAGAAAAAAGTTTCGTTTTACGCAATATTGTGCTAGCTAGTGCTGACACACAGTTTTTGCTGCATAACGAAACGTATTGAATGATGGGTGAGCGAATGACAAGCTAAACCTCGATTCTGTTCAATCAAATCTATAAATGGAATATGCAAGGCAAGTTTGATGAGATTTAAGAGGAAACACCAAGGTCAAGAGAATTCAAAAATAGGTCTTTGTAAAATGTATTGCTGTCGCGCTATGTGTCTGCATCTCGGATCGAAAATACCTATGAAAAGTACACAAAATATAAGTTTCGTAGTCCCCGGTTTTCTCCGCGAAAACTTGACCGATTTAATTACTTTTTATGTTAAAAATTTAAGCAAAGATTTTTCTGTGATTCTATGTTTTGCTTTTTTTTATATAATCTCGTTCAATTTGTTTGTTGGACATTTGAATACAGCAGAAAATTAGAGCAATTTTTTTTAGTTTTTAAGGCTTAAATCTCTTTTATTAACTTGATAAAAAAAGGAAAACATAGGAACATGCTTATAGTGGCCAATTGGCCATTGATTTTATTGGAAAACATAGAGCAACTATTGCCATTTTCCAGGAAGGAAACAGGGGACTACGTTTATAATTATGAAAAAACGACCGACCCTTACGATTGCATCTTAGCTAATGTCGAGCTTAGAGCTAAATCAAGATTTAAGTACCTAACTCGAGATTTGCAGCATTCCCTACAGATACTTAAGAAGCTGTCTGTCAGTCAAACTATAATTTTATTTAATCTATAAATGCTTACGTGAAAACGTTTTAACTTTCCACTTTGCGTCCATTGAAAGGGAGTTTGTTATCGTTGCTCCATTTCATTATGACATCAATTTACAATAATGCTACGTCCTGTTTAGTTTTAATAACAGAATAAAGCTTCAAGTCGTCAGCGAATAAGATACATTTAGTACTCGGCAACTTCGATGGGACATCGTTAATCATTATCGAAAAGAGGGTTGGGTCAAACAAAAGTACTCCCTTGTCTTGTTCCTGAGCTTAGATTGATCTGTGTAGGTGAAATAGCATATTAGTTTTTTTTACTTGGTACTCGCCACCATTTATTCTAACAAATTGTTGTCGATTTTGGAGATAACTAAAGAAAAAATTGGACTACAAAAGTTGGGCTACAAACATTTTTTTATTAGTTTCTCCGAAAGTATATCGCCATTTACCATGACTAATGCCTTCCGGAATTCGGAGTAAGCTGCGACTATAATGGCCGCCATTGTCCATCTCAGCGTGAACGAAGACAATAAACGCTATCAAATTTGTAGTGAGCGAAGGGCATGCTGACAATTATTCAATGTACCTACCGTTAATCCTTACTTATTATATAACAAAGTCCCTCGCCGCGTCTGTCTGTCTGTCTGTTCGCGATAAAATCAAAAACTACTGCACCGATTTTCAAGCGGTTTTCACCACTCGATAGCGTGATTCTCGAGGAAGGTTTTAATATATAATTTGTTTAGTTTTTGTATTTATTTCTGTGTACATTAAAGATATTTGTTGAAGATGTCGGGAAAAATTAAATTAAGGCGAAACGTAGTTCGCGGGCACAGCTAGTTTGTTATATAATTTGGCGATTAACGACAATCTCAAGAAGCTTGCCGAATCTAGGAAACCTTCAATAATCTGGAAGGTTGACTGACAGAAAATGCCGCAGGTATTAAGTCCGCCTCTATAGAACAATATTTGTACATGAAGTATTAATAAATAATGAAACATATCTGATGGGATGTTGTAACAGGAAACAGAATGTTGGCATGCATAAAAAATAGTTATTTTTTTTTATTTTGTACGAGTTGAATAGTCCTTTATGCCAGACACGACCAAAAAGGCCTGTTGCACATCCAATAATATCGCAGAAGGGTTAGGGTATCGCAGTATTTAAGGGTTTCACTCGATTTTCCTGGGATGCCATTAGCAGTACATCTTAATTTAACTGTCTCGCTCGCACTCGAAGGGGTACGTTTTCCGTTCTGGCGGATGGTAGGCAGTGGCGTAGCTACCCAGGGGCTAGGCAGTGCAGTGTCCCGGGGCCCTCAAGCTCAGGGGGCCCTCGAATCCTTACAAGAAAATCTCGATCGAACTAAACTTTCAAAAATTTCTCCCATTTTCAAAATAAATATCAAGCCTGGATTTAACCGAAGTCATTTATACTTTTGCGAAAACTAAAGCTAGGAAAAGATTGTAAATATAATTGTTATTTAGCCAGTTGGAAGGTTACCTTTATAGTTAGGTATCAGTTCTTTCAATAATCACCGCGGTCCGATTTGCCGATTACCTGGTAATGTCGGTTCGAATTAATATGGCGTTGAGAGTAATTAGTACCACAGATCTCTCATGTCAGTGGACTGCCGAAAATCTTGTTTGACTCTCTGTTAATGTGCTGTTTTTGATTTTCAAATAGAGTTTTGAAATTTAGCGCTGTTTGCCGCTGTCTTGTTATTAATCTCATTCGAATACGGGATTAGTCTAACGTTGCAGGGAAATAAAATATTTTGCTCCTTTTTGCTCATTTTTTTCTTAAACCAAAAATACGAGATGAAGTAAATTTCCGGTTTTTGTTAATGTGGTATTATTTTCCGACAGTATCCACAAATGAACACAATGCTTGTTTTTCGTGTTACGGTAGGTTCAATCTAACGTCAGAGTTGCCTTTTGAGGCCTCTGACATGGCTCAATAAAATAATATTTATTAATGACGTGTGAAAATTAAAACCACGATAAAAACAACACAGATAATTTTGTGGTAGGAAGTTGATAATTTGATGATTGTATAAAGTGTGGGTAAGTGATAATTGGCTGTTTGAATTGCAGCCCCGTCTCTTGATTGCCCCCTTTATTTTCTGCTTTGACGTTGTCACTGTCAGGATGAGGTCGTTCGATTCAATCTGGCCCTTTCCCGTTCTGAAGCGTGGAAGAGCAGTCGCTTGATATGGGCTGATCTTAATATTTTAATTAAAACCCATCATGGACTGGGTTAATACTATTTCTTGACTTTTTTATTAAACCCATGGAGAATATGGTAAGTTGTAATTTTCGTCGCAATTTGCTGTGGCGTAGGTCTGCCATTTTGTGACCACGTTCTAACAATCATGTTACTTTGTTTTAGGGTTCCTTATTCTTTGTTCCTGTTATAATTATACTAAGTTTTAGAAGTTAACCAATTCAGAGAAAACCTCTCAACCCCTTTTGATTGCACATAATAATTTTTTTTTACTAAATAATTAGCGAATACCACCAAGACATGGATTCGACGTGGATATATAGTAAATCTTTGAAGTGAAGGCGGTATTAGTCGCCGTCCCATTTTTTGTAATTGCGTTTGAGTTTGCTTTGAGGATACAATTAGAAGACAATCTGAGGATGTCTAAGTCTACAATGGTAGTACCTTAATGTATACATCTCTTTAATTTAAATAAAGTGCGTGCCAATTTATACTACACTCGCGAGCAAAAGTTTGGAATCAGTTACTTGAAATTGGTTCCGCGTGATCTTGCTTACTAAATTTTTAATAATCATAAAAATGACATCATGTTAAAGGTGCAACTGTCCACTTTAAATCGATATAAAATTTATTCATATCGAGCCCGTAATTGTGGAGTTATCCCGGATTAAGTGAAGGAGGTAGGAAAACAAGGAAATAGGGAAAAATAATGAATGAATCAAACAACAAAAAATATTAAATAAAAATTTTATTTATCTTTAAAAATAAGTGTCAATATTTTGTGTTCCCTCCCCTCGCCCTAATAACTGCTCCAAGACGATTCTTCATAGACCTGATCACCTTCCCACTCCTCAATCAACGCTGATTTCAGCTCATTCAGAAATGAAGGAGCAGGAGTTCTGGAACGAACCTTCCTCTTCAGTTCATCCCACACGTGCTCAATGGGATTCAAGTCAGGGCTGAGCGCTGGCCAGTCCAATGTGGCAATACCGACTTCTTCGAGGTATTCCGTTGTTACACGGGCAGTGTGACAACGAGCGTTATCGTGCATAAGGAGGAAGTCATCACCGATGTATCCCGCATAGGGAACGACATGTTCCAGGAGAATATCGGAAATGTACCGGTCCGAAGTTAGACCGCCTCCTCGTCCCCCGCCAGGCACGACAACAAGCTCGGTTTTACCATCGAAGGAAATGCCGGCCCACATCATACAAGAGCCGCCCCCATAAGCCACTGTTTCAGCGACAGAGCACTGTGCAAATCGTTCCCCAGGCCGCCTGTAGACCCGTCCTCTTCTGCCGCTACCGTGCAAACACATCCTGCTTTCTTCGGAGAACAGGAATTGCCTCCATTGCTCAACCTCCCAATCAAGATGGGTGCGAGCAAACTGAAGGCGTGCTTGTCGGTGAGCTGCCGTGAGTTTCGGGCCTGTGGCAGGCCTTTTTGGAGTCAGATTCGCTTGCTTGAGTCGTCGACGAACTGTCCACTCGCTGGCTGCTACCCCACGAACATCTCGGAGCTCCTGTTGGACGTCGACACCAGTCAAATGCCGATTTCGGAGAGAGGTTGACACGATAAAACGGTCATCCCTCTCCGATGTGCACCGGCGCCGTCCAGATCTTGGTCTCGGGATGAAGCCACCAGTCTCCCGAAAGCGCTTATAAACTTTCGAAACACAGGATTGGCTTATGTGGAGCCGACGAGCGACAACCCGCTGGCTTCTTGCAATAGGGCTACGATTTGTGCTGCTTCTGTAGGTGTTGTCTCCATTGTCGTACAAGGTAAAGGGTCAAAAGTGGCGGAGATGTGTACCGGTCAACGTGTGAAAGTCGACTGATAAAGAAAATCCGATAACAGGTGCTTTTATAGGGGGTGAATAGGTCGCAACTCGTGACGTATCAAACAATTGAAACACGTCTTTTTCGATACACCTTCACTTAATGCGGAATGGCTCCATAAATACTGGCTTGTTTTTAATGAATTTGGTATCAGTTTAAAAGTAAAGAGTTGAACCTTTAAAATGATGTCATTTTTACGATTATTAAAAAAGTATTAACTACTCAAGATAACGCGCAACCAATTTCAAGTAACTGATTCCAAACTTTTGCTCGCGAGTGTAAGTTATATCTAAAATGATAATGTGCTAACTGTAGGATTCTACTTACATGTTTTTTTTTATATTATGCATGTTATATATAAATTGTGTACTTTATTGGATCCTTCCCACATCGGAAGTCTGCTTGCATCTGTATGGAGGCGCCCATCGTAAATATATCCATACTCTTCTCCAGGTAGGCTCTTAGTTAACAATCTTTCAAATAATAACCCACGAACTGACCTAACTTAAATTCTATCTATCTTAAATTATATCTATATGCTCATTGCTCACCGAAAAAGGTTACAAGCTTTAATGCATAGGACCAATTCTGTCCTATGTGAAGTTGTGAAATTAAAGAGCTCATGTTTTCGTGTAATGCGACATGCGATAGATGGACGTAAAAATTTGTGGCGATGTAAAAAAGTTTCATTTTAAAAAATAGGGTTGTTATATTATTCAGCGTATTATAGAGAATTTATTTCCATATAGTGTACCTCGGTAGGAAGCTGATTATACTATTGTCCTAGCCTAAATTTTCCTTTTTTTTTCAGGTGAATAACTTCGACGATACGGAAGAGTCTGACGATGTACTGGAACCTGGGGTACAAGAGGTTGTGACAATAAGTAAGCTTAATCCGGACGTGCCAGAATTCGTACCAATGTGTACAACGTCTAGTCTTGATTCTAAGGCAAAAGTAGATTCAGTAGAAATAAGTGAAACAAGTGAGAGAAGAATTTCAGATGAGAGAAAGATTCAAGATTCAGGAAATCAGGACGGCTGTATGGAGCCAAAAGAAACCAAAAAAAAATCCGAAAGTCGTAATGATATTAACATTGACAAACGAATCGATGTCACAAAACTGAATCCAGATGAAATAATGGATTCAATCGAAAAACTTAAAACTAAAATAAGTAAAAACCAAGGTTGCCGAAGACAGAAAAATGTAGCTATAGCTACACTGCTTAAACTGTATTCAGCAGCTCCGAATAGTTCGCAATCTGTATCGCCTACGCCGACGCAGACGTCGAATGGCATTAAATCGCTTTCACCAGAATTAAAACGTCAACCGCTGTTATTCACACCGGAATACTTTGAAACACGGTGTGCCAACGGCATGTCAAAAACAACATCCGCAGAACAAGATATCAAATGTACAATTAAAATAGATGTACCAAGTATGATGAAAACGGATAAGGAAAATTCGCAAACAACATTGGACGTTGGTACTAGTAGCTCAGCCGAGATATCATCGACCAATGACTCATGTGAAAAAAGCTCTGTTGAGGAGCTGAAAAGCGATCCTCAAGTTAGGGAGTCGATAAGAAAGGTGAACAAATGGCTAGAGAAACCGACATCTCCGAAACCAAAAGAGGCAACTGTATCTTTGAAGCCGATATCTTTTAGGAAGAAGGAGAATTCGAAATCTCCCAGCATAGCGAATAGCGAAAGTTCGACTCCGAAACAACAAAAAAAGCAAACAGCGGAATTTAGACCGTCAAAGTATGCTGAGGATCTAAGCAAAAAATTCATGGAGAGAAGCAAGGCATTGGAACAACAAAACCAAGACATGTGGACGAGGGTGCAAAACGAGATGAAAGCGAAAGAGGAGAAAATAAAGCAGCAAAAAATAGAGCAGTCCTCTGGGAACTCTGAGACTTCTAACAATGACAATTCTAATGAGGGTTCACGTTAATTCTAATCAGTAGATGATTTTAATCTATATGTAGAATCTTCAAATATTTGTTAGGTGCCCGAATCAAACACTACTTCCATCTACATGTCGTGGTTAAATTTGGTAAGTATAAGTTTTTTTAAAATTAAAATGATCTAAGACAACATTTTTGTTGTAATCTGTATTTGTATTTTAATTTTATACACTAACGAACATTGCGCAGTCAATGTGATGACAACAAGTATGCAATTATAATTTAATTGATATATATTTTATTGTAATATAAATAATAATTTGCTTTCCAAAACGACTTAGTTACTATACTGTTTCTGTTTTAGTTATAACTTAATTATTAATTTATTGATGAAGCAATACTTTATATACATAAATATTTTAAAAACACAAATTATACATGTTATGTCATGTGGTAAGGTAGATGTGGTAATCAATTATGAGAACATCGTTTACGGTATTTTTTCGCTTGCATAAAGCATGCTGGTTAAGGAATTAAATTTAGTTCATTTTCAATATTTGAAGGTACTGCTTTATATGTATAAATACATACTTTATCAATTTTATTTTAAAAGGAAACACTAAGGTCGAGAATGTTCAAAAATAGATATTTGTAAAATGTATTGCTGTCGCGCTGTGTGTCCCAATAACCGAACAGAGCGCGATAGAGACAACTGCAGCTCGGACCGAAAATACCTATGAAAATTACACAAAATGTACGGTCCGTAGTCCCCTGTTTTCTCCGCTAAAACTATCCCGCTATGTAATTATTACACATTTAAAGGCTTTTGCTGTGTTTCTACCTTTTGCGTTTTTCATATAATTTCTTCAAATTTGTTTGGGTGTTTGAATATAGCAGAAAATCAGGCCATTTTTTTTAGATTTATGAAGGTTTAAATCTCTTTTAATAGAAGTGGTCATTGATTTTTTCTTTTAAAATAGAGAAACTATTTTTATTTTCCAGTAAGACAACAGGGGACTATGTTTGTATGAAAACACGGCCCGTATGATTTTATCTTAATGTAAATTGTCCTCGTGCTAAGAATAGGCTTACCATAAGACCTTGTAATTGATCTTAGAAGAACAAATTCTCTTCTAGGTTCTTTCTAGATATTTTTTAATATCTATATTACATATTTTATAATTAATTAGATTTCTGAATAAGCACATAAAATGTTAATTGCAATAGTATAATATTGTAGTAATATTTTATTATTCCTTAATCTTTCTTGATGAGAATTAAAACTTCAAGGCCTTTTCATCAAAATAGATCAAAAAGACGTAAATATGTAATAAGTAGTATTTGTAACATAATTTAGTGACATAATCACATTCAGGTGACAAAAATCTGAAACTGACATGAGGTGCAGTGGGCAGCTTCGTTAAAAAAAATATGTCCAAAGTATTAGATCTGTCGGTCTCGGTACCTTGTTTAGTAAAATTGTGAAAACGCTTTTTTACTATACGGGATGACATTACCAAATAAGTTAAAATACGTGAGATACTTCAATTAGTTGAAGATTCCCGCCTATTATATTCCCACACCGCCGTACCATAAATTAAAATAAAACACTTAGATGTGAAAAATTTCTGGGATAGAGTAACTCGTTGCTTGAAGTTTGTTTGTCTCTGGTGGCTGACAGATCCTTTTCTTTTCCTAAGGCGTATGCCACACGTTCAATATTTATCACTATCCAGGATCGCGATATTTATTGATCGTTAGAATATGATATTGATGGATCGCGATCCGGCAACTTCATATAAACGTGTAGCATACGCCTATAATTGTATGTCCGAATGTCATTTTATTAGTATGAAAATATCATCGCTGCTGCCCTGTGGAACAACCACTTGGTTCAACTGGTTGTCACCACGGGGATTTTTTCTTCTGGTGGACCAACCGTTCAGGTAGTACAACTAAAATTATTCCCCTTGGTACGACAAGGATTCAAAATAATAAAGTGAATAAAAACTGGTTGTACCACAGGGATTTTTTTCCCAGAGGACTAAGCGTTTTGTGGTAGTACTAAAACAACATTTAAAATATTTAAATAATTTTATTGACCTAACAGAAACTACTAAATTGACTTTGAGTGTAACAAACCTTTGTTACATGTTTCCTTTGGTACCGTATTCTATGATAACTAATTTACCCTTGAAATAAACGAATTTTTTTTTAAATCAACCTACCCGAGAATACAAACAATTACTTAAAACTACACACACAATTTGTATAAAAATATTCTGTATCCAACACCTTAGCTCTCAGAATAGCAAATATCGATCCAATCAAGCTCAAATCAAAAATGCAGTATTCTGTACAATATAATAAAACTCTTTTAAGTCTGATTATAAATTTGATGGAAAATGCGATCTTTACGCACGGTTCAGACAGACGGCCCGACGAACCTACGGAGTAATACAAAAAGCTTACAGACAATTTTTTTTTGCAGAAATTGCCATTTCTGTCTTTTATATAAAGTTTTAAGCACTTTTATTTATATTTAGCTCAAAATCAACACCGTCCTAATACTTTTCACCTTATATTATGTAGAATTAGGTACAAATGTAAAATTGTAACAAAGTTTCGATACAATCAAAGTCAATTTAGTAGTATTCGTTAGACCAATAAAATTGTTTTAGTTATTTTGAATGTTGTTTTAGTACTGCTACAAAACGGTTGGTCCTCTGGGGAAAAAAATCCCTGTGGTACAACCAGTTCTTATCCACTTTATTATATTAAATCATAGCTGTACCAAGGGGAATAGTTTGTTGTACTACCGAACGGTTGGTCCACCGGGAGAAAAAATCCCCATGATACAACCAGTTGAACCAAGTGGTTGTTCCACAGGGCAGCGATGGAAAATATTATTACATTACAAACATTATGAGACTTTAAATTATGGTCAAAATAATTATGAGACAAAATAGGGAACCAGCTGACAGCATTACCTAGATAAGGCTATTGAGAGAGCATTAGAGCAGACAAATACTGTACGAATGAAAAGCAAAGATAATTTTAAATTACAGGGCAACATTCTTTACCTGTCATTTTGTAAGGCACAAGTGTAACAGTGTTACAAGAGCATATTTTATTGAGTACGCGAAATGTGTTCATCAGCGAAATGCGTTACAACATCAATAATGAGTCAGATGTGAGACAAGAAATATTATGTCATGCAATCCTCCATATCAACACGCATACTTTTGTAAACTGAGCCCTGGCCTTGATAATATTTTATGTCATTGCCTGCCCTCAACACTTTTTAATTTTCGGCGACAAGATCAAGTTATGCCCTAAATAGTTCTTTAACTTTCATTGGCCATCAACTAATTTCTCACCTGAACAAAGACCATATAAAGCGTCATGGATATAAATTACTTGTTTAGAACCAATCATTTAACGAATTATATTTGTACAGTACATTATATATTTGTATAAGGTAGCTACATGTTAATTCTCTTTAGCAATGTAGTTACAGACTGAGGATTGTAAAGTAATTTTTATAGGGATTATTTTTATAAGCTATATTAGTGAATGCGTTAAATTATAAGTCTAAGGTTGTTCGTCTTACAGACGTGTCAGAAAATGAAAACGGCTAAAAGTTAATAATGCTGACCAAGTGGTCAGAATTTATACACGATACTTAGGCGTATCGTGTATATTAATAGCTATCATTTACAAAGAATACTCTAATTATAAGAGTTGCAACCCTAATTACTTTATTAAGGCCTGTACATAATTCATATTGAGTATGAAGGGGACGTCAGTCAGACAAAAAGCGTGACTGGGCTGGGTGCTGCACGCCAATGCCCTGCTAAAGCTGCTGTCAGACAGTAAGCCAAGCTCCGTATATTATTATAGCCGCGTCCAGACCGACCGAGCACGGCTCGCAATGCGTCGGCCGGTGTGGACGTGGCTCGGGCTGCCTCGGGCACACGTTGCCTCGGCCGAGCGCCGTTTGAGCGCGAGCCGTACGTTGTCGGATTTTGACGATGCTCAAAGGCGTCTGAGCTGCTCGCGTAGTGTGGACGCTTGCAAGCCAGTGCAATTAAAATGGATAAAGGTTGTATTCGTTTAAGTCGACTTTATGGAAGTTTTAAAATGTTGTGGGATTCAAAAGATCCAGATCATTTAAATAAAAGCAAACGAGAAGATTGCTGGATAAAGATCGCTAAGGAATTGAACTTTCCTGTACCTGAGTTGAAAAAAAAAACTTGACCCGTCAGTTATTTAAACAAATATTTAACAAAGAGGAATCACGTACCTATACGGAGAGAAACTAAATGCTCAAGCTGGCTCATCGTCGTCCGCGAGGCCAGTTCGCAACCTTTAAAATTCGCCTCAGGTGCCACGGCTAGCGAGCAGGAAGTCTGGGCGTGGCTCGCGAGTCATGCTCGGTCGGTTTGGACGCAGCTAATCATGTATGGGGGACGTCAGACAGAAACCACCAAGTTGAGCTTGGCGTGTTGGCAGTTTCTCGACTCCCCCCATACATGATAATTGTATACAAACCTTGGCGGATATTTGTGTGCTACACCTAGCCCAGCCACGCTTTTTGTATGACATCCCCTTTAGAAAGAGATAATTGGCTGGTTTTGGCCACGTATTGTCTCTGTCCACTCTGTCTTTGATTATTTACTCCTCTAGATACCGTTTGCTACCATAAATGTGCCAAAAACCTGTTTCTGCCGCAAAGCAGCAGTGCTTGCATTGCTGTGTTCCGGTTTGAAGGGTAAGATATAGCAGGGAAAAAGTCTGCGTACCGTGACTTTACATCTGATGTCACAAGTTGGCAACGTACACTATGGTTCTTGTGGGGGTTGCAGTTTTGCTGCGAATCACAGGAGCCACAGTTATGTATCATGGGTGACTGTTACCATTTACAGTGGGCAGTTTGCTTGTTTGCCAACTTATCGCAATAAAAAAAAAGTCGGTTAAAAACAATAGTTCATAATCTTGAAGCCTTCAAGTTTCTTTTGAGTCGTATGCTCTCATAACAACACAAAAAGTTGTTACAACATACAAAAGTTGGCCTGTGGCTATTGCAGTGATTTCATACAAGATGACGTAGTTTCTAGAGGCAAAAATAATCAAAGGTCTCGCATGAAGCACAAAACAGTCCGGCATCTATTAAGAGCTGCTTAAATTAATTGTTTTATTTTTGTAATTACAAAAAACTTCTCAACTTACAAAGTATACATTTTCTTAATAATTTTTCGTGACCTTGAGGTTTGATGAGGTTCGTTAACGCTAAAAGCCTAACTAGGTAGAACTCCTCCTATGAGGAGGGTGAGATTTGTGATAACATTTGTCTTATAAGGTATGCGGATTCGGCTATGAAAGCAATGCTGCCTCAAATAATTCTCTAAAATGTAAAGGGCCGGAAATTGGGACCTTAAACGTTTAGAAGTTCAGTGTTCCCTTCTTTATACACAAATTATTTTATGTGCCGGAATAAGTCAGAAAATTACGATATAGAGTCGAGACAATGCCTAGAATCTTTACCATAGATCACAGAATTTTTCATAATTGATTTTCTTATCACTATCAGTGTATCAATAATTCTTGTAATTATTGGAGGAAAATGACGATTGATTCTGATAATATACTAATAATTATTCTAATAATTCAAGACGTTATTATAATATTAGGTCCTTACATATGAAATTGGCGTTTTGCTGTACTGGCCACTTTGATCTCAAATATCTCCAAAGGAAAAGAAGGATTAGGAATTCAAATTCATACAGCTATTTGTGTTTCGAAAATTATAATTCACCTGTTTTTCCTAAATTTTTTTTTCTTTCCGTCACTCAGTTTACAAAATGGAAAACTTGAAATATTGCGTTATTTACGAGTACGAGTTCCACCGTGGCACCATTGCTGCAGAAACGGCTCGAAGGATTAATGATGTGTATGGCGATGGTGCCGCAAAAGAAAACACAGTGCGTTTTTGGTTCCAACGTTTTCGTTCTGGATATTTCGACCTGCAGAACAAGCCCCGTGGACAGCCGGAGACCAAAGTTGATAATGAAGAATTGAAGGCTATTGTGGAAGCGGATCCACCGCAAACCACGTCCGAGTTAGCTGCAGGCTGCGGTGTTAGTGATAAAACTGTTTTAATCCACTTGAAGCAAATTGGGAAGGTGAAAAAGCTTGAAAGGTGGGTACCTCACGAATTGAGTGAAGCAAATCAACAAACGCGCGTTGACTGCTGCGTTGCATTACTCAACCGGCACAATAATGAAGGGATTTTAAATCGAATCATTACTTGTGATGAAAAGCGCGTCCTGTACGATAATCGGAAGCGCTCATCGCAATTGCTGAACCCTGCCGAACCAGCCAAACCATGCCCCAAGCGAAAATTGGCTCCAAAAAAGTTGAAAACAAAACAATTGACTGAAAAATCCAAAACAATTGAGGAAAAACAAGTGAATTATAATTTTCGAAACAAATACATGAGTAAATAGCTGTATAAATTTGAATTTGGAATTGCTAACCATAGAGGAGATATTTGAGATCAAAGTGGCCAGTACGGCAAAACGCCAATTTCATATGTAAGGACCTAATATTATTATTGACGAACAAGGGACAAAAAGACAATCATTGTTAATCCCCCTTCCTTATATGTTTCTGAAGCGAGATATCATTGTTTATTCTTTCTCGTGCCTAAATGGCTCTATTGCAGATCAGCCAAACTAATCCTTGAGCATAGAAATCGGTACTTGTAATTTCTTAGTCCCTGTGACACAAAACTTGGGGTCATTAGTAGTTGGTCTGTGCTAAGCTTGTGGCAGTGGATTGTATAGTATTATTGATATTAATGACGATTTTTGATCTCATGCCAGTATATTGGTAAACAAAATGAGAAAAGAGCTCATTATCGCAAGTTTTTACTTAAAAACATTGTGATCGTTGAAGATAAGGCTAAGAGTGTTCACATTTACGAGGATATTTTCTCCTAAATGCTAAGTCCTAGTTATTAAAAATTATTTTTAAACTGATATGATGGACAATTTCATTAATTGGCTACTACGTTCTGGTGAGAACTTTTCATTTTATAACTGTGATAACACTTTGCAAAGAGCACTCACTGTCTCAGGCATAAATTATTGAGTATACTGAGATAGGTAGCTTTTGGGAAAAGACATGGCATTTTGATTTAAAGCTCGTCTTACTTGTATAACGTGATTGGTTTTAATTAGGTTTTTATTGTTATTTTATGTATGCTAAGAAATTATTTGTAAAATAGAATAAATATGTAACTGCTTAAGAATATTATTATTTTATAATACTTACTGTTCAATACTAATTAAATAAATGTTTTTATACTACAATCTAATGTTGCAACATTGTGAACAATTTAGCCGTTGTGTGTAATTTATCATAAAAGAAGTGGCGTTTTTATGAAAATTATGAAATCAATTCAACACACGAAACTAATGTAAAACTATGTTGGTAGTAAACCAATCGATCCTTATACTAATAGTTAAACAGGTAATTTAATTTCATTGTATACAGTTGTATAGTTTATAAATTATAGTTGCATAAACAGCAAATATATGACTCACCTTCGTTTTGCTGATGATATCGTAGCCGTAGACCATGGAAGACTGGCTTCATGCTCGAAGACCTACGTAGAAAGTCGCGGGAAGCTCCTGGGTTCGAAAAGCGCCGGACCGATAGGCTTGGAGTTCCTTGGAGGAGGCCTATTCCTAATAGTGGGCAATTCTTGGCTGAGATGATGATGATTATTATATTTATATAGTAGAAAAGCATATTTTTTAAGCTATTGCATAGCTTTTATCGCGGGCTTTGAGCGCGGCGACTGAATCAGGAAATTCCGTAACGAAAAAAACCTAACACCTCCTACTCTGACTGGCAGGCC
This sequence comes from Schoenobius gigantellus, assembly GCA_963935595.1. Classification (NCBI taxonomy): domain Eukaryota; kingdom Metazoa; phylum Arthropoda; class Insecta; order Lepidoptera; family Crambidae; genus Schoenobius; species Schoenobius gigantellus. The sequence goes on from OZ012543.1 coordinate 21,649,172, forward strand.
TATTCGCTAACTACGGTTGGTAACTAGAACAGTCATTTTTTTTTTGACATTTTATATCCATTACTAGTTAAGTGATCTTATGTCTTACGGCAGCGTTCATGATAGCAGTAATGGATAATAAGTTCCTTTCAAAAATGACAGTACTAGTTAGCAACCGAAGTTAGAGAATAGGCCTGTGGCACAGCGGGGAGGCGTTGAAAGCCGTGCATCGTCTAACGTCGTTTCAGTTCGGCAAACTTCGGCACGGTGTTTTGATGCGGTATTTTCCAGATATTTAGAGGATATCAAGTCTCAAACTCGTGCGCGGATCCAGCCCTCAAAAAAGGTCGTGGTCAGAGATAGAACACAGCCACCCGAAATCGGCCAAGTGCGAGTCGGAGTATGAACTCACTCATGATCGATAGACGGACAAAGGACATGTTTACAAAACATATTATGCCCCTGACCAAGATTTTTTTTGGTATTGAATACAATATCATCAGCCTATCGATCTCAATAGACTGTAAAAGTGTGACATAAAAGTCTATTAGGGTTGTGGGCATGCCAATCGTGCCCACAACGGTGGATCCGCGCTTGCTCAAACTTATGTTTCTTATTTCATACCATAAACCTATAGTTTCAATGATAAAAATTCCTGAATACCTACATGTATTGTAAGATAGTAAAAATATTTTAAACAATATTAACTTCTCATTTATTCAATAAAAGAAAAGAAATTGTTTTCTTATCGGTCACCACGCTCAAAAAGTGTAACTTGAATTAATCTCAAAGAAAAAACTTGAATTAATATCAAATAAATAATTATAATTGCATAAGTTGATAAAAAATGCTATGCAATAGCTTTACCGCGGCAGTCCCCGAGTGCCACTTTAATTTTATTTTTTGTTATATCAGGCCCCATCAAACGATGGTTATTTACAAAGCTAGAGTTGGCTGGAAGAGATCTCTTTTAGAGATAAATCCGTCTTTGGACATACAATTGTTTTCTGTGAAGTATGTCTGTTTATGTTCAATAAAGAGTTTCTATTAAATGAGAAATGAAAACGTTTTTCTTTCTTTTGAGTTGATGTCTGTAATCATTTGAATTTAAAGGAAACAATTGTTTTTGCGTCGGTGGCGCTGTGGACTCGTGATTTGCCTTCCAATCGGGAGGTCGGGGTTCGAGACCCGCCATGTACCAATGTGTTTTTCGTTTCGAATTTCATATGTACATTTTTTGTCTGACGCTCCTACGGCGAAGGAAAACATCGTGAGGCAACCTGCATACATCTGCGAAGAAATAATTCAATGGTGTATGTGAAGTCGACCAATCCGCACTGGGTCAGCGTGGTTGACTAAGGCCCAATCACCCTAACATAGGGTAGGCTCGAACCCCTCGGTGGGGACGTATATGAGCTGTGATGATGAATATCTTTTTTTAACAAATCGCGTGCTATAAAATTCAAAATGACTGCACGAACACTGTATTTCATTTAAATTGCGAATAATGTTTATGAATGGCTTGATGAAAAGCATTGCGATTGTTACGATGTAAAAGCCGTAACAGACGTTCTGATTTGGTTGCAGCCGACCGTCAGCGTGATGACTCTTCTACACGATGGGCCCTGGGGCCCTATTTTCGAGTCACTTGCCTGGCGTCCAGCGATCGCTGAGCGTCGTTTGCGCTCGATTTCGACTGATCTTCGTTTTGTTTTCGACGAAAATCAATGTAATATTACATCGAATACAGTATCATTTTGATTTTCATCAAAACCAATTTGAAGATAAGTAGAAATTGAGCGAAGACGACGCTTGACGAGCGCTCGACGACAGATGAATGATTAAAAAATAGGGCTAGGGTTTTGCGGTGGTTGTCACGATGGACGTGGGAGGCTTATACAGGATTAATTAATTTTGAGGTACCGGCTCCTTGCAGGGTTAGATAGCTAACATAATTAACTACAACCAAGGATGATTCAAAGAAAAGGATTGGCAATGTCTGACGTTTCTAAAATTAGTTATAACCAAGAGCAATAGATGGAGCGAGCTGTATCAAATATTCAAATCTATAATTTGTCGATATTTTTAAAAGCAACAAAGCATACATGCTCCTAGGATACACAGCAGAGTTTTTAGGTTTATTTAGTTACTACCTTCTGCCCGCGACTTCGTCTACGTGGACTTCAGAATTGGGTCTAAAGCTTCGCTCGTTAACAATTTTTAATCTTCCCACGGGAACTATTAGAGAGATCATTGAGGAATATAAAGTACATGTCCTTTTCCATAGCATAGGTGACATGCATGCATACCAAATTTCAAAGCTGTCTGCCCGCGGCTTAGCTCGTAAACAATTTTAAATTTTCCCTCGGGAGGGAACTACTTAAGGAATCGGGAGCTAAAAAGTAGCCTATGTTCTTTTCCATGCCAAAGGCTACATGCAAGCCAAATTTCATCCAAATCCGTTCAGCCGTTTTTGCGTGATTGAGTAACAAACATCCACACACATTTATAATTTATAATATTAGTAGGCTAAACAAGAGGACGATAGATGGCGCTAGTGTGGACGACCCCAGCCGGGCCCCAAAAAAAAACTTAAAAATAGATACCTAGTTTGAGTAGGTATGTCGCTATAATGTCTAGAGTTTGTCGGCAAGTTTCAGACTTTGTCGCTTGCGCGTTTCAGAGATCTGTGTGGCCCGGCTGGGGATACGTTACCCCAGCCGGGCCACACAGATCTCGAAAACGAAACGATCTAGTGAAAATCTGTTTGCTGATATAGATAGGCGGCAGTTTGTCAGAGTTTGTCGGACAAGTTTCAGAGTTTGTCGATCCACCATTTCAGAGCTCACCTGCAGCAAAGTTGCTGCAACTGAGCTAGCTGGATCTCGAAAACAAAGCGAGACGTAGAGAAAAACTGTTTGCTGGAATAGTGAAGCAGTAGTTTGTCGGAGTTTGTCGAACAAATTCCACAGTTTGAGACATGCGCATTTCCGAGATATGTGTGGCCCGGCTGGAGAAACGTTACCCCAGCCGGGCCACCTGGATCTCGAAAACGAAACGACCTAGCAAAAATCTGCTTACTGACAAAGATAGGTGGTAGTTTGTCGATACATTCTTCAAAGATTCAGAGTTTGTCGACGCCTCAATCCAAAGAACGACAGTCTGGCTGAAAGATGAACCTGACATTTTTTCAAGTAGCAACACTGATACAATGTCCCCATGTCATGGAATTATTACTCAAACAGGAATGAGCTCTTGCTTAAAAAAGTGTGCCGAGCGGGAGATAAATAACTGTACCGTTTATCTCTTTCGTAAGTTTGTGACCACAAATTCTACAAAATAGGGATTTTTTCTTAAAAATAATAACATTTAACCTGAAAGATGCTTTTGAAAATCATAATATGCTTAATAATCACGATTGTTGAGGAAGAGATCGCTTTTAGCGACAAGGTCGCCCTTCGTACAATTAGTTTTAAGTGTATTATTTATAAGTTGACTTTAAACTGGTTGGTGTTGTACAACAAAGAAATATTATATTCTAAAATATTATTTCAAAATAGGTTGCGCAAAAGAATTTTATATCTGCTTTTCAATTCAAGATAGGTTTTATTAACATAATAATTATTTAAAAAATAATGAATGTCAATGATTGTCTTTCAATAGATGGGTCTTTCCAATCGGTATATTATGTTGAACCCACTGCCACATAACAGATAATCAAATAATAGGGTAGTTGACTCATATCAAAATTTATTAAAATATTGTTTATTTCTAACAGTATTTGGCATAAGGTTCCACAATATACCGATTTTAATAAATAACAATGAATGATTGCTGTAAAATTTTAATTTGAAAATGCTAGAAATAATCTATTTTTATCTCACGCCGTAAACGCTTTGATATCCTGTGGTCAGGGCCGTGACGTCACTCATATAGTAAACAAAGAAATGTCAAATTTGATTCCACAACTTGTCGATTTGCACTACTATTCTTTCCTAAAACTGGCAAAAAATCGTCCAAGTCTCCGTTATTATATTTGTAAATATCGTAAATTATTTGTATTAATAGCAAAATCAACTATTGATGTTGGATTTGTGAGAGCAGATAGTACAAATCTTCCGAAAATAGACAGATTGATGGTCAGGAGATTCTTTGTGTATCGCCCTAAACAATATAAGTACAGTTTCAATACTGTTATAATGAGGAACAGGTTACAAGTGTACTTGTCAAGATTGTCACGCGGCAGAAGAGAGTTGCAAACATGCATTTTTGGTGTGGTTGCACCATCACAGTGAGGAGCTATTTTGTACAGCAGTTGAATGCTATTGGATAGAATTCTATAAGATGTCAAATATACACTAAAAGTATTTACTTCAAGAGATATGTTGAAAAGAAAACATCAGGATCATGTGTCAAATACCAGTGTAGTACTGCAAGAATTTGTAAATGAACATAAAAAGAGAAAGATTGGCAGTTGTTCATTTGTCAAACATGAAGAAAATTACTGGGAGGAAAAATATATATACATTCACAGACACAGATTGTGACATATTTCTTAAAAAATAAAAGACCTCTTCAATGAAGGAAGAATAAAGTGCATAGAAAACTAAACCACGAATCATCAATACAGAAGTGCTATTTAGTTCGAGCTTCGTTATAAACAATATCAGCTTCCATGTGCTATAAAGTCAGCTAGTGCATAACACATGATGGTTCTTTTGTTGGGAAGATTTTTGGTGGGAAATCTTGCAGACACCTACGAGTATAATGAAACGTGGATAAAAGTAGAAAGATAAAGATTTGGGTTGAAATTTGCAAAATGTGACCTCATTTCTGATTAATACCCTGTAATAGTCTATTCAACAAACGGTATCCATAAAATTAGATTAATACAAAATTGTCATGCTCTTTCACTGAAGAAAATGTTACTTATCAAAGACGGAAAACTGTGAACAGTATGCTTAACTCAAGTATAGATGCAAATGTTTTGTGCTAAAGCAAAACTTATATACTTTTGTGTTGCTAGCAGTATGTAATTTTGAAAACACTCAAAAGGTGACAATATTAGCTATAATAGGTATTTGTTCTAACAATCTGTATGTCAAAAAACTTATTGATCAAATAGTGCCATTTTGGAAACTATACTACATTTTTCCTAAATTATATGAAAGTATTACTTTATAATAAATCACATTACTATTATTTTGACTTTTATTACCTGCGACCTTAAGGCAATATATACAAATTAATAAATTTGATCTAACTCTATTCAACCTATTTGTACTTTTGGAACATTTAATATATTTGAGTAACAATGATAAATATGAGCAACAAACCTATAAAATATTATAAATCTTTTAAGGTGTAACGGAAAAATAAAACACATGTATTTCAAATTAAAATATTTTGATTCAACTTAAACCTTTACAAGTCATTATTGTTAAATAAACATAAAACATTTTTTTAGTGAAGAACATATTGACTAATGTAGTACAAAAATTTATTATGTCATCTTTAGATGTTAGTTATGTATAAAGTAAAGAAACTTATGTATAAAGTAAAGAAATAGTTACAGGATTTCTTTAAGAGAGTGTTAACCAAATATTTCGCATGTCTATATCACTGGGTACGTCTAATCCACAGATTTCCTGGAGTCTTTGAAGAGGTAATTCTATATTCTTGTTCTATTGTCCCGTTCCATATACAGTTTTACTATATTTTGTGATATTTAATAGAAAGCATTGTTTTTGTGAGGTTATTTCGCCCCCGTGCTTTGTTTACTATAAGACTGACGTCATTGCCACAGATAATGAACAGACTATCATGGCTGACCGTGTTTTCGGTCCAAAATTGAAAATCTTAATTTAAAATAGATTTTTTGCACTTTTTAGCCATCGAAAAAAATAATATTCATGTGCTATGGGCTAATACAACAATTATGAACATTTTAAGCCCTACTTTAAAAAAAGGCCTATTATGTCAACTTGTCAAAAATGAGTCAACACTAAAATCTCTCTGTGATATTTAAATACATACCTAGTAAAATAATGAGTAATATTGTAAGAAGAAAAGAATTAAAAACACATCAGTGTGTGTCGAACTGTTTCAACAATATTTAAAACTTTTGTGGTTTCGCCAATATCTTGAATTGAACAGAATGTTAATGCCATTTCCTTTTTTCTAATAACTTAACATCGCATCGTGTAAGCTAAACAATAAATAACTAATATTAATTACTTTTATTAATAATGATAAAAATTGCGATAATAAATTTGGTTAGGTACATACCATGTGGTCACCCTACTACAATGACAACGAAAGTTACTGACATTGACAAAGAATCGTTGTTGCAATATAACATTTTTTGAATACTACCACTAGAATATTTCCTGGACGTAAAATCATAGTGTTATAATTATTAATAGCAGGCTAACATGGTAATTTAATTTATTTTATGTTATAATCATTACAAAAAAAGAACGATTTAGGTATTTTGGGCGTTAAAAGTAATTAAAATAATAATAAAGAATCTTCATCTACCAATAGTTGTTTCATAAGTACTAAATTATAAAATATACAACAGTAGCAACACTGTGGGAAAGGGATAAAAGGTACAGTTATTGCTATCTCTCTCGGCACACTTTTGCACTTTCAAGTGTCTAGTCTTTATTTACATAGAAATAAAGTCCAAAGGACAATGCCAGAAGTTCTATAGAGGTTTGCCCCACCCGATAAAATTAATTTACACAAATGCGATAAACGACATTTGATAGCTGTAATATTGGTAATTAACATATAAATGTTAAAAATTCTCTAGTTGTTGCGGTTTTTTTAAATATACTAAAAACGAGTACAATTATCTTACGTTTTTCGAAGTGCATTTGTGCAGAAAATTGTAATTGCCATAAATTAATAGTCAGGCGCATTCATAATTCTTATAGAGTCTGACACACGAAACATAAGCTTGGAAAAAAGCGGCAAATTAAAAAATTCTAGCTCTTGTAATACTGTCTACAGAAGGTAAAATACATTTTGTGAAAGGATTGTCTTTTTTTCCTTTTTTCCCTACTATATTCTACTGAATATAGTAGGAAAAAAAAGGAGTTAATACTTTTTTAAAATTAAATATTAGGTAATGTTTAGTTTCAATGAACTTCCAACAATGAACCTTTTATAAGAAATCGCCGTATTTGGATTTCATGAATGTTAAAATTACTTAATATCTGTAAAATTTCGACAGAAATTAAGAAAAAAATATTATGAAATTGTTTAAACAACAACGTATAAACAAAGTATCAAAATCACCATGTTGAACTAAACTACATGGGGACATTGTATCAGTGTTGCTACTTGAAAAAATGTCAGGTTCATGTTTCGTGTGTCAGACTCTACATAAGTACCTATTTGTTCGTTTTTCGATAATTAAAGTAATGAGTATATTAATCTTATAGCCCACTATTTATTGGTAAGTCGGAGCAATCAATATTGTCGATATAGATTATACCTGTGCCCCCACATAGGCTCCGATCTTGTGGGATATCAGAGATAGATGAGGAAGTAAAACCTATCTCTCAACCTTGCAGGAAAGTACCTATACCACTAGAGGACAAAGTAAATAAAAAAACGAGTGTGCTTATGACCACACGACTGAAGTGAAACTTCTATGAGAGGAAGAGAGAAAGAAAATGTGCGCGCGCACTGCTGTCTCTTGCTTATATCCCCCACTTAACTTCCGTTCGCCTTGCCCGATCACACTTTTCGTAACGCGTTCGCCAGCTTACTCCCCAAGTCAAGCGTGCCTAAAGAAGTTTCACTTCAAAAATTGTCTAGCTTATTGAAGCTGACATTATAGAAGAAGTACGAGAACCTTCCAGGCGGGTCTCTCCGATTGTTCCGATCTTAAAAGAAAATGAAGAGGTAAGGGTGTGTGTTGATATAAGAAGAGCAAATGAAGCCATAGTTTCACGTATTGACATCAAAGACGCTTTTCATCAAATAGAAATCCACCCAGATTCACGATATATAACCACATTTATCACCAGTAAAGGTATGTATCGTTATAAAAGACTCATGTTTGGCATTTCTTGTGCTCTTGAACTTTTTCAAAAAACGCTAGAAAGGATCTTATTGGGGTGTGATGGAACAGTCAATTTTATAGATGACATAATTGTTTGTGGAATTGATAAACCGGAACATGACCGTCGACTTCAACATACACTGAAAGTTCTTAAGGAAAACAATATTCTTCACAATGAAAGTAAATGTGTATATGGTACTCAAAATATTGAAGTTCTTGGTCACCAACTGTCACCCGAAGGAGTAAAACCCTTAAGCAAATATCTGCGATCAATACAGGAATTCCGAACACCACAAACATTAGATGAGTTGCAAAGTTTTTTAGGCCTAGTTAATTACGTAGGGAAATGGATCCCTAATTTAGCTACATTGACAGAACCCCTGAGGCAGCTGCTGCGTAAAGAGGTGAGAAAAAACACTTCCATTTCAAAACTGTGGTCTATTGAGCAAGAAGAAAGTTTTGCAAAGTTAAAAAGCTGTTTATGCCAAATCAAAACTTTAGGTTTTTATGATCCAGCGGATAGAACCCAAGTCATAGCTGATGCCAGCCCAGTAGGGCTACGTGCTGTTTTGATCCAAATCGATTCAAATGGACCCCGTGCAGTCGCTTATGGAAACAAAAGTCTAACGGACTGCGAAAGACGATACTGCCAAACGGAAAAAGAAGCACTCGCTCTTGTTTGGGCAGTGGAGCATTTCCAAATTTATCTATATGGTAAAGAATTTGAATTGGTTTGTGATCACAAACCGCTTGAAGTTATATTTGGGCGTAAGTCAAGACCTTGTACTAGGATTGAAAGGTGGGTACTGAGATTACAGTAATTTTCTTACAAAATTGTATACCGTCCGGGCCGAACTAATATTGCTGACCCATTATCACGTCTCTGCAAAAATAATGAAGAAGAACACTTTGGTGATATTAATTATGTTCATCATCTGATCCAATATGCAACGCCTGTAGCTGTGTCTTTAAAAGATATTGAAGAAAGTTCTGTGAACGACGAAGAAATTTCTAAAGTAAAAGAAGGTATTTATCAGAATTTGTGGGATCCTTCAGTTAATAACTAGTCAGAGCAATCAATATTGTCGATATAGATTATACCTGTGCCCCCACATAGGCTCCGATCTTGTGGGATATCAGAGATAGACGAGGAAGTAAAACCTATCTCTCAACCTTGCGGTTATGTTATGGACCATCTAACAGTTTGCAGTTTTCAAGAAACTTTATCTACATAGGCAACCTCAATCAAAATATTTTTCAATGCAATTCTTTGTAAATTTGGTCATAAATATAAACTACTCGTATATAGGTACCATAATTTCCTATAAAGGTATTTGTGCTTTAGCCTATATCTAATGAATAGAGTTCATAATCGAGTAGGTACCTAGATACATCATCTAATTCATTTGCCTTGATAGGTAACGCTTTCCCACGGAAAGCAGGCAGTTTAAAAAAATATATTTCTTATTATAAAATTTTATCTAAATTAATTGTATCTAGGTCCTCTTGCCAAGCTAAATCAAAATTACGACGCATCTTCAAAACAGGTAGATACTTACTGTTTCGACATCTTGGGTTATTTTCTTTATGTTAAGATAACCATTTTACTTTCGAACAACTTTTGACATCTTTTCTCCATTTTTATCACTGCGTATCTGGATTTTAGTTTTATTTAGATAATCACTTTGAAAAACATCAACATGTATAATATGTGTCACCTGCGTAGAGCGCGAAAAAACTAATGAGCTATGGTGACGGTGGAGTTGCCAGGTGTATTTTTCTTTTATATTTTTAATGGTGTCTAAAATTCGCGTATTTAGTAGCGGGAGAAGGCGTTACTACAATAGTTATACCTTATAACCGTACGTTTGCACTGAGAAACATAAAACATGCAATGTTTTACAACTTGTTGCATGATACAAATCTCAAAACTTGTTGTGTGTGCTTTTGCGTTCGCACTGCCGAAAATCGTGTTGGATTCGGAACAAATCCTAAGATTTGTTGCAGATTGCGTTCGGACTGTCTCAAAACTTGTTGTCTGTCAATGTTTTTTATGGATTTGTCAACGATTGCGTTCGCACTGTCGGCTGTGAGAGTCTTAATACATGTTTTGCAACATGTTGGGGTGTTTTCGAGCTGTGTCGGATAACATTTGAAATTATGTAATGGACAAAATCAGATACATTAAAGTTCATAGAAATTTGGCATGGAATGCCATGATTATGGTATGCCAAATCATCGGAATATAAAAATAGACAAAAACGTCGGGATGCTATCGCATATTTCTTTTTCGTCACTGGAGACCATCACTCAACTGTAGGTCCTACTTGTAGGTACCTAGTTAACAATTAATAAATCAACTAGGTTAATAAAAAACTTTAAAGGTATGAAGAGTAACTTTGAAATAAATGTGATCATCGAAGTAGGTACCTACTAACATACCTATTAACTAATAAGACGTATTTCAAAAGCTATTAAATACCTAAGTCATTTTCTATACAGAGTCATTTAAAAAATAAAAAATCATAAATGTAAATGTTTCGAAACAAATCTTTCAAACAAAAAAACCAATTGACTTTTCAAATAAGAAACATGTTCATACAATATTTTTTCACATGTTTCGTCTGAAAAATGGTAAACAAACTTGTTGCGCTAAAACATGTCGTTTGACAATGAAAATGTATTCATAAACATTGACAGAAACATGTTTTTTTTGTAGATGTTTTGTCAGTGCAAACGCAAGGTATGTGAAACATGTTCATAAATTTTTTTTTCACAACATGTTTCGTCTGTAAAACTTGAAACTTGTTGCGCTAAAACATGTCGTTTGACAATGGAAACGCATTCATAAACATTGACAGAAACATGTTTAAAAAACATGTTTTTTTGTAGATGTTTCGTCAGTGCAAACGCACGGTTAGACTAATTACGAATATAATTTAGTATCTCTAATCTATTAGTCTGTGCACGTACGTAATCTTTCGTCTGTGCTTCAATTTCAATTCAATATTTTTTTTCATTTTGTTTGTTGTTTTCTGCTGAATGATATATAACACGGAAGATAATGGCAAATAGACGGAAAATATCCATTTGAATATAACGGCTTAATCAATGATAATTTACCTACTTGACTACGTTTTCAACTTTCTATCTTGCTATTGCGCTGCTAGTATGTACGTCTTTTTGTTAATAACTTAACAGCAATATAATTTGTGATAACTACATAGGTATTACTTTTTTGGTGAAATCGTAGCTAGGAATTCATTTCAGAATGCATTTTTTCCACAGCTACTGATTTGCTACAGAAAGCTTACCAATATGTCACACATGTGGACAAGTGAATATGCCATCATGAAAGATTTGTCGCGGGCTCAGGGTTGTAAGGTGCCTGCTGAACTTGGCTCTATCATTGTTCAAGGAGAGAAACCCCCATCTCTCTGTTTAACGGAAGGTATGTGGACAATAATCAAACAGAAAGAATGATTACTGTAGCATCTTAGTATAGTCACAGATAGTTTTTTCTTTATTCTAACAGTGATTGGATGAAAAATCCTCAATATATTTATCATTAGTGAACCAAGTTTTGAATTGTTTGTCCAACAAAACAAATGGACCTACTTTATTTTAAGAATTATTACTCAGGTGATATATTGTTGAAATATTTGCTTCTAAAAATAACAATAAAATTTTTAGAAACTGAGGAAGAATATTTTCCACATGGCATGGAAGCTGGAGATTGCAGCTCTGGTCCAGATTTTACCTTGATAAAGGAGATGTTGAAAATGGTAATAACAATAATAAACCAATTCTATGTTTACCTATTGAAAAAATATTTTTAGTAGAGATGAAATAGATATCTGTAACAAAAGATAATGTTAGATACATAATTCATGTAGGAACTTTCTTAAATAATAATAAGCTTCGACATAAGATGAAATATTCTGAATAAAAATAAAATGGAATTGAATATGATAAAAACTCAAATAAGACCTTAGATATTGTTCACTTTATAAAGTGAGTAACTCCAGTGTGAATTTTGAGTTAGTGTTAGATGTTGTATTTTCTATCGTTTAATTCAAAATTCAGATTGTGATTAGGTTATTTAATCTACTTTCAAGAGGCTTTAGTCACTTATAGTAGTCATAGAGACTCATTCAACCCAAAGCTAAAATCTTGGTATATTTGAATCACATTCTGAAGAAGTTGGATAAAATGAAAAAAAAATAAAACAACCATGACATTAAACAGAACAATTTCCATCCAGCTATTTGAGTTAAACAAATGCTACTTATCCATTGTCCTGTCAAACAGCTGTCTATTTCATCTCATATCTTTGTCACAAGAAAATACCATCTTAGCAGGAAAACTGAAACCAATAAATTTGTATGAGTGGTTGTGTATGCTAAAATCAAAATCACTATTTTATCTAAAAATACAGTGTCCCCGTATAAGGTGCACAAACGAAAATTGTAATTGTATTTAATATTCATTTTTTATTTTTTTATTCTCTTTTTAAGACCTTTTGTGTTTGTAAAATTGGATTTTGTTCAAATAAAACTAATAATGATGCCAAAAGAAAAAAAATATCACAAGTGTCGTCAAACAAAAACACTTATAAGCACTTTTTTGCAATAGAGTTGTGGAGACATGGAATGATCTCCCAGCAGAAATAATATCGGCACAGTCAGTTAACTCATTTAAAAATAGATTGGACAAATATCTAGCAAAAGAGTAACAGGATACAGGTACAGGTCGACATCAGTTGTTTCAACTGCCAACCTGTTAAATAATAATAATAAAAGATTAACACTGTATGGTAAATAAAAAAAGTACATAAAAGCAGTCAATAGGGAGAAATACATTTTTCATTCACTAATTTTGAACATAGAAGTGTTAAATTTTGATTAATGTTTATTTTTACCAAATAATGCCCCCTATAACAATTTCTTTCTATTACCTCTTATAAATCCAGATCTTATAACCTTTTCAACAACAAAAAAATCAACTCAACAACGAATCAACAAAGTATCAAAATCACCATGTTGAACTAAACTACATGGGGACATTGTATCAGTGTTGCTACTTGAAAAAATGTCAGGTTCATATTTTTTTTTCTTTCATTATACTAGTAGTAATAACTATATAGGTAACTAAATTTTAGGTAACTAATTTTTCTTTTTTTCCATAACAATATATTACTAAATTAACTCCCGGGTCATGGGTCAGATTGCTTTCTGGCAAAGGCCTCCCCTACATTTCGCCATAATGGTTTGTCAACTGCTATTCTCCTCCAAGTTGTTCCTGCTGTCTCTCTAATTTCATCCTCCCATCTTTTTCTTTGCCTCCCTTTCCTTCGTTTCCCATCTTGTGGGTACCATACTATACTGTGACATCTTTAGACCACTTACTTTTTTCTGTGCGTAGCAGGTGGCCAATCCACTTCCATTTTAGCCTTCTGATTGTGTATGTGACATCAGAAACACCCGTCTTCTCTCTGATCTTGGTCAATGTGATTCTATCCTTTAACCTGATGTTCAACATACTCCGCTCCATCCTGCTTTGACATCCTCTTAGGGTCTTCCTCTGTTTCTCAGTTAACGCCCACGTCTGACAGCCATAAGTCATGCAGGGTAATTATACATGTATTAAATATTTTCTTTTTCCCACTGAATCTAATACGTTTTAAAGTCCCTAACGCGCTCCCCTCCCGCACCCTTTCTTTGTTCCGCGATAGTGAGAATTTGGCATTGTGCAACTAAACAAACACAATGTAAAAAAATCTACCTGAGCAATGACGTAAGTGGCGCGTTAGCAGGCCCCTCAATTAAAGCCTCGTAGCTAAGCATGTATTAGAGACAGAATGTTGATTGATTTTTTTTTGTTGAAAAAAATCAATAGTAAATACAATTTAATTTTAAAAAAAAACTTTTTTTTGTCGATAAGTTGTAGTCTAGTTTCACCCATTTTCGTTTGTGCACCTTATCCGGGGACACTGTATATACTTATTAATTTTTAGGTGAATGAATATTATAATACTGTTACATTTACAAATGTTGGTTGTCAAAAGTTGGTAGTGTTGGATTTAGTTACTAGTTATGCAATTCTACAATTCCAGGTGCAATGTCAAGATAATTTCTCAGAAAATGAAGCTAACAATGATGCTGTTCAAATAAGTAAACCTCAAGGTCATGAAAATTCAATTAAGAAGAAGGTTATGAAGGATAAGTCGGGGGAAGATTATCTAACAAAAAATGTCAATAACAACAGTATTGTACGACCGAAAAGAAAAAGAGAAAATGTTGCAGTCAACTCAATACTTCAAGGAATTTTAGAAAATACAATAAAAAGTGTTGTTGTCGATGAACATAAAGATTCTTTTAAGTTGCTAAAACCGATTGACTTTATGACGAGTAGTGGTGACCAAGCTGTGAGTGACAAAGCCAAAACCCAAGTTAATAATGTTGAAACCAAGCCAGAAATAGGAAGCTCTCATAGGGAAGGAGAAAGTGAAAATATGTCTGAGATTGAGCAATCAGTTGAAAAAGTTCAGGGCTGGTTAGATTCACAAAGTGGTAAATCTCAGAAGTTTTTGAATTGGGAACCAAGTTCAATGTTCAAGAAGAAAAGCAGTCCCAAGGAGAAAAGTGTAAACAGTGATAGTGGGCGATCGAGCAGTGTGCAAAAAACTGTTCCAAATTCAATTAACAAATACCAACCATCAACTTATGCAAATGAGTACTATCAGAAGATCGTGGAAAGGAGTAAACTCCGAGAGTGTGTCAGAGAAGATGTCTGGTCTCAAGCTGAAAGGAAAATGAAAGAAATTGATGCCAAAAGGTAAATGTTTCTACACTATTTATTTCTGTTGGACTTCTTGTGTGTAGTTTCCATTTCCTAGTCCCTTGGTTTCTATAATATTAAGAACTTTTATGTATTTAAAAATATATCTACCTAAATATAATAAGAAACAAGTGCTTAAGTACCATCTCTGATAAAATTCAGGGTTTTGAAGTTTTTTTTAGTTAAAATTTACTATAATATCTCAATCTTATGATTATACATCTACAAGAGATGGATGAGTTGAATCAAATCATGAGACTTAAGATTATGATTTTTGGCTGGTCCACAGTTTGAATTAACTTTAAGATTATCTTACTGAGATTTTTACATATATATTTATGCTTGCAGTTATGCCTAAATTAAAAATCTTTGTATATATTTTTCAATGCTTTTATAATGAGCATATTTTCTTTCAGGAAACTGGAAACAGCAGAAAATCTCCACGAAGATATTGTGATAAGTAATTAGATAATGTAGTATTATGTATTTAAAAGATACCTACAATATAAGAATATGATTCTTATATTTTATTTTCAACAGGAAATATATTTTATTAGTTTATGACAAAATGGTGAATTATTATTATGTCCAAGTTGAGCTGGCATCTGTGATTTATTTGTTGGCTCATTTTTAGTATCTTTTAATAGAAGTTATTAAATAATTTTTTTAATAATGCATAAATTTCTCTACTTTCGATTCCCATAATTAAGCTTAATTAACTGTAATTTTTTTGCAATTGACTGCACTTTTTTGTTAAAATGCTTTACCTTTGGAATTGAAATACCTAATGACTTCCAATGCTTTCATATAAAAAAAATCAAGCAAAAAAATATACGTAGATGTTTCGTTACAGAACATAACTTTTAAAAAAAAAACGTCGCCCCACACTAGGATTTTCTCCTGTGCCGTGGGTGCAGTTACAAACATAGAATATCAGGTGCACATACGCCCAGACCGGAACAAATTTCTGTAGGCCATACAAAATAATTATCCCGTACGGGAATCGAACCCGCAACCTGTTGCATAGTAGGCGATTACTTGACCTCTGTGCTAAGTGTGTCGTCAATTTTCATATTTTCTACACAAGTCATTAACTTCTATCGGTGTAAATTATTTGGTGTGAATCATTTTTTTTTTTGGGCTTTAATACATATTATAATACTAGGAGAGACCAGCCAGGTCGGGCTAGCCCGGGCGCGTTGATAGTGGTAGTCGCAGTGTGGACCTTATCACACCAGGGGGTTTAGTTAGTGGGTAGGAGAGTCCCATGCTCGTCATCTAGCCAACGGCGAGTACGGCGCGGTTTTTTTTTCTCTTTTTAGGTCTGCCAACAATAATTACACTGTTCCTTACATATAAATAAAATTTACAAATATATTATTTGCCCAGTGCATAATTACTTACAGGCAAACACAGCATGCTTAAAAAACTAAATAACTACAATCCTGTCTTAAAGGTACTGAAATTAAACTAAGAATTCAACACTATACAGTGTGTCCCCGGATAAGGTGCACAAACGAAAATGGGTGAAACTAGACTACAATTTATCGATAAAAAAAAGAGATTTTTTTAAATGAAATTGTATTTAATATTGAATTTTTATTTTTTATTCTCTTTTTAAGACCTTTTGTGTTTGTAACATTGTAACCACTGCGTGGATTTTGTTCAAATAAAAACAATAATGATGCCAAAAGATTAACACTGTATGGTAAATAAAAAAAAAGTACATAATAGCAGTTAATAGGGAGAAAAACATTTTTTTTCACTAATTTTGAACATAAAAGTGTTAAATTTTGAGTAAATGTTTATTTTTACCAAATAATGCCCCCCTATAACAATTTCTTTTTATTACCTCCAGATCTTATAACCTTTCCAACAAAAAAAGAAACAACATTCTGTCTCTAATACATGCTTAGCTACGAGGCTTTAATTGAGGGGCCTGCTAACGCGTCGCTTATGTCATCGCTCAGGTAGATTTTTTTACATTGTGTTCAGCTATTCTCTATCGCGAGCGTCGGTGGCGCAGTGAGAGCGTCGGTGGCGCAGTGGACTCGGCACTTGCCTTCCAATCGGGGGGTCGGGGTTCGAGACCCGCCATGTACCAATGTGTTTTTCGTTTCGAATTTCATATGTACATTTGTCTGACGCTCCTACGGTGAAGGAAAACATCGTGAGGCAACCTGCATACATCTGCGAAGAAATTCAATGGTGTATGTGAAGTCGACCAATCCGCACTGGGCCAGCGTGGTTGACTAAGGCCTAATCACCCTAATATAGGGTAGGCTCGAGCCCCTCGGTGGGGACGTATATGGGCTGTGATGATGATTCACTATCGCGGAACAAAGAAAGGGTGCGGGAGGGGAGCGCGTTAGGGACTTTAAAACGTGTTCGACTCAGTGGGTCCGAAACGCTCGCAGTTAACACGTGTTTTTTTCAAGATGCCGCTATTAACTGAGTTTTCTCTGCGTGAAATCGCAGATATTCATTTTTATTACGGAATGTGCCGAGGAGTGGCACGAGCTGCACGTACTGCGTACATAGCTGCGTTCCCGAACCGTATGCAACCCTCTGTTTGGAATTTTCAAGAAGGACATAGAAGATTTAGTAATGTTTGTGTTGAGAGTGGACTGTATGTAGGTATTTGAGTTAAACGCTGGTTTCTTTGTGATAATTTTGGAGCTTTATTTACTTCTTGTAAGACGACTTTCACTGACCGACTACAACTGACTACAATTTAACAGTATTCGGCCCTATATTTATACACTATCCCTTGGTTCGCGGGGGGACATCCCGCTCGCGGACCAATCAAAAGAGGCCGAATTTATTTATCATATGGTTCATTCATGGGGAATTGGCGCGCATAGACTTCGCCGACGTCCGCTGCTTAGTTCTGGGTCCCCGGCACTTCGAACTGTCGTCAACAGTTGGCCTTGGATTAGCTCGAGAACATCGCGAACAAGCCGTTGTCATTGATACGTCGATTGAAGAAGCTGTGTTGCACGACGTCTTCGCTGATCCTACAACCAGTACTAGACGTCTTGCGGCACGACCTATAGCGAGTGCTGTAAATAAAGAATTCTTTTTAATTTTCAGACGGTGACAGCTTCCACCTTCCCCAATTCCGCCATCTTTTAACAGCCGCTTGCGCTGTGTGCGAAGCGGTTGGAAAACATGGGTACGAAATACACGACGACTTCGCCAAGGACGCTGAAAATTTCACTTTGTCTGCTCCAACGAAACCGAATAAGCGTGACTTATGATATTGTGAAAATTAATGGCAGTTATTTTGTGACGCTTATAAATAAATAGTTTGCAGGCTTGCATGCTTGCTTATGGTGTTATCCTACAAGTAATTATTATTTGTGAAACAATATTTTGCCAAAAAAGAGTTTTGCTAACTGAAAAATTGCGATTTTTTGCCTAAAATAGTTTGCCATGTGATACTCGTATTTTAGGAAAAGTTTTTTGTCCATTATGTGATATTTTTGGAAAACATTTTTGCCCATGCATTGGTAATTCCGTTAACACACGTCAATTGACTACTCACACGCTTCCGCTTGTTAGTTTGATGTTTTTAATTCAATACCTACTTATATTATAAAGAGAAGGATTGTATTTTTATAACATTGTTGTATTTATGTGTGTAATGAATGAACTCAAAAACTCGACCGATTAACGAGTAACAAAGGCTATAGAATTGTTTCCCTTCGGAAAATATAGAATTCTCTTGAGAAAAACGAAAATTGCGTGGCCGAAGCTGCGAGGGGAAAGCTAGTTATTTATGATTTCGAGATTTCTTGTTCTTTACTCTGCGGCTGTCTTAAAGTACTCTGATTGATTTATTATTTTTAATAATTATACGTGTTAATGAAATTGCGCAAAATCTGAAATTAGTTTGTTCTGAATCGAGAGTAGTATCGATTCCATTATTTTTTTTTTAGTATGGGTCTGATTTTTTTTCGTTCACGCCGCTTTTTAATTAACTGCCTCCTATCAGCGGCTCGCACACGGCGGCATCATCGTACTCGCAGTCGCGCGACAATAGAATAATATTCTTCTATAATAAAAATAAGTTTGGGTGCCTCAGGTTTTGCGTTATTTTATTAACACGTATATGTAAGGACTATGGGCATAAATAATGCGTAACTTCAATTAAACTTAAAATCTGAATCATTTTAATTTATAATTCGATTTCGCGCCTTGTCCATAGTAATTGTAATCACATGAATTTGTATTTCTCTCTTTTTCTATCAGATGACATTTTAGATTATGGCCCCCAATATCATCCAATCACGTAAGAGTATTTCGGTAATAAACGTCAGAGCGTTTTACGACTATCAAATTCGACGGTTGTTCGGTTGTAACTCGCGCCGACACTCTACTAAGGTCTTGAACGGGCCGGTTGTTTCACCCGCGTGTCACGCTCGAAGGCATTGAACGGGCAAAAAATTGTACTTAGCGCAAAGGCTCTGAACGCGCTCCAGTATTCACTGCGTCTAATTGTACAAAAAGTATTTATTCACTGCTGTTGGTATTGAGGCGAACAAAGTATGGACGCAGAGCAATGTCCTTTACTTATGTACACCTTATGACTTATAAAGCCTGTTTAAAAAAAAACAAACAAAAACACCTAGCTGTTTAGTTACTTTTTATGTTTAATATTTTATACACGATATCAGGTCATAGACCGCGAGTCGGTGTGAATTGTGATTGTTTTTCTTCATATCATAGCACAGACAACCTATCGGTTACAGAAACTGCAACCATTGTTACTTTTTACGACAGATAAAAACGATAAAGATGTTTCTTTATGTTAGGCCTACTACTTTTTGTTATTTAGTTTGTTAACAAAATATTTTTTATACAAAGTTGTAACATTTAATCATTTTAAATGACTAAGTTACTTAAGTACTATTAACAAATATTGGATATTTTTTTTTCAATATTGTTAAAACAATATTGAAACATAGACACTGCTCTTGCTGCGTATAGCGCCATCCCGCTCTCAGTGCGGTCATGGTTAGAGGGCTGGATAATTTTGTTTGAGATGGCCTTTAAGGTCCATGACGAAATTTTATGTAATGTCATCAACAGTTTTATAACGATATTGTATTGTTGCCTGCCTGTTTCGTAATTTACGAACGATGTAAAGAGATTAAATAACGATTTTATTGTTATTTGTTATCTAAATAAGTTTTCTATAAGTATGTATAAACTAAGATTAGCCAATTATATCACTAATGTCATATTATATATTTTTTAATTTAAAAAGTGTTAAGAAACATAAAAAGTATGTGATTTTTAAACGAATAAATTATTGCCCTTAATAAGTTATTGCTTTTATTTCTGCGTCCTCCTTCCATATCCTTATCTTTTAACCCCCGACGCAACAAGAGGGGTGTTATTTAGGATTCCGAGTAAACGACAACAAGCAACCCTTATAGTTTCGCCATATCTGTCCGTCTTTCTGTCCGACCGCGGCTTAGTTCCGAATCCAAGAGGCAGAATTTGGAACGGTTATACATGTTAATATATATTATTGTTTTGAGGGTTTAACGATTTTATTTTCATGTCTACCGAATCGCATATACCTAACAGATTCGATCGCTAAAAAGGACTTTTACTAAAACCATTTTCAATAAAAGTTACCGTTGGCGGAATATTTAGCTTACAAATACCTACTTACTACTTATTTTTTAAAGGTCAGTGTCACCACCCCCTATTAACTAAACCGCTGCATTTGGAAATCTGAAAATATGCACAAACAATAATGAATAGGTACATAAAACAAAGTCGGGCTAGTTACACCATTTAGGATAACTCAAGAACGGCTGGACCGATTTTAATGATCTATGATTTGTTGGATTCGTCTCCGCCCAAGAATCACATAAAATAGAAAATTCTTCCTACTAATATTATAAATGTGAAAGTGTGGATGTTTGTTACTCAATCACGCAAAAACGGCTGAACATTTGGACTGAACGGATTTGGATAAAATTTGGCATGCATGTAGCCTTTGACATGGAAAAGAACATAGGCTACCTTTTTCCCGATTCCTTAAGTAGTTCCCGAGGGAAAAATGAAAATTGTTTACGAGCTATGCCGCGGGCAGACAGCTTTGAAATTTGGTATGCATGTCACCTATGCTATGGAAAAGAACATGTACTTTATATTCGTTAATGATGTCTCAAATAGTTCCCGTGGGAAGATTAAAAATTGTTAACGAGCGAAGCTTTAGACCCAATTCTGAAGTCCACGCAGACGAAGTCGCGGGCAGAAGCTAGTATTTATATAAATTATGTTTAGAACTCCGCGGTCTTCATTACAAATGGTGAATAGCGCTCCTTTATGAAAAGTCAGCAAGTGTCTGAAAAGGCACGTCTTGCAGTTCCTAGAGGGGTGCTGGCCCCGACACTGATGGACAGAGTGAATGTTGGATACGGCAAAATAGGCACGAAAGTAGAATAAATGTACTGCATTTATTCTACTTTCGTGCATGTGTTGCAATAAGATCATTAACAAGCACGTTAGGACTGAAATTAATTGACAAAATTAAAAATGATGTAATTAGTGTACGCAAGCCGGATCCACCGTTGTGGGCACGATGGGCATGCCCACAACCCTAATAGACTTTGATGTCACACTTTTACAGTCTATTAAGATCGATAGGCTGATAATATTGTATTCAATACCAAAAAAAATCTTGGTCAGTGGCATAATATGTTTTTCAACACACTTCCTCATAAAGTGGCTCTAATCCCATGGCAATTAGGCACATCTATAATCAAACTGTGACTTTTTCATTACTATTATTCACGAGTGAGTAATAGTTTTTTTTAAATATTATTGGTTGAGTTACGCTTACACTTGCGCTAAAATGCTATCCGCGAAAAGCCCAAAAAAAAGAAACCTCATTTTTTAGTCTATGGCCGATGCGCGCGCATAGGATAACTGATTAATTTTTCCCGCCATTACGAAATTTATTAGTCTATGGCCGATGCGCGCGCATAGGAAAACTGATTAATTTTTCCCGCCATTACGAAACATTTTTCACAACTCGTCTCGTTTCCTCTTTTGAAGTTATTTAGTTAGTTATTAATTAAGATGTCTGCAAATACAATTTACGAAGAAAATGATTTATGTTGTACACCGCCCGATATAAGATGTGAAGCCCAGAACGTTATGAAAAGTTTACTACCAGAAAACTCAAAGGAAAAATATCTATTAGCGTACCAAAATTTCATACAATGGCAGAACAACAAGAATACGCAGTCTTTTTCAGAAAATGTGTTCATGGCGTACTTTAAAGAATTATCTTCTAAGTACAAACCTAGCTCTTTGTGGTGTATTTACTCAATGTTAAAAAGTACAGTCCGAACAAAGAATGGAGTGGACTTAAAAACATACTCGAATTTGTCAGCTTATCTAAAGAGACTATCTGATGGATTTAGAAGCAAAAATTCAAAGGTTTTATCATCTGATGATATTGAAAAATTTATTAAAGATGCTCCAGATAACCAATATTTGGCTACAAAGGTTAGTTAAATTAATTTTAATTAAATATTTAATAGCAGCTTGTGTTGTGTGTTGACCTTAATTATTGTTTCTTTTGTTTCAGGTTGCTTTAATATTTGGTGTAACTGGTGCCTGTAGGATACAAGAATTAACAAATATAACTGTAAAAGATATAGAGAACCATGGCCAGATGCTTTTAGTGAAGATACCTATCACGAAAAATAAAATACCTAGGTCATTCACCATACACGGTCCATTCTATGATATTGTTAAGAAGTATGAAAGTTTGCGTTCGCCAAAAACAAAAAATGACCGTTTCTTTCTAAATTACCAGAATGGTAAATGTACCTGTCAGCCTATAGGTATAAACAAATTTGGTTCTATGCCTAAAGAAATCGCTAAGTTTTTGGGTTTAGTAGATGCTGAGAGCTACACTGGACATAGTTTCAGAAGAACTTCAGCTACACTGCTGGCAAATTCAGGAGCTGATATAATGACTTTGAAGCGACATGGCGGGTGGCGATCTAGCAATGTAGCAGAATCATACGTAGAAGATTGCATACAAAACAAGAAGGAAATTTGTGCAAAAATCACAAAAAGAATTAAACTTGATTCTGAGACGCATCCTACTGGCGAAATACCAAGTACGTCCAATGATTGGATTTCACCTACCTACACGAATAATGAACCATCACAAATAACAATAGAACATGAAAGTATTTCAATAAATAATCTATCTGATGAGACCGCTATGTCATCAAAAATAGTTAATTATAATTTTACTAACTGCACATTTACTAATTGTTTCTCTAAGTAAACTTTTTATCTACTATGTAAAATGGTTTTTTATTTAAGTATTGTTTTATTCAGAAGTGTGTTGAAAAACGTTGTATGATACACGTGTGTATTGATGGTTACCGTCCTCGGCTTCTCGGGCCTCAATGCGCCTCAGCGGTAATCACCAACATTACACACTTGTACCATAATGTACTATTGTAAACATGTCCTTTGTCCGTCTATCGATCATGAGTGAGTTCGTACTCCGACTCGCACTTGGCCGATTTTCGGGTGGCTGTGTTCTATCTCTGACCACGACCTTTTTTGAGGGCTGGATCCGCGCCTGAGTGTACGCTGCTTCTTGAAAGAGGATGTAATGACTAGAATTGAGAAAGGTACGATTAGATGGTTTGGTCACGTTGAGAAGATGGATGGAAGAGGATGACCCCTGCGGCTCCATCGCCTAACTAACGCATAGCGAGTGCATCGCTATAAGTTAGGCGGTAGACGTCGGCCGACAAGTAGCAGAATACAGAGGATTGTGCTGCTTGTCCTCTGTATGTCCTATATGTCCTCTGTATTGCCCTGTATGTCCTCTGTATTGTCTTCTATGTCCCTTGTATTGTACTGTATCTAGTAACGCCTTAAATACTCGGTCGGAATCGGAAATAATGAAATAAATAGAAATATAATAGTGGTCCCCCGGCGTGACGACTCTTGAATCAAAATATTACTAGGTATAGGTATTAAAGTTAAAGTCAACCATCACACTTTATTTTTTTACTTTTTGGAGGTTCTTGTGTCGGTTGCTATTAAAATTTTTAGAATGAGGAAATCTTATCAGGGGAAGTTTGAGAACATCTGCCTGTTAGTTTTAGTATGAATTTCGAAAACGGGGAAAGATCGAAACTTTAGTATGTTCAACTTACCTACCCCGTTAAATATTGATGGGTAAAGACGAAACGTTGAACTAAATACTAAATTATGATTAACAGACACATTTAGATTTAATTACACAACTCAGAGTGGAAAATAATGTGTATATCAATAAATAAAATACTCGTATCTACCTCGTAAATAGAGTAGCAGCACATGGGGTAAGATTAAAACACACGAGTTTTAAGCGTAAAAGTCACACAAATAGAAATTTATACATTTTACACCACCTCTTACTCAAAGCGGGGTGGGACGTAACAAAATGGCGGTCTTAACAATGTTGTCAGGTCTGAAAAAGCAGCATTAAGTCTGAAGTTATGGACAGGTTTTCATGTTTCCTCGATTTTCATCTTGCCCCCACTCACCCTACTGTAGTATTATATTATCTGATTCTATGGCATGGATTTAAACGGCCAACTTCTCATAATGGCAATGCTCATAAGGGCAACTTCTCAAAAGGGCAATTTCGCATAAGGGCAATTTTGGTACAGTTAAGCTAATTAGTGTTAACTCACTATGCCCGCGGCTTTCTTTATAGTACCTACAATAGCCGACAGACCTGACCATGGATACCAATCTAAATACGTGGCCGTTTGCAATAGGGCTCAACAAGATTCCGAGTCACTACAAGAGAAAGTGTTGTGCTCGGGGTTTCTCAAAGTGATCGATTCAGAAATGGTGAGATCTGTTGAAGAACTAAAGTCGCCGTCATAGCCCAATGAACGACATTTTAAGTGGTAGTCGGCGCGGGCTGCCCCTTTAGCATAATCTCTATATATATTAAAATCGTAGGGGTACAAAGATCTGTAATTGCGAAATATTAAGAAAAAAAATACACAGGTCGCCTTAAAATCATTAGCAGAACACGATAGAATAGTTTTTAAAAAAATTGTTTGTTTGTTTGTTTGTTTGTCTGTTTGTCCGGAAAGATCTCCGAAACTACTGGACAGAATTTGATATGGCTTACACCACAATGCTTAGAATTTTCCGGAAGAACATTTAGGCATAATTTCGTTAGTTTAAATTCACTTTTTATTTTTAGTGAAAAAATACCATATAAAATTTTCGAATTGGCTTTAGGTAGAAAAACAACATGGCGCACGTGAAATTATTTTTACAAGTCTGTCACCATGGAATTATTACTTCTGTCACATAGTACAGAGAGAAGGTATTTTCTTCCACGAAGGAAAGGCAATGGAACTACGCCATACAGCCTGATCTTAAGTAATTGGATTTCGAAAATTGAAAGGCAGGTATGAAGTGTTTCACATAGTACGAATAAAATTTAATATTTTCTGTTAATGGCTGTGCCCAACTGGATTTCGCCAACCAAATTGTCTTTTTCTTATATCGTACATACCGTAGTGGTAAGGCAAAAGGATTAAGCCATACAACCAATGTATAAAGCATTTTTTATGATAATACTTATCGAGTCACCATAAAATTTGTAGATTGGTTTAATTCTTGACTAATTTTCACAACATCGGTACAATTTTTGAAATATTTGAAATGTTGAAAAATGAAGATACTCTTTTCAAGGTATTTTGAAAGGTGTTATATGTTTTTACATTAGGACTAAGAAATCAAACTCTTTCATCCATTTAAAACTATTAAAAGTAATAGATTAATATTGATAATTAAAAAAATATCTGACTGCAATGTTCTGGGTTACACGTAGAGGGACGGGACGGGACTCTTGATCCTAATGTCTAAAATGACGGATCACATTTTTTTGGATCCACCCAAGGAACATGGATATCGAACGAAGAACCTAAAGAGTAGAACACATTGAACCTAGCCACGTTCACTTAATTTGACATGACTGCCGATAAAGTTCGTTTCCAAACCCAGCGATATGCATATCAAATGAAAGGCCTTGATGAGTAGAGCAATATGAACTTAGGAAAATTGCCCTAAATTCAACATGGCCGCCGCTCAAATAAAACGGATAAAAGTTCGTTTCCAAACCCAGCAATATGGGTATCAAATAGAAGGCCTTGATGAGTAGAGTACTATGAACCTAGCAACATTGACGTAAATTCAGCATAGCTGCCGCTCAAAAAAGGTGGATAAAATTTCGTTTCCAAACTTAGCAATATAGGTATCAAATGAAAGGCATTGATGAGTAGAGCACTATGAACCTAGCAACATTGACATAAATTCAACATGGCCGCCGCTCAAAAAAGGTGGATAAAAGTTAGTTTCCGAACCTAGCAATATAGGTATCAAATGAAAGGCATTGATGAGTAGAGCACTATGAACCTAGCAACATTGACATAAATTCAACATGGCCGCCGCTCAAAAAAGGTGGATAAAAGTTAGTTTCCGAACCTAGCAATATGGGTATCAAATGAAAGGCCTTGAAGAGTAGAGCACTATGAACCTAGCAACATTGACATAAATTCAGCATAGCTGCCGCTCAAAAAAGGTGGATAAAAGTTAGTTTCCAAGCCTAGCAATATAGGTATCAAATGAAAGGCATTGATGAGTAGAGCACTATGAACGTAGCAATATTGACATAAATTCAACATGGCCGCCGCTCAAAAAAAGTGGATAAAAGTTAGTTTCCGAACCTAGCAATATGGGTATCAAATGAAAGGCCTTGAAGAGTAGAGCACTATGAACCTAGCAACATCGACATAAATTTAACATGGCCGCCGCTCAAAAAAGGTGGATAAAAGTTAGTTTCCAAGCCTAGCAATATGGGTATCAAATGAAAGGCCTTGAAGAGTAGAGCATTAGGTACCTAGGAAAATCGACCTAAATTCAACATGGTCGCCGCTCAAAAAAAAGGATAAAAGTTCGTTTCCAAACCCAGCGATATGGGTCTTAAATGAAAGGCCTTGATGAGTAGAGCACTATGAACCTAGCAACATTTACATAAATTCAACATGGCCGCCACTCAAAAAAGGTGGATAAAAGTTAGTTTCCAAACCTAGCAATATGGGTATCAAATGAAAGGCCTTGAAGAGGCACTATGAACCTAGCAACATCGACATAAATTTAACATGGCCGCCGCTCAAAAAAGGTGGATAAAAGTTAGTTTCCAAGCCTAGCAATATGGGTATCAAATGAAAGGCCTTGAAGAGTAGAGCATTAGGTACCTAGGAAAATCGACCTAAATTCAACATGGCCGCCGCTCAAAAAAAAGGATAAAAGTTCGTTTCCAAACCCAGCGATATGCATATCAAATGAAAGGCCTTGATGAGTAGAGCAATATGAACTTAGGAAAATTGCCCTTAATTCAACATAGCCGCCGCTCAAATAAAACGGATAAAAGTTCGCTTCCAAACCCAGCAATATGGGTATCAAATAGAAGGCCTTGATGAGTAGAGTACTATGAACCTAGCAACATTGACGTAAATTCAGCATAGCTGCCGCTCCAAAAAGGTGAATAAAATTTCGTTTCCAAACCTAGCAATATAGGTATCAAATGAAAGGCATTGATGAGTAGAGCACTATGAACCTAGCAACATTGACATAAATTCAACATGGCCGCCGCTCAAAAAAGGTGGATAAAAGTTAGTTTCCGAACCTAGCAATATGGGTATCAAATGAAAGGCCTTGAAGAGTAGAGCACTATGAACCTAGCAACATTGACATAAATTCAACATAGCCGCCGCTCAAAAAAGGTGGATAAAGGTTAGTTTCCAAACCTAGCAATATGGGTATCAAATGAAAGGCCTTGAAGAGTAGAGCACTATGAACCTAGCAACATCGACATAAATTTAACATGGCCGCCGCTCAAAAAAGGTGGATAAAAGTTAGTTTCCAAGCCTAGCAATATGGGTATCAAATGAAAGGCCTTGAAGAGTAGAGCATTAGGTACCTAGGAAAATCGACCTAAATTCAACATGGCCGCCGCTCAAAAAAAAGGATAAAAGTTCGTTTTCAAACCCAGCAATATGGGTATCAAATGAAAGGCCCTGATGAATAGAGCACTATGAACCTAGCAACATTGATATACATTCAATATAGCCGCCGCTCTAAAAAGAAGAATAATAGTTCGTTTCCAAATCTAGCAATATGGGTATCAAATGAAAAGCCTAAAAGAGTAGAGCATTATGAACTTAGGAAAATTGCTATAAATTCAACATGGCCGCCGCTCAAAAAATGGATAATAGTTCGCTTCCAAACCCAGCAATATGGGTCTCAAATGAAAGGCCTTGATGAGTAGAGCACTATGAACCTAGCAACATTTACATAAATTCAACATGGCCGCCACTCAAAAAAGGTGGATAAAAGTTAGTTTCCAAACCTAGCAATATGGGTATCAAATGAAAGGCCTTGAAGAGTAGAGCATTAGGTACCTACGAAAATCTACCTAAATTCAACATGGCTGCCGCTCAAAAAAAGGATAAATGTTCGTTTTCAAACAGAGCAATGTGGGGTACTAAATGAAAGGCCTTGATGAGTAGAGCACTATGAACCTAGCAACACATAAATAAATTCAACATGGCCGCCGCTCAATAAAGATCGATAAAAGTTCGTTTCCAAACCTAGCAATATAGGTATCAAATGAAAGGCCTTGAAGAGAAGAGCACTATGAACCTAGGAAAATAGCACAAAATTCTCAAAAAAACGGATAAAAGTTCGTTTCTAAACCCAGCAATATGGGTATCAAATGAAAGTAGGCCCTAAAGGGTACCTAGAGCAGCTATGCTCTAAGTGTGTTCCGCGGAACCCTAGGGTTCCACAATACCTCTATAAGGTTTCCGCAATAATTTAGAAAAATCAAAACACCCTCTCTGGTCGTACTTTTATTATGCTTTAATAAGCATACACTTTTAAAAACTATTGTTTTATTTTAGGGTTCCGTCAAGTATTTCGCTTTCCAAAAGGGTTCCGTCACCAAAAATGTTTGAGAACCGCTTCGGGGCCTATTGGATGCTCAATGTTAGATGTTACCTGTGTTTAGTGTCCTTCGAGACCGTGATAATACAACGATCGTGAACTAACTAACGACAACTCCAAGTTTGTGTGTTGGATGTTAGTCATCACGGCGAGTTTGTTAACCGAACTATGCCAGCAACACTATATCGCACAGTACACGTTACAAAAACGGAAGTTTCAATACATTTTAAGGCTAACCGCATAAATACGTTTTTTCGCATTCGTTTTCTGAATGCGAGCATCCGAATGCATCAAATCTATACAAAATACACATTGACTGCCGCACACGTTCGTTTTTATTACGAACGGAACACGTTCTGTACGAACGTTTAGGTAGAATGGTAGAAATCCCGAATGAGAAGAAACGAACGTCAGCGCTACGTTCACGAAACTCCGTGTCTGTATTCCGTGATCGGAAATCGAATACGGAAAACGTATTTGTACAGTCACCCCCCCATTCATGCTATACATTAACTCTACGAAAACCGCCAGTATTACGAGCGACATAAGAACGGTCCAAAGGTCAAACAGTATAGCTTGACAAGGAGCTTACTGTACGACCACTCTAAATTGGCCAAGTTGTCATATCCAAAAAATATATTTGTTTATTGTTTATTTTAATTCGAAACATGAATACGATAAAGATTATTCTTGCAACTGTGCAGTACTTTCTACTGAAGAAGAATTTATTAATATCAATAATGTCTCTAAAACAATAATAATACTTAGTGTTTAAATATGTAATGTATTTAATTTTGTGGACTGTTAGAAAAAGAGCATTACGAACCTACGAAAATTGTCCTAATTTCGAAATGGCCGATGCTCAAGAAAGGCAGAATAAAGTTGAATGATTATGGAATAAAATGGAGGAAAAAACTAAACACTGTGTTAAGTATTTTGATGGCGAAACGTAGTTCGCGGGCACAGCTAGTATATAATATTAGTATAGATTGTTTGAAACCAAACTCCTCCGAAACGTCCTGACCGATTTTTATGATTTTTTTTGTGTGTGAGGTCTGAGAATAGGTTTTAAACTGTTTTTTATATCCTTGGTGATATAAGCGTGGCCCTCCGAAACGTAGTTCGCGGGCACAGCTAGTCACTTAATAAAACAATACGCTGTATTCAGTGGCGTAACTTAAGGGCGGCAGGGCTGGCAAAATGTCACGGACCCCGACCTGAGAGGGCCACGGCGGCCCAAGAGGAACCTAACATTTTTAACAAAATTTTGTACTTGTGAGACACAACTAAAGATCACATACAAATTCAAACTAATCATTAAGATTTCAACACATTTCAAATTCAAATTCAATATCGTTTATTCAAATTGGATTATTACATAACCACTTTTGCACATCAAAGAAGCTACGCTAATGGTTCACAAGTCTACAGCGGGAGACCTTGTACTGGAAAGAACCAGCAAGAAAACCAGCAAGGGCTTTTTTTTTCTCCCTGTATTATTACTGAGTCGTCAGCTGGAAGCTGACCTCAAAGCAAACTTTTGAGCTCAACTTCCATTACAAATAGATATGTCAGTTTACATTATACATTTAGGTAGGATATCAGACTGTATTTATATATCAATCAAAAGAATTATCTTGTGTGGTGCTAACCTCATGTCCAAACAGTTTTATCATCCAAATAATCTTTAACTGTACCCTTTCTTGAGTAGTGTCGAATTGATGTGATTTTTTAATTTATGAATTGGTGACCTACCAATTTACTTTTTTTGTTATTTACAATTACTTTTTTTGGCAATTTATTATAATATTTTATACCTTGCCCCAAAGGATCTGAGAACTTTTTGGAGTCTCGATTTAGGTAACAAAAGCCGATCTTTATGTCTCGTATTTAGATTATGTACATCACTGTACATAATCTAAATAAAAAAATAAAAATAAATAATATAAGTGCGCGCGCCGCGGCTAATGGTGCGTGCGCAGTCGACCGGGGTGAACGTGTACAGTCATGGACACAATTAATAACAAAAGACTTATTTTGATCTCTTTACTACATTACCAAAACAAAATACGTCGTGCCAGTCGAAAAGGAAAATTGTTCATGCATCCTATAACTTCGCAGCGTTTGTTAAGTGGTGCATTCGTAACACTGTTTTCCCAATTGCAAGATGATGAAATGAGATTTTTCAATTATTTTAGTATGTCTAAAAGAACGTTTGACGATCTGCTTTTTAAAATTGAAAATAATATAACATATACCAGTTTATACCGAATAGCTATAGTGTAGTGGTGGTGACATAATTAAAGACACCCCCTAATTAACCACAAAAAACTTACTTACGGTACTAACATTAGCTAAAATTGGTATTTAATCCAGTTTAATTGTTATTAAACCATACACGACGATGTATTCTTACAATGTGGGACAAAAAATAGTTGTGTTCGTTAGTAGTTTAGACACAGCTCACTATGGGAACGTAACACAAACTTTTTTAACGTATTTATAGCTGGCCAGCTAATTAAAGACACTCGATTTGTTTAGAAGAAATAGAAAAAAATATTGTTATTATTGAAATTATCTTTATTACACAATATTCCTAACACAGGCCCGGTCCAAGCCCTCGCGCCGGTCGGTGCGTGTCGCAAAACGCGACCGGCGCACGCAGCTCTGTGAAAATCACCACTGGCTACATACGAATTGCGCCGGTCGCGTGCGAACGCGACTGTCGTAAAATCTGTTCCTACCTGCCACGTTTTAAATATATTCTATCTCTCTTCAAGTTTTCAGGTACAAAAAACCTAGAACTTCATATAAACATGCGAGAGCCCTTAGTTAAGCTCTGTTGCATAATCCGTTTTTAGCGAACATTTACTATCTATTAACTAGTGCCAAGTTTTAAGCCTGTAGCACAAAACATTAAGTACTTTCATACAAATTTGCGAGAGCCCTAAGACCTGCTTAATCCCGCTCTGTCGCATAATTCGTTCTTTGTGAACGTCCACTAACTATGCTATTAACTACCTCTCTGCAAAATTTAAATTTTGTAGCACAAAAAGTAAAGTACTTTCACACAAACTTGCGAGAGCCAATCGACCTTAATCTGCCCCTGTCGCAAAATTATTTTTCAGCGAACGTCTACTATCTTTCTTCCTAATTTCAAGTATGTAGCAAAAAATTAAGGATTTTCATACAAATTAGCGAGACTCGTTAGACCTTCTTAATCCGGCCCTGTCGCAAAATCCGTTCTTAGCGGACGTCTACTAACTACCCCTCTACCAAATTTCAATTTTGTTTCAACAAAATGAAGGGTTTCATACAAAATTGTGAGAGCCCTTAGACCTCCTTAATCCGGCCCGGTCGTAAAATCCGTTCTTAGCGAAAGTCTACTAATTACCTCCCTACCAAATTTCAAGTTTCTCGCAATAAAATAAAGGACTTTCATATAAACTTGCGAGAGCCCTTAATTAGATATCCTTAATCCGTCCCTGTCGCAAAATCTGTCTTAGCGAACGTTTACTAACTACCTCCCTACCAAATTTCAAGTTTCTCGCAAAACAAATGAAGGACTTTCATACAAACTTGCGAGAGCCATTAGACTTTCTTAATCTGGCCCTGACACAAAATCCGTTCAAAAATTTTAAAGTTTGTAGCAAAAAATGAAGGATTTCCATAT
Source organism: Schoenobius gigantellus (assembly GCA_963935595.1). Lineage (NCBI taxonomy): Eukaryota > Metazoa > Arthropoda > Insecta > Lepidoptera > Crambidae > Schoenobius > Schoenobius gigantellus. The sequence continues at coordinate 21,681,823 of OZ012543.1, forward strand.
AAACCTGCGAGAGCCGTTAGACCTCCTTAATTTGGCCCTGTCGCAAAATCCGTTCTTAGTGGACGTCTACTAACTACAAGTTTATTTTTTTATTATCCAATGGGATCCAATGGGACCAACTTATAAATCGCAAAAAAAATCAGCTGTTCCATACAAATGTTCAACATTCACTGTACCTAGATGTATGGAACAGCTGATTTTTTTTTGCGATTTCAAAGTTGATCCTATAGTGTTCAGTTTGCTTGTCTGAACAAGCACACAAATTTTTTGTGATAATTCAAAAATAACCTTGTATAAACTACCACCCTGCCAAATTTCATCTTTGTAGCTCAAGCAGTTTTCGAGATTTCTTTATGAGTGACCTTTCGCTTTTATACCTAGTTATATACTTAGATTTAAGTTTTTTATAGATGTGTACTGTACTTATATTTTTAAGAGCACTATTAGTAATTATATTGGAATTTCCAAGTTTTTAAACTTAGTACTTTATTAACTTCTATGAAAATAACAGTTGATTGAAGTAAGTTTAGTCGTTCCGATTAAGGATAGGTCTTGCTAGAAGTTCTTATTTCCGCGCTTTGTTTCGACTAACGCGTTAGTCGAAACAAAGCGCGCGCAAGATGAAAGGTGGCGGTGGGGCGGTAAAATTCAAATTTTAGATGCGTCCGTTCCCGAATAATGCGTTTGCCATCATACAAAGTATTTTATTAAATTAATTGACATTGAAGGTAATTCCATAAAATCTATATTGTGACAAATAATATATAAGAACATTATGTTTAACAATTTTAATTAGTCTACCTAGGTCCTGGACCCAGCCGAAGGGGGTGTCATGACCCCCATGACCCTCCCCCTGGATCCGCTCTTGGTGAAAATGTTGCAAGCAAATTGAAGTAGGCAAAATAATGTTGGCTGTTATTCAAATGTTTATACCCACTGAACCTTTGTGATATTGGTCTATCAGTCTCTTTCTTTATATTTATAAAATGCTTTCATTACATACTTAAAACTCATTAATATTATTATTCTTGTTTTATGTAAGCTTAAATAATATTCCTCGCTGGCATCAAGCGAAAACTCTGTTGATCTGATTTTGACGCACAAATTGACGACGGGATCGCACAATTAAACTTGATGAAAAGATAATTCCTCCTGAGTTTAATTACTTCAAATCCAGTTAATACTATATCAACAGACAAACGAGGCTGCAATGTTTGACGTGTTGGTTTCCAAACTTTACAATGTGCCCTTCGATGATAATAAGCCTTCGCGCTCTCATTATAAGTATTGAAATGAAATAAACGGTCTCTCGGATGATACACGAGCTGCTAATTGTGTGGTACATTATGGACTCTTTCTGTTTATTAGCACAAATCATTCAGTGTAGCACTCGGATGCACGACTCTATACCACTTCAATTATCCTACTTGATTATTTGTGAGATAGCCGCTTCTTTGTTCCATTGAGATTTCTCGAGGTGAGTGACATTTTCGTTAAGTAGGTACCAAATTCTGCTGGAGCTCAGAAATGAGTCTTAAGATACGGATTAACAATTCTCATAACCAGCCTTATGAACTATTTGTGTGCCAACATTCAAACTTGTCCACTTAGTGTGAAATAATATTTAATAGCAATCGCTTTTGAATTTTAAATTGACAGTCAATGTATCGACATCCATCACTTCACTCCTATACAAGAGTAGAGTTGTAACCAAAGTACCTAACTGAAAGTAAACAGTCCAATTCAGTGTATATTTACGCTGCAACTTCAATGACTGTCAGAGGGAAAGCGTTCAGAATTAATTGAGTTAGGAACAGTTTTTGATTCATGGATAACTTTAACCATTAGTCAATGCATGGTAACACGTTACAAAGTTTATAAATTGTTAACTTATCGCATAATTTAAGCAATTGGATGGACAAACAACCATTAAAATAACTATGAAAATTGACCATGCAGCAAAAAACTGGTCCTTAGTAATATAATTAGAAGGCGTTTTTCTATTGGTAAAAAATCGATTGAATTGTTCATGATTACACTGTTATCATGGCGACAAACCATGGTAAGGTGGTTGCAGCTAACCAGCTAGTCTAGCACGAGCCGTGGATAATAAAGGAGAGAGACAATTCGTATCTCTCCTCATTGTATTGCAAGTTGGAGACGTCGATAAGACTATAAATTTTACTTCTATACAACTAAATCAACTAATAGCTTCCAAAGCCTGCATACAAAAATATCAACAAAAGAACTTAGCCGTTTAGTTATAGACCATTACTTTTTATCTATACATATACAAATAAATAAAATTAAAGTGTCTGTTTGTAATGTCAAAATAACAAGTTTTTACTAAATGTATATCGGGTCTGTCTGTTTGTTCCCGCTAATCTCCGGAACGGCTGGACCGATTTTGACGGGACTTTCACTAATAGATAGCTAATTATATAAGGTATAACATATGCTACTGTTTATCAACTTAATCAAAAGTTACTATTTCAGGCGGACGAAGTCGCGGGTACAGCTAGTTTTAAATATTTTTCACACGATGTACTTACAATTTCCTCCGATATCACCTAGACTATTATCTAATCTGTGACCTAGGTAGGGTAGACCGGAGGCATCTCAAAGATATGTAAAGTGACCTTGGTTATAGGTTTTGATATATTTTATTACCTTAGAGATATATTACGTTAAATAAGAAAGGGTAGAGTGCTACAAGTGTTACAATTAACCCGGGGCAAAAGTAACACGATTAAAAAAAAAACTCAGTAGAGCACCTTTGTCAAGCACAAACCTATTAATAATAAAAAAAAAGATATTAAAAATAAGAAAATGTTTCAATGTCACAAGTTTCCTAATTTTTTTCACGATATAAATGCAAAAAGATAGTAACATTAAATAGCAACCCTTGCTAAAATTTAAAAAAATGGTTATTTCAGACCCATACCAATACAATGCCTAATTTAAACAAACAATAATGAGCATAAAATATGCTAAACAGAGTTGAGTTAAATGCAAGATTTGCTAATTAAAAATATATTTTTATTTCTGTATGAAATAGCCTCTGTTACATCTGACCCTGTGTTAAGTACATTACATTGCCCCAAGCGCGGATCCACCGTTGTGGGCACGATGGGCATGCCCACAACCCTAATAGACTTGGATGTCACACTTTTACAGTCTATTGAGATCGATAGGCTGATAATATTGTATTCAATACCAAAAAAAATCTTGGTCAGGGGCATAATATGTTTTGTAAACATGTCCTTTGTCCGTCTATCGATCATGAGTGAGTTCATACTCCGACTCGCACTTGGCCGATTTTCGGGTGGCTGTGTTCTATCTCTGACCACAACCTTTTTTGAGGGCTGGATCCGCGCCTGCATTGCCCCCGATATAAATTTACAGCACGATTATATCGAGAGTTTACAAAAAAAGGTGTTGGCCCGAACTAAAGCATGAAATACGTAAAATTATTGATAAACGTAAAAGTAAGAGAAATTATATTCATAAAACATTCCTGCGGCAGCACGAACTGAGCGCCCTCTACATATTTCCTCAAAAGGTTGTTCGTATAAAAAGAGGTCTTTTGTTCCACGGTAGGTTTCTCGCAGTCTACTTCTGGGCATCATTAAAGAAAAAAAAGGTTTTAATTCCTTTTTAGTAATAACGAAATTTTTAAAATAATAGATTATACCAAGGATGATATAAATTATACTAAAATCAACACTGTTTTGTGTTTAGCCGTGATCAACAAAATATACTGTTACGCTGATGGTATAGAAACTTCCGGCGTGGTTGTCTTGGCCTTAGAAGCGTTTTCAGCAGCCTAAAAACGCAGTTCAGCGCGTTTCAGGAGGTGCTCTATCACATATTAGAATAGCGAAATTTTACCCAAGTTACCGTCGTTTTCAGGCGCCTGAAACATGTTTTTGGTCCGTTTCAGGCTACCCTCTATCGAACCAAGCGCGGATCCAGCTCATAAAAAGGTTGTGGTCATAGCCATGCGAGAATCAGCCAAGTGCGAGTCGGAGTATGACCTCGCTCAGGATCGTACAGTGTATCTCTTAAAGATATTACCAAAACATATAACACTCTGACCAAGATTCATTGTTTTTTTTAAGGCATTGGATATAATATCATCAGCCTATCGATTTCAATAGACCACGAAAGTGTGACGTCACAAATCTATTAAGGTTGTGGGCATGCCTATCGTGCCCACAACGGTGGATCCGCGCTTGTATCAAACCACACCATAATCTGAAAACCCGTTTTCAGGCGTTTTCAGGACCCCTTATGAGCACTTATTTGAAGCACACTTCGATATGACTAAATTTTCAATAAGAGTGAGTGAGATAGCACGATAAGAAAGAGACAAAAATAGTGAGCACCTTTCCAGATATAAAAGATATTTTGATATGCATCTAGAAACTTCTAGGCGTGCTGGCTGACAGAGATAGAACATTCTGACTGAGACAGAACATAATCGGGCATACGACGGAACATTTGAGAAGGATAGACAAACGATCGACTGGGTACGGAATGTTCGAGAATAGAACATTGTCGAATGCCTCGAATGAGCAAGCGCGCGAATGCGGACGAACAAACCGAGCGGATCAAGCGATACAAAGCGACTTGGAGCGATCATATCTACGACTTGGAAGAGTTCTGATTGTTTAGTGTTTAGTGAAGCTTTACAGTGAAGTTTTCTGAAATGAAAATGTCAAATAGGTAGCAAGCGAACGATTTGCGAGCCGATTTACGGTCAGATTTTTGCTTATTTTTGAATGATCAAAAATAAGCAAAAATCTGACCGAAAATCTTATTTTTCGTTTTGCACTATGATTTCATCATATCATTTGTAAGAAAACGATGAGATCGGTAATAGGTCTGCTGACCAGCAAACTGAATAATTTTTACTATGGGACTAATCTTAAAATCGCTTCAGTGGATTTTTTAAATTTATTTTTTATTTATTTAAACAACACATTAAGAAATATTTTATATAAGTAATAGGATGTTGACCATTTGTATGGAGAAGCACTCAGCGGATATTTTTCACGATTTCAAGATTGGGCCCATAATAAAAGTTGTTCAGCTTGCTTGTTTAAACAAGCACACAAAATTTGGCGCCTGTGTAAACAGTAACCTTTACCTATGGCATGTTTTAATTTATTTAACATGCTATAGACACAGTTTAACAAAGTATATATATGTCACCGTAAAATTGCAAATACCGTTAGATTGTAATCTATCTCGCGAGATTGTAAACTATCGAAAGATTGTGAACCGTAACACACTGCTTACAATTTAACGCATTATTTTTCGGTAGATTATAATCTATCGAAGTGGAACTGTTAGATCACAATCTGTCGCACGTTAAATTGTCAACTGTCCGAAGGCTGTCCCTGATTGGTCAGTTTTACAGAAGATCGTTCTGTGTCCATAGAATTAGGAATCAAACACAAGTGTCAGTAAAATGCACTTCAATAATAGTGACAGCAAGTATGTATTTATTATTTAGTAGTTAAATAATATTTCTGACATCATAATATAGTAAGAAAAGTTGTAACCAAATGAGAAAATCAGAAAGGTAACAACATTTTCTTTTCAAACACAAATTAAGATTGAAAAAATAATAAAAAAATTTCGCCGAAGCAAATTAAACACAATCTAATTAAAATAAAAATTAAAATGGAAACGTTACAAAATTGTCTATTAGAAAAATATTATTTTTTATTACTCTTACAATAAGTCAAGATTTTGTTTTGTTAATTTTTCTTACCATATTATGATGTCAGAATTATTGATTAACTACTAAATAAAAAATACATACTTGATGTCACTATTCTTGAAGTGCATTTATTTTATTTGACTTACACTGTGTTTGATTCCTAACTCTATGGACACAGAACATTCTACTGTAAGACGGACCAATCAGGGACAGCCTTCGGAGAGTTGACAATTTAACGCGCGACAGATTGTGATTTAACAGTTTCACTTCGATAGATTATAATCTACCAAGAAATAATGCGTTAAATTGTAAGCAGTGTGTTACGGTTCACAATCTATCGATAGTTTACAATCTCGCGAGATAGATTATAACCTAACGGTATTTACAATTTTACGGTGACATATACATTGTTAAGCATTGTTAAATTGTTAGTCGTAGCGTGATGTTATATAGCCTATAGTGTTTTTCGCTAAATGGACTATCCAACACAAAATATTTTTTTTTATTTCCAACCAGTAGTTCCTGAGATTAGCGCGTTCTAAACAAACAATCAAACAAACTCTTTTAGCTTTATAATATTAGTATACCTAGTATAGATGATAAGAAACCATTTACAATAATTTCGAATATCTCTCTTATGTGAGAGATATACGAAATTGTTGCTTATACTATAAATATGAACTATTGTTGAAACAAAATCAAATTGTGTATGAAAGTAGGTATCGTAAAGAGTAATTAGGTCAAAATATACATTAAATTAAGCTAATTTAACATAAGTCCACTAATCAGGCTACTGAAAGTAATAGATATCATTAAATTCAAATTCAATATCTTTTATTCAAATTGGATTGTTACAATCTCTTTTAAACGTCAAAGCAGCTACGCCATTATACCACCAAATGCCACCTAAATACTAGCCATATATAATAATAAATAAATTTATTTCTCACCATAATCTATAAAACATTTGTTCCATGGGTAGGTAACTGTTTTAACACTGCACTATTTGAAAATCACCCCTATGATATACTATATTACAATGTTTATGGCGGGCTAATACCTAAACTAGGTTTACTCCTGTGTCTCAGGTTATCAGCCCTCCACCCTTTTTTTTTTACAAGAGGGAAAATACAGTTTTTACGGTATTCGACAAGGGAATTGAGCTGACTAGGCCACCCCAAGGATATGCAGGACTCGGGTAGAAGACCCACTACCGGCTAAAAACCCTCTAGATACTTCTACCTCCGTAGAGACACAATCGGGATCGGCGTTAGCCATTCCCCGATTGTGTCCCCTGGAGGGTTGCCTGGCGCACGCGCCAGGACTTACATCAGCCCTCCACCCTAATAATTGTTACAATAATTATAAATTACGTTAGCAATAGCTAATAACAACAGCAATGGCACCGAAGTTACAATTTTAAGAGCGATTTAAAATGTTTCTCAAATACCTTACATTTTGTTAATATTATCTTAGTTGTCTATATGCATGCAATATCGGCGGTTGATTTTGCGGTGATTTTCCAATAATCAAGATTTTTCGTGATTGTCATATGAAAACTCATCAGTAGTATGAACATCACTATGAATGAACCATTGAAATCGAGTGTTCCGCATAGTCTTTAAGCACCCTTGCGAAAATATTTTTTTTTTGAAATACTGAAATAACGGTATATTATACCGGGTATAAGGGACGGTGTCCCTTTTCTTTAAACAGTGAGTTCAGAGCAGACCAATGTTAATATTTCTTTACCAATGTTTATTTGTCCCGGAAAAGCTTTTAAAGCGAAAAAAGAGGTCTTCATTTTTTTTTTTTATTCATGTTACGCAATGTATGGCGCGCCGGCATAATTTTCGTTCCGCTCACAGAGTGGTGCGTTGCATGCAACTGATTCCGCGTGCAGTATGATGGAAATATTATACGATTTACATTGCAAAAATATTTTTTGTGTATTTATTATGGTTTCTTGACAGAATATGATTTGTTAACGTTAACTTAGGTATATTACACCACGAAATTTTGAAAAAAATAAAAAAAGGAAAAAAAATATGAATTTTCCGTTAGTCTATAAAAGTCTTTCAGTTCACACAAAATTTTTTGACTGATTTTAAAATAACCATGTATATAGAAGGAAAATAAAAAGCACTAGTGCCGAAAAGATTCTGCATGATAAACACGTTTTGAGCAAATGTATTAAAATAGCTTAATTAATGATATTCTCCAGTTTTTTTATAATTATAAAAATAGGTATTAAAAATGATAATCACCCACATGGTGTTCTTTTATTGTCAAAAAATAATGAGTAGTACCAGGGGTAGAACAAATCTCCCGTGGTACTACCATACACTTGAGTAGTACCATGGGCAAAAAAAATTACCCGTGGTACTACCAGTAGTACCAACAGTAGTACCATGGGTAAGCACTGGCCATACCTACATGAAATCGACTCAATTCTATTCAGTCGAGCAAAGGTAACAATAAACCATTCCTATATTTTACTTCATTTGGTTTTGTTTCTAAAAGTACTTTTATATATTTTTGATTTGCCCGTCGAATACATATATTTGTTATGAGTGTTATAAAATATGCATTTAATTATGACGTAAATCAAATCTTTGTTGGTCATGGGGCGATTTTCGACATTGTCTTTTTAAGACTTTCTAGGAGATCATCGTTTGGCACCGAATTTAATATACGAGTAGAAGTGTGATGTTGTCTGTACCTATTCTTATATTATTTTTAACTTTTCAGTGTTTTTGAAGTCGGTTTGTATATTTAACCGACTTCAAAAAAGGAGGAGGTTCTCAATTCGATACGTATGTTTTTTTTTGTGTGCATGTTACACGATTCGCCGCCAATTTGTGGACCGATTTTCAACATTCATTGTGTGTTTGATAGAGTATACTCCAAGGGTGATCTCATCATCATCATCATCAACAGCTCATATACGTCCCCACCGAGGGGCTCGAGCCTACACTAAACTAGGGCGATTAGGCCTTAGTCGACCACGCTGGCCAAGTGCGGGGTGGTCGACTTCACACACAACCTGTAAAGAAATTCTTTCTTCACAGGTGTGTGCAGGTTTCCTCACGATGTTTTCCTTCACCATAAAAGCGTCGAATAAACGTACATATGAATTCGAAATTTGAAAACACATTGGTACGTGGCGCGGTTCGAACCGCTACCTCCCGATTGGAAGGCGACAGCCTTACGCACTACGCCATCGACACTTCTACGTTACTTCTACGGGTGGTCCCAAGGTCATCAAAATTAAGATCTTATGATGGATCTCATAAAAATCGAGGAAAACCCTTAAATTTTTAGGTGTGTCTAACGTGTTTTGTGTGTATGTTACGCGATTACTCCGCCGATTCAGGACAAATTTTCAAAATTCTTTTTGTATTCGATAGAGTATAGTCCTGGGCTGGTCTTAAAGTTAGGATCTGATGATGGGATCCCATGAAAATCGAGCGAAACCTTAATTTAAACACACCGAAGGTGAGCCGGTATTAAATTAGGGTTTCTCAATTCACTTAAAAGACTTCATTCACTAAAAATATAAAAATTAAAATTAATTTACAAAAAATAAAAACCGACTACAAAAACACTGAAAAGTTAAAAATAATATAAGAATAGGTACAGACAACATCACACTTCTATTTTCTATATTGAAGTCGGTGCCAAACGATGATCTCCTAGAAAGTCTTAAAATTTGGCACCGACTTCAATATAGAAGTGTGATGTTGTCTGTACCTATTCTTATATTATTTTTAACTTTTCAGTGTTTTTGAAGTCGGTTTTTATTTTTTGTAAAATAATTTCTTTTTATTTTCAATACTTTTATTATTCCGAGATTATTTAAGTATGTAAGTAAGAGCTCACATATCAGTTCAGGGCAACTCAAATATCACGTAACGCAATTTTTGAAGATTTTTCACAACGTGTTCAAATCTCACTTTTTGAATACATTACAGTATAAAAACAAAAAATAACGTACAATGCAGTCGAGGGAAAACATAAACGAAAAGAGATGCCAAGTTGGGAGAGCAAAATAAACACACCATAACGTTTTACAAGACCCCCTCCCCCCTTTGGATCTACGCCTGATATACAATGGAATGAATTATGCTGGTTATTTGCGCAGATAGTTTGTGATAGTATATTTGTTAACTTAAAAGTAAATTGTATTATGAGGTATACAGGACAAGATTAACACGTTCGCTGACAGTACGTCTGCAGGCGGGAAATCTAAATGATGCGTTGTGACAGTACGTCGAAGGACGGCTCACTTTTTTTTACGAGTTTGGACACTACGTCGACCGACGATAGTTTTTCTTATAATTATTAGGAAGATTAGTATCCACTGCCATTTTGTGTGCACTCTCGTATTTCTTACTGTCGTATTACGAGTTTTATAGGTAGTTATATATAGGGCTATCTCGCTCTTTCATCCCCACACGTGCACGGATACTACGTCGACCGGCGTGAGCGCTCGCTTGGCTTTTCGAACATTTAGTGCGACCGGTGCCGAGTTAGAAGCAACTACGTGTATACGTCGTTAAAATCGTAAGTAAATTTAGTTTTTAATTATTTAGATATATTTAATAAGTTCATGTAATGTTTAAGGACTACTTAGGTGCATTATAACGTTGGGCCACGGTGCTTTTATTGCGTTTTTCTATTATCGCGATGTATTTTTAACTGGAGTTTGACGTTTGTGTTTTTAACATGAAGAATAACATAGTGCTAAAGTATTCAGAACCAAACTCATAGTTCTGATGCCGGCTGTATATACCTATTGAAGCTAAACAAAAGAGCTGTACCTACTATGTGTTAGTTTTATACTTAGAAGCTTTATTTTGTGATTGTGTAATTCATTCTATACATTCTATTCATTCTATACATACTATTCTATACATTTACTTTTAATTTCAGATGTCAGCAAATAATCCTAAAAAACGTCAGATAAACCTCTTCGATGATCTGTCTTCAAACTCTGAAGAGGAACAGGACCCGTACAAGGACGTAGACGGTGATTACGGCTCTGACGAAGACTATGAGCCACAACAGGTAGGTGATGCAGACGCTTCTAGTTCCTCGGAAGAAATATTCTCATCAAGACGTCATCGAGATCTTGTTGATGCGTCGTTACGTACCGGAGGCCCTGTTGCTTCATCGGATTCCAGTAAGTCCGATATTACAATTGTAAGCTCACACTCTAGACAGGACGACAGCCCTACCGAACTTCCCGAATCACCAGTAACAGAATCAAGAGATGGTTCACCATCCCTAGTTGCGCCTCAGTACAATAATACTAATGACACAGATTCCGCGCCAGTGCAGCGCCGACCAAGATCTCCTGAACCAGAATACGAGCCGTGGTCAAATACCACTGAAGATATTCCTATTTTTGACTTCGATGCCGATTCACATGGCGCACAATTTGATGTTAGCTCTCAAACTAGCGTTGAGGAGATTTTTGATCGTGTTTTTCCTAAAGAGTTAATTGAATATCTCGTTCAATGTACAAACAACTATGGTACAGCTTTGTGCAATTCAAATAGACCTTCCACTCGATATTCACGGTCTCAATCTTTTCGTCTGACTACCGTTGAAGAGATTAGAAAGTTTTTGGGGCTTTCATTATTGCATGGACACATTCGTATTCCTAAACAGCAGAAACTGTTTACTTACGATGACCCACTACATTTTCACCCAGTATTTCCATATACAATGTCTTCACGGCGCTATGAACAGATCCTTCGGTGTTTATGTTGTTCAGAACTGGGTGCTAAAGGTGCAGAAAAGATAAACAAATTTATTGACATGTTGACACTCAACTTTAGAACAATATATAAACCCGATAAAGAACTTAGTTTAGATGAGTCTCTGTTATTATATCGCGGTCGACTTCACTTTCGGCAGTATATTAAATCTAAGAAGGCTAGATACGGAATTAAGTTCTATGTCCTGGCAACGGCTGATGGTTATGTTTTGAACATAATAATGTACAGCGGAAAAGACGAAAGCATGCCAGGAAAGAAACTTGAAAGTTTGGTAATGCGATTGATGAGGCCATATCTATTAAAAGGTCATCATCTCTTCATGGATAATTACTACAATTCAGTAACACTTTCCCAAAAACTTATAGATTTAAAAACTCACACAAACGGTACTCTACGTGTAAACCGAAAAGACAACCCAAAGGAAATTATGGATCGAAAATTAAAAAAAGGTGAACATGTCTGGGTTAGGAAAAATAAAGTTTACGTCAGCAAATGGGTTGATAAACGACCAGTAGTTATGTTGACTACAAGAGACCATCCCCATATGACAGACACATCTAACAGGTACGGAAAAATGGTTAAGAAGCCTATTGAAGTAGCGACATATAATAAATTCATGTCAGGTGTGGACAGATCTGATCAGATGATTAGTTATTATTGCTCGCCGAGGAAAACAATACGCTGGTATAAAAAAGTACTTTTTCATCTATTGGACACAGCAGTATGGAACTCTTACTATTTGTACAAAAAATTTGTAAAGAATAATCATAAATACGAGTTGTGTACCTACCGGGAGGAGCTAATTTAAACAATGATAGGCTTGAGAGAAAATTGCAAGGGCAAAGACTTAGTAGTGGAACTAAGCAAACACAATAGTAGACTGCACAAAACAACTCCTAGAAATATTGTTGAAACGAAGATTTCGGGGTCACTGGCCAAAAAGACAGCTAGCGCCTGAGAGCTCAAAAAAAAAGTACTCGTTTTTGACGTGTAAAATTTGTTCCAAAAAAAACAAAAGAGTTGAAACTAGCTACAGGTGCATTGGTTGCCCGAACCTTCCCCCATTATGTCCTGAATGTTTCCAAGATTACCATGAACTTTTGGAACAAACAGAGGAATAATCTTTAGTTTGATTTATTTTTCTTTTTAAAAATTACTATTTATAGTATTTCAAGAATTTAAGTAAAAAAAATATTTAGTGACTTAAACTACACTGACCTTCAAAAGTAAGTACCACACTTTTAAAATTGCAACAACTTTTAAAGTAGGCAAAATATATTTTCAAAATAAAAAGTATTAAAAAGACTTAATGTGTAAAAAACTATAACTTACGAGAAACCTGACGAAATGAGCTGAAAATGTTTTTTGTTTGAATCCTTTATCTTTGTAGTTTAGGGAAAAAATAAATTTTAAAAGTGTAGTACTTACTTTTGAAGGTCAGTGTAGTTTAATTCATCGTTGGTAAATTGTGATTTTTAATACCTCTTTTAATATAATATATTTAATGTTCTACCCTTTGGTTAAAATACTTAAGAAAAAATAATTAAGTGATTATACCTACATACTCGTACATTAATCCGAATTTACATTTTCAGTGAGTTAGTTTCGAAAGGTTTGTTGATTTTTTATGCTGTAGAAATATGATGGAGTATATTGGTCAAAGCATGGCGTTCATTGTGATAATACATTAGGTGTTGTTCCTTTTTTCGAGATAAGGTACTTTTATGTTAAATTTTATTCGTTAGTCTATCGCTGTAATATGCAGATTGAGTCAAATATGATGATTAGTAGTTTATTGTGGTAATTGGAACACAGGGTGAAGTTATGTTATTGATGTTTTTTTTATGAATATCTGTCGCTGTATCACGCAGACTAAAATTTAAAATATAATATGATTGTTTTAGAAATGTGTTTTATTAGCTTCCTTATAATTTACTTCCGTAGCTCGACCGACATAGTGTCCTGTTTAGGCTGGCAAATATTATGACAAACGAGAAACTATGTCATGAGACCTTACGATCTTGGACGTAGTATCGTACTTGGTTAGCAATTTTCTATTCAACGTGACACTACGTTCTTAGACGTCGACGTTCTTGGACGTAGTTTCACATTAGGTTAGTAATTAACTCATCAATGTGACACTACGTCACTGGACGTTGACGTCTCTGAACGTTGTGTCGTATTAAGTAAGCAATTAATGAAAAATGTGACACTACGTCGCTGGACGTCGACGTCCTTAGACGTAGTGTCATATTAGGTTAGTAATTGACTCTCCAATGTGACACTACGTCGTTGGACGTTGACGTCTCTGAACGTTGTGTCGTATTACGTTAGCAATTATACTTCAAATGTGACACTCCGTCGTTGGACGTTGACGTCTCAGGACGTAGTGTCTTATTAGGTTGATAGTTAAATTTCAAATGTGTCACTACGTCTTTTAACGTTGACGTCCCAAGGCGTTTGTGTCGTATTAAGACATAATTAAATACTAATATGCTTATGTACGTCAGGTAACGGGTAATCAATTTGTATGAAAAATTCTACTGCCACATTATGGTGCCAGAGCAAGTGCTTAATGTCAGCGAACGTGTTAAGAAAATATTTGTTTCTTTGTTTTCTATACCAACAGACTTTATGCTTTACTTACTTACTTCATACTTTACCATTTCAGACGGAGTTAACGATGGTTCACCACCACATTGAATTTGGTCTACAGAATGCTTTTAATGAGGTAGGTGCAATCGCACTATGGCAATTACGCTTCCGTGTAGAGATGGAAAACTCAAAACAAAACCAGCAGGCCTATTCGCTAACTACGGTTGGTAACTAGAACTGTAATTTTTAAAAGAAACTTTATATCAACAGCCTGTATATTTGTTGGCTGTATTATTTATTGTTAATCCCGCATTAAGAATTGACATAAAAATTGGCGAGAAACTATATTACTTGCGCAAAGAAATTATCTAGGTAAGTAACAAATATTAATTGTTTGTATCAAAAGTTTCCAGATTCTTCTACACGTAGGGTAAGTGCACCAATAAATTGACTCTTAAGGGAATTCATTAGGAAGGTACTCTTTTGCTGTTATTAAAATTTTGAATTTAAACTTTAATCTAACCTTGTTTTTGTAATAATTCGAGAGCTATACTAATATCGCACAGGCTGATGTAAAAGATATCGGGATGAAGGTAATCTTAATTTTGTTAAAATGAAACAAAAAAGTTTTATCTTTGAACCTATTTTACTTTTTATTGTCACTGTCTACAAATTAAATTCTTAGTCAGAGACGCAGCAACACTACATAAGTAGGTAGGTAGTACACAACGTATGCAATTTGGCTATAACTATAGGTCATAGGTAGATGTTTGGTGACTAGTTTACATAAGACTATGTTGTTTTAAGAAAAAATATTGTACGTTGAGTAAAAAAACGTAAATTTCTTATATTATAAAAACACTGTCTTTTGTTCATTTATTGGGAGTTTCATTCATTGGAGCACTCACCCTACGCATGCCCTATGCTTTAAAAACTATGTCAATGAGGAATTGGATTGATCGACGCGAGTAATAACTGCAATGTGTATTAAAATGTCACAAAGCAAAACTATTCCAACTCAGCATTCCATTTGCAAATCAAAAAATACACGTACGTGCTTAGCATTTTGGTATAGAGTTAAACGCATATCGGTTGATTGTGTTTGGATTTTTAGTTTACTTACTAATTTAATAATGACAAGTAACTGTAATTATTCGGTGGTCGATACTTTGGTAAGTTTTGAGTTTGCTTCTTGTATTAATCTAAATAAATACAGAGTAAAAATCTTGTAACATAAACTCCTTAGCTATCCAATGGTGTCGATTCAGACACACAACTTAATTAAACTAAACTAATTTGACAGGTCTAAAAATAAAGCCGTCACTTTTAATCCTTTAGAGAAAAAGAAAGATGGCGATAGTTTTCATCCTGTCAAATTAGTTTAGTTAAATTAAGTTGTGTGTCTCTGAATCAACACTAATGATAGTATACTTAATACAGCTAACCAACCAATGATAGTACTTAATACTCTGTATCGCAGAATACAGGTGACGCTGGGCTGGCTACGAAGACCGAGGAGCGAGTGGGCAATGTGACCTACGCCATTGATGACGTGCCGCCCTGGTATCTCTGCATATTCATGGCGTTGCAGGTAATTTTTTTAATCCACTCTTAGCCTTTACCGCACCTTAATACGTTAAAAATAAACGTAAATTAAAAAAAAAAAACACTTTGAAAGTTGCTTTCTATCTCTTTCTTCCCTGCCAAATAATGGAGACGGTGATTACGAATAAAGGCGTCGCAAAACACTGTATCACTGTCACCATTATAATTTTTTGAGCTACGTTATTTAAATTAAAACTTCTTTGCGTTCTTAGTGCAGTAAAAAGAGTTGTAATTTAGACTCAAAACATACCACTCATTCACATAACATACAAAAATATGCATACCTATTATGAGCTGTTGCTTGCACATGTTGTGTAAGCCAGTGAATAGATATTAAAGCGTTACATTTTGCCAGCACTACCTGACAATGATCGGCGCCATCGTAGCTATCCCGTTCATCCTGTGCCCCGCGTTGTGCATGCAGGAGACGGACCCTGACCGGTCCAACGTCATATCAACCATGATTTTTGTCACTGGTAAGCATATTGTATTTTTTATACAACATAGCCAGTAATAGCCGCACTAACCGCCCCTCGGTCTAGTAATCAAGACTACCCTGTGATGATAGTGGTGATCTAGAGATCCGGGGTTCGATGCCCCATGGGGGCAGAAGATTTTCTGCTTGGTTAGGTTGGTGGTAGGATTTTCGAGCTCGCCTGGCTAGCTACCATCGTCTTTTTTATGTTAGTCGCCATAACAACAATGCTTATGTCATCGTTGTGTTCCGACAATTAGAGCTAAGATAGTTTCTCAGTTCTTAAGGAGTCGTAAAGCTCGCTTCCATCTACGGCCTTATCGTCATTTATAATGAAGTGAGATGAAGACCAAGCCATCTGTTGACCGAAAAAAAATGTTGTTGGTGGTAAAATCAGACAGTCTCTGCCACAGCATTTTTCGGGACGCACAGGAAAATCTTGACATTTTTAAAAAATATTTTTGATACCCATCATAATCTTAACCACGGTGTAGGAGTATGTTGCTGTTGCTCAGAGATTGCTAAGTTCGTTTGAGCATTGAGGGATTTTGATCTTTGAGTACCACGCGCATCTGTTTCACCATTTAATTTAAAACAGTATACAGACAGAGACATATCATATGAATTCTTATATTGATGAACTTTTCAGATTCAGTAGGTATACGTGCTGTCAGTTCAGTATTCAGTATACGTATATTAGTATTCGATTGATACATAAAGAGAGAGTGAGGGATAATGCGTTTAAATGTGTAATTTAATACTTGAAAATAAAAAAAGATAATTAGTTGTAAAAATTAATTATGTATTGTTCCAATGTGAGTGAACTGTATCTGTTCTTACTGGAGATAAATATCTCTAAACCGAATTTGTGAACCAAATTTTCGATTAATTGAATGAGTTCAATTCAATTTAACCCCAATTCATATAACGCCTACAAGTCTCAACAATTCACTTAGTGGTAACTTAATAAGAGCTACCTATTTATAATAATAGACACCTGCGCGTAATAAGAAAGGCTTAGATTACGAGATAACAAGATTTTCCTTGTGTCGATGATTAGTCGCCTTCTTAGCAACATGAACTCCAGTCAAGCCGTTTTATAAGCTAGTTTTATTACTTAGATATACCTCAGACGGTTGTTACTAAGATTAACTACAAATTAATAAAATGATAGGTAGAGTAACACTATACAAGTGTTAGCCTACTTTGTTTATTTTTACGCGTTAAATCTATATCTCTATTGTGTTTTAGTGAATTCCGTATTGAATATTCAATTCCATTACCTTTTACATCAAACTAATGCAGAAAATTTACTTTTCAACACACTTGCTCGTAAAGTGGATCTAATTTTACCGGTTTTAGATACTTAAAGCAGCTCATAAAACACGCGTGTATTATAGCCAAGGCACGCATCACAGAGTCCGGCAATGCTGCACTTGACGGCCGCGCCAGCAATGTAGGTACTGTATTTTTTAAACGCTAGAGGTAATATAAAAGACATCAACGAACTACATGATTTTTCAAATGATTATTTTCATAGGTATTAATATTTAGTTTACAAATTAACAATGATTTGTTTTATTTGATTAAAAAATTCAGTTTATTTGGTATTTTTCCTCACAAGTGTATTAAATAACGTCGTACGATATACGTGCGTATATTGGTTATGCACTTTCGGCTATATGTATAACGCCCTCGCCTTCGGCTCGGTCTGAAATTCCGCTTCGTGAGTTATAACCAACATACCGCATTTATATCGTAATGTACTATTCTAGACCATTTTCGTTAATTTCACTAAATAGGTAGGTAGCTATACGTTATTTAAAAAATGTGTTCTTTTATAAAATGTATTGTGTTTCTAAAAATGTTATTGTAGACGCAAAAAATAATGTCGAAATCATCGTCGATCATCATTGTCATCTCGTGATCGTATCTTACCTACACGTACTTTCATAATTCTTGTACTTGCAGGTTCTGGATACTAATATATTAAGTTTTAGTTTGCTCCCATTTACTTTCAAATTCCAAATCAGTCCCCCTTATTAAACCTTCTAAAACTTCTGCTGGCAATTATTGGTATACGTCGATGCAGCGCCTTAAATAGTATAAAAGCAATATCTTAGGTTCCTCAAACTTTGCTCATTACCGCGTGCAGGCGATGTAAACTTTCACATTGTTCGCTTGACTTCGATTCGACGTGAACTAAAATTGTTGAACTAGGATAGAAAATATTATTGGATAGTCCAAGATATAGTAAATTTTGTATGGTTTTTTTCGTGGGCTTGAAGACATTTCAGGCCAGCAACGCGCAGTGCAATTTTTCCTTTGTTCGCATAAGGACAGATTCTCAAAAGGACAGATTCTGAAAAAGGCAAAAGTTCATGAAAGTAGAAAAGGAAAAACAAAAATTTTAAAAATATTTTCATACTTACAAGCAGAGATTTAAATCTCTGCTTACAAGTTTATACCAGGACATTTTCGGAAGCGCGTTCAAACACACAAAATATATTTCTTTATAGAACACATAGAACATATTTTACTTATAATAAAAAATAAAAATATTTTTTTATTAGAAATTCAGTATGAAAAAGTACCTAGGTAATATAATATTAGCAATCAATGTAGGTACGTCCCCACAAAAGGGCTCGAGCCTACCCTAAGTTAGGGTGATTAGGCCTTAGTCAACCACGCTGGCCCAGTGTGGATTGGGGCCCAGTGCGGAGTGGTAAACGGATATTTCATTATTTTTCAAAAACTGAAATGTCTTGTATCGCACGCCTGAGTACGCCTGCGAGGCGTTGAAAGCACTTTATGAGCGATATTTTGCTTGTCCGTAGTAATTGATGTGGACGTACAGTATTTACTAATGTCTAATTATACGAAAATCATTTTTTCACTGCTGTTGGTATTGGGGCGAACAATGTATGGACGCAGAACAATGTCATTTGCTTCTTTTTTTAAATGCGTGATTAAATAAAATAAGGGATTTACAACTAAAGATATCGCTTGTTATACTCTTATAACATCCATTGTTTTTTGAAATAATTTATAAACGATGTACTTTCATCGGTATTAGTAGTTAATTCACATAATCTAAGTATATATGTATATAAATAAAAGGAGTGTTCCCATCTATAGACGTACGCACAGCCGTAACCGCTAATAGTAGAAACGTGAAATTTGGACAGTTGTTTTAATTCAAAACGCGGAAGCACACTGAGTAGGGATTTTAAACAATTTTGACCCTAAAGGGATGAAATAGGGGTGTGCGTGTGGTGTGAGAGCTCTTTTTTTAAAAGTTATAATATTTTTACGAAATCAAGGAAGAATTTAGGAAATAATTGTGAAAACAACATGGTGAAGATAAAAAAATTGTGAAATCAATAGGGAGAAAGTTCTGGTCGATTAACTGGAACACTCACTCTGCCAACCAGAGAAAATACGTAACTCCGGTCTCAAAATATATTAGATATAAATGTTCAACATTTTTATGTGGAATAATTGTGTTGAATTTGTGAAACCTATTCACAAATATTCAAAAGATTTTAACGGTTTATAAGGATTGGGCAAAGGTTTATTTGGAACACTCAGTTCTCTTATGGTGCAGACGGAGTGTTCCTAAACTTATCAACTTTGGCTAAATAAATCGTTAATATTCTTACTCTGTTTTACGAGTATAACGCAGAGTCAATTTGTGAAACAAAAACCTTAACGTAAAACATAATAGTTAGAGAATAAATGAAAAAAAAACTTTCTTTTCAACATCCCGTGCGAGAGCTCCGTATTTTAGATTTTATTTACATAACCTGAACTTAAATACAAACGGAGGCCACATCAGAAATTGTGAAAATGTTGTCACTAAAGTTTTGACACGTTTTTTATTTCTGAGATTGTTTAATTTAAACAATAATCAACATTATTACATTTCTATGTGAGAAATTTGTTTAGGGTGACCATGCATACATCAAATAAAATATTGTTGTTTGTACTTTTTAATTTTTTTATATTATTTATGCCTAAGGTGGTACATGCTCGCCTAAAAGATGCTTTTTTATTTACATATGTTCAGATTATACTGATCCGGGAAAACAAATTCAAATTCAATATTCTTTATTCAATTGGGATTTTACAATCACTTTTGAACGTCAAAGAAGCTACGCCATTGGTTCACAAGTCTACGGCGGGAGACATTGTACTAGAAAGAACAAGCAACCGCTTTTTTTTTCTCCCTGTATTGTTACATAGTCGTCAATTGGAAGCTGAATTCAAAGTAAAAGATTGAGTTCAACTTCCATTACAAGATTAGATGTGTCAGTGTGCATTATACATTTAAATATCTATAAATTAAGTCTACAATTAAGACCAAGGTACCAGGACCAGGTACTTACGTTCTTACTTATTACCAGTAAGCGGGAACACACGATTATATAACAACACAATACAAATAAATAATTGCAACGCTCAATCAAATGTTGCGTTTGACAGGAATCTATAGAAATCTATGGAAATATCTACAGGAAAGCTATGAGTGTAAACAGTAAATAGTTAGTATAGCTGGGCACCGTTAATCAAATAGATAACTTCTTTAATCGTTAATCCGTTACTAAAAAAATTGACCTCGTTAAACGTTAAAACGTTACATTTCGGAAGATTTAACGCAAGTTAACGTTAGTCGTTAATCCGTTAACACGTGATAAAAATTGCATTTTTTATATCGTTGTGGTTGTGATCTGCTTACAAAAACTGTTGTTTTGGGTTCTGGAAGTTAATAAGTTAGGTTCAAAAAAAGACAGTGTGTAAATATATAAAAAATAAAAGTGTGTAATTTAATCATCTGGCACAATGTGGATATTCCCCTTCATGAACATTAATATGTTGAAGTTCTCGTCTGAGCGTGAGGCTCGTTTCGCGGTGTTAAAATATCTTTGCCGGTGGAAAAAAGACGTTCAACTGCAGCGCTCGAGGGTATAGCAGTATTATCTCTATCTCTATATATAATAAAATCGTAGGGATACAAAAATCTGTAATTGCGAAATATTAAGAAAAAAAATACACAGGTCGCCTTAAAATCATTAGCAGAACACGATAGAATAGTTTTTTAAAAAATTGTTTGTTTGTTGGTTTGTTTGTTTGTTTGTTTGTTTGTTTGTTTGTTTGTTTGTCTGTTTGTCCGGAAAGATCTCCGAAACTACTGGACAGAATTTGATATGGCTTACACCACAATGCTTAGAATTTTCCGGAAGAACATTTAGGCATAATTTCGTTTGTTTAAATTCACTTTTTATTTTTAGTGAAAAAATACCATATAAAATTTTCGAATTGGCTTTAGGTAGAAAAACAACATGGCGCACGTGAAATTATTTTGACAAGTCTGTCACATAGTACAGAGAGAAGGTATTTTCTTCCACGAAGGAAAGGCAATGGAACTACGCCATACAGCCTGATCTTAAGTAATTGGATTTCGAAAATTGAAAGGCAGGAATGAAGTGTTTCACATAGTACAAATAAAATTTAATATTTTCTGTTAATGGCTGTGCCCAACTGGATTTCGCCAACCAAATTGTCTTTTTCTTATGTCGTACCGTGGTGGTAAGGCAAAAAGATCAAGCCATACAACCAATGTATAAAGCATTTTTTATGATAATACTTATCGAGTGACCATAAAATTTGTAGATTGGTTTAATTCTTGACTAATTTTCACAAAATCGGTACAATTTTTGAAATATTTGAAATGTTGAAAAATGAAGATACTCTTTTCAAGGTATTTTGAAAGGTGTTATATGTTTTTACATTAGGACTAAGGAATCAAACTCTTTCATCCATTTAAAACTATTAAAAGTAATAGATTAATATTGATAATTTAAAAAAATCTGACTGCAATGGTTACGCGTAGAGGGACGGCACGGGACGGGACTCTTGATCCTAATGTCTAAAATGACGGATCACATTTTTTTGGATCCACCCAAGGAACATGGATATCGAACGAAGAACCTAAAGAGTAGAACACATTGAACCTAGCAACGTTGAATTAATTTGACATGACTGCCCATAAAGTTCGTTCTCAAACCCAGCGATATGCATATCAAATGAAATGCCTTGATGAGTAGAGCACTATGAACCTAGGAAAATCGCCCTAAATTAACATGGCCGCCGCTCAACTAAAACGGATAAAAGTTCGTTTCCAAACCTAGCAATATGGGTATCAAATGAAAGGCCTCGAAGAGTAGAGCATTAGGAATCTAGGAAAATCGACCTAAATTCAACATGGCCGCCGCTCAAAAAGATAGATAAAAGTTCGTTTCCAAACCTAGCAATATGGGTATCAAATGAAAGGCCTTGAAGAGTAGAGCATTAGGAATCTAGCAAAATCGATCTAAATTCAACATGGCCGCCGCTCAAAAAAAAAAAGGATAAATGTTCGTTTCCAAATCTAGCAATATGGGTATCAAATGAAAAGCCTAAAAGAGTAGAGCATTATGAACTTAGGAAAATTGCTATAAATTCAACATGGCCGCCGCTCAAAAAATGGATAATAGTTCGTTTCCAAACCCAGCAATATGGGTCTCAAATGAAAGGCCTTGATGAGTTGAGCACTATGAACCTAGCAACATTTACATAAATTCAACATGGCCGCCACTCAAAAAAGGTGGATAAAAGTTAGTTTCCAAACCTAGCAATATGGGTATCAAATGAAAGGCCTTGAAGAGTAGAGCATTAGGTACCTACGAAAATCTACCTAAATTCAACATGGCCGCCGCTCAAAAAAGGATAAATGTTCGTTTTCAAACCGAGCAATGTGGGTACCAAATGAAAGGCCTTGATGAGTAGAGCACTATGAACCTAGCAACACATAAATAAATTTAACATGGCCGCCGCTCAATAAAGGTGGATAAAAGTTCGTTTTCTAATCTAGCAATATAGGTATCAAATGAAAGGTCTTCAAGAGTAGAGCACTATGGATCTAGCAATATTGACGTAAATTCGACATGGCCACCGCTCAAAAAAAGTGGATAAAAGTTCGTTTCCAAACCTAGCAATATAGGTATCAAATGAAAGGCCTTGAAGAGTAGAGCACTATGAACCTAGGAAAATAGCACAAAATTCAATATGGCCGCAGCTCAAAAAAAACGGATAAAAGTTCGTTTCTAAGCCCAGCAATATGGGTATCAAATGAAAGGCCTTGATCAGTAGAGCACTATGAACGTAGCAACATTGACGTAAATTCAACATGGCCGCCGCTCAAAAAAGACGGATAACAGTTGCTTTTCAAACCCAGCAATAGAGGTATTAAATGAAAGTAGGCCCTGAAGGGTACCTAGAGCGGCCATGCTCTAAGTGTGTTCCGCGGAACCCTAGGGCTAAACAATACCCCGCAATAATTTAGAAAAATCAAAACACCCTCTCTGGTCGTACTTTTATTATGCTTATTAATAAAGAATACACATTTAAAAACTATTGTTTTATTTTAGGGTTCCGTCAAGTAATTCGCTTTCCAAAAGGGTTCAGTCACCAAAAAAGTTTGAGAACCGCTTCAGGGCCTATTGGATGTTCGATGATAGATGTTACCTGTGTTTAATGTCCTTCGAGACCGTGATAATGCAACGATCGTGAACTAACTAACGATAACTCCAAGTTTGTGTGTTGGATGTTAGTCATCACGGCGAGTTTGCTAACCGAACTATGCCAGCAACACTATATCGCACAATACACGTTACAAAAACGGAAGTCTCGATACATTTTAAGGCTAACCGCATAAATACGTTTTTTCGCATTCGTTTTCGGAATGCGGGCATCCGAATGCATCAAATCTATACGAAATACTCATTGACTGCCGCACACGTTCGATTTTATTACGAACGGAACACGTTCTGTACGTACGTTTAGGTAGAATGGTAGAAATCCCGAATGAGAAGAAACGAACGTCTGCGCTACGTTCACGAAACTCCGTGCCTGTATTCCGTGATCGGATATCGAATACGGAAAACGTATTTGTACAGTAACCCCCCCATTCATGCTATACCTACATTAACTCTACGAAAACCGCCAGTATTACGAGCGACATAAGAACGGTTCAAAGATCAAACAGTATAGCTTGACAAGGAGCTTACTGTACGACCAGTCAAAATTGGCCAAGTTGTCATATCCAAAAAATATATTTTGTTGGTGTTACCAACACCCATTATAAAATCTAAACTGTATTCGTATACAATTCTAATTTATTAACAATTGTTTATTTTAATTCGAAACATGAATACGATAAAGATTATTCTTGCAACTGTGTAGTTCTTTCTACTGAAGAAGAACTTTTTAATATCAATAATGTCTCTAAAACAATAATAATACTTAGTGTTTATAGTAATATGTAATGTATTTAATTTTGTGGACTGTTAGAAAAAGAGCATTACGAACCTACGAAAATTGTCCTAATTTCGAAATGGCCGATGCTTAAGAAAGGCAGAATAAAGTTGAATCATTATGGAATAAAATGGAGGAAAAAACTAAACACTGTGTTAAGTATTTTGATGGCGAAACGTAGTTCGCGGGCACAGCTAGTATTTAATATAAGTAAACAGATTTATAAATATCTGTTCCTCGAGGAATGCCGCATCATTAAAAGAGTCTTTGGATTTCGTGTCTAGCCACATTTTGACGAGAGATTGAGCTTTAGCCTTTAATGATTTGAGGCTCTTAGGTTTTTTTTACACTGAGTAACAGAATTAAAAAAGTCTTCCTCATCATTGTCATTGTTTCTCATTGCTGCCTCCGTCACTGAAACTGTCCCTGTCCTTTGAACTTTCTGAAGCTTCTTGGCGTAACGCCTCCTCTACCTTTTTTTCCAAGCATTTAAAAAAATGTGTCCGACAAAAAAATGGTCACCCTATGCATTTCTCGCTTAGAAATGTAATAAAGTTGATTATTGTAAAAATTAAACAAGCTCTGAAATAAAAAATGAGTCAAAATTTTAGTGACAACATTTTCACAATTTCTGATGTGACCTCCGTTTGTATTTAAGTTCGGGTTATGTAAATAATATCTAAAATACGGAGCTCTCGCACGGGATGTTGTAAAGAAAGTATATTTTTAATTTTATCTCTAACTATTATGTTTTACGTCAAGGTTTTTGTTTCACAAATTGACTCTGCGTTATACTCGTAAAACAGAGTAAGAATATTAACGATTTATTTAGCCAAAGTTGATAAGTTTAGGAACACTCTGTCTGCACCATAAGAGAACTGAGTGTTCCAAATAAACCTTTGCCAAATCCTTATAAACCGTTAAAATCTTTTGAATATTTGTGAATAGGTTTCACAAATTCAACACAATTATTCCACATAAAAATGTTGAACATTTATATCTAATATATTTTGAGACCGCAGTTACGTATTTTCTCTGGTTGGCAGAGTGAGTGTTCCAGTTAATCGACCAGAACTTTCTCCCTATTGATTTCACAATTTTTTTATCTTCACCATGTTGTTTTCACAATTATTTCCTAAATTCTTCCTTGATTTCGTAAAAATTTTATAACTTTTAAAAAAAGAGCTCTCACACCACACGCACATAAATAGGGGTTGCATGTTTGTAAGTATGGAAAAATCTTTAAATTAGCAACGATTTTTATAAAACTTGAGATTCATGCTCTTAAAAATATTTCATTGAACACGTTTTTCATGGTTTACTGGAATTCACCCCCTTAAGGTGTAAAATAGGAGTAATGAAATATTTTTAAGAGCATAAATCTCAAGTTTTATCAAAATCGTTGCTAATTTAAAGATTTTTCCACACAAACTTGCAACCCCTATTTCATGCCTTTAGGGTAAATTTTTTTGAAAATCCCTTCTTAGTATGCGTCCGCATTTTGAATTAAAACAACTGTCCAAATTTCACGATTCTAGGTACCATTAGCGGTTACGGCTGCGCGTGCGTTTATAGATGGGAACATCTCCTGTTATATATATAAATAATATTCTCATTTCTTCTTAAGAATTCGTTTTGAAATTGAAAACATTATCCGAATTCCCACATGAAATACCTATCTACGTCCCTAATTTCTGTTGTGTGAGGGTGTGTGCAACCATTTTTGACTTTTTGAGAATCTGTCCATATGAGAATCTGTCGTAATGCGAAAAAAGGCAATTTTTGACGTGGAACTAAAGCATAGTTCGTAATATCAGTGCTATGCTCGGGGAGGGTAAATAACATTAACGTTTATATGTAACCGTTACTGATAAAATAATAATGAATTGAATGTGATTATGGAAGCCGATTAGAATTACCAGGAAATTAACTTCTTATGGTTTGCTTTTAGCATGGTTTAGACCCAATTCAACTATACCCGGGACTGCTTTACTGGTACCCTTACCTACGCTTTCTTTTATCTCACTTCTATTCTGATATATAGCATAACCAATAGCAACTATAGCAACTAGTGCCACAAATCCTAGACCTGGTTTAGACCCATTGGTCTAAACCAGGGATTTCCCAATTCTCATCTCATAATAAAATAAAAAGACAAAGTCCAATAAATATAATATGTAATAATTATTAATGCAATGCGTATAAATACTAATGTAGGTAAATAATGATTTTTTGAAAAAAAAAAAATTATATCCCAAAGTAAATATAAAAGGTAAAAAAATCAGTGTGATGGATGATCTGGTGACTTTCTAAATCTGATTCAATATTGGTTAGTTGCTGCCCTAAGTCTCTGCATTCGTTGATTTTCAAACGGTTTCTTTGTTTTGTTAATATACTTGTGTATGACGTGACGATGGAAAAGCGCTAAGGTATTTTTCAGTAATGTTCCACAATGCAGGATACTGTCTTACAATGTTGCGATATAACCAGAACTTCCGATGGCCTTGGTTGAACTTTTGCTTAAGCTCCTCGATTTGTGCTAATGGTGATCAACTCTTATTGCATTATTACATCGGCTTCTTCTGTGGCTGTGATGTTGTAGGGATTTATTATCCATTGAGGAATTTGTAAATTTAAGAATTAAAAAAAAAATGTTTTAAAGGGTAAATTTATCCACAAAGGCCGATATTATTGATTTTGTTAAGTCGAGATGCAGCTGCAAATTAACTTTGTTAAGCATACTAAAGATATCAGTCAAGTTATAATTCTGTTTTACAATTGCTCAGATTTTCTTCAAATTCAGATATTCTTGTAATAATAATAACACCAACACAGATTCAAAAATAGCTGAAAATCTTGCTAAGAGCCTCTTGAAAGCCAGCAAACTTCCAGCAAATTTCAATGTGCAGAAGTAACCGACTAGACTTCGTTGTTTTCCTCACATAACTGAATAAATAAGCAAGAGTTCAAAGAATTGCTTTGAATGTTGTTAAAGCATCTACATCATGTGAAGACTGGTTCAATCTAGGACTCAGATTTTTTGCTACCATATGTTGTCTGTGCACGCAATGAATGACCAGTATCACCGGCAGTTTTCGCTTTAATTAAGTGAGTTATAAAACTACATTGACGACCAACTAATGATGATGCACCATCAGTCGTAAGAGAATAGCTTTGTCAGTAAAAATCGCCCCACGGCCTGAGCAATCGATGCTCCTCTGGTATCAGTCTCTAAATATGTAAAAAAGCAATTCTTGGCACATAGTTTATGTTTATTATATTCAACAGATCCTAAGAACAGAGCTTCATTGCCGGGTAATGTAGACTCATCCAACTGAAGAGAGAATCTTTTGATCTGTAAGAAATGGCATAAATGTTTTGCACGTCGCGATCCATCTCGTCATTCATCTCTAAACGGTGTTATTGCAAAGGAATTCTCTTTATAATATCATATGCGGGCTTGTGATTGTTGGGAATCTTCGGAATGGCTGGTAAAATTATCTGTTTTTACGTCTTCACTATTAGTAAAGATATAGGATGCTCGTAAACCATCAACGTTTTGCATAGATGATGACGCAAACATCAATCTTATGAATAGCCTTTTCTCTAGTTTTAGTTTAAGCGCTTGAAGCACGTAGTCGTACGTACTGTTGATAAGTGGTCCTCCATTTTTAAAGGCTTTATGGCATATACTTGTACGTTACTGAATCCTTTTCCACATATAAGACACATCGGCAAGTGTTGATTTGACAGAGATGGAATAAATCCAAACTTCAAGTAGTCCAAAATGTATTGTCTGCATTTTATTCGTGTTTACGACCATAAAACTGGCAGTAAACCAGCGAATCAAATAAATATAGTTATATCTAATATATAAAATCTCGTGTCACAGTGTTTGTTATCGAACTCCTCCGAAACGGCTTGACCGATTTTTTTTGTATATTTGGTAGGTCTGAGAATAGATCGTATGTTATTTTTATACCCATAGGTGATATAAGGGTGGTGTATATTCCAATTTTTAATACAGCTACTAGGTACTGGATGTTTTTTTAAGGTAAGCTCACGAACTTACTCATTGGTGAACTTGGATATAGTCACTGATGTATAGAACATTTGTATTAGGTACCAATAACCCAATGAGAGTAAAAAAAACGAAAACAAACAAAACTGAACATTTAGAAGTAATTTCAGGTACCTAATAACTTTTCTTAAGTAATTTCAATAAATATTTAGAGAAATATAACGGTTTTTACTTACCTACCCTGTTACTTTTTCATAAACCGCAGAAATGGAGGGAGACTTTGTACCAGGGTCGTGTGCTTAGGTACTTCCGTCTTACCTATTTCTGCCGCAAAGCAGCAGTGCTTGCATTGCTGTGTTCCCGTTTGAAGGGTAAGATATGGCAGTGAAATTACTGAGTACTGTGACTTTACATCTTGTGTCACAAGTTGGCAACGTACACTGTGGTTCTTGTGGGGGTTGCAGTTTTGCTGCTCATCTCACAAGAGCCACATGTATTATAGGTGACTGTTACCACTTTAGACTATAGATACCAATAGACATGAAATACCTACGAAAAAAGCATGCCAAGATTTGGGTTGGTGCTCTAAGATGGCGGAAAAAAACTAGGGACGCTGCATCCAAGATTCCACACTTTTTATGTTTTTCTTTATTGAATTCATTAAAAAAATCAATAAAAAACGTATAACTGTAAAATGCACTCACAAATAATGCTCACCGACTGATATTTTAGCACAACAACAAACACGGTGCTTTGTAATGGCGGACTGAACTGGACGCAAATTTATTTGAGACATATAATAACATTGCGAATCCATTGGTTTAGTTAATCTGAGGTTACCACTTACCATCAGGCGGGCAGTTTGCTTGTTTGCCAACTTTCTGCAATTAAAAAAAAATGTATAGGTACCCTGATTTGTCGTAGTATACGTCAACGGGTACGATATTAACGCGCGTATAGGTAACTTAGCACTTTGTTAATTCTTTTTCAATCACTTTATTTAAATTCACTTCATTTAACTATGTAATCATTTTGTAATCTCTTGAAATAAATTAGTAGATGAGTCTATTAATTATCATTCAAGCTCCATGAAATTTCAAAACGCAAATGAACTTTTAAGTTTCAACTTAAGTGCATCCTTGTTACATAGTAAAACATCAGGAACATATTTGGACTTGAACTTTATGATGATTTTGTTCGCGTATATATCGTATGCGTCAAATACATTCAGTCAAATTGTGCCTGAAAGACTTGTACGCTCGAACTCGTTATCTTGCATGAACTTGTCCACGCTAATTAACTTGTCGAATTTTTAACTTATACGACTTGTTTTGCAATGAAGTGGTATCGCGGAAGGAGGCAGCGGAGAGGTAGCGGCAAAACAACCCTCAAGCCGCTCCGCTCTAACACGGACCGTTTGGCGGTAGACACAGTGGACCTATGCAACCCGTCTTCAATGACCGCCTTAAACTGTCCTCTTCTTACTTACTCTGCAAGTAATAATTATACAAGAAAGAATTGATTTTTCCGAAGTGTAATGAGCACCTCAAAAGGGAGTAATAGAAAGCAAACGCAAGTTAGCTAATAATGAATTCTATTTAATCACTTTCACAATAATTTGTTTAATCATCCCTGCGAGCATGGAACTCTCGATAAACAAAATTTGTCAGCTAAGATCGACATACTCGACAAAAACGATAAATTTGACAGATATTTCTAAGGAGTGAAAAGGACAGATGATTTTGTCGATCGATATTTATGTCGATCGGCAAGTCCATGCTCGCAGGGCATACAGCTTAAATTTACATACAGCCCGTTCCAGATAAGCATTTTTAGCCATAAATACCAACATTTTTAGCATCTCTGCATTTCATTAGCCGGTGATGCTAGTTTTTCTTGCTGGTTGTCATGCGTTTCATTTAAGCATTTTTAACACGAAATGCTAGCATCAAATACCCATGTTAATAGATGGGTCCTCTGATACCACTTTTTGACAGCTTTCAAATTTGACATTTGGAATCTTTTTTTCATGAATCAAAAAGGATTTTCAGCGGATTTAAAAAAAATATTGAAAGATATTTATAGTATTAGCCAATTCTGATTTATATTATTAAAAATTTTAAATGGCTGGACTAAGTAGGTGAGGTGTCAAAATTCAGCACGAAAAATCAGTACCTTGCGTTTCATTTGTAACAATTAGCGCGGCTAAAAATGTCAACATTTCTTATAAGAAACGCAAAACGAGGCTAACATCAGATGTTAGCCTCAGAAAGTAGCAGTGCTTTATCTGGAACGCAGGGTTAGTATTTACCTTAGTCTTCACCACAGATTATTAAACAGTCATTCAAAAAGTGATTCCCGCAGATTAGCGAGACCCACATACTACTAATGCCTGGTTGACGTTGACAGTTCAACATCCGTGTCACAGATTAAATACAACGATTTTGTAGTCATTTGCATGTTCCGAATCGCGTTCGTGGAAATGAGTAGATATCCGTTACAGAAGCAATTACGAAAGTTCGCGAAACACTGATTGGCGTGAATACGTTGTAATGTCAAAGCTATGCGTATTTGTGCATACCCGTCGTGTGACGCGTAAACGTTGCGCACGAGGCCTTTCCAACCCTTTTTATAATGTTCTGTGATAACCACTAAATTATTTATTTAGGTCTCATCACATGGTTGCAAGCGACGTTCGGTTGCCGGCTGCCGATCGTGCAAGGTGGCACCATATCATTCCTGGTGCCGACGCTGGCCATTCTCGGGCTACCGGAATGGCGTTGCCCCTCGCCCGAAGCGCTTTCCGCTATGTCGGACCAGGACCGGCGAACTGAATGGACTACAAGGATGTGCGAGCTGTCAGGAGCTATAGCTGTGTCGGCTATCGTGCAGATGGTATTTGGTTAGTAGTGCTACTAGTATGTGTCGTCATTGCGTTTTTTTTATAAGGGATAAGGTTTATTGAAGTGTTTAGTTAGTGTATCAAGGAATAAGTAACCTGTGAGACCATTGTGTTTAGTTATTGTAGCAATAGACAGAGATCCGATGCATTGTCATATTTGACTTCGTTTTCAGGTTACTTGGGCATCTTCGGCCAATTGCTGCGATTTGTAACGCCACTGACAATCGCGCCCACTGTGGCTTTGGTGGGGCTCACGCTGTTTGACCACGCGGCGGAGGCGGCCTCGCAACACTGGGGCATTGCCGCTGGGTGAGTGAATTACCACACAGGCCTCCACAAACAGTGACTGTTCTAACGCAGATGGAGCTCACGGTTCAACAACGCGGCAGAGGACCCAAACTTCACAACCCAAACTTGGGGCATTGCTGCTGTAGCTAAATTGTAGAAATATGAGGAAATCTTAAAGTTGAAAAGAAAACAAACTCAATACAAAAAGAAAAGCTCTATTCTTGTACATATAGTTCATTTATGCATATGTTACTGAAGTAAACAAAATCCATCAGTGCAAAGCACTTAAATTAACTAAATGTTTAATCTATACAAGCCAAGGGCAGGATGGTTCAGGTCTGAATGGCTTTGGAAGCGACACAACGAAGTTGCGACCCAAGTACTCTCTTCCTCATTCTCAAGAAGAGAAAAAAGAGCATAGGAGGAATGGGTTCGGTATCGGAGATAAATCCAGACTACTGACGATCCACGAAGTACAGGGACTAATATTATACTAATATACGAGTATTCACACGTTATAGTGCTCAGAGGAGCTGAAAGAAAGAACCTAGTTCACGATAGAGTCCCTCGTGCGGTGGTCGCCATACCTAGACACACGGTTATTTTTTGTGCAGAATAACTTGAAAATCTCAAAAAATATATTTTCTGACGATTTCCCCAAGACGAAGACGTAAAAAAAAGTTGTCATTTTTTCTTCATACTATTTAATTTTCGAAATGAGAGCCTTTGAAGTTACTGAAATTCAGCGGGTACGCGAGCTCGGGCCACCTCGCACCGCCACAGGCGACACCGTTCCCACGGCGCGTCGGCGCAAGCTCGCCTGAGGACGTTCGCGAAATCACGTTCCGTGGGAAGCCGGCTTTACACGTGTAGCAAACTAGGTGCAAAGGTCAACCGTCCAGATAAACCACCCCGAACCCCATATAGTCTTATCTATATGTTGGTTTTTTTTTCCTTTTTTAAATACCTAATATCAGTCTAATTTTGTTCAAAAAATAACAATTTACGAAAATGCTTATCCAGTATAATAGATACAATCCTTCTTCCGTTTAACCATTCGTATGTATACCGAATATTTGTTGAAATTTATATTTGCAAAAAATATATCTTCTTAACGTTCTAGACAAACTAATCTGAACCAGAGATTTAAATATCTCTGATCTGAACAAGACTGTCATCGAATTAATGTTTTTCATAAATATTTTGCTGTATATCTATAATAATACTCTTTTTTAATAACTCTCATGTTTTAGATTTGTAATACATATTTTTATTTATTAATTCAAATATATATATATATACATATATATGTACATAGTTGAATAGTGAATACAGCCAATGCTTTCATTCTACCAAGACAAGGTCCCTACTCCGCAGGGAAACGCGATCGCGAGTGAAAACAATTAACAGAAATTGGTCCGTTTCGTGGAAGAGGGCGAATTTATTTGCACTTGAAGTGTCTTTTTATCTCCAGGGCAAATTCTGGGAAGTTTTGCCATTTTGCCTAGTCGTGGTTTTATTACGTGACATGTTTAGGAATTTAATTCACGGTCTGGGTTCAGTATTAATCCGTTTCGTTATGTTAATCAGATTAGTAGACAGTTTTAGGCATAGACGTCTAATCTATACTTACTTACTAATATTATAAAGCTGAAGAGATTGTTTGTTTGTTTGGGTGAATGCACTAATCTCAGGAACACTACTGATTCAAGATGAAAAAAATATTTTTGTATTCGATAGTCCATTTATCGCGGCGGAAAGAAGCTAGAGGCTATACTTACAACATCACGCTATGACTAATAGGAGCTGAGCATCAATGAAAAATGTTGCAAAAACGGGAAAAAAGTATGACATGCTGTTATTTTCCGACATCCACACGAACGAAGTCGCGGGCACTATATATATATATATATATATATATATATATATATCTAATATATAAGGACTTTTACAATACCTGCCAGTATAGCAGTTATCATTTTAACATCATTTTCAAAAGGATTTATAAATATACCTGCTGTACCCGCGAACTACGTTTCACCATAAAAAATGGAAAGGGGCCACCCTATCACCTAGGAGTATAAAAAATAGCCTACGAAGCTACGATCTATTCTCAGACATACTAAATATATATTACAAAAATTATAAAAATCGGTCAAGCCGTTTCTGAGGTGCTTGATAACAAAGACTTTGACACGATATTGACTAGAGCCATTTCCAAGTTACAGATATTAGAAATAAGACACCGATTAATTTTTTCTTATCATTTCGGTGTAAATTATCACATCGGTGGTAATAAAGACCACCGATTACAGCGATATGAGAATAGCGACATGAGATATAACCCACTTTTTAGAAAATTAGAAAAAATGCATAATATCTAGGGTAAATTCAATAACAGTCAATGAAGCTAATTCACTTACTACCTTTGTTAGAACCAAACAACAATAATAAAACTACTCATTACACTAGAAAAAAGCAGCCACCGATAGGTAATATAAAATAATTGTCCGGGAGCCATCCGGGAGCAACTAAAATGGCGTACCTTACGTTATTGGCGGGAATATGCAGCGATTTGACACACGCCGTCCTGACTGCGTACTCGCACACATAACGAGGCAAATAAAATTGGGGGGGACGCTGTCGGACTCGTCAGGTTTAAATTACTTTTGTCCAGCGATATGAGAACATTTTGCAGGACAAGTACGTTTGTGCCTCTCAGTAATAATAATCTTTTATTGTGTAATAAAATATGATATATTAATAATAAACCTAATATTCTATCAAATAGAATAAGTTATTATTTTTATTAGTATATAAGCTTTTTTGTTTGTAAAAAAAGTAGAGGGACAGCACCGATTTGAAAAAATAGAGGTTTATGTATTTATTTCTACCTTCATATATAGTCCTAGGCAAATTATATTTTGCCACAACCCAATAACTACATACCTATTGAATACTAAAAAAATAATTCGGAACAATAATCCTTTTTTCAAATACTAATTTCACCGAAGAAAAAAAAAGTCATTTGGGAAATTCACCCCTTACTTACTTTACTAATATTATAAAGCTGAAGAGTTTGTTCGTTTGTTTGGTTGAACGCGCTAATCTCAGGAAGATTTTTTTTGTGTTGGATAGTCCTTTTTCTCGAGGAAGACTATAGGCTATATGACATTACGCTACGACTAATAGGAGCTGAGCGTCAATGAAAAAGGTTGCAAAAACGGGAAAAAATTATATGGCGAAACGTAGTTAGCGGGCACAGCTAGTAGAGAAATAAGGGTTAAGGACGATTGTGCGCTGTTTCAAGGTAGCTACTAGAAGTACTAGCTATAATTTAAATGAAACTAGGAAAGTGCTGCTGCATTAGCTTTACTGTTGAGTACAAAAAAATAAACAACAACAAAAACCGAAAGATCAAAAAACATTGTCAACTTGAAAAATATTTATAAACAGTAGAAACTTTTAATACAGGTTGCAAACACGCAAAGGTGTTCGCAACAACATGTTTTCCACCCTTAAAATATTTAAATAAAGTGTTTTTTGTTCTGAATATCACACTAACACTATTGCTCAACGAGTTTTAACACTTTTAACTGAACTTTTAAAAGCTTCTTCTTTATAGTTTGAATTGTTTTTACTACTGACTCAAATACGCATAAAACTAGAGGTTTTTCATTTACATACTCTAAAAATGTAACTCCTTGACTTTTGTTTCTCGAGTATAATAAATTACAACAATCTTCTTCATCATGGGGGAATTTTGACAGCGTCAATATTATAAAATATTCACGGCGAATGACGAAGAGATTGAGGTCCACTGGAAAACAATGAAAAGCGAAACAATTTGCTCTGCTCTAGTTTATAGTACATTAAATATTGTATATGTAGCGTCTATTCAGCCTCATGTCTGTGCCAAGGGCTGACTATAAGTCGGTGCAACCTCATACTATACTAAGTCTTGTAATACGGTTCTCTCCCGACTTCATTACGGTGTAATCCGGTGAGCGAGCGCATATTTAAGCTCATTAGCGCGCAACAAGTGAGCCACGACATCAATCAACCTTTGTGCCCTTCGGATGCCTTCGGTTATTAATCACGCCGTGTTTGCGACTTGCCTAGAGGTGGGAGGGTGCCGCAAAAACTATGTCAACTACATACTTTCATTATCCTAATGCAGCAGTCTGTTAAGTTTAACGATGGTTTTCCGTCATGGTTCACTAGTTGATCAGTTGATTTATTTCATTTTATTTTATTGACGGGTTGGTTAGTAATTCTTGGTCTTTGTTTGGTATTGAAAGGCGTGTAGGTATGGGTCTCCTCCGCAGACTGCAGGGCATGCCAACTCAAATACCATATTGTCCATAGTCGGGGCAATGCAGGGACTGGGAATACAACTCGGCATGTTACTTGCTGGCTCTTAATGCTTGTGAGGATAACCTTGGACATGGGGGTAATACCCAGACATGGGGCCTATAATTGCGCTCATGATACATTGATTTGACATTGACAGACTTTATTGACTTAATATTAAGGTAGAGTATATATATTTTGTAACTTTGACAATATCGATCATTATTCGAGTGTACATGTGGTTCCTATAAGACTTGTAAATCTACAACCCCTACAAGTACGCCAATGTACGTTGCCAACTTGTGACATAAGATAAGGTCACCGGAACGCAGTGATGGAAGCAGAAATTATTAAGATAGGAAATCTATGCAGACGACTCTGGTACAGGAGGCAAGTGGTGTGAGATAGACAAGTGGCAATCGTTTAATAGCGAAGCGATATCAAAACTTGTCATCGTCTCTGAGACAGGGAAAAGTAATTCCTAGCCAACGGCAACGTAAGGATTAGCGATCGTTGTGTCGAATTGTTCTTTCTGTAAGAAAACAACATAATTATTGGTAATCCAAGTGCACAAAACTGAAAAATGGATAAGAAATAGTAAAATAAATGATTAAAATTAGTATTTTCATATCATTTTTATGAATAATGAGTTGTTTTGAGTAGTATAATAAAAGTTACGAAAAAACAATTCGCTACCTACTTCATCGATTCGTTGCGAACCAATTTGTCTACTAACTTACTACATATTGATGACTATGATCGATTCGCCACGTTATTTCGCGATGGCATATGTCACTCCCATACACTTTGTTGTTATAGGACTTTGTTATCGTTTTTGAATTGTCACTTTGTCTAGGCCCCCAGGCGGCCTTGACAAAGTCGTAATTGTTTTTTGTTTTTTCGTAAGAACTAAGAACTGTTTTTTCGTAACTTTCGTATACTACTCAAAACAACTCATATTCATTAAAATGAAATGAAAATATTAATTATAATAATTTATTTTACAATTTCTTTTCAAATTCTCAGTTTTGAGTACTTAGATAACCAATACAGTGTAGTCCGTTTACGACCGTGTACGACTTCGCATATAACAACCAACCGTTTTTAGCGACGTAAGTATAGGCACATGTTTGGTTTTAATATGAGCCACTATGAAAATACATCCGTTTATTACGACTCCGCTTACAGCGACCGACCGCTTTTAACGACGAAATTTCACACAAAATTATCCGGTAACAACGACGACGACGAGCGTTGACGAGCTTACAAATAAATCGTAGGTGAACTATCTCCGCCCCGCACACCTCCCTTGCCTGCACGTAGGGTTACCATCTGACAGGCGTTCGCCGCATTTGACAGGCATTTTACGATTTAGACAGGCGTGCGGCCGGCGCTACGCTGGAACAGGCATTTCTGAACTTCGCGGGTCTCAATAGCTCAAATACATTGGACGTAGGGGAGGGGGGGGGGGGGGCTTGTGAACCGATCCTCAAATACATACTCCAATCATGAGACAGGCATTTTTCCGAAAAATCAGGCGTTTTGTGCATCCTCAACAGGCATCCTCCCTGACATGGATGGTAACCCTACCTGCACGTCGCTGATTCGAATGCGACTCAACGTTGCCAGATTTTTTTGGCAAGTCGTGATTTTGAAATTTTTTGAGGTAATAAAGCGGAATTCTTTCGTCGAAAGCGGGACGTAGTAAAAAAACGTATAATCAGATGTTTTTAAATATTTATCTTTTTATTTGAGTTTTAAATTACGTTTATGTAACATAGAAAATGTATTTTAATAAAAATATACTTGTCTATGCCACCCGGCCGTGCTTTCTCAGCACGCTGCACGCACGGCAGAGCTATCCCCGAAAAGCGGGACTAAGCCTGTCCCGCGCGGGACATTTAATTTTGATTTAATCAAAATTAAATGTCCAAAATCGGGACGTCTGGCAACGCTGATGCGACTGCTTATTTTACGGCGGTAGGTAATTTGCGACTTCTAAAAAAAGTTTCTCCATTGAAGAAAAAAGGGTTATAATTCAATGTTTAGAAGCTGGCGAGTCTAATGTAACGCTTGCGAAGGTATTTGGTGTAAATCATTTGATAAGATCCACAATTAACAAAACTAAATAACAAAAATTCAATAAAAAACAAAAATTGTCAGTGCGTTTAGTGCGACTTCCGGTTAGTACGACGTAATTATCACCGGTCCCTTGGCCTTCGTTATAATCGGATTCTACTGTATGTTGTTTTCTTACAGAAAGAACAATTCGACCCGCGATCGCTAAACCTTACGTTGGCTAGGAATTTGTTTACGTTATCTCAGACCCGATTACGAATTTAGTTCGCTATGAAACGATTGCCACTTGTCTAAGCCCCCAGAGTAGTTAGTTCCTTAGATGACGAATCCAGGTGAAACTCGTTTTCGACGCTTATTGGAAGGTGACCTGCTATGCCAAATGCTTTCCAGTCACGAATAAAATAATAATAAATATCTAAAAATACTATAATATATTTTTCATAAAGGATTTCAATAAACGTATGCAATAATACACATCGAAATCAATTCATGTCGCTGAAGCAATTTTACGTGACACAAAGCGAAGGGAGCTTCAATATTGATAATAATTGAGTTGTGCGGCTGGCAATTTCCGGGGGCGATTCTCGAGTACAAGGTTTATAGAGACGAGGGAACAGGGAACAGATACGAGGCTAAAGCTGTACCTGTGCCGCGAAATGGTCGGTTCTCCATTGCTTGTCGCTAGTTTTGTTGTTCTTATTTATTTACTAGATTTACAAATGTTTGATAACAGGGGAAGAAAGTACCTTCACATCTCAGAAAATCCCAATCAAATAATGTCTTGCTGTTTTATTTCGTGTGAGTGAGTAAGATCGAATCAGAACTAATTGAATGAATGAATTGTCAGTATTCTTGTGGGAATGTTATATTTTCCCGTAGGAAAAGTAATTTTATAGCCTGTGTTCATCAGGGATAACGTAGGATTCTCAATGTGAAAGAATTTTTCAAATCGGTCCAGTAGTTTCGGAGCCCATTCAAAACAAACAAACAAATCTTTCCTCTTTATAATATTAGTATAAATATGAGTATACGTCAATGTTGGCAACGTACACCGCGGTTCTTGTGGTCTATGACCATCAGGAGGGCAGTATGCTTGTTTGCCAACTTTGTTATATGTATAAAAAAACAACAATATATTTGATTTGCTCAAAGTTTTTAGCAAGTTTATTTATTTATTAGCAGCGTGGTTGACTAAGGCCTTAATCACCCTAATATAGGGTAGGCTCGAGCCCCTCGGTGGGGACGTATGTGGGCTGTGATGATGATCGATGTGTGGCTGTATAGGTTTTATTGTCATTGCCTAAAATAATGTTTTTCCTTTTATACACTTTATTTAGTGTATTAAAACTGGATTGGATTTTAAATTAATACTGCTGCTTATGATAAATAGTGAAATTCTTTTTTGGATTACTTGTTGGCCTTTTTTTTTCTCGCGGGGAAATGCGCAACCGCTCCGTACCCACCGTTGGCTAGACGGCGAGTGTGTGTGGGGCTCACCCGGCAGACTGCCAGGCCTACCCACTAAAACCCCTCGGTGTTCTCCCTGCCCTTTAGGGCGCGTGTAGTAGGGTCCACAATGCGACACCACCACTCACAATTACTTGTTGGCCTAGACTAGGGTCACGATGTATCATTTTCAGCTCTGTACCTACTACTAACCTTACCTAAGGCATAAGAATAACTAATAATACGAGTATAGAAGTGAAACTCCCGGCCGTCGAGCGCTCAAGGCCACGTTATT
Source organism: Schoenobius gigantellus (assembly GCA_963935595.1). Classification (NCBI taxonomy): domain Eukaryota; kingdom Metazoa; phylum Arthropoda; class Insecta; order Lepidoptera; family Crambidae; genus Schoenobius; species Schoenobius gigantellus. Next base: position 21,721,754 of record OZ012543.1, read on the forward strand.
TACCTACCGTTTGATTTCCGTTGAACGGAATCGCCAGTCAAGGCGCGCACCGTGTGTTTCAGGTACCTTGTGAATGTTTTCCTATTGATTACCTGATTAAGCTTTTTATAAGAATGCGAATTTACTACGCGCTGAAGTTTAATAACCGAAACTTCAAATCATCTACAAAAACGCCATCTTTTATAAATATCAGACATTTGTAAATATTTCTGTTGAATTGAAACCTTTCAAATAAAAATGATTGAATACTTTATTTTTTTTTTTATTATACAGATACCGTTTTATTCGTAATATTCATTACATGTCAAAGCTAATACAATATAATGTATCGAGTTTCTAAAGCTGTCATTGTAGTGCAATTTTGAAACTCTGTAAGTATGGGATTTTTTTTGTCAAGTCAGGAATAATTTGAATTATGAGAAACTTTGGTACTGCTATACATATATATTTTTATCGACCTTTGTCACTGTTCCATATAAAATTTTAATACAATCGACGACACGACGACTCGACGACACGGTTAGCGCAGAGGTCGAGTGATCGCCTACTGTGCAACGGGTCGCGGGTTCGATTCCCGCATGGGACAGATATTTTGTATGGCCTACAGAAATTTGTTCCGGTCTGGGCGTATGTGCATGTGATATTCTATGTTTGTAACTGCACCCACGACACAGGAGAAAATCCTAGTGTGGGGCGACGTATTTAAAAAAAGAAAAAAAAATCAATACTTGATTAAAATTATGAAACAACAGTTTTTTTTTCAAGTGAAAATGTTGGTCTCATAGTAAAAAGTGAGCTTAGGTTTTATCCATTAGTACATTCATAACTTCAACTCTTGGACTATAAACGTAGGTACGATACCTAAATTACAAACCATTTTTGTACATCGAAATTCGAAACATTTTAATGATTTTGTTCTCGAAGTGTAGGCATTAAGCTCAATTAATCAAAAATAGGCAGGTTCTTATAACCACGGAATCAAAAAAACTAAAAATGTGCGTACTATTGCTAAAGATAGTCGCTCGCTCGCTACACTTGAAGTACAAAATCAATAAGACTCGGCGTATGCTCAGTTTCTTATTGTCCATGTGGTGACCCTAGCGGCGTCCGCAGACTACTGCGGGGCGTTACAGGGGGAAGGGCGCTGTAGGTATGCAAATAGCGGCATTTGGCGCACCCACAAAGGAGATTCGCTTCTATACTCGTATTATTAGTTATTCTTATGCCTAAGGTAAATACTGACCTACTTTCAGAATATGAAAAATGTAAAAGCTTTTTCATACCGTTCCAGTTAACTGTTGATTAGACAATTTTTTTCTAGATTATATTTTTTCTAATAGTGACAATTCGATAGTGAATGTAGACAAAATTTCGTTTGTTGCAAGAATCAGACCCCAGGGTCACCGGCACCAGTTATTCGATATAAACACAACTGTAGTGCAGCATGCACAATCGATACTTGTTGCGCAGTCCCCTCCCCCCGCTCCCCACCTTTGTTCCAATTACAACGGTCTGTAACCTCTGAAAACTTCGAACATTCCGGATTTTCTCTGCTACGTTTTAAAAGCGTTTCGAATATAATAAAAAACTCAAACAATGTCTTCATCTGTCTGTAAATCGATTTTTTTATTTACGATTATAAGTTTCTACGTACCTATATAACCAGATATTTCACCAAAGGCAGATTCAATTCTGTACTCACTGATGTAGCCTGTGTTATCTTGTATACTTTTGCCGCCAGCGGTGCTTGTATCGCTGTTTCGGTCTGAAGGGTGAGACAGGCAGGGAATTACTGGGTACTGTAACATCTTATGTCGCAAGTTAGTAACAGTACATAGGTACACTGAACCCTTGTAGGGATAGTTGGTTTGCACATTTTACAGAAACCACGTGTTTCATTATCAGCCTCACCTGTTACCGGTTTGCCAATATAATAATAAGCTTCTACTCTCAGCTTTGAAGACTGGATAACTGGACTTAGCTATTTTGAATCACGGCGTTAATTTGGTAACAAAAACTCCCTCTTTTTAACCGACTTCAAAAAAGGAGGAGGTTATCAATTCGATCCGTATGTTGTTTTTTTTTCGTGTGTATGTTACGCGATTACGCCGCCAATTGTGAACCGATTTTCAAAGTTCTTTTTGTATTCGAAAGAGTATACTCCTGCGGTGGTCCCAAAGTTACGAAAGTCAGGATCTGATGATGGGATCCCATGAAAATCGAGGGAAAACCTTAAACTTTATCGGTTCGTCTAACGTGTTTCATGTTTTTTTCCCGAAGCTATTCACGTATATGCGTCTGGTAGTCATAAACCGAGCTGATGATGAAAGGATCCTTAACTTTTGAACTTGACTTAACTTGAGTAACAAGATTTCATTCACAAATTCTCTATATTGAAGTCGGTGCCAAACAATGATCTCCTAGAAAGTCTTAAAATTTGTCACCGACTTCAATATAGAAGTGTGATGTTGTCTGTACCTATTCTTATATTATTTTTAACTTTTCAGTGTTTTTTAAGTCGGTTTTTATTTTTTGTAAAATATTTTTTATTTTTACTTTTTAGTGAATGAAGTCTTTTTAGTGAAAGAAACCCTAATATTAGGGTTTCCCTCGATTTTCATGAGATTCCATCATCAGATCCTGACTTTGGTGACCTTGAGACCATCCCAGGAGTATACTCTATTGAATACAAAAAGAATTTTGAAAATCGGTCAACAATTGGCGGAGTAATCGCGTAACATATACACAAAACACGTTGGACACACGTAAAAATTTAATGGTTTTTCTCGATTTTTATGGGATCCCATTATCGGATCCTAACTTTGATGACCTTGGGACCACCCTTGAAGTATAAGGAATCTCTAAGGAATACAAAAAGAATTTTAAAATTCGGTCCATAATTGGCGGCGTAATCGCGTAACATACACACAAAAAAACATACGCATCGAATTGAGAACCTATCCTCCTTTTTTGAAGTCGGTTAAAAAGATAAAAAAAAAATATATTACAAAAAATTAAAACTGACTTCAAAAACACTGAAAAGTTTAAAAATAATATATATATATTTTTTTTTAATTTATTTAACAATATACATACACGTTTTAAAACTACATATACGCCAAACTACAGAGTAGTTTGTTGGCGTTGCACTCTTGGTTTCTTTTAATCCTTAACATATACGCACTTACATACAATAATATTAGGTTGGGTAAAAAGTCTTTTCGCATTATAGTATGTATAAACTTGTAATAAAATCTCTTTGGCTATACTATTTGTATCTGGCTGGTTTTGGTATCATTGAAAGTTTAAATTTTAAAGAACATAATTCCAAATTCAAATTAGGAAAATGTGTGATTTTCATTTGTTTTTCGTACCGCCAAGATGAGTGAATCTAATGAAGAAATTCAATACATTTTAAAATTTTACTACAAAAAAGGTAAAAATGCAACGCAAGCCGCGAAAAAAATTTGCGATGTTTATGGACCTAGTGCAGTGTCTGTGAGAGTAGCACAAATTTGGTTTAAGCGTTTTCAATCCGGAAATTTTGATGTCAAAGATGCACGTCGCTCTGGTCGCCCTATTACAGATAAAATGGATGCCATTTTTGAAAAAGTGGAGCAAGATCGGCATGTCAGTAGTTACGACGTAGCTGAAGAACTGGGAATTGACCACAAAACAGTATTGGCGCATTTGAAAAAAACTGGGTACACAAAAAAGCTCGACATTTGGGTACCTCACGAGCTCACTGAAAGAAACCTAATGAACCGTGTACTCATTTGTGATTCTTTATTACGACGTAAGGTAGAAGACCCAGTACTCGTCAGGTTTTGAACTTTGCTGACTTTGGAGCTGTGTTACAGTAAACCTTGTAGACTTAATAATCTAAAACTTCGATAGCTTGCTAAAATATTTATTGTAGTTTTCAGAGGTAAAAGTGGTTTTTAGATAAACTAAATAAATAATTTATTGTAATATAAAAAAGTAAAAAGGAGCCAATTGTACCAGTAGTCGGCAGGTTTGTCCTAGTAACCGTCATGTTGACCCAAAAGTCGTCGATTTTTCACGCTACCTTGAACTTTATTGCTATACGTTAAAGATTACATTATAATCATTACGAGAAAAATATATAATTATATTCGTTTTATTTTTCATATAGGTACTTACGTTATAATAAAATAATGTAATATTTATTTGTATTTTATACATATTATAGTCATAAAGAAAGCAGATCCCAGACTAATAATTTACTTTAAATAAATTTATTTAAAGGGTTTGCGAAAACCAAAGAATATATTCAATATAAAAGTATTAATAGAAATTTTCTTTTTTAAGTATGACAAACTGATTATCATTATGATGAATCATATACGGCCTTCCTCCATATTTGTTTTAAAGGCCGGAAAACTGCCACATCCATCGGTTGGAGTATTTGCATCGGAGCGGGCGCGGGAGGAGGACTCTCAAGCCGCCCCGCTCCGTCGTAGGCGGTTAGGTAGGAAGAGGCGCGCCTTCTAAGGTGCGCACCTACTACCCTAAGCAGCCAGGAAGGATTCAGGTCCAACCAACCCACAACCGGCTGGGAGATATTACATCACCTTCCTGGTTGCCAGTCTGGGGGGTCACAACCGAGTAACCCCTTCCTTGGCAAGTCCCAGCTCGTTTATACCACTCGGCCTGTTCCCAAGGGGTGTGTTCGGGAAATGGCTAGTTCGATCCCGAACATGCCTTCACCGGGGGTAGAGAGGTACCGTAGGGTGGTGTCGCCGGGTATGGGGTTGTTACCCGAGTCCTACGGCATATCCAAAGGACAGCCTTGTCAGCTACAGTCCCTTGTGAATTGTAAAGAGATTCCCTCGCCCTCGTGTGTCGCATTAGGATAGAAGGGCCCATTATAGAGATCAGGGTGATGTTTTTTCCCGGCAAAAATTGCTCAGTGGTTGCCTATGAGAGCAGTGGCCATCCAAAAACAAAATTATTTTGCAAAAAGATGTGGATGGATCGGACTAGCCAAAGGCCCCATGTACCCGGCGGTCCCGGAGGCCGTGTCGGCAGTGACGATCGTCGACCCAGGGCGAAGAATCCCCGGGTGGCGAAAACCCCCAATCAAACGACCTTGGCTCTGGCAACGTATAACGTGCGTACACTGAGGACCGAGGAGTAGCTGCTGAAACTACAGGAGGAATTGAGCAGGATTTGTTGGAGTATTGTGGGGCTCTTCGTAGTCCGATGAGGGAGTGATAACACGATAGTCCTTAATCTGGCAACCTGCTCTATTTCCGGGAGGGTGAAGACCTGTCCCAAGGTGGTGTCGGGTTCATTGTCCATAAGTCTCTCGTGAACAACGAGGTACAGATCGAAAGTGTGCCGAATAGGATAGCATACCTTATACTCAGAATCACCAAACGGTATTCGCTGAAGGTCATACAAGTCTACGCCCCGACCTCAACCCACCCCGACGAGGAAGTGAAAGCTATATATGAGAACATTTCTCGAGCAATAGGTACATGCTTCCAAGACTCACTACACCGTTGTCATGGGAGACTTCAACGCAAGGCTAGGCAAGCGGGGCGATAATGAGTTGAAAGTGGGGCACTTTTGAGCTGGAATCCGGAAATACCGAGGTCAAATGCTAGCCGATTACATGGACAAAGAGGGACTCTATATCATGAAATCTTTCTTCAAAAAACGGCTGCATCGAAAGTGTACCTGGAAAAGTCCGGATGGCGTGACAAAAAATTAGATTGACTTAATCATGTTGATTAAAACCAGTATATTCAATGACGTCTCAGTAATTAATTCGTTTAACATGGGGAGCGATCACCGAACGGTAAGAGGCGCATTGAATCTTAACATAAAAGCGGAAAGGTATCGCTCCGTGCCGAAGCCATCCAGATCCAAAACCCCGAGCGCTTTCAACTCGAATTGCAAAATCGCTTTGATTGTCTAGAGGACTGCACGGACGTGGACATTTAACATGACAGGATTCTGGAAGCTGTCTTTACGGCGGGTGCAAAGTTTTGCAAACCCAGCCGTACTCAGCAAAGAAGTAAGATCTCGGAGCTGAGAGCTAAGCTGATGGAGGAATGGCGTGGAATGGGTGTACAGTCTTCTGAAGATGTTCGTCGGTGACTCAACAAACAGATCTCTTAGGCCCGTATTATAAAACGATTCTCAGTAATGAATCTAGTTTTAAAACTATGTAGTTTTAAGATGAGATTTAATTTTTGAATGTTTCTTAAAACGAGATTCATTGATCGTTGTTCATCTGAGTAATTGCTTATTATAGAAGTGCCTTATACGCTCAAGTAAAGATTTAATCTTTGATTACTTAAGTATGGTCGAAACCACTCTTGAGAAAATAAATTCATATTATGTTACCAAATAAAGTTGAAAATTACGCCAAAATCTGATGCTAGGCGAGTGTCCAGCTGTGGACTGGTGCTGAATGAGTGTGTCCATCAATGGGGCTGGTGCTGGGAAAGATTTCCAGCAATGGGATGGTGCTGGACAAGATTGTCCAGCAGTGGGATGGTGGACAAAATTCTCAGCAGTGGACTTGTGCTGGGCAAAATTGTTCAGCTGTGGGCTGGTGCTTGGCATGATTCCTAGCAGTGGGATGGTGCTGGACAAGATTATCCAGTAGTGGGCCGGTGCTGGGCAAGATTTTTCAGCAGTGGGCTGGTGCTGGGAAATATTGTTTAGTAGTGGGCTGTTGCTGGGCATGATTCCCAACAGTGGGATGGTGCTGGACAAGATTGCCCAGCAGTGGACTTATGCTGGGCAAGATTGTTCAGCTGTGGGCTGGTGCTGGGCATGATTCTCAACACTGGGATGGCGCTGGAAAACATTGTCCAGTAGTGCGCTGGTGCTGGGTAAGATTGTTCAGCAGTGGGTTGGTGCTGGGAAAGATTGTCCAGCAGTGGACTATTGCGTTCTGTAATACGGGCCTTAATGTCTGACTCGCGACATACGCTGATTTAATACGAAACGTATTAAAGAGGCCATCGAGCAGAACAAAGGCTCCATTCGCAAGAGATCTGTCACCCGGTCAGAGTCTGCTGAAGACAGAGGACGGCAGAGTCATTACACCCCGACCTGAACTTATGGTCGAGATCGAACGCTTCTATGGACAGCTTTACGCATCATCACAGGCACCTGTTATTCTGGCCACAGATCCTAGAGCCAAATTGACTCGGCACTACACCGAAGACATCCCGAACGTCAGCCTGTACGGGATTAGTGTAGCTCTCAAACAGCCTAAAAACAACAAGGCGCCGCGTGATGATAGACTTACAGCCTAACTCCTAAAGTGAATGGACTATCAGTCCGGAAAGCGCTGCAGCGGCTATTCAACTCCGTCATACTCGAGGGCAAAACGCCTAAGGCATGGCATAGGGGCATGGTGGCACTGTTCTTCATAAAGGGCGACAGGGCCCAGTTGAAGAACCATAGACCCATCACGCTCCTGAGTCATGTTTACAATCTGTTCTCGAGGGTCATTACGAATCATCTCGCAAGTAGGTTCGACGACTTCCAGCCTCCCGATAAAGCCGGATTCCGAAATGGCTATAGTACCATATGTTAAAACTTATGACATTAATAAGGACACTGGCAGTTTTATACTTGTTTACATTTCTAATATGAATTTTGAATTTGACATGTATTTCATACTTCTACTCTAATTTTGATAGCTCGTGTATATTTATCCAATGAGACTCTTCCTCAAATATAATTTTCAACAAATAATCTGCGTTTTTTCACTGCACCATAGACCACATCCATACGCTGCGGCAGGTTATACAGAAGACCGAGGAGTATAATCTGCCACTATGTTTGGCTAAGAACTAGAGTTACAAGTCACTCAAAGGGCAATGGAGAGGGCTATGCTCGGGGTTTCTTTACGTGATCACATCACAAATGATGAAATCCGTAGAGAGTTACCGACATAGCCCAAAGAATTGCAAACCTTAAGTGGCAGTGGGCAGGACACATTGCTCGTAGAACTGACAGCCGTTGGGCCGAAAGGTCCTCGAGTGGCGGCCGCATACCGGGAGACGATCTGGTGAAGGTCGCGGGAAGCCGCTGGATGCGGGAAGCGCAGGAACAATCGGTATGGAGATCATTGGAAGAGGCCTATGTCTAACAGTGGGCATCTCGTGGCTGAAATGATGATGATGATGAAGCAAACTGTCTATCTCACGAGTCATTGAAAGTTTAATACCTGCTCGACCAAAGTGCATAGAACAGTTAATTATTTTTGTAACAGTAGGTCCCATAAAAACGTAGTCTATAAATGTTACTGAACCATATAAAAATGTAATCATAATAATGAAACTATTATACTGATATAACTATAACTAATATTAAATTTCAAGAAATTATTTGAATTTAAAAAAAACTGTACATATAGAGATACCTACGTACTTTTTATCCAATAATAAAACAAATTGATTCAAACGAATATCGTACATAATTCAAGGCAATAAGAGCTCTATGATGGGCTCAGGTACAATTGTAATGAACGTCCCCATATCCGTCGTTATCTAAGTATAAGATTTTTATAATGTCAAAGGAAAATTAAACTTAATACCGAGAAATAAGGTAACAATGACGGGTTAAGGTACTTTTGTTAATGCTCGCCCCAGTATCCGTCAGAACTACATAAATTTTGACGAGTATTGGGCAAAACAGGCATAAGCGAGCACCAATGAATGTCACATGCAATAAAAAAATAAATTCTCAAGATTTAGCACTAATTAATAGGTATAGTGTTAGAAAATGTATTATACTATTATTAAAAAACAAACACACTTACCGTATAAATATCTGAAGCGGTATATTATGTAAAAAATAGGAGCCGGTTGTTGCTCAGTTAAGTTGCCAAACTATACCTATTACAGATTTTTTCTGAGCGCACACTTTTAGCACCTCGAATTTTTGACACAATTACAATTTTAATGCAGTGTTGCAAATATAGTAAAACATTATAGTACTGTGATTCTATTTCAATCACAATTCTATCACTTACGGTTGGTAGAAATATTATAAGCCCCTTTTAAAGTGTAGGTATAGGTACCTGACGAGTATTGGGACACTGACGAGTATACCAGCGTTTACCTTAATGAAACCGAACCATTTTTGAAGAAGCTGATAACTGGTGATGAAAAGTGGATCACGTACGACAAGAACGTGCGAAAAAGGTCGTGGTCAAAGGCCGGTCAGGCTTCACAGACTGTGGCGAAACCCGGGTTAACTCGCAACAAGGTGATGCTGTGTGTGTGGTGGGATTGGAAGGGCATTATTCATTATGAGCTGTTACCACCAGGCAGGACCATCGATTCTGAACTCTACTGCGAACAACTGATGAGATTAAAGCAAGAAGTTGAGAGAAAGCGGCCGGAATTAATCAACAGAAGGGGTGTGGTTTTTCATCATGATAACGCTAGACCTCACACATCTTTAGCCACTCAGCAAAAATTAAGAGAGTTTGGCTGGGAGGTGTTAATGCATCCGCCGTATAGTCCTGACCTTGCACCTTCAGATTTCCACCTGTTTCGGTCTCTTCAGAATTCTTTAGGCAGTGTCAGGTTAACATCACGAGAGGACTGCCAAAACCACTTGTCGCGGTATTTTGACCAGAAGTCCCAAAATTTCTATAGCAATGGGATCATGTCCCTACCTACAAGATGCCAAAAAGTTATCGAACAAAATGGTACCTACATACTTTAATTAAATGTAAATAAACTATATTAAAAAATGTTTTGAATTTTCTTAAAAAATGCGAAGAAACTTTTTCCCCAACCTATTATAATACTTATTCTGTAAAACGTGACACCTAATATTTAATTACTTTTTTTACTCTCTAGTTTTAAATGATTTTACATTAATAGTGTTTTCTTAAGTTTTCTTTTTAATGTTTCCTTATTCTTAATTTTTTCTTCATTTAATAATAGATCACAATATTTATTAAACAGCCTTGGTATAATATATTTCCTTGTCCTTAGACCATAATAGTTTTTATATGTCGTTTCAATTAGTTTTCCTTTAGCTTTCGCTCTTGTATTAATCTTTGTGTGTGTTTTATGTTTAAATGTTTCTGAATGGTAGGATTCTAATGCTAACAAGTAATCAACTTTTTTTTCAATAGGCATAATTTTCAATTCCATAAATAAGTTTTCATAATTATTTTTACATTTCTCTTTGGTTTTTTGTTACTAAGCATTTTTAAAAATCTAATTTGTAGTTTTCGAATATTTTCTAGGTAAGTTTTAAAAGTAAGTCCATAACAACTTAATCCATAGCCTATTGTTGATTCTACTAATGCATGATATATGGTAAACAGAATTTTTTTATTTGCAATAGCCTTTAAGTTATAAAATTTGCCCAGCAGGGATCTAAGTTTATTACACACATTACTGATATGGACCTTCCAGCTAAATTTAGAGTCTATGTTTAGTCCTAAGTACTTTATATCTTGAATATATTCTAATCTTTGACAGCTGCATGTCTCTTTATTTGTATGTAAACATTCGTACGAGTGACCTATTATAGACACCTCGTCTACTGCTACTCTTTCCGCTGCTATGTTGTAGGGTGAGTATATACGCATACATTTAGTCTTGTTTGTGTTCAATATTATCCCATTATCGTGAGCCCATTTTGTAATCCTGTCAAAGTCATCTTGTAATTGTGTTCTCATTATTGCAGTATTTTTACCCGATATGAGCAGACAAGTATCATCTGCGTAAATAGTCACCCTACAACACTGTATCACATTCACCATAGAATTTACGTGCATGACAAACCCAATCGGTCCAAATACTGAGCCGGTTGGCACGCCCAGCGTGACATGTGCTTCTGCCCCCTTTGTCCCCTGTACAAGGGTGCAGAGCGTTCGTCCTTGGAGATAACAGCGTAGAAAATTGAGGGTCGGACCGCGGATGCCGCACTCGTGCATGGCCTGCACTAGCTGGTCGTGCTCGAGAGTGTCGAACGCTTTTTTAAAATCAATAAACAGGGCCAGGACTTGGTTACCCTCGTTCAGCTCAGAGTTGATAAAATCCGTGAACTGCGCCAGTGCGGCACCCGTACTCCTTCCCTCCCTAAAACCAAACTGACAATTTGTCAATATATTGTGTTGCTCTAAAAATTTGCTTATTTGTCCAACTATCACCTTTTCACAGATTTTATTAATTAGTGATAGTATAGCAACGGGTCTATAATTGGTATATTCTAAATGATCACCTTGCTTATAAATTGGTCTGATTAAGGAATTTTTTAATAGTGCTGGATAAGTTCCTTGAGTTAGGCACATATTCACAAAGTTTGCGAGGACCGCGCTGATCTGATGATAGGCATAAGAATAGGTACATCACACTTCTATATTGAAGTTGGTGCCAAATTTTAAGACTCCAAGAGATCATCGTTTGGCACTTACTTCAATATATAAATGTGATGTTGTCTATACCTATTCTTTTATTATTTTTAACTCTTAAGTGTTTTTGAAATCGGTTTTTATTTTATGTAAAATAATTTATTCTAAGTTGGCAAACAAGCACGAACTTTTTTAATAATCTATACTTCTTTTTACTAACTACCTAATGGTGATACCTAATACAATCAAAATATGTTGATATGCCATATTTAAAAATATTATACGTTGTTTGTCAATAAAATTAAGCAACTTTTTAATATTTAAATATGTGTAAATTTTAATATGCGTACGTAAATGAAGACTCAATAATACTCGTAAACCCAGAAAGTATTTTTGATCAAACCTGTTAATTTTTTTCACAAATAAGCTATTTTTCTCCTGGCTCTTGATTAAAATTTAACTTGGTAGGCATAAGTATTTAATTAAAAAAATACTTAAAATTACTGTATGTGTCAAAAAATAGAAAAAATACAAAAATTGGTGGGCGAGAATCAAATCTGGGATGAACTGACATACAATACGGACTCTACCAAACTAGAAAGGTTTGCATCATAATTTACTCTTTGGTTTGCATGTTGTATAATTATGCAGGCACAGAAATATTACTATATTTCATTTGTAAACTTTGAATTGAGTTAGCGTATATTTCGATATTCAATATTTTAATTGATTACGCCTGAAACACCGTAGAATAATCGTCATCATGAGAAGAGCATGATTCGCGAATTATATCCGAGAGCTCCGAGAAGTAAATTTCATTTAAATGTACATACATTATATTAGTTTAAGTTCTAACAACATTTGAGCAAATGCAAACTTTTGCCTTAATTAAATTTAAGTGTAACTAAGTCCGTCTGTTCACTGTATCAACATATCATTTTCCCCAGTGCCCGAGCTATGCTAAGCTCTCCAAAGGAGACACTTGGAGCGCAAACCGAGCGCATTCATTAAACGAGCCAGGCTTACGGGCCGTGTCCATAATTAATTGCATTTTCAACAGAACCCAAAGCTGTCGCGGCATTTTGGTTCATGTAAGTAAAGTGATTGGGTATATAATAGCTTGTCCTTTATTTTGTAAATATTAAAGCATCAGCAATGAAAAGGAATTAAAAACCACATATTTGTTTTTGTTAATAGGCACTTTGAGCAAATTTTGACTTCACGTTTTGTTAATTTAAATGTTTGGACTTTGGATCATAAGATAGAATGTAGGTTCTAACAAATTGGGATTCGAATGAAAGTCAAGTAAAAAGAAGCAGCAAAAACAAACTCCAGAACAGGTATGAAGTTAGTTTTTTTATTTTTCTGTAGGTAGATACGTACAGTTCTATGTTAAATAAGTATTTTTCATTGTGCTCTACATGTTATTGAGTACTTTTATACAATTTGATAGTCGATTGAAACTAAAGGTCTGAAGGTAATCGGTCTTATAAAAATCCATTTTAAAAAATTACCTTATAAAAGTATCTTCATATGTTATTTTATAAATTTATTTACAACAGACCTAGTTGACCTAAGATGCTAGAAATAAATGGGGTGTAATGCTACCATTTGTCAAGGTAGCCTCACCATATTTTTAGCTTTCCATCTCTGAAAAGCATTGTAAAAAACGTGCTCGTTTGTAAATTATATCGTAAAAATATCAATGTAGATCAAAAAGCGATTGCTAATTGAGTGAAAACCGCCCGGAGGGTGGGGGGTGAGGACACAAATAGGTGGGGGTGTTTCAGTCGGCCGATATGATGAAAATGCTCAACTCTATAACGCAAAACAATTTTATCAATCAACAATAATTAAATTCAATAAAACCTAATATTAAAAATGTTTATTTAAAAGCAAGTGAAAAATTTAGGCGTGCATATACCTGTATAATTAGTGGTTCATTCAGCATACACCTATAGTGGACTTTATTTGACCAAAGGCTAATTCATAAAATCTACATAGTCTGTAAGCATCTGTTGTAAAACATGATTAAGGTACATTTTGCCGACGAGGTTGAGTTGTAGCTGAGTCTAGGCATTGCTGCTAAAATATTCATCATACATCTTAGAATAGTAATTGATCGGATCGGAGTTCGGAAAGCTATATGAATTTTACATCATGTATAAGGGATAGATAATGTGGTGATACTATTCGTATAAGGCGTTCTCTAGAACATACTAGATGTAATGCAACCGTTTCCAAAGAAAGAGAACAAAATTTTACTTATGAAACTGAACAGCTTTCCCCAACGAACTTATTATTATGTCCAAAAGACGCAAAACAGGCCGTTCCGTAACAATTTCTTTAGTTAATTGTTACGGAATCATTTTGTATGGATAGTGCGATAGTTTTTGTCGTTTTTAACCGACTTCAAAAAAAAGGAGATTATCAATTCGACCCGTATGTATGTAATATTTCCAGAACTGCCCAGTTTTTGTATATGTGCCAAATTTCAAAAGTGTATGTATGTATGTTTTTATGTTTGTGTTCGCATATCTCCGGAACTACAAGTCCGATATAAGTAATTATTTTTTTGTTGTACTAGGTATTGTTCAACTTAGGGAATACCGCAAGTTTCATCAAAATCGGTTCAGTAGTTTTTGAGATAGGAATTTTAACCGACTTTTTAACCGACTCCAAAAAAGTTAAAAATATTATAAGAATAGGCACAGACAACGTCACACTTCTATATTGAAGTCGGTGACAAATTTTAAGATTTTCTAGAGGATCATCGTTTGGCACCGACTTCGATATATAAGTGTGATGTTGTCTGTGCCTATTCTTATATTATTTTTAACTTTTTTGAAGTCGATTATTTTTTGGAAAATATTTTTTTTCGGAAGTGGTTGCATCACATCCTGTATTAAATATAATAATATTTTTAATACTTGTGCCTGTGCAATAAAAATCGATCTAATTTCAAATCGAGTGTGCAATTAGGCCGCCAGCACTCGTATCGTATGAGTCAAACGTCAAAACGAATGGGAACCGTATTTCGAACGGCCTGAGCGGCTGCGGGCGGGTGATTTACAGCCGAGTTTATGCCGCCGTAAATGTTTACTACCCTCGCTGGAGGTCGCTGCAGGGCGCCGATTCAAAACTTCGCCACGAAAGAAGAATATATAATAATAAATATGACAAGCATTAAAATAAGGACCTAAGGCTCTACTCTAAACAAATTCACAATACATATTCGCAAACACTAAAGAATAGAGAACCGTAATATGCGAAATAACGTGGTAACATGAGTTTTCGTCGATAATACTACAAAACCGCGTAACTTAGTGTCTACAACCGCGTAAATGAGATTACTAATAGGCTTTTATAACAATGACTGGTGTTTGCCCAATCAATTGCCTTTCTTAACGTTATGTATACGGCTAGCTGGGATAACGCGAGGTTATGTCGGACCCACTGAAGGTAGAGTGTCGGACCCACTGAACGCAACCTATTAATTAACACCCAACGATGCCCCCTCACTATCATGGCCTCGTCAGCGTCTGCTCGCCTACGGCAAGCCTCTCTCACCCTCATCCCAAAACGGAGAGGCCGGGCCCCATGGCATTAGGAGCATCAACGACCAGTGGTGAACTGTGCAATACAGGACTCGGGCTTCCCAGGCCCTGGTCCGGGCCCGTTCAAGGAAGAAGGTGAGCGAGCTGTCGCCTCCTTCGCTTTAGTCTTGCGTTTTGTCAATACCCTATGAAACTGAAATCTACCCATGTTAACATAGTCATATAAAAAATATGATGTCATTTTAAAATGATAATTTTAAAATTGTAAAATTTTCAACACACTTGCTCGTAAAGTGGATCTAATTACATCGGCTTTATACATCTATACAAATAAATAAAATTGAAGTGTCTGTTTGTAATGTCAAAATAACAAGTTTTTATTAAATGAATGTATATCGGGTACCAATAACAAAAACACAATTTAAAAAATTTTTGTCTGTCTGTCTGACTGTTTGTTTCCGCTAATCTCCGTAACGTCTGGACCGATTTTGACGGGACTTTCACTAATTCGCGGGCACTAGCTGGTAATAAATAAAGCAGCTCATAAAACTCGTGTGTTATTGCCGAGGCACGCATCACAGAGGCCGGCAATGTTGCACTTGCCGGCCGAGGCAGTAATGTACTATATTAAAAAAAAATAGAGGTAATATAAAAGACATCAACGAACTACATGATTTTTCATATGATTATTTTCATACCATTATTTAGTTTGTCTACAAAAAAATTCAATTTTTTGATTAAATAACACAATTTTTTCTCACAAGTGTGTTGAGAAACGACGTGCGATATTGGTTATACACACTCGGCACTATAACGCCCTCGCTTGCGGGCGAATTATATCGTAATGTAATTTCTAATTCCTCGCACATTTTTAAGCGACTTCAAAAAAAGGAGGAGGACTCAATTTGATGCGTATGTTTTTTTTGTATGGTACGCGATAACGCCGCCAATTGTGAACCGCTTTTCAAAATTCTTTTTGTATTCGATAGAGTATACTTCTGGGGTGGTCCCAAGGTTACCAAAGTCACGATCTAATGATGGGATCCTATGAAAAATGAGGGAAACCACTTAAAATTTATAGGTACCTACGTCTGACGTGTATCATGTTTTTTTCCGAAGTTATTCATGTATTTGCGTCTGGTAGTCATGAATCGAGCTGATTGTGGAAGGATCCTTAACTTTTGGACTTGTCCTGACCTGACCTAACCTCGAACCTGAATTTAATACCAGCTCACTAAAAATATAAAAATAATAAATATTTTACAAATAATAAAAACCGATTTCGATAACACTAAAAAGTTAAAAATAATATAAGAATAGGTACAGACAACATCATACTTCTATATATTGAAGTCGTTGCCAAACGGTGATCTCCTAGAAAGTCTTAAAATTTGGCACCGACTTCAATATAGAAGTGTGATGTTGTCAGTACCTATTCCTATAGTATTTTTAACTTTTCAGTGCTTTTGAAGTTGGTTTTTTTAAACCCAACTATTTGTTTGGGGGTTCTCATAATTAATGTTACAATTTAGAATTTTTTATGACGCCATATATATAACTTTTATATAACTATCTTTCTTAAGATGGGTAGGTTTCGGCTTGATAGTGTATGGACCAGATACGGTGTATTTTATAGGCATTTTTGTAGTTCAGTTGGCCAAACAGATTCGCGTAAGTTATAGTCATGTATCCATAGGCAACAACTGACCTTTATGTCCGTTGTACTATTGATGGCAAAAAAAATATACAAAAAATAAAACTGACTTCACAAACGCCAAATAGTCATAAATAATATAAGAATAAGATACATAAGTTTTATATTGAAGTTGGTGCCAAATTTTTACTAAGCACATTAATTGTCCTTATATTTTTTAAGACTTTCCAGGTGATTATTGCTTGGCACCGACTTCACTATAAAACTGTAATGTTGTATTATTCTTATATTATTTATGACTTTTTGGTGTTTTTGAAGTCGCTTTTATTTTTTTAATTTTTTTAGTAAATTGTTCGTAACGTATAAAAATGAATCGATAAGAATGGAATAGAAAAGAAACGAGAACTACTCTTTGAAGCTCAAGAATATGGCAAGCGAATTACTAAATGTTCAATAAAACGCGATTTCCCAGCCAATGCAGTGTCCTACTTTATCTGGAGCACGAGCGGCAGGAAAGCCTTATCGGAAGGAAACCGTGTAACTGGAGCATAAAGGCTTTCTCGTGAAACGTTTATCCATTCACAAGCGTTTGAAGTTAAACATTTTCTGTATTTAAGACAGTTGCAGTTTACTTCCAAGCTATCATTTTTTTTTGAGTTAATAATATGGCTCTTGGACGTATAGTTCCATTTTATAGTAAGTGATAATAAGATAAAAAAAGCGTTACCCAGATTCCTTGACTAACTTTTCACAACTGTAAGTATCGAAATGAAAATAATATTTACATTGACAGTTATAGCGATAGAGTTAGGTTAATACCTACTGATGTGCATTGTCGCGGCAAAATGTTATAAGTAGAACTGTATTGCTAAAGCCATAGCTACTGATGCACTATCGTGACTTAGCGAATTGCTTGCAGACGGCCAGACGTAGCCAATGCTATCGCGATAATTAATGTAATCGAAGGATGATAGCAGAAATGTGTTTATAAATAATTTGTGTTCTAACTTAAAAGTGTGATAAATGAACACCTAAGCACTTTTAAGTTATTTGGCATCAATTGTTTTGTCAATTGTAATTTGGTATAAAAATCGATCACGCAGCTTAATGAATATTCTGAAAACTATTAAACAACACGTGAGGCTCAACATGTTCTGCCACATAACACAGCGGCGCGAAACCTTGCCAGCTAGATGCGGCTTGTTGCTTTTTTCCATGCAACAAGCAGTTGTATAGAAATGGTTAGGTATGCGCTTACTGAAAACATTGCTTTACATTGCACGGTGCAGTTCAACTGACTCTCACTTTTTAACCGACTTCGAAAAAGGAGGAGACTCTAAGAATCAATTTTCTTTTTAACTGACTTCAAAAAGGAGGAGGCTCTCAATTTGGTCGGTATGTTTTTTTTTATGTATGTACACCGATTAGGCCGAGATTTCTGAACCGATTTACGTGATTCTTTTTCTGTCCGATGCGGAATAGTTGCCATTGGTCCCATAAAAATTTAATTTAGTTTGGCTGAGTTGTTTTTATTTTATGAGCATTTTTGTTAACATGGACGATGTAATTTTCACGACACTTTGTTTATATGTACACCGATTACTTAAAGATTTCTGATTAGATTTTCAAAATTATTTTTATATTCGATAGAGTCTGGGATGGTCTCAAGGTCACCAAAGACAGGATCTGGTGATGGGGTCCCATGAAAATCGAGGGAAACCCTAATATAGGGTTTCTTTCACTAAAAAGTTAAAAATAAAAAATATTTTACAAAAAATAAAAACCGACTCTAAAAACACTGAAAAGTTAAAAATAGAATAGGTAGGTACAGACAACATTAAGCTGGGAGAAGCCTTAGGGGACGCGGCTAAAGTGACGCGTCCCGTGAAAACGGCAGATATCCGGGTCATCGGTTTAGATGACTCGGTGACCGCTGAGGAGCTGGGGCAGATCCTGGCGCAGGCCGGTGCATGCCCGGCGAACCATATAAAGGTGGGCCGTGTGCACACGGGGGTGCGTGGCGTCGGGGCGGCATTCGCTTCCGTGCCCGTGGAGGCAGCTAAGCGCCTGGCTGAGGCCGGGCGCATCGAAGTCGGATGGAGTTCTGCCTCCATTCAACTTCTTGAGCAGAAACCCATGCGGTGCTTCCGCTGTATGGGCATGGGCCACCCCATGCAGCGGTGCCCCTCCGCTAAGGACCGCAGCGGGCTGTGTTTCCGCTGCGGGTCGGAGGGTCATAAGGCGGTTGATTGCACGGCGGAGCTGAATTGCGCCGTCTGTGCGGACGCCAAACGACCAGCGAATCACCGCCTGGGGGGCATGAACTGCAGTCCCCCGCCGATAAGGGGCCGTTTGGCCCCAGTGAAATTGACCGTGGCCCCAAGGAGCCCGACACCACAGGCAGCACCGGCCACAGCGATGGCCCAGGAGGAGCCCATGGAGACCACCAATGTCTAGTAGTCCCATAAAGCTCCTCCAGGCTAATTTGAACCACTGCGCCGCGGCACAGGACCTCCTTTGTCAGTCCGCGGCGGAGTGGGGTGTGGATTTGGCGATTGTGTCGGAGCCGTACTACGCTCCGCCGCAGTCGTCAAATTGGTTGGTTGGCGCGTGGCACAGCCCCCTCTCTCATTTTAAGAGAGAGGGGCACTGGCTACGTTGCCGCCATGTGGGGGGGAATGTTGGTTGTATCAACATATTTCTCCCCCAATCGCAGCCGGGCGGACTTCACAATCTTCCTGGCTGCGCTAGAGGGGGTCGTCCGTAGGACGGCCCCGGTACCGGTGCTAGTTGCGGGGGACTTCAATGCGTGGTCTACCGCGTGGGGGTCCTCCCGCACTAGCGCGAGGGGTGGAGATTTGGAGTCCTGGGTTCTGTCCCTGGGGCTCCAGATTTTGAATAGGGGCTCCATCCCTACCTGCGTCCGGGTGCAGGGCACGTCCGTGGTGGACGTGTCCTTTGCATCCCCCTCACTCGCCAGTCGAATTAATGACTGGCGAGTTGAGGAAGAAGTGGAGACCCTATCGGACCACCTATATGTCCGATATGAGGTCTCCACGGCATCCCCAGGAACCCCGATCCGTAGGGGCCCCGTGGTGAGTGCCTTCCCGCGATGGGCGCTCACCAAGCTCCGCCCGGATGTGGAGGAGGAGGCGGCGATGGTGCGGGCGTGGGCAGCAGTGCCGCCTCATCTCGCCGGGGATGTCGACGGCATGGCAGAGCTCTTCGCAGACGACATGAAGGTCGTCTGCCAAGCCGCCATGCCGAGGGCGCAGGCCTGCCCCGAAAGGGGGCAGGTGTACTGGTGGACGCAGGAGATTGCGGACCTGCGTACCACCAGTATGAGGGCCAGGCGCGCCTACGTGCGTTGTCGTAGGCGCGCCAGAACTACACTCGACGAGGAAGCTGAACTTCGTCGGGTGTATGCGGCAGCCAAGAAGGCCCTGCGGAACGAAATCTGCAGGGCCAAGGAGGAGTCTAGGGAGCAATTTATACGGCTCCTGGACTATGATCCGTGGGGGCGTCCGTACCGGATGGTGAGGGGAAAGTTTAAATCTTCCGCTTCCCCTACCTCCGCTATGGACAGAGGGCTGCTGGATCGGGTGCTGGGGACTCTGTTTCCCGATCCCGGTCCGTTCCAGCCCCCCAGAATGGTCCCCCCGGACGCTCCTCCGGTGGAAGTGGTTGCCGTTATCCCTCCCGTGTCGAACGTGGAATTCGACATGGTGAGGGAACGGTTCCGGCGCAAAAAAAAGGCGCCGGGACCGGACGGTGTCCCAAGTAGGGTTTTGGCCCTCGCCCTGGGACACCTTGAGGAGCGGTTCCGGGCGGTGCTAAATTTAAGCATCACCTTGGGCCGCTTCCCCAGTCGTTGAAAGGCGGGCAGGCTCTGCCTGTTAAGGAAGGAGAGCCGCCCCGCGGATTCCCCGGCTGGGTATCGGCCGGTGGTGCTACTCGACGAGGCCGGGAAGTTCCTAGAGAAAATCCTGGCTTCCCGCATCGTCGAGCACCTAGAGGACCAGGGGCCGGACTTGGCTGACAACCAGTTCGGCTTCCGCACCGGTCGGTCCACGGTGGACGCGGTGGCCCTCCTCAAGAGGTGGACTGAAGAGGCCACAGCTCGTGGGGAGACTGTTGTTGCGGTGTCTCTTGACATCCGCAACGCTTTCAACAGCCTGCCCCACGAGTGCATAAAGGAGGCACTCCGCTTCCACCGGGTGCCTCCGTACCTCCGCGCCCTCGTGGAGGATTACCTGCAAGGCAGATCCATCCTCTACGAGGGGCCGGATGGGCGCGTCCACACGTGGACAATGGCGGCGGGCGTACCCCAGGGTTCCATACTAGGTCCTCTGTTATGGAACCTGGGGTACAACTGGGTCCTGCGAGGCGACCTTCTGCCACGAACGAAGGTCGTCTGCTTCGCCGACGACACGCTTGTCGCGGCGAGAGCGAAAATGGGGGAGGAGGCGGCCCACCTTGCGTCGGTCGGCACCTCACTGGTCGTCCGACGCATCCGCCTCCTGGGCCTGGACGTGGCCCTCGACAAAACGAGGGCCATGTTATTCCACGCCCCCCGTCGCAGGATCCCACTGGGGCTCCGTGTCCGAGTGGAGGGGGTACGTATACCGGTCGAGGCGCATCTCAAGTACCTCGGCTTGGTTCTGGACCCCCGATGGAGTTTCGAGGAGCATTTTAAGCTCCTCGCTCCACGGTTGTGGGCCGCCGCAGCCGCACTCGGGCGGGTCCTTCCCAACGTGGGAGGACCAGGATCGGCGTGCCGTCGACTGTATCACGGGGTGATAAGGTCGATGGCATTATACGGAGCCCCGGTATGGGCGGAGTGCCTCTCCCCCCGTACGGTGGCCCTACTGCGACGTCCGCAGAGGGTCATAGCAGCCCGGGCCGTGCGAGCCTATCGCACGGTCAGCCACGGCGCGGCCTGCGTTCTTGCGGGCCAAACGCCATGGGATGTCGATGCACGCGTCCATTCGGAGGTGTATCGGCATCGGGTTGCTGTACGAGAGCGGGGGGGACGGTCTGCTCCACAGGAGGTGGAGCAGGTTCGTACCCTGGCGCAGAGGGAGGCTCTGCGCCAGTGGGGTGAGGCACTCGCCGCCCCAGCTGCCGGCCACCGGACGATTGAGGCAATTCGTCCGGTGTTGGAGGAGTGGGTTGGGCGCCGGCAGGGCAGCCTAACATTCCGCATGGTGCAGGTACTTACCGGGCATGGCTGCTTCGGTCACTACCTGCACCGAGTCGCCCATCGGGAGGAAACGCCGCAGTGTCATCACTGCGACGCTCCCGATGACACTGCCGAGCACACACTATTGGTGTGCCCGGCTTGGCGATGCCAGCGCAGCGAACTCAACGCTGCGCTGGGAGGCGGAAACCTCTCGCTGCCGAGCATGGTCGTGGCCATGCTCCGCGGCGAGGCGGAATGGGGGGCTGTCGCCTCCTTCTGCGAGGACGTAATATCGCAGAAGGAGGCCGCGGAGAGGGAGCGGGAGACTGATCCTCAAGCCGCTCCCATCCGTCGCAGACGGATAGGCAGGAGAAGGCGGGCATTCGCACAAGCGATGCCCGTCTAATGACCCTGCCGTGGAGGCCTACGTGCACGGTTGGCCCCGTGCACGCCGCCGTAAGGCCCTCCGTCTGGGGATTGCCCTGGTGTTCTCGGGCAATCCCCCCTTGGCGATAGCCCGACCAGGTGGTCGGGCTTGCCCGGGCGCGTGGGTAGTGGAGTCGCAGTGTGGACCTTACCTAGCGCGCTCATAAGGGCAGGGAGAACACCGGGGGGTTTTAGTGGGTAGGCCTGGCACTCCGCCGGGAGAGCCCCACACACGCTCGCCGTCTAGCCAACGGCGGGTACGGTGCGGTTACGCATTTCCCCTGAGAAAAAAAAAAAAAAAAAAAAAAAAAAAGGTACAGACAACATTACACTTCTATATTGAAGTTGGTGACAAATTTTAAGACTAGGAGATCATCGTTTGGCACCGACTTCAATATAGAAGTGTGATGTTGTCTGTTTTTGAAGTCGGTTTTTATTTTTTTTATGTATGTTCACCGATTACTCCGCCATTTGTAAGCAGATTTTGAAAATTGAATTTGTAATCGAAAGAGTACACTCACGAGGTAGTTCCATTGTTATCATGTCATGGTCTGATGATGTAATCCCAGGTAAATCGAGGGAAACCCTTAAATTTATTAGGCACGTCCAACGTGCGTCATGTTTAATCTTAAGATATTCAGGTATTTGCTTCTGGTAGTCATCATATCATGTTACTGAGCTGATGATGGAAGGTATCTGGTACATGAGGAGTTCGGGAATAATAATTCTTTTGATACTGCTTAGAGCGAAATAAGTTTTTTTTAAGTTATTCCGGTGTTTGCGTTGGCTCAAATTCTAATACTCATGTATTAAATTTACTAAAAAGATTACAAAAACAATTTACATAAAATAAAAACGACTTTAAAAACATCAAAAGTCATAAATAATATAAGAATACATAAAACATTACAGTTTTATAGTGAAGTCGGTGCCAAGCAATGATCACCTGGAAAGTCTTAAAAAATATAAGAACATTTAATGTGCTTAGTTAAAATTTGGCACCAACTTCAATATATTCTTAAATTATTTATGACTATTTAGTGTTTGTGAAGTCAGTTTTATTTTTTGGATATTTTTTTACCATCAATAGTACTACGGACATAAAGGGCAGTTGTTGCCTATGGATACATGACTATTAACTAACGCGAATCTGTTTGGCCAACTGAACTACAAAAATGTGTCTATCAGCCGAAACCTACTCATCTTAAGAAAGATAGTTATATAAAAGTTATGGCGTCCTTAAAAATTCGAAATTGTAACATTAATTTTGAAAAACCCCATGCAAATAGTTGGGCCTATGAAATAAAAAATATTTTACGAAAAATAAAAACTTCAAAAACACTAAAAAGTAAAAATAATATATAATAATAGGTACAGACAACATCACACTTCTATATTGAAGTCGGTGCCAAATTTTAAGACTTTCTAGGAGATCATCGTTTGGCATCGATTTTAATATAGAAGTGTGATGTTGTCTGTACATATTCTTATATTATTTTTTACATTTCAGTGTTTTTGAGGACGGTTTTTGTTTTTTGTAAAATATTTTTTTGATACCTTTTATTCTCGGTATTGGAAATAGGTATAGTTGCATAGACTTTTCCGATATTAACTCTTAAAGCAAATATTATTTAATTCCTTTATTTCTCGGTATTGTAATACAATAACATAAAATGACCCCACATAAAAATGTTAATGTTTTTTTATGTGGGGTCAGCGCAACACGTTTTCTTCTTTCATATATTAGGTCCTTATATATGAAATTGGCGTTTTGCCGTACTGGTCACTTTGATCTCAAATATCTCCTCAATGGTTAGGTATTCCAAATTTAAATTTATAAATCTATTTACTCATGTATTTGTGTTTCGAAAATTATAATTCACTTGTTTTTTCCTCAATTGTTTTGGACTTTTCAATCAATTGTTTTGTTTTCAACTTTTTTGGAGTCAATTTTTGCTTGGGGCATGGTTTGGCTGGTTCGGCAGGGTTCAGCCATTGCGATGAGCGCTTCCAATTATGGTACAGGACTCACTTTTCATCACAAGTAATGATTCCATTAAAAATCCCTTCATTGTTGTGCCGATTGATTGAGTAATGCAACGCAGCAGTCAACGCGCGTTTGTTGATTTGCTTCACTCAATTCGTGAGGTACCCACCTTTCAAGCTTTTTCACCTTCCCAATTTGCTTCAAGTGGATTAAAACAGTTTTAACACCGGATTCCATCATCAGATCCTGACTTTGGTGACAATGGGATCACCTCAGGAGTATACTCTAACGAAAACAAAAAGAATTTTGAAATCAGTCCACTATTGGCAGAACAATCGCGCAATACACACAAAAAAAAAACAAACGCATCGAATTGGGAACCTGCTGCTCTTTTGAAGTCGGTTAAAAATATTCAAATAATGATCTCCACAACCCCGCAATTTTCAAAAATATTTCACACAATGATCACTAAGCTAGGTAAGTTTTTGTCACAAAAAAAAAAAGAAAAGTAGACTTCTCAATAAAATCAAGAAAATGTAGAGTTGCGATAAATATGTCGGTGAACCATCTCAAAGTGTCAAAGCGTAAGTGCCTGTTAAGCGCAGCTTGGGTGCAGTTTTGAGCAGGCTTTGTGTATGGACAAAGGCAACGGCACAAAAGGCTGGCTCTTCCGTTCACTGTCTCAGCTGCGCAACGAAGTTGCACGATCGTTGATCAATGAAGGGTGCAGCCCCCTAACCGTGATCGCTGAAAACAATATTAGAACCGCACTGAGAGCGGGATGGCGCTATACGCTGCAAGAGCGGTGTCTCTGTTTCAATATTGTTTTAATCTTGCTATAGGTGATCATGGTATGGCCCCAGATCAACTTTAAGATATAAGTTTGTATATATGAATGGATTGTATAAGCTGTACAGTACAGCGGCTGATATGATTTTATTACATTTGACTGGTTTTTCTCATCGGCGTGTACATCTCTAGAAGTCTAGACTCGACAGAATCACATCATCACAATTTAGTTTTAATACAGCTTAATTTGCAAAGTAATCTTATAAGATTAGGTGGGAAAGCGATTTTAGACTGGTTTGCATTAGAAGACGGGTAATTTTGGCTCACCTACCGCGGTAATATTTAAATGTAGTTCTGATAAACGAATTTAAAGAGAACAATAATATATTGTTATGGAAAACTTCTCTTCTACAGGATTTTTTAATGCAAATCAGTAATTATAAATTCAATCAGCTAGCAAACATTCTGGAAATAAAAAGGGATGAGTTTAAATATATGAAACAAGAAGCCAGTGTCTTTAGATCAGTCTATTATATTATCTGTGACTCAACTGAGGACCCCAGCAAGATTTTTCGATTTCTTACAACAGATGCTTCCTTTGCAGAGGGAATAAAATTAAGCGTGAATAAATATAACTTTTGTGGAATCTGAAATTCAAGGTGTTCCAGTAGCGAATATTGCTTCTGAAATTTCCCGTTATGTTGAGCTCCACCTGCCTTAATGTTAATGTTAGCGCCTGCGTTGTATGCCTTATTGAACGCATTAAAATTAACTAAAACTGGTTACGTTTGAAGAGTTGCAAGAGAATTTATTATTGTTCAGTATCAGGCAACATTTTCTATGAATCGTGAAAGTAATATGTAATATTAATGAAGCATTTCCTTAAATAAGGAACAACATCGACGGTGCTAGGCTGTGTATCCAAAATTTATCTCAAAGAGTATTCAAGATTTCGAATGGATTCGTGAAAGCTTACACTGATAGAAATACTCGGGATAATGTATACAGTGACGAAGCGAACTCGGCGTTTTCAATATTATTACTTGCATTACCTGATTGAAACGCGGGATGAAATAAACCTATACGATTGATGCTTATCGGGGAGACATTTGACGATGGGAAAAAACCATGTCGCGGTTGAATTATAAATGAATAATGCGTTTATTTAAATTTTGTGATTTGAAATCCTAATAATGTTCAAAGGAGCTATTACAATGATGCTAGAGAAACTAGTGCAATTTTTATTATGGGAAGGTTCTTTCTACCTCTGTTTGTCTATAAGTTTTAAATGGATATAACATAGGTTGATTGGATATTCACTTTTAAAATTATCGGGAACAATCAGTTAATTCTTTTATATTAAGAAGACATATGTACACAAGAAGCCGCTGGATGCGGGAGGCGCAGCACCGATCGGTTTGGAGATCCCTGGGGGAGGCCTATGTCCAGCAGTGGGCGTCTCTTGGCTGAAATGATGATGATGATGAAGAAGACATATGTACCTACATCATATAGTAAGAAATGCCTCATGTTACAGGCCTTAATGTCAATCACCTTAACACCTCTAACTGAGATGAAACTTCAAAAAAAAATTGCGCTTACATATCTGTGGATTCAACTGTGGCAAAGAAATGCGAAAGTGATATGGCCTGTAATTGGCTAGATGACTAAAAAAATTTTTTTGCTTTAATAGAAGCTCATTCATATAATAAACAGAAAGAAAAAATCGGTTTTCCAATAACTATAAAAACAACCAAGATATAAGGTATTAAAGATTTTTCTTCATCTCTTTCTAGCAAAACGACATTTTACATGGAGTTTATATGGCCGTACTCAACGATGACGCCACGGTTGATCTCGGATCTCTCTGTCTAATCGCTTCAAAATTAACAGCTTAAAATGCTTGTATCTTATGTATTTCTAAGCCGATTTTAATTCTAATTTCACCTGATTGCATCTTTTTCTACGCTATTGTGTCGAGATTACGACTACGAGTCTACGATTTATGTCGAGATGTGAAAAGTAGAATTCAGTCATCATCCTAATTCGTCTGAGTCTGAGGAGAGACTTTGCCTCCTTGTGCGTGTTTTACCGTCTGTACAACGCGGTTTGTTCTGATCTGACTATTTGTTCAATATGATGCCAACGGCCACGTTTTACCATCGCACCGCTTGGCCATCGGAAGGAAGTTTATCTTCACACCTAAGAACCAAAATCTCTCGAAACATTTTCTCTCGCGTACGCTCAGGTTATGGAATGAACTCATTTCTGGGGTTTTCAATAAAGACTACAGCATGGGGTTCTTCAAAAAAAGTGTGAAGAGGTATTTATCTTTTAGGATAACAACGCGTGAGTGATGCAACTGGTGTTGCAAGCGTCAATAGGCGGTAGTTCTTCAAACAAACACTAGGTGGTCAAAGGTCGACAGTGTACTGGAATCAGCGGAGAGAGATTGTTCTATCTTACAAATTATCTGACCGTCATCCTCAGTAATGAAGGAGATTGAACCCTTCAAACCGAATCACAGCAATACCATCACTGCTTTGCTGTCAGATTTTTAATTAGGTAACATCAGAGATTAAATCTCTGGGTAACATAGAGTACCCGCACAGAGGATTCGGGTATCGAGTTTCCCTTTGGTTTATTATGTTATTCTTAATTCCATTCCATGAAGTCGCGTGCAAATACTAGTACATACCTAGTCATATAATTGCTTTTAGTGTAGTTACGTTTACTCTTTACAACCTTTTGTGGCCTCGACACGAGTCTCATTAGTTCGCAGCCAGCCGTCATTAAAGTTTTCTGTTTAGGTACACAATTTGAGGTTAGCTGAGTTACCTCATGAATATACACAAAGGTTATTTTAACAAATAATTTGGTTTTAACGTGTATAATACACGTACATACATCATCAAACTCACGTTACAACTCCGCGCGTGGAGGTTTAGGTGGTTACATTTTTTATACAACAAAGCAAGCAGGCTGCTCGCCAATTTTTTACTAAAAGGAAAGCTTTTTTATAATTCTAATATAATAATCGGTTAGATTTTTCATAAATAGTCCAGTATTTCAAAAATCTAATGTATAATAATACCGTTGTAAATAAAGCTATGTGAATCCTTAAAGCAGCGTAAAAAAGAAGTTACAATTAAAAAAATATTGAGTAAATAATGTCCACTATTAGATTGTTTTTAAAATTGTTACATTTGAAAAAAAAATATTTCCAACATCAGTATTTACAAGTAACCAATTATCGGCATAGCCGCCGGCGTTCAAAGACGTGAGCTATCGATGTTACTTTTAAAATATTAATTATTAAATATTTATTTTGATTTTTTATTGAAGAATTTAAAAAATGACATACATAAAATCCAACGTAAACCTATCGATTCTGAACATGCTCCTAAAAGGGTTCACAAGGATTTGATAATATCTTCATCATACGAACCGCCAAAGAATGGAACATGTTGCGTGAGTGGGTGTTCCCCGATGAATACAAATTGGGTGTCTTCAAATCGAGAATGAATAGGTTTTTACTAGGCAAGCGTGTTTCACCGTAGACCGCATCATCGCCTAACATCAGGCGAGATTGCGGTCAAGCGTAAGCCTATTCTATACATATAAACATACTGTATGTAGTTCCTGTAACATTCGCAAACATGCAAACCCTATAAAAGCTTCTATAAACACTTCTTGATCACAGTGAACGTTGCCAAATAGCGACATGAGACGCATAGACTTAATATCCTGTTAATCTAAACCGAACACAGCAATGCAAGCGGTGCTGCTTTACGAAAGAAATAAACAAGAAGGGAAGATAGATTAATTTAAGGCTCCAATTGTAAATCGATTTATAGGATAAATTGTTTCATCTTTCATATGAAGCTTAAATCTTATACTTTGGCTATGATATGATTATAACAAACTTGTATTTCAATTAAACCACTAATATATGCTGACTTTAGGGTGTAAATTACTTATGCCTCCATCGCCCTAGCTCATGAAAAGTAAAAAAAGGTTAAAAAATTATCTACATTTCAGATAACAATGTAGCATAGAATCAAAATGATATTGAAAAAGGCTTGGTATAGTAACTCTGTAAAAATTCTTAATATCATCAAAGAAATAAACGACTTTGCAATTCTTAGCCACAATGTACATTTTTTACCAAAAGGAAAGCTTTTTTATAATTCTTATACAATCATCGGTTAGATTTTTCACAAAAAGTCCAGTATCTCAAAAATTTCTAATGTATAGTAATTTAATACACAAAAATGTAATGATTTCGACAATCCAAGCTATGCCAAATAGCCGACCATATAGCAATGCAATAAAGCAACCCCCGTGAAAACGTTGATACTTGGCTCTAGTTCATTTTTTTATTTGTTGCAGCACCTTCATACTGCTGACGATATTTTCCCAGTGCATGAGTGAAGTAAAAATTCCTGTGATCGCGTGGAGGAGAGGCAAGGGGTGCGCCGTTGAGTGGTTTCCACTGTTTAAGCTTTTCCCCGTGAGTAAATAAAATGGACGTACTCATAATTTTTTATACAACTATGTTAGCAAACCAGCAAACTGCCCTGATGGTAAGTGGTAACAGTCACCTATAGTATATGTGGTTCTTGTTAGATCCGCAGAAAGTCTGCAATCCCCACAAGAACCACATTGTACGATGCCAACTTGTGACATAAGATGTAAAGTCATGGTACCCTATCCAGTAATTTAACTGCCATATCTCTTACCCCTTAAACCGGAACACAGGAATGCAAGCACTACTGCTTTGCGGCAGAAATAGGTAAGACAAAGGTACCCAAGCAGGGGACCCGGGTAAAGAGTCTCCATCCGGTGAAAATAACTCCTTTACTATATTTCAGCTTTTCATGTGACATTTTAAAGGGTTTGAGAAGCAGGTCTCAATATAGTTATAACTTTGGTTAATAGAAAAAAATTAATATTTAAGAATTTAAGTTCACATAGTTTATTAAAAATTTTAAATATCGAAACCAATGGAATCGTATTATGGTTGATGGTGTACTAGATCGTTGCAATACGGTGGCAGTAGGAAAGTAAGCTTTCAGGTGCTGCTAACGATCGTCATAATGTGGGCCATTTGCGGCGTGCTGACGGTAACAGGCGCGCTGCCGCCGCGGCACCCCGCGCGCACCGACACCAAGCTGAACATCATAAAAGATGCGCCATGGTTCAGAGTTCCTTACCCGGGTACGTTCACGAATAATTCCATTGCACTTATTTTGCCTTTTATAGTTATTTATTTAGGTGGTAATAATGATTTCCTGGACATCAAGCAAGACCATGTCAGACGGAGCAATATTTAGGAGGAATCTACGTTTAACAGATATGACTTATTTAATGGTGGATCGATATAGATCTATTAATTCTGAAGTCTTCAAATGCGAAAGTTTTATCTACATGGATTTGATATGGATGCTATACATTCTGTGTAATATATTTTTAATTATAACCTACCCAAATGTCAAGAAATACAACATACCTATATTAATTTAATTTAAAAAATCACATGTCCATGATAAATAGGACAATGGGGAGCCCCGACGGTGAGTGTGGCCGGAGTTCTGGGTATGTTGGCGGGCGTCCTGGCTTGCACCGTGGAATCTATCAGCTACTACCCCACCACAGCTAGGATGTGTGGTAAGAAGACAGACACATTTTACAGTTTGTAATTTCGCCTATTGCATCTGTGGTCTTCGAGGACCGAGATTTGCTTTTTTTCGTTTTGCTTCAATATACTTACCTACCATCATTATCATAGTATTATTTGCACTCAAACTATGATCGATTGTAACTGATGCTACAAATCTGACGCCTCATGACGTCATGAAACTCTATATGACGCCACATCTTTGTCATTAGCGGCGCCCCCTCCACCACTCCACGCCATTAACAGAGGGCTAGGGACAGAGGGGCTGGGCACCATCCTCGCCGGGCTGTGGGGATCCGGCAACGGTACAAACACATTTGGCGAGAATGTCGGCGCTATTGGAGTCACTAAGGTGTGTAAATGATAGGTTATGTTGAGAGAGGGAGACGATAGCTTTGCATTCCACGGATTCACCTTGCGGGTGCCGGGTCCATCGCGTTGCAGAGAAAAGAGCCAAGAGCAGTGCCAGGGGCTTACGACCTAGGTGCAGGTTTAAGTAGTTACTTTACAATGCATCAACATTCACCTTTACCACTCCGGCTCCTGTCTCTGCCTAACCATATAACCATAAGTATAAGTAATATTATCGCGAGAAATTTTTTAATTTAGGAGGAGATGGAAGAGGATTCAGAGATTATCTGGTCAATCGATAGGAGTCCGATATACCCGAGTTGCAGCTTCAAGAGAAGTAGAGGTTACCAGGGATTTCACCCCCAAAGAAGAAAATGGTTGCCTTACGCATTATCAAAAGTAGAACTGTTAATAAATTTGTGACAGGTGGGAGCGCGTCGCGTGGTCCAGTGGGCGGCGGGACTAATGGTAGCGCAAGGTGTGGTGGGGAAGCTGGGAGCGCTGTTCATTGTGATCCCGCAGCCGATCATCGGCGGCCTCTTCTGCGTCATGTTTGGCATGATCTCCGCCTTCGGTGAGATAATATGCTATTTTTAAGTGGTATTGGGAGGAAATTAGAGAAGTGTGTCTGGTTCGTGTAATGGGATAGGTTTAATTCCTTTC
This sequence comes from Schoenobius gigantellus, assembly GCA_963935595.1. Lineage (NCBI taxonomy): Eukaryota > Metazoa > Arthropoda > Insecta > Lepidoptera > Crambidae > Schoenobius > Schoenobius gigantellus. The sequence continues at coordinate 21,753,417 of OZ012543.1, forward strand.
CGCTTATAACGATGTGAATGTAATATTCTCGTTACCATATAACTCAACGTACGCGTACTCTTCGCACTTTTCATTTCTGTAGGAAAGTTGATAAGGAGGCTTTTTAATTTAAAAAATTCCTACGCCGTAGTGCCTGAGGATTCATCCAAGCATTATGTTTTATAGACGACAAGATGACCTTTAAAGTTTATTAAGTAAGTTGAAACTAATGCGAATTAAATCAGTTTATTGAATTTAAATGTATTTTGTTTTATTCAAGGGGCAAATAAAGGGTAGTATTATCAGAGTTTCCATTCTATTAAAAAGGATAAGGAATTATATGGATTTTGCTGATAAAAAATATTAACCTACTTACCCCCCAGGGCCCAAGTCTAGAAACTGACTAAAACTTTCTACCAGGTCTCTCAGCTCTCCAGTACGTGGACCTGAACAGCTCGAGGAACCTGTACATAATAGGGTTTAGCCTCTTCTTCCCGCTGGTGTTGACGCGCTGGATGGCGGAGAATAGTGGGGTCATCAACACTGGAGTTGGAGCGCTTGATGCTGCCTTGCAAGTGTTACTATCCACCTCTATTCTTGTGGGAGGTGTTGTTGGTTGTCTACTTGACAACCTCATACCAGGTAATAAATATACATTTCTGTATTATTACATTTATTGTATGGTTGGTTATGTTTGATAATAATCTACCTTAATATTCTATCTTGTTTGATTACTTCGATGATTAAGTTTGCTGATCCTGTATCTGTACCTGGAATAAAATTTACCTCGAAGTGACTTAGTGGGTACTCTGTAAGAAGAGCACCATCGGTCTCCGTTTATTGCCTGATGCCCAACTGCTAGCCATCAGCAGGTACGGTGCCCAAAAGTACTCCAGGTTTTAAGTTTGTCATGGCTATGGTTGGGTTCTTAGGGATTGTTCTCACGCAATACTTAGGTAGGTGTTGTGACCTGTTGTGTGAGAACAATCTAGGGTTATTATGTGTTGAGAGGTAGTTTTGTCTAACTAACATATTACTGAAGAACGTGTGTGAACTAAGGCACTATCTGTGTAGAATATTAGTAGGCTATAAGTTTCTCAATATAGGACTCTCTCTTTGGATTGTCATACAAACAGGGAAATCAGCATTCGTTTTATGCAATGCCACGCATTACCATGGAATATATGGGATTAAAAGATCTTGACACTGATCCTTTTTTAAAATTGTCTGACAAATCCAATTCCACATATAATTAAGTAGTCTTAGTTTATACTAGCATATGAAAACGACGAAATTACCATTTTATTTTACATTTTCATATTATTCGAGTCGGGTAGACCCAGCTATAGCTATAGTCACTCACATTGTCAGGGTCGGCGGAGGAGCGCGGACTAGCGGCGTGGGCGCAACAGATGAGCCTGGAGGCGAGCGGTGTAGCAGCAAGCGACACTTACGATTTCCCGATTGGCATGACTCTAGTGCGAAGGTACTGTCTGCCGTCGCTTTGTTTTACCAGAGGGATACAAGATTTGTCAGCGCGAGAACCTCAATCTTACCTATATTGCCACTAAGCGGCGCTGCTTGCATCGCAGTCCCGGTTTGAAGCGTAAGACAGGCAATGAAATAACTGCGTACTGTGACTTGACATTTCAAGGTGACAACGCACATTGGGTCCTTATACGGGTTGTAGATTTGCAAGTCCTACAGGAACCACATGAACAATCGGCCAAAAAAGTGGTTTACCAGCCTAAGGTTGATTCAGTTTCATGTCATTATGTTTATGTGCGATTGTATTAAGTTAAGAAGATAGAATGGGACTGACATTGCCATGTGGTTAAAAGCCCTAAAATAAATAAAAAAGGCTAACAAAGCTACCAAAGCAACCTTAACGATATTTTGTTTATACGCGAAGTTTTGTCAAAACTGGTACATCACTTTCTAGGCCGACCGTTCTATAGTAGCATGCTTGTTTGGCAATTTTGTCGTATAAAAACCCACATATTTCTTACTATCGCTCTCAACTTAAATGACTCCCAATTCGCCAGCGCAGAGATTTACATGTTCTATCCCTACTTTACAATGTTTTGTTTCTTCCAACTTCCCCATCATATCTAAAGTCTCAGTTCTCTTTTCGGTCCACTTCTTCGTGTCGTATTTTACGATCGAATTTTAATTTAACTCTTGACATTCAACCCCACAGTACTGATTTTGTTTCATACTCTTTTCCCGCATATGCCGTTCGGCTATGGAACTCTCTCCCTGAGAGTATTAAGAGAGCTCGTACACTGGAGTCCTTTAAGAATCAAGTTCGAAATCACTTCCTATTCTTAAATCTTTAGCTAAATCACTCCTTCGTTGTCCATATTTAGCTACTACTGCACCCATCCCCGATTTGAATTCCCTTTCTGTATTTCCCTGATCCAAGGTTGCCTGGAAGTGATTGCTTTTTAGCAATAAAGCCGCCTGTGTTGTACATATGTGTTGATTTAAAAAAATTCTGTTTCTTTATTTTTGTGTGCAATAAAGTATTTATTATTATTTATTATTAATTTATTCACTTTTGTATCATTTGTTAATTCGTAACATTCGCGTTATTGTGTATCGTGGTGTTAATCTCAAAATGTGGCACCGCTAGACACGGGTCTCTTTATACTTGCAGGAATAGGCCTTCTTCTTGACTCTGCCTGCACAAGTTGGTGTAAATTTTGTTTCGAGTTTTCTAACACTTCGTAAATATGTAACTGCAGTAAATTCCATTAGTCGGCTCTTTCGACATCCATGGGAAGAAATAGAGCGGCGACGTATGGATTTTAAATACGTCATCCCATGGACACAGCACCACGTTGTGTTTTAAATTGCGTGGATTGCCATATCCGACAGTCGCGAATAATACTCAAAGGATTTTCAGGAGTTATTCTATGGAACACTTTTGAAAAAGAAATTTTCGTATCTTGGAATCAAATGACATGAATATAAAAATATACCTAACGTACACTGAATTATTGCACTATCCGGTAGTGTTACTAACAAGGAACAAATTCTGGGATGTAATGTGAAACGGCCAACTTAAGGCAAAACTCTTTTTGAAGTGTCGAGCGTTCTTCAAATATTAAAACATTTTCTTAATATTCAGGTGGAAATGGACCAGCTACCTGCCGTTCATGCCGACGTACCAGGCCGGCAAGTTCACTGCCCTTTTCCGCAAGAAAGAGAGCTGATACTTTCCTACACCACTGCTGGGAGACTACGAAGATGATGCCGAATACGACGGCTTTGAGAATTAGTGAAATTGTCATCTGATGTCGAATAAATTTTGTTTCAATGACAAATCTGGCAAATGTTATTTGGAAACCGATTACATTATTCAGACGTTTTTTACATAATATGACAGGGAAGCTCTTGGCCTTCGTCTCACTAATGGTATGTGATGATAAGGTCGAAGAAAGAAGCTAGCTCCATCTGGGTTATTCAACAATCCATAAACTAGGGCTGTTTCCTCGTGGTCCTACTAGTGGGACCACGAGGAAGACTAGTTCCTCGTGGTCCTACTGCAGATAATAATGTCTTACAGTAGGTCCACGAGGATGCCTAGTTCCTCGTTGCTCCCTTCAACAATTTAAAATTAACGTTGCTATTTTGGCCACAAAGTTCCATTGGTAGCTAGCCGGGCCTAACCAAGCAATGTAATAGTCGATTATTAACCAAGGGGATAAAGCAGTATCTTATGTGACAGGTGTAGAATTTTTAAGCTCACCCAAGACAGACTACTTTATCCCCGAATTGAACCCAGGACCTCACTAGACCACGGAGGAGCTCAAAGCTTACGCCAATCGCCAAAGAAAAAGCAAGATTTACTATTGCGTGCTTTTATGCTAACGTTTTAATAGAAGTTTCGCACTAAAGTCGAGAGATAGAAATATTTATTTAACATGATATAAATAGAAATATTTTTGATATCAAGTCGTGTAAAATTATTACACTCAAAAATTATTAATAGCTTTTAAATACACTGTTTACACTCTTGGTACCTATGAAATATGCACTCATACCTCGTGGTTACAGCACGATAGGTAATTGCAGCATACAAATAATACATTAGGCATGTATCACAGTTACGTTCTTTTCTCAACTTATCTGAAAGATACGAGTAGAATATCGAACGGTGAATCCATAAATAATAAAATGGAGTATCCCCATACTTTCATAAAGGGTAAAGCATAAAGTTTTGACGACACCCAAGGCGCGCTGACGACGTTGACATTATAAGAAAAATGTGGCCGAATATTGGCATATACCGTCAATAAGCCGGTCGAAAGTTTTGTTTTACAAATTATTGTTGAATGTTTTTAACCTGTTTTACCTAAGTGTATCAATGTTTAAGTTTTTACTGATGTGCACAATAAAATTTATATCCATCGACTTCTGTATTACTAGGAGTAAAATTATTTTTGCATTCATATTAAAAATATTTTTTAGTCACGCTTAAATTTTAACAGTAGGTATATTAATTATAATAATTATGCCAACAAAAAACACCAACAATTATATTTTTGAAGAATACATATTTAGAAACTGAAATAAACTAATTTTACTAAAAGCAAATATTGCCATATTTTTAACTAGCTTTCCGCTCGCGGCTTCGCCCGCGTTATTATTGTTTTCCGTGGGAATTTTATATTTTCCCGTTAAATAATTTTGTAGCCTATTATTGTATAGAAGACTGTTGTTTATATTTAGGAGCTAGAATCAAAAAATCAAAATCAAAAATATTTATTTGGTTTACCACATTTATAAATCCTTATAAACTGGGGATTGGGACTACCTAGTAAGCATTAATAATGCTTGTGTCAGGCAGCCCCGCTCTTTCTTATAATTTATTTATACATTATGTGGTAGATATTAAGTTACACTATATACGAGTATTACATAACAACTAACAAAATTGGAACAGTAAAAATAAATCAATGGGTACATTACAAAGTGCACTGTCCGCTACGAATGGATGTGTGCGTAGGTGAGTAGGTGAGTGTGTGTGTGTGTGTGTGCGCGTGAGCATGTGAGATAAGGGTATGTATGTATGCATGGGTGAACAAGCTCGTGCAATCATGCGAGTGTGTAAAGTTTGTATGACATAAAATTCATATTCATTTTGAATTAAACAACTGTCCAAATTTCACGTTTCTACCATTAGCGGTTACGGCTGTACGTGCGTCTATAGATAGGAACATCTCCTTTTATATATATAGACAATAATATTTATATGTTATGCAAGGCTGAGAATTTGATTGTTGGCGCGATAGCTTGTGTTGAATTCTAAGCAAGTGAAGGATATTATGATTGCACTACAATCGAAGCGAGTGGTTTAAACATAGAATCTTATATATGGACCTTCAAAAAGCAGAATTACTTTTCTGCCGCGTGAAATCCACGACTTTTCACCTAACTACAGCAAGGAAAATGCTATATTTGAAAAAAAAAGCGTTAAAATTATATGTAGGTGTTTCAATATTTTAAAAATTAATAGTAAAATTACTAAGTACATAAGGTAAAATTGAATAGTACATTGTTTTATAACGGGTGAACAGCAACCATTACAGTCGAGTTTGTTCAAGCATTTTCGCTCGAACGAACTCGACTGTAATGGGTGCTGTTTGAGACTGAAATACGGTGTGCATTTCAGTCTCAAGCAACACCACCCAAATTTAACACTCTACTTTTCATTTCTCATATTCTGAAAATAGGTCATTGTTTACCTAAGTATAGGACTGAAAATTATACATCACGTAGGGCCGACAAAAATTCAACAAGAAGAATATCACTACTTGTCAGATTTTTTCAGTGAATTGGCGGTATAAAAATTATTGAATAGAAAGAATGACATTATAATAGTAGATTGTTGCACCGAGTAAGCGCTCGTGCACCAAACATCCAAATGTGCGTAATCTGCTTTTCTGTAAACTACATTTTCATATTTAAACTGAAGTTGATTGTAGAAAATACTTTAAATTTATGCCAAAAAAATACAAATTGTTCTTACTAAAAAACAAAACCTTATCTTGAAAATTCACAAAAAAAAACTTACCGTCATGTTCACCACAAAACCCTCATTTCTAACCGTCAACATGAATACTTGTGCACCAAAATAACACCACTTTCACTTCACTGCACAATATTCAATCGAAAACAATTTTTGAATTATTAAAATAAAAGCTTACCGTCGCCAGTGAAGCCAATTGCTTTTCTTTTTTTAATAACATTGGCTTTGTACGGTCCTATCTAACTTATTTTGCATATGTGTAGTATTTTTTTTGTGACATCTTATACAGCTTCACCTTAAACAGCAACTTAAACCTCTTTGGAAAAATGCCTACATTTTGTATGAATGTTATTGTGACATCTTGATAAATTAGAAAAAAAAACACAACAGGGCATTAATGTTGAAAAGGTCATTAATTAAATTTCATACAACATTACAGCCCTCAAGTTTTGATGACACGGTTAGCGCAGAGGTCGAGTGATCGCCTATTGTGCAACGGGTCGTGGGTTCGATTCCCGCACGGGACAGATATTTTGTATAACCTACAGAAATTTGTTCCGGTCTGGGCGTATGTGCATGTGATATTCTATGTTTGTAACTGCACCCACGACACAGGAGAAAATCCTAGTGTGGGGCGTCATTTTTTTTTAAAAAAAGAAAAAGTTTCCCAGGGAAGTAATGTATTACTTATGGCCAATTGCACTAACCTTGTCTTAGCTAAGACAATCCTAAAAAGAATGCTGTCACTTCTTGTCTAATGAAACGAATGTGACAGCATGCTACTTAAGATCGTCCTAAGCTATGACAAGGTTAGTGCAAATGGCTATTAGTGTTGCCTTTTCCAGTGATTAAGAGTAAAATTAATGAGTAGTTGGAAGGAAATAATAGTATTGGTTCTAAGATATAAGGTTCTTGTTTAACCATTAGACAGTAATAAAATTTTAAATCCTGTTTTTTAAAAAGATAAATTTCACTTTAAATAATTAATAAGGTTTTTTCATGGGATAGGGGGCAAACGAGCAGACGTATCACCTGATGGTAAGTGATTACCGTCGCCCATGGACACCTGCAACCCCAGGGAAGTTACAAGTGCGATGCTGGCCTTTGAGGTACGCTCTTTTTTTGAAAGTTTGAAGGTTCGGTCCGAAAATACCGCAGGCGACAATTCGTTTCAAAGTTTGATTGTGCGAGGCAGGAAGCTTCGGGAGAATCGCACAGTTGTGGACTGCCAACCATATTGGTGATGGGCATGGATTTTTTGTCGCGTGAAACGATGGCGGAAAGAGGCGGCAGGTATAAGTCCGAACAATTCCTCGGAGCATTACCCGTAATAAATGCGATAGAAGATGCATAGCGAGGTGACATCTCTACGCAGCGCCAAAGTATCAAGCCGATTTGATATTTCCAGGCAGTCGACGATTCGAGTCGCTCTCCGTTGAATGCGGTCCAGTGGGAGAAGCTGGTATTGGGGTGCCCCAGCCCAAAGATGAGAACAGTATTCCATATGAGGCCGAACCTGCGCCTTGTAAAGCTGAAGGCGGTGCGCCGAAGTGAAATACGGTCTTGATCTATTGAACACACCAAGCTTCTTAGAAGCTAATTTAGCCTTACCCTCTAAGTGGTCACGGAACTGGACTTCGCTCGATATGTCGACCAAGGATCTCAATATTGGCTGAGGCAGTTAGGGGAATGCTCTGAAAGCAAAGAGATACGACTAATTTTCTTTGCGGTGAACGCGCAAACCTGTATCTTTGTAGGGTTGAAATGGATCAAATTAAGTCAACCCCAGATAGAGACTTTCTCTAATGAAGATCTCAATACAACACCATTCCATATTTAATTAACACAATTAATTGGTATAATAAAAATCTCGAATGTTTTTCATATGTTCACAGGCTCGGTACCCGGCTCGGGTATTACACTATTATTATTATTACACTATTACTATTATTATTACTACACTATTATTACACATTTATGTAAATTGTTAAATTAAAATAACAAAACCTTACTACTGCCTTACTTATAACAGTGATATAACATTGTAAAAATGTACATTATCAAATGCGCACTCCACATTACATGGAAATAAATATTTCATTTTAATGGATCTTAAAAATAAGAAAGACACGACAGCCACTTACAAAGCAGTTCTCTCAAAGGACTAAAAATAAGGTAAACTCTGCAATGTTGTCGGGAATGCAGCGAGACGAAATGAGAAACTCTTTGAAGAATATTTAATAGAATTTTAATAAGAGTTTTTTTTTGAAGCGGTTTTGTGCTGTGTTACTTAAGGCTGAGTAAAGTAACTTGAAACAATTATTTCTACTCGAATGTAAATGCTGACTTTATTTTTTTTGGTAATGATTATTCCGAAATATGTCGTTTGAAACGGTGCTGGCATTAGCATTAAAATGCTATACTTTGCTCCTTTTAACAAAGCTTAAAAGAGATCAATCAGTTGAAATGTCGTTCTGACTGTATATGTAGCTAAATCGGTCTAGACGTCAACACAATATGTTGAAGACGCAGATTCAACTCCAGCCTGATTTGTTCCTGATTGGTCATATTCCTGATTGGTTATATTCCTTATTCGACACTTTCCTAACTGGTCATATTCGTAACTCGTCATATTCCTAAGTCGTCATTGTACAGTCAAATAAAATCGCGAACACGTGCGAGGTAGTCATAAGTACTACTGTTTATTATGTGGTTATAGTCTGTACTACGGTTATTAGAAATAATTTTCTTAAGGCGGAGTCCCATGTAAATAAATTTGTATGACTTGGCACATAGGCAAAATTATTTGTCAAACGCGTTATAACTCCGTAGTGGGTGGAGGGGCAATCGTAAATTACCCGTCCACTCACCAGTGGGAAAGTCCAGTGGGTGTGGACGGGTCGTGACCCCAAATACTGAATTTGTTCCCAGAATGCAACAATTTTTTTTTTCATCCTTCACTTTCGATAAAATACATTTCTTCGTCCGCACCATTATTACAAGTCTGTTGGGCCATCTTCTCCGTTTAAAATATATTACAATATCATTGACTCGATATAAATACTAAAGTGATAATGATATTAGCTTCATGATAGACAAGTAACATTCACTCATCTATTAATTATCTAAAGAGGTTCTTGCCATTTACCAGGATTTCTATAATAAGTTTGTGCAGGCAAATGTACATGGTATGACGAGTGAGGAATATGACGAGTCAGGAACGTGACGATTTAGGAATATGACCAGTTAGAAAAGTGTCGAATAAGGAATATGACCAATCAGGAATATGACGAATCAGGAACAAATCCGAGTCGGAAATTTTTTTAATGTACTGATTTATGCATTTTTTAAGTTAGCTATTTAGCATTTTTTAAGAAACGCAGAGACAGATACATTTTTCAGAACCGTTGTCAAAATTAGACTTTTGTAAAAGTTGTTATTTGCATCGACCCGAAAAACCTTAACATTCATGTGTCTGTAAAAATATATTCAACATACATTCCAGCATGAAAATGTTCCGCACCTCTAGATCGAAACAGGTAGGCACACTGAGAAAAGGAAACAATTACAGTAAATTACATTTGCATGTTTTCATTAATTTTTGACGAGCCGACAAGGTGATGTAAGCCCGCGTTGGACGAGACGAACGCATTTATTCTTCGTTAATTATTTATACTCACAGAGACAATGGAAAGGGGCTCTTGGAGTTTCTTTGGCAACAAAGAATCACCAAGTAAAGAAAAAGAATGTTTAATATTTGTATAAATACACTAATGAGCAGAAATAACTAGTTATTGGTTAAGTAAATGAACTCGTAAAAAGTCGGTCGCTCGGTCTTAAAATAAAAAGCATTTGAAATAAAGTTTCATTTCGAAACGAAATGCAGTTGAATTTCATTTCAAAATTTCAACATTTATACCGCACATCACTCGTACTGTCATCCGCATAACAATGCATGTTCTCTATGGACAACATGTCATTGATATATAGAATGAACAGGGTTGGGGAGAGCACTGAAACTTGTGGAACGCCAGCGTTTATGGGCATGGTTTTGGAACAGCAGCTGTCGACAACGACTTTAATGCTCCTACCATCCAATAAGCTGGCTATCCATTTGCAGAGTCCCTCGGCGATTCCATATGATGGTAGCTTCGTGACAAGAGCTCTGTGCCAGACCCTATCAAACGCCTTAACGATATCGAGTCCGACGCCGAGAGCCTCACCTTTGCCCTCTAAGCCTTCCGCCCAACGGTGGGTCAGGTAAACTAAAAGATCACCAGCTGAATGGATGGCCGTGACGGAGGCCATATTGACGGTCGCTTGTCAGCTGGTGCTCTTCTAAGTACCGTAGGAGGCGGGAGTTGATGACTCGTTCCATAATCTTGGAGAGCAAGGACGTTATCGCTGTTGGTCTATAATTTGACCGTTTTTGGAAATTGGGTGGCTGTGAACAAACTTCCACGAAGATGGAACCCTGTTGTAATATGTTGATAGGAACGGTGGTAAGGGCGCGTTAGTACGGGGGTCAGCTAAGGGGCGCACGTCTTTAGTACCACTGCTGGGATGCCATCCGGCCCACTCGATTTATGGACGTTCAGGAGCTCAAGTTCCCGCCTGACCGCTCGTTGTGTAATGCAGATTTCAGGCAGTGAACTTTCACACCGAGGGATAGTGGGTGGTGTGGCTCCCCCATCGTCCATAGCCGAGTTAGAGGCAAAGAGTTGGTCTAAGAGATTAGCTTTCTCTTTTGCGCTATGAGCCAGGCTGCTATCAGCTACACGCAGTGGTGGGAGACTGGACTGGCAGAAATTACGCCAGCACAGCTTTCGCCAGCGACCAAAAAGCACAACTACCACTGGGATAGCTTCCTAGTCGTTCGCCAACCCTGGCCACTTGTTCCGTCTTGGCTTCAGCAATAGCCTTCGTGTTGGATCTAGTAGCAGCGTTGTACCGTCGCTTTTTCTTCGTCACGTCAGGATCCCGACTTCTCCTGGCATTGTCCCAGGTGATGTACGCAGATATCTTGAGGTGGGCAGTCTTCCTGCAGGTATTGTTGTACCAGGGACGACTGCGATCGCCAACAGGTATTTTATCCGGGAGGTCAGTGGTCCGGGACTTCAACCGCTCTTAATGCTGAGCAAAATCACCATGGACCACCACCTCCGCAGTTGGGTACCGAGCTAAGGCCCCCGTGGTCTACGCGCAGCCATAGTAACGACGGGTCTCGATGCTCGAGGCCCTGAAGGCGGCGACAGCAAACACCGCCCCTGACGAATACGCACACCCCGGCTTTACGTAGAATTGTATGTTCCAGTTCGTAGCCCGGGTATTTCAGGTACGAAACATAGTCAGAGGCAGTACCTAATTATTACCGTAATGTCTACCAAATATACAAATTTTCTTTGTTTCTTTCTAAGCGTCTCCGTTAAGGAGGAGAGTACCGTGACTTTACATCTGATGTCATAAGTTGGCAACGTACGCTGTAGTTCTTGTGGGGGTTGCAGTTTTAATGCGAAGCTCACTGGAGCCACATGTTTTATAGGTGAATGTTACTACTTAGCATCAGGTGGGCAATTTGCTTGTTTGCCAACTTAGTAGCAATAAAAATGTGGGGCATTACGATAAACAAAAAAAGGGCAGAGCGTAGTACAAAGTGAGAGCGCGGGTCGTGTGTAGAGCTGACACGCGGCACGAAAGGGCCCCTCGGTGCGCCCCCCCCCCCGCACGTAGCCATTAGGATCCACTTCGGTCTCCTACTCCGGCACGATGACTGCACGACGATTGTGCAGGACAGCCTCCAGACAGGATTTCCTGGGTTCAGGTCTCCGACGGTAACCATAAAACTTAAAGATTTTAATTATTTTGGGAATAATTTCGTAATAAAGCCCTTTCATTTGTTAAAACCAACATGATCTTACATTTATTTTTTCATAATCAAAGCATTTAATAAGAAATACAGCATTTTATTTCATAACCACTATAATAATAATAATAATAGTATTTATTTTTGTGTAGCTAGTTCATGTACAGCAAAATGGCCATGTTTAGCATTATTTATATGCGAGATACAGCAGATTCATCGCATCAAAATTTATATATATTTTAGTAAGTCATACATTTCACCTTACAGATGCAACATTTCTGCTGATCAATATTGAAACATCGACTGCTGTAACTAGTACAAAATTAACGAAATTGTATCCTTAGAATATTCCAGTTAATAATGTCATATAAGATTTGAATAGACAGAACTATGTTCCTTCTAGTTTATTTTACGAGATATGAATTTTTTAAATAGTTTTTGGTCTCTGGTGTAAAATTGGATATTTCGAGACACAACGTTTCCGCTTTCTGTCGTCAATATACAATTGTATAGTTTATTTTACTATGAATCTATGTGCATCTCAAATAAAGAAACCTCAATAGTATTCAATTATTTGCCGGATACATAAAGGCTCGGTTTGCAAAACGTTTCTTTGCTTAACTCAACGAGTTTAAAATATAACTGTTTCTGTAAACAAATGACAAAGACAAATCATTGCTCAAAGACATTAAAGTTTTTTGGTTCTCCGTGAGATGTGAAATTTATTTGTAGTGCAAGCAATATTGTTACTCGTTTTGGCAATACTTTAAACGAACATGTTGAGACAAAAATTATTGTCAATCTACACCATTTGTTTTGTTCATCGTGACATATTTCATTACAGTCTTAAGCAATCAACTCCACTTTCTGTTCTTAACTTGGAGCTTAAAAGCTCAATCGCACAGGCGCGTTTTATTGGTCGGTAATATCAATAAAGCTATTGTCTTGCCCTAGTTCAGAATATCTACTATTTTTCAGGGGTTATAGTAATATGATTTTTTATTACATAATTTCAATTGATGATTCACCAGGTTCAGGAACGAAAATATTGCTTTTAGAATATTTTAATAGATTTTTGGGGTGTCGGGTCATTTATTAAAACACTAATCTGTTATTGTTGGTTGTTAGAGCGCCAAAAAAGTTATTTTTTAAGTAAAAACAAACATTTTCCTTGGAAAATTACGAAATCGACAATATGGAAGTTTCTTTTTAGATGATATTTAGGATTTTTACATAGTTACCAAGCCATCTTTCAATATTCTAATAGATTATTGAGAACTGGCTAGTGGCAGTGAGGCGACTTTATAAGTTATCGGCAATCGGTTATCGTATAGATTTGATAATTCTGTTTGATTGAAACTTATTTTTAATATGCTTAACGTTTTGTAACTTTGTAGTTCGAGTACCCCAAGTGGTCTTGGCATATTTGTCGAATGAATCAAGTAATACTTATAGCCAATGAATATATTTCCGTTTTTTCGTAGCCGCTAGGGTTACGTAGCCAAATGGCAAAAAACGGAACCCTTATAGATTATCATGTCTGTCTGTCTGTCTGTCTGTCTGTCTGTCTGTCCGTCCGTATGTCACAGCCACTTTTCTCCGAAACTATAAGAACTACACTGTTGAAACTTGGTAAGTAGATGTATTATGTAAATCGCATTAAGATTTTCATACAAAAATAGAAAAAAGCAATAAATTTTGGGGGTCCCCCATACATAGAACTGAAACTCAAAATTTTTTTTTTCATCAAACCCATACGTGTTTGAATCTATGGATAGGTCTTTAAAAACATTTTGAGGTTTTTAATATCATTTTTTCTAAACTGAATAGTTTGCGCGAGAGACACGTCCAAAGTGGTAAAATGTGTGTAACTTCTAAAATAAGAGAATGATAAAACTAAAAAAAAAAAGATGTACATTAATTACCATGCAAACATCCACCGAAAATTGGTTTGAACGAGATCTAGTAAGTAGTTTTTTTAATACGTCATAAATCCTACAGAACCCTTCATGGGCGAGTCCGACTCGCGCTTGGCCGGTTTTCTTCACTAGTCATTGCCGATCAATCATTGAGAACTTAATCACTACCCTAATATCGAAGCATCTCAGGACGAGCCTTTCGACCGAAGGTAGACTCTGTACCAGGGTCGCCTGCATGGGTACCTCCGTCTTACCTATTTTTGCCGCAAAGCAGCAGTGCTTGCATTGCTGTGTTTCGGTTTGCAGGGTAAGATATGGCAGTGAAATTACTGGGTACCGTGACTTTACATCTGATGTCACAAGTTGGCAACGTACAATGTGGTTCTTGTGAGGGTTGCATATTTGCTGCGAATCTCACAAGAGCCACATGTATTATGGGTGACTGTTACCACTTACCATCAGGTGGGCAGTTTGCTTGTTTGCCAACTTAGTAGCATTTAAAAAAGCGAAGGAACTCGTCGAGCGTCGTTTGCGTTCAATTTCTACTGATTTTCGTTTTGTTTTCGACGAAAATGTTCGATGATTCTCGTCGCAATGTTCTATTGGTTTTTGGCAAACGAAAGGAAAATCAAAAGAGATCGAGATCAATGATGACCCTCGAATAGCCCTCGATGCCAAACGAACGGTACAAAAATGGAGCTTCAGTAGGCGTAGAAAAAAGCCAGCACATGCTTATTTTTCCGCAGTTGTTGCGCAGAAAAATTGCATGGAAATGATATTAGCTTTAGCCTGTGGTGACAACCTCACGCAATATACACGGTTATTTTTTTATCACCCCGGAAAATTTAAGGGACGCTTCAGGACACATCCATTATTATATAAAAAAATTAAAAAAGTAAAAAAATACTATAATTGCTGCTCACAACTAGTGCAGCATTTTTTGGATATTTTAGAAAATTAATATAAAATTAAGGAGGTGAGATTTTTTATTCATATTTTAATCACTCTACTACCATGTTGTGAAGCGTCTCTTAAATTTTCTTAGGTGATAAAAAAGTAATCCTGTACATTCCGCAGCTAATGTCCATACATTTTTTCTGCGGAACGACTGCCGAAAAATGCACAAATATACAACAAGTTACCAAAATATTTAAAAGAAACCAAGAAATTACATAAATTTAAAAAATTACAGAAAATTCATTTATTAAGAGGACTGTGAAGTTTCAATTCATGGCACGAGTATGCACTTTCAAAAATGCAGTTTGTTGCACACCGCTTAGAGTTGAAAGTCCGAGGCAAGTGCCTTCATTTCTTATTGAATTATTGTTTCGGGCGATAAGTTTTACCCCCCTAAACCTTTACGAAATTAGACACTTTTGGTTTCATTAGATTCAGTATACCTTAATCTATGTTTGTACGTTTTGCCTTTTTTGTATTTCAGTACAATTTAGTCAAAAAAGAAAAAAATGCTCGAGGTAGTTTTTAAATCTAAAATATGGATATTCAGTTACCAATAATTTATATTCTGAGCAATATTACTTCAAAATCAAAACGTACAAACCTAGATCCTTTTTTGTCAGTTGATATTTTGTTTGTATAGATTTACCTTCATACTATTATAACGCTCGCAATGTAATGTAATTAAAACACTGTTATTCTAATTAAGTTCTCATGTAAGTGAATGTGTAATTCTTAGCGATAACAATAAATTTTTCTTTAACCGCAAAAATAAGCGTGTGTTTTTTGTCTAGGCTCACTGTTCTACTCTTTTGCGTCACGCAGCAGCGTGTTACTCCGTAGTTCGTAATGGTCCTTAAAAAGAAAATGTAATGAAAACACATATCGACATAACACTCATAATATTAATGTCCGATAATGGCGCACAAGTGTGGTAAAGCCTTTGCAAGCGAAGCGAGTGATTTCTGAAGATGACACAACCAACATTAAATTCTGAATATTAAATTTATTTCTACAAAGGATTGATCAAATTCGAACATCAAAGGTGAATTGCATTCGCAGAACCCAGCTACTTTGGCGTACTGAAACTTCAAACCCTATAAGGCTCTCAGTTAATCCTTTCCGTTCGCGATGTAAAATCAATTTTCTGTTCACTATAAAGCGATTTGCAGCCCGCGAAGGCTTCGAGGGTTGTATGTACCCCCAATTGGGTACACGTGCCGTCTTTGAAACTAACTTCTTCCGAATTTAATTTTAAATTAAACTTTAGTGATTCCAGTTTGTATTCGGTTTTCACTTTACTTATTGGGGTAAAGTAAGGGGTGAAAGTAACACGGAACTTCGTTATTTTTATAAGTAGTTTACATATTAGGCTAATAATTTGAAACAAGTAAGCACACTATAAGCCAATAGTGAGCCTGTTACGTTTATTAAGTTGTTTTTTATATTTATTTAACTATTTTTGTTACTACTCCTTGTACGACAGAATAAAAGAGGTTGTCGCTAGTCGGTGACCATTGAGTCGCAGAAGCCGTTTTGTCTTTGTAAATCAATGTAACCAACGAGAAAATGTATGAAAAGACAAATAAATTGATTTATTATTTTTAACATCATATTAAGCCGAAACCTACCTATCTTAACAAAGTTATATAAAAAGATATGGTGTCATTGAAAATTCTAAAGTGTAAAATTAATTTTCTAATTTCCCATACATTTTTTTTTCACAGACCCAACTTTTATATGGGAGATTACAAAATTAATTTTACAATTGACAACACGGTTAGCGCAGAGTGATCGCCTACTGCGCAACGAGTCGCGGGTTTGATTCCCGTACGGAACAAATCTTTTGTATGGCCTACAGAAATTTGTTCCGGTTTGGGTGTATGTGCATGAGATATTTTCGATGACGCCATAACTATTACATGACTATGTTAACATGGGTAGGTTTAGGCTTGTTAGGGTATTGATCAAACACGGTGTATAAAGCAATATAGAGCAAGTGTGATGGGGGAACTGGTGGGGAGAATGTAAGCCACGCTCACCAGTCCTCATAGTGGCTTCACCATAATAAAGCAGAGCGGTGGTGAGAGATCGGACTTACACGTCCCGAATTCGGGACTGTAAAAGTTTTTATCCGAGTTTTCCACTGTTGCACTACTGACATCACAACATGCAAAATGTTACTTAAGCCCTTCTTCTCCCTAAAAGATTTCGCAATAATATTCGACCGTAACGTTTTCCAAGTTTTTTTTATTTTTTGTATTGCTACTATGTTGGCAAACGAGCAAACTGTATGTAGCCCACCTGATGGTAAGTGGTAACAGTGACCTATAATACATGTGGCTCCTGTGAGATTCGCAGCAAAACTGCAACCCCCACAAGGGCCACAGTGTACGTTGCCAACTTGTGACTTAAGATGTAAAGTCACGGTACCCAGTAATTTCAGTGCCATATCTTACGACCCTGATACAGAGTCTCCCTCCGGTGTCGCTTAGTAGATAATCCAGTAATGTATGACGTAAGGTTACCTCTATTTCTTCGTCATTAGCCATTGACAGGCTTTTTTGAGGGCGGAAGAAACCATATTGATATCAAAAGGCTGAGTTGACGAACTGATATGCCTGGGTTGCTGTAGCATTCCGTAACACCGTTTTTAATCCACTGATGTTGCGAGTACTTGGCTTAACTTCCTGCCGGAACCTTGTCGCTGCCTTGGAGAGTTCATTCGGTATCAGGCAGATTTCGTTGAACAGACGCCATTGAAACAGGTACAGCGGTATAAGACAAGTTGGGATATCACGTAGGATCACCAGCTCGCTTGTGATTTTCAGAAGGGTGAATAGGTTAGGACTATGATTCCAGCCAGACTGACTAGGAAGGGGCTAGACCAGTCGTCTGATTGATATAACCCCTAACACTGAAATATCAAGTATAGGATGGCATAGTTTCATGTGGCATTTCTGTTTATAGGTTCTTGCGAGTTTTATTTCCGAGTTGGGCGTGCTCACGCTAAGGCATGTCGTCATATGCCTCAGTGTGAGCACGCCCATTACAGCTTCTTCTTCACATCCTTTGCGTTAGGAAAGAATATGCCGAGGAAGGACGCGTCGTTGAAAGCTGGTAACGCAGGGTGTTAAAGTCTAACAGTATGCGTAACGTATTTTTCAACGTAAAGAGAGGTCTGTCTAGATTGATCGACTCACGGGGTGGTTCGGGGAAGAAGCTCGCGGTACCAGGGTAGCATGGGTTCGGCGGCGGCGCACGCAGTCAACCTGTTGTGCGGGGAGTGCGCGGGGCTGCTATCGACCGGCCTGGGCGAGGCTCAGTCCCGGCTGAATCACGCTTATGAGCGTACGTGTCGCTGCTTGTGAGTGTATGTGCGAAATGCAGTTGCCGGCAGAAAGCTGGCCTCAGTAAAACAACAGCTTCAGGTAACCATCTTGGTTTTTCTTAGTAACTTAATAATAGCAAACAAAAACGTTTTAACTTAAAATAAAAGCGTTGTTCATTTTCTTTTCATTAGCCAAACGACTTTTTTGTTTACGTTGTTAAGGCGCGGTTATTTGTTTTGGAATCTTTTAAAGTTACAAAATAAGAGGCATATTTTTACAGGTGTCTGCTTATGGATTGAAGAAGCTGTTATACGTTAGATGTTTGATATAGTAAACCATGGTTGCACACAATGTTTTTGTTATTTGCGCACCGAATGCAAACTGCGTATTTCTGTTTTGAGTTTTGTAATGTCCAAGTACCCTCACTAAAACAAAGAGCTGTTAATAACTCAAATTTGATAAGCAAACTTTGTTGTTAAGCTTTAACTACGACGATACGATAGTAATAAAAAAATTCTGTAACTATTTCCAAGTGAATAAATATGCAATAGGTACTGTATTGCGAGTTGCGGTTTCTAAAAACGGTTAAAAGCTCATGGGCAATTCCGAAAGCTTTTTCATTACAATTAGTTTGTAATAATTTTGAGAGCTTATTTTTTAAATCTTTTTTTTCATTACAGTTCGTTAGTATTTAATTTTGAAAGCTTATTTATTAAATTTTTTCTTCGCGTGATAATTAAACGTTACCAAATTTTATCGTAATGTGATTCGCTGGACTGCCAAAAAAATCGGTCAGTAACAAAAATAACAATATGTTCTTAACAACTGTAAACAACTTTATAAAATGTGAAAATCTTATTTTTTTTGGTTTAAAAAATTTTGAAAAATCGTGAAAAAAGTAGATTAGACATTTTGGCAACTGTTACATATAGGTACAGTTACATAGGTAATTTGTTGATATCAATTTCTGTCGTATCGAACTAGGTAAGTACTTTCCTATATTATAATAAACAGAATAATCTATTTTCAATTATTAGAAAATTACCAATTGGAAAAAAGTAGAAAATTTACAATACCTGAGTGATTATTGGAGCTTTGTCATATTTAACATGTAACTTATGTAATGTGTGAGTAAAGTACTGGGTTTTACTGTGTATATTATATCTTAATGTACTAATTTATCAATTCAAAGAAATATATTAATACCCACTGGAAAAAAAATGATATTATTTCTTATAATTTGCACCTCATTGTCACTTCTTTTGCTTTTAAATTTAAGCAAACTGGTTTAAATCATTAAAGCTCATGTATAGCTTTAATGATTTGAAACAGTCCGTTAATTTATCGAACTAAGTGATTATCATAATTATTTTTTTATTTTCTTCAAATCAAGGAAGTTAAAGTAGTAGTCTACTTCAAGTAACCAGTTCCAACATAGGGATCGAACCATGATTTCTTATTGTACGTGAGTGACCAACAAATGGCAAATAAGTTAACAATATTTAGGTAAAACGTATAATAATAGGTATATGTTATTAACGTTGTAGTTATTATAGGTCTTATGCCAAAACATTACTGCAAATTATTTTGTTTGCATTCAAACGATTGTTTGTTTTCAGTTTAGTTTAGAAATGTAACTACCATCCAATATTAATAGTAAGAAGGTAATTAACGCTACACAAATAACGTAAAAATAAACTGTAACGCAACTAACAGTACTATCTTAGGCTTATAAAACTAGAGCTTTTTCTATAGATATCAACAAAAACTCACATCAGTTATACAATAGTACATTACGATATAAGTGCGGTATGGTGTAATAGAGCCGAGTGTGTATAACCAATATACGCACGTATATCTTACGACTATTTTGAACACACTTGTGAGGAAAAAATACTTAATAAAGTGAATTAAATAACACAAATCATTGTTAATTTGGAGACAAAACTAAATAATGGTATTAAAATAATCGTTTGAAAAATAGTTATACTTCGTTGATATCTTTTATATTACCTCTAGCTTAAAAAAAAATAGTACATTACTGCCGCAGCGGGCAAGTGCAGCATTGCCGTACTCTGTGATGTGTGCCTCGGCTAAACCACACGCGTGTTTTATGAGCTGCTTTATGTAACTAAAATCGGTCAAATTATATCCACTTTACGAGCAAGTGTGTTGAAAATAAAATGTAAAAATAAAATAATGATGAAGATTAGATAAATCAATTATAAAATATTAGAATATAATATAGGGTATACAATTTAGTAGCTATATTATAATAAACACACGAAACTAGAGCTTTTTCTGTAACAATAAAAAGTGATCAGTTATAAAAATAAAATTTTAACGTGTCGTTTATATAATAATGTTGCACCAAAATTAATAATGATTATGATTAGATAAATAAATTTTATAATATTATGCATTCAGTTAAGTAGCGTAACGTAACCTAATACGGTCGTTGCCAATGAATTTCAATAAGATCAAACCAAGAAATATCCATTCATATTAATTTATAAAAAGTATGGTGTGTTACGACTTCTGTACGAATTTTAATTAAACTCGGTATATGGTAAGTACATTTTAATGGGATATTGGAAGTTTATGTTTTCTAGCATTAGGAAGTTAATAGGTACATAGAAATACTTGATGTCTTCATGATATGATTGTATCGAAGTCTTTTTTTGGTATTTTTAATTTTTTTCTCCATCATTAGACTTAGTTAGTCGCATAATATACTATGACGTTTATTATATACTATTGACGTATATTACGTAGATTGGAGGAAACCCGCCACTAGTTTGATACGAGATAGACTATGTTAACGGATTTATCTTCGTTGTAACACGGGTATTAGTAAATGATCCGGGGTCCGGGGGCTTCTTTGTATCATATTGGGGTTGGATGTCTGTTCATACTTGCTTAGAAGAGAGATAGTTATTAGTAGTACATGAAGTTACTGATCATTGAAACTTGTAATATAACAGCTTGCACTTCTTGTTACCTCATAACGCAGACATTTATTAACCTATTTGGAAAATTATTTTTGTTGAGAGGGTATACTTCCCAATTGACCCTAGTGTCATCAAAGTCAGGACCTGGTGATGGGATCCCAGGGAAACGAAAGAAATCCTAAAATTTTATAGGTACGTCCAATGTATTTCATGTTTTTTCTGAAGCTATTCAAGTATTGTGTCTGGTAGTCATGAGCCGAGCTGATGAATCTAACCTTCTTCGGGATCCTTCCATCAGGAAGGATCCTTGACTTTAAGAAGTTAGATATTCGGTTTTTAAATACAATAGGTATCGATCATCCGCATCAAGTTCATAATAAAAAAATGTACTAAGTAATGTAAATACTTTTTTTGTTAAATGTTTATTGCAAAATAAAAGCCAAGTACAATTGGCGGACTGAATGCCATGTGGCATTCTCTGCCAGTCAACCATTGGATCCAACAGAGAGTTCGTGGCGGTGCTTCTAATAGAAACATACAATGTGTTATTGACATTTTATTTATTGCGATATATTATGTGAATCTTTTACTTTTACATATAAATGAAATTTCATATATAAATATTTTAGGTATATAAATATTCTTGCTTTTGTTTTTATAACTTTTGCGTATAGTTTGTATAACTACGACCAAACTTACTATAAAAGACTATTCAGGAATGTTGTAACCAAAACCAAAATCTTTACCGTTACCATATAATTTGACATCTGACAGCTGTGAAAACGTATGGGAACGGTAAATAGTTCTTAATTTTATCTTTCGCGTCGGGGTACCACTATGTAAACAAACACAACGCAACTTTTCCACACTCCTAAGCTGATCGTCCAAAACAATATTAAACCCGCACTAATAGAGCGGGATGGCGCTATACGCAGCAAGAGAAACAGAGACTGCTTCAATATTGTTTTAACTATGTTTAAATTTTCATGAAATCTGGATAGTTGCCAAATTGGGTATTGATACGTAACTATTATCAACAGCAGCGAGGAAAGTCTACGTTCTCTTTACTAATAAAGTAAAGAGAAACCACTAAAGTTGAAATTTCGGTTAGGTTTGTATAACTCCTCGACTGACTTTTTGGTCATGACGTGAAGAAGGAATGTTAAGAGGTGTTTTATTGGATTTTTTTGGAAAATGAAAATTATTTAGGAATTAAAAAGGCCTATATGTTATTATGTAACTTTATTGCATTCTTAAAAAAATTGGAAATTTTAACAAATAGCTAAAAAAACGGTTATATGTACTTGATTCCTTTTCCTTACCACGGTAAAAATATTTAAAAAATTAAATCGTCCCGTGAATTTTCTATTGCTAGTGACAATGAAGTATTATGTAACAGATTTGACAGAAGTATTTTACGCTCACCGTATTGTTTTGCTTCGTCGGTTTGTCCTTATTTTTGGATGAGGATTTTTAAGCTTTCTGTGGGAATTTTTAAAAACCCATCCCAAGTGGGCGCCTACATAAACCAACGAACCCCTGTACCGAATTTCATGCTTCTAGCTCCAGTAGTTTGGGCTCTACGTTGATACCTCAGTCAGTTAGTCATTCAGTCAGAAAGTCAGTCATCAGTCCTTTATAAATACAGATTATTATTATAATAAACATATAACCATTAAATATAAAATTAATTGCATACATTACCTTAATTATAAAAGACCTTTACTATCCATTAAGTACCTTAAATTAATCTACATAATTATCATTACGGCGGTATTCTGTGTTGGCATTATAAATTTTCAGTATAGGCCCAGTCGAGGGTGTGATGAGGGGGAAAGTTAAATACCTAGTGGCACTTTGTTTGAAGCACGTTTGATATGAACTTTCTTACCAGCCGCAGCTGCGCTTTCGTTTCTTAACCGACTCCACACAAATATCACAGTACTCAACTCGACTGTACGAGTATGTGTTTCAATGTTTGTTTCCTCAGAATTCTGACTTTTATTGACCGTTTTTTTTTGTTGTTTGAGACTTTCCGATTAGTCCCACTGTCACCAAGTCGGGATATAGTTTTGAGATCCCAGGAAAAGCGAGAGAAATCCTTACACTTCATAGGCACGTTCAACGTGTATCATTCTGAAGCTATTAAGATATTTGCGTTTGGTAGTCATCATATATACTAATATTATAAAGAGAAAAGATTATTGTTTTTTTGTATTTTTGTATGTTTGTAATAAATAGGCTCCGAAATTACTAGACCGATTTTGAAAAATTCTTTACTATTAGAATGCTACAATATCACTGAGTAACATAGGCTATAGAATATTTTCCTACGGGAAAATATGGAATTCCCACGGGAAAAACGAAGATAACGCGGGTGAAGCTGCGAGCGGAAACCTAGTCTCAAATATTCCTCTACCATGCTGAACTAATAATGCAAGGATCCTTGACTTTTAGGAGTTAGAGATTAGGTTTTTAAATATAATAAGAACGTATTAAACCCTAAAGGATATAATATTTGATTGTGATTAATAATATTTTTAATCTGAAATAACAATATTTATATCTGACGACCAGCGAGGTGGACATAGGTCAGTTAGTTATTCATACATTAGAAGAAAACAAGATAAAATTAAGACTCGATAACCACATTATAAACACACGGCGATGCAGTGCCTTTGCGTCTACGTGCGTTACTTGTTGTAAAGGTTATGTATTGTATGAATTTGCATGTGAGCAAAGTGAAACAAAAGTGTGCCGCAGGCGAAACGCGTTTGTGCGTGCGTCAGACGCACGCATGCTGCGGCATAGAATGTAGTTCAGATAGCATTCATATTTTATCCATTTATTAGCTTATCGTATCATTCCCCCTGTCGTCATATGTTATACATGCATTCATATATTTTTACAAGCTTTTATTTAACTTGCAATGTACCTATGTTTGTTCGGGTGG
Organism: Schoenobius gigantellus; assembly: GCA_963935595.1. NCBI lineage: Eukaryota > Metazoa > Arthropoda > Insecta > Lepidoptera > Crambidae > Schoenobius > Schoenobius gigantellus. The sequence goes on from OZ012543.1 coordinate 21,777,408, forward strand.
AATCTTGCAATTTTGAAGCAGATGTCTTTAGCCCATTGAGCTAAAATTTTGTATACACCTTTAATTCCAATGACAATGCATAATTATTAAGTCTCATTTCTCTTTTCGGTCCAATACTTCGAGTCGTACTTTGCGATCTAATTACATTTTATCCCTTGACATCCCGCCTCGTTCAACTCAGTTTTTGACATACTCGTTTCCTTCTCAAGCCGTCCGGCTATGGAATTCTCTCCCTGAGAGTATTCAAGGAGCGCGTACGCTAGATTCTTTCAAATCCCAAGTTCGTAGTCACTTCCTATCTATAAATCCTTAGCCGCTTATTGTAATGTAATTTCCTTCCCTATGACACAATCGGTTTTTTTTATTCCTATTCTGCACCCTTCCCCTTGATTTTATAATAACTTATTTCATGTAGTTAAAAATGAGTGCAATGATATATTCAAAGAAAAGGTAATTAAAATCAAAAATGGGAGAAAGAAATTTTGTGATTGGGCTACGCCTGGTATATATAAAAGTCGCAGAAAACTATATGAACTATATGCTTTAAAAGGAACATCCAATGACCCCGCTTTCATAAATTATGTCAGAAATTACTCTAAAACATTCAAGAAAGTGTGCATGTGCGCAAAAGCTATGTACATAAGTAACAAAATCTGTTCATCTAAAAATAAAATAAAAACCACCTGGAATATCATTAACCAGGAAACAGGTAAACCCAAAAGTACTGTGAATTCTTTCTCTTTAGAAATCAATAACCAAACTATTAAATCAGACAATGCGGTTGCTAAAGCATTTGAAGACTTCTTCTCTCATATACCCATAGAAACTACAAGTAGTCTCAACTCATGTCCCAATGAGGCTGTAGCTCTTTTGGGACGGAGTGTGGAGAGGTGCAACAAGGTGTTCAACTTTTGTCACATTGATGCTAACACTGTTTTGAAAACATTTCGTATGATCAGTACCAAAAAAACTGAAGATCTTTGGGGTATTTCGACCCATATAATTAAATCTGTAATTAAAGAACTTGCGCCGCAACTTGCGTTGATATTCAATAAATGTGTCGATGAAGGTGTCTTCCCCGACCTCATGAAAAATAGCAAGTTGATACCTCTATTTAAGTCTGGGAATAAAAATGACCCTTCAAATTATCGACCAATTTCGATTCTACCAGCTCTTAGTAAAATATTTGAAAAAATTATATCTAATCAGTTAACTGATCATTTCTCAAGTAACAACATTTTACATATGAACCAATTTGGTTTTACCAAAGGTCGTTGCACTACTGATGCCGGTGTTGCACTTCTGAAACACATTTTTGCTGCTTGGGAGTGTAAACAAGATGTAATTGGTATATTTTGTGACCTATCAAAAGCTTTTGATTGCGTTGGTCACCAAACTCTTTTAAATAAACTCAAACATTATGGTGTCTCTGAAGAAGCAATGAGACTTATTGAGTCTTATTTATCCAATAGGGTTCAGAAAGTTGTTATTAACAAAACTGAGTCTGTTGGTGCACCTATAGTTATGGGCGTGCCACAAGGATCGATATTGGGACCCTTGCTTTTCTTAATTTATATTAATGACCTCCCACACTTCACTAAGAATCTGTGCGATACAGTACTATTTGCAGATGATACTTCTTTAATATTTAAGGTTGACAGAGGAAATGGCAATACTGACGTTGTAAATAGTACTCTCTCTAAAGTATTGCATTGGTTCACTATAAATAATTTATCTTTAAATTCACGTAAAACTAAATGTATTAAATTCTCATTGCCAAATGTAAGAAAAGTGGATACCATAGTGGAAATGAATAATGAAATTGTTGAATTCATCGACTTTACTAAATTTTTGGGTATAACACTAGATTCTAGATTGCAGTGGGATCCACATATTGAGTCCTTGGCTAACAAACTTAGTTCTGCAGCATATGCAGTTAAAAAAATAAGACAACTTACTGATGTTGAAACGGCAAGATTGATTTACTTTAGTTATTTTCATAGTGTCATGTCATATGGAATACTACTGTGGGGATCGGCTGCTAGTATTGAAAGTATTTTTGTACTTCAAAAAAGAGCGGTTCGCGCTATTTATAATTTACGAGCAAGAGATTCTTTAAGGGACTTATTTAGAGAAATTAATATATTGACTTTAGCAGGACAGTACATTTATGAAAATTTGATTTATGTCTATAAGAATTATAATACATTTGAAACCAATTTCCAAATTCATCATCTAAACACAAGATACAAAAATAAACTTGCCGTTCCAACATTCAGGCTTCAAAAAACTAGAGGCTCGTTTATGGGGAAATGTATAACCTTTTATAATAAGCTTCCACAAAGTGTTACCGACTTGCCTTTTCATAAGTTTAAAGCGCATGTAAAAAAGACTCTTATGAGTAAAGGATATTATAAAGTCAACGATTATTTGAATGATGCCAATGCCTGGTGTTAATTTTTCAGATAATGAATCGTCTTGTTATGTATAAACATTTGTTTAAACAATAATTATTTTTGGTAATAAGTAGTAAGAAGAGAACTGACACATCTAATCTTGTAATGGAAGTTGAGCTCAAACTTCTGCTGTGAGGTCAGCTTCCAATTGACGACTCTGTAACAATACAGGGAGAAAAAAATAGCCCTTGCTGGTTTTCTTGCTGGTTCTTTCCAGTACAAGGTCTCCCGCCGTAGACTTGTGAACCAATGGCGTAGCTGCTTTGACGTTCAAAAGAGATTGTAACAATCCAATTTGAATAAAAGATATTGAATTGAATTTGAATTTGAATTTGAATTTAACCCTTTCCCATTTTCCAGTCTTAAGGTTGCCTGGAAGAGATTGCTTTATAGCAATAAGGCCGCCTACTTGTACATTTCTTCTTTTTTTTAAAGTTTGTTTCTTTTGTTACGTGTATTATTTGTGCAATAAAGAGTTAATTATTATTATTATTATTATTGTAAATCCAAAATTGCCTCTGCAATAAAATTACGGTATACTTATTGTTTTATTTCTGTATAAACTCCGTCATATGGGGAGGTATCAAATGAAAGGGCTTGATTTGCAGAATACAGCCCTTTAAGAACACAAATTCAAATCCAAGATGACCGCCGCAACAAAGTGACAGATTAGTACATATTTTTGTAAAACACCCGCAATATTGGTATCAAATGAATGAGCTTGACTTGTAAATTACAGTACATTGTGTAAAAAATCAAATCCATGATGGCCACCGTTAGAAAAGCTTTTTGATCTAAAAAAAGATAAAGCTTGTCTACTTACGTCTTGTTACTTTATTTTTATTCATCGTGATATTTGAAATAGTAACGCACTTACTAAATTATATTCGTCGAGATAACATCTTTTTTTATTAAGAAATAAATAATCGACTATAGTACATACATTATTTATTTTAACAATCTCAAAACGCTAGACATTTCAATAGAAACCACAAGTTATTGAATAATGAACAGCCACTTTTTAATTTTTTGCTAGTGAAGATGCAGCAGCAAGTCTTTAAAATCTTTATATTTAGGACAGTGAAATGTGTGCACTGAAATGAATTAATTTCACTGAATTGACTATGCCACCGTGATGAGATACAAGATAATAGGGTGAATCATTTTGAATGAAGTACATTGTTAATCCAAAGATCAAAGCACAGGCCTTTTATTCACCATGAAACACAAAGGTTGGGCGAATTGTTACATTGTGCCCTTTAAGTCTATTTGAGCTGGAGTCAAAGGTCAGGAGATATATCCGTAGATGACAAATCAATACAGTTTAATATAATACTTTCTAGTCTAATTTTTATGACACATTAAATACAGCTATGTAACATTTCGTTATGACGAAAACATTATTGAAATTTTTTATACTACATATGTATCGTATATATTTTGAAAGAAAGTCTAATTTTCTTAAAATAAAAGCAATTTAGGCATTTTATTTTCTACTTTTCATATGTTATATTTACAACTAAGCAAACTTTTTAATTGTTTTGAGGTTATTATTATAATTTTAAGGATTCCGTACCGCAAAAGGAAAAAACTGAACCCTTACCTATAGGATCACTCTTGTAGCACTACTGTAGGAAACTACAGTAGTTATTGGTTAAGTATTTTGTTTATTTTAGGTTTTATAATATTTTTTACTATTTGCGCCAAAACAACATGTCCAACGTTTATTTGATTATTTTTTTTAAAAGATATATCTAGGACAAATCTCATTTTATACGTCACATAATGTGATTCTTTCTGCCTGCTCTTATGGACGCGCGTGATAGGGTCCACACTGCGACTACCACTATCAACGCGCCTGGGCTAGCCCGACCTAACTAGACGGGCTATCGCCAAGGGGGGGATTGCCCGAGAATACCAGGACAATCCCCAGATTAAGGGCCTTACGGCGGCGTACACGGGGCCAACCGTGCACGCAATCCTCCATGGCAGAGTCATTAGACGGGCATTGCTTGCGCGAATGTCTACCTTCGCCTGCTTATCAATCTGCGGCGGATGGGAGCGGCTTGAGGATCATCCTCCCGCTCCCTCTCCGCGGTCTCCTTCTGCGAGGTGACGTCCTCGCAGAAGGAGGCGACAGCCCCCCATTCCACCTCGCCGCGGAGTAGGGCCACGACCATGCTCAGCACCGAGAAGTCACCGCCTCCCAGCGTAGCGTTGAGTTCGCTGCGCTGGCGTCACCAGGCCGGGCATACCAACAGGGTGTGCTCGGCAGTGCCGTCGGGAGCGTCGCAGTGATGATACTGCGGCGTTTTCTCCCACGCGACCTGGTGCAGGTAGTGACCGAAACAACCATGTCCGTGTCAATACCCGCACCATGCGGAACGAGACACTGACACTGCCCTGCCGGCGCCCTACTCACTTCTCCAACACCGAACGTATGGCTTCGATCGTCCTGTGGCCGGCAGCTGGGAAGGCGAGTGCCTCACCCCATCGACGCAGAGGTCCACTCCCTCAGGAGCGGATCGTCCCGCCCGTTCTCTAACGGTAACTCGATGTCGATACACCTCCGCATGGACGCGTGCATCGACATCCTACGGCGTGTCGCCCGCAAGAACGCAGGCCGCGCCGTGGCTGACCCTGCGATAAGCTCGCACGGCCCGGGTTGCTAGGCCCTCTGCGGACGTCGCAAGAGGGCCACCGTTCGGGAAGTGTTTATACACCTACCATTTTGTATGATTTACTACTGATTTTAAACAGTGAAGCTATTTTGGACGGTAGTATACTAAAAATATATTGTGAACATTTTAAAGGAAAAATAGTTAATAGTAAAGCAACTTAGTAAATGTTATATTTATGAAATTTGGATACTTTAAATACTGACAGTTTCACCTAGAGTGGGGATCGGACCTTATTTGTCGAATCGTTCAACTTTGAAATCTCACCACGGTCAAGTGAAATTTTAAAACCTTTTTGTTCATTGTTTCTATCGATTTTTCGGTGCCAAGCAATGATCACCTGAGAAGTTTAAAAAAAAATAAGAAAAATTAATATAGCTAGTTAAAATTTGGCACTTACTTCAATATAAAAATACGATGTTGAATGTAGTCTTATGTTATTTATGACTTTTTAGTGTTTTTGAGGTCAGTTTTATTATTTGTAAAAAAAAATTATAATTTTGTTTGCTGTAATATTGCCCTACTAAAAAATGACCAACGAACATGCTTGAGTTTAATTATGGCTAAACTGAATAATGTCTAACCTGGATCTAGACCAATCTGAACAATGTCCAACCTGAATCATGTCCGAACTTCGGGTACAAAATGCAATATAATACTGCATAATACTCAATCAATCAGAGGGAGTCTCTACAAAAGTCATCTGTATGGTTACCTCTATTTTACCTAAATCTGCCGCAAAGCAGCGGTGCTTGCATTGCTGTGCTTGACATCCTATATCAAAATGGTGTAAAGGTTGTAGATTTGCAAGTCTTACGGAAATACGTGTATAAGTTTGCCAACTTAGTAGTTTAAAAAGGCCAGATTATTCATAGTTATTTTTAAACCTTCGGCACAGATATGACATTAATATTACAACTAGTGATTATGCATAAAACTCATTTAATATCTCGTCACTCATAATACACATTCAGCCAATATTTTATGTACGGAAAAAGTAATGAAATAATAATTAAACTATAGTTGATCTAGTAAAGTCTGTTTTAGTTTATAGCTTGTAATACTTGTATGGTTTAAAAATTAACAAGTAAAAAGATTACCCAACAAGTAAAAAAAATGAAATCTTTTTGAGGCACTAAGTTGTATCCCGAGAGGAGCGAAGGATTCTATAATAGAATCCTAAGCGGATCAAGGGATACAAGAGCCGACATGGATTTTTTTCACGTGTTAGGTACTCTACTTTTTATCATTGACTGCGAGAAAATAATTAATTTGTGATTATGAATCAAATTTTATTATGGGTAAAACATAAAAGAATAATAGAAAATAAAAGAACTAGAAATTAATTGTAAAATTAGATCAGTTTTTGTAGTTATTACGTTTTGGTGGTTTTTAGTACGTTTTTATAGCGAGATTGTGCAACCTCTTTGCACGTTTTCCTTTTTTCTTACTATAATCGGTATATTCGCGCATGTTCCAAATTCAATGTTCTTTATTCACTCAGTGAAACAAAGAGCCTTTTCATTACTCATACTCTGAAAGTAGGTCTGATCTGAAGTTGCCTGAAGAGCGGGTTGAAAAAATACTTTCCAGCCCTAGGGAGAATTGCTTTCTACTGACAGCTGTCAAATTATGAAAAATACCTTCTATACAACCACTCAATTACAGCGCGATGTAAAATTTAAATAACATAAAGTTAAGTATTAATTAAAGAATATTTTTTTAAAATGAGTGTTTTATAGGAATTTACTTTCAACTCTTTCTTTGAAATAACAGATTTGGGTAAAATATTTACCATTTTTTCAATGATGATAATGAAAAATAATGTCAGAATAGCTGGCAGGCCGTAGGAAAAAAAAACAAAAAAAGGCGGGAAAGCGTCAATCCGATCTTCATTTGTTTTTTCGAGTTTTAGAGTTTTGTTTATACTTCCGTATAGCAGAGATTTGTATTAACACAATGAGTTCATCTGATTCAGATATAGATTTAGCGCCTGATTTCATAAGAGGCTAAATGAGAAGTTATTAATTTATGTAAAATAAAATATTGGAATTCATTCATTTATATTGTATTTGAATTCATGTTTTTATTTTTACTTTCCTTGTATTCGTAATGAAAAACACAGTGTTTACCTCGGGTTAAAGACTTATTTAGTCCCTCGAGCTATCGGCGCCCTCGCTTCGCTCGTGCACCACTCCCGTTCTGGGACTAATTAAGTAACTTTCACCCCTGAGGTAACAATGTACTATTTATTCACTGTTTTTGAAGACTCGCGAGCCCTTTGTCGAGTGTCAATGGTAAAAACGTTTTTTACTCAGTAGTCAGGTATCCATAGCTATAAAAAATACCACTTTTTGAAGCACTGCTGTATCATAAAGATTATTTGTCCGTTCCTACTGCAACAGCGAATTAAAAACAAAGCCCAAAATAACTCATTAATCTGTATGTAAGCTAAAGAAACTATGTATCTTAGTTCGCCCATTAAGCCTAGTTGCTTCGTCATTTATTCAGGTAGCGCCCGAGCTATAAATTTTAGATGTCTGATATAAGGGTAGTTTACACAAGTGGTATAGACGTGGTTTTTGTTTTTATTCAAAAAACATAGAATGAAATTCTAATTTAATCTTTTACTTACAGCATTAAATTGTCACATGCTTAGAATTGATAATGTTTGTAATATTCCGTTATGTCAAAAATCAAATTTAATTTTTGACTTTTGTTATAATAATTTTATACAGTGTGTCTGGTCATGGACTAGCGATATTCTAAGGATTGTTAGAACAACTATTCTAATACACAAATACACTACATAGTTAAGTCCAAACTACTTATCAGCTATGTGGCAGCCATTTTGTTTTTTTTCTTGAAATATTCTCTACGTGGACACAAAAAAAATCATATCTCCCAAAATGTAGGCGTTAATGGTATAAAAATAGGCGTATTCGAAGCGCAAAACTCTAGTCTATTGTATAAATTTGAAACAGGGGTTTGTTACGTTCATAATTTGAAAAAATAATTGAATTTCATGTAAAATATTTAAAAAAAAATATGAAAATAAACAAATTATTGTAAATTACTGCAAAAGTAACCCCGATAACTCATTTATTTTTTCCACTAGATTGACAGGGTTTGATCTAAGCTACAATACAACATTTAATTTACAGCTGTATGTCTACTACTTTAAGAGTTATTGTTGTTTGAACATAGCCTATGCGCAAGCACAAAAGGCGTTGGTCAGAACCCTAACCGGAAATTATTAAAACACAACATTCTTATTAACTTTTATTTATTCAATGCTTTTAATTACATTTACACTAACAGTTTAATCAAAATCAATAAAAGTCTCACAATAATTGTTCAAAGTGGCCACCTCCAGTTTGTAGGCAAGCTAAAGCTCTCTGTGCTGGCGTGATGAGCGCCTAATCATGTCAAAATTGGCTCTTATTTCTTCGCCGACTGACATTATTTTTGCGACGAGTTCTTCTCTGTTGTTGGGAACATTAGCGTACACCTTTTGCTTCATGTGACCCCACAAAAAATAATCTTAAGGGGTCAAATCGGGTGAGCGAGGTGGCCAAGCTACTACACCGCTGCGACCGATCCATGGGGAATGATGGGTATTTAAATACTCTCTCACTGCTCGAGAATAGTGGGCGGGTGCACCATCAAGCTGGACCCACATATGTTGCCGGTATGACAGAGGTAGCTCCATGACACTATCTGCAAATTGTGTTTGCAGGAACTCCAGGAATCTAGCTCCATTTAATGTTGGAGGCAATTCCAAGGGCCCTATCAAACGATCGTTGATTATGCCTGCCCACACATTCACTGAAAATTCATGTTGAAATGAACTCTAGCTACCTCTGTCATACCGGCAACATGTGTGGTAGCTTGGCCACCTCGCTCACCCGATTTGACCCCTTTAGATTATTTTTTGTGGGGTCACATGAAGCAAAAGGTGTACGCTAATGTTCCCAACAACAGAGAAGAACTCGTCGCAAAAATAATGTCAGTCGGCGAAGAAATAAGAGCCGATTTTGACATGATTAGGCGCTCATCTCGCCAGGTAGCACAAAGAGCTTTAGCTTGCCTACAAACTGGAGGTAGCCACTTTGAACAATTATTGTGAGACTTTTATTGATTTTGATTAAACTGTTAGTGTAATGTAATTAAAAGCATTGAATAAATAAAAGTTAATAAGAATGTTGTGTTTTAATAATTTCCGGTTAGGGTTCTGACCAACGCCTTTTGTGCTTGCGCATAAGCTATGTTCAAACAACAATAACTCTTAAAGTAGTAGACATACAGCTGAAATTAAATGTTATATTGTAGCTTAGATCAAACCCTGTTAATCTAGTGGAAAAACTAAATGAGTTATCGGGGTTACTTTTGCTGTAATTTACAATAATTTGTTAATTTTCATATTTTTTTTAAAATATTTTACATGAAATTCAATTATTTTTTCAAATTATGAACGTAACAAACCCCTGTTTCAAATTTTATACGATAGACTAGAGTTTTGCGCTTCCAATAAGCCTATTTTTATACCATTAACACCTACACTTTGGGAGATATGATTTTTTTGTGTCCACATAGAGAATATTTCAAGAAAAAAAAAATGGCTGCCACATAGCTGATAAGTAGTTTGGACTTAACTATGTTGTGTATTTGTGTATTAGAATAGTTGTTCTAACAATCCTTAGAATATCGCTAGTCCATGACCAGACACACTGTATAATTAATACTACTATTAATACTAATCTATGTCGTAATCGTAACAGTAAAATCAGTTTTTCACTGGTTTCTGGCTACGAATTAAAAGTAATACCTACCTATAGGTTTTATAACCAATCTCTAAAATTTTCTCCAAATACCATACTATAAAACAGTCACATTACAGTACCGAATACAATCTAGATAATTTAATATACAGGATAATGTCTGATTGAGAACAATCAATCAGTACGTCTGAAATAAAAGTTTTGATTTTTAAAAAGTATTATACTAAATTTAACATTTGATTGAAAGTTGGAATAACGGAAGTTTTGACACTGCGTGAAATGTTTCAATGAACACACCATAGCGGAAAACATTGCTAACGGTTATATCACCCAGTTATCGTGTATTTGTTAGAACACACCGGTTACCTTAATTTGTCGTAATAACGTTAATTGGAGGTTACGGCCATTGATTTACTACCAAACGTAGATAACGCATGAACGATCGAAAAGTAGGCCGGTGAAGAACTGCTCAATCGCGACTCGTGCAGTTCCTTTCCATAGTGAGTGATTAGCTGTCGGCACGTAAACATGCCGAAGTGCGCATTCAAAAGTTGTGATAACAATAGCCAGAAACGACAGAAAAAAGACGGGATTTCATATTTTGCGTGAGTAAACTCATTACACATCTTATCATGTATTCAAATATTTGATTTATACGTAAAAACCAATCAAAAACAATTATTTTAATCATAAACATGTCGCTTCGCGTCAGTGTCAGTACATCACAAATTCACAATCGTCTCGCTCGCACGGGCGTCGTATCACGATGTGTTATCTCATTCATGCGTTGGAGCGATAACGCGATAGCAATTTCAAGCATTATGTTTGAGAGCATAAAGTTGATATTTTCTTGTAGCAATTACCAAAACGTCGTTTGATCTGTGGCTAGGTTTGAAATGATGTAACTTCCCACGGTTGTACTTAAAATAGTTGCCGTAATAATGCGGAATAAGGTTGAATTCGATAGATACGGTACTTTCTTTATGGTAATTTTTATTCGGGCGTGCATATTCAAGTATATATCAGCGAGTACAAATGTATAGTCGATTAGGTGACAAATTTCAAGCGCGTTTTTGTATGAAGCGCTCTATCTACGTTTGGTAGTAAATCAATGGTTACGGCACGTGATTGCATATACGTGACATTAACGTTTAGTTCTATTTATCTTACTAATTGAAAGCAGCGTAAAAAGAGCAAATCTACTCCTTATAACGATAAATTATGTTCTATTTTTAGGGTTTCGTAGTCAACATAATTACCCTTATAGTTTCGTCATTTCCGTCTGTCCGTCCGGGGTTTAGCTCAGAAAATTTAATTTGGTATGGGTCATATATTTATCATGCCGACAAAGTATTAAATATAAAAAAAATGATGATCGATGATGATTATGATTATCTTTTTTACTCGTTTATCCAATGGTGTGGGTGCTATTAGACAGCTAAAAATAGTTTATGAATTAAAGAGTTATAGTCAACCAAGTTATAAAATGTACTTTGTGAAGGTAAATTTCGTACAAATGCCATTGAACATTAGTTAGTTAAAGTTGTTAGTTAAGAAAAACAGGTACGGTAGTAAATATTGGATTACCGAAACATGTGAAATTATGAAAAAATACCATACCAGCCTTAATAATAGTAGTATATGAAATAGTCACATAATAGGGGGTCTTAAAACACTAGTGTGTGTTTAAAATTCGAGGCTTGCCGAGAATTTTAATAGTACCACACGAGTAACCTAATTATGTGCAATTTCATACACTACTTTATCTACACTCATGCAATCAGTGGTTACCTAAATTAAATTCTTTAACCAATAACAGCAAAATAATGAATGAAAAATTCAGAGAAATGGCGCCAACACCAACATTCTACCGCGCATGCGCTGTTGCACGCGCCGTCATAGACAATGTACTGGCACAAAAGAAAATTGTGACAAAACCTCCTTGGTCGGGCTTCGTCAATCGAACTGTATTTTATTGGAATTCGAGTTACATTAAAGTACTGGTTTTGTATGGCGAACCTGTATTATAATGTAATTTGTAAAAGGCCAAGGGCTTTAAGTTATGCCTTTAAAATATTAGTGTTGAGTTCTTAATATTAGAATTAGAACATGAGTGTAGATAAATAATAATAATGATAACAGACCCTACGAAGCGCGTGGCCCGACATGCACTTAGCCGGTTTTTACAACATTATGTTCGTAGTCGACCGTAGCAGAGACCTGCGTTTTTAACAAAACCTCGTAGTAGTCGTAGTCACGTAGTAATATAGCTCTACGAAGTAGTACTATGATGTAGGTACTTCTTAAGGTACTTATGTTAGTCGTAGCCAGCGCCGTCGTAGACAATTTAAATTTGCCTGATATAACGAGTTAATGTTTAGTTATATAACAGTTTTATCAATATAATATTAAGTTTTATTATTTTACATTAAAGGTTTTGTCAGTGTTCTTATGGTTTGTGTCTGTACTTATGCTGTTTACAAACTTTGCTATTAATGGAATAAAGTAAATAAATGTATTTCAACAACTTTTATTTGGAACGGTTTTTCGTAAATAGAATGTACTTTAATGCATTTTTGAGATGTTCAAGTTTTAGTAACTTGAATTATCTATATAGTTAGGTGACAAAATAATCAACCAGCAGACACTTCGCATTAACAATATTAGATAGTATAGTCAGGAGTTACTTTAATGAGAACTTTCAATATATTGGCGTCCTGTAATATTGGCGTCCTGTTTCCAATTTTCTCATCAGTTTAGAATGTCTATATATATTTAACATATTATACAGACATCCACCAAATACTAGTTTAATAACAAATACTTTAAGTCTTAAACTGTGTATGCGTAGTTGAACATATGTACAAAACGAGAAGTAATTAATTACCAGGCCTAAGACCATAAAATTCTTATAAAGCTTTACAATATGGTTGTGACTCACATCCCTTCTTATGATGGTGAAATGTATTTGCGCACCACATCATGGGCCTACTCAGTTATCCACTAAACTGTCAAGTGTCTACAAGTGGTACCCCAAGGATCCGAGATCGGGTAAGCTCGGTTCACTGGAGCAACCTCTATGATATACTTGCGACTTCACCAGTGACATCACTAAATAAGTGATCATGAATAAGAATAGCTCGCAGATACAGCCTGCTAGTTTTACGGCGGCACATTAAACCACTGAGAATTTTCCATTAGTGATGATTAGAACAGCTTAATTGACGATCAACTTAAGATATGCGAAACCATTATCGTAATGAAATGGGCCGGTTAGTGTTCCGAGAAGAATTATAAGTTTTTAAATGTCTATATTAGACGTATGGAATTTAAATCAAAATTATAAAGCTTCTCAAAAACACTATCAAATGGAAACGCACAAGTTGAAAGGTTTTTAGAGTTTCTTATATCTTCCTTATTTTTGCGTTTATGCTTCCGATTGGTTTTGATTCGTAGTTACATAGCATTAGTTATATAGAATTCAAGTGATATTTTTTTTTATTCAACTGAATAATAAAATTTGCAATTGCATAAATACTTAACTTCTATCTGTTTATCCTTATATCTATTATCTTGCACTCTACGCGACTTTCACAGTCACACAGTCGTGGATAATTTAAATTTTTAATAAAATTGAATTAATTATAAATAACTAAATTTTATTACTTACTAGCTGTGCCCGCGAACTACGTTTCGCCATCAAAATACTTAACACAGTGTTTAGTTTTTTCCTCCATTTTATTCCATAATGATTCAACTTTATTCTGCCTTTCTTGAGCATCGGCCATTTCGAAATTAGGACAATTTTCGTAGGTTCGTAATGCTCTTTTTCTAACAGTCCACAAAATTAAATACATTACATATTGATATTAATAAATTCTTCTTCAGTAGAAAGAACTACACAGTTGCAAGAATAATCTTTATCGTATTCATGTTTCGAATTAAAATAAACAATTTTTAATAAATTAGAACTGTATACGAATAAAGTTTAGATTTTATAACGGGTGTTGGTAACACCAACAAAATATATTTTTTGGATATGACAACTTGGCCAATTTTGACTGGTCGTACAGTAAGCTCCTTGTCAAGCTATACTGTTTGACCTTTGAACCGTTCTTATGTCGCTCGTAACACTGGCGGTTTTCGTAGAGTTAATGTATAGGATGAATGGGGGGGTTACTGTACAAATACGTTTTCCGTATTCGATATCCGATCACGGAATACAGACACGGAGTTTCGTGAACGTAGCGCAGACGTTCGTTTCTTCTCATTCGGAATTTCTACCATTCTACCTAAACGTACGTACAGAACGTGTTCCGTTCGTAATAAAAACGAACGTGTGCGGTAGTCAATGAGTATTTTGTATAGATTTGATGCATTCGGATGCCCGTATTCAGAAAACGAATGCGAAAAAACGTATTTGTGCGATTAGCCTTAAAATGTATTGAGACTTCCGTTTTTGTAACGTGTACTGTGCGATATAGTGTTACTGGCATAGTTCGGTTAGCAAACTCGCCGTGATGACTAACATCCAACACACAAACTTGGAGTTATCGTTAGTTAGTTCACGATCGTTGCATTATCACGGTCTCGAAGGACACTAAACACAGGTAACATCGAACATCCAATAGGCCCCGAAGCGGTTCTCAAACTTTTTTGGTGACGGAACCCTTTTGGAAAGCGAAATACTTGACGGAACCCTAAAATGAAACAATAGTTTTTAAAAGTGTATTCTTTATTAATAAGCATAATGAAAGTACGACCAGAGAGGGTGTTTTGATTTTTCTAAATTATTGCGGAACCCCTTATAAGGGTAGTGTGGAGCCCTAGGGTTCCGCGGAACACACTTAGAGCATGGCTGCTCTAGGTACCCTTCAGGGCCTACTTTCATTTAATACCCCTATTGCTGGGTTTGAAAAGCAACTGTTATCCGTCTTTTTTGAGCGGCGGCCATGTTGAATTTACGTCAATGTTGCTACGTTAATAGTGCTCTACTGATCAAGGCCTTTCATATGATGCTCATATTGCTGGGTTTAGAAACGAACTTTTATCAGTTTTTTTTGAGCAGCGGCCATATTGAATTTTGTGCTATTTTCCTAGGTTCATAGTGATCTACTCTTCAAGGCCTTTGATTTGATACCTATATTGCTAGGTTTGGAAACGAACTTTTATCCACCTTTTTTGAGCGGTGGCCATGTCGAATTTACGTCAATATTGCTAGGTCCATAGTGCTCTACTCTTGAAAACCATTCATTTGATACGTATATTGCTAGATTAAAAAACGAACTTTTATCCACCTTTATTGAGCGGCTGCCATGTTGAATTTATTTATGTGTTGCTAGGTTCATAGTGCTCTACTCATCAAGGCCTTTCATTTGGTACCCATATTGCTGGGTTAGAAAACGAACTTTTTTTTTTTGAGCGGTGGCCATTTTGAATTTAGGGCAATTTTCCTAAGTTTATAATGCTCTACTCTTTTAGGCCTTTCAGTTGATACCCATATTGCTAGGTTTGGAAACGAACTATTATTCTTCTTTTTAGAGCGACGGCTATGTTGAATTTATGTCAATGTTGCTAGGTTCATAGTGCTCTACTCATCAGGGCCTTTCATTTGATACCCATATTGCTGGATTTGAAAACGAACTTTTATCCTTTTTTTTGAGCGGCGGCCATTTTGAATTTAGGTCGATTTTCCTAGGTACCTAATGCTCTACTCTTCAAGGCCTTTCATTTGATACCCATATTGCTAGGCTTGGAAACGAACTTTTATCCACCTTTTTTGAGCGGCGGCCATGTTAAATTTATGTCAATGTTGCTAGGTTCATAGTGCTCTACTCTTCAAGGCCTTTCATTTGATACCCATATTGCTAGGTTTGGAAACTAACTTTTATCTACCTTTTTTGAGCGGCGGTCATGTTGAATTTATGTCAATGTTGCTAGGTTCATAGTGCTCTACTCATCAATGCCTTTCATTTGATACCCATATTGCTGGGTTTGGAAACGAACTTTTATCCGTTTTATTTGAGCGGCGGCCATGTTGAATTTAGGGCGATTTTCCTATGTTCATAGTGCTCTACTCATCAAGGCCTTTCATTTGATATGCATATCGCTGGGTTTGGAAACGAACTTTATCGGCAGTCATGTCAAATTAAGTCAACGTGGCTAGGTTCAATGTGTTCTACTCTTTAGGTTCTTCGTTCGATATCCATGTTCCTTGGGTGGATCCAAAAAAATGTGATCCGTCATTTTAGACATTAGGATCAAGAGTCCCGTCCCGTCCCTCTACGCGTAACCCAAAACATTGCAGTCAGATATTTTTTTAAATTATCAATACTAATCTATTATTTTAATAGTTTTAAATGGATGAAAGAGTTTGATTCCTTAGTCCTAATGTAAAAACATATAACACCTTTCAAAATACCTTGAAAAGGGTATCTTAATTTTTCAAAATTTCAAATATTTCAAAAATTGTACCGATTTTGTGAAAATTAGTCAAGAATTAAACCAATCTATAAATTTTATGGTCACTCGATAAGTATTATCATAAAAAATGCTTTATACATTGGTTGTATGGCTTGATCTTTTTGCCTTACCACCACGGTACGACATTAGAAAAAGACAATTTGGTTGGCGAAATCCAGTTGGGCACAGCCATTAACAGAAAATATTAAATTTTATTTGTACTAATTGAAACACTTCATTCCTGCCTTAATTTTCAAAATCCAATTACTAAAGATCAGGCTGTATGGCGTAGTTCCATTGCCTTTCCTTCGTGTAAGAAAATACCTTCTCTCTGTACTATGTGACAGACTTGTCAAAATAATTTCACGTGCGCCATGTTGTTTTTCTACCGAAAGCCAATTCGAAAATTTTATATGGTATTTTTTCACTAAAACTAAAAAGTGAATTTAAACAAACGAAATTATGCCTAAATGTTCTTCCGGAAAATTCTAAGCATTGTGGTGTAAGCCATATCAAATTCTGTCCAGTAGTTTCGGAGATCTTTCCGGACAAACAGACAAACAAACAAACAAACAAACCAACAAACAAACAATTTTTTTAAAAACTATTCTATCGTGTTCTGCTAATGATTTTAAGGCGACCTGTGTATTTTTTTTCTTAACATTTCGCAATTACAGATTTTTGTACCCCTACGATTTTATTATATATAGAGATAAAAAAATATATATAATTAATTTTTTTTATTAAAATAAAACGTTGCCGTATGAAATAAGTTACCTCATATAATTTTACGGTCATGGGTATTTAAAAAATAAGTAATAAAAAAAAATATTCATGATTTGCCTTAACGGGGTATCGAACCAGGGAAAACCGAAAAAATAATATAGCCTGTTCTTCAATGCTACCAAACAATAGGGGTAATATGGCAAGATTTCTTTCAAAACAAACCATTATATAATTGCTTCAGCTGCACTGCACTGTCCATCTTCGATTTTATTTTACGACACATACCTAAAATTAGAGTTAAGAAAGCGCCTAGATCGATTGTCTTCAGAAATGGAATCGAAGCTTATATTAAATATCGAATCAATCGGCATGTAAGCATTTAGATAAAATTATTAATTTAAAAACACTGTTAATATTTTAGCAAACCTATATTTGTACCAACCACAATTTTTACTTATACTCGTACTTTCATCGTGAATTAAAACGGAGATAAAAATTTAATATGCGGTCATTAAATTCTTATGTGCAGTAAATATTTTATGCGTTAGAATGTCTGAAACGTTCGCGTCGTTTAATTATAACCTCACGTCTCACAACTCAATCCATTCAGTACGCAAATATTTGCATTAATTACGAGCTCTTTAATCTCAGCGCGTTTATCAACGTCCCAAATGCGTGCGTTGACAGGTGGTCGCGTACGCGTTGGAATGGACGCCACTTGAAAATCTTTAATTACTAGACTTAATTTAGGAGTTCCGTGGTATGGTGACGTGTTTGCTCGGCGTTATGATTGGCTAGGATCGCCGTGTAAGATAGATGCAAGCTGTTTATACTCGTACAGTATATTCCAAACCATATTCCTTCCACGTACGAGTACGTGTAGGCTCTGGTGCGAACTTCCAGCGCGGTGTTTCCTGAGCGCTACGATATGTCCTTCTTCAAACGAGGCTTAAGAAGAGCATTTCTCTCCAGGTAGGCAGTGACTAAACTGTGCCCTTGGCATTGTAGATGAGCGGTGGTTACCACTTAACATCAGGTGAGCCACAGGCTCGTCTGCCACCGTTAGCAATAAAAAAAATATGCTGTAAGGATACTCGGCACTGATTCGTCTGCGCGGGTTGTACAGTAAGCTCCTATATACATTTATACTACGAAAACCGCCATTATTACTAGCGACATAAGAATGGTCCAAAGTTCAAACAGTATAGCTTGATAAGGAGCTTACTGTACTACCTAATTAATCTCTTGAGCGCTGCTTTCTTAAATATTTTGACTTGATTATTTATGTCACAAGCTGGCAATGTTCATTGGGGTTCTTGTGGGAGTTGTACATTTGCGAAGCTTACAGGAATCAAACGTGATATAGGTGACTGTTTAGACACATATTATCAGGTGGGCCAGCGTGCTTGTTTGCCAACTTTGTTGTATAAAAAAACGCGTTTCTGTAGAAGGCAAGTCTAACTGTGGGGGACCCCTGATCTTGATTTAAAAATTCAATGTCAGTGTTGGTAACAGAAGATAGATACTCGTAGATTAACTGAAGTTAAGCTTAACTGACGTCGTTGAAAATCGATAGATTTTCAGTCACGTTAGTTAAACTTAACAAAAAACGACTATAAAAGTAGAAGCCCGAACGTGCACTCTCGATTCCTTCGATCGCATAGTCCAGTGAAACTGATAGACACAACTAGGGTGATACCTGGATATCAGAAACTAATTGCTTAACGTGCCTTTTGAAACACGGCGAAGCTCGAAATGTTAATACATACAATACAATTTTTAACCAGTCCTGACCTCGCCTAAGAATACCTAGCTTAAGCAGTCGTAAAGCCGAGCGTATACACCGCCGAGCTTCTCAGTGACGTGTAAAAGAACTGAGAAACTATAAAAAAATAAGGCAAAGGAGCCAAATAAAGATAAATATCCATAAAATGCGAGGTAAAAAGCTAATTGGCACTCAAGCATATATGTATCTATTAAAATTATTTGGTATTACTCAGTCATGTGCTTCAAATCAAATATCAAGGCCATCTGCATTGAATGATATTTACAACAAGAAGCGAATATTTCAAAATATTTTCCTGATTTAATACTCGAACTTTTCGCAATGCTTTTTACCTTATTTTGCTTCTTATTTAAGAAAGGAAGTTTTCGTCATTTTGAAATAAAGTTAACTCCTAAATATATTCTTTTTACAAACCTTTATTTACTTTCACCAGTCCCGGTGTCTGTAATGAAATCTTACAAGTTAAATTTGACCCACTTCCTGGTTTTCGACTGAGCTGAAATTTTACATGCATATGTATATAGCGTGACAATGCAATATTATGATGACTAATCTGATGCTGGAGCTGGAAGGTAGCCATAGGAACTCCGCAATAAAACGACACAATTCCATCGAATTTGGCGCGTTTGATACGTATTGACGAGTTGTAAAAGTTTGTATTTAAAAAAATATATTTTTTAAATAATTAATCTTATTACAAACTACTAACACGGTGACTATGGCATAATCTTTAAGTTTTTTCCGGGACTCAGACGTCGATTTCGAAGACACATATACGATCGTGAACGCGGTGTTAAGAAAAACAACTTATACTGGGAACAATGCGCAAAAGAAACTATTCTATTCTTTGCGCCGGTGGCGAAACAAAACATTATTATTTATACGTTTTTTTTATTGCCGTCGGTGGCAGACGAGCCAGTGGCCCACCTGACATTAAGTGGAAACCACTGCTTATGGAAATCCGCAATGCCAAGGACATAACTCAGTTAATGCCTACCTGGAGAGAAATGCTCTTTTAAGCCCCGTTTGAAGTTGGACATATTATAGCGCTCAGTAAACACTACTAATACGTTATGCAACTTATATTTTGTTATGTAAGAAATAAGCAGAACGTTATTTAGTTGAATACATATGCATTTTCCTTTTACTATTTTTTTTTTGATTGGGATATAAATATGTCAACAGTAAGTTAATAGATAGTTCAGAGGAGTATACTGTGTATCATCATTCATCAATTATTATATCCACGACTTACTGCTCAAGTTACTTATATTATTAGATAATGTCACTTACTGCCACATAGGATTATCCTTAGAGCTTATTTCAAAAAAGGTGTGATTACGCTAGAATTCTTTTACGACAATGATAAACAACGGAACAACTACACACTTTTGATCTGGTAATTTTCAGATTAGTTTTCTTTGATTTTTTAATTTTTATGGACCGCTGTCGCATAAAATATTTTTTTTATTTAAATTAAAGTAGTAAAAACTTTATTATGACTGAATTGCATCATTTGTATTATATCAAAGTATTAATGTTTTCCTGTAGATGAAGGGAAAATTCAGGAAAATGCTCAAGTTTATTGATATTTTAGTAATACATGTAACTACGAGTATTTGGATTTAAGCGAAACAACATTCGTCAATAGCATGTGATCGAAATCTCCCACGCCTTGATAGGTTGTTTTTATAAATAACTAGCTGTACCCGGCATGCGTTGCAATGCCACGTAAATGCCTTTTTTTGTTTTTTTTTGCTAGGAACCCTCACGGGTGTCCCCATAACACCCTACCAAAGTTTCATTACAATCTGATGAATGGTTTCGGAACGCATAGAGGACAAACAAACATAGTAATACATTGATTTTTATGTATATAGATATGAACGAAAGATGACTTTAAATAACTGGAGCTGTTAGATTTATTTCTAGGATAAAATAAACGAAATGGTTAAATAAATAAAAAAGGCGATTTCAATATTTTGGTGCTGATTGAAATAATTGTGTAATTTTAGATTGCGTTTGTATTTTAAATTACTTTTCGTTATATGCATAGCCTTCCAATCGGGAGATAGCGGTTCGAACCCCGCCACGTACCAATGTGTTTTCAAATTTTGAATTCATATGTACGTTTATTCGACGCTTTTACGGTGAAGGAAAACATCGTGAGGAAACCTCAGGTGTGTGCAGGTTTCCTCACGATGTTTTCCTTCCTTGAAGAAAGAATTTCTTTACAGGTTGTGTGTGAAATCGACTAACCCGCACTTGGCCAGCGTGGTTGACTAAGGCCTAGTCGCCCTAGTTTAGGGTAGGCTCGAGCCCCTCGGTGAGGACGTATATGAGCTGTTGATGATATGCATAGCATTATTCGTTATAAATACATCAATGCGTTTTTAATTATTTATTGTTCAGTGCCTATATATTTTTGTTCAATACAATGTTTTAGAATTAAATTAATTATTGTGCACATTTGCAAACTTAGCTTTAAATAAATGAAGTAATCATAGATTATAGATATTTAATGGAGTACAATTGGTTGTTTAATGCCTTACATTAAAGAAACAATTTCCTCTTCGACCTAGAAGTCTTCTTACTGCTCGACCTTCTGATCAGGTTCTGGCGCGGTCAGCGGTCACCGTCGCCCCAGGCCGAGCAGCAGCTTGCACAGTCGAGCAGTAAGTAACTGCTTCCACTGGACTGCGCCAATTTAGCTCGTAACGTGTCGTCGTAGAGGCTCAATTTGTATTTCGACGAGGAATGGCTTTGTAGTTGGTGTTCGTGTATTAGCTGTAGAAGAATTGCAAGGTGCAAGGCTACTTTGTGACCAATAACTAAATTGGAGAAATGTTTGTCGAGTTCAGAGGTGGATGGGTTTTTTTTTGCCGCTGTAAAAATATTGAAGATGTTAATCATCGGTAGTGTGCTGCATGCAAATACTATAAATAAATTAAGTTTTTTTTGTGATATGTTTACATGTTAGTTTTTAATGGTTTTAAATATTAGACCTAATGCAAGGTAAGCTATTGATTGAAGATTGATTAGGAAATAGTAGATTAGTAGCTAAGGGCTGTAAGGCATCAATTGCAGACCGAGATAATTAGGCGCACGAGCGCAGCGAGGGCGCCTATATTTCGAGGGTGCAATTGGTGCTTACACCCGAGCTAACTACTCGGCTTTACATCTCGATTGTGAGGTAGGTAGGTCCTTATTACCCCTAAATGGGGCTTGTAGGTGACCTATTAGCGCTCTAGGGGTAATAATGTAGCTTGGAAAGCCCTAGGGCGGTAAGTAATTAAAAAAACACTTCACTATTTTAAAAAGTTCGCGTACATCTAACCATCATACTGGCAATAAATAACTTACAGCCCTAGGGCTTTTCTAGCTACATTATTACCCTAGAGCGCTAATTGGTCACCTAGAAGCCCCATTTGGGGGTAATAAGGACCTACTTACCGAACATGAGAGATGTAATATTTATTTGCAACCCTGGAAAAATGGTTGATGATTTACTGTTAATACGCAACAGTTTTAAATGACATATTAAATTTTTGGTCATTTTTAATTGTTCTTATTTGCTTCAAGCAAAGCTTAAATATTTTGGAATATAATTCTTAGATACTCAGTAAGTAATATTTTAAAAAATTGACAGTTGAATATGTGTCCTTTAATTATTTATTAATCTTAGAAGTACCTAACGTATTTTCTACATTTTTTTCACAAAAATACAACAAAGGTTCGTATGGAAATCTATCCTTTTCGAAGTTCAATCATCGAAATTTTATTTCAAGATCCAACTTCTGTCTCTGAATACATTACCCATACGTAATTATCGTGTTTTAACTAATCTGTCAAATCGTTTGATATAATTATGATGACGACTGTGAATTTTCAATTCGTAGCCTGTTTATACAATATGTTATACCTACTAACGAGGTGGATGTTCAAAGAAACGAATTTGGTGAAGCTTAACGCATGAATTGGTTCAAGCTTTATCGGCGATGCACACTCTTTATAGAATTTACCTATAAATTTCTCTGTATATATAATATTGCGCACTTAGCGTGTAATTTATGACTGGGCGTTAAATTTACTCTTAAGCGTTTAACGTAATACAGATTTATTGCTAGTGAATATAATGGTAATATTAAAAAAAATATTCGTACTGATTATAAAGTATTTGTTGGACCTATGAAATAGTT
Organism: Schoenobius gigantellus; assembly: GCA_963935595.1. Lineage (NCBI taxonomy): Eukaryota > Metazoa > Arthropoda > Insecta > Lepidoptera > Crambidae > Schoenobius > Schoenobius gigantellus. The sequence continues at coordinate 21,800,496 of OZ012543.1, forward strand.
TCTTAACCATGAAGATTGAAAAAGATGAACTTTATATAAGGATGCGAGACTGTTTCTGCATTTGACGTTAAATTTTGAAACTCATCCATTTCATATAATTAAAAAATATTAAAGTATTTTATTCCATTATTATATTACATACCTAGTACAGAAGTTTTACCAACTTTTTACATTTCGGACTAAACTAGGAATAAAGCTAAACGATTGATGTAAACTAGTATAATAATGTTGACAGCTTAGTAAATTGCAAAAGATTTACAATCAAAATTATACGTTTAAAAACATAAGAAAAGGCTATTTTAATTTTGAGAATGAAGCAGGTTCAATACCAAAATTTGTTTAGGTACTCCCTGTAACAAACTGTAATAAAATAAATTGCGATTATACTCAGTGATAAATGCTGTCAAAATCTTCTTCTTCTTCTTATATACTTATAAAAATGAAACGCTGTGTGTTTGTCTCGCAAAAACTCTGAAACGGCTCGACAGATTCTTACGAAATTTTCTGTGTGTATTTGAATAGGTTCAAGGAAGGTTTAAACGTAAAGTTGGATCCGGTAGGTGGCTCTGGAATCGGGCAGGTCAACGTCTGCCAGGCCCACTAGTAGTTATATATAAAAATGAAACGCTGTGTGTTAGTCTCGCTAAAACTCAAAAACGGCTTGACAGATTCTTACGAAATTTCCTGTGTGTATTTGAATAGGTCCAAGGAAGGTTTAAACGTAAAGTTGGATCCGGTAGGTGGCTCTGGAATCGGGCAGGTCAACGTCTGCCGGGCCCACTAGTCTATAAATAAATAATGCTATAAAAAATAATCAACACAGTACGAGTATATTGGGGACGCGGGTTCATTAAAAAAAATGCTGTCAAAATCACAAAATTTTGATAATCAGAATATTTTTTAGCTGATAAGAAAAAAAGGCAGTTTTCTTATCCTTAAAACCGAATCCATCGTCCCGGATAAGTTTCTCTGTCTCTCGCAGTTTCTGATTTTGCCCAACTGAGCCATTATTATACCTGCCCTAAAACTCTATAGGGTAATAAACCCATAATTCTTGATCAACTTTCGAGTGGTTCGGAAATGTGTAAACAAACTCAGTTATTTTTGTAGGTTACTCGCTCCCTTCCGGTGTTCGTATGAACGGGCGTGCATGCGATGCCGATGTCCGGGTCGATGCGACTAAAACCCAGCATAATGTTCCAATTTTAACAAACAGTATAAAAGTTATACCAAAACATGTAGTTCGTTATTATCTAGTGAACTGTGAAGACAGATTTTTTGATGTCATATAAAATATTTAGGAAAATGACGAAAATTCTATAATTTGGCTTGGTTGCAATCGCGCTCCATATAAGACAGTACTCGCCAAGTCGTCTCAGGGTATGGTCATGTTGCTTCGTGTCGCGGGCGCAAAAAATATATTACGTGTTTCTTTACGATCGAATTTTAATTTTGCAGTTTGCGTTTATTTTGTTAACTTTCATTATTATTATAGATTAGTGTAGTAATATGGTGAATAGTGTAAATAATGGATTAGGTATTATAAAGGAGAAAACTATTTTAATCCTTCTTCCTAAATTATTTTATGTGTGAAAAAATATGTTTTTCGTTCTTTTTTTCTATAAGTTATTTTATGTGTAAAAATCGCTAATAAAAGAAGTCAAAGACGAAATGTTAAATCAAATGCATACAAAAAATGCTGAAAGAAAAGTGGTAAATATTTATTTCCCAAATGTTTATATTTTATTGCCGCGGCCATATAGCACAGTGCAGTGTTAATAAACCAGTATGATAATTTCTTCAAGTAAATATGCAACGATTCATAGATTCAAAATAATGTTTCCTATAAAACTTTATTGCTGAATTCCTTTAAATACTTAATGTTACCCCCTTTATGTACAACGCCTTACATCAAAGCTTTAGAAGGTAGAATCAACAGCACATTATACATGTAGGTAAATAATAGAGTTTTATTCGAGCCTATGTATTATATATGATTATGAACAGTAAAACAGTATTTTAGGAATCTTTTAAATTTCGTAACATTTATGGTCATGCGTGAGTTGATTATAAATAAGTAAAAAATAATTAACATAAAGAAGATTGGCAAGAAGTCATACAATGTTGGTACCGTACTCAGACGAAGTGTATGGTGATAAAAATACCACGTATTTCTTTGTCTTTAGTAATGTAACAAAAAAGGTAATCACATTATATTTCCACAACTTATCAATAAAAAGATATTTGCATTTGAAAAGTATTTTGGTATATAAGAGTACAGAGATAACAAAACGTTTTTTAAAGTTAACAAAACGTTGCAAATGTCACATGAGATTGAATTTGACATTGACATTGACATTACGAGTTCTAGGATTGAAGGAATATAATTATTAAAGAACTAGTTTTTCAGATTTTCAGTATTATTGTGATTATTAGTTTACTCTTTGGTGTATTTAATTAATTCGGATTCAGGGTACTTGCTTTGCATTGCTCGGCGAAAATCGAATTATTGTTTGACAACTGATTAAATATACATCATATAATTCGTGAACAAAGAACTTGAAATTATGAAATGTTAGTCGTTTTTGAAGATCTTGAGAAAGCATAAAATGTCAACACACAGTCAAAAAGACATAGTAGGTATTGAAGAAAAGCAGTATTAGAAACAGCACCTATCCAACGCCATTCAAAAACTAGGCACCTAACCTCCATCCTTCACAAATAGTCTAACTGATAAAGAAACGGAAATATCTAAGTTGAAGTGTAAAATATCAAAATATAAGTTGGTGTCAAATATAAGGTGAAGAGTCAAAGCTAAACTATACACCTACTAATTAAGTGGTTAAAGAATCTTATCTTGCTCTGCCTTTATGAAAGTTCACTTTGAGCATGATTAGATGGGATAGACTTTGCAAGATGAACATTACAACATGTCTATTTCAGATCAACTGACTATGCTAAAGACAAACTAATCCTCTAATTATGAAAATCATGTAGGTGTGTAGTATTATAGTGTAGATAAAAGTTTCTATAGAGATCACTGGGCACTTGTTGTCTTATTATTATTAGCCAAGTGTAAACAATTCCATTTGTACTTTTATACATCAAATAATGAAAAAACTTACTCAATTATGTGCGAACACACATTAATATTACTAAATAAAACTATGATATATTGTGATATTAAAACATTATAATCTTTTTCCTACTTGAGTTACTTTTTTTATTTGTATATTGCTCAATTAGCTTTGGATGATGGATGGACAGTCTGTATTTTACCCTACAACCTTTGATTTACCTGTGCTTCATGTATATACATTTGCGTCTTTAGCAAATTAGAATTCATCATCACAGCGCTATAGTCACCACAGAATGGCACGAGCCTACCCTATGTAAGGCCTTAGTCAACCATGTTGGCCCAGTGTGAATTAGTTGACTTCACATACACCTTTGAGCTTTTTCACAAGTGAGTACAGGTTGCCTCACCACATTTTCCTTTACTATAGGAGTATTAGATAAATGTTCATTATAATTCGAAACAAAAAAACATATTGCTACATGTCAGGATCGAACTCTAACCTCCCGATTCAATGACCATGCTCCCTTTAAATTATATTTATATTCAATTACTAGAACTTTCTTTTGCATAAATGGAACTGAGTGTTAATAGTAGTTTTCCTTAAGAGAAACTTTTGTTTAATTGCCAATGAGGAAAATAAATAAGTATATCATGATATAGGTAGGTACTTTATTAAAAACGATTATGTATCCAGTCTGACAAGTATTCTATCTAACACTTGAGCAGGTGGTGATATACTGTCCAAGTGACGGGCATAACCCAAATACCATATGATACTCATAACATGAGAACAACACCCAATTGTTCTCAAACCCACAATACAGTTACAACAGTAACCTATGATGGCATGTCTACCTTCTTGAGTCCTATCAAGTGCAAGGAAAACAAAATATATTTTTCTTGATGTATGCCGGGATTTTATTTTAGCTCTGAATAAAATAGGAGCTTCTCCGTCTAGAAGAGAAAGATCAACAAAACTCTCCCGACATATTTGAGTTTCATAAACCCCATTAAACCTTAAATGTTCGCCAATGTAGGACCTTGCTTGGCGTATTTGATATGTCCCACATGCAAATAATACCAAATCTTCCATTGTCAATTGTGGAAATGCTATTTCTGCAGTTGTTATGTCACTAAAATATGTATTGCGCCTATTTAAATTGTGTGTTGCAACAATATTTGCTAATACATTGCCAAGAAACAGCCTATCATTTATAATGCTCACCATTTCTTCAGCATGGACGGAGTCTGTGAAAGGTCTAGCAAATGCATTTAACAAAGCAGCTGCTATTTTGAAGTCTTTCATTAGGTGTGATCCAGCTCTATTAAAGTATTCTTGGCGGAATATTTTGTAATCCCTTTTCACTCTGCCATTTACAGCTTCTACAACCCACTTATTTATAGTGACACAGCGGCTCCTGTTGCCTTCTAGAGTTGTGAGCTGTGAATGGCCAGGCGACAGTAATTCTGGCATATGAGCCTCAAAACCAGAATCTTGTATTTTTTGTATGCAGTCTCTAAAGCCACGGTCTAAAATGAAAATATCTCCTTCTCTGAAAAACTCCAAAACAGCAGCTTCCTCAATCCACGAGGACATTATTGTGGCATCATTTGTAGTGGCCGGAAATGGTCCCAAAACATCCAATATGTATCCATCACAGCAGACAATCATGAAAGGTTGAACGAGATTTCTGTATTTGTGAAGAGAGTATGTTGATTTTTGAAATAAATAATTTGCACTTTTTTGTGTGTAAATATATGTGCCATCACAAATTAATATTGCATGTCGCTCTTCTAATGGTGACTCTGGATTCCCAAACAAACCATTTGCTATAATAGAATTTTTAACAGCTACTTGCTCTCTTGTTATGTGCTGAAGTCCTAGATGTCTAGGCACAAAGTTCAATACTAAATACTCTCTGGCTATGTCCATTAGAGTTTCCATTGTTCTTCTAGGCACTTGGAATAATCCAGACAATCTATCTCCAGAGTCCCCAGTCCTCAATTTACATAACAATGCAGTTAATGCAAATCCTCCTCTACGTACATTACTTAATCCTGATTGATTTAATATTTGATTATGTTGCTCTTTGGTAAATCCAATCCAGTAAAATAATAAATTATCTGGAATACTATTTATGTCTTCAAAATTAAAATTATTTGTATTCAGATCATCTGCCAAAATAAAGATCAGATCCTCTATCTGACCAGTATTGAAAGTATCATAACTATTACTGGACGAATACAAATCATGGAACATATTAGCTCCTGCATGGTAACTACATATACGTGCATCTCGTGGTATATAATAATTGTATTGCTTAACAACACGACTCCGAACTTGATCCGGTACATGGTATCGTTCCACATTTGAACAGTTAGGAAAAACACAATGGCGAGGTGTGGCAGCTGCTCTTCGTATACTTAGTAATGTAATATGGTCTTGATGGCCTTGTTGTGGTGGGTTTGTTGAAGGGCTGTTATTACTAGTATCCTGTGTATCATCATAGCTTGACACTTGAGGGTGATCTACTTGCAGAGGTTGGGATGTAGTGTCTGACGACTCACTACTCTGCTGTGTTGCATCAATTGCAAGTTGCCGACAAGCATGGCAAATATAGTCCATGGGACTGACCTAAAAATATACAACTTTATTGAATAATATTATATTACACAATAAAATAAAGCTTTAACTAATTTTTGTAGGCTGTGCCTGTGCATTATTTCTTCTCTCCCATAGCACTTACATGGTTTGGATAAATCCAGTTTTTAATAATATTCACGATATTTTGATCTTCGTTTATTACAATGTATCCATTGCCATGAGATAACTGTATATTGCAAATGATACATGTTGAGAACTCTTGACTTTCTCTGATCTCTTCAATAACTTGTCGACGACGAAGGGTCCTCTGAGCTCGTAACCAACATGCCATGCAGGCTTGATCAGTAGGAGCAAGCTGAAAGATTTTAAACATCAGTATTGCCTGTTACTATGGTTTTTTAGTAGGTTAGACATGGCATAGAGTAGCTATAAAAACATTGCCTATATTATTGTGATTTCTTCATATTATATAACTTGCAAATTAAAGATTTTTATAATAAAATAAAATACCTGTCTTGGATGTATCCAGCTTGATATAATATCTATTATAGAGCCTTCTTCATTTGTGGGATTCTCTCTTAGTATAATACGGGAACTGAGTTTCAAAATCGAACGACCACAGCCAACACAAATGTTATTATGCCATGCTGTATATAAATCCATTCATTTAAAGAATTGAAATCACACCAGCTCATTGCCTCGAAAAAATATGTGGTTAAATGGTTCTGATGGTTGGTTCTGAGTATAAAACAAAACAGTACGACAATTGCACTTGGATATACCTAGCACCAGTAGAAACCATAAATACTATATTTAAAAAAGTGATTTCTTTTCTCTTTGAGTGGCACAATGCTATACTACCTCTTACCTCTCGTGGGTATGTCCAAACTCTAATAACATCTCTAAGAGCTTCACTCTCATTTGAGAGAAGATGTCTCCTAATTCGAGTAACTCGAATGTCGCAGTTAGTACAGCGTAGAGACATGTTAACACAACACACAAGCGTCCTTTCGCAAACAGCGTCTTTTCACTATAAAGGTATTACAATAGCAGCAAATGGAAACCGGAGGAGGCACTGGTTGCTCTCGACTCGACGATCTTCACTTAACACGAAATACACACACAGCACACCGAGACGACGAAACGTTAAAAACCAAACGATATCAACGCCACGACACAACTGACACTGACAGTGAATGTGACGTTGACATTCACAGTTGACAGTGGTAATAGTCGGTCACGTGACATATCGATAGGCTTATCGATTAAAATAAGATTTTCTTAGACATCTATCTAACTGAAATCTTAAGACAAAACCAGAAAAAGTAATATTGATATGTACTAGTACTATTTTAGGTACTGTAGCTGTCATTAAATGATCAATTTATATGAAAATCAGTGGATTAATCAATAATCGATATTTCTGTAACTAATCGAATAGTTGCTTTTGTTTTGTTTATCTTTGCGTTTTAATATTGCTTGTCAGTTAGATGCGTTTCGTTATCAATATTCACTGAAATATTGAAACCAATTTTTCTTTCTTTACAAAAGTTATAGAAATTCTTTAAGTAAAGAAAAATAAGTAAACTAGTATCGTTAACATAATATCCAAAATTCTGTATCCTACATTTCATATTTTAATGGGTACCAGGCCTGCCAATCTTCTTTCCGTTCGATTTATGTAAAGATCACTTCATTGTATTAAAAGAAAATATCTGATCAGCGGAATTTTGTGAAACTTTATAAAATATTTGCTTTTGCCCGCTGCAAATGTCATAGAGATTCCATACAAACTATTCTTTTTTAGTTTTACCCCCCGAATTTCCAACATACATGTCAAATTTCCGCTTTTTGTGCCTTTTAATTACGGCTGTGCGTAATCTGTCAGTCACTCAGTAATGAAAGTGTTTTTATATAAATACGTCGGCCCACACTAGGATTTTCAACTGTGTCGTAGATGCAGTTTTTTTCTTTTTGAAAACGTCGCCCCACACTAAGATTTTCTCCTGTGTTGTGGGTGCAGTTACGAACATAGAATATCACATGTACATACGCCCAGACCGGAAAAAAATTCTGTAGGCCATACAAAATATTTGTCCCGTACGGGAATCGAACCCGCGACCCTTTGCGCAGTAGGCGATCATTCGACCTCTGCGCTAACCGTGTCATCAAAGTTACAAACATAGAATTATTAAACATATAGACAACATCACACTTCTATATTTAAGTCGGCGCCGAACGATAATCTCCTAGAAAGTGTTAAAATTTGTCACCGACTTCAATATAGAAGTGTGATGTTGTCTGTACCTATTCTTATATTATTTTTAAGCTTTCAGTGTTTTTGAAGTCGTTTTTTATTTTTTGTAAAATATTTTTTTTTAACTTTTCAGTGAATGAAATCTTTTTAGTGAAAGAAGTGTTTTTAGTGTTTTCCTCGATTTTCTATGGGATCCCATCATCAGATCCTGACTTTGGTGACCATGAGACCACCTTTGCTCTATACTCTATCGAATACAAAAATAATTTTGGACATCGGTTTACAAATGACGGAGTTATGAGGTAACAAACATTAAAAAAAATACAACCGAATTGATAACCTCCTCCTTTTTTGAAGTCGGTTAAAAATATTTTTGAATCGAACCCGCGACCAGTTGCGTAGTAGGCGATCACTCGAACTCTGTGCACTAACCGTGTCGTCAAATGTAAAGTCATCATGGTAAAGAACGGCCTAAGGTGGTAGAATATTAATTAATATTTTAAAACCAGGTTGCTTAGAGACTAATACGGTTGCCTGATATTCATAGCGATTTGTGGCTTTCTTCTTGATAATCTTGTTTAGTACATGCACGCCCCTGTCACTCACGCAATGCAGCGTTATAAATACCTACCACTAAGTAGCGCGCCGGCGCGCCGACCGCTGTACACACGTGTACGTGTAAAGAAATTCTTAGGTTGTGTGTGAAGTCGACCAACCCGCACTTGGCCAGCGTTGATGATGGTAGCACATCAAAAACAGGTTTGAGCTTGTTTCGAATTCATCTAATAATAATATGATGACATACCTGCCAGAGATACCTGTCACAAAAATTGGGATATAATTAAAAACAAAAATACTATCGTTTTTGATGCTTGCTGAGGCAAGGATAAAAATAGCCAGATAGTGTGAAAAAATAATGTTTTCGATGTACGCCGCCTGATCGGCTGAGGTGGTTTCGGAAAAGTCTCAAAGCTTTCGAGCTACCAAGGACGCTTAGAAAACGACGCCAATACCGCGTGAACATCATGAAGTAAAAATAAAAACACCACAAAGTCAAAAAGTATATATAAGAATACACTAATATAGTATACAATAATATATGAGAATTACCGGAGGGAGACTCTGTACCAGCGTCGTGTGCATGGTCGTGTGTTGATTTGCGGCAGAAATAGGTAAGACCTCCGTCTTACCTATTTCTGCCGCAAATCAGCAGTGCTTGCATTGCTGTGTTCCGGTGTGAAGGGCAAGATATGGCACTGAAATTACTGGGTACCGTGACTTTACATCTGATGTCACAAGTTGGCAACGTACACTGTGGTTCTTGTGGGGCTTGCAGTTTTACTGCGAATCGCACAGGAACCACATGTATTATAGGTGACTGTTACCACTTACCATCAGGTGGGCAGTTTGCTTGTTTGCCAACTTAGTAGCAATAAAATAAAACACACAACATTACATTTTTAATTTGAAGTAGTTTTTGTTTTGAAGTGGTGTCGGTATTTTTGTAAAAAAAATATTTTTATTTTTTTCGTGAAATTAATAATAGCTCTCTAAGTCAACTTAAAAGAATATACCTAACTGAGAGTCAATACGTACCTTTTATATCTAAAGACTAACCCCCTAACTCCTTAAAGTTAAGGATCCATCGTAAGCTCAGTATAGTGGAAGAATCCTTGAGATGATGTCTTTCAAACGCAAATACCTGAATAGCTTCAGAAAAAAAACAGGAAAGACGTTGGACGTGCCTATTCTCTCGATTTTCTTGGGATTCTAATACTAGATCCTGACTTGATGGCATGGAACCACTTCGGGGGTATACTTTTCTGAATACAAAAAGAATTTTGAAAATCATTTAATAAATGACGAAGCTATGAGGTATGTGTTACCTCATAAATTCGTGAAGTCAGTGAAGTCGGTTAACAAATCAAATCGAAATAAGTTATAGTACTTATTTATTCAGTAATGTATTAAAATACCTACATATATATATTAAAATATTTTTATTGACGAATAGTAAGCGAAATAAGTTATAGTACTTATTTATTCAGTACTGTATTAAAATACCTACATATATCTATTAAAATATTTTTCTTCAAACTACTCATTAATTTTACTCTAATCATCGGAAAAGGCAACACTAAGTAATACATTACTACCCTGGAAAACGGCAGTAGTATTGTATGAAATTTCATTAATGACCCGTTCAACATAATTGCCCTGTTGTTTTTTTTTCTAATTTAAAAAGAAATTACAATTCAAATTCATACAAAATGTAGGCATTTTTCCAAAGAGATTTGAGTGGTTGTATAACATGTCACAAAAAATACACATGCGCAAAACAAGTTAGATAGGACCCTACAAAGCCAATTTTATTTAAAAAAGAGAGGCAATTGGCTTTTATGGCGAAGGTTAGCTTTTATTTTAATAAATTAAAAATTGTATTCGAGTGAATATTGTGCAGTGAAAGTGGTGTTTTTTGGTGCACATTCATGTTGACGGCAAGAAATAAAGGTTTTGTGGTGTACATAACAGTGAGTTTTTTTTTTGTGGATTTTCCACTTCCGTCACCACCGTCAAGATAAGGTTTGGTTTTTTAATAAGAACAATTTGTATTTTTTTTTGTCATAAATAAATAAGTTTTTCTACAGTCAACTTCAGTTTTTTATTATTTTTTAATAAGTTGAAGGAAAAGCAGATTACACACCTCGTAAGTGAGCTATTAATGCCCTTGGGCTATTAGTGCCTTCGAGCAAGTGCTCGTGCACCAAACATCCGCGGGCATTAATAAGTCACTTAGCGCTCGGTGTAACAATCTACTATATCTAAATCAAACCGAATAGCCGTCGAAGTCAAACAAAAAAATTTAACAGTGCTTTATATATGCCGCCGCGTCAGTCATATTCTTAGCTTTTGTTTTAAATACTACTTCTAGCTAATCGAGCATTTCTTGTATTCTAGTGATGCATTCTATACTGCACAAAAGAAATATGCATAAAATTTGAATTTACATTTTATTAATAACACATCATAGAAACATTTAAAACCTTTGAAATTGTGAAGAAACGGTCTAATTATGAGGAATCTTGAAAAAGTCGCTAATTATTGATAATTGCTTTACGTCTCTTTCTGATAAAATATATGTTTGTATCGGTATTATAATGGTGGACGAGTACAATGACGTCACTAGCAAATGAAAGCTTTTTAAACTTTGTTATTTATTAAGTTATTAAAAAAAACTCGTGGTTGTTTGTCAAATAAAAATACTATGTAATGTAACAATTAAAATGTGTCCATATTTACATACAAGTAAAGTTACAATAAAAAATAGCAATGAAGTCATAAAGCTGTATCTTTATTGGTTGAATTACTGTAGGTACTTACCTCAGTTTATAAATCAATACTTATTTGTAACCTAGCAAAAAGTATATTGCATACGATATAAAACGTCCTTGTTGTACTGTTATATTTTTACTGTGCGGCACATGATGTTGGCGCCTGTTCAGTGGCCGCGTCCGCGCTAACGTCATGTACAAATGAACGGTGTGAAGTGCGGAACATATGGGCTTGCACGTGGAAATTCCTCGCCTTAATACTGGAAACAAATGAGTGTAATACGAGTATAAAATTAAAGAACGAATAAAGCAATTAATTAATATTAAACGTAATGTTTGATATATTTTACACAAATACATATGTACCAGATATATTTTACGCGTATATGCAGCCCAGTCATATTTTACGCAAAAAATGTAATACTGTAGACTATGGCTTTTTCTCTCGCAACGAAAATTAAACATATTTTCGTGTGATTTTATACCAACATTTTAATAAAATTGTTGTCTTATATCCTACCTATATGCTCGAAGAGTGCATTTTTTATAATGAGGTAGCAATTAGCTCTATGACAAGTGATATAATTCAAGTTATAGACGAATTAAAAACATTTGAGCAGCGGCCAGAAATGAATTTCATACTTATTTTCCTGGCCTAGGCCGGTAAAGTAATGCATCAGCCAAGAACATTGATTTACTACCAAACATTGATTTACATTGGTAGTAAATCAATGGCCAAGAATTACAAACTTCGAGTCTTCTTTTTACTACAATAATGCCTACATTTCCGAGCATGTTTGAGAAAAAATCTTTTAGGGTATTCGGAAGCGACAAAAACTGCGGTCTTTTATATTTTATATTGAATCATATCACACCTTTATATTTATAAATATCAACCATTTATATTCCATATAATCTTTTTTTACTTTGTTAATTTTGTGATAATTGTTCACATAAATAAAATCATATTTTTATCAATAATATCTTTGGTTTACAATATTAAATTCCATGACAGTCCGTATTTTTATTCGATTTGTCAAATTTATTTTTTTGGAAGAGAACTTTACTTCTTACGTGAAATAAAATTATTTAAGCATGCGATTTCCACAACCGATCCGTAGTCACACCGTATTACCACACCAGTGGGACAAGGTGACTATGGATCAAGTAAAATTATCCATAATCACACCGGTGTGACAACGGATAAATAAAATGAACCATAGTCACACTGGTGTGGTAATACGGTGTGACTACGGATCGGTTGTGGCGATTTCGCTGCACCTGATAAAGTCAATATATTAATTTCTTTAAATAATTCTAAGGATTCCTGGCTCGTAAATTAAGAAGACAACTACTTACGCGTCAATAGTTTCTCATTATATTGAAAAAACTATCCCCTAACTCCTAACCTACAAGAAAAGCTCTATAACATATATAAAATACCTATATACAGTATATAAAATAGGTATAGTTCAACATAGAACTTCCTTCTTTTTTGAAGAAGCTGTTTAATATTTTCATTAGCATCTCTAAGAATTTATTGTAATCATACACTATTACTTACATTTTTTTACAAACAGACCACATGCGAAACTGACTATATGGTCAGTTGAAGTCAAATTTGAAATAGAGAACATTTAACAAAGAATAAAAACCGACATAAAAATCACCTAAAAATAAAAAAAAATATATTTAGACACCAAAGTTGCTGCCAAGCGATGATCTACTGAAAGTTTTTAGCAAATTTATAAAAAATTAGTCATGAAAACATCAGACTTTATTCGAAATTGTGTTTCAATAATATTTTCAATTCTAAGGTTTTTTTTGATGTCGGTTTTTATTTTTTTGTTCAATATTTTCTATTTTGAAAAATAAGCAGTCATGTGTTTGCATATGGTCTGTTCGTATAAAATTGTAAGTAATAGTGTATGGTTACAATAAATACTTAAATATACTAATGAAAATATCAGATAGCTTCTATATCGCTCGTTACATATACCTAACACGGTTTAAAATTTGTCAAATATGGCGGATTTTAGATTCTATATTGCTTGTTTGTTGCACATTACTGATAATCTCCCGCTTGACAGGCTTATAATAACAGTGGAGGCGAGGAGGGTTTGTAAACAATAGCCCGGCTACAATACATCGATAATTGTTCGCCAAACAAATTGAGGCTGATTTGATGCCCTTAGAGCTCAGTATTGATGGATGTTGCGAACAGATTAATGGTGTTATCAGGATAGAGTTACCTCAATTATACTGATATTTATGTCAGTTGCAATAAATGTTCAATAAGGCACTTACTATTTCAGTCTATAATTCGATGGGCATAAAGTGATTTTTTTTATTAATCTTTTATAGTCTTTATATACTCCAAAATGCGGTTATTCACATGTAAATTTAAAGAATTGAAACGTGCATTATATGATAACTAGTCACATGCAGGGAACTACTAGGTAGATTTCAAAGGCTGGCCTATATGGCTTTAACGCGGGCTTTCAAAACTACCCCTACAGCGGCCTTGGAGAGATTTTTGAATCTCGAACCACTCCACAATGCTGAACAAAGAGAAGCCATGAGAGCACTCTACAGGCTCAGAACTTTGGGAATGTGGAATGCAAACTAGCCACCCACAAAACACACGGCATTCGCATCTGAAGGAGACAATCTGCTGCTGCACATGACCAGCGACAGAATGTTACCTAAATATATATTGAGACGACTTTTTGAGGTACACATTCCAACAAGGGAGGAATGACATAAGGGGCTAGCATCCCCTAAGGGGAGCAGTATGATCTGGTACACAGATGGATCGAGATGGATCATGGATGGATGGATAAATCTGGTACAGGGGCAGGAATACACTGCAACAAAACTGATATATAGATCAGCATGGGTGAGCTGGCAACTGTGTTTCAAGCTGAAACATATGCTATCCTAGCCTTTGCACAGGTGAATCTAGACAATGGCTTTAACATCTACATTGTCAGTGACTGTCAAGCGACTCTTAAAGCGCTCCTGTCATACAAAGTGGAATCCAAACTAGTGTTAAATGCAATCGAAGTACTAAACAAATTAGGTAAAACCAATACAATACGTCTAGTTTGGATGCCAGGTCACAAGGGTTTCGCCGGAAACACTGATCTCAAGCAGATCCCAGATACGTCTACTGTTGGGTGCTCTAACCGGATACTTTGGCACTAGGATCATGCTAACCAGGATGGGACACGCCAGTTCCAAAATCTGTAGGGCCTGCAAGGAGGGAGAGGAGAGCATGGAGCACCTGCTGTGCTACTGCGATGCCCTAGCTGAAGGCTGACGGGAATTGGATACCCAAAACTGGAGGTTTACAGGGCCATACCACTTAAGGACATCGCCGAGCTCATGGGCACGATAGACTGGACCGTAGGTGTCGTTGGCTTTACGGACTAAAGCTTGGGGAAGCACAAAAGATCCATGGTGGATCGAAGTGCGAAGGCTCAATAATTGGCCCCCACCCGAAGATAAACCCTGTGAACCCTTTTAGAAGCATGTTCATAATCGATATCAAAAGATATGGCATCATTGAAAATTCAAAATTCTAACTCCTCATACATTATTTTTTCACAGGCTATTTGTATGATAAAATTATTTTACAATTTTGAATTTTCAATTATGAAGTTATTTCATTAATAATAATAATTTATTCACAAACACAGCTTTGGGACATAATAAATTACAAGTATGTTAAGGTATTGTAAGCTCTCTTATAACTTATAATAAAACTTTATGAACTTTACAATGAGCGTTCATTAAATACTAGTGATCAATTTAAATTGTATGTAAAAACTTATTCCAAAGTATTTAAAAAAGTTTGTAAATTTGCAAAGTCCAATTATTTAAGCTCTAAAATAAAAAATAGTAGTGACAAAATTAAAACGACATGGAACATTATTAATAATGAAACCGGAAAAGCAAAAACTAATAACAACAATTTTTGTTTAAATATTGAAAATAAGAAAGTTACAGTAGATATTGAGGTAGCTACAGAATTTGAAAAATTCTTTACTGACATTCCAGTTTCAATCACAAAATCTTTGGATTCCTCCCCCACTGTAGCCGAATCTATTCTAAAAGATTATGTTAAAACTTGTGATGATAAATTTAAATTTGCCCATATTTGTGCAAATGATTTAATAAAGTCATTTAAAACGCTGAATAAAAAGAAAACCGTGGATCTGTGGGGCAACTCTGTAGATGTTTCCCAATCTGTAATAGAAACAATAGCTCCAATACTTGCTAGTATTTTTAATGATTGCATTGACTGTGGTGTGTTTCCTGATCTAATGAAACTGAGTAAAATTATTCCATTACACAAATCTGGTAGCACATCAGACCCCAATAATTTTAGACCTATCTCTGTGCTACCTACTTTTAGCAAAATCTTTGAAAAAATAATGTTGGAACAAATGCAAAGCTTTTTTAACAGAAATAATCTTCTACACTGTAAACAATTTGGTTTTAGAAAGGGTCGCTCAACAACTGATGCTGGTGTTGAGTTAATACAAAATATATATGAGGCCTGGGAGGACTCACATGATGCGCTGGGCGTTTTTTGTGACTTGTCCAAGGCGTTTGATTGCGTTCATCATGACACCCTGATCAGGAAATTACACTACTATGGATTTCGCGACACTGTTCTGGATTTACTCGTCTCCTATTTGACTGAGAGGATTCAGAAAGTAGACGTCAACGGGGAGAGGTCCCAGGGCGCCTCGGTTAAAATGGGAGTTCCGCAGGGTTCAATTCTTGGTCCTTTTCTATTTTTAATATATATAAATGACTTGCCTGCTTTGTACAAGACAGGCATGAGATTGTATTATTTGCAGATGATACTTCACTTATGTTTAAAATTAAAAGACGATTGCAAATTTATGACGATGTAAATAGTTCTATCTCAAGAATAGTTTACTGGTTTAATGCGAATAACTTGTGCCTCAATGAAGGGAAAACTAAATGTATAAAATTTGTTTTACCCAATGTTAAAGAGGTTCACACCACTGTTAACATAAAGCATAAAAATGTGGACCTTGTGGATACCGTAGTATTTCTTGGTATTACTTTAGATTCAAAGCTTCAGTGGGGCCCACATATTGATAAATTGTCGAAGAGACTTAGTTCTGCAGCCTACGCTGTATGGAAAATACGTCAGCTGACTGATGTTGATACAGCAAGACTTGTATACTTTGCCTATTTTCATAGTGTGATGTCGTATGGCATTTTGCTGTGGGGAAATGCTGCCGACATTCAAACTGTTTTTGTGCTGCAAAAAAGGGCTATTCGTGCTATTTATAACCTTAAAATAAGAGACTCTTTGAGAGAAAAATTTAAAGAAATTGGTATTATGACCGTCGCGTCGCAATATATTTACGAGAATATAGTATATGTTCATAAAAATATACATTCGTTTTGTAAAAACAGTGATATTCATTCAGTAAATACTAGGCAAAAGAATATGTTAGCGTTACCAAATACTAGGCTTAAAAAAATTAATAATTCTTTCAAAGGCCTTTGTGTACGTTTCTACAATAAAATCCCAAATAATATTAAAGCACTTAACTTGAATAAATTTAAAGTCGCTATCAAGGGCGCACTTATGAAAAAAGCATATTATAAAGTGTCTGATTATATGACAGATAAAACTGCTTGGGATTGACAAAAAATGTGATAATTGACGTTTAAAGGGTGTTAACACTTTGTGATAGTGGGATAAATTTCATTCGAGTAACTGTTCCACTCACACCGACAGGCATTTCTATATTATTTAAAAAAATGTTTGTGAAATATAATATTGTAATGTTGGCATTTTAAAAGAGGAGACAAAAAAATACAAGACCTTCCGAGTTTCTTGCCTGTTCTTCTTGAGAAGGCTCTCCCAATTTCCGAACAGGTGTAGAGTCAATTTTTTTTTTTCATTTGACTTGTATTTGCACACATCTTAATAATGGTTGGGGTGTGTGTACATACAAGGATTAAATAATTTAGTTAATTAGATTCTTGGTTGAAGATTTTTATGTTTTTATTTTGACGTCAATAAGTGCCTGTAAAGGTCTATATTGAATAAAGATTTTTGAGTTTGAGTGAGTTTGAGTTTCTTACAGTGACCCGCTGGTTTCCAAGCTAGGAAGTTTTGGAAGACAGTGGTTCAGTCTCAGTAATTTGATAGGGCGAACACCCGAGTGTACTTAATATAAGACTAGAATACTAGACGAATAAAAAAAAATACTGCCTCAATAGAAGCTAATATAAATATAAAAAAAAGAAGAATAGCAACAAAAAAATATTTTTTTTTCCAATAACTATGTATAAAAACAACCAAAATATAAGGTGTTAATTTTTTTTTCTCCGTCTCTTTCTAGCAAAAAGGCAATTCACATGTAGTCTACATGGCCATACTCAACAATGACGTCACGGTTGATGTCGGATCTCTTTGTCTAATCGCTTCCAAATTCACCGCTTGTATCTAACAAATGCTTGTATCTAATGTATTACTAAGCCGATTCCAATAAATTCTAACTTCACTTAATTCCATCTTTTTCTACGATATTTTAATATTTATGACGAGATGTGCCAAAATTATAAATCAGTCATCATCACAATTCTTATTAGGTATAGAGGTGGCATTGTACAGTCAGCAACATATCAAGTTCCACATTTGCATTACGAAAGTCGTAGCCATCACTAGCGACATAAGACCTGTCTCAAGGTCAATATGTATATTATGACTCGTTGCCGTGTGTAGATATCACATAATAATAATAATAAGTTATAATTAGGGAAATTGTATTACGCCTGTATTAAAATAAAAATAATTTACATTAAAAAATATTTTACAAGAAATAAAAACCGACTTCAAAAACACTGAAAGTTTTAAATAATATAAGAATAGGTACAGACAATCACACTTCTATATTGAAGTCGGTGCCAAACGATGATCTCCTATAAAGTCTTAAGGTCTCTGTATACGTAACGTGCTTAGAACGTGGACGGAGCGAGGACGGCACGGAGACGGGACGTGGTTTAGAAAACCCTGACGTGGAGTTTAATGCATACGCAACGTGACAGTGACTCGTAACTAACGTGCTAGTGTTGTGAATAGGAAAGATGGACTTTTCATTTGAAGAATTGGCTATAATTGCTATTGCTTTAGATGACGAAAAAGCTATGGCTGCCAAGAGGAAAAAGAGATTTTCTGTACATCCTAAATGGCAAACAAGAAAACAAGAAGAATTTCACATATTTTTGAGCATATGTTGTCGAATCAGAATCATTATTTTTTTCGCTTAACAATATAAGATGGGTTTCTATCAAAATTTAAGTATTTTTTGTGTTCCAAATAGAAATTAAATTAATTACTAGGGAAATAATGAAATTCAGTATAATATTATATTCCTGTTTTTTAGAGGCTTGAAATGAGTTACTTCATATTGAGTTAACATGACCTAAAATTTATTAATCTTGAGTAGGTGTGTTGCGAAAATATTATAAATAAAGTTATGAATGCAGTAAAAAAAATAAATGAAAGTTATCGTTTTCAGTGAGTGATAATTCGACTTCAATTTTACGCCACAGAAAATGTTTATGCTTCGTGTCTAAATACTTTGCGTCTGCAAAATTATACAAAGCTGGATATGAACGTACACACTCGATTAGTTTTTTGTCGTCCATTTTCAATTCTTGTGGCATCACTATATAGGTATCTGAAGCGAGCGGAGTGAGTGTGCATACGCAGCGAAACCACGGACGGGACGGGGCACGTGCGGGGCGGGACGTGCTAAACATCGTCGCCAACGATATTTTTCCCGTCACGTGGGCGCCACGTTCCCGTCCCGTCCGTGTGCTCGTGACGTATAGACTATCGGATACATTTTCTATAAAACGATATTTCTAAAATTTCCCGTCCCGTTCCGTCCGAGTAAAAACACGTTACGTATGCTGAGACCTTTAAAAGGCTATCAGGCAAAGTCCTTTGAAAAAAAACCCAAGAATGTATAGCAATTCTGTTGTTTTTAAAATAAATGTTGTTAATTAGTAATTAATTAAAAATATTTTGTTTTTTACAAAGGTATGTATTTTGAGAGTTATTTACTTTCTTTTTTGGCTATTCGGACCCGGGTCCCTATAGAAGTCTATTGCTTTTCGGACCTGATAGAAGCGTTAAAAGGGATCCTAGGTCCGTATTGTTCGTAAATGCTATGCGGACCTATCGAAAAAACTTATTGGGATACTTAGGATGAAACTGAAAACTGTAGGTTAGGTTAGATATTGTGAGTATGAAACTGAAATGACACTGCATGTTTCATGCTCCGGGTCCAAACAGCAATCGACTTCTATAGGGATCCAGGACCGAATAGACACAGCATTTGTAATAATTTATTTTAGCGAAATGAAGGAGGTAAAATATAAATTTGCTGCTGTTTTAAGGTTCATGTAATACAAAGTGTTTATAGGAGACAGAATAATATTTATACACTTTTGGGTCTCATGTGCCTGATGTCCTTTGTCACCGACTTCAATATAGAAATGTGTTGTTGTCTGTACCTATTCTTATATTATTTTTAACCTTTCAGTCTTTATGAAGTCGGTTTTTATTTTTTGTAAAATATTTTTTATTTGTTACTTTTAAGTGAATGAAATCTCTTTTAAGTAAAAAATAATATAAGAATAGGTACAGACAACATCACACTTATATATTGAAGTCGGTGCCAAATTTTAAGGCTTTCTAGGGTCATATCTAGACGTCATATTGTATGTATTCTTATATTATTTTTGACTTTTTGTTGTTTTAAAAGTTGGTTTTTATTTCTTGTTTTCAGCTTGGATAAATAAACCTACAAATACAAACAACATTGTAAGATTAAATTTTTGTTTGATTTTGTTGTGTTTCAGTGGATTTTTGTGTATATGTTGTCGATTTGGAATAATTTTTTTCGCCAAACGATATAAAATGGGTTTCTATCAAAATATTACTAAGTAAAGTACTGCTATTCGAAATACAAATTAATTCAATTCCTAGAGAGAGAATGAAATTCAGAGCAATATTCAATCCCTGTTTTTAGAAGGTTTAAAAATGACTTACTTTATGTTGGGTTTACTCGACATAGAAAATGTCATTTATGAGCAGGTGGTGCGAAAAAGTAATCTTCATCTTTCCTCAGGGCTTAATCTTTCTCTCTACAAAAGTTTATTAAAATGGCCTGAAAGCGTAACAGTTTTAGCATTTATAATATTAGTAGAGTGTAAAAAACAATGAAAGAACACGTCGTGTCAATTTAAGGGATTTTAATTTCATCATTTTTTTTTTGTTTTAACATTCTTATTTTCTTGGTGATAAATTACAAAATGGATAATTTTCAAACTCATTTTGTTACTTTATTGTATACTTATATATAATATATTTATTATAATATATTTATTATTAAAAACAATATTTACTAAAAATCGCTTGAGCTGCATTTCACTACATCAGCAGCTAATGCAAAAAACCATATTTGATTTCCAATTTACAAACTAATATACATAAAATCTAATAAAAATAAAAATCATAAAAAAGCATATATACGGTCGAATTGAGAAACCTCCTCCTTTTTTCGAAGTCGGTTAAAATATCCTTAGATAAATTTGATAAGTGTATATGTGTATAAGTCTTATAAAAAATCATATTGCAAACGAGTCTCCCATTAATTAATAGAAATTTATAACTCGCCTAGTTCTGCCCAATTTTCACTGTCATAATTGTGTACACCAGACACAATTATGAAAGTGAAAACAATTAAATAATGATATACTGGTTAAGTATAATTTGTCGGTCTATCAAAACTATCAATCAATATTCAACTGGAAATAACATTCGAAGAACTTTAACTCAGTTTGCTTATATCATCTTTAATTCAAATTCTATTATGATAACTGTCAGTCGACGAAATAACCTCGATTGTGCAGCATTCGGTAAGGTACGCAGCATTTTCTAGGCTCATCCACCGTAGTGTCTCCTCGAGACCTAAGTCTTAATTCGATGAGCAATGGAACTGAAAAAATTGACCTTATAAGAAGGCTCAAGATAACAAAAAGGGCAATGGAGACTTTGTTCAAGACTTTCACTACGTGATCAAAGCGAAAATGTAAAAAATGATGAGATCCGTAGAAAGACTAAAGTCATCGATATAGCCCACGGTATTGTAGCCCTATATAGTGGCAGTGGACAGGGCACATTGCTCGCAGGAATAAAAACTGCTGGGGCAGATAGATCCATTAGTAGCGGCCACGTACCGGGAGACGCGGTGTTGCTAGGTCTCTCATAAGGGTTCGACGATCTGATGAAGATAAACCGCGGGAAACCGCTGGATGCGGGCAGCGCAGGACCGATTGGTTTAGAGATCTTTGGGCCTACGAGTATGTCTGACAGTAGATAAACAATATTTGAATAAATCGATTTTCGATAGATAAGCAGTGAAAAGGATAGATGCTTTTGTCGATCGATATTATGTCGATTGACAAGTCCATGTTCGCACAGCCAGTGGAGAAACTTGGTAGCGCATTGTCGTGTGCGCTAATCGAACGATTGTTAAGGTTAAGCAACGTTCTCTGTGGTCAGTTCTATGATGGGTGACCAAAATAAGAAACATCTCAAGCTTCTCCGTGCTTCGGAAGGCACGTTAAACAGTGGGTCCTGCGCCCAATCACGCTCCGGTCGTGTCGGCTAACTGTCCCATCGGACTAGGCGAGTGAAAGAACAGAGAGTGCACTTGCGTTTGCGCAGTCGCTTGTGCACAAGACTAATTCTCTCCTGCGCCTGTCCCTGTTGAGATTGGCTGCCGTGACCTAATATCGGTTATACCTAACATTATATTTTTTTATGTAGTTCTGGATCTTTTTTAGTCGAAAACCTAACTGATTCAATGACAAAGGCACAGTTTAACAATGATAAACTGTAACAAAGGAAAGCAATTGATGCAGAGGCACTAATTCTATGAATGATGGTGATCTCTTATAGTTTGACTTTTATGTTTTAATCCAAAGGAAGGCTGCGTCATGAAGTGACTGACAATGTGTCTGTCGTTATCAACAATAGCGTTCAACAACGCTTATCTCTGACACAGTGCTTCAGGCGGAGTGTGAACAGCGCTGATTGCGGTAATGCTCTAACTGATAAGCTTCCGAGACTGAATTATTTATTGTGTATAGGAATTCGATTTCGAGTTATGATATAAAGGGTCAGTTTTAACGTTTGCGATTTTTTTGGCATCAGTATATATACTCGTATTTGATATAATATCCGTGTGAGCAAAACACATTAAAAATCCAGCAATAATATTGATATGGGCTGAGAGGTGGTTAAGATCTTTAAGCAACTTCGTCTAGAAGTGGAAGTAAACGGCCTAGTTGGCACTATTACGATATTATTCGATATCTAATATAGCCATACTGACTATCACCCGGTAACGCGACACCACCGCGCGCCCCATTTATCTAATGGTTCTATCTTAGGTTACGTCGTACGTATCTCAGCTTTATTACAATGGAATGGATATATTAGGATATTGCGAATAGGTATATCAAAGAATGCACATTCCAAAAAAATTAATGGGTGTTGTTGAAATGGGTCGTAGCTCTAATGGTTATAGTTTGCAACGTTTTTTTTTAAAAAAAAAACGTCGCCCCACACTAGGATATTCTCCTGTGTCGTGGGTGCAGTTACAAACATAGAATATCACATGCACATACGCCCAGACCGGAACAAATTTCTGTAGGCAATACAAAATATTTGTCCACTCTGCGATCACTCTACCTCTGCGCTAACCGTGTCGTCAAATTACAACGTAGATCCAAAGTAATATTAGGGTTTCTTGTTTTTTTTTTATACATTGTTAAGTATTTGCAAAATGCATCGTCATAACCTCTGGTATTCCAGACTGAAAACAGACCTCCCTCAAAGAGCGCTATCTTGTCTTAGGCAGCACGCATCCATTCTCTAACAGCTAAGTACTTTCTTTAAATCGTCGGTCGTCCACAGGTCGTTCTGGACCATGGTATTGACTCTAACCCTTGTCTGCTCCATCATTCAACTGGAGAAATAATCATGACCATTTTTACTTCAGTATCTATTTATTCTGCAATTAAACTAAGCTTAAAGTTACATTTTAAACAATTTTCCAGGAAATTTAACAATTCGATATCATCGTCATAACGGTATTATTATGTTAAATTGACAAAGCGTCAAATAACTGGTCGTTAGTGGTAGCGCTATAGAACCATACAGCTTTCCGAGTTCCGCCATCTTTCTTAAATTGCTCGTGGTGATCATCATCATTTTAGCAAAGAGTTGTGCCCTACTGGTAATAGGCCGCCCCAATAATTTCCAAACCAATCCAACGTTGCAGCCATTAGCTTCTCCAGAACTTTACCAGAATGACGAGCCACAGCGTTACAACAACACGTGGCCGCCACTCGAGGGCCTTTCTGCCCCAGCGGCTGTCAGTACTACGAGTAATTGGCACTTCCAACAGCCACCTAAATTTTTTTTTTTAATCTTTATTTAAAAAGGGTTTTATCACGCAGTGATAATGTCACCCTTGAAACATGGTTCTTAACTAGTTAACTAATCAATAGCTCTTCTACGTATGCCACAAATTACTATTTTAACTAGCATCCTGGCATTTCTCGATAGTGGAAAAGCCAAAATGCTATTACACATACCTACATCATACAAATTAATATTACTTGATAATTTAAAATCAGCTCTCTCTGATTCGTTTCGGACGCACTCAATAATTATGTGATAAACGTCTTCAATAATGTTACAATCAATACATAATGATGAATTCACTTTGCCCATCAAAAATGCAAAACTATTAAGAGGAATGTGTCCGGAACGAAGTCTTAACATTGTGACTATTTCATTTCTGGTCATATCTGTTCTATCAAACCAAGGAATACGAGGAATATTTGGTTGGATTGTCTTGTACCAAATTCCTTTGTTCTTGGATCGTTCATCTACATATTCCTTCCACATATTCTGCACATGCCTTTTAATAATAAATAAATAGTCTTCACTATATATTTGACTGTCAAATGGAATCCCATCGCTTGAGGCCTCCTTAGCTAATTGGTCGGCTTTTTCGTTGCCTTCCAAATCAATATGTGAAGGGATCCATTGTAAAATAATATTTTTATTTGCGGCTTTTAACATCTGTAAGTTTTTAATAATGGTATAGGCAATAGGCGCTCCACGGAAAATTTTAGTGCATCGTAATAAATGTTGGAGGGCGGATCTGGAGTCTGTAAATATTACAATGTTAGTATTATTCAAAGACTCAACATAAGACAAAGCTTCGGAAATAGCTATTAGTTCAGTATGCATTATGGATACATTTGATTTTATCTGAAATTTCATATTAGTGTTTGTTTGTGGGTCAAAGAACGCTACTCCAACATTTGACCTATCTATTGAGCCGTCAGTGTAAATTTTGTAATGATCCCTATATTCATTATATATATATATTCATTGCATATATTTTTTATATTTATACGATTGAATAATCGTTTTGACATGGTTAGTTTATCAATTGTAAGTTTCAAAATTGATGACAAGTCCACATTGCTGATCCATGTGTCCAAACAAAACATGTTTGGCTGTTTATTGTATGTCGCAGGTAATGTTAAAGTTTCGTGAGAAGTAACTAAGTGTGGTTTCTTTTTATTTCTCCAATAAGGTTTGTGAATAATTTCGGTAAGATTTTTTAATTTATTGCTAAAGAAAGCTTTAGTTTTTAATATATATTTGTCCGAAAGATATTGTCTTCGAATATGCAAGGGTTGTATAAAGAGATCTGATTCCATGACATGAATTGTTGTGCTTCTTATATACCCACCTATCAAACGCAAACATTGATTTTGTACTCTCTCTAATTTCAATAAGTGTATTTCAATAAACAGCTATTACCATAAAGAAAACTAGCATAATCAATTTTACTACGTATTACTGACAAGTATAGTCGCCTTAAATGTTTAGGATGCACTCCCCATCCAGACCCAGCTAAAATTTTTAAAACATTAGTGAATTTTAAACATTGTTCTCTAATTTCATTTATATGTTTAGCCCATCTCAATGATTTATCCAGCCATAAGCCCAAATATTTAATATTGTCGACAGATTTTAGAGGAGTGTTGTTAATGTAAAGCTCAGATATTTTTTTGCTGTGACCAACTTGAAATAAGCATATCTTACTTTTAGCTGCTGAAATTTCTAACCCAATTTTTTGAAATAATGATACAATTAGATTAAGTTCTGATTGCATTTTATTTTTTGCCCTAATAAGATTACTATCTGTGATATATAGAACAAAATCATCGGCGTATTGGGAAATATATACTTTATTTATCAATTTGCAGGTATGTGATGTGACTATATTAAATAATAATGGTGATAAAGGGTCCCCTTGTGCTAAGCCTATACAAGTAGGACGACACAAATCATCACCATCTCTAATTTTCAAACATCTGTCTTTGAGGAAATTCCAAATATATGTACACATTCGTGAACCCACGTTAAATTGATCTAAAATATTCATTAAGGCTCCTACATCTACATTATTATAGGCATTATCTATATCGATAAAGCATGCGATGGTAGGACTCTTATTCGAAAAACTAATTTGGATATTGGAGACTAACACAGATAAATTATCAAATGTCGAACGCGCTTTTCTAAATCCCGTCATATCTTCTGAAAAAATATTTTCTTTTTCACAGAACCATTCTAGTCTACGTAAAACAATATTATGAAATATTTTACACAAGCAACAAATTAAAGATATTGGTCTTAAAGACGACAAAGAATTAGGGACTCTTCCAGGCTTAGGTATTGGGACTATAGAAATTTCTCTCCATTGAGTAGGTACATATCCGTGTATACAAAAGTTATTGTAAAGTGTTAGTAAAATTTGTACGCCATTTTCTGGGAGATTTTTTATCATGGAATATGAAATAGAATCACTACCGGGTGATGTATCTTTAGATGGAATACAATTTCGTAGTTCTTGTAATGAAATATTTTGATCTAACGTTGTATTTTCCGACATGAAAGTGCGTTCGTCAGGGCTTTCATAATCTGGAGTAAGATTATACAGTAATCGACGAATATTTTCATTGTCTATACAGTTCAAAAATGTCTTGTGTCCTGTAAACCATTTAATTTTTTCCACACGTCACTTTGCGAAGTACTTCCATCTAAAGAGGAACAAAAGGAATGCCAAGCTGTATTTTTGGCTTTACGAATTAATTTCTGTGAAATACTAATTTTTTCTTTTAATATTTTGTAATTTGAGGGAATAGGGTTTCGCCTAAAATTTGACAATGCAAGACGACGCTCTGCAACGGTTTTGGATAAAGTAGAGTTCCAGTAAGGTTTCGGCAAAAACTTAGTAGTAGGGTTTTGGTTCATTTTAGTGAAAGGTATGTGCAGATTAGCTGCTTCGTTGATTATTTTAATAAAACAATCGTAATCTGTCTGATGATCTCCAGTAAATTTAAAATTAGAATATTGAGAAGTGAGTGTTTGATTATATTGTGTCCAATTAGCTTTCTTTAAGTTCCTCGTACATTTTAATTTAATATTGTCATTTATATGTGTTGAAATTTTAATAATGAAATGATCGCTGCCTAGCGTTTCATTGCATATATTCCAGTCGAATTTAAATGCTATATCTGAAGAAACGAATGAGATATCGGGAGCAGACTGTTGTAACTGAGAAACCACAAATTTACTACGAGTACATCTGCCATCATTTAAAGTTACAAAATTACTATCTACCGAAGCATCATATATTTGAATACCTCTGTGATCTATTTTATGCGACCAGTTCGAATGTTGGCCATTAAAATCTCCTAAAATCAATGTTTTTCTAATGGACGAAGAAAACAAATGTTCCCAATCTTTTTGTGACGTACGAATCGATGGCGGTGCATATATAGAAATAATATTTTCGATATGTAGGCAATTATATAATTTGATATGTATCAGTTCAATATCGCTGTTAATACTCCGAGTGTCACATATATGCGCCTTAATCGATCTATGCAGTAAAATTGCAACCGCTCCATAAGAATCTATCCTATCTCTACGATATATATTATAATTATTTATCTTCAGGTGGCTTTCAGGCTCTAACCAGGTTTCGCATACAACAGCAGTGTGGATCTTCTCTTGTCATAAAGATTGTTCGAATGCAGATATTTTAGGCCTTAAGCTTTGGGAGTTCCATTGTATTATATTAATCTCAATATCTATTTTCTTATCCAGTGTTAAACAATTCTAACAGAGTCTTCAAAATAGGCCAATCTGAAATGTTGTCGACTACAACTAATATAAACCACTCAATACAAGTCTTGATAATATTATTAATTTTCGATTTAATTGTACAGTTCTTAAGAAAAATAATTTCTTTTATTTTACTAATTAATTCGCTAAAATGTACTTCTCTTTGATGATTTTGCATAGTATCTTCTTCATTCTGTGACTCTGGTTGTCCTTCAGTATTTGATTGTAGGTCATCGTAGTAATCTTCTGACCAGAAATATCTGTTTTTCTGCTGTGTATGACGTGTATTTTTCATGTTATTTTTTTCGACTTCATGAACTCTATCTTTAGTTTTTAAGACGTTGGCATATATGTTGTTATTGGGTGTGTTATGGTTGGTGTTTAATATATGGGGCTCAAAAGAAAAGGCCGGCGTTTTAATTAAGCTTGTCTGTTTCGGCGAGATGCAAGATGGGGATGTAGGTCTTACGAATATGGTTAGTGCTTTTCTGTACGTACAGTTAAATTCTGCCATTATTTCTCTGATACGTTTTTCTTTTAAATATATAGGACAAGTTTTAATCAAAGACATGTGATTTCCTCCGCAATTAACACATGTAAAATGAGTTGTGTCACAATTTTCGTGTTCTTTTGTACACTTTGGACATATCATTTTGTTAGTAGTACACCTTTTCGCTGTGTGACCAAATTTCCAGCATTTCGAACATTGTGAAACTGGGAAGACGTACGGTTCAATGTTTATCTTAACACTATCAACGTATACAAATGTAGGTAGGTACGTCCCAAAGAAACATAACTGAACTGTCTCGCTGGGTCATCACTAACTCGTCTTTTGAGACGTTTGATAGACACAAGATTCGCTGGGTCGGATGACGTTATACTTGACTTTATATCTTGGTCACTCAAATCTAAGTCTACATTTTTCATAATACCATATGAGAAGTTTTTTGTCATGTTCTTTTCTTACCTTGACACTATGTTCCAATCATCTTCTTCCTCTCGCATTCTTTTAAGAACTGGTATCTCTTTCTCCATATTTTGTATATCTTCTTCTGTCTGTTGAATTATGTTCAAGTCATCGGTATCGTCAGCATCAATATTCAGGTACGAATCACTATTTGAAACGTCTTCTGCATGTTGTATTTCCATTCCAGAAACGTACGTTGGCGTAAACAAGCAACCGGTTCGTAGCGATTACTCGCCCGGCCGGCTGCGCATCGCAAACAAAAGACTCGGACGCACTGTATGTAAACAACACGATAACACACAATAAGCAGAGGCGGCTATCCTGCGCGATTACCGCACCAAGACTGCCACCAAAATCTTGGATGCTTTATACACGGTGTTTCAAAATAACCAATAAATAAACAATTATTTATCGAAAACTCACCATTAAAATGTGTTTACACGTAATGTCATTCAACCCAAAATTTTCATGTAAATCATAGTATCATCATCATGTCTATGATTTATATGAAAATTTTGGGTTGAATGACATTACGTGTAAACACATTTTAATAATGAGTTTTCGTTATACAATTGGTTATTTATTGGTTATTTTGAAATACCGTGTATCGGTGGCCTTAGTCCTAAAACAATTCTCATTATTTGTTGGCAGAGCCGAATCCGATCGGAAGCTATTTGGCGGTTGATGTAATCGCGAAAATTAACGATACTAGACTAACGATGACTAACGAGACCTATTCGATTTTAATGGGAATAATCGTTACTCCTTGATCGATAATCGAGGTTTCGTGTCATTTCTCATACATTACTGCGTCTACGTCTCGTTAGGTATGGTAATACCTAGTCCCAAAAGTAATACATTTATTTTTGACTTTTCGCTTAGTGTTATGTATCATTAACAGCTCATATACGTTCCCACCGAGAGGCGCGAGCCTATCCTAAACTAGGGCGATTATGTCTTAGTCAACTTCGCTAGCCAAGTTTGGGTTGGTCGACCTCACACACAACCTGTAAAGAAATTCTTTCTTCACAGGTGTGTGCAGGTTTCCTCACGATGTTTTCCTTCAACGTAAAAGCGTCGAATAGACGTACATATAAATTCAAAATTTGAAAACACATTGGTACGTGGCGTGGTTCGCACCGCTACCTTCCGATTGGAAGGCGAGACGGCCTTACGCACTGCGCTATCGACGCCGACGACATCCGACGCTTCGATTTAAAGTCACCCAAAGGTCACCCTAAGTCTTATTATTAGAGCTCATTCTATCTGTTGCAAAAGATAATGTTCAAAAAATAAAAGTTCATACCAATAACGATTCATTTAGTTAATGTAGCTGGCGGTGCTTCCGATTAAGCAAGTTACATACACCGATTTTTTTACTTCTTGATTAAGCTTTATACAGCGAATGATGCAAATGAAACATTGATTCATCTACTTATAGTGAAAATGCGCCGCTGTACGCATAAATTGTTTTTATGAAGGCGTCGTAAGATCGCTAAATTTCAGATTTATTGCTCCGCAACCGGCATGCACTTTGAGAGCAAAGCCAACAGCGTCTTAGCGCTTGTTTTCATTGTTTATTTTGCAAACTGGCTCGTTATTTTTTGTGTGATGTAATCTAGAGTTTTGGTCAAAATATTTTTATTGGATTCTTTCTGGTTTCTGGTAAATATTTACGCGTAATAGTATTTTAAAGTGGAAATAGATTTTACCGCGAGTATTGTATTCTCTTGGGAGTGTATGCCTATGTAATAGGATGATCATCATCACAGCTCATATACGTCCCCACCGAGTAGCTGGAGCCAACCATGTTAGGGCGATTAGGCCTTAGTCAACCACGCTGGCCCAGTGCGGATTAGTCGATTTCATTCACATACACATACACCATTAAATTTCTTCGCATATGTATGCAGGTTGCCTCACGATATTTTCCTTCACCGTACCCCGACCTTCCGATTGGAAGGCAAGTGCCGAGTCCACAGCGCCACTGACGCTCAAAGGATGAACACTTTCAGCAGTTTCTGTGCATAAAGTCACATCGAATCGAACTAACCATAATTCTACTGAGACGTAAAGGACCAACACAATTACGTATTTTTTGTTTCTTTTTATGTGTTACTTAAATTTAAAAAAAAATTTTTTTACAAAAAATAAAACCGACTTCAAAAACACTGAAAACTTAAAATAATGTAAGAATAGGTACAGACAACATTACACTTCTATATTGAAGTCGGCGCCAAACGATGATCTCCTAGAAAGTGTTAAAATTTGTCACCGACTTCAATATATAAGTGTGATGTTGTCTGTACCTCTATTCTTATATTATTTTTAAGTTTTCAGTGTTTTTGAAGTCGGTTATATTTTTGTAAAAAAAAAATAATTTTTAATTTTTTAGTGAATGAAATCTTTTTAGTGAAAGAAACCCTAATTTATCATGTCAAAAATCTAGTCATGTCAATTATTAACTGTCTGTATGGAACCACTTTTGCAGGAGCTGCTCAATATTTGGGTACATTATGGGTACACAAAAATGTTTTTCTAAATTATTTCTATCCTACGCCGCGATTCACATCTAATGACTTCCTGCGACCTTTAACAGACCGTCAGTCTACCTTGTGGAAGGTACTAGTGCTATGTCCGCCTTTACACGGTAATTACTCGAGGGTATTTCCGCCCCAACGGCTGCCAGTCCTGCGAGCAATGTGCCCGCCCAGTGCCACTTAGATTCTTGTCGGTGACCTTGGTTCACTTGCGGATTTCATTGTTTCTGATTAGATCACGCAGTAAACTCTGAGCAATTACCCTTTGGGTGACTTTAAATCCTCTTATTAGGCCCATTGAAAGAGGCTTCGTTCGGTACCGTAAGTCATCTCTAGCAACACACGCACGAATTGAAGAATTCCGTATTGAGGCGCTGCGGTAGGTTGGCCGAGAATATGCTGCGTAACTTCCCAAATTATGCCTAACCAAGTTGAGTTCATCGATCGACCTCTATCTGGAAGTTGGATTAAACTTTTTTCCCTGTTTAATATACTCATCAACAACTTCTAGTGTAAATCGTCCATTCTTTACTGGAGTGCCTTGGGATTTGAAATAATTTCTATCTCGTCGATGCTATTTTAAGACCAAACTCCGAAGTTGGCAAACTCCAATACGGTTTTTGAGCATTCTGTCCAGGTCTTACAGTATGTACTCGCCGCTTATGTCGTTGGTGAGTCCTCTCCTCTTTAAAAGTCTAAACATATCCTCCAGCGCAGCTATATCCAGTTTCTGCAATATAACATTGCCCTTTCCTATACCTTCGAAGAAGCCGTATTAGTTTCGGGTTGTGATCTTGATGGCGGACTAAAATGGTGGTATTTTTGTACCCAGAATAAACTACATATAAATTCTAAACAAAACGATGAAAGCACTTTTATTCTAATCTAGTAATTGGCCGAAAGGTGCCTATTGTTGTTTTTGCCTGTTCCAATTAGTGCACGGGGCGTAGGTACACGTATAAAATATGTTAGTTCTGGTTACGGCGTACTATAAAAAATTCTAAAGTAGGTACGCCGTAAACCACAACTGACGTCCAGAGAGATACGGGTAAAGTTGGGAATGGGATAAATAAATGCGAACAACCATTATTCCTGAAAGGACAATTATTTATTTATTTTAATTCATTATGTACAAATATTGTTGTACAAAGGCGGACTTAATGCCTGAGGCATTTTCTGCCAGTCAACCTTCGGGTGATGCAGAGAAACAATGTGGTAGATGTACCGAAAAACCGACAAAGAGAAAAAAAATATTTTATGATAATTACACATACACAAAAACATGTTACCAAAATACAAAGTCAAAACTCATAACCGGTCAAAACCACTTTTGACTGCAAAAATCAGGCAAAAGTGGTTTTGACCGATGCCTTCAGTTAAAAACAGTTTTGACTGATTTTTGTAGTCAAAAGTGGTTTTGACCGATGCCCTTAGTCAAAAACAGTTTTGACTGCAAAAACCAGTCATAAGTGGTGTTGCCTGATTTAAGATTTGGGTGGTATGGGTTCCCTTAGAATAGTATGACGCTACGCATGATCATGTTCTGAACCTAACCTACATTAGGCAATTTGTTACCTATTTTCTTTTGTGATGGCGGGGGGCTTCGCCCCCCGAGCCCCCCTAATTTTGCGGGGCTGCGCCCCCCCGTCCCCCTGCTCCTTAGTCTTTTATACAAAAAGATATCTCTCTCTCTGTATTTCTCATCGTTAACATAGTAATTGAGGAGCACGTTTAAAATTTTAATATCCAAAATCGATTATTCATAACCCACTTTTTGTAAGCTCGACCACTTTTGACCGATATAATTTGGTCACAAACACTATTACCCAATATTTTGCAGTTAAAAGTAGTTTTGCCCAATGTCCTTAGTTAAAACCACTTTTGACTGCGAAAATTAGTCAAAATTGTTTTTAACTAAGGGTATCGGTCAAAACAACTTTTGCCTGATTTTTGCAGTCAAAAGTGGTTTTGACTGGTTATGAGTTTGGACTGTAACATATATATGAACTAGTGGATCCGGCAGACGCTGTCTTACCCGATTATAGCGCCACCTACTGGGTCCAATTGTACTTTTAAACCTTCCCTGGACCTATTCAAACACACAGAAAATTTGGTAAGAATTTGTCGAGCCGTTTTTCTGTTTTAGCAGGATTACCACACAGCAATTCATTTTTAACCGACTTCAAAAAAGGAGGAGGTTCTCAATACGATGCGTATGTTTTTTTTTGTGTGTATGTTAAGCGATTACGCCGCCAATTGTGGACCGATTTTCAAAATATTTTTTGTATTCGATAGAGTATACTCCAAGGGTGGTCCCATGGTCACCAAAGTCAGAATCTAATGATGGGATCCCATGAAAATCGAGGAAAACCCTTAAATTTTAAGGTGTGTCCAACGTGTTTTGTGTGTATGTTACGCGATTGCTCCGCCAATTGTGGACCGATTTTCAAAAATCTTTTTGTATTCGATTGAGTATACTCCTAGGGTGGTTCCAAGGTCACCAAAGTCAGGATCTGATCATGGGATCCCATGAAAATCAAGGGAAACGCTAATTAAATACCAGCTATTAGCGTTTCTTTCACTAAAAAGATTTCAGTCACTAAAAAGTTAAAAATAAAAAATATTTTACAAAAAATAAAAACCGACTTCAAAAACACTGAAAAGTTAAAAATAATATAAGAATAGGTACAGACAACATCATACTTCTATATTGAAGTCGGTGACAAATTTTAAGACTTTCTAGGAGATCATCGTTTGGCACCGACTTCAATATAGAAGTATGATGTTGTCTGTACCTATTCTTATATTATTTTTAACTTTTCAGTGTTTTTGAAGTCGGTTTTTATTTTTTGAAAAATATTTTTTATTACTTAAAATCTGGAGTTTATCTAAACGGTATTGTTTTGAATGTATATTCGATATTATGCCTTATAACTGCCGCTTACAAAATACCTCGCTAGGAGATTACGTTTCCTGAATACTGAACAGAATCGTTCAAACTTTCAGAGCATATCAAAACCAAACACAAGTGCGGTGGCCCGATTAAAACGTACACAGTGATTTTGGAACGATAATAACTCTTACAGCCAGCGAGTAAGGTTTAAATTTAGATTTTCAGTCCATTTGGAATTGTAGAGAAGCTATCGAGCACATTCAATTTACCTAGACTCGTTCCAAACAACGAGCTCTACAGTACAGTCAACATGAATTATAGGTATGCACACTTTAGTTCGTTGCTCTTGGTGAAAGCGGTATTTATTCTATGAATAATGCAAACTGACTTTATCATTTAGTTCATAGTGAATTCAGATTACTAGACATCTTTGTAGATTTCAAGTAGGTACTTAACTAGGATTCTCTCTAATTTATTTGTTAAATTTTGATATTGTAGTGCTTTTTCTTGCTAAATTGTAGAAATATAGGAAAATCTTAAAGTTAAAGAAAAAAAACAAACTTATTCCTTTAGTCCGATACAAAATGAAAAGCTTTATTCTTGTAAGTACATAATTATAATTTACTTATGCATATGTTAACACAATTCCTCAATGCAAAGCACTTAACTTAATGTTTAATCAATACAAGCCAAGGGCAGGATGGTTCAGGTTTGTTTGATCAATCTCGGCAGGTAAAAATCAGGTACAAATTGGGTACAAAACTACAAAATGAGGGGCAATAAAGTACACCAACAAATAGTTATAGGTTTCCTTTTTTTTTAAAAGAAATTAGTAGCCTTCCCCGGAGCGGTTGTTAGTGGATCGTACCTTCTATGCTAAGTCTTGCAATCACGGGTCAGAGATAGGATATTCCAGTTTCTTAACTTATTCTTTCTGTATATATATTTATTACTGGTGTAATTCCACAGAATTCCTCCTTGATATCAGGTTATTTTGTTATGCTAAGCAGCGGAGCCCTATGGCCTCCGGGAACTGCCCTGGAGATTCATAGCACAGTGTTATGTTAAAAATATAATTAAATATGCCTATAATCTTAGGGTCAGTGGGTCTAACACTGAGTTCTGAAGGAATCCCAGTCAATACATTTGAATTTCATGTAATAAACATTGCAAGTTAATTCCAAACACAATTTTCAATGAATTGTCAAAGTTTCTTATTGGTTAGTTAATAAAAGGACATATGGAGGGGAGAGCACCTATTTTGTGTATAATTATTGCTATTAATAAAAAGAAAACAGCTTCATTTGTGAGTTATCTGCCAAAGAAGGATGTGAAACTTAATATTGTGAAAATTTAGAATTTAACATGAAATTCGCAAGTGTTACTCAATATATGCCTTAATCCCACTAAGATGCCGTTTACTATCAGGGTTTTTAATGAAATAGGGGATGAAAAAGGCGAATTTTGGAAATGTAATATGTTTGATTTAATAATCAATTTACCCACAAATAAAAATAAAATTAACAAAATCTGTTTTAAATCATGAAATATAATAAGTTAATTAGATACCTTATTGATTTTTTGCACTTATTGATACAATAAATCCATTTAATTTAATTAATCGCGTGCCGGCGAGTAAATATAGTATTTTTTCCTTAGCTTTACTCTTCAAGCTGAAAACAAAAAGAACTGATTTTTGTAGTCTCACTGTAGCTTTTCAAATTAAATTCACACGGAAAACGGGAGAAATACCTATTAATTTTATTCGCAGAAATTAAGATAATGTAGAAATTTAGATTTCGCAAGAAATCAATATTAAATTACTTCGGTCGATGTCTCACAGACTAATCATAACATAGACGATAGACGCGTCCTAAACCAACGCTCCACTTGCGCACAGATTTGCGTTTATGTGGAAGCGACGGAGCCGAGGTCCGTTTGCTGAATGTTAAGCGCCGTATTGGCGACGGAACCTCTCCTAAAACCAAATTCATTTCGTAACACTCGTAAGACTCTTAACTTGCTTCAAAATGTGTCAAGTCAACATACGGATCTTTCGAAATTCTACAATATGCAATAAGTATTTCCAGCTAAAGTTATAAGTTTGGTTGAAAAACAAAACGTAATGAAAAATTAACCATAAACAAATTGTGAATGCTTTCCAAATTCTATTCGACGAAACCATAATTATATGATCTGTAGCTTTAAGTGTATTTTATTATGATATGTCTCTAAAAATGATCAAAGCAAACGGTCTAAATGTCAAATTCCGAATTTTGAGAAAATCAACCCACCTAAAGGGAAGCACGGGATTTTGGGCGAAAAAAAACTATCTTTGTAAATAAGGCCAGGATAAACGCGAGATTTATTTTGTTTATGCAAAAATTGAATAATGACCAAAGATAATTGCAAATGTCACTGACGTGACGTGAAACGACGTTGACGTTGACACTTGACATTGATATTGTGAAATTAATTGACAAAGTTATTGTAATTATGATTTTAGTTGTGAAATTTGTGTTAAAACTACAGTGAAACCAAAATGTTTTTGCAAAATTAGTGTTTTATGAAATTTTAAGAAAAAACGGTGTTACAATATGGATTTAAGATTGTTAGGTCCTAAGAGGCAAAGAACATCATACGTAC
Source organism: Schoenobius gigantellus (assembly GCA_963935595.1). Classification (NCBI taxonomy): domain Eukaryota; kingdom Metazoa; phylum Arthropoda; class Insecta; order Lepidoptera; family Crambidae; genus Schoenobius; species Schoenobius gigantellus. Next base: position 21,837,175 of record OZ012543.1, read on the forward strand.
TGTGTACCCACGCTTGAGTGCCTTTATGACAGTAGTACCATCAATGGTACTAATGACACTAGTTTAGGATCAGTAGTACCATCATTGAGTGAGGCCGTCAGGAATCAGGGTCTGTAGCCAAAGTGTGATTCACGTTCGTTTCGTTTACGTTATATGTTCTATATCTAACGGCAATGTATGAGAATGATTCGTAATGTGGAATCTTTCCCATATATTTCGTAGTAGATCATATTAAAAATTCAAATTCTAAATTCTAATTTGAATAATCTTTATTTAACATAGTTATAGGCACTTATTGACGTCAAATCAAAGCAAAATATTGTAACTGAAAGGTAGGAAACATATTTATTTAACCTTGTATATGCAACCTGAATGTAATGAAAATGTCTGTAAACACAAGTAGAATAAAAAAAGTGGACTCACACCTGTTTGGAAATTTGGAGAGCCGAAGCTCGAAATGACCAGGCAAGAAACTTGGAAAGTCTAATATTTTTATCTCCTTTTTTAAATCGCCATTTACAATTAATCTTGCTTGCCGCCTACGCTGTACTTAAAAAAATCATTAGCGAAAAATTCTAAGTACCACATTGACAATTAAACAAAGAATCTGAAAAGAAACAACAATCCAAATGATTTGTTCTGCACAAAATCAAATAAGCAAGTAAACCTTATCAAAACCAATAAATAATGAATAAAATGTGAATAAGTCGAGTCGCGTTTCGATAAACCATCAGTACAGAAATGCCGAGACGTAGCCAATATGACTGAAGGCGTGGGATCACGTGCATCCGATAGTAAAATTGGCTATAAACGAAAAGCTTCGCATTGTTTTAGCGAAGTCTTCGGCAAATATATCACAGTATTTATGGTCAGTATCAGTACTGTGTATGTCAATATTTTTTTAACAACAAAGTTGTTCAACTTTGTTGTTTAAAATCATCGGTGATTCTGATCTGCTGGACTCCTTAAAGTAATTGGAATCACGGATGGACTTCTGATCTCTCTGTGTCTTCTATCGAAATGTCAACGGTGAGTGCTCCGAGGAACTGTCCGACTTGGCACCAACGTCACCTTTTATCATCGTACCACTCGGCACCGCAGTACAGTTCATCCTTACTACCTGGAAGCAGTATCGTCTAGGACGGTTCGCTTTCAGCGCTAATTTTTACCACGTACGATCCGGCTTTGGGATGAACTTCCTGCTGCTGTGTTTGTGAGCGCTATAACATGTCCATTTTCAAGCGAGGTTCAAGAAGAGTATTACATTGAAAGTAGGCAGCTCAAGTCGGAATACAGCAATACAAACACTGCTGCTTGGCAGCAGAAATAGATTTATAATACACGAAGTTGGGAAACAAGCATACTGCCTACCTGATGGTAAGTGGTAACAGTCACCTATAGTACATGTGGTTCTTGTGAGATTCGCAGCAAATCCGCAACTCCCACAAGAACCTTTAAGAAAATTGTTAGAGTTCCGTAGCCAAATGGCAAAAAACGGAACCCTTATAGATTCGTCATGTCTGTCTGTCTGTCTGTCTGTCCGTCCGTATGTCACAGCCACTTTTCTCCGAAACTATAAGAACTACACTGTTGAAACTTGGTAAGTAGATGTATTCTATGAACCGCATTAAGATTTTCACACAAAAATAGAAAAAAGCAATAAATTTTGGGGGTTCCCCATACATAGAACTGAAACCATTGATTTACTACCAAACGTAGATAGAGCACTTCATACAAAAACGCGCTTGAAATCTGTCACCTAATCGACTATACTGTTAAATAGGTAGTTGAATATGCACACCCGAATTAAAATTACCATAAAGAAAGTACCGTATTTATCGAATTCAACCTTATTCTTTATTATTACGGCAACTATTTGAAGTACAACCGTGTGCAGTTACATCATTTCATACCTAGCCACATTAAACTTGACGTTTTAGTAATTGCTACAAGAAAATATCAACTTTATACTCTCAAACATAATGCTCAAAATTGCTTATCACGATGTCGCTCCAACGCATGGAAAAGAACTGCACGAGGCCCGATTGGGCAGTTCTTCACCGGCCCACTTTTCGAACGTTCATGCGTTATCTACGTTTGGTAGTAAATCAATGACTGAAACTCAAATTTTTTTATTCATCAAACCCATACGTGTGGGGTATCTATGGATAGGTCTTCAAAAATCATATTGAGGTTTCTAATACAATTTTTTTCTAAACTGAATAGTTTGCGCGAGAGACACGTCCAAAGTGGTAAAATGTGTGTGCCCCCCCCCCCCCCCTGTAACTTCTAAAATAAGAGAATGATAAAACTAAAAAAAATATATGATGTACATTACCATGCAAACTTCCACTGAAAATTGGTTTGAACGAGATTTAGTAAGTAGTTTTTTAATACGTCATAAATCCTACGGAATCCTTCATGGGCGAGTCCGACTCGCGCTTGGCCGGTTTTTTTTTCTGGCGTTTGTTTCTGGTGTATGGCGTTACCTTTGCCTTGAATTCGACGCCGCGAGCCTATAATATGAATAATAGTAACGTAACGTGTAACGTGTAAAACCGGATAGGGTAGTATACATAATAAGGAGAACGATTTAACTCAACCAGTTTATTCAATTTTTTTTATAACTATGTAGTTGGCCGCTGGCTTGTCTTGCCTCGGATACGCGTTGGTAAGTTAGTCGTTACAATTAAAAAATATAAGGTAAAAAAGGTCGTGGCGCATTTGGTTGATAACGCTTAGCTAGTACAGTCCTAATAAAGGTAAGGTAAACAAATGTATAAATATCTGGTGAGCGAGATGACCCGACAGCAACTTGATAGATGTGTGTCATTCAGCTCAGTTGAAACACTGTAGCCCGAAGAGTAGTCTTAACAGGTACAGGTAAAACGGCAGTGAGTGCAAAATACACTTATCTGGACAAAACACGCCCGAAGGAAACATCTCCTGGAAGGGTAAGGTAGGTATTAGCCTTCCAGAAAAGATAAAATAGTATAAAGGGTAGTCTACCTTGAGTGTAGCAAAGTTTCTTAAGAGATAAATGTATATGACTTTTCAAAGTTAAATATTTATAGTATCTGGGTACTAGGTAATTCAGTGCTTCACTGAAAAAAATGTCATTTTGGAGTAATCTTAAAAAAACATGACGTAAGTATAAAATAGGTGCGGTCTCCTAAAATAAAGAAATAATAGGTTAATACTACGCTATCGTTGAAATGTGTAGATGGCATCGAATTATTTAGGTAAATAACGAAGTATTATGGTACTCGTCATCTTAAAAATTGATCACATAAATTAATAAACTATTAACAAATATATATATTTTCTATACTTTTTTCAAATAATAACGTTATATAGTAGAAAATAGTACACTGTCCCATAAATTTATGTGATAGTCATAAATCAGATAATAATCATAAGAAACAGTGACGTATCACCGTATTTATAAAGATTTCATAGTTTATTATGAAGAATTATCTCTGAAAATACGATGAAGTCCCATAAATGATGTGTAATCAAATGATGTGAAATTTGTAGGTTACGGAACATTCATTTAAATTACAGTCATATTATTTTATGTGAAACATACTAAAAAACGATTACAGAATCTTCTAGTTTTCAGAGTAAGCATCAAATTTTAATATAAAATCATACTATTTTTGAGTGAATTCTATTATATTACTATTATAGGAGGAATCATATCATTTTGTGTGTTTTCTACAAAAACATGATGACCAGCACACCGTAGAATATTCTCATTCGCTTTTTCATTCAGTCAGTCATTCATTAGTTCGGCATACCTATTGGCTCTCGCCTCGTTAGTCTCGCAGAGTCGCAGCCGGCAGCCGCAGTCCACAGACTGCGGCTGCCGGCGGAATTGTCTATTTAAGGTTTATGTGTTGGTACTCTAGTTTTTAATTTTGTTAATCTTGTATAAACAATTGTACAATGCAACAAAGAGTTTAATTGCAAATTGTGCGTGTGTGTGAATGTGACGATGGACCAAGCAACGTGCGACTCTATTTAATGTATCATTACATCCTCTTATCTCGGGTTGGGATTAGGAATATAAAAATAAACAATTACCATATAATGGAGTGTAAATCGAAAGTTGCTAAACTAAACCTAGTGACTTTCGATCTACGCTCCATTACATCGTCATTGTCTAGCCTTATATACCTAAAATCCCTGCCCGAAGTAAGAGGATGTAATGATAAATAGCACGTAAAGCAAAAGGAATGATGAATGGATGAAGCAAGGATGAATATGAGGAAGTCATCTATAAGTAGTAGGAATAATAGTAGGACGTCACTGGATATATGAGGAAGTCATCTATAAATATTAGGATTAACAAAAGGACAACACAGGAGATATGAGAATGTCATCTAGAAATATTGGGAATAATAAAAGAACATCACAGGAGATGCGAGGAAGTCATCTATAAGTAGTAGTAATAATAGGACGTCACTGCAGATAAGAGAAAGTCATTAAAAATTGTAGGAATTATAATAACACATCATAGGAGTTATGATGAAAGAAAGCATAAATAGTAGGAAACATAATCATATAATGTATTCTCATCCTACTAAAGCCAGTGACACGTCATACTATATGCCGTTATTATCAGAAAACGTATTCTCATCGTAATTTTTGTGATATCACTATACTCCGTCTTTTAGGTGAATTCACCATACTTTAAACTGAATTCACGTTATTCATGATTACCAGTTTTCTCAGTGTTGAAGTCAAATGTTTTTATTCAATAGTTTAAGGCGAAATATTAAATGAAATTATCACAAATGTTTCTTTGTTTGTTTGTTTTTTAAAACAATTAACAAGTTAAATAGTTTAGGTTAATTGTATTTTATTTGTTTAACAGTCACTAATTTAGTACAATATTAATATGGTGATAAATACCTGCCGGAGGCGTTGAAGCAGCTTGATAAATGTGATTTATGAACTTGGTAAAAGTAGTTTCTTTGTATTATTAGTTTATTTCCAACCTGTAATTAATTTGGAGAGTATTCAATACCCTGCAACATCTTTAGTGATTCAAGTACACAGAGGTTCTAATAAACCATAATTCAAACTGAATTTTGATAACTGATATTGTAATTTATATGTAAATGTTGAAATATACATCAATTTGAGAAAGAGATCTATTTCAGAAGGATTCAATGACTAAGCAAACAAACATTTTAATACTTAAATGAACATATTTAAAATGAATTAATAACTTTGATGTAATTTAAAAAATTGACGAGAGGTTATTTCACAACATGAAATTATGATTTGATTGGAAGACTTTCAAGATTATATACAAAGATATTCTTTGCATCTTAGATTAATACGGTCGAAGGTTATTAATAGTTATTTCCTTACCAAGATAAATATTGTCACTGATAATTTAATACTGTATAATTTTGTTGGAGCTTCACCTCATGGGTAAAGATTGTAAGTTATTAAAAAATCTTTATAAAATGGGGTCCTTTCATTCTCCTGTAATGAACATGGAAAAAGTAAGTAACTGGTCAGTTTATTTTAATGATTTTGTAGTAGAAAGTATTTAATTACTCACCAATAAGATGAACTTAGGACGCCATGAGATGTAAAAATTGTAAAAGGGAAAGTTATTTTTTTAAATTTGTTTTATAGCCTTGCGGCGTCGAATTCAAGGCAAAGGTAACGCCATACAGCTAACTCAAAAGGAAAAAATCACTACTACAACGAGAAAAAAAAATAGGGCTACAACGTTGCTAGGTACCCAGTAATTTCTACAAGGTACCCAGTAATTTCACTACTACATTTTACCCTTCAAACCGGAACACAGAAATGCAAGTACTGCTGCTTTGCGGCAAAAATAGGTAAGATCCAAGCAGTAGTACTAGTGTAGCAAGCGGCAGGCGACTTCTAAGTCTCCTTCTGGTAAAATGTAATCAGAGCCGACTAAAGTTTACTGCAATAACTCTTCCGCGAAGAGATCCAATGCTCCCGGCACTTGCTTTCATGCTTTCACCTGACATTTTAGCTATAACAGATAGGTGTAAGTTATCTTTATGTATTATGTATATGTTATTCGACATTCGGATTTTAAAGGCCACAAAAACGTATTTTTATTTTTTATTAAGTTAATTACCCGTTTGTCGTCAAAAAGTTCATCAAATCGGTCTTTAGGCAACTACCGCTACCACTAGGCAATCACACCAACATGCGAGCTCCTATAAAGCCCCTGTCGAACTCGGACGAACTGCTGTCAGGTGGAAATATGACTACAGTAACCTCCTCCGTGGTCTCGTAGTTGAGGCCACCATTCTGCCTCATTGGGATCGAACCACAGAGGTCTGGGATTCGATTCCCCTGCCTGGCTAGCTACCACCGTCTTACCTGAGTTATAACAACTAAGTTTTTATAGCATTGTTGTGTTCCAACAATTAGAGCCAGTTCTATAGTTGTTGAGGAGTCCAGGTGAAGCTCGTCTTCACCTTGGACCTTACCATCAGGTGCTATTCCTTGAGCCATTCCAAGAGCTTCTTGTCGTATATAAAAAAAGTCAATTTGCTCATAAGATCTACTACTACTATGCCATACCAAAGCTCTTTCAAATTATAGCATTCAATTGTCGATTCACCACAACCTTAGACCACAACCATACGTCGATAGTTTGACATTTCCTTCTTAATTTCTCGGTTTTCGATCGCTAGTCATTTGTATCTGTCCGTATTGTGCTCGTCTGGCACATAATTAATGACCGCGTTATGCGGTGATGAACGGTTTTCCAGCTTAGAACTCCTACGCGATTATTGATGAGCTGAGGCTGAAGAAAATTCTTTTTATTCAGTCTCTTGGTCCCTTTCAATTTTAAATGTATTCATGGAATGGAGAGTAATAAAAGAAAATTACACTACATTTTATTTAATTACTCAATTAATGAGACCACGATGACTGACAATACATACGGGGCCAGGTTTAACAAGCTCAACCATTTGTACGTCTTTCTTACTCACATGCAGAAACACAACATGACGTTAATTGTTGGGGACGAAGGCTGCTCTTCAATTACAGATTTATTTTACTGTTTTTTAACAAGCGTTTATTAAAGTTTACAAACTTGTTATACGTTTAAGATATATTTAACAAATGAAGGTAACTACGAAGTTTATTTCAAATTTTTACGATTGTGAAGTTGACGTTTTTCTTGATGTATAAAGTTGGTTTCGTATACTTTCTTCCGATCGTCGCCAGATGTCGTATGCGCTCAAACATTAATCACTTTTAAACTTTCACGTTGCATGATTAACATTAGTAAAAAAACGGGAATTAACGTAAGTAGATTACATCCGTACAGCACGACGTTATTTGGCAACTGTTTTTTGTAACGGAAGTATTTACCCAGTTTGTAAAAAAAAGCCTCCTCCCCCGGTCTCCGGGAAGTCATCGGTAGCCCGTAAAACTCGCGTCGATCTTCCATTATATCGCCAAAATAATAACAATACAAATTGATGTTCAAATGAATAAATAAATAAATTATAATTGATATTTTTATTTTATTGACATGACATTTATTTCATAATTACATTTGTAATATCGATAGTACCTATTTGGAATTTGTCTTGTTTAATTATGTAAATTGACATTATGTAGGCTCACTAGTAATTTTGCGGTGAACTTTCTGGGTTCATATTTGTAAGAACTTGATACATATTAACACCTAAATGTATCAAACTTAACAAAATAAAAGAATTTGAAATTCTCATCTTCTATGACATGACGGCGATGAGCTTCTATGGCAATACCAACAAAAAAAGTTGACAACAAGCAATACACTGCAAAGCTGCAAATGTGCTGCAGGGGGCCTATAGACAAAGTAAAAATTCAAAAACGAAAAATGTATGGGATTGACACATGCCATCGCTAAATCACGTGGCAAATCGATCAAAGTCATCGATATGTAAATTGGCAGACAATGTGTTGCTTCGCAACGAATCGATAAAGAAGCGAATAGTTTTTTTCATAACTTTCTTATACTACTCAAAATAACTCATTTTTCGTTATAAATGAAATGAAAATATTAAATTTATCGTTTATTTTACCATTTATCAGAATACCAATAACATAATATATGGTGGCCGTTATTATATTTTGAGTAGAAAACTAATATTTTGTTTTCTAATAGAAATAACAATTTGACAAATCGATCGCTACAATCTTGTTACGTTTGTAACACCGTTTTTCTTTAAATTTCATTAAACACTAATTTTGCAAAAACACTTCGGTTTCACTGTTGTTTTAACACAAAATCATAATAACGACAACTCTCTCAATTATTTACACAATGTCAATTATCAACGTCATGAACGTCATTGTCATTTCACATCTCGTTAGTGACATTTACAAGTATTTTTGGTCATTGTTCAATGTGTGCATAAACAAAATGAATTTCGCGTTTATCCTGGCATAGTCTAGTCAAAGATAGTTTTTTTTTTCGCCCAAAATTCCGTGCCCCGCTGTAGGTTGATTTTCTGAAATTTGGAATTTACCATTTAGTCCGTTTGTTTAGATCACTTTTAGAGACATTTAATAAAATACACTTAAAATATTCTGCGTCCATACATTATTCGCCCCAATACCAACAGCAGTCAAAAAATGATTTTTGTAATGATAATGATTAGACATTAGTAAATACTGTATGTACGTCCACATCTATTACTACAGACAAGCTTCGAAATCGAATTAAATATCAAGATGAATCAGATTTTAAAGTTAATTAAAGTAACACTTTAATTCGTTAGAGCAATACACATATTCCATACCTATACAATTATTAAAATAATTATTGCAATCATTTAAATAACGATACTATAGCCACGTAGTAAAGAACAAGAAATCTCGAAATTATAAAGCAAGTCAAAAACACGACGAACTAACAAGCGATAGTGCGTAAAGTAGTCAATTGACGTAAGTATGTTTTAATTTAATTTACGTTGTAAGTTATGAAAAACTTAATTTATAGAAAGATTTAGATTAATTTTGTACATAAAATATATTTATTAGAGTAATTTATAGAAATAAATAAATGTCCATAAAACATAAAATCGACTAAATTCTATTCAGTCGAGCAAAGGTAACAATAATCATTCCTATATTTTACTTCATTTGGTTTTGTTTCTAAAAGTACTTTTTCATACCACCTGCTCGACAATGTACAGTTATAACCCTCTTAACTTCAACGTAAAGCAAGACATTATATCCCCGGGGATATAATGTTGTATGAAACTCCCAAGGGATTAAAGTGTTTTAAATTTGGAACATAAAATTTGTATGAAAATTTAGCTTAGATGCTAGCTTAGGAAGGCAAAGGTTCTACGCCCATACAGCAGTAGCGTACATCCACTAGAGACAAATAGACATTCTACCTGTGTAAATATTGTTTTTATAAAATCTTAATACATAATTTCTTTACCAAAATTATAAAATATTTACCTACATAATAGTGCAAACTAAAATAAACAATAACACTTCACTTTATTTTTTATTAAATAAAATAGTTTTTATGCTAAAAGCGCCATCTTTTGACGGCCACCATAAGCTATCGATACAAACGAATAAAAAGCAAAGTAAAGCAAGAACACTAACGAGCTAAAAGCTTTCATTTGGAAAAATTACGCGGCATATTTAAAAATAAACAATGTTTCTACAATTTGTTCCATAATGTGCAGTAACTATATTCCGTTGCATATTGTTTGCATCGCTAAAATTTTGCCGCCAACGCCATTATGAACCTATTTCAAAATTGGAATGTCTTGTTGCTTACGTTAAGTGCTTTGTGAAATGTGCTTTGTGGCATCAATACAGTCTTTTTAGAAGCCTATTCAGTGTATTATTATTAATAAAGTTAAAAAACGTAAGTAAAAGTCCAGGTGCTTCAGCTTTTTTTTTATTTGCGGTCAATTCAATAGGCTGTCGACTATTTGAGATTTATTTCGACAGTTGTGTCTAATTAGTAATTGGTGTTCTAAAAGTAAATACGAGTAAGTATATCACGAAGCTGAGTCACAAAAGAAAATTTGATAACATTTTATTGTTAACAAATTAACATTCGTCCTGCGTGCTACTAAAGGTCATTGACAGGGTCCAGCAGCTGATCGTATCGTATTATAAATCGGTGGGTAGACTAAGTTCATACTTATTATACATATTATAATTAATATGTTTTAAGTTTTTATAATGTTTCAAGCTTTACTTAAGATAAGATAACTATTGCGTGACGTGTTTGTGCTTGATAATAACAAATCTTTTTTTTATGGTTTTCATGATAATGTGACAATTTTAACCATAGTTATAGTCATAATGATAATATGACAGTGTTTATGATGAAAATTACCACATAAGTAATAGGTTATAAAGCCCTATATTTATTGTCTCGCAGATAGTATGAAAAGTAGAGTATTCACCTCTGGAATAAAGCAGTGTCTTCGTCTTAGGCGACTTGATCCCCTCGCTTCACTTAGGACTCTACATAACTCCCTCGCTTCGCTCAGGAGTTAAATTTTAACTCCCTCGCTACGCTCAGGAGTTAACTCTAGAGTCCCTCGTTACGCTCGGGGTTCAATAGGGCGCCCGTGACGTTAGACACTGCTTTAATCCCTTGGTGCATAATCTACTATTATATACTCGTATTTCTGATTTGTCCGTCGAATACATATATTTGTTATGAGTGTTATAAAATATGCATATAATTATGATGTAAATCAAATCTTTGTTGGTCATGGGCCGATTTTCGACATTGTCCTTTAGCTATTTTCTTTTTATTAATTGTACATAAAATAGGTGCTCTTCCTCTCCATGTGTCCTTTTTTAATCCAACAAATAAGAAATTTATTGAAAATTATGTTTGGAATTCATTTGCAATGTTTATTACATGAAATTAAAATGTATTGACTGGGATTTTTTCAGAACTCAGTGTTAGACCCACTGACCCTAAGATCATTGGCAATACAGGCATATTTACTTATATTTTTAACCTACACTGTGCTATGAATCTCCAGGGCAGTTGCCGGAGGCCGCAGGGCTCGGCTTCTTGACTTTTCAGCTAGATGAACTCAGACAAAATTACCTACTAAAAAGGAGGAATTCTGTGAATTTGCATAGAATAAAATACATATTAAAATAACTAAGAAACTGGAATACAGTATTACTGACCCTTGGTCGCAAGAACTCTAAGTCAAAGGTACCTACGATCTACTAACAACCGCTCCGGCGAAGGCTACTAATATTATTGGATAAAAAAAGAGAAACATAAAATTATTTTGTTCATTCAAATTATTATTGCCCCTTATTATTTTGTATCTAATTTTGACCTAATCGCATACCGAGATTGATCAAACAAACTGAACCAGCCTGCCCTTTGTTTATATAGACTCATTACCGCTAACGGTGATTGGTGGTTTAAATTTAATTACATTACATCTTGCTATTAAGGTAAAAGGCCCAGTACTCGTCAGGTTTTGAACTTTGCTGACTTTGGAGCTGTGTTACAGTAAACCTTGTAGACTTAACAATCTAAAACTTCGATAGCTTGCTAAAATATTTATTGTAGTTTTCAGAGGTAAAAGTGGTTTTTAGATAAACTAAATAAATAATTTATTGTAATATAAAAAAGTAAAAAGGAGCCAATTGTACCAGTAGTCGGCAAGTTTGTCCTAGTAACCGTCATGTTGACCCAAAAGTCGTCGATATTTCACGCTACCTTGAACTTTATTGCTATACGTTAAAGATTACATTATAATCATTACGAAAAAAATATATAATTGAATTCGTTTTATTTTTCATATAGGTACTTACGTTATATTAAAATAATGTAATATTTATTTGTATTTTATACATATTATAGTCTTATAGAAAGCAGATCCCAGACTAATAATTTACTTACTATAAATAAATTTCTTTAAAGGGTTTGCGAAAACCAAAGAGTATATTCAATATAAAAGTATTAATAGAAATTTTCTTTTTTAAGTATGACAAACTGATTATCATTATGATGAATCATATACGGCCTTCCTCCATATTTGTTTTAAAGGCCGGAAAACTGCCACATCCATCGGTTGGAGTATTTGCAGCGGAGCGGGAGAAGGACTCTCAAGCCGCCCCGCTCCGTCGTAGGCGGTTAGGTAGGAAGAGGCGCGCCTTCTAAGGTGCGCACCTACTACCCTAAGCAGCCAGGAAGGATTCAGGTCTAACCAACCCACAACCGGCTAGGAGATATTACATCACCTTCCTGGTTGCCCGTATGGGGGGTCACAACCGAGTAACCCCTTCCTTGGCAAGTCCCAGCTCGTTTATACCACTGGGCCTGATCCCAAGGGGTGTGTTCGGGAAATGGCTAGTTTTTTTTTTTTTTTTAATACATAGTTAACTCTCCACAGACTCGTGGTCCGTGCCTTTTTCATTTTTTTAGGTTTCTTTTTGATCCATTCTATATAATATTAAATTATATTAAGACTTACGACTACTCTTATTTTAATGTGAGTTGCGCAACTCAATCAAATTAGCTTAGTTTAAAATTTTATATATACACATACACATATACACATCATGGATATATAAAGACTTTTATTTTTTTTATATCTGTATTATCGCAATATTCTTATTGTACGAGTGCTCTTAAGTAACCTATGCTAACATTTCCCTGTTTATGCCTATGTATTCACTTCGGGTTCCAGGGTTGATGTTTGTTATTACACCAAGGTCGCTGCGCTTGATAGGGCTCTGAGCATAATTTTTTCATTATATTCTACCACCTCTTCATCTGTTGCTGTACTGGGATGGGCAATGAGACGTCTAATTGCGTCGTCCTCCTTCAGCTCCCGGTAGAAGTAGGTGCAGGATACTGTGTGTCTCGTTATGGCAACCACCGCGTGGGGAACACTATCATGGACAGGGTTCTTCCTTTCTGCTCCTCTGAGCACAACCACGTGATCGTATGTTAGTCCTTGTGCTTCATGGATCGTCAGCAATCTAGATTGTGCTCCGGTACCAAACCCATCCCTCCCATACGCTTCTTTCTCGTCTTGAGTAAAGGTAAGGAAGAGGGTATTTTGGTCGCCCCTTCGTAGTACCGCTTCAGATGCCATTTTGCATGTCATGGACCTTAGCACTTGCCGTGATGTGTAAATGCCCTCGTAGATGTTTTGGAGGGCGTACACTACATCCAGCGGACTTCGTTGTGTGCAGAGAAGCTTTTCTGTTATCGACGTAATGGCGGCAGGGCTTCCATAACACTGGCTAGTTCGATCCCGAACATGCCTTCACCGGGGGTAGAGAGGTACCGCAGGGTGGTGTCGCCGGGTATGGGGTTGTTACCCGAGTCCTACGGCATATCCAAAGGACAGCCTTGTCAGCTACAGTCCCTTGTGAATTGTAAAGAGATTCCCTCGCCCTAAAAAAGTGTGTCGCATTAGGATAGAAGGGCCCATTAAGATATAGAGATCAGAGTGATGTTTTTTCCCGGCAAAAATTGCTCAGTGGTTGCCTATGAGAGCAGTGGCCATCCAAAAACAAAATTATTTTGCAAAGAGATGTTATTTTTTACCCATGGGTAGAAAAGCATTCGTTACATATTCAAAAAAACCTTCTGTCCAGTAGAATCCACCATCTCGATCCACCAGTTGATCAAATAGCACGCTGAAGTTCACTAAGTTCCAACATTGATCTTGCTGTATCCTATGATACTTACTTCATTTCTTTTTAATGCTCCACTAGTGGATCGAACAGCACACGTCAGATGGCCTCAGAAGGTCCAACTCCCCCCCCCCTCCCAAAATGGATCGGACTAGCCAAAGGCCCCAAGTGCCCGGCGGTCCCGGAGGCCGTGTCAGCAGGGACAATCGTCGACCCAGGGCTGGGACCTGGGGTACACTGCGGACCGAGGAGCAGCTGCTGGAACTACAGGAGGAATTGAGCAGGATTTGTTGGAGTATTGTGGGACTATTCGATGAGAGGGTGATAACACGATGGTCCTTAAATCTGGCAACCTGCTCTATTTCCGGGAGGGCGAAGACCTGTCCCAAGGTGGTGTCGGGTTCATTGTCCATAAGTCTCTCGTGAACAACGAGGTACAGATCGAAAGTGTGTCGAATAGAATGGCATACCTTATACTCAGAATCACCAAACGATATTCGCTGAAGGTCATACAAGTCTACGCCCCGACCTCAACCCACCCCGACGAGGAAGTGAAAGCTGTATATGAGAACATTTCTCGAGCAATAGGTACATGCTTCCAAGACTAACTTCACCGTTGACATGGGAGACTTCAACGCAAGGATAGGCAAGCGGGGCGATAATGAGTTGAAAGTGGGGCAATTTCGAGCTGGAATCCGGAAATACCGAGGTCAAATGCTAGCCGATTACATGGACAGAGAGGGACTCTATATCATGAAATCTTTCTTCAAAAAACGGCTGCATCGAAAGTGTACCTGGAAAAGTCCGGATGGCGTGACAAAAAATGAGATTGACTTAATCCAGTATATTCAATGACGTCTCAGTGATCAATTCATGGGGAGCATAACATGGGGACGACGGGAGAAATAACATGGGGAGCGATCACCGAACGGTAAGAGGCGCATTGAATCTTAACATAAAAGCGGAAAGGTATCGCTCCGTGCCGAAGCCATCCAGATCCAAAACCCCGAGCGCTTTCAACTCGAATTGCAAAATCGCTTTGATTGTCTAGAGGACTGCACGAACGTGGACATTTAACATGACAGGATTCTGGAAGCTGTCGTTACGGCGGGTGCAAAGCTTTGCAAACCCAGCCGTACTCAGCAAAGAAGTAACATCTCGGAGCCGAAAGCTAAGTTGATGGAGGAATGGCGTGGAATGGGTCTACAGTCTTCTGAAGATGCTCGTCGGTGACTCAACAAACAGATCTCTTAGGCCCGTATTATAAAACGATTCTCAGTAATGAATCTAGTTTTAAAACTATGTAGTTTTAAGATGAGCTTTAATTTTTGAATGTCTCTTAAAACGAGATTCATTGATCGTTGTTCATCTGAGTAATTGCTTATTATAGAAGTGCCTTGTACGCTCAAGTAAAGATTTGATCTTTGATTACTTAAATATGGTCGAAATCACTCTTGAGAAAATAAATACATATTATGTTAACAAATAAAGTTGAAATTTACGCCAAAATCTGATGCTGGGCGAGTGTCCAGCTGTGGGCTGGTGCTGGATGAGTGTGTCCATCAATGCTGGGAAAGATTTCCAGCAATGGGATGATGCTGGACAAGATTATCCAGTAGTGGGCCGGTGCTGGGCAAGATTGTTCAGCAGTGGGCTGGTGCTGGGAAATATTGCTTAGTAGTGGGCTGTTGCTGGGCATGATTCCCAACAGTGGGATGGTGCTAGACAAGATTGCCCAGCAGTGGACTTATGCTGGGCAAGATTGTTCAGCTGTGGGCTGGTGCTGGACATGATTCTCAACACTGGGATGGCGCTGGACAAGATTGTCCAGTAGTGGGCTGGTGCTGGGTAAGATTGTTCAGCAGTGGGTTGGTGCTGGGAAAGATTGTCCAGCAGTGGACTATTGCGTTCTGTAACACGGGCCTTAATGTCTGACTCGCGAGATACGCTGATTTAATACGAAACGTATTAAAGAGGCCATCGATCAGAACAAAGGTTCCAAAGTGTTCGCAAGAGATCTGTCACCCGGTCAGAGTCTGCTGAAGACAGAGAACGGCAGAGTCATTACACCCCAACCTGAACTTATGGTCGAGATCGAACGCTTCTATGGACAGCTTTACGCATCATCACAGGCACCTGTTATTCTGGCCACAGATCCTAGAGCCAAATTGACTCGGCACTACACCGAAGACATCCCGAACGTCAGCCTGTACGGGATTAGTGTAGCTCTCAAACAGCCTAAAAGCAACAAGGCGCCGCGTGATGATAGAGTTACAGCCTAACTCCTAAAGTGTATGGACTATCAGTCCGGAAAGCGCTGCAGCGGCTATTCAACTCCGTCATACTCGAGGGCAAAACGCCTAAGGCATGGCATAGGGGCATGGTCGCACTGTTCTTCATAAAGGGCGACAGGGCCCAGTTGAAGAACCATAGACCCATCATGCTCTTGAGTCATGTTTACAATCTGTTCTCGAGGGTCATTACGAATCATCTCGCAAGTAGGTTCGACGACTTCCTGCCCCCCGATAAAGCCGGATTCCGAAATGGCTATAGTACCATGTGTTAAAACTTATGAAATTAATAAGGACACTGGCAGTTTTATACTTGTTTACTTTTCTAATATGAATTTTGAATCTGACATGTATTTCATACTTCTACTTTAATTTTGATAGCTCGTGTATATTTATCCAATGAGACTCTTCCTCAAATATAATTTTCAACAAATAATCTGCGTTTTTCACTGCACCATAGACCACATCCATACGCTGCGGCAGGTTATACAGAAGACCGAGGAGTATAATCTGCCACAATGTTTGGCTAAGAACTAAGGACAATGGAGAGGGCTATGCCCGGGGTTTCTCTACGTGATCACATCACAAATGATAAAATCCGTAGAAGAACTAGAGTTACCGACATAGCCCAAAGAATCGCAAACCTTAAGTGGCAGTGGGCAGGACACATTGCTCGTAGAACTGACGGCCGTTGGGACGAAAGGTCCTCGAGTGGCGGCCGCATACCGGGAGACGATCTGATGAAGGTCGCGGAAAGCCGCTGGATGCGGGAGGCGCAGGACCAATCGGTATGGAGATCATTGGAAGAGGCCTATGTCCAACAGTGGGCGTCTCGTGGCTGAAATGATGATGATGATGAAGCAAACTGCCTATCTCACGAGTCATTGAAAAGTTCAATACCTGCTCGACCAAAGTGCATAGAACAGTTAATTATTTTTGTAAAAGTAGGTCCCATAAAAACGTAGTCTATAAATGTTACTGAACCATATAAAAATGTAATCATAATAATGAAACTATTATACTGATATAACTATAACTAATATTAAATTTCAAGAAATTATTTGAATTTAAAAAAAACTGTACATATAGAGATACCTACTTTTTATCCAATAATAAAACAAATTGATTCTAACGAATATCGTACATAATTCAAGGTAATAAGAGCTCTATGATGGGCTCAGGTACAATTGTAACGTACGTCCCCATATCCGTCGTTATCTAAGTATAAGATTTTTATAATGTCAAAGGAAAATTAAACTTAATACCGAGAAATAAGGTAACAATGACGGGTTAAGGTACTTTTGTTAATACTCGCCCCAGTATCCGTCAGAACTACATAAATTTTGACGAGTATTGGGCAAAACAGGCATAAGCGAGCACCAATGAATGTCACATGCAATAAAAAAATAAATTCTCAAGATTTAGCACTAATTAATAGGTATAGTGTTAGAAAATGTATTATACTATTATTAAAAAACAAACACATTTACCGTATAAATATCTGAAGCGGTATATTATGTAAAAAATAGGAGCCGGTTGTTGCTCAGTTTAGTTGCCAAACTATACTTAATACAGATTTTTTTCTGAGCGCACACTTTTAGCACCTCGAATTTTTGACACAATTACAATTTTAATGCAGTGTTGCAAATATAGTAAAACATTATAGTACTGTGATTGTATTTCAATCACAATTCTATCATTTACGGTTGGTAGAAATATTATAAGCCCCTTTTAAAGTGTAGGTATAGGTACCTGACGAGTATTGGAACACTGACGAGTATACCAGCGTTTACCTTACATCAAGGGTCTATATTATCCTTTTTTTGTAACTATATTTATAAGAATAGTTGAGGGAAAACACATAAACATATGTGAAAGAATAAAACCTATTATTATTGTACCAACCTAAAGGAACAATTTTTCTTTTCTTTTCCCAACATTTAATTTTGTCATATTTATACAATTTGGCAAGAAAAAACATTACACGTTGGTTAGGAGTTAGTTTCCGTTATCTCAGAGACCATTACGAATTGAGATATCATTTCGCTATGAAACGATTGCCACTTGTCTAGGCACCCAGTTTCGCCACTCGGGGAATGGCTAACGCCGATCCCGATTGGAGGTAGAAGTTGCTTGGGAGGGTGGTTATGCCAGGTATGGGGTGTATACCTGAGTCCAATGGCATATCCTTGGGCCGTAACGAGATTCCCCCGCCTTAAAAAAAGGCCCCCAGTTTTGACATTATAAACTTCGGTTTCGCCTTCGGCGACAAGTTCCGGGGTGCATCCGAGGCTGACCCAACCGAGGCCGAGGCTTGCCATCTAATTGAGTGATTTTACGTTTCATTCAGTTAGATGAATCGATATTTTTTTCGTCCAAGTACATATTGACACACCGAGAAGTATACTCACTGTTCCTGCTAACTCGAGAAACATGGTCTTGAGTGTCGTTTTATGTTAAATTTAATCCTTGTTTAACTCTTTCAAGTGTTAATCTTACATCAAAATACAGCGTAGCTCCTATTCGAATAACACACACGCTAAAGTTTATCAAAATTGTCACAGCGGTTTAAGCGTGAAAACGGGATACTTGAAAATGCTCAAAATGCAAACAATCTTCATTTAAGGCGGAAATGTTAATAGAAAATAAAGTAAACAGACAAATCATTATTATTAAACTAACTCTTTATTTCATATTATAATTAATGAATTAATAATAACTTTAATTGAAATACTTTATGATTTTCAAGGTTGTTTACACGCCCATCTACTCGAAATGTGACTATAACACATATGATACAGAAAACTTCATCATTAGCTATAAATTCACAACCAATTCAGTAATTTAATTAAGCTAAGGGTGCTGAAGTAACCTTTAAATAAATTGCTAGCTAATCGACCAGCTATTAAATTAGGCGTGTTGGGGTTTCACTGTCGGCGGGCACTGCTTTCAATGCAATAATGTCGCACATTTATTGAAATAGTTGTTGATCAGCATTATGATAAATCACAAAATAAATACCTGTCTATATGGCACTGATATGAACTTTAAGAGGACTTTTCTGAACGACGGCCCAAGATATTATCGATCACCTAAATTTCACCTCAAACTCCCTGAGGTAACCATAAACGAATAAACATAAACTCTAAACGAATTGAATTCGCATAATATTATCTAAATGATATAAATTGAACATAATATATTTAAGAACTTTCCAAAGTTCATTTTACATAATTAACTTTTCAAAGTTCATTCAGAAAAATATAAAAAGATATGATTTATGGATTCGATATTGCGCTTCGTCGTAATTCATATTGTGCAGACAGATGTTTGAGTAAACAGTCGCGCTGCAAAAGCGATCGCCGTTCCCACTAACGCCACGCCTTGATGTCAGTTCTCCTTAATCGGTGATTAAGCTTAGGACGCTTGCCGCCAAAAATATGGATTATTCCATGTAGTCCTACCAGTAGTTCGACTATCGAACTATTTCAACAAAATTATTCCAAATTGTTATACTGGCAATTCAAACTTTTTGGCCACGCTAGTTTTTGATACAAATAGTACAGTAGAGCTTAAAAGTCAAATCAAAGAAATTCTTCCAGACCAATACATGTAATATCTCAGGCACAAATGGGTCACTATTTTCACATGATCCCAGAATTTTGTTGAGACTGAGGAAGAACTGTTTTTCGTAGTACCATTACTATTTACGGTTGTCGAAATTGTGATGATATTATTATGAACATTTCATAAACAGGACTTAGATTGAAGTAATGGGACTACAAGAAACAGGTCTAACTCGTATTAATGTACAATATTCGGGGACTACAAGACCACAGGCAGGTGTACTTAATTCCTACGAGGGAACTTTTTTAATTATTTATTTCACATCAATTAATCGTCAAGAGTCGTTGGCGTTGGATTTCTTTTTTTTTCATTATTGACGAAAATCATTACTGTATGACTGGAGACCCTACTCCGTGTTGGAACATGAAGTTGTTTGGTAAGATTGTGTCTATTCACAATGCAATAAACTAAGGAACAAGAATGTATTATACTTGTTTATCCGCATACCTACAGTACTCTTATTACTCTTATTTACGTCTAACTATAATTTAAGACGTGCACGGAGGTTAATTATAGTGAGTGAGAGAGTCGGCTAAGAAAGGATTTTGAAAAACTCCCTGTCATAAATGGTTAATCCTCCTATTAAGTAAAGTTGAAAATATGCATTGCAGGTGAAGCCTAAATGCTATCGTATCGTATAAGTCTCTGTTAGAGACCACATACACGAGTATTTGCTATAAATTTCAGTTTCGTGCACGCACGCGTAGTACACGCGCCAGAGAAAATGGGTTTTGACAGACAGACAATCAGACTGACAACGAAGTGAACCTATAAGGGTTCCGTTGTCTTCTTTTAAGATGCGGAATCCTTTTTTTTCCGAGGAGAATGCCTGTCCGCACCACCGTACTCGCCGTTGGCTAGACGGCGAGCGTGTGTGGGGCTCTACCGGCAGAGTGCCGGGCCTACCCACTAAACCCCCCGGTGTTCTCCCTGCCCTTATGGGCGCGCGTGATAGGGTCCACACTGCGACTACCACTACCAACGCGCCCGGGCTGGCCCGACTTAACTGGTCGGGCTATCGCCAAGGAGGGATTGCCCGAGAACACCAGGGCAATCCCCAGACGGAGGGCCTTACGGCGGCGTACACGGGGCCAACCGTGCACGCATGCCTCCACGGCAGGGTCATAGTCTAGACGGGCATCGCTTGTGCGAATGCCCGCCTTCGCCTGCCTGTCCGCCTGCGGCGGATGGGAGCGGCTTGAGGATCATTCTCAAAGATGCGGAATCCTAAAAAATAATAAATATTAAAGAAATTGCTAAGTCACAAATATAAAATTGTCACATAATCAATATCGTATCATATTGTTTATGTGTGCTTCTGCTAAATAACTAAGTATTTTATTAGTTCGCTGCACCTGAGAATCTCATATCGAACAGGCAAAGCTTCGCGAAGTTGGACCAACTTGTGTAATTGTTTTGACGAGTATACACGAGCAAAGGTTTCAAAGTTATGATAAGCAACAACTTATGACGAGTAGCTTACGTACTATGTTATTGTTATCAAGTACACGAGTATATTGGAACTTCTTTGTTGTTGTGATTTAATAAAACATTATTTAACAATAAGCTAACTACGTGTCACTTTTGCATGTACACGGTATGAGACTGATTGATGTAAGTATATTCTACCGGGTGTAACTGAACACCCCAATAACATTTAAGGGGCATATAACTTAGATACTAAATGGACCATCGGTGCTTGTCTGAGACCTAGAACCCCAATACTTTCAGAGTTATTTGATTTTAAACTGAAAAAACTTTCAAGTGACAACCATAATCAGCTCTTAACCTAAAAGAAATTTAAACACAAAATGACACGTGACAGACGTGAGCGTAGTATTCCTCGTACGCTTACGTAGGGCTTTTGGCACTTAATACCAAAAAATAATTTATTTAGTTTGTATGACGTAAGCGTAGTATTCCTCGTACGCTTATGTAGGGCTGTCGGCACTTAATACCAAAAAATAATTTATTTAGTTTGTATGGAAAAAAAGTAGGTTTGTTAGCCCTAATATTTTTCCTGCAGAATCTCTACTTCTGATGGATACATACCCTTAAATGATATTGGGGTGTTCAGTTACACCCTGTATACTAGCTGTGCCCGCAAAATACGTTTCGCCTTAAAAGATTTCAGCGCTTTCTTAGTTAACTTCCAACCCCCGCTTTACCTCCTTAGGGGTAGAGTTTCGTAAAATCCGTTCTTAGCGGATGTGTACACCCTATAAGGAACCTACCTGCCAAATTTCAAGTTTGTAGGTGTTATAGTTTCTGAGATTTCGTGATTAATCAGTGAGTGGTATTTCGCTTTTATATACACGGTTATTTTTAATAACAATGTTTCAATAAAACCGTTTAAGTAAAAAATAATTTTTTACTTATTATTTTCTGTCTTCTTTGCCACTCTCGAGTTACGACTTTTTTATATAGCACTCACAGTTGCTCGCGACTTCGTCTGCGCGGAATTAGTTTAATGGTGACTTCCGTCACCAATCATACTTATCCAAGAGAACTCATTAAATATCGGGCCTATGTCCTTTAACCTGTCTCTGGATCAAATTTTAATCAAATTGGTTTAGTTGGTTAAGGCGTGAATGTGTAAAAGACAGACAGACAGGGATCCCGCGGTTACTTTCGAATTTATAATATTAGTAGTTAATAAGCAGTGGGAATCCTATTTCCTTAAATTTGTGGGAATAGTATACGTATACGGCCTACCTAATGTTTAGCAGTTACGGTGTTCTGTGTTTGCCTACGCGACTCGCATATGCGTTGAATCAAAATTTTGCCTCCGACAATTTCAGCATAGTACTGACACCGACCACCTCGTATACTGCAATATATAACTGTAACTACCGAATAAATAATTTTTCTTTCTTTCTTTCTTTCAATACAACGTGTTAATGAAATTGCGCAAAACCTGAAACTAGGTTGTTCAGAATCGAGTGCGGAATCGATTTCACAAATAAAAAACATGGGTCAAATTTTATCAAACATTTTTAACTTAACTAAGTATAATACGATAAGATTATGATTGCACGAGATTCTTCGATACCTCCGAGTAACTAAGGTGTAAAAAATACTTAAGCCTGCTTTGAAGGCTTTTTTATAAACCAGTGTAATGTAACGTGGGGAGTTTTCCACTGTGAGAGGAAAATTCCGTCTGTAAGAGATTTATTAAAAATATGATAAGGTGGCTCAACTAATTGTGATGCGCATATTTTGAAGAATATCGGTGGTATAGTATCAGATCTCGGTCACTTATTGGTATCAGTGGATTTATGGGCTTTAAGGATTTCATCTCTGGACACGTAGCACAAGCCAAGGGAAGCATGAGCAGTATTTGTGGTGGCAAAATTATACGGCGTTGACGAATTTATAATATTATTAGAGTTGAAGTCATCTGAAAAAAGGTCACTAATTTGTTGTCCACCTTGAGCTTTTTGGTTCTCTAGAAACATTTTGTCTGGGATATCGGTACTATTAGATCTTAAAGATTTGATAAAAGTCCAGAAATGTTCAGGGTTATTCTTAATATTTATTTTAGCTTGATGATTAAAATTTGTGAGACAGTCATCAATCATTTTATCACAACGAGTTCGTAGCAATTTATATGTGAGATGATCTCTGGAATTGCCGTATTTTTTGAATTTTTTTATGAAATTTTGCCTTTCCTTAAAGAGTTTTTATCAGTGATCTACTAAACCAACAAGGGTAAGGCTTATCTCTACCAGTCCCAATAGGCGCGTGGGCGCGAATGATAGGCATTATGAGTTCGTAAAAAATTTCTACTATGTCTTCTACAGAGTATTGGGGTTTAAAATGTTCTATCCAGACAGTCTCTTCCAGTTCATTTTTAATACTAGAGTAATCTGCTTTAAAGAAGTTTACATTTAATTCATTAGAGAAGATCAAATCCAATGAACGGTCTTTTGAGTTAGTGTCTGGATTTAGCTGATGTAAATTAAATGATGATGTTTAGAAAAATAAGTGTTTTCTACTTGGTGCTTGGTTCACCAAGGAGCTTGGTGGCGCATTGGCGCGTGCGCTCAGCGAACGATTGCTAAGGTTAAGTAACGTTCGCTGTGGTCAGTCCTAGGATGGGTGACCAATATAAAGAAACACCTCAAGCTCCTCCGTGCTTCGGAAGGCACGTTAAACAGTGGGTCCTGTACCTGATCTCGCCCCGGTCGTGTCGGCTAACCGTCCCATCGGATTAGGCGAGTGAAGGAACAGAGAGTGCACTTGCGTTTGCGCAGTCACTTGTGCACTATAATATCTCCTGCGCAGATGGCTAGTCTCTGTGGAGATTGGCCGCCGGGACCGAATATCGAGTTAGGAGGACATTATTATTATTTTCTACTTGAAACTCGTATACGCGCAATCTACTAATTCTATCAATCAACACAAAAGAATAGAAACAACATTTCAATCATCACATCAATTTAAACAGGAATATCCTTAAAATAAAATTCATAAAATTTGCAAGTCTCATGTCAAAATTTATAATCCAGCCGAATTATTCCGCAGAATTCGGAGTAAAATTTGAATTATAAAATCACTTACAGGATGAGTCACGCTATATTAATGGGCGCAGTTAGACGGAAACGCTGGGTACCGATCGTATGGTTATATCTTGTTCGTTATGTCGAACTGATTGCAGTTATTTCCGTGCCCAGTGAATGCATGCCGCTGCCAGTTGGCCGACGACAGGCGGTTTCGTTCTTGCTTGTATTAGTAAACCAGGGAATTATTATTCTTGTAAACCAACGATGAATTATATTGTCAACGATCAGATCTAGCGTATTTATAGCAAACATTAACATATAAGATATAATATATGTATATTAATATTCATAGTAGATTATCAACCCACATATCCAGATAGTGCAGCATAATCTACTCGTAAATCACTACATTTGACAATATTAAAAAAATGGTATGAAATTACGATAAATTAAGAGATACTTATGACAAAAAATGTTAAATGGTCCAAAAATAGATAGCGAAGGATTTAACACATACTTATCAATTACACACACTTATCTTTGCCATCAATTTTCGAAAACTTGACCTCTGTGTACTATAATATAACTTACATATTTTTTATTATTTCTATAGGCTCAAAATTAACTTAGAAAAGGAGAATGACCAAGTTGGTATGGAAGTTCGCCGAAATTATAAAAAAATAGCACACTAACGCAATTAACTGATAATTATTGTAATTTGGATCTGGTTATGTCAGAAAAATTTCATTTCAATATTATATAGGAATCTAAAGAAATTGCATTTTGAAGTTGGTATTTCGAGGATTTGTTGTCTTTAGTTATATTGATGGATAAGGTTTATTTTGACATACAAACTCTTGATTTAAAGCACACATTAATTAGGATGAACTGTTTAGTCTCTGTAAACATTAATACGATTGCAGAAATTGATTAATGCTATTATTAAGTATAAAAATATTCAAATACATGGCGGAAAAACAAACATGATCAGTGTTGCCAGCAGCATGGTGCGATTTATTCCTATTTCTTATCTGAAAAATTCCGAAGAGTTCCGCCTGAGTTGGCCTGAGCAAAAATATAAAAAAAATGAGAAAAATCACTCAAACAAATAAGATTGAATAATTCGACTTACCACATTTATGCACAGATTAGAAAATACGTCCGAAGATTAAACTATTTGTAAACTAAAACAGAAATAGCAATCGCAGACTATTAGGCTATTATTATTAGCAGACTATTCGGACCCAGGCGAGAAAAAATGGCGACGAGGTGGATTTTACTTAATAATTGTTTTTTTGCAAGCGGAGCAAGAAACATGCAGTTTCATGTGTGTGTTCATTTCTGTGTGTGGTCACAATATCTAACCTCTTTTTTAAGGAGGGGGAATCTCGTTACGATTCGACAAGGGACTGAGAAGCTGACAAGGCCGCCCCAAGGATATGCCATTGGACTCTCTTTGCACGTTCAACGACAACCTCTTTGCACGTTTTCCTTTTTTCTTACTATAATCCGTCTATTCGCGCATGTTCCAAATTCAATATTTTTATTCACTCAGTGAAATAAAGAGAGCTTTACTGTTTTTTGAAGAATCGCGAGCCTTTTGTCGAGTGTCAATGGTAAAAATATTATTATAAATTTTAACCAGCTACCTAGTTCATAATCGCTATAGGCTATAGCTTACACACTAAACCATCAGACTTCGTCTCTAACACTCATACAAGACTCTTCATGCCAGTAATCAAAAGTTTTCTCTGAAATTATATTTTAATTTATTAGTTTTTTAATGGTGTTTCAGAAATTTTACTTTTTAGTTCTTAAGAAATAGAAGCGTGATTGATTTTATGAGTGAGAGATTTTATATTCTTTATATAAAATATATTATTAATAATAAAAATGCATTTACATTGCGTATTTAGGAATGAACAATGCACGTGCACTAATTAATTTAAGATTATCTAATTGTATTATGGAAATTGTACCTTATCCAACATTGACTCAAAATTATTAGTACCTAATTATGAAATTCCAATAATTACTACTAAATTTGAGGTATTTCCTATGATTTTTTACCAATATATGAAATCGACCTTTGTTTTCATCTTTGAATGTATTAACCTATGTATCTAATATAAAATTTGTTTTTTACAGGTAATTTGAAGTGACAAGACATCTTTATCAGGATGCAAGTATTTTTGGATTTTAAATGCAAACTTAGGTCTAAGAACTTTCCTTTTACCATAAATACCATGATAAGATTAGCATAATCCGTGTCGAGCTTTCAGGATCTGCGTTAAACAAATTGGGGATTCTGCGGTAACGATGTCATGTTGTAATGCTTATACGTTTATCTTGGCTAAAGAAATTTTAAGTCAATGCTGAACTTATAAATATTACTACTCAAATGTAATTTTGTGTAGGAACTTAAACATTATCTTAAATAATAAAGCACTCACCACTTTTTTCGTATTTTGAGCTCTTCTTTATAATGTTTTTTACTTAATTTATCTCGTAGCCTTAACTTTAAGACTAACCGACAAGACCATTGTCTTATCGGCTACATGGACAAAACTTTGTTGAGTTTTTAAGAAAAAGATAGGCACCTAATATAAACCAAGGTATTAAAGATTACGAGCGCAATATTTTTATTGCCTGTCCATTCCTAATTCAGTCTTCGCACGATGCCTAAAGGCATATTTCCTCGTAAAAAATATAAAATCTAACATACCGCGTGATGTTTTTTGACTTTAATTAATTCCGAATAAATTTTTTCAAAGTTTGACGTCAATTTCATAGCCAGCGATGATCGAAGGCTCTTTTATGGCGGTCCCTACTCAAACGTCAGTAGCAGATGACAATTATCTGAATACAAATCAGTTTTCGAAATTGGACATTTATTCCATAATTCTGCATTTGTAAAAATATTAGGTATGTTAATTTTTATTTATAAATCTGCCATGTAAGTATTCTGTCATTAGTGAATCAAAGGTGAGTCATGCATGCATTTCCCGTTTATCTCTTCTCTGGTCAAAAAACTTAAACACATCTTCCAGCGTAAGTGTGAACGCTTTACCGAAGGAGTATTTACGAGTTTCAGCACAAAGACGATCTTTATAAATTTTACCAACTAATGGGCTTGAGCTGTCCAGGCCTGAAATGAATTTGAAGTCATGCGAGAAGTGCGAGTGAATGAGCGTACAGTTTCTTTCTTTCTTTCTTTTATTCTTATGGCAATTGGTCGTTTTCTTCTGCAAACGTTTAAAGAAGTTATAGGAGAATATAGGATCGTAGATACCGCTCTTGGCTCTATTTTCCAGCTTTCAAAAAACATGATTTTACCCTTTTACAAAAACGATCATTCTGAGCCACAGCCTTAGTAGAATTGCAAATTTAGACTTAAAGACCCGCGATTAAAAATTATATAAGAAAAATTCCTTTACAGCTTAGCCCTAATTGACTAAATGTGTTGTAAAAGGAATCAAGTGGGCAATTTTTAAATACTATCATATCTAGTTGTTACATAAAGTGTCTGGTCAATGACAATCAATTGCTTTACCAATGTATCATTGTGTCTTGGAGCAGACGTATAGCGTCTTATCCTGGGATGTAGCGGCGACCCAGATAAGACTTCATAGCCACCTTTGCGTCACAGACTTTTTACACATTTGTGAAATAATCAAAATGTACTTTTTTTTTAGTTATCATCATCACAGACTCGTGGTCCATGCCTTTGTTGTTTTAGAAGCTTTTATTTAACTTGCAATGTATGTAAGTATGTAAATATGTGAGTACGAGTATGTATGTTCGGGTGGAATCTTGCAACTCAATTTTGAAGCAGATATCTTTAACCGATTGAGCTGAAATTTTGTATAAACGTTCAGTTTGGATGAAAATGCATGGTTGACTGTGTGACGTCATTCTAAATCCAAGATGGCGGCATACCCAAGATGGCGGACCAATTATTTTTGATGCACCCCTACAATATGGGTATCAAATAAAAGGTCTTGCTAAGAGTAACTCTAAAAATAATGTGACGTCACTATTAATCCAATATGGCGGACTTCTAAAGCTTGAAAATCAATTTTGAAGTAGATATCGTTAACCGATTGAGGTGAAATTTTGTATACACACACAGTTTGGATGACAATGCATGGTTAACTGTGTGACGTCATTCTAAATCTAAGATGGCGGCATACGCAAGATGGCGGACCAATTATTTTTAATGCACTCCTACAATATGGGTATCAAATAAAATGTCTGGCTATGAATAACTTGAAAAAAACCTTTTTTAAAAACAATGTGAAATGACGTTATAAGTAAAAGTTTTAGTGTATAAGTTTATTCATTCTTTTTAGCGCATTTATATAAAAGCTTGTTTTTAAAAAGGTTTTTTTACATTTAATTTATTTTTTACTTTTTAGTTATCACTGGACACGTTTCTCAGTCTGTTCATCTCATTCAACGCATCATTGTTGCAAGGTCGTTTGCCGGAACGTCTATACAGAATTTCAGCTCAATCGGTTTAAGATATCTACTTCAAAATTGATTTTTAGCTTTATTAAATAATTTGATGTAAATAATTTTATACATTACAATTTTCAAAGTAAGTAAATACAAGTAGGTACTTAAAAGTACTCTTTTAAGTACTTTTAAGTTATTACACACAAGTAAATCTCGCGATAAGCTTTTATTTCATATAAATTGTGTCAAATGTGAAATACCTTATAAATAAGTAAAAGTTTTAGTGTATAAGTTTATTTTTTCTTTTTAGCGCATTTAAATAAAAGCTTGTTTTTAAAAAGGTTTTTTACATTTAATTTTCATTTTCATAATGATCTATGTGCTCGTGTAAGTCCGACTACTCTTATACCTAGGGTGAGTTGCGCATCACCTAAAATTGTTTAATTTTAGGTGATGCGCAACTCACCTATTCTATGTTCTTATGTATACAGGGTGTCCCAAAAAATAGTGTCAAGCGAAAGTCCAGAGTTAGAGCACCTCTTGGAGTACCCGAATCACCCCCATGTATGTTCCGCGATTATTCGTAGTTTTAGAGTAATAATTTTTTTTCTGACTTTTTGAAAATTTCGATCTAAAGAAATTAAAAATTTTTAATAAAAAAAAGTTGAACATATTTTAATGTTTTTCTTTATGCCACTGAATTATCATTAGTGCTTCTTTTATGTCTAAAATAATCAGCTTCGTAACTTTAGTGGAAATTTAGAAAACAGTAATGTAAAGTCAAAATTGGAATGTTAGTGAATAATTACTTAAAAATTCATCTTTAAATTAAAAATCTAAACAGGCGAATTCATGGTTTCTAAGTATGTGTAAAAACTTCTCTAGACTCTCTGCTTTCGTAATAATTTAAAAAAAAAGTACTTAATAGGGCTACTTTGGCTTAAATCGGCCATCAAAGACAGCAAGGTGAAAATTTCATAAAACTCGACATCTGAATAATTTTTTTTTTAAATTCCAATTATTTATTAATAAACCAAAAATGATTGTAGAAAAGCTAAAAATTTATTATTTGAAGGTCAAAAATAACTGTTCCTGCTGCCATCTTTAATAACCTTTGAAGGTTTATTATAACTTAATAAATGAAACAAAACATTATTTTCAAAGTATTTATTATTCGATCGCTTAAAGAAAGTTTTCAAAATGACGACCTTCGTGCTCAATACATATTCTACATCGTCTAAAAAAGTTTTCTTTTAAATTTATAAATGCAATTCTGTTGTTTTTTATTGTTTCTTCCGCTTGTCTTAATTTTGTTCTTAACACTGTGACGTTTGTAATGTCCTTGGCGTATACTAATTCCTTGTAGTATCCCCAGACGAAAAAATCTATGGGGTTCAAGTCGGGGGACCGTGGCGGCCACGCAATGGGCCCCTCCACGACCGATCCATCTGCCTGGAAATGTTTCAGACAAATGTTGTCTAACATTTCTAGCAAAATGGCATGGAGCGCCGTCGTTTTGAAAAATCATATTTCTCCGCGTTAATAGGTCTACATCTTCTAATAAGACGCCGAGATCACGTCGTAGAAATTGCAAGTAGGCCTCGCTGTTCAGTCGGTCCGGTAGTTCGAACGGACCAATCAGCTGTCCGTTTAGGATGCCTGACCACAAATTGATACTAAATTGTTCTTGGAAATTAGATTCCCTTGTGAGGTGTGGATTTTCAATACTCCACGAATGGTAGTTATGCGCATTAAACACCCCACATCGCTTAAAATGTGATTCATCAGTCCATAGAATATTTTTAAAGAAATTTTCGTTTTCAGCTTGTCTCCGTAACATTTCCTGACAAAATACCACCCTTCTCGGGTAGTCTGCGGGCTTGAGCTGCTGAACTTTCTGGATGTGATATGGGTGAAAACGCTCTTGATGAAGTATTCGATGTGCTTGTGATTTCGGAATTCCGATTCGACGTTCTATTGTTCTTACACTAACTGATGGATCTCTCACCACTTCTTCGACCACTGATTGGACAGTATCTGGGTCACTCATTTCAGATGGGCGCCCCGATCTTCTACCTGGTAGGCGTCCTTCCATGTAAGAGTTATGTACTCTTAAAATCATGCGATGATCAGGCCAAGTTTCAGGCTGAGGTCCACCTCCATTTTGTACTTGCTGCCGAAACAACCTGGCTGCTTCAGAAGCATTTCCTCTTGCATATCCATAAAAGTAATGCATAAGAGCATATTCTTGCGATGAAAAAGACATCACAAAATGAAGAGCTTGAAAAGTCCGTTAAGAATGCCAAATTTGTCAAAATCCCGTATTCACACAAAACCAAATCGTAATCGCACTCAAGGTCCGTAAAGAAAGCAAAGTTCGTCAAATAATCACAAATGAGCGTATCGTACGTAAGGCGCAAACAAAAGCAGGCAAACGACTGGCGCCAGAACACAATAGGCGCTCGGACTACACCCCCCGCCTCATCCCCTTGTCACAAAGAATAACATTCCTCAGTTACAGTTATCCATTTCGCCAATGAGAGTGAGAGAGATAGCAATAATGCGGTCTCTTTGATATCCTCTCACTCGGGCAATTTTTTAGCAGGTAAGTACTGCGTTACATCCAACACTACAACCGATGTGATCCGCGAGAAAAATATTTAAATATGGGTTTCATGTAGTTAATTTTTGCTAAATTGTAATTAATCTGAACCTTAGAAATTATAAAAAGACCAGATATTTTTTTTTATCATCTGATAGGAATTTGGTAGATTTTATGAAATTTTCACCTCGCTGTCTTTGATGGCCGATTTAAGCCAAAGTAGCCCTATTAAGTACTTCTTTTTTTAAATGATTATGAAAGCAGAGAGTCTAGAGAAGTTTTTACACATACTTAGAAACCATGAATTCGCCTGTTTAGATTTTTAATTTAAAGATGAATTTTTAAGTAATTATTCACTAACATTCAAATTTTGACTTTACACTACTGTTTTCTAAATTTCCACTAAAGTTACGAAGCTGATTATTTTAGACATAAAAGAAGCACTAAAGATGATTCAGTGGCAAAAAGAAAAACATTAAAATATGTTCTACTTTTTTTTATTTAAAATTTTTAAGTTCTTTGGATCAAAATTTTCAAAAAGTCAGAAAAAAAATTATTACTCGAAAACTACGAATAATCGCGGAACATACATGGGGGTGATTCGGGTACTCCAAGAGGTGCTCTAACTCTGGACTTACGCTTGACACAATTTTTTGGGACACCCTGTATAATCAAACATATACAGATACACACACATATATGTACATACACATATATACATATAGATACATACATATACACAGATATATACATATAGATATAGATACATACATACACACGGATCTTCTCGTGTATGCCTCTCACATCCTGAGCGAGGCTATCGAGAAACATGGCGAATCTATAGCTGTGTCTCTCGACATATCGAAAGCCTTTGACAGGGTCTGGCATGATAGTCTCCTTAACAAGCTACCATCTTACGGACTACCTGCATCCTTGTGCACATGGATCAAAGACTTCTTGAGGGAACGATTGATTCGAGTGGTTATTGATGGCTGCTCGTCCGATCTATCGGCAATTAACGCTGGCGTACCTCAAGGGTCAGTACTATCTGCAACTCTATTCTTGCTACACATCAATGACCTGCTGAAGCCCGGCATCTATGGGTATGCAGATGACAGCACAGTTGTGGAGAAGTATACTTCCGGTCCACAGACCAAAAAGGCGGAAATCGAAGCGTTGAGAGAAGGCATGGTTGAGCGTATGAATAAAGCTTTAAAAGCTGTTTCCGACTGGGGTGACGTAAATCTTGTCCAATTCAACGCTAACAAAACACAGGCTTGCCTTTTCTCCGCCAAAAAGAGTCAGTTCTCAACGTCTCCAACTTTCCGAAATGTAAGTCTACCTCTGAAAGACCGTCTTGAGCAGCTGGGACTCACATTAACTTCAAAACTCAACTTTGGACCTTACCTCGACTCTAAGGCTAAACTGGCTGGTAGAAAACTGGGCATCCTCAATAAGGTTAAGCGGTACTTCTCACCAGGGCAGTTGCTTCATTTATATCAAGCACAAGTCCGACCATGCGTAGAGTACTGCTGCCACCTCTTCGATGGATCAGCTAAGTATCAGCTAGAGGCTTTGGAGGCGGTGGACCGCCGAGCTGTGAGGTTAATCAGAGGCGAGAAACTAGTTGCCAAGAAACTGCTTAGTCTCGAGCATCGCCGTAAAGTGGCATGTCTGTACATATTTTATAGATTGCATTTCGGTGAGTGTGCGCAAGAGCTTCACGACCTTATTCAACCCTCTCCTTTCCATTACAGGACGAGCAGAAGGTCGGCTCATTACCACCCATTTCAGATCGAAATTCCTAAAATCCGTACACAACGTTTTAGGTCCACTTTTCTTGTGCGTACTGCACAGGATTGGAACTCTCTGCCGCCTTCCTTGTTTCCTGAGAGCTATAATCTTGGGGTTTTCAAGGCTAGAGTGAATAGATATTATCTAGATCTACGTGCTTCATCTTCGACCACACCGTCGCTTACCATCAGGCGAGTTGGTGGTCAAACGTAGACCTATTACGAATAAAAAAAAAATATATACACATATTCTCAAAACATTATATACGGTACATTTATTTCTCTATGGATATATCAATTTTAACTATTTAATTAACTATGTCTATACTTATATCAAATTTTGATTTTTAAAACTTATAACTTTGCTAAAGTTGTGGCTAATGGGACTACCGCTAGAGGGATTCGGGTTGAGGCGGTTCATTATCCACACCTATGTCGCTGCACGTGTCTGGGCTCTGAAGTACTCAGATCAAAATGTACTTAGGTCCATTTAAGTATTAGGTCCACTGATTATTGCTTGCTCTGGTCTTTTCCGCTATCTCGGTTTAATTCCCTAGGAAGATTTTAGGAATCCTTCCTTATTAGTTTTCTAGATTACTCGTACATCAATTTTGTTTCGTTGCTACCTTGTGGGTGTGTTATTTATGACATTCATAATGTTTAAATTCTTTTTTAGCATATTTTTTTTTATTTGGGGGGCTTACAGTATAAAAACTACTTAACACATAAATATATAACAAGAAACCAATAACAAGCCTCCACATATAGTAATAAACTAGTATACATTATTATGATTCAATTACTTAAAGTATTGCTCTAATTCTAACCTATTTGTATTCTAAACAATTTTATAATAAGTTCGCTAAGTCATCGGTCATCAACTTAGTTATGCTCGCCAGCCTACTACAAAAAAGATCTATCTTATCCATATGTTTCTTGCTTATTACATTAAAATCTTTAAAAACTCTTACCAGATAAGAATTACCACGATACACAGTACGCACGTGTGGAACATGAAGCATATTCCTAGGGCGACAGTGGCGGGGCGAGACATATATAATTTTGACAACAGTGAAGGGCAGTCAATCTTTGATTGGGCTATTTTCAACAGAAAACGAATATCGCAAATTTTTCTGCGAGTCTAATGGAAGAAGATGAAATTGGGCATACTTTTATTATAAGATCTTTTGAACTTGTTCTTTGTACATATCACGGATAAGTTACACGTCTCGCGGTACTCTATCCTATGCCAATATGCAAATTCTTGTGTTTGCGTTTGTACTTTTTGCATATTTGGCGAAGTGACTTCACTCGCTCCACTCATTATAATGTCCCAGATTTTCATACAATGCTTTATTTTTCGATAGTTGCCACAGTATTATGATCTTGCTCATATTAAGAGGTCCATTCCCCGTTAGGCAAAAAAATTCTGTTCGTTTTGGAAGTTCTTCTTATCACTTATACAAGGGTTAATCCCTTGTATGTGCCTACATCCTAACCAGATTTAAGATTTATGCAAACACAACTAGTCAAAACTAACTAGTAATTTTCAAAATTAAATATTAAGAATAACAAATGTGGCCTCGAAGCAATACGTTTGATGTGGTCGATGTGAAACATATAATTGACTAGCTGTGCTAGCTGTGCTATACGTTTCGCCGTATATTTTTTACCCGTTTTTGCAACATTTGTCATTGATCCTATTAGTCGTAGCGCGATGTTATATAGCCTAAAGCCTTCTTCGATAAATGGACTATCCAACACAAAAAGAATTTTTCAATTTGAGTCAGTAGTTCCTGAGATTAGCGCGTTCAAGCAAACAAACAAACAAAGTAAGTATAGATACGCACAGATTTTGAAATCTAAACCTCGCGAAGGGCATACCCCGCGCACCTTTATCAACATGGAGTGTTTCGACCTCATTTTTCATAATAAACCCAAGCAGTTCCTTGCCCTCCAGTAGCATATAAAATTACATTTGGCCCAACACAAAGGGATTCGCTTGTTTGATCATGATTGATACTGTAAACAGCGCTGGCCAATATGATTCGTATCGTAATGGAATTGGATAAATGGAACAACACGGTTCATCTCTTTATGGATGGCCGCCGACATTGGGAACGAATATTTTCACGTTTTACTCGACTCGTGTTATGATTTTTGTTTTGTGTTAATAAACAAATATAATGATGACTAAAGACTAGAGGTACACAAACTATGTGTAGTTAAAGCAAGGTTCATTGCTGTATAATGCTCTACTGGAGAAGTAGAAGTGTTGGCAAAGTACAGGCTACTTAGCTGGAAACATCGTAATGTTGTGAAGTTACTAGAGATAAGCAGAGAGACGCTGGCTGTTGATTCCTAAACATAGGATAAGCGGGTCAAAACGAAAGTGACTTCTCTAGTCTTTTTAGCTTACAGTTTATTCAATAATGTCTCAAAAAGTAGCAAAAAAATTCAATATGTGTATGTTTTAAGGACATTTTTACTCTACGATCACTTAAAAAATTTATAAAACAACATTAGCATATAAGTTACTTAGACCTTTTCTTATCTTATAATAAAATCATAGGCTCAAAAAATATGTTATATTGCGAGATAATTAGAACAAAATGACACAGAACGTCTTAAAATAACTAGCAGAACGCAATGGATTAGATTAAAAAAAATTGTTTGTCTGTTTATCCAAAAAGTCTCCAAAAGTACTGGACGGATTATATTTTAAACTAGCTGTGCCCGCGAACTACGTTTCGCCATCAAAATACTTAACACAGTGTTTAGTTTTTTCCTCAATTTTATTCCATAATGATTCAACTTTATTCTGCCTTTCTTGAGCATCGGCCATTTCGAAATTAGGACAATTTTCGTAGGTTCGTAATGTTTTTTTTCTAACAGTTCACAAAATTAAATACATTACATTAATGTTCATAATGCTCTACTGTTTTAGGCTTTTCATTTGATACCCATATTGCTAGGTTTGGAAACGAACTTTTATCTATCTTTTTTGAGCGGCGGCCATGTTGAATTTATGTCAATGTTGCTAGGTTCATAGTGCTCTACTTATCAAAGCCTTTTATTTGATACCCATATTGCTGGGTTTGAAAACGAACTTTTATCCATTTTTTGAGCGGCGGCCATGTTTAATTAGGGCAATTTTCCTTAGTTCATAATGCTCTACTCTTTTAGGCCTTTCAGTTGATACCCATATTGCTAGGTTTGGAAACGAACTATTATTCTTCTTTTTAGAGCGGCGGCTATGTTGAATTTATGTCAATGTTGCTAGGTTCGTAGTGCTCTACTCATCAGGGCCTTTCATTTGATACCCATATTGCTGGGTTTGAAAACGAACTTTTATCCTTTTTTTTTGAGCGGCGGCCATGTTGAATTTAGGTCGATTTTCCTAGGTACCTAATGCTCTACTCTTCAAGGCCTTTCATTTGATACCCATATTGCTAGGCTTGGAAACTAACTTTTATCCAACCTTTTTTGAGCGGCGGCCATGTTAAATTTATGTCAATGTTGCTAGGTTCATAGTGCTCTACTCTTCAAGGCCTTTCATTTGATACCCATATTGCTAGGTTTGGAAACTAACTTTTATCCACCTTTTTTGAGCGGCGGCCATGTTGAATTTATGTCAATGTTGCTAGGTTCATAGTGCTCTACTCATCAATGCCTTTCATTTGATACCCATATTGCTAGGTTTGGAAACTAACTTTTATCCACCTTTTTTGAGCGGCGGCCATGTTGAATTTATGTCAATGTTGCTAGGTTCATAGTGCTCTACTCATCAATGCCTTTCATTTGATACCCATATTGCTGGGTTTGGAAACGAACTTTTATCCGTTTTATTTGAGCGGCGGCCATGTTGAATTTA
Organism: Schoenobius gigantellus; assembly: GCA_963935595.1. Classification (NCBI taxonomy): domain Eukaryota; kingdom Metazoa; phylum Arthropoda; class Insecta; order Lepidoptera; family Crambidae; genus Schoenobius; species Schoenobius gigantellus. Next base: position 21,874,002 of record OZ012543.1, read on the forward strand.
GGGCGATTTTCCTATGTTCATAGTGCTCTACTCATCAAGGCCTTTCATTTGATACGCATATCGCTGGGTTTGGAAACGAACTTTATCGGCAGTCATGTCAAATTAAGTCAACGTGGCTAGGTTCAATGTATTCTACTCTTTAGGTTCTTCGTTCGATATCCATGTTCCTTGGGTGGATCCAAAAAAATGTGATCCGTCATTTTAGACATTAGGATCAAGAGTCCCGTCCCGTCCCTCTACGCGTAACCCAGAACATTGCAGTCAGATATTTTTTTTAATTATCAATATTAATCTATTACTTTTAATAGTTTTAAATGGATGAAAGAGTTTGATTCCTTAGTCCTAATGTAAAAACATATAACACCTTTCAAAATACCTTGAAAAGAGTATCTTCATTTTTCAACATTTTAAATATTTCAAAAATTGTACCGATTTTGTGAAAATTAGTCAAGAATTAAACCAATCTACAAATTTTATGGTCACTCGATAAGTATTATCATAAAAAATGCTTTATACATTGGTTGTATGGCTTGATCTTTTTGCCTTACCACCACGGTACGACATAAGAAAAAGACAATTTTGTTGGCGAAATCCAGTTGGGTACAGCCATTAACAGAAAATATTAAATTTTATTTGTACTATGTGAAACACTTCAGTCCTGCCTTTCAATTTTCGAAATCCAATTACTTAAGATCAGGCTGTATGGCGTAGTTCCATTGCCTTTCCTTCGTGGAAGAAAATACCTTCTTTCTGTACTATGTGACAGACTTGTCAAAATAATTTCACGTGCGCCATGTTGTTTTTCTACCTAAAGCCAATTCGAAAATTTTATATGGTATTTTTTCACTAAAAATAAAACGTGAATTTAAACAAACGAAACTATGCCTAAATGTTCTTCCGGAAAATTCTAAGCATTGTGGTGTAAGCCATATCAAATTCTGTCCAGTAGTTTCGGAGATCTTTCCGGACAAACAGACAAACAAACAAACAAACCAACAAACAAACAATTTTTTAAAAACTATTCTATCGTGTTACGCTAATGATTTTAAGGCGACCTGTGTATTTTTTTTTTAATATTTCGCAATTACAGATTTTTGTACCCCTACGATTTTATTATAATAGAAGAGATGTAAAAATATATTTCATTTCTCATATTCGAAAAGTAGTATTATTTTGATCTGATTATTGGTTGGAAAATGCTGCTTTTCTCCATAGGGAGGGAAAAAGTCATACAAATTACTAAGGGCCAAACTAATTAAAAATAATGCTGCGGCCATGTGAGTTTCTAAACAGCCAGTGTGAACTTCTTTGAGCGGAATAAGCTCAACAATTACGCGGTGAGTTCCATATTTAAAATTTAAAAAGTCGACATAAATTGGCGGGATACTGATCCGTTATGTATCTGTGACGGAATTCAAAAAAATAGGTAATAATCTTTTATGCTAAGATTTAAATATTAAAAATGAGTTCAAGCGATTCTGAAATGTTGACACCAGATTCGATTAAAGACGAGGCAAATTGTGTTATCGAAAATCTTTTGCCAGAAATCTCAAAAGAAATATATATTATCAATAAATAGTTTAGATAAACAACAAGTTTTATTTTCCTCATATTCGAAATGAAAAGTAGAGTGTTTAAAACACGGGTACAAGAATCAATTCCTACTCGGACTAAAGCCTTATAATTGATTCTTTTGACCTTTGGTTAACAACCTACTATTCCAACTTTTCGGAACGAAGCGAATGATGTAAAAGAACATGACAGACGTAAAATAATTCTCTTGTCAAATGTCAAAACAATAGAAAATTTTCATTAAAATTGTAGGTTATTTCCAATCCCTTTATTGATAAAAAGCGTCTCGTTCTGAATCTGACATTCGTCTTTCTTTTTGCATGCTAATTGAAATATTAAAATGAAATACTTTATTATAGCAAATGCGAAAAACCCTATTTGCTCTCTAATATCGCAATATTTGATCGCAATATGATGTGACATATCAATTTGCCGTCACGCGATATTGTATCAATATCAACGGAAAACAAATAATGACTTCACACGGTCTCACTCGAGCTGAGAGGCGCGTGCTCGGCCGCCAAAGCTGACGCTCGTAAACCTCCTATTACTTTCAGATAAGCTCAGACAAGCCTTGGGGAATTAAATGGCTAATCTTGAGGAGAGTGAATCTTAACTGCTGAACAAATTGTACTACATCTCGTAATTGTGTTAACTTGGTCTAAGGTAAAAAAACCGGCCAAGTGCGAGTTGGACTCGTGCACCGAGGGTTCCGTAAAAACTTCTATAACTTAATAACTGTGTACATATTTCAGATCAGATTTTTTCCATAAACGTGTTATAAGACCTTGCTTCTTGCCAAATTTCATGATTCTAGGTCAACGGCAAGTACCTACCCCATAAATTTTTAATTCTCTTGAGTGTCCAAATATACGTTTTTTGCGGCATAAACGGTCGTATCTATTTTGTTACGCTAACATAGAAGTTTTATTTTATTACAGCTTCAAGGGACTGTAGATCTGAGTATATGGTTTTAATTTCAACTCGATACCTCCACGCGTTCCCTAGATAAAGGGTCTTGACAGACAGATGGACGAACAACAGAGTGATCCTATAAGGGTTTCGTTTTTTCCTTGTGAGGTTCGGAACCCTTAAAAATGACGAAAATAGAATGACGTTGTTTGTGAATCTACGAGTATATCTATCGAAGTAATCTTCTTCTTATTTCTCTTATATAAAATGAAACGCTGCGTGTTAGTCTCGCTAAAACTCAATAAAAGGCTCGATCGATTCTTACGAAATTTTCTAGGTGTATTTCAATAGGTCCAGGGAAGATTTAAACGTACAATAATTGGACCCTGAAGGTGGCGCTGTAATCGGGCGGGACAACGTCTGCCGAGCCAACTAGTCTTCTTCTTATATATAAAAATAAAACGCTGTGTTTTAGTCTCGCAAAAACTTTTAAACTACTCGACCGATTCTTACGAAATTACTCTCTTACGATTCTTACAAATGTAAAAAAAGATATGTACAAATAGGCGGCCTTCTTGCTAAAAAGCAATCTCTTCCAGGCAATCTTAAGATAGGGAAATTGTAAAAAGGACAATTCTAAGCACGATTCTATTCTTTTCTATAAATCACAGTATATAGTGGTTAAGGATTTGTGGATAGGAAGTGACTACGAACTAGGGACTTGAAAGAATCTAGAGTTTGCGCTCTCTTAATACTCTCAGGGAGAGATTTCCATAGCCGGACGGCTTGAGAAGGAAACGAGTACCTCAGAAAATGATCTCAGCTAATTGTATTTCTGTTCTTGATACAATATTTCCATAGATTATCTACATACGAATACTCTTTTCTTTTGTTACATACAAAATGGTAAACATTTTAGACTTATCTATTTTCACTCTAGAGCACAAAAAGGAAAATCATATTAAAGCTATTTTAGCGCAGCTTATAAATAAAATTAATCATATTAAAATATTATTACGGGACATCTATTATGTGTTTATTATGCAGGAATAATGTGATTTCCGTTTAACGTGATGATACCGGGGTAAAAATCAAAGCGACACATTACAATTATGTGTACGAGTATATAGGTCAAAAAATGTAAGCACCGCCGCAACATATAACATGATATACACTTCGGTCACAAAATAGACAATTGCTTCAGTTTAAAAGGATACCGAAAAGTCTTTTAATTACGATAAATAAAATAGTGATAACATTTATCATGCTGCATAGTTTTCACAACATGTAATGAATCACAACTCCATTAGTAATAAATCTTCAATCATCATAAACACATTACAGTGTGAAGCAAAGATGATACATTATGGTGTGAAGTATTGAAATGTAACAGACGAGTGAGCAGACGTCCGGATTAATCCATTAAAGTTTTATAATGTTATCGAATCAAATCCTAAAATCAGTACGATATGTTCTTTTTATAGTGACAGTCAAGGGATAATATTTTCAGACAAATAAGTAAGTAATTAGAACGATTTTGTAATTTAATTTGTTTTGCATGAAGCAAAAATAAAACAATAGACGGTATACACGGCACTACACCGAAGAAATCCCGGACGTCAGCCTGTACGAGATTAGTGTGGCTCTCAAACAGCTTAAAAACAACAAGGCACCGGGTGATGATGGAGTTACAGCTGAACTCCTAAAAGCGGGTGGACTACCAGTCCGTAAAGCTATTCGACTATTCAACTCCGTCATACTCGAGGGCAAAACGCCTAAAGCATGGCACAGGGGCGTGGTGGCACTTTTCTTTAAAAAGGGCGACAGGGCCCAGTTGAAGAACTATCTTTAATCTTTAATCTTTGTTTAAAAACTATAGACCCATCACGCTCCTGAGTCATGTTTATAAGCTATTCTCGAGGGTCATCACGGTTCGTCTCGCACGCAGGTTCGACGACTTCCAGCCTCCCGAACAAGCCGGATTCCGAAAAGGCCACATAGTACCATAGACCACATCCATACGCTGCGGCAGGTTATACAGAAGACCGCTTGGCGTTTGTGGACTATGAGAAAGCTTTTTATTCTGTCGAGACCTGGGCCGTACTTAGATCACTCCAGAGGTGCCAAATAGACTATCGGTACATCCAAGTGTTGCAGTCATTGTACAAAAACGCCACCATGTCAGTCCGCCTTCAGGACCAGAACTCGAAACCAGTACGACTTCAGCGTGGTGTGAGACAGGGTGAAGTTCTATCGCCGAAACTGTTCACAGCTGCGTTGGAGGATGTATTTAAGCTTTTGGACTGGAGGGGACTCGGCGTCAACATAAACGGAGAGTACATGACTCACCTTCGTTTTGCTGATGATATCGTAGTCATGGCTGAGACCGTGGAGGATCTAGGCACAATGCTCGAAGACCTCTGTAGAGTTTCCCAACAAGTGGGTCTTAAAATGAACATGGACAAGACTAAAATAATGTCGAATTCCCGTGTAGTACCCACTCCTGTGACTGTTGGAGGCTCTACGCTGGAAGTTGTTGACGAATATGTTTACCTGGGGCAAATAGTCCAGATCGGTAAGTCCAACTTCCAGAAAGAGGTAAATCGGCGAATCCAACTCGGCTGGGCAGCGTTCGGGAAGCTACGCAGCATATTCTCGGCCCATCTACCGCAGTGCCTCAAGACGAAAGTCTTCAATTCGTGCGTGTTGCCAGTGATGACATACGGAACTGAGACGTGGCCGCTTACAATGGGTCTCATAAGAAGGCTCAAAATCACCCAAAAGGCAATGGAGAGGGCTATGCTCGGGGTTTCTCTACGTGATCACATCAGAAATGATGAGATCCGTAGAAGAACTAGAGTTACCGACATATCCCAAAGAATTGAAAACCTTAAGTGGCAGTGGGCAGGACACATCGCTCGTAGGACTGACGGCCGTTGGGGCGGAAAGGTCCTCGAGTGGCGGCCGCGTACCAGGAGACGCAGTGTTGGTAGGCCCCCCACAAGGTGGACCGACGATCTGGTGAAAATCGCGGGAAGCCGCTGGATGCGGGAGGCGCAGGACCGATCGGTATGGAAATCCTTGGGGTAGGCATATCCAGTGGGCGTCTCTTGGCTGATATGATGATAATGAGACGGTATACAAACAAGCGTATACTTGATCCTATACCTATTAAGTTAAATATGGTTAAAACCAATAGAAATTTCAAAGAAAGCATTGACTATTAAAACAAAATTACCATCTTTGATCGCAGTCAAAGGTATAGATTATTCGTATTTTTACTTTACTTGTATTATATTACTTGTTATTCTAAGTCATAATCATCGAATTTAAGGTACCTACTGTTGCTTATTTTATGAAACATAAATTTGCTATTATTGAAGAAAAATCGCACTTTTGAAGGAATATCAGCATTATTATTATTTCGTCACTTTATTCGAAGATATAGTTTTAATTTATATGTATTTCAGATATACATATATCAGTCTAATACGTAGTCCTTCTATTGTTTGAGCAAACATTCGCACACTTTTAAGATTTTACAATACAAATATCGATAAATTAAAAAACAAAATCGGTCCGCTTAGTGGCAACCCCAGCCTCTCAGCGGTACACCACGCTACTTTTGCCTCATTCTTTTATTGTGCGCGCAACCAAACGTACGCTTTCCTAATAAGCAAAATGCCGAAACGAAGTGCTGAAGAACAAATCGCGTATTACTTCAATAAAATTAAAAAGCTTAAACATAAAGAAAGCAAACGATGTAGTCGTGTTATAGTCTATTCGGATTCATCGGATTGCGAAGAAAACGTTGGTGAGTAAACATGTTACAATTACCCCATTTTGATGACAAAAATTTTATAGTGCAAATTTCACAAAGTAGAAGCATTGTTATAAAATAAAGCTTTAGAGTTAACCTTGAGTTAACCGAAAAGCAATTTTAGCCCAAGAGTTAACCGAGAGTTAACCAAAGGGTATCAATTAACCCGAGTTGACCGAGAGTCAACCTATTATTATGTCATATTCAATTTCTCTTTTTTGATGAATATCACATTGACTCCAACCTATTGACGTGCATTTCATTCGTAAAACACCTTCTTATAAAAGTTATTATTTCTAGATGTCGCGATCGATGAGAATATGACAAGCAATAACACCAATACTCAGTCCAATATTGACCCTGAGATTTTGGTATCACAACAGACGTTACAGTCGTTAGATAATGCTGAAGCTAATAATGATGTGGAAATTTTGATCTCCGACAAGACTTTGCCCCCGTTAGATCCTGACGTACTGATAGCCTTAGGAGAACTCGTCCCAGAAGAGGTTACCTACGGAGAAGACATTCATCCAGATTTGGCACAGAGGTGGGTTCCAATTCTTCGTAAGGGTATAAATGATAAAGAGCAAAAAAATAAACTATTTAAAGAATATGCTACCCCAAAAAACTGTAAGCTGTTTAGAGCTCCTCTGCTGAATCCAGAAATAGCTGCTGCAGTTTCTGAATTTGCTAGAACGCGGGACAAAAAAATCGAGAGCTCTCAACAACAGTTGAGGGTAGGTCTAACTGCTATAAATAGAGCTATGACGGTGCTACTTTCGAGTGAAAACAAGATTCAGGCTATAAAATATCTATCGGATGCTTGTAGGATCTTGTCAGACTTGCATGCTTCAGAAACCCACACTCGAACAAAGTCATTAACACAGGGGCTAGAAAAATCTTTTCTTAACCTAATTCAAGATACAGAGCGTGATGAGACGCTTTTTGGCACTGGTTTACCAGATAAAATTAAAGCTTCAAAAGCTATCGAGAAACAAGGTTCTCAAATTAAGAAACCCGACAACAAGCCAACTTCGGCGCCATCAAGTTCTCGTTCAACTAGACTTCAGGGAAACTGGAGAGGCTCCTCTCGCTCGATGACGAGCAGGGAGGGGCGCGCAGGTTTCAAGAAGGCTGTCTTCACGAATCAGAAACCCACCTCCTCGACGCATCAGACCAACTTCAATCCGTCGAGAGTGTGGAACAAACCTCGTGCAGGTCTTCGGACATAAAGGTACATGCTGGTAGATTACAGCATTTTTATAGTTGTTGGTGTAATATTACCACGAACAAATTTGTATTAAATTGGATTCGAAATGGTTATGCGATACCTTTTTGCAAAAAAGTAAAAATGGTCGAGAACAGACATCGAGAATGGCTGCCGGGAGAAAAAATTGAAATGTCTAAGGCCATTCAAAAATTACTCGATCTCGGAGCTATTTCCGAATGCGAACCATCTCGAAATCAATATGTATCTGATATATTTTTAGCACCAAAATCTAATGGCGATAGCCGGTTTATTTTAAATTTAAAATCTTTAAATAAATACGTTGAAAAATCACATTTTAAAATGGAAGATTACAGAATGGTTGCCTCCTTAATCTCCCAGGGTTATTTCATGGCAACAATTGACCTAAAGGAATCCTATTTGTTAGTCCCAATTAATCCCAAGCATAAAAAATTTTTGAGATTTCAATTCGAAAATGATGACTTGCAGACAATTACTTATGAATTTAATGCAATGCCCTATGGTCTCTCTGCTGCACCAAGAACTTTCACAAAAATTATGAAGGTAGTTGTAGGGCATTTGAGAAACCGTGGTTTCAAGTCAGTCATTTATCTTGATGATATTTTGTGCCTAGGTTCTAATTTTGCGGAGTGCCAAAACAACGTAATTGAGACCCAGAAACTATTGGAATGCCTTGGTTTTGTCATTAATTTTGATAAAAGTCAACTTAATCCTGTAACTAAGTGCAAATATTTAGGTTTTGTTTTTGACTCGATAGAAATGACCATTAGCCTACCCTTAGAAAAGCAGAAAAACATTTTTTCCCTACTCAAAAAGTTTTTTGCCTTGCCTAGATGCACCATTAAAGAATTTGCACAAATGATCGGAGTGCTGGTAGCAGCCTGTCCAGCCGTTAACTACAGCTGGATGTATACGAAATCACTGGAAAGGGAAAAACATTTAGCCTTACTTAGATACCACAATAACTATAATGCAAAGTTTAGACCCTCAACTATCATATTGCCAGATCTTCATTGGTGGATTGATAATATTTTTATTTATAAAAATTGGTTGGATAAGCCTTCATTTGTATTAGAAATATTTTCAGATGCATCTAGACAGGGCTGGGGGGCTTTTTGTAATGATACGCGGGCAGGGGGTAAATGGAAAAAAGAGGAGCTGCAATTTCACATTAATTATTTGGAACTTAAGGCAGTATTTCTTGCATTAAAAACATTTGCCCGAGATTTGAGTAATTGTGCTATATTATTACGCTGCGACAATATCACAGCCATTAGCTACATAAATCGAATGGGGGGAATTCAATTTCCCCATTTAAATGCAATTACCAGAGAAATATGGCAGTGGTGCGAGAAGCGAAAGGTTTGGCTATACGCATCTTATATTAATACCAGAGACAATAGAGAAGCTGATCAAGAATCACGTAACAAAAATATAGATAGAGAATTAGAAATATCCTGTACAGCGTTTAAAAAACTTACTAATATTTTAGGTAAACCTGATATAGATCTTTTCGCCTCTCGTGCCAATGCCAAATGTGACATGTATGTATCTTGGAAGCAGGACCCAGATTCTTTTACGGTTGATGCTTTTACCTTAAACTGGCGATCATATTTCTTTTATGCTTTTCCTCCATTTACCTTAATTTCAAAGTGCCTCCAAAAAATTAAAGAGGACCGCGCAGAAGGTATTTTAGTTTTCCCTTATTGGCCTTCTCAACCATGGTACCCATTTTTAAGGGACATGTGTAACTCTGAAATTCTTTACTTCGATGCTAAAGAACACCTCGTAAATTTTCTTTACAGGAGAAGGCAACAGTTCCAACTTACCCTGGGTGTCACGAGGCTCTCCGGGAGTCTTTCTTAAGAAAAGGAAGCCCGGAAGAAGCGTTAGAAATAATGTTATCCTCTTTAGCAGATAATACTTTTCAACAGTATAGCTGCACATATAAGTTATGGTGGTCATTTTGCAATGATCTAGATTTAAATCCTTACAACTCTGATTGCGAACAGGTAATTCTGTCTTTCTTTACAAAGCTTTTTAACCAAGGTGCAGCATACGGTACTCTCAATAGCCATAGGTCGGCATTGGCATTATTACTTAGCAATGATTTTGGAAATTTCAAATTAATTTCGAGATTTTTCAAAGGGGTATATAAATTGAGACCAACACTTCCGAAATACATGGCTACATGGGACCCTCAAATTGTGCTCAATCACATAGCGCTTTGGAGGCCCCATAGTGAGATTTCCATAGAAAAACTGACAAAAAAAGTCGCAATTCTCTTAGCTCTCTGTACAGCTCATAGAGCGCAGACATTTTCATTGATTAAAATAAATAATATCAAGATGGGTTCAAATGATATTAAAATAATTATTTCTGATTTAATTAAAACTTCCGGTGCGGGACGGCCGCAACCTTTGTTAATTCTTCCATTTTTTCAAGAAAATGTGGACATTTGTCCAGCAACCGCTATTAAAGATTACCTGTCGAGAACGGAACAGTTAAGAACTGAAGTTAGGGATAACTTGCTGCTATCGTTCACACCGCCTCACAAGCCTGCGACGAGTCAGACGATCGCGCGGTGGGTGAAACAGGTTCTCGCCGAGAGTGGAGTGGACGTGGCGGCATTTAGTGCACATAGCACTCGTCATGCCGCGACATCCGCGGCTAAGAACGCGGGCGTCTCACTTGACGTGATACGAAAAACGGCGGGTTGGACCCCTACATCAAGCACGTTTGCCAGGTTTTATGATCGACCGATCGTAAGTGACAATAATTTCGCTAGATCTGTTTGTATCCAACGTCAGTCTTCTTGACTGTCCCGTTCTCATTAGTTATATGTAAGCAATCAAACTACAGTATACTTTAATTATTTATTAGGTATATCTATAATAAAGTAGTGATTTCCATACTACATCTTTTATTTCAACCTAATATATGTAAATCGGCAAAACTTTAGTATCTCTAAACATCTACGTATTAGACTGATATATGTATATCTGAAATACATATAAATTAAAACTATATCTTCGAATAAAGTGACGAAATAATAATACATGATCAAACGAACTTCCAAGTGAAGTTAGATCAGTATTATATGAGTCACTTTATTCGAAGATATAGAGAAACTTCCCGCCCATTATCCCAGCCCAACATTGTTTTGCCGATTTCTGAGAGACTCTGAAGAATGAGGCAAAAGTAGCGTGGTGTACCGCTGAGAGGCTGGGGTTGCCACTAAGCGGACCGATTTTGTTTTTTAATTTATCGATATTTGTATTGTAAAATCTTAAAAGTGTGCGAATGTTTGCTCAAACAATAGAAGGACTACGTATTAGACTGATATATGTATATCTGAAATACATATAAATTAAAACTATATCTTCGAATAAAGTGACTCATATAATACTGATCGAACTTCACTTGGAAGTTCGTTTGATCATGTATTATTTTCCTAAATTGATGTTTTTAAGTACTTTTTAAATTAATCTCCACTTTAATTGGTGGCACAAAAACTGAAATTGATCTTGATTTTATAGATTATTTTGTAACTATTTTTTTTTACATTATATTAAAAGCCATGATCACACGCCGGGCTTTGTCTCGCTAGGCGGAGCCAAGAGAATATTGACTTAAAGTGAAAGCAGGTTGTAGTCCATTCAATTAAGAAAATGCGATTTGCGGTGCCTCTTTAATAATCTTCTTATATATAAAAATGAAACGCTGTGTGTTTGTCGCAAAAACTCTGAAACGGCTCGACAGATTCTTACTAAATTTTCTGTGTGTGTTTGAATAGGTCCAGGGAAGGTTTAAACTTACAGTTGGACCCGGTAGATGGCGCTGTAATCGGCTCGACAGATTCTCACGAAATTTTCTGCGTGTATTTGAATGGGTTCAAGGAAGGTTTATACGTAATTTAATTGGACCCGGTAGGTGGCGCTGTAATCGGGCAGGACAACGTCTGCCGGACCCACTAGTATTGAAAAAAAAAGCTTGAATTTAAATATGTATTATAAAAACATTGTGAATTTTTCGGTTGAGTGAACAATAGAAATAGCCTGTGTGGATTTGGACCTGATTCTTGTATTAAGGCGCTACTTTCCCGTTTTATACAATTTCGATTAACTGTACCGCCACGAATATAAAACATGCACTTCTCAAATTCATATATGATATTGTTGAACATTTTATCTAAACATTCTTAAAGACAGAAACATGATTAATAATATTTCACTCGATAGAAAAAAAATCCAAAGATTACTCTGTTCAATATTTTAAAACAGCTGTGAATCAGAAAATAACATAATAAATGGCATAAAAGTGTTACCAATAGATGTGCATTTTTATTGTCTAGAAAATTGCAAAAATACATTTTTTATTTTGTACTCTAGTTTTCCAAAAATCGAATAAAACATGTAAAAAGTAATGTTTTCGTTCGGTCACGGGCGCGTAAGCGACATCAGAAGCTATACGATTATCAACTATATTACCTCGCAATAAAGGAATCACCGTGCACTCGTAGATTTCCAGGAAAACCTCGCCTTAAGCGAATACAGGCCTCCTTCGTCATTGTATGACCTTTTTTAAATACAATGGACGAAGTGTTGGCAAAAGTTCATAAGACGAAAATGTATATGGTGTGATTTTAATATTAATTTATAAGAAAGCATACAAATGTACATACAAGAGTAAAAAATTTGTTTCAGTCATATTACCTTAAAAAACTTATTTTTTGGGCCAACAATGTACATAATTTAGAAAGTTGTGGTAACACTCATGGAGATGATCTTTAAAAGTTTCTTCAATTTTAGTATTAATGGTATAGGCCTTTCTGAATCACCGATCATTTCGTTATTTTGAATACGAGTACAATATAATTTTTTTGTGACACCAACATCTCACATGCAGTAATCAGTAGTAAAAAACGACTACTTTACGATATACCCAGTATACGAGTATGTATACCTAGGAATATCGACGAATAGGTTGATGTCGTTACTCGTGTTTTAGGCACATCGTAACATGACTGGCCATACCTAGAAATATAATGAAATGGTGACGTTTCATGATATGCCTAGTAGGTAATTTCAAGGTCTGGTGAATTATATTACGCTCTGTCAACGACATATGAACCGAGACCAGTTTTTCAAAAAATACGACAATGCTTGATCTTGCGTATCTAAAAAGATGCCACTATGGTAGCATTTCGTAGTACACAAAAGTTATTTCTTGCGCTGTTCAATGCGCTCTTAGTTCAATTAACATTGAAAACTATGATTGTTTTCAAAGGATTCAATTATTCAAATTTATAATAGTGACATTAGTGTGGCAGCATTTTCATGACACTGTATGGAAAAGCTGCGATATATAAAACTTAATAGATTTTGCTTTTGAATGTAATTTTAAATACAATTAACTCGGGTCTATTTCGCGGTAAACAGTTATTGTTTACCGCGAAATAGACCCGAGTTAATTGTATTTAAAATGTGTACAAATCGCGGAAGTCTAAAAACTTTGAATGTAATTGTTGAATATATTTATGTCACCTTCGGTCATCTGATACCACGAATACTAGAAAGCGTTTTATAGGGAGTTCATTCATTCATGAATAAAATATATTCTAATATTATCACGTCATTAAGTCATCAATAGGTTTCTAACTTATTGATTTGAAAAAAATATGTAAAAACATCAATTTCAGAAACTGTAAAACACCAATATCTATATATTTGTGTTTTAACACTGTTTAATGGCAAATTTCTATTGCACACCAGCGACTGAATCTGAGACGAGTAAACATTCTTCTGAAAAGACGTGTGACAAGACTAACCGAAGTCTGTCAATCAATATTTCACAACCAGACAGAACAAACAGTTTGCTAAAGCCCGAATACATGCTCCGCTATATATTAGTAGCTCCGCTTTTATATTAGATTTTAACGCATTTTGCGTAGCGAGTGCAAATTATGTAATAAATTGTGAGTTAAGCGTCTAGTGTAGATTTAAGTAGAATAACCCATGTACTTTCTTCCAATATAAATCAAAGTATTAAAAAAAAAGTAAAAAAGTTTAGTAAAAAAAAAGTATAAAATTAATACAATAAAGTATCGTTTCTCTGTCTCATAACTCAATATTCGGATGAGCCAAGTTTGCTTTTCCCGTCTTTGATCATTTAACCTATGCTCTAATACAATAAAATAGACCTTAATATTATTAACTTGGTATAATATAACTTTAGGAGATACATAAAAATCATGTATTACAATAGATATTGTAGTTCTTGTGAAATCCCATTGAAAATTGCGATGGCATATCTCTATCGGTTATACGTTTTACTCACAATAACCATTTCTTTAATTAAAATTTCAAATAAAAAATGTATTTTTACTTGCGAACGCTATTTCATCTTATTCAGTACAGCTCTGTCCGCGAACTACATTTCGATTTAATAAAACTCAACACTGTAGTTTCCTTTTTTTATGGGGATTTCTCAGCTACCTGTGGGTATTCTGAAGAATTCTTTCTTAGTGAGCTTCAATATAAGCCAACATATCTCTGTACCGAATTTTATTTTTCTAGCTCCTGGAGTTTGGGCTCTACGTTGTTACTTCAGTCAGTAACTCATCATAGCCTTTTTTTAAATACAGGTCACTCCTTTCACAAATGTACATATGAAATTAAAAAAATGAAAAACATATTACCTACTGTTGTCTCAGATTGCGAGCGATTCTCTTCTGTCTTATTCGGCTTAAACGAGAGACGCATTATTGAAACAATAGAATTCAAATTTGCATTCGAAATCGTGAGATTCGCATGCGAAATTCCAAATTCACTATTTTAGAATTTTCATTCTGTGAATTCTGCAACGAGTGGTCCTGCCCACTCGATTTGATTTCTACTAGTAGAATATACGCCACGTATATTCGTTCGGTTTTATATGCGATTCAAAGATTGTTTTTTTAAATTAATGAATTATTACCATGTTATTGCGTATCGGACTTTACTTTTTCTGCTTTCAACGGTTTCTTATAATAGAATTTGTTTTTAATGACAATACTGAATTCGAGTGATTCAAAAATCGTTAAAATTGGGAACAGTAGAAAATAATTTCGCACGTTAATTGTTTTCGTGTTCGAATTCAAGATTCATTTCTATTGATTAAAAATGCGCCACCGCCCCTAGACAAATGCCACACGCTAACTTTTTCGCAGTCTCTCCGCAGAAAAAATGTATGAAAATGACGTTAGCCTGTGACAACCTCACGCCATTTTTTCCATAGCTAATGTCATCTCCATTTTTCTGCGGAACGACTACGGAAAACATAGCTTGTGGCATTTGTCTAGGGGGCTAGTGACTCTATTGAGAGAGTGGGACACTTTCGAGGTGATGCGTGTCTGCTAGAAATCCAGCGGGATCGGATAGCCAGTAAAGCTCAATCCACACATTTCCGGGTCGTGCCCGGGACGTGGACGGGACGTAGACCTTAAGGGTCTACCAAAGTTCTCGCCTTCTTTTAAATAATCAAGGTGACGTTGTAATGACCACCTGCAACCAACATCATAGATCAATAAAAAAGCGTGATTTCCTATAATAAACAGACTTTCGAAGCAAATAATTACTCGCAATTAGGTAATGATTGAAGGCATGTGTATTTATTGAATTTTTGAGTGTTGTTAGAAGGCGTTTGTTTTATTTAGTGAATCATTTTAAAGTGAAATTTCGTGGTTTTATTTTTGTGTTTGGTAGATCTAGATACATATTTGAATATCTATCTATCTATATTGAGGTTTTTAGTTTTGTTTTATGTAGTGAATAACTTCAAATGTGCAAAATTAAGGTCGCATTTTGACTGAGTTGTATTATGTTTAGGTAGAAAAGTACTTTTAAAATTGTTACCTACATTTGTTATTTTTTGATTTCGCGTAGATTTTGCGTAGTGAATTTTGTGAATGTAATTCATACTCCGGGCAACAAGCTGATTCTCAAAATGTACGCATGTAATGCTCTACTACCCGTGCGAAGCTAGGGTTGCTAGTATAGTAAAACTAGAAATTAAAACACAAAGATGCAATTCTTTAAGTTATGGTTTGTATTCCATTCTTTAGTCTATTAGTGATCCATCTGGGTATAAATCCCATGTTCAGGGTAATACCCTCACAGGCGTTAAGACCCGGCTCGTAGTTGGCTGAGTATCTCGGGGTGGTCCGGAGAATTGGGGTTACCTTGATTCCGGATCACCCTGACTGTGTAGTCCATAGATGGACATCGAGGTTGATTTAGTGGGTATGCCTCGCACTCGGGAGAGTCCCACACACGTGCACAACAGCGTTCCACCTGGTTAAAAAATGGTATATTTATTGAAGTAGTAATATATTAAATTGGATTTAGAATATTACAACCTTGGGAATCTTGATTAAGGAATGATTTCTTTATATTAGTCATCGATGCTTTTAACAATATTCATTGATTAACATCATTACGAAACAAGAACAAGCACAAATGAACTGAAGTTAACTAATCGCACCGCTACTGTTGAGTGTCAAGTCTAAGGGCGCTTCTAAACTGAGAGCTGTCATTTGGTGCACAATGCAATCTGCTGGCACGACGCCAGCTCCAGATGTTACTTGATACATTTACAATTTTACAGGCTTGTTGTTCGCAGGAGAAACTTCGCTGAGGTTATCTAACGCGAACAGCTGATAGGGATATTAAAAAATGTTTGTTGTGGTTGATGTTACCTAGTTGAATTTTTATTACGTATTACCAAGGATGATCTAAAGAAAGGATTGTCAATGTCTAACATTTCTAAAATTAGTTATAACCACGAGCAATAGATGGAGCGAGCTGTATCAAATCCAAAATTTGTCGATATTTCTAAAAGCAACAAAGCACACACGCTCCTAGGGTGCACAGCAGTGATTACATAGATTTATGTAGTTATACAAGAGCACGATAGATGGCGCTATATACATTTTTGACACTTTCTGCCAGACATTCCCTCTCATTCGAGAACAAGGTATTTAAGGAACAAGAAATTGATAACGTACGAGAAGCAAAGTGGAGTAATTTTCGCCTGACAGGAGTGAATTTCTCGTGGACCCCAGAAAGCGTTAAATTTTACCTGGTATTGACAGATGATTGTTCTGTGATTAGTGGCTTTCGTTTTTATGCAGAAGTTAAAGTTTGCAAATACTTAGTAAGTAAAGCTTTGCGCAGAACAGTTGTAAAATAAAGCAAGTTCGCGTTGCAAAACACAAAAACTCTTTTCTTTATTTTTGAGCTACTAAAAAATTTAGGAGTGGCAAAAAATAAACCCTTTTTTAACCGACTTCTAAAAAAACCGTATCGGGCCACGCGCAGTGTAGGGTTCCGTAGTTGCAAATGCCAACTTTGAGTTCACACTCACATCACACCTCAACACGTTGCTATTAAATTAGTAATTATTATTATGATTAAAGCTCCAATGATTTTATATTTACTGAACTTCACCTGGTTCGTAAATTTATATTCAGTACTAATTTTTCGTCTATAACTTTTTAGTTTGTACTTAATACTCAACTCTGATAGTTTTCCTTTAAACTTCGTTATACAAGTTGATTTTTTAGTTATGACAAAAATTTGGTGTTCTTGTTCAGACAAGCAAACTGAAACACTTTCACTATGGGACCAACTTAAAAATCGCAAAAAAAAAATCAGCCGTTTCATACAAATGTTTAACATTCACTGAACCTAAATGTATGAAACAGCAGATTTTTTTTGCGATTTCGAAGTTGGTCCCATAGTGAAAGTTGTTCAGTTTGCTTGTCTGAATAAGCACACATTTTTGTCATTACTAAAAAATAACCTTGTATACATATACTACTGTTGTAATTTTTTTCACGTGTCCATATAAACGGTTATTTTTTTATCACCCTGGAAAATTTAAGGGACGCTTCACGACATGGTATTAGAATGATTTAAATTACCTATGAATAAAAAAATAACTCCCATACTTAATTTTATATTAATTTCCCAAAAAAATTCAAAGAATGCTGCACTAGTTAAGAGCAGCATTTTAGAGATTTATCAAAATTTTTTTTTTAATTTTTATTTCATTTTTTTTATTTTTTATATAATAATGGATGTGTCCTGAAGCGTCCCTAAAATTTTCCAGGGTGATAAAAAAATAACCGTGTATAACCGTTTAGCAGTTAGAGGGGGGGGACACTTACCTCTAAGAAAAATTTGCACTTTAAAACTAAATATTTCAGAAACGAATCCCTAAATCGAAAAATGGTATTCTGAACCGTACATTGTTTTTTAAAGACCTATTCAGCAATACCCCACACGATGGGTTAGTCGAGAAAAAAATGTTACTCCCACTATACTATGTATGGTAGCCACCCCAAATTTTTTTTTTTTCAATATTTTTTGCTACCACTTTTTTGGCATGATTAATATACATTACCCATACAAAATTACAGCTTTCTAGTACTAATAGTTTCTGAGTAAAAGCGCGGACAGACAGACAGACATGACGAATCTATAAGGGTTCCTTGTTTACTACGGAACCCTAAAAAGGAGGAGGTTTCTCAATTCGACCGTATATATGCTTTTGTTATGTTTGTTCGCGGATAACTTCGTCGTTTATGAACCGATTTTGATGATTCTTTTTGTATTCGATAGAGGATACTCCAAGGGTGGTCCCATGGTTAGGATCTGATGATTGAATTCCATAAAGATCGAGGGAAACCCTTAAAGTTTTAGGTGTGTCCAACGTGTTTTGACCGATTTTCAAAATTCCTTTTGTATTCGATAGAGTAGGTATACTCCTGGGGTGGCCTCAAGATCACTAAAGTCAGGATCTGATGATGAGATCTCATGAAAATCGAGGGAAATCCCAAATTTCCTTTATATTATTTTAGGGTTCTTTTCACTAAAAAGATTTCATTCACTAAAAAGTTAAAAATAAAAAATATTTTACAAAAAATAAAAACCGACTTCACAAACACTGAAAAGTTTAAAATAATATAAGAATAGTTACAGACAACATCACATTTCTATATTGAAGTCGGTGACAAATTTTAAGAGGATTGTGAAGTAATCATGCGCGGCGCGAGTAGGTTTTTTCTAAAATGCTATCTGTTTCACACCGCTCGGCCTCCCGTCTGGCGTTTACACCACAAATACAACACGCGCAAATTCTCACGCACACAACGACAGCAGCGCGCGACTCCTCGGCGCGAGAACTCGAGATCATTATTTTACCGTTTGTAATGTTTTGCGTTGCTTAGGTATTCCTGCCTGACTGCCTTTCCGCTCGCAACTTTGCCCTCGTTATTTTCGTTTTTCGTGAGGGAATTTTGTTTTCCCGTATGAAAAATTATTTTATAACCTTATATTACTCAGTTATAATGTAGCATTCTATTAGTCTATTTTTTTTTTAAATCAGCCTAGTAGTTTTTAAAAATAAAAAATATAATAAATAAAAGTAGCTTTATTTCTAAAAATCATTTTAACAATAATTACGCCGAGACTTCCCAGTGAGCTAGTTTTTGAGTTTATTCATTACAAACAAAAATACAAATCTTTCTTTATAATATTTTAGTAGATAAGCTTCGTAAATTATTTCAGTATTCCTTTGAAATTTATAGTGTAGGCACTTTTTTGGTATCCCTACCAAGTCCTACTTTATAGGACTGAGCTGTTATTTGTTATGAAAGTACCTACCTATCTATCGTACATTTACCTGTCTAAAAGAAAATGACTTTTTGTAAGATGAGTGTTATACTGAATTAAAATGATTTTCATTTGAGATGTGAATCAAAAATGGATCCTTTTATGAAAAAAATAAACACTAAACATAAAATGACATTTACAATTGTTTAAACAAGAACAGACCTCTTGTTAACTTAAAAATAAATAACAAAAAATCTATTATTTTGGATAGATAAATTAATACTTTTACATACAAACTAAATAGGAGCAGAGATTTAAAAACTATAAAGTAATAATTATGCATCAAATAAAAAATACCTCTCATTTTTATACACTAATCTTGGGTAGTTATACTAATAGTCTTAGAATTCTAATTTTTACCACCTCCGTGGTCTAGTGGTTGAGGCCACTGGATGTTGATCGGGAGGTCCGTCCGGCGGGGTTCGATTCGTCGGGTTCGTCCGGACTACAAAAACACTGAAAAGTTAGAAATAATATAAGAATAGGTACAGACAACATCACATATCATTATTGAAGACGGTGCCAAATTTTAAGACTTCCTAGGAGATCATCGTTTGGCACCGACTTCAATATAGAAATGTAATGTTGTCTGTACCTATTCTTACACTATTTTTAACTTTTCAGTGTTTTTGAAGTCAGAATTTTGAAAATCGGTCCACAATTGGCGGAGTAATCGCGTAACATACACACAAAACGGTTGACACGGTTAGCGCAGAGGTCGAGCGATCGCCTACTGCGCAACAGGTAGCGGGTTCGATTCCCGCACGGGACAGATATTTGTATGGCCTACAGAAATTTGTTCCGGTCTGGGCGTATGTGCATGTGATATTCTATGTTTGTAACTGCACCCACGACACAGGAGAAAATCACAGTGTTGGGCGACGTTTTTATAAAAAAAAAACACGTTGGACGCACCTAAAAATTTAAGGATTTCCCTCCATTTTTATGGGATCCCATCATCAGATCCTAACTTTGGTAACCGTGGGACCACCATTGGAGTATAATCTTGAGAATACAAAAATAATTTTGAAAATCGGTCTGCAATTGGCGGCGTAATCGCGTAACATACAAAAAAAAACATACGCATCGAATTGAGAAACTCCTTTTTTGAAGTCGGTTAAAAAATACCTATTAGTATATGTAATCAGCTGCTTTAAATTTTATAGTTAAAATGAAAAAAAAAAACTCCAAAACCGTACGAAGGGTGCCTTCTTCCCATATATGCCTACCCTGCCTACCCTACATACTCGTATATTATTTAGGTACTTTGTCGTTTGTATTTTTTATACAATCGTAGATTCCATAACGCGAGTAAAACCTTAGAGCCCAGCTTTAGAGGAATAAAATTCAAATAAAATAATATTAAAAATAACGCTACTTGCATAGTCTATTACACGTTTTTAGCTGCTCCAACTTCATACATTGCATAACAAATACCTATCACAAGAAACAAAATACGAATTTATTTTGAGTTGGTTTCTTTATGGCACATATTTATTATAACAAACAACTACTTACATACTTACATTTTTTTCCTTTTTTGGTTTTGGGAATTTACAGTAAAGTTAACAGGCTACAGGCTGCTAACCCTTAAATAAGGAGTATTGAAATAAGATCTTTAAAATAAAACACTAAAATCAATAAACGTATTCAAAAAGATATTTACTTTTTCATGTATAAGGTATTTGTGAAGATTAATAGTTCCGACTTGAGTAATAACTTTCACTATTGATCGATATATCGATATTACTTTCTCCTCCCTAGGCGACAATAACTACGATAACATTATGTCACATCACTATCACTACATTGTACCCCTGCCCCCGACCCGTATCGTGCGATAGAGAGAGTTGCAAGAAATGGTCGAAATTGCCTACAATTCCTGTTTGAAATATTGTTTCGGGCGATAACTGTTTTACCCCCCTAAACCTTTATGAAATTAAACGCTTTTGGTGTCATTAGATTCAGTATACCTTAATCTATGTTTGTACGTTTTGCTTTTTTTGTAATTCAGTATAATTTAGTCAAAAAAAGACAAAAATGCTCAAGGTAGTTTTTAAGTCGAAAATATAGATACCTATTTAGATGCTAATAACTTATATTCTAAGCAATATTTCTTCAAAATCAAAACGTACAAACCTAGTTTTTCATTATATCTACAAGATTTCCAAAAATTATGAAAATTGGACTATATTTAGAGGGAGAAAAGCGTTAGGTATCGCTTTTTGTATGAAAATTTACAGCTTCACAATCCTCTTAAGACTTTCTGGATCATCGTTTGATACCGACTTCAATATAGAAGTGTGATGTTGTCTGTACCTATTTGTAGACTTTTCAGTGTTTTTGAAGTCGGTTTTTATTTTTTGTAAAATATTTTTCTATAGTGAAGAACGCAAAATTGTTTCAATTTTTGATGTGCCTCATTCAATAAAAAATATAAGAAATAATGTTTTAACTCATAATATCATTAACAACAAAAATGAAGTCTTAAAGATATCATCAACTTATCATTTAGACAAAAATAATAAAAGTAGGTCGCTTCTAAAAATAACCGATCGGCACATAAATCCGAACGCATTCCAAAAAAAGACTAGAAGCCTTGCAACTCAGCACCTAAAAGTTTAGGTACCTACCGTGCATAGAATCAAGATAGAATTAAAATGTATCGGAGCATCAGCGGGTATAACGAAGTTAATTTCTCCGCGTGTATTTTTTCTTTTTTTTACAGCTTAAAATACACTTTTTGTTACTTCTTTTAATATTTGTGTACATGAGATATCATTTACAATTCCTATAATATACACAGAAAGAATTTTAAAAAAAAATATTATTGAATGTAACATTATCCATTAAATTAAGCGCCATCTAGTAAAAAAGTATTATAACAATCTAAGCACCGCACTGACCGCACCGTGCTTAATTGTATTCGCCATCTAGCGCGAAACCGTAGAAACCGTGTAATAGGATTAAACTTTTCGATAAAGATTAAAATTGTTCTGGCGGAATATTGTAGAATTATTTGTAATTTACTATTATTAAAACAACTTTTTATTAATTTTCAGGCATGATTCAGTATAAATTATCAACAAAATTTAAGTTAGCAACCTTATAGGTCAGCGCCATCTAGATATAAGGCGGGAATAGGACCTTTCTTATAGTTGTATGACATTGGCAGTCTATATTATTCTTCGTCTATGGTATTACGTACCTTTCTCTTCTGATGATGGGGTGGATGCGGCAGTGAAAGACGTGCTCGCGCCAAAGCATATGTGAGGGGGCATCGTTTTGTTTTAGTCGGTAGGCCACGGCCGCTGGGTAAAATACTTAACGCATTTTCCAACATTCAAAAAAATGTTAAGAGTTTATATCTTAATTTAGCAAAGTCAACTCTATTCGTCTGTGAACGTCTGTCTAATGATATGGAATATTATCCTCCAAATAATGCTGACCTTCTGATTGATTTGGGATCACGGAATGTTTTGAATTACATCCGATGAGCTTCCGAAGTTAGGGTCCAAATACTTGGCTGAATTTCATGAGCGAATTAGTCTGAATTGCGTACATATCTCGTAAGATTGTGAACGAATCGCCGTCTGAACGTTAAGAATTGAACTGATAATTTTGACAAATAAGTGTTTTTTAATATACGTTTAACTTTGAGTAACTATTACGTTACCTCTTGACTTAATACTTTGAGTAGTTAACTCATAATTACCGAAATATTGATATGGTTAAATTTATTTGAAAAGGTAGAAATATATATGCAAATATTTGATTATTTCATACCTGTTTGTAACATTGTAGAACTCGAGAGCGTAACGCATGATACGAATGCGATGAAGTATGTTTTAATCAAGTTTATTCCTCGGGGAGCCGTAGCTAGGCACGTCTCTCACAATAGGTGACATGCTATTACGTGAAACAACAATTGTGGTGCTTTTGTATCCAAAATAAGTCGTAGCTACGGCTCGTGATAACGTGACGTTTTGGAGAATAGAGACAAAGAGACTGAAACAACGACAAAACCGCTGTCACATACAAATAACCTCGTGAATACCGAACGAAAGGAAAAATCCACAAATTGGGTAAGCTTATACGAATCAACACATAAATGCCAAAGCAAAACATAAAATTGATGTCGCTGTTGTAGTGTGTGTTGTTTTGGTGTTGTTGGTCATTATTAAATTGCATCGGCATAGCCTAAATGTGGTCTTGCAAATTTGAGAAAGAAAGATGTAATGATGATGTAATGATAACATTAGATATGTTCGATTTCCATTGCGGTTCTAAATGCAGCCGTTTGGTCGTTGACAAATAACACATACAGCTTAAAGGCAGTTTCGCACACGTAAGAAAAAAGAAGTTATATTTTTGTACGTTCGTTGTCTCTATTCTACAAGCGTGATCCGTGGCACGGGCACGGGTCGGAGGTCGGAGCCTGCGCAGGCGAGCGGCGCCCGGCCTGAGCCCTTGGCCCCCCGCTAGCTGCAGCCTCTCACCCGTGCCCGTCCGTGCTTGCAGGATGCACGCGGTGGGCCTGCACTCCGCGCTCGCCATCCGCCGCGAGCGCAAGCGGCGCGCCGAGCAGCAGCGGGCCCGCGAGCGCCGCTACTCCTTGCAATCCTCCGAATCCGGCGTCACCTCGCCCCATTGCTCCACCGGCAGCCTCGAACGCAGACGCTTCAAGAAAACGCGCACCACCGATAATGAAGTTGTCTCTTCCGTGGGCATGCTCCATCTGGGCGTCGTGTTCCTCGTGCTCGGCGTATTCCTGGTCGGCTCCGGCTGGCTACCCGACGACGTCACCTCCTGGAGCAGCGTTGGCTCAGTCAGCTGGTTCAATGAGCTCGTTTGCTCTGGCCTCTTTGCTCTCGGTATCGGAATTTTCCTGATAGTCCTTCACAAGTATCTGACTAAAAGTGAGGAGGATGCCTTGGAAGATTATGTCCAGAGACAGTTGACGAGGTCCCGTTCGGGGCACAGGTTGGAAAGGGACGCAGAGACGGGAGGGATGCATACAAAACACGCGCGACGAGCGCGAGCAACGGAAGTTCTACCAGAGTCTACCACGGAAACTTATACAGAACCACCATCTGATAGAGTGCATGGTTTTGTCAACGCTTTGGCTTTAAACGGAGATGCGATGAGGGAGTCTCCTTTAGAGCAAATAGTAGAAGAGGAGATTTCGGTCACGTCGGAAACTGACAGAAAACTTGGTCGGTTCAACAAGGACACCTACTCTACGCCGTCCGTCGCGCCCAGTTTAAGTCCAGGATCGCCTTCCGATACTAGAGAGCTTTTATCGGATGGACGTTACATGGTCATGTCGAGAATGTAAACAGCAAAACGTTGATGAATGGCACGGAAACTTATACTGATTATGTTTAAGTTTCCATCTTAATCACAGCCGTTAATAAAATCTAAGGCCCGCATGATAAAAGTGGTTTGTTGCCATTAGATAAACAATTTAGTGATCTGAACTTTGTTGTGATTAAGACTTATATTATGTGTACATTTTTAAGATATAGTTTGGAAGCCCAGGAATCTTCTTAATCTTCTTCACGGTTCGCATAACTGTTTTAATGGGCTTGGCTTGTCGGCGGTTTTCCAATAGGTTCTCTCAGTTCAAAAGCCGCTTCAGTTTATATTTTAACAGATGGACCAACTCTTCTGTAGATTTTAGCAGTAAGTTAAAAAACCTTGTTATGATTGCAAATACAAAGTGAGCCCATTGAGATTTTCTGTCGTTTTATTTGCTAAGGGTTAATGTGTTTGTAATCATAATAGGGTATTGATGTGTATATTCAATTACAAGTGACATTCCGTGTGTATTGGCTTGAGACTGATTGTTATACTGTTCTTATATCTCGACATTTGTATGCTATATTAATGTTTTTGTCGTGTATTTAAAATTCTAATATCAATTTTATACTACGTGTAACTTTATTTATGTGTAATGGAGCAATATTTAACATACTTATATTAATTTTTCATTCTGAACAAAAATTGTAGATCTGTATAAATTTTTGAGATTAATTCGTAATCGATTTTTTTAATGTTATTGAATTGTATAATTTACGCAGGGTTACGCACATTAAAATCCAGTTAAACATGGTTATTTTAACAGTATAAGAAAAGATTTGTTGTGCAGAAATATTTAACTTTCCGAACGAATAATTAAGTTACTTCTGTTACACGTATACATAGCATTTTTTGAATATACATCAATATTTTGATGTGTCATGATTTAACGATATCAATTTACTGTTGTTAAAACTGTCTGTTTATCTGTCTGTGCCAAAATTGTTCTGGCATATATTTCTTTTTCATTTCCATTAACCACACTTTTTCTTCCTTTTATACTCATTCAAGAAAAAAATCTAATGCATGTGTTATTAATATCGCATCTTAGTTTATATTTATAAAGGTTGTATTGATAATGTTCACTTCAAACCTCCAAGTGATGTTTAACATTATTTTGATTTGTGGCTGTGAATTTTTCCATGAAGACTAACAGGCTATAGAAAAGTCAAATCACCAATATTTATGTACATGAATCGTAGATATTGATATTAAAATAAGCTTACACAAAACACGAGCTTAGCGTCACCGTGCTCAAATATGAATTTTCATAGGTTTCACTTCACTTCACGTCCTATTTATTAGCAACTCTTTTTCTTCTTGGTAGCTGATACGATAGACTTTGATGCCAGCTGCTGTGGGAATAATGAAGTTTTTAATAATTGTAGCCTGATTTACTATAGATCAGAATAAATTAAGCCTGTTTGAGAAGAGTAAATCTTCTCAAACGTTAAATAGTTAGTGTGTTAGATTAGTGTGCAACCTTCTGCAAATATTTGGATTTTAGTACACAGTGATTATACGAGTACATTCGTATACTACCTACAAATACTAATCCAATATATTACGGATAAAAATAAATGAATAAAATAGATTGAACCAAAAAGTGGTGGGACGCGTCTTCGTGAATGGTATATCTAAACTATATTCATATCTTTAACAATATATTTTTAACACATCTGCATAAATATTTAAGTTCCACATTCATTACCATTTCCGTTTTGGTAATAGTTTAGTGAATAATTGTCAACTGATAACTTAAACAAAGGTGTGCGAATGTAACTCATAGATTAATCAGCAATCCTATACAAATTCCAATTGATTATTTTGATTAAAAGGCTATAAAATATGGCTATTTGCCCGACAAATACGCTGAAACCACTTGGACGACGAGGTTACAAAATGCCAAACGTTAATCATAAATCAATGTAGCATAACTATGCTACATTGGACGATCAAATCTACACGATGGAGTGCTTATGCTGATAATTGATGAAACCGCACCACCAATACTGAATTTCTGACATTCGATGGTTGAGTAAAAACGTACAGTGGATGCGTAAACGAACCTTCACATCGACATAAATTTGCAATTTGGCAGCTAGAGGCAGGCAAATGAATAAATGCATGCCCGTAGATCCAATCATAGAACGATTAATGTTTATTGGGAGACGTAAAATTTTATTGATGGCGCAAAAAGACTTTACGGCCGCGATCTGGTTAAGATTAGCGGCAAAAACGTATACCCCGTGAATTATTCCCAAATAAACAAAGGAATTACAGTCATACGCAACCTTCGTTTTAGTAGTATTTGCATGAATTAAAAGTTAGTTTTGTATTAAACTTCTTATTGAGTTTTATGAGCATATAAAATATACAAAAGTGATGTTTAATATTTTTAAAATATTTACTTAATAATGTTATTGTTGGTGGAGTTAAAATAGAAATACTTTATTTATTTAAATCTAGTTCAGTAAGGCACTGTCATCAAAGTTATCGTATCTGCTACGGCATAATAGTTTGATCTCTAGTCTAGTCGTAGGTTAAGTGCTGTTTATAAAATATTGCCTTATTACGAATCCGTTTCACTATGAATGTATGTCTTGTTGTAAAAGCACAATTCTTGCCGAGTTTATTATAGTGAGTAAGTGCGATGATAATATTTGGAAATATTTAGGGACAGAATATGAAACTATTATTATTACTTAGGTATCAGTTATATTGATTGCAATAATTCAGTACCTATTTTTATATCTGACTTTTTGTCTGCAACAACAATACAATTTGTTTTCTTCTACAGACACCACTACTCACAAAACAAAACAACATATCAGTAAGTATACGCAAATATTATCGTTTAACAAAGTGATTACGATGATGGTGATACTTTCATGTTGAGTATCATATTTATACGGCATCGTAAATGTCGTAGCGTTTCAAGAATTTTCAGCAAACATTCTTGTATTTTTCATAAGCCAGTAATTATTTATGTCGGTAACCTATGAGGTATCTATAATAACTCCCTGGTCAATTTGGTGTTACGGAATATTGAACTAATAGAGAAATAAGTAACTCAATTCTAGTCGAGTGGGACCATAACCAAACTACACTTGACTTCATGTTCCAATTAAATTAAACTTTCAATAAAATAAATAAACGTTTGTAGTTCCTTGTTTGTTCAGTTCAGTATCCAAAATATTTATATATACACCATTGAATAAAATATACAATTGTTCTTGCCTCAAGTCTTACTAATCTTACGGATTACGATACATCGGACAAAAAGTCTGAAGAAAAATTGGCCTTTGAAACTTATGTATAATTAATACTTTTCCTAAGTAAGTATCTCCATTGACGTGTGCGAAGGCGAATTAACATCTTTTTGCGTCTCACTTCATTGCAAATTAAAAGAAAGAAAATCAAGATGTCTTCGTATTAGCAGAAAGTGTATCGTCAGCAAATGCAATCAAATTTAGAATTATTTAATCATAGTGAGGGTGGCATAGCAACATTCTGACTTAAAACTTTTTTTGCTCATTATAATAGCAAGCTGTATGTTAAATAGCATGATATGTCACTCAGCACACTGCAAACCAAATAATGTAAATAATGCCACGTTAAGCTCTGGAAATGATGTCTTGTCTTACGCGGTAGTCACATGAATCAATTAGTCAAAATAATGGATCGAATTTCTAAATATTGTCCTCGCATGTACGTGTATGTATAGAATATAGTCCTATTAAATGTCTAGAACGAGCTAGCTTGTGTATTTTATAATCTTAACTGGAAAGTGATGTTCGAAAACAATATTTGGTTTATTTGTTTCGAAACGTGTTTTTGAAACAATTTCGTGCTTATAGGATACTAATCTTACGTCTTACAGTAAGAAATTGCGAAATATATTACCAGTACCTATTTAGTTCGTTACGTACGCGCAGTGGATAAGATATTAAATAGGTAATAATTTATTATGGCAAAACAATAACTTTGATCTATTTTTTGCTTATGTTAAAAATATAATGTAAGATACTCGTACTAGAGAATTATTGCTGTTCTATTTGTGAATTATACAAGTAGGTACGTACAATTCACTAACGAAACGATGTTTGAATGAGGTTTTTTGTAACTGTGAAAGTGGAATATAATCATTATGCAAAAAACTACTCAAAATCCGTTATTGAAGTCTTAAACTATCTCTAATAATGGGCACTGGCTACAACTCTAAATATTTCTTAAATTTATCAAAACTCTAAATTAAATATTTTAATTTGATCTTTCATTCGTACTTACCTATAAAATTTGAAACTAACTATTTATTCAGAATAATGATGTAATATGCTATCCACTATATAGTTAACCACCAAAATTAACAAGAAATAGGTATTTACTAAGATGTGATGTTCGAATTTATCTCATATTGTCATTATAATACGAGTTATTGCTTCTCTAATATAATGAAGGTGTTGAGTATGAGTAAAATATTTCATATTGTTTAAAAGCTTTTCACAATGCCCAAGTAAGCTTCAAGTACATTAACATAATACTTAGCCAATGAATAGCCTACTTGTACATTGCGAAATAGGCCCAGCTAATAAATTTTTATCAGTCAGTTATACGCAGTTCACAGGGTATTAATACCTTTCCATTATATCATATTATTAAATCATTATGAAGATATTAAAAAATAATTAATTGATCCATTCTATTACGAATCAAACATTCACATTGAATGAAATGGGGAATTGTTTTGGCAGCATTTGTATGATAACATGCATTTAACTGAGTCATCGAATGTAACCAAATATTTAGAAACTTCTCTCACTAGCTTAGTTCTTTTTATTTATTTGTCGGTTGATATTACCACCACAAAGGCATTGTTCGCTATTAGCCTATTAGGTATATTTCCAATTATTAAAGTTTCGAATTGCCAACTGAAAAATATTTATAGATTTTAGAACGTTCTGTGATTAGAGAAGATACGCCGACCATCTAGATTTTTGATTTGTTTTGTGGTCTTCTCATATAAACTGAATTATCATATCGTTTGCTTTTTAAAATAATTTTAATGGTTTGTCAATAATATATAAATTGAGGAATTAGATGCATCCTCTGAAATATTCACACCATTCTACCATTTATTGATTAAATTATGTATAAACATGTTTGTGGATCATCACATTTCATAATAGTTTAGAAAATTTACTTGAAGTATTTCACCATCAACTCGTGTGATGAAGCTATTTCATCACCAACTCATGACAATTTAAACTTTTTAACAATAATAGTATAACACCGCAGATATATTGTCTTGGGATGATTTGAAAATGAGGATAATTGTAGAAAACCTTTGAATATCGACCTACAGGCTTAAATTTCATAAAGTTTGTAAGGTTGTGTTTGGATAGACCAAATATATGAGCTGAGCGAAAGCAGGCTCACCAGTAGGTAGCCGAGAATTATTATAATAGAATTTTGTAATTATAATTGATTTTTTTTTACTTGTGCCTTTTCATCTCACATGATGGTAAGTGACTAAAAGGCAGAAAAAGGAAGCGAGCTTTATCTAGACTACCTACTCATTAACTGAGGAACGGTCTATCTTACCTTTAATTGTCGGAGTACAACAACGTTGCTAACATTGTTATTATGTCGACAAACTCAGGTAAACCGGTGGAAGCTACCCAGGCGGGTTTAATAGCCTTATTGAAAGAATTAGAATCGAAACCTGAACTTAAGTTCAGATCAGTTCAGTGTAGATCAGAATGAGGTGGTCTCAACCACTAGACTACAGAGGTGGTAAAAATGTTATCTTTCTAAATAAATTCATATATTTTGTAATTATTTTGAACTCTCCAGATTAAGAGTCGTCCTGATTTCGCAATTATCCTACGACAGATACCCTACCTTCGTAATATATAACGTATTTTCTTATAAACTTTTATTAGGCGTTTCAATGACTTATACTGACATTAGTCAAGTTCCATTTATGATGGAACGGGACAAAACCTTGATTAACCAAACCAGGCTTAATAAAGGTTTATGAATGCCCACTGTTTACTGAATAGTTTCGTAAGATTTAAAAGAATGTGACCATGTTAAATAAACAAAAGAAACTTGGGATCAAATTCTACCAAATTTAATTATAACAAAATATCATCAAAAAAGGTAACAAAAATTTTTATTAAGTATAAATACTTAAGCAGAGGTAATGCTTTTAACTTTGCGCATGATGGTGAATATCAGCTTATTTTAAGTTAAAGCGTATTGACTACATTCCTAATCACGTTTAATGGCTCCGAATAAGTTTGGCTCAATATCTTTTGCACCAATCAGTGGACGGGCAGTATCTTCCTTTCCAGTTTATTTTATTTTATCGCGCGAGGAACGCGCTGGGTATAAAACGTCCCCACACATTAACTTAATTAAATTTCTCATGTCTATGCCAATGGATTCAAATCTATTTTTAACGTTTTCCAAAACATCTCTTGCACTTAATTTTTAGAAATCGTTCAATGTGAATGTGTGAGTTTATTCGTTAAATGTGAAATGTTTTACTTAATGACTATTCGCTATAAAAATATATTTATTTACTTAATTCTTTTGTTTGGTTTTGAGTTTAAATCTATATAACAAATCCTATTTAAAATGAAAAGTACTCGACACAGTAGGTACGATTAACTAACTATGTATTACTATTGAAAAAAAAACAACAATTAAAACAAAGTTTTTTAAGATTTTAAACTTACCTATACATAGATGTGCTAACAATCAAAATCGAGTATTTATAGTCATTTTATATAGACCATTTTTCATAACTGCACGTATAGCGTAAATAAAAATTGCACACTATACTATTATAAAAGAATTTCTTGTGCCTATACTACTTAAATGTTAAGAAATATATTATTGTTAAGTCACTGATGTAAGATAATATGCACATACCTACTTCATGTTGGCCAAAGAAGTCATATATTCCATTTGTAATTCCGTTAGAATTATAAATACAATAGTGAGAAAAATAAGTTGTCACTTGCAGACGCCATAGAAGTAATGAAATAAAAAACACTAAAGAATAATTTTAATTTCAAAAAATTCAATAACCAAAATCCTTACTACAGTCATTTTTATTTTTACCTAGTTTTTCACCAGATATATTTCCTGATTGCATTACTAGTTGTACAGTTAAAAAATTTCACTTAATATTTGATTAAAAAATATTTAGAAACTTTTATATGAAAATGTAACCTCGTAATAAAGAGTCATTGTTCGAATGAAACAGAATTAAATTTTCTTCTTGGTGCTTTTTATTGTAGCCAAGTGACTACTTCAACTCGCGATTTTATAAATGATTTTGTGTGCTACGGCAATTATAAAAATGTAATATATAATAAAATTTACTATGGTTGTCAGCTACTACGTGTGTATTTCTCAAAGCAATCAATTTTATTTATAGCACATAAAGTACTATGAAATCGGTAGGTAATGTTAAATTACGCAGCATTCAGCGAGTGCTGATGGCTGAATATAAGCTTGTACGTATTACTGTAAAATATACTATAAATATTTATAATCTACCTATATTTCATATGTCGCTTAGGAAAAGAGTGTGGCACCCAGCGAGAAGGGGAAAGTGATATTATAAACTTTTTACTTTTATTTTTTAGCAGATAATCCAAATAGCAGGAAATTGTGATACTTCCTTTACCTTTAAGTAACGAAACCTAAACCTTTAACGGACACCTTTAACGGAAATCTATTGTTGGAGATTTATGTGGTTAATAATTTTAGCGAGTTTTTAAAGATACCAACTAATGAAACAAAACAATGAAAAGAAAGAAAGTAACCTAATGAATGAAAATTTAATTGGGTCAATCAGACAGTTGTACATGGATTAACACACAAGTTCACGTCACAACACTTAATTTGAAAACATTTTGCTGTGAATCAATTAATATGAAATAGTGAACTTTTTATTTACATCAACAACGTCAACAAACCTTTAACTATATTGTATTGTAATCAAGTATTTTTGAGTGTACACGATGCTTATATGGGTCAAGGCTGGATTGTGATCAAGAGTAAGCCCATTCTAAGTAAAAAAAAATCAATGTCGATAGAACTTAGCTGGTTCTAAGTATTGGTCGCTAGAATACCCGATTGCATGTCGTTGACGACTACTTAACAGGAGTGTATGGATCGTGTGTAAATCAGAAATCATCGTGCGTATTTAAGTATACTTATTACACGTGAGTGACAAGGTAACACAACAAAATGCTACTAGTACCAATTTGTAAATTTTATCGTCAAAAACCAGTAGGTGTATTACTTATAAAAGATATACCTAAACCAATCTAATAATGGAGACAGTCACAGAAATCTGACACCCACCTCGCTGGGTGCCGCGCTCAACTTAAGTAAATTAAGTAAACGGAGGCTAAATTGCTTAAAAGCTTCGAGACACTCGGAAAACTCCTGTGATTCGAATGTGAAGTAACGGAATTTATCATTTTGAGTAGTCACTTTGATTTTGGACATTAGTTGAAAAGTTATACATATTTTATTGAACAAAGAAGTTTTGATGTTGTGAGCTCAAGTGTTAGATGTATTTTTGAACAGTTTCGGTGTCGTGAAGATGTTTTTATAAACGCTTTTGCGCATTTTTATCTTTACACTTGTATCGCGTCGCACTTATCTGTGGCTAGATAGATTACTTACACCAATTTTTTATTATACCTAATTATGTGTACATTGATCATTTATTATGTTTCTTAGTTTGAAACATTTGAAAAATGTGTCGTAAATACGCATGCAACCGCCGTGTGTTTTTCAGCCTACTCAAAACATCTTTGTTTGTAAGGTAATACCTATTAGTTGGTAAGAACACAGTGTATCCAAATTAAATGTAAAAATTTTACTCTGCCAACAGTTTTCTAGGGCGTTGTTAGCGATTGGAAATTGCCCTTAGGCCGTTCGTAGACAGCGCAACCCAAATCCTGACAATTTTTAATATCCAAGCGACGTGTGACCAAAAAGTCGTCAACGCGTGCCTGTGTTGTTTATGATTTTGTATTGCAGTAATCGTTTAGAGACCAAAATCACCGGAAATCGTAGATTTACATAGGGATTTTGCACCAACGGCCTTACACAAAGCAATTTTTTTAATCCACGTCATCATTGCCCACTCTGCCTCGTCAAAACAATAAATAAATAAACAACAAACTCGGACGTGTGATGCTTGTGTTTGTCCGTTAACGGCTGTAAAAAATACTTTGGTTAGGGTTGTTTACATACCGGGCGTTTGTTCGGAGTTTTACGTGGGCCTGACGTCACGTCGCAGCTATTTCTGCAATTATTTGCCGTCTACACGACACGGTTGCGTACGTAGCCCGAACAAACCCCCGGGTGACCCCGGACGGCGCCATTTTATGATTATAACAATTAAATGGCAACATTGTAATGCCATATTCATAGTTATACCAAGCACGAAATCATATTATTGTCTTCATTTAGTGAGTCAGTTTTTACAGAAAGTTTTGGATTTTACTAAAGAAATAAAAAATGGTAAAGATTGAATTGTTTAGAACGATGACATTTTTACAGCAGCAATAAACTTTTTGAATTTTTAAAGTTTGGTATACCTACATATTTTAAGTAAAGA
The DNA here is from genome assembly GCA_963935595.1 of Schoenobius gigantellus. Taxonomy (NCBI): domain Eukaryota; kingdom Metazoa; phylum Arthropoda; class Insecta; order Lepidoptera; family Crambidae; genus Schoenobius; species Schoenobius gigantellus. The sequence goes on from OZ012543.1 coordinate 21,908,291, forward strand.
AATTTTGAACATTTGATCAATCGCGAACTTACTATAAAAGAAAGTTATATGTAAAGAGAGATCTATTCTAGTAGAAATCAGAACTGTGCTGCTGTCACTTTTATTAGTGCCTATTTAAAAAAATATTCCTAAATTAAGACCATTTCTAACTCGTAGACATGTTTAAATTGCAATGTCAGTTTTTCTCTTATAGCAAGAATAAAAACTTTCTATATTCTCTTACCTAATGTCATACGTCATTACATTTTAGACATTAAATTAAATATTTTGTTTCACTCAATTTTATCATTATACTTAATAATTAATAAAGTAATTACGAATTGCAATTTGTTTTGTGAAACCGATCCCTTTATGTAAAATAGCCCGCCCCGGGAGAAAGATGTACCTAATAGCAATTGTTTCGGTTCTGTTGACACCTCGTTACTTTACGTATTTCGTCACTATACTTAGCACGTCATATTCAATAAGACGTCGCTTAGCTTAACTAGACAACATCTATTACATGTCTCATGATGGTAAGGTAAGGATAACAAGGTGCGGCCTGGCCACAATGGAGACCAGCGAGATATAATACGAGATAACAACTTCGCAGAAGGAGGCTGCGGAGCGGGCGCGGGAAGAGGGCTCTCTTGCCTCAGCGCTCCGCTGAAGATAGCGGGCGGGGTGGAAGGAGACGTACCCTTGGGAGGCACTCTTTAACTACTGTAAGCAGCTAAATTGTAGTAAGCCCAGTCGGATTAACATCTCACGGAGAGATATAACCCCGACCTGCTCGCCGGTTTGGAGGGTCACAAAGGTGTGTTCCTCAAAACGAGTTTGACATGGTAGTACTCCCTCGTTCTACGAAGTTCTAGTTTATTTATACTGTTGGGCCTATCCCACGAAGGCTTGTTCTGTGAATTGGGTCCTGCAGGCCTACTGTGGATCTTTCATCGTATGACATGGTATACACTTTGAGATAAGGAAGTCATGAATCGCTTTATTCGGTATTCCCGATCTCCAATGATATCATCACGGTGACACTTTGAAATGCATACTGTTAGTTGTCATAATTTTGATTGGCATACATCCTAAGGCATAAAAATCAAAAAGCATAATAATATTTGGCATAACATATCAATAGGCATGAACATTATAACGCAGAATTGTCGAAAGGCATAATATTATATTCAAAATCATAATCTTTAAGGGCTTGTTTCACAATCGAAAAGTAAGTATTGAATAGCTTACTTGACAGATGATTTGACGGTTGTTATATGAAAAATATGTCAAAGAATCTGTCAAGTAAGCTATTCAAAACTTACTTATTGATTGTGAAACAGACCCTAAATGTCATAATTTGGTTTGGCATAATTTTATTAAGCATACTATGTAACGCGTAATTTTACTACGCTTAACTGTTAATATTCATAATTTTGTTTGACATAATTTAACTATGCATAACTCACTAAAGACATAGTTTTATTTAAAAAAAACTTGTGCTATTTAAAATCGACTCTATCAACCCCGACTCCACGTAGTCTTGTCTGCCCTACCCCTAGAGTGCTATTGAAAACCGCGAAGGCACGGAGGGGTGAGGCGGCCTTCAAGCCGAGGCTGGGGTGGTGAGCAAAAGCCATCTGCGACGATTAGCATGCGTGGGACCGCCAAAACCCCGCAGTGCCGGAGCTATAACAGAAGCCTTGCATGCTGCATGCCTGCTTGCATACCAGCTTGCGTGCCTGCATGCATTCTGCATGCCTGCTGCATGCATGCTGCATGTAGGCATGCATGCAAAATGATATAATATATTAATATTATGACGGGAATCTTTACACTAATCGTAAATTAGAGCTTTTATTTAATAAACTATTTCTTAATAAATAAGGTTCAAAAACAAAAGCAAATAATTTAAACATAAGAAAAGTTTATTGTGTTATACATAGCAAGTGTTTGCTTTTTGAAATTAAGGTGAATGAGTTCCTTATGGATTTATAGATTTTGCCTGTTATGCTTTTCAAATGTATGTCTTTTGAATATTATGCCTTTGAAATATTATGGCAAACATAAATTATGCCTATTGTTACTTATGCTTATTCAAATTATGCCTTTTCATGGTTATGACTTACATATTTCGGCCTTATAACATTATGCGTTATGAAGTTATGATATTAAGAGTTATGGCAAGTGATAATTATGGCTATTAACATAATGCATTTTTAGTTTATGACGAAAAACTTTATGCGATTCAATAGGTAACCTATCATCACTATAGCATAATTTCAATGATGTCAATCATGATATACGAGTAATGAACGAATGATCAAAAATCTGACCGAAAATCATATTTTTCGTTTTGCACTATGATGTCATCATGATATCATTTGAAAACCATGAGATCGGTAATAGGCCCGCAGGACCTAAAAGGCCCTTCATAGTTGGCTGGTTGGCTGGAGAGGTTCCGAAAGGAGGTTTAGACGGATGGATATAGAGAAAGCTAGTCAGTTTAGTTTCAAACGATTTTCTGCATATTCTACAACATTTATAACATATACAATATAACATTTCTGTAAATTTTTAATCTGCATAAATTTTACAATGTTTCTTACTATCACTCTCAAGTTAAATAGCTCCCGATTCACCAGCGCAGAGACTTACATGTTTTATCCCTGCTTTACAATGTTTTGTTTTTTCCAACCTCCCCATCATATCTTAAATCTCAGTGCTCGTTTCGGTCCTCTTCTTCGAGTCGGACCTTACAGACGAACTTTAATTTAATTCTTGATATCCCCACAGAACTGATTTTTTTTCCCCACCTTTCATACTCTTTTCCAGCATGTGTCATCCGGCTATGGAACTCTCTTGCCGAGAGTATTAAGAAAGCTCGCACACTGAAGTTCTTTAAGAATCTATTTTAATCTATTATAGAATCACTTCCTATTCTTAAATCCTTAGCTAAAATAGTCCTTCATTGTGTCCTCCACTACTACTGCACCAAACCCCCGTTTAAATTTATCCTCAGTATTTCCCTAGTCCATGGTTACCTGGAAGAGATTGCTCATTAGAAATAAGGCCGCCTATGCTGTACATCTGCTTTAATTTACAAAATTTTATGTATGTTTATTTTTGTGTGCAAAAAAGTGTTTATTATTATTATTCTCACTATTAAAGCGCTGGTAGTCCAGTCAAATCAAATTGGACTTTCACTTCGGAATTTCCTCACATTCCGAAGTGAAAGACTTCGGAATGTGAGGTAACTAGCCAAAAATTTGCAGTGCCCTTCTTTTTGACATAAGAAGTAACGTGTTAAAAGTCACAATGAGTGGGGTATAAGGCAGCTGAGATATTCGAGGTCAAAGGTCAAAAAATAACCTTTTCTTTATTATCTCGCTCCCTATCACCCAGAAATATGTGAACAGCGCTTTAAATTTGGGGAGTGGGTGATATGGAATGGTGATAATGGTGATATTCTAACTATTTTGTGTCTCGTATAGGGAAAAGTACTACCTATACGTGCTTAATATAAAATATGTCAACAGTATCGTCGAACCAATTTTAACGTTCCCGCGGGCAACGTAGAAAATATTATCTCCGTTTTTCAGAAGATACACGAACGAGGCCGAAATATCCCCGAATCGCTGACTCACTACGCAGCAACGAAGCTTCAGTAAACAAATTCAATTGTTGGCTGTGAAACATATTTTTCGTTATGGAAAAATCATTATTAAAAGAAGAGAACGATAAAATCTTGTTGAAACATCTCTAGAAGCACAAATCACGATTAAAGTTTCCTTATATAAATCACAACGTCGAAAACGCCGCACGCTTTTTCAGTAAGTACTTTTTGTATCTCAGACGGGGAAATCATCAAACATCAATCATCATTATTAACTTTTAAGACAAAACGAAGAAGAAGAATTAAAATTTTTCAAAGAATTATTCCTGTACTCCTTACTACACGTTGGACGTGCCTATGATACCTACCCATGTTAACACCTGCGGAATAGCCGTCTGGTGTCAGCGAGTCCAATAGCATGGATATACTATTGGACTAGCATATCCATGCTATTCCCGCTTGCACAAGCGTTCGTGCCTAGTCAGCTTAGTTCTCTGTAATCATAAAGAAATTCCCCCGCCCTAAGAAAGGTTTGAGCTGGCGATGAGAGAGGTATAATACTCGTAAAAGCTTGGGTCAGAATTACTTCATGCTACAATTAAACCAAACAGTTGTTTATTTGAAGGCTCAATGTCAGCATGTTAAGATTTCTATCTTCCTAATAATATCTGCATAAATAAATCTATGCTAATATTATAAAGAGGAAAGATTTGTTTGTTTGTTTGTATTGAATAGGCTTTGAAAGTACTGAACCGATTTTGATAAAAGTTGGTACAGGGATAGTTCGAGACCAGGGGAAGGACATAAGTGGGTATAAGACCATCCTAAATTCAGGATCCGATATTCAGTGTCCGATTTAGGACACTAAATTCAGTCGCTGCAGCTCCTGATTACATGTTCACTGATTCAGGGCTCTGAATCACACTTAAAGGAAGAGGGACAAGTGACGGACGTGTCGAGTGAAAAGTAAAAGGAATATTTGTTACTAGCTTTCCGCTCGCGAGTTCGCTCGCGTTATTTTTGTTTTCCCGTAGGAATTTTATATTTTCCCGTAGGAAAAATACGCTATGTCCTTCCCCTGGTCTCGAAACAATCAAATCTTTCCTCTTTATAATATTAGTATAGATTGGGTCAAATTATGGGTGTGTTAGAACCTAGTAACACATTGTACCCGTCATTTCTGATATTTTTATTCATATAGTTTGGATCACTTTTGTTCCAAAGATAAGGCATGTCCTTATATAGTTCCAAGATATTTTGAATCGCCTCCTTTTCTGAAGTCATTTTGTTTTGCGTGCGTACGCAATAATAAGATGAAGCAAGAAACAACAAACGGTGCGCTCACGACGGTAGGCGAGCGGCGACTGAGCGTCCTAAATCGGAACTGTGATTACACCTATTCGATTTAGTATCCGATTTAGTATTTAGAACGTCGGAAACCATCCTTCTCCTAAATCGGCATCCTAAATCGGATGCTACCTTCCTAAATGCGATTAGACTTCTCTGAATTCAGGAACGACTAAATATCGGATCCTGAATTTAGGATGGTCTAATACCCTCTATAGGGTAATTTTCCTACCGGAAAAATCCGACGGTAAAAGTTTTCCTACGGAAAAAGTTAGTTATAATGCAAACAAAGTTGTATACGGTCAGCTAGTGTTATTTTAAAGACACACAGACGACAGAAATGCTTTCAAAACTCACAATGAAACTAGATCCAAGATATGATTTTCTAAAGATTTTCTAAAATTACCCAATTCTCAACGTAAAGACAATGTTCAAGGATAGTCGTCTAGACGTCTAGTCAGAACACTTATTACAATAGAATCTGCTCAGAAATAACTTACAAAAATAAGGTTTGCTCATTATTACCATCTTATTGGGCACCTATAACTTATATCAGTGTGTTTTTTCTAGTATAACTATGTTTTTCTTGTAATTTGGAACAGAAATAGATTTATTGTATTTTATTTAAAGGGACAAACACAAATGTAGATAACGACAACATTTTAAAATATGGATCTGCATGAACTGATGTAGATATACAGGGTTACTTTTACCCCGGAAAATTTAAGGGACGCTTCTGGAAGCATCCATTATTATATAAAAAATTCAATCTTAAAGCAAACCATGGGTACACTAGGATAATTTTTAAGTAAGTAAGAAAAAATTGTTTAAAACTGCTTGTTTTCGGAAAATAAAATATTGTCCACAACTGAAGAAATTGTCTAGCAAGTATCATACCATTTTGGAATCCTTATTAAAGGCGCCAACTTTTGCAGTTACTTGCCTAATTTTGAATATTTAATTTAGATAAAAATGGCATATTATTCTAATCTGGAGCAGCTGGCTTTAAATTTTAGATTAGAGTATACAGAAGCATTTTTCAGGATTACAAAACAAAAGAAATTGTTTAGAAAAGTCAAGATTTGTAGCAACAAGTGTGAAAAAATTGTCATAGGGTGTAAATTTTATCGTTTTTTAAATGCTAGATTTAAAAAAAAAAAGATTTTTTTTATTTTTTTCTGATAATTTATATGAGTTAGTCTATCACCCGCTTTCGGCTTGGCGTCGGCTTCTGGGACACCCTGTATAGCGTTGCTTTATATAGTTGGTTTGCTTGTACTCGGACGGAAGTGTCCCACATGTCGTAAGTATTAAATCGTCATTTTAGGACTTCGTGATAGTCCTTACTATTATTATATACGTGAAAGTTTGTAAGTATGGATGTTTATTACTCTTTCACGCAAAATCTACAAATGGATTTGGTTGTAATTGTGTAGAAAGACGGATTACGACATGGATTAACATATTGGCTACTTTTTATCCCGGAAAAGTAAGTATTTACCGCGGAAAAGTAGATTTACAGGTTTTTCTTTGATTTTTTAAGGCGAAACATAGTTTGCGGACACATCTAGTAAATTATGTTCCTGGTTGCCTAAAGTTAGAATATTGTAGTATTTTGGAGCTCCATCTATCTATATAAAGTAGGTAAGTCAAATAAACACTTAGGATGAAAAGTTATTAATGAAAAATGTCTGGATTCACAACTACGAAAATGAATCACTCTATTCTTTTTTGTTCTTCAATTTTTACGAGAACGATTAAAACAAAACAGCCACAATCAAACAGTCTCGGAATCAAGGGCGGAAGTCTAGCAACAGATTTTTCGTAAACGCCGTACAGTAGGACAATGCCTTCCTTGCCGCAATCACCGCAATATAGACAAACTAACACGCGGGTAGCCGGAACAATGCTTAAAGCTCTAAGCCAGTGCACTTTGCAAATGAGCGGGGCTCCGTTGAGCCGCACCTTATTTACATGCCGAGTGACCCAGTTCCAACGACCGCCCCAATTCATAAATATTTTTTCGTATGACTGTTGGCGCTCAGTACCAACAAAGACCTAGGACCTGATCGACCCGCATTAATTCGCTTGGTGTAAGAGCGAATAAGGTGATTTGTAAGAAAAAACTCGAGGACGAGGGTATGTAAGTACTTGGAAGCTTTATTAATATAACATTACAGTAGGTATCATTGAAATTATTTGATAAAATGTAAAACACTATGCTGTAAGTACTTATTGAATTAAAAAAAGCAAATATTAAAATGTAAAATAACCAACATTGTTCACTTGATTTATTAGGAAAAAAATGTGCAAAATAACCTCAAGCGATGCGGTTTGATTTTAAGCTTAAAAACCAGCCAAATTCGAGTTGGACTTGCCTACCGACAAGGTTCTGTACAAATTTATTCTAAGTGTATAAGTTCCTAACTTCTCACATGTTTACGATTATCAGATTCTTTCTTAATACTGAAAGTAGGTCTGAAGTTGCCTGAGGAGCAGCGGGTTGAAAGTAATACACTTCAGTCCTAGGAAGAATCGTTTTCGATTGACAGCTGTCAAATTATAAAAAAGAAACTACTTCTAATTTCACATTTCTATTGAACCATGTTCCAACTTTCCATCATCATCATCATAACAGCTTATATACGTCCCCGTCTAGGGGCTCGAGCCTACCCTAAGTTAGGGTGATTAGGCCTTAGTCAACCATAATTGGATTGGTCGACTTCACATACACCATTAAATTTCTTCGCAGATGTATGCAGGTTGCCTCACGATGTTTTCCTTCCAACTTTCCATACAGCTACTGAATTACAACGCAGTGTTAAATTGAAATAGCTTAAAGTTAAGTATTAATAAAATTTTACTTTTAAGTATTTTTATTTTGAAACTAAAAATTTTCTTTCAACTATTTCTTTAAAATAAAGATTTGGGTAAAATATTTACCATTTTTTCAATGATGAGAATGAAAAATAATGCCTGAATAGCTAACCAACCACAGAAAAAAAAACAAAATAAGCTGGAAAGCGGCAATCCGATCATCATATGTTTTTTCGAGTTGTAGAGTCACGTTTTGTTTACTCTTTCGTATAGCAAAGATTTGTATTAACATAACAATTTCATCTGATGCAGATATGGTTAACGCCTGATTTCATAAGAGAATAGGCTAAAGTAGACGTTGTTGATTTATTAAAATAAAGTTCACTCATTTTTTCTTTAGCTAATTCATGTTTTTATTTTTACTTTCCTTGTAGTCGTAATGAAAAGCGCAGTGTTTACCTCGGGTTAAAGACTTATTTAGTCCCGAGACGGAGATTGGCGCACAAGCGTAGCGAGGGCGCCTATAGATCGAAGGAGGGTTACTTTCACAATCTATACTTACTAATATTATAAAGAGGAAAGATTTGATTGTTTGTTTGTTTGTTTGTATTGAATAGGCTTCGAAACCACTGAACTGATTTTGATGAAAGTTGGTATAGGGATAGTTCGAGACCAGGGGAAGGACATAGGGTAATTTTCCTACGGGAAAATATAAAATTCCCACGGGAAAACAAATATAACGCGGACGAAGTCGCGAGCGGAAAGCTAGTGTATTATAAATTGCGTAGTATTATATTTTTTTCACAAAAGAGACCATCAACCCGAGTATTTGATATAAATATCAGCTTGATATCTCTACGCGTTCTTGACAAAAAGGGTTTTAACAGTTCGACATACAGATGGACGGACAGATGGACAACGAAGAGCCCTATAACTAATAATTAATACACGTTTACGTTACGAACCCTAAAAATTAATACACGTTTGGGTTACTTACTGATTGATGTAAAATCAATTTCAAAAACATGCATTATTTATAAAAGGTTTTGTTGACTGTCTGACCAATGCGTCCAAATCGGCCAATGCGACCAATGCCTAAAAATATGCATTATTTATGGTTTTGTTGACTGTCTGTCCGTAGAGGCCAAATTAATAGAGAGCTAGAAGCATGAAAGGTAGGCTAAGGTAGGATTTTTCAAAAGGCTTACTGACTATTCGGACAAAGTGTCCGAATTGACACATTTTCATTTTAATATTTTTTCACTGACAATTCGGACACTATTAAATTATTGAAGCTGTTTAGTACAGCCAGATGAAAAAGTTTTAAAATAAAGCTGAGAAATGTCATCCAAATATAAGCGAAATGAAGTTCGCGGGCACAGCTAGTATACATATAATGCAATAACATTATACAATATGTCTTGAAGACTTATACGTTCTATACCTTCTTAGAATTTGTGTACATAATTATTCTCGGAGAAAAACGTATCTTCTCTGAATTTGAGACAACTAGGCGCTTTCACTCACTGTTTTCATTTATACTACATCACCTACATAATTTTTGCTGCATACTTACTTATTGTAATTATTTTAACAGCATTTTTTTTTAAAGATGGATGGATGGTTGTTACTCCTTCACGCAAAAACTAATATGCATATTGGTATTAGTTCAGTATAAAAAGTTTTATTTAAAGTGGGAATTTTATTATTTTCTGTGACTGAGCTGTGCCCCTGGCATTGCAGATGTCCATGAGCGGTGGTTACCACTTACTTATCATCAGGTAGGCCATTGGTTCGTCTGCCGCCGTTGGTATTAAAAAAATGTTTTAGTTAATAAAGATATTTTAATTGAATATTTTGTTTTGAATAATCTTTCTTTTATGGACGATAATAATGAAACTGCGATGTGAATAGCTGAAGACCAAATTTAACAAAAAACTACTGCGCGTAAAAACCTGCAGCACAGCTAGAATTATGTGGAACTGAGCTGAACATTACAGCTGTTTAAATAAAAAAAGAGAACATAAGAAGTTTGAAAAAGACAAGATAGTATAATACAAGAAACATTAATTTTATAAATAACAAAATGCAAAGTTACAAATATATAATTTTAATTTTAATCATCCTTTCATGAATGCTGTAATATGATGATATAAATGATATATCAGCGTTACAAACGCCAGCATTGGGCGAGATAAACAAAAACGTTAATAAGAACAAAAGTAAACAAATCTGGAAATCTTATTATAAAAAAAATGATTTATAATTGTTTCTACTACAGTTATTATTTAGAAATCTTATCTATTTAAGGTTGCAATAACGCTCATTATGTTTTATCTTATAAGTTATTCGGTATACACTAAACTTGTCTCATTACACGAAAACTTCACTAAATAAGTTTTTCTAAAGCTCTCTACATAAAGTTATGCAAGTTGATTCCCCGAACTCTCTTCATCTCCATAAGTGTAATTGGGTTATTACGTAAAGTACTAAGTTATATCTTCTCTAGGAAATTTTAATGAAAATTGTGATGGTTTTCCTCTCCCAAAATTTATATTATGTAACACCCAACTAATGTATTCATTGATTTTCTTAGAAAACCTTTACCTTAAAAAGAACATAGATATACACAAGGCGCACTTTCCCCTTTCAACCAAACATGACTTCAACATCACTTCAAATATCACTTCACCATACAAATGTAATATACATAGAACTTAAATGTACATTTAAATAGTACTTTTAGTTAAAATATAAGCTAAAGATCACGAAAGTTAACCATGATTCACTAGATATAAAAAATCTGAGATAGCATTTAAATAGATTTCTAAATTTCTTTCAGATAGAGAAAACTTTATTAATTAACATTAAAAATACTGATATATTCCAAGTATCATTATAGATAGATAGATAGAAACTCTTTATTTTGCTTAAATAAAATAACACAAACAATGACAATACATACACATAAAGCAAAAAAGGCGGCCTTATCGCCATAGGCGATCTCTACCAGACAACCTTTAGATAGGAGAAAACATATGATGAAGTGGGTATTTTTCAATAATACACTGGTACAAAATATATACTTTAATCATCATCATCATCAACAGCTCATATACGTCCCCACCGAGGGGCTCGAGCCTACCCTATACTTTAATACTGATATATAAAATACTAAAACATAGTACATAATAATAACAGAGTAAAGATAATATATAAATTCATGGGGGGTCAAAGCTCAAGGAAATGGCGGTGAACGCTTTTTTTAAAAGAGTCAAAGGGAGGCTATCAGAAGAACGAGTGTTTAAATTATGTGAGGAATGAAGGATAATGAAATGTTTTTTGAGGTAAATAGGTGTTTAAGGATTAATCAAAATATTGTATAAAAGGTGTAAATTGTGTGCATCACGGCGTTGGCGTATTCTCAACCATTTGAGTTCAGTTCTTTATTGTGAGACATGGTCGTATTTTCGCAGTCTAAAGATAAATCTAATGCACAAGTTCTGGAGTCGTTTAAGCGTATCAAGCAAAACTTCGCCAAGGTCACAATAGCAGCTATCTGCATAGTCAAGGGTGGGAAGAAGAAGTGACTGAGCAAGAGACTTATTTATACATTTTTATTGTTGCATTATTTTTTATCGTGTTTCGCTATTTTTTTTTCCATTTATTTGAACCACGAACAGGCTTACAATTAATCATACATACACATAAAATTTATATAAACATAGTTATTGTAAACCCAGCATTGATGGTCACTTCGTAATTTTCAAAAAGGTATACTATGAAACCTGTACAGCTTTGAAGTAGGTAATCTAATATTATACATGTAGGTAGGTACTTATATCTATCACTATATTTATTTTTTATATTATAGTTAATGAGATACAATTTTACTATGAGTACGAGACGTAATAGGTATAGTTATATAATATGTATAGTAGTATAATATACAAGTGAATGTGTGTTCTCGAGTGAAGTGAGTGCGTGTGTGTGTGTGTGTGTGTGTGCGGGTGGGTGTGTGTTTGTGTGCGCATGTGCGTGCGTGCTCGTTTGTATGTGCGTGTGTATAACTACAACATAAGTGTTGTGTCAGTATTTAACTTAAATTAATAAAATAGTGCATACATCTATGCTTATATCTAAAGTGTTTCTGTTATGTGTATGGTACATGATAAGAACTAGAACTAAGATTTAACTTTAACTTTAATTATTGTAATTATTTGACAATAATATGTTAATTATATGCTTCTTATATAAATTAGCGCCACATGCAAAGATATCTAATTTATTGAATTTTTTGTTATAATTATCAAGCATGCGATGCATAGGTGATCGGATTCCAGCATTAGTACGACATAATTTAACTGCAAATAACGGCTTTGGGCGCAATGATCGGAGATGTGCACGCAGTGGTATAGAATAACTTATTTTATTCACAATGTCAATGCAATCATATTTATTGTTACATAGATCATAAAGTAACATAGCCTCCAACTGTAGTCGCCTTGATTTAAGATCAAGAAGTTTGTATTTCCTTAGAAGTAGAGCATATGAAAGGCGTTGATGACAACAGCTGTAGTTAATGCGACGCAAGAATTTTTTTTGTACCATTTCAATGATACTATGATATTTTTTATATAACGGGCTCCATACTGCCACTGCGTACTCAAGTTGAGGCCTTATTAAGGATTTATAGAGGTGAATATATGTAGATGGGCTTTTAAACTCAGTAGAAGTTCGCATAATGAAACCATACATTTTGTATGCTTTACCAATTATATTATTAATATGAACATCGAGATGCAATTTACTATCATGAGTTACACCTAGGTCCCTAATGCTATTTACTCTTGAAATACTAGTGCCACAGAGCGAATACGTAAAATTACTTATTTTCCTTTTTTTTTGTGAATGTTATAGTTTTGCATTTATGAAGACTAAGTTGTAATTTGTTATCTTCACAATAAGCACTAAATCTATTTAGATCCTGTTGGAGTAATGTATGGTCTTTGGAGTCATTAATAATTCTATAGATTTTGAGATCATCTGCGTATAAAATAAATTTGCTATGGGTGAAACATTTACTAACATCGTTTATAAAAATAATAAACAAAAGTGGACCCAGTATTGAGCCCTGTGGCACACCTGAGCTAACACTAATAATCTGCGATTCAACACCACCTATTACCACTTTTTGAGTTCTGTTTGTAATATAGGATTTAAACCATCTCCATAGATTCCCTCTAATGCCATTAAATGCAATTTTCTCCAAAAGTAGTCTGTGGTCCACGCGGTCAAATGCCTTTTGGAAATCTGTGTATACACTATCTATTTGTTTGTTAGAATCAATTCCTTCAAAGAGATCAGCGGTGTATATTAACAGGTTAGTAGTCGTCGAACGCCGTTTAACGAATCCATGCTGCTGCTGTAAGATAGTGTTATGCAGGTCAGGATATATAGCATTGTGAACCAGCCTCTCAAATACCTTTGAGAGAACAGGCAGTATTGATATTGGCCGGTAATTCTCCACATCATTCCTTGAACCACCTTTATGTATAGGAACAATTCGAGCACGCTTCCAAATCGAAGGGAAAAAACCACTAGAAAGACACTTGTTAAATAGATAGTAAAGAGGCAAGTCAATTACAGTTGCTAATTCTTTAAAAAATATAGTAGGTATATTGTCAACACCGGCACCCTTTGATATATCCAACGCTTTTAATGTTTTGCAAATTTCTTTTCTAGATATTTCAATATTACTAATTATAAGGTTCGATCCATTATTACATTCCAGTTCAAAGTCACTAGTTGTCAGGTTATCAGGTACAGATGATGGTTGAAAAACTGAGTGAAAGAAATTATTAAACAAGTTGCATGCTTCGTCAAGATTACTAGCTGTCGATGCTTTGTAATGTATAAATTCTGGGATCTCATTAGCACGCTTGCGTTGGGACACATACCTCCAAAAATATTTAGCATTATTTTTAATACTACTTTCCAAAGTTGTCATATAATTTTTATAACATTTATCGGATGCCACTTTAAATTGTTTTCTATAAATTTAAAAGATATTATAATTAGATTCACTATAATTTTTTTTTCATTTTGATCCAAGCTCGATTCTTTTTTTTGTATAATTGTATTAATTTAGTATTAAACCAGATAGGGTAGCAGTTTGGTTTGATAATTTTTAGAGGTATATTTTCCCTAATAACCTCATAAATTTTATCGTAGAATAAAGCAACAGCATCCTCTGCGTTTTTGTCTATAAACAATTCATTCCAATTCACATTGGATAATATTTGTTTGATAATATTGTAGTCAATATTTTTATAACAATATTTGTAAGATGGCATGCGATTCATGTATTTATTATTACATGCAAATGGAGCCGAGACCCAGAAAGGCGGATGATGTTCATCTATTGGAAGCAATGCAATCGGCACTGATGACAAACAGCAGTCTATTACGTTGGTAAAAAAGAGGTCCAATGTGCGAATATTATGATTTTTCAATGTATTTAACTGATAACAATTTAATAATGACATAAAGTCACTTACACATCTGTGCGTTACGTTCAAATCATTATCACTTATTTGCTGCTTATATGGTTCGTCATTAATCCATACCAGATTAGGTAAATTATGATACACTGTATGGTATTAAAGATCTTGTGGTATTTATATACTCTTATAAAATATTTCTGTAATAATTTGTTTTTAAACATGTGTTGGTCTGATCTCCATATATTTATCGGTTGTGTTTATAAAAATGTTGCATGCTTAAGTTTATGGCATATATATTTTAAAAATAAAATACCAAATGTTTCAGTAGGGCTTTATGTTTTGTTATATTTTGCTTTTATGCTAAAATACGAGTTAGACAGTACTGCTAAGCATTCATTGGTTATGATGGAGATAAACAACTTTGAACAATGTTTTGTAATATTAATCTGGGTTAAATTGAGTGTTGTTATAAATATTTCATTTATAATTTACTTTAATGTTTTTTGGCATAATAACTGGTTTCTGATTCGTCATGTTCCGCGCTCATTGGACGCTCCGCGCTCCCGCGGTGGCGGTGTCGGTTTTTACGGTTCGGCGTGGGATAAGTGCGCGGATTTTGGAGCATCCAACGTCATTTCACGTCGAACAGATGTGGATTAGCATAGAACTTAACGGCTATATACTTGCTATAGGCACTGCGTATCGCCCACAATGAATGAACATAGATACGTCTATTGATGCTATGACCGAATCGGCCAGTTATTTCTCATCTTTCGATCGCTTTATTTTGGTTGGTGACTTTAACATAGATCTTTTAAAGCCCCATGATTGCGACTCTACAAAACTTAGCTTTATTGATTGTATGGGTCTCCATCAATACGAGTACCTATATTAAAGAACCAACACATTCTACTGACTATTCAGCTCAGCTACATTGATCGACGTCGTTTGTAGTAGTGTAAAACTTTGTAATGTTGTTGTAGATTATATGCCGGACCTAAGTCACCACGCTTTTATTTCATTTAAACTTTCATTTGAACATTAGAAAGCCTAAAGAAACACCTCGTTGGATAACGTACAGACCACTCAAGGACATAAATATGAAAGAGTTTAATAGTGACTTGAATTCTAGAGAATGGGAGGATTTATTGTGTGATAATGTGAATGACTCGCTAACTGCTTTTAATAAACAAATACATATTTTGTTCGACAGACATGCTCCTATAAAAACATCATACACTAAAGAACATTATTATCCATGGATTACACAAATTATAAAAGACATGATGCATTTAAGAAACAAAGCGTATAACAAAAGTCGTTTTACAAAACTTGACAAAGATAAAGAAGCCTATAAAGAACTAAAAAAACTTGTAACTGTAGCTCTACACAATGAAAAGTCTGCTTATTTCCGCTATAAAATTAACCAAAATTTAATAAATACTCGTGTCCTTTGGAAAAATTTAAAACAAAATATTGATTTTCGTAAACAACATACTGATCTGCCCCAAAATATTTCTAGTCCCGAAAACATTAACCGTTTCTTCTTAGATATTGAATGCGCTGTCTTCTGATGTTTTGTAAAGGCTTAAATAATACTCCCAAATGACTTGCTGAATATAATGATGATTTACTATTTACTTGACAATAATTAATGACGTAATAAATATGTATTTATATGGAATAATAAAAAATGGATGTTCGTCACTCGGTAGTACGCAGCGCACTGGTCGATTCATGCGCGCACACAGCTGGTTTTGACGTATAGTGGATCTGATGTTGATACTACATCAGGCGTTTACTTCGTCTGAACAGATATCCCTGGTAACTTCTCTCTTAACATGTCACAATTAATGAAATTTTGCTTTAATAGATATGGGCCATCAGTGTTTCAGTTGCAGCAGGTTGATGAAACAATGATTTCTGATATTATTAAGAAAATAACGACTTATGCTGAAGGTGTTGACGGCATAACCTGTAATATGATCATTTTAACACTACCACGCACTCTGCTGGTCATTACTGCTTTGGTCAACATGTCAATAAAAACTGGAGTCTTTCCAGACTTATGGAAAAGTGCAATAGTACACCCTCTTCCGAAGGTAAACAATCCTCAAGAATATAAAGACCTCCGCCCAATTAGTATTTTACGTTTTTTATCAAAAAATTTAGAGAAAGTGGTTTGCAAGCAGTTAGTCGTTTATTTAAATGCAAATAACATCTTACCTTCTAAGCAGTGCGGATTTCGCGCAGGCAGAAGTACAACTACTGCTCTTCTTAATGTGGTAGATGATATTTTAGCAGGGAGAGACGTGGGAGAAGGGTCTATTCTCGTATTCTTAGACTTTTCACGTGCCTTTGACACAATAAATTCTACATTACTCTTAGCCAAACTTGCATATTATGGAATTGATGGTCCTTCTTTGAGATGGTTCTCTAATTATTTAACTGGTCGGCGTCAACGTGTAGCAGTTTCATGCAGTGATGGTACCAAACTGTACTCGGAAAATGTTCTTATTAATAAAGGTGTACCTCAGGGCTCAATATTGGGACCTTTACTTTTTATCCTTTATACTGCTGATTTGCCTTGCAATATACATAACACTGAATATCATTTGTACGCAGATGATACTCAGATTTACCAAATGTTCAAGCCTTGTAATACGAAATTAGTAGTAGATAAAATAAATGAAGACTGATCGTGTAGCTGAGTGGTCAAAAGCAAATGGTTTGGTTTTAAATCCATCCAAAACCAAATTTCTTATACTAGGTACAAAAACTCAAATTCTATATATCGAAAAAAGTCATAAGCCCGATATAAAGATAAAAGATTCACAAATTGAACAGGTTGTCGAAGCTACAAATTTAGGGGTTGTGATGGATAGTCACCTACAGTTTAAAAAGCATGTACAAGATACTGTTAAAATTGTTACTATAGGTTTAAAGTATTGTATCAAATTAGGGAGTATTTAAACGTCGAGCGTCGTATATATCTCTGCGAATCCTTGATATAACCTAAATTAAATTACGCTGATATTGTAATAGGCAGCTGTTTACTAGCTCGTACTAAGAAATTGATACAGCGTGTACAGAACAGCTGTGCTAGATCTGTTTCCCCATTCCTCGTAGAGCTCATATTACTCCCTACTTGAACAATAATAATTTATTAAATATGGAATCTCGACGTGTTCTTCGCCTCTCAGTATTGCTCTTTGGTGTAATTAAAATCCTTTATATCTTTTCAATAAGTTAAAATTAGCGGAACGCGCAAGAGTACCTGATCGATAATTTATCCCACACATAAGACTGCTGCATTCCGTGGCAGTTTTAGATATGCTGCGACACGATGCTGGAACGTCATTCCTCCTCCAATAAGAAATTCACAAACAGCTAAGACTTTCAATGATAATTTTAAAACTTATATTCTTAATGCCCAAAAATCCTAAATTTCGCAGCCCTGCCTATTCTGTTTAGTTATATTAGCCATTCAGTTCAACCGCATGTTATGCAATACAGCCATATCTTTTTGAAATATTTGTGATTCTTGTCTCTGAGATGTCTTCTTGAGATCTCATATCTAACTGTTCAAACATTACTTTTACCTTTTTTTTATTTTGTTTTATTTTATTCAAATGGCGTCCGCGGAAGATCAGCGTCGCGGTTAACGCCCGACATATTATGCTGAGCGGAGACCATTTTGGTAGTGGTTAAAATTGTGTGTTTGTGTTTAGTGTGTATGTAATGTCTACCAAATAAACAAATTTTCTTTCCTTATTTCTTACATTCTGGTGGTTATAGGCAACATGTTACGTAGTCTACGCATCGATCCCATCGCTGCAAACATCTTACAGCTAACCAGGTCCACCTGAGGTGTCCTTGACAGTGTTCTGTCGAATAAATATCCCAAATTTTTAACGCTGTCACTATAAGTTATGTGAACACCATCAAAAATTATCTATGCCAATGTTATATAGCAATTGATATATAACTTAAATATATACAGTTTTTAGATATAAACATAAAATATTTACCAGCTGGATCTCATTATCACATACGAGTAAGTGTCCTGTGCAATTTATATTTTTGCAATCAACACCGCCTTAGTCACATCACCGCCTTAGTCACATCACGCCCACCGCTGAGCAATGTTTTGATCATGTTACACCACGATTACATGCAAATGCATGTTCATCAGGAGTGCCACTAAAATGAATTTCTAATATCGGCATTCTAGTAAGTAAGTATGTGATGTGATATAATGCGAATCCGCCAGCAACTAACTTACGGATGAAACTGGCATGAATCATACGTATATTGTACTACATGTTGTACTAATACACTATTACAATCAAACGTACTTTTTTTTATAAATGTTAATGAATGCAGCTAGTCCTAAGCCTGGTCCAAGTATGAAGGAAATTTCATTTGGTAATCTTCTTCTTCTTCTTATATATAAAAATGAAACGCTGTGTGTTTGTCTCGCAAAAACTCTGAAACGGCTCGACACATTCTTACGAAATTTTCTGTGTGTATTTGAATAGGTCCAAGGAAGGTTTAAATTTATTGTTGGACCGGTACCCGGTAGGTGGCGCTATAATCGGGCGGGACAACGTCCGCCGGGCCCACTAGTAATTTATAAAATTCTATATAAAGACCTAACGTCCCCTAATAGTTGATGTTTGTCATTGGAGCAAAAATATTACTACTAAACCGATGGCTACTATAAAATCATTCGTAGTGAATCTAGTATCAAATCGTAATCCGACATTGAATATCGATATATAGTTTCGACTTGATATTTTACAAAACCAATATGACCTCTACTATCTATTCTAATATTTTTATATGAAGCAAGGCCTTTTCAGCGGGGCTGATGCAGACTCATTCAAGCAGATCTACCACTACCGATACTAGAAACTACGAAAGAATCTTATATAGCTGACAATAGTACCTTATGCAAACAATAAATTTATAAATAATTCACTAATATCATTGTCTGGGTATATTAATAAAGGCTGAAAACTTACATAGGATGAATGAAGAAAAATGTAATTTAACTTGGAATGTTGTATTGGGACCATGACCATTTTGTATTGGGAACAAAGGCTGGCATAAGGCTGACCTTTGCCTAGCCCGACGGATCAATATCGCCATTCAGCCAGGTAATTACTTTTATTTAATAAAATTGCAGATATTTTAAACGTATTCGTTAACTGGTAGAAGTTTAGAGACACAATACAGTAAAATTAAATTCAGTAATATTAAGGATTAACATTGAAAAGAAACAAAGTACGCAATATCAATATATAGATGAGATGGGTGGGGCACATCGCAACTAATGAACAAGAGATAGTTTGAGTCCCGGGAAAGGACACAGGATAGTTTTTATTGCAGAAATCATCCTTTAAGGGGGTGAAAAGGGGGTGGAGGTTTGTATGCAGAATTAATAACCACTGAACCAACCGATTTAGATATTTGGTATGGAGATAGCTTGAGTTGTGGGGAAAAATCTAAGCTAAGGTATAAAATATCATCATCACGCTTTTTACATAATATTTCAAATTGCCATAATATAGTTGTAAAATGCATGCAGTGTTCAAGAAATCTTCTCGAGTGGCAAATGTAGCGAACTAAGCTTTCAGTTGCATTTATATTCAGCGGGGATGTATGATTTCATATGGAAATGCACGGCTTCATGAATAAAGGATAGAGTTGGCCTTCTTACACGAAATGTTCATATATCCTTGTGTTGTGCTCATCAATATTTTAGATTAGATGACTTTTTCAAATCGATCAAGTCTTCTACGAAAGACGAAAAGGGAGAAGTCTTCTTTTGCTGACTTCTTGCTTTTCGTCGACTTCGAGAAACCATTCGACTCCAAGAACTGCGCTCTAGTCAATAAGATTATAAAAATTTATCCCCGATACCATGGTAGCATATATAGACTAGTGCAGGCAGACCCTGAGTATCTCCATTCCCTAACAACAGAAGTGAAACGGAGCGAAACGAATCTACTGTCGACGCAGATCATTTTATTACGTCTGCGAGCATGATTATCCTGAATAATGTTACCAAACCAATACATGGTAGGATATCTCGTGAAGCACGAACTCACACTTATCGTCTACTCTACCTGGCGCCTAATTCTGCTGATCTTAATGTTGTTATCGTGTCTTGATAGTGTTTCAATAAAACGTTGTTTCCAGGTGGCTACCAGAGGCTCTATTTGTGACTCTTCGACTGACGTCGAGCGCTTGTCGACCGCCGTACGTGCTCGATTTCTACTGATATTCATTTTGTTTTCGAGAAATATCGAAATTTTATTGATTTGCGTCTGTTTCCATAATATCGTGGAATTGGTTAAAATAGAAATAAAGAAGACTCGACTGTTCCAGTTCGGTTCGGTTTAATTAACAAGAAAACATTTTGTCATCTGTCACTTTAGAATATAAGATGAGCAATAAAATAATATACAAAAAAGGTTAGTGTCCGTGACATGCTGCGGCGCCTAGATGGGTAGAGGACAAATTTTGCTGAATGCTCGCTTGACAATCCCTTTCGAGGTACGAACTTCTATTACTCTCATGACTCCGTCAGTGCCGGGGCAGCAGTTTACGATACGTCCTAGTCGCCATAAATTCGGGGGCAGCCGATCTTCCTTCAGCAGTACCACGGTGCCATTTTGAAGGCCTTGCCCTTTGGATTGTTTCCATTTAGTGCGGGTCTGCAAAAGTCCGATGTAATCCCTCGACCAGCGTCTCCAAAAATCTTCTTGAAGTTGTTGTAATTGCTGGTAATGGGTAAGTCGATTCGATGGCGCTGTATAGTCATAATCAGGCATGGCAATAGGAGTCTTACCTAAAAAGAAGTGGCCTGGCGTTAAATAAATATCTCGTCGTCGTTCGAGTTCGGAATAGGACATAACGGGCGAGAATTTAGTGTTGCCTCTATTTGAGATAAAATAGTGGAAAATTACTCGTAGTCAATAAAGCATTACCTAAAACTCTTTTAAGATGGAACTTACACGATTTTACTGCAGCTTCATGTAATCCACCCATATGAGGTGCATAAGCTGGTAAAAAATTCCAAAGTATCCCTTCATTCGCGTGAGCGGTTACTAATTCATTAGAGTTGAGTCTGAGATAGTCATATAGCTCGGTTATTTCACTATTAGCCCCGTGGAATGTGGTACCATTATCACTCAACATTTCCCTAGGTTTCCCGCGCCGAGATATAAATCGCCTAAAAGCTAAGAGAAAACTATTCGTATCCAAGCCAGAAACTAACTCTACATGAACTGCCTTGGTTGATAAGCATATAAATATAGCAATATAACACTTAGATACCTTGTAACCTCGCCCCCTCTGGTCTCGGATATTAAAAAACCCCGCATAATCAACAACAACAATCATAAAATGAAAGGGAGGTGACGGGTTTACTCTCGTCTGAGGTAAGTTACCCATCATTGGTGTATCTACCCTAGGTTTAGCCCTGAAGCAAGTCACACACCTATGGACAATATTTTTCACTAATTGTTTACCGTGAATTGGCCAATAACGTTCCCGAAATGAAGATAATAATAACTGCGGGCCGGCGTGTAACAAACGCTCATGGAAATCCACTGCAATCAGGTCAGTAAGTGGATGTTTAGGAGGTAGAATAACAGGGTGAATTTTATCATAATTGAAATTTAAATGACTTAATCGACCCCCTACTCGAATAAGACCGTCGACCATTATAGGATTCATACAAGATAAATTTGACGAGTTAGAAATCTGTTTATTACTATTAAGTAAATTATACTCCTTGGAATACGTCTGAATTTGGGCAAATTTAATTAATTTATTCAATGCGTCATTTAACTCTTGTACTGACAATGAATTCACACGTTTATTGTTCGGATTTTTACAATTATAAATGAACCTTAATACATACGCAAAACATCGATTTAATTTTTTAAGTCGCGAATAACGTTCAAATAGAGTTAAGACAAAATTTTCATTAGAAATATTTAAAGAAATATAACAACAAGTCTCGTTTGACTCTTCATTACAAAATGGAGGAATACCATCTGAATTCCGCTGCTGTAAAGGCCATTCAGAGATAGGTTTTGATAACCACGAAGGTCCCTGCCACCAGACAACTTATCTGCGGGTAATCCGCGCGACAATAAATCCGCTGGGTTGTCACCAGAGGAAACCCAGTGCCAATCCTTAATATCGGTTAACTTTTTAATTTCACATACTCTATTTTTAACAAAAGTTGTAAGTTTTTCGGATTGTGAATTTATCCAAGCCAGTGCTACACTTGAGTCAGACCAAAAATATTTGTTAGGAATATTATCTCCTTTAAAAGCATTTATCACTTTGTCATATAATGTTGCTAATAACAAACAGGCTCGTAATTCTAACTTAGGTATTGTCTCATTTCGAGCAACTCTTGATTTCGCATAAAATAAACGAACAAGAATATCGCCATTACTATTAATAGACCGGACATATACAGGGTGTCCCAAAAAATAGTGTCAAGCGAAAGTCCAGAGTTAGAGCACCTCTTGGAGTACCCGAATCACCCCCATGTATGTTCCGCGATTATTCGTAGTTTTAGAGTAATAATTTTTTTTCTGACTTTTTGAAAATTTCGATCTAAAGAACTTAAAAATTTTTAATAAAAAAAAGTTGAACATATTTTAATGTTTTTCTTTATGCCACTGAATTATCTTTAGTGCTTCTTTTATGTCTAAAATAATCAGCTTCGCAACCTTAGTGGAAATTTAGAAAACAGTAGTGTAAAGTCAAAATTTGAATGTTAGTGAATAATTACTTAAAAATTCATCTTTAAATTAAAAATCTAAACAGGCGAATTCATGGTTTCTAAGTATGTGTAAAAACTTCTCTAGACTCTCTGCTTATAATAATAAAAAAAAAGTACTTAATAGGGCTACTTTGGCTTAAATCGGCCATCAAAGACAGCAAGGTGAAAATTTCATAAAACTAGACTTCTGAATAATTTTTTTTTTTAATTCCAATTATTTATTAATAAACCAAAAATGATTGTAGAAAGGCTAAAAATTTATTATTTGAAGGTCAAAAATAACTGTTCCTGCTGCCATCTTTAATAACCTTTGAAGGTTTATTAAAACTTAATAAATGAAACAAAACATTATATTCAAAGTATTTATTATTCGATCGCTTAAAGAAAGTTTTCAAAATGACGACCTTCGTGCTCAATACATATTCTACATCGTATAAAAAAGTTTTCTTTTAAATTTATAAATGCAATTCTGTTGTTTTTTATTGTTTCTTCCGCTTGTCTTAATTTTGTTCTTAACACTGTGACGTTTGTAATGTCCTTGGCGTATACTAATTCCTTGTAGTATCCCCAGACGAAAAAATCTATGGGGTTCAAGTCGGGGGACCGTGGCGGCCACGCAATGGGCCCTCCACGACCGATCCATCTGCCTGGAAATGTTTCAGACAAATGTTGTCTAACATTTCTAGCAAAATGGCATGGAGCGCCGTCGTTTTGAAAAATCATATTTCTCCGCGTTAATAGGTCTACATCTTCTAATAAGACGCCGAGATCACGTCGTAGAAATTGCAAGTAGACCTCGCTGTTCAGTCGGTCCGGTAGTTCGAACGGACCAATCAGCTGTCCGTTTAGGATGCCTGACCACAAATTTATACTAAATTGTTCTTGGAAATTAGATTCCCTTGTGAGGTGTGGATTTTCAATACTCCACGAATGGTAGTTATGCGCATTAAACACCCCACATCGCTTAAAATGTGATTCATCAGTCCATAGAATATTTTTAGAGAAATTTTCGTTTTCAGCTTGTCTCCGTAACATTTCCTGACAAAATGCCACCCTTCTCGGGTAGTCTGCGGGCTTGAGCTGCTGAACTTTCTGGATGTGATATGGGTGAAAACGCTCTTGATGAAGTATTCGATGTGCTTGTGATTTCGGAATTCCGATTCGACGTTCTATTGTTCTTACACTAACCACTTCTTCGACCACTGATTGGACAGTATCTGGGTCACTCATTTCAGATGGGCGCCCCGATCTTCTACCTGGTAGGCGTCCTTCCATGTAAGAGTTATGTACTCTTAAAATCATGCGATGATCAGGCCAAGTTTCAGGCTGAGGTCCACCTCCATTTTGTACTTGCTGCCGGAACAACCTGGCTGCTTCAGAAGCATTTCCTCTTGCATATCCATAAAAGTAATGCATAAGAGCATATTCTTGCGATGAAAAAGACATCACAAAATGAAGAGCTTGAAAAGTCCGTTAAGAATGCCAAATTTGTCAAAATCCCGTATTCACACAAAACCAAATCGTAATCGCACTCAAGGTCCGTAAAGAAAGCAAAGTTCGTCAAATAATCACAAATGAGCGTATCGTACGTAAGGCGCAAACAAAAGCAGGCAAACGACTGGCGCCAGAACACAATAGGCGCTCGGACTACACCCCCCGCCTCATCCCCTTGTCACAAAGAATAGCATTCCTCAGTTACAGTTATCCATTTCGCCAATGAGAGTGAGAGAGATAGCAATAATGCGGTCTCTTTCATATCCTCTCACTCGGGCAATTTTTTAGCAGGTAAGTACTGCGTTACATCCAACACTACAACCGATGTGATCCGCGAGAAAAATATGGGTTTCATGTAGTTAATTTTTGCTAAATTGTAATTAATCTGAACCTTAGAAATTATAAAAAGACCAGATATTTTTTTTTATCATCTGATAGGAATTTGGTAAATTTTATGAAATTTTCACCTCGCTGTCTTTGATGGCCGATTTAAGCCAAAGTAGCCTATTAAGTACTTCTTTTTTTAAATGATTATGAAAGCAGAGAGTCTAGAGAAGTTTTTACACATACTTAGAAACCATGAATTCGCCTGTTTAGATTTTTAATTTAAAGATGAATTTTTAAGTAATTATTCACTAACATTCAAATTTTGACTTTACACTACTGTTTTCTAAATTTCCACTAAAGTTACGAAGCTGATTATTTTAGACATAAAAGAAGCACTAAAGATGATTCAGTGGCAAAAAGAAAAACATTAAAATATGTTCTACTTTTTTTTATTTAAAATTTTTAAGTTCTTTGGATCAAAATTTTCAAAAAGTCAGAAAAAAAATTATTACTCGAAAACTACGAATAATCGCGGAACATACATGGGGGTGATTCGGGTACTCCAAGAGGTGCTCTAACTCTGGACTTACGCTTGACACTATTTTTTGGGACACCCTGTATAGCTGCTCCATATGCTGTCAATGAGCTGTCACAAAACCCATGCAATTTAAATATAACGTAGTCATCGATCAAGACATGCCGTGGTATAATTATTGATTTGAGTGAGCTTAATTTATTATAAAATGTTAACCATTCCTGGCGTAATTCAATTGGTAAGATTTCATCCCAATTGGTTTTAATTTTCCACAAACGTTGTATAAAACATTTCGCTATAACTATTACAGGACCTACTAAACCTAAAGGATCGAAAATCGAAGAGGCTATAGATAAAATCCTTCTCTTGGTTAACTGTGACGATCCTGGCTCTACTTGAAAAGTGTATTGTATAGTGTCATTGTCATTTGACCATACGAGCCCTAATACCTTTAACGTATCGGGTACTAGTGAAGTCAAATTAGTATCATTGGAATGTATAGAAATATTTTTAACGAACATAATATTATCTAACACGGTGCGTGAATTAGAATTCCACTTACGTAAGTGAAAATTCGCACACTGTAAAATCTTATCGATTTGTAGAGATGTCTCTACTAATTGCAATTCATTGTCGCTTCCATGTAGCAAATCGTCCATATAAAAATCAGTACTTATAGCCGCAGACGCAGACGGAAATAGATGCTTATTGTCTTCCGATAACTGTTGCAAACAACGAGTGGCTAGGTAGGGAGCAAACAACGAGTGGCTAGGTAGGGAGCATATTCCCTGGTGTTCTCGGGCAATCCCCCCTTGGCGATAGCCCGACCATCTTGGTCGGGCTTGCCCGGGCGCGCTGGTAGTGGTAGTCGCAGTGTGGACCTTACCATGCGCGCCCATAAGGGCAGGGAGAACACCGGGGGGTTTTAGTGGGTCGGCCTGGCATTCTGCCGGGCCAGCCCCACACACGCCCGCCGTCTAGCCAACGGCGGGTACGATGCGGTTGCGCATTTCCCCCCGAAAAAAAAAAAAAAAGGTAGGGAGCACATTTCAAACCAAAGCTAAGTGTGGTTAAATTATGTCAGTAACGGGTCCGTAGGATTTTCGCGCCATAAAATGCACTGTAAATCTTGTTGTGCTGGGTTAATAAATATTCTCCGATACATTTTCTCTATATCGGCACTTATAATAAATTTATACCTCCTAAAACGAAGTAGTATATTTTCTAAGCTATCTTGGTTTATTGTACCCTTGTATTGAATATCATTTAGGGACCTGCCCGTGCCGGTTTTAAAAGACGCATCAATCACCACTCTAACCGAAGTAGTAATTTTATGAGGATTCACAACCGCGTGGTGTGGTAAATAATTACAAGGTGTGGACGAATTTCTGACAATCATGTGGCCTGATTCCTTAAACTCTCTCATATAATCTACATATTTTTGTTTAAATGAAGGGTCCTTTTCAAATTTTGCTTCTAGAGCTTTAAATCGTTTAAATACTATAGGTCGAGATGAACCAAGCGACGTGACAGGCTCCTTCAAGGGAATTGTTACAACAAAATTACCATCAGAAGCTCTTTTATGTTCGGAAAAAGAAATCTCACAATTGTCAATATCATCATCAAGAAATTTCGGTTTCATACGACAACTCATTTTCATTCAATATATTATTTACTACAGCGTTACATGTTACCCTTGGAGGGATATTTGCAACCGATATACAGCCTGAAACTACCCAACCTAATTGAGTTTTTTGTAAAATCGGTAATCCGCTGCCTAAACGATATTGACCAATGCAAAGAAGCTGATAAAATAGCTCAGCACCAATAATAATATCAATCTCACCTCCCTCATAGAAAGAGATATCAGCTAGGTTATATCTTTTTGGAATGTTAAGTGAGATTGGTAAACATGAAGGCAAACTACATATGGTAGGGACAATAAAACAAGATATATTGGTGGAAAAAGAGTTATTCATGGAATTTATAGTTAAATTACATAACTGACTAATATTGGTTATATTTTTGTTCAACCCTACGACCTCTACGTCTAGTTTTCGTGTCGGTAATTTTAACTTCTTGAACGCGTTTTCGCTAATATAATTCGACTGTGAGCCTGAATCCAATAAAGCTTGCATTGTATGTAATTGGTTATCAGAATCTAATACGTTTATACGTGCCGTAGATAAAATTATATTTTTATAATGTATTGGTAAGTTGTTATCAATAGTACTCAAAGTAGTATTCATTGATTGTTGATTGGTAAGCAAATTAACAGACTGATGTTCGATAGAAGTCTGAGTAGACTCTGGTGTGTACATTGTCGACAATTGTTGTGTGGCTTCATTTTGAGTCATGTGTAGTAAGGTGTGATGTTTTCCCTTACATGTGCGACAGCGAGTAGCCCTACAATTTGGTAGAATATGATTAGAGCCTAAACAATTTACGCATAAGCCTAACTTTTTTACTACTCGAAAACGTAACTGAGCATTCAGGGCTAAAAATTTTGGGGCATTGGTTAATATAATGACATTCCTTACAGTTAGGACATTGATTACGGTGTATATTATTATTAAAGGCTACCTTAGTATTAGGACCCGGAGAGATCGTGGATAGCAAGGCCTTTCGCGATGAACTTACAAGCTGCGTTCCGCGACAGTCTGGTCTGGCCTGGCTTTCGCTGCATTGGTAGTTCGAATTTAGACGACAAAAAATATATAACTAATATATCCCAGTTCTCTACAGAAACATTGAGTGATTTTAGAGTTCGTAAGTGCTTAGAAATATTGTCAGCTAAGTTTCGTAAAGACAAGGCATTAGTGGCAATCATATCGACATTAAAAAGAGCCCTCAAATGGTTATAAACGAGAACCTTCGGATTGTTATAGCGTTCGCATTAAAGCTGCCAAGCTATCAAATAATTATCTTCAGAATACTCTAATGAACTGATAACTTCTAGCGCACTGTCTTTCAAACAGCTACGAAGATATTTAAATTTTTGTATGGATTTTAAGTTACTTTGATTTACAAGAACCTCAAAAGAGTCCCTAAGCTCAATCCACTGCGTTATGTCGCCCTAAAAGGACGGTAAAGAAATATCTGGGAATTTTATAGAGTTAAACGATTCCAGTTGAGTATCATGTGTGTTACTTTGGGTTGAATTAGATAAAGCGGCAGTGTGCTGCTTTAGATAACCTTTTGCCATAGAAATAGATTCATAGTAAAACTTTTCAAAGGTCTCTCGCTCACACACATCATCTAAACTGGTACACAATGTCTCAATATTATCTTTTCAAACCGTTCGAAAACTGTACTTAACGTCTCAGTACGCAACTCAAGGTCTAAACATTGCTCTATTGTTAGCGAACTAACGTCTAGCTTTGATAAATATTTTTTGAATAAAGTTAACTTGCCCTTTTCGTTACCTCTTTTCTTTTTTAATTCTTTGGGTAAATTACTCTCTACAACTGTACTCCCACTGTCTAAACTTTCGTTATCCGAAGGCATTGTAAACCAAAACGGATAGAGCAAATGTGTGAAAAATAGAGGAAAAAAGGAAAACTAATAAAATAACGCCAGTCACTTACTTGAAGGCAGTAGCCTACCGAATAGCTGACAGACTTTCCTTAAATCGACACTCGTCGATACATATGTTTTGGTTAATAAGTACTCGTTCGATGCGGGTGCTTCCTATGTAGAACAGCCAAAGTTCGTCCAATTCTTCATTGGTAATTACACGAAGTATCCTTGCAGACCGTCCGTCGAATGAACAAGACCGGGAATCCTCCGTGTAGGCTTGGTGCGTTGCCCAGAGTCATCAAAATACTTGGTACAACGTAAATAAGATCACGTCGGGGTCACCAAAATGTTTCCATAATATCGTGGAATTGGTTAAAATAGAAATAAAGAAGACTCGACTGTTCCAGTTCGGTTCGGTTTAATTAACAAGAAAACATTTTGACTTCTGTCACTTTAAAATATAAGATGAGCAATAAAATAATATACAAAAAAGGTTAGTGTCCGTGACAGCGTCGTAATATCATGTTGATTTTTCTCGAAAACGTATCGATATTCAAAAGAAATTGAGCACAGAAACGCTCAACTAGCGCTGAACGCCAGACGAATAACTCAAAAATAAAGGTCCAGGCAAGAAATCGTAAGTGGTAGTGGATAGGGCATTACAAGTTGCGACAAGTGGAGTGCAACACCTCTAAGCTGGTATGCAAGTGTGTGTATGACCATGTGTGGAGGCCGAGACAACCAGTGTACATGTGGCAGTGCATCTGTGACGCTGAAATGCTTGCAACTGCCCTGCAAGCATGGACTTGTCGATCGACATATATCGATCGACGACAGCATCTGTCCTTTTCACTCCTTAGGAATATCTGTCAAATTTATCGATTTTTGTCGAGTATGTCGATCTTAGCTGTCAAATTTTGTTTATCGAGAGTTCCATTCTCGCACCGCTGGGTTGAGTTGGGATGACGCAGAGCATGCCCAAAATAGAGAGGGATGGTGGCGGCTAATGAAGGCCTAAGAAAAAGTGCATCACTGGGGTGCTATAGAACCCATAGAAGGCCAACATACAATAAAAAGTATATTTGCGAAGAGAAGATGAAAAAAGATGTTCTTCGTTGATCAGTGTTCCTAAATATTTGCATAGTTGATACTCAGTCTTTCCGCAAAATTTTATTTATATACATTTGTACCCGCTTCAAATTTTTACAGCCGTAAAAAACTGAAACAAGTTTGAAACAATGTTATTTTGTTCTGTATTTTCATTCATAAATAGACGAATGTCAGCACGGCACAGTTCCCGCCTACCCTCGATAATATGCCCTTTGTCCGTCACTGAGGATCGGCCGGGGCCAGAAAATAAACGGGTATTTTTATCTTTCACGCCCTTTCAGGTCTGCTCATTGTTTATGTTAAAATATTGTGTTTAAAATGCGTAAATTCAACTATAGTGTACTTTAAGGTGGTGGTTTCAAGTTAAATATTAGTTAAAATATATTAAAAAAAACAATTATTAACTTAACATTGAGCAAAGCTTCCCAATTATTTTCTCATCGCAGCTTTTCCTGTATTCCTCAATACCGAGGACTTGGCTATCTCATCTCGAATTGTTGAAATACGACATACTATAAGCAGTATGTTGTGTTTCAACAATTCAATGTGTGTAATATATATATATTCAATGTGTAATATTGATATTATAACCATACTACGAGTATTACACAGTATTGCTAGCCTAACAAGTCAATATTTACCAGAAGTTGAAAAGATGAAAAGTAAAAAAAAATAATGCCAGTATCATTAGTCCCTTTCTATATAAATTGACGTCACATTCAGTCATCAGCAGCTCAAGCTTGTTTAACTTGAACATCATTTTCTTCAACAGCATTCTCTACTCGACAATCACATTTCTGTGTAAATCCATTGCATTAACTTAATTAAATATTTTTGTTGCAGATATGCTCCAGTCCTTGCTCCAACCAAGAGAGAATCAGCGTCGTAAGTATATGTTTTATATGTTGTAATTTTTTTGGAAATCATTAAATCCTCACATGTTTCGGTTAGAATTTAATAAATTAAAATCCTTTAACATCTGACATTCAGACTCCACGAAAGATTCACCTTAGAAATATTAAAGTTACTATTCTAGAGTAAAATTCTCACTACAGGTACAGCCTATGGAAAAATATGGCTAATGTCAAAGTAGAATTCATGAAAGAGTAGTAAACACGTTAAGACGTCCCTCGTTTAGGTAAAGAAAACGAAAGGTAACAAAGGGCTTATGAAATAAATCGGCCGAAGAGGTCGCGTGTCGGCACAATTTTATTGTTATTGTGCCTACCCTTCGGCAAGTTCCGTGGTTATCCCGAATGTCGCGTGGCAATTTGCGTGACTGATGGGATATTAAGATAAAGTAATGTTATTTGATTATTGAAATAAGAGACGGTTCTAATTATTATAAATGCGAAAATAACTTTGATTCGTTTTCACGCCTTATTAAACTGCCGATGATTTTGAAGAGTTATGTCATACAGATGAACGGGAACCTAGAGAAGTCCTGTATACTTCACATATTATACGATACTGCTGGGTTAGGGCTCCTCAGAAGGAGAGTAGATTTGCTCTGGCCAAGTGCGAATCAGGCGTGGATTGTTGACGGCTTTTGCGTTAATGAAACGTAACCGTTTTCTATTAACGTTCAACCAATTGAAAAACATTATTTTGACGATGTTAACTGGTTTTCAAAAACGTCAACTGATCTATACGTAATCTAATAGATATTAGAAGAAACTGTCTGTGTGCGAATTGACGTTACGCCAACTAAAACATCGCTGTCCTTACTTTGTCTGAATGAGCAGTTGAACTGAATTACGAATCATCGCTTCACACTTATCCAGGCTAAGGACTGGCTATTTTCGCAGACAGTTTTATTTACTTTAAAATCAGTATTTATTGACGCTTAATAATAATAAAACTTCATATCACATCATTAATCAAGCAAACATTCTATCATCAGTTAATCTCACTATAACTTTCGCGATAACAAAACTAACACGCGTCGACCTCAAAGTGTCACTCAAACTAAGTAATTAAACGGATTTACTTATGTTAAAGGGTTGAATAATTTAGTCGATAAATTTAACTATTTTTGCACAGCGGTTAACTTGTTAACAGTAGAAAAACGGTTCAAAAGACGGTGCGTTTATTCAGCGCCCACCATTAGTGCGATTGGTGGGGAGCGCAAGAGCCTCGTCTATATAGTGATCAGTAGGGTGCACCATGTGCAGGTGAATTGGAACTCGGTCCCATGAATTGAGGAGATGTTATTTAGAGCCTAACACACCAAAAATAAAACAAGGAACCCTAAAAAGAAGCTCAAAAATGTCTAGTGGTGGTGAGTAACCCAGGAGGCTGATGAATTTAATCACAATCAAAATTAATGTTGTAAATGTTTCTGAGGGCAATTGTTTCCTTAGCGCAAAATCTGTTGGACGGACTTTGACGGAAGAGTCGGTATTACATAAACACTAGTAGGTAGCTAGATTGTTTTCGATTCCCCGAATCGATAATGTAATTTGGGACTTATGTGTCTTATTTATGGCGGAGGAGATCAGCTAGTAATTATTGTTAGAAATCTTACTATTGTACTCGTAAATGTTCCGATGTTTGAAAGTTACTCATTCAAGACACCGGTTTCCTATCAGCTAAACGGATCGAATGAAACACGGAAGGTTATAATCATTAACAGATAAAATCAGTGTCAAATTTAATAAATTCTATATGAATGAATGAATATTATATCAATTTTTAGACGTTTATTGCTACTTGTGGTCTAAAACCTGGCTTTATTAATAAGTACCTATGTAACATGATGGATTTTCAAAGCCCTTCATTGTATTTTTTTACGAAAAGAGACAACGTATTTGTAGTTTTATATTTATTACTACTGAGTTATATTTTATAGGAATTTCAGATAAAGAGCCTCAAAACAGTAAAGTTTCACCCTTTTCGTAAAAGTATTCTTTCAATTTTTATAATGTAATATCCAACAAAAATCGTTAAGAATACTAATGCTTTATATTAATAATAAATCTGTGCTTACTCGAATAAACCTTTAAAAATGGAGGCGCGAATGTATTACAAATAAGAAAATGTAATCATTTCGCCAGGAATCTCGCTCAGTTTATGATTCGAAGCACGAACCTAATACCTTGGGGGAATTTTGACCACCTCACTGGTTATTTGTTTACGTGACGTGAAACATTGGGGCATCGCGATATTTGCCGATACTGAGAGTACTAAAGGACTGTACACAACAAATCCAGGCAGCTTTTTTGTGGACTGAATTTTTATACCACATGAAAGGCTTTTTTATACAACAAGACTATAGCAACCCTGCGCTGTCAACACCAGGGACTCGAGAACACAGAGACGAGCACTGTTGATGTCAGTCACGTGTAGGAAAACAGGCATAACGTTATTATGGCTACGAACTTATATTAGATGGTGTTACTTCACTAGTCGAAAACCTCACTGAAGTTAATCACTGAAAGTTAATCTCTCTGACTATGGAGTGAACACATTAAAACACTGACGTTTAGTCACTAAGTTCATCAACTTGTGATGGTTTCTCGATCCCAACCAATCGAGCGTTGAGTGAATTAATTAGTAAGTAGATTACCCAACAAGTGAAAAAAGGTGAATTCTTTTCGAGGCACTAAGTTGTATCCCGAGAGAAGCGAAGGATTCTAAAGTAGAATCCTTCAAGAGGAGCGAAGGATTCTAAAGTAGTTTCTAAAGTAGAATTATTCTAGAATAGAATCCTGATATAATCCTAAGGGATACAAGAACCGAGATGATTTTTTTTCACGTGTGAGGTACTCTACTTTTTATCATTGACTGCGAGAAATTAATTACTCCATGATTATGAATCAAATTTTATTGTGAGTAACAGTAGTTACATAAAAGAACAAAAGAAAACAAAAGAATTAGAAATTAATTGTAAAATTAGAACAGTTTTTGAAACTTAGTTATCACATTTTGGTGGTTTTTAGTACGTTTTTATAGCGAAAGTGTGTGCAACCTCTTTGCACGTTTTCCTTTTTTCTTACTATAATCCGTATATTCGCGCATGTTCCAAATTCAATTTTTTTTGTTCGCTCAGTGAAACAAAGAGCGTTTTATTCACTGTTTTTGAAGAAACGCAAGCCCTTTGTCGAGTGTCAATGGTAAAAAATATATGAAATATCTCGTCCTTAGTCTGTAACAGTGAAATAATCTAATTAACAACATAATCAATGTCCACAGCCAAGATGATAGGCGCAATGCCAGCGGTGGCCGTGCGCCACGAGCGCCGGCGAGCGGAAAAGCGCGGCACGGGCCGGCGGCCCTCGCAGCTGCCGCTGCAGATGGGGCGCCTGGCCGACAGCGACGCCACGCCCTCGCCCGACCAGCACCGTCTGCGCAATGAGCTCTACGTCTGCGGCAAGGTGAGATTGCACACCACACTCACAAATCTACGTCCGCCGCTAACAGCGAAGCTTCACCATCGCCTGCCCAATGAGGCTGCACACGCCACTCATAGCCCGTTTACACTCGCGCGCGAGCCGCGAGACGAGCCTCGAGCCGAGCCACGAAACGCGAGTGTAAAGGCGCGTCCCCATAGCGAGCCGCTCGGCCGAGGAAGCCGCGAGGCTCGGCCTCACGACCTTTTTTTGTTCTCTTGCAAGGCGTCCTCACTTACGAGGCTCAGCCTCGCGGCTAGGCCTCGTAAGCCGCGAGGCTCGGCCTCACGAGCGTTTATTGTTCTCTTACAACGCGTCCTCACTTACAAGGCTCAGCCTCGCGGCTAGGCCTCGTAAGCCGCGCGGCCCTAGTGGGGAGGCTCCTTTAAGCACTGTGCTCGGCTAGCAGCTCTCGTCGGGAGCGGTTTTTCGGGCACGAGTCAAAGGGTCTCGCGTCGTGGCTTGCGTGTGTTTATACTCACTCGATGCATGGTCCAGCGGCCGTACCGCTTAACTCATAGCGATCACTCGCTATCGCTGTCGTGACATTAGAACAATAATTTGAATGTCACAGGTAACATTTGAGCTATTGTTCTAATGTCACGAAAGCGATAGCGAGTGATCGCTATGAGTTAGGCGGTAGCCCCCCCAAATTGTATTGTGAAATGTTCCGACCCGTAGTGGAATTAAAATTGCATTGCACGTAGTTTTATAAGGTGGTTTTACTTAGTAAAACCACATACAAAGGTGTATGTAAAATTGTAAAGTCAACCAATCCGCACTGGGCCAGCGTGGTTTTACTAAGGCCTAATCACCATAACATAAGTTAGGGTAGGCTGTATACCACAGTTGCTGTTAATCAATATCACACGTCGCGTCGTTGTGCCACTATAATTAGAACCGGTAATAGCTCATAACATAAGCTATTTTAATTACTGTTTATGGAATAAGATAAACTATTTAAAAAAAACTTTTTTAAATACCTACAAGCTTTTAGTACTCGTCAATACGAATCAAACGAACCCAAACTCGATGGGCTTGTGTCGTTTTATTGCGGAGTTCCTATGGCCACCTTCCAGCTCCAGCGCTAGATCAGCTTCATGTCATCATAATGTTGCATTGTCGCGCGATATACATATGCATGCAAAATTTCAGCCCAATCGGAAACCGGAATAGTGGGTCAAATTCAACTTGCAAGATTTCATTACAGACACGGGACAGGTGAAAGTAAATACAAGCTTGTAAAAAGGCTAGATGTGGATGCAATGCAGCGTTAATAAGTTAGTTAATAAGTTAGTTTAGAGGTAACTAACACCCTCGAGCCTCTACAACTTCGTCGTGACATCGCCTCTCTTAGCGCCTTTTATCGAATGTTCCATGGGGAATGCTCTGAGGAGCTCTTTAACCTTATCCCTCCCTCTCCATTCCTTAACAGAAACACGCGTAAGGGCCTTCGGAGTCATCCGTACACTGTGTCCTCCTTTTCACACCGTACCAAGAAATTCCAAGATTCCTTCTTCTGTCGTTCATCCCACACTTGGAATTCTCTACCTGCTCACGTGTTTCCTCCATCCTACAACATGGGTTCCTTCAAAAGAGGCGTGAAAAAGCATCTTTTGGGCCGGCAAGGGGCGGGCAGGTAGGATAGTGGATGTCGTCCCTACTCTACCTGTCAACTCATTTGGGCCTCTTTCACCGCTTAACATCAGGCGGGAGAAGGTCATTTGCCGGGTCATACATAAAAAAAAAAAAAAAAATAAGATGATTCATGTTTTGCAATATAAATTTCAATACAATCGCATATGGCAGACCTCTTAAAACAATGAAAATTTAAACCTAATATAGCCACTCAAAACTGGTTCCAGAATGAACTTCCCACTTCGGAATGTACTGCGGCTGACAGTTAATATTTCCTCTTCGTAATATAGCAAGGGAAATTATATATCAGCATTAATGGGGACAGACGCTGTCCTGACATTAGAGGCCTACCCCGAAAGGGCCGGACTTGCAGCTCATTAGTGTCTGTGATGTTAGTGGGTCGCGGAGATTGGCATAAAATGGGAAAATAGTTTGCCATTATCGGCTCCCTGAAACACTTTGTTTCGTGTCGAGAGTTTGAGTGTGCTTTGATTGATGACTTCCTTATTTTAAAAGTTATTTTCGTCATTATTTTGAAAGAACAGTGCTGTAAAGGTTTTTGGTGAATACAGATATTGGAGTGATGACAGCCGCGTTGTTGCAGGTGGCGGCGCTGCACGCGGTGGTTGGCTCTCTGCTGCTGGGCATCGTGGTGCTGGTAGTGGGGCTGGTGCAACTGTCGCCGGGGGCCGAGGCGGCGCAGCACCGGTACTACCTCATGGGTGCCGGCGCCGCGCTCGTCGGCTCTGGCATTCTCGGGGCTGTTCTAAGGTAAACGTGGGTTTTTACTGCCTACGCCTTCATCATATAAGTAATGATTGAGACCAACTAATTACGAGAGGAGACAGAAGTTTTTCTGTTTGTTTGACTGGTATGAAAGCTTCTGAGCAAACCTGAATAGAAACCACCATCAGCGCAATAATTATGTTGTGTTTCAATAATTAGAGGTAAGATAGTCAGAGACTGTTCTTGGACTTGGGTCTCGTTACTTACTACCAAGATAAATGAAGGCTAAAAACTTACATGTAGTAAAAAACTTACTTAAATTTGTCACTATAATTACAATGTTAATAACATTGTTTCGTTTTCGTTCCGATAATCAGAGGTGAGATAGGCAGTTTCTCAGTTGTTGAGAAGTCCAGAAATATAACTAATAAGTAGTATTTCTAAAGTCCTTATTTCTTGCCTCAGATGCTTCTTCAGACATCAGTCCAATAGGGAGATGCCTATAGTACTTGCAAATGTCTGCACCATGAATAAGAAGTTTATTAGTAATAACTCACTATAACACACTAATAACAATCAAATAATACTATAAACAAAAGGTATGAAACGATGTGAAATGTCGGATGAAAAATAAAATTGTCTTTACAAATACAAGCTTGCATATGGACGGCGGACCATGTACGGTAATGCCACACTGACCCCACTTAATTATTTTCATAAATAATATAATTTATGATAGCAAAAGGCACGGAAAAGTTATGAATTATGAACTTTTTCTCAAGCGTTATTTTGACAGCGCTTTCGTTTCTATTTTGGTTTAAATCGCTGTTAAAAAATTAGTGCGATACGATAAAAGGCAACGGCCAACGTCTGAACTTTTCACCAACGTTCGACCAAACTTGAAATTCTCGGTCCATCTACCGCAGTATCTTATCATGATTAGTTAATGCCCTTGCTGTTTTCTTCCTGCGGCCCTACCGAATTATTTCAAAACGATAGCGAGTGATCGCTATGAGTTAGGTCCTTGTTCTTTCCAGTACAAAGTCTCCCGCCGTAGCCTTGTGAACCATTGGCGTAGCTTCTTTGAAGTGCAAAAATGATTATGTAATAATCCAATTTGAATAAAAGATATTTTATTCGAATTAGAATTGGATTTGAATTTACTTAACTATCAACTTTTTCTAAATAATTTGCATTGACATTTGTACGAAATTTTCCTTCATCGACGTAAAACAGTTTAAGTTTCTTAATCAATTGGAGAAATTTACAGTTTTGTATAGCCTCTTACAAAAAAAATTAACTTAATATTTCAGAAACAATCGATGAATCGAAAAATGGGTGTTCAACACACAAAAAATCTTCACCCAAGCTCTAGCTGGTATGGAGAGTGGAGTAGTAGTTAATGGAAAAGCTATTAACAACATCCGGTACACTGATGATATACAACCAAAATGGAAGATCTGCAACTGATGTTGAATGAAGTGCAACGCGTAAGTGCTGCGTACGGTCTCAGTGTCAATGTCGAGAAGACCAAATACATGAGTATTACCAAGAATCCACTAAATACAGAATTTCTATACTGCAATGGCCAAAAACTGGAAAAGGTTAGCAAGTACAAATATCTGGGATGTTTTGTTGATGATCAGGGTGGCCATAGCTTGGAGATACGTTGCCGGATTGAGCAAGCGCGCTATGCATTTGCGAAACTTAAAAAAGTACTGTGCAATAGGAAGCTTCGGTGAATGAGAGCGTCGGTGGCGCTGTGGACTCGGCACTTGCCTTCCAATCGGGAGGTCGGGGTTCGAGACCCGCCATGTACCAATGTGTTTTTCGTTTCGAATTTCATATGTACATTTGTCTGACGCTCCTACGGTGAAGGAAAACATCGTGAGGCAACCTGCATACATCTGCGAAGAAATTCAATGGTGTATGTAAGGTCGACCAATCCGCACTGGGCCAGCGTAGTTGACTAAGGCCTAATCATCCTTACAAAGGGTAGGCTCGAGCCCCTCGGTGGGGACGTATATGAGCTGTGACGATGACAATGAATAGGAAGCTTAACATCAAGCTTCGTACCCGTCTTGCACGTTGCTATGTCTTTTCCGTTCTCCTGTAAAGCGTGGAATCGTGGACACTCACAGAAGCCATGTGTAAAAAAGTGGAAGCTTTCGAGATGTGGGTGTGCAGGAGAATGTTACGTATATCTTGGAGAGATAAAGTAACGAACGTGACTGTACTTCGACGAATGGGTAAATCGCTAGAAGTCCTGCCAGCAATAAAGAGAAGGAAGCTTGAATATTTCGCCCACGTAATGAGAGGTCCTAAGTACGAGCTGTTACAGTTAATCATCCAGGGAAAGATTCAAGGCAAGAGAAGTGTCGGAAGAAGAAGAATATCGTATCTGAAAAATCTGCGCCAATGGTTCCAAGGGAGCACTCGGTCGCTTTTCAGAGCTGCTGTATCAAAGGTGGAAATTGCCATAATGATTGCCAAACTGCGGTAGCAGATGGCACCATAAGAAGAAGACACAAAAAATTAAAATACTCTTGTAACCTTGGAAAAGACGAGAATAAAATTCATCCCCACTTTACATGCAAGGGTGGTATCCCTTTTTTTTTTTTTTTTCTTCTTCTCGGGGGGAAATGCGTAACCGCACCGTACCCGCCGTTGGCTAGACAGCGAGCGTGTGTGGGGCTCTCCCGGCAGGGTGCCAGGCCTACCCACTAAAACCCCCCGGTGTTCTCCCTGC
Organism: Schoenobius gigantellus; assembly: GCA_963935595.1. NCBI lineage: Eukaryota > Metazoa > Arthropoda > Insecta > Lepidoptera > Crambidae > Schoenobius > Schoenobius gigantellus. Next base: position 21,947,860 of record OZ012543.1, read on the forward strand.
CCTTATGGGCGCGCTAGGTAAGGTCCACACTGCGACTCCACTACCCACGCGCCCGGAAGGGTGGTATCCCTAAATTTTTTTCAAAATATTTTACTTCTTTGTCGACGTGATTTATACCTACATTAAACCCATGCCAAATTACAACTTTTTAGTACTAAGATTCTGTGAGCTAAACAGCGCACAGACAGGCAGACGGATGGACATGGTGAAACTATAAGGGCCTGTATGATAAACGAGTGAACATCGAACATACACACAATTAGATACAGTCATATAATCAGAAAGAATTTACTTTAATTCGTGCGCAGAACGTAATTGAAACGCAGAACACGATCACATGCCACGGAACAGAAAAAAGTGAATGACTTTTTTCTGTTCCGTGGCTGGAACAAATAGGATTAACTCTAAGCAACAAAGTTATGAACTTAACGAGTAAATTAAAAGTACTTACCTAATGAATAAAACCGCGAAGCGTATATTATTCATCATTAAGGCAAAATATGGAATAAACCTTAAATGGGTGAAATATTAAATAAGTATTACCACGGTGAAAAAGTTTACTAAGCCACATATTCTGATTATTAAATTGCTTACATTCAGTGTACGGGGTGTTATAATGATCAAACTCAGATAATGAATCTGCTATTGGACGGGTATGCTACAGAATTGTAAGTAAGCACAGATTACTAATGTGACTAATTACAGGAGATAGATACAACAAGATCCAATTCCATTATGATACCAATCTTTTTAATGGAGTGACTAAGAGATTTGCTTCTTTGAATATTGGAAAATGTAAAGGTTATCCTATTCTTTCATCCACCAAATCGTTAACTTTCAGACGTTAGAGGACACGTAAACAAGCTGTACATTAGGTACCTACTTAAGTCTTTTATCTAAATATTTCTTAACTCTTTACATTGCCTTTAAGAACAGGTTTTTACCCGCAAGCCTCTAAAACCCGTCAGACCTGCCCGACCCAGTCCGAATCATAGCTTAAATTTTCATTGAATGACAGAGCTTGATTTGTAAAATACGGTTAAAAAATCAAATCTAAGATACAAAATAGCAGATTTCACATTTTAGTACAACCGTTTTTGTAACAATGGTATCAATATCAAATGAAAGGGTTTGACGTGTAAAATATAGTAAAACTATGAAAAAAATCAAACCCAACATGATCGCCGATTATGTATTTTGGGCATGAAATGAGAGAGCTTATCTTCTAATCTAAGGTAGCCGCGTCACATAATGGCGGATTACATATTGAATGACACACGTCTTATTCTACCGGGTGTAACTTGAATACCCCAATAACATTTAAGGGGCATATAGGTAAGTTAGATACTAAATGGACCTTCGGTGCTTGTCTGAGACCTGGAACCCCAATACTTTCAGAGTTATTCGATTTTAAACTGAAAGCAAAAACTTTCAAGTGACAACCATAATCAGCTCTTAGTACAATAGCTATTTGTTATACATGAGTGCAAAGTTGCTTTTTTGAAAATTTGATGAGCCAGCGAGTGAGCGAATCCTGTGCTAGCGAGGGAATCAAAAGAGCACAAGGTGAAAAATCTTTGCACTCGAGTGCAACACGTAACTTTTCATCCCCCCTCAGCGAGGAAATAAACAAAAGTACACCAAGGAGGTTCAGAGTCTGAGTTTTTAACAAATTTAAAAAAAGTTGTATGATAAATTCGGCACCATGGAGATGGAAGTAAATAGGTTTAATGATGTTTTGAAATCACATACCTAGTGCACGCGATGCTCTAAATTCAAATTTACTTTAATGGCCTTACAAATAAAAACTTATACCGAGGATAATCCTCGGAATAATTTATTCTGTGTTTTGTCTTGTTTTAGCACATGTCAGATGTAATATGTCAAAATAAGACAAAACACGGAATAACTATTCCGAGGTTATTCCGAGGTATAAGTTTTTTATTTGTAAGGCCGTAAGAGGATAGTGAGGCTGTAAATTTTCATACAAAAAGCGATAACGCTTTTCTCCCACTAAACATAGTCCAATTTTCATAATTTTTGGAAATGTTGTAGATATAATGAAGATCTAGGTTTGTACGTTTTGATTTTGAAGAAATATTGCTCAGAATATAAATTATTAGCATCTAAATATCTATATTTTAGACTTAAAAACTACCTTGAGCATTTTTATCTTTTTTTGACTAAATTTTACTGAATTACGAAAAAAGCAAAACGTACAAACATCGTTTAAGGTATACTGAATAGAATGAGACCAAAAGTGTCTAATTTCGTAAAGGTTTAGGGGGGTAAAACAGTTATCGCCCGAAACAATATTTCAAACAGGAATTGTAGGCAATTTCGACCAGTTCTTGCAACTCTCTCTATCGCACGATACGGGTCGGGGGCAGGGGTATAATGGGGCATAATCTACTAGTGATGTGACATAATGTTATCGTAGTTATTGTCGACTAGGGAGGAGAAAGTAATATCGATATATCGATCAATACTGAAAGGTACTCAAGTCTACACAAATACCTTCTACATCAAAAAGTAAATGTCTTTTCGAATACGTTTATTGATTTTAGTGTTTTATTTTAAGGATCTTATTTCAATACAAACCTTATTTAAGGGTAAGCAGCCTGTAGCCTGTTAACTAACTGTAAATTCCCAAAATCAAATAAGAAAATAAATTGTAAGTAAGTATGTAGTTGTTTGATAACCGACTTCGAAAAAAGGAGGTTACTCAATTCGACCGTATACCTATATGCTTTTTTTTATGTTTGTTCGCGGATACCTTCGTCGTTTATGAACCGATTTTGATGATTCTTTTTGTATTCGATAGGATACTCCAAGGCTGGTCCCATGGTCATCAAAGTTAGGATCTGATAATGGGATCCCATAAAAATCGAGAAAAACCATTAAATATTTACGTGTGTCCAACGTGTTTTGTGTATATGTTACGCGATTACTCCGCCAATTGTTGACCCATTTTCAAAATTATTTTTGTATTCGATAGAGTATGGTGATGATGGGATCCCATGAAAATCGAGGGAAACCCTAATTTAATACTAGGGTATTATATTAGGGTTTCTTTCACTAAAAAGACTTCATTCACTAAAAAGTTAAAAATAAAAAATATTTTCCAAAAATAAAAACCAACTTCAAAAACACTGAAAAGTTACCGGCACCGACTTCAATATAAAACTGTGATGTTGTCTGTACCTATTCTTATAATTATTTTTAACTTTTCAGTGTTTTTGAAGTCGGTTTTTATTTTTTATAATAGATATGTGCCACAAAGACACACAGTCAAAAGAAATTCGTTTTTTGTTTCTTGTGATAGGTATTTGTTATGCATTGTATGTTCGTTATCGTATTCTAAGTTGCTCACAAACTATTTTTCGTATAACCAAGTTGGAGCAGCTAAAAAACGTATAACAAACTATATGCAAGTAGCGTTATTTTCAATATTATTTTATTTGTACTCGCGTTATGCAATCTACGAATGTATAACAAATACAAACGACAAAGTAAATAATATATGTAGGTTAGGCAGGGTAGGCATATATTTGGAGAAGGCACCCTTCGTACGGTTTTGACGTTTTTTTTTTCATTTTAACAATATAATTTAAAGCACCTGATTAGTTTTTATCCTCAAGCGGATAAAAACGGCTTTGGCGGTCAGATATCCGTAATGTACTATTGTGGCATCAATACAGTCTTTTTAGAAGTCTATTCAGTGTATTTTTTGATAAAGTTAAATTAAAATTCAATATCGTTTATTCAAATTGGATTATTACATAATCACATTTTGCACGTCAAAGAAGCTACGTTAAGAGATGTAAGTAAATGTCTAGGTGCTTCAGCTTTTTTATTTTTTATTTGGGGTCAATAGGCTGTCGACTATTTGAGATTTATTTCTACAGTTGTGTTCATAATAATTAATTGGTGTTATAAAAGTAAATATACCACATATTTACTTTTGGTATAATAAGTTGAGAAATAAAAGAAATTTATTTGATAACGTTTTATTGTTAACAATTTAACATTCGTCCTGCGTGCTACTAAAGGTCTTCTGTAATCTTCACTCAATTACTTATATGACAATTATTCTCCAATAAATGTAATATGCTATAGGATTTCGTGTCATTCATTTGAAGTTACGTTAATTAACTTGGACGACTCTTGGCAAGTCTTTTGTTCATAATAGCCGTCCCGGGAATTGCACAAAGCCTCCTGAGAAGTCCGTGATTCTTTTTAATTAACAAAAACAAAGACGAAAGCTGTGCTGTAGGCAAATATTCTGTCCTTGAAGTTGGATCATTTATCAGTATGCTAATAAGTATTTGCCAGGGTCGTCTGCATGGGTACCTCCGTCTTATCTATTTTATATTTCTGCCGCAAAGCAGCAGTGCTTGCATTGCTGTGTTCCGGTTTGAAAGGTAAGATATGGCAGTGAAATTACTGGGTACCGTGACTTTACATCTGATTTCACAAGTTAGCAACCTTACACTGTGGTTCTTTTGAGGGATGCAGATTTGCTGCGAATCTCACAAGAGCCACATGTATTATAGGTGACTGTTACCACTTACCATCAGGTGGGCAGTTTGCTTGTTTGCCAACTTTACTTACAATAAGAAAAGTATGACAGGAATGCCTACTTTTGTTAATTTGTTAGTCCTTATCAGGCACATAATTTTTTTACAACATAGATGGCAAACAAGTATACATGTATGTATACACACTACAATTACCACATGATGTTTTGCCTTGGAGAATATACCACTGATATAAAAATATTATTTTTTATACTTTTCGTACAACATATAAAAGGTGTATAGAAAGACATGCTTAATGCCAAATGCATTCTTTACCAGTCAACCAGTACTTAAAGTAATGCTTATATCTATAGCACATGGCTATAACAGGAAGTTTGTGCAAGTGTGAGTTTTTCGCGTGTGCATGACAATGTCATGCAGGGGTGCGTTTGCAGTAACGAGACCTTCCTTGTTCATGAAAAAAATTCTAGCCAAATAATGACAATGACGTTTCCATCCAGTGCTGCATATTCCGAGAGTGTGGTAGATGTTTTGCTATTCCTATGGCCAATGAAACCCCGTCACCAGCAATAAGCTTACTCTACACTTGAAACCAATTCAGATCAGCTTACTTTACACCTGAAACCAATTCTGATCGAGTAATATTGTAATGTTCCGTTTTTGAGTTGCAAACGCAACACTAGCGCTGAATTTACTGGAGGAAGACTCTGTACTAGGGTCGTCTGCTTAGGTACCTTCGTCTTACCTATTTCTGTCGCAAAGCAGCAGTGCTTGCATTGCTGTGTTCCGGTTTGAAGGGTAAGATATGGCAGTGAAATTATTGGCTACTGTGACTTTATATCTGGTGTCACAAGTTGGCAACGTACACTGTGGTTCTTGTGGGAGTTGCAGTTTTGCTGCAAATCTCACAGGAGCTTCATGTATTATAGGCGACTGTTACCACTTACCATCAGGTGGGCAGTTTGCATGTTCACCAACGTTCTCCAAAAAAAAAAAAAATTTGGTCCCTATTGCGCGGATCTTAAGTAAACCAATCTCAGTGTCATTTGTGATTCACGTAATGGGGAATACGAATCCAAACTGTGGGGCTAGCATGCAGGAGAATCGAAAATCGAATCGAAATCCGAATCGAGGAGTTTGTATGGCAATTTTATTAGCGCCACGGCGGTGAGTAGCAGAACTAATAAAATCGCCATACCCTCAAACTCCTCGATTCGGATTTCGATTCGATTTTCGATTCTCCTGCGTGCTAGCCCTACTGGTCCGACTAGTATTGCAGCTCAAGAGTACAGAACGACAAAATATTAATTTCGATCAATCGGAATTTGTTTAGATTTCGCAAGAGTTTAACAGACTGCGACTTGCACGCTGACGACTGCGTGACCAACAGCAGGGGCCTGCCAAATGATCGCTAATATTAATACCGCTGTCTTTTAATAAGTAATAAGAGAAAGTACAACTGACTGAACACCTTTCTTGAAATTTTGAATACCTATGTTTGGATATTGGTATTGTTATTTTGAGTATTGTTAGTATATTATAATAATATCGACGAAATTTCATATCGATATGCCGTTTTTCTCAAACATGCTACGATATGATATACAAAGTAACAATTCAAAAACGATAACAAAGTTCGAAAAGAACAATATGTATGCAATTGAATCCAGATCATTAATCATTCTCATACATTGCCGTTTGATACAGTATAGGTAACGTAAATGAATCGAACGCGAATGTTACAAGCTCCACACACAGAGGCGGAAGCGGGACAGTAGCGGAACTGCGGTACTTACGCCGCAACGTTTCCGCGGGCAGTTTCTGTGTGGTATGGTCCATAGTAGGGTATGATTGTTAAATTGTGGTAGGGCTGTAACGGAACTTCGCCTCCAGCTTCGTTACTGCGGAAGTTCCGCAAGAAATTGTCCCTTCGCATCCGCCTCCGTCTCCGCAAAATTCTTACAGGATTGTCACGGAGGTTTATTTATACCCACGAGATAGCCGTCCGGCCGCGTATCACAGAAATAGGAAGAGCTCTACTCTGTGCGCGTGTTGCGCGCCTCATAGCTTGGTCGCACTTTGTAACGTAATTCTAATTAAACCATGATTGTTTTGTTTTATGTAATTCAGTGCAAATTCTAATTGTTATGTTTATTTAATTTACATATCAATGAATGTGCGTTTTTAAAATAAAGATTTTTAACTTCCAATAAACCATAAATTACTATTTTTTTCACATTCACTTTCACCTCCGCCTCTGTTAACCTCCGCATATGCGAAAGCGAAACTTGGCAGCTCCGCATCTGCCTCCGCCTCAAACAACATTACCAAAAATTTTGCTCGACTACCGTTCCGCTTCCGCCTCTGTGTGTGGAGCGCTATACTTTGTCTAGACCCTATTTTTGAATGGGGGCTCTATTTTTGAATCATTCATCGAGCGTCGTCTGCTTTCGATTTTCATTAATTTTCATTAATTTTGACGAAATTTAAAATTGATATTGATTTTCGTCGTAATGTTTTATTGAAAATCAATAAAAATCAAGCACAGACGACGCTCGACGAGCGGTCGACGTCAAGCAAACGGCCCACCTGGTGGTAAGTGGTAACCGCCGCCCATGGACTTTGCCAATATCAGGGACATAGCCAAGCCGCTGTCTACTTTGAATACAATACTCTTCTTAAACCTCGCTTGACATGTTATTGCGCTCGGGAAACACAGCAGCAGGAAGTTCATTCCAGAGCCGGACCGTACGTGGTAAAAAAGAGCATTGAATGATTCATAAATAGGGCCCCATCTTATACAACCTTTTTTGCGATAAATCGTACCTGCTTAAAGTGCTGGGCCAAACATCGGCTATCAATTTCTTTTCTGGCGTGCTCAAACGGCTGGCAATTTAATTTGATAATGGAGAGAACGTCTTTAATGCCCGCACATGATTAGGTACTGTAGTAAGTACATTACTGCCGCGGCCGGTAATGCTCAGTTGTAGCCAAGGCTTGTATAGTGCTTTTCTCAAACATGCAGCAAAATTTCAACAATAATATAATGCGATAATGCTTCATTAAACTTAAACTCAAAAATCTATATTCAATGTATTTTAATTTAAGATGCAACGCGAAAGTTTAAAGGTGTAAATAGAATATAAATTCGCATTCGAAATCATAAGATTCGAATACAAATTTCCAATTTCACTTGCGGAATATTTATTCCGTGAATTCTGCAACGACCGAGTGGTCCTACGTCCTACCGACTCATTTTTTATTTCTACCATAGTCTATTCAAGATAAGAAGGTTTCGGTGACAGGTCGAATTTTTCCGTTTCATGCATACTAGTTTGCATGATTAAAAATATTATGTTATAAAAATATAAGATCTCCTTCGGATATTTTTATCAAAAATGCAATAATTACTTAATTCTACATTATTAATGGAAACATGAATATCAGTGCAGTTAAATATAATTAATTGTAATTCTGAAAAAAATATTTTTGAATCGTGAATCGGAACATATACTTTACACAAATATTTTATTTGTAAACTTTAAACAAATATTCTTTCAGAATTATTATTTTATTTAACTGGACTGATATTCTTGTTTTTATTTAATGTGGAATTAATTATTGCTTTTTTGATAAAATAACCTATAGAGATGTTATATTTTTAATCATGGAAACTAGTATGCATGAAACGGAAAAAATCGACCTGTCACCGAAACCTTCTTATCTTGAATATGGTTTTTATCAAAATAGTTTACTATGTGCCGGTTTTTATTTTTTCTGTGTGAAATGATATTTAATGTTACTATTTAAATGACAACACTGAATTTTAGCACAAACGCTACATATTGGTGATGTCATGAGCATTTACACAACACTCTTGAGATTGCATTTCCATTTCCAGATGCACCTGTCTCCACTGGTACAACCGCAAGTTTCGCGAGGAAGAGGAGGAGGCGGCTGAGGCGGCGGCGGCGCATAAGAACGGCGTGAGCACCGTTGAAAGCGGCCACGGACATGACAAACACGGGCACGATAAACACAGTCATGATAAACACCACAGCCATGACAAGCACGGTCATGACAAGCCCAAGTTAAAGACGCAGGCTAGTGTCGGCCGAGATTTCGACCTCATCAAGCAGCCCTCTGCGGCAAGCGACACCTAAATTAAGAATCGACCAATAGTTTTTTGATAGGCATTCATGTTGTGCCGCTGTACGACGGGGCGGCGGCCATTTGCAATTCAAAGTTTTCGGGCGCCAATTTTAAAGGCTCTGTCTACGAGACTTTACGCCGTTAAGGTCGAATCTGACGTTGAGTTGTTTATTTGTTTATAAGAAGTAAGAGGATCCAGTATTATTTATAATTTTATTTTTGTAATATGTTTGTAAATATAACGAGTTTTTCTAGAACCAAATACTTATGTGTAGGGTTAATGATTTTTTCTAAAAGGGATTTCTGGCCGCCGCGGAATGTTTGGGTGTGGGGTGGGGAATGGACGTCGATTAAAACTTTCGATCGTCAATGATACCTTTATTGGTATTTTTTGTGTGTAGATACTGACGTACAACAATGTTTTCTTTACGTTTTAAATGTGATGTTCCGGTGTATATAAATTAAATTCTTGTGGGCGTTTGTGGTACTTGGCTGATTAAAAGTAGTTAATGGCAATTTAATAAGTATATTAAACTATTGTCGTCTTCATTACTATGGATAGCCCTGGCGTTGGTACCTAGTATAAACGTAATAACAAAACATATGCTTTTTACATAGGTACTTGTTATTTTTAAACACTTATGCACTACCGTAGGTAAGTTGAATGCTATGGTAGGTATAAATTGGATTTATACTAACATGATTGAAGAAACAAGTGAGAATCATTTAATAACTGCTTCATCCGAGGAAAGTTCTTGTAATATCTTCTATACATATATTTTCTCGAATATCAAAGTTATTTTCATAATATACGCTATTTTGCTTAATTTTTCTGAACTTAAGTGAGTCATTACACAGTTCTCTAAATCATTTTTTATCTGTCTTAATACATTAACACAAGCTAAATAAATAATAAAAATTTCAATTTAGTAAGTATATGTTTGCATAAAAAATATTACGAAAACGATTTGAGTTTTATTCATATTTTGATTTACCTCTTGGCCACATTTGAATATGGTAAATTAAAATTGGCAAACACACTAATCGCAAATGATTATTCCAATTAATTTGAGGTTTGTTCATCCGATGTTTCGTAAGTGTTTTACGATTATGTTCAATTAATTAATGACCGATACTTACGTTTATTCCAATCTATAAAAAATGTATTTTGTAACCGACAGTTTATTTAAAAAGTCAAGATATTCATAATCCAACCATTAAATAATAAAAACCGAATAACAGTCACGATACCACAATGCTCTACAGCAGTAATATTTTTTTGTACATGCATATAATATAATTTGTATACAGTTGATTACATATCATTTTTATTAGGACCTATGGACCTATCCTACACATGATTACGATGTAGGCTTACCCACCTACCTAATTATGTGCAAGTCATTATATGAAAATATTTTCTATATGAAACTTTTTCTAATTCAACTAAAACATATTTTATGGATTCAAGTTTTAAATCATATTCTAAGAAAGTTGAACTTGATTTTAATATATTTTTGATATATTTACACATGATTTTTTTAAGTAGGTACTTATAAGTATTAAATTGATTTTAAAACTTTTAAATTTAACCTATTAAAGATATAATGACATTTATATGGACCACGTTGAAATAAAATTTTAAATTAACATAATCCCCTTATTATTAAAACTCGTCTAAAACGTGAACTTTGGGTAGGTAAATTATTTTAATTATATTACAATCTACCCGTCCTATAATAAAAATTATAACATAGGTAAGTTTATTTACACAGTAAAGATATAATTTATTAAGTAATGTAATTTAAAAATCCAATGGTTTTAATTAAAGCATTGTTATTGTTTTTTTATATATAAATATATCAATAACCTTATAACTACAAAACAATTCTCAATTAAAAATTAAGAGCAGAAAAGTTTTCCGTACCCAGTGACGTATAATCGCGTACCAAACCAACATTACCTACTTAATTCCAATGTTACCGCCAGGGCGTTCGTCTATATAAAACTATATGTGGCCCAACTCTAAAAATTATAATATAAAATAAAAATTAAAAATAACAATAGTTGTATTAGATGTTGTTGATCGATGTTTTGAGAATACTGAGTAAAAACTGCATAGACCAGTTCTGTATTTGAATATTAAATCTTATGACCAGATCTATATGGCATATCGACATACTTGTGAGGAGCTAATATGTAGATATTTATCGTGCACTAAGCTGGAAGAAACTTGAATTTAATGAACTAAACAAAAATCTTAAAATTGCTGTCATATCAATGTCTTAAAAAGAACAATCATCTGATATTTAAGGTCTATTTATTCTTCCATCTTAGTGCATAAGAAATCATTTTAAAATAGTAATTAGGCCATTTCCAAAATTGATATCAATGTTTCAGAGAACACAAATGGATGTCCATATGTCATATTTAGGATATAATATATATATAAATATCTTCGTAGGTTAAATAATACCATGCATCAGTGCATTTTACAGTTTCGACGTATGAGTTCCGATGTCTGCATTTGTAACTTTGGAGAAATATTGGAATAAATCTTAAGAGACTGAGAAGAGTGTTCTAAAGTAATTTTTCAAAGGGTTGATAATTTACTATTCATTCTATTTCACGAATTTACCATTGCTTTTGGAGAGACTGTCTATTTTCCAATTCTGTTTTTCATCTCGGAACCAATGTTGGTCCATGAAGATCAGGGGCCCTTTTTTTGTATCATTAGTCTGGCATTGAGCGCTCGGCGAGCGTCGTCTGTGCTCGATATCTTTTGCGATGTAAACTAAAAAAACTGTAAATAGGCTTTCACAAAAATAAAATACATAAAATGTTGGAGAAAATTTGTATAATATATAGTTTTTTTTATTTCATCAATTTGATAGATAAGTCCATGCCTGTATAATATATTGACGTCTAATAAAGAGTAATCAAAATGACAGCTATTTTTCCGAATTCCGAACTAATCCTCTTAAAGATCGTAACATCTTCCACGCCCAGAAAATAGAAGGCTGAAATTGAAATTACTCTTAAGAAACATTAAAAACGTTATACTTTAAAATTATAACATTATTAACTGTATTCCTCGTAGAACAGCAATGCACTAAATCATTTAACATATTCAACACAAAAAAATACATTCGCGGTACCACAATGTAGAGAATTTCACGAATATAAAATACATAAAATGTTGGGGAAAATTGGTATATACACGGTGTTTCATAATAACCAATGTAAATCATAGACATGACGATGATACTATGATATACATAAAAATTTTGGGTTGAATGACTTACGTGTAAACACATTTTAATAATTAGTTTTAGATAACGCATTGATTATTTATTGGTTATTATGAAACACCGTGTATATTGACGTCTAAAAAGAGTAATCGAAATTATAGGTTTTTTTTACTTAATTCTGTGTCATATTTACATATAACATAAAAGTAAAGATCATTACGACGAAAGTAAAAAAAAATTTTTTTTCATCGAAAACAAAGCGGAAATCAGTAGAACTCAAACACAGACGACGTTCGACGAGCATTCAACGCCAGACGAATGATACGAAAATGGAGCCCCAGGAGCATTCGTCTATGCTTTGTGTTTTAAACGTAAAATATAGTGCGAATATTATCCGTGAAAATATATTTTGGAAAGTTTTCCGTTTCTAAAATTATTTGTAATGTATTTTTTTTATGGTTTACAGCGATTCTGGATGATGACGGAACTTGTCGTTACATGTGGTTGTGTTGGACGTTTGTTGGTCTAGTCAAGTACCTATTGCTGAATTTTTTTCTTTTCTAGGAACTTATTTCGTATATTGACACTAACCCTTACAAAAGTACGTTGCATAGCAAAAGGAATTACGATTATTCGAAATATGGCATTCCATAAACATCAGGAGATTATCAAAGTTACTGAACGAAAATTTTTTTTATTGCAATTAAGTTGGCAAACAAGCAAACTGCCCACCTAATGGTAAGTGGTAACAGTCATCTATACAAAACAATATTTAGCATTTAGAGAATATGTTTTTAGTGCATTGTGCATTTCATGCATCGGATTGGCAACTTTTCTTTATGTTTTATTATTTATTTAAAATTGTTTTAATTATTTACTTTAATTGCCTACAAAAACACAAATCCAATCACTAAAACTTCAACTTAACTTCAATCAAACGTCTCACAACCACATCTATATATTTTGTTATTGAAGACATTGTATGTTGTACTAATATCAATGTTAAATAAGCGTTTCTTTAATATTCCATAGAGTTAAATTAAACATTTGTTGGTGTGTTAGGTTAAGGGACATAGATAGCTTATGATTCTCTTGTCATTTCTAAATTGTTTTCAGAGCGCTTCATTGTCATTTGCTTAGATATGATGCCAAACGCACTTGGTGCTGTTGATTGGGAACCTTGTTTTAGTGCTATTAATCGCACAAAATTTTCAATTAATTTTATTAAGTATTTTAAATCACTTGTATAAAGTAGGTTCTCATTTTAATGTGCAATTAAAAATTGTGTTATTATTTAAAGAGGCGGCTGTTCAGACTATCTGATTGAAAAATTTTTACTACGGGACCAGTTTCGAAATCTTGAAAACAAATCCGCTGTTTCACACACAACTTCAACACCTTTTAAAGTAGAAGACTACCGAAATGTATAAAAACGCTATTTTTTCGCGGATTCAGGGTAGTCCAATAGTGAAGCTTGGTCAGTTTGATGCTCTGAACAATCGCCTTACAATTTTTTTTGTTAAGTACCTGCTCATTTTTATAATTGCTATTGAATTACAAATTGCGTTCTATTTTCATTTGTATGAATTTAATCATTATTGTCCTGTGATTGTGCTTAAGACGTAAGTATTTCTGTTAGTACATATATATAAAACATTAATATTTTGCCATTGAAGTACTTCCTAAGTTCCTACAACAAAGTTGACAAAAAATAAACGCACAAATTCCTAATCAACATCACCGAGTAATGACTGAGAATGCTTGGTGGCATTATATTGTCAACAGTCGAATTTATATATATATTGTTATAAATTTTAAATACATAATATATGTATATTTCGTTATTAAAACAATCATGTAATGTAATGCCGTGCCAAAGGGAGGGTGTGCTGTGGTGTGACCACAGGGAATTTATCAATATTGTAGGATAAGAATATATTTAGTGATTTTGATTCAGAGACAAGATATAAGTACCTAACCTACCTATGGTGCTTACAGGATATGATATTTTGAGTAATGTCACCAGTACAAAATTTTGTACCAATAAAAATCATGCATGTTATTTAAAATCACTAAATATAATCGATATAAAGTTTGAACATGTGAACAGAATGGGATTTTGGATATGAATTGTGAAGGAATTGACTTGGAAAATGTTGTGTTTGAACTATAACTTACTTTTAACACAAAACAAACGAATTCCTCGTCTCAAAATCACCAGAAACTTTTACTTTGTTTTTAATGTACATATTTACTCGTATTGTTTAATTTATTAATTGTTTTAAATTGTAGTGTTTTAACATACATTCCGCTGTCGCTTTGTGTGTATCGAATCAATATTGCATAAATTAGTGTTTAGGATAATGCGATGTATCATTGTATGTGTAATTCATCGGTGTTATATTCGGATTCCACAATTTCCACACAACTAGTATTTCCTACCCTTCTGCTACCATGTGGCCACGAAAATACAAGTTAACAATGATGATGTGTCAGAAATCATCATTGAACCTCTTAAGTTTATTCACTGTGATATTAGTCAGTATGTTGTTAAGAAAATATGTCTATTTCAATCAAATGAAGATTATTATGTTTTAAAGGACAATGCCAGAAGTTCTATAGAAGTTTGCCCCACCCCATAAAATTGATTTACACGAATGCGATAAACGACATTTGATAGCTGTAATATTGGTCATTAAAACATAAAAGTTATAAATTCTCTAGATGTTGCGGTTTTTTTTATAATTTACTAAAACGAGAACAATCATCTTACGTTTCTCGAACTGCATTTGTACAGAAAAATGTAATTGCTATAAATTAATCGTTAGGCACTTTCATAATTGTAATAAATAAATAGTGGCTAGGTACCTATTCGTTCGTTTTACGATAATTAAAGTAGGTAAATCTATTAATCTTATAGTCCATTATTAATTGTTGAGTTAAATCAATCGATATTGTCGATAAATTATTAAGCCTATTACAATAGATTACCTATTCCCACATAGGTTCCGATCTTGTGGGATATCAGAGATATACATATTACACTTCATTTCTAATGGTAAAATAATTTTATAATTGGTTAAGCAGTTTCTGAGTTTATTCATTACAAACAAACTTACCAATCATTCCTCTTCATATAATGTAAATGTACTTAAATAAAAATTGCAATACCGATTAACAAAAACATCTATCGTTACTAAAGAATAGGTATATCATAATTTATTTATTTATTTATTTATTACAATGTACAACACAGGTAACAGCCTATATATTCCCTAATTGCGACATATTTTGAATAAGTAATATTGATAAAGCAAAACCGTCTTTGTTTCATTCATTTTGTCAT
This sequence comes from Schoenobius gigantellus, assembly GCA_963935595.1. Lineage (NCBI taxonomy): Eukaryota > Metazoa > Arthropoda > Insecta > Lepidoptera > Crambidae > Schoenobius > Schoenobius gigantellus. The sequence goes on from OZ012543.1 coordinate 21,963,150, forward strand.
TTGTCATAAGTTCCCCACACCACAGAGTCATAAGAAAAAGTAAATGTCAAACAATATCAATCCAACATTGGCGTTTAGTTTCACATAGGTACTCCTTAATTATGCGTACCTATGCACATAAAAAATTAATGGAACTAGAATTGTTAAAAACTTATTTACAAACATTAGTAACTTACAATCGATATGCGCATAAGATCCATAATGTTAAAAAAGAGAACGATATTTTTCGAAAACTTGATTGATATTTTATTCTGTTTGTACGTCGTACAACAAAACGCATTTGTCATTTCTTCGTTCTTCTCCCAACGGAAATAGTAGGTAAATATTATTTCAATATTAATTCAATATCCGCAAGTTTTAAAAAGTAATAATGAAGTTAGTACGAGATAAAAAATCATATAGATTTTTTCATATATTTCATACTACTGTAAATGGTGGGTCAGAATCTGGCATTGTCATTTGAGGGTTACCAAAATCTAAGTTAACGTAATTTTTAAATGGTGCGTTAAGTAAAATATTTTAATTATTTCTTACGAATAAAGTTAGTTTAAAATATTAATTACTAAGTTTTACTATATAAGTAGTTCTTTCTACCTACCTGTCGCAAAATAAAACAATAGATGTAACGTTGTACGAACGATTAAAAACCCCTTTATGTGACATTGGCGCCCAACGTGGGGCGTTTAATTTTTTGAAGAGAAACCACAAATCGAGAACAAACAACTATTTATTCATTGAAATTAGGGTCGCTGGGCACGGTTTGGCAGGTTGGTTAGTCCTGCTTTTTTGGCGATATGTACTCCCCTGCGGATGACACGAAGAGCCCCTCAAACAGCTCAGTCCCTTAAGGCACAGAATATATATAAGTACTCCATACAGAACGGCCAGATACCTCCCCGTACTCATTTCAAATAAGTAATTGATTTGCGAACGTTGTATGGAGTGTGCGGGGTGTGCTTAAGGTGTGGGCTTCTCCGGCAATGAGTAGGTTCGTCGGCAGTTGCTACTTGTAACTTTGAACCCCCAGTTTGGGGTTTCACAATTACACAGAATTTTTGAAATACCTAAGTTAGTCGTCTCGAGGTATTCGACGGGGCGGCCAAGCAACGGGCCCTATGAGCAAATTTTGATGTCAGCGATTATTATTTAAAAATTTACCTTCCCTTCGCATAATAAAAACGAGCGTCATAATCAGCGCTCAATTAAAATAAAAATGTACGTACAACGTTACATACATTTTTGCACGATATACAAGTATTAAAACGACGATATAGTAAGGTAACAAATTAATTTGGAAAGTGAGAAAAATAATATCACAGTGATTATACCACTTTGAGGTTAAAGATATCCCTTAAATCTTTATGACATTTATATGTAGGCGGTCAGTTTTAGCTCAATCGATAAAGTATTCTACTTATTGCTTACCTACCACATATAATTATATACTATAACTGTACGCAATACGAAACTGACCCCTACCATTGTTCTCTCATCAAAATCTCGCTGTAAATTATGGTTTTAAACTATTGACGTGTTTTATATTGATATATTTTTAATTTAATTGTGACTGTACTGTTTTATATCTCATATATTTTATACCAATAACTCTAAATAAAATGTGGATGGATTTGTTTATTTTATTTTCTTGAATGAATCAATTGCCTGTGCAAGTGTCCATGACCACGTTAGCGTCTGCTGGCCTAGGGCGAGTCCCTCTCACCTCCAGAGTCCACCGGACCGGGACCGGGTCCAGGCTCTGCTGGTTACCGAGTCTTGTCTCTAACTTTTTTTATCCAACTAAATTGGCAAACAAGCAAACTACCCACATGATGGTAAGTGGTAACAGTCACCTTATAATACACGTACTGGCTCTTGTAAGATTCGTAGCAAAACTGAAATCTTCACAAGAACCACAGTGTACGTTGCTAACTTGTGACATCAGATGTAAAGTCACGGTACCCAGTAATTTCATTGCCATATCTTACCCTTCGAACCGGAACAGCAATGCAAGCACTACAACTTTGCTACAGAAATAAGTGAGACAGAGGTACCCAAGCAGACGACCCTGAGTACAGAGTCTGCCTCCGGTAAAACACACCTACTTAACAACAGCGCATAGACAAAAGGTTAAAAACCCGACTGGGTAAAAATCAAAGCCCCGTAGACCATTAATTAGCTATTAATGGCCTACGGGGTCCTTAGGAATGGGAACCCAAAACTGGTATTTATTATTCGTTTAAGATATTTAATGGGTCCCGACGAGCCACCGAACACTAACTGTGTTGCATTGAACCCATATCTTTGACTAGAACACATATGGCATTACCCATTTTATACCTGCAGGGCTGATATATGACACTACATATTTCTTATACTATATTTGGTTTATCAACAGCTATTACATTGTAACTAAGGTACTAAGTACATTACAATAGTTATGATACTTAATGTTAACTACATAAAGGTAAACACCGTAATTTACGACTAAAATGGTTACATACAACTAACAAAACAAAAACCCCTTTCTGTTAGTCTGTCCGTGTGTCTGTTTGTCAAGACCTTTTCTCTCAGGAACGCGTAGAGATATCAAACTAAACTTTAGAATACTCGGGTCTGCGGTCTCTTTCAGCTGTAAAAATTAAAAAATATGACCGTTTACATCGCATATTTTTACATACGAAAAAAAACTGAAAACCGTTAATAAGTATTTAGGAACTTTTATACTGAGCATTGGTGTATATAGTGGAGGGGCCGGGTGGGCCGTGCCCACCCCAGAATGTTAGACTACCCTTTCACAATTCTAGGATGGACGCCAAATAGTTATAACTTCAAACAAAAATCAAGGGCTAGGCCCACCCCAAAAGAAAACTATAAATACGCCAATGATACTGAGATAAGTTTGTATGGAACCAGTAGGTAACCCAAATTTCATAAAAATCGGTTAAGGGCCCGGTCTTGTAATAATCGGTGTTCTAGCAGAATTGTCAGAGAAGTAAATTTTTTTTTTAGTTATTAAAAATGCAATTAAGGAATTATATTTTACGTTAATTTAGAGTGTTGGACTTGAAGTTTCCATGACACATTTCACTTTTTACTTAAATGCTATTTTTTATGTTTTTTTAACATAGTTTTTAACATACCCATATTTACATTCCACACGATTAAGGACATGTTCATGCACTCGTCACGTAAAAAATATGACCAAAACATGAAATATATTCAGTATACATTTATTCTCAAATCTTCAACAATGATATTACTGGTTACTTTTTTTCGAAATGTTTTAGTTTCCTTATTTGGTGGTTTAAATAGTTCAAATTTTATTAATTTCACCACTGTTTAAATATTACTTTTTCTATAAGAAATCATCCTTTAGCGTAATCAAACTTTAACCACTTAGAAACGAGCTATTATTAAAGCAAATAATAAAAAACTGTATTTATAAAATCATTATAGGGAAATTTTATACAATCAAAACTTTTCGAGAGTTTACGCGTCGAAATTTCCCTCAGTTCTGCTGCGATTTCGCAGCGTAAACTCTCGATAAGTTTTCATTTTATAAAAGTTACTTATAATGATTTTTTAAATACCTTTATTAAAGGAGTTAAGCTATTTTTACTAATTATTTTTAAAAAAAATGTAATAATTTAATTTGATTCGCAGAGGTCGAGTGATCGCCTACTGCGCAACGGGTCGCGGGTTCGATTCCCGCACGGGACAAATATTTTGTATGGCCTACAGAAATTTGTTCCGGTCTGGGCGTATGTGCATGTGATATTCTATGTTTGTAACTGCACCCACGACACAGGAGAAAATATTAGAGTGAGGCAACTTTTTTTTTAAATATATAACTTAATTATAGTGTTTTATTATTATAATTTGTGTTTTCCTTGATTAGTATTAGCTGTGAAATTATGTGCAATGTGCAATAAGTGTATAGACAAAAAAAATTCAAACTATCAGATTAAGGACAGCCCTTAAAATAATCGTCAGATTATGAATTGGTATGATCAGGACGTTCAATTAAATCGTCTGTATAAAAATCTGACGCGCTCGAGTAGTGCAAAGTTTCTTTTTTTTTCTTTTTTTTTTAACAACCGCCACGAGCTTGCGTCACATCCAAAACGTCAGATTTTTTAATGGTAGTTTGCTTAGGGTGTAATTAACACCCCCTATAAAAATCTGACGCACCCGAAAAACTTTTTACTTCAAATTTTTTAATCCTTCCGTACGGCCACCTACACCGTGCAAACCATAAAATATTTTTTTCTTTCTATGATTATGTAGTATCTCCGGTAAATGGGTGTTATTTGTGTGATGTTTGGTGAGGAATAAAAATGTCCAAACACTTACGGTGAACAATAATGTAATATCCACATCCACAGGAAAAGTCACAATAACACAGTCACAGTTATTACAGTCACAGAAGGAGAAATAGAATTATACGCGCACAAACGGTAACGACAGATATACAGCACAGTACGGAGAATAAGAATGACAATAATAACAGATAGGTAGATTGCAAGCGAAAGCGTAGGCGAGAGCGACAAGCGATTCGTGTCGTGAATGCGTCTCGACTGGCGTACGTGACTTGCGAGTCTGCTCGCGATGATCAGCGCGTCACCGGCGAACAAAAGGTTTACCGTTAGCCGGTGTAGCAGTATGCGTTTTCATTGTATCGCGCGCCTTGCTATGCAACGAGTTGGTACGACATTGTGTTGTTCATATAAATATGTAAATAAATATTTAAGTGTAAGTATATATGTATATGTATTAAATTATTATTATAATTAATTATGTTGTAGGTTTTTAATATATAAATTATAAGTGTAAATATAAAATATATAATTGTGTATAGGATTAAGGTAAGTTACAAAATATAAATAAAGTTGCCTACACCACCCCCCTCCAGAGACCGTCATGGTCGATAATAGTCGGGAAATCGTACCTGTCGTCCCGAACGTGTAGTGATGGGACTACGTACGGTTTGTGGGGGATCTTGTTCTGAATCAGACAGAATGTATGCTGGTTTTAGGCGGTCGATCGTAACGGTGACTTCGTGACCTTTACATAAAATTTTAAAAACCTTATCACCGCGCGACAAAACTTTATGTGGACCTGAATATGCAGGAGTAAGGGTACCGCGTGAAGCGTCTTCACGGAGGAAGACGTACTCACTCGAGGCCAACTCCTTAAATATAAAAACTTTTTTGCTGCCGTGACGTGAAGTCGGTACGGGGCGTAAATTTTGAGCGAACTTTTGTAGTCGAGCAGAAAACTCGGAAATGTCGGTAGTTCCGACAACTGTAGGCTCAAAAAATTCTCCGGGTAACCTTAAGGGCTCCCCGTAAACTAACTCAGCGGGTGAAGACTGAAGGTCTTCTTTAAAAGAATTTCTCACACCGAGTAAGACCCAAGGCAACGATTCGGTCCAACATCTGTCTGCGTGGCAAACTATAGCTGCTTTAAGCTGCCTGTGAAATCGCTCGATGAGGCCGTTGCATGCCGGATGGTAGGCAGTGGTACGCTTGTGTTCGATAGCAGCAATTTTCGACAAATACCGAAATAATGCTGATTCGAACTGGCGGCCTCTGTCTGTAGTTATAGACGTTGGGCAACCAAATCGGGCGATCCACGAGGAAAGCAATGCTTTCGCAACAGTCTCGGCGGTTATGTCTTCAATAGGTATTGCTTCTGGCCACCGCGTGAAGCGGTCTATGGCAGTTAGGCAATACCGATAACCTTGAGATATTGGTAGCGGCCCAACCAGGTCAATATGAATGTGCTGGAACCTGGCTCGAGGTAAGTGGAAAGTACCTAAAGGCGCACTGACATGACGACTAACTTTCGAGCGTTGACACGAAATGCAATTTCGAGCCCATTCTCGACAGTCCTTCCTGACGCCTGGCCAAACAAATCGTTCGGCAACCAATTTGGCTGATGAATTGGCGCCAGGGTGACTCAGCGAATGGATGCTGTCGAACACCTGCTTGCGAAAGTCTTTAGTGACAAAAGGCCTGGCAGTCTGTGTACTGACGTCGCAGTACAGGGGTAACAGACTTCCAGGTACTTGTCGTTGCTCCAGACGAAGCGAGGAACCTTCCGCTAGGAACTTCGCAAGCTCAGTATCTGAGGCTTGTACTTGGGCTAGCTGTTCTAGGCTGACTGGCACGCTCAATTCATCGATACGTGACAAGGTATCGGCGACTACGTTGTCCTTGCCAGATATATGTCTGATATCGGTTGTGAATTGAGCGATGAAGTCTAAGTGCCTGTATTGCCTGGGTGAACAGTTTTGCTTTCGTTCGTGAAAGGCAAAACTGATAGGCTTGTGGTCTGTGTAGACGATAAAATGTCTAGCCTCAAGCATATGCCTAAAATATTTTATGGCCTCATAAATCGCCAATAACTCGCGATCGTATGGCGAGTATTTGGTCTGCGATGGGCTGAGCTTGCGGGAGAAAAAAGCTAATGGCTCCCAACCGTCCTTGTTGAATTGTTGAAGGACGGCTCCTATTGCTTTGTCAGAAGCATCAGTCACCAACGCAAGCTTCGCAGAGCAATTTGGGTGTGCCAACATTGCAGCGTCACAAAGACTGGCCTTACAGGCCTCAAATGCTGCTAAGGTATCTCCCTGTAGACTTACTGGGTGCGATCCTTTAACAGTACCTGTGAGTAATGTGTGCAGTGGCGCTTGAATTTGGGCTGCTTGAGGGAGAAATCTCCGATAAAAATTTAGCATGCCCAAAAATCGTCGGAGCTGCTGCACGTTGGTAGGAGGTGGAAACTCCTTTATAGCCTGCACCTTGGAGTCGAGTGGTCTAGTGCCCTTTGCTGATACGTGGTATCCTAGAAAACTTACCTCGTTGGCTCCAAAAACACACTTCGATGTGTTCACCAACATGCCGTAATCCCTAAGTCTGGTGAAGATCTGGCGTAGGTGGTCTTCGTGTTCTGCTGGTGACCTTGAGAACACGATAAAGTCGTCTAAATAACAGAACACGAAGTCTAGTCCCCTGGTGACCTCGTCCACGAACCTTTGGAATGTCTGTCCCGCGTTGCGTAAACCAAAGGTCATGAACGGGAATTCAAAGAGGCCGAAGGGCATGGTGATTGCCGTTTTCGGGATGTCCTCAGGGTTGACCGGGATTTGATTGTACGCCTTCACCAGATCTAGGGTACTGAAGACTGTACAACCATGGATGCTGTGGGAAAAATCATGTATATGCCTGATTGGGTAGCTGTCAGGTATGGTGCGAGCGTTCAGCAGTCTATAGTCGCCGCAGGGACGCCATCCGTTGTCCTTCTTCGGCGCCAGGTGCAGGGGAGAAGACCATGGGCTCTCGGAGGGCCGTGCTGTTCCATTGGACAACATCGCCTGAAATTCCTGCCGAGCAATTTTTAATTTGTCAGGAGCTAAGCGTCGGGGTGTGCAAGTAACTGGAGGGCCTGGAGTCGTGCGTATATGGTGTAAGGTGTTGTGTGGTGTAGTGCGATGTGTACCAGCTGGTCGTGTTATCTCAGGAAATTCGTTGAGAACCTTGTGATAACGAGTTTCGCCAGTCAAGACCTTCACTGAATGCACATTTTTACAATTAACAAAATAAGCAACAGCTGATATAGCGGTAGTATTATCTATCAAGCGCTTATTGCGACAATCAACAATAAGGTGATAATATTTTAAAAAATCTACGCCAATAATTGGTTTAACTACATCGGCAACTACAAAACGCCAAGCAAAAGTTCTACGTAAACTAAAATCTAATTCTAAATGTACGTAGCCATACGTAGATATAGATGAGCCGTTGGCGGCGCATAACTCGAAGGTGGTCTTCGCACGACGATCTCGTAGAGCTGAGCGAGGGAAGACACAGAGGTCGCTACCTGTATCGACCATGATGGTGCCCCAAGTAGACTCCACCACGTCGGCGTTTCACCGAGTAAGGAATTTTGGGTTGATTGCTGATGCCCTACTACCCGCTCATAGAAAGCATTGTGGCTTACCGCGATTCCAATTGTCTCCGTCCGTCTCCTCCGTAGCCGGTGGACTTCCTGAGCTAGCTCGAAGGAAGTCGCGGCTCCTGAAGTTCTGCAGTGGATCCACCGGTGGAGACCGGAGCACTACAAATGCCTATTAGGCCACCACGACTCACACACGCGATTTTGACACCTTGCACAACACAAAGCGGGCTTTCGCACCCCGATATTAGGTGCGCCGCGCAAATCACTATTTGCTTGAATATTGTGTATTATATTTTATTCCGGCCCGCACATAACCTCTAAGCATGTCATGACATTTCGACTCGACTCAACTGACATATCACATGCGGCCGGCCGCCAAAAAAGCTGTCACTGCACAGACTAGAATGCAGTGCCGCCACTCGCTCTTCCTCGAGCGTGAACAGACCAGGAACTGCATCTTCGAAGATCGGTCAGTCACGAACAGGCGACCAGATGATGATGGGCAATCGTCCGTCGCCATTATCGATTGCCCCCGGCATTTCCCGCCTTAAAGTCGCATGGTCGTACGCACTTCTTCGCTTTGTCCCCATACTTGTCATGGTACCAACAAAGCGGGAACTTTCGATAGTTGGAACTCGACCGCTGTCTGGATGAAGATCTGCTATTGCTCCGTTTTGATCCACGATGCTGGTTTCTGCCACGTCTGTCCACTGTGAGATTCTGGATCTGCCGCTTCAACTCCGCTATTTCATTTTTCAGCTCGTTGAGGAGAGAGCCTGGTACAGCTACAGCGTCACTCACGGCGGCGACTCGGGGCGTTGCAGATGCGAGATCGTTGACGCGGTCTGCCAAATCGGCAAGGTCTTCAATTGTAGCTGAAGATGGCTGACCTGCTAGCACTGTCTGGACACCGTGTGGGAGGCGACTTATCCAGATTGTTTTCAAGAAGTCGTCTGGCACGTCGTAACCCGCGAGGCCCTTCAGTTGTCGAAGAAACTGCGAAGGCTTTCGGTCTCCCAACTCTTCATGCATGAGAAGCTGTTTCAGTTTCTTCTCGTTCGAAGCTGTCAGTCTCTTTATAAGCTCTGTCTTCAATTTGCCATATTTGTCAGTAGCTGGTGGTTTGATAATAATATCTTTTACCTCTCGAGAATATTTGTTGTCTAACTGGCTGATGACATAATTGAATTTTGTTGCATCGCTTGAAATGCCCGATTTTGCGAACTGGCCTTCAATCTGGGCGAACCATATCTCCGGTTCTTCTGGCCAAAATGGCGGAACTCGAACACCAATCTTATAAATTTCCGATTGACTGTTATTTCCTCGTCCGTCATTTTTGTCGTCGGCGTCAATGGAAACGCGTCCGTGGGCGGAGCCGTGTGCGTGTTCAAATTCTCGGTCCATGTTCAATGCGGGGTCACCAATGTAGTATCTCCGGTAAATGGGTGTTATTTGTGTGATGTTTGGTGAGGAATAAAAATGTCCAAACACTTACGGTGAACAATAATGTAATATCCACATCCACAGGAAAAGTCACAATAACACAGTCACAGTTATTACAGTCACAGAAGGAGAAATAGAATTATACGCGCACAAACGGTAACGACAGATATACAGCACAGTACGGAGAATAAGAATGACAATAATAACAGATAGGTAGATTGCAAGCGAAAGCGTAGGCGAGAGCGACAAGCGATTCGTGTCGTGAATGCGTCTCGACTGGCGTACGTGACTTGCGAGTCCGCTCGCGATGATCAGCGCGTCACCGGCGAACAAAAGGTTTACCGTTAGCCGGTGTAGCAGTATGCGTTTTCATTGTATCGCGCGCCTTGCTATGCAACGAGTTGGTACGACATTGTGTTGTTCATATAAATATGTAAATAAATATTTAAGTGTAAGTATATATGTATATGTATTAAATTATTATTATAATTAATTATGTTGTAGGTTTTTAATATATAAATTATAAGTGTAAATATAAAATATATAATTGTGTATAGGATTAAGGTAAGTTACAAAATATAAATAAAGTTGCCTACAATTAATCATTCAAATAATCACTGTCCCTACAACGCTCGAGTATAGCATCGTGGGCTCCGCTACTATGGCACTTTGATATTTAATCGCGACATTGTGACAAAATATTAAAGTAAGCAATTAATCTGCATTAGTTTGAACGAATTTTATTTAATAGATTTAATATATTCATTCATCATATTCGCCAATATTAATTTAATTGCAAGTGTGAAATGTGATTGCGTTTATAGATATGACAGATGACAGAGCTTTCATTATTTCTACTTTTGGCCTCTATGAGCGCTGCGATAATCAAATCAAATCAAATCATTTATTCCTCAGAACAATCACTACAGCATAGAAGGAAGATTAAAACAAGAATTAATTGTGTGCTATTTGTCTCTTTCTAACATACGGCACAAAACTGTGTAAATGTAAGAGATGAGTAATATTTGTCTTTTGGCATATCACAAGGTGGTCACTAGATGAATTGATTGAATTGTCATTTTGGTTAAAAATTAAAATTGGTTAAAAATATAACACGGCTTAATTCTATAGTACCTTGTATGCTTGTATCGAAGATAGACCATCCGAGTTTGAACTATTTGAATTGTTCGTATAATATTATTTTGTTTGTGCGTCCCGTGGCTAGTAATATTTTGATGATATTTTATTAATATTTAAGTGATTAGAAAGCAAGAATTCTTTAGGTATTTACAAATAGTGTGTGTTTGTGCACTCCGTAACACAATGTCTTGTGTAGTTTGGGGCTGCAAGTCTCATTCGTCGCGAAAGTAAAATAATCAAAATTTATTGACCTTAAATTGGCATGTTTTCTCATATTGTTACTTGAATGTGAGCTATAATAAGTACACTTATATACATATGAAATATCGCTGAATCATTTTGTAGAAAAACAATACGTAATATTAACTTCACTTTTATGTTTTAGCGATTTTTAGAAAATTACTTTGAGGTTTTCTTGATCATGCGTAGTGTTGTAAAATTTTGTCGATATTTTTATTTTACAGATTTCCTAAGGACAATGTTTAAAAAACATATGGATAAAGTGTATTGTCAGACGAAATTAGAGTCCAAGAAAGCATAGTCAAATTTGCTCCAGATATTTTCCATCAGATTAATTTTGTATGTAAGTACTTAGTAGTAAAACTATGAAATGGAGACGTCATGACGTAAGTCAAGTTATTTAATGAAAGGAAATCTTTAAACTAAAATATTATTTATGAAAATAAAAACGTATTTAATTTCTTAACTATTTCTTTAAGGAATCCTTGACACGGATGCCAAGAACAACCAGTTCAGATGATTTTTTTCTAAGAATTAAAATATTAGAGAAAGAAAAGAACTTGAAAGAGTCAAAAAGGTAAAATATCAAAAGGCCGCCTTCGGAAAATTTACATTCTAACTAAGCCCGGCCGCACATCAAGCGTAATAAATCTATCGAAAAATGTCTTAACAATAAATTATGGTCAAATGTTAATGTTTTTAGTTTAATTTCCAAGCATATGTACAAATTGTATTTTAGCATTCACGAATTTATCCAAGGTTCATAATCCATGAGGGTTAAATTTTCGGGTAAGTAAATTAAATATGAGATTAACCTCAAGTACCTCTAAGCGATGCGATAAAAAATGAATTAAATCTAAGCGATGAAATAAAAGCAGTGTGTCTTCGATTTCCTTCCCATAGAATTTGTGAATCTCTGCAATAGAAAAATTCCAACATTTTAGATAACGGGAAATACCCGTCACTTAAATAGTCCAAATTTTAGGGTTCCGTACCTCAAAAGAAACACTGAACCATTATAGGATCACTTTATTGTCCGTTTGTCTGTCAAGACTATCTTGGAAAAGCGTGAAGGTATCGAGTTGAAATTAAAACCATATAATTACTCAGTTCTACACTAACAAGTTCTAGTCCCTTGAAGTTGTGAAAAAATCAAACTTCTAAGTTAACAAAAAACGGTACGGCCGTTTATGTCGCTAAAAACGTATATTTCGACATTCTCACGGGCATCAAAATGTATAGGGTACTTTTCGTTGATCTAGCTAGAACTATGAAATTTGTGAAGTTATATAGTCTTACACTACAAGTCAGGGAAAATCTCAAACTCCACATTTGTAATTAAATCATAAAAAAATTTAGTCTCTATTTAAAGTATAACCTACAATTGTATACGGGACCCTCGGTGGGCGAGTCCGACTTGCACTTGCCGCTTTTAGTCTCATGAACGGCCAGCCTCACCATACCAAAGATACACAGAAGCTATTAGCTGGATAAGTTACATAAGAAAATCTACCCTTAATTATTTATGTTATATTTCTCGTAATAAAGACATTTTAGTATTAGGGATCTATTAAATACCTACATAATATAATTATCGACGTTGAAACTAGGTGAGTGATGAGCACGACATCACTGGGAGAAGAACTGACAAGCGAGAATTAGTGACGACCTACAAAATTTTGAAACATCTTGCATATACGTGTCTCTGTCTAACTTCTATTAGCAGCGCCTAATGTCAAAGTGAGTCAAATATATTAAGTTCAGTAGCTATTTTTGCTAGGTTTCTATGCTTTAGTTATTCTTCTGAGATTTATTCACATGATAGATGTCATTACCCCCACCTAGTACTTCGCACCCAGCGAAATACGTTATTTTTTAGTTACAAAAAAAATTTGTGTGCTTGTTCAGACAAGCAAACTGAACAATTTTCACTATGGGACCAACTTTGAAATCGCAAAAAAAATCAACTGTTCCATACATCTAGGTTCAGTGAATGCTGAACATTTGTATGGATTATTTAGTTAATACTAATTAGATTTTTATTTAGAATCATACATAAAATACCATTGTTTTCGTTTAAATGTGTTTTCATAATCTTTGCGTTAATTTATGTTAATGTATGTATGTGTTTTATTTGCAAAATAATTAGCCAAAAAAATTCAAAATTCCACGTTGGCAGCAGAAAGTTACTATTCCACTTGGACGAAGTCGCGGGCACAGCTAGTGATTATGTAAGTGATAATGATTAATAAATATTTTCATTTAAGAAATAGGTAAGTAAGTACAGGGTGGCCCAAAAAAACGTAGGCAAAGATTTTTTGGATTTTTTTTTAATACCTTCAAGTTTATTACAAAATGATATTTAAAATAAGAACGTCATTCATTAAACTATGAAAATCACTAACTATCTTCAAAATATCCTCCTTTGGCTTTGATACACAGACGCAAACGTTTGCTAAAATTATCCACAATATGCCGCAGCTCCTCCAACGTTATTTTTGCCCACTCTTTCGCAAGCGTTGCTTTCAGAGCGTCAACACTTGTGTGTTTAGTGGCACAGGCCCCAATCTCTAAAATTGACCACAAACTATAATCCATTGGATTTAAATCAGGCGAATAGGGTGGCCACTCTCTTGAGCTTATGAATCCAGGAAAATTGTTTTTGCACCACTGCTGCACACTAAGGGCATTGTGAGATTTTTTTTTTTTTTTTTTATGGATGGCCCGGCAAATGACCTCCTCCCGCCTGATGTTAAGCGGTGAAAGAGGCCCAAATGAGTTGACAGATAGAGTAGGGACGACATCCACTCTCCTACCTGCCCGCCCCTTGCCGGCCCAAAAGATGCTTTTTCACGCCTCTTTTGAAGGAACTCATGTTGTAGGATGGAGGAAACACGTGCGCAGGTAGAGAATTCCAAGTGTGGGATGAACGACAGAAGAAGGAATCTTGGAATTTCTTGGTACGGTGTGAAAAGGAGGACACAGTGTACGGATGACTCCGAAGGCCCTTACGCGTGTTTCTGTTAAGAAATGGAGAGGGAGGGATAAGGTTAAAGAGCTCCTCAGAGCATTCCCCATGGAACATTCGGTAAAAGGCGCTAAGAGAGGCGATGTCACGACGAAGTTGTAGAGGGTCGAGGGTGTTAGTTGCCTCTACATCGCCAATTATGCGAATAGCGCGACGCTGCAATCTGTCCAGAGCATCGAGGAGGTACTGAGCGGAGCCGTCCCAAAGGTGCGAGCAATATTCCACGCAAGACCTAACCTGAGTTTTATACAACAAGCATAGTTGGTCCGGCGCAAAATACCTACGCACCTTGTTCAGGACACCGAGTTTCCGTGAGGCAGTAGTTATGACGGATTCGATGTAGTCTCTGGGGTTCAGATCGCAGCGAATGTTCATTCCGAGCAAGGTGGAGCAGAGTCCTGCCGGAATATCCAATGTTGGTTACCAAAATGTTGCTGACTCCAGGGAAGAACTACGGCTTCAAGAATGTCTCTTTTATAGATTTCCTGATTCATTTTGACACCATTTCCTATAAATATAAGGGAAGTTTTACCAGTAGAGCAAATACCACCCCAAACCATCACTGAATCCGGTTTTTGGAGGTGAGGAATGACTGCGGCCTCTCCAGGACGTCTAGAAGAATATATTCTGTCATTTTGATGATTATGAGCCTGTTCGATGCAAAAAAGTTTTTCATCTGAAAAAAAGGATGTATTTGCCATTTTTCAGTAGCAGCGCGCTTCCTAATCAAACGACATCTTTGAAGGCGAACTTTTTTATCTTTATCTTCAAGAAGTTGTGCTTTACGCAGTTTGTACGCTTTTAGTTTGAGGTCATCAACGACAATACGTTGCACCGTCGAACGACTCACACCCAATTCCCGAGCCAGTTTTCGCACTGTAGTCCATGGATTGCGACTAAGCCGTTTCTTGATAATGTTCCAGAGCCTGGGAGTCCTAATAGTCCTCTTTCTTCCTCTTCCTGGGCGGTCTGCATCATGCCCGAGCTCATTAGATCGCTTAAGCGACCCGGAGGTTAACCTCCGACAGACCTATTCGTCATATTACGAAAACGTGTGCTCCCGTCAGGGACCGTATCACCGCACTTTCATGCTTATAACTTTTGAAATACGTGTCATTTTCGTATGTAGTCTGCGCTACTCTATAGAGGAATAAATTTCACGTTCATTCAATAACCAAAGATAATATAGACCGATAGTCTTTAACAGTAGTTGACGGCTAACACTAAGGAATCGAACAATCTCACACTGTCGTTTTCCGTCTTCGTGTAAGGAAATTATTGACTCGCGTTGCGAAGACATGGCAAATAACAATAATAATTAAATATTTTTAAATAAACGATCCACTGAAAAACGTGACTAACATGTGAGAAAATATAAGAAAAAACAAAAGGACATCGTACCGTGTTACATTTAAAAAAAAAAATCTTTTTAAATTTGTCAACGTTATTTTGGGCCAAATGTTGTTTTTCTCTGTGTTTCCTTTTAGCCATTAAATATTAACATTCTAGTTAGGGTGCACTGAATGCACTAAACAAACAGTAGGTATTTACCATATAATTTACTTGACCTAATTTTGTTTTATATTTTTTGTTAATTCATATTTTAAAAAATCAAAACAGATAAGGTACTGAATTGATATCTTGATACTCAGAACAACAATTGTTCTGAGTCTTGATCATGGATAATAATTCCATGGTCTTGATATCTGAATTGTCTATGAATGCCATCTGCCAGAATCCAGAATACCACCGAATTAAAAATCAGACTTTAGATAGAAGAGATGATACAAATAACAGGGTTAGTATCAATTAGAGTTGCCAACCGTCCTGTTTTCCCAGGACATGTCCTAGTTTTTGTAGTGTCCTGGGATGTCCTGAATAGTTTCTAAGCAACGTCCTGAGATCTTTAATTTTAAAATTCGCAATTTTATGATTATTTGTTAACTCAACCACAGTTACTGAAGAAAATTGCTGGGGTTGAAAAGAATAGTAAAAATTAATAAGTTGGTAGTTAATATTTGAATTTATTAGATACTATAACTAACCTAACTAAGTTTAAAAAAATGTTACAAACTAAAGTGCTTGCTTTATATTTTGATAACTAGTTTTCAATTCGTATAATTTTATTTAAACACTTTTATTAAAATATACAGTCCCTAAAACAATGGATAAACCTGTAACTATAGATGCACTTCATCATGGCCTCCCTTACCACAAATTTTGACCTTAGTGAAAATATCACGGTTTCAGAGATATTTATAATTTTTGAATTTTTCGAAAATTTCCAAGTACTGTTTTTATAGTGCCATTTCTACAAATGGAGAGGTTTTTCGATTTCGCTTTTTTTCCATTTCACAAGCGATAGTTCAGCTATTAACAACAAACAGGTACTTAAATTTAACAAACTGGCGTAGTGTTCAAAAAAAATAAAACAGAAAATTCAAAATGAAATTAATTTTTTCGTCGTGTAATCGTGTTTCGTTGTCTTTTTGGTCAATGATACTATCAATACGACTTAGTTTACAAATTGATTGAGTGCCAAAACGTCTATAATATTATATCAGAATTAAGTACCAAGAAAAAATTTAATTAATCGTATGATCTTGCGGTGATGTAATTAAAATACATTTGAGGCTGCTCACTTAACAAGCTCCAAATAATAATAAATAATAATAATTGTTTATTTCCATTTTAGTACATACAAACATAATAGGATTGATCTAACTTCCACACTAGGCTTAGCCTGTCCTGTGGGAGAAGAAATGGATATTTCTCAAACAAAACTATGACCAAACGAAAAATACAAATAAGATACGAACATGCATTTTTTAAAATTTTTCCTTATTCATTTCTATTCTTAAAAATAGCAACAAAATTTTACAAATTTTACAAATTTTACTATTAATACAGGGTAGTTGTAGATTACGCCATCTGGCGGATAAGTGTGGAACTAAGCAGTACTGCCGTGTTAGTTTGTTTAGACGACGCACAGGGCGGCAGATGTCGCTCCCACAGTTTCATCTGATGCTTCGATAACACCCATTTGATAATACTGGAATTACTTTTCCAAGAAGTTTAAATATAGTATTTATTTGATGAGTTTATAATGGCGGCACGAATACCTCAAACCTCAGATAAGATAACAGTTAATAAATGGGGTGCTAAATCTAGTATGCTTAGTTATGTAGTATTATATTATCTGTGGTTACGCTAACTTACACTGAGTGTGCGAAATAATGTATAGATGGCGGTACCAAATTACCATATCGTAAAATAATGCCCGTATAAAATTATTTTGATTAGGATTGGACAGAATCGCCGATAAGGCCCAAAAAGCTGAGTTCGGTAAATTACTCTAAACTATATGCAGCGCCAATCCCTATTGCTTCCACTAAATTTAATCATCTCCAACAACTAAAATACGTTTTGCCAAGGGACTGCCACTACGACAACTTGCGTGTTAAAGATCACACGCAAGTTGTCGTAGTGGCAGTCCCTTGGCAAAACGTATTTTAGTTGTTGGAGATTTGCAGTAGGTATTAAATGTCCGTATTTACGAAAAAAGGAACCACCCAGCAAATACACACTTCTGAGATATCGAAGAATTTACAAAAACATGTACCTACAGCTCTGTTAGATGAAGTAAAATTACTATTTACTTTATTTAAATGTATTGATAGATTACTTATTTAAATATATGTATATAAATATGCTCCAAATACTCTTAAAACTTTCTAGATAATGAAAAAAATGTGAATGTGGTTCGTTTTAACGTTTACTAATTGATGGGTTTCTCTTATACAAAAAAGAACCACAATTGAAGCCTAAAATGAAACTATATATTTATTGTATGGTAATAAAACTTTAATTCTCAAAAAAATAATACACATAGAGAGCTATTACTATACTAGTTTTCCTAAGTAACTTGTGCTAACATTTTCCTGTTTATGCATTTATATAGGTACATGTAGGTAACGTGTTCGCTTCGGGTTCCAGGGTTATTGTTTATTTTTGAAACTTGATGGGACTCTTTTTTTACTTACACCAAGGTCGCTGCGCTTGATAGTGCTCTTAGCACTATTTTATCATTGTAGATACTCTATGACCACTTCATCTGTTGTTGTGCTGGGAAGGGCTCTTTCAGCTCCCCGTAGAAGTAGGATACCGTGTTTCTGGTTATGGCAACCACTGCGTGTGAGACACTATCGTGGACAGGGTTCTACGTTTATGCTCCTCTGAAGACAACCACGTGATCACACGTTAGTCCCTATGCTTCATGAATCGTCAGTAGTCTGCATTGTTCTCCGGTGCCGAACCCATCCCTCCCATACGCTTTTACGCTTTATCTTAAGGTAAGGAAGAAAATATTTTGGTCGCCCCTTCATAGTACCGCCTCCGATGCCATGCTGCATATCATGGACCTCAGTACTGTAGCGCCTTACGCGCGCTCCGGGATCGTTGGGAACTTAGGACGTTAATTTAAACCATATAGGTATAATATCAATATGTTATACTACTCAACTCTCATTACAATGTGTCACGTTTTATTCTTGGTGATCATCTGTCTAAAAGCTATTGATGCTCGTCCCTTAATCTTCCAGAATATTCTATATTTATAAGGGTGATATTCCTTGCCATCGACCATATCTACGCAATGAGGTGGATTGCGGTGACATAGACGCAAGGAGGTCACCACAGTACTTACCGTGATGTGTAAATGTTTGTACGTAGATGTTTCAGAGGGCGTACACTACATCCATCGGACTTCTGTGTGTGCAGAAGAGCTTTTCTATATCAGACGTAATGGCAGCAGAACTTCCGTAACGCATCTCGAACAGGCTGTCTCTGTATATGGAGGGTATCTGATTCGTATCAGTCAGTCTGAGTAGTACCTACCAATTCTAGCTTCATTCACCAAAAGTCACTTTGATGCTCCCACCTCATTGATGAGGACCGAGACAATGATTCTAATTTATCCTGTCTCGACCGTCTCAAGTTTGCTAGTGATGATCATGTCTTCCTTGAAGTTGGAAGTTGTTGAGGAGCCACGTGGTCTTCCCGCAACTCGGCACACCGGCACTTTAGTGGAAAATATCCTTAGGTATAAAAATGTATGAATATTAGATACAGATTTAATATTTCAAGTAAGAATAGATGACTAAATGTATTCAGTTGCATACTCACCTTAGAATAGGAGTGAAAAGTACCTAGTCGTAAGTCTTAATATAATAATAATATATAGAATAGATCAAAAAGAAAAGATATAAATAAAAAGAGTTTGTGAAGAGTTAATTTAGTAAAAAATAACTTAAAGTTTTTTCTACACTGAGCTATATACGCAATGAAATAAACTGTAACTAGTCATATCATTTTGATACCTTTGAACGATGATAGGTTTCAAAACGTTATATGCATAATGGAGTCACAGACGCGTGGTTCCATTTTTTTTAAAAAATCTGTATTTAAATTATGAATTATTATACGCGTAACGGATCCAGAGAAACTTGGTTCCATTTAGCGTTTTAAAAGTAATTGTTAATCATAGAAATATGTGTAATGTATAATGGTTCCAAGTAGGTGTGGATCTGTTTTGCATAAAATGCCCTGGTAGTAATATCGTTTATTTGTTTGAATAATCGAGTCCTATTGTGTTGTGGATCGGTTTTGCTTTATATGTAGAGTTTATTGTCGCTGTTGGTTCTGTTCTGCTTTTAGTATACCAAGTTTCCAAGGCAAAAATCATGTGGTTCATTTTTGTATAACAAATTTTGAGCGCGTTGATTCAGTATTCTTCAAAAAAAGTAAAAATCGAAATTTGTGGTGTGGTTCCATTTTGCATAAATACGGACAAATAACCTACATTGATTTATTCTTTTGAATGTACTGAAGTTGTTGTAATTAGTATTACGATTAATATAACTACAATAATTGTTTTGTAAAATTATTTCTAAACCTTAATAAAGGACGTTTTATGATAATTATTGTTTGAATTAAAAATCAATATCTCCTATCCTATATTTTATTTAGTAATATCACAGCATGTTAAGTCAATACCTACTATCTAACCAAATACCTACTAAACTATTGTAAAATATATTTCTATTTTAATAAAACTTTAGCTGCCCATATTTATAGAAGTTTGTTTTTTAAATTACCAAAAAAAATTGTGTGCTTGTTCAGACAAGCAAAATGTTATACCATACAAATGTTCAACATTCACTGAACTATAGAACAGCTGATTTTTTTGCGATTTCAAAGTTAGTCCCATAGTGAAAGTTGTCCAGTTTGCTTGTCTGAACAAGCACACAAATTTTTTTTGGTAATTTAAAAATAACCTTGTATATTGTCAATATAAATAGATTTACCCATTTATACATTTTCAGAAAATTAAAAGTTTTTTCATTTTGTGTAAAATTTTGTCTCTGTTAGTTAGAAGCTAATGGCACTTCGCCGTCGATATGCAACAACGAAACCCTATACTGCGCGTGGCCCGACACGCACTTGGCCGGTTTTTAAATTAAAGCTCTAAATAAAAAGGTAACAACTAGCTAGTCTTTTATGAAATATGTTTTTTTTTGTGTTCCGCTTATTGTGCCGGTGTGTAATAAAGTATAACGATACATCCTACAGCGGACAGCCTGATCTATTATATTTAGATCTGTGCACGAATCTCGAACCACTCCACAATGCTGTACAAAGAGAAGCCATGAGAGCACTCTACAGGCTCAGAACTTTGGGAATGTGGAATGCAAACCGGTCACCCACAAAACACACGGCATTCGCGTCTGAAGGAGACAATCTGCTGCTGAGCATGACCAGCGACAGAATGTTACTTAAATATATATTTAAACGACTTTGAGGTACACATTCCAACAAGGGAGGAATGGGACAAGAGGCTGGCATCTCCTCAAGGGAACAGCTTGATCTGGCATACAGATGGATCGAAAATGAAATCTGGTACAGGGGCAGGAATATACTGCAACAAAACCGATCGATCAGCATGGGCTAGCTGGCAACTGTTTTTCAAGCTGAAACTGTCCTAGCCTGTACACAGGAGAATCTAGACAAGGGTCGCAAAGGCCTAAACATCTACACTCTCAGTGACAGTCAGGCGACTCCCAAAGCTCTCCTGTCATACAAAGTGGAATTCAAACTAGTGTTGAATGCCATTAAAGTACTGAACGAATTGGGTAAAACCAATACAGTACGTCTAGTTTGGATCACCAGACCATGTCAAAAGGGTTTCGCCGGAAAGAAAAAGGCTGACTAACCTGGCAAGAAAGGGATCGGAAACACAATTGGTTGGACCGGAACCATTTATAGGGATCACTCCAAAAATAGTCAGTACAGGTCGAGATCCGAATGCTACCTTAAGAGCTCAAGTACTCAACTGCAAATGAGGCACCAAAAAGAATGGGCCAATCAAAAAGGAATGAATCACGCCAAGCTCTTCATGGGTATGGATAATTGACTCAAATTTACACTGAGCTCAAGCAGATCCCAGATTCTCCTACTGTTGGGTGTTCTAAACGGACACTTCGGCACTAAGACCATGCTAACCAGGATGGGACACACCAGTTCCAAAATCTGTAGGGCCTGCAATGATGGAGAAGAGAGCATGGAGCACCTTGCTGTGCCACTGCGATGCCCTAGTCTGCAGGAGATTAAGGCTGACGGGAATTGGATACCCAAAACCGGAGTATTACAGGGCCATACCACTGAAGGACACTATCGAGCTCATGGGCACGATAGACTGGACCGTAGGTGGCGATGGCTTTACGGACTAAAGTTTGGGGAAGCACAAAAGATCCATGGTGGGTCGAAGTGCGAAGGCTCGATTTGATCGGGCCGCCCCCACCCGAAGATAAGATAGATCTGTGCAGTAGTCTACGTCATTTTCTTTCAAATAAGTAGATAGATAGCTATATACACCTTAAAATTCATTTTGCAGGTTTATATTTTAATTAATTGCTGGTAGGTTAGGTAGTTATAGCTAAAATTTAATAGGCGGGCCGACACCAAAATACCTTATTTTTTATCGTTCGTCGTTCACCTGCAGAAATCAGGCTTCGAATCTTCGAATCCTATAACCCAGTAGCACACACAGTATGACTCTGTGGTATGATATAACAGAACTGTGGTGTAACTGCTGACTCAATGTGGGTACCTAATCAGACGGTACGTAAAGAGCTTATTACACTATTCAATTTGTAGATGTCCTAATAATAAGGAGCTTATTACACTATTCAAATTGTAGAGATCCTAATTAGGAAACAGGAAGGTGTAATCGCAGTTAGAACAGATTGGATACGATTTAGGAAGCAAGGAGGGTCCCAATCGCTCTACTTCCTAAATTGTAGCTCTTTTTACAAGCTTTTATTTAACTTGCAATGTATGTATGTTCGGGTGGAATCTTGCAACTCAATTTTGAAGCAGATATCTTTAACCGATTGAGCTGAAATGTTGTATACACGTTCAGTTTGGATGACAATGCATAGTTGACTGTGTGACGTCATTTTCCAATCATCCAATATGGGTATCAAATAAAAGGTCTTGCTAAGAGTAACTCGAAAAATAATGTGACGTCACTATTTATCCAATATGGCGGACTTCTAAAGCTTGAAAATCAATTTTGAAGTAGATATCTTTAACATTGAGCTGAAATTTTGTATACACACAGTTTGGATGAAAATGCACAGTTAACTGTGTAACGTCATTCTAAATCCAAGATGGCTGCATATCCAAGATGACGGACCAATTATTTTTAATGCACTACTACAATATGGGTATCAAATAAAAGGTCTTGCTAAGAATAACTTGAAAAATTAAGTGATGTCACTATTAATCCAATATGTCGTACTTCTAAAGCTAAAAATCAATTTTGAAGTAGATATCTTAAACCGATTGAGCTGAAATTCTGTATAGACGTTCCGGCAAACGACCTTGCAACAATGATGCGTTGAATGAGATGAACAGACTGAGAAACGTATCCAGTGATAGCTAAAAAGTAAAAAATAAATTAAATGTAAAAAAACCTTTTTAAAAACAAGCTTTTATTTAAATGCGCTAAAAAGAATAAATAAACTTTTACACTAAAACTTTAACTTATAATGTCATTTCACATTTGACACAATTTATATGACATAAAAGCTTGTCGCAAGATTTACTTTTGTAGATAAACAAGTAAATTAAATAATTTGATGTGAATAATTTTATACATTACAATTTTCAAAGTAAATACGAGTAGGTACTTAAAAGTACTCTTTTAAGTACTTTTAAGTTACTACACACAAGTAAATCTCGCGACAAGCTTTTATGTCATATAAATTGTGTCAAATGTGAAATGACGTTATAAGTAAAAGTTTTAGTGTAAAAGTTTATTTATTCTTTTTAGCGCATTAAAATAAAAGCTTGTTTTAAAAAAGGTTTTTTTACATTTAATTTTAGATAATAATAAATCAAATCAAATCAAATCATTTATTGCTTTCATGCGGTAAAATGGTGTTACAAATAGTGTTGTCGCTTAGCACACGACCCAGTGAGGGCACTGCAATATACATTGTTTTTAATTTTACAATTTTACAACTTCTTCCTACGTATAATTTTATTGTAATTTTTTATATAATTTTATTGTAATATATCAACATTACTATCTACCTATATACAAAAATTCTGTTATTTCGGATTCGTTTCAATTTCATTATAATTAATGATTATATTTCATTAATATTTGTATGAACTTTGAATTGTATTTAAATGTAATAATATTGTTATTGTTTATTATATCTATCTATTTATTGTCATTACTCAAATACTATTCTTATATTTATTAAAATTAGTTCACATCATGTCTCACAAAATTACCGAGACTATTTCTATCTACAAAAAAAATAATTTCATTTAAATAATATTTAAAATACCTAGAAAAAGCTTTTCTAAGTTTTCCTATAAACTTTTTAAAATTAGTACCCGTAATCCCACACTTGGATTAATTTTTCCTACATATTTCAAAATTAAAATTCATATTTCAAAATTATATTTCAAAATTATGTTCTATGTAAATTATATTCTATATTAATTATATTCTATGTAAATTATATTCTATATTAATTATATTCTATGTAAATTATATTCTTTATTTAAATTATATTCTCAAAATTATTATATCCTTATTTTATAAAATATATTTTTGCTGTGTACTTACAGTTCATTTTGCAAATCAATCTTTATCCTCAAAAAATTCTTGCAAGGAATAGAAACTCTTGGCTATCAAATATTGCTTTAGTGTTTTTATAAATGCGTTATAATTTGTGATCTGAGAAATACGTTCCGGCAGCCCATTGTACACCTTTATTGCACTTACATACGGACCCCTTTGGTACATTTTTAGTTTCGATAAAGGTACTGCTAGCTTATTTGCTAGCCTCTTTGAGTGTCTCAGATGCATTGTGTAATTTGTGAAATTTTTTTCAGCCAAAGGAAACAGCAACAAATTATTTCTTACCAGTTTACATAGTTCCAAAATATAAATTAGTATATATAATTAGTAATATTTAGATAATAGCTCTTTTAGAGCTAAATTCATCTTCAAAATGACTTTTTTTTTCATTCCTACTTGTATCTGCAGACATTATGAGTAGGGGAACTTGTTGTACCTGCCAGTTTTTTGAATTTTGTTTTTTTTTTAAAATGGTGCTAGCAACACCTGTCCAATATGCATATGTTAAGATCATACAATCAACTACATAACACATTCATAAAACTGCGCCTCTTTTCATAAAACCTGAGACCACTAGGCACTTTAAAAAAAAGAGAAAACTGTCCTAGATACAACAAACCAGATCGACCTTGACCGTGTCCGTTCTCAGACAGAGCAGGTTCAAATCGAGATAAAAAAATTGTGGTATTATTTTTTTTGTTCAATTTATACTTATTAGTAATATAATTATTTAGTCATATCAGCATTTGCAATTACTAATAATTACAGTTATTAACAACAACATGTAAGGAAAAGTAGCCTCATCCATCTATTTTCTTACAATGATAATCTCTATCTCTATATATATATACCGTGTGTAACGAAATACCGAAATAATATTTTAAGGTTGTTGATTTACAAAAAAATGTTTTATGACTATTCTTTGTATTTTTATTATATGCCTACTTTCGATTTAATACGCTTAACAGTCAAGCATATTAAATCGAAAGTAGGCATATAATAAAAATACAAAGAATAGTCATAAAACATTTTTTTGTAAATCAACAACCTTAAAATATTATTTCGGTATTCCGTTACACCCGGTATAATAAAATCGTAGGGGTACAAAAATCTGTAATTGCGAAATATTAAGAAAAAAAATACACAGGTCGCCTTAAAATCATTAGCAGAACACGATAGAATAGTTTTAAAAAAAATTGTTTGTTTGTTGGTTTGTTTGTTTGTTTGTTTGTTTGTTTGTCTGTTTGTCCGGAAAGATCTCCGAAACTACTGGACAGAATTTGATATGGCTTACACCACAATGCTTAGAATTTTCCGGAAGAACATTTAGGCATAATTTCGTTTGTTTAAATTCACTTTTTATTTTTAGTGAAAAAATACCATATAAAATTTTCGAATTGGCTTTAGGTAGAAAAACAACATGGCGCACGTGAAATTATTTTGACAAGTCTGTCACATAGTACCTCAGAACCCTCAGAACAATCATTAGTTACCTTAGATAATGAATGAATAGATAGGACGTGACCGTATACCCGTAAGGGACAGACATAGATGACGTCATACCTGCCTAAAGTAGATGGGTATACCAGTGTTGCTTTAAGTTTTACCCTACTTTATGTTTATAGTGGCTTTTACCACTATAAACATAAAGTAGGGTTGATTAATCTACGTATTTTTTTTGAGACATTTTAATGAGCGCCCCTCGCTCAATAATATGTCTCAAAAAATAAAAGTGGGAGGAAGATGCGATTTTTTTTATTGAATTCTTCATTCAACCTTCGCCGCAGTCTAAAGTTATTTACACTTTTAAATAAAACTACACTTTTCGGATTTACTCGAGTATATTTCGTTTTAAAATATTTTACTTAATTATTTATTTAAGCTATTATGTAAACATCTTTACAAATATAAGAAAAAATATTAGGAATCATCATCCACACGCGTCCACTGCTAGACATAGGCCTCTCCAAGTGCTCGCCACTGAGCACGATCCGCGACCATTCGCTTCCAGCTTTTGCCAGCTAGGTACCTTGCGAAGATCGTCGCTCGATTAAGAATACAGCGGGCAATAATCATTGTTTTTTTTTTAAATCCAATATTTACACATTTACTAAATATTTGTGAAGATTTAGAAAATGTATAATATTAAATTTTAAATAAACATTTTCTAAAATTAGACTACTTTTTTTCCCAATCGTCTAAGCGGTTGACGCACTGGCCGTAGTTTTTTATTTGATGACCTCGCCTTTGTTTCAAACCCAGCATTTGAAGCCGCATTTTTCTCTTTCGGGGCGTATTCAAAATTGAACCGAAATCCAACACCGATGCGTCCTGAAACAATATGTAAACAGGTTAAAAATAAAAGGAGGTTCCCCGAAGGAAATCTATTAAATACAGACAAACAAGCAAATGGAAAGTCTCACTTCAAAAGAATTACCTTTGTTATCTAAAATGCTCAAAATTTTATACTTAAATATGTCAATATTAATGTAACACAGAAACTAATATGTGAGTTCCCTTTCACGTAACAAATTACCTACGAATCAAGGAAAAATAGTCGTAGCGTAACTGGTATCATTATAACCCGGCAAAATGTTATACGCGTTGGCTGTATACGTGGCCATATTGTATGGCGACATTCCTAGCTTGTTAGGTTAACAATAACCTTACTACTTAGTTTGAAATTTCATGTTTAATCCCATAATATGGTTGAGAACCATAGTAGAAGGATAAAATATTGCAATATAACTTGTATCTATAATTTAAAAAATAGTTTTGGCGCTTTTTATTGACACAATTTAGGTCTTACCTGTAAAAGGTTATATTTTCCTGTTTTCTAGCACTATCACTATTACAACCTAAAACGGAGCAATGCACCATGATTTAAATGTTCAAATAGTTCACAATTACACTAATTAAAGTGTTATATAATTACACAGTAAGCTATAATTCACACAACAAATTTCTTCCACGTATTTGTTTAGCACCAGACGCTGGTGATAAACAATCCCCACTACCAGTTTCACCTATATACGGTGACAAAGACAAAAAAAAATGATGCCGTCTTCTTCTTTCCTTTGGCAATGTGTATAAGTGTATCTCTTTTCCTCACGTTTGACGGCTTTTATAACCCATCTATTCCATTCTATATCTATGTTAGTTACCTATTCTTCTGAGCATAGTACAGAGAGAAGGTATTTTCTTCCACGAAGGAAAGGCAATGGAACTACGCCATACAGCCTGATCTTAGGTAATTGGATTTCGAAAATTGAAAGGCAGGAATGAAGTGTTTCACATAGTACAAATAAAATTTAATATTTTCTGTTAATGGCTGTGCCCAACTGGATTTCGCCAACCAAATTGTCTTTTTCTTATGTCGTACCACCACGGTACGACATAAGAAAAGGTAAGGCAAAAAGATCAAGCCATACAACCAATGTATAAAGCATTTTTTATGATAATACTTATCGAGTGACCATAAAATTTGTAGATTGGTTTAATTCTTGACTAATTTTCACAAAATCGGTACAATTTTTTAAATATTTGAAATGTTGAAATTCTTTTCAAGGTATTTTGAAAGGTGTTATATGTTTTTACATTAGGACTAAGGAATCAAACTCTTTCATCCATTTAAAACTATTAAAAGTAATAGATTAATATTGATAATTAAAAAAAATATCTGACTGCAATGTTCTGGGTTACGCGTAGAGGGACGGGACGGGACTCTTGATCCTGATGTCTAAAATGACGGATCACATTTTTTTGGATCCACCCAAGGAACATGGATATCGAACGAAGAACCTAAAGAGTAGAACACATTGAACCTAGCCACGTTGACTTAATTTGACATGACTGCCGATAAAGTTCGTTTTCAAACCCAGCGATATGCATATCAAATGAAAGGCCTTGATGAGTAGAGCACTATGAACATAGGAAAATCGCCCTAAATTCAACATGGCCGCCGCTCAAATAAAACGGATAAAAGTTCGTTTCCAAACCCAGCAATATGCGTATCAAATGAAAGGCATTGATGAGTAGAGCACTATGAACCTAGCAACATTGACATAAATTCAACATGGCCGCCGCTCAAAAAAGGTGTATAAAAGTTAGTTTCCAAACCTAGCAATATGGGTATCAAATGAAAGGCCTTGAAGAGTAGAGCACTATGAACCTAGCAACATTGACATAAATTTAACATGGCCGCCGCTCAAAAAAGGTGGATAAAAGTTAGTTTCCAAGCCTAGCAATATGGGTATCAAATGAAAGGCCTTGAAGAGTAGAGCATTAGGTACCTAAGAAAATCGACATAAATTCAACATAGCCGCCGCTCTAAAAAGAAGAATAATAGTTCGTTTCCAAACCTAGCAATATGGGTATCAACTTAAAAAGGCCTAAAAGAGTAGAGCATTATGAACTAAGGAAAATTGCCCAAAATAAACATGGCCGCCGCTCAAAAAATGGATAAAAGTTCGTTTCCAAACCCAGCAATATGGGTATCAAATAAAAGGCATTGATGAGTAGAGCACTATGAACCTAGCAACATTGACATAAATTCAACATGGCCGCCGCTCAAAAAAGGTGGATAAAAGTAAGTTTCCAAACCTAGCAATATGGGTATCAAATGAAAGGCCTTGAAGAGTAGAGCACTATGAACCTAGCAACATTGACATAAATTTAACATGGCCGCCGCTCAAAAAAGGTGTATAAAAGTTAGTTTCCAAACCTAGCAATATGGGTATCAAATGAAAGGCCTTGAAGAGTAGAGCACTATGAACCTAGCAACATTGACATAAATTTAACATGGCCGCCGCTCAAAAAAGGTGGATAAAAGTTAGTTTCCAAGCCTAGCAATATGGGTATCAAATGAAAGGCCTTGAAGAGTAGAGCATTAGGTACCTAGGAAAATCGACATAAATTCAACATAGCCGCCGCTCTAAAAAGAAGAATAATAGTTCGTTTCCAAACCTAGCAATATGGGTATCAACTTAAAAAGGCCTAAAAGAGTAGAGCATTATGAACTAAGGAAAATTGCCCAAAATAAACATGGCCGCCGCTCAAAAAATTTATAAAAGTTCGTTTTCAAACCCAGCAATATGGGTATCAAATAAAAGGCCTTGAAGGGTAGAGCATTAGGAACCTAGCAAAATCGACCTAAATTCAACATGGCCGCCGTTCAAAAAAAAGGATAAAAGTTCGTTTCCAAACCTAGCAATATGGGTATCAAATGAAAAGCTTAAAAGAGTAGAGCATTATGAACTTAGGAAAATTGCTATAAATTCAACATGGCCGCCGCTCAAAAAATGGATAATAGTTCGTTTCCAAACCTAGCAATATAGGTATCAAATGAAGGGCCTTGAAGAGTAGAGCACTATGAACCTAGGAAAATAGCACAAAATTCAATATGGCCGCTGCTCAAAAAAAAACTGATAAAAGTTCGTTTCTAAGCCCAGCAATATGGGTATCAAATGAAAGGCCTTGATCAGTAGAGCACTATGAACGTAGCAACATTGACGTAAATTCAACATGGCCGCCGCTCAAAAAAGATAGATAAAAGTTCGTTTCCAAACCTAGCAATATGGGTATCAAATGAAAGGCCTTGAAGGGTAGAGCATTAGGAACCTAGCAAAATCGACCTAAATTCAACATGGCCGCCGTTCAAAAAAAAGGATAAAAGTTCGTTTCCAAACCTAGCAATATGGGTATCAAATGAAAAGCTTAAAAGAGTAGAGCATTATGAACTTAGGAAAATTGCTATAAATTCAACATGGCCGCCGCTCAAAAAATGGATAATAGTTCGTTTCCAAACCTAGCAATATAGGTATCAAATGAAGGGCCTTGAAGAGTAGAGCACTATGAACCTAGGAAAATAGCACAAAATTCAATATGGCCGCTGCTCAAAAAAAAACTGATAAAAGTTCGTTTCTAAGCCCAGCAATATGGGTATCAAATGAAAGGCCTTGATCAGTAGAGCACTATTAACGTAGCAACATTGACGTAAATTCAACATGGCCGCCGCTCAAAAAAGACGGATAACAGTTGCTTTTCAAACCCAGCAATGAAAGTAGGCCCTGAAGGGTACCTAGAGCAGCCATGCTCTAAGTGTGTTCCGCGGAACCCTAGGGCTTCACAATACCCCTATAAGGGTTCCGCAATAATGTATAAAAATCAAAACACCCTCTCTGGTCGTACTTTAATTATGCTTATTAATAAAGAATACACTTTTAAAAACTAATGTTTTATTTTAGGGTTCCGTCAAGTATTTCGCTTTCCAAAAGGGTTCCGTCACCAAAAAAGTTTGAGAACCGCTTCGGGGCCTATTGGATGTTCGATGTTACCTGTGTTTAGTGTCCTTCGAGACCGTGATAATGCAACGATCGTGAACTAACTAACGATAACTCCAAGTTTGTGTGTTGGATGTTAGTCATCACGGCGAGTTTGCTAACCGAACTATGCCAGTAACACTATATCGCACAGTACACGTTACAAAAACGGAAGTCTCAATACATTTTAAGGCTAATCGCACAAATACGTTTTTTCGCATTCGTTTTCTGAATACGGGCATCCGAATGCATCAAATCTATACAAAATACTCATTGACTACCGCACACGTTCGTTTTTATTACGAACGGAACACGTTCTGTACGTACGTTTAGGTAGAATGGTAGAAATTCCGAATGAGAAGAAACGAACGTCTGCGCTACGTTCACGAAACTCCGTGTCTGTATTCCGTGATCGGATATCGAATACGGAAAACGTATTTGTACAGTAACCCCCCCATTCATCCTATACATTAACTCTACGAAAACCGCCAGTGTTACGAGCGACATAAGAACGGTTCAAAGGTCAAACAGTATAGCTTGACAAGGAGCTTACTGTACGACCAGTCAAAATTGGCCAAGTTGTCATATCCAAAAAATATATTTTGTTGGTGTTACCAACACCCGTTATAAAATCTAAACTTTATTCGTATACAGTTCTAATTTATTAAAAATTGTTTATTTTAATTCGAAACATGAATACGATAAAGATTATTCTTGCAACTGTGTAGTTCTTTCTACTGAAGAAGAATTTATTAATATCAATATGTAATGTATTTAATTTTGTGGACTGTTAGAAAAAGAGCATTACGAACCTACGAAAATTGTCCTAATTACGAAATGGCCGATGCTCAAGAAAGGCAGAATAAAGTTGAATCATTATGGAATAAAATAATATAAATAAAAAAACTAAACACTGTGTTAAGTATTTTGATGGCGAAACGTAGTTCGCGGGCACAGCTAGTCAATAATATTTTGGCATCGTATCACGTGGAGGAGGGTATTTAATTTGATTAACCTTTGCAAACTGGTACGCCGGTACTTTGACGTCTTCTAAAGTTTTAAAACTTGAAGCTAAAATTGAAGATTATCTGCATCCATAATGTACCTACCTAGTTCACTAGTATTTTATCTTCATTAACTAGTTCTTTACTACTTTTTTGACAGCAAGATTTTTACGTAAATCTTGCACTGAGGTGCCTTTTTTCATCATATGGCGTTAGTATCCACTGTCCTAATTAGTGCGGGGATTGCGAAATTGCACGGAAGCACTATGAAGCGTAAATTTTTGCGCCTTCACTAAATTTACTGCATTTTAAATAATTTTTGTGTCGAGCGAGTGTTTTTTCTTCGTTTCTCGGCATTCTTTCGAAAACACTGTAATATGATTTTGAATCTTTTAACAATCTTTTTATTTGAATCTTTTAACAATGTGCTAGTTCTAAAATAACGTGTTTATTCCATAGCTCTTTTTTGGCTCTCTGCTTAAACATAAAAACACTAATTTTTTAGTACTTTTATGCATAGACTATTATATTCTTGAATTGCAATTCCTTGTTAAATTTCATTCTTATCCATTATTTCCTGGCCATGGTCTAACGCCGAAGTTGAAAGAGTGCTAAAAACTTTTTACACAAAAAAAGTTTTACTCACAAAAAATCTCTTTTTATACATAAAAATTAATTTATACAGCACACGGTTAGTACCTATGTATTATTGGCAAGTTTTTATTTCAATAAACATTTTGAAGAAAGTAATTTGAAAAAAAAAATAATATGAATCTCTGGATCCTATAAATTTTTCGGCGCCAGCACTGGCGCCTACGACTCTTAATCAATGAAAATCCGACATTAATACCTGTCGTAGAGTTACAGAATAAGTAACCCTAGTAGGTTAGGTGCTAAAGTAGTAGAGTTCAGAGATTTCCTCGAAGTAGCAAGTGGTAGGTAATTTTAGAGCATATTATTATAAGTAGTTCGACACAAAAATGCTTCAGATAGTACCTACCTACGTAGTACGTAAGCAGTTTTGTGTTACGTAGTACGTAAGCAGTTTTGTGTCGAGTTAGAGACAGAGATACTTACTTACCTACCTAATTTAGATTTTCTAAAAAGTAATTTTATCTTAATAGACATAAATCCAACTAAACAAGAAAAAAACTTAATAAATAACTAGAGAAATCTAAAATAAGTAGGTACCTAACCTATATCGAACACTCAATGCAGTCAAAGTACCTACCTACCTCCTATCAACTAATTTTATTATAATTTCTTAGCGTACATATCCTTTTCCCCGTATTTTATAAAACCACCAATAATTTTCTATCCTAAAATAATAATATCTTATAATAATAACCTTTTTCATGTTTATGGCGTTAACAGACACAGAAGAATTCACTTTTATTCTTCATTTACCTACGTGTTTAACATAAATTTTTTATTGTAAGTGAAAGTGCCACATGAAAGAGAAAATGGTCAAAAAATTAACCGTCTAGTTCCACCTTTATTTTAAACTTAGAAATTGCCTTAACTACCATCCGTTTGCTTGCCGCAAGTTTTATTAACTTGCGATGACGTCCGGCTCGGCCGGCACGGCGCGCGGCGAGCGCAGTTGCCAGTGCAGGCAACCCAAACAAAACACGCGCGGAGCGGCAACGTCGCCGCGGCCGCACGGTGAATCGATTCCTCTCCCGCCACGCGATGACGCGACACAGGTTATCCAGCTAGTATGCTATAGTGATGCGACTTAAATTACGATATTTACCGATTTATATGCATATATTCTTAGGTTGATAGAAAACAGTAATTTACAGCTTGGCAAAAAGAGTTTGGAGAAATTGAGGGCGCCCCTAGTACAGTATCGCGGAAGAAACACGGAAATAAGGACACATTTTTTTAAAATAAGCAATTTTTAAATAACATTTGAAAAATTAAGTAACAACAGTCTTATTAATACACTATCTAGCTGTGAAACTAGTTTTATTACCAGAATCGCTTTTTAGTTACAGCTGTCACAGCTCCAAACTCTTTTTTGCCAAGCTGTACGGTAACACTTGTATTAAATCATCAGATTCTTAAATAATTAAAGCATTTAACATTCACTTCTGCAAATCATTACATCACCACGATTAATACTTACCTATATCAAAATATTATGCTCTTTACTTCAATTAATTATTCTTCATAACTTTTAACAATTAATTATTTTTAAAGCTCAAATAGAATTCTCCTTCAAAATCACGCAGCAGAAAAAGAACTGTAAATGGCATGTAGACGTGCAGCTTGTCCCAAATGTATGTCTGTGGAGCTCCGTATATTTGAATTTATACTTTCTAACTAAATCTTAACGAATTATACCCGTAATAATGTCTCTTAGTTGCACTAATACTAAATATTTCAATAAAACTATACTTTTCGGATTTACTCGCTAATGTTTTAAAATATTATTGAAGCTAATGTTTTAAAATAACAATAATTTTATTTTCTCTCCACAAACATAAAACATTCTAAACACTATTTATTTATTAAAGTTGAATCATTTACTACATTTGTGGGAGACTGGAGTACGTAGTACTATTATATCCTCTGTGCTGGAGTCTAAACTCTCTAAAGTCTGCCTGTGTTTTCCCAGGCCTTCAAGATACAATAAATTTGTGTGGATGCGTATAATATACGTGAGTAAATCCGAAAAGTGTTGTTTTATTCAAATGAATTACTTCCGGTTTCTATATTCAAAAATGATTCGTTTTTGCTACGGAAAGTTATATTTTGTCATATTATTTTCCATAGAATAAATGTCAAAATTGAACTGTCTGTAGCAAAAACGAATCGTTTTTGAACATAGAAACCAGGCATTAGAATATATACTATCTTATTGTAAATATGTATAACGTAACGATATTACGTACGTTTAATGTGCGATCGACCACACGTCAAGCTTTACATTTGCACTACGAATACCGTCGTTATTACGAGCGATATAAAGGAGTAAGTAAGTAAGCGAGCTTGTTGCCGTGTGATATAGCTAGCGAGCATTAATAGCTAATTATGAAATGAAATGAAAAATAAAATTTATTTGGACATTGTAAAAATAACGAGTAACATAGTATATGTATTACTGATATAAACACAAAAAATACAACAAATTAGACTGTTTCCTAGTGGTAATTACCGTGGTAAAGTTGTGGTAGGTAGAAAGACTTCACCTGTTTTTTAGGGTTCCGTACCTCGAAAGGAAAAAACGGTACCCTTATAGGATCACTTTGTTGTCCGTCCGTCCGTCTGTCTGTCTGTCTGTCTGTCTGTCAAGACCCTTTTTCTCAGGAACGCGTGGAGGTATCAAGCTGAAATTTATATCAAATACTTAGGTCTACTGTCCCTTGGAGCTGTGAAAAAATCAAACTTCTAAGCCAAGGTAATCAAAAGATTCCGCAAATTTTCGACACTCGCAAGGGAATCAAAACCTACAGGGTACTTTCCGTGAACTCAGAATCTTGAAATTTGGTACGAAGTAACGTCTTATAGCACAAATAAAGGAAAAATTGCAAAAACCGCAAATTTTTACTTTTATACCTACAGGTTTGTACGGAACCCTCGGTACGCGAGTCCGACTGTGAATAAAGATAGAAATAAAGTGCATAAAGATTGAAACTTGAAACACAAGACAACACGAAACACTTACAGTCTGATGCACTAAGATACGCAGAAAAAATTACATGTTCCGCGATTGCGAATATCACAATGCTGCTAACTCACTAGCAAGATCCCCATGAACACTCACTGCCTCTTGATAAGTACATATATTCATGCTGATTCTCCAACATTTTTTGATGTTAGCTCTGGTGATACTCACTGGAAGAATAGAAAAACACGAGTGCTGCACTGTAGTAAAGTCTAGCACTAGTTCAGTATTAGAGTCCGATATTATTGTGTTTGGGATATCACTTAAAAATTTGTCCTTGAATGAAGCAGAAAGCCACGGTTCGGAAACAGATAGCAACTAGCTTAGCTAGTTTATTAATAATTATTTTCTTCGATTATTCGGTTAAGATTATGGTTATGAAACAGATTATGGTTTGGGTAGATTCGTTGAAGATATTCTTGTATTTTAATGTTATTAAATTCTGCTTTATCAATAAGATTTTTGAGTTTAGGAATAACAGTATGTACAACAGAGACGCGTTAGACAACTATCTTTAAGGCGTCTAAGTAAATCTACTATTTAAATATAATCACTATTTATTTAAGTTTACCGAGAAAAAGGCTAAACTTTTTGATCTTCATAAGTATATGTAGCAGACAAAAACGAGTGTAAAAATCAATAGTCAGCATACCCAAAGAAAAACTTGCTGATAGATACAATAGCTGAATGAAATAGCATATGATTAGACATAAACAATAGTAAATGACTTCTGCAATAGTAAATGACTTCTGTAAATAATTTTATTAAAATATTATTATTTCAGTTTTGTTTCTTATGAAGATTTGTTCCCCAGAGAAACACAACATCGATAAAATATTCATAAAGGATTCAGAGCAGAGGCAAATTCTGAGTCAAATATCTAAAAGTGTGTACCTAAGATCAAACGTCATAAGGTTACTTCTGTGCTTAGTTTTTCTTCTTAGTATTATTTTACCACGAGAACGTTAAGGACACGTGGATTGAGTGATGATTGTTTATTTCTATGTCAGAGTAACAAACACTTGTTGTCTCATATTAACTTTTTCATATTAACTAAAAATATAATGTTCGTTTTGCTTTGTCCACAGGTAGCTCAACCGGCTTAGTATTTTTCACACCGCTAAATTTTATTATTGAAAACCGGTTTTTGCTACCCACTTGACAGTGGCGAAATTCTTAAATTTGGAGAAGCTACAACCTAAAAATTTACGCTACCTAATGGTCAATAATCAATGGTCAACCTAGGTCATAGATTTTGAATTTTTGAAGTTTTGTTTGAAATGTAAGTAGGTATATGACATTATCTATTATATAAGAAACATAAGTATTTCAGAACAACTAAGGAGGCAATAGAATAGCTTATCAACCTTATTTTTACTATAACTAACAACGTAATTACAATATTTTTCAGATCTTTTCCCAAATATGTGCTATAAGACCTTGCTTCATGAAAAATTTCATGACTCTAGAATCTAGATCAACGAAAAGTAACCTTTTCTTAAGATTTTGATTCCCTTGGGAAACCGCAAAATTTGCGACATTAACGGTCATCTCATATCTTTTGATTGCGTTGACTTACAAGTAGGTATAATTTTTTCACAGCTGAGAAAGAAGTAGGACTATTTGATATAAATTTTAGTTTGATATTTCTACACGTTCCCGAGAATATGATCTTGACAGATAGACGGACAGACGAACAGAGAGAAGAAAGTGATCCTATAAAGGTTTCGTTTATTTCCTTTTGAGGCACGGCCACGGAACCCTAAAAATAGTCACAATGTTGAATATACAAGAATCTTAGAGCATTAATGCTCTAAGACAAGAATCGTATCGAAATTGAAACAATAATGTGCGATCGGGTAGTTCCATCTACAAGGTCCTAGCACCTTTGATTTCCCTTTGTAAAACTATTTTTTAAATTGTCTACTCTTTGTCTATTTCAATAGCAACAATCTGTCATTCGTAGCTTCGTTATAACTCAAAGGAATAAATATTCGTAACTTTATTTCTTAAACACACGGTTCAAAATTCTGCAACTTACATGAATACCGAATCTTTGTACTGGACTTGGTTGAAAATGTTTTTATTTAGTTCCTTGCTTTTTTCCTTGCTTCCTCTTAGTTTTCGTTTCATCTGAATCAAAAGAAACTGACACTGTATTAATAAATACCAACGATAAAGAAATATGGCCAAAAAGCAAGATAACATGTATAAAACATATTATATTGGTTATAAAAATTTATTCTATAGATACTATACCTACTATTAAAAAATCTTTACGTGCATTGAAATTACCTTTCTCGTTCTTGTTTGTTTCACAAGAGAGGTCACAAAATAGGAAAGTGTTTTAAGTGTAATGGATATACTTAGTTCCTTAAAATTACACTTTGAAAGGAATTCCTGGTACACCCTGTTGATAAGAATTGTTTGGAAGTTTTGA
Source organism: Schoenobius gigantellus (assembly GCA_963935595.1). Classification (NCBI taxonomy): domain Eukaryota; kingdom Metazoa; phylum Arthropoda; class Insecta; order Lepidoptera; family Crambidae; genus Schoenobius; species Schoenobius gigantellus. The sequence continues at coordinate 22,000,619 of OZ012543.1, forward strand.
AAATAATAACCGGTTGTAAATCGAAGGAAAACTGTAGAAATGTTTACCTGCTCGTATGAGTGACGTTGTTGACACTATATTTTTTACTATACTATAAATAAAACTTTTCAGATTATGATGGTTATGCATCTTTCTTTTATCTTCCAGTAGTAAGTAATCTACTTAAAACAACAGCGTATGCGTATAATAATGCTTGCAATAAATTTTGGTTTATTAAACAAGTTCAAAATACCATGGATTGTCAATATTTGCTTAATCTAAGTATACTTACTTACTTAATATTATAAAGCTGAAGAGTTTGTTTTGTTTGTTTGGTTGAACGCTCTAGTTTAATCTCAGGAACTATTTATTCAAATTGAAAAATTCTTTTTGTGTTGGATAGTCCATTTATCGAGGAAGGCTTTATGCTATATAGCATCACGCTACGATTAAAAGGAGCTGAGCATCAATTAAAAATGTTGAAAAAACGGGAAAAATATATGGCGAAACGTAGTTCGCGGGCACAGCTAGTATAATATATATTTTTTGATAAACTCAGAATCGCTATAACAGAGCTAATGTTACCACCATAGAAGTTTTTCTTGATGGAAAAGATTGATATTTGTATTGTACGCATAAAACAGTTGAAGTAACTCAACTTTTAGCTATAGACTAACCATGGCAGAAAGTTGAGTTATTAAAAAGAGAAGTTTCGTAAAAGGTGTTTCATGATTAAAATAAATGTTTTATGTTAAATAAGTATTTACAAAGTCATAATGCCGCCATGTGTTGTATTTGCACGATTATTACACATTAGAATAAAAAATCTGGATTTACTTGCCTCATAAGTAATGGAGATTGTGCGTTTGTCAGCAAATATGTAAGTAATAAGAGAACCAGGTTTTTGTTAAGATGTCTGGTTGTATAACAGCGTAATATTAGGCTTTCATTCTCTTTGATTTATTCCAACATTTAAACTAGGTATTCTGCTATAAGTTCAACCTTTGGTAAAGAGCAAATGTCGTAGATAAAAAGATTATAATGGTAATTACAACCTGTTAGAGCCCCATTATGGCAAAGCTATCCAGATCCATATATCATCATCATTACCTATTATAGCGAGGGATCCATGCCAGGGCTACAGAGCTGGTATTTTCATGGCAGTTTACTAATTTTGAGATTTTATTTTCCTTAATATAATAACGATGACGGTAGTAAGAAATTTATCTCCACTCTAGGACACCTTCAGCCTTTAATCATATCCAGTAACCACAGATGTTGTGGTCACGAAATGTTGTGGCTAGAAATCTCTGATTGAATAAAATAAATGTTTCATTTTAATATAAAGGTCATCTACGGTGTCAATAAATGTAATCAACAAAGAGATAGTTACTCCAGATGCTTGCATGCATCCAAGTCCAAAATCAATCCAATTATGTTGTGTGTACAAAATTAACTTATGGTCATTTAACAATAGCGCTTGCTTCGTTTAATTGAACCATAAAACTGATGAAGATAACAACAACAAAAAATAATATTTAATAAAAAGTTCCATCAACCGTCATCTCCGGCTGATGGGGTTTAATATAAATGTATTTGTTTCTTTCACACAACCACATTTTGGCGCTTTTGGTATCGTTATAACAATTAAATGCTACTGCTATTAATTGAATCTCTGTCTAAGTTCTGGAAACTTCTATGGAAGTTTATTTGTCGTTATCGTTATAATGTTCGGATTTTTCGAAAGTTAACGAATCTAAGTATCTAATGAAACACATCTAAAATGATTAATGTTTACGATTCGTTAGATCCAGTTTTAAAGTTCACGGTCTTTTCAAACATAAAATATACTTTTATAATATACGACAACAACAATACTTTGAAGCTTCCATTTACCGGACAAAATGTTGACTTCGATTAAAGATTTACTTATTAAGTACCAAAAGTTATTTTGCTAATAAAAATGTATATTTTGGTAATTTACAACAAGTGAAGCATCAGGTACTAATCTCATCTAATATAGTAAATGACCAAAAAGTAAGTAATCTATAGGAGGAAATAACGATATTGTCGAAGATGAAAGCGGACCTAACTTGGATTCCTCGGCAACTGAAGAACTGCTCTTTGTTTGTTTAACTCAAAATCTATTACGATTATTTCAATTTTGACTAGGTACCTACCTATCTATCATAAAAGAGTCTGCACAGTATTGTTATCGATGTCTGGTTTATTCGGTTCCAACGGGTCGTACTATGCGAAGGGATTTTAAATAAACATTTAAGTTGGTATTTCAATAACAACACAATAATTAATGCCATGAGATTGGCACCATACGAGGGGCGTTCAATAAACAATGAGAATGAGGTCCAAACTCTTTGGAACCAAAAAAAGTAAATACTAAAAAAAATATTTCAATATCTTTAAACGTGGAAAAATATCCACCAAAGATGACCCTTGCTCCGGTCGCCCAACAATGGTAGTGAGCGAAGAAATGGTTAAAAAAGTAAAAAAATGTTTTTGCAGATCGTCGTGTCACAGTAGGTTTTATAGCCGAGGAAACAAATATTTCGATTGGTAGTGTGCACTGTGCGTGCATAGCATTTTACGCTTAGGGATGAAAAGAGTTATACCGCGCGCTGGTTTCCTAGAATGTTTACCGATGCACAAAAACAAATGAGGCTGAACATTTCTCTTTGGAACTATTACAACTATTGGCGTATCTTGAGTTTTTTTCCAGGGGGGGCCTGGCCCATGATTTGTGTGAAGATATCAGTATTTTGGCGTCCATCATTTAATTTTGAATCGGTAGCCTAACATCCTGGGGTGGGCACTAGACCATTCTGGGGTGGGCACGGCCCACCCGGCCCCCCCCTCTATATACGCCTATGATTACAACAAGATCCTCAGCATTTCTTAACATGATTTATAACTATGGATGAAACGTGGATTCACTATTATGGTCTAGAAACAAAATTATAATCTATGATCTGGAAGAGAAATTTAAGGCGAGTCGTTCGACCGGAAAGATTATGGCTCTCTTTTCTGGGATAGTAAGGGGTGGTCATGATTGAATATCTCGACCATGGAGCTACTGTTATTGGCTCTTTGTATGTGGAACAAATTAAGAAAACTGCGTACCTAACTAAATTGGCTGCAATTCGAGATGCTGGCTTCGAAATACTTGAGCGTCCTCCATATTCACCCGACCTTGCCCCCAGTGACTTCTATCTATTTCCGAGATTGTCCAATTTATTGAAAGGACAACGAGATTCGAAGATGATGAAGACGTAGTCGCTGTCAGGAATTTTGAGGTGTGCAGCATGAAGAGTTTTCTAAGAAAGGAATTTTAAATTTAGAAAAAAGATATTCCAAGGGTATTATGCTAAAAGGGAACCATAGAGATTTAAACGATTTAAATCTCTGGAACTATATCGAAAAATAAAATTATACCTACCTATTTAATAAAAGTTACCAGCAACAGAGGCATTCTCACTTTTAATTGAACGCCCTACGTATAGATTCCAAAATGGTTGCAGCCTGCAACTAGGGTTACCATCCATGCCAGGGAGGATGCCTGTTGAGGGATGCACAAAACGCCTGATTTTTCGGAAAAATGCCTGTCTTTCCGACTGGTGTCCAGATCAAAACTTTAATTTCCCTAGTGTATACTGATACTTGGAAGGAAAAGCTTATTCTATCTGTATGTTCATTTTCAATGGGTTAGTCCGGATCCCAAGCCTACGCCAATGTATTTGAGCTATTGATGGCCATTTTCACCAACCTCTTCTTAGCTTAGGGGACACTTAAGTGGCATGCTGTCACATTCTTTTCATTAAAGATAAAAAGTGACAGCATGCGTCTTAGGGGCTACCTAAGCTAAGTAATGGTTGGTGAAATCGATCATGAGACCCGCGAAATTCAGAAAAGCCTGTCCCAGTGTAGCGCCGGCCGCACGCCTGTCTAAATCGTAAAATGCCTGTCAAATGCGGCGAACGCCTGTCAGATGGTAACCCTACCTGCAACCATTTTGGAATCTATACGTAAATCTAAACTTGTACAACTTAGATTACCTGCAACTTGCAGGTAACCTAAGTTGTACAAGTTTCTTAAGTGGTTAGAATACAACCTTGAAATTTCAGCGAAACCTCACACTTCAAGTTTAGAAAGACCGTTGCCTTCGAAGAATGGCGGAATCCTTACAATGCAGGTTGTATACAAAACTCGTTTGACCAGAATTGAGAAAAAAAGTAGCGGGCAAGTTCGCCTACAATAGCATTCCGCGCTCGGGCCCGCCTCGGTCCGCCCCCAGCCAGCCCCGCGCCCCGCTTCATGAACACGCCAGTCTGCAACCGAGCGCGGCTGCGTGCGTTGTGCTATCAATTTGATTATGTGCACAAAAAGGAACCTATAAACAAATTTCAATTTGTTGAAATATTGATATGAATCTCTAAAATGTAACTTATAATATATTTCTTGTTTTTTTTCTTATTATTTTGAACAATGTAACATTTTTTTAGTTTATAGTTTATCGACGAACACAATGGATATGCACTAAGGATAGTGAAATGAAACCGGTAATCTGTGTTGTGAAAAGTTGTGTGGTGTGCAAATTCGGTTGTCTTAATCCGGTTGTTATCGATTTTCACGTCACTAGACCCAAACAGCTGTTTCCGTCTGGTTGGAAGCAAAGAAAGATGACACAAGCAAAATAAGAAAACTAATTATTAAACTTTTAAAATGAGTGATTTGTAATTTTTAGTGGTATGTGTGGTTTAAGCGTTAATACTGCTTATAAACATGTTTTCATTAAGATCTGATTTGTAGGGAAAAGTTACAATTGTAGCCTTGTATGACAACATTGTCCGGATAAATAAAATAAAAACAAGTACATTAATTATCAAAGTGACTTCTTTAACAATTAAGAGGTTAAACATTAGATTGGAAACATATAATTCAAAAAAGTATAATTCAAAATCACGAATTTGTGACGACAGTGTTAAAAGTGAACGGTGTGTTTGTGCAAAATTCAGTGCCGAAGAGAAATATTCAAATTGGATTTGTATTGTCATTCTGGACTGGGAAAAAATAAAAAGGTAATTACTTTCTGTTTCTTAACAAGACAAATGTTTTGAAAATATTTGGCATAAACCAAATCATAAGCGCGGCACACAACTACGCTGACTTTAGGCCTATCGTGGTTGTATTTGTATTGTGCACAAAAAACGCGTTTCGAAAAGTAAGTACCTACTAATTCAAAGAAATGTCCCTTAATTATTTTTTTCTTTGGTAGGCTATCTACGTAGGAAACTTAGACAGAATATCCAGTGATCTTATTTAGTTACTATCTTATTTGAGGTTAGTACACTTACTACTTTTTTAGCTACTTCTTATTCAATAATTCTTCAAAGATTCTAATAAAAAACATAAAACATACTTACATTGTTAAAGAAATTCTTTAATTCTCTATAATTATGTACCTCTGCCAAAGATCTTATTTTTAGGTTAAATTTGTGGCAGTCCGAACTCAAGCCAATTATAAAACATTATGAATTCACAATCATATACTTATTAGATATTTTGTGAGTATTTATAATATGATATGTTGACAATTTGACAGAGTTCTTAATGATTACATATCAATATAATTAATAATACAATTTACTTTATGTACAAATGTATGTAAAATAAAAAAATTTAGGTACTTACCTATGTAAAATAAAACAATGATTAATCGAAATAAATGTCATAGGTAAGTACATAACCCTTTGGAACTGAAAGTTAGATATCAAAACTGTTGAGGTTTGCAAAAAGTTGAACTTAGAGAATCAAAATGTTTAATTTGCAGAAACTTTAAATTATTATTTCCATGAAAATTGAATGTGCAGAATGCTGAATTCTGAAATGTCAAATAGATTGTTATTTTATAGTAGGTATATGATATTGACTAACATTGCCAGTTATCTTTAGGTCATCTAAAGATTTGTTATTCAAAAAAGTCAACATCATGGGTATCTATTCAACTTTAAAAATATTCAACATTATAAGAATTCAATATTTTCCAAATTAAAAAAAGCTAAGAATATATTTTGAATTTGAATTCAATTACGACCTAGTCCATTCGACCAACTTTATCACTTATTTGCTACCTATTCATCCGTTTTACCATATATTATACACATTGCAGCATTTTGCCAACTTGTATTTCTCAGTATAGTAGTTGTCTACATTTTTTTTCAATATGTGAAATAATGATATTTTGCAATTAGTCATCCTGACCAAGAGCAGATAACTTTTTTTTAAATGGAGAACTCATTAAGTTACTACTTCATTGAGTCATGTTTCATGATGGTATTGTATACCTATGTCCTAGTCATAGAGCATTAAATTAGCCATCTTAATGGATACATAGGCTGTTCATTAAATGCGGGCAACTAATTTAAAAGGCAGAAGGACAACTAGCCAAGTCACTGAGTGCGATGTCTAACCATATTGTTTGTATTCTAACCATAATGTTGTGTAATCATTAAGGCGAGGATTTCCCAAATTTGCCGATCTTAGAACGTCTAGATCTGGATAATATTAGAACCCACAATTCTGAAATTCACACACCTTAAACTTGAAGATATAATCTAGTGAACTGTGAAAGCAGAAACACGATTTACTCCATTTCACTCGATAGAAAAAAAATCCAAACATAGGTCTAATCAAAAACTAAAACCACGATTTGAAATCGAAATATACATAAAACAGTATAAAAGTTATACCAAAACACGTAGTTCGTTATTATCTAGTGAACTGTGAAGACAGATTTTTTGATGTCATATAAAATATTTAGGAAAATGACGAAAATTCTATAATTTCGCTTGGTTGCAATCGCGCTCCATATAAGACAGTACTCGCCAAGTCGTCTCAGGGTATGGTCATGTCGCTTCGTGTCGCGGGCGCAAAAAAATATATTACGTATTTCTTTACGATCGAATTTTAATTTTGCAGTTTGCGTTTATTTTGTTAACTTTCATTATTATTATAGATTAGTGTAGTAATATGGTGAATAGTGTAAATAATGGATTAGGTATTATAAAGGAGAAAACTATTTTAATCCTTCTTCCTAAATTATTTTATGTGTGAAAAAATATGTTTTTCGTTCTTTTTTTCTATAAGTTATTTTATGTGTAAAAATCGCTATTAAAAGAAGTCAAAGACGAAATGTTAAATCAAATGCATACAAAAAATGCTGAAAGAAAAGTGGTAAATATTTATTTCCCAAATGTTTATATTTTATTGCCGCGGCCATATAGCACAGTGCAGTGTTAATAAACCAGTATGATAATTTCTTCAAGTAAATATGCAACGATTTATAGGTTCAAAATAATGTTTCCTATAAAACTTTATTGCTGAATTCCTTTAAATACTTAATGTTACCCCCTTTATTCACAACGCCTTGCATCAAAGCTTTAGAAGGTAGAATCAACAGCACATTATACATGTAGCTAAATAATAGAGTTTTATTCGAGCCTATGTATTATATATGATTGTGAACAGTAAAATAGTATTTTAGGAATCTTTTAAATTTCGTAACATTTATGGTCAAGCGTGAGTTGATTATAAAAAACTAAAAAATAATTAACATAAATTTCCGTTCGATTTATGTAAAGATCACTTCATTGTATTAAAAGAAAATATCTGATCAGCGGAATTTTGTGAAACTTTATAAAATATTTGCTTTTGCCCGCTGCTTCGCCCGCATATATGTCATAGAGGTTCCATACAAACTATTATTTTTTAGTTTTACCCCCTTAGATGGCGAATTTCCAACATACATGTCAAATTTCCACTTTTTGTGCCTTTTAATTACGGCTGTGCGTAATCTGTCAGTCACTCAGTAATGAAAGTGTTTTTATATAAATACGTCGGCCCACACTAGGATTTTCAACTGTGTCGTAGGTGCAGTTTTTTTCTTTTTGAAAACGTCGCCCCACATTAAGATTTTCTCCTGTGTTGTGGGTGCAGTTACGAACATAGAATATCACATGTACATACGCCCAGACCGGAAAAAAATTCTGTAGGCCATACAAAATATTTGTCCCGTACGGGAATCGAACCCGCGACCCGTTGCGCAGTAGGCGATCATTCGACCTCTGCGCTAACCGTGTCATCAAAGTTACAAACATAGAATATATTACATATCACATGCACATACGCCCAGACCGGAACATATTTCTGTATTCCATACATAATATTTATCCCGTAACTACAAAAAAATATTTTACAAAAAATAAAAACCGACTTCAAAAACACTGAAAACTTAAAAATAATATAAGAATAGGTACAGACAACATCACACATCTGTATTGAAGTCGGCGCCAAACGATAATCTCCTAGAAAGTGTTAAAATTTGTCACCGACTTCAATATAGAAGTGTGATGTTGTCTGTACCAATTCTTATATTATTTTTAAGCTTTCAGTGTTTTTGAAGTCGTTTTTTATTTTTTGTAAAATATTTTTTATTTTTAACTTTTCAGTGAATGAAATCTTTTTAGTGAAAGAAGTGTGTTTTTAGTGCTTTCCTCGATTTTCTATGGGATCCCATCATCAGATCCTGACTTTGGTGACCATGAGACCACCCTTGCTCTATACTCTATCGAATACAAAAATAATTTTGGACATCGGTTTAAAATGACGGAGTTATGAGGTAACAAACATAAAAAATACAACCGAATTGATAACCTCCTCCTTTTTTGAAGTCTGTTAAAAATATTTGGGAATCGAACCCGCGACCAGTTGCGTAGTAGGCGATCACTCGAACTCTGTGCACTAACCGAGTCGTCAAATGTAAAGTCATCATGGTAAAGAACGCTAGCTGTGTAGTACTTCCCGAGTTTTCTTACAGGCCTAAGGTGGTAGAATATTAATTAATATTTTAAAACCAGTTTGCTTAGAGACTAATACGGTTGCCTCATATTCATAGCGATTTGTGGCTTTCTTCTTGATAATCTTGTTTAGTACATGCACGCCCCTGTCACTCACGCAATGCAGCGTTATAAATACCTACCACTAAGTAGCGCGCCGGCGCGCCGACCGCTGCACACACGTGTAAAGAAATTCTTAGGTTGTGTGTGAAGTCGACCAACCCGCACTTGGCCAGCGTTGATGATGGTAGCACATCAAAAACAGGTTTGAGCTTGTTTCGAATTCATCTAATAATAATATGATGGATGACATACCTGCCAGAGATACCTGTCACAAAAATTGGGATATAATTAAAAACAAAAATACTATCGTTTTTGATACTTGCTAAGGCAAGGATAAAAATACCTCCGTCTTACCTATTTCTGCCGCAAATCAGCAGTGCTTGCATTGCTGTGTTCCGGTGTGAAGGATAAGATATGGCACTGAAATTACTGGGTACCGTGACTTTACATCTGATGTCACAAGTTGGCAACGTACACTGTGGTTCTTGTGGGGCTTGCAGTTTTACTGCGAATCGCACAGGAACCACATGTATTATAGGTGACTGTTACCACTTACCATCAGGTGAGCAGTTTGCTTGTTTGCCAACTTAGTAGCAATAAAATAAAACACACAACATTACATTTTTATTTTGAAGGAGTTTTTGTTTTGAAGTGGTGTCCGTATTTTTGTAAAAAAAAATATTTTTATTTTTTCGTGAAATTAATAATAGCTCTCTAAGTCAACTTGAAAGAATATACCTAACTGAGAGTCAATACGTACCTTTTATATCTAAAGACTAACTCCCTAACTCCTTAAAGTTAAGGATCCATCGTAAGCTCAGCATAGTGGAAGAATCCTTGAGATGATGTCTTTCAGACGCAAATACCTGAATAGCTTCAGAAAAAAAATCAGGAAAGACGTTGGACGTGCCTATTCTCTCGATTTTCTTGGGATTCCAATACTAGATCCTGACTTGATGGCATGGAACCACTTCGGGGGTATACTTTTCTGAATACAAAAAGAATTTTGAAAATCAGTTAATAAATGACGAAGCTATGAGGTATGTGTTACCTCATAACTTCGTGAAGTCAGTGAAGTCGGTTAACAAATCAAATCGAAATAAGTTATAGTACTTATTTATTCAGTAATGTATTAAAATACCTACATATATCTATTAAAATATTTTTCTTCAAACTACTCATTAATTTTACTCTAATCATCGGAAAAGGCAACACTAAGTAATACATTACTACCCTGGAAAGCTTTTTAAACTTTGTTATTTTTTAAGTTATTAAAAAATCACGTGGTTGTTTGTCAAATAAAAATACTATGTAATGTAACAATTAAAAAGTGTCCATATTTACATACAAGTAAAGATACAATAAAAAATAGCAATGAAGTCATAAAGCTGTATCTTTATTGGTTGTATTACTGTAGGTACTTACCTCAGTTTATAAATCAATACTTATTTGTAACCTAGCAAAAAGTATATTGCATACGATATAAAACGTCCTTGTTGTACTGTTATATTTTTACTGTGCGGCACATGATGTTGGCGCCTGTTCAGTGGCCGCGTCCGCGCTAACGTCATGTACAAATGAACGGTGTGAAGTGCGGAACATATGGGCTTGCACGTGGAAATTCCTCGCCTTAAGTTAAAATGGATATTGATAAATTTGTGTGCACATCCATGTTTTCATGCTATTTTGACAGTATCACACTTTAATTTCACTTAAAACTGCACACGAGAACAAAAATACAATTCACAGTTTGCACTGTTGATGCCATAGGTATTTGTTTTGATAACTCCTAGTGCCATAGTGGAAAAAGCTGAATATAATTTGAATCACTTGGCTGAGTCTTGATCAATCATCTTTAAAGGGCTGACTTTCAATAAGCTGAGTTGTTAAATGTTTTAAATGACTAGCTGACCGTATGCAACTTTGTTTGCATTATAACTAACTTTTCCCGTCAGATTTTTCCCGTAGGAAAATTACCCTAAATGTCCTTCACCTGGTCTCTAACTTTCATAAAAAATTGGTTCAGTAATTTCGAAGCCTATTCAATACAAACAATCAAATCCTTCCTCTTTATAATATTAGTATAGATTCTAGTTCAGTTTACTATTGGTCTCCGTATCAAATTAGATGCTTAACCAGTTTCAGCTGAACCATGGTAAGCTAGCTGTGGGTATGTGTCATGATGTTTTAACTTAAAATTGTCCAATTTAGACTGAAATTGCTTCACTAATGTGACTACAGTCTGTACTGATTTTCAAAAAACTTTTTAAGTGCATGTTGTATGTATGTACAATTGTACATTCATAATTATTATTATTTTATGTCAATATGTTTTGTTTAATTGATGCTGTGTGTAAAAATTCGTTTACCAGTGGTTTTATAGAATACTTGTAATGAATAAAACTCAATGAGGTTCTCTAGTTTTGAAATTCCTTAATATTTGATACTTCAAATGAAAGTGAAACAATATGGGTACCTACCATTATGACACTACTGAAATGGTAACAGATTTTGCCTTTAAGATTTTCTTTTTGAAATTTCATAAAAATGTTCAATTTTTATTCCTATCAAAAATATTCGACAATTTGAAGTGTTGAATGATATCATGCGTTAGTATACTAAATAAGATGTTAGCCCTCACTCCTTATTTACTTTATTACTTATTTTTTTTGTTATTCAACAATGCAATGAAATGAGCAATATTTTTATTACACAAGAACTAAAAAGAAAAAGAGAATCATCCACACAGTATTAGACATTTAATTATTTATTTAATAATAGGTTACTCTTACTTACACTTTTAAATAGTATTTCTAACACTATTGCATCACCATATCATGTTAAGATGCAATCTAAGAATAACTATTTGCCTGGCTGAAATATTGGCTTTTTACACCATTTTGGATATAAGTTGGTGGTTCAGTGTCAATCTCAATTCAACTACTCTTCCTTTCCTGTTTACTAAAGTGAAGCTTAATTAATATGTTAGAAGAATACAATTATTGAAGCTCATAACAAACATGATAAAACCAATATAAATGTATACCAAAATTAATATTTATAGAAAATTAACATTCCAAGAACTAGGTACCTATGTATAAAATATTTTTTGTCATGGTGATATTGACATTACAGGTTTTCTGCAAAAAACATTTTAATTGACAAAGTAACATTTTTCATTATCTTACCGATGGACTTATCCTTTAGATTTATCTTTTCCACCTGTTTCATCTTTTTTAAACATTAATCTTTAACTCTGTCATCTTCCCTATTGATTCATATACCTATTACAGTAATGAGCAAAATAAAAATATCTGTCAGCACTTGCCAAAAGTACCAATAACTAAGAGAACATCACCTTTTTAATAGCTACACAAGATTGAAAAAGTTGATGGAAATATTGATAAACAAATGGTGTAACTAAGCAAAGGCATATATTTATTAGCAAATAACTCACATATATTGCAATTGTTCTTATTAACAAATTACAATTATTATTAATTTTAATCAAAATTTATTATTAATTTTGTATGGTCTTGTACTGTTGTTTGATGTTAGCAAACTTGATTTTAATACTTAATAAGATTGATTGTAACTCATACATGCCTTGTCTTCATTATGTGCATATTTGAATTTTATGGTCATCTTATGATTGATAATATTAATCATCCCAGAAGACATTGTAGGTATTAATTTAATACCTACAATGTCATCTGGGATTAGTGTGATACTAATACCTTAAAAATTGCGGAGTTCTCTTTGAAGAGTCATTACTTACATTTATTATTTTAAGTGATCTCCATCCCACTGTCGGATCTCCGTTAGCCAGCTCTTACAATATTCATATGTAAAAAGGCATTGACATGTATTTTAAATCCATCACCAGTGACTCTTCTTATTTTTGAGGAATGGTAGTAGCGAATGCTTTTTTTTGCAACTAGTTCCTATGAAGTAATTGCTAATGATCGTGACATCAGCAATCTCTGCTTTTGAATTTAAAAACAATTAATGGAAAATAGACTAATTTCTTGCTCAACTTGAACTTCGAGGAAAAATAATGATATATAATAAGAATTAGGTAGCTTTTGTGATAGGATGTTTGCTAAGAAATGGAGCTTGGCTGAAGTGGAATGTCAAGCTTCTCTAGCTTTTCATTTCTTTATAATTATGACAGTCCAACAAAATCTTAGTCTGAATATTGAAGAATTTCTCATATTATTTTCAGGATCTGTCTCTCCTGTGGTACCTCTTCGCCGTTTTGTCAGGATAAGTTGATTTTCTTAAAGTTAAATCAAAAAACTGTTATTGACGCAATCCTCAGGAAGATGGAGTAATAATACGCACCGTTTAAATTTAGTAATGAAACAATTAATCCTTAGACCTGTTACTCGTATATTGTAAAAATCGTAAAATTAAGCTACAAATAAGATATATGGAAGAATATACTATGATGGGACCACAAGTGTTAAGATTGATGATTTAAATTGTTTCCTTAAGTGAGATCAGTCATTTCCAAAGATAAGGATCATTACTGGCCAGTCATGTGTCAGGCAGGACAAACAGTCTCTTAATTTCTTTCCGCGAGAGTTATGATAAGGTTAGCTCCACAGGGTCATTGCCCGAGGTACACGGATTTAGTTCATTTGGGTGAAACAGGGGTGTAATTAATATTGCGTTAGAATCTTCGACATTTTCGTTTAAACTAAATGTTTGACATCATTAGAAGTAGTCTGTATGTAATACTGTTACTGTAAGATCAAGAAATCTAGTGATAGTTGGGCGTCAAGCGTCAAGGCTATGCGTGGGCGTCTGATGTCATTGTTTACGATTTGCCTAAACACTTTAATTATAATGCTTTATAATCAGCATTGTCAGTAGAGTAAACAAAAACACACACTCCTAAAAGTATTAAACAAAATGTCAACTAGTATTTAGCCATGATTGTACGCCACACTTCTCTAAAGCTAAATCTTATAACGTATACCTTTAAATCTGATGCCGCTTTAGATAATCTATCTGTATAGCCCAATTTGTGATTTTACCGAGTTATAAGTAAGCTACAAGAATATAGCTGGTATAAATAAACAATGTGCCCAAACATAGCGATCGCACTCCAGTTGCTTGCATTATAGCTGGTGTATTGGGGTTTAGGAAGGAAGACTTGTAGACTTCATTATAGTGTCAAATAATTTCGCTATCGTCAGCGCACAAGTCATCCATAGCTATTATTTATCTATTGTTTTGAAGTTGTTAATAACCATCTATTTTTATTAAGTAAATCTCTGTTCCTTGTTAAATGTCCCTCGTGTTGTGTCATTCAATAATATCATTGTTGAAATCTTCAGTAGCTAGCAGTTATTTTGAGAAGTAGGGCTGAGGCATCCATTTAAACATCCTCATCTAAGCATTAGTCAATTCCATTACCCAAGACTGATAGAATGTAGAAATTTATTTAGAGTTACACGAAAGGTTCTTCGTGCTACCATGGCAGTCGACTTCGCAGCCACAGCCGCCAAATACGTCATTTTCTTGCGTGTTAATGAAGCCACCAGAGCATTGCGAAGACGGTGTCAGTGCAGTGTGCGGAGTGCGAGTTTTATCGAGCTTTACTCGATCACACGCATCGAACGCGTAAACGCGAATTTGTGTGGAATTAGAGCAGTGCCGTCTAGTAGTCACTAGATGAAGCTGTCTCATTCCATAGCAGCTACTAGATGGCGCTGCTCTAATTCCATACAAATTCGCGTTAACGCGTTCGATGCGTACGATCGAGTAGAGCTCGATAAAACTCGCAGTCTCGCACTAGGCACTCTGTACTGACTCGTGCACAATACGTGGAATTGTCAGTGTTTTTGGTAAGGGCGTCCATGGACTACGGTGATCGCTTGTCTTGTTTACAAATTGTGTAAAAAGTAATATGTTTAATATTTTATTAAATTCGGTCTTTCGAGCCGGATCAGTGAGGTTTTCATTATGTTCTTTGAATTGAATCTACGCAGCTACGGATTTTAAACTTGACATTTTTTTGAACTACAATCACTTAGAAATACCTAATTATTTCGCTCTACTTTAACAATATCACCTGTGAATCATTCGTTCTGAGAAAACTTTCAATATGCAAAACGTGCGCGCAGAACCCGTACTTTGCAATCCTTTATCCTACAGATATTAGCCTACCTAAGCCGCTATAAAACAAGTTATCTTATCAACTGGATAATTTGGTTTTAGATGAGTTTTTTTGCTCTAAACCGGTCGCCCTTCGTAGGATGTACGCGAACAGTTGAACAGTAATTTATGAGTGCATAGTTCCACGCCTAGTGATGGCACTAATAAAACGATAAAACGAGCAGTAGCGACATTGAATTACGAATTCGAAAACAAGGTAATGTAATGCACTTAAGCTAGTAATGTTTTAGTGGAAATTGGATTTGGGGGTGGCGATTTTTTGAATTTTTGCCTCAGATTGAGTTTCAAACAGTTTTGCAGTTGAATTTCTTACCAATTTATGTATAGTTAGTATTATGTAAAATTTTGCTCGATTCGAAATTTTAGAATCAATTTATTATACGAATAATAGGTAAGTACCTAATTGATATCAGGGTGAATATACGCTATTTGAATTCCAGTGGCCAGTGAACAAATTTTATGTTATAATTTTTATATTAGTATAATTGAATGTTCATGCCATAAACAATATTGTCTATTATTTGGACCACACAATTAATTCACAATAATTGTTTTATATATGGCATTATTTGTAAAAGAATGTTATAAATGTATACTCCCCTGGCCTGCCCCATTGCAAGATTTTACACTTGTTTGGGCATATTGTTTTTAATATTCATGGGATTATGATTTCTTAAACGTAATTGTACACCTAAATAAACATTAAAAGATATTTTAACAAAAATCCTTACAAGAATAACTATTTTTATTTAAAAAAATACCTATTTTTTATGTCTCAGAAGTTTAATGTCACCCCCACCTGGCGTAATTTAAAGCCTCAAAATTTCAAGAGAATCTACTAATGTATGTTTTGGAACATGAATATTACGATTAGTATATAGTAAAGTTATCAGCAAGCTAACGCGCTTGAGCGTAACTAAAATAAACTTGCGTCAATCTTTCGGTACATCTCCGTAAGGCGTGCTTGTGCCAGTCGTTGCTGTAACTCCCCTGGTAAGTATATGTTTTTCTGTTTTATTCTTATGCAATTGTAAATCTGCACAATGCAATATTTATCATGTGTAAATGTCATGTATTACTTTAAATTCTGAAAAGACGAACGAGTTAAGTTTGTTTCGTGGATTATGTGTGATTTTGTCACTTCTCTGGCGTCACTCCTCTGGCATTTTATACGCCAGGGGAAACACGTGCACTCCAGGGGAGTGACGAAATTTTGATTCTTTAATGTTTATTATTGTAATGCTTCATTTTATTTATTCTAGTTCCTCGCTCGTCAGATCTAGTATCATAGCGAATACAAGGAAAAGCAAATAAGGAAGAGAGACTACAAAAAAAGCGTAAAATTGAAAAATGTAAGCTAAAAATATGCCGAATCAAAGGATAAAGAAAAGCAAAAATATTTTAAAGCAGAAGGGGCAAATAAGGAGTATGAGGATCTTGACTGAAAGGAACCAAAGGGTTATGAGCAAAATTTGAAGAGGAAAACTTAATAAAAAACATAAGCTTTAATGCTTTATTATCCAAAATGTCGCCTTAGCTGCTAAAAAGTTGTCAGAAAGTCATCATTAAAAACATAATGATACCAAACTCAAATGTTTGAAGACCATCTCGATCGAGCATGATTGCAATCTAATAATAACAAATACGGTGCTGTAAGCCGTCACTTTAAGAAACTATGGCAATGAGTGATTGGCTAACGAGCTCCTCTCATTCCTCCAACAGAAGCGTCGGCGGGACGTCAGTCTGGAAGTCAGTGCCGTGCAAACCTTCAGCGAGGAGGCCAGCTTCAGCGAGGAAGGCATACGGTTAGCAAAGCAGCTGCTGTATCGGTTTCTAAATGAAACAGATCAGATTGTGTCTCACTGACGAGATGGGACATAGAAGAACCTTTAGGACATCATCAACAAAGACCGAGCTTTCTGTAAAAGGCTGACCCCAATGACGTACCAACATTCGTGGCAAGATTAGCAAGCTGCCTCCCGTCACTTTCGACCTCGTAGATGTGACCAGCCTATTAAAGGACATCATTATCCTAAAGCGGATGTGATGGGGAAGTTTGAGGTATCACAAAATACGGTGAGTGAGTCTCGCAAGGAGGTTTATATTTAGCGCTCGTCACTGGCCGTCTGGGTCATAATGCGATCTTTATTACCATTGCTAAATATAGGAGACGATAACTTAGCATTCCATGGATCCTCCGTGCGGGTGCCGGGTCCATCGCGTTGCAGAGAATGGAGCCAAACAACCAGAGGGAGACTCCGTATTAGAGTCGACGGTGTGGGTACCTAACTTATTTCCGCTGCCAAACAGCAGTGCTTGCATTATTGTTCCTAGTTTGAAGGGTCAGACGCAGTGAAGTAACTGGGTACTGTGAGTTGACATCTTATGTCACAAGTTGGCAACGTATATTTGGGTCCTTGTGGAGGTAATAGATTTGCAAATCTCACGGGAACAACAAATGTACTATAGGCGACTTAGCCACTACCATTAGGTGGGCAGCCTGCTTGTGTACCAACTTAGTTGTATAAAATATGAAAGGAAACAGTGTATTCTAAGGGAATCCAGAGCCATTTGATGTATATGAAAAATTAACTGTTAACTGTTTGGAATATAAGAAAAAAAAGGGCTAAAACGGATAGTTTCAAGAAGTTATATTATCATTTATTATATTACATATTTTATTTTGTTCTTTTTAAATTTAAAAACATGAAAGTTTTTATTTACTTTTAAATTACCAAAGTTGATTTACTTATAGGTTATTAGGTTCATCATTATTTATTACTATTAGTTTAGTTAATTGGAAAGTTCCTCAATATTCTTTTTAGAAGTTTTCTTCTGCCATGCTTAATGTCTTTGGATATTTAATCAATCATTGAAAACCTAGTAATGTAATTCCTAAGATAATTACATTTGTTTAAATTTCAAATGAGCCCAATAAATATAATTTTATAAGCAGGAATTAGTGCTGTTATTTCATTTGGGTGATTAAAACTTTTATAAGTACTCAATGTGCTTACATTTTAAAACTTTTTAGACTGACTGTATTTTATTAATTAAAAATATGCTAAAAGTTATAATTCATGTCTTTTATTTAATATTTATTTACTTTCCTATACTAATTATTAATAGCCTGTCACTTCCCTGTCTTAATTTGTCACTACTCTGCCAATAGTGTCACTCCCCTGACCACACATTTTCCCCTGGTGCCCATAAAAGTCAAAAAAATTAAAATATCTTCTGGCCCTTATCCTTACAGTTACAAAAGTAATGTCAAGTAGTGAAATTATAAATATTAAATGAAATAGATCATTTTTCCTTTGGGGACACAAAAAAATCAAATACCGTATAATCACCCATCAATCAATTAGATATCTACCTTTTATTCGTCTAATGTGATTCTGTAAATTTATTTTATGTAATGAGCAAAACATTAACAATGTTTCCATAAACAAAAGCGTTAAATATTATCCCGTTTAGTTTTTGTTGAAAACACACCGACTAATTAATATTCAATTTAACATGGAAAGCAGTTACATAGAACGAAAACTGACTGACAGTAGTTTAATTTTAAGTTTTGTGAATCATTTGATTCTTGACAATCCAATGTGCTTAGAAGAACAATGACGAATGATATATACACGGTGTTTCATAATAACCAATAAATAATCAATGCGTTATCTAAAAAAACTAATTATTAAAATGTGTTTACACGTAATTTCCCTCAACCCAAAATTTTCATGTATCATAGTATCACAGATAACATAATACTAGTATATCATCATCATGTCTATGATTTACAATTTTACATGAAAATGTTGGGTTGAATGACATTACGGGTAAACACTATTTAATCATTAGTTTAAGAAACGCATTGATTATTTACTGGTTATTATGAAACACCGTGTATATATATATACATATATTGACAATGATGAAGACTAAAATAGATTAAAGAACTGAGGATGTGGAAGCTGATATCAAAAAGTATTGTATTTATCATTATGCCAGTATAGTCTACGTTATCTTGGAGCCCGCATATAGATACAGCAAACAGTGTCAAATATTTTTTGCTGAGTCTGCCGCCTTAGGAAGTTTGCTTTCGTTATCGTGTGTGCTTTGCTAGCTGTCCCCCAAAGTTCCGTATCGGAACGGAACGAAATGCTCGATCGCGGGCACTTTAGAAAATATTAATATGTCAATTTTGAGGTTTGCGTTTGCTTGTTCCTATACTAGACGTTGCGAGCGATAAAATGTACGTAATTAACGTTATTAATAAGCTAAAACTGACTGAACTGTAGTACAGATCGCGCCAAACTTACCAGTCCGCTCTGAAGTTGCTTCGCGCCACTTCAGTTCTCATGCACATAAAATACATATACTACGTTTTTTTATCGTGCTTAAACTTATTTAGTGATGTGACATTCATCCAGCACTTATCTTATAACTTATAGTATTGCGTAGACAGACAATAAAGTTTAATTAAATTAACCACACGTATATTTCGACAATGCGATGCGAATCGTGCTGTGTTCAGAGCGGACTAGAAATTTGACGCGATCTTTACCTAGGTTAAAATCAACATTATAATTAAGATTTTTGACATTTACTTGAATAAGGTACAGTGGGCGCCATGTCAAGCTTAAAATTTGCACGACGAAAACCGCCACTATAACGAGCAATATAATAAGAGCGATCCAAAGGTCAAAGTGTATGGCTCGATGCAGCACCCACTGTACATATGGCTTGCTACAATGGTAACATAGTAAGTTTGCCTTTTAATAATAGAAATATCTGTCCAAATTTTTGATATACTATCTAGAGTTGGTTGAAAGAAAACGTACACAGGGGTGCTTGTGGGGGTTTTAGATTTGCCAATATTACAGGATCTACATGTACTCTTAAGGCGACTGTTAACCATTTACCATCAGGTGGGCAGCCTGCTAGTTGTATTAAAAAAGTATTGTATTGACGCCGCAGTGACTGTCAAATTAAAAGCGATTATGATAGTTTTTTCTTCTTTGCCTATTTGACTAATAAACTACGGGCGAGACAGCGCCGGGGCGTTACTTTTTATCGCATTGTCATATGCATAGGTAAATAAATAATCCTATGATCATTATGTAGACACTGAAAAGAAGAAAAAACTTTCAAAAATATTTCCCTTTAATGGTGGTGCAGCTGACCCATGTATAAAAATGCTTTCAGTCTAATTCATTGGCTGTTCGTTTGGTAACTATACCTATACCTTTTCCATTTCCAAATTTAAGTCTCATTTTTAGTGCATGTTGCCTTTGGTTTTTTTTGTAGCTGTAATACGATATTAGGTCGACCCTTAAATAAGTTTATTTTTTATCTTCTTCCAAAACCGAAAACCCTCTCTAAAAGCACCATAATCTTAAGTTATGATTTGAGCGAGCTCTGTAATGGGAGTCGATGGCTTTGGCTTATATGACAGGTGATTAATATTTCCAGTTCTTAATCTGATGCGGCGTAATAAAATTTAATTGTTACGATGGTATAAGTTTACTAGGTATGCCAGTTGATTTTGAGATATGTAGGTATTATACAATAGCATATTTCATAGAAATTCTTAAAGAACGAATAATTTAGCGTGAAGGCATATTTATCGTTTGTTTTGAACATTAGGCGAAATATTTTGTGTAATACATAGGTACAGTAAACTCAAGCTATACTGTTTGACCTTTGGACCGTTCTTATGTCGCTCGTAATAGTGGTGGTTTTCGTAGTGTAAATGTATTGCTTGCCGTGTAAATGTTGTGCTATGCTTTGCTTGCCGTGTTTTTAAAAGCAAGGTTCGGTCGTGCTTTTTGTTATGCTTTGCTTTTAGGCATGCTTTTATCTGGTAGACCAGTCAGATAATTTAGCGCAATCTTAACTTAGTATGCTAGAAAAAAGGCAGGAAAAAAGCAAAATGTGTGTCATTTGCCATTTGGTAAAGAAAAAGCACACGTGCGTAATAGTGACCTTCCCGCACGCTAAACAGCCCTGCAATATATACCACTTTTTGAGCAACTATATTAAAAAGTATAATTATTACAGTGTTTTGTCGTTTATAATTCTCACTAAAGAACAGACAATTCAACAATGTTAATAAGGAACAAACAATTCAGCAATATTAATGATAAATGATGAATGAGATGAAAGCCAAGAGCTTCCCTGTTGTGTGTGAAAATATGGTAGACAAAAAAAAAATAAAGGCAAACGGATCTAAACCCATGTATGTATAGTTAAGTCTTGAATATTTTTTTTGTTATTTACATACCTATAAGTGGGTCACAAATTTTATCGTCTTCTTAACGTTAAGAGGACGTGATATAATGTAGGTATACACTCGAACACAATTTTCGAATTATCGAAATGAAAGAGAGCGCGAATTATCACCCTATATTGTTTTGACCGTGCTACTAAAGATGTATACATGTACATATCGTCGTTGCAGTTCTAACACCGCGTATGTCAAAAATAGCAACTTTTACGAAGAGTGAAAAAACTGCACAATTATACATAAATACACTATTATAATGCCATTCCATTACTTAATACATTTCATTGGATCCATTAAGAAAAAAATAAAACCGTTATAATAGTATGAATTTTTGATTAATTTGAAATATTCGAAAAACGTAGTTTGGTCTTTTTCCGCCAAAAATGACTTACGTGGTGTTAGAACTTCAATGACGATATCGTGATGTTACTAGTCTGGATTTACAATCCCGGTTTTCCATTTAAGCGTTACCATTTTTTCATGACGACATCGAATGTTAATATGTTTTGCGTTTCTTTTAAGAAATGTTAACATTATTAGCCGCGCTATTTTTCAAAAACGCAACCTAACTTAAAAAAAGTAAGTTATTGTTCAAATGGAACGCGTTACGATAACATACGACGCTAGCCCTGCTAGCGTAAAAAGCTAATGAGACGCGATGATGTTAAAAATGTTGAAAATGCTGCAAATCTGTGTTAAAATGGAAAGTGCCTATCGTGTTCGATTGGTCAACGTTGATCTTATAAAGTTTACCAGTGTGATTGTGCGCGGCCTTTTTTTTTTTTTTTTTTTTTTTTTTTTTTTTTTTTTTTTTGAGGCGGGGGAATCTCTTTACGATTCAACAAGGGGCTGAAAGCTGACAAAGCCGCCCCAAGGATATGCCATTGGACTCGGGTTACCTGGGTAACCCCATACCTGGCTAAACCACCCTCCAGAGCAACTTCTACCTCCGTAGAGACACACTCGGGATCGGCGTTAGCCATTCCCCGAGTGCGCCCCCTGGATTGTAGGCCTGACGCAAGCGCCAGGTCTTACCTCTACGGGGGGGTCGACAAGTGCAATAATTCGACCCCCCAGACGGGCAGGCCAGGGGTAGAAAAGTGTCTCCCGACCGGTTGTCGGCCGGCCGGGCCATTTCATCCCCAGCTTGCTTAGGGGAGTTGGTGGCGCGCGTCCAGGAACGCGCGTCTCCTCCTACCCAACCGCCTGCGCCGGAGCGGTGCGGCGAGAGGGTCAACCTCTCGCGCCCGCTCCGCTGCCTCCTTCTGCGAGATCACTTCCTCGCAGAAGGAGGCGACAGCCTCCCACGCCGTCGCGCTGGTCAGCATCTCGCGTGCGACGTTGGCCAGCACGACGGGCGCACCCCTACCTAGGCCCAGCGCGAGGGCTAATGCGTCGCGCTGGGGTCGCCAGGCCGGGCACTCCGAGAGGGTGTGTCCGGCCGTGTCGTCTGGAGCGCCGCAGTGGTGGCACTGCGGCGTCTCCTCCCTCCGTGCGACATGGTGCAGATAATGGCCGAAGCAGCCGTGCCCGGTCATCATCTGCACCATCCGGTAGGTGAGGCTGCCCTGCCGGCGCCCAACCCACTCCTCCAACACTGGACGAACGGCCTCGATCGTCCAGTGGCCGGCAGCTGGGTGGGCGAGCGTCTCGGCCCACTGGCGGAGAGCCTCCCTCTGCGCCAGGAGCCTTGTGCGCGCCACCTCCTGCGGGAGGGGGCGCTCCCCCCGACTCCTCGCTGCCACCCGATGTTGGTGCACGGCCGCAAGGACGCGTGCCTCGACATCCCACGGAGGCGAGCCCGCTAGAACGCAGGCCGCCCCGTGAGAGACCGTGCGGTAGGCCCGCACGGCCCGGGTGGCAATGACCCTCTGCGGCCTACGCAGGAGGGCCACCGTTCGGGGGACGAGACGCTCCGCCCAAATCGGGGCTCCGTACAGCGCCATCGACTTTATCACCGTCTGATAAAGTCGACGGCTCGCTGCGCCTGGTCCCCCCACGTTGGGGAGGACCCGTCCGAGGGCTGCCGCGGCGGCACACAGCCTTGGGGCGAGGAGCTTAAAGTGCTCCCCGAAATCCCATCGGGGGTCCAGCACCAGACCGAGATACTTCATCGAGCTCTCGATCTGGACTTGCACCCCCTCTACTCGGACACGGAGCCCCGCCTGGGGTCTGCGGCGACGCGGCGGCCTGAACGAAACGGCCGTCGTCTTCTCGACGGCCACGTCCAGCCCGAGGAGGCGGATGCGCCGGACGACCATCGTCGCGCCGACCGACGCCAGGTGGACCGCCTCCTCATACGTGCGCCCCTTCGCCGCGACAAGGGTGTCGTCGGCGAAGCAGACAACCTCCATGTTCGGCAGGAGGTTGCCCCGCAGAACCCAGTTGTACCCCAGGTTCCAGAGCAGAGGGCCCAGCACGGAACCCTGGGGTACTCCCGCCGCCATCGGCCGCTTGTGCGCGGCCTAGGAACTATAGTTTTGTAGCCAATCGATCTAAATTCCATCCATCTAAATTGGCGTAGGAATTTTGACATTTTAATTACCTACTTTTCTTACAGTACCTACCCAAGTAACATTTTATTCGGGTCTCGGTTGTAAACTTTGCCTCAAGGTTTTAAAAAAGTAATAAAAAGGTTAACGTTTTGCTATCTGGTTGTATTAAGTATTTTAGAAAGATGAATAAAGCCGGCTTTTGACTATGGGATATAATGTAATATATATTACATTTTGAGATATAATATTTTATCGCTTGCCATACTTTTTTACGAGACCGTTCTCACTGTGCTATAATATATATTACATCCCAAACTGTAAATATTTTTTCGCCCGACCGAGCTATATTTGAAGGCGATATATTTTACCTCACGTTCCCGCACACCGCACCTCTGCCCCTGCCTCGCCTTCATTTCGAATCGTGACGGTCATGCGCACGTACTTACATAGCTGTCCGCGTGTTATGATTTTTGGGTATTTTGGTTCGCAATCTTTTCTTTACGTATTTACCACGTATTTACCTATTTACGTATTTATCCCTATAATGGAACATTTTATAGAAAGTGTTAGGTTTACGACTAATCTTGAAGATACTCTTCAAGATTAGTCGTAAACCTAACACTTTGAAACAAAAATGAATGAAATTAAGGATGCTGCATGGAGAAACGTAATAAGAAATTCACTATAATCTTTTCTTAAGGCCTTACTAATAACCATTGTATACGCCTGATTTAGTTAAACAGTGTTTTGTCACGTTCACTCGAATGACATTTCAAATTCGAACAAAAGAGACAAAACACTACTTAACTATACAAGGTTTATACAATGGTTATTAGTAAGGCCTTTAGTCTATTAAGATTCGATATCCAGAATCGACGTTTATTGTATTTTTTCTAAATAATGAGACATGTAAATCGAATACTGCATCATTTTCGTCTGATGAACTATCGAAAGTATCTAGCAAAACAATTTCCATATTATCCATTTAATAACGAGAGGTCAACCGTTTCAATAAAAGACGTTATGATGTAAGGATCATAGAAGCTGAACTATTCTAAAAAATATATCTGATAGTGAGAACAGCAAACCCGGGATGTAATATATAGCTGAACATGTAATATATATTACATCCTATAGTCAAAAGCCGGCTTTAACTCCTAAAACTAATTGATTATTATTACAACCTTGGAACCGCTGACAAGAGTTTAAATTAACGTTATTTTTACTTAGGTTTTAGGAGCATATAGTCTTAAGATCTTAAAGACAACTTTAAGATCTTAAGACAAGTAAAAATAACGTTAATTTAAACTCTTGTCAGCGGTTCCAAGGTTGTAAAATCACCTGTAAGTCATTTCTAAAACCTACATGAAACCTTTAAGCTATGTTAGAGTTATTATCTAGACAAACAAATTAGGATTATGTGGTAAAAACTCAAACCAGTAATGCTATTGTATAAGCCAACGGCATGATTTAAGTCCTACGAGAATATTTTAAAGCTTAAGATGTTAAGAAAGATACTCAAAAATTTTCTATTTCCGCGAGTTTTAAGCAACTGTAAAAATAGCCTAGTAATTTTAACTAGCTCCGCCAGCAGATAATCTTTAAATCTTATTTTGGCAAACATTATAGCTTTTGGCTGTTACAGTTCTAAAAAGGTTAATTTAAATTCTTTCTAGTAATTTCCTAACGGCAGCCATATTTTTTATTGAAATAAAAAATCTATCGGAACAAAAGGCAATATTATGATAAATTAAATAAGGCAAAATTAAGTAATGTGTGCAATATATTAAAAATGTATGTTTTATATGGATAGAAGTTTCATTTCTAATGCGATTTATCACCAACCAGCATATTTTTAATTTTTATTTTATTAAAATATCTCCAGAATTTTAACTTAACCTTGTATAAAGCTCTATTATCATGAAGTTTTACAATAAAGTGCCAGTCGCAGTATTTTTTAATATTTCCTGACGTCAGCAAGCTACTTATTATTTTTATGAATACAACACTTACCTTATCTCGCCATTTTAATACAAAGAATCGCCATTATAAATAAAGACTTGAAATCAACTTGTTTCTGTAAAAAATCTTAAATAGAAACATTTTAAAACCTGGGAGTCTCGGAAAAGCATTTATATCATGTCTAAAAACGGTTTTAAGTTGTCATAAAGATACATCCAATACCATTTTAGACGGTTATATTAACCTTAAATATAGGTATTGTGATTTAAACTATAGGTTTTGCTGTAGCTCTCAGAAAGGTTCTAAAACGTGGGCCCTTTTTGCACTCAGGAGGTTATTATAAGATTAATATAACATTATTGAGTCTATTAAGACTTAGTAGCACATGTCCATATATAGGTTCTAGAACCTTTTCAAAACCATTCTATAACCTAAAATGTTACTTGGGTAGTTTTGAAAGAAAGGCAGATTATGCAACAATTAGCTATTGTTTAGTTTAGTCATTATGAGTTTGTTACTTTATTTTTTATAACTTTTTTTTGTTGTAAGCGTTACTTATGTACTGACTTGTGACTATGTATAATAGACAGTATCTAAATTTATAAAACACAATGAATAACAATGTGTTTTCAGTTATCACCAAAACTACAATGCTTTATTAGCATTGTTTTGTTTCGACGACCAGAGGTAATGGTAGTCCTTTCTATAGAGCCTCTGTGGTCGAGGGATGGTTATGATTTACCATCCCATCACGTAAGATGAAGGTCAAAGAGCATCCCCTTTATGAATAAAAGAATTTTAAAATTTAAAGTAACTTTATCAAATACTTTTACAGTATAGTAATATCGATGCTCCACGTTTCTCCAATGATCACATTCCATTATCTTTGTTTATAATAGTAACATAATTGTTTTACCTACCTACATACATTACATTATTTTGTATGTTCATCTACAAACCCTCAATATCTTGACGTTTTGTTGTTAATAGCCGGGCTTTGATAACAATCAGTTGCACATTCAGAACCGTCCTCCTGAATATGCATGTGTTGTGTTGTGCATGCCATTCCAGTCGGTCCTGATTTATTCATGCATTAACTTACCGAGTTTGGTTCGTTAATGACGCTCTTTATTTTTCATCAGCACCGATCAATACTTTGGTAATATTGATCAAGTGAACAACGACGTAGACACTTAATGTTTCGGTAAATTAAAATTTAAATTAACTAATAACTTCTTAAGAGGCTGAGTAACGCTAACGACCTTGAGACATGAGTTTCTACTGGATTACGGGCGAGGTGAGTTTTTGAAATTGAGCGAAAAAATCAAAATATTTTTTTTAAAAGAAACTAGTAACTTATTTGAAGATACATCAATATTATCAAATTAGGTGTAACGAGTTAATTCGTTAAATAGCTCGGATTTTCTTCTGGAAGTTGTTTTTGATGGGTGTCTTTGGTATTTTTTTTAATGAGAAATTTTAATTAGAATTTGTTTTGGGGACGTGGATATTCTCAGAAATATTTTCAAGAGTAACATATATTTTTTTTACTACGATATATTAAACAGGTTGTGCTAAAAAAGTTTTAAGTGGGACTCGATGAGCTCAGCTCAGAGTTGTCAGCCTCTTTAAGCAATCACACAGAAAATTAGACCTTTAACATATTCGACATATTCAATGTAAATCACACTTCTGCAAGGCGCAAGCTTTTCAATCTGTATTTTGAACTATAGTGTTTTTAAGTTTATATAATTATGTTTATATTGTTGTTGTTTTTGTAAGCTCAACTTTCATTAATAACTATTGTATGTCTACCCTGTGTGAATCTGTAATTGGTTATGTAGTTGGCTATCTTTGTTTTTTGTTTAAATATATAAAACTGTAGAGTCACCAAATAAATAAAATAAAATAAATAATTGGTCCTATACTTGCTCGAAGACAAATATAGTGTATAGCAAATTATTTACTGGTGGTAATAACAATACTAGAACGTCACAAATGAAAACAAAACGACAGTAATCACAATAATGTTAATACATATTAATATTTAAAGTGAACATAACTGTGTCAATGTCACGGCATGTGTACTTGTTGATTGATTATATTAATTTTATTATTGATGCCAATCAAATATTGGTTCATTGACTGTTATTATAACTATTTATGACATGGTTTGATTCATAGTCGAACTGACTGTCGAAGATACAAAACAATAACAGCGATGTTTATTTTATTTGTTATTGTTAGTAATAATACGTTTAATCAAATGTGTATTTTTTTAAATTATTGAATTCCAAATATTTTGTTAATAACTTAAGGCGCATAGTGGTCCCCATGACCTTACGTCGATCGTCCAGCACTGATTACATAGGAGTGAGTGAGTGAGAGTGAAGGGAATATTTAAGCAAACTTTTACGCGTAAGGTGAATAATTAAAATTAATAAA
The DNA here is from genome assembly GCA_963935595.1 of Schoenobius gigantellus. Lineage (NCBI taxonomy): Eukaryota > Metazoa > Arthropoda > Insecta > Lepidoptera > Crambidae > Schoenobius > Schoenobius gigantellus. Next base: position 22,028,944 of record OZ012543.1, read on the forward strand.
GGCGAATAAGAAAAATCTAAAAAGGCCATCCGCTAGAATATTGTTAACTTTATTTATTGAATTCGAAGGTATATGATTTAACCTATATTTAAGACGCGATTAGGTTTAAAGTTTTAAAATCGAGGCATGTTTGGGTCACATTTTAACTAAGTTTTAATTAATTTATCAAAAAATTAAAAATACCATCCTTTAAAGAATGAGTTGAATAATAACATATTTTTTTAAAGATTTTTTTAATCAATATTTATGAAGAGAACCGGTTTTTTTCTGCAGTGATTTTTTTTTTATTGACCCTACCTGACCGCCTTAAAAAGCGATAACGTTTGCTAATTACTGCAAAAATAGCATTACCGCCGATTGCGCAGCCATGAGTGCAGCCATGCCCTTCACCCAAGTAGCATTTATCCTTTATGATAGTTATTTAAAATACCTTTTTGTCATAAAAAAGTTATAATAAGGAATTTGTATATCTTGTAAGTTCTATGTCAGTTAATTTTAGAGCTCCTTGGTCTTAGAACTATATGGTTTTTGCTTTAACCTAAAAGCTTTTTTCAAGAGGTTAATATAACGCAATCATAGATTGTTTTCCAGAGCTATAAGTCCTAAGTCTTCTAAGTTCCGAAAAGGTTATAATTGGGTTGTTTTTAGGATAATCAAATGCCAAAATATGACGTGAAACGCATTGTTATATCTCAAATGGGACTCTTTCATAACCTACTTTACTAATACCTTATTAGCTATCTCAAAAACTGTTTAATAACTTAATAGCATTTTGTGGCTACATATAGTTAGGAAAATCACTTTAAGGCGTAAAAGATAGCTTTATAGCATAATTTATAAGCTTTTATTAATTATTATAACCTTTAAATACATAAAGAAACTACTCAATCATCACCGTAACTTCAAAGTTATATGGAATGCCCGCTTACAAATATACAGGATGTCTTAACAAAAAATTGCGAGAAGTGAACATTATAAAAGAAATTCGAAAAACAGTACAGCGAATCATCACAAAAAAGGTAGTTTTACGTTGGTTAAGTACGTATACGAATATATCTAAGTCCTGTTATTTATGTTCCATCCTTTCCTTATGAGTTTTTACCAGTTGTATCACAAAATAGTTCATTCTTTTTAGCCAATACAAATAATGAAGAAATAGAAAGTACAATCAGAAGCCTCAAGGCAAGCCCATCCACGGGCTATGATTGTATCCCTGCCCAGGTTTTAAAGCATTTAAGTACTTTAATTACTCCGACCTTAACAAATCTATTTAACAGTTGCTTAAGACTTGCAAAATTTCCTGATGTACTGAAAAAGTCTGTTCTCATACCGATTCATAAGGCTGAGAGGAGAGATTGTGTCGATAACTAAAGGGGAGTATTTAAACGAGTGACTGTAAATTAAAATTTTAAGACATGATTAATTTGGGTTATTGTACTAAGCGAGTGACTGACTGCGAATGACGATAAATCAACAGAACAGTAACTTATATTAGGTTGGGGAAAAAGTCTTTTCGCATTATAGTATGTATAAACTTGTAATAAAATCTCTTTGGCTATACTATTTGTATCTGGCTGGTTTTGGTATCATTGAAAGTTTAAATTTTAAAGAACATAATTCCAAATTCAAATTAGGAAAATGTGTGATTTTCATTTGTTTTTCGTACCGCCAAGATGAGTGAATCTAATGAAGAAATTCGATACATTTTAAAGTTTTACTACAAAAAAGGTAAAAATGCAACGCAAGCCGCGAAAAAAATTTGCGATGTTTATGGACCTATTGCAGTGTCTGTGAGAGTAGCACAAATTTGGTTTAAGCGTTTTCAATCCGGAAATTTTGATGTCAAAGATGCACGTCGCTCTGGTCGCCCTATTACAGATAAAATGGATGCCATTTTTGAAAAAGTGGAGCAAGATCGGCATGTCAGTAGTTACGACGTAGCTGAAGAACTGGGAATTGACCACAAAACAGTTTTGGCGCATTTGAAAAAAACTGGGTACACAAAAAAGCTCGACATTTGGGTACCTCACGAGCTCACTGAAAGAAACCTAATGAACCGTGTACTCATTTGTGATTCTTTATTACGACGTAATGAAACCGAACCATTTTTGAAGAAGCTGATAACTGGTGATGAAAAGTGGATCACGTACGACAAGAACGTGTGAAAAAGGTCGTGGTCAAAGGCCGGTCAGGCTTCACAGACTGTGGCGAAACCCGGGTTAACTCGCAACAAGGTGATGCTGTGTGTGTGGTGGGATTGGAAGGGCATTATTCATTATGAGCTGTTACCACCAGGCAGGACCATCGATTCTGAACTCTACTGCGAACAACTGATGAGATTAAAGCAAGAAGTTGAGAGAAAGCGGCCGGAATTAATCAACAGAAGGGGTGTGGTTTTTCATCATGATAACGCTAGACCTCACACATCTTTAGCAACTCAGCAAAAATTAAGAGAGTTTGGCTGGGAGGTGTTAATGCATCCGCCGTATAGTCCTGACCTTGCACCTTCAAATTTCCACCTGTTTCGGCCTCTTCAGAATTCTTTAGGCAGTGTCAGGTTAACATCACGAGAGGACTGCCAAAACCACTTGTCGCGGTATTTTGACCAGAAGTCCCAAAATTTCTATAGCAATGGGATCATGTTCCTACCTACAAGATGGCAAAAAGCTATCGAACAAAATGGTACCTACATACTTTAGTTAAATGTAAATAAACTATATTAAAAAATGTTTTGAATTTTCTTAAAAAATGCGAAGAAACTTTTTCCCCAACCTATTATTATAAACATTCATTCGAGTTAGGTCAAATACAAAATGAGAAGCTTCATAATATTTGAGCGATCTACCTCATATTAATTTGTTTGAGTATCAACGTTACGTCCTGTATTTTTTTCAATATTTTCCAAATGATTTATTTATGGTGGTGTTGTGTGTGTCTGTCTGTGGCATCATAACTCCCGAACCGATGAACCGATTTTGATTTTTTTTGTTTGAAAGGTAAATTAGTCGAAAGTATTCTTAGCTATGTTTAATGACCATCGGTCCAAGATGGCCGCCGCCACAAAATGGCAGAATACATATTTGTACACAACTCCCTCAATATATATTTATATATCTATATTTATGTATATAATATTTATGTATATAATATTTATATATTTGTGTACTTAGTATTTATCTTTATTTAGTATGTTGTTACTTAGTTGTGTCAAGGTTTATTTAGTTCTTGTTTTTTTCCAATTCGAACACCGTCAACAAAGATTTTCTCACATTATACGGGTTGACTGGTAGAGAATGCCTGGCATTAAGTTCGCCCCTGTACACTTTATTTAGGCTCTGCGAAAGTTTAAATAAATAAATAAATATGAGTGTCAAATGAAAGGGCTTGACTAGTAAAATACTACACACTATGATAAATTTAAAATCCAAGATGGCCGACACCACAGAATGGCGAACTACATATTTTTTTACAACTCCCTCAATATGGGTATCAAATGAAAGGGCTCGACTAGTAGAATACTATACACTATGATGACAATCTCAAATCCAAGATGGCCGCCACCACAAAATGGTGAATTACATTTTTAAGTTAGGGTGTCACAGTTATTTCAAACTTTTTAAACCCTAAGCCTGAAGGCTTAGGGTTTAAAAAGTTTGAAATAAAAATTAAACATAAAATTTAAATAACTCCCGACAAAAAAAACCTCCAAAAAGTAAAAAATAAAATGCGTTGGTTGGCCCATTAACTTAGATATATCTAGTAGGTCAGGGGTGCGAAGAATCCCCGGGTAAGATCCGGCTACCATCTACGACGACTCGACCTGGCAACCTACCACACGCGTACACTGAGGACGGACGCGAAGTTAACGGAGTTGGATGAAGCTATTAGTAAGCTACGCTGGGATGTCATTGGTTTATCTGAAGTCCGAAGAGAGGGGGACGACTCGATAATCCTCAATTCCGGCAACTTGCTGTACTACCGGGAGGGCGATCAACAGTCCTAAGGTGGTGTCGGGTTCATCGTCCACAAGTCCGTCGTCAACAACGTAATAACCATCGGGAGTGTGTCGACCAGGGTAGCATATCTGATACTCAGAATATCGAAACGATATTCGTTGAATGTCATACAGGTTTACGCTCCGACCTCGACACACCCAGATGACGAAGTGGAGGCTATGTATGAGGAGATCTCTGAAGCCATACGTAGTCACAATACCCACTACACGGCTAGGTTAGGGAAACGTTGCGGTGATGAGTTGAGAATGGGGCAATTTGGATTTAGGCACCGGAACACCAGAGGCCAGATGCTAGCGGACTTCATGGAGAAGGAGAAGCTCTATATGATGAACTCCTTCTTCAGGAAGTCCGAAAGCTGAAAATGGACCTGGATGAGTCCGGACGGTAATGTCAAAAACGAGATAGATTTTATCATGTCGACGAAAACGGCACATATTCAATGATATCTCCGTGATCAATGCCGTCAAAACGGGGAGTGATCACCGACTGGTACGAGGCACATTGAATATCAATGTTAAGCTGGAAAGATCTCGACTGATAAAGTCTGCGCTCCGACCAATACCTGCGCAAATCCAAAACCCCGAAAGGTTTCAACTCGAGCTCCAGAACCGCTTCGAAGCCCTTGAGAACAGCTTAAATGTGGACGATCTAAACAACATGGTGGTGGATACTGTCCGTACGGTAGGGTCTAAGGTCCTTAAAACTCGCCGTCCCAGAATAAAGAAACTCTCCGACAAAACCCTCCAACTTATGGATCGGAGACACGAAATGAGGCTGCAGAACTCAACGGATGCTAGTCGTTACCGGGAGCTTAATAGGCAGATATCAAAGTCATTGGCATGCGACCTTCGCCGATTGAATACGGCTCGTATTGAAGAGGCTATCGAGGGAAATAAAGGCTCCAAAGTATTTGCGAGATATCTGTCTATTGGGCAAAGTCAACTGACGCAGCTGAAGATTGACGACGGTAGCCTCATTTTGTCGAAGCCTGAGATCCTAAGGGAGATTGAGAGTTTCTATGGACAGTTATACTCCACGCAAGCACCTGTTGAAAGCGAGGCTAGAGACCCCAGAGCCAAGCTTACCCGACACTATACTGAAGATATCCCGGACGTCAGCCTGTACGAGATTAGTATGGCTCTCAAACAACTAAAAAACAATAAGGCGGCTGGTGATGACGGAATCGCTACAGAGCTTCTGAGAGCGTACCATAGACCACATCCATACGCGGCGGCAGGTTATACAGAAGACCGAGGAGTATAATCTGCCACTTTGCTTGGCGTTTGTGAAAGCCTTCGATTCGATCGAAACATTGGTGGTGCTGCAGTCTGTCCAAAGGTGCCAAGTGGACTACAGGTGACATGGGCGGTGCTGCAGTCTCTCCAAAGGTGCCAAGTGGACTACAGGTACAAAGAGGTGCTTATACGGAAATGCCACTATGTCGGTTCGACTCCAGAACCAGAGCTCTAATCCCATCCAATTGCAGCGAGGTGTAAGACAGGGAGACGTTATCTCTCCAAAACTCTTTACCGTTGCATTGGAGGATATTTTCAAGCTTCTGGATTGGAAATGATACGGCATTAACATTAATGGCGAGTACCTAACACACCTCCGTTTTGCCGATGATGTGGTTCTAATGGCTGAGACCTTGGAAGACCTGAACACCATGCTCGGAGATCTCAGTAGTGCTTCCCAAAGAGTGGGTCTTAAAATGAACATGGATAAGACAAAAATCATGTCGAATGCCCATGTTGTACCCACTCCAGTTAATATTGGGAACACTACACTTGAAATTATAGACAGCTATGTATACCTGGGACAGATAGTCCAGCTAGGTAAGTCCAACTTCGAGAAAGAGATCTCTCGTCGAATCGAGCTCGGATGGGCAGCTTTCGGGAAGTTACGAAAAACCTTCGCGTCCAAATTACCTGTGTCTCAAGACCAAAGTCTTTGACCAGTGTGTGTTGCCAGTGATGACTTACGGAAGCGAAACGTAGCCATTCACTATGGGTCTCGTCCGAAGGCTCAAGGTCGCTCATCGGGCAATGGGGAGAGCAATGCTTGGGGTCTCCCTGTGTGATCGGATCCGAAATGAGGAGATCCGCAGGAGAACTAAAGTAACCGACACTGCTCGAAGGATTGCTCAGCTGAAGTGGCAGTGGGCGAGACACATAGCTAGAAGAACCGATGGTCGCTGGGGCCGAACGGTTCTTGAGTGGCTACCACGATGGGTAGGCCCCCGACCAGGTGGACCGACGATCTGGCGAAGGTCGCGGGAAGCCGCTGGATGCGGGCAGCACAGGACCGATCGTTGTGGAGATCCATGGGGGAGGCCTTGCCCAGCAGTGGGCGTCGTGCGGCTGAGATGATGATGATGATGATGATGATCTAGTAATATTTTGATTTTAGCATCGTCAAGTCGGGGGACCGCAATTAATATCTATAATGTAAATAATTAAATAAATAATATATTATTTGCATTGCAAATTGAATATAAAACTTAAGTAGGTAGGTGCCTATTTAACTAGCAGTAGGTGCAAATAGAATCTGAAAAATAATATGTTATGTTTATTAATAGAAGAATAATAATAAACATATCCTTTGGTTTTGTAAACACTGTAGGTACACCACGCGAAATGATGTTTTTTAATAAAATGTAATCTAAGCGCTCTTGGCATCTGAAATTACTACTTAGTCCGTCCGCGGTGATATAGAAGTACTATCAAATCTTACGAGAAAATTTAATGCGTAAAGGGTTGCAAAAATAACTAACAGTTTGTGATAAGGTTATTTAAATTACTTAGAGGTTATTTTTAAGTACATTTCGTGCGTTAATAGTAATTCAGGCTATTTAAGAGTTATTTGTAAAGCTAGTAAGCCTTTCATTGAAGGCAGCCATTTTTAAGAGGTTTATTGTGGCAAGAATTTTCGAAAATATCAATTTATTTATTTTATTTGTTAATGATAACAAATTTAAAATACATTTTTAGGTTTATAAATAATTGTGTGCCAGATTGGAGGTTAAAAATGTATTTAATGTATTTTTTTTACACTACGTATTACCATTAAATATTTTAAATATGCCTGATAATTAGGGCGCGTGTATTTTATAAGCATATTATCCCATAATTTAACAGGAAACTGGTATTCGCAATAGAATTTATAAGCACGTGTGAATTTTACAGACATTTTGCTTCGTATATGAATACCCAAGTCATAATAAAAAAATAGTATTACAAATGGAAGCCATTTGTCTGATATGAAATAAGTTTTAACTAATATATAACCAGTCTCTTATAAAATATTTTGAAAACTTACTAATAAGCTTTTGCTGGTACTTAACAATAACCTAATTCTGGAAAATGACTGCTGCGATAAAAACTGATTATGACTAGTCCATGACTAAGCTGAGACTTCATAAAGGCTATAATTAGGTAATACTGAATTTAACCAGGTTATAAAATGGTTAATTTACAGTTACATCTAGGTTATCAAGCATGCCTTTAGGTAATTTGTCTAGTCAGTAAAGAGTAAAAATAAGGTCTACACTAGGTTGTTATGGAGGGCCTTTTTGGTTATTAAGAGTTTATGCGGAGTTTATTATGAACATATTAGGACCTATCGTATTTCTTTGAGGAAATCCATAAAAAGGTTATATAACCTATTTGTGACCTTTCTATAACTTAAATTGTTACTTGGGCAGTCAGCGATACAATAGATAAATATTTTTTAACCATACTTTGAAGCAATGCCCGTTGCACAACTGCAACACAATTAGTTTTTTTTTAATGGCAAAAGAGAAGTTTTTCTATATGCCAGTGTCAGGTAAACACAATTAGTTATCTAATTTTATAATTAGTGGTTGTAGTTTATGTGTTGGCAAGCAGAGACCTTTTCTAGAAATAAGCCCTCCTAATGGATTGCTTTTTGCTTGTGAACCTTGGATCGTTATACAATAAAAAAAATCAAGGTAACCCGAACCAAAGACTTCTATAGACAGTCTGTTAAGGATTAAAAATGTGGCACTATGTAGCTCGAGTGAGCGTCAACAAACGAACAAAGCTACACTATTCGCTTTATTCAGTAACCCTTTGAATATCTATACATAGAAGTATGTATACCCAAAGTATTTCTATTAGTCGCAAATACCTACTTACTGTAATTTATACGCACTGACGAAAAACCCCGCGTTTGAGAACACGCTTGACAACTGAGTCAAAATGGCGGCAGAGGTTTTTTTGTTAATGCGGAGTGCCAACATTGAAAAAAATTAAACTGCATCGTTTCTAATTGAATGACAAAGTAAATAAGTCCTAAAAGTTAGACGGAATTTTAAATTTTAGACGAAGTTTTTCATAAATAAGGCAAAGTTAGGGTGATCTACGGCACATAAAATATGAGTTGACAACACTTTGTAATTGTAGACATTACTTGTGCAAATAAAATACATTTTCTCCAATTAATTATTAACTCGAGTACGTATACAAGATTTAGTTGTTAAAATCAATTCAGTTATTCTTCGTTTTGAGCCACTTGATATGATTCAACGAACATGTATAATATAGAATTATAAATGTTTAGGGCAGATCATACACTAATCTACATTAAAATATAAAACCATGTTTTGGTAATGTTGTAACGTATGTAAATGTTTGAATTTAATAACAATAACTTATAGTATGAGTAATTATGCGGCAGATTTATACGACTAGATTTGCATTTAATAATTTTAATAGTATGCAGAGACGGCAACAGGAAATCAAAGTGTGGGTAGTCGTGCAAATATGATATAGTCAGATGGATAAGATAAGGTGTTTATATCAGTGGTTTTCAATTCTCAAACTTACTCGAGACTGTCACTTTGAAAATAGTTTACATTGTAATGTAATTTTGACATCCGCTTCCGATACCTGATAATATTTATAACACCTTAAAATTTCAATAATATTTTGAATTTACACACGTTTTTCTTTTCATTGAGGACAAATGAAACAAAAACAATCAAAATACCTTTAGAAAAGCAACAAAAATTGAAAAGCACAGCATTTTTATCAGCCGTCGCTTACATAAAGTTGTGGTATTTAAGCACCACTTTTTTCTCTACTTATTATAAAAAATATTTACTTTAAGGTCTTTAGTGGCGATTACGAATTTCAATTAAGAATCACTGGTTTCAAATTCATTGATTGCGACTCAACGTGTGTAAAATTAAATTTATTATTATTAAAAGAAAGGATTGCCTTATTGAAATTCTAATGTTCGGCAGAGACGAATGCAGGTTTCCAACTTTGGTGTTGTCATCATCACTTTCCATCGCTTGAGCTAAGCTAAGATATTTTTTGTTCTTAATATTTTTACAAAAGCTCAAGCTGAAAATAATACCCTATCTTTTTGTTTGTTTGGTTAAACGCGCAAATCTCGGGAACGATTGATTCAAATTGAAAAATACTTTTTGTGATACATATAGTCCATTTAACGAGGAAGACTATATGCTTTTACAACTAGATCACACTACGGCCAATAGGAATCAATGAAAAATGTTGGAAAAACAGGAAAAAATATTTCTTTACAGAGCTTTCGTTGCGTGCTTTGCGTAAACGCTAAAAAACATGTTATTTTTCGACATCCACGCAATCGAAGTTGCGGGCATAGCTAGTAATATATAAAAGTGAATATTTGTCCTCACGTTACTGAACAATTAATCAGATTGTGACGAAATGATAGAGTATCAAAGTATGGTTTGGTACATACTTCTGAGAAAACCCGCGAGTTTCTCGTCCAAAAAATAAACACTTACAAGTAAAAAATACTTTACATGTCCTACTTGGAAACGCAAACATGCCGTACACAGCTATAGAGATAAAAGGAAAGAGACCTTTCTTGTTTTATAATATGATCCACAATACACATTGTCATAAAGTTTGTTGTGTATGCAATTAGCTAATTATAGACAGTGCAATTCGCTGAATACACTCATTCTGCGAATTGCATTGTCTATAATTTTGATACATTATTGCAGATAAATAGTGTAGCTAAATAATTGTTAATTTTTTTTACTATTCGTGTACATTTATTTTTGTAAGAGATATGAACAAGTTATTTACAATAATTTGTCATTTTCTATCCGCTATATGTAATCCGCTATCAGTATTACTTTAATACATTGATGTATTTCATAAGAAAAATTTTAGTCCAACCTCTTTAAGTCGAACCTCGATTATTCCCAAACTGAACCTCCCAAACTCGAAAACAATTTTTCTTCCCTTCTCTTCAAACCCCAAAACCTCCATTACTCGAAATCTGAACCCTCTATTAGTCGCAATAATCAGTGCGTCCCTCCCCCTACAAGCCCTTTTAAAACATATATTTCACTCTGTAACTTGAAAAAATAAATTGGTCCTCCATACGAGTATACTCGTATTATCGAACATTGCAATATCTTATTTTACAACTTGGTTATTTGACCTTGAATACCTCTATAGCTCTAAGAAAAATATGTTACCGATTTTAAATAATTTGCCGACAATGTACACCACGTCACCAACACCATTGTTTCTTAATTAAACAATTTAGGAGTAGTACAACAATCAAGATTACCAATTCTAAGAAATGACAAAGGAATTTTAAATAAAAAAAGTTAACACGAGATTGCTTGCTTGGTGTGAGTGAGGTGTTTCATTTTTGGTATTAAGGCGCTACTTCCCGTTTTCGAACAATTTCGATTGACTGTACCGCCACAAATATTACACATACAGTTCTAAAATTCATATGTGACATTTTTGAACATTTCATCTAAACATTCTAAGACAGAAACACGATTAATAATATTTCACTTGATAGAAATAAAATCCAAAGATGTTCAATATTTTAAAACTGCTATGAATCAGAAAATACAATAATAAATGACATAAAAGTTTTACTAATAGACGTGCATTTTTATTATCTAGAAAATTGCAAAAGAACAATTTTAATTTTGTACCCCAGTTTTCCAAAAAACGATTAAAACGTGTAAAAAGTAACGTTTTTAGTTCGGTCACCGCGCGTAAGCGACATTAGAAGCTATGCATAAAGCAACTTTATTACTTTGCAATAAAGAAGTCGCCGTGCACGAGTAGATTTTCTGGGAAACCTCGTCTATTTCTCAACTTGAATCACTCCATGGTCGACTCGAATCAGCTCCATGGTTTTCCAACAAAGAAGCTAGAACAGCGTCGTATACTTCACAGAAAAATAGAGTAAATCAGCAACTTGGAAGAACAAGAATTTTCTGCTTTTTTTACCTTAGACTCTTAGACAATGCTATGGACAGAGAAGCAAAAAAATATGTTGAATTTTTAAATACTTACATATATTTTTAAGGATATTTTGAAACGAAAAGCACATTGGTACATGGCGGTCTCGAACCCCGACCTCTCGATTGGAAGGCAAGTGCCTAGTTCACAGCGCCACCGACGACGCTTCGAAATAATGTTGATTTATAATTGGTAAATGTTTGTAAATTCTATAACTTGAATTTTTATAACTTCTTTTTATTTATTATTTCACCTCTAACTCAAAATTAGTTAAAATAAAGCTTGACCTCTGCAATGTCGAATCAAAATCCGCCCAAGTCGAAATCCTCTATAAGTACGAAAACTGTGTAACTAGAAATTTTTAGTTCTCCCTTGATATTCGACTTTTAAGAGGTTCAACTGCATAAAGCAGGGTTGATTGATTTATATCATGATTTAAATCACTGATTTGAATCAAGTGATTTATATAAAAAAATCAATGAATTAAATCAAAGATGATTTTTTTTGTAGGTATTAGGAAGATATTTAAAAAACTGTAATGATATTTACTTTACACCATAACTCCAATTCAATATCAACACCAAACGATTTTTATCTTAACACGCACGATTTTAGGAATCCCCTGTGTTTTCTATTTACTTGATTGACGTGACGTGGGTTGTTAGCTTAATTTTTTTTTGGCCTGATTTCTATTATAGTTGCCAGAAAAAAAAACTTACCAAATGATGTTAAAAAGATAAATATAAGAAACCATGACTTTTCCTTGAAATTTCTAAAGAAAATTTTAAAAATCAAAAAAATCTGTCAAAAACAAAAAAAATCACGATTTTTACCAACCCTGGCATAAACAATTGTATTTTATCAATATCTAATGGGTTAAGTAAAAATGTCAATGAGATATTGTAATATTCAACGGAATAGAAAATTGTTTGTATTTAATAATAGGTAAGTACTCAAACTTTGACAGATTTGCTGTGCGAATTCTGAAATACAATTCCGACTGTATGTGCTGGCACAGATTACTTAATAGTTACTACGTAGTGCTGGGCTTACAGAGAACGACCAAAAATAAAGAGAAACGGACCGAGTCTTCCATTTGATATACACAATAACTAAATCAAATCCCAACTGCAATTTTTAATCATATATCGATGCAGTTCTCTAGCAGTGTGGTAGCCACAGATCTTGATCTAACTAGATAACGCAAATGCAATCTGTATTAATACTACACAGGATATTGCGCAGAGATGGGAGTCAAGCTTTTGTCGTAATGAGCAACTTGACTGACTTGCAGTTAAACATCGTCACGATGTGTTTCTGCACTTGAGTGAAGTCGCCAGAGCTTAGCAGAAGTCGTAGGCTTGAGCGATATAAAAATGCTACATACGAGTAGTACTATGACGTGTTTTCAGTAAATTTCACTGTCGGCCTTTTTATACTGTAAATTATCAGTTTTACAAAGCTATACCATAAAGTATATAATTAATCCAACATAAGGCGTATTTATTGCTTGGCTGCTTTTCACGTGCGTTCGTCTGGAATGAGTGCAGAGAATGCCTTGCAGTCGTTATCAGTATAGCAGGGTTATGCGATTGTGGGGATGCGACAGGCAACAGGGAATTGATAATGTAACACCAAAACAAACTTTGTAGGTACTATATATTACCTGTGAAATTATGTTAATAAAATATGTATTTAACAAACCTTATGGAAATAGGCTTTGTTTTTATCAAATTTAAAATGGTCCAATTAATGTTTCAGTTCCCTCCATTTCTACCCACAAAATTGAGGGCATCTGTTATGGTCTTGTAGTATGTACTTGCCTCTTAAGTATAGTTGTTCGAATGTGATCATTATTACTATACTGGCTTACTGATGACAACTCGGATCGTTCGCGGATAAAACATTCGGATTGTGCGATGCGAATTGATACCACTTGGTTCACAATTTTTTTTACTGATGATTCGAACAACATACAAAAGTTTAATTTTGTTTGTGCTACATATTAGTATATACGAGAAAACTTTTGAAGTGATTACTAAAGCACGGTGGACGAGGCAGGTCCTTCCTTCTTCGTTTCCTATATCCCTCACTTATCGATTTCTGATCTTTTTTACCTAACATATATTATTTTTATTGCTGAAAGTAGCAGACGAGCAGACGGCCCACCTGATGGTAAGCGATATCCGTCGCCCACGGACTTCGCTTATATTAGGGACAGAGCTACATAGGTCGCTGCCTACCTTGTATAGTGCTCTCTTAATGTTACTCTTGAATAGGGACATGTTGTAGTGTAGCGCTCAGGAAACACAGCAGCGGGAAGTTCGTTCCAGAGCCGGCACGTTCGTGGTAAAAATGTGCGTTGAAAGCGAACCGTACTGGACGATATCACTTCCAGGTAATAAGGATGAACTCCACTGCGGTGTCGAGTGGTACGATGAAAAAAGAGTGACGTCGGTACCAGGTCAAAGAGTTCCTGGGAGCAATCACCGTTAAAGAGACGGTAGAACACACAGAGGGAGCCGAAATCCTTCCGTGAGCCCAACGACTCCAATGAGTTCGATAGATTAGCATCACCGATTATTCGAGCGGCCCTTCTTTGCAGAGAGTCAAATGGATCAATCTGGTATTTAGGTGCTCCAGCCCACATATGTGAGCAGTACTCCACGTGTGGACGAACTTGGGCCTTATAAAGCACAAGGCGTTAATTTCGAATCATTGTATTACACTAGTTCATAGAATAGAAAATACGGTTGAAACACGATCGCAGGATGCAGGCCGCATCCAGTGCAACAAATCTTTTGATCTGTATTCAGAGCGGGTCGTTAGAAATAATAGGTCGTGAAGAACTATTGATCGTGCATTATCTCGTTCGTGTCGTCCGTAGCCGTCGCGGCGCATCGTGAATAACAACAAATTAAATTTAAATTAAATTAAAGTATGATTATTGCTGACACCAGGAATAGGTTTTATAATATCTGTTAATCTGACCTACACGGTGTGATCGAGGAAATGTCATGAAGATCACTCGCCACGTGTCGTGAGAGTGTCCACTGTATGACCTGCGTGAATGGATAGTGGGATTTGCGATATCATACCTGAGACCGACTTACTAGGCTGTACTGGTTAGTTCAGAGGCGAACTTCAGTCGGCTATAAGAGTTCTAAGAGCAAGAAGCGAAGCAGGTCGCAGAGGATGAGGTTCGATTGAGGCAAGGAGCTCGTTTCGGAGTCGCGTTCGTGAATGTCACCCCAGAAGATAAGAGGTACGCATAGGAAGGGTTCCGCACGCATCTCTGCCATTCAGCCATTAAAACTCAAATGGTGCCAGGCAAGTAGCCATGGTAGCCATTAAAAAAAAAGCCGTGGTGAGGCAAAGAAAATCTTGAGCCCCAAGATCTTTTTGGGTGGTTTACATCTAGTTGTATAAAAAAGAAGAGAAATGAAAGTTTCATATTCAATTCTATCATCGTGTTTTATTACGATTTGGACTGGAAAACGAACGTGGAAACCTCTCTTGGGGACGGTTCTCTTGGGGATAAGTTCAAAAAGTGACATACGCAACCGTATTAGATATTTGAAAGAAAGAAAGAAAGAAAGAAAAAAAGAAACTATTACAGACGAACGCCAGTCCGCAAATTGTTAACCTATCCGTCAGGGCAATCCTGTTCACAATCAGATTAGACCTAATTTGGTTGGTTGTTTACATTGAACTATTGCTGACCGTCATATCCTGGCTTTGAACAGTGGTTTGTTACATTGTTAGCTGATGCGGCATTCCGGGTAGTGTCCCGGATACGCCATTGTGAAGTACCAGCAGTCGCGTACCTTACATTTTCTACGAATTTGTAAATATATATTTACACACATTATGTGAATATACGTAATATAGTCACACATTTTATTTTTACTCTCGTAAATATTTTTTTTTGTAAATAACCGTTTAGAGAAGCTTAACATATAATAGGACCATTATACATTCGTTCAACGATAAAATGTTATTATAATGCTCAACGATTAACTCGCTTCTTTAAATTAATTGCTTCAGTAATATACCTATCTACTTACGTGTTTAAAGCTCCGTACCCCAAAAGGAAATAACGGAACCCTTACAGGATCACTTTGTTGTCCGTCCGTCCGTCCGTCCGTCTGTCAGTCAAGAGTTCAAGACCCATTATCTCGGGAACGCGTGCAGGTATCGAGTTGAAATTAAAACCATATACTCAGGTCTACAGTATCTATTTTTGAAGACGACTGTACATAGTTAGGGAGTTATAGAGGTTTGTACGGAACCCTCGGTGTGTGGGTCCAACTCGCACTTGGCTGACATTTTTACTTTTCGTACTAGTTACAGTCTATGGCATTTGTAGTACATATTTAGTTAATGATGGTCCTTTAGATTATGCCACTTATTTCCTATAAGCCGTTGGACATGGATAAAAAGAATTTTTATTGTATCCTCATATATACAAGATTCCCGTGTCCCTGTCAATTAACAAATAACACGAGCCGGGACAATTAACCGTGGTACATATCCATCTCGTACCGCACGGAATATTCACGTTTATTACCGAACCGACCGAACGCAGCCGATCGCTCGGGGCCCGGCGACCCTGTAAAATGCACAAAATCCATTCCAGTTTTATCTCGTTTCATTCCCGTCAGACAAAAATGCACTGTAACGTGCGCACTTACAGGGTAAAATTCGTTAAACACTTACTTTTATCCTGTAGATGACGTGTTCCGACTGAAAGTGGTACAGACGATTTTGATACTTACTCAGAGAATGTTAGTACTAGACTCGTATGCGCGCTCTTTATTAGGGCCGGGTGTTGACTTGTTCTAGATTTTGGTGCTTATCACTGTTGCGTTAGGGTCGGGATTCGTTTCTGTGAGCGGTTATGAAGTTCTTTATGGTGGTCGGACGGCAATCAGCTGTTCGGCACGCGCAGTGGCCCCCTGGGAGCGAGATGATGTCAGCCGTCCAAGCGACATGCGGGACCAGAAATTTCTATTAAATTTTGTTAAATTTGGAAGCAAGCTTTGCCAGTGTGGGATATAAGCGAAGCGAGCGATCGCTTGGGGTGACTTGGGAGGGTTGCTTGCTATAGACTAACAAGGAAAAAATCTCTGCAAGTATTTTTCGTTACTGCGGCCGGCGACTTTAATGAATATAATACTCCAAGATATTACAGAATAATTAACTCTATCACTAACAAATTAAAAAAGTAGTTACCACTTGCAGGAAATTGTTCCATTAGCAGCTAATGCAACAATTTTCTATTTACATACGATATTCCTTAGACTTCCTTAGACTTAGTTCCAACGTACAGGCTCCAAAAAACTAGAGGCTCATTTATGGGGAAATGTATAACTTTTTACAACAAAGTCCCACAAAGTGTAACTGACTTGCCTTTTGATAAGTTTAAAGCGTATGTAAAAAAGACTCTGATGAGTAAAGGATATTATAAAGTCAACGATTATTTACAAGATGCCAATCCCTGGTGTTAATTTGAAGAAATTATTAATGATAATAATGTAAATAATCGTGTTGTTGTGTATAAAACTATTCATTAAGTAGTATTGGCAACGTTGTACTAAGAAGAGAACTGACAAATCTAAATTTGTTATGGAAGTTGAGCTCAAATTTTTGCCTTGAGGTCACCTTCCAATTGACGACTCTGTAACCAATACAGGGAGAAAAAAATAGCCCTTGCTGGTTTTCTTGCTGGTTCTTTTCAGTACAAGGTCTCCCGCCGTAGACTTGTGAACCATTGGCGTAGCTTCCTTGACTTTCAAAAGAGATTGTAAAATCCAAGTTTAATAAAATATTTTGATTTTGATTTTTTAGGAATATAATACTTACTACAGTAAATTTCATTGTGGTTTTATTGGATTGGAACTACTGTGACGTTATATACGTATACATGTTTCATATATATATATATTTATATTTACTTTTAATAATATATCGTATTCAGTGTGTGATGAAAAAGTTATTATTCGTTTTTTAATGATTATTTTTTTTATTTATAACAATTTAGAATAAAACATATTTATAGGATCGGTACTTATTTAGCCATGAAATATTTTTAATCTATGTTATATTACAATTGCCGCGTAAAAGAGAGTTTGACGTTTTGAATCGAGAGCCCGCGCATGCGTAATAAGGGAGAGGGAAAATTTAAAAAGGAGAATAGAAATTCATTTCGATTTGAGCCGAGAGAGTTATTTTTATATTTATGATTAATTTATTTCTCTGGCTAATCTATGCATTTACCATTTCCTCGCGTAACTTATACTCTGTAAATTATTGTTAGAAAAATGATTACATATTTCAAATAAAAAGACAAATTTGGAAAATACAAACATAAATATATTATTAGTAAGTTAACAATAGATTATTTTATTACAATATAATACTTATATAAATTGCTGTAGGTATTGTTGCTTATTGTATCTATTATTCTGTTTATTATACGAGCAAATTTAATATTACAGTACCATCTAAGTACACATATTCTTATTTAATCAATTGAACAAGAATAAGGATTTCCCTACAAGACTGTGATTTCTATGAGCAGGCGTAGGATCGCTGGAAGGAGTATTTTGTCAATATACACGAGTTCAGAGAGAGGGTATGTTTATGATACAAAATAGTGTTCTTTTTGTCATATAGTTTGTTGCTTATAAATAGTTATTTTAAATAGTGCTTTCTCGTGAATACAGGAGAGGTTGCGGAGGGCCTTTTTTAAATTTTATCGAAACATTTTGGCAACATCTTGAATAAGATTCGTTTTGTTGAAGTTTGGAAGAAGAATCCAGTGTGTTCGGTGTAGCGGTGCAGTGGACTTTTGTTCGTATTTTGATATCGAACTACATTCAAGTAAGCTGTTTTCTATATAATATAGAAAAATTGAGTGCATTTGGTTGGATCCAGGAGAAAATTCGCGCCAGTTGCAAGTTTTAGATAAATAATTTACTTATGTATTCTTTTTTCTTCTTATATTTTGTCGATCCACGATAGGCAAAGGGTATTGTGTTCATACAATCTAGTTTAGCGATAAAAATGAGCTACACACATTGAACCATTGTTTTAACCGTACAACATGTTTTAAGAGAGCAAAAGAAACTTAACCCATGTTTTTGTTGGTTCATGTTACCTTTTTTTTTTAGAAATAACATTATTTGTTTTTTAGTCTAGTTAATAAATGTGTTATGAAAAAAGGTATTTTTATTTATTGATATTTTTTAAATCCTGATCACATACTTCTTGTCTGTGCCGGGCCGAGAAGCAGTGTGACACTACGGCTGCTTATATTATAATGTACTGGCTTAAACAAAGGTTTAAAACACTTGAATTTAAAAATTCGTCTGGCAGGAAGTAATATGAAAGTGAAACGTTAAATAAAAATCTCTAAATACATATTATGCTTATATACAAAAGTAAACTAAAAGCAATGACGTGTCTCCCTATTCCAATATTGATCACACAAATTGCTGTCGGTACGTTTGGTTACAAGCATGAAGCGTTTCATAGAACACGCGCACAGCCTGATAAACATACAATTAAATAATAATATACATCTACAGTGCTTATGTGGAATTCATTGTGCTTCACTGAACCCAATAATCACACTAGGTGTGTTCTAGGTTAATAGATAGCTTCAATACAAATTATTGTACATACTTAGTACAAGGTGCAAGTACTAGTGATGTAACGAATGCTGGATTTTTCTCATTTGACAATGCGGATTCGAACATTCCGCGACTTTGACTTTTTGTCACAGAATAGTATTTTCAGATAATATATTACGGTTACATTACGGTAAATATAGTTTTACCTGACTACCCACTGGTGGATCCCGCACTGAGACCACTAACTAGTCTAGTACGCGAGACAATTTTTAGCTCCGACCACTTTCAAAGCAATCTGTGATCACGACGTGTGATATGAGTTCCTATCATTATTCATTACACAGCAGAATTGGAAACCGGTCTATTGTGTTCGTCTCCCCGTCGACGCTTAAGCCCTCGGCATAAAGGCGTTATTCGCCAGCGAGCATCCACTAAAATGCCTTTGTGCCCTGCACCGCCACTGGATATAAATTATAGTCATGTTAAAATTGTGGCTTCGACCGGTTGTTGGTGTTTTTGGGATGTTGTAACGATTGAGTCTGAAATATCGATTTGCTTTAAACTAGTGATAGAAAGACATCGTCCAGAATATGGATTATTCTAGAATTTTATAATTCTCTGTCGGAATGAGAAAATGACCCGTTTGCTCCTAATTGGATCGTCGTCAAGCATCAACTATCAAAGAAATAACAATGACCCTAAAGTCACCCATCGTACTTAATCTTAGTTGTAATATAATACTAACGTATAGTACCTACTGTTATCTTAATATCTTAGAAGATTTAAAAGCAGAAAATATTTAACGCCGAGTCCGGTATCATTAAAAAACAATATGTGCTCAACAGTATTCTTGCTGTTGAGATAAGTCAAATATTGCTTTACAATTGACACAGTTTCATTTCCTACACAAAGTGTTTGAATATCTGCTGGAGTGATTTGACCTGCCCCGCCTTCCCCTACATAGAATCCTGGCTACGCCCTCGCCTAGAACCCCACCAGGACTATCTTGCCTGCAAGGCTCCACTGAAAATCTACTATAGACTTTGAAACCCCAGTAACGTTGTAAAGAACATCTGCGGCCAACAGCCGTAGGTGTTCCCAAATAGCGTAGTTTTCTTGAATTATTAAGCGAATTGTCTTTTCTTTGTCCCTTTGAGAAGTCTCTATTCTCTTGTTATTCTTTTGTTGCTACAATCAACTAATTGTAAACAATATATTCTCAGCCTTAATTACATTTTAAACTAGATAAAGCAAAAACAAGATTAAAATAATGTGAACTATGCCTTTAATCGATCCTGTACGGCGATCTTTTCTACGAAAAGGTCTCTTGTTGGCATCCCATGTCATGACGAATTTCGTGAAGAAACACTTTTAGCTTATTTTAGCATTTACCTTCTTGTTTCGTGGACGAGTCCTGTTATCCTGTTGATAAACAATGCATTCATTCCACTTAGACGCAGTGCTCACTCCCGCTGCCGACTAAACGGGCAGTGTAGTGCTCCTGAGATAGTTTTAGCCTCACGTATCTTAATCATGGACTGGGGACGGAAAAAAACAATATATCTGGTATCGCGACTTTCTACTCATTGTCACTTGACATCCCAGCGATGCGTTGCTGAACTACACGTTAAGACGAGGCCAGTTCCTAATCTGATAAGCGCTCCACATTCTCGCGAGAATCTCGCGAGAACGCGAGAACAACACGAGAACCGTGAATGTGGATCCGATTCGCATGTTCTCGCGTAGTTCTCCGACTTTTGTCGGTTTTTTGGCGCGAGACAAAGGCGCGAGAACTATATTGAGAACCTTGTTCCAGGGTTGGAAAAAATCATGATTTTTTAATTAAATCCAATTAATAATGATTTATTGAATAACTCCTAATTTATCATGATTTTTTTGATGTTTTAGTTTTTATCTTTCCTAATTTTATTAAGTGAGCAACTATTATGCGGAAACGAAAGAGGAAGAGGAAAAATTAAATATTTACCCAGTTCTGAGGCAACTATTTGGAGCGATAGCCTCCTCAGCATCAGTGGAAAGTTTTTTTTTACATTTGGCATTGTTCACTCGAAATTACGTAACAGACTAGGGACCAAAAAGCTGGAAAATTAGTTTTTTAATCAAGAATTACAATAATGACACTGAAATATGAAATATCAGATTTACTCGGAAAATAGATATTCATAAAAATACTTTTTTATTCACAAAAATAATTTTTGATTTAATCACTGATTTTGTGCCAACCCTGCCTTGTACGTTCTCGCGAGAATCTCGCGAGAAGTGTGTACCCAAGAAGTTCTTGCCGAGGTTCTCGCGTACTTCTCGCGTAGATTCTTGCCGAGACTCTCGCCGAGAATCTCGCGTGAATGTGGAGCGCTCATGAGAAAAAGGTCGAGTTTCGTTCTCCGAGGGCTCAAGTTCCACTGAGAACGAAAAAGAATCTAGTAATGATGCCGTCTGATTAACGATATGTAAATTCCTAGATCCTCGAAGATTGTTTTTCAACTAAAGCCGGTTAATTCGAGTGTTGCCAGAAAAAATAAACTGGCGGCCCAAGTGTGAGCCGCTAAAGCTTCGACTTATGCATAATTAATTCGGAGCGGCGCTTTATCGATGCGAGGCATCTTTCACAAGTCACACTAGGGTTGCCAGGCACATTATTTACGCTGGGTCTGGACCAAGCGAAATTAAAAGGTCCATTTTGTTATATTCTATACATTAACAGCACACCTGTTCACCCAGAAAGGTTAGTTTAGTGATCATGTACATGTATTAACATTATTTTTTATTATGTCCATAAACATTTTGTATATTGTATTTTGTATATAATGTATTACATGTATACACGGTAGCTCGAGTCTCGAAAAATTAGTCAAAACATTTAGGCGCCAGGTAATCTACCTATTTATGATCGAACAACATTTAGATCGTCTTACTTATTGAATGTGATTACGGAGAGCAGCAGCCGTAAGTGACCGCGGTGTTGTTACCAATTTTTGTGTGTATCGGGGCAAATTTTCGTATACGCATTTTGCTCAGCAAGCATAGGTAACTGGGCCGTTATCAGTGTGAAGTAGTGCGAAACGCTTAGAAGTAGGTACTACCCTTTTGTTTTCGCGGCCAATGCAATAAGCAACCCTAAATAAACTGTAAATACTAAATTCCAGACCGCTCTGCAAATGAGAATTTACCAAATCACAAACTGAATATCGGTTCCATTGTACGTTTGTGAGTTATTTACGGACTCCGACGTGGTATTGATTAACTAAATCTAATTCAGTTTATTGCCTCTTTGGCTAGCGTAGTCACTGAAATTCTGAATCATATCAATCATCATAATCATCATCATAACAGCCCATTTTGCGCTTTTACCATTTTGCTCTCTTACATCATCATCATCATAACAGCCCATTTTGCGCGTTTACCATTTTGTTCTCCTACCGATGGTCTTTTACCATTGTGCACTTTTGTCGTTTTGCTCTTTTACCGTTTTGCTCGTT
Organism: Schoenobius gigantellus; assembly: GCA_963935595.1. Lineage (NCBI taxonomy): Eukaryota > Metazoa > Arthropoda > Insecta > Lepidoptera > Crambidae > Schoenobius > Schoenobius gigantellus. Next base: position 22,051,389 of record OZ012543.1, read on the forward strand.
TACCATTTTACGATCGCTTACCGTTTTGCTTTTTTACCAATCCGCGCCTAAAGGCCCATATACGCCACCGGCCCATATATCGAGCATCTCGCTCGAGCCTACCCTAATTTAGGGTGTTTAGGCCTTAGTCAACCACACATGCCCAGTGCGGTTGAATTGGTCATATCAATACCAATCAGGTATTGACTCGGCATAACGGGAGTAACGGGACCACTAATAACCTATTCCGCTAAGGCTATTTAAAGATGTTAAATTATTTGTACGCCTTTCAGAAACTTTGTAAATCCTTATAAAGTGTCATTTATGTAGAAGTGATTATGTTGGTAGCGTAATCGACACCAAACACAATTTGCTTGATAATTATTTTACTTACAATCAGAATAATAATATAACAATAAACAATCGAAAAAGTAACTTAGTTCATAAACTAAATCCCGGAGTCTGGAAATCATGCACTTAAAGGCATGAAATAAGAAAATATTCTCATCTCAATTTTATTACAAACACACAAACTAACAAAACAACATACAAACTATCCAAAGTGCCCTATCCATATACTTCTTACGGTATTCGTCATTTGGCCCCTTGTCGAATACCGTAAGAAGTATTTTCCCATCCAAAGTGCCCTATCCAATGTTTATTCGTTGTCGTATGCCTCTTTGCCCTAAAACTTGATCGAATGTATTGTCCTGTTAAGATAGAGGTATACGGCCACGGCTATATATTGGATCCTTGCTTCGCCGTAGTCGGGTAAAAATGAATAATTCGTATCCACTCGTACCGTTCATTTACTTTAATCCTTATGTGTCCTGCTGTTATCACAAATTTTCCATCTTTCAAAATGACAGCCCTGTTGAAACTAGTTTTTTCACCTTTTGGCTGAGGAACGCCGCTTCATTGGATAGTAGGTTCATATACTATACAATACTTGTAAGTCCCAACCTAATATAGTCGGCGAACGTCCGTGTCCCTTCCCTTCACGCTTATCTTATGCCGCGGGGTGGATGCCTCCTGCAGAACGAATCCTGGCTTCTTACTTCTGTTATTGATTTCTTTTGTAAATATAACGGTCAAGAATTAAGTCTAGACGGAACTCGATTCCGTGACATTTTGCTAAACGACTGCTTTTATTACGAAGATATTTACAGAATTAATGAGAATAGAGAAAAATTGCTAGAGTTTTACAAACACTTGATTACTTTTCAGTATTTTCATTATGATTAGATCAATTCTACAACTTCTCCCGAACGAAGATAACATCACATTTAAACACAGCAATACCAATAGCATAATTTTCTTAGCATTCCATGGATTCACAATGTGGGTATAATGTGCGGCACAAGAAGCAAAACTTGACCAAAGTCCAATCTAAAAACCTAATCGCTATCGAATTGGGTAAATATACTTAAATTTCGTTCAATTCTCATTACTTTGTCCTGAGAATAAGATTTTCTGTCTCTTCACAGCTTGATCAGTGTTGCACTTGCGGTGGAATCGGCGCTACAATTAATTACCATTTCGTCTAGACCCCTTATTGGCAACTGTTTTTAAGTTACAGCAGGTCACTCGCACCGGTCGTATAACCGATCGACCATAGGAAGTGATCCATCAGTCTTATCTCAGGAAATGTTTGATAGTTACAGAGGTTTTTTCCCCTCGACTCCGTTCTAAATGGTCCGGTCAATTTATTTGGGTGTTTTCTTAGTTAAAAATCGAGGTGTGCGTTTCGAACGACGATCTGTCAATGCTAGTATTATAATATATTTAACTTATTATATAAACTTTTAACAAATTGTCTTCACTGAACACCGGTCGAAGTTTGGTACCGGTGGAAGAATTTTCTTTTAGTAACATTTTGTTAGCTATTTTTTTCTTAGGATAATATGGTGGCCCGTTGTGGTACCGCCCACCAGCTCGGCCCCCCTCATCTCGGTTAGAGAGAGAGGGCCGGGTTACGTGGCCGTCAAGTGGGGAGAAGTGGTGGTGGTGTCCACCTACTTCTCCCGCCACGGACGTCAGGGGTCGTTTGGTCGAGTCCTGGGCCACGAGCCTAGGCCTCGACGTCCTCAACCGAGGGACCACCCCGACGTGCGTGCGGTGGCAGGGTTCGTCGATCGTCGACGTGACCCTAGCCACCGCACCCCTCGCCGCAAGGGTGAGGGACTGGAGAGTGGAGGCAGAGGAGGAGACCATGTCGGACCACCGGTACGTCCGATATTCGGTCTCCCCCTCGCACGCCTCCACGTCTCCAGCGGGGACGGGTGCCGCCTTCCGCCGGTGGGCGGTGACGCACCTCCAGCCCGACGTGGCGCTGGAGGCGGCGATGGTGCGGGAGTGGTCTGAGCTGCCCCCGCACCTCGCCGGCGACGCTAACGGCATGGCGGTGCACTTCGCAGAGGACCTGAGAGTCGTCTGCGACGCCGCCATGCCGCGGGCGAAACCTGCCGCCCGCAAGCGGCAGGTATACTGGTGGTCGCAGACCATCGCGGATCTGCGCGCCACCAGTTGTAGGGCGAGGCGCGCCTACCTGCGGTGCAGAAGACGCGCCACCAGGAGGACGCCCGACGAAGAGGAAACTCTGCGTCGGGCGTACAGGGAGGCGAATAAGGCCCTCAAGACGGAGATCTCGAGGGCCAAAACGGAGTCGTGGAACTCTTTTATAGAGCTCCTCGACTCCGACCCCTGGGGACGGCCGTACCGACTGGTGAGGGGGAAGTACCAAAACGGTGCTCCCCCGATACACCAGTTGGACGAGGGGCTTGTACAGAGGGTTCTAGGGTCGCTCTTCCCCGACCCTGGACCCTTCGAGCCCCCGAGGATGGTCGCCCCCAGCGCCTCCCTCGAAGTGGAGGAAGCGGGCCGTCCCGTGTCGGACCTCGAGTTCGACGCGGTGAGGGAGCGGTTCCGGCGCAAGGGGAAGGGGAAGGCGCCGGGACCGGACGGGGTGCCAGCGAGGGTCCTGTGCCTGGCACTGGGCCCCCTGGAGGAGCGGTTCCGGGCGGTGCTCAATACGAGCATCGCCTCGGGCCGTTTCCCTCAGTGCTGGAAGGTGGGGCGACTCTGCCTTCTGCGGAAGCCGAATCGCCCCGCCGACGCCCCGTCGGGGTACAGGCCGGTGGTGCTGCTCGACGAGGCCGGGAAGTTTTTTGAGAAAATTCTCGCTTCCCGGCTCATCGAGCATCTGGAGGGCCCGGGACCGGACTTGGCTGAGTGCCAGTTCGGTTTCCGCGCCGGCCGGTCCACCGTGGACGCCGTGGCCCACCTCAAGAGGTGGACTGAGGGGGCCACGTCGGCGGGGGAGGTTGTCGTTGCGGTGTCATTAGACATCCGCAACGCATTCAACAGCCTCCCCCACGAATGCATAGAGGAGGCACTGCGTTTTCATGGAGTGCCCCTCTACCTCCGCTCCCTCATCACCGATTACCTCCGCGGGAGGGAAATCGTGTATGAGGGGGCGGACGGTCGCGTCCACAGGTGGCCGATGGCGGCGGGAGTACCCCAGGGTTCCGTGCTGGGCCCTCTGCTCTGGAACCTGGGGTACATCTGGGTTCTGCGGGGCAACCTCCTGCCGAACATGGAGGTTGTCTGCTTCGCCGACGACACCCTTGTCGCGGCGAAGGGGCGCACGTATGAGGAGGCGGTCCACCTGGCGTCGGTCGGCGCGACGATGGTCGTCCGGCGCATCCGCCTCCTCGGGCTGGACGTGGCCGTCGAGAAGACGACGGCCATTTCGTTCAGGCCGCCGCGTCGCCGCAGACCCCAGGCGGGGCTCCGTGTCCGAGTAGAGGGGGTGCAAGTCCAGATCGAGAGCTCGATGAAGTATCTCGGTCTGGTGCTGGACCCCCGATGGGATTTCGGGGAGCACTTTAAGCTCCTCGCCCCAAGGCTGTGTGCCGCCGCGGCAGCCCTCGGACGGGTCCTCCCCAACGTGGGGGGACCAGGCGCAGCGAGCCGTCGACTTTATCAGACGGTGATAAAGTCGATGGCGCTGTACGGAGCCCCGATTTGGGCGGAGCGTCTCGCCCCCCGAACGGTGGCCCTCCTGCGTAGGCCGCAGAGGGTCATTGCCACTCGGGCCGTGCGGGCCTACCGCACGGTCTCTCACGGGGCGGCCTGCGTTCTAGCGGGCTCGCCTCCGTGGGATGTCGAGGCACGCGTCCTTGCGGCCGTGCACCGACATCGGGTGGTAGCGAAGAGTCGGGGGGAGCGCCCCCTCCCGCAGGAGGTGGCGCGCACAAGGCTCCTGGCGCAGAAGGCTCCTGGCGGCTCTCCGCCAGTGGGCCGAGACGCTCGCCCACCCAGCTGCCGGCCACTGGACGATCGAGGCCGTTCGTCCAGTGTTGGAGGAGTGGGTTGGGCGCCGGCAGGGCAGCCTCACCTACCGGATGGTGCAGATGATGACCGGGCACGGCTGCTTCGGCCATTATCTGCACCATGTCGCACGGAGGGAGGAGACGCCGCAGTGCCACCACTGCGGCGCTCCCGACGACACGGCCGGACACACCCTCTCGGAGTGCCCGGCCTGGCGACCCCAGCGCGACGCATTAGCCCTCGCGCTGGGCCTAGGTAGGGGTGCGCCCGTCGTGCTGGCCAACGTCGCATGCGAGATGCTGACCAGCGCGACGGCGTGGGAAGCTGTCGCCTCCTTCTGCGAGGAAGTGATCTCGCAGAAGGAGGCAGCGGAGCGGGCGCGAGAGGTTGACCCTCTCGCCGCACCGCTCCGGCGCAGGCGGTTGGGTAGGAGGAGGCGCGCGTTCCTGGACGCGCGCCACCAACTCCCTTAAGCAAGCTGGGGATGAAATGGCCCGGCCGGCCGACAACCGGTCGGGAGACACTTTTCTATACCCCTGGCCTGCCCGTCTGGGGGGTCGAATTATGGCACTTGTCGACCCCCCCGTAGAGGTAAGACCTGGCGCTTGCGTCAGGCCTACAATCCAGGGGGCGCACTCGGGGAATGGCTAACGCCGATCCCGAGTGTGTCTCTACGGAGGTAGAAGTTGCTCTGGAGGGTGGTTTAGCCAGGTATGGGGTTACCCAGGTAACCCGAGTCCAATGGCATATCCTTGGGGCGGCTTTGTCAGCTTTCAGCCCCTTGTTGAATCGTAAAGAGATTCCCCCGCCTCAAAAAAAAAAAAAAAAAAAGGATAATATGGTGGCACCTAGCCATACGGGTTCAGAAGGCCTACTATGAAACTGAACCTCTTGATCTGTCTCGACCTTCGCCCGACCGACCGGAAAAATCATCTAACCTACAAAATCACGGCGGGATAATCAATCCTTATTTGTTCGGTTTATTAAGATTTCTGCCTTACCACTGGACATATAAAACAAGCTGAACGGCTTTGCTGTTGAACTGTTCACTTAGCTTTAACATTGTAAAGGACCTCAGCTTTCCCTTTGCTCATAAGTTTTCCTAGTAAGATGTGGCCTTTAAGGCTGTCAAATCTACATAAATATATTTAGCTTCTTCAAATATTATATTTTCTGATTCACAGCTCTTTTAAAATACTGAACAGAGTGATCTTTGGATCTTTTTTCTATCGAGTGAAATATCATTAATCATGTTTCTGTCATTAAGAATGTTTAGATAAAATGTTCGACAATATCAAATATGTATTTTAGAACTGTAGGTTTTATATTTGTGTTGGTACAGTATAAATCGAAATGGTTGGATAACGGGAAAGTACCACCTTAAAATTCAAACACATTAAAAGTTCGTGTTGTTAGCGTTGTCCATGTTGCCCTTTTAAAGTTATTTATATCTAGCTTACGTTTGTGATTAATTATCAAACTATAAATTGAGTGTATTTGCTGTTTCTAGGACGCGCACCGTATATAATTCAGAGATTTAATAATTGCTGTTTTAGTACCGGGCTATTCCGAATCATTGCCTTTGTATTGCCCGCAATGCCTTCAGGCTGTAGTCGTACACATACAGACCTCTCGTACATAAATTTTTGTCGAACAGCTTTGTATTTTCTGGCACTAAGGTTCTTAGTTTTTTATTTGATCGCGTCTATTTATCTTTGCTTTTGCCTAAAACTATCTATCAACTAGAATTCCAATGGAACATCTTCCAATCAATCAGTGGTAGACGCAATACTAATGGGACGAAGCTTTGTATCTTCGTTGCCCTTCAGAGTACGAAAAAAGTGTAATTATGATTTCGGATATTCTATAATTTTGATGTGTTTTTTAAATATTTCAAAAAAATGCGAGTATTTAATTAGAGAAATAATAAAATTATTAATTTATCACTATTTTATAAAACAGTTATTAGAATAGTTTACATTATGAACATATTTTAGATTTAGTTTACGAATCTTTGTCTCATAGGTACTTGTTTTTTTCAACAACGACTACTATTTAGTAATAATAATGCTAAACGCGCTTATGATAATTTTAAAGAATTGTGTGTCAAAGAAAGAAAATATGTTTTTCAATACCTAGTTAATTATTAATTTTTAAAAAGTATTAAACGTATTTATTGAGTGTTGTGCAAGTCGGTCTATTAAAAGTCTTGCGAATGAAAAAATAATTCTAAAGTTTTCGTAATGATTGGTGTTTTGAAAATATATCGTAGTTCATAGACATTCGAATCTACCCTTCGGCTTAGATCGAGATAGTTTTCATCTGAGATTGCGTCCGTCCATTCAGTTGACAAAGCACGATCTGAAAGTGACATTAGTAAAGCAGCAATCGACAGACAAATGAAAGGTGGTTTGGTGATACGCATCTTAGCTTGACGTTTGTAAACTACTTTTCATTTACTTTGATAATCAGTCAAAGGAAAAAGGGCGGAGCTGAACGTTTCAGACGGCTCATACTTGTACTCCTGTATCTACTTGTATTGCCACGTTTCAAGACATCGTTTCCATATACCTAACGTGATGCTTATGTTGAGTGCCAAGTACCAAGCAATGATCACCTGAAGTCTTAAAAAAAACATACGTATCGAATTGAGAACCTCCTCCTAATCTGAAGTCGGTTAAAAAGAACAATTAATGTGATGTTGTATGTATTCTAATATTATTTATGACTTTTTGGTGTTTTTGAAGTCGGTTTTATGTACCCAAACGCACTCTTACATCGTTCACGTAGTTTTTGTAAGGGTATACTTTTCGGCTTGAGTTACGATTATAAAACACTTTTTTGCTAGTTGCGTCGCGTAAAAGAGCTCCTGCGAACTATATGTAGCCGTAACGGAACAAATGCAGCGACCATGATCTTTGAGGTTAAAGTTTTGAGTTGCGGTTCACGGAAACTTCAACTAAGGTCTGTTTTGACGGCATAGAACTAAACTATGCGCCAGGAATATGTCAAGCGAGAGCGCTAAAAATTCCATATTTCCATCTAAACCCGGCTCCGCCGCTCGAGGCCGTAATCACCAGTAAATAACTTTAGTGCTCAGACGAGCCACTAAACCGGGGGAGCTGTAAAAACTCTCATTCGAGCGCGGTTATTGCAGCTGCCGACGTATTTCGCGAAACAGGCTGTTGTGTCATCTCTACTTTCTCGAAAGACAGATCTTCTTCGCAAAGATCGATCGATACTTTGGACTTCAGGTTCAAAGATTATTATTATAACATGCCTTGTATTTTTGTATTGGCGAATCTTTTCGAACTTCCCCGGCACCGAATGACACGAAACACTTGACCCCTTTAGCATGACCACCGAAACACGATATGATAAAACGATAGATATATATACCTATATATTGTTGATTATAAAAGTTATATTTTTAGTTATCTTGAAGTTTTGAGTACGTTTTGGATATTGGTATTGTTATTGTGGGCATTGTTAAATATATTAATGTCGATAGAATTTCAGAGCAGCCATTATATCCAATTTATTTCGACAGTTCATATCGATTTATCGTTTTATCATATCGTGTTTCGGTGTTTATGCTACGGGAGCAGACTCTCAGAGTATCACATCACACAAGGATATTATAAAACTTATCAAGGATTAAGAAGTAAACTTATCTAAGCTTTCTTCTTACATCAGTCCTTAGTCGAGTTACCGTGTAAAAAAAAACTTAATGATGAAAAACGTTGTGAAAATCTTGACATTGATTTGTTTTTCGAACAGCCTGTATAAGACGCGGTCGTAAACACAATCACTAAAAAGATTTGCTTTATTACGGAAATAAGGGATTAGGACACGCATAACTGTGTAGCAGAGGCGTATTTAGGGACCAGTTACAAAATATTTTAATCTGAGTATTGTTTGGTTTGTCAAATAGGTCTGTCTGTTATTCTCAATTATTAGATCTCTTAAACATTATGAAATCTTTAACTGATGGTAACTATACATTGGGATGCATTGTTTTATTATACAAGTAAATATTACTAGGAATCAAATATTTTATCATAAGTTTAATCCGTTTACGGATCTACCTACTATAGTGTCCAGAATCTAAATTACGGCCGTTTAGTAAACTCCTGAAATCGTACGTTCAACAGAAATCGAACCCAAAATTTTCCGATACCTACTAGACTAGATTTTATAATTTACTTTTATAGCTAAAAAGAAAAAAAAGTCAAACATGTTCTATTAAACATTTCACTTATTGCTCTTTGCCAAATGACAGGACGCTAATAGTTTAATCGCCTCGTCGTTGTTATTAATCTAATTTATAATTTAAATAGTACAGTGGCATCTAGCGGTATAAATTAGATTTAGTGTCTCGCTCTGCTTTAATTAGAGTTGTTTTCGCGTCACGTTTAATGGCGTCGTATGCATCTAGATTAGTGGAGGTTGATCGATGTTGATAAATTCTCTGAACTACGCTAGCAGGCAGTTCAAAGGGATAGCAGGTATAAGAATAGGAATAAACAGCAACATACGATATTGGACAGGTAGAAAATACTGCGACGTTTGTGCAATTTCGACGTGGCTCTGGATTGCCATCTAACCTTCGCTATAAAGGGTTCCTAGATTATGTACATATAGCATTAATTTTACTGAAATACTGAATAATTATACTGTACGGCGGTACACGATTATAATAGAAATTGTTTTAAATGTGTTAATTAATAATTTTATTATTAAATTTGTAAGTGTTTCATTCATTACAAGAGAATTTCTTTACGTACGACACCGTTTTATTTATATATGCAAGTATATACTTATACAAATTATCATGCCATCATATCAGACCAAAGCCTGTGTGGATACATCAATTGAATAAAATATATGAATTTGTAAACAACTCAAAAATGATAAGGTTGTTTTTTATATTAAAGAAATGCCTGGATAGTGCATTGCGATAGACTGCTTTTGTCTAAATAATTTCATTCTTAATACTCTACATCAGATCTAGATTACAGACTGAATACAGATTCCAAAGCTCCTGAGTAATCCCTGCCAATTTTATTCGTCTATCCAATTTTCCTCTTTCAACATATTTGTTGAATATAGGCTTCTATGTCAACCTATAACTTATAATAACAATGTAAGTATAATCTATCTACTGAAAACTTAAAAATAATCACTCTTCTATGACCTCACCAAAACTGTTTCAATAGTAGTAACCTCGAATTAAATCTAGATACAAACTTGTTTTCATGAGAAAGGTGGCGAAATATTTCTATGAAATTATCATTTAATGTGATTTCGAGTGCCACGTCTTGGATTTACCTACAACCAATCGTGTTTAAAGTGTACTTTGTTATGTGTGTTAGGTAAATCGCGTAATATTTTATGATAAGTGTTACTGATATACGTGGGAGTGAATGCGATACGCTTATAGAACATAATGAAATAAGTCATGCCCTCACACTACCGCGTATTTGCATCAAATACACATACGGTTTCCTCTGTTACATCCTAGTAAAAAGGCAATCGGAGGCTGACACCATAAGTTCATTCAAGTTTCCAATCCTATCTTCTTTGTAAATTAGGCACTTTTGTTTATATTCCATGTTATGTATCTTTATTTTGTAGTAAGTTCTAAAAATATTATAATTAGAGCTGCAATATTAGGAAGAAACGTGTTTCATCAGTGCATCGTTTGTCCTCCACGCGTCATGTGCGCGGGAGCACATCTGGTGCGCTCATTAATTGCCTCTCCAGGGAGTTGGTTACTGCTTTGCGAGTAACTTCTCTTGTTCATTTGAAGTACTTTAAATGCATGTATTAACATTAACAAGTCGTAATGTGGTCCTTTGAAACCAACTTTAATAGAACGATCGCAATACGAGTATATGGCTGTTGTTTGCCGGCGGTTTTTGATTGAAATTTCGGAAAAAAATACTCTAATATGTTACCCCTGGACAATATCGGTTTCTAGTGATGAAAGTTTTTCAGTTTATTTGAGTTGACACTATAACAAGAATATATAAAAAGTATTTCCTGTTTATAATAGAACTCTTGTACTCTGGCGACAGTCTACACAAGATTCACAGCAGAGACTCAAGATCCAAGTAAACATTTTTCAAAGTAAGCTTTTCTCCACATTAGCGGGTTAACAACGTTTTTATTTGGACGCATTAGGAATTATAGTGAATGTGGATGGTTTAAAATTCTGAATGGCAAGCTTTGCATCACCATCTGTCCGACGAGAAAGGAAGATTGCACTAATGGTGCGCTAGGGTTATCAACATGCTAGGGCAGAAAAGATATAGAGAATAACTAGATTGAAAATGCTAACACTTTGCTGGACATAAAGGAGAATCGTCTAGCTTGAGGACTCGTTTTCATTCCCCATTAAGACGCTTAATATTATTACTTTACATACTAGAATCTGACTACACACCAATTGCAATTGGGCTACAGGCACGCTTTATTAGCAGTGGCATTGCAGTCGTGCCGACTGCATCTGAACAGCAATTTGATAGATGGCGTAAAGTTAAGTGAGTCTCGACGCCGTAAAGATTGTCGCGACAACGACTCGTGCAAGAAATCAATTTAAGAAGAACTGCAGTTCATTTACAGGTAGTAGCGCGGCCTAATACTTAAAAAATACATCATCATCATTATAACGGCTCATATACGTCCCCACCGAGGGACTCGAGTCAAGTTAAGGTGTTTAGGCCTTAGAAAACCACGCTGGCCCAGGGCGGATTGGCCGACTTCATATACATGAAAATCTTCAAAAATGCATGTCTTAATCTAATTCAGGGCAGATTTGCGATTCGTTTCCTAATAGTCAGATCAGTAAAAAGTATTCCGTACCTATTTGATTTTGAGGTTTGGCAACCCTAGTTGCGTTGCTGTTCAACTCCTCCGCCCATTGTATGCAGATTGAGCGCCACAGATGAGAGCCATTGTCCGCAGACAGGACAATCCGTTGTGGCCGCGACAAACGCTGGTGTTAAACGTTTGACGAATGTGTTTACTTTCCTCTGTTCCCCTGTTATTACATTACAAGCAAAACTTTGTTTCAGTAAGTTATGAAAATACTGTCGCAAATGGAATGTTCAGCATATGAATTGATTTTTCAACCGGTTTTGGATTTTGATCAGAAATTGTCGAAATTTGGAAGTTTTGAGTGCGATAATGATATGTTAACCTATGCTATTATAAGTAAAAAAGTGCAGAAAGGTTGTAATCGCACAACTAGAAACACCTCTTTTCTGTGTTCTGTGGTACTATGACATTCTATAAAATCGAGATTCCAAACAGCACACGGTCTGAAAGGGAGTGAAAAAGAAGGTAACAACAACAAACTCGACGCGAAACTTTATCCAAGGCACCAAGGTGAGCCAATTGGTTTAGTTTTGCCGTGCCACGTTCAAACTGCATTCATCGTCAAACTGCGTTTTACTTATGTCAAATTATTGCACATAAAACGCCCTTTTACTTTATTATATCATTGCTGTTGTCTGTGTATGTCGACAAAGTACTTAAGAGTAGGGTTGCATTTTTCATCAAGGTCTCCCTGTTGTTAAACAGTGCAAAATTATTGTGTACTGTCACTTGCGTACAAGTTCCATTGTGAACTTAAAGAGCGCAATGGAATAATGATAGGGTATGTGCGAAAAGAGAGCCGTTGTCGTGGGAATTGAGGGTGCTCTGTCCTCCTCACTATTTTATCGTTTTCTTTCTCAGGCAACAATGTTGTACATTTATATAACTTTTGACGATTTTTTAGGATTTACAATTAACCACACTCCGAATTCCAGACTACAAGGTATAGGAATAAAGAGGTTTCATATGAAAACCGTAATACTAGTCCACCATTGGGACCGTTCTCTTTTCGTACGATTCATCAAAACATATCCTTGAACAACGATTCACCTAATATGATTACTTTCTTTCCATATTAGTCCCTTTCTCAAAACCGTTCCAATGTAAACAACATCAAATATTTTTTTTTAATTGCTTGAGTATATTTCTAGTCAATAGGCATAAAACTCAAAATTGCGGTTTGCGGCTCATGATTATTCTTTTATAAATGGAATCTCATTCGGTCAGCGTTATTTTGATGTTCATAGGCCGGCTATTGGCGAAACTGTGACGTAATCGGGAGAGATGTGTTGACTTTTGACATTGTGTTAGCTCAAAAGACATGATAATATAATGTGCGGATTGGTCGCCTTCACATTCACCTTTGAATTTCTTCACAGATGTATACAGGTTGCCTCACGATGTTTTTCTTCACCGTAGAAGCGTCAGACAATTAATGTATGTACATATGAAATTTTGTCGTAATGCACATAAATGAAATTTGTTATAATTCCTATAGTAAGCATTAGAAAAATCAAGTATCGTTTCAACCTACATGCGGTTCATTTCACTGCTGGGCACGGGTCTCTCCTGACCTGATACCAGAATGAAATATAGATTAGGAGGAAATTGGATCGCCCTTATGTCGTTTGTAATAGTGGAAGTTGTTGTAGTGCAAATGTATTGTAGTTAGTACAAAAATTCAACGTTTATAAGCGTAGACAATATGATAACGGCTTTAAGCAAATACTTAAAAGAAACCCAGTGAAGTATATTTTGGGATAAATTCGCAATAAAGTATACTATAAATCATGCTATATTGGCTAATATATTATTTACCTCATTATTTTTATCAACACGTCAAATTCTTGCTTAACTTTAGTCATATAAGTCCAAAAAACTCGCCTATGTTTACATGACTGTCTGTATGTGCATTGCGAATGGAATGATTATGAAACTGCATTTATTGTTTTCCAAATGACTCACGCTCACGAAGAATGTGAACCGTTTCATAAGCGAACGCACGGTGGCGGTATAAACAAAATGGACTGACTTACTCTAGTGTTATCAGCAGGTCAATCGTCGGTAGGACAGACTGATAGCAATATCACCAGATTGCGATACAAGGACCTTTGTTTGGGTATCTTAGACTTGCCGTCTTATCAAAAACTAGTTGTACCCGCGATATTACTCGCGAAATAAGTAAGCCTAATTATCCTATTTCTGCTGGAATATTTAACGGCCGTTTTTAACATTCTGTCCCAAGGTTAGGCTAGTTGCAAGAAAAACCGGCCGCCACCCCGAGAACTTCGTACAAAGTTATAATAATATAAGTTTTTAGCTATGTGTACATATTAACATTTACCATTTTTTTTTAAAATGACGTTGCTTCCCTTGGTTTTGATTCCTTTTTTAACATCGCAAAAGCAAAAATACGCAACATAAATGGTCATATATTTTGATGTATTAACTTCGCGTTAACAAGTATGATGTTTCACCGCTGAAAGATATCGATTATTTACCGCTTGGGTCCCTATTCCGTGGAGTTCAAGATAAAAAATAGCCTGCCAGTGTTCCTTAAATTAAAAAATTCAAAATAAAATCACTATGAAATATCGGCCTACTGTCTGCAAACATGCAGAGAATTAGAAAGTTTGTTTAGAAGAAAGTAGTTTCAGTACCTTACCTATGTAAATAAAAGATAAATACACCGATTAGATTTGAAGTTGATTCTTTGAAGGTTTATTAGATCCAGAACCTATCGATTATTTACCATTTGGGTCTCTATGCTGTGGGAGTTCAAGATGGAAAATAGCCTACCAGTGTAGTAAATTAAAAAAAATCACAACGAAATATCCTTCTGTCTGCAAGGACTCAGTTAGAAAGTTACAAGCATCAATGTAGTTTCAGTACCCTACCTTTCTATGTAAATAAAAGACAAGTATACTGCATTATTTTTCAAACTTTTCGTTATCGTGATTAAGTAACACATGTTATTTGTGTATGTGAGAAAACGCCGACGAGTTACGTATTCCTTCTTCTCAGAACAAGAGCTTCGTGGAATCTTAGGATTAATGTTTCAAGAAACGGTCATATTAATGTCAACTCACAATGTTGTACTACAGTATAGAGTAATATTTATAAAGTAATACGTATATTTAGGTTTCACCAAAGTCAGATAAGTTTTATACCAAGGATAAAGTCATGAGTTACTCTTACGTAAATCAATTTTAATTTCACCAAATACTTCTTGGAATAAAGCCGATATTCGAGAATAGATTTTAAACCGTCGAATTTGACGGTATAACATATTTAATACTAGGATTAATAAAAAAGATAGCGTCTAATAGCTGATTAACAGCTGATCGGCAAGCTATCTATTGCGACAGTTGTGGTAACTGACGCAGTATCCTACTTGTTTAAAAAACAGCTAATAGGCTATGTGGTTTAAGGAGAGAATGTACTATTTAATTTCGCAGCATTATCATTCATTCGTTCATTTAGTTCAATTTTAATTTGTCACAGATAAAATAAAACTCTATTCAGAAGAATAGTTAAATCAAATGTGGAGAAACGTAAAGTGGGTTATCCGACAATTAACGTAGAGTATAAAGAACAATGGCAGGCCCATACATGATTTTATTTCACGAAAAAATTTTGCGTTTAGAAATAAAACATAGCAAAAGCAATTCAAAATTACATTTTGAAGAATTGTCCATAAAATTATTTCAAAAAGAAGTCTGGAAAAAAAAATATATTTCATTTTAAATACTTTGAGATTGTTATTGATAAAAATGCACAATCGGAGTCCGTAAATTACAGCAGAATTTCAACAAGTAGGCAATCAATCGGAGTCCTGAGGCAAGCACGAGTTCCACAAAGAAATATCGGTCTTGTACCCACTGGACCTTCAAGATTCGACCCAAAAGCAAAAAGTGCTTATTGGACCTCATTTACAGGGCCCATTCGACCTTTCTAAAAATATTATATTCAATGCGGCCATTGGACCTCTTTTTTGAATTCGACTGATACCTACTGGACCTTCAAGATTAGACCCTATTGCAACTGTACCCATTGGACCTTATTTGTATGCCCCATTCGACCTTCCTAAAATATTATATTGAATGTGCCCATAGAACCTTTTTTATGGGAACCATTGGACCTTATTGACAGTTTTATTCAAAAAAGTACAGTCACATAGAAAATTGAAGACTAAAATGAAATTAATAGAGCCAATACCATTGAAAAGTAAGTAAATACCATTGAGCTGTTATAGCCTATGTATGTACCTACTTATATCTCAATCGGCACAGCCACTAATACCGAGCAGAAAAAAAATGGAGAAAACCGGACGTCCTTTTTATTCTTACAATTAGAGTTGTATTGATATTCACTCTCACGACATTCGTCCTGCTCTCGCCTCTTGTATTGTAGCGCAACGTTCAGTGGCAATATTTCTTTCTCGTTCTTGTCTATTGTTTACTTTCCAAAAAACTACCTGAAGTGTTGAAAAAAGGTTACTTTCAAGGAGTAACAAAAAACTGAGTTATTGTCAACTATTGATTTTAAGTAATATATAGGTAGGATTAGAAGTTACATTCCTCCTATATTGGTTCTGTCGACATCACACTTTAACATAATATTAAATCAAAGACAAAAATCTTTATACAATGTAAACCTTCACAAGTATACTATTGATAGTCAATGTACATTTGATTAAATAAAATAGTTAAAACTAAACTTAAAAAAACACCCATATTATAGTTTTAAAAAATGGGAGATCAACTCAGAACTGAATATTAATTAACATAATTAATGACATGTAATTATGTTGATTATTCCCCCATGATCCAATCTGGTGGTCGTCATTTTTTTTCTATTAATTTTTCATTGTATGCATGCTTAATCTGTTTTTATATAAATCATTTTTTTTCTATCTCAAGGTACCACTCGTCAAAGCTCTGCCGAAGGTAGATTAAAATCGATAGAATAGTATACTACCTAAACTAAAGTCTTTTTTTACCAAAAAGTAAATAATGTAATATTTCAATATAGGTTATAAATCACAGATCGATTAAATTTATGTGATAATATGTGATTTATTTAAAATATTTTAATAATTTTTGTTTGGCAATTAAGATAACTTATAGTTATAAAAAATATTCTCTATTGTCGTTAAAAGTAAGGTAAAAAAGGATCTGTGGTTATGTGATTATAGTAGGTTATCTATATTTTATTTCTTTTTGATTTGTTGCTGATGATTAATATGTTGAATTTTATAAATATGTTGATTAAATATTTTGATTTATATCTTTTGTTTTTATTTCTTTAACAATTTTACTTTTCTGCATGACTGTATGTAACATTCCAAAAGAAAAGAGCCAAAAATCCACGTCTTTTTGATAAAAAGTCTGATGGATCCAATGGTGTAGGTAATGTGTAATTTTGAAGGTCCAGTGGGTACCATGTTTTTGATAGGAGGTCGAATAAGACACATCGTTAATTTTGAAGGTCCAATGGGCACCAGATTTTTGATAGGAGGTCGAATAGGTCCTATCGTGTAGGTAAGGTCCAATTATGAAGGTCCAGTGGGTACAAGACCGAAATATCAGAGTCCTAAAAGCAGTACAGGTCGAATAAAATAAAATCACAATAATCGCAAGTAAACACCGAACAAGCAAGAAAGCAAAGACAGACAGCGCCATTAGACATTGACAATAAATCACAACAAAGTGTTTTTTATACAGGGACGGCCAAGGAATCTACGCCCATACAGCCACAAAAAACCCGATAACATGTAAAAACCAGAAAGTAGGTAAGCAAAACATATAATTTGGTAGGTATGAGGGAATAATTTCATTGACATTTAGTATTTAAAAATACTTTGGAGACACGAAAAACTCTTTTAAATTATTGTCTGATTAAAAATAACAAACCATTACCTATGTTTTGCGTAATGGAACGGACAGAATTAAATTTGTCCATTGCTTAGGTCACCGGGTCAAGTAAGTATCTCAAAATACTTTAATTTTTATACAGACTTGATTGTAAATACTTTTATTTTTTTTTGTAAATACGTTTTCGCCATTGTTCTTTATCCATAGTATAGTTATTCCAGTTTTGCGTCATTGTTGGTGAAATCGGGCCTTAATGAAATTGTGTAAACTGTGTTTGTATTAAAGGATTACTACGAGTTACAATTAAATTTTATTATTTTTTTGCAACTTTACAACCATTGTTACTGATAAGGTATTTTTTCTTTATCCATAGGTTATAATAAAGTTCGTCCATCTATTTATCAAAAATAATACATGAGCAAATTTATAGAAAATACCTACATAGTTATATAAGTTTTAAAAGTTCCAAACATTTGGACCGTATTTGCCCCGAGCTGTAAGGCAAGCGAACCATAGCAATAAGTCCTCAAAGGCGAATGACAATACAATAGCAACAGCCTATTGTCTACGCGTGAGGCAAAAAGTTTTGCAAGCCCAGACGCTGTAGTCCCACGATCACAGCTCAAATGAATTATTGAGTTTTCATTTGAGAACGCCTGTTTTGTGTTCTGTTTGGTGATTTCTAACAAACCACCAACATTGTTGCTTATTCACTTAAGAAACTGTAAAGGGTAAACAAAAACTCCGATACTGTCAGTCGAGTATTTAAATATTTATTTCATTCACCTTTAATCAAAAATTCTTTTGCTGTATCAATCAAGTAAGTACCAATAAGTTCAATATTTACTTAAGCACTTTAAAGATTAAGTACACATATTCATGTATCTTTTCTGTTTTTTTATATAAAAGGAATCCTTGTGTGACTAATCTAATAACACACAAACTACTGAATGAATTGGCACATATATAGTTTTTGTAGCGTGGGTATTAGCTAAGAATATGTTTTTGAAAATCAAACTCTCCAAGGGGCCCTTGAAAGGTGCTCCCTCACTGGGTAGCATTCGTTTGTGATGTAACGTTACGGACTCGAGTATAACATTAGTGAGGGAGAAGAACCGAGCACACCAAGCATTACAGTGCGCAACCTCTAATGATACGATTTGAACACTGTGGTGCTCAAAATTGAATCTGAAATGTTAAATTGCAGGCAAATACTCGTCAGTCGGAGGTAAGTAACGTAATACTCAAAATCAAATCAGTAATGTTACATTATTTTTATTACGTGAATGCACCCGGCGAGTGACCACCTTTTTTTACAGTGGGCAATGCATTACGCATACCCCGCGCTTGGAAAGGCGCGCCGGGTTATGTCGGACTCTCCGCGGCCCCTGGGGGCAGAGTGCACGCCAGAAACCGCCGACTAAAACCCACCGATGCCCCTCACACACGCCTAGGCGCGAGCACGTCCATCATCGCCGTGTCCTCCTCATCTGAAGAAGACACGTCGAGAAGGGACGCGTAGCTGCCTAACAAGGTCGTGGGAAGTCTAGTGAACACTTCCACGACCTCGTCGGCGTAGCGAGTGACCACCTTAAAAGGGTGACATACTTATTTTGATGCTTGAAAAGCCATGAAACTTCACAATATGAGTATTACGAGTATTACTAAGTATATTTGAAATAAAATCCAAGCCGATTTTTACCAGAGTCCTTAGCTCAGTGCACCTAAACATCCGTCACAACAAGGCCACAACACATTTCTCGTTTGTTTTGTAAAAACACATCGCTGCGCAGAACTGTTTTCTATCAGATCCACGCTGTTAGGGAAATGAAGTTATACTTGTACTGGGTTATTTCTTCCTCGCTCATCGTTCAGTTTCCTTACTTTCCTTCATTCACTTTGGTTTTGAATAAACATGTTTATTTCCACCTAATTAAGGGCCACCTCTGCACGGAACTCTCAAAAGTTAACGTTCTACTTACAACCAAACAAGTACTGAGTAGTTGCGACTTGCGAACAAAGTTTCCCTCAAGTTGGCACAAGTTTGCAAGTTTGCCAACTCGACGCGAACTTGCGGACTATCGGCAGTAATGTCGTGGCGAAGTTTCTTTGGTTCCTATTGTTCGGTGGTAAGGTCTATTTTGAGATGACTCGTGTTGATCGAGCTGGTTATTATTAGGTTGAGTATTGTGAACTCTTGAAGTTTTGCAAATTAAAATAGATCAAATATTTGCAGCCGGATATTTTCAGCAAAGGTACTCGTAGTTAAGGCTACTATTCGTCTATTTAAATCACCAGTAGTGTACGACCGCACCCTGTTACGCTATCCCGCGACTGCCGAGTCGATCGCAAGTACACATGCAGTGCGCGTATACATATATGTGTGTCCCTACACATTTGTGGTTTGTGTCCCGAATATCGCGCTGGACACTTTCTTAAAGGAGGACTTCTGGCCAAAGGGCGTGGTGTTTAGGTGATTTCGGGGACGGTGACCAAACACCATCTGCATGCCGCAGAACGGCTAATATTTAATTTACTTAACTAACAGAGCTTATTAGTTCTATTACATTAACCGAAATGTACGCGTACGTAGTGGTGTTGTTTTTTTATAGCGGTTTTACTGTTATTTCCGGAAAAGGTTATAAGTCGCTTTAGAGACATCCTACCCTGCCCACCTAGATCACCTGACTTGACCCCAGCAGAATTTTTATGGGTCTACCTGAAATAAAGAGTTTGGAGGAAGAGTTTGAATTTGGAGGAGATGAAAACAAAAAAAAAATAGAGGAAGTGAGAGCTATCTCAGTTGTCGTTCTGCAGCGTGTTATAGCAAATACGCGCGTCCGCTTTTAAGAGTGCATCCGCCGGGATGGTCAACATCTAGACCAAATAATATTACACACATAAAATCCGCACCATTGTAATTTAATATTCTGTAATTAAAACCATTTATAGTAAATTACATAGTTGATTTTTTATATTTTTTTAAAGTTTGAAATTGAATTCTGCGCTGAGACATCCGTTATACTCGTATATTCTAAAACAAACAAACACTCAAATATCCTATCTAGGAGAGCATGCTACATCATAGACCACATCGGCGCTTACCATCAGGCGAGATAATGGTCAAACGCATTCTTAGCATATAGTGATAAAATATATAAAAAAGTAACATTCGAGTTCATTTCGCTTACGTTATACCTTCTGCATTGAAAGGCAATGAAAATGATCCGGGATGTGTAATCATTCCCACAGGATTTGTTCTTTTCGAGCTTTTAAATTGTTACGTTGTCTAAGCCCCTATAGTGCATTATTTTTCTGTTTATTTGGGTGAAAAAACAGTGACAAAATGTGTAAGTAATACAAACATTAAAATAAATTAAAATTTAAATAATATTTTAAGAATTTTTTTAGTAGGCGAATAGGAACTTTTTAACTCTGAACTTTTTCAATTTTAAATGTGACCACTGATCATAAGTGTACTCAGTGGTTACACCAGTGTAACAAAACAGTATAACCATGAGTCAGAAGCGAACATAACTTACACTAAAAATACGTAATTTTGACACCAACAACTTTTACCACGAGTTAAATTAATAAAGTGTAGGTATACAGCAGAGATTTATTTTCAGTACTGGAAGTAATAATTAGTAATTATTACTAGTAATGTGTCAAAGATAAAATGTGAATCAGTTATCTGAGGCCCTGGCTAATGGAGCAGTACTCATTTGCTAACGCGAAAGAAAATAGAAATGGACAGATAGTGCCACCCAGAAAGACGCGATCGACTACTCTTCTTAATCGTTTAAAAACAAAGACTATTATTTTTTATTAAAGAACTAGCTATAAAATTACTATAGTAATGCTAAAATTTTATCTGTAGACACTGATTTTCTATAAGAGCATGCGTACACAATGAATGAGAATACAGTGAATAGACTATTCAAATATTTATTTAAAAAAGAACAAATTGTCAAAATAGACCTTAAACCAAAAGGTAGTAGGGCGCATTTTTGTGAATGCCATTGTCTATTATAATTTATAAGTACATACCTCAGGTACATACATTGAATGTACCTAGCTATGTCTTGTGTGAAAAATAGAAATGACAGCGAAACCACGTGTCTAATGTCATTCCCAGCATACTTTGCAGTTCTATCGTTTGCATTTGCATATTTCTAGCGTGACTTTAGATAGAGGCACCAGACATTATTCGAAAGCTAATATATAATTGTTAACCAGTTATCATTAACGAAAGCTATCCAGAATTTATAATTAATAATTTAATCTATACACGTCGTTTCACTTAACGTGTATCGTGCATCAGGCTACCGACCATCAAGCAGACTTTACCCGCGATGACAACTAATAATAGATGAACGTCCAATACCATAATATTTATTTCTCCGAACGCATTTCACTATTTCTGTGTATAATTAATGGCGCCCAGCCCCGTTGATTAAAATGTCCGAATGTTTCCCAGAATATCTGTTTTTAGAAGCTGTTAATTAATTCGTTCAACACGAAAATCTATAGTACCATTCGACAGATTAACATCTCGTAATATGTTGGTGTTTTTCACAATTTTGAAATACATATATGTGAACGAACGTGAAAATTTTTCTTTCGGCTGCGCACGTGATTAGTCACCAGTTGCTAATAAAACATATTTTTTTACTCTTTGTAGGGTATTAGTATCGAAAGAAGACTGTTTAATACTGTCAGAAAACGAGGAAGGAATTCAGTCCAATCTTCTATTAGACCTCCTCTATCAATCTGAATTATTTAAAAGAAAAATATGAAGTTACTTTAATAAACATGTAAAACATTTGTATGTACTATCGCAGTTCCGCCTGATCACCGCTACGCTCATTTTCGTTTGCACTAGCGCTCTCTAGCCCCACCCCGTCGACCTCGAATAGACATGGAATAATGAAATAAAAGATTCTTCTTCGGCCTGCCGCCGAGCCGCCGAGGAACCCCCCAACGCCGATTAGAGAGAGAAAGAGTATTTCTTTTCTAATAGGCCAAAACTTAAGGGGGCGTAGCACGGCGCTTCCGCACGATTCAAGCGAATAAATTTTTAAATGGTCAGCCGGAAGTGCTCGCGATAGTACATAGGTAAGTATATTAATCAGTAATCAGCCAATCTCAGAATTATGCTGGCACAGAATTCAATAAATTATCTAATAGAATAATAGTTGACGTCTACTGTAAAATTCACCTTTTTGAGGCTAATTCGTTTTCTACATGCAAATCTAAACTCGAGGGAATTGATTTTCATTTAATTTTGTATATTAAGATGAGTGGAATGGAACTTTAGGGCGAATGACCGTGACGTTAGGGCGATTGACAGTGACCTTGATATGCGTGAGTGGTCAGAAGACGAATCTACTACGTTTTATAGCGGATTTCCATTGAGCGAGTCACTGGCGTTAGTCCGATTTTGACGTCAGAGCTGACCCGATACTGGTGTCGTGTAAACTGGTTTCAACACAGTACAGACAGACCTGTGGTGATAGCGTCAGCTGACTCGTCTACTGACATGTAAATGCGACAAGTCAGTTTTCGGAGCCAGCACTGAAGCCTTTGACCTAAAATCTACCTTATATTTATTATAAATATTCTAATATAAAAATGAAGTTTGCAACTAAACTAAACTAAGAGAAGTTGACAAATAATTACCCAAAATACGATACTAACAACATCGAAGAAGTGCAAATGTTGAAGCCGGCAAACCTTGGTCTACTTAACTATGGGTATACATATACATTATATACTATACACGGTCTTTTTTAATTATAACCAATAAATAATCAATGCGTTATCTAAAACTAATTATTAAATTGTGTTTACCCGTAATGTCATTCAACCCAACATTTTCATGTAAATCATAGACATGATGATGATACTATGATATACATTAAAATTTTGGGTTGAATGACATTACGTGTAAACACATTTTAATAGTTAGTTTTAGATAACGAATTAATTATTAATTGGTTATTATGAAACACCGTGTATAAGAATTAATTTTTACAAGCTTTTATTTAACTTGCAATATAAGTATGTAAATGTGTAAGTATGTTCGGGTGAAATCTTGCAACTCAATTTTGAAGCAGATATCTTTAACCGATTGAGCTGAAATTTTGTATACACATTCAGCTTGGATGACAATGCATGGTTGACTGTGTGACGTCATTCTAAATCCAAGATGGCGGACCAATTATTTTTAATGCACCTCTACAATATGGGTATCAAATAAAAGGTCTTGCTAAGAGTAACACGAAAATGTGACGTTACTATTAATCAAATATGGCGGACTTCTAAAGCTTGAAAATCAATTTTGAAGTAGATATCTTTAACAGATTGAGCTGAAATTTTGTATATACACACACTTTGGATGAAAATGCACGGTTAACTGTGTGACGTCATTCTAAATCGAAAATGGCGGCATACGCGAGATGGCGGACTAATTTATTTTTAATGCACTCCTACAATATGGGTATCAAATAAAAGGTCTTGCTAAGAATAATTTGAAAAATAAAGTGATGTCACTATTAATCCAATATGGCGTACTTCTAAAGCTGAAAAATCAATCATTGAAGTAGATATCTTTAACCGATTGAGCTGAAATTCTGTATAGACGTTCCGGCAAACGACCTTGCAACAATGATGCCTTGAATGAGATGAACAGACTGAGAAACGTGCCCAGTGATAACTAAAAAGTAAAAAATAAATTAAATGTGAAAAAAAAACCTTTTTAAAAACAAGCTTTTATTTAAATGCGCTAAAAAGAAAAAAATAAACTTTTACACTAAAACTTTTACTTATAACGTCATTTCACATTTGACACAATTTATATGACATAAAAGCTTGTCGCGAGATTTACTTTTGTAGATAAACAAGTAAATTAAATAATTTGATGTGAATAATTATATACATTACAATTTTCAAACTAAGTAAATACGAGTAGATAGGTACTCAAAAGTACTCTTTCAAGTACTTTTAAGTTACTACACACAAGTAAATCTCGCGACAAGCTTTTATATCATATAAATTGTGTTAAATGTGAAATGACGTTATAAGTAAAAGTTTTAGTGTAAAAGTTTATTTTTTCTTTTTAGCGCATTTAAATAAAAGCTTGTTTTAAAAAAGATTTTTTTTCACATTTAATTTTAGCAACAATAAATTAAGAATATCAAGAAAGTGTTTTTAAAACAAGCAATAACGTTATCTAGAAGAAAAACATTAAAATAGTAAGTTATATTATTGGCTGTTATATAGGTATTGTACCTACTATTATGGAACTGAATTTGCTTACTTAATCTCATCGTGGCAGTCTTTTGTCGTCCACAACCGAATTTATGTTACTGACCATATTAAATATGTGCTTACTTCAAAACTACCAAATTTTACCATTTGGCAACGTCCTTTAACCCTTATTTTCCAGTACGTGTTCAGCTTGCTGCTGTCAAGTATAATTTAAAAAATAGGCTGCAGTAAACGTGAGTAATTCAGGTCATAACAGGATGTGAATGAACCACATTAGTAATAACAATTACTTTGTAAGCCGTGTGACCTAAAAAAAATCATGGCTGTATCTTTGCATATAGAATTTGTGATATAAAGAAATATATAATAAATATTGTTCTTGCTTACGTACCTAAGTGTAAATACATGTATGCAGTGTGCATAAAAGATTGGATTGCGTTCGGTAGATTGGCTTCCATTTGAAAAAAAATATCTAGAAGTAATGGACTGGACTGGAATGGACTCCTTTAAGCAACGACGTATCCCTCTGCGAGGAACAGATTATTATACAGTACATGAGTAGAGTAAACAAAGTATATAGGCATGGCTTAGTTATGTCCCTGAAATTCGTTAAGCCCATAGCTGAAGGGGCTACCACATTCCATCATGTGGACCGTTTGCTTATCAGCCCTAACTGCAATAAAAAAGTGTGCCCACGAACTTTCTTGGAGAGCTATCTTAGACTGCATGTCGCTTAAGAAGAGAGGAAATTGTGTAGTGTAACTCTCCTGTTAGCGAATAATAAACAGTTTGTTTGGATATTCTTGCTTGTAAAATGGCCCAAGCATATTAAACAGTGTTCTGTCCTTTTAGGTAATATTCTCGTTGGTAGAATTATTTAATTAACAAAATGAACGCTTGAACCGATCCGCAGTTTCAAACAAAGCTTGAAATGATCGCTGGGAACGGAACGCTAATGATATCGTAAACAGTTATTGCGCTAACAAACATCGCTTTCCGGAATTGGAATTGGGACATTCATCTGCATCCGCTTACCAAACTATGGGAATGGTATTGTTTTATTTTACAATCTTGGCACATATTTTGTCTGTTGTTCAACGGCTATGTCGCATTCAAATGCACTGTGAACAAAGACATACTGGGGTAACTGTCGTGTCACTGTACATAGAGTTAGTTAATAGTGTCAATATTTATCTGTATTTTTAATAATTATTGTCATTTTCTTCACAAAATTACCACTATTATTGCTCTTTTTCAAGTTTACCTTTCACATTTGAAGCCTATATAAAAATGAATTCACGAGAATGTGCTAGGGTTTGAAGATAAATGTCAATGACAAATAATATTCATTGTAATATGTTTGCTATTCGGAAAAAATGCTCTATCGGTGCTACTAGAATAAATAATATTTAATGGTAATAATAATGTTATATCTTACTTATATGGTTTGTAAATACAAACGTTATTATAGATACTATCGATCGCTCTTAGTTTAGTAGGGCCACAGATTACTTAATAGTTACTACGTAAGGGCTGACCGGATACTAGTGCAGTGGTATACCGTAGTCCGTCAAAGCCGTAGGACCACCGGTCTCTTCACCCTTGTATAAAGTTCCGCTCATGCTTGTTGGGGCTGCGAGCATCATATGGATCCTTTTGTTGATATAATAATAACGGTTGATTAAAAAGTTTGTAAATAATATAACACCGACAAATCTTAGCATAAATATAAAAATATATTCGTTAAGTTTGATTAAAGGATTTCTTTATCGAATATGACTATCGCCTGTGTTTTAGATTTCTAGTTGATTTCTCGTTTCGCGACTGCCAACTCTATAACTTCTAGCACTACAGCGACTTAAAAGTTAAAAGCTGACGCATGATTTATGCAGCTGGTGTTCACAACGTCAAATTGAACAGTCGCTTCTCGATCTATGGGCGATTAATCACGCCAGGGCTTGATCGATCAAAACATCGCAATTGGATCTCCCCTCCCGTTCTTGAGGCACTCTTGCGCGTCACGCGCATGCTCAATCTTCGTTGTTCACTCTGTTATTGGGGTCGAGATTGACGTGACTGAGGAAATCATAGAACTATACTATATTAAACATGTGTTTCGATTTTTTATGTATATTCACGATATTGATACTAATGCCAAACTTAATTGTATTGAGTGAAGTAATCTGCATGTATTGAGCAAGTCGAAAAGTTGTCTAGGCAAGCTGTTGAGAATTGAAATTGATTGTTGCTATTCAAAAATGAAAGAGTAGTCGTTTGTTATTAATCTTCACGGCATTATACGTAATATAATATATAAATTTATTCTCATGTGGGGTGGATGGACAATCGACTTAAATCATAATTCTTATTCATGCCGTAACGTAATGTTTTTTTTCTGTTGTAATTTCTCAGCATGGGATGTCTAATAGTACGTTACGTACATAGAAGAAGTTCAAAGCTGAGGGCTAAATCACATAACTAAGTAAATATCGTTGCCACTTGTATGTATCACAATTTTTGTACGAATTTCAAAGCCGTTCGATGATCGGAGTAGCGCTCGTCGAACCGTGCACATATTGAACAATGAAAATAAAGAATCTGACCGATTTACAATATTTAAAAATAAGTTATTTCACATTAAGCTTCGAACTTGCAATCAATATTTAAGGAGTTTAGAAAATCATGTAATTTTAAAAAAAGGGCATATTTGAAAAGGACATATTGAGAAGGGTTTTTGAGAAAAGTCATTTCGATGAAAGGATATATTGGTTACCGCAATCTATGGACTTCTGCGATACCCTGCCCCCGTACCATAACCATCGAAACTTGATATGATAGAGCAGTTCATCGCGGTGAAACGTCAAAATACGATAAAAACGTTATTTGTAAGTGCACTGCGATAAACCACTTTATTATATCGTGTTTTGGTAGTCACGCTTTTTTTTTGAAGATGAAGAAGAAGATGCTGTAATTTTTATATAATACCTCAGACGGCAGCTCGTTTCACAACCTGATTGAGAAAGGACATTTCATGAAACATTTTGAGAAACGGCGTTTCGAGAAAAGGAGATCATGCCCTGAGACGGTTGAAACATTGCAATATTACCACACAATTTAATAACCAGTTAATAATAATACATGATTGTACTTAGAGCAAAAACAAAATAATTCTATCTGATTAGTTTCTCGGTTCGCCCTATTCAGTCGATAGTGTTATCGAAGTGAGTCCGAGCACAATACTAGCTTTGTGTAGGACTTTGAATGAAGGTGTCCTAGAACATCAAAGATATGCGAACTGGTTTTACGTGAATCGGTCTATTGTAATCCGAAACAATTCACCAAAAATAACAAATTCAGCTCACGCACGGCTCAGTTCAAATATCCTAATTTTGCATGCCAGAAAGGGTTGTTTTAAGTTCGTGTTATGCGTACACAGTGTGTATACAATATCCAGTATAGCAATATATTTTAGTTGCCTTACTTTATGGTCGCTTATTAAGCCTGGTGTGCGGGATCCGTATGCAGATAAAAGTTTGTACTTAAGTAGTGGCAATAGATTCACTTTCGTTTTATAATAATGATGCTACTCGTATAATTGAAAAAATGTGGGTTAAGAAGTATGCATAGCTTACAATACTTGTTTTTACCTTAAGGAGAGATCGAGCGTTATTCAAAATGCAGTTCAAATCATAAAATTATACGTACTCCGTAGAGAAAACCACTTTATTAGGCTATAAAAAGTATAATTATTGTTTGTTTGTTTTTTTGTGTATTTTTTAAATAGTCAAAATCGTATATTGTATAATGTCACGCAAGCGCGTGACACTATACCTTATTAGATTAGTTACAGAGATTGTAAATACATGGTTTGATATGGCAATGCGAGATACATCTCACTTGTCTAAGGGCCTACTCGTAATAATCAATAATATAACTGCAAACCTGTCCGTTGCTGTACAAAACTGTAGAACTAACTTGTAAGTGACGCGGAGACAGCACCCAGAAACGTGTTGCACTTTAGTAGGTAAGTTAGTTAACGAGTATTAATAGCGTATTACACGTTTTATTCAGCTACTTTTGCAATACTACTATCCTTACGAATTATTACTCTGGATGTAAGTAGCGTTATATTATTAAATAGGACTTTATAGAACAGGGGTTTGCAAAGTGGGGGGCGCACAGGCCCGCAGAGGGGGGCGTGGGCCACTAGTACACTAGTATAGATAAAAAGGATTTGTTACTGTAGTAGTGCAGTACACTAAACTAAGTATAGAAATAAACTGGACAGATTTACGCTGTACCATTCCTGTGGTAAAGCCATGAATCGAAAACCTTGTTAAAACATGCAAGCACATCCATCACATTCAAAGTAGTAAATGTATACATTTAATCAGCAATAAAATAGATACTTTGATTTTGAACTGTTTTTTTTTTGTCTTAATATTCTGATTTTTTTCTTGTTAGAGAGGGGGCGAGTAATAAATAGTTTGGGACCCTCGTTATTGGAAGATCACAACGAAATGAATCGTCAGAGCTCATTGGGGTACTCCGTAAAAATGTTTCGGAGGCTCCAAAAATATACATGTTTTAGTTACTGTTGCGGACTGACTTGTGCTGGCGGCGTGGGACTCTGGCCTTTCCGGCCGTCTACGGCTACAGTTAGCGTTGCCAGATGTCCCGCTTTTGGCGGGACGTCCCGCTTTTTAACCCTCTCAGGACGCGTCCCGCCAGAGGTCTGAGCGGGACGCCCAAAATCCCGCTTTTTCATGAAACTCCGCGCGCGTGTTATAAGTTAATAACAGTCAGTTAGTGCAGTGGTCAAGCAAGACGGCACGAGTTTGGACATGTGCAGTAAGCTCCCATTCAAGCTTTACATTTGCACTACGAAAACCGCCACTATTACGAGCGACATAAGACCGGTCCAAAGGTATAGCTTGACAAGGAGCTTACTGTACGTGGCCTTTTGCACTTGGTTCGCTTGTCAACATTTGCCTAATACTGACAGGCGTAATAAATTATCAATAGAACGGATGTAGAGACGGAGATCCAAATAAAAGTAAATTTTCAGTTGTCTTGTAAGGAGTTTTATAGATTTGTCCTAAAAGAAAAAAAAATGTTATAAGCGGAAAAATTAAGCTCAAAATACATTTTACATAAAAAATAATTTACGTTTTCATTAAATGAAAAAATAGTGTTGTTAAATACCTGATACTCGTTTGTTCATTGAAAAAAATATATAAATTCCTAAAAATAACATTATAATATTTGTTTATATCTTATGGTTTGATTGATCTCAGTACAGATTGGCAAAAAAGAGTTGGGAAAAAATGAGGGAGCCACTAGTACAGTTTCGCCTATGAAACACGAAAATAAAGACACAATTTCAAAATAGTTAAGTAATTTTTAAATAACATTTTGAAAATTTAATAACGACAGTCTCATTAATACACTATCAGTTGCGAAACTAGTTTTACTACGGAAATCGCTTTTTAATTCCAGCTGTCACTGCTCCAAACACTTTTTTACCAAGCTGTAATCTATAGTTTTTTAATAATGGATTTTAACTATAATTTTCATTTTTATCTACGTCCCGATTATTTCATCCCAGTCCCGCTTTTTTACGTTTAAGTCCCGATATTTAGAAAAACGGATCTGGCAAGCCTAGCTACAGTAACCGCACGCAGGCGGGCTCTATGCTTGTTTCATTTAATCAAACCGTGGCACACATACTTATATGATATAAAAAAAACTTCATTGAAATAGTTGGGGTTAGCAGAATAGGGGTTCGGTGTCAAGTGCGCATGCGCGTTGAACCCGGCTGGAACGAGCGAGGTTAAGATTCCACGGCTATAAGGGGACGGCTGTCGGGGAGAGCGCACGCTTCTATGGCTGTGGGGCATCGCGAAATGAGATAGATGCGATCATGCGAGATTTTTGGAGAAGTTTGAAGTACCAAAACCATAACGAATATTGAAACACTAGCTGTGCCCGCGACTTCGTTCGCGTGGATGTCCGAAAATAAAAATATCGTGATATTATATAGCCTAAAGCTTTCCTCGATAAATGGACTATCCAACACAAAAAGAATTTTTCAATTCGAACCAGTAGATAGTTTTTCCTGAGATTAGCGCGTTCAAACAAACAAACAAACTCTTCAGCTTTGTAATATTAGTACATATAGATTCTTAAATCTGGGCACTCTACTTTTTAACATTCTTTATGTGAAACTTATGAGTAAGAATACACACACATATAGTTTTTTTTACACTTACCATTCTCCTCGCTGTAGTGAGGTAAAAAGTTGTGTGTCTCGCTCGACAGTAAAGTTATTCTGCGTCTTGTACTATTGAAACCCCTTGTTTCAATACAAGTACTCAGGTTTCATATAAGTACTCGCGCTAAAAAAAACTTTGTAGCCTTGCATAACAAATAAGTTTTAGTTGAACTAGTGAAGTAGTCTAGAATTGATTGAGTCTTATATAGACTATATATAAAAGGCGGGGAATGAGGGGAATCTAGAAGAGAAAACAGAGTTGTTAGGGATCTCATCTATCTTCTCTGTCGTATAGGCAACCATTTTAAGGTTTGACGATGAGTAGATACATGGTCATATTTACGAAGATTAAAAACGAATCGAATGCAGTTATTTAGAAGTCGATCAAGTTTATTGAGAAGATCTGCATTCAGGTCGAGATAGCACACATCGCCATAGTCGATTAAGGGGAAAATTAAGGTCTGGTAGTTTTCCTTAATTTTCCCTGGCTTCCCTTCCCTTGATAATATTAAAAACAAAATGTATCCTTAATCATAAAATAACTACCTAAATCACGACTTCATCATATTTATTAATACAGTAGTGTCTTGTATATATCAAAAGTTACCAATTTCCTATTAGTTTGTGTTTCTAGTAGCAAAGGGAATGAAAACATCATTGCCACGCCATTCATATGTAGATTAACAGAAATAGGTGCCTGATTGTCGGTCCACTTTATTGAGGCTTACCAAACTGTATAGTAAGTATATAATAATATACTTACTTTGCCAAATCTTTCATTATGAAAAATACCTAAAGCCAAATTTATTGTAGTTATATGATACGTATTACTCTCAGTTATCTTCCTCTGGCTCTGGAATTTATACCTCGCCTCCCAACTCCCAAGCGACCGGTATCGGGTTTCATTTAGAATTACTCGAAAGCTGTTCGAGGTAGCCTTTCGTTTGTCCGGCTTCATCGATGATGTTTCAACGTAAACGGTCGATAAGCTTAAATAAAAGTTCGCCATTTTCACATCCACCGTCATAGTCCATATTTCAAAGTCCTTATAGGTTAGGCTGTTATTTTTAAGGATTTTCAAAGGATGATAGATTTTTCGCAAATAAATATATTAGGTTTATATCACTTCACAACATAAGTGGTATAATTCCTAAACGAGAATTATCAAAGGAGATTGAAATAATCCAATACAAATCTGGGCCCAGTATGTAAAGAGATAAAAATGGTGTGAATGAAAAGGTTCAAACTTATAAATACTTCACTGAAAATTCTGCAAGTTTCGACAATCTGAAAGTCGAGATATTGGAGGTTAAGTAAAGTGAGGCTATGTTGCGAGGTCATCGACTAAGGGTCGTCGGCCTAGTGTATTATTGCAGTGCAGTGACTAATATTATCCCTTAGTTGACACAGCGATCAACAATATCCAATCCACAAGCCAGTGATAAAATCCAAAATAATTCCAAGTCAAACGAACGGGCAATCTTCAATGTCCAATGTGAAAGCAAGAGTCCGTACAAGGGAGCCAGGTTCGGAATCCGTAAAAACAAAGAGATGGTCATTGAAATCAGGAAATAAGCGGAAAAGCACTCATACATATTTATCACAATAGTAAACACGGGAAACATGAGAGCATGAGCTAGGTTAGGTATACCTACTATATTAATCTGTGAACATGAGAATCACAGACCACTTAGAGATACACTAGGTAAAGCAAGCAAATGTCATGTCATTCTAATCGATAAGTATGAAATCGATAATATATAGTTGTTCAGTAATTGACAGACGTTTTTAATTAATAATTCTTAACTATTTTTATGTTAAATTGTAGATATGTATGGTGTATTTTAATTAAGTACTTACTTTAATTATCTAAAAACTTGGCGCAAAGGTTTTGGTTTGTAACTGAGGAATAATATTTAAATATTCGACTAGCTCACAAAAATAATCATTTTCATATTTCTCTGCTTGTATATTGCGAATTTGTGCAGATTTTTAGTATATTGTATAAAAATATATAACTAATCATTAGACCAAATCCCAACTCATTACATTTTGTGTCTAACATTTTCATTCTCCTTTGCATCTTTGAAACTTTTGTCAAACAAAGTGAGAATAATGTAAGTACAATATCACATTACCGCCGGTCTATAATAGTAACTAATAAATGTGTTGGCTATAACGTAAATAATGCAATGATTATTATTATTTGTTAGTGTGTATGTAGAAATTTCATCTGCGAAATCGAAAACATTTGACACATTAGCCTATGTGTAACTTTGGAATTACATGCAAAGTTTTATCGCCATGGACTCGGTTGATGGAAAAGAAAGATCAACAAACAGAACCCATAATCCTCATTTCTCACAAACATTCGCGCTAGTTAAGTAGGCTAACACTAAAGGGATGAGAGATCATACAAAGAATGTTTTTGTGTAGGTATTCTGCGTATAATCATAGCTAATCGAATCTAGATGACCGCGGACAATTCTAAATGATTTAATATTACATTAATTGGGTTTAATTATGTATTATCTTTCCTAACTTGGGGTTATAAACGAAGTCTGCATAGTAAAAGTTAAGTCGAAGTGAGAAAAAGGACAAAAAGTACGCTCAAAAAGTGACCCCAGCTGTTAGGTCGTGGTCTGCGAGACGGCAGACGGCCATCCCGCTCACTCCCGCGGGAACGCTTGACGGATGAGTAATGCCGATGTGCCCCGGGACTCCCGACGAGCGATTTGGGACTTACGTGGATGTGTGGCCTAAAACAACGGCGCCAGTATAATTTATTTTGCTCAACAAGGATTTATTAAGTAAGAACAAACAAGTTTCTTGAGTTGTGAGAAGCTTAATAAGTTTGGACGCCTGTTACAGGTCACCAGATATACAACAGTACAACTTGCATGCAAGCCTATGAAATGCTTATTATAAACATTAAATAAAAAGAATCCCTGATCTCATGACAAAAAGTAGCAGTTGTACTTGTGGTGCAGATACATTTAATTCAATCGTTTCAGTAGGTGTTGGGTGAACTATTTAGGCACATAACACATTGCACCGGACACCGCTCCGGTGTGCGGCGCTGCGGTTTTGAATGTTGACTGAAGAATCTTAATTTGTATACAAAAACCGTAGGGTATAACACAGTATCGTACGGATTTTTGCGTAGAAAGGACGTGCATACGCGTAATAGATCTCGACATAGATAATGCGGTGATGCGGGGCGTCGTGCACCGCAGCTCCGGACGGTGATATGGAGCAAACCGTACGGTGGCACGGTTCCGTGCCGCCGCAGCCGCATGCGGTTTTCATCCCTCCGTACACCGCAGCGGGATGCGGCGGCAATGTGTTAAGCGCCTTAAAACTGATTTGAATCCTGTTAAGAATATTAATAGGTTTCAAATCTGATATAGTCGTCCGTTTGAATTGGAAAATTCTTTAATCCTACTACCTAGTCAGAATGACTTAGCGGATAAACAAGAATACTATTTATGATAAAATATGATCGTATTCTTTCTTTTTTTAAGATATCATTATCTTAAGGCTAAATAATTTGTATTATTTCTAATCGTGACAAGAATATCGGTAAACGGTGTGGACATTTAAAAAATGTTATCGAAAAAAGCTAACACCTATGTCTTGAACCACACCATTATAGTGAGGGAAACTAGGAGAAATGATTGCGGTGCTTGAAATGTGACAGGCTGTGGAAATAAACTGAACGATGCGTCACGTCGCCGGCTGCAGACCAGGCCAATGTCATGTGGCGAGATACCAAATACATGTCTCATCCATAGAGGACAGACGCAGTCATGAGGTAGACTAACGCACACGGTACCTTCATACATATGTTTACTGAAATTTGAACCTTACACACACAAATTTACCTATATCTCACTCATGTAAATTTCTTCTGGTGTAGTCCCTTTTACCCAAGGAGTTCTAATATAGATAATGACAATTTTGCATTTCAAAACAGAAAGTAGCTATAATGGCAGCAACTTATTTTTGTTTGTGCACTGGAGTGATTATTGCACTCTGCAGCTCGTTAGTTTTTCCGTTTCCAGGATAATTTTTTTAAAGGAATGAGACGATTCCATGGATTCGCGTTGCAGAGAAAAGAGCCAAGAGCAATGCCTGGGGCTTACGATTACGACCCAGGCACAGATTAGATAATAGTTACTACGTAACAGATACATCACTCCCATAGAAACGCTCGAATCGCTGTAATAATAATAGCCAAAACCGACAGACAAAAGTCGCTACAAGAAGAAAAGGTCTCTATGAATGCGCGCCGAGAGTCGAGATTCCCGCGTACACCGCGGATTGCGTCATCGAGCGAAAACTTAAGGGTTGTACAAAGAACATAAACAAAATGGCCAAAGTGAAACTTTAATGTTATTATTTTATTTATATACGTAGGATTTTAATGAAATAAAGTGATTGCGAGGAAAGGCCCCGACTTAAATGTGATTTAATTTTATAAAATAATAAAATAATAGTACCTACTTTATTTGCAAGAATATTTTAAAATACATGATTGGTGTTAAATTATACACATTATTCCTCATAATTATAGTTTTAAATTGGCAGTGCGCAAATATTAAAAAAGTTAAAATAGTACATGTCAAAAAATAAGAGAATAGAATATTATTTTATCGTCATTAATACATTTAAAAATTATAAAAAAATACAAATTATTAAAAAAATCACCAATCCCACACGAGACGATTTTTTTTCATTGATTTTATTAATTTGTCAAATTACAAATGATTAAAAAGATACGAATTATTATGAAAAATACATGATCGATGTTTTTTTCATGTTTGAACTCACGGTTATTCAGATTTACCAAAATAAAATTAAAATTTTTGAAAAATAAAATTTTCAGAAAAATATTCGATTTAGGTATAAAAATCCCGTTTGTAGTTCTGAAAAGAAAATTATAAATAAAAAAAAATAATTGATAAAAAACAAAACGAAATTAAAAATCAAATTATTATAATAAACAAAAAAGCAATAAAATAAACAAAAAAGAAACAAACAATAAAAAACTATTTTATGAAAAAAACAAGTTACAAGATTTGATAATAATAATAAAAGTCTGGCGTGCGGCAGCCCTCTGCCGGTCGGCGCGCCGGCGCGCTACTTAGCGGTAGGTATTTATAACGCTGCATTGCGCGAGTGACGGGGGCCTGACCCAGGTGCAGGTTTAAATAGGTACTTTACAATGCATCAACATTCACCTTCACCACCTCGGCTGCTCTATCTGCCTAACCATATTGAGCTCACAGACGTTCTCGATAAGCTTAGATCTTTCAGCAATGTGTAATAAGGATTTTGCCGGAATACCTCTCGCACCTACTTTTAACGCATATAAGTGAACATAATAGCCGTTTTAGTGATATCATTGGTAAGATCGTAGTACCTATTTAATTTGCCTTTGGGAAATATTGACAAAAAAGTACGTAAATAGGATTGTTATACAGATACTGAACCCGGAAAACCCAAATGAAGTAATACACAAAATAAAATCGTTTGAAAAGACACGAAAGGATTGATCGAATCGATTCTGATCGAAAATACTCAGCACTATCGACTGGTTGCCATCTATAATAGTTCTAAGGACAAGGTTGTATAGCGAGCTGGCCTGCTTAATGTCACTCGGCTTATGAAAATATCAGCATCACACCAGTTGTATCCGGTCGTTAGATGCTACGAGAGACATTTAAAGTGTTTAAAGCTAATTATTTGTCGGCATTTTGAGATTCAATGCAGCCCTATTGCACGTGTAAAAGATAAAACTGTTTTATTGGAACCACTGCAGATAAAGTTGTGAAAGAACGAACAATTTTTTACTGTCAGTAGTATCGAAAGTATAAACTGACTAAACATTGGTAGATTATAGGTTGTGTATGTAATAATGTCAAAACGAATTTGCGACATCCACGTTATAGTTCCTGAATTTAAATAACAACCTTAACATTTAGCTTTAGTCACTACGAAGTTGAGTGCGACCTTTGACTTTGTGGCTCAGTTGACCTTTACAGCTTTTGGCGCCGGGAACCAATAAAAGCTAACTGAATGAAGTAGGTGACCTACTAAAGCCTACTGGTATTGGTGAGCTATTGAGATGAAACTTTGCAATGTACTATTTATTGGTGAGCTATTTAGGTGTAAGGTGTAACTGAAATGTACTATAGATGGAAAAGCTTTTTAAAGGTGCTGGAGGAGATTTTATTACAAAAATTTTATGCGGCAATTCTAGCGACTTCAGGAATTATACATTTAAAATTGTTAATATTTTATTTTGCAGTGTTAGTCCTTGTCATATGACTTATGAAGACTGTGACTATATGCATCTTGCATCACAAGATGACAACATTAACTGTGTTCCTTCTAGGAATTTATGATATATGTGTGAATGTTACAGAAATCACATGTGCAATAGGCGCCTGTAAGCACGTTTACTATCAAGTGGGCAGTCAGCTTGTATGCCCTATATATTGTACCTATTTAAAAAAAGTCCGGCGTACTTGATAAGTCTTTGTACTGTACGCCTGAATACCGTCACGCCTGTGGCCAGCTATAGTTATATTAGCATGAGATTGAAAATATAAAATTACCTGGAAATTTGGCGTCGCTGTCGTTTGACTTCGCTACAAACGCATTTTGCATTCACGATCAAGTTTTGATTGCATGTCGCGCCATTTGATATAATGGACTGATCAGCCCACCGTCAAGTTCTCTTTCATTCCATTACTGTGCATTATCATTGCACAAACCCGTAGTTTGTTATGGTAGTAGTAGATTTCTGCAAGTAACGTCCGTTTAAAAAGCAAAGAAGTAGTGTCAGAATAGGATCTTTGATTTATACTTACAGGACCATTAAGTCTGATGGAAGTTGACCTTTCTCAAGCCTTTGAGCTTCAAAACTATGTGAACATGCCATCTGAACTGAAAAAAAATAAGATGAATGACAACAAACCGATGTTTCCGAAAATAAATCTAATTCGGTATTGCATAATAATGCAAGCCATGTACTGTGTGTACATATATAATGTGACTTTTATCTGTACCTTGAAGCCCCATTGTGACCGTTCAACAGTTGACCTCAAACTGGGTCAACCCCTTCGCAATGACTAACGGCTAGCAGCATGCGAGCTCTAGATATTGATTTTTAACATTTTTTTATTAAATAATACCTACTTTTTAATAATTAAATTCACTTTTACAATTCTTTACGCGTATTTTTAAAATCGAAATTGTACAACCCTTGTTACATTAGCTCTTGTCAGTACTTTTTTAACTTGGCGTTCTTGTGATAGTTTATGTGATAACTTATTTCTGCCGCAAAGCAGCAGTGCTTGCATTGCTGTGTTTCGGTTTGAAGGGTAGGACATGGCACTGAAATTACTGGGTACCGCGACTTTACATCTGATGTCAGAAGTTGGCAACGCACACTGTGGTTCTTGTGGGGTTTGCAGTTTTACTGCGAATCTCACAGGAGCCACATGTATTATAGTGACTGTCACCACTTACCATCAGGTGGGCAGTTTGCTTGTTTCCCAACTTAGTAGTAATAAAAAAAAATTAAGAATGTAGATCGAAAAGGGATTATTGAGATAAGAGGGCAAAGTTCTTTATTGATAAAAATATAACTTTTTTGTTTTAAAGTTATTTAGACTAGGTAATAATCAGCCATACACAATGTGATATTTTAGAAGGTATGAATGTTAAATTTAAGAGAGACGATGTCCTTACTGCAAAAATTTAACAAATGTATTAGTTTTCTTAAATTTGCTTACTGAAAAATTTTATGTTGGATATTTTAAAGCTGTTATTTATGTCGTATCGCAAATAAGAGTTTGTCGCCTTGGGCATAAGATAATTACAGTACATTAGGAATCTATTGGTAAAAGATAGAGTTTTAAAAAGTTATTAATAATAACTTTATTAATGTCATAGATATATCATAAGAGCTTATGGCATACGAGTCCGTATGTTTCGTATGTCCTTTCCTTATTTTACGATTGTTTTGACGATGTTTTTAATTTGTTGCAGGTACATTAAGCTGTGATACACCAAAGAGGTGATGATTACAAGATAAGTTATAAAAAACGTAACAAGCATTATAAACAACTTCGTACGTTGTTATTTTAGTCGCTTAATTGAGGTATTTTTACTTTATTATTTTTATTGTAGTTTTATTTACCCGTACTACTGTACTGTTCTATTATTTACGAGAAAAAATACTAAGTACATATGGTTCAAGTGCCAGACAATTATGAACATCAAGAAGCTCGACTGCTATAGCAACGTCAATAAACAGTTTAATTAAGTCTAATGAACATACCTTGTAGAGACACGACAAACTTGCTACGACATCCCTCAAAAGATAAGCAATTAAAAGTGATAATGATAGGGTGGTTAGCGGAAGAGGTCTGGCTGGCATAACGTGAAGGGGACTGATTGAAGGGAGACTGGGGAGCGCTTGCACAGGGACATGCCGAATCTGAGCGGGCGAAGCCATTAAAAGAAGACTGCAAAATAGCACTCCATTTAGAAGTTGCAAAGGTCTTCTTACGTTAGTGAGCTATAGTCACTCGCATAACTTGCAAACTACACAAGATGTATTTTTGAAATTTCTTCGTGATTCGTTTGGAGCTTATGATTCTTTATGCCGCTTCAGACACGAAACAAAAAACATCGATCCATAATGTTATTATTATTATTATCTCTCTAAGTTGCCAATCTTAATAGTTTATGAGTTAAGGCCCTTTTCACTGAATTCCCGCAGCCATACAGTCGCGATACATACGCGCGTGTGCATGGCTTCCAGCAATACATCACAAATCAAATGCAATACAGCACCGGTATAAAGGACTTCGGCTTCGGCTTCGAAAAGTCGCTGAACCAATCCACACTGTACCAATACAGTCTCGATGCAAACGCGCGTGTACACCGATGAAAACGCGCGTCTGCAGCGATGCAAACAACTCTATCGATATACAGTTTCGATGCAAACGCGCGTGTACACCGATGAAAACGCGCGTCTGCAGCGATGCAAACAACTCTATCGATATACAGTTTCGATGCAAACGCGCGTGTACACCGATGAAAACGCGCGTCTGCAGCGTAAGTCGCAGTTTGTAAATTGCAAAAATTAAAGCTAGGATAAGAATGATCAAAGAAAGATTTTTTGTTTTCGAAGTTTCTTTAACTCCAAATCTGTTAATTTATATAAATAATAATCTATAAAAATAAAAATAAATGTATAGTTATGTTTGTCCTCTATGCGTTCCGAAACCATTCATCAGATTGTAATGAAACTTTGGTATGGTGTTCTGGGACGCCCGTGAGGGTTTCTAAAAAAAAATATAAATGAATTACGTGGCATTGTAACGCATAGCGGGTACAGCTAGTTTAAAATAAAAAAATAATAATGTAAGAACTGTTTCATGTATAGTGACTGAGTTACGGAAAAAACGTTATCACATAAACTATCACAAGAACGCCAAGTTAAAAAGGACTGAAACACGGTCGGTACGCTCTGGTGCCTGGTACTGTACTGACACGGCGAGTTTTAGACTAAGGTAATACTATCAGTATTTGATCAGTTTGATTCATCAGTCTGGTATGATTGACGCCAAACTGATCGTGTAACCCAGTGACTGACGAAATACTGATGAAAATGATAATTTTCGTCAGTCCAGCGGAGACTGATGAAATACTGATACCAGACTGATAGATCAAACTGATGAAATACTGATGGTGTAACCAGAGGCTTAGGACGATATCGAATCAGCAGCAAGCTTTCAATGGCTACGGTGACCAACCTATATTCATTAACATTCATGCTTAACATTCTTCTCGTAATATTACACTGCCGTGACTCGTCAATAAGCCATTTGATACAATTATGTTAATTCTGCACTTTGCCTCCTGCGTCAGTTCCAATGCAACGGTTATGATTCAACGCGATCGTTGTCCTTATTCCGAAACCGCTACAATAGGCTGCATACCTACCTACTCATGATTTGTGTTAAATTAAGCCTCGGTTTCTATGTAGTATAGTATCTGATAGAAGAGAATTTAAGCCTGCCCCTAAATAAATAATAGAGAAACGAATGACATATAACTTTTTTAAGTGAGGCTTGTGACCAGAGAGGAGAAATGTTATAATTCATCGACAATCTGGCATCGAATAGATTCGACGGTTCTGTTTGATTGGAACTGATCCATCAAATATGTTTGACTTTTGTAACGTCAACGTCCAGATGGTGGTCCCTGCTATTGTATTTGTAAAAAGTAACTTATAAACATTACTTATTACCGCTTAACTAAATATTTCAATTACCGATCAGCCAAAACAGTTGCCCAGAATAAATTGCGCTCTCGGGCCAGCCCGGGCGCGTGTATAGTGGTATCGCGTTGTGGACTCTACTACACGCGCCCTAATGGGCAGGGAGAACACCGGGGGGTTTGCCGTGCCGACCTAAAACCCCACACCGACAGCTCACAAAAGTACTGACTATATCTTTTCGCTGAGCTCTGTTAAAATTACCATAAAAAACAACATGAAGTTGTTGTTGGGCTGCGGTGTTCTGTAAGGTGAAGGTTCCTTACAGTACCAGTACCTGTACCGTACAGGGGGAACAGTCACCCGCTCAGGCTAGTAATAGTAAGTCAAATAGTGTGCTCTTCCACTTTCATTCTTTAATATTGATCTTTTATCGACAACTTAACCATTTTGGAACAATCGTTATGATACAACCTTCTTAACATATTTACAAATCCGTTTCACTAATTTATTTTTGCTTATAAAATTCGACTTGCGTTGCGCCGAACTTAAGACCATTTGAACGGCAATAAATGTTACAAGACTAAAAGGAATATATGTTTCCAATTCAATCCCTATGAATCAAATCATGAAGCGATCAGCGTTTAGTGCGATGCATAAAACAGTGCACTTTAAGATAAACTTTTAGGTGATCCTTATGTCAATGTCCACTAGACTTACAATCGAATGCGAGAGTTGCTTAAGCTATAAGTATGTGTCTGCCTTTCAGTGAACCATAATGTTTACGCCGAGTTTATTTTTGGCTCGAAAACATAGGTGACCATTTCATTTGCGCCTTTGTTATGTCTACGTTTGTTTGTACGTGTGCTATCATGAGCAATATATGTTCACGACGTCCACTAAGATCCATTGAAAAAATCCATCGATGGATCTTTTTCCACTTTTATGTCCACTTTAATACATTATTGAGAACCGCTATGCGTAATGGATTTTTGTGGACGAACGGGTGTCTAAAAATCCATTATAGGGCAATGATACACGTAAAAATAACGGATATTTTCATTTATGAAACTAGAATAATAAGATAAGAAACTTGCGATCTTTGGCTTAAGCAAAAATAAAAATGAGCAGAATGAAGAGGTTGTACTAGATGGTCAGGGACCATCTAGTACAACCTTTTTTTTTTTTTTTTTGCGGGGGGAAATGCGTAACCGCACCGTACCCGCCGTTGGCTAGACGGCAGGCGTGTGTGGGGTTGGCCCGGCAGAGTTCCAGGCCGACCCACTAAAACCCCCCGGTGTTCTCCCTGCCCTTGTCGGCGCGCATAGTAAGGTCCACACTGCCAGGGCCGTCTTTCACCTATTAGAGGCCCTGGGCACATTAGGATAGTGGGCCTCCTATGACCATAATAAAGCACTATTTAACCGACTTTAAAAAGTAACAATTCGACCCGTATGTTGTTGTTTGTATGTATGTTAAGCGATTACGCCGCCAATTGTGGACCGATTTTCAAAATTCTGTTTGTATTTGATAGAGTATACTCCTGGGGTGGTCCCAAGGTCAC
This sequence comes from Schoenobius gigantellus, assembly GCA_963935595.1. Lineage (NCBI taxonomy): Eukaryota > Metazoa > Arthropoda > Insecta > Lepidoptera > Crambidae > Schoenobius > Schoenobius gigantellus. The sequence goes on from OZ012543.1 coordinate 22,093,868, forward strand.
CAAAGTCAGGACCTGACAATGGGATCCCATAAAAATCGAGGGAAACCCTTAAATTGTATAGGTATTCTCAACGTGTTTTGTGTATATCTTACTGTAAAAGCCCGAACTACGGTAAACCCTAACATTTTCCGGTAAAACCTAAGATTTATCAACTCTTACTTAATGGTTGAAAGTCCGAACTGTTCTGTGATCATTGTTTATTTCGGACTTTTACCATTATACACCCGGTAAATCCTAGAACTTACCACCAACACCAAGACGCAGTCAATGTTGAAAATATTCTTAAGAGGAAATCATACGGGTTTCCTTCCTCGATAGTGGCCATAGTTGCCCTATTTTTACAAAAAAAAAGCTATGCACATGGTCCTACGTTCTGCTGTTTCAAACATCCAGCAAACAAATTTGACGCGATTAAATGAAAAAAGATGAAACACAGAAACATAACCAAAACTTTTCCTTAAATTAAAAAAAAAGTAATTAAATCGTTCAAGTTTTAGAGGAGAAAATAGAGGACTACGAAACGTCTATTTTGTGTATTTTTCAGTTGTCTCTATCGCACTCGTTTGTTTGGGGGCACAACGCGACAGCAATACTTGCATTAAAAAAATCCTATTTTTGAATTCTCCTGACCTTAGTGTTTTCTCTTGAGACGCATAAAACGTGGGACTTTTTAGAATGGTCAAATTTTTTAATTAAGTAAGTTTATTAAATAAGTTTATTTTATTATTTAGTAAAATACCAAATAATAAAATAAATAATGATTCAGTTACCACAGGCCAACGTAGGCAAATGTATGAAAGTAATTTTTGTTTTTGAATTGTTTTGTTTTTTTATAAGTTACGCTCGCGACGCCGCCCGCACGCTGCGCCCGGTCCCCCTACGTTGGGGAGGACCCGTCCGAGGGCTGCCGCAGCGGCAGACAGCCTTGGGGCGAGGAGCTGGAAATGCTCCTCGAAATCCCATCGGGGGTCCAGCACCAGACCAAGATACTTCATGGAGCTCTCGATCTGGACTTGGACCCCCTCCACTCGGACACGGAGCCCCGCCTGGGGTCTGCATCGACGCGGCGGCCTGAACGTCATGGCCGTCGTCTTCTCGACGGCCACGTCCAGCCCGAGGAGGCGGATGCGCCGGACGACCATCGTCGTGCCGACCGACGCCAGGTGGACCGCCTCCTCGTACGTGCGCCCCTTCGCCGCGACAAGGGTGTCGTCGGCGAAGCAGACAACCTCCATGTTCGGCAGGAGGTTACCCCGCAGAACCCAGTTGTACCCCAGGTTCCAGAGCAGAGGGCCCAGCACGGAACCCTGGGGTACTCCCGCCGCCATCGGCCACCTGTGGACGCGACCGTCCGCCCCCTCATACACGATTTCCCTCCCGCGGAGGTAATCGGTGATAAGGGAGCGGAGGTAGAGGGGCACTCCGTGGAAACGCAGTGCCTCCTCTATGCATTCGTGGGGGAGGCTGTTGAATGCGTTGCGGATGTCTAACGACACCGCAACGACAACCTCCCCCGCCGACGTGGCCCCCTCAGTCCACCTCTTGAGGTGGGCCACCGCGTCCACGGTGGACCGGCCGGTGCGGAAACCGTACTGGCGCTAGGCCAAGTCCGGTCCCGGGCCCTCCAGATGCTCGACGAGCCGGGAAGCGAGAATTTTCTCAAAAAACTTCCCGGCCTCGTCGAGCAGCACCACCGGCCTGTACCCCGACGGGGCATCGGCGGGGCGATTCGGCTTCCGCAGAAGGCAGAGTCGCCCCACCTTCCAGCCCTGAGGGAACCGGCCCGAAATATATCCCTATACCAACTTTCAACAAAATCGGTTCAGTAGTTTCGAAACTTATTCAATACAAACACACAAACAATCAAATCTTTCCTCTTTATAATATTAGTATAGGTAGATTAAAAAAATAAATAAAAATAATTACAATAACAAATGTTTTATCATAACGATAATTATCAATTTTTTATTTAGTATTTAATTTAGACTTTGTTTAGTTTTAATGTGTACAATTACAGGTCGCATGTAACTGTGTCGTTTTGTACAGTCTAGGTGGATTCGTAACTTAATTAATTTGTAAGGTGCCGACTCATAGTTAAATTGAAAGAAAAACGAGAGAAATACACATTGTTTTATTCCGAAAACCAATATTTACTAACCATCATTGGTAAAACCTAGCATACCCCAAAGTCTAATGGTAAAAGCCCGAAAAATCATGTATTCTTTTTAAAATCGTAACAGTTACCAGCTCATGTAGGATTTACCGGCAAAACCTAAGATTTGCTGATATACGGGCTTTTACAGTAACAGATATACTATAAAATCACCTTTATATTAAAATAAAAAAATATATATTTCATTTCTAGACATCATCAGGTCCAAAGTGGATAATAATGTTCTTTACTGACAAAACCTAAGATTTACCAATATAAGGACTTTTACAGTAACATATATCTATTCAAAAGAAAATAAGAGCCACCTATTATTTTTATTGATTTTCAATAGAATCTTATTGCTATTGACTAGGGGGCCCCAGTCCATCGGGGGCCCTGGGCACGTGCCCATTGTGCCCAATGGGTAAGAGGGGCCTGCACACTGCGACTACCACTACCAGCGCGCCAGGGCAAGCCCGACCAAGTTGGTCGGGCTATCGCCAAAGGGGGATTGCCCGAGAACACCAGAGCAATCCCCAGACGGAGGGCCTTACGGCGACGTGCACGGGGCCATCCATGCACGCAGGCCTCCACGGCAGGGTCATTAGACGGGCATTGCTTGCGCGAATGCCCGCCTTCGCCTGCCTATCCGTTTGCGGCGGAGGGGAGCGGCTTGGGGATCTTCCTCCCGCTCCCTCTCCGCAGCCTCCTTCTGCGAGATTACTTCTTCGCAGAAGGAGGCCACAGCCTTCCATTCCGCCTCGCCGCGGAGCATGGCCACGACCATGCTCGGCAGCGAGAGGTCTCCGCCGACCAACGCCACCAACAAGGTGTGCTCGGCAGTATCGTCGGGAGCGTCGCAGTGGTGACACCGCGGCGTTTCCTCCCGACGCGCGACTCGGTGCAGGTAGTGACCGAAGCAGCCATGCCCGGTCAGTACCTGCACCATGCGGAACGTGAGGCTGCCCTGCCGGCGCCCAACCCACTCCTCCAACACCGGACGGATCGCGTCGATCGTCCGGTGGCCGGCAGCTGGGGAGGCGAGTGCCACACCCCACTGACGCAGAGCCTCCCTCTGCGCCAGGGTACCATCTAGTACAACCTGTTGGATTGGATGTTTTTGCAGAGCCCCTTGTTTCAGAATCCAAGTTTTCTTTTAGATGTTTTTTGTGTGTTTTACGGATATTTCCAATTAACTTTTACCACTAAGGTTAGTTGCTAAGATAATTCTGTTAAAATCTGGAATACCAACAGTTGTCAAGCAACTAAGCTTAGATAAATATACACCACGTCACCTATCTAATACTATTGATTCACTGAACTGGACGTTATATTATTTTACAAACTTTTATTTACCTTAAAATGTATGTTGTATGCATATGTAGGAAAATCTGACCAACTTGCCAGTTTGAAAGAGCCTTATTTGTAGAATACCGCACACAATGAATAAAAAATAAGATCTAAGATGGCCGCCGTCACAAAATGGCTAATTATGTATTTTTGTATAACCCCTACAATAAGGGTGTCAAGCCTGCAATATGGGTAGGAAGGGCTTGACTTGTAAAATATAGTACACTATGAAAAAAAATTCAAATCCAAGATAGCCGCCATCACAAAATGGCGGATTAAATATTGAAAAACACAACGTCTTGTCTTGCAATTGACAATGGAAAGTGGATTAGTGGACACGCTAGGTGAATGGACGTCAATAGCATTGGTTTGCTTGCACCTGTCTAGGAGAAGGGAAACTTCCAAATCAAACCCTAAACTATGTTTTTAGACACAAGTAAGCTTACAGGCTTAGAAATATTTCCAGCAATAACTAAAAAATATGAATATAATTGCGATTGGAGAATAATATATTATGCAACTAGTGAATAATGGACGGATTTAAAGCGAGGGCCAAAGATGAATCACGAGCAAGTGAAGGATACAAATGACTGAACCACGACTATAGGGAGAGGGGCTCGAGTCTACCCTAGGTACTAGTCGACTTCACGTACACCACTGAATTTCTCGCAGATGTATGCAGGTTGCCTCACGATGTTTTTCTTCACCGTAGGAGCGTCAGATAAATGTGCATATGAATTTCGAAATAGTACATGGTGGTACATGGTGGTCTCGAATCCCGGACCTCCCGATTGGAAGGCAAGTGTCGAGTCCACAGCGCCATCGACACTTTATACTACTATTACGACGAGAAAAAGAAAGATTAAAGTGAAAATAGACATTTAATAAAGAAAAAAGGAAGGTTAAATTAATAAAAGCGCACCTTAAAATTGGAAGTAATTTTATTCTAATGCCAAACGACTTGTGTAGAAAATGTCAACCAATCAAATCTCGGGGAGTTATTTGCACAAGAAGTTTGTATGTCTAGTATTCATTGCACAAGGAGTTTGTATCGTATTTTTTTTTTGCGCAAGGAGGTTGTATAGCATTGAGATGAAGGTCGAAAAGGCGGTACCCATGGACCAACCCGATCACACAACTAGTTGTGCGATCATTTTATAGTTCGACTACGATGGACCTGTGGCACAACCAGTTGTGTCATGAAAAATTATGCTAAGAAACATTATTATACTTAATCCCTGTAACACAACTATTCAAACTCTAATAAATGAAAAGGTCTACGTAAATACAAGGACAATAGGTCATAACATAACGTATTTGTAATTGGGATTTCTAAATTCAAACACTGTGATTAAAGTTCTTTTTATTCATTGTTTTCGAAGAATAAAATAAGCTTTTTAGAGGGGGAATGGTATAAAATGTGTTGACATGATCAATTAAAAATGTGTAGATAATCTGTGGATTATTTATACCTACGTAGGTTTGGAAGACAGTACTGTTACAAGAAATACATATGACTGATCGACCTTAGAATTTATAACAAAATGACACAAGGGTTCTATCTAGCTCACAGCGCCGCATTTAAATAGGCTTAGAATATACACAGAAGAAATAGAAAAGTTCTTACAATGCTAGTAGTTTTAAAAATAAGTCTTGTTAACATTTTGACAATGACTCTGCTGGTTTCGAACAATGTTACAAAGTCAGCCGCGGATGTTTTGCAGGTCAACTTATTAGCTAATGGCCAGACGGTTAGGATCTAGTATGTGAGCCAAGGTTATTGTTAACATCTCTCAAAAACTACAACCACTCTTATGCCGTCGACATAAAGGTTTATATTCGAGACAAATATCACGGCCCTCTTTTCGCAAACGTATGGTGTAATGGAATTGTGTATCAAAAATAATGGATAACAACTAGCTTATTGCTGAACTAAAGATTGCATAGTGTAATTTTTTTTTTAACAGGGTTTTACTCACGTCACAATTTTTTGTATTTCTAGGTATGTATGATTTTCAATGGTCGCCAAAATCTGCCCAATCGATGTACCGAGGTCCACTATTTGGAAAAAAATACTCTGAATAATATAGCAACCCCATTTTTTTCTAGTTATTTGGAAAGGATTAGAAATCTTTTTTCTTTGAAAGAAAATACGAAAATACCCTAAAATCACAGATCATGTAAGCTTTATAATATAATAATATATCTTACTGCCTTCTATTGTCGGATTTTGAATTTTTATGACTCGATTTTAAATTTCATTATATTATTTAAAAAGTTATCAAATTTAGTTCGAAATCATTTTTTTTATTTTTGTTATTGCTGTGTATTGTGCTATCGCCGTGTCACTTTTTTCAGTTGAAGCGTAGACATATGGCATACTCTATAAAATGATTGATTATGCGTTATAAAACAACCATGTGCATTCTCAGCGGATTTTATGATTTTTTTTAACTGAATCGACAATCTTTAGAAGAGTTCACACGCAACGCAAGGCACAGGGTCGCATGCTCGCTTCGCTAACACCTCACCGCGATCTTCTTATCGGTCGATATCGAGTGGTAAGTTCCTGGAACCGCCTACCTACAGCCAGGTAGTTAGAAAAACGTGTAGTGCTGTCCGCGTGACAATTATTCTATCTATCGAATATCGACACAACGTGAAATGAAATTATTTAATTGTAGTAAATGCTAGCTAATGAATTAAACGAAGTTCTGTTCAGCACATTATTTTGTATTCATTTAATATTTATTTGCTATATTTTCGTTTTATTATAGATGGAAGAAAGAGAATGGTATGTCTTAAATTGACTAATATTACTTTCGCTAACACATAATTGACTGAGAAGGATAGTAATGATAGGATGTTCATTTCGTTATAATTTATTTATTTGGATGATGGAAAGGGTCTGTGAAGTCTAATCGCAACGATGACAAGCGCAGTTATCAGTACACATTTACATTCTGTTACTATTTGCTTTTTTTATTGCACTCAGTTGGCAAACAAGCGAACTGCCCACCTGATGGTAGGTGGTAACAGTCACCTATAATACAGTTTTTATTATAATTACTAATTACTACCGATTTTGAGTTAGGTTTATAAAGATGTTACTTACATAAAATGTATATTATTTATTTTTACATGACATAATTTATTTGATTATAATGAATATGTGTTTACACTGGTTTGTTCAAGAAAATTTTTGTTTTTCAAAAGCCGCCTTAATTATTATATGTATATGGCTTATAAAATAAATGAGATTTTCAAAAAACTCATTTTCTTTCGATGTTTAAACTAGTCCAGACGAAGAAGTTAAATATAATTAATATCGATATAATTTTTATTTAGTTGGCAAACACTAGCACCGTCCGCCCGCACCGCTACGTGTGCCCCGTTCTCCCGTCTCACCGCGCCAGTATGATAATAATGTTTTTACAGCGTTTTTTGTCGCGGCAATAATGGCCATTGTGATGTTTCGGGACCAGAAAGGTTGCGTTATCGTAGGTCCGTTCAAACAACCCTCCGCAAGCTTACTCGGGTGAGCGTTGCTTGAGGGCTTAGCTTAGGAAGGCAGGCATAGGCACCTTCAGCGATGTGGAAGTCATTAATGCAAATAAACAGAATGCCGAGGACACTAGAAACCACAAAGTAAATACAAATTGACTTTTAGTATAATGTTATTTCTAACAATATACATGACATGCGTATTATAAGTTAACACGCAGAAAGTGGAAGACCTGTACTTACGTATTCAAATATGGTGAAATAGGTAACACAATAAGTTGGGTATAGTAAGATAATGATTAGGTACTAGGTATAACTGATTGTGACCAATCATTGTGTCCGGAAAGTTTCAGAAAATAATTTTGTAATTTTTGCTTTAGTTTCTGTACCTACTGCATTTAGAAATAACATCGGAAAATATGTCATAACTATTTCAAGTGTAGTTAAAAAAATGCTTTACCTACTTCATTCTCCGACCACACTCCGATACTCAGTCACAAAAACAGACTTATATCGAGCCGTTGCTTCCTGCCCTCGTAGCACGTCCATCAAAACACGATATGATAAAGCGATTTATCGCGGTGAACTGTCAAAATACGACGAAACCCTATTGTATTTTGACAGTTCACCGCGATAAACCGCTTTATCATATCGTGTTTTGGTGGACGTGCTAGGGGGGCTGATTCACATATAGTATTATAGTTTTTTTTTTTTTTATAGTATTAAAAAACTTTGCCCCACACTAGGATTTTCTCCTGTGTCGTGGGTACAGTTACAAACATAGAATATCACATGCACATACGCCCAGACCGGAACAAATTTCTGTAGGCCATACAAAATATCTGTCGCGTGCGGGAATCGAACCCGCGACCCGTTGCACAGTAGGCGGTCACTCGACCTCTGCGCTAACCGTTTCGTCATATAGCTCTAAACTTATTAGAACGTGAGATGTAATATATTATAGAACATTATTCAAAGTTATTTCTTAACGCCAATTTCTTTTAATCTGAATTAATTTTAATCAATATCATAATTATGCCCGACGTTGACGTATTTCGTTTATCAAATTACCAGCATAGTATACCAACATACTCGCATACTGTTACTTTCTAAGGATCTTTTGGATTCTCCGCCACTCTTTGGTATGACATTATTGTTATTGACATTTTGGAAAATATCTCCTGCGGTTGAAAAACGAAACAATCAGATGATTGCAAAGAAGCAAACGACGCAATGGTCCAAAACTGCCTGGCGAGGGGGCTGAACGTATTTATCCCTTATACATATAGGTATATCATAACGGAATTTTGCAAATATGTAGGTAGGTACATAGGGTTTATCATTTCCTGTATTTACATTGATCTATATAAACCTTTATATAGTTTATTCGACGCTTTTGCGGTGAAGGAAAACATCGTGAAGAAACCTGCATACACCTGTGAAGAGAGAATTTCCTTACAGGTTGTGTGTGAAGTCGCCCAACCCGCACTTGGCCAGCGTGGTTGACTAAGGCCTAAACGCCCCAGTTTAGGGTAGGCTCGAGCCCCTCGGTGGAGACGTATATGAGCTGTTGATGATATAAACCTTAGACCATTAAGTACACACGATATAAACATTTTTTTGATATTTTTGAAACAGAAATCAAACAACTGTAAAAATTTTGCTTTCAAATCCTGCAAAAAAGTGTTTTGCACATATGTATAAAATGTGTAAGTATACTTCTTGGTACAAAACGATGAGTGAATCTCCACAAAATAATCATTTCATTACAGAGTCAGACATTTTAAGTGCAAAGCAAAATATGCACTCCCTCCCGTCCCCTCCGCCGGCAGAATTAATATAATTACGCAGAGAGCACCAGGGTCGCAGGAGGCTTATAAAGCAGAACGTCTGCAGGGAAGCCCTAAACAAACTCGCAATTTAAGCGCTTGGGTACGAACGAACCGTGTATCTTTAGTAAGTTAAGTATGTAAGCTCAGTTCTCAAGAATTTGCTGCGATCTTATTTTGTGTACCGACCACGTCATAATTATAGCAGGATAAACATTTATTCGACAGTTTCACTTATACCTAAATAGTTGTATGATAAGGTCCACAAAAATATTGAAACGAAGGATAGGTAATTGTTAGCAAATAGCGACTGGAAACAAGAAGGAACTTATAATGCAAACAAAATGAACTTATAATTATCTATATTGATCCTTTGTTTATACGGAAAGATATTTATTCAGTGGCACAATTTCCATTTCAAAAAGTTTTATCTGACACATATTTTTGAATTTACCTCGTAATTCTCCATCAGTCAAACCTAGATAGAAAATACAAAATCTATTTGCTTTTTAAAAAAACGATTTCAAACGACTACTTTTATATTGGTGCTAAAGCCCAAATTTAACTAACTACACTAATAAATATATATTATAACTTCCCAGGTGATCATTGCTTGGCACCGACTTTAATATAAAAATATGTTTGTATGTATTCTTATATTATTTATGGCTTCTTGGTTTTTTTGAAGTCGGTTTTATTTTTGGTAAAACATTTTTATTACCATCTTTTTAGTAAATTTAATACATTGCTGATGTTTGCCTTGGTTCAAATACATTAAAATTTGACCCAAGGCAAACACAAGAACTTAAAATAAAACGTCTTTTAGTCTATAAATAGTACTGAAAGAATTATTCCCGAACTCCTAACAATCCAAATTGTTAAGGACTTCACTAATCTCGTCAATAAGTTTCCATTATATTGAAAGAACTAACTCTCAACCTTCTAGAAACTTTCCATCATCAGCCCAGTATCATAATATGATAACATAATATGTCATAATATGATGACTACCAGATGTAAATACCTAAATATCTTCAGAAAAAACATGAAACATGTTGGATGTGCTTATGAAATTTAGGGGTTTCCTTCGATTTTACTAGTTTCCCATCATCAGATCATGATTTGGTGACAATGGGACCACCACGGGTGTAAATTCTGTCTATTACAAAAATAATTTTGAAAATCGACCCACAAATGCCCTCGTTACCAATGAACACATAAAAAATATAAACAGTCGAACATAGAACCTCCTCCTTTTTTGAAGTCGGTCAATAAGGTGCCATCTTTCTGAAAAGCATGGCTATGGGCTTAAGTCTTACTTAATCGTTGACATTACTGAAAAAAAACATTGAAATGGATGGTAAATTTCGAAAGGCGAGTACTGACAACACAAGTCAAATCCCACTCCACTCTCACTACTTCGTTGGGAAACTATGCGAGCGGAAGGCGAGTACCGTCAGCATGTTTGTTTTTTTTATTACTAGAATTATTAAATTCTTTTGTCTACCAATCTGGGGTAGATAACATTCACCCATGTTTGGAAGCTACCATAGCGTTACAGTCATTTGCACATTCCAAAATTTCCAAAACCCCTATTATTTGGTATATTTGCGTAAAGATTACATTTTGTAATCTTTACGCAAATAAAATGTTTTATTGAATTAATGCCGTTAACTCTATAAACAGGTTTTATACATAAATATCTTAAAACTACTTAAAATATGAAAATTTAAGAACATGTTAATAGGAAAAAGTAGTTTAAGTACTAATTACTGTAAGTAATTTGTTTAAATAAAGTTTCTGCTTGTAGTTGGTACGATTAAGTATTAAACGTTTGTTTTATCTTTCGAATAGAATAGCAATTTAAATAGTTCATAATAATCAAAGGTATAGTATTCACGTATTTCTAACTTCATTTTGTGAGATTGAGAGTTACGCAAAACCCCGCGACGTGGTACTCATCTTAAATAAGCAATTAAGAAATACATATTGTATAAGATTTCCTTCTGCTAGGAATTATAGTAAAGCACTCATCATTATAGTTCCTCATTCTTACAAACTGTTTAAAATTCAGTAAAATAATTGGTCCCTCCTAATAAATCGCTTTGTTTGAAAATCATTTTTTGCTGACTTTACGATTCGTAGGTATTCAAGTGGAGACTAGAATTATAGACTTTCGCAGCCGTTTGTAACGACAGGGTGCTGAGCCAGATACACGCCTATAAGCTTAAATACAACGTTTTTATGTATAGAAGATACTACATTCATATAGGCACTTAGACATCGCTTCAGTAGGGATCGGGATAAGGCATGGATAAAGCAACTCCGACAACGTTTTAATGGCTTTGCATCATTTGCGCTATATTTTTTTTTAGATATTACGTAAATGTCACCTTAGTTGTGAGTTAGTACCTATCGAAATTTGATATAAATTTTCAACGTCTGAACGGATGTTCAATATTATCAAAATTCCTTTCTGGATGGCAATGAAGCTTCAGAAACGATACCATATTCAAATTCAATATAGTTTATTCAAATTGGATTATTACATTATTACTTTTGCACGTAAAAGTACGAGTAGCTACGCCAATAACCAGAAACAAGACACAATAATGCATTCTGAATTTCATGATTTATAAATATACTTATTATATTATAGTATACATTAATGCCAAAGTCTATATGGGAATTTTCTAGTTAATATCGTTATAGCCTGCTTACCCACCTGCTGCCGTTATTCTGGATAAGTGTGTACCTGTACAGTTATACCGTAATATGCAGGATGATTTTTTGTCAGAAGTAAGTCCTTTCCTTAAGTCTGCAATATGACATTTCATCCCACAATTTGGTCCTCATAAGTGACACTATTGGTTGGTGTGATAATACAGGTTGTTTTTTTAATGCAGTGGATTCCCAGCTAGGAAAATATTTTTTCAAAAATCTAATGATACTTACGGTTTTAGTTTTGATCAAAATCGGACCCGAAACCTGCTGAGTATTTTTCGCTATCTGTAATAGTTTTGGATTTGGTTATCTAAGCACACTCGAAAAATTCCTCCTTTATATGATGAACCTGTAATTTCGAATCAACCAGAGATTCTAATTTTCATTTATGTATTTAATTCCGTCCTTACTTGGATGTTAAAGACAGTGCTGCCACGTTAATGGATTTTCCACTAGTCCTAGTTCTAGTGGTTTGGAACCCCTTGTTAGTGGACAAAATTCATTTCTGGTGGCTGGTGGTTATTTTTAGTGGGCATTTTCTTAGAGTATGGAATGTAACGACCTCCTCAGTGACCGACAGTACGGTTTCCGGCCAAGACGGCCGACGGGGACCTTCTGGTGTATGCCACACACCTCTTTAGCGAAGCCATCGAGAAATACGGTGAAGTACTCGCGGTTTCACTGGACATCTCAAAGGCATTTGATAGAGTCTGGCACGATGGCTAGCTTAGCAAGCTTTCCTCATATGGACTACCCCCAAACCTTTGCTCGTGGATATCTGATTTCCTGAGACTGGACAGATCGATTCGGGTAGTCATTGATGACTGCTCGTCTGATCCCTTGGCTATCGATGCCGGAGTCCCCCAGGGATCGGTCCTCTTTGCAACACTTTTTCTGCTACACATCAACGATCTGTATTTGTAATCTCCAATGTATTTATATGCATGCTGTTGGTGTTCCTATTAAATAAATAAATAAATAAATCTGTTGAAACCCGGTATCTTTGGGTATGCAGACGATAGCACAGTTGCAGAGAGATATACGAGGTCCGATGCTAAGGCTGGGAAGGCCGCTCAGAGCGAACATGGTAGAACGCGTGAACTCGTAAAGATAGTAATGAATGGGAGGTATAGGGCCTCCACTAAGTTCTTGTGACGTCACGCACGTGCATGAACACAACAAAATATAATTTGGTGGCGGTGTTTTATTAGGCAGAGGTATCTAATTCTGTATTCAGTCTCACAGAGGTAAACTTATTTCCTCGGTAGGATGCAAATTTATACTATGCTCTACTACTTCTCTTATTTTATTTTTCACCCTGACGCTATTGATTCAGGAGTAATGGGCTGTGTACGAAATACAAATAGCTTTTTTATGATTTTCATAGTGTCATGTTTGTAGTTTGGGTCGCCAGGCCACCGATAAGCTATCAGTCGTCCGGAAGGCGATAGGGCGTGCGGCGAAAGGAATGTCAAATATAATGTCCAAAAGGTACAGCAGTAAAATTGTGTATTAATTCAGCTTCAAATCAAACTGCAGGTCGTTCACTTTCCATAGAATTTCTATGTATAGTGAACTAAGCAAGCAACGATCAGACGTCTGCCACTAAGTTCCAGAAGTTTAATGAAAATTCCTTACAAACTTTCGCTTTTAATATGGCAAGCTTACGTTAAATTCACTACTAAAAGGTTTAAGCATTTGAAAATTTTGCAATAAGTCTTGCTTGTTTTAATTATTATTAATAAAAAAACATTGCACTGATGCAATAAAACGATCTTCCTTTCCTTCATCGTATCAGTACTCCTAGTACGAGTTTTTTCATTCGTTATAAGCTGTGAAAAAGAAATCTACAAATTACTTCCAGATGATTAGTGCAAACCATGCGTGCTAGGTAATGTGCCACTGGATTCGCTTTTGTACTTCACAGCATTCCCAAGCTACACAACACAATCGATAGAGCCTTGGGGAATATTTTCGACCATTTCGCCAGCAGTATGATGGCACATTAAAAAAAAAGACATACATAAGTATATTGAATTCCGATGACAGTGACAGGCAAAGTTGAAGGTATAAGTCCTTTACGTCCAGTAAAAGAAGGTGACGGTTGCGCTTCGCGGTTCGTGGCGATGAACGCTGAAGTTCCAGAAGGCTCCGTTCTATCCCCAACATAGTTTCTTCTGCATATCAATGAAATGCTTTTCGGAACGGAAAGTGTACATTGCTATGCAGACAACAGTACAGTGCATAGAGCATAACACGGAAGCTCAGGGGCTGCTCGTGGTGATATTGGTAGGGAGAGGCAAAATCTTATCATTGAGCTCAACAGGACGCAGGACCTCGTCTCCGAATGGGGTTCCAATAATCTTGTTGAGTTCAATGCTAAGAAAACACAGGTGTGCGCGTTCTTGGCGAAAAGGTCACCTTTCCTCCCCTTTCCTTCTCTTCAGGGCACAACTCTTCACACGCAGAGCAACATCACTTTGCTCAGAATGAACATTCGCTGCGATCTGAACCCCAGAGACCACATGGAATCCGTTATAACTCGGAAACTCGGTGTACTGAACAAGGTGCGTAGGTATTTTACGCCGGACCAACTATGCCTGTTGTATAAAACTTAGATTAGGTCTTGAGTGGAATATTGCTCGCTTATATGCCTCTCTATCCTATAGGTGCACTTTACATTTCTTTCATCACTTAACATTAATACACGTTTCTTTACACTAATTCTATCTACATCTATTACAATATTACTTTTTAACATTAAAACTATTTACATATTGGATTTTAATTATATCTACGTAAAATTACATTTATTATTTATATGCAGTCACTATCAAAACTGACTTGAGTGAGAATCGGTGTCATGTTAGTGACTCTGATTATGGGGTGTGCTGCTGTTGCGTCTGGAAAGAAAATCTTTGTTACCGAGGCCGTCTCACCATTTTGATACCGCCGATTCCATTCCACAAGCGCCTCCATTCGGATTTGTCGCTTGACCAATGAAATCGGACACGCATCATATACTGGCCTCGTGTGCAACTTTAACGCTGCATCTTTAGCCAGTACATCGGCCCTCTCGTTTCCCTCCATCCCGACATGAGCTTTGATCCAGAAGAACCTTATGTTTTTACTACTGTCTGTGACAATCTTTCTGGTTTCATATGCCAGGGGATGGAGAGAAACGCCACCAGTCACCGTCTCCAGAGCTGACCTGGAATCACAGTAAACGTTGTACCTGGGCGCCGGACCTTTTGAGGCTAGTTCTGTTGCCTTTAGTAAGGCAAGTAGTTCCGCCTGATAAACTGTGCAGAATGGCACCAGCCTGAATTTCTGGGTTTTGACCTCCACACCTCCATCCCATAACGTAAGTGCAACACCGACTTTGCCTTCAATTTTGCTGCCATCGGTAAATATGTGGAGGCCTTGTTTGTCATGCTGGTCCCAGTCCTCACCGTTCATCAAGAGTTCGAAGTGCAGGTGTTTTTGCTTCGCTGGGTGTTCTGCCTTAGCAAAGGAGATAGGTGTCTCCACCAACCGGTCTCCCACCACCCGCTCGGAATGCCCCCTTGCTCGCACCTTTGGGACAGCTCCGCTCAGTACCTTCTTGATGCTCCGGAGAGAATGCAGCATCGCGCTACTCTATATAGAGGCGATGTAGAGGCAACTAACACCCTCGAATGCAGCATCGCGCTACTCTATAATTTAAAAAAAAAAAAACTTCGCCCCACACTAGGATTTTTTCCTGTATCGTGGGTGCAGTTACAAACATAGAATATGTCATGCACATACGCCCAGACCGGAACAAACTTCTGTAGGCCATACAAAACATCTGTCCCGTGCGGGAATCGAACCCGCAACCCGTTGCGCAGTAGGCGATCACTCGACCTCTGCGCTAACCGTGTCGTCGTCGTTGGCGATGTAGAGGCCACTAACACCCTCGAGCCTCTACAACTTCATCGTAATATCGCCTCTCTTAGCGCCTTTTACCGAATGTTCCATGGGGAATGCTCTGAGGAACTCTTTAACTTTATCACTCCCTCTCCATTCGTCAACAGAAACACGCGTAAGGGCCATCTTCGGAGTCATCCTTGCACTGTATCCTCCTTTTCACACCGAACCAAGAAATTCCAAGTTTCCTTCTTCTGTCGTTCATCCCACACTTGGAATTCTCTACCTGCGCACGTGTTTCCTCCATCCTACAACATGGGTTACTTCAAAAGAGGTGCGAAAAAGCATATTTTGGGGTGGGCAGGTAGGATAGTGGACGTCGTCCCTCCTCTATCTGTCAACTCATTTGTCACTCTTTCACCGCTTAACATCAGGCGGGAGGAGGTCATTTGCCGGGCCCTCCATAACAAAAAAAAGATATGTAACATCCGGGTGTGGGACCAGTATGCCGGCGTTGAGAAGACCAGAAGAAGTTCGCGGAGCTGACGGCCATCCTTAAGTAGTGGAGAGGCATTAAAGACACAGAGAGAAACAAAACCATTTAAAAAATGAAAGAAAAATCTATGTCAACCCACGCGTAATGCGGTCTCAAAAACATTTTACCGAAGGGAGACTATACCACTCGCTCTGTGCTTTGGTAGCTCCGTCTTACCTGCCGCAAATAGACAGTGCTCGCATTGTTATGTTCCGGCTTGAAGATGTGGCAGTGAAGTTACTAGGTGCCGTTACTTTACATTTTATGTTACAAGGTGGCAACGTACACGTGTGGGAGGTTGCAGCTTTGCTACGAATCTCAGAGGAACCACATGTACTACAGGTGACTGTTACCACTTACCATCAGGTGGGCAGTATGCTTGTTTGCCAACTTAGTTGTATAAAAAAATTGTGATGTTTTGTCTTAATTCCACGTTGAGACGGTTAAGCAGTACAACGAGAATATTGTGGTATTGATACAGAAAGAATATGTTGTATGTTTAAAAAGTGTTCCAATTATGATTCAATAGCTCATAAATCACAAGGAATCACATTAGTATATTTCGATTTAATACCACTACTTATAAATGGGCAATGTTGATTGGTCGATTAATTGACATGTCACTTAATCCACTAATCAACATTGCCACTCTAACATAGGTAAATAATTAATTAATTATTTACCTATGTTAGAGTGGCAAACACTTAGCTATCTTATTTGTCTCAAACACTTAGCTATCTTTTTTAAATTTGTTTAAACTCCACTACTAGAAATTTATGATAAAAGTGTACATGTGCCATTGCTGTACTAGGAGCACTTTATTCACCCAAATGCAGGCAGGCATACGACATATCTATAATGCAATATTATTGATCTCGTGTTATAAACATAGCATTTGGAGCAATAACGGCACGCTAGTTTTAATAACAGCAGAGTATGTACAAGGAATGGGGGGCGTTCTTTATATATTAACGAGGGCCCGCGGGCCGCCGTCGAAATATGTCAATAACACGTGCTAATCAAAACGACAACAAAGGGAGTATTTCTCTTGTATTTATTTATTAATGGGGTAGACATTCGGACCATTCGCCGTTATCTCAAAGACCCCTCACTACAAGTGACAGTGCCTAGATGACCGAGGCATCTGCTATTTTCTGATCTGTAATTTTTGTTTGTGACTTTGATGTAGTTTTTCATTATCGATGTGGATCTTGAAAGAACCGCTTGATCCTCTCACCCGTATGTGGTTGGGAGGATTCTATCTATGTATACTAACACAAGTGAAAGTGCACTAGGTTTGTTTAGATTAGACCATGGCTAATTTTAGACCAGGCCGTGTATTACAACCGAGGGGATACTTTCGGTTGACCTAGAATCATAAAAGTTGGCAAGAAGCAATATACACCGCATGTAAAGAAAAAAATATGAAAACCGTAAATATACGAGTAATATAGATAACTTTGCGCGGAACTCTTCGTGCGCGAGTCCCAATTCGCATTTGGCCGGTTTTTATTTTTCAATAACTAACCTATTTATTAATTAACTTTTAAGGACTTTGACAGCTCGACAACTTGCAAAAAGATGTAAATCGACGAATGCAACTCGGCTGGGCAGCACTCGGGAGGCTACGCAGCATATTCTCGGCCAATCTACCGCAGTGTCTCAAGACGAAAGTCTTCAATTCGTGCATGTTGCCAGTAATGACGTACGGAACTGAGACGTAGCCGCTTACAATGGGTTTCATAAGAAGGTCACTCATGGCAATGGAGAGGGCTATGCTCGGGGTTTCTCTGCGTGATCGCATCAGAAATGATGAGATCCGTAGAAGAACTACAGTCACCGACATAGCCCAAAGAATTGCAAACCTTAAGTGGCAGTGGGCAGGACACATATCTCGCAGGACTGACGGCCGTTGGGACGGAAAGGTCCTCGAGTGGCGGCCGCATATCGGGAGACGCAGCGTTGGTAGGCCCTCTACAAGGTGGACCGACGATCTGGTGAATGACTTTTAACACAGTGACAAACCACTGTGTCAAAACTACCATACAATACACAATAAACTTGAATAGTATTTTATTTTTGAACAGTAAAGTGGTTACAATATGATTGTCCTCCGGACGCTATTATTACATACCATCAAAGATTGTATTTTATCGATAAAGATAAATTTACTTTTAAACGTCCATCAAGTATTCATAATTAAGTGTCCGTTTAAAACTAATAATCCAATTTCCAAACTAGAACATTGAAATGTAAATAATATTAATGTTAACTATTTTAGACTCTAAGGCGGTTTTAAAACTGACTATATTGCAATTAGTATACACAAGGTATATTAAAAATGTGCAATTCTTGCGGCAATTTTATATGCACTATCAATACCTTAGCAATTGAAGGCAAAATCAAATTACGAAATAACTGCTTGCGTAGCTATTTGAAAGTATTATTTTTTTCTGGGATGTGATATGAATGTGATTGTGATATTATTCTTTTCTACGTGTACATTAATAGCATTCTGTGTGTAGGTAGATCTATGCTAAACTTTATTCATATATCATTTGTTAAGTTTTAATTTGAACAATTTTTTTTGGTAGATGTAAGCGAAATACATAGAAATATAAAACACCTTCATAAAAATATCACCTTTTAACTTTATTCCAGGAATTTCTTTCTACTTGTGCCCCCGTATTAAGTTCCCGTAGGATGGTGAGCCGCGTTGCCAGGCAGCGCCCTAAGCCTCGACGGAACGAGTCTCCTGTCTCATCACCGGGACATTAATCCTTGAGACCCTTGAGGGCTTATACAACCACGACTGACGCCACCAAACGACTTCATTAAAATCACTATTAAATAAAACGTTAAAAACTGCGCTAGCCTTACCAATATAGGTTTCATATACTAGGCTCAAACCAAGTTTTGACCGCCTCTGTGGTGTAGCGGTTGAGACCACCGGGTGTTGATCGGGAAGTTCGAGGTTCGATTCCGTATGCGGGCAAAAGTTTTTCTGCTCAGCTTGGTTGGTGGTGGGGCTACTGAGCCCGCCTGGCTAGCAACCGCCATCTTGCCTATGTTTGTCGCCATAATAACAATGTTAATAATAGCATTGTTGTGTTCCGACAATTAAGAGGTAATTATAAAACAGCCAGTTCCTTAGTTGTTGAGGAGTCCAGGTAAAACTCGATACCATCCAGCATCCAGCTGAGATGAAGGCTAAGAGCTTCTCTGTCATATGTTATTAGCTAATAGCTTATTCGCTCACACACATTCTAACACAATAAGGTTTAATTTTGAAGTTTTGTAATGTAGTTATTGTATTTCTGGAAAAAATGTTTCTTGTTGTCAGTCAATAGGTACCTTAGCAAACACCTAAGTGCTAAGGTTGTAAGTATAATGTACTCGTACATATACAAGTAAGGATATAACTTATTTTCAGAAAGTTTCAAACGACTTATCGAGAATTCAAACTATACTTCATACATAAACACTTCGGAGCTTTTAAGTTTTATGCGAGCTAAAAGGTAGGACCGCGACTGCGGCAATTTATTGAAATACTCAATTTTCATTTGAATTTACTGAATTTGTCAGCTGTGTATGCTATCTGTGATATTTGTATAGTAGTGTAAATTGTTAGAATAGTTATGTTCTGACTTTTAAAATGCACTAGTGTGCGAAATATCCAATCCAACATTTCGCACGATGTACAGCTACAAAAAGTTCCATTCTATGAACTGACTCAAAATAATTACATTTATACATCCACATCCTAAAATAAGGGCTTAGAAAGAAACTCGAAAGGTTTATGCTTTGCTGGAACAAAACACTAAAATTATGGACCTAAGGCACTAAAGTATTACCAGATGACCCTGAGAGTACGGCATCGTTAAACTCTCAAAACGAATTTTTGGTATACACCAGCCTTAAATTAAAAAACTAGAGGGGTGACAATTGCCTGCGGGCATAATTTCCCACAATGCGTCCGCCTGTGACTATGCGGGTTCTCTCACCCACTCCAATCTACTTACATCGTAAAAGTGACAAATATCTTTCTTAAAGGGGACTCTAATATTTAACACATATGTACAACTAAAGGCAAAATAACAAACATGAAAAAAAATAATGCATTTTTACTAAAGACCTATAATTAAATTTTATTTTTTTAAAACTTTTGCTTAAAAATAGACTTTTCCATGTGTGTTTAGCATGCGCAAAGTTGGTCTTTTCTGCACTAGTGCTTTTTATTTTCGTTCTGCATAATAACCTCCAAATGAATGAAGGTTTTAATCAAAAAGTTTTCTGTACAACATTTTTTATGAAACTACTTTTCAAACAAAATTTCTTTCAATTTCTTTCTTTCTCTTTCTTATCTGATGTTTCTGTTAAAGGTATTTAAAGTCTAAAGTTCGTTCGCATAGACGAGACTTCAAAAAGACTGAAAGTGGTACGGTCGAATCGGACGATCGCGCTAGCCAATGCAATTGCCCAAAAGGAGAGCTAAATCGGCCGGAAATGCATGCTTCAAGCATAGTTCGTCAAGCGACTGTTGCAGTACAATCTCATAGAGGATCCAACACATTTTTTAATTTGTATTGCGTTTAGAAACTCAAATCGCCGCATATCGCAGATATTTGTCTGTTCGAGAATGTAGGCAGGTAGTAAATATTATTTGAGCATATGGCGTGCTCGAATATATCTAGCGCTGACTCTAGATTTAGTGCTCGCGTGAGGCCTGCCATACAGACTGCATCACCCATAAAACACGAAATACGGTGACATGTCAACTGTGCATTTTATGACAGAAGTTTTAGTTTAAGTTCGTTTGAACGGCTACCCTACCCTGACATCGTACTGAAGACGACAAAACAATACCATTTGTTTTGTGTATTGGAAATATTGTGTAATGACAGGAAGCCTGAAGTATTTAAGTTCATATCAAAGTACTTTTTGAATTTCTTAGGCTCGTAATAATAGTCGCATCTCAAGTCTGAGCTCGATCTTGAGTAGCAGTTTTGACGTTTAATGTATGGCACATCTGTCAAAAACAACAGCTCAAGATCGACCTCGTACTTGAGATACGACTATTTATACGAGCCTTACACTTCGAATGACGAACGAAAGCTTCATACGACCGAAGGTCCGCGTCGCATGAACATCAATACCTACCAAAATTGATCTACGTTGACAACGCAGGACTGTAATTGTAAATGAAATAATGTAAGTAATTAATTACTGTTGTAAAAATGTATCAAGCATCCTTAAATTTTACTTGGTCTTACTTCGCCTTCCGTATTACGAATATCTCAAAACATTTTTGCTACGATCACTTATTATAAGTTACAGTAGCGAAAGCAGTGTATGGGCACAGATTAGATATTAGTTACTACGTAAGTATGGGCTAGGTTAATCTGATACGATAATGTGTATTTTCGGACAGATTCCGCGTTTTTCAGATGACACCTTATTGCAACAGCTGCCTGTAAAATAATATTAAATGTATTTGGATATTGTTGTATCTCTTCCCTAGTGTAAACTCTAATCAAAATTGTCATAAAAATCACGTTTAATAATCTTGTTTAATCCAGTGCATGGTTGAATCTTCAATTATTTACCAAATTTGAATAAAAAACACTTATTTGTTAGTTTAAAATAATAGCTGTACCTAAAGTTTTGTTATCATGGCTATTGTTAGCTGTAAAGTTAAAAATACTGTCTGCTAATATGCCCTTAGGGGTTCCGAGAATGCGCGCAGCCGGTTATAGCTTATGACTGCCCTCTAAAAACTTGAAATGGGTTAACTTAATTTATTCTGAATATCTCTCACTGTTTAATAGGACGCGGAACATGATAACTTGTTTTCTTTTTATCTTCTGTCCGTTCGTCCGTGCTGGACAGTGTAAGTATACCCGACCGAATGCAGGGTGAATTAATCTTTTTTTTTCAAATAAATTGAACTCATTCCATTATGTTTATATTTCTAAATATTTTATCAAGACTAGTCTTGAATGAAATATTCGGTGATAGTTACTTTTCTAACGTATGGATTGATTTTTGAATTTTGAGCATAAAATCATAGCTTTATGGCTTTTGCTACATATTTAGAACGTTTTCATCTGAATATTGATGCTTGTCGATATCTCAAAATTGAATACCCATATCGATATTTAGGTCAACTGCTCTGAATCTGACTGATTGATGACATGATGCGGGCGAAGCCAGTAGAGCGAATGAGAGCACCGGGTCAATAACACTGCACCTACTGACGAATTGTGTGAATTTGCAACAATAAATAATAAAACGTAAATTAACAGATTACAATTGTAAAGAAAATTAGCCATACGTTATTAAGGCATGTTATGTCACACAAATTTTACGTTATGGATCTACTAAACAAGAAAAAAAATATGTATAAAAACTCTAGTTTCTACCGAGTTGGTTGGGTTTTGAATACTTAAAAATACAAAACATTATCTTTTCTGAATTGAACCTTTTTATACTTTGTAATTATGCTAGTGTGTGTCTCAATTGCCCTTATATTAATCTTGAAATAGATGCATTTAAATAAAAACTAATCAAACCCTAAACAAGAACGAGAGTTAGTATTTTTAACGTCGTTTCATATTGCTGTTTTTTACAGTTTTAATTGAGCGTTAAAATATTTCGTATGCTATTATAAAAAGTTTAATATTCCCGCGGGCTGTAATTACAGAAGATTGTTTGGCGCCGCAGTTAAAGTTTCCCGAACACGCGCTGGACTAGGGTTGCCATGGTTTTTGGTGGTTATTAGAAGTCATTTCTATCTGTCTTTATACAAGTTTAAATAGTTTCTTTTAATAAAAGCTAAAATGGATGAAAAATGATATGCAATCACGTAGTTGTCAATATTCACTTTTATCTCATAGTTTTCATATAGCACTTGTATAATACACCCATCACACATTGTGAGAACTGTGTATGCATTTATGTATGTATGTATGCGTACAGGTTCTGAATTGCTGTTAACTTTCTTCGTCGACATCTACAGGAAGTAGTGAGCGGAAATAGAGATGTATTCTAAATTTAAACAGTGTTCATTGGTGTTTTTCAAACGTCTTGCAAATAAATGTATTTAAATAAACTAATTATGCTAACATAATTTGTAATTTAAAATTAATAACGTGTAAAAATTCAACTCTTCCCAATACTGCATCTGCATTTATAGAAAACAAAGTTCTCAAAAATTTATATCTCTAGTAAATAATGAAATGAATTATTTTTGACAGTCATAGTTCGTTGCATATTATATGTGTATCGATAAAACCCAAAGTTCACCTTATCTTGAAATCGATTTTTAATGAAGTCTAAAAATACTGAATAAGTATACAATTTGAAACAAATTTTACAATTTCACCAGCGTTTGCTTAGCTGCTAGGCATGGTCACCCTGTTGCCGTAACCTATGTCCGAAATAGAGCGTACAATTACATTTGAATAACTTAATTGGTGTACGTGGAAGCAGCTTGTTTTGTTTGCATCTCCAACTGGACACGCTCGGCTTGTAACAAAAAGGAACGATTTTGACTTTCGATTCAACAACCGAGCGTGGTGGTCAATTCTTTAACGTTATCTCGCTAGATAATCGATTTTTTGCACCTTATTATATTCATACTACTCAGACCAAAAATAACGCAGTTCTATTGAAATTCCAACATTCTGGCCCACGCTTACACCAGAGGAAGACTCGGTCAGTACTAGACTCGTCTGCGCGGGTACTAAAATACACCTACAATGTGTCTGAAAATTCTTAATAATACCCTAAGTTTTATACGATTATGTTAGCATGAGTAGGTTTCGGCTTGAGTTGATAACCCTATCAATCTATCTACCCATGCTAACATAGTCGTATAAAAATTAGGGAGTTACTAAAAAATCTGAATTATAATAGTCTTTTATGCAATAGTTATATAATAAGGGTTTTAAGACTTAATTATGCACCGTTGCATACAGTACTTTTTCTACAACAGCTAGAACTTTATTTCATAGATAAAAATACAGGCATTTGAAAATAATAGAACTCTCACAAGTTAGCGCCGATAAAACATTCAAAACAAGATGTGAAAGCTCGTTTCTTGTTTTTTTAAATCATCCATATAGTAGACAATTCTGAAAAAAAATCTTGGACCGCGTTCAAGTTAATATCCTACCTATTTAACCTAAAATCACATTGAAAAAATAAAATCTGTATTTCATGTAAGTATGTTTTGTAAGTTCTAGTAAATAAAACTCAATGTAAACATGTGCAATTGCAGTAACAATAGCTTGATTTGATCTTAACTTTTTTCATGGATGCGTTCGAGGAGACACAAATTTCAATAGTGAATACGTTGGCGCTGACCATTTTGATTGAAAAATAAATTAATTATTGAAAAAAAAACTTTTTAAAATACAAACTTTTAGTATTTGTCAATACGCATCAAACGAGCCCAAACACGATGGGGTTGTGTCGTTTTATTGCGGAGTTCCAATAGCCACCTTCCAGGTCCAGCATCATACCCTGGTTACCATATAGAATCAAAGTACTCGTCAGTACGCATCAAATGAGCCCAAACTTGATGGGGTTTGTCGTTTTATTGCGGAGTTCCTATAGCCACCTTTCAGCTTCAGCATTAGATCATAATATTGCATTGTCTCGCGATATACATACCTAACCTATGCATGCAAAATTTCAGCTCATCGGAAACCGGGAAGTGGGTCAAATTTAACTTGCAAGATTTCATTACAGACACCGGGACAGATAAAAGTAAATAAAAGCTTGTAAAAAAATAACAGCTTATATATATTTTATAAGATTACTCATAGAAGTGTTCTTATGAAATCCATAGATCATAGACTTTAGTTCATACAATCATGAAAAGTGTATATTTTTAATATTGTTGTCAGTCATACATATAATTGGCATATTACAATACAATACTGGAGAAGAAAAATTTTCATTGACGCCATAACTTTAACGACTATTTGTTACCATACCAGTAAGCTTCTTGTCTAGCTACACTGTTTCACCTTTGGACCGTTCTTATGTCGCTCGTAATAGTGGCCGTTTTCGTAGTGTAAATGTAAAGCTTGAATGGGAGCTTGCTGTACCAAACATCTTGTATATTGTACCATTAGCTGTGCCCGCGAACTACGTTTCGCCATATATTTTTTCCAGTTTTTGCAACATTTTTCTTTGATGCTCAGCTCCTATTAGTCGTAGCTTGATGTTATATAGCATAAAGCCTTCCTCGATAAATGGACTAATTAACACAAAAATATTTTTTTAATTCGAATCAGTAGTTCCTGAGATTAGCGCGTTCAACCAAACAAACAAACAAACTCTTCAGCTTTATTATATTAGTGTAGATTTTGCTTGAATTTAAACATTTTCATAAAGTTACCTACTATTATCAAACAATCAGTTATCAATATGGCTGAAGGGTAATTTACCATGTTTATATAGTAAGTGAAAAAGTGAATAATTCAATAATTGTCTCGTAAAGTAGTCGAGATAAAAAACATCGGTTATTACTAAATCAACTGAATCGATGAAATCACCTAAAACCCACTACAATCGAGTAGAAAAATGAGTTCGCATGAAGGCGAACCACGTAAACACCGGAAAGTCATGAGACAAAAACACCCAAGTCTCGCTTTTAGGAAAAAAATTGAGTGTGCGAAATAGTCGCCAAAACCAATCGAGACCAACGAACGACGACTGCGACGACGCGACGGCAAGTTTTTCTCGATTTGAAAGTGAGTGGCGATTCCGTGTACCAGGGCAACAGATTCTCAAGGCACTCTCATTCGGCCATCGTTTCTCGCTACTTGATTACATCTGATTCGCGTTTGTATTCATCTGCTGTTAAGACTTATATTCCCTTGCAGTATTTCATACGACCGTTACTGCTAAGGTTTAAAGTCCACGTAACAAAAACTATTTGTTTATCGTTGTGAATTCTCAGAATAATTATTGATTCAATACTTTGTGAGTATACATTAACGGCTGATTCATTTTCTGTTAATTCATTCAACTTTGTCTCGCTTGCACGATATAAATATAGCAGTTTTATTTATTAATTGGGTATTTTAGCAGTTAAAACGTTTCTTTATCACGCTTTACGTTAAATGAATATGTAACGATTGGTATTCGTTATCACACCTCATTGAACCCTAAGCTGGTCGCGCGTACTATATACATACCGACCTACCTTATATTCAGAGTCGCGCGGATGACAATAATTGCCAACCATTTAAAACCGATAAATTTAAATAATAATACCATGCTTTAAGTGTTTTTTTTCTCATCTATTTAATATTTAATCATCTATGTAAGAGAACACAAAAAGTTCTTATCTATGTAAAAGTACGCAAAATCTCGTACATAAATATAGCAATTTTTTATTTTTGAAATCAACTTTTAGTAAAGGTATTTTGTGTTGACAAAAAGATAATTAAAAATTATGAAGTGCTATGTTCAACATATGTAAATATTTTACACGTCTGAAACGATATGATATATTGATTTGTAGCTTTTTCAGTCGCATAAAAAACTTATGTTTAACTTATCACCAGATATAGAAAAATATAACAGTCAAAAATAGTTAATGATCACCAAAAGAAAAACCGCATTTTAATGTGAAATTATAACCAAAGTTTTACATCTTGCTATACTATTATAGCAAATGACTCCAAACAAATCATTGTTAATCCAAAAAAAAGTTAATGAACACCAAATTATTAACCACATTTTAATTTAAAATGACATGCACATATTTAACATCTCGTTATCCTATTAAAGTAAATTACGCTAGGTAAATAATGATTTACCCAAGCATAGTAAACAAACTTCTAAAGTTAGACCCTTTACTATCGTAAAATGTTTACTAAGGTCTGAGCTTTTTACGTCTCTTAATTCATTAACCACTACCAAAAAAGAAATGTTTTTCTTGATCGTTTATTCGAAAAAATACCTATACCTAAGGTTAAAAATAAAACTCATACAATTGCAATATTCACTCTTAGGTTAATTATGCTATTGAACGATTTAAATAAAAATCGTCTTAATACAAGTAAGAGGCTAACGTACCTATCAGTTGAACAGCTTTCAAATTTTGATGTATTTTTTTTAGTTTATTTTACACATTGTACTTACACCGTCTGGACATATCCTAATATTAATTTATTATCTCGTTTAGATATAGTAGATTATTATTGCACCGAGCACAAAGGCACGAGGGCAATAATAAATTACTTAAGGCGAGGTGCATAATTTGCTTTTCTTTCAACTATTACCTATAGTCCTATAGGAATAGTAGATAAAAAAAACTCACGTCAAAAAATGAAAATAGAAGTTTAAGATTTTTCGTATTGTACGCGTGATTTTAAGGGTAAAAGGTTTTCTATAACACTCGGCTTCATTTAAAATGTTTTCCGGAGTTAATGAGTCGCTAGATGATTCCATTTTAATTCTTAATACGAAGCACTCAAAATAAAACAGTAGTATCACACTTGAACGATTCCAAAAATATTGTCACGCAAAATTATTAAAGTTCCCGCTAATTTACATTTTTAAATCAGAGTTGGCTGGCAGCAATCATTTTTTTTAATTTGGAAGAAGTAGGATAGAAACGAATAATACATATAGAATAGAATATACATAATACATATAAACTATCGATATCCGCTGGTTGAATAGATAACTATTCCATTGAGATTGGTAACTTCTTTGTGCGATTAAAAAAAACAAAACTGTGCAATAATGAAATTTCATACATTTTTATTGCTCTAGAGCACTAAAGACTCGCTTTGTGCTCAGTTTTCAGTAAGATTATGATGAAATTAAAGCATAGTTGGAAGAAAATATTTTTTTTTATCCCAACGTCTTACTCTATATCCCGGTAGAAATCAATCTAAACGAAATCGAAGACAATAAGTCGTCTTACCGTGCATCCACACCGCAGTTAACTTTTGTGGAGGAACACTGTGCAACACGGTAATATTAGGTAACTATCTCTATCTTTTGTGACTACTTGTTACTATTTGTTGATTGATTGTTACTCATTATTTTATATTGCTGTGTTGAGGTAACATTCTCTAACAATGTTATAGACTGTTTTTGAAAGGGCAACGTTGCTTAACATATATACACTATCACGGCAACATATTATATTTACAATAAATAACTTTTTGCTGTCGAATGTTGCTGAGTAACACTTGGAAACGATGATCTACAAAAAGCAACTGCTATGTGGATGCACGGTTAAAATGTTTTTAAGTTTTACTGGAATATTTATTGGAAGATCTTTTTGATGGCCAGCATGATGATATACTATTATAATTGGGTACAGCCGCAGGCACAACACGTATCTGGGCCATGTGGAACAATGGCGAGCCAATAATTGCTGATAATTAGCTCATATAACACTTGACCAGCATGGTGGTAGGTAGGTATGTGATCGTTAAAATTTGTTCTTTATGCAATTTAAATAGTGGCAGCAATGCACAGATGTTTCCAATTGTTTTAATATTGTCATCATTAAATATACCTCATTTTTACCGTCACTCTTTATTTTCGGATACCTTATTATTTGACAAAACAGCCATACCTTATGAAAAGTGTTAGGTGCTAAAATTAGCGCATTTACATTAAGTGCTAAATTTAGCGCATTTAACATTCATCCAGCATGGTTTTATGTATTCCTTAAAGTTTGTTCTTTATGCAATTTATTAAACCGGTTATTTTATGCATCTGAGTGCGTTTTAATTTGTTTATATTTTGGATTTTTGTGTAAATTATTCGTAAGTAACAACAAATTCTGTATGAATTTGTAACACTTAACAGTACAACGTTTAGATTGTTTTAAACTGTAATTATAACAGTTAGATATTTAAAATACATAACAATTTATATTAAGTAGCACTACTTATCCAAAAAACCGCACCATGAAAGAGCGCGAAATGCAGCGACTAAGAAAGATCACTTTAATTACCAATACTTGATTATAAGAAAATAATAATACATAGTAGAGACAAATCAAAGTAACAATACGCATTCGTTGATGCACTTAAGCAAAAGCATTGAAAGTAAAAGATGCAAATGCATAAAAGAGCTATTATGGCTATGACATAAGCCAAGAAGCCTCGTTATGTGATTTCCCGTTTCGTTACTCTCGCTAGAGGCAAGAACTGTCGAAATGTACACTCTTCGCGACATTATGGCAGAAACTGTAAAATAAAATTCAGCTTGTTTGTTCACAGGCGGTGAGGTGTTGCCCCCGGGGCGATGCTGGGCGGGGCGGCGGGGGGCGCGCGCTCCCGCCCGCCCTCTGACCTCCAACAAGGTATGCGGCAGACAGACACAGACACGGCAGTGGGATCTACGTATAACTAGTACCGGGAGGATGCTTCGAATTGACCTATCAACAAATGGACTTCGACTCAGAAGTGCCCGAAGAAAAAGGGAAACAAACTGCAAAAAGAGAAATAATCCGTGATAAATCGTTACAAGCAAAGTCATGACACAAGATTCAAATTAAAATAAATCTTGTCGTGATTAATTAATTTATAGACATTCATGTAGGTACAGACAATATATTAGTCAGCGTGTAAAGGACATATTTTTTGAACTTTGTATTGGAACCGACGCGTCCATTTGTTGATAGGTCAATGGTGCATTAGTTATAAGTAGAATTCCATATAATATAATTTTAAAATATTATCTAGTGAGATATTATCTCCTACGGTGAAGGAAAACATCGTGAGGAAACCTGCATACACCTGCGAAGTAATTCAAAGGTGTATGTGAAGTCAACCAATCCGCACTGGCCAAGCGTGGTTTGACTAAGGCCTAATCGTCCTAACTAGTTAGGGTAGGCTCCTGCCTCTCGGTGGGGACGATGAGCTGTGATGATGATGATGATCTAGTAGGAGTAATATAAAATTATTGTTTTGTCATATTTTTCGAACACCTTTCTAATGTCCAGTTTTAATAACATTGTCTTGGCTTAGGGACAATCTTAAGTGGCACGGTATCACATTCATTTCAATAAAGACAAGAAGGGACAGCGTACTACTTAGGATCGTCCTAAGCTAATTATCTTTAAAAACAAATGTAAACAACTAATTTTTGTGAGTATTTTTCCAAAGCACTGCTTGTTCGCTTGATATACCAAATTATATTGTATTCTAGCGTATTAGCTACATTCACACATTCTATTTTAAACGGCGTCTGGGAGAAATTAAATTTGTTAAACCGAAAATATATTTATTACCAACTTACAATTTATTACTACCAGCTTTTTGTTCGGTAAAGATAATGCAACCTACTGACTTCCATATTACGTTGAACCAGTATACCTAATGGAAGGCCAAATTTGTTATACAACCATTCGCATACTTATTACAGTAATATTTTAGCTTATGTAGCTGGGACAGTACTCGAAAAAGTCTACAATACCTAAACAAATGTTTTGAGTCTGTTTTGAAGCAAATTTTCATAGTTTCAATTTACAAAATTTGTCGTTTGCACTTAAAAAAACAGGAATTTATTTCAGACATAAAATAAAATCTATTTGCGCTATTACATACTGGCAGTCGCAGTCTACCCAATTTCCATAGTTGATTATAATGCTCATATTAAAGGTCATAAACAATTGCAGGTGTGGCACGCTTCCCCCTGTACTCGCTGTTCCCTGCGCAGGGAGCGAATCGATCCACTTTACATAAAGGTATGTTAATTCATTTAAATGTTTACTTTTTATCTGTTTAAAATTGTTATTTATCGGATATAGAACCTTAGATACGACCTCCTGTGTTTGAGTTAGAGCTTCAGATCAGCAGGCCTATTCTATAACTTCGGTTGCTAACTAGAACTGACAATTTTGAAAGGAACTTAACATCCATTACTGCTATCATGAACGCTGCCGTAACACATAAGATCACTAAACCAGTAATGGATAAAAAGTGTCTTTCAAAAATGACAGTTCTGGTTACCAACCGTAGTTAGCGAATAGGCCTGCAGAACTCCTGGATAAGATACAGCGTGTAGCAGATTTTCTGCTCGGTGTGTTGTTTAAATTAGTCTGACTAGTTGCCTTCAGTTTACATAATGGCGATTAAGGGATGTGGCCAGAGACCATTTAGGGGTTGCTGTCAGAGTACTGTTGTGCTGGTGGCGTGGGGTTTTGGATTTACCACATGCAGACCACTTTGATAGCAAGAGAGTATAGGCTATGGTAACTGCTCAACATCAAGTGGTTAAGTTCTATGTTGTTAAAAAGTACCAGGTTTGTAACATTTCCGGATCATTTGTGGTTGATGAATTTGGGTAAATACTGGTTTCCTCGCAAACCATTCAATGACATTAAGACGACAGCAATGCTGTTTTGAATAGTAGATTTTTTAGCTCCCTAGTATGCAATATGTTAAAATTGCCGACTTTGAGTCATGTTTAGAATGTCCACGAAATTTGTTCAATCTTCCCCACTCCTGTTGTGGGAAAAAAAGATCCATAACCAAAGTCGGTCAGCACACATACGTGTTCTATAGTAAAACCTATTATCCTGATGCAGAAAATACCATGATAAATATGATAAAACTTATTTAATAACATCTACATCAAGTTGCTCAATCCATAATTCACAATTCATGCATGCAGTGCATGCTCATACCGTCGTGTCAGAAATGTTAACAATCTGAAACAGCACGAATTATTTCACCTTCAACTCTGCCTCGTCAAACGCAGCGGGGAAGGCAAAACAAACGCAAGGATTAATGAAACGTATCCGAGTTACACTGCGTGTCTGAGGGCCGGCCGCGGGCGACAGGCGTGAAGACACGAGCTGACAGACGGACACTAGCTCACGTTATGCACGTCATATTATGTACAATCCTACCAAACTATCAAATAAATGTGCGATATCTTCTCCTTATGTACAAAAATTTTGAGTCACGATGTTTGTCCGGAATAAATTCTGAAACTATTTAACTGATTTTGGCGAAATTTGGCTTACTGTATGTAATTTGGTTCATCTTTATTATTTATTCGAGGATTACCAACAGAGTCAACAATATAATATATGCAATTCATCAATTGTAACAAATTATTACTAATTGTAACTCTAATAATAGGTAACCACTGAATGTACATGATAATTAAAATCAAATAATCTACATTAATGACCAAAAAATTACAAACTAATGTAAAGGGACAGTTGCTTTAAAGATTCAACAGCAAGTCGGCAATTTTACTTTTAAATCGATTGCGAGAATCGCCAAACATGTCAATATTTTCCTGCTTTGTGGCAATGTCATTATAAGTTTGCGACAGACGAGGAACAGGCTAGTATCTACCCAGGTAAGTTCTACAAAAAGGAATACTGAATTAGACTTGAGGCTTGCGATGTTTTCTGACAGGAACGTTCTTGAAACTTCTTAGAATTGCTGTGCAGGAGCATCAATTAAGGCATTCATAATTTTGTACAGAAAATACGTATTAATAATGATTCTTAATATGCCTTTCCTGTAATTATCTAAGTAGGACTTTACAATAATTTTGTAGTCTGTAACGATACGTCATGCATGTGTTTTAACAATTTGGAGAATTACTGTACCTCAAAATATGCGATCTATTTCAGCTGTGAGAAAATCATACTACAAGTATGATTTTCTCATAGCAGAAATTAAGATCAACCTGATCAAAAGATTTGACCGTTTGTGTCTATATGTACTCAAATTTTGCAATTTCATTAGGGGTATCAACACCTATAGAGGACTTCCCGTTGACCAACAATTATAAAATTTGCCAAGAAGCAAGGTATATTATATCACATGTTAAGGAAAAAATAAAAAAACCCGTAAATATGTACATACCTACTTGGAACTTAGATAAGTTTTTACGGAACCCTCGGTGCGCCAGTCCAACTCGGACTTGGCCGGTTTTTTAATATTTTCAATTCTATTTATAATAACTTTTAAAAAATATTCTAGTTTTATACATTTTTTCATAGATTTGTTATATGATTTTTTTTGTACCTACCTTTTAAACTGAAGACCAAACAGCACAACAGTATTCTAACCTACTTCTGACATAGCTGTTGTAGTAAACATTAGTGAGTTAGTAATATTTTAAATTCTTTTACGTTTCTTATAATAAACTCCAGTGATCTGTTAGTTGATATTAATATTATTATAATATCAATTTCATCTAAAATTTTTGTTTGGTACCTTTTAGTACCCCCATATGTCAAATTTTATTTACCTACATCAACAATACTGCTGCTATACTCGTATTGTAAGTGCTACTCAATTTATTTCTTTTCTCGTAAATTTAATATGTAAGCATTTAATCAGATTGAAATAAATCTATTTAAGGTAACACGATTCGTGTAGTCTATTTATATTCCCCTGTAACAGATCCACATTGAGGTCACAATTTGCAGAGCGCAATTTTAGAATCGTCAGCGAAAAGATAACAATTTGAGTTGCGGAAAATTTTTGTAATGTCATTAATAAATATGTTGAAGAATAGTGGTCCCAGATTAGAACCTTGTATTACATCGAAACTAGCTACAATAGGTTTAAAATTGCAACCGCTTAATACAACTCTTGAAAAACGATTATTTACATACGAGTACACCACGCCAGTAAACTGTTACTGATGCTAAATCAGAAAGTTTCAAAATCAAAATATTTCATTCAAGTTGGATTTTACAATCTCTTTTGAAAGTCAATGCAGTTACGCCAATGATTACGGCGGGAGACCTTGTACTGGAAGGAACTAACAAGGGCTATTATTTTCTCCCTGTATTGTTACAGAGTCGTCAATTGGAAGCTGACCTCAAAGCAAAACTTAATAATAAATAGTTATATACAACAAAACTATTATTTACATTATAACGAATAATTTCTTCAATTTAACACCAGGCATTGGAATCATTTAAATAATCGTTGACTTTATAATATCCTTTACTCATCAGAGTCTTGCGTGCGCTTTAAACTTATCAAAAGGCAAGTCAGTTTCACTGCGTAGAACTTTGTCGTAAAAAGTTATACATTTCCTCAAAAATGAGCCTAGTTTTTTGGAGCCTTTTTTGGAGCCTGTACGTTGGAACGGCAAGTTTATTTTTATTGTTTGTGTTTAAATAGTGAATTTTGAAATTGGTTTCAAATGTATTATAATTTTTATAGACATAAATCAAATTTACATAAATGTACTGTCCTAATGTTTATTTATTATGGTTAACCTTGTCGAACGCGTGAGTAAAATCTTTATATACGAGTATAATATCTACCTTCCAGCCCTCATCGACAAACTGAAAAAAATATTGACATAGTGAAAGAGATTTGACTCTGTAGATCTTCGTGAAATGAATCTGTTTGTTTTTCGGTCATTGACCTCAACACCTATTATTGCGAATTGATATTCTTTATTAATTGTTTGTCATAGGACGATGGTCTGTAAGTTTCATAAGTTTCTGACAGCTGGCGGCGTGAGTTAATTTATCAACAACATTTGGTTATCTGGGTCGGGTAACCATACAATCGATGGTGTTGTGTTTCAATTTCTTTATGCTACAGGTTATATTTAGGATAATATTGTGCACAGGATGTTCAGTATTACATTGATCCGACATTTATTTGTTTCCTGTAGGGACCTATAGTTATAAATACAGACTGACATACACGATTCTATTTTGCTAGAGTTTGTCAAGTATTCATAACAAACGTTATGAAGGAAATAACCGTGAATATTGTGACGGATAGACCGATCGACCCACACCAAAAGTGGGTGTTGTACGCACGCACGGACTATTTCATTGTTGCTTAGAAATAAGCGTGTAATTTGTAATAACTTGTCATTCGGTTCGGGTTGTCCTAATATTTTTCTTTGTTGTAGACTTGTGTATCTAACTTTGGAATGGTAACCTGAAGATCAACATGAATAGCATTATACCAAATTTTCCATTTGATAAGCATCGTCGTAGAAGATATTCTTCTTTATCTTGCAATTTTATGAATAATTAATGAAATTTGTAATGGTAATATTCGTAAATTATAACACTTGACAAAGTGAAAAGCTTTTGTTCCTTTTTGATTTTATTATTGAATTATTATCCATTTACCGAAGTACACGTTCAGTCAAGGAATTTAATTTACGGCCCACCTAAGGTTGACTATCGTAAAGCAATATGACACCAAAAGAGCCACGAATGTTGCTTTGACAACTTTGCTTACACTGTTTACACGTAACTAGGCGTCATTTGATATATCTATTGGAATTTTCGACCTTGATGCGTTGTCAGTTTTAAACAGTATGTCAACGAAATGGGTCGGGAATTAAATTCCGTACCAAGGCGACGCGTCCTTAACATGCTTTGCTATTGCCATTCTATTCAAAATACATTGATTACCATCACTGTTATCCTTCATATTTCAATTCTTAGAACTGAACATTCTAAAATACCTCGCTAAAGGCTTAGGATATACCGTAAAAGTAATAAGTGGAATAAAAAAACACAACCACAAAGCAGTTGCCCGACCTAATTTCACGCACCTCACTCAAGCGGCGCGGGGCGGCGCGGGCGCAGCCGCTCTGCCCTGACAAACGCGCAGGCTTATTATATCCTGACGGCTTGGCTGTTTATTTCTTTTTGGAACTTTTTCTACGTACTCATGCGATTGTTTTGGTATGTCAAACGAAATAAAAAACTTTTGAATCACAGTGCGAGAACGAGTGCGAATTGTCACAGAACTTCTTTCTGTATTCTGCGCAAATTATGGCGATGGCACTAATGCTTTGCGGATTCAAAAAGCTCTTTTAGAATGACGGTGACAA
Organism: Schoenobius gigantellus; assembly: GCA_963935595.1. NCBI lineage: Eukaryota > Metazoa > Arthropoda > Insecta > Lepidoptera > Crambidae > Schoenobius > Schoenobius gigantellus. The sequence continues at coordinate 22,129,695 of OZ012543.1, forward strand.
TATTGTGAAATACCTGTAAGTATGACATGCGACTTGCGAAATGCCTATCCCATTTTCAAAGAAGTACTACAGCTGCCCACTCCTAGCTGCTAGTTTAGCAGAAGTCTGTTTTCCACTGACAACTAACAGACCTTTAGCCCATTGTCAATGTAGAATAATCGATGCTATCCTGATGATCCCTATATAGATTTAAAAATCTATAGACCACTGTTGACTGATCGTTACCATTGTTGATGATAAACGCAGAGTTTAGCATACCTACTATATATTGCTGACTAGCTGTGCCCGTGAACTACGTCTCACTTTAATGAAGCTTAATACTGTAGTTTCCTTATCTTTTGGATAGGGATTTCTCTGCTTCCTGTGATAATTTTGAAAAATCCTTCCTTACTGGGTGCCTACAAAAGCCAACGAACCTACGCTTTAGGTGGATACCTCAGTCAATCACCAAAGCCTACAAAATTTTATACATGATTAAGTTAGAAGAAGTGTCATTAATTCTCTTTCTACCTCCTTTAGTATTTGTTGTGTATAGTTTCTTCTGTTGGCAATAACAAGGTATCGTTTTCTTGTACTTTGAAGCATTCATGCTTACTTTAAAATCTATACACGGTGTTTCATAATAACCAATAAATAATCAATGCGTTATCTAAAACTAATTATTAAATTGTGTTTACCCGTAATGTCATTCAACCCAAAATTTTCATGTAAATCATAGACATGATGATGATACTATGATATACATGAAAATTTTGGGTTGAATGACATTACGTGTAAACACATTTTAATAATTAGTTTTAGATAACGCATTGATTATTTATTGGTTATTATGAAACACCGTGTATATCTAGACATGTAAATGACGAAAGAAACATAACGAAAGGACCGTGAAATCTACGAGTATGTTAATATTATAAAGAGAAAAGATTTGATTGTTTGTTTGTATTGAATAGGCTTCGAAACTACTGAACCGATTTTGATGAAAGTTGGTATAGGGAAATTTCGAGACCAGGGGAAGGACATAGGGTAATTTACATAGGGGGAAAAAATCCCACGGGAAAACAAAAATAATGCGGGCGAAGTCGCGAGCGGAAAGCTAGTATTATATAACTATGCCAAACAAAATATTTATATAAAATGATCAATGGTGTGGCGCCGGCGAAGCAACAATGTATATAAAGTTATATGATACATGTTGCTACTTTTGCGCCGACGCCGGCCGGCTGCAGTGAGTGTCAAATATTTTTGCTGTTGCCGTTGTTGCTAGCAGCTGTGCCGGGCCGGGCCGGACAAAAAAAAACAGCCAACGGATTGCAAATGATAATGACAGTTGATTTTGTTGACAGTAACGGAAAGTTTGTTCTCCACGTCGCTGTCGGCGTTCGGAGTGCCTACGCCACCCCCGAACTCGCCCTTCTCGCCGCTGCAGCTTGAAGTCCTCAACTGCTCGCAGCGAGTGCTGGTCAACGAAAAGTAAGTGACAACAAGCATTGATATATTATGCATATGAAGTTTAAGTGGCAAACAAACGTATGGCTTACTCAGTGGGCGCTGCTGGCAGCCATAGGGGTCACAGTACTGGCGCGTTCTCTCCGAACAGTTCCTCGGCAGTATCAATCGTATGCCACTCTGTTGTTCAGTCTTGCAAACATAGTGATTGTATGTAACTTTTTTAGAATAGCTAACTGATCGCGTATTCTACGAAATATCTCATCTCATGCCCGATACTGCCACGCCTACCAACAATAACGACCTAGTTTTGTGGCCAATTTCACAGAACTGGCACTTGCCTTACTACAAGCGCTTAAAGCAAAGCGTAAAACAACGTGTGAACAGACACACCGCTTTTAGAACGTATAGCGCCTTCTCACTTTCACCGCTGTCTTAAAGTATCATTGTAGCCTGTTATATCTTTATTTTATATTACCAGTGGACGTTTTATGGGTGACGTGATAACGTATATCATTATAGCACATAAGAACTACGTAGCGTATTTATCTTAATCGCAGGGAGCAGGGTAAAATGGATGAGTCGAAGTTGGGGAAGTGTATGCCCGACTCGCTGTGCTGCCCCGACGGACGGCTGGACGGCATCCCGCTCATGCAACCGCTCACCATCAAGACGGAGCAGGCGAAGCGCGCCTGCAATACCTGTCTCACGAACTCACCTAGAAAAGTAAGTTTTTTTTAATATACGACAAAGTCAGCAAACAACTGTGCGTTTTTCTCGCAGTTTCCTGCCTCGTACAGTCAAACTTTGGAATGAATTGTCGCCTTCGGTATTTCCGGACCAATACGACCTTCAAACTTTCAAGAAAAGAGCGTATTCCTACCTTAAAGGCCGGCAACGCACTTGTAACTCCTCTGGGGTTGCGGGTGTCCATGAGCGACGGTAATCACTTACCATCAGGTGATACGTTTGCTCGTTTGCCCCATATCCCTTAAAAAAAAACAATCAGATTTTCTTTTTTTGTGTGTGTATGTTACGCGATTACTCCGCCAGTTGTGGACCGATTTTCAAAACTCTTATTGTATAAATAGAGTATACCTACTCCTGGGATGGTCCCATTATCATCAGTCAGGTTGCAATCCCCGGAAAATCGAGGGAAACCCTTACATTTTATAAGTACGTCCAACGTGTTTCATGTTCTTCCGAAGCTATTCAGGTACTTGCGTCTGGTTGTCATGAACCGAGCTGATGATGGAAGGATCCTTAACTTTTAGGAGTTAGTTTTATTTTTTTCAAGTTACTTTGGTGAGTTGGTATGAAATTCACTATTTAAATTGTTTTGAAGTTTTTTATTCAAGCTATGATCTCTAAGAAAGTCTTAAAATTTCGCAGTTCGTGTGATGCTGTTGTTCTTATATTATTTTTTTACTTTTAAGTGTTTTTAAAGTCGGTTTTTATTTTATTTATTAAAAAAAAGGGAATGATTACAGTCAGACATTCACCATACGCTTTGAATTCAATCTTAAAACTACTATTTTCTGCTGAAGTGTTAATTTATTTTTTAAACAATATTGCAACCTCAGTATCATACATGTGGTGAACTCGCGAAAAAGAAAAAAAGTTTCACTATAAAAAATCTTTTGGTCTATATTTTCGAAGAATAAACTGTATCTTCATGAATGACGACTAGACGCCTGCCGCCTTGATATGCTGTACGCCTCTTGCCATCTATTGTACATAAAGCAACCTTTGAACAGGAACCATGTAGGAACACAAAATGACGTTGGATAGCTGCGGCATTCCTTGCTAATTTCACATTACTATAAACACTAAACAAGTGTATTAAAAAGTAACAAGAGACAAAACATGCAATTTTTACAATTTTGTTAGGTCAGTGTAACGGAAATTCCATTGCAGTTATGTCACTCTAGTACTTGTAGAAACATTGTCTTACTCAGTGTATCATCTTCGTTCGTTTGAAACCTATATATGACTTTTTTCCATGCTTTATTATCAGCATAACCCTTTCGAAATTTATTATATTTCATCCGCAAATACGCACTAACATTGTGACTTTTTACCACTTAAACAACGCAACACAGTTTGGTGGAACCACATGCGGCAATTTATTTATGTGACAATGCTACTTTCCATTTTTTGGTTTTATCATAGCTTACCTACTATCAGGTGAGGTGAAGGCGATGATCCTCGTTATGAATTGTAAAAAGTATGATGATGTCTCAGTATGATTATTTTAATTATTTACCTAAACTTACCCAGGTGATACATACCGAGGGCGGGTGCAGCCGCACCAACCCTGTGACGTGGCTGGGGATGGCGGGCCAGAACGTGCACGTGCAGGTGAAGCGCGAGCCGCCGCCGCTGCACATGTCAGAGCTGGTGGCGGTGAAGCTGGAGCAGGCCTCGCCCAATAAGCCCGAGCCGCCGCCTATCCCAGTCTCTCTCAACAATGGTGAGTGATGCCCGTACTAGCCCGACTCCGTATTAGCCCCTTGCAAGGGGCAGTGGTAGCCATTAGTTAGCTGATAATGTCACGTTCTTTCACATACTTAACATTGCAAGATGACATTAAACATAAAGGAGCATTTGAAATAATGGACGTATCTGCAACTGCCTGTATGATACGAGTATATCAATATCCTTATTTTAGAAAGTTACAGTTGTTAGATGTTCACATTAAAAATATATGTTGTTGATGATTTTAAATATTATAGTTTGCAACTTCTTCGTATCGTAAAATATGTCTTTTTACTATAATTTACAATACAATCTAACTGAAATATGAGACACAAATGTTGAGATACACGCCTTCAACCAAATCCGGTTTCATATGAATTTAGCCTTCTAAAGTACGTTTCCTTGGCAGTCACTCGAGCTAGCATTTGTAATTCGAATACATTCTAAACATTGGACGGGAATGATGTCAGCACTGTTGTTGATAAGCTACGCGTTCCTATCTCCTTAGCGGACATGTTTTCCTAGTACATTGACGTCGCAGATATGAGAGGCAATGCTTGTAACTTGCAAGTGTGCGAGGAGGTACTCTTAATGCGTCTTACTCTAATCTAATACCTACAGGTTCTGCGACACTGGTACTTTGTAAGGCAAAATCATTATGGAGTTGGCTCTGTTGCTCACCGACTTTTTATTTACTATGCAAGTGTTATCGCTGCTATGCTGTATAGTCATTAATTGCTTTATGGTTATCAAATGCAATTTACTACGAAGATAGTAATTAGTAGTATTATTATTTTGTTGTTTTAGAAATATTTAAGTGTACAAGGAAAATTTTTATCAAACTTGTGGGTTAATAAAGTATTTATACATTGTTACTTTCTTATCACTCCGGATTATTTAAAGTATGCTTCAGGACACGGTAGTAGAATGATTTAAACATTAATAAAAATTAACTCAACAAAATAAGTGCAGTATTTTTATTTTTTACTAGTTGTGCCCGCGACTTCGTCCGCGTGGAATAGTAACGGCTAGACCGATCTTGATGAAAAAGCCTATGTTATACATTATATAATTAGCTATCTATTAGTGAAAGTCCCGTCAAAATCGGTCCAGCCGTTCCGGAGAATAGCTGGAACAAACAGACAGACAGACAAAAATTTTTATACAATGCTTTTTTGTTATTGGTACCCGATATACATTCATACCCATTTAGTAAAAACTTGTTATTTTGACATTACAAACAGACACTTCAATTTTATTTATTTGTATAGATTAATGTTTAAATTCTATTACTGTATCCCAAAGCATCCCTTAAATTATCCGGGGTGATAAAAAAGTAACCGTGTATATAGGTTTTAGTTCAAAAATTTAATTTGAATGTGATTCCAGGTTCTATTCCCGTCGGCATTGCGGTTGCTCGCCAGCGGGTTGGCGATGCGGGATTACTTGCTGCGCTTTCACAAAAAGACAATCAACGAATGCACGACATCGGTAAGTCTTCTTGATTTTCGCGTGCTTCTAGTAGTAGACAGTAAAGTCACTTTGATTTTAGCCAAACATTTTGCTTTGTCGTGTTTGTGAGTCACGCGCACATGCCAGACTTCGTGCTCAGTAAACGGCATCTATCTGTTATTGACAGCTCGTCGTTGATAATGCTTGCGCCATCGAACGCGGTCAACGCTTAGACAACCTCTTGCTGTATTCTGATTGCCTGGTACTACTATGTATTTATTGTGATGCGCTTGGTAATGAAAAAAAAGTAATTTACCAAGGTCGTTTACTATACATAGTCACCGTTTGGACTTTATTTCTTTGCAATAACGATGAACTTGGTCTAAGTTGCAATCGACATAAGCAATTACAGGATGCTTCACAACGAAACTTTCAGATTGTTGTTACTACAACTAACTGTATATTTTACTTACAGTGTGTCGTAAATTGATGTTTGTAACGGTATAGCCAAATTACTTCTATCACGCAAGCTACCGCTCCGTGTATCTCAATTATGACTGAATCGCAATTGATTAATAACGTTGCAGAAATTTGAATACACTTATTCATTAGTTATACATTTTCTAGAAATAACTGTAGGTAATCACGCTTCAACTAATTGAATATTTTCTACTCAGAGTAATATACCTAATGCAAGCAATCCTGCGAACAGAACGATGTAAATTTATTTCAAACATTCACCTAGCATAGTAAAACATATTCGCATATTTCTTTTTTGTATTTAGATTTGTCCAATTTGACAGATGTTTCTTGCTAAATTTGTTTGCATTTCATTATAATTAATAATACTTATGTCAATAACATAAGAAACTTTATAAATTAAATTATTCTGCTTATGCCATTATTTATTGATTTTTTGACAAGAAACAGCTGTAAGTTTTCTATCAAAGTTAATAAACAAGTTCGGTTTTATGATACAAGATCAAAATTCAAGAACTAATCAAGATTATGAGCTGTTGCCTTACATCACTGAGATTGCGAAGATTCGGAATACTCAATGTCTTTGATGGATCTATATAACATCATAAAAGGCTAATAAAAATTGAAAGCCTTTTTGGTGAACGTGTAGATTATTTTTCCATCTGAACCTTCTCCGTTTCCCAGCGAACATTAAAACCGCGGGCGGTAACCGCTTATACATTATTTTTCCTTGTTTTATATAGAGCCCTACCAGAGCGCGGCGCACAGTAATTACGGTTTTCCTCAGTCCGCTGTAAGCTGACATTTAATTTATAGTGCATAATGGTCATGGACGTGTGCGCCTAATGAGATTTATTACACAAAGGAACTTTTATATCGGACAATTATATGCTCATCGGTCGATATAGGAGGTCAACTTAAAATAACATGCTATTGACAATCTCTGTTCCAAGACAGAGATTTATATTCTCTGGTTTGGCAGACTTTAGATTGGCTATGGGAAATGTGTTATTATGAAACAACTAGACACGTTGTTATATTATAATTACTTAATTTTCAATCTCAAAACTGTTGTCTGTGGCACATGACCTACTTGCAAAGTATTTTTCATCCCCCCATCTCGGAAAGAGTATTTTTGCTATTCGATATCTGACCGCCAAAGCTGTTTTTATCCGCTTGAGGTTAAATTAAGAACATCGCGTGCAACTAGGTATGTGATTTCAAAACATCATTAAACCTATTTACTTCCATATCCATGGTGCCGAATTTATCATACAACTTTTTTTAAATTTGTTAAAAACTCAGACTCTGAACCTCCTTGGTGTACTTTTGTTTTTGATTTGCTTTGCGCGCGCCATTTTGTTTTGACGTCGTATTATTATAAATAAGAAATTTGAAAATAAGTAAAGAAAACGTATTATTTGTTATACTCGTACATAATATAAATTATTTTCTGTACTACTTACCTATCATAATGTTGTAGTAAATATGTACCTAAACTGAAATAAAAGTAAGTATCTTGTGATTGTAAATGTTTTGTTTTGCATTTAGTCATTTCCTCGCTGAGGGGGGGTGAAAAGTTACGTGTTGCACTCGAGTGCAAAGATTTTTCACCTTGTGCTCTTTTGATTCCCTCACTAACGCTCAGGATTCTAAATTTATAAATTTTAGAATCCTTGGCTTGCTCAGTCATCAAAGTCGAGCACGCGGTTAAAAAGCAACTTTGCACTCATGTATAACAAATAACTATAGTTCATCTGTGTTATATGTGTTTTGCTATGTTAATCAGAGATTCCACCTACAATTGTTTGATAAATGAAAGCATCAGTGATAGCATGGAAAAAACAGACAATATTTGCAGCTAAATAAATGAAACATGAATCTTTGTAATGGAGATTACACAAATTTTAAGGAATATCAACAAATTTTATTAACGTTTTAAATGACTGTAACACAGTAAGCTCCTTGTCAAGCTATACTGTTTGACCACGGACCTGTTTGACCTTTGGACCGTTCTTATGTCGCTCGTACTAGTGACGTTTTTCGTAGTGTAAATGTAAAGCTTAAATAACAGCTTACTGTACACAGATAGGTATATAAAAACATTCTGAAAAATGTTTATCAGACGAATTTTTGTAGTAAAGTAAAAAAGTTTTTAAATTTGAGATTTTAAATTCGCGGAAACAATCAGCCACTGCAGCCACCGTAGGTACCACATTTTTAATAGAAAAGCTAAATCTATGCCTTTACTCCCATATGTCTTGGTTAGACTTGTTATAATGGAAATACTTACGTGTATATGGCTAAAATCTTTATTGCAGCCACTGATGATGATTAGGTAGGTAGGATAAGATAACACATTTTGTTACATATCGACAAAATGACACTGCTGATGTTGACACCAATATCCTGACATTGTCATTGTCACAAAGCAGTGATGTCGCATCCTCTTTTTTTTCTAGTGTTGACATGTAGTTAAAAACAGTATTTTTTACCATTACCATCCAAAAACTTTGATTTGATTCATCAATAACAGTGAATAAAAGTCTCTTTTACTCACTGAGTGAAATAAAAAGAATTTGGAGCAAGCAATAATTATAAAAAAATAAGACGTGCTGAAAGTACTAGCTGGCTAAATAGTTATTCTATCGACTTATTCAAGTTACAAAATCCCGCCAATTTTAGTAACTCAAATTATTAATTTGACTGGTAATCGGACTATCAAAACTTTAGAATCATCATGTTTCGATGAATCGAACCAAATGAACTGCTCGTCTAATGGACTCGCACTACATGGTCTTGAAATCTAGTTGTCCGCGTGGTTCGATTGAAGTGAAGTGGACAAAAAGTTCGCTTGGTTCGATTGATCGAACTATGCGGTCCACCACCTGGCCACAGGGAGTACTTTTCTATCTGTGATCTTGTTTGCTTTATGTCATTGAAAAATCTATTAACATAATAAGATAAGTTCTTCTAGTGACGAAAATGAGACACTGATTCCGATACGATATCATACTTTCATACTATAAATCAGCAGCAATTATAGTAGACTAGCTGTGCCCGCGACTTCGTTCGCGTGGATGTCCGACAATAAGAATATCGTGATGTTATATAGCCTAAAGCCTTCCTCGATAAATGGACTATCCAACACAAAAAAAAATTCAATTCCAGTACTTCCTGAACCAGTAGTTCCTGAGATTAGCGCGTTCAAACAAACAAACAAACTCTTCAGCTTTATATTAGTATAGATAGATAGATAATTGGTTGCCGTTAAAATTTCGGGAGGTGTATTACCTGAAATTATACAATTTGTTCTGCGACTGGAAAACCACATATTTATTTTTTCGCAGTCAATGGTAAAAAGGAGAGTACCTACACAACTCGTGAAAAAAAATCATCTCGGTCCTTGTATCACTAGCTCCGCTCAGGATTCTACTCTAGAAGCCTTCGCTGCTCTCGGGATCCAACATAGTCCCTCGAGTTAAATTCCCTCTTTTCACTTGTTGTATAATCTACTATTAATCTTTCGAAAATACTCACACCGACACAATTAGCGGAAAATTAATAATATTTAAAAAGAAATATTTTAGCAAGCTTTTATTATTGCATTGTCACGCGATATACTCGTACATATGCATGCAAAATTGTAGTTCAATTGGAAACCGAGAAGTGGGTCAAATTTAGATTTCATTACAGACACGGGACAACGTGTACGAGTATATTAAAACAAATAATAAATCAGCGGGGCTACTCTTGAACCAAATCCGATCGATCGGAATTGAGATTGTGATTTTTCGTACGCTTATTTAGCAACACTAGCGACGAAGTGGATTCGTATTTTGAATTAGCACCGAGTTTGGTTCACTCAAAATCACCACAATACGGTTCCAATTTTGTGCCAATGGGGAAAATCAAGCGTAAAAAAATCACAATCTCAATGCCGATCGATTGGAAATGGTTCAAGGGTACTGACATGAAGTAAAAAACTGATAAACATCTTTTAACATCGACCTTAAGAAGTTTTTAATTAAATTTTCATAAAAAGTAGCTGTCCGGACACTTTGTTCTGTCAAAAGTTATTTACTCTGTGATTTATATGGGAAAGTAAAAGTGTTGTTTTTTACCACAGAACAGAAAAACAGTTTTCTTTTCTGTGTTTTTTACTATTTTCCACGCGAAAAAGTTAAAAATTAAGTTTTTCTCTCCATAAGAACCTTCCTTGTGCCTCAAGGAAAATATGAAAAAATAATTTGCCGAATTGGTCCACCCGTTCGCGAATTTGCTCTTAACATTTGGCGATCCATGTTTATTAATTACTAGCTGCGTCCGCGAACTACGTTTCGCCGTAATAAAAAATAGTTTACGACCCATTCTCAGACCTACCGAACATACACAAAAAAATTCATAAAGATCGGTCAAGCCGTTTCGAAGGAGTTCGGTAACAAACACTGTGACACGAGAATTTTATATATTAGAAGATGTATAAATAATCAAAGTAAAAAACTTTTTTCTCTGTTTTGTTGTAAATTAAAGATTACTAAGATTTTAACATTATATAAAACGCGTGTTTCCCCCTCGTGCTCTAACTAACCTTTCCATCCTTCTGGGCATGCGCGAATTATGTTATCTATTGTATCTTGGGGACAAGCTCTGCCACTCTTTAAGTAATGCGTTTTGCAGTTCTCTCAGGTTGTTGGGGGACGGCATTCTGAATAGCGCTTCTCTTTAACAAGTCCTAACATGCTCTATATTATTCATTATTATTCAGAGATTTTGCTGGCTACGCATCACTGTTATACTCACATGGTTTAAATATGCTCGGACTAAGCGAGTGCGTAGTACTATTATCTATTCTGTGCTGTGAGCCTGAGAATTGTCCTGCATTAGAATAAAGCCGTCATCATTATAGGGGGTAAATGGCACAAGTGTTCTTCTAAATCCCTGATGTACCTATATGCAAGTGTTCTTCTAAATCCCTGATGTACATATATTCCCTCCAACGACCATCACTAACTCCGTACGAGCTCCGAAAGGTTTTCTTCCCCACACCATAATTGAGCCGCGCCCATATGCCACCGTATTTTCAAAATTAGTCTGAATGTATCGATCTCCTTTGCGTCTCCCTTTTCTCTGCCTTTCATCAATCTGGTTAAAGAGTACTACACTCATCAGTGAAATGTACCCGCCCCCATTGGTTTTTGTCCTAAAGGCGATGTTCGCGTATAAAACTTATAACCGATGTATGGTGTCTCTCAAATTTTGAAGCTTTGGCCGGTACATACTAACCACTTCTTTAAATCTTCTGCGAACTTTACGGTCGCTTACTTTACTCGCCTTCCTCGCATGACTTCAAGCTCACTTCGGGCACGGTAATATACTATTACCGTGCTTCCGGCTTGCACAGCCGTTGCCCGCGTGTTCCTTGCGAGCTCGTATAGTTGTAGAAAACGGTTTTATGAAATATTTTTTTGGGTACCGGTGTGTGTATATTTTTTGAGTAAAAATTGAGAATTCCTTTACTTATACTAAATATAACCGCTTACTCCTCACTTAATCTAGGGTGAGTTGCGCATTTACATTTTTAGATATTAATGTATATTAGATATACCTGCTAAAAAATCTATATAATACCATATTTGTACATTCATTATTATACTATTATAAGTATATAATACTATTTGTACATATATTACAATTACAATATTATTAACAACTACGTACTTCTCATTTTGTATAACCTACTGATGAGACTAGATCCGGATGGGGTTCGGGATGGTATATTTATTGATGGCTGGTCTTGCACCTTGATTGCTACGCGTTTAAGGGCTCTGACCGCTATCTTCTCATTGTGATCTTTGACCTCGTCATCCATTGCCGTGTTGGAAAGGGCAATGAGGCGTCTAATGGCGACGTCCTCCTTCAGTTGACGATAGAAATAAGTGCAAGGCGCAGTGTGCCTGGCTAGTGATGGCGACCACCGCACGAGGGACACTATCATGAACTGGGTTCTTTCTTTCAGCTCCTCTGATCACTATGACGTGTTAGTCCCTGTGCTTCGTGGATCGTCAGTATTCTGGACTTATCACCGATGCCGAACCCATTCCTCCTATGGTCCTCTTTCTCTCCTTGAGTAAAGGTGAGGAAGAGGGTATTTGGGTCGAATCTTTCTCTTCTCGCTTCCGAAGCCAGCCTACATGATAGCCAATACAGCCTTTAGCACTTGCCGGGATGTGTAAATACCCTCGTAGATGTTTTGGAGGGCGCACAGCACATCCATCAGACTTCGGTGTGCGCAGAGGAGCTTTTCATGCAGTAACTGATGTTATGCCGACAGGACTTCCGTAACGTAACGCACGTTATATTTTATCATAACGAGCTTATAACGATTCCATTATTTGATATAATTTTGTCGATCCACTTAATTGATGCTTATATTTTCGTAGATTTACTAAGATTCAGCATAATAAACAATGAAAATAAACTCTCTACTTAACAAGGTGTTTTTAAATTCGAATAATGCCCGCCTTTCACGTACAGATATTATTCAATATTCGTTACAAAAATAACTTGTTGCATTGTGACGTCGGACCCAGACGATGAGAAATGACGGCGAACAAAATTACAACATACGGCCACGACGTTTCCGTTATGCAAAACTAACTATCAAACGAAAGGTTAACTTGGAACAATAATCGCGGGAGTTGCGAGGGGCGCGACGTTGACAAATGATGTCTGATTACAGCACCTGCCGGGCTTTAATGCACGTCCTACTTTGGGCTGCTATCCTTATTATTTTCGCAAAAAGTGTTTTTTTTTCACTTTTAGGTTTCGTACCTCGAAAGGAAAAAACGGAACCCTTATAGGATCACTTTGTTGTCCGTCCGTCCATCCGTCCGTCTGTCTGTCTGTCAAGACCCTTTTTCTCAGGAACGCGTGGAGGTATCAAGCTGTAATTTATATCAAACACTCACGTCTACTGTCCCTTGGAGCTGTGAAAAAATCAAACTTCTAAGCCAACGCAATCAAAAGACACAGCCGCTTATGCAGCAAATTTCCGCAATTTTTCGACACTCGCATGGCAAAGGGAATCAAAACCTACAGGGTACTTCCCGTGAACTCAGAATCTTGAAATTTGGTACGAAGTAACATCTTATAGCACAGATAAAGGAAAAATTGCGAAAACCGTAAATTTTTAGTTACATCATATAAAAAAATATTTTTAATATTTTTGTACGGAAACCTCGGTGCGCGAGTCCGATTCGCACTTGGCCGGTTTTATGAAATAAGTTATGTGCCTTTTTCTGTAAGTTTATTTCTCTTCTACCACAATGTTCAATATATGTAGGTACCTGATCCGAAATTCAGATACACAAAAATTTCAACTTTGTCATCATGTTCACTTTGTGTTTCTCTTCACTGAATATATCAAGTTTAAACTCAACAGCTATGTAAGTAACTCAATTTTCTATTTAAATCGTTTGTGATTTCCTTTATTGAGTATGCTTAGTTTATTCTCAGCATATATTATAATTATGGTAATTTAGTTTTCTACTTAAAAGTACTTTGTGATTTTCTCTATTGAGTGCAAGGCAAATTTAAGATTTAGTTGATTTGCGTTATAGGTGTCAATAATTTCAAAGTAAAACTGTTTTCTAAAAACACGTTACCATTCTTAGAATCTATATCTATACAAATAAATAAAATTGGAGTGTCTATTTGTAATGTCAAAGTAACAAGTTTTTACTAAGGGTATGAATGTATATCGGGTACCAATAACAAAAATACAATTTAAAAAAAAATTGCCTGTCTGTCTGTCTGTCTGTTTGTTCCCGCTAATCTCCGGAACGGTTGGACCGATTTTGACGGAACTTTCACTAATAGATAGCTAATTATACACGGTTATTTTTTTATCACCCTGGAAAATTTAAGGGACGCTTTGCGACATGGTATTAGAATGATTTAAATATAAATAAAAAAAATAACCCCCCTCCTTAATTTTATATTAATTTTTTAAAAAATACAAAAAATGCTGCACTAGTTGAGAGCAGCATTTTTAGAGATTTTTTTAATTTTTTTTTTAAATTTTTTTTTTAAATTTTTTTTTTAATTTTTTTTTTATATAATATTGGATGTGTCCTGAAGCGTCCCTAAAATTTTCCAGGGTGATAAAAAAATAACCGTGTATAAGGTATAACATGGGTACTTTTTATCAAGATCTTAAAAAAAATTGCCTACAAAAATCAAAATGCTGCCAAAAGTTACTATTCCACGCGGACGAAGTCCCGGGCACAGCTAGTCCTTACTAATAATATTATAAAGGCGAAAGTTTGTATTATGGATGTTTGTTACTCTCTCACGCAAAAACTACTGAATGGATGTGAATGAAATTATGAAGGTAGACGTTAGACAAACAGTAGACATACCTATAGGTTACTATTATCCCGGAAAAGTAAGTAGTTCCCGCGAGAAAGTAGATTTACGATTTTTTCTTTGAACTTACTTAGGCGAAACATAGTTCGCGGACACAGCTAGTTCATTATAATTATGGTTCTAGTTGATTATAATATCACGATCCACCGCTTGGGAACCCGCGGGATCGGCGGCGGGATGACCGTTGAATTTTATTTTCTTTTTCATTTGGTGTGGCCATTTAGAATACATGCGTCTCCTCTCTTTTTTCCCATGGATGTCGTAAGAGTCGACTATGTAGGAGGCAGTAACATAACATCTCTGCGAAGAGATAGAAGAATTCGGGACAAAACCACATACTTACTCGTCTGGCCAGTATAATGTATGCTAATTTATCTTTGTCTAAGGAGAGATCAGAGTTTTTCAGCAGTTAGACGTAAATGAGCTGAACACAAGTGAAGTTCTCTGATTTGATAGAAACACTCTTAGAATTTGGTATCTAGATACAGGCAGACAGTGCACAATTTTTAAATGACTCAAAATGCAGCATGGCAATCTCAACTGCGGGAAATTTCAACTAATCGACATCACCCGAATAGCGAAAGAGTGCTTCACAATTTTACCAAAACCAAAAATTCTACTCGTATTTTGCTTTCAACGGATATCGACCATTTTGAGATTAGATAATGATAGTTTCGTTACTGCTATGTTAGGTATAGTATATACCATCTGAAAGTTAACACTTATTTATTTCTTATTTAAGTATTTAATAATTTTATTGTACACTAAAAATATATGTAGAAATATTACTCTAAGTGAAGACAGTACAGAAGGTGAGCTTTTCTCATAAAAATCTCTTCCACCTCTCCTATATACTTTCTTACTCACTTATAACTCGCTTATGTTGTGAACTTGTGTAATAATTCCAAATCTTATTACATTAAAATGTCATAAAATAATAACATAATGCGAAAAGGAAAAACGTCCACTTTTTCCTATCTGCCTAGCCCATGCATAACTTAACCGTTAAAATTGTTACCCGTTGCACCTTATTACATACTAGCTGTGCCAGCGAACTACGTTTCGCCGTATATTTTTTACCCGTTTTTGCAACATTTGTCATTGATGCTCAGCTCCTATTAGTCGTAGCGTGATGTTATATAGCCTAAAGCCTTCCTCGATAAATGGACTATCCAACACAAAACTAATTTTTCAATTTGAATCAGTAGTTCCTGAGATTAGCGCGTTCAAGCAAACAAACAAACAAACAAACTCTTCAGCTTTATAATATTAGTATAGATTTATTTATGGGCGGTTTCAATATTGTCTATTTGTGGATTTGACTACTAGCGTGGATTTAATAATCAAAACTATTAAATCCATGACTACTAGCGATAGGTGTTTACACTTAGCTTCATACAAAATACGTCAAAATTATTTTTGTTACGGCCTAAACATGACCACTTTCCGCATACGGTGTAATAAATAAAAGACATAAAAGAGAGTTTGTGTTAATCATTTTTCCTTATGCATGATTGAACGTAACAAACTTTTTGAGTATGTTTGTGTACGGAACGGAATGCGATAAAACTCATAACTACATCAGCCATATTGATTATTGGTCTTGCGACAGCCCTCATGTCGCTTGTAATGTAATAGTGATTTTAGTAGTGCAAATTTAAAACGTGTTGTTGACTCGAAAATCCAGATTAGCATACACTCATAGCTTAATTTGTAAATTTGCCCATTGGATCGTAATCTTCAGCTACGTAGTACTATTATATCTTCTGTGCTTCAGCTAAAACTTCAGAGCGCGGTCGGTTTTATTTTGAAACGTGAGTCATTCTTATGCCTGGACTCTACCAAGGCGATGATAAGACGATTAAAGAGAAGGTTTGTTTTAAAAAAGTCATTATAGGTACTTGTGTTATTAATATTAACACATCTCAAATTCTCGGTGAATTTTGATTGAATGCAAAAAAAGTAATCGTGTTTAGTTGAAAGGTTCGAATGCTACCGTTACAACGCCGCCGATAGTATCAGACAGAAACGAAATTGTTTACCCCGCAAAAAGCCCGGCCTGGCCAATTACATGCTAATAAGAGTTTTACAATTACAATAAATTGTGCGCTCGCTTATACCATCATGAATTTTCACGTCGCCATTTTTTACGCGTAACGCGTTTTGTTCAACTGCGCGTGAACTCTTTGTTCTGTTCGCGTTTTAATTGTGGCGATGTTTAGTTAGCTCAGTGTGATGTTTTTACGTTTCTAATAGACAAGTTGAGGAAGAGTTCTTATGAAAGTCACACTGTTATTTTTATGAAACTAACAGTGTGATTTTCATAAGAAGTAAGTTCTTTGCGGAACTAAATAAAATAATCTATTTTTTATAGGGTTCCGTACCTCGAAAGGGGATCCTTATAGGATCATTTAATTGTTCGTCTGTCTGTCAAGACACTCTTTCTCAGAACGCGTAGAGTAGAGATATCTTACTGAAAGAAGATTGGCAAACTTCCATACATTTTCAGACCTGCATTTAAAGGTCGCGTTCACCAATGAAACTTACTGATATCCATAGAACACCTTTAGACTAACAAAAAAGTTAATTGTTAGTACTCTGAAAAAGTTGGGGTTTAAAAGTTGATATCGCATTAAATATTATGAGGTTAGAAATTCATTGTGTGTGCCGTCGTGTAAATTGTGAGCATTATTGTCCTATAATTGTCATCAAAAATATCTTCTTAGATCACATTTATGTGCCACTTTGATCAAATAGATACCTAGATATCTATAAAATTAGTTTTGATAAAGAAATATGATTTCTTCATTTTATTGGCCGCAATTTCGCACACAGTCATTTTTTGGTATTTTTAGCAATAAAGTTGTTTATGCACTGTTAATTTAAAATAGCCTAACAAGTGCTAAGTCGTTGAAAAATCCAATAAACCACAAAAACTCAAGAAACAAACCGAACCACAAACGAACACAAACACAAACAAAACAAATGAAAACAGAGTGAAGTGATGAATGAATGAATTGCATCAATGTTCATGTGGCTAGAAAGCAAAGGAATCTCCGCTATACGGTCGAGTCTTTAGTTATTTTTGTGTAGTAAAGTACGAAAGTAAGTTCTTCAGTAAAAAATAAGTGCAAATATCTCTTTACTCCGGTCTTAAAAACCCACAATTTTTTTTGGAGTAAATTCTATACATTCAACTTTATTCATTTTTTAGGTTTTCAAATGTAAACGGTCTCTAAAAATATGAGGTCGGATTTCGCCAGTCTTCTTTATATCAATTACTCGGGTCTATGGTGTCTTTAAGCTGTGAAAAAATCATACTTGTAAGTCAACCCGATTAAAGGATATGACCGTTTATTTTGCGTATAATTACGCAAATTTTGCGATTTCACAAGGGAACTAAAACGTATCTAGGGTTACTTTCTGTTGACCTAGAATCATGAAATTTCGCAGAAAGCAAGGTCTTATAGCACATGTTGAGAGGAAAACCTAAAACCGTAAATATCTTCTAATATATAAAAAATACTCGTGTCCCAGTGTTTGTTATCGAACTCCTCCGAAATGGCGTGACCGAATTCTATGACTTTTTTTGTATATATTTGGTAGATATGATCGTAGGCTATTTTTTATAACCCTAAGTGATAAGGGTGGCCCTCAGAATTTTTTCACAATTATTATGGTGAAACGTAGGTCGCGGGCACAGCTAGTATGTATTATTACTCGTATATAGAAGATAACATAATATTATAAAGAGGAAAGATTTGTATGTTTGTATTGAATAGGTTCTGAAACTACTGGACCGATTTGAAAAATTCTTTCACTAATATAATACTACAATATCACTGAGTAACATAGGCTATAGAATATTTTCCTACGGGAAAATATGGAATTCCCACGGGAAAATCGAAGATAACGCGGGCGAAGCTGCGAGCGGAAAGCTAGTAGAAGATAAGTATCAAAGACATTATAAGAGATAGACCGACCTTCAACCACAACAGCGGTCAGGCGGCCGCTACTCATACTGTATTTGTACTGCATTCGACTGTCGAGCGCGCGTCAAGTTATAAAATACTTAAACATGCCCAAATAACTTCGTTTTGTAGTGTAAAAAACGAACAGTAATAAAAACTAAATAACATTGTAACATTATTTATTACCGATGAGTCTTAATTATGCTTATTTATTTAGCTATTATCATATTAAAATTGGTTGAAGGGGACTTCGTACATTTCGTTTGCATTGTTGGTCTACTCTTTTAATGTCTTTGATAAGTATGTAACTACGGAACCCTCGGTGCGCGAGTCCAACTCGCACTTGATCGGTTCTTAAGTTTCTCAAACTTTTGTGGTGATGTTTATTGCAATGTTTGTTCCCTATAACTGATTTTATCGATCGGTATATATCACAAAAATATAGAAAGTTTATTTGCACTTGTATGGACACTTTCTCACTGGGGGCATTGATTTAACTCACTT
The DNA here is from genome assembly GCA_963935595.1 of Schoenobius gigantellus. Taxonomy (NCBI): domain Eukaryota; kingdom Metazoa; phylum Arthropoda; class Insecta; order Lepidoptera; family Crambidae; genus Schoenobius; species Schoenobius gigantellus. The sequence continues at coordinate 22,148,459 of OZ012543.1, forward strand.
TATGTATTAATTGGGATAAAGATTCTGATGCTCCTCGTCTGAGCTCAAAATTTCCAACAAGCGATGTCATTAAGATTCGTCGAATGTCTATTGGCCACTATTATGTGCTAATATTTGCTGATTGTGATCGCTTCTAAGAAACGCCGGCGCCGTAGAGTTTGGTTACGCAAGTGCTGAACTTGCTCTGGAACGGAGGTATTTTTACTTCTATTTAAGACAATCTGAGGATGTACGAATGTGAAACTATTGTATTAGCAAGCGTTGAAAGACCGTGTGTTAAGTGCAAAATACACTTTGTTGTTCTCATTACTCATGCCATATTAGCTGTGTGTGCCGCGCGTTTTTGGCCGCGTATGTCCCGAATGTTTTTTGTTTCTTTTTAGCTGACCACTTTAATATAAAACATCTTAAGTGTAATGAAACACTATGTAACGTATATTAAAGTTAATTTCTTTCGACTCATGTCAGTATTATCGTTATCTTACCTTGAGTTGAGAGCCTCAAAGAACAAAATAGTCCTAAAGTTTATTTTAATTGCATTTTTACTCTCACACACATCAACTATAGTTGTGTGTTCGCTCGCAGCTATCCCATTTTGCCAATATTCCCGGCGCAACAGCACTTCTAATCGCGTCCCGGCAGCGCGACCCCAGCCGTCCCGTCCCCGGCATTTGGCACCGCTCCCGCGCGTCGGTCTTAGGGCTACCTGCCAGCAATATTTTTAGGACCCTATCCGTCCGTAGTAAATAATAATTCCTCTATTAATTATATTGTGAGATTGTTTTAAAAAGCTAGTGAAGGTATTTATAGCCGAGTCTTAATTTCGCAAAGTCATACCCATTCATTTATTATGGTAAATATGTATAATTTTATTCACTATTGTGTGTGCTCTCTTTATTACTGATGATATCTTAATTTGTAACGAAAAACTCTTTAGTTAATAAGGTGTCTCTTATAATAATATGTTTTACTAAGCCATAACTTATGAATATGTAGTATGATTAGGGTTTTAATTTATAACAAATTCATGTATAATTATGCTATACTTTAAATAAGCGTAGGTATAGCGCACGACGTTACACAAGCATCGCATGTGCGTCAGTCGCCCAAAGGAAGATTGCCCCATAACATCGAATTCCAGCGCGCGAGCTATAAACCTGAATGAGTCATAAAATATCGCTGCACGTTCCTCGGCAACCCTAAAATGAGAACCCTCACGACCAAGCAAGTGAAGCAAGTAACCCCGCCGCCCGGCGACGACGCGACGCGGCGTTGGACAAGCGAGGGTCGCTCGACAGCTTACCTCCTACGCGTTCCTGCGAGCCTAGTACTCCCACTGACGTTTCTATCCGAACGTTCGCCCCAAAATACATGGCAATAGAAATTGATTAGAATCCTTTTAGACTGGGTATTACAGTTCAATATTGCTTACAATTCATGCACACTTTAGACGTCTGTATGTGGAGTATGTTCGTGGCATGTTCAACAACGATACTTTTAGTTCGACAGCCGATGAATGCTATTATGAATGACAGTCACTTGAATGATTCAGTATGGTCTATTTGAAGCATTTGAAGTAATTACATCATAACAGATTCTTTGTATGAAAGAAAAAGTATTATGAAATTCTATTAATTAATTAGTTAATAAACCATTACTTTACCACCAACCATGACCATTAGTTGTTTTCACAGTGTCATGCATGTCATAATAATATAGAATACTACTGTGGCGATCGGCTGGTAGTATAGAATGTATATTTGTACTTCAAAAAAGAGCGCGCTATTTATAATTTACGAGCAAGAGATTCTCTCAAAGACTTATTAATATATTGACTATAGCAGGACATTTATGAAAATTTAATTTATGTCTATAAAAATTATAATACATTTGAAACCAATTCCAAATTCACCTTTTAAACACAAGAAATAAAAATTTTCTTGCCGTTCCAACATACAGGCTTCAAAAAATTAGAGGCTTGTTTATGGGAAAATGTATAACTTTTTACAACAAAGTTCCACAAAGTCATACTGACTTACCTTATCATAAGTTTAAAGCGCATGTCAGTAAAGGATATTATAAAGTCAATTATTATTTGAATGATGCCAATGCGGTGTTAATTTGAAGATAAAGAATTGTGTTGTTGTGTAAGACTATTATGTAAACAAATAATGTTGTATTTGGTAACGAGACAGGGACAGTAAGAAGAGAACTGACATAATATCTAATCTTATAATGGAAGTTGAGCTCAAAACTTTTGCTCTGCAAAACAACAATACAGGGAGCAAAAAATAGCCCTTGCTAGTTTTCTTGCTGGTTCTTTCCAGTACAAGGTGTCCCGCTGTAGACTTGTGAACCATTGGTGAAGCCTCTTAGACGTGCAAAAGTGATTATGAAATCCAATTTGAATAAACTATATTGAATTTGAATTTATAAACCATTAATCAAAGAGGTTATCTAAGATGCATTTATTACTTTCTTACAGTGTGATTGTACGTATATTAGCAGAATGTGTAGTGCTCAAAGGACATGAAAATTTCAATTTAGCAAATGCACGACCAAAGTTTTAGTAACATAATAAATGGGAACCCTCTTTAACTGAATCAAAGGAATTTGGCCACTAGTGCTTTCGTGTAGGGTACAAAATGTATTTTGATTCGTAGTATCGAGGGGCGAATTAGCAGGGGTCTATTTTTGCGCCCTCTTAAAATTTGTTCGCCTAAAAATATTGTTGACTTTGCTATTACGAAATCCATGTTGACATTTATTTGCATTACAATTGTGATTTTGAGTAATGGCTGGTTTACGATGTTTTACGGCATGAATACATTTAACCACAAGACCACTTGTTGCAAGAGAATAAAATAGTTGTAGTCCCAAATGCTCCCCTTTACGAGTAATTAATTGTTGTCTCTGCTGCCTGCATAAATTAAATTATTAGAGAACACTATCGGCCGGTTGCACCAAATTTACGTTTTATGATTTCGTAAAAGTAACAATATAAGGAAGTAAGAATTGCACCATAATCTTGTTTCAATTGTAGTTTTATTTTATCCTTTACGTTTAAGAAGGTTAAATATACGGCCCGAAACATATACATTATTTAATAGTGAAACGACCCATTTTTAGGTATTAAGTTGTTACTTTTACGAATTCGTAATACGTAAAACTTGATGCAAGTGGTGCAACCGGCTGTATATCGTTTGCCGAAAAACATGTGTGTCATATATAAACCAGAAAGGCAATTTATATTTTATCACATTGTATAGGTTATAGGATTTATTAATTAATCCTATAACCTAAGTGATACCCAAAAGAGGTCCATAATTAGAATCGTAAGATATTATTTATTGCTTAGGTTCTCAATGTTTATGTTTAGATTTATACTCATTCAATTTCAGTAGCTGTAATAGACATCATTATTTACAAAGCAACAAGTTGACAAAGTACCATTCTATGTGACCGCTATGCTACGTTGACCACGCAATGCGACGTGCTCGCTATTTTAAATACAGAGCAGGGCCAACATTAACCAACCTACTATTTTATAGAACGTCCAGTAAAAAATAGTAAATGCGCTGTGTCTGTAAATATTGATCCTAAAAAACGCCACAGTAAATCAAACAGAAATCGAGATAAGTTATCGATGTATCAATTTTCTTTGTCGCGTTTCAGTAAAGCTGGCGAATAGCCAAGTTTTTCATGGAAAACTAGACAAGCTCGATGGAAAATCCTAGGTGCAACCGGACCATTCAGCGTCGGATAAACCCTTTTCTTCAGCGCGCGTGATACTAGGAGAACAGACGTATCAAGGAGTTGTAGCTGCGAGCCGCGAGACAGCTAGTACGAGGGCTGAGCGAGATAGCGCTATCTTTGGAATGCAACGGATAGAGCGAGACCATAGAGTCGTAGCGGTGAAGGTCACATGATAATGGTCATAGATTACGGAGTGATATAGATGAAACTAAAAACGACCTAAATAAAATGTTTTTATTTGTGTAGATTGTTATTTGAAAACAAAATTTATCAATTTACCAATATATAAATAACTGAAATAAAGTAAAAAGGTTAAATGTTTTATTGTAGGCTTCTGAAAAATTGTGCTATAAATAATACATTTGAATCACTTGTTAACTATCAATAAGTTGATGTAATAATCTAGAATAAATCCAAACTCATAAATTATGTCTAACCAAAAATTAATGTAAAAATAAATTTCATAATTTTTTTTATTAGGTATTGCTTGAAAATCTCGTCGTTTCTAACCTAAAGGTAGTCTGTACAGTTAACAGAAAGAGATAACGCCCTGTGTAAAACAGAGATAAAGTACTAGCACGTGTTTCCTTTCATAATCCTCTTTTTGCCTCCTCGCGCTGCTGCCGCTCCAATATAACATCTCATTGTGGGAATTTGTTTCGTGAGAAATGGTCGTTATCTTGCTTTTTGTTTTGTTTATTTTTATTTTATTGGAAAGCTTTAAGTGTCTTATTTTTGTTTTTATACAAAATGAATGTCATTCGAATAACTACCCACTCATTTATTAATTGTAGTATTCGTTCCGAACTTTTATTCCATTAATAGTTTTTTATTAATTTTGAATGACTTATTGATTATATTATATTTGTAATTATTGGTGAACATAGATGGTACGATAAATAGTGAATAACTTAAGTCATAAGCAAATGATTTAGTCGATTTACAATATAAAGAGATTAACGACATATAGTTAGCTATTCAGAGAGTTTCATTCCTGTGTTTAACAACTCAACCAATCAATCAACAATTTTGCCGTGACTTAACTGTCCTCTAAAAACCAATCATACCATAATAATAATTTTAACGTATCCTATTCCGTTAAAATTATTATTATGGTATGATATCATATTACAGAAAATAAAATCGTGTGTGATTTTTTTAGAAATGACTTTTAATACGTTTTTTTTTACAACAGATTTATTAAAAGTGAAGATAACTAAAGGTATCTATACCAAATTTCAGCTCAGTCGGACCCTGGCAAGTGGATCAAATTTAGCTTGCAAGATTTGACCCAAACAAACAGGGCAAGCTAAATACTCGTAAAAACGTTTATAAAAGGAATACCTATTGAATCCCTTAAGTCTTAAGAATCTAAAGAGAAGTTGATAGTTACAATATTTTAATTAATTTTTTTTTGGGGTAATAATTAATTACTAAAAATTATTACGTTGACAAACGTATCTTCTCTTATTCCAATCAATAGTGTGCAACAATTTTAATCAAAGTAATAGGTTCACGTAGGTACTATTACGTAGTATTGGCGTAGCTTCTTTGACGTATAAAAGTGATTATGTAATAACCCAATCTGAATGAAATATGTACCTAAGTATATTAAATTTGTAGTTACTGCAATATTTTTCAATTAAAATACTCGAAACATTGATTTTATTTTTGGACTATATTTTTTTGCATGGATACAAAATATCTCTATTTGACTTAGCTTTCTACTTTAAGTTAACCTGCTACTATTTAAATATGTATAAGAACGGAGTGTTTTCGGAGTGTAACCAACTGAACTAAGTACCCAAAATTGATAATGTAACCAATTTTTATTTTCTTTTAATACACTTCAGGGACTATCTATATGACAGAAGTCAATAGTCACACTTCATTTTAGTTGTTCTAAGTATATATTGTTTTTGTTTTTTTTTTATTTCTATAAAGCTCGATTTTTCCTTTATAAACACTCCCTAAATTGATTCATCTTTATAAATTTATCATAATCATTCAATTTTCTCGATTCAGTGATAGAAATCATTACAGGAATGAATTTTATACAACTAAGTTAGCAAACAAGCAGGCTGTCCAAGTCATGGTGAGTTGCTATCTATAATAACAAAATGACCACAAGGACCACAGTCTACGTTGCCAATGTGTGACATAAGATGTAGTCATGTATCCAATAAATTCACTGTCTGTCTTTCCCTTCAAACCGGAACATAGCAATCACTGCTACTTTGTGAACGATAAAGGTACTCGTCCAAAGTTCTCTGATACAAACTCTCCCTCTGGTAAAATGTTTCGTACTATTCGTGCCTCAATGTCGACAGTCCCGAAAGTGAATAAATCGACTGATTTTATTCTTTGTATTCTTAATCATGTGTTTGATTTGGCAGAAGGAATCGTTTGTCTGTCGGGGCTTGAAATTATAATTAGTCTTGGCTCAAAATCTGAACATCCCAAAATTTCCCTCTGTCCGCTAGGATCTACCATCTCTATCCATCAGTGGATCGAATAGCACTTTGAAGATCACTGTGATCCCCCAGCGGTCTTGGTGGATGGATCCTATGATACTCTATCCCATTTTAATGCTCCACTAGTGGATCAAACAACACTCAGATAGATTGGTAAGATCCACCACGGATCCCAGTAGAGCCTATGTTATATTGTCATTAGTGTAGAGTGGAGCCTCTATCTATTAAATCTAACAATACAAAACAAAATAAAGTAAATATAGTTTTTATTGAATAAACTGGAAAAAACTTACCTATTGCTATTAAAAAACAAAATTAATAAAAAAATTGACACTTGAAAACTTTTACTTATAAGCTCATAACAAGCTGTCATAAAAAACAAGTTAGTAATGAACATTTTCTTAATGACCGAAATTAGTTAAGGAGTTATTTCTTTTTAATTTTTAAATTCAATCCAAATCAGCATTTTGTATTGTCATCACTTTCTAGTTTTGATATTATTTTATTATCTAATAATTTGTTTGATCGATTCCCACTTTCCACAGTGTGTTCTTAAACTAGGTAATAATTAATTATAATCTTATGATCAGTGCTACTTTTAAAATATGTTGGTTCGTATCGTTCGAATACAATACTGGTTAGACATATTGGTGAAATATTTCTTGAATCATTTTTATTTAGGTTTAAAAATAACTGGAATTTTTTATTTTGCTTGAATGTGACTATGAAGGTAATAACAAAAAATACACAGAAATACCTTTTTTGTCTCTAGAACCAAAGGGTTAACCAGTCATTACCTGTCATTATTTGTCCTAGATTTAATATTATCTTTTGTTGTGGAGGTATACAATAGGTACTTGCCATTGTTTGACCAGCATTTTTTCAATAAATTGATGTAACCATCCGAACTGAATGTTCGGTTGGTTACATCAATTTATTGAAAAAATCATCAAAAAACTGCCCGAACAAAATTGATAATTCAAGCAATTTTTGTTTTCAAAAATCCTATCAAAGGCAGCCCCGTTTTCTCACACACCGCGCATCGGGAGACCACAGATGCAGTGAAAGGGCCAGGATAGTGGGCACAAACTCGATCAAAGTAGCCCAAAACAGACAGACAGGCCTATGACCTATGAGGCCTATGACGCTATAAAAAGGCGGAAAAAATGATGATGACCTATTCTGTGTTTTGTCTTATTCACTCGCATCACACATATCGATTGTCTAAGATAAAAAAGACAATACTCAGAATAATAATTCGGATGATAATCCAAGGATTGATATTTTTTGGGGGTTGATCTTCATTAATGAAACCAACATTCTATTAGTTTTGAACTGCAATAAATGCGCATGGTCAGCCTTTCATATTTAAGTATTATCACAGAATATATAATAGTATTATATTATTATAATTTCAAACGTTTCCAGTAAAGTTTCATTATGTGTGAAGTGAAGGCATCCTGTAAATGTGAATTGTCGTGACTAAAACAACTTATTCGACCACCACAAGGCAGCGTAATTAATATAATCAACTCCGCATGTGCGGCACACGTGTCGTGTCGCTTGTTGCAGGAGCCACGTCATACTGTTGTCATTCCTCAGACGCGGCCGCGGCACAGGCGGCCATGACAGTTGGTGTAGCAAACGTACTCTGCGATGAACGCCCTACGCCTCTCGCGTGGCCCGCGGCCCCCGCCGCGCCGCCGCCTGCGCCCCTCTGGCAGTACCCCGCTGGTAAGACACACCTCCTGCAAACTCATGATCGCCTGGTAGCTACGCGCCAACTGCATTGCAAGAGCGCGCCGACTCACACCGCCTCTTTGCAACGACACCTCCGGCATCCTGCTGCTTTGGTAGTGGCCATATAGTGGCAATTTAACGCGACCGGTTTAAATAGTTGTTTCTTTTCGGCTTTTGCAAAAATAGCGGCTTTTGAATTTGTGCGCGCTGTCTCGATCGCCTTCGCGCGTAGCTTGGCGCCATTACTTTTTAGTTGCTTATAATGCAGTTGCTTATTACTTTTGGTAATAGTGTTTATGGTCATTCGATATAACTGTAAGAAGTTGATTGATCTCTGTATTTAATATTTGAAAATTACAGAAACATGTAGGTACCTCTTATTAATACCTACTTCATCCATATACATTAACGAAAATATCAGTATAAAATTGTCAATTACTGCAGAAATAAATGTTAGACTACCAAAGGTAGAGACGTTTCGTTCAGTTTGAACAAAAAAAAAAAATATCTGCCGACTAATGACCGACTGATTGACTAACTTGTTTCTACATAGTGTGCTTCATAAGCGTTTTAAATCGATAATTACTTAATACATAGGTAGTATAGTAACTTTATTCCCTTACTCGGCATAAAATCAATTAGTCGATACGATATTTTCTTAAAGGTAATCGTAGCTTATTGTTAAATTCATACTTGGTGGTTATAAAACCGTTGATCCAAATGCAAATCTATGAATTCTTCTTGGAAAGAATTTTGTTAAAAAGTTTCCTTCTAGCACTTTCTTGTTAATTGCCATTGAGTTAATTGCCAGTTACTTACACGTTATATCAGAATTTAAAGGGTTTTACGTTGTAAATAAAAACGATTAGAGTTTCGAAAATAACGTAAAATCAAATTGAATTAACAGAAAAGGGAAAAATTTATCCCTCGTGTATGCCATTATGTTTTTCTTTTTTGCTTAGCCATAATAATATAAAAAGTTTAGGCATGTACAACCAACCTCGACTGTAAATGAAAAAAGAAAACCGTTCGTTTGTAAGGACGTCTCTATAAAAAGATATAGGTATCTAGTCGTGTTTTAAATTTTAGCATGTATCTTGTGATCACTTTTAATTGATTAAAAAGAAATGTTCGGTTTCAATCGACTTTGGTTTTGTCATCAATATAAAATGAAGCCAACGCAAGCGTAAAATGTTAATTAATTATTGATTAATACATCATCTGAGTAGTTTTATCATTCATGTCCTTAACTTGTTCCCAGTATTATATATATATGTAGTGCATAAATAAACCGTGTGAAAAAATAACAAAGCAGACAAACTACTTTTAGTGATCTCCGAGTTGTAGGTACAAGTAATTTCAATTTTTTTAATGCCGGAAAGCTCTCTGTAGATGATGACCTGTAATTTGATCCCGTTTATTAAAATCTCGGGAGCTTTGATTTTTTGCTCGAATCAAGTCATAAAAGACCAAAGCGGCTATGAATACGCCTAAATTCTCACTTCGTACAAAAGACTTTTGTGCTGAATTCGAAATGATCTCTAATTTAATTAATGTTTCTGTCTAAGCTTTTGCTTTGCATTATTGTATTTCTATTTTTTTCTTTTTCTCTCTTTACTCGGTAATTGACAAAAGTAAAACATCATACTCTGCCACATACCTACACTGTGCAATTGAAGAAAAACGTGTATTTTATCATGGTATATAGTGATAAGGAACATGATATTTACTAATATTTAGTTATACCTTTAGCATATTTATATTGAAATTTTTGCAACCAATGGAATTTATCAGTGTCACAAAGCACAAAATATCACTTAAAAAACTACGCAGACGTTGGTCGACTATAAATTTTGTCACACAAAAAAATGTGTACAAAAATCGTAAAGTTATCGATAACGCTGTGTCAGGTATGAGACAGCCCTATTTTTACTCGCTCCGCCTCAAAGGCCCCGCCTCCCGCGGCTTCTCGTTGAATGGGCAGCGGTCGTCGCGCCGCGAGGCGGGCTTTGACGACGCCGCCTCGGCAATATAGTGCTGGGAATTTACTACGTTTTGTCTTGGCGTTTTTCTTTCATCGTAGGGTCACCATATACCAACGGAGTGATGACGATGACACTAATTCGCTTTCCTTGGAAGTCGACTTTAGTTTCTCAACCGTGTGCATGGTTGAAATTCGCGTACCTATCAATTGCGCTACTTAGCATTCATTTGGTTGTACCAAGTTCAACCGAGTTTGAAAGAAATAAAGTCGATCATTCATTAATCGTTCTTCTTTCATTTTTGCCTTCGCTCAGGTCTGCGGTTACCCTTATGGTGTAATGGGGATTTAGCTGCGTCGACGACTCACGCGATTACGACCTCCAATCGCTTCCCAGTTCGGACATTATAATGATTCTGAGTTATGGAATTTTTATTTTTCGTATTTCGTCAAATCACGAGCTGGCTTAGTAATTACTTATATGGCTTGATGGTTTTAGTGAGATAATTTAGGGATATATTTCTGATGGGAATGGACATGGATATACCTAGGTATGTATGTAGATATTGTAGAAGAGTTCTCTTTATTCATTGCGATGTCAAATTGCGATGTTACGGACGATCGAATAAATATTATTATTTATAAATATTACCTACATACCTAATTGTTTAGGTTATTTTTGTAAATGAAAATGTTTGAAATTCAAATGTAGTTTCATTCAGGAAAATACATACAGGGAAGTTATTCCAATTCAGTTCGTTAGTTTTAAGTGATTAATCGACCAAACATTTAAAATTCTACCGTAAAATATCTTAATTTTACAAGATTACAAGATGATTCTTCACGAAACTCACGAGACCTTAAAATGCTATTTTTAAATTCGGTGTTACTGATTTAAAACAATCCGGTATCTGTTTAATAATATAGATAAAGTCAAGACACTTTTGAACTAGTTGCGCCGAAATATTAAAAATAAATTATCAAGATTATTACACGTTTCCACTCGAAATATTGAAATAATCTTTATTGATGTAAATTTAAATAAGAACTAAATTTATAGGTAGGTATTATAAAGAAGAGATTTTTTCTATAGAGGAGAAGAGAATATCTTTACAAACAGCTTTTTGCAAACGCAAACAACATCAAACAAGTGTGAGAAGTTAAGAACCATACCTTGTCGCAAATTCGAATTCAGTATCGATAGAATAATTTGAATGAACAATACTTAAATCAAGTTTGAAGTTAAAATAAGAAGAAGTTATATAACTAGGTCGTATGATATCCAACGAGGATTTCTGAAAATCGACAGTTCTGTGTCCTGATTGTGCTCTCTGTCGGCATGTTTTGTCCTCTTAAACAAAGCTGCTGCAAGGCGACTGCTGTTTTTTTAGAACAAACGGTAGATGATGGATGGATGCAGATTCAGCTACCACTGTTTTAATTTACACCTCTACAAACTAAGAGATGGAAAACTGGATATAAAACCCCCCACCAACTCGTTCGATCAGCTTGCATAGTAGCCTATTCCTCCCTATTGATTGGATTCGTGCCCAACAGCGTGAATTATGTATATGGGTAGTAAGCAATTAAAAAAACGTACTGAATTTAAAAAGGCTTAACAACACGAGACGAGACACCAACAAAAACTTCCTTCTTTTGTATGCAAATTTAATTTAATTTGTTCATTTTAATTGACACGTTGGAAATGTACCTACCTTATCAAATTTTATTAATTGTACCAACTGACACAATATTCAAAAAATAAACAAACTCAAAATAGTTACTAAAGCGGCTTACTAACCTTACCGTCCACATTAATTATGAAAAGCGGTCAGTATCTGTAAACTGGTGTACCTACGTAATATCACTCATATTGTCGAAGTAATATGGTCGAAAACCGATTAAAACTAACCATGAATTCGATTACACCATCGTATTTGTAACATAAATCGAACGAATTAAAAATTAAAAACCCGTTCCTCTTTCAAATTGACGCTATTCAAATTTCCGAATGAGCTCGCTGTATCTCGCTCTGTCTCCACGTGGTCATGTATCACCATCCCGCTCGCACTAAGTAGGAACGTGAAATGAATATCAGTGGCATACAATCAATTTCACTCATTCATTACGCACAGATGCAGTGTGGACAGGCGTGTTTAGGGTTGCCTAAGCGAACATTTTTAATTATATTTTCATAATAATAATATAATATGCTTGAATTGCTAGATTCAATATTATTTAGCTAAATTATTACCCTAATAGGCGTATTGATTATTTATACATAATAATACCATGTTTTTAATTTGGTGTTTATTTAAGAATATGTCAATTGATATTAAGAGGCTGAGTAACGCCAACGACCTTGAGACATGATTTGTACTGGATTACGGGCGCGGTGCGTTATTGAAATTGAGCAAAAAATCAAATTAATTTTTTTTAAAAGAAACTAGTAACTTATTTGAGGATATGAAACATCAATATTATTAAATTAAGTGTAACGAGTTAATTCCCTGAAAATCATTAAATAACCTTTGTTAAATAACTCGGATTTTCTTCTGGAAGCTGTTTTTGATGGGTGTCTTTGGCATTTTTTTTAACGAGAAATTTTGATTAAAATTTATTTTGGGGTCATGGATATTCTCAAAAATATTTTCAAGAGTAACATATATTTCTTTTTCTACGGTATATTAAACAGGTTTTGCTAAAAAAGTTTTAAGTAGAGCTCGATGACCTCAGCTCAGCGTTGTCAGCCTCTTAATGATATTGATGATAATAATAAAACAAGTACCTATAAAATACTCGAAATATTATTTTCTACTCAGAGTTTTACTTTTCATTAAGCTTATGCATTCACCATAAAGAGAAAATAACACATGATATTGACAAAATGAAAACAAGGATATATTGTATAAATAAATAAAAAGCCAGTACCTATATACATCTTTTAACCGAATAGTCAATATCAGTCTTAACTCAATAAACCTTTTTTAAAATTATTATTGTAAAAATATACACCAATCAAACATATAACGCAGATAAATGAAACCGTCTTCGAGTTGAACATCGCATTACACCCGCGGCTAATAAATACCGAAGCCTCATTATGAAATATTGACATTCCTGCAGCGCCGGAAGCGCGCCCGGGGCATACTAATGTAGTGCAACTATGGCGTAGAGTGACAACATGGCTGATGATCCATTCCAAACTTTGTTGTTTACCCGCATTGACAAATAACTTATTATTTAATGTAGCTTTATAATAATGCAAGAAATTTGACGATTTTTGAATTTATGCATTATAAAAAATGGATTACACATACATACATAGAGACACACATACACACACATGCACACATGCTCACACACACACACACACACACATGCATACACACCCACACACACATGACATACACAAAATCAGATTTTTATTTCTCCGAACCAAAATACCTATGTCATTTTTAATGCAATTTTGTCGTTAATTAATTAATAGTTATTTATTAATAATTGGACAAATGGCAGCTACGTTATTCATACATATAGATAATTTTTTATTATTATTTGTATGTTGTTGTTGCTGTGAGCTGTCAACCTAGGGATGGATTCCAACTTTGTTAAAGTACTTTCTAATTAGGATTTCCAACAGCTATTATTTTAAAACGTAACAACAGTAGACTATTAACACATTAACTATCTATACTTTTCTAGTCTGTGACGGAGTTACTACGACGAATGTTTGATGATGATATAAACAGATTTAGTATGGGCGTGCCGATTTGTATGGGGACCGTGTGTGAGGTCTACCCTGTGATGTCATTAGGCACGTTACTGGGATAAAAATGTTCCTTAATTTTAAATCAGCGTATAATCTAACCATGGATGAGGTATTTCATAATTTTTATTTAGAAGCTTCTCTTTTTATAAGCCCGTACATAAAAGTCCTGCACTACTTACTATGTTAGTGCTAAACAACAAACAATCTAACGGGAATTACATAACTTTTTTCTCCTTGTTTTCAGCTCAAATGTCGATGGAGAGTATGATGGTTGGTGGTGTTGGGGTCGGAGGAGTGGGGCCTGTTGGTGGCGGCGTTGGATCTGTAGGAGGGTTCCAACTAGTCCGTGAGCCTACCTCAGGCGCGCTACTTCTGCTACCCGCGCCGCCGGACTTACCGCACACCGTTGTTTGGGGAGGAATGCCTTATCCCTCCGCTCCTCTTCTCTTACCATCAAATCCACACCCTCAGCACCTGCAACTCCTACCTGGAGACCTGCTCGCTTCTACGGCAACTTTACAGCACACACATACCCACTCCACCCGACTTGTTACCCTAGCACCAGCTCCACAACCCCACACCGCTGACAAAAGAAAACCCATCATTCAACCTATCATCACCCCCCACGCTCTCATCAAAATTGAACCGGAACCACCTCAAGAAAAGCCCCAACCTACATTCGCTCCAGAACCTGTACAGCAGCCAATGCTAACGACGCACCTTTACTACCAATCGGACTATTCAGAGCAAGCGTGTCGAAGTCAAGCTACGTCGCCCGCTGCGCCGCCTACACCACCTCCTGAAGCGCCCGAAGGCCCCGCGCACAAAGACGCGTCTAATCAAACTGACCATATAGATGATGATGACGATTCACCCAATCATGCCGACGAAGACGATAGAGATGTCGCCTGCGTTGGTGTCGCACATTTCCCAGAAGAAAATATGACGGTGCAAACGCAAACGTCAATTCTACAACCGGCGCCTATAGATAGTGCTGAAGAATCTTCATCAGAAGGCTTAGCGACCTCAGCCGTTGTAGGTGCAGTGGAAAAGGCGATAAACGCTATAGAACGAGATGAGTCTATAGGTGACAACTCTAATAGTGGCACATCGAATGATCTTGTGATCGATACGGCGAGTACGTCGCCTGTTCAAACTAGGACACATGTCGACGTCAGTGGACTTGAGTTGCTATCGAATAGTATTGAGCAGTTTGAAAGAACTACGCCCGGAACAAGCATGCCTACATTAGAACCTACACCTTTAACTATAGACACCAGACCAACGACAAAACTGAATATTTTAATAAAAACTTCACCGAAGTCTCCACCTCGTACAGAAACTGAGCCTCACGCGAGGTTCGAGTATCCACCAGCTGAACCAAGTACTAGCGAGGGCTCAAAGGCATCGCTTGGCGGCCTCGGCTTATTATGTGCATTGGCAGAACAAAGATTCATGGAGGAAGTCGAAAATCCTCCAGCTTCCGCGTCTTCCCGTCAATTTATAAAGAGCGAATTATTGAGTCCCAATGAAAGGGACTGCGCCAATATATCAAAGAAGGACAAGCATAGAGAGAGAGGGGATGATTCGTCGAGTGAAAGGAAACGTAAACGAAGCCGCGACAGAGAGGAAAGATTACGTCATAAGATGGAAAAAATGCGGAGGCATAAAAGAGAGAAGGATGAAGACGATATTAGAGGTGATGGTGGTGAGTTGGAGGCGAGTTTACGCAGAGTTACGGCTTGTTCGTGCGGCTCTGTTGATTGTACGCATTCACCTGCAGTGCCATCTGCTCAAGCTTTGGTGAATGCCATAGAAAAAGATATGAGGGAACGTCTAGAAGAGTTACAACGACAGTGCGATGAGAAAAGAGCGCAATTAAATGCCTTAACCCCACCGCTCGCTCCGTTATCCACATCCTCCACGCCATCCACCCCGGCCTTATCTCCGGATTCAGACAGAGGGTCATCTCAAAAGAGAAAAGTAGGCAGACCACGGAAGGTCTCCAGTCCTGATTCCACTGAAACAATAGTGGCAAAGAAACCAAAATCGAAGAGCAGCTTAGTGGGCTACTTACTTGCTAAGGGTAAATTAAAGGGGGGTATATTGTGTACTCGCGGCGATGGCTCGAGAGAAGATGCACACCGCACTAGTAAGGTTCGGCCTAAGCTAAAAGCTGAACCAATTATGAAGGTATGCTCTGAAGAAGAAGAACACGAATGGGGCCTTAACAGATCAGCAAGTTCTTCAATGGAGAGTCTCAATGAAGTAAGGCAGAAGAATAGAGAAAAAGTGGATCGTCTCGTTCGAAAGCACTCAAGAGATGGTTTGCCAGAACTAGAGCTGGCAATACGTCGAGCTAGTGCATCTAGCGATAGTGATAAAGAGAGGAAACGAGCGAAGAAACGGCGCAAGAGTATAAAATCTAAGGAGAGATCTAAAGAAGAGGTTAAGGAAGTATTGCAAGAGCCGGCTACACAAGCAGTATCAAGATGCACACTGACAGAAGATAAACTAGACACTTCTCCAAGGGTGTTAACGGCCATGGGGGGATTATTTTACGCTGGCAAGTTGAGTGCGGTGCAGGCGCCTGATGTGTACGCAATCACTTTGGACGGAGAAAGGGGTAACAAACCCCATATTCTGTCAAGAGAAGAAATATTAAAAGACGCTGTGAGTAATCGTGATTTCTTTTTACATTTATTTTTGATAAAGTCATTAATCAATAATCAAGTTACAAATTTTAAACCATCAAGCTATATTTTAATAAATATTGGTGTTTATTTGATTTCATCATTTTTATTAAATTTCATGTTTCTCGCTTCGATGAAGATCCGGGGTATAATTCCCTTTAGAGGCAGCAATTTTTAGGCTTGGTTTGGTTGGCGGTCTTGTTCGGTCTTGGTAGTGGTTGGAGTTCGACTTAAAAATAACATTTTATTCCTTGTCCTATGATCCTATGATTATTTTCTTATTCTTATATTAAGGGATATCAGCTAATGCAATGCCTCTCAACTTCCAGATTCTGGAAGTGAGTCCATCATCAACCGCTGAGGTGCCCGCGGGATCTAGGGTGTGCGCCTACTGGTCGCAGCAGTACCGCTGCCTCTATCCCGGGACCGTGGCCGCGGAGGTCGCGGACACTGGACCGTCCCTGGACTTCGTGCCAGTGGAGTTCGATGACGGCGATAGTGGCACCATTGCGCTAGAGGATATAAGGCTGCTTGAACCCGACTATCCTGTTGTTGGTGAGTTCTGAAGGCCTTTATTGAGTGATCTGTAGTGACAAATCAGTAAGCATGTGTGGAACTAAAGAGTATGTATTAACTCGCCTCGAATTTGAGGACATAATATTAGAGGACAAGCACCATTCAACCTTCCTGGTGGCCTTATAACTAATAAGTGAGATCTTTGATGATTTTTTTTGTAGTGAACATATTCGATTCTACGGGATTCCACGTATTGGTTTCTTGCAAATAAAAAATGAAGAATGAATGAAGAAGAGAGTTTGTCAAATTTGACGATGAATTTTGACGACACGCTTAGCGCAGAGATCGAGTGATGGCCTACTGCGCAACGGGTCGCGGGTTCGATTCCCATACGGGACAAATATTTTGTATGGCCTACAGAAATTTGTGTGATGCACAAATATGCATGTACAAATTGTACATAATTATATTTGTTTCCATGTCCATTTATTTCATTTTTATAACAAACGAACAAACTTTTACAGAGTACGAAAACCCATTATTTACTCTCGGGAAGAGAAGACGAAACACAAGCGTGACTGAAGACAAGAAAGCCATTGCAGCCACCAGCGTTGAATCGAAGCAATCGACCGCAGACAAGAAAAAAGAGGACGACCGCAAAGACAGGAAAAAGCTGAAAAAACACAGAAAAGACAAAATTAAAAGACATTCTAGTGAGGATGATCCTGCTGATTATATTAAGAAGAAAAAGAAGAAACACAAGTGTTGTGAAGAACACTGCAAACATAAAAGGCATAAGAAACATAGGAAACACAGAAAGAGGCGTCATTCCAGCTGCAAAGAGCAATCGAGTTCCTCAGGCGACGACCAACATAGACAAAAACCGTTGTCAGATTACATAGACTCAAACAAATCGAACGAAGACTCAGGTGATTCTAACGATAGATTATCGACTTTGATTGCTGTGAATTCTCCCGATGAGAAGATGAAGACTGTTATAAAGAAAACTGTTGTGTCTAAAAAGAGTTTGGTCAAAAATGCGGTGTTGGACTTTAGTAATTTGGGCAAGATTGTCGCTAAAAAAGATGACGAGCCGAAGGATAATTTGAAGGATAGCGGTATCGGGTTGGAGGAAGAGCCTACTACAAGCAGTGATGTGGCTAAGAAGGTAAGTCTTGATTATGTTAATTGTAGTTCTTAAGTTAATTTAAAAAATGTTTTCAATGGGTCATTTTAGAACAGAGTCATTGTAGAGATTGAAACTCTGAAAATTTGCGTGTACAAGTACCTAACCGGGCGACAGTAGCCACTTGCCACTAGGCGGGTAATGTGTTTGTTTGCCAACTTAAGAGGAAATACCAAGGTCGAGAGTAAAATTTATTGCTGTCGCGCTGTATGTCCGAACAACTGAACTGAGCGCGATAAGGACAACTGCAGCTGCGACCGAAAATACCTATGAAAAGTACACAAAATATACGTGTCGTAGTCCTCTGTTTTCTCCGCGGAAAATTGACCGATTTAAGTACTTTTTGCGTAAAAAATTAAAACAAGGCTTTTTCTGTGTTCCTATGTTTTGCTTTTTTTCATATAATCTTCTTCAATTTGTTTGCTGAACGTTTGAATATAGCAGAAAATTAGGTCGATTTTTTAGGTTTTTGAAGGTTTAAAATCTCTTTTAATAATTAACTTAATAAGAATAGGAAAACATAGGAACATGCTTATAGTGGCTATTGATTTTATTGCAAAATATAGAGCAACTAGTGCCATTATCCAGGAAGGAAACGTGACTACGTTTGTATGGAAAAACGAACTGTACGTTTTCCTCTTAAGATATAGTTCTGACGTTTGATGTGTGGAATATCTGTCAAAAACAGAATCTTAAGATCGATCTTATTCTTGAGATGCATTTTCTAACACAAGCCTTAGTTCTCTAAAAAATATGCTTGTCCTTCTAGTTTATTAATTAAGGATTGATTCAGTAACAAACATTCAATAACACCTTCTGGCTTATTGATTAAGGATTGCTTCAGGTATCAAAAAGCAAATCAGAAGTACCATTTTAGATAATTTTTTTAGGAGTTACAAAAAGTATTAGAAAAAATTATTTTACAAAAAATAAAAACTGACTTCAAAAACACTGAAAAGTTAAAAATAATATAAGAATAGGTACAGACAACATCACACTTCTATATTGAAGTCGGTGCCAAACGATGATCTCCTAAAAAGTCTTAAAATTTGTCACCGATGTCTTAAAATTAGATTTTCCTCTATTTTCATGGGACACCAAAGTCAGGATCTGATGATAGGCATCAGATCCTGACTTTGGTGACCATGGGACCACCCTTGGAGTATACTCTATCGAATACAAAAAGAATTTTGAAAATCGCTCCAAAATTGGCGGTGTAATCGCATAACATACACACAAAAAAAAACATACGCATCTAATTGAGAACCTCCTCCTTTTTGAAGTCGGTTAAAAAGTAGAATAATTACGGTTTCGCAGAAAGCCAAACGTCGTCGCACGCTCTCGGCGGCGTCGGGCGACGGCGCGGGCGCAAGCGGAAGTAGCGTGGTGCCGAGCGGAAGCGGCGTGAGCAAGATGGCGGCGTTCCTTCCGGGCGGCGCGCTGTGGCGCTGGAGCGGACCGCCGTACCGGCGCGCCACGCGGCCCAGACACCGCAAGCTGTTCTACCGCGCCATCCAGCGAGGCGACGAGCTGCTGCGGGTGAGTGACGAAACGATACGGCGACAACCTGCTGTGGGTCAGTGACGTCGCAATTACATATTGCGACGTCGATATTGCGATTAAAAAAAATATATGTTACTCTTGAAAATATTTCTGAGAATATCCATATCCTCAAAACAAATTTTTATCAAAATTTCTCGTTGAAAAAATACCCAAAGACACCCATCAAAAACAGCTTTTCAAGGTCGTTGGCGTTATTCAGCCTCTTAATGTATGTTTTATACTTACACGTGATAGGAAACGGCATAGTTTTGAAGACTTGAGTTACTGGATCGCCTTTTGCAAGAGAAAACTGCACAATTTACCATTTTTTTCGAACTTACAGGCTATACAAAACGACACGAAATGGCAGTGGCCGCACGGCAACTAGTTTTATATAACGTGTATGGTCATAATATGGCCAACGTATTTTGGCAGAGGGGCTCGCCCAGCCTTGTCATCTCCTTAGGGTTAATGCTCTAAGGACACAGACGTATAAAGAGAAGCCAACTTAACATTATTTTACTCACACATTTGTCAAAAGTAATGTATATCGTTTTTACTTTCACTCCAAAGTGACATGATATATCGCTATTTCTGTTCTTCGTCTATCTATGGCGATACGAACGAACGCATACATAAACATTTCCGAAACCGTGGCAGACGCCACGTGGACGCCATGTTTAGCTTTGTCAAAATAAGAGACAAATGGCGTCGTGACATTGTGTTATAAGTAATGTTTTGTTTTGTGATTATACATAAATAAAAATAACTACTAATCGGACAAGAACAATGGTAAAGTGCCGTGCCCCGAAGTGTTCTAACGCATCGTATAATAAAACTCCAGAAATTACAATAAAATTAAATTAATATTGTTTGTGTGTGAGTAATGTTTATATGTGGTATAAAGTTGCCACGCTTTTTGAACGATACGTTTAGTCTGCTTCCCTTTATACGTGTGCGTCTAAGGATCACCCCAGCAAGGATCGCTTTTTAGGGTTCCGTAGCAAACAAAGAACCCTTATAGTTTCGCCATGGCTGTCTGTCTGTCCGCGGTTTTACTCAGAGACTATTAGTACTAGAAAGTTGTAATTTAGTATGGGTATGTATATTAATCATGCCAAAAAAGTGGTAGAAAATTTTTTTTAGGGTAGCTCCCATACAAGTAAAGTGGGAGTAATTTTTTTTTCTCGGCTAACCCATCGTGTGGTGTATTGATGAATAGGTCTTTAAAAAATAATGTAAGGTTTAGAACACCATATTTCGATTTAGGGGTCCGTTTTGCAAATGCAATGCAAATTTTTGTTAGAGGTAAGTGTCCCCCCCCTCTATCTGCTAATATATGGACACGTGAAAAAAATTACAACAGTAGTATATATAACGAAGTTCATTGAATTTCATTGAAAATTTATATTTACTGAATATAAATTTACCAACCACGTGAAGTTAAGGAAATATAAAATCATTACAGCTTCAATAATAATAATAATAATGCCTTATTTAAGAGCAACGTGTTGTGAGGTGTGAGTGTGAACTCAAAGTTGGCATTTGCAACTACGGAACCCCACACTGCGCGTGGCCCGACACGCACTTGGCCGGTTTTTAGGGTTCCGTAGCCAAATGGCAAAAAACGGAACCCTTATAGATTCGTCATGTCTGTCTGTCTGTCCGTCCATATGTCACAGCCTCTTTTCTCCGAAACTATAAGAACTACACTGTTGAAACTTGGTAAGTAGATGTATTCTGTGAACCGCATTGTGATTTTCACACAAAAATAGGAAAAAAGCAATAAATTTTGGGGGTTCTCCATACATAGAACTGAAACCCAAAAAAATTTTTTCATCAAACCCATACGTGTACCTATGGATAGGTCTTCAAAAATTATATTGAGGTTTCTAATATCATTTTTTTCTAAACTGAATAGTTTGCGTGAGAGACACGTCCAAAGTGGTAAAATGTGTGTCCCCCCTGTAACTTCTAAAATAAGAGAATGATAAAACTAAAAAATATATATGATGTAACACCATTATATTACCATGCAAACTTCCACCGAAAATTGGTTTGAACGAGATCGCAAGTAGTTTTTTAATACGTCATAAATCTTACGGAACCCTTCATGGGCGAGTCCGACACGCACTTAGCCGGTTTTTTTTATATGAACGCGTTGCGGTGCAGGTGGGCGAGGCGTGCGTGTTCCTGTCGACGGGGCGCGCGGACCGGCCGTACATCGGGCGCGTGGCGGCGCTGTGGCAGGCGCGCGGCGCCATGGCCGTGCGCGTGCGCTGGTTCTACCACCCCGAGGAGGCCGCCAACTGCGCGCCGCTGCGCTACCCAGTGAGTACTAGGAGTGGGCGATACATACGAATCGTATACAGATACGATATCTGTGTACCGGCACAATATCTAATCTAACAATATCTATGTACCGGCTAATCTATACTTACTTACTTACTAATATTATAAAGCTGAAGAGTTTGTTTGATTGTTTGTTTGTTCCTTTGGTTGAACGCGCTAATCTCAGGAACAACTGATTCAAATTGGAAAATTCTTTTTGTGTTGGATAGTCCATTTATATATTATGTGCACAGAAATTTTAAACAGGCTAGACATAATTTTAAAATCAAAACCCCCAGCATACATATTGTTATATGTGTTTTGTATCTAAAGATTCCGCGACATTAAAAATATGCAACATCAATATCTATAATTTTTTTTAAATAATTTGGTCTTACGAAAAACTCTTATCATTATAAAAACTTCGGACACTCCATACAACGTTCGCAAATCAATTACCTATCACTACAACATTAGCAAATGACGTTGGCACACGCGCAAATGTGTGCGTGGAATCTAGTAGGGCTGAGTGCACGGTTATCAATCGAAATGACGCGAGAAGTGCAGTGACTGCCTTCTCTTTTACCCGCATAGCGCTGTCCCTGTTATCGGCCGGCGCTCGCGTCTATTCGCCCGAGCGATCGCGCGAGCCCTTGTGTATGTATCAGTGATGTCTACAACGAAGTGCCAGGTGGGATGAGGTATTTAAAAATGAGTGCGGGGAGGTGAGTGGCCGTTCTGTACGTAGTACTATTATCTATTCTGTGGTAGCACGCAGGATGAATGTTGGATTGTTGATAATAAAAGGTTCTCAAATCAATACTTTTTATTTCTCACCTTCGTGCCACTTTTACTTTTTAAAATCAATTAATTACTTTACTTTCCAAATAAATCTCACAAACAGTCGAGCCTATTGACCCTAATATTAAGACCCTTAGCAATACAGTCTTCTAAAAGGACTGTTAATATCACAAAATATATTTCACTAGTAGTAAGTAATGTAAACATATAAATAATAAAATTTAGAAAGACTTGCAGTTTGTGTTTACAAACACAACTAATGGCGGCTTTGAAAACATTATGCAACGAAACATAGTTGGTGCACATTAAGGAACAAATTGTAGAAGCATTACTTATTTTTGAATACGCCGCATAATACTTCCAAATAGTTTCAAGGGATTGCCATTTAGTTCGGCGGCGCTAGTGACCTGTAGAGACAGTCGGTCCGTTCCAGATAAGCATTTTTAGCCATAAATATCAACATTTTGAGCATCTCTGCGTTTTATTAGCGGTGATGCTAGTTTTTCATGCTGGTTGTCATGCGTTTCATTTAAGCATTTTTAACACGAAATGCTAGCATCAAATACCCATGTTAGTAGATGGGTCCTCTGATACCACTTTTTGACAGCTTTCAAATTTGACATTTGGAATCTTTTTTTCATGAATTAAAAAGGATTTTCAGCGGATTTAAAAAATTAATTGAAATATATTTATTAGCCAATTCTGATTTATATTATTAGAAATTTTTAGTGAATGGACCACGAATGGACTAAGTAGGTGAGGTGTCAAAATTCAGCTTGAAAAATCAGCACCTTCCGTTTCATTTCTAACAATTAGCGCGGCTAAAAATGTCAACATTTCTTAAAAGAAACGCAAAACGAGGCTAACATCAGATGTTAGCCTCAGAAAGTAGCAAGTGCTTATCTGGAACGCAGGGAGTGTCTTTTTTCCTCCTTGTGTGCGTAATTTTTGCCGTATACGTGCAAGCATTTTGCACGCACACTACAATCTGCCGGGCAGCGATTTGTATGGAGAAATAACGCTTTTAATTCGCTGTCTGTCCGCAGACATCGCTAGTGTCCTTGCCTTAGCTTGCTATTTCGTTTTATCAACAACTTACTTAGGCCGTCAAAAGATGGCGCTTTCAGTATAAATGAGTATTATTTTTGTCAATGTAAAATAAAGTGCCCTTGTTTATTTTAGCTAGTACTATATTTATTGATTTTGGCAAAGAAATTATATAAATAGATTGTTTAAAAGATAACGTATACAGGCTCGGGGTCAGGGTAGACAGTGTCTTTTTGTCTCTATGGGATGCTGCATGCCACTGCGTATAAGCCAAAAAAGTTGAAAACAAAACAATTGATTGAAAAGTCCAACACAATTGAGGAAAAAACAAGTGAATTATAATTTTCGAAACACAAATACATGAGTAAATAGCTGTATAAATTTGAATTTGGAATTCCTAACCATAGAGGAGATATTTGAGATCAAAGTGGCCAGTACGGCAAAACACCAATTTCATATGTAAGGACCTAATATCACGCTAAGACTAATGGGAGCTGAGCATCAATGAAAAATGTTGCAAAAACGGGGAAAAAAGTATTCTAATAAATGGCAAAATAATATTATCATTTCTTTTTGATGAAAAAAAGGAGTTTGAGTTGCATATGAAAGTAACGAAAAAGCAATTCGCTACTTTATCGATTTGTTGCGAATCAGTACATTGTCCACCAATTTACATATCGATCATACATCTTGTTCGTTTCTAACTTCGTTATCGTTTTTGAATTGTTATTTTGTTTAGGCCCCCAGTATCGCCACCGTGATAATTATTCTTTCATACATTCTCTATGAACCTAACTACACCTATCAGTGTTCGTAGCGACACAGTACTCTGAGTGATATATTTTATTAATGTCAAAAAGGCTGCGATCCGAATGGATATTAATTACTCGTCTCGAATCGGGTGTAAGCGCGCTCACGCTAGCTCAGTGACTTACGTTATCGCCATCATATAATGATTTTCCGCGTACAGTGATGCTGCTACAACGCAGATTAGATGTAGTCGCGCTGACATGACAGTACTGCGACACTTATTATTCTCGACGCAATACTCACCTCACTTACGAAATCGTTCAGAAATACGAGCAGAGTAATAGTTCCCCTCGGTTTCACTCGGGTGGTTCTCTAACGCTATCGGGTGAAATTCACTCTACCCCGAGTAAGAATTACTCGTTTTCAAACGTACCCCTAATTGTTTATTTTCCATTTATTCCAATCATAGTTATCTATTTTACTATGTTGCATCATTATCAGACACTTAATTCAACTTCCTCAAATTGTTTCCCTCTATACTGATTGAACTGTGATAGGGTTGTTACGGATGTAAAAATTTTGGATGCGGATGCGGCTTTGTATTGCGAATTTTAAGTACACAAATAAATGGACATCGATTTAATTTTGATAATATATTTTATTTAATCATATTTGGGAACAAAATTAAAAAGTTTTTACAACAGCAAACCCGTGCGAGGCATATGCCACTCTGGTCCTGTCTACTTTCTTTACGTGTCGTTACTTGTTGCAAAATATGAATCCGCATCCGCAAAAACTCCGCATTAATTGATGCGAATGCGTAGGGGAGATGTTATTATTTATATTTATTTATTTTTCTAATATAGCCATACAGCCTTCAAGGCTAAGTCGGCTTAGAAATCTGAGAACTTAATTTAGAAATTAGGTATTAACATTATTTAAATTGTCTATATCACACTGTCTGAGGTACAAGGAATGTATTATAAAACTAAGGGTTCTATAGCTAAAGGGGGCTCTAAATTCAGAAACAAAAATGTTGTGGAAAAAATAGAACCGACTTCAAAAACACTGAAAACTTAAAAATAAACTTCTTCTATATTGAGTCGGCCCCAAACGATGATCTCCTAGAAAGTGTTAAAATTTGTCACCGACTTCAATATATCTTCTATATTTAGTTTATTTTTAAGTTTTCAGTGTTTTTGAAGTCGGTTCTATATTTTGTAAAAAAAAATTATGATTAACTTTTTAGTGAATGAAATCTTTTTAGTGAAAGAAACCCTAATTTAATACCAGCTGGTATTAAATTAGTGTTTTCCTCGATTTTCTATGGGATCCCATCATCCGATCCTGACCATGGGACCACCCTTGCAGTATACTCTATCAAATACAAAAAGAATTTTGGAAATCGGTTTAAAAATGACGGAGTTATGAGGTAACAAACATAAAAAAAAATACAACCGAATTGATAACCTCCTCCTTTTTTGAAGTCGGTTAAAAAGAAGAAATGGTTTTTCTTAGGACAATTAATTTCAAGCATGAAATCCTCACGTAGGGGATCGTTCCTTGTACATTCCACCAATAAGTGATATAGATCTTCATAGCCATCACACACAGAGCAATTAGAATTCTGTCCTTCCACTCTGACCAACTAAACTAACCAACTGAAACGGATCAACTATTTTTTTTCTCAACGATACAACTTTTTGGTTGGTCTGATAGGAATATTTTGTTAATTCAAATTTATCCTCATCCACACAACATAAAGAATTGTATACTCTTCGCATTAGGTGAAGGAAGCCATTGAGTGGGTTGTGATAAGATCAAACCCTAAAAATTAATGACAGGTCTCGTTTACTGAACTTGTCATTACAAAACCATGGAACTTTTGGAGGCTTATCAACTAATGTATGATACCATATACCTTTTGTAGTGGATTTTTCTTGAAAGTATGAATTCCATTCGGTATAAACTCTCATCTTAATTGCTCCTAAATAATCAGCATAATCACATCCAGCCTGCGGTCTCAAATGTCAAAAAGTATTTGAGAGGTGCAATAGGGGAAGCCAAATTGGTATTCATGAAGTATTCTATTAGCTGATGAGTTAACAACTGGTTGTAAATGATTTTTTAGAAAATTTTACTTAAAGGTAGCAATATGGTATGTTTTCTGGTTCTACACCTATGTTCTATATGAAAACACAATCTTTTATTTCCGCTATAACAACACTATTTTTACTTCCGTTATTTTTTTAATATTATATATTATAGTCAGTTAGACATATCGCTCCTCTTTTATCGTTGTTGAGGCTTTTTATAGAGTCACGCTTTTCATCAAATTCTTTCTCCAATCCAGGGCGGTTTGTTTGAGTCCCCGCACACGGACGAGAACGACGTGCAGACAATATCGCACAAGTGCGAGGTGCTGTCCCTGGCACAGTACCAGGAGCGCATGGGTGGCGACGAGGCCAAGTACCGCATGGTGTACGACAACAACGACGTGTACTACCTCGCCGGCCACTACGATCC
The DNA here is from genome assembly GCA_963935595.1 of Schoenobius gigantellus. Taxonomy (NCBI): domain Eukaryota; kingdom Metazoa; phylum Arthropoda; class Insecta; order Lepidoptera; family Crambidae; genus Schoenobius; species Schoenobius gigantellus. Next base: position 22,175,574 of record OZ012543.1, read on the forward strand.
CACGCAGCAGACCTTGCGGATGGAGCCGGAAATACCGCTCGCCGAAAACCCCTAGACTCATACTCGCCTGGTAAATCGATTGAATCTTAACTTGAATTTTTTGCTATTTTTTTCATAGTTTATTGACAGAATTCTTGTTATATTTATATTATCTTCAAGTACTGGATAGAGAAAGATAAATCAAGGTTTAATAATTTAATATGCAGTTTACTTTCAGCTTACTTATAAATGCAACGCCATCGGCCAATCATGATTGATTCATTCTTGTCTGGTGTGGTGATATGACCACGACCAGATCTAAACTTGAATTATTGAATTTTTAATTGTGTCACCAATAAAGGAGTTTGTTTATATTTTGTTTACTATTTATATAGTAATGTATCGAGTAAAAGAAATGAAATATAGGATGCATTTTATTAGGTTATGGGTGAGAGTAATATTGGATTTGAAATCTTATGCCGGTGACTAACATTTATTAAATATACCTTAGTCTGCGGCAATCAATATTTACTGTTGTATGCCTGCTAATCTAAACAGATTTAAACTTGAATGACAGTTTTCTTTATTAATAAAACTGGTTATATTCTGTCAAGTAAGATTAATCCAGAATTATATGGATTTTGCTTATCATAATAAGGAATAGTCATTGACAAAGATATTCTTGTAATTTCAAGATTTATACACTTTTAACTGTACCAATAGCAGAGATTTTATGACAGTTTATATCATATTACTACATATGAATCATCGATGTTATATAAATAGTTAAATAGTAGATCTATACAGTACAAGAAGCATAAGCAACAAATAACTATATCTGCTTCAGTGTTATAGATATTCTGTAAAATGGTTATTGAGTATTTGATTGTTTAATAATAGTTTCATTCCTTAATAAATTATATTTATAAGCAAATGTTACAGTGCAATGGTATCGTTGGTTGCGATATTGAAATTTACTCGTACGTTGTTTTTTGTTCTTAAATAATAATTATTATATATGATGACACTTTACCAATCTCAATGTTTAGCGCGTAGTAGTTTACTTATTCCGAGTTTTAGATATTTGGGACTTTACAGGACGTATCGAAAGTACAATGTAGATTTTTGAGGCTCAATTTACGAAGTTTACCACGATTTTTCGCGTTTACAATTACGCCATCAGAGGCGAAATATACGACATAATTACTCGATATGTTAAAGTTACCTGTTACGTTACTCTAGTGGTACTCCCTATTCGGAATGTTGATTTTTGTCATGTATGTATGGGCCGAGTTAATGAATGGTGGACGCGACAATAGACACTGCGACTTGTGATCAAGGTCCAAATTAGGCCGATTCGGTGATGTTATGTGATCTACGATGTAATCTCGGTGTATAGGTAGTTGTATGTTTCGCGATTCTATAATGTTTTTCTTTTTATGTATACGTAGTTTTTTCTTCATAAAATATGTCTATGGTCTAACGCAATAAATATTAACTAGTCTCTTTATTCAAAATTAATCTGGTGATTTGTCTAAGTCGTGTTTTGGATTTCGTGTAGAGATGTCGCCGATATTATGTATCTTGCGAATAGTTTGAAGATAATTATTTGTTATTATACTTATTGTTTTATTCACAATAGTTTTATTTTCTATATTTTTTGTTTGATAATATTATGTTTAATTGTGTATACCCTTTTTATATCGAAATGGTGCTAGACGCTTAAATACTATTTGTTTATTTTCGCTGGTAGATTAAGTCTGTACATAGGTAATTTTGTAAGTGCATAGTTGGTACGTAATTGTTCCCAGCGATACGACACGTTTCCCCAATTAATAATGTTGCCATTTTTTGAATATGTATCCTTCTGTGTAGTTTATTTTCGGGGTCTGGGCTCTGATTTCGTTTTACAACGTAGTCATATCGACAACAAGGACTGACAGACAGGGATGTAGTGATACGCGGCGGATAGCGGATAGATAGGTTTTATACGATGAGACCAACATTTGTAAGAAAAAGTGAAAATTGTTCAGCCTTCACGTCGAGTTCCTTGCGCTGGTTTCAATATATTTCCGTTTTGCAAATGAATAGTTTGACTTGCCGTGCGTTGGTTTTGACGTATTTTCCCTTATATACTTACAAAATAATTAATTCAGTATTTTGTTGCGAGTGTTCCTCCATCTATGGTAAAAGTATTAATTGCGAAAAATTTCCCAAGTCCGCATTAACGAAATTAGTATACCTAAAGAAAGTTTTATGTTTATACTAAATGAAACTGTAATAAATTCCCTCAAGATGGCATCGCCGTGGGACGTCCTTTATTTAAAAGATTTACAGTGCGTTTTTTATCTCAGATAGTATGGAAAAGCTCGTAACCATTGATGAAACTGTTTTAGGAACAACCTATTAGCCTTTTACTTTTTTGCATAGTAAATTTTTTGGTTCAGTATGAGTTGTTTCTATTAATTAATGAAATTGTTATTTTGTCAATGCAACTTTCTTCCCGAAAAAATAATTTCATTGTATATCGGATGACTAATAACCTACAGCAGAACTTGGTCAAATGAGGTTCATTATTTTTTTACACAATCCGAGAATGCACAATAATTGAGAGGGGTTACTTGTACAGTTAAATCATTTTATTGTATTTTATTAGTACTAGTTTATTTGTAAATAATAATACGATCAAAATTTATTTTTAAAGAACACGAGTGCTAACAACCTTTGTGGCGTGTAAAAAACACGTCGCCTGTATAGAACTTATGTCAAAACCCTACGCTTGCTAAGAAAACTATGACAAGAAAAATTATTGAAACCTAGCAAACTTATGTTATATAGTTGACGTTACTATAACTATTAATCCTTGTTAAGTTGGCTCGTTATAAGTGGCCAAATATTATAACGGTGTCGTAGCTGGATTAAGGCGTTCTTTTCGTGCGCCCAACATTTCGTTATCAAAATATATAACCGTTAGATTTAAGTTATATAGCTAAGTTCTAAGTGTATTGTTTCTTTATTTTACGTGTACACGCGGTATACTTACGTTATTTTTGAAATTACGGTCACTAAAACTTAAGATATAGAGAAAAGTGCGAATTTGGAAACGTTAATATTGAGGAAGAGATATGCTATTTTTTTATACTGTCGTAAAGTATTTTTTTTATTTTAAAATACTTATTGTATAATTGTAGTGTCGTTCAAAGTTATTGGAGTAAGTACAAACTTGTTGAAGGACGCTCGGCCCAGTGTTTGTAAACTAACTTTAAGTCTAATTCTTAAAAAATTAAAACAGTCTTACTTAGATTATTTTCTTCCCTTGTTATCGTGTGAGTCTGTTCTAATGTTTTATGAATTAACCAAATTAATATTAGCTTGTAATCAGAAGGGAAAGCCATAAAATGTTAGAGGTAAAGATTAATAATATATCAAGCATTGATAATATAAAGATTATAAATAAAATACGCTTAAATAAAATATTTTTTGGCTGAATATGGTGTTTTATTTTGTTCATAATTCTTACTCATTTTAGGAACTTCCTTTATGAAATAAAATAACTTGTAGGTAAGTTTTGATTACTAATTCATACGAAATAAATTGCTAAAGTAAAATGCAGGTACGCAGACTAACTTAGGTCTTAGATATATCTTGTCTTGAATTTATTTTATCTACTTACTAACAATTTTATAAATATTGTGACTTGGTTGTACATACATTGCTATTGTGGGTAGTCGGAGTACACATGTAGTAATTCAGCGGAATAATTTTATCTGCATGTTATCAAAATTTGAGGTAGAAAATCTGTCGTGCTTCAATTATAATTATTGGTTGCTACACTGTTACTTAACAACAATAACGACTACTCATTTACGGTTTAAACTGAAGTAATATTATTTAAATAGGTATTGTCTTTACAATTCTCGCAATTAATACTATGAACCTAACTCACAAAATTATTTTTATTTACCTATTGTCTTGTTTACTTATACAAGTTTCACTGAGGTAGTATCCAATCCGAATTTTGTCAAGATTATAACTACGTTTTCATTTACAATATTAACTTAATTACTGTTTAACACTATTAAAATTGCACAATATGACATATTATTAGTGGAAGAAATATTAGGTCGGATGCTGTATCATTAACATTATCAATTTATGTCAACTATTTATTGATACAAAATTAAGTAATATATTTATTAATAATTGTTGTACTTATGAATGTATTGCATTTCAACAATAAATCGAAACACATGACTTGGCTTACACTATAAATTAACCTAACAATAATTTTAATAAAACTAAATTATCCTAACAATTTAATTTCCCTTTAGGGTCAACAAAGTATTTCTCGTTTCCCATCACTTATGATCTCGTAGGTGTCATCGTCAATGATCTTGTAGATGTCTTTCCTGTAGTTCTTTAGGTTGTGGGCGAATCTTATCATACTCTCTTCCCTAATCTTCGTCAGCACCGAAGGTAGAGTTTTTGTACCTGCCTCTAATGCCAGCGATGCGTAGTATGTTTCCTGGAAAATAAAAAAAATACCTATTTTTATTTATTTACCACATTTTACCTTAAAAATTAAGAGTCACATGGGTAATCAGAACGATTTAATAAATTATTAACAAAAAAGCAATGGTATTTGATTATTAAATTTAGAATAAATTAGATGAGTATATAAACATTTTATACATAATAATTTGCCAGGTCGTATAAAATATAATAATACATACTCCTAGATATTCAGTTACAAAATAAAGAAGCCGTTAAATTTTTTTGGCATTTATAGTGTTATTAGAAATATTAGATGAAAACTATTTGGATAACACTTCCGGTCAACATCAAATCGAGTGACGTCATTTGCCTACATAACTGTAAAAAAAACTGTAATATTATCTTTAACCCTAAAATGCTGCCACACTGCTAACAAAGAAAGTCAATATCAATCAAATACTGTGTAAAATCCGTAGTTGACATAGGAAGCCAGTTTGTATTCCAAGGAAGTAAAACAATCACGTTTGATTTGTTGAATCAAAACATATAACATACGAGTACGGTGAAAGAAATATCACAATAACCATTCATAACAACGGTAATAGTTTATACCGTGTCATAACCATGACGTTCCTACATTTCTAGAAGCGGATATACCTACATTTCCAGAAGCGGATGTTGACGCAGTCTAGTTTAATTGACCATAAAGTTTATTTCCTCCTGCAGGCTGATTATGTAATTCGATCACTAAGATACTTTTGCTCACTATTGAATATAATTATTTATTTAATTAGGTAATGTCGAGTGGCGAAAACAATATCAGGAGGATTTGCATACAAAATTATTTTCAAACTCGCGATTAGTTACTCAAGTCAATTTAAAATACAGTCAGGGACAAATTTAGAGGAACACTACACTTTTTACATAGTATCAAGCTACTTTTACAACATCATATCGATGTGTGATTGACCTTTAATGCGTTTGTGTTTGATTGTTATCCAGGATTCATGACCAAGGCCATAACGGATAATGACAAAATTTCCCTATTTGTGACCTGGAGAAGAACGGTAACTTTTAATGGTAGTGTTTTTTATCACAATCGTACAACTGGTTCCGCGGTAAATATTTTTTTCGTAGCGAATCCGATGGCTAGAAAGCTGGTAGAACTAAATATGGTTTCGTATGCTGAAATACCTACACAGCGTTATCAAAACTAGAAGTGAATTTTTATCGTTCCTCTAAATTTGTCCCTGAGTGTATTTTGTAGGCGAGATTTTAATAATGTTAATCTAGTTTTACGGAGATCGTTTGAAGTACTTACTTTAAGTAAGTAATGAATATTTGAATTGCGGTTTAATGATTGCTATGAATGTTTACCAGCGTGTAGGCAGTTACAGCCCAAGGTAAACGAGCTGATAACCCTAGTGAGCGGCGAGAGATATAGGTCGCTTGCCAGTCCTTACTATCGTTCAACCTATGATGGTATTGCGCGAGGAGACGGCCGCGTCACTTATGCGCTCCTAGTACTTGTATTCATTATTCGTTTCGTTGTTTCGTGATCGATGACGTGATTAATATAAAAAATGTGATAAAATGTTCTGAGCAGCTTGGTGCTTTCGTGATGAAGAAGATTAGTATAGACAAGTAGTGTTGTGACTTCGTACAGACAGTTATATTTTAGCAGAATTTATCCGTGTATGTGTATGTGACTTAGACTTTCAAGTTATAGTTATTTAAAACAAAATTAAAGTTTTAATGTTTCGACTTTTCTTGATAAAATTTATTAGGAAATAAATTATTTGAGTGCTGTTGTTTTATTATCCCTATTAATATAATACTAACGCTCTACGAAAATATGTATAAAATCAAAATATTTATCATAAACGGCTTAGTAGTTTTGTTTTGCACACGACAGAGAACCTCTTGAACTTCATCTCACCTATTGGTAAGTGATAACGCTGAAAATGGAAGCGAACTTCACGTGAGGCTACTAATAAGCTTCAGCCGAATCGAAACTGAACCGTTGCCTTCGACCAATCAGAACGTCACATTATCACGTCACCGAACAGTTGAATGGCAATATACGCGCCCCGATTGGTCGAACGCAACGGTTCAGTTTCGATTCGACTGTAACTTATTAGTAGAATTAGGCCTCTGGACTCCTCAGGAACCAAAAATTATCTAGCTTACTTCGAATCGTTATCAGATAAGACTGTGGTAGCTTGCCATGCGGCCTCAGAAGCCCTACCACCAGCCAAAACTCTCTTAACATAATATAGATAGGGAGGAAACTAATAACTTGGGCCATGGAAATTATTTAGGCCCACGAAGGCGAAGTCGCCTATTCAACGACAGTCGACAAAACTTGCATATTTGAAAAACATAATGACCATTTGCCTTGCATGGATAGTAAATGGGCATGTTCCTGATTGATGAAGAGGAGTGAATTAGTCAAATGCAACAATGTAAGTAAAATAATTATGTAGGTACCGATTAGAATGACTTATTTGTAATATTGAATAACAAATATAACGCTATTTCGCTGTCAACGACAAGGTGCCTAGCCAGTCAAGATTAGTGGTAGTATTACACAGTAAGTAGTCGTTCGCAGTAAAACTATTGATGTAACCATCTGTAGTCTGTTTAAAAACTCGGCCCCAGATAATATTTGAAATGAACATTACATAAGCAGAGCAATAATGCTAACTTTGATAAGTTTGCATTATTGCACTGTTATAATAATTAACTACTAACACTTGCTAAGAAAAGCCAATACTGTTCATCTAGCCTGTATGCAAGGCTATAAATATATTATTGCAAACGAAAACCTGATTACCCGGCAAGAAGGGGATCGGGAACCTCTTGGTGGGACCGGAACCGTTTGCACAGAATAAATACTTAATAGTACTAAAGTAGTTTGTCAAGATCATGTCAAATGTAACTTGGAACATTTCTGATCTGAATCGTAGGTAGAAGGACAAACATCAGTAAAAATGAGCCAATCACAGAGGAATGACGCATGCCAAGCTCTTCATAGGCATGGAAAACTTGTTCAAATTCAAATTGAGCTCAGGCACATTCCAAATTTGTCTAACGGTAGGGACTACCGGAGACCAGCCACTTTGCCATTAGGATCATGCTAATCAGTGTAGGACATGCCAGTTTCAAAATAAGCCTGCAATAAAGCATGAAACACCTGTTATGCCATGGTCTGGCTAGCAAAAGGTCAAAGTAGACAAAAGATTACAGAGCCTGCTAACAATGAACATCGTCATGCTTATGATCATGATTAATTGGACCTATGATAATGGCCATAAGATACAGGCTAAAAATCAGAAGAAGTACAAAGGACCCATGGTGGGTCAAAGTACGAAGGCTCTCTGATTAAGTCACCTCAGGATGGATAAAATATGGCAACCTCCAATTAAATTTAAATAGGTACAAGAACATTTTTACGTTGGGCAAGATTGAACCTGCGCCTTCGCAATTCCAGATTATGCAATTATTTTTAGAAAATCAAAAATCGAATTGGAAGTGGAAAACAAAACTCTGACTAAACAAAACGAGAGTAATAAATAATCAATTGAACAGTATATTTTTATTAAATTAAATTAGCAATAATGTAATATGTTTTACATTAATTTACATATGTTATTTACGGGTAGGTACAATTTAATAATGCTGCTAAATAGTCAATACAAATACAATAATTACACCACCAATAATACAATTTTATACGTAAAGATTATACACCCCTGCGCTGATCCCGAGTGTAACAAACAAAGGATTCATCGTCGATAATGCAGTACACGTCGTTTCTGTAATCTGTAAGCTTATCGAGGAACTTCTGACTACTGTCGTTGTGGACCATCGTGAAGACTCGAGGGAGAGGTTTCGCCCCAGACTCTTCTGAGAGCGAGAGGTAGTAATCGGCCTGTTTGGAAGATTGCGTGACATATTGAGGTGACATGAATCACATGAATCTAGCAAAAAAGTCGCTATGCTCTATTTTGCCTGCTTGTGACTTAATTGATCAAAATAAATAAAAAATTTCTTTGAGCTTTCTAATGCACTCAGTCGTATTTCACATATTCACAATTGTAATTTTATTTTAGAAATATTTTTAAGGTTAAGCGTTAAGCGTAATGAAACTGTGTATGTGCATTAAAAATTTATACACAATAATGATGTGAACCAGCACATCATTATTGTGTATAAATCACACATAGGTAAATGAAGTTTAGTTAACGACAATTTGGAATGGTGACAAAATATTGTTCAAGTCATCAGGTAGATCACCTAGAGTCCTAGATCATAAAAAATTTGGTCACGTAACTTCTCTTCTTTACCTTGAATCATTAATCAACAAAGAAAAACTGCATGCGTTTCGGGCGGGAATCGAAACTACGTCTTTAACATACCGTGTTGACGTCTTAGCCACTGGGTCCGGTGTTTGAGAAATGTTTTCTTCATTGTTTTATTGATTTTTCAATTTATTAAGTACCCATTCTTAAAGAAAATACAAATACATTTTTTTATCTTATTAAAAACCTTGTCACGATATATTGATTTGATTGAAATATCACGTAACGTCACCGACGCTCGAAATTAGATAGTTATATTTGAATATATTGTGTGATATTTTTTAATTATCTATTTTACGATGCTAGATTTTCATTTTTGATACCTGTCAACCCTTACCATGACCCTATTCATTAACGAATTTACGGTATGTAGGTACGTAGCATACGTACGATAAATTCGTAAATGAATAGGGTTGATGACATTTGTTACTTAAAAGCATAGTTACTATTGTTAGAAGTTTTCTGAAAAAAAAAAGAGATGAGTCTTGGATAAAACGCTGTTATAATGTTGCCCTCGTCATTGTTTTGATTGAGTAGTGAAAATTTAAAGGATTGATTTTACAACATGACTGAAACAAGCATCGGCGATTCGGTGAAATTAAATCTATACCTAAGTATGAAGGAAATTGAATGAGACGAACGTGGTTCTGCAACCTTTAACTGACCATAATCTTACCACAGTAAGAACATTATAATCATCATCATCATGAGTAGTGCATATTTAGATATAATGAGAAAATGGATAGATGCATTGATTAATAGGACTTCTGCTTTGTGGCGTAGATAGGTAGGTACTAAGTGAATATCACAGAGAGAACACGCAGTTTTTCTATGTTCCTAAGGATGATTCACGTTAAGCACACCGTCTCTAAGGGTAAACTGCCTAACATGCAAATATTTCCTCACTATGATAATTATTGCAACGCAACAACATTATATCGAACCTATGAAGTTGGTAAGCAAATGCTTAATTGCATGATTCTTGTACTGGTTGGCATTGGCGACATCCTTTCTAAAGGGACGCTGCTTCCTTTATTGCAAATACGGCAATTATTGAACAGATTTTATTGATAAATTTTCAATGTTTGCATTTTGTTGTATATACATATAAGTAGCTTTACGAGAAATATACCAAGTTGTTTAAATTTAATAATTAAATTTCTCAGGCTAAGGTTAATGTCATCGATCTAAGTCATACCACAATTATTACACAAATTACAACAGTTTCTTAGGTCTTTCCTACGAATTGGGCTAATTCTGACTACAAAAAGTGAAGACAAAATAACGAGGATAAAAACCATAACTAATAACCAATATTTAATTCACAGTTAGTTTATCTGTCAAAAAGCTTAAAAATATTTACGTAAAATTTTATAATTACGATTTGACAAATAAGTTAACAACTTGTTAACGTCGTAATCGTGTTACCAACACATTGACTAATGGTTAAGTTGACAATATATTTAAAAAAATTGGTCCTTAGTAGGTAAAGGCCAAATAGAAGAGTAGCCGCTATAGTCGAGCCTAGGCTTATTTCTGAATTTAAAGGTGTTTTCGTTATAAATAAATATAATTATATTAAGATCTAAGGATAGAAGATAGAGACAATATAGGCTAGGGAAAAAAGAGGTATTTTTGTTCTCTTCAAATCTGTCAATTGAGACGACTTCAGTCTTTCGATCGACTTCATAGCTCATGCTCCTCATCGTGTTAAGTAGTATTAATTTATTTCTTTATTGATACACGAAAAGCAATATTCAATAAAAATTTATACAATAAACTCCACTCAAAGGAAAAAACGGATACTTAGTGAACAGTTGCTCAAAATCTCAGCACCTCGCCGAGTGGTAACGGAGAGCTATTTTTGAATTACGTATGCGACTTCGAAATCACCGATGTGACTAATAATCACCGATTTTCAATAATTCTTATTTTTGAATATCACTTTGTGACTACCTTAGTCACGGTTGTGATTTCATTACGAGTGCCCTCACCCACTCGTAAACAAGTCATACATAACTGTGGAAACGTTATCTGTGTTTTGTTTAGAGAACATATTGACAAGTTTGAAGTTGATGTGTGTTGATTTGAGTTGGATTAAAATTTTTTTAAATTTGTCAATTAAGTAAATATACACGGTTATTTTTTATCACCCTGGAAAATTTAAGGGATGCTTCACGACATGGTAATAGAATGATTTAAATATAAAAAAAAATAACTCACTTAATTTTTTTTTAAATACAAAAAATACTGCACTAGTTGAGAGCAGCATTTTTAGAGATTTTTTTGTTTTTATGTATTTTTTTTTATTTTTTATTTCATTTTTTTTATTTTTTATATATTATTGGATGTGACTGAAGCGTCCTTAACATTTTCCAGGGTGATAAAAAAATAACCGTGTATAAGTTTAAAATCTTTTAAATTTGTGTCACAAACAAACTTAGACCAGTATTTTCTTATATTTTGGCCTAGTTGCATTGAATTTTTAGCCGTATAATAACCGGTATATACCGAAAACGGCTGCATTCTGTGTGGAACCGAACCCTTACCTTTATCTATGTTGGCAGCTCTGCGTTCGACTTTCAAAAATAGGATGTTTAGGAATTCGTGACTTCAAAGTCATCGCTGACTATTTAGTCAGCAGTGATTTCTAAATCGCATACGTAATTCAAAAATAGGTCTCGGGGCTCTATTTTTGTATCATTCGGCAGGCGTTAAGTGCTCGTCGAATGTCTGCGTTCGATTTTTACTAATTTTTGTTTTTTTTTCGACGAAAATTAAAATAGTATTTATTTTCGTCGAAATTATCAATTGATGTATGTTTCGTTTGCGATGAAAATAAATCGAGAACAGACGACACTCGACAAGCACTCGATTTATAGCAACGTTATCTGTTCACTCATTCTGTTACCGTGCAACCGCAGGTGTCTTTTTCTACACATAATAGGGAAGCTCTTGGCCTTTCCCTGATGGTAAATCAGGATAAGGTTAAAGATGGAACGGGCTTCACCTGAACTCTAACTAAGGAACTGGCTATCTTACTCCTACCCCTAATTGTCGGAACAAGGCAACAAACTTATGAGACGGTAGTAGCTAGCCAGGCGGGCTCAGAAGCCCTACCAGCAACCAAACCAAGGTGGAAAATGCCCCATATGGAATCAAACCCCGGACCTCCAAATCAATATCGGGTGGACTTCCACTAGACCACGGAGACAATCAAAAACAAACATCTGCACAAAGCGCTGTTTGCCGGTCATCAAAATTGGTTCAACGGTTCAGGTGTAAGAAGGCAATAGATAGATCATTTATGGAAGGCTTTTGACCAGCAGAGGACGTATTATTTTTTTATTGGTATCAGTGGCGTAGCTAGCAAGGGTGGCACCCGGGGCGGAAATTGTGGTGTCACCCCAAGATGGAAAACGGTTAGAATAATAAAATTGGCTATTACATAGAGTAGGTACGTACGATTTATTAATTGAAACTCAACTGAGTAAGCTGAGCATATATGTATAGGTACGAGCAAGAGCGGATCCACCGTTGTGGGCACGATGGGCATGCCCACAACCCTAATAGGTTTGTCACGTCACACTTTCACGGTTTAGTGAGGTCAATAGGCTGATGATATTATATCTAATGCCTTAATAATAAAAAAAAGGTCAGGGCGTGATATGTTTTGTAAACATTTCCTGTAGGAATGCACTATATCGATCATAAGCGAGTCCAGACTCCGGCTCGTACTTGGCCGATTCCGATATTCGGGTGGCTGTGACCACAACCTTATTTTAGGGGTGGATCCGCGCCTGGGCACGAGTACGTTTGTAAAGCAAGCATAAAGCTGAGCATATATGTATACATTTGCAAAGCAATATATGCTCAAAATCTCTTCATAGCTTTAGCAGCTGCAAATACATTGATGATGTCTTCAAAATTTATGTTTTCTGTGACCTCGTGTTTCTCTAACTAAAGTTGCGGCACGCTATGATGGGTTTTGACAGCTGTCTTCCCCATAGTGTATCTGTCAAAACTGACGGATAAACTATGGGGATGACAGCTGTCAAAACGGCCATCATAGCGTGCCGCAACTTTATTTAAAAGTGGTCCCTGGGGCAGACCGCCCCCACCGCCCCCTCCCTAGCTACACCACTGATTGGCATACCTACTTATAGCAAGGCTGGGATGACTTATATTACCTGGTCAGGCCCCATCATGTGCGTCTGCCTTCGCGTGAATCCTCGGGCCGCTCGCTCTTTTTTCTCGCGCTCCCAATGCTCGGTCATCTGCGCGCTCGTCGGCAGCTCGAACGCGCCGCTCATCCAGCGCACGTAGTACCGCACCTGACAACGAGCGCATTTATCAATCAACTTTTAATTGTACACAAAAATTAGACACATTTACCACCCAGTCAGACATCTTGATCTTGATCTAGATCTTGCTCACTAAGTGATCATTACTACGATTAGCAGCCGCATGCGACCAGGTTTACTATACCACATATAATATACGGCCACAAACAATAGGCCATCACAACGGATCGTGGTCGTGACCAACTAGTGCGCGAAGTCCCTAAGAGATCTGGTTACTTAATATACTATGCATAAGGTGTAACCGAAAAAAATATATATTTGTAGTTTGCGCAGACCATCTAACTGATCAGTTTTCGTTATGAGACTAATTCTAAAATCGCAAAAATTTCAGCTGCGCCAATCGAGCAAATCTTGAGCATTGGATTGAAAAAAACAGACTTTTGCGATGTTAGAGTTGGTTCCAAAGTGAAAATTGTTCAATTTGTTATTCTAATCATCGTCATTTTTTGTCCTTTTAATTATTCGGGAACAGAATGGTCCGGTTCATGAAGCACTTACTATTTTCAGAGAGAGCGTTTGTGCACTCTTGTAAAAAAAAGAAAATGAGGATATCTAAGCATTGGCGCAGGTAAGGATAGAACACCCCTATTGAAAAATCAACGTAAGTATATAGAATGAAGTTTTCCTCCAAGTATAAAAGCGTAGGTTCTGTATTATCGGCGTATTGTGTGTATTACCCTATACACAAATTAAAGTCTTCAATCTGTACACCTTACATCGAAAAGTAATACTACACCTATGTATCTAAGATCAAGGATCTTGAACAATCTGCCTCCATCGATTCCGATAAAAGCAGCCAAGATAAAGATTGTGACCAACCTGTAAATCGAACATGGAGAATGCGCACACGTAGTAAGGCACGCCGATGAAACACATGGTGGGGTGGTGGATGTTCACCAGGTGTTTGTACAGCGGTTCCACGCAGTTTTCTTCCACCACGATCCCAATCAACGGATCCAGGAACGGGAAATTGTACTGATAGCCTGTCGTGGAAGAGTTTTGTTAAATATAGATAACTATACACCTACCTAAATAGGGACCTCCATCTACTCTTTACATCGCCTATTGAAAGTTTATACCTACTATACTACTACTATGCAAGGATTAAGAAATATCATCTTGACTAGTATTATATTATCTGTGATCTTGATCTTCTAATAGTAAATGAAAATAAAATAAGTTGGATGCGGGCATCATCAAGATTCCTCATCCATAGAAAATCCTGTCGTCTTAAAGTTTAAACAACAATGCCATTAACATAATTGCTAAGTCTTCTTCTTGTTTGCCTTTGTGATGATGAAGTTATTAATGTCGGACTCAATGTTATATTGAATCCAATTAAACCTGTACCCTGTGTTCTTCTGTAACTTGGTACTTTCAACATTCATATCGATCAATCAAAAATACTTGGTAACTAAAAAAGTGAACTTAGTATTATTTTAGACATAACTCCAGAAAGATCCAAATGAAGAGAGAAGAATACAAGAAGCTGACGGCCAACTTTTAGGATTGAAGAGGCAGAAGAAGAAATAGAGGCTTGATAAAAAGTTTTGGTCAACAAATAAATAAAAGTTTTATAAGCCAATATACATAAACATACATAATACTAACCAGTACACAGAAACACAACGTCGACCTCCTCTTGGGAGCCATCTTGGAAGTAGACAGTGCTGCCGTCAATTTTGACGGCATCGGGCCTCTGCACCAGGTTCTTCGGGAAGACGGTCTTGGGGGCCTCCTTGAGGTGGTGGCTTAGTATCACCTTTTCGGTGACCGCAGTGATCTCCAGCGCGATGTCCATGCCGGACGGACCCGCACCAATCACTAGCACCTTCATGCCGGTGAAGATGTCTGGGACGCGATAATCGTGGCTGTGCATGACGTCACCTGAAAAAAGGATATAATGAGATATTTCGATTGAGTCCTCGTTGTCATTATCCAGACCATAATTCACCCATAACAGGTCACGTCTAAATGCGGCGTTTGGGCCTACTCCCACCATGCTAGTCAAAAATGGGTTGGTGGGTAGCGCCAGAGCTTCGTAGATCGGCAGGGAGCACCGCTGAACACCTTTCGCCTTCGTCAATAGAAAGTTTTCAATAGTAGCAAGGAGTCTGGAATTAGTGCCCACTGCCCAGTTAATGGCAATAGGGATGATGACTGAATTCTAATTTTCACGTCTCGTCATAAAATATTAAAAAACCATAGAAAAAGATACAATCCTATGAAATTAGAATTATAATCGGCCTAGAAATACATTAGATACAAGCATTTTAATTTGTTAATTTGGAAGCGATTAAACAGAGAGATCCGACATCAACCATGACGTCATTGTTTAGTACGGCCATATAAACTCCATTAAATTGCCGTTTTCCTAGAAAGAGATGGAGAAAAATCTTGAATACCTTATATCTTGGTTGTTTTTTTAGTATTCTATTATATAGAATGAGCTTCTATTAAAGCAAAAAAAATGTTTAGTCATCTAGCCTATTGACTCGACCCCTATCGCTTAGCACATTAAAGAAAAGTTTTACATCTTTGCCTTGGTTTTCGGGAAGAATATTTTTCTTACGACTATAAATAAACCCAACTAACCCTGAAACTCCTTCAGCCCCGGTATCTGAGGGATGAACGGTGTGTTGTAGTGGCCGTTGCAAACGAATACGTATTCGTATTCCGTGGTGGTGCTGGCGCCGGTGCGTAGATCCTTGACTGTCACCTCCCAGAGCTCGCCGGAAGGGCCGTCCTTGGGCTTAACTAGTTGGACGTGGTGGTGGAACTGCAGAAGGAGATACAAACGATAAACATCTTGCGTGTACTTATTCAACTTAAACTAGGACCACCCCATTTCAACACATGAGTATTTTACGAGGCGAATTTTAAGAAAGCCCGTAGCTGACGCATAAGAAAATATTACCCGCGGACGTATTTACTAACTAAGGTTCCTAACTAGAACTGTCATTTTTGAAAGAAACTTTATATCCATTAGGTACTAGTTTTGTGATTATAATAGTGTTACGGTGGAGTTCATAATAGCAATAATGGATATTAAGATATTAAGCAATAATGGATGATAGACTGTATACACCATATCAAAGACTAACACCCAGTTTCTGAAAGGCTGTTCAGCGATAAAATTAGCTAACAAGCTGTCAATCTAATGTTAACTATGAATTGAGTTGCTGAAAGCTAAATCAACTTATCACTGTGTTAGTTGACACAGCTGTCAAATTTATTTCAAAATTATTAAGGAAAGACCCATTTTGAGTTTTCAAAATACATATGAACAAAACAAAATATATGATTTCAGCAATGTGACCGTGTCTAAAAATATTTCTCTCGAGAAATCAAATTATTAAAGATAAGTATAGTAATTTTGGCTAACCAACGTTTCGGAAACTCAGATTGATTTGACACTGCTGTTAAGATGACATGGATGTTAGTTGAACAATATTTTGATCAGCCTTTCAGAAACTGGAGGTAAATATTGTTTCCAAGAACTCTTATAATATGGCGATTAGAATATTCAATAAATTACCAGAATGGCTTACAAAACTTACATATAGACGATTTAAAAGTACATTATTTAATATATTACTGAAAGAAACATATTACAGTGTTGGAGAGTACCTGTCTGATCGTAAAGAGTTTGCTGCTTGATGAATCATGATATTTTGATGTTGTGACGTTCCTTTTGACATTGCCATCTGACTATTGTTGAAATCTCAGGTTGAAATAATGTTTTAAGTTAATTTTATAAATTCTATGTGTTATTATGATTATAATTTAGGTGTATAATGACAATTGGAATAATATGTCGCGAATTTATTGATATTGAATTAATTTGTATGTAATTAATGATTAACTATGACATTTTGTAATTCTAATTTTAATTTCTATGACATTGATATTATAATATTGTTAATATCTTGACTATTGTACAACATATATTATATTATTATATACTTAGAAACAATCATTTGTAAAGCCTGACGAAAACATTTTGCACGTTGACGACTTCAACAGAGTATGTAGAGCCATTAAACCTTAAGAACTTGTGTCACCATATTCTAGCAAATAAAGATATCTTTCTTTCTAAGTTTCTTTCAAAAATGATAGTTCTAGTTAGCAACCGAAGTTAGAAAATAGACCCGCCGAAAAGAAAAGAAGGAGGACCACCTACAAAAAGAAATAAGGTCCCGTTGAGACCCAGAGAAAGCTGTGGAAAAGTGAAGAAAATTCTAAAAAATATTTTACAAAAAATAAAAAACGACTTCAAAAACACTGAAAAGTTAAAAATAATATAAGAATAGGTACAGACAACATCACACTTCTATATTGAAGTCGGTGCCAAACGATGATCTCCTAGAAAGTCTTAAAATTTGGCACCGACTTCAATATAGAAGTTTCATGGTATTTTCATGGGATCCCATCATCATATCCTGACTTTGGTGACCTTGGGACCACCCTAGGAGTATACTCTATCGAATACAAAAAGAATTTTGAAAATCGGTCCACAACTGGCGGCGTAATCGCGTAACATACACACAAAAAAAAACATACGCATCGAATTGAGAACCTCCTCCTTTTTTGAAGTCGGTTAAAAAATGAACAAGAAGACTGTGGTAATGTCTTTTCTCTCCGATACTGTGGTAATGTCTTATTTGTTAAACACGCATAATGGTTTCTTTAAGAAGCATGATTGTCAATAAGTCGAATAATCGATGTTTGTTAAATAAAGACATAAAATTGTTTGTAACTAAACATTTACTGCTATCAAGTATTTTGTTATTCGAAAGTAACTATCGTGGAGTTTGTTGACGGTAAGTAAAAGGTATCCAGAAATAGATACTCGACGTGGCTGATTTTATTTTCACAACTTTTGACAGCGAATGAGTGCGAGACTTGACAGTATTTTTTGGTTTTGATAGGATCAGATTTATTTATAGGCTTTGCCTATGGTCCTCGAGTGGCGGCCGCGTACCGGGAGACGCAGCATTGGTAGACCCCTCAAGGTGAACCGACAATTTAGTGAACGTCGCAGGAAGATGCTGGATGCGGGAGGCGCAGGACCGATCGTTTTGGAGATTCCTGGGGGAGGTCTATGTCAAACAGTGGGTGTCTCTTGGCTGAAATGATGAAGATGATGAGGTTCTTATGAAAATAAAAGGTTTTACTTTTTGTTTTCACTGTAGCTTACTTATAGCCTTGCGTTTTGTCAAACAATTGTTTAGTGCAAATTATGAATTCTTTTGCTATTTCCTTTTCTTACAGATTTTTTCTATCTTATTTTCTCACATATATTGCCCTACCTTTATCCGTGGGGTGATGCCGTGCTTGTCGGAGTACAACTCGAGGAACGCCAACATTTCCTTGGCGGGCAGGTAGGACTTGTCGCTCTCGGGTACCGGGAAGTCAGGAAAGCCCATGATCTCCTTAGGTAGGTTCGTTCTGGGAACAACATCAAGTAAACTTATAATGACACATTTCAGTCGATGTGAACTTTTGAATGCAATAATTTCACAACTAATTGGTGTTAATAACATATATGCTATTTGTTAATAACGTATTCCACAAAAATGACCGCACTCAGTAACTATAATCAAATGCAATGCATCATTAAGTAACGTGATATCATACACTATTATTATGGAATAGAAAGAGACACACTAACTTTAATGAAAATAAAATAATTTACGTATCTATCCGTGCGATTACGGATTGGAAACTTTCCTCCAGTGGGTGACGTAAAAGAATTCATTGGAAGTGTACTGCAGTCAAGCCTCGAAGTAATGGAAAACTCGAAAAGAAAGTACACGAACCCATTTGACCAGTGAGGTAATTCCTCCTCGTCTAAGAAGCGGCATGTGCCCAACAGATGCAGGGATGTGTATGCTTTGTAGTGGTGAATTGTTTCATCTACGAATATCAAGATGAAAAGTTTCATCCAAATCCATGCATCCACTGGGTTTCGATTGACGGGGTAAAAAGCAAAAACTATTTCAAGATCTCCAGAAACTTTCGCAATTATTAATACATGTTATTATGATTTATTAAAGAAGACCATTAGGTGCTATAACTGTCATAACTAAAGAGTATTAGAGTATTGCACACTATCAGTGTGGTTCAAGTTCGCGCTTTGCTGCCGATGACGCTAACAATGCGCGGTTGATGAGTCAATAGGGAAGCGGTAAATTTTTTTAATGTCCGTCTGGCAGATTACTAAAAAATATTGCACCCGTAAATTGTCTTTTTTTCACGCTACCAATAAACTTGAATTGAAATGTCACATGACGTCGCTTGTTGTAACGTAGCGTAGCGAGTCGTTTTTCAATATTTCGACGAAACAAAAAAAGGGTCTGAAATATATTAATATCTTTAATAAAAGGACTAGTCAGTTTATTTTTTTCATATTGCGATTGTCGGGATACTTATGCACGCGCTAATTAATAAGTATTACATAGTGCGTCTTGTTGTCGCATCGGCAATATTCGCGCGTGGCTGCGATGGGTCGCAAGCGCAAGTCACCTTTAGTACTTAGAAACACGATTAAGCAATTTCTGACGATATCCAGTCTCTCTATAAATAAGCGATTGATCGCCTGTTGTCCATAGCGACTAGTTTTATCTCTGCGTTTAGTAGGTACATTCTAATCGTATCCTGCTATAAGATTTTATTACTTACTGCTGGTAAAACCTTGTATGTATATTTGTATTGTATAGGTATCTAGTGCTACTGGACAAACTATTGAGTACTAGCTATTGCCTGCGACTTCGTCGGCGTGGAATTCGGATGTGTCTGCACCCACGACACAGGAGAAAATCTTAGTGTGGGGCGACGTACTTACATACTTTCCAGGCCTTGCTACAACAGATAATCACTTTTTTCGGTATTTATAGTATTTCCTGAAACGAAAAAAATCAATTCAGACGGGTTTGTTCGAACCGCCTTCAAAGATTTCATTGATTCTCGTTCCCACCTTTTTTTTTCAACACTGGAATCAATGAACTACCTTTAAAATGAAAGTGCATAGATTATAATGGTATTTTCTTAGATTGATTAAATATAAATAAATTTTTTTTCGTATTACTTTTTCCATATACGACACGTTTAGCGCAGAGGTCGAGTGATCACCTACTGCGCAACGGGTCGCGGGTTCGATTCCCGTACGGGACAAATGTTTTGTATGGCCTACAGAAATTTGTTCCGGTCTGTGCGTATGTGCATGTGATATTCTATGTTTGTAACTGCACCCACGACACAGGAGAAAATCCTAGTGTGGGGCGACGTTTTTGTATAAAAAAAATACTTACCTAAAACGCTAATTTCAATGTATTGATTCGTTAAAGGTCAAATTGTTATCTTTATACTGTAGTCTGTGCTCATAGTTATTCACTATTATCTTATTATTATGTCGTTGTAAACAATAAACATAGTCACATGCAATGTATGTTGTATGTGGAGTTATACCGTATAGTAGAAGTCAATGTAGATGAATCTTTTAAGTAAGCCTTCAGGACACTGAAGCCTTAGCTCAATAGGGCGTCTAAGTATGAGTAGACTAAAGTTAATAATTAGTTAGAATTTATTTCTCGGTTGAAATCTGACGATTGAAAAATCAGCTCTAGTCTACTGTCTTCCTATAGATTCAAGTACTTCTGAGGTTTTTGAGAGAGTTGACTACAAACCGAAAACTTTGTCAGTCACGTCACAGTTCATACAGAAGAGCTGTAATTATAGTGGAAGTACACTTACCTCAAGCTCTTGTACATGCTGGTGTGTATGGGCAGGCCAAAGTCGTCGTAGCCCACGGTTTCGGTGTAGACCCAGGTGCCACCCAGCCGGCCGGACTGCTCCAGCACGTCCACGCACGTCACCCCGCTCGCCGCCAGCAGGTGCCGCGCCGCGCACAAACCAGCTGCGCCCGCGCCGATCACGCATACCCGACTCATCTGGAAATGTATTTGTGACGTTATGACACTTATGACACACCTATACGTGTTTTTGTTGTATATTAGAAATTATGTAAACAAAGAGGTAGAGGTAGCAAACATTTTCTACAAACAAGAAATTATTTAAAAAAATTCGTACTCATACCTACTTTGAAATAATAAGTAGGTTATTGAAGATTGTATTATCTTTACATTAATTTGAGAGCAACAGTAAGGCAAAACAGATTTTTTTCTCATTGTTTTTAGGACCCAAAAGGATATGTCAGTCCCACTATACCCTATACCTTAATTGTACTTTCAGATTTTATTTAATTTAATAATCATCTTCAGGTGAATCTGAAGACTAAGATGTATCTCATTATGCTAATAACTTAACTTGCACTCGCGACCTAGGAGTGACGTGGTATTCGGTCGGACTGTGGTGACATTAATGGCGGACATACAAACTTCATACAAATCATATTAATTTAGTAAGTAGGGTTACCGGGTAAACGGTGGGTTAGTTGGGTACAGTGGGTCAGGTACATATTGACAAAACCAAAATAGGTAGACTACATACACACTGTAGCGAAAAATGTAGCGCACGTGTAACCTATAATACACACCCGAAAAAACGCTAGCCTGCGCTCTAAAATGATGGTAAAAATGCAATGGTACCTATTAGGTACTCACATTGGGTATGATTTGGTGGTCGGTAAAATACTGACTTTAATTATAAGCAACTAGCTGACCGTATGCAACTTTGTTTGCATTATAACTAACTTTTCCCAGCCCCCCTAGACAAGATGCATTTCGATAATCGCTATCGTAATCGCTAGAAGGAAAATGTATGCGATTTGACATAAGCCCTCGCTTAACTTTCGAGCGCAATTGTCAAATCTCATACATTGTCCGTTTAGCGATTACGATAGCGATTATCGAAAGACATCTTGTCTAGGGGGGCTGGTCTCCTTTCTCGTTCTCCTAACCTTCCCTGTCCTTCCCCTGGTCTCGAACTATCCCTATCTATACCAACTTTCATCAAACGCCGACGCGAGTTTTACCTCATTGATATATTTATTTGCAAATTTGGATGGACGGTTTAGGACAGTAGACTATGTATAACCAAATGGTTTTCAATATTATAAGCTTGATTTATAAACGTGAATAGGGAACAAAAGACAGACTAATAAAATGTATAACTATAATACGAGTAGGTATGTGTTTGAATCATCATAATTATCTCCAGCTAATTAAATTGCAATTTCATCACATCGTAACTAGACTGAAAATGAAAAATTATTATTCATTTTGCGTATTACATGGTATTACTCATTGACAGATAATTCTTAATACTTACTTACATAACAATAAGAGTAACAAATACGATAATTACATTTACAAACGTTTTAATAATTACAACAAAAACTGGGTTGCTATGTCTACAAACTTTATCGGGATAATAGTTCAGTTTGAATTCTACAGTTAATTGTTAAATTAAAGAGGTACAATTCCTATGTGGAATATCTAATTCTATAATAATTCTGGATGTATTAGAAACTTACGCTTTTTATTATATGCACTTATATTTAAAGAAGTAGTTGGCTTAACTTATGTTCAGCCTTATGCTGTGTTCAGCATACCATAGCGTAGCTATACTAGCTATACCATAAGGATAAAAACGTTCATGATTTAAAAAAATATTTGCTATTTGACAAAAGTCTTGTGTTCGAATCTATTTGACAAAAGCAAAAGTTCGTAGAAAATTGCTGCAAGATCATACAAGAGGTTGAAGGCTTCACGAGTTGTTTCTTCAGCAATAAGTAGGTATCATAATTACCAATATGAAGTGTCTGGACAACATTGAGAATGATCGAGATAACGAGTCGAAAAATTCCAACAGGGTAATAAATTAATTTGTATGACCTATGACTGGAAAGGCGATACCTTGTCGTAGATTGCGAGTAGACGAATCCCATGTTTCCGTAAATATATCGATTTTTCTGTAATGCGTTATTATGAAAAAATATTTATAAAATATAGAAATAATTTAAAAAATTGTCAGTGAAAAGGCTCAGCGTGGGAGTGTAATGATCATATAAATCACAATGAAATTTCCAATCAAGATGACTTTTATTTTAAGTCTCATCTTGTGTTAAGCCTTTGATTATACTTAATCAAAGTGTTAAGCTTAAAATTGATTCCACAAGATTCATGCGAAGTGCAAACGTTATCTTAAAGTTGTGTTTTCAATGGAAAACTTAAATGAATATCAAGAAA
Organism: Schoenobius gigantellus; assembly: GCA_963935595.1. Lineage (NCBI taxonomy): Eukaryota > Metazoa > Arthropoda > Insecta > Lepidoptera > Crambidae > Schoenobius > Schoenobius gigantellus. The sequence continues at coordinate 22,198,986 of OZ012543.1, forward strand.
AGTTTTTTAAAATTATTTAAATTGCTTTTTAAATAGCATTGTTAGAAACTGTCATTTTATGTTATTAAAAAAATATAAAAACCCGATCACAAACAACCTTTGTAAGAAAGCAGAACATTGTGATCGCGTCTTAACGACTGAGATAAAGTGTTTCGTCATCAGACATTATTCCCGCGCGGGAGTTGAACCCGAGACGATAGATAACAACTATTAATGATACGCACAATGGAAATATCGGTTGCAAATCGGTTGAATTTTCTAGATTTTTATTAATCATACTGAGAGAATCACATTGAGTTTTACGTCCATGTTTAGTTTTAATATTTATTCGTATAATGAGCATCGCTACAGAGAAACCTGCTCTTTCTTTCTTTCCCTTTCATCGTTCAACCATCGTTCGAAACTATTATACTCTAGTCTTTAATAATGCGAGTTTTTCAATCAACTTTTAATATGAAATACAGAGTTAAATGCATTAAATTACTTTTTAATTATTGATTTTTAAGCTCTTTCCAAGATTTTGAAATATTTTCTTAACGATTGAAATAGATAATTAAGTAATAAGAAGACAATATCAAAATTTAAAAATTAATTGTAACTTATGTTAACGAAATAACATATGATCGAATAATCTTTCACATAAGTACCTAATTTCACTATGAGAATTTTATTGTGAAAGAATTAAACATTCTTTAACAAAATATTTTGTTTATTCCATTATTTTTCACAGTAGATTGTTAATCTACTGTGAAAAATCGTTTGCAAATATTAAAAAGTGTTTCCACGAGTCGTACATTATTTATCTATGACAAAAAAAAACATCTTTCTAAAGAAACTTATTAATTTTTCTTATCATAATTAAACATATTTGTTGCGATATAAAGTATTCATAAAAAAACCTATTTATTTCCAAAAGATAAGAATAATAGTCTAAAGTGGAGATTGCATTACAAGTCCTAGTAAGACCATTCTTAAACAGCTTAGGTGTTGTAAAATAAAAATGTTGTGAGCTTACATCACATAACTCACTCACAGGCGGAGTGGCTTTAAGACTTACTTTACTTATTGATATTGCAATAACATTAACATCATGACTGCAAATGGAGCACACAACGTCAATGTTAGTTTGTGGAAATCTAGCTTTTTTTTGACGGACCTATGCTGTTAGCGTTAGCCGCAGATGGCTGTTACAGCTTCACTTAGATTATTTTTAAGAAGGCGAGAACTTTAGTGGGTCCTCAAGCCTCGTTTGGTTAACCTAACCTAATGGATTTCTATCTCAGAGAGGCATCACCACGGGGTCTCGCTCTCTGAGTAGAGTCACCAGGCGGTTATAGCCGGTGCGGGGGGCAGACAGTACAAGCAAAATTGAGAGAATGGTTAATAATGCTGCCCCAAGTGTTCCATACAAAATTACTCGACCGTAATGTATGATACAGCTGATTAATATTTTCACGATTTCAGGCGACGTTTCCCAGGAAACCTACTCGTGCACGGCGACTGCTTTATCACAGGGAAATATAGTTGTTGGACTTGAATTGAATAAACGTTGAACAAACAGTCCACTAGGCTTGGCGGTTTCATATAATTTTATTAATTACTTATTGTATTGTCTGTGTAATATAGTTATTTCGCAATTAAAAGAGCTTTCTATTTCGTCCGTAAAATCGTGGTCCTTCGAGCCCGATGGCGTCGTGCGGGTGGCGGACGTGCGTACTAGCGCAGGGGTGCTGCCGTGCTGCGTCGCCCTGCGCGCAAATTAGTTAAGCTGGATCTGTCGCCATAAGAGTGCTCTTACCAGGGGGGAGGTTTTGGGGGGTGAGAGGGGCTTGCCCTAGGCGAGCAGACGCCGACGAGGTCGTGGATGTGTTCATCCGAGTCCCCATGACCTTGTCAGGCAGCGACGCGTCCCTTCTCGACGTGTCCTCTTCTGATGAGGAGGACACAGCGATGATGGACGTGCTTGCGCCAAGGCGCGTTTGTGAGGCACGTCGGTGGATTTTAGTCGGTAGGCCGCGGTTCCTGGCTGGCACTCTGCCCCCAGGGGCCGCGGAGAGTCCGACATAACTCCGCCCGCCTTCCCAAGCGCGGGGTATGGTATGCGTAACGCATTTCCCAACGTAAAAAAAATAAGGGGGGAGTATGTTGGCGACAGCTCTGGCAACCCTGTTGCTAGGGATATCGGGTGAATAACATAAGAGTTCACTTGCATAGCAACAGGGACTAGGCTTGTCGGTTTTATATTATTTTATATTAATTAGGTATTGTATTTTCTGGGTAAAATAGTTATTTAGAAATTAAAAGGGCTTTCTATTTCGTCCGTAGCATCGTGGTCCTTCGAGCCGGATGGCGTCGTGCGGGTGGCGGACGTGCGTACGAGCGCAGGGGTGCAGCGTCGCCCTGCGCTCAAATTAGTTAAGCTGGATCTGTCGCCATAATCTTTCCGTAAGAGTGCTCTTACCAGGGGGAGGATGTTGGCGACAGCTCTGGCAACCCTGTTGCTAGGCATATCGGGTGAATAACATACGAGTACATTTGCATAGCAACAGGGCACTAGCCTTGTCGGTTTTATATTATTTTTAGTCCAGTAAAATAAGCATCCAACCTCGGAATGGAAGCGAATAAGCTGTAAATTGGTAAAAGCCTTTGTTTTGGCATTCTAAAGACTGGGCCAAAAGTCTCATATAATCTCGTGTCCGCGTCACAAGATATTCAAGGTTAAAGGTCGGCCAAATCGCTTTATTGCATTTATCTCCATTTCTATGGACAATACGTCATTTGAGATTATTATAAAACTTGTAGATTATAAAATTGTCTTAAATTTTCATTTTATGCATTTTGTTGTATCTATAACCGTTCTCGAGGTATAGCGCGGAGAGAGCAAGCGCTCATCCTTATAAAGGCGTATATTGCATACATAGGTCACACTAAAAGTTTCCGGAATCGCCACTTACATAAGCAATATTTAAAAAGTTATTACTACATTTATGAATGGAACTTTTAAGCCGTAGAATACAATTTGCTACATCTGACTGCCAATTATTTTCATATAATAGCGTCATTTTAAAAATTGCGTGATTGATTACAATAAAATGGATTTAACTTGAGAATGGATTTTCATTGCATGATTTTTTACGATTTTAAGTGTAATTTGACAGCTCAGCAGAGCTTCATATTCGGCTTCAATAAACGTGGTCGTGTCAATCTTCATGATGAAATTCATGAAGGTCGCCCGTACAACGCTGTGAACAACAAAAACATTGATGTTGTGCACCGTATGATCGAAACAGACAGGCATGTGATCTACCATGAGATCCGGACATCTTTGGACATAGGCACGAGTCAAATACAGTCAATCCTACACAAACATTTGGGTGTGAGAAAGCTGTGTTCTCAATGGATCCCACACAATTTGACTGATGCTCAAAAAACGGACCGCATCACTTGGCGCTGTGCTATTCTTGCCAGATACAACGAAGGGACTTCAAATTTGGTGTGGGACATAGTAACAGGTGACGAAATATGGATTTATAGCTACGATCCCAAAACAAAGCAGCAATCGAGCGTATGGGTCTTTCGAAATGAGCCGAAACCAACCAAAGTGGCGCGCGTGAAAAGTGCCTCGAAACGGAAGATTGCTTTTTTTTTAACAAAGCTGGACACGTGGCTATTGTTGCTTTAAAAAATCGTCGTACCGTGAATAGTGACTGGTACATGATCATTTGTTTACCGAAAATTATTGACAAACTTCGTGAAAATAACGCTAATCGCCGTATCATTTTGCACAACAGCAAATGCAAGTTCCCAAACGGCCAGACAGACAAATAAGTTTTTGAAGGCGAAAAACGTACAACTTATGAGTCACCCTGCATACAGACCTACCCTGGCACTGTGTGACTTCTTTTTGCTCCAAATCAAGAACCAATTACGCGATCAACGACTTTAATCACCAGAAAAGGCTGTCGAAGAGTATGAAAAACATGTGTACTTATCTGATGTCACCACGAAGGAGTGAAATAGAAAATTGGTTGAATCGTATGAAAAAGTGCATTGACGCAAAGGAAGAATATTATGAATTATACGTTAATAGTATTTTTTTATTATTGATTCTAGAAACTTTTAGTGCGCCCCACGTATATCACTTTATATTACTTATCACTACTTCATTCAACATTTCCACATTATAATCCTCATCTATATGCACAATCTATAAATATTTTTTTTTACAATTAATTATAATCATATTTTAATAGATTATTATTACTTAGCATGCCAAACCATAAATAATATAATATTTGTTAAATAATATATGGATTTATCAATAAAATTAATAAATAATATTCATAACAGTATGAATAATCACATTTTAATTAAATAATTAGCTTTAAATTACTAACTATATTCTTGGCCCCGCGTATACATAGCAGCGTTATATGCTATTGATGTGCGCTTGCTCTCTCCGCGCTGTACCTCGAGAACGGTTATAGATCAAAAAAAAATGCTTTATGTGAAAATTGTAGACAATTTTATAATCTACAAGACTTATAATAAACTCAAATGACGTTTTGTCCATAGAAATTGAGATAATTGCAAAAAACCGATTATCCCGACCTTTGACCTTGAATATCTTGTGATGAGGACAAGAGATTATATGAGACTTTTGTCCCAGTCTTGACTGGACTATTTATATTTATTAGTTATTGTATTTTCTGTGTAATAGCATAGACGAAGAATAATATCATTCTTTATATCATCCTTGGTAATAGTTATTTCGCAATTATAGCTTCTTATGTCGCTTACGCGCTGTGATCGAACGAAAACGTTACTTTTTGCACGTTTTGAAGGATTATTGGAAAACTGAAGTACAAAATAAAAAATGTATTCTTGCAATTTTCTATACAATAAAAATGCACATCTAAGATAATGTTTATAAATAAGTTCTATAGACAGAACTGTTACCTCGGATTTAACGCGAGTGAAGCCGAGAACAAAAGCTATACATTGAATTCTTGTGAGATAAACGTATACACATAGGTACTGATAAGAGGCAAATAAAAAAAATCTACAGCAAGATGCCTAATCAAATAAAAATTGGGAAAATGTAGTTTATTTGTAACCAATCTTATGCACTACTAGACCAATACATTTGTTAGTAAAAGGCCTGGCATAAACCGATCCATTATTTGGGTTATCTGTAGCTTAGTCCGGATGAAACTAGTTTAATTAACTGACTTAATGCAGATGTTATTAATCTTAATGAATGACCTATAAACAGTAATGTAATGCGACAAACGTTTATCAGATTTGTTATAAAACTTTTACATAATCAACAGCTGTCGCTATGGATAAAACACAGCAACTGTCTATAAATAAAAATGTAACTTCGGGGTAGGCATATAACCTAAGTAGACACGGCCATTTACTATTTACTATCTTTAACTAGTAATGAGATACTTAGGTCTTCCACTCCAGTCGTCTGTTTTCTTCAAAGGTAAAATCAATCTAGCAGTCTGTAATCTGGCTGTTCATTTATCGTTCATTTTCCGCATTAATTTTATTAATGCAAAAGCGCTAATGAAACGATCCTGCAAGCAATGATGGTCATTTCATTACTCACTCGAGTGAACGTTTATTCGAATGAACCATCAAATATAATCAAGAATACACTGGGCCGCAAAAATAACGAGTCACACAGAAATTATACAGAAATGTGAATATCCTTTATGACTTTGAATCTAGTTTCATTGAATGAAAACTACCTATAGTCCATTCAAGATAAGAAGATTTCCGTGACAGGTTTAAAGTTTTCCGTTACATGATACTATGTAGTTTCCATGATTAAAAATATTATGTTATAAAATATAAACATCTCTATAGGTTAATTTTATCAAAAATGCAAAAATTAATTCCACATTAAACAGAAACACGAATATCAGTCCAATTAAATATAATTATTTATAATTCTGAAAAAATATTTGTTTAATTTACGTATGTAAGTATTTGGATCGTGAATCGGAACGATTCAATACCTATATACCTACACTTAATACAAATATTTTATTTGTGAAATTTTAACAAATATTTTTTCGGAACTATAATTATTTAAATGGACTGATATATATGCTTGTTTTTATTTAATGTGGAATTAATTATATCATTTTTGATAAGAATAACCTAAAAAGATAAGTTATATTTTAAAAACATTGTTTTTAATCACGGAAGCTAGTATTCATGAACCGAAAAACTTCGACCTGTCACAGGTATTTTGAATAGACTACTTATAAATAAAATTTACTTAATAACAAACACTAAAATTTTTTATTGAGGCCTTTTGTTATTTCTTTAGTGCAATTTCATGAAATATTAACAACTAGCTGCTGCCCACGACTTCGTCTGTGTCCCTCAACTTGCTGAACTTGTAAAAATTGAAAACCGCCTTCAAAAACAATGAAATGTGAAAATAATACAAGAATAGGTACAGACAATGTTGTCTGTACCATTTCTATGTTGAAGTCCATGCCAAATTTTAAGACTTTCTAATAAAAGTCAGCGTTTGGCACCGACTTCAACATAGAAATCAGTGTTTTTAAAGTCGGTTTTTAATTTTTGTATTTTTTTATTTTTAGCTTTTTAGTCGGTGACACCTTTTTAGTGAATTTGAGTATTAAATTCACTTGATAATACGTACCTATTGTAGTTTAAAAACTAACCTCTTACTCCTAAAAGTTAAGGATCCTTCCATCCTCAGCTCGGTTCACGACTACCAGACACAAATACGTGAATAACTTCGAAAGAAAACATAAAAATCTTTGGATGTATGTACCTATTAAATTTCAGGGTTTCCCTCGATTTTCATAGGATTCCATCACCAAATCCTGACTTGGGTGGTACCCTAGGCGTATACTTGCATCGTATAAAAAATAAGACACACAAACACAAAAAAAAACAGACGCATCGAACCTCCACCTTTTTGAAGTCGGTTGAAAAATAAAATCAGTTCTTAATTCAGTTCGGTTTCACATCACCGAGTACCTATTTTGTTTATAAGTTTTAGTGAATTTCCAACATTTTATCTATGCCCAGTGCAGTGGGCAGGTTCTAGGGGAGTGGTCCCAGCAGTGTGACTCATGATGGGTGGTTAATTAATAACATTAGTTTTATTTTAGTTAGTCTAGTCATTAGTTTTATTCATTCATTGATTACGATAACGATCCAGTCGAAATCGAGAGGTTTTAGAATTATATTTCTTACTAGTGGGCCCGGCAGACGTTGTCCTGCCCGATCACAGCGTCACCTACTGGGTCCAATTTATTAAATTACGTTTAAACCTTCCTTGGACCTATTCAAACATACACAGAACATTTCGTAAGATTCTGTCGAGCTGTTTTTGAGTTTTAGCGAGACTAACACACAGCGTTTCATTTTTATATATAGGAGGACTAGTGGGCCCGGCAGACGTTGTCCTGCCCGATTCCAGTTCCACCTACCGGGTCCAACTCTACTTTTAAGCCTTCCCTAGACCTATTCAAACACACACAGAAAAATTCGTAGGAATCTGTCGAGCCCCTTCAGGGTTTTTGCGAGACAAACACACAGCGTTTCATTTTTATATATAAGAAAGAAGAAGAAGAAAGAAGATTATTAAGTCTTCAGGTTCGATTACGATTAGTTAGGACACTGATCGGCGTGTCACAAATTCGCACCTCAGGTTCTTAAATTCTAAGTTCAGGTTAGAAATAGGGGAAGTAAGTTTGCATAGTTATATTTTAGAAGCAAATTAGAATCTTGGATATTTTGTAGGTATATAATGTGGCTTGATAATAGAAAGGATTAAACGTATATTATTGTATTTTTGAAAATGTAAGTCCGCAGTAAAAGAGTTCTCACAGGAAAACAAGAAAAAGCAGTCGATGCTATGGGCAGAAAGCTAGTTAGTCATATAGGTACCTACTAGCTGTGCCCGCGAACTACGTTTCGACATATAGGGTAGATGCGCCTGTTTCCCGACCACTGCCAATTTTCGACCATTTAACGGTCCTTCCTTGTTAAATGATCAAAAATAGTAATATTGGTATACTTGCATCACCAAAACATAAACAAGTAGCAACCTGAATACATTGTTCCCCCCCACACACACAAACTAGAAGAATTGAACAAAAGCTGCGAAAACTAACCAATTATTTGTCTGAGGTTAGCAGCGGAGAGCGTCACATGCGTTGAATATTAAGAAAAAAATAGTAAGGTGCCACTAATTGTACAGAAAGTTTTTAATTAATCTTAAGTAATATTGGATTATTTATTGTTTGTGCAGCTAGTTTATGACCTTTATTGTGTGGATTAATTAGATTTTAACGTAAATTTCATGTACAAATTCATAAAATGAGGTGGTCAAGAAAGGGTACACGCTTTACTAAAAAAATTCAGTTTTCGACCGGGTGGTCGAAAAATAGGTAAGGCACCTACAAATAAGATTTCTATGTTGTTTTAAAATTTATGGAAAGATATTAAATCTAATTTGATAATGTGAGCTTTATTTACATATATTATCTAATGGCCAATTTTCGTCCAATATTTTACTTTGTTAATATAAACTGAATATGACAAACAATGTTGTTGGTCGAAAATTAGAAATATGGTATAATCATCCCAGTTTCCGACCGCCTTTTTTCGTTTAGCTAAAATCAAAAGAATTGAATTATTTATTCAAAACTATTTGAATGAATTCTAATTAACTCCCACTTCTTAATCAAAATAAATTTTAGATTGTGTTTACTTTTTAAATAAATACTTCGAAAATTCGAAAAGTCATGTTGGTCGAAAATTGGGTACCTACTTATAGTGTAAAATCATTCCAATTAACGACCGTTTTTTGGTTAGTTAAAGTTAATTAAAGCTATTTCATAAATATTATTATACATTCTAATTAGAAATTCATTGTAAAAATATTAAAATTTAATTAGTAATATTCAAGCAAGCTGGGGATCAAATGGCCCGGCCGGCCGACAACCGGTTGGGAGACATTACTTTTCTATCCCTGGCCTGCCCGTCTGGGGCATTATTGCACTTGGCGACCCCTCCGTAGAGTAAGGCCCTGCGCTTGGGTCAGTGGTGCTGACTCACCGTCGTGCCAGTCTGCAGTGGGCGCACTCGGGGAATGGCTAACGCCGATCCTGATTGTGCCTCTATGGAGTTAAAAGTTGCTGGAGGGTGGTTTAGTCAGGTATGGGGTTAATACCCGAGTCCAATGGCATATCCTTGGAGCGGCCTTGTCAGCTTTTCAGTCCCTTGTCGAATCGTAAAGAGATTACCCCTCCTTAAAAAAAAGGTTAGATATTGTGACCACATGAATCTGAATTAAAACTGCATGTTTTCATACTCTGGATTTGTTTAGGAATAAATAGACGTCCGATTAGGACCCGTTGACGAAGTTGACCAAAGCAAACGGAGAAATCGTCGCTTCGAAATCGGAGATTCTTTCGGAAGTTAGCACTAGCACCTTCTACAGTCAGCTATACGCGTAGCACTCACCCCGTCCCGCGCCGGATGAGAAGGATCCAAGAGCCACCTTAACCCGCCATGCAACGAAGGATCTCCCAGACATCAGCCTAGACGAAATCGAGAAGGCTCTTGGGCAACTTAAAAATGGAAAAGCCCCGGGGGAGGATGGAGTCACAACGGAGCTTCTGAAAGCTGCTGGCAAGCCGATACTGAAGGAGCTCCAGCGTATATTTAATTCTATTCTTTTCTCCGGGAGAACTCCTAAGGCATGACACATGGAGTTTAGGCGTATTGTTCTTCAAAAAGGGCGACAAGACTTTGTTGAAGAACTATCGACTAATTTCACTCTTGAGCCATGTCTATAAGTTGTTTTCAAGAGTCGTCTCAAACCGTCTTACACGAAGACTTGACGAAGCTCAACCTCCGGAGCAGGCCGGGTTCCGACGGAGTTATATCACCATAGACCACATTCACACAGTAAGGCAGGTTATACAGAAGACCAAGGAGTATAACCTACCCCTGTGCATGGCATTTGTGGGCTATGAGAAAGCTTTTGACTCCGTCAAGACCTGGTCTGTTCTAGAGTCTTTGCAGAGGTGCCAAGTTGATTGGCGATATATCGAAATGCTGAGATGTGTGTATGACGCTGCTTATATGTTCGTCGTTGTCCAGAATGGTCAAACTGAGCCTCTCCTCCTGTGACGTGGTGTGAGGCCGGGGGATGTAATATCACCGAAACTCTTTTCTCCGCTGCGCTGCAGGATGTATTCGGAACGCTCAACTGGACAGGATGTGGCATTAATATAAACGGCGAGTGCATCTCACACTTACGATTCGCGGACGATATCGTCATTATGACTGAAACTCTGCAAGACTTACAAGAGATGGTGAACAGCCTGGTTGAGTCTTCCGAACGCATCGGTCTGGATAAACTTGGATAAAACCAAGGTCATGTTCAACGAGCTCGTTGATCTGGGACAGGTTGTAGTAAATGGAGTATCTCTCGAAGTTGTACAGGAATATGTGTACCTAGGGCAAACTCTTCAACTAAGCAGAAACAACTTCGAGAGGGAAGCCAACAGAAGAATTAGGCTGGGCTGGGCAGCATTTCGTAAGCTTCGACATGTCTTCTCGTCACCCATGTCTTAAGTCGAAAGTCTTCGACCAGTGCGTCCTCCCAGTCATGACATACGGTGCCGAGACGTGGATACTCACGGCTCGACTAGTCCACCAATTTAAAGTCACTAAGCGTGCTATGGAAAGGGCTATACTCGGAGTATCTCTGAAAGACCGTATCAGAAATGATGTGATCCGTCAGAGAACCAAAGTCACCGACATAGCCCACCGAATTAGTAAACTGAAATGGCGGTGGGCTGGCCTAATGAGCCGCAGAACTGACGGCCGTTGGAGTCGTAAGGTGCTTGAGTGGAGACCGCGACTCGGTAAACGTAGTGTGGGACGCCCTGCGACAAGATGGGATGACGATATATGTAGGCTGGCTGGAGTGGGCTGGATGAGAGTAGCCGAAGATCGGGAGCGGTGGCGTGTATTAGGGGAGACATATTATGTCCAGCAGTGGACGAGTGTAGGTAGATGATGATGATTAGGACCCGGGTTCAAATAGACACAGCCTTAATAAATATTAAAAGCTGATTATTTTAGTATTTTTATTTAAAAAATATATATATTCTATCATACTTTTATTCATAAAAATCTTTCTTAATTAATTGGTCGAAAACTGGTCAACAGATGGACGAAAACTAGAATTTTTGGTCGAAAACTGGTAAAATCGGCAATTTGACGCTTGGATTTAATAATAAAAAAAAACTGTTAATTTGACTATTATAAAATATATAATTATTGAAAATAGACTATATGAGGAGTTACCACAATTTATTTTGATACAAAATACATGTCAGAACACACATATTTTTATTCCCAAAGTTGGCAACTCCACTAATTGGTCGAAAACAGGCTAATCTACCCTATTTTTTTCCTGTTTTTGCAACATTTTTCATTGATGCTCAGCTCCTATTAGTCGTAGCGTGATGTTATATAGCCAAAAGCCTTTCTCGATAAATAGAATATCCAATTCAAAAAAAAAATCAATTTGAATCAGTAGTTCCTGAGATTAGCGCGATCAAACAAACAAATTCTTCATCTTTATAAGTAGTGGTAATCCAGCTTTATATACGAGTTTTATATATTTACTAGTGGGCCCGGCAGACGTTGTCCTGCCCGATTGCAGCGCCACCAATTTTATGTTTAAACCTTCTCTGGACCTATTCAAACACACACGGATAATTTTGTAAAAATCAGTTGAGCCGTTTTTGAGTTTTAGACACAAACACACAGCGTTTCATTTTTATATATAAGAAGATAGATAGTTTTATATATGAGGTAGTAGTATTATAGATAGATACATATATACCTATAGATGTGTATTTTCTTCTTATATTTTTATATCTTCAGTATAAAAGGTTGAATTTGAGGCTAAATAACCAGGCTATCATATACTAAATGGTGGTGTATAATAGATAATAGTGAAGCTAAATTAAATTTCCTTCAGGACTTTCTTTCTTTCAATTTCAATTAGGTACGAGTATATCCATCCCTAAATGTATAGTTCCACTTTGGTAAGCCTGTATAATGTCGATCAACGATTTGGTAAGAGGAAGATTTTTTGTTATGAAGGAGAGGAAAGTTTTCCAAAGACAGGACCTGTCTGAGTGACGAATCAAGGGCCCAGTTCCCATCCTGCTTTCCAGGGGTAATAAACTGGACGAAGCTTACTGTAGATACCTCCTACTTAGCTGTGTTTTCCGTTCTTACAAAGAGGTGCAATGTTTGCAAGATCGAATCGAAAATTCGATCGGGTAGGTATATTGAAAGAGGATGAACACACGTTATAAATATTTTATCCTCCGTCATAAATGCATTTTGAAATAACATATTGACCCGTATTTTTATACGGGCAAATACAAACACAAATACTCAAATAATTTCCCGATAAACAAGCAATAAAAGTACCTAAGAAGTAAAAATATTACTAAAGATTTTCTTGGTAAAAATTGTCAAATTTCGGGGGTACTACTATTTTGAATAACTGAAATATTTTTATTAACTAACTAAATAAATTGAGCTACTTGAGTAAACTTAGATCAATAGTAATCTTACCTTGATGTAGTGTAGTCCAAAAATTCAAAACAAACGTAAAATAAAAAAAAATCACTAATTCTTATGGCGGCACTTCACGATTCACTTTTTCTAACCGTTGATTTTGAAAGGCGGTATAGTTCTTCACTGGGTAACTGATGAACCGTTTATGCGTCCCGGACGTGTGTCGCGCGATATAAGTACGGGTGCTGCTGCAAGATTTATGCTGCATGCGCTTTTCACGTTTGCCGAGCTAAAATAATTCTTAACGCAAGGACATAAAAGCGGTGGCACATTAGGTGCAAGCATTCAAAATTTGGTTAATCCTATGTATGAAAATTTGATGTGATATTTGTAATTTCGTTATTTTTGAAGTTTGAGCATGAATGAGCACTTGAGGCTCAGTGGGAAGTATCAGTTGTTTGAGCATGTTTAAAAAACCCAATCTGAAAGGGGTGAAACAAGGGTTGACAGTTTATGACTCTCAAACTAGAGTTGCCTGAAAGCTCCTGCTATCATCTGTATCTATTTATTGAAGGTTTTGCTGAGTGACTGACTGAGGTATCAAGGTAAAGCTCAAACTAATGTAGCTAGAAGCATGAAAGTCGGTTCGTTGGCTTATGTAGGCGCCTACTAAGGAAAGATTCTTCAAAATTCCCACAGGAACCCGAAGAATTCCCACCCAAAAAATAAGGAAACTATAATGCGGGCACAGCTAGTAGGCACTACCTAAGTTTGGATTAAAACAAAAAAAGTGAAAGTAACGAAAAATAAAAAAAATAACGCGGTTGAAGCTGTAACGGGGAGCCTGTATCTTTTTGATAATATTTTTAACTTTAATAATAATAATTTATTCATCATTTTAATAACTTTTAGTAGAAATTTAATTAGGATGATTTCAGCACGTGTCTTTTATTCAAAATAAAAGCATGTGAAAACACAAAGTCCTTGGCCTGTATTGATAACGAACATTTAAAAATTAGAGGTTTAAATTACAAACACTAGGAACACATAGGATGACATAGGTCACCCAAAATCACGGTAAATTACTGTGCCAAAATGTTGCGCGGCTTGTTGCTAAATTCAGCGATCGGCAGCATTCCCACTAGGTCAACGTCCCGTGACTATGATTGCCTAGTATCCAACATAAGTGGACCTCCTTGCTTTATTTCTTTTCACACGCCATATGAAAGATCTTGTGACCGGTATGGACAAAGATATGGTAGTCAAGGTCTATGACGAAACAAGTCGAACGCGTTGCATCGACACCTCCCGGCGTGTGAGACGGAAATATAAACATTGCCATCTCTATCACATTATTTGTTTGTGACAGTTTGCAATCTTGAAATTATCTGTTAGATGTAACGGATTTATAACTTTACTAGCTTTTACCCTTCGCTTAGAGATCTCTAATTAAAAAATAAAGCTTATAAGTACTCGCTGCTAATGTCGTTTATGAATAATTTTTAAAATCGGTTTAGTGGTTTAGGCGTGAAAGCGTAACAAACAATCTCACTTTCGCATTTATATAATACTAGCTGTACCCGGCATGCGTTGCAATGCCACGTAAATGCTTTTTTTTGCTAGGAACCCTAACGGGTGTCCCCATAACACCCTACCAAAGTTTCATAACAATCTGATGAATGGTTTCGGAACGCATAGAGGACAAACAAACATAGTAATACATTGATTTTTATTTATATAGATTAGTATGATATTTAAAATTGTATCTCTATTTATTTATTCTTTATATACAAAAAAGTACAAAGGCGGACTTAATGCCGTAGGCATTACTCTATGTTGTTCAGCGAAATCTTTTCAAGATTTTGTTTGATATTGATAAAAGTTCTTGTGTTATGAAGTGCAAAATTGGAAGATTTATCCAGAAAAAAATCAATAACATATTTTTTTATAATACGCCGTTTCATTTGCATTTATTAAGTTAATATTTCTATAAGTTACTTAATTGATGTCCTGACAGATGTTCGTCTCGAGATTTTCGTCCGGGAGCCTGGCGCACTGAGCGTTGGGCCCGCGTGGAAGAAAACCACAGTAAAGAATTACCCCGTAAAGTATTCCCCGGGGAACTCCTCTCCACCTCCACCTTGCAGAGGGCGTGAGGGGCCCGCCATTGGTGGGCAGGTACCGCCGACGAGGTTATGGTTGCATACAGACGGGTGCCCACGATATCGTTCGGCAGCGGCGCATCCTTTGGGCGTGGTTGCGTCAGTCGCCAAAGAGGGCATATTGAGGGGTTTTGTGGTTTTTAAAACGGAATATTCTTACAGTTTTCAGAATTTTTTATTTTACTTTTAGTTAAGAATTTCAATCTTAAATAAAGTACAAATAGGTATTTAGCAATATTAAATAAAATGTAGAAGAAAAGATAAGAGCGAAACCAGCGAGTCGGCGGCCCGTGACATAAAAATTTTAAATCCGGACTATAAATGAAACCCCGCCCGGACGCTCCCGGGAGTAACCGGGTAAACCCGAACAATTGGCAGCCCTACTCTATGCGATCATTGTATGCCCCAGGTATATCAGGAAGTGACCAAGCGGCTGCGCCGGCGCATCTGTTTACCAACAACGCGTCGCATGATGCAACAATGTCGCGAAACTTGCGTTAGATATCCGTGAAAATCTTGATCCACTTACATCATCCACTTGTGTTGGCATTAGATTTTTCATTGAATTGAGTATTTGATGACCAAAAAAGTAGTATTTTGGTAACTTTGTTTGCATATTGTTCATATAAAGCACAAAAAAGATTCTGCGTACATGTTGGATGAACGAATGTTGTCTTGGCTGAATAAGAGTACAAAAATATATATAATTCATCTAGATTCTAGATAGAGATTATTCTTGCGTTTGTATTAGTTATCAATTGAGTCCATTGTGCTAATTCAGATTGTTGTTTATTTCCTTTTTGCCCAACTTCGAAAAAGGAGGAAGTTGTATGTACGACTGTATCTATTTTTTTATTGTTCACCAATTACTCCGCCATTTGTGGACCGATTTTCAAAATTCTTTTTGCAATCGAGAGTATGCTTCCGCGGTGGTCACATTCTCACCATGCCATGATCTGATGATGCGATCCCATGAAATAAGAGGGAAATCCTTAAATTTATTATACCTCGATTTTCATGGTCCAATGTGTTTCATGTTTTTGTTGAAGATATTGATGTATTTGCTATTTCTAGTAGACATCATTATCATGATCCTGAGCTAATGATGGAAGGTTTCTGGTAGGTTAGGAGTAAGGGGATAGTTCTTTCAATAGTCTTAAAGGCAAAAGGCGAATTTAAGTTATTCTGGTGTTTGCCTTGGCTTAAATTCTAATACGCATGTATTAAATTAACTGAAAAGATTGAAATATTTTTTTACAAAAATAAAACCGACTTCAAATACAACAAAAAGTCATAAATAATATAGGAAACATAGAACATCATAGTTTTATATTGAAGAGTCAGAAGTGCCATTCGGTGCCAAGCAATGATCACCTGGAGAGTCTTTACAACAATATAATAATTAATGTAGTTAGTTAATATTTGCCACCGACATCAATATGAAACTGTGATGTTGTATGTATTCCTATATTATTTATGACTTTTTGGTGTTTTTGAAGTCGGTTTTATTTTTTATTGAAAAATTTTAGGATAATATAATCAAAAATCTTATGATATTAGGTAAGTCAGTATTATATCAACCCGTTTATTATACGCAAACTAAGCGACGGTTATATATATATAATAATAGGGCATAGGATAGACACATGTAACATATAGAGCCAATTTTCTCCGACTTCAATATAGAAGTGTGATGTTGTCTGTACCTAATCTTATATTATTTTTTACTTGTTTTGTAACGTGTTTTTGAAGTCGGGTTTTTATCTTTTGTAAAATATTATTAATTTTTAACTTTTTAGTGAATGAAATCTTTTTAGTGAAAAAAATTATTTGGTATTAAATTAGGGTTTCGCTCGATTTTCATAGGATCCCATCATCAGATCCTGACTTTGGGACCACCCCAGGAGTACACTCTATCGAATACAAAAAGAATTCTGAAAATCGGTCAACAATTGGCGGAGTAATCGTGTAATATATACACAAAACACGTTGCATGCACACACCTAAAAATTTTAAGGGGTTTTCCCTCGATTTTTATGAGATTTCATCATCAGATCCTACCTTTGGTGACTATGGGACCACTCTTGGAGTATACTCTATCGAATACAAAAAGAATTTTAAAAATCGGTCTACAATTGGCCTCGTAATCGCGTAACATGCACAGAAAAAAAAATACGCATCGAATTGAGAACCTCCTCCTTATTTGAAGTCGGTGAAAAAGCAATAGTACATTGTTACCCTAGGGGTGAAAGTAACTTATTTAGTCCCGAGACGGGGTTTGGCGCCCGAACGTAGAGAGGGCGCCAATAGTTCGAGGGACTAAATAAGTCTTTAACCCGAGGTAAACACTGTGCTTTTCATTACGAATACAAGGAAAGTAAAAATAAAAACATGAATCAGCTAAAGAACAAGAGTGATTTTTTAAAAATAAATCAACAACCTGCTTTTGCCTCTTCTCTTATGTATGAAATCACTGATATACGGAATAATAAACAAAATTCTAAACTCGAAAAAACAAATGAAGATCGGATTGCCGCTTACCCCCTTATTTTGTTTTTTTTTTTTGTGGCCGGCCAGCTATTCAGCCATTATTTTTCATTTTAATCATTGAAAAAATGGTAAATATTTTGCCCAAATCTATGTTATTTTAAAAAAATTGTTGCAAGTAAATTATAATAAAGTCATTCAAAAAATAAATTATTTAAATACTTTACATTACTTATGTTATTTCAATTTTACATCTTGCTGTGATTGAGTGGCTGTATAGAAAGTCGGAAAATGGTTCAACAAAAATATGAAAATAGAACTAGTTTGTTTTTTAAAATTTGACAGCAGCTGTCAGTTGAAAGTGATTCTCCCTAGGGCTGAAAAGTATTACTTTCAACCCGCTCCTCAGTCAACTTCAGACCTACTTTCAGAGTATGAGTAATGAAAAATACATTTAAACTGTTGCCCTGAGAATATTGTTTTGGATTTACGACCAAATGTAACCAAGATCAGATTCATTAAAAAATCCTACTTTTATTATGAACTTTGATATGCTATACCTAGTATTATTAAATCCTTTATTGCACATAAACAATTAAATTTGGTTAAATTAAATATTGTACATAGGTGGGCTTATCTCTGGTAGAGATCTCTGCCAGCCAACCCTAACAGGTGTAGTGAGACTGCTATTGCGGGAATGTACTATGCACTAAAAAAAAAAGAACAAAAAATATATTCTACAAGATATACCTAAACTACGTTACACAATATATTTTAAACCAAATTATTTCATATTATAAACTACAGAATACACATAATAACTAATATATACTATAAATATATAAATAATTATATATAATATATATATATACATATAAATATTATACACCAAGAGATAGAAAGTGCTCTTTTAATCTCTTCTTAAAAGAGTCAACCGATGAGCTCTCTCGTAAATCAGCCGGCAATTTGTTCCACAACTGAGCAGCACGTACGGTAAAGGAGTGGAAAAAGAATTTGGTATTTGACGGTGGAAGGATAAGGGTATTCGTTACACATGAACGTGTAGGGCGAGAGGAAGGAGGTATGTGATGAAATCGGCAACGTAAATACTCAGGAAAATTAGGATGTCCCAGGATTTTATAAGTAAGGGTTAGGATGTGCATATCTCTGCGTAAACGAATTGGTAACCATTCGTAGCGTAGTCGAGAATGGGTAATAAGAGGGACTGCGCGAGCATAATTTTAGTTTTGATCGGCAAAAAATATTGTAATCGCTTGAGAGAATGATATGAATAATGCATACGACGGCTAACTTGGTTTACATGGGCCCCCCAAGATAATGTGTTATCGATAATCAGCCCTAAATTTTTGCTTTTCTTTGAAAACGGCAAAGCAACACCATCGAAAAACACCTGTTGGAGCGAAGAGAAATTTATTTTACTGTACATTCCCTGACTACCAATTATCATGACCTGTGACTTCTCAGGGTTAACTTTTAGTGCAAATGGGTGTGCCCAAGATTTTATAGCCACGAGATCAGTATTGATGATGTCAATCGTAACAGGGATGTTAGCCAGACTACAGTGCCTATAGATTTGTAGATCATCTGCATATACGTATTAATGCTAGAGTCAAGATTAAAGATTTATAGTTTGGTGCCCGTCAATATTTTTAGCAGTGAGTGGTAAGTAGTATTTGCAATATCTAATCTAGAACATTCGAAAATTTACTATCGGACAGCGTTGCACTGAGTTATCATAGTCGCGCGTGACCTATTTAATGATTTTATTAAAAAGTAATTCGTTGGACTTCTTGATGTGATGAAATATCTGATAATTTTGCAAGGTGAATTTCGATACATAGCACTCTAACTAGTTAGTTCGGTCATTCTCTAAATTAACCTGAAGAGCGCTTTAGATATATTTTTTTTGTAATAACTACCATTATTGTTAGATTGGGTGTGATGTATGGTTGCAATCATTTTTTATTTCTTTATTAATTCTTCATGTACAATGTGTACAAAGGCGGACTTAATGCCATAGACATTCTCTACCAGCTATCCTTAGGGTGATGGAGAGAGCCTGGTGTGGGAGATGTACTGAAATAGTACTAGATAAATTTTGAATGATTTTATATATAAAAGGAATATACACGGTGTTTCATAATAACCAATAAATAATCAATGCGTTATCTAAAACTAATTATTAAAATGTGTTTACACGTAATGTCATTCAACCCAAAATTTTCATGTATATCATAGTATCATTACATGAAAATTTTGGGTTGAATGACATTACGGGTAAACACAATTTAATAATTAGTTTTAGATAACGCATTGATTATGTATTGCACTCATTTATTGGTTATTATGAAACACCGTGTAGGTATATGTACAGGGTGTCCCAGAAGCCGACGTCAAGCCTTAAGCAGGTGATAGACTAACTCATATATGTTATCAGAAAAAAAAAATCTAAGTCACCTATTTAAAAAAAAAATCTAGCATTAAAAAAATGGATAAAACCGTCACAGGGTGGACGGTTTTTTCACTGTTGTTGCTACAATTCTTGACTTTTCTAAACATTTTCTTTTGTTTTGTAATCCTGAATAATGTTTCTGTAAACTCTAATCTAAAATTTAAAGCTAGCTGCTCCAAATTAGAAGAATATGCCATTTTTATCTAAATTAAATATTCAAAATAAATTTTTCGCATAGCTTTAACAAGCTGTACTGAATAAAAAAGTACTATGCGAGTTTGGCAAGTAACTGCAAAAGTTGGCGCATTCAATAAGGATTCCAAAATGGTATGATACTTGGTATGATACCTATAAAAATAATTTTAATGATTTTAACCAGAAACGGTCTCAAAAGCCTTGCCAATTTTAATAATTTAAAATTAAAAAAGGAAAACAAAATAATTATCTCCAAATGCCTTGTTTGAAATGTATCTTGCAACTGTCTTTATGTTTACACCAATAGATTTACAAAGCTTATAACTTAATTTATCACTCAATAAATAAAAATAACCAACGCAACAGGTCAACTTCATGCATGCGCCATTTTAGGCCCCCGCTACCAGTGTACAATAACAACTCGCAGTTTTTGTGGCGTGTCTACAAATGAATAGTTACCCTCATTATTAAAATATTAACGACATTTAATGATAATGTATAATAAACTGTAATTAGATGATGTGTAAACAAGGTGAAAGCTAGATATTTATAATTTATGCTTTTGACGACTAGCGGACAACTTTGGCGGGAACTGTGAGTGCAATAGGTACCTGTTCGTTGTAATTCCAAACAAGACTTATAATTGTGATAAAAATGAGGATCGGAGAAGCCGTAACACAGGGCTAACCTAGCACGGCTTCTCGTGCCTATCCTGAGTACTGGTAATTTTGTATGAACGCTTCTTATGCAAATTAATAGTGAACTTAGCTTAAGTTGGTGTATTAATTAGTTGCCAAATAAAAATTATTATTATTATTATTTCTTGGCAACTTATTCTCCCTTTTGAAGGGGTATTTTTGCCACAACGCGGGTTGGCACCAAGCGTTAGTGGTTTATGAGTGTTTTTTGTGAGTATTAGTATAGTATATTAGTATGAGTATTTATCTTTATCTATTCTGTGTGGTCTATTTCAGTATCTAAGAATTTTCTTACTATCCGACAGGTATTAAGAATTGCGGCTTTCTGCATTGTTCTGGATGTTTTTGGGTGTAGGTCTAAAATGTCAAGGCTATTAAATAGATGATTGGGTATAACTCCCGTGGTGGAGAGCACAAGTGGCACAATATATACTTTATTTAGTTTCCATATTCTTGTTAACTCTTCTTTGAGCTCAGTGTATTTGTTTATTTTTTCAGTTATCGCTCTTTGTAGATTGTGTGTATTTGGAACTGTAACGTCTATTATATATGCGGTTTTCTTAGGTTTATCGAGTAAAGTGATATCAGGTCTATTATTGTGTATAGTTTTATCTGTGAGTATTGCACGATCATAGTATAATTTTGCTTCTTGGCTCTCCAACACTGGAATTGGTGTATAGTTATAGTAGGGTTTGGTTTTACCAGTGATAAGGTTATATTTGGTAGCTAGTTTTTGATGAATGTAGTTAACAACTTGGTTATGTCGGTGTGTGTAATCAGTTTGCACGAGAGATGGACAAGCTCCAGTTATATGCTGTATAGTCTCTGGTTGTCTATGGCATTTTCTGCACAAGTCAGATGCTATTGGTTCTTTGAGAATATATTTCTTGTAATTTCTTGTATTTACGACTTGATCCTGTATAGAAATCATGAAACCTTCGGTTTCTGGAAACAAATAGCCAACCTTCAGCCAGTCGTTAGATGCTAGACGATCTATATGTGGTTGCTCTAAATCGTGAATATGTCTTCCGTGAAGTTCCTTTTTCTTCCAATTGGCTATTTTGTTTTGTTCAATTTCTTCTCTAGATATTATTATCATGTCTCTACAACTTAAGTTTAATGGTGTAAAATTTTTATCGCTTTCGACAATAGCTGAATGGATACTACTTGCTGGTGCTTTATAATAAAAGAATTCTCTTAAATTTTTAATTTGAGTTTGCCATAATGTTTTTAAATCAATTAATCCTCTGCCTCCAGTGTGTCATTTTAAAGTTAATCTTTCTATTGCAGATTTGAGATTTGGGTGTAAATAATTGTGTCTATTTAAAGTTTTTCTAGTTTTAATTTCTAAATTGTTAATGTCAGTAGGCTTCCATTTGATAACACCGAAAGAGTATGTTAATATGGGGATAGCAAAAGTATTAATGGCTTTAATTAGGTTTTTGGAGTACAGGTGTTTTTGACAGATCAGATTAAGTCTTCGGATATATTCTTTACTCAAATCTTTCTTTATTGCTGTATGATTTATACATTTCGATTGAACAATTCCCAAATATTTATACAAATCATTACTGTCCATAGCTTCAATACATATTAGGTTGGGGAAAAAGTCTTTTCGCATTATAGTATGTATAAACTTGTAATAAAATCTCTTTGGCTATACTATTTGTATCTGGCTGGTTTTGGTATCATTGAAAGTTTAAATTTTAAAGAACATAATTCCAAATTCAAATTAGGAAAATGTGTGATTTTCATTTGTTTTTCGTACCGCCAAGATGAGTGAATCTAATGAAGAAATCGATACATTTTAAAATTTTACTACAAAAAAGGTAAAAATGCAACGCAAGCCGCGAAAAAAATTTGCGATGTTTATGGACCTAGTGCAGTGTCTGTGAGAGTAGCACAAATTTGGTTTAAGCGTTTTCAATCCGGAAATTTTGATGTCAAAGATGCACGTCGCTCTGGTCGCCCTATTACAGATAAAATGGATGCCATTTTTGAAAAAGTGGAGCAAGATCGGCATGTCAGTAGTTACGACGTAGCTGAAGAACTGGGAATTGATCACAAAACAGTTTTGGCGCATTTGAAAAAAACTGGGTACACAAAAAAGCTCGACATTTGGGTACCTCACGAGCTCACTGAAAGAAACCTAATGAACCGTGTACTCATTTGTGATTCTTTATTACGACGTAATGAAACCGAACCATTTTTGAAGAAGCTGATAACTGGTGATGAAAAGTGGATCACGTACGACAAGAACGTGCGAAAAAGGTCGTGGTCAAAGGCCGGTCAGGCTTCACAGACTGTGGCGAAACCCGGGTTAACTCGCAAAAAGGTGATGCTGTGTGTGTGGTGGGATTGGAAGGGCATTATTCATTATGAGCTGTTACCACCAGGCAGGACCATCGATTCTGAACTCTACTGCGAACAACTGATGAGATTAAAGCAAGAAGTTGAGAGAAAGCGGCCGGAATTAATCAACAGAAGGGGTGTGGTTTTTCATCATGATAACGCTAGACCTCACACATCTTTAGCCACTCAGCAAAAATTAAGAGAGTTTGGCTGGGAGGTGTTAATGCATCCGCCGTATAGTCCTGACCTTGCACCTTCAGATTTCCACCTGTTTCGGTCTCTTCAGAATTCTTTAGGCAGTGTCAGGTTAACATCACGAGAGGACTGCCAAAACCACTTGTCGCGGTATTTTGACCAGAAGTCCCAAAATTTCTATAGCAATGGGATCATGTCCCTACCTACGAGATGGCAAGAAGTTATCGAACAAAATGGTACCTACATACTTTAGTTAAATGTAAATAAACTATATTAAAAAATGTTTTGAATTTTCTTAAAAAATGCGAAGAAACTTTTTCCCCAACCTATTATGTTCTCATTAATATTGTAATTTCCTGGTTTTATTTTTCCTTTTCTGATATGTAAAGTTTTGCATTTGTCGATGCCGAATGTCATTTTGATATCTCTGCTAAACGTAGAAGTAATTTTAAGTAGCGTGTCCATTCCCTTGTCTGTTTTACTATATAATTTTATATCATCCATGTATAAAAGATGAGTAATATTTACAGTATCCGTGAGTTGGTATCCTTTATTCGATTCTGTAAGTAGTCTGGAGAGAGGATTTAAGGCGAGACAAAACCATAGAGGACTAAGAGAATCTCCCTGGAAAATGCCATTTCTAATTTGGATATCATCTGTTCTAATATTTGATGATTTTGAACGTAGATTTAAAGAAGTATTCCACATAGCCATAACATTCTCCAAGAACCGAATTATTATAGGACTGATTTTATAGATGTGTAATACTTTAGTTAACCATAAATGCGGTACACTATCGAAAGCTTTCCTATAGTCTATATTATTATTATTATTATCAATTGAAATGAATGAAATATTTTCTTCTAAGGCTTTATGGGGGTCATATTATTTATAATATGTATATATTATTCAAAACTAATATAATAGTATATTTTCTGCAAAAAATTCAATAGAGGATTCTTTCTTTGGCTCTCTCTCTGTCTCCGTTAATATTAATTATTAACAACGAGGAGGAGTATTATTAAGTTTTTTTTTGCTAGCCTGTCAAGGAGTCAATGTGATCAACACAGGTAATCATAATCATACGATTATGCAATGCAAGCTAGTTCTCATACTAAAAATGAAAATATACTCGAAAACAATTATGGTACTTAACATGCCACCATCCCTCATAAGTCTATCACCATAAAAACAATGTTATCAAAGAAATGGGCTAATCAGAGCTCTATTGCTCAGGGGCAGTAACAATCGCTTAGTGTTACGTTAAAACAATATTCAAAAGAAGACAACGCTATTGTAGCCTATAGCGCCATCTCATTCTCATTCTTTTAAGTGATCATGGTACCCCTTACCAGGTAGACATCCCGATGATGCTCGCTATTAGTAAAAGGTAGGTGAGGTTGGAGCTAAGAGCTTCGCTGTCGTGTAGGTATAAAGTTGCTACCTATTTATAGTGCTACAAATTCAAATTCTTTCAGAAATAAGTTCGGGGTATGTATTAGCGTACATATACTTTTCTAGATAGTAAATTTATCAGCATAGGGCTAAGTTCAAAGCAATGATCGTCCACAACAACAAAGTGTGTGTTACGTAAACGGCCGGCCTACTTAATTAACTGTTTTTCTAGAATTATGTCGTGAATGGAATTCTGCGGTGGTACCGGACGAGTGCCTTATTGGAATGGCTCGTAAACAGACCTGTTTTTATTCATTATCGTTATTGAGCTTCACATAATAAGGTTCAGTGTTCAAGATAAAAGAGTGTCTGAGTGGCCTTGAATGAGCAGTTGTGATTGAAGGAGTGAGTAGCCGACAGTTGGATCAATAAGGCTGTCTTAGTGGTGGGTCGGTACGCGTTTTTGCAATACCGAAACTATGTATTGGTTAAGTTTGTGATAACGGTTTTTGAAACTATTTATTTTAATAACTAGTTATTGAATGGGTATCGGGTATCGCAAGTGTCGACTGAGGGCTCGGTTTCGGTTCGAAGGAAAATCATGCTTTATTGAATAAATGATTTTATTCGGCAACTATCTATTGACGTGACTGAGTATTAGGTGTTCGATAGTAACCACCAGTATTATTTTGATAAATGAAAATGAACTTTCCTTCATACTTTGACCAGGCTTAGGACTGGCTGCCAGGTGGCAGGCGTATTTAAATTAAAAGTTCATTTGATTTTATGTACATTGTTATTCTGTACATATCCACAATATTTACCCTTTACTATAAACCTATTTTATATTTTACACGTTTTTATTTACACTATGTTACGAAGTTTTGTATTTACAATTCCTATTTTACAATTTGGCGCGAATCGTTTGCCGTCGGTTCCGTCAGCCTGGCGCCTAGTATCGGCTCTCGCTCGGGTACCACGAAACCGTGAACCGTCCGTTCCACACAATAAATAGTTACTCCCGATAAATAGTTTCTGAAGAAGTCAATACATAGTTTTCGGTATTGCTGCTAATAAATAGTTTCAATAACTGTTTACGGTTTATAACGCCCATAACTAGCTGTCATGTTCTGTTACGTAAATTACAAGTGGATAAATCGGGGAAGCGTACTAAGTATTTCGGGTGTCACTATGATACTCTTGTGGATCTCGCGAGCATAATATGATACTATGATAAAATAAGCATCACAATTATGCATGCACCTGAATTGACTTTCTGTCTGACTTACCCAAAGGATTTTAACAATAGTGTATCCTGAGTGTACCCAAGTCATGGATTTATTAAATAAAGTCAAATAAGATGACATTTAAGTTAATAATTTAGAAAATTATACATGTTAAGTACTTAGGTAAAAAAACAAAGCAAACTGTTATGATTTCATTTCAATCAATCTTTATTTATTTAACATGATCTCATTTAATGCATGCGAGACTCTTGACTGTGATAATAAGGCAGGAAAAACAAAAACATTAAAATAAGAAAAGACCAAACATAAACAGTAGGTATTCTTTTTAACACTGAACAATTTTGTATGGCGTTATTTTATTTCTTTTATAAGCAATTGAATTCGAATTTCCTATTCATGCAGCAAACGTAAAATCTGCTATCCATTTATTGATGAAAACATGCAATTTAATCCGTTGGTATACGTAGGTAAGTAGAGTCTGCCCAATGAAAGTTGCGCCTGGCAACCTCGCAGGATTAGATACGCAGAATAAATAAAAACGTTTGTTTTACGACTTTTGATAATTCGTAACATTTTACTTTCATACAAAAATAAATATTTTAATTTAATATCTTACCTCTAGAATGTTTGTAACTCTACGCGTATCATTACGTAAACAAACTTGTGCGAATTACACTGTATAGGGGCGGGGCGTCGCTAGCACCTTTGAACTTGACCTACTTTTCTACGGCGGTACGGCCGCCAGTGGGCGACTTTGTTGCGAGCGCGTCACACGTTCTTGTGTGCCAAAATCTTTCGCACCTTACATAGGTCTTATTAATGACACGACAGAACAATAAAAACTTTAAAAAAAAATTTTGTAGAATTTATTGAGACTTAAAACTCGTAAAACAAACGTTGTAGTTAATGATGTTAGCTATCTAATCCTGCGAGGATGTAGGTGTTTTATAATTAAACCTGTATAGAAAAACAATTTGTATTCTTGGATATATTTGTTAAAAACAATCAACTGCGATGATTCATTAATGTGTAGTCGTTGTCACTCACATTTTTTTAAATTGGCGCCATATCCTAGGAACAGCTTTCGTTCGTCAGACTTGAGTGCTGTCAAAAAGTATAACTGGTAATACTAGTGACACGGGATTGTGGAGTACTTGTCACACACTCACGTGTCACTAGTACTACCAGTTTATTCAGTAGATATATTCAACTGTCCGATGACGTGATAATGTGGCGTTCTGTTTGGTTGATCGCAATGGTTCAGTTTCGATTCGGCTGTAACTTATTAGTAGAATTGGGTCTCTGTACGCCGAATGGAGCCGGTGCGAGGTGGATACTTTGATATCAAGCAAGGGTTATCAACGGAGCTTGTTCTAAATATCGTCCGTTCGCCCACGCTTATAGCCAGTAAAAATTCTACACCTTGCCATTATAGTCATGACGGATTTTTCAATGCTCAGATAACTTTTATACCAGGAATAAAAGGGCTTGATGGTGGAAATACATAAGACAGAGAGTGAAATTACTGGGTACTGTGACTTGACATCTTATGTTACAAGTTGGCAACGTGTAGGTACGTGTAGGTATAAATAAAATATAGATTTATTTTAAACGGTTTCTATTTTTTACATAAAGGATAAAATAAGAAATCAAAATCATAAGAACACATTTTGGTACAACCAGCTGTTGGTATCTTGAGTTTTGCGTCAGCCATAAATACCTATTTGAAATTCACGGCCCTCTGTATACCGGGTGTAACTGAACACCCCAATAACATTTAAGGGGCACATAAGTTAGATACTAAATGGACCTTCGGTGCTTGTCTGAGACCTCGAACCCGAATACTTTCAGGGTTATTTGATTTTAAACTGAAAGCAAAAACTTTCAAGTGACAACCATAATCAGCTCTTAAGAGGCTGAGTAACGCCAACGACCTTGAGACATGATTTGTACTGGATTACGGGCGCGGTGCGATATTGAAATTGAGCGAAAAAATCAAAACATTTTTTAAAGAAACTAGTAAGTTCTTTGAAGATATGACACATCAATATTATCAAATTAAATGTAACGAGTTAATTCACTTAAAAACCTTTAAATAACCTTTGTTAAATAACTCGGATTTTCTTCTGGAAGCTGATTTTAATGGGTGTTTTTGGCGTTCTTTATAACGAAAAATTTTTATTAAAATTTGTTTTGGGGACATGGATATTCTCAAAAATATTTTCAAGAGTAACATGTATTTTTTTTATTACGGGATATTTAACAGGTTATGCTAAAAAAAGTTTTAAGTAGGCTCGAATAGCTCAGCTCAGCGTTGTCAGCCTCTTAACACAAAAGAAATTTAAACACAAAATTACACGTGACATGCGTGAGTGTAGTATTCCTCGTACGCTTACGTAGGACTGTCGGCACTTAATACCAAAAAATAATTTATTTACTTTGTATGACGTGAGCGTAGTATTCCTCGTACGATTTCGTAGGGCTGTCGGCACTTAATACCAAAAAATAATTTATTTAGTTTGTATGGGAAAAAAAGTAGGTTTATTAGCCCTAATATTTTTCCTACAGAATCTCTACTTCTGATGGATACATACCCTTAAATGTTATTGGGGTGTTCAGTTACACCCTGTATATTTACTTTGTGTATGTACTCCCATTCAAGCTATACATTTACACTACGAAAACCGCCACTATTACGAGCGACATAAGAACGGTCCAAAGGTGAAACAGTATAGCTTGATAAGGAGCTTACTGTACGTAATAAAGAGGACAGGCTGTCTACATCGGGCGGAAACAGGCTTACTCGTACATAGACGCGCGCATACAGCGATCTCGGTGCAGTTAGGAATGAAGGATTCAAGCCCGTTTGTTATAGCGCGCGATTCACATATCGATACATAACGCTCTGTCTCACGCTGCCAAGCTATTCGAGCCACTGCTTCTGAAGCAGCTCCACCTCGCGGCCGTAATGAAGCTGAATAACCACACCGTTGAGGTTTTGTGGCCTCCCGGTCTCCTCTACAAGCTGGACGTCACCAGCATGTCGCCCGCTCATATGAGACTGCTGATGCTATTTCAGAGCTTCGTTCTCTTGGTCAAGGAGGCCACCTTCCAGCCACGCCCCATACTCGCAGGTGTACCCCAGGATAGCTGCCTATCGCCGTGCCTCTACGCATCCTACATCGAAGACATCTTCACCACCCAAGACCAGCTCCAGGAGGGGCAGCAGGACTTATTGTTAGCCTTGCTCGCCGACGAAAGCGCCTTCTACGCTTCGTCGCGGATGGTGAGCCTCGCAATCAGGCCAAGATGGCCCGTGACATCCAGCGCCCGTTACTGACATCCTGGCTGCCACTGCGTATGAAACTGCCATGTTCGTTTGCGAACGGTGAACCTGCTAGGACAACGTTTAATACATGGTGAGTAAGCCTCGGGTGTTACGACAACCTTAGCACTACTTCGAAGCATAGGTCAAAGTACTCGTCGATATCAACAACTAAGGTCGGCCTTCTGCATCTACTTGTGGTTGAGCCGTGGATCGATTTGCCCCTCTATTGTGTATATGCAGTTGATGGATTGATCTGTCGTTTATACAACCATTTTACATCCAAGGCTACTGCTCATATATGATATAATCAATATCGCCAAAGTACGTAGAATAATAGGCTGTTTCCTCGTGGTCCTACTGCAGATAATAATGTCCTACTAGTAGGTCCACGAGGATGCCTAGTTCCTCGTAGTCCTACTGCGAAGTTAAATTATTAAATGATAAATTTTCATGTTCCTTTATGTCAAGTTTGATGTATGATATAAAAAAACAATAGTATTTTATTATACCTACCTACCTACCACAGAACACATAAGTTAGAAACGCCTTGTTGTTAAACCTTTAACTACAACTACCAATGTAGTAATTTGGTGTTATTATTATTACATTTTTTTCAAAAAGTATCTTAAATTGAAGTTTTTACAATTCATCCATGTAAAGACACAAATATTATAAAAAAAATAAATCTAGGGTTTCACTGGCAGCAGAGCACGGCCCAAGCTACCGGTTCTTATTATTTTATATAATTATATTATTAAATTAATACTTTTCGCAAAAATAGTAATAATATTTTAATAGAACTGTTTAAGTTATTCAAAACAATAAAAATATAACTGCGGAATATATTTTTAATCATCGTGTGGATTGTATGTTAGACATATAATTTTTTTCGGACGTTTACATTTACATGTTGTATATGTATATTGTATACCTTTTTAGCCTTTTCTGTGTTCTGTGATAGTTAAGAGCTAGTTTAGTACGTACGTAGACACATGACAACTAGGGCATGCAATATCGCAAAGTTTTCAATTCCGGAACTGAGTTCCAATACTGATGATCTGATTCTTGAATTCCGGAACTGGTTCCGGAATTGGTAACTTTCATATTTTTTTTCTAATCAAACAAGATTAATAATTATATCAGTCTTTTAATAATCTTTTGTAACAAATTAAATATATTTGGTCACCTTTCTCTCTTATTACTTTAAATAAACAGCTTAAAACCTTAAAATCAACAAGGCTTATTTATTACACAATGCGAATTAAACATTAGCAATATGAATACCGCACCAAGCAAAGAAGCAAGATCTCAGAGCCGACAATTAAGCTGATGGAGGAAAGGCGTGGGATGGGTCTGCAGTCTTCTGAAGATGCTCGTTGGCAACTCAACAAACAGATCTCGAAGTCCCTGACTGACCTCGACATACGCCGATTTAATACGAAACGTATTAAAGAAGCCATCGAGCGGAACAAGGGCTCCAAAGTGTTCGCAAGAGATGCTGTCACTCGGTGAGAGTCTGCTGACGAAGCTGAAGACAAAGGACGGCAGAGTCGTTACGTCACGACCTGATCTTATGGCTGAGATCAAACGCTTCTATGGACAACTTTACACAGCATCGCAGGCACCTGTCATTCAGGCTACAGAACATAGAACCAAATTGATCCAACATTTCACCGAAGACATCCCGGACATCAGCCTGTACGAGATTAGTGTGGTTCTCAAACAGCTCAAAAACAACAAGGCGCCGGGTGATGATGGCGTTATATATGAGCTTTTGAAAGCGGGTGTACTACCAGTCCGGAAAGCGCTGCAGAGGCTATTTAACTGCGTCATACTCGAGGGTAAAACGTCTTAAGCATGGCACAGGGGCGTGGTGGCACTTTTCTTCAAAAAGGGCGTCAGGGTCCAGTTGAAGAACTACAGACCCATTACGCTCTTCAGTCGTGTATATAAGCTGTTCTCGAGAGTTATCACGAATCGGCTCGCGCGCAGGCGCATTCCGTAAAAGCTATAGTACCATAGACCACATTCATACGCTGCGGCAGGTTATACAGAAGACCGAGGAGTATAATCTGCCACTATGCTTGGCGTTTGTGGACTAGAACAAACCCTTTGATTCCGTCGAGACCTGGGCTGTGCTTAGATCACTCCAGAGGTGCCAAATAGACTACCGGTACATCCAAGTATTGCAATCATTGTACAAAAACGCCACTATGTCAGTCCGCCTTTAGGACCAAAACTAAACCAATACGACTTCAGCGAAATGTGAGACAGGGTGACGTAATATCGCCGAAACTATTCACATCTGTGTTGAAGGATGTATTTAAGCTTTTCGACTGGAGAGGACTCGGCATCAACATAAACGGCGAGTAAATGACTCACCTTCGTTTTGCCGATGATATCGTAGTCATGGCTGAGACCGTGGAAAACCTAGGCACAATGTTCAAAGACCTCTGAAGAGTTTCCCAACAAGTGAGTCTTAAAATGAACATAGACAAGACCAAAATGGTGAATTCCCATGTAGTACCCACTTCTGTAAAGGTTGCAGGCTCTACACTGGAAGTTGTTGACAAATATGTTTACCTCGGGCAAATAGTCCAGCTCGGTAACCCCAACTTCCAGAAAGAAGTAAATCGACGAATCCAACTCGGTTGGGCAGCGTTGGGAAGCTACGCAGCAAATTCCCGGCCAATCTACCGCAGTGTCTTAAGACGAAATTCTTAAATTCGTGCGTGTTGCCAGTGATGACGTACGGAACTGAGACGTGGCCGTTTACAATGGGTCTCATCTCCATTGCCCTTTGAGTGACATTGAGCAATGTCACTCAAAGGGCAATGGAGAGGGCTATGCTCGGGGTTTCTCTACGCGATCGCATCAGAAATGTAGAGATCCGCAGAAGAACTAGAGTCACCGACATAGTCCAAAGAATTGCAAACCTTAAGTGGCAGTGGGCAGGACACATAGCTCGCAGGATTGACGGCCGTTGGGACGGGGCGGTCCTCGAGTGGTGGCCGCGTACCGTGAGATGTTGGTAGACCCCTCAGAAGGTGGACCGACGATCTGGTGTAGGTCGCGAGATGGGTGAGGGAGGCGCAGGACCGATTGGTTTGGAGATCCCTGGGGTAGGCCTATGTCCAACAGTGGATGTCTCTTGGCTCACTTGGCTGAAATGATGATGAAATCACGTAAAAATAATTATTTATTTCTTTAAGAGGACTCGTTATTCTTGATAATGTGTTCTCAAGAACAATAAAGCATCTAACGAATATCAGAGAGTGAACTTCGTATTCGGTTACAAAAGTAGCCGAATACGAAAAGTAGTAGCACAGGAAAATTATTCTCACATTCTTCACACTTGTTGGTAGAGCGCATAAAATGTACTTGAAAACTTTTTTTTATACAATTAAGTTGGTAAACAAGCAAACTGCCCACCTGGTGGTTAGTGGTCACCTATAATACTATTGGCTATTGTGAGATTCACAGCAAAACTGCAAACCCCACGAAAACCACAGTGTACGTTGCCATTTGCCAACTTGTGGCATCAGATGTAAAGTCACGGTAACAAAGTAATTCCATTGCCATATCTTACCCCTCTAACCGGAACACAGTAATGCAAGCACTGCTGCTTCGCGGCTGAAATAGGTAAGACCGAGGTACCCAAGCAGACCCTGGTACAGAGCCAAGATCAACGGATAACAGGAGTGCGTTGAGTGAGAGCCCTTGCGCGAAGTACAACTTTTCGCTCTAACCCCGTTTAGTGCTTTCGAGCGTGATGCGTGGGTGAAACAATAGGCCCGTTCAAGACCTTAGAGTGTCAGAACGAGCTACAACTGAACAACCATCGAATTTGATGGTTGTAAAACGCTCTGACGTTTATTACTGAAATACTCTTAAGTGATTGGATGATATTGGAGGCCATAGTCTATAATATTATCTGCCAAAATGAGAGAGAAATAAAAATTCATGTGAGAGAGGACGATAATAGTAGATTTTATGCCGAGTGCATAAAGCATGTCATTATTATCCGAGATCGTTATATGAAGAAGTCGAGGATAAAAATGATTTGTGCACGAGTTATAAACTCTCCTTTTCACTTCGATTGCGAGAAAATAAAACAGTAACATAACATACTAAAGTATTAGGAGTAAGTTCTAAATCTTCTTCTTCACTTGACATTTTTAAAATTTAGTTAATGTAACTGAGAAAATTCAATACGAAAATTTCACGGCTTCTTTCCCGCTACTTTACTTTTTTTAATTTTTGTGCATGATTTTCGGGCAAAGAATAAAATATATACAGCCTACTCTTAAATTATTTTGGAATATTGTTTTTTTTAGTGATGAATATGTCTTGATATTTAGTTACTTTTTCGTATTATCTTATTATAAACCAAAAATGCAAATAGGGAAGGATATATTATAAATTAGCAAGTTTTATCCGTGCACAGTTTATTATGTTTGGCTGCATGGTCTAAATGGTCACTGCCTTAGTATAGATACATTTAAAAAGCTACTTTTTTGCCCTTGTGCATAAAGTTCAACTTTATGTCGCCTAGATTCTGCATAAAGTAGTACTTTTTCGAGCATGAGAAGTGAAAAAGATTTTTCATTTCTCATATTCGGAAAGTAGGTAGTGTTTTGATCTGATTATTGGGTGGAAAATGCTGCTTCCCTCCATAGGGAGGGAAAAACTCATACAAATTACTTCCCACCTAAGGGCCGGAATGAACTTTAAAAATAGAACTACTGTCAGCTGTGAAGAGTTTTATGTAAAAAAAAACATTTAAAAAAATGCTGCGGCCATGTGAGTTTCTAAACAGCCAGTGTGAACTTAGCGCAAACTTCTTTGAGCGGAATAAGCCGCAGCAACAATTACGCGGTGAGTTCCATATTTAAAATTTAAAAAGTCGACATAAATTGGCGGGATACTAATCTGTTATGTACCTATCTGTGACGGAATTAAAAAAAATAGGTAATAATCTTTTATGCTAAAATTTGAATATTAAAAATGAGTGAAATCAAGCGATTCTGAAATGTTGACACCAGATTCGATTAAAGACGAGGCAAATTGTGTTATCGAAAATCTTTTGCCAGAAATCTTAAAAGAAAAATATATTATACGTATATTATCAATAAATATTTTAGATAAACAACTAAGTAGTTTTATTTTCCTCATATTCGAAATGAAAAGTAGAGTGTTTAACACGGGTAAAGGAATCAATTCCTACTCGGACTATAGCCGCCCTCGCTGCGCTCGGGTGTCTAAATACGAGTACCTCGGGAATTGATTCTTTCGACCCTCGGTTAACAATCTACTATTGTTGCTGCAATGCGTTCAACACCTCTGAGCGAGTTAAAAATCAATCGGACAACTACGCCGCTGAACGCGCTCCTGCTGACGGACGTAAGCACGATCAATTGTTTCGGGTGCGATCTTGGGTATATGTGTTTTGTGGGTGCGATCCATAATCACACAACAGGGCAAACGTTTGCATGCATGCAAACAAGGCTCCGTTCTATCCCCAACATTGTTTCTTCTGCACATCAATGACATGCTTTCCTTGGAAGCTATACATTGCTATGCAGACGACAGTACAGTGCATGGGGGATATCACGGAAGCTCAGGGGCTGCTCGTGGTGATATTGGTAGGGAGAGGCAGAATCTTATCATTGAGCTCAACAGGACGCTGGACCTCGTCTCTGAATGGGGCTCCAACAATCTTGTTGAGTTCAATGCTAAGAAAACACAGGTGTGCGCGTTTTCGGCGAAAAGGTCACCTTTCCTCCCCCTTCCTTCTCTTCAGGGCATAACCCTTTACACACAGAGCAACATCACCTTGCTCGGAATGAACATTCGCTGCGATCTGAACCCCAGAGACTACATCGAATCCGTCATAACTACTGCCTCACGGAAACTCGTTGTCCTGAACAAAGTGCGTAGGTATTTTGCGCCGGACCAACTATGCTTGTTATATAAAACTCAGGTTAGGTCTTGCGTGGAATATTGCTCGCACCTTTGGGACGGCTCCGCTCAGTACCTGCTCGATGCTCTGGACAGATTGCAGCGTCGCGCTATTCGCATTACTGGCGATGTAGAGGTAACTAACACCCTCGAGCCTCTACAACTTCGTCGTGACATCGCCTCTCTTAGCGCCTTTTACCGAATGTTCCATGGGGAATGCTCTGAGGAGCTCTTTAACCTTATCCCTCCCTCTCCATTCCTTAACAGAAACACGCGTAAGGGCCTTCGGAGTCATCCGTACACTGTGTCCTCCTTTTCACACCGTACCAAGAAATTCCAAGATTCCTTCTTCTGTCGTTCATCCCACACTTGGAATTCTCTACCTGCGCACGTGTTTCCTCCATCCTACAACATGGGTTCCTTCAAAAGAGGCGTGAAAAAGCATCTTTTGGGCCGGCAAGGGGCGGGCAGGTAGGATAGTGGATGTCGTCCCTACCTGTCAACTCATTTGGGCCTCTTTCACCGCTTAACATCAGGCGGGAGGAGGTCATTTGCCGGGTCATACATAAAAAAACCCGTTCAAATCGTTAGCACTGCTTACGGACGTAAGTACTCAGATCAATTTTGGACCAAGCTTTCGATCTGCGAGTTTGTCAAGTTGACAGTCAGTGTTATTTGAAAAGAAAAATTGGATTGAGACATGTATTATGCCCTCCGTACATCCTCCGTATCATTATAAAGCACTTCTGTCTTTATTGTAGATAATCTAATGAAAAAATAAATTCGATCAAACTAAAATAAAACTAAAACTCCGCGGGAAACTGCTGTTGACATTGACAGTTCTGAAGACAGTGCACTACCTCTTTTCTATCAGCACTGCCGGCATCAATCGGTGACGTCATCGTTTACGTCATACTGCTTATAAATGCGCATATGAGCAATTTTAGACCGACTGTTTGCATGCAAATAGCGCACACAAGCGCTGATATCAAATTATGGACCGAACTCTGAGTGCTTACCCAGATCAATTCAGAGCTATCGTACTGTAAGTCTGTCAAGTTGACAGTAAATGTCATTTGAATAGAAAAATTGGAGGGAGACAAATGTATTGTGCCTCCAGTATCTTCACAGATAGCGTTGCCAGGCGTCCGGATAAAGCCGGACAGGGTTAGACTTTTTGACCTCTTGTCCGACCAAATTTGACTGCGTCCGGCCCGTCCGGCTTTTATTTGGCTTTTTACATTTCGCAAACGAGCGAGCGCCGAGCGTGGCCGAGCGCAGGCAACGAGAGTCGACTGTCGGTCGCTCACGCAGACCGAAGCACAGAACATAATTACTCCTAGCGGAGGGCCGAAGTGCCGCCCGTTGCCCGCCCCCTGCGCTCTGTCGGTATTGTTCAATGTTTAAGTATCTAGAATTTAATTTTGACTGATGACTATTTGACTGATTAATAATAAAGTACATTGGTACCTAAGACTGATTTGGCATTCGATTTTATTTATTATTTCACTAGAATTTAAGAAGATT
The DNA here is from genome assembly GCA_963935595.1 of Schoenobius gigantellus. Lineage (NCBI taxonomy): Eukaryota > Metazoa > Arthropoda > Insecta > Lepidoptera > Crambidae > Schoenobius > Schoenobius gigantellus. The sequence continues at coordinate 22,235,624 of OZ012543.1, forward strand.
TATGATAATAATCAAAAAGCTTGATTGTAGGTGTAAAATCAAGCTTTTTCAATTCATTCATTTTTTGTATGACTGTATAATGCAGCAGTTTTTAACTGCTTTGTGATATTTTCTAGTTTTCGCCAGAAAATATCACAACGTCAGTTCAGGATTACATTGGCAGAAGACTTACTGAGAGACACAGACAAATTGACTTAATTACTGAATACCGACGTTTGAATGTCAGAACAAATGCAACTGGACAACTGAAGACAACAATAGTACGACGTAATGCACGACACAGAACACAGGCTAGACCGACGCTTGACCATAATCACTTCCCGATACGTACAGGTTCCAAAAACACTTGCTGCTGGATGTGCCCTACAAAGACGAGGACGATTTGGAAATGCGAGGAGTGCGACGTCAACCTCTGCGTTGAAGGATGTTTCAAGGCATATCATAAACCTTGAGAAAACTAATGGCCAATTTCACTAACCTTGTCTTAGCTAAGACAATTCTAAGAAGAGTGCTGTCACTTCCTGTCTTTAATGAAAAGAATGTGACAGCATGCCACTTAAGATCGTCCTAAGCTAAGACTAACTTTAGTGAAATTGGCTATAAGTTTATCATAGCCACAATCATTGTGACAAAAATAATTGACCTTCCCGAGTTTCTTGCCTGTTCTTCTCGAGAAGGGTTCCAATTTTGAACAGCAGGCGCATTTACTAACAACAGTTGGTGACTAGAACTCATTTTCACTCACTCAACAAAGAAACTTTATATCCATTACAAGTTTAGTGCTTATATGTGTTGCGACGACGTTCATAATAACAGTAGGTAATGGATATTAAGTTTCTTTCAAAAATGGCAAAATCAAATCAAATCAAATCGTTTATTTGCTGTTCTAGTTAGCAACCAAAGTTAGAAAATAGGCCCGCTAATGTTATCTTTTTTTTACTTGTTTTTACATATATCTTTATTAATTTATATATAAGTGCCTGTAAAGGTCTGTATTGAATAAAGATTTTTGAGTTTGAGTTATAGTTGGGATGTAAGTATGTACTATCGCGAGCACTTCCGCCTGACCATTTAAAAATTTATTCGCTTGAATCGTGCGGAAGCGCCGGGCTACGCCCCCTTAAGTTTTGGCCTATTAGAAAAGAAATACTCTTTCTCTCTCTAATCGGCGTTGGGGTGTTCCTCGGCGGCTCGGCGGCAGGCCGAAGAACCTTTTATTTCATTATTCCATGTCTATTCGAGGTCGACGGGGTGGAGCTAGAGAGCGCTAGTGCAAACGAAAATGAGCGTAGCGGTGATCAGGCGGAACTGCGCGCGATAGTACCTACATACAAGGCTTAAATAATACATAGCTTATCTTAGTTTGTTATTTTTTTTATTAATTTGTTGGTTAATTAGATTCTTGTATTTTGTTTGACATCAAAAAGTGCCTGTAAAGGTCTAGATATTGAATAATATTGTCTTGGCTTTGGGTGTTGCGATACTGTCGATTTGTATTGTATAATTTTTTTATTAATATTTCGAATTTTCGAAGTGAAGCTTTTTTTACATCGCCTCAAATTTTTTCGTCCATCTATCGCATGTCGCATTACACAAAAACATAAGATCTTTAATTTCACAACTTTAGGTCAGAATTGGTATATGCGTTAGATCTTCGAGTTTAAATCTGTGTGGTCCGGTTCTGGTGTAGGGCGTTATTTTTTTCATTAAATTTATTTTTATTGTTATTGTTTTTTATTGCTTTTTGGTTTATTTATTAATAAGTTTTTTTATTTATAATTTTTTTTTCAGAAGAAAAAGATTTATTTGAGTTTAAAATCGCGGTTTTAATAAGTACCCCCTAAATCGAATAATTTTCCAAAAATTTTTAGTCAAATGCCTACAATCCGAAAAAATTTTCACTTGCATAGTGGTTTCATAAAACCACACATTTTTTTTGTATACAAGGTGGAAAAAAAGACCGTAGTTGGAGGAAAAGTACCTACCCTTAATATTGATAATGGCAAATTTTACTGAAAGGAAACATTCCTTTATTTTCAAAAATAATTAAAACTGCATTTAAAGACTTTTGAAAAATCATCTGCTTGAGCCGGGAATCGAACCGGTGAAATGTGAAAAAAACATATTTTGTATTTTATGATACCAACCGAAAGAGTCATTAATAAGGATCAATTTGTTTTAAACAACATAGTATCTAAAATTAAAGAAAGACCACGAAAATATTTTTTTATTGTAATGCTTAATCACTATCTAAAGAAAATAGTTCACTTAAGTTATGAATTTGCTCAAAATGAGACCCACTATCATGTATGCACAGACGTATTCTTCGACTGAATTCGCTACGTATCGCCTTTTATATCAAGTTAATTAAATATTTAAAATATTAGTTCAACTTTTCTGTAAATGGAACTCGATATAAAAGGCGACACCCGGTTCGATTCCCGGCTCAAGCAGTTGATTTTTCAAAAATCTTCAAATGCAGTTTTAATTATTTTTGAAAATAAAGGAATGTTTCCTTTCAGTAAAATTTGCCATCATCAATATTAAGGGTACTTTTCCTCCAACCACGGTCATTTTTTTCCACCCTGTATATAATAATCATGCAAAACACTGCATTGAAAATTAATAAAAGTAACTAATCGTGTTGTTTTTTATTTTCCTAAAATTCATTTAGTCTACCTTTGTTGTGAGATAGTATAAGTATATATAACATTGAAAGTAGGAACCAAATAAATCCCATAATTAAAAAAATATTCGTTTGTCATAGCATAATAAGTTAATAACATTCTATTCATCAACAAAATAAATCCAAGAATCTACCTAGTAGTTTGCAAGATATTAAGCTTTAAATACGTAGCGGAACGGGCGCATAGCGCGAAGAAATTCTTACCTCGCTCGTGGACGCGTGACAGCAGTACTGTCACGCGTCCACGAGCGAGATAATTATGTTATCTGTGGTACGGCTATCGAGCTCAGACGCGTGAGTGACTGCATGCAAATAGCGCACACAAGCGCTGATATCAAATTATGGACCGAACTCTGAGTGCTTACTCAGATCAATTTTGGTGTGCGGTTCATAATTTGATATCAGCGCTCGTGTGCGCTATTTGCACGTAAACAATCAGTCCAAAATTGCTCATGTGCGCATTTTGTATGGTATGACGTAATTGATGACGTCACCGATAGATGCTGACAGTGCTAACAGAAAAAAGGTAGTGCACTGTCTCCAGAACTGTCAATGACAAAGTCAACATCAGTTTTATTTTTATTTTAGTTTGATCGAATTTATTTTTTGATTACGTTATCTACAAATAATAGAGAAGTGATCTGTAAAGATACTGGAGGCACAATACGTCTCCCTCCAATTTTTCTTTTCAAATTACATTAACTATCAACTTGACAGACTCACAGATCGAAAGCTCGGTTCAAAATTGATCTGAATGCTTACATCCGTGAGTCGTGCTAACGATTTGAACGGGTTGTTTGCATGCATGCAAACGTTTGCACTGATATCTGATTTCATAATCAGACCCCCACCCCCATGACACCCCCATGCTCCCCCATGGTACCCCCATGACAGAGCTTTCGTACTGTAAGTCTGTCAAGTTGACAGTAAATGTCATTTGAATGTATGGCTGACCCCAGCCGGGCCACAAAAAAAAACTGTGAAAAATAGATTGTTTGAGTAGGTCGCTATAATGTCTAGAGTTTGTCACAGTTTGTCGGCAAGTTTCAGAGTTTGTCGCTTGCGTGTTTCAGAGATCTGTATGGCCCGGCTGGGGATACGTTACCCCAGCCGGGCCACACAGATCTCGAAAATGAAACGACCTAGTGAAAATCTGTTTACTGATATAGATAGGCGGCAGTTTGTCGAAGTTTGTCGGACAAGTTTGAGTTTTCATCGGGCTCGCGTTTAAGGGGGCTGTGTGGCCCGGCTGGGGTAACGTTACCCCAGCCGGGCCACACAGATCTCCAAAACCAAACGACATAGCGAAAATCTGTTTGCTGATATAGATAGGCGGCAGTTTGTCAGAGTTTGTCAAACTAGTTTCAGTGTTTGTCGATCCACCATTTCAGAGCTCACCTGCAGCAAAGTTGCTGCAACTGAGCTAGCTGGATCTCGAAAACAAAGCGACGTAGAAAAAAACTGTTTGCTGGAATAGTGAAGCGGTAGTTGTACGTGACTGTACATTACTTCATATAGATAGACAAGGAGACCAGATGCCAAATTTTGCTTAAATAATACATTTAAAAAATATCATTCACTCATCGAGGATTTACATAAATTTAAATATTAACGGTTACTGTTTCATCACTGAATTCAATTAACTATTTCACATTAACTTCTTATTGTAAGTATAACATCTTATTGTAAGTAAGTACATAAAACATAAAAAATAATGAAAGCTCGCATATTTGGGACTCCAGGCTCCTAGACTATTTACCCAAGTAAAGAAATCTGTCGTTCTTTGGATTGAGGCGTCGACAAACTCTGAATCTTTGAAGAATGTATCGACAAACTGCCACCTATCTTTGTCAGTAAGCAGATTTTTGCTAGGTCGTTTCGTTTTCGAGATCCAGGTGGCCCGGCTGGGGTAACGTTTCTCCAGCCGGGCCACACATAGGGCATGCAATTCGGATATCCGAATATCCATATTATTCGGATATTCGCCACATTTACTATTCGAATAGCATCTATATCATTATTCGGTTTTTTCGAACAATACGAATACTTTTGAGCCCGCGAAAAAATCCATGTCTATGTATTTTATCTTGGTAAATGTATCTAAACGCGAATTACTTAAGAGGGCATAGTACCTACTACTAGCGCCGCCATTCGTTTTTTATTAATTATGATGAATCAAAGACGTTTCTCCAAAAAATAGCACAGTCACGAACTCGATATAGATATTTTAGATTTTTGAGAGCTATTTAGGCATAGATTAAAAGTATAGGAATAATCATAATCCGAATAATTATTGCTAAAAGTGGCCACTTTTGGCAATAATTCGGATTATGATTATTTGGTTACATAATTGGTTACCCAGCACACCAGGGTACCAGATTATCGGCCAAGCGCCCTCTTTGTTGGACCTTCTGCTGACAAATCGCCCCGACGGATATCAGGTGGTGATTCGAGCTCCACTAGGATCTTCAGATCACTGCCTGGTTTCCGTCTCAGTGCCTCAGGTGTCGCGACCGTCGCCTGTGGTTGCAGCACGCCGTCTGTGGCACTAGCGTCAGCAGATTGGGGCGGTATGCGGGATTATTACGCATCTGTCCCTTGGTGGCAGCGCTGTTTCAGTGGGATGGATCCGAACTCCTGCGCTACCTCTATTGCTGACGAGATCAGACTAGGAATGGAATATTATATTCCGCATTCCAATCTCGTCAGTAGAGGGAGACGTAACCTCTGGTTCAATTGCGAGTGCGTCTCTGCTGTTGAAAACAAACAAACAAACAGCTAGCTTACCGCGCTAGGATCAGAGGTCGAGCTTCTTGGGATCCCAATACTAACCTACTGAAAACAGCCTACAATAATGCCACCAAGTTGTGTAAGAGGGCTTAAATTAGAGCGGATGCTCAGCGCATTGCACAAGTGGGTCAGACCCCCTAGACAAGATGCCTTTGAAATGGACAATGTATGAGATTTGACAATTGCGCTCGAAAGCTAAGCGACAGCTAATGTCAAATCGCATACATTTTCCTTCTAGCGATTGCGTTTGCGATTATCGAAAAACGTCTTGTCTAGGGGGGCAGGAACTGCTAGCGCACCCTACGGGTAGCCGTTCTTTCTGGCGCCTGGCCAAAGCTGTGCAATCAAACTTCTGCCAACCCTCACTGCCACCGCTGAGACATGCCGATGGCTCACTTGCTCATCAGCCGCAGGAGAAAGCCGACCTCCTGGCAAAACTCTTCGCGGCTCATTCCCGTATCGATGACTGTGGTGCACAACCTCGGACACTGTCCCATTGTGGCAGCACTATGCCCGATATCCGCATCAGACAGCGTGATGTGCGAGCGGAGCTCCAGTCTATCGATATTCGAAAAGCGGACCAGACGGCATTCCTGCGATTGTACTTAAGAAGTGTGCAGCGGAGTTGACTCCGGTCCTGACGCGTCTATACCGTCTGTCGTTCTCTGCTGGTTGTGTGCCGAAATCTTGGAAAGAGGCCAATGTCCAGCCGTTTCCCAAAAAGGGAGATCGTTCTGATCCGGCTAACTATCGCTCTATAGCCGTCACTTCCATTTTGTGTAAAATCATGGAGAGGATCCTTAACACCCAGCTGATCCGTTACCTGGAAGGTCACTTGTTGCTTAATGACCGTCAGTATGGGTTTCGTCCTAAACGGCCAACAGGTGACCTTCTAGCGTTCCTTTTGCACAAATGGGGTGAATCTATCGATAAGCGCGGCGAGTCTGTGGCTATTAGTCTCGACATCGCCAAAGCTTTTGATACAGTCTGGCACAAGGCTCTCCTTTCCAAGCTTCCGGCATACGGATTACCCGCTCAGTTCTGTACGTGGATTGCCAGCTTCCTCCACGAGCGTAGAATTCGCGTTGTCGTTGACGGCTGCGCTTCGCGGTTCGTGGCAGTGAATGCTGGTATTCCACAAGGCTCCGTTCTATCCCCAATATTGTTTCTTCTGCATATCAATGGCATGCTTTCCTTGGGAAGTATACATTGGTATGCAGACGACAGTACAGTGCATGGGGGATATCACGGAAGCTCAGGGGCTGCTCGTGGTAATATTGATAGGGAGAGGCAGAATCTTATCATTGAGCTCAACAAGACGCTGGACCTCATCTCCGAATGGGGTTCGAAAAATCTTGTTGAGTTCAATGCTAAGGAAACACAGGTGTGCGCGTTCTCGGCGAAAAGGTCACCTTTCTTCCCCCTTCCTTCTCTTCAGGGCACAACCCTTCACACACAGAGTAACATCACCTTGCTCGGAATGAACATTCGCTGCGATCTGAACCACAGAGACTACATCAAATACGTTATAACTGCTACCTCACGGAAACTCGGTGTCCTGAACAAGGTGCGTAGGTATTTTGCGCAGGACCAACTATGCCTGTTGTATAAAACTCAGGTTAGGTCTTGCGTGGAATATTGCTCGCACCTTTGGGACGGCTCCGCTCAGTACCTCCTCGATGCTCTGGACAGGATGCAGTGTCGCGCTATTCGAATAATTAGCGATGTAGAGGCAACTAACACCCTCGAGCCTCTTTAACTTCGTCGTGACATCGCCTCTTTTAGCGCCTTTTACCGAATGTTCCACGGGGAATGCTCTGAGGAGCTCTTTAATCTTATCTCTCCCTCTCCACTCCTTAACAGAAACACGCGTAAGGGCCTTCGGAGTCATCCTTACACTGTATCTTCCTTTTCACACCGTACCAAGAAATTCCAAGATTCCTTCTTCTGTCGTTCATCCCACACTTGGAATTCTCTACCTGCGCACGTGTTTCCTCCATCCTACAACATGGGCTCCTTCAAAAGAGGTGTGAAAAAGCATCTTTTAGGCCGGCAAGGGGCGGGCAGGTAGAATAGTAGATGTCGTCCCTCCTCTATCTGTCAACTCATTTGGGCCTCTTTCACCGCTTAACATCAGGCGGGAGGAGGTCATTTGCCGGGCCCTCGATAAAAAAAAAGATGATTGTATTAAGCAAAACTTGTTCCTATTAAAATGTTTAAGTACTAAAAGTATGGTTCTTATTATTCGAAAAAAGCAGTATTCGAAAAAATCGTTTTATCCGAAGTATTCGAATACCGTATAATTTAGTATTCGAAATATTCGAATACCAATATCGAGCGAATAATGCATGCTCTAGCCACACATATCTCGGAAATGCGCATGTCTCACACTGTGGAATTTGTTCGATAAACTCCGACAAACTACCGCTTCACTATTCCACCAAACAGTTTTTCTCTACGTCGCTTTGTTTTCGAGATCCAGATAGCTCAGTTGCAGCAATTTTGCTGCAGGTGAGCTCTGAAATGGTGGATCGACAAACTCTGAAACTTGTCCGACAAACTCTGACAAACTGCCGCCTATCTATATCAGCAAACAGATTTTCGCTATGTCGTTTGGTTCTGGAGATCTGTGTGGCCCGGCTGGGGTAACGTTACCCCAGCCGGGCCACACAGCCCCCTTAAACGCGAGCCCGATGAAAACTCAAACTTGTCCGACAAACTTCGACAAACTGCCGCCTATCTATATCAGTAAACAGATTTTCACTAGGTCGTTTCGTTTTTGAGATCTGTGTGGCCCGGCTGGGGTAACGTATCCCCAGCCGGGCCACACAGATCTCTGAAACGCGCAAGCGATAAACTTTGAAACTTGCCGACAAACTCTGACAAACTTTAGACATTATAGCGACATACTCAAACAATATATTTTTCACACTTTTTTTTTGTGGCCCGGCTTGGGTCAGCCACACCATTTGAATAGAAAAATTGGAGGGAGACATGTATTGTGCCTCCAGTATCTTCACAGAGCACTTCTGTTTTTTTTATTGTAGATATTCTAATGAAAAAATAAATTTGAACAAACTAGTCAGTCAGCATATCAGTGGCGTCATCGATTACGTCATACCGCCTACAAATGCGCATTATGAGCAATTTTGGATCGATTGTTTGCGTGCAAATAGCGCAAAGCGCACACGAGCGCTGATATCAAATTATGGACCGCTATTTTTTACATTGACTGGACTTGACGTTTTGTCAAAGTTTGTAAGTAAACATTGGAATGACAAGTACGTGTTATTTATTTTGTTATTTGATTTTGATTGTATATATTAGTTTGGTATTGTTTATATTTACACAGTTGTTAACCTAGGTATCAAAGACGATACTTGGTCTGTTGTGCAGAGCTGGGAGTCAAGCTTTTTGTCTAATATGCAGATAATCAGAAATGGATGACGATGATTCAAGGCAACCACTATTGGGTATGTTATTATTTTCATAAAATTATTACGTAAAATGGAAAAGCAACATATTTTTATCTTTCAAGTAGTTTAACATAATTACATTTAGATAAGCATTTGGCAGGCTCAAGTGTGAAATTGAACTACGAGTATTTATAATTCAGCCTGAAATCTCTTCGTTGCAAAGGTCGATTATCAATATCCTTTCGCCTGTACCAGTTAAACGGTGGCTTATTATTGCTTAAACGGATCAATTTAATTGCATTATTTATTTGCTGGTAATGAACATTAGGTAGGTAAGTATCCATTTGAAACAATGTTGGTATGAGGAAGTCTTTATTAAACTTTGATAAATGTACATATATGTTTAAATAATTTTAATTAACTTCTTTGAGGGAAAGTGACTGCTAATCATAAGGTCCCGGTTTTGATATGTCAAGATTTTTTGTAATCAAGTTCTGAAGAGCACTCTAGCAATTAGCTCGCCCCTTATATCATTGTGCTAGAGAGTCTAGAAATAAGAGTGCTACTTATTTCACCCTTTACTTATTGACTTTCTAGGTTGTAGGCATAAAAAGGGCATTGCGGCTATATATTGTTTGCACCAATACCAACAGTAGTGAACAGATACTTTTTGTATAATTAGACATTAGTAAATACTGAAAGTCCATATCAATTAATATGGACAAGATTTGAAATCAAATTAAATTTGATTTTGAGGTATGCTACTTTACCTAACACAATAAACTATAAAATAAAGATACATGTAAGTAGTTAATTGACATTGTGGTAATGTGAAGAATGCATAGAGACTGTAAAACAAAGAAAAGTTGATAACATTTGAAATTGATAATGGCAAGTATCAATACTTAATAATAAAGTATTTTTATTATAAATATTTTAAATCTCAGCTATGTAGTTACTTGATTGTTCTGAAAGGTCTACCTGATACATATTACCAGCTTGTTAAATAAATTGTGGAGGAACTTTATGTAAAAACACAATTATAAATTTTAATGTCCATACCTACATGCAATCGAATCCACACCCACTTTTTAATTGACTCAAGGATTCTTTCATTTTTGAAAGTACTTTTTTAAATTGTATTTCCAATTTTTACTTGTTCATTCAATCCCGTTCCCGTTCAATCCCGATTCGGGATTGCATTCACTATAGTTATGAGGCAACTTTCAACATTGTCTTTTAATTTTATTGGCACTAAATTATTTTCCATAATGATATTTAAATAATCTAAGAATTTAATAATAATCTAAGAATAATAAAATAAAATAAATGCTCTCTTATAAGCATTTATTTTATATTGTATTCTGATTGTATATAAAATAAAGTACAAAACATGGTTATGCTTATTTATTGGGTTGTGCATTGTGCATGTTTGAAAAAAGCGTTGCGCCGGCGCACTGTGGGCGAGAAAACGAGGCTCCCTTTCATAGGATTTTAGAAAAAATGCTTGTTTTATTAGTTTTGTGTATTCATTTCGGATAGTTATATTAATTTATTGATAAAAAGTATGGTTTCGGGATTACCAACTTAATTTTATACCGCTAAACCGCGCGCAAATGTTTCAAAATGTGCTCTATACTCTGTAGCAAACCAAGTACGGAAGTGAAGAAGAAGAAGAGGGAAGAAATGGAAGTGTAGTTTTCTAGAAGTAACATAAGCCTTATATTTATTATTATATATTTTATTATTATACAAGGTAACCTGTCAGAAATTACCCACATAACACATTGTAAGTCTGAAACTTATAGGGGTTGTTGCAGAGACTGGTGACCTTTGACCTTGACCCTGACGGACCCCGTTCAAAGATATGATTTTTTTAAAATTGCACATTTTGGTGCTTTTTTAGTATGGGTCTTAGGGCGGTTGCGCACATCAAGATAACGGGATCACTTCCTGTTTTTAAAAACCCACTGCAATTTAGTACACATTTGGTACTATTTGATACCAAAGATAATAATTTTGGTAGGTACCTGCTTAGTTTAGACAAAGTCCTGAGGGCCTATTACCGATCTCATGGTTTTGCAAATGATATCATAGTGCAAAACGAAAAATACGATTTCCGGTCAGATTTTTGATCATTTGTTAATTATTTAATGATGACATCATTGAAATTATGCCATAGTGATGATATCATTGGGGATCGGTAATACGAAATGTATCATTTCATGACTTCTTTTTCTCAAATTTATACCATGTCATATGATGAAAGATCCATAATTGGCCTGCTGCTTTGGTTATCAAAATGGCGGGATCATGCCCTAACATTAAAGTTACTAGAACTATTTGATGTAACAAATTAAACCACAATTCAGTACCACCAAAAATTAAAAGCAGTTTCTTTTAAAATCGAATATTTAAATACTGATGGCACTAAATAATGTATGAAAAAAGAACATGAAATGCATGAAATATTTTACCAAAAAAGAACAGACCAGAACAAATAGGCGGCCTTATTGCTAAAAAGCAATCTCTTCCAGGCAACCTTGGGAAAAAAGATAGAGACAGCATATCCAGCATATCCATAAGAGTACCTATCAAGTTTCAGACCTAACTTAATAAGTTAACGAATAAAAGCTCCTCCAAAAAAATGAGTAAAGGGGATTTCATGTGAAAGCTGCAAGTGGCTTATTCCATGGTAATTGATACTATTTCCCAGGACCATATATTTTCGTTGGAGCCCACTTTTGAATCCCAGTTTTTTTTTGGCGTTGGATCCCACAAAACATTATTAGGTATTTCTGTTGAAACCCATATTTTAAAAATGCAAAGAATTACGTTTTATTGTCGTTGAATCCCAAAAACTTTTTCCGTTGTATCCCAAATGCTTAAAAAGTTTTAATTCGAATACTCTTTAAAAGTTATCACAAAATTGTTTATAATAAAATATACCCTCATTTTTTTATTGTAAAGGTTACCCAGTACTATGTATATCTAAAGGAAATAATTCACTTAACTTATGAATTACTCAAAATGAGACCATTTTCACGTATGCACAGACGTATTCTTCGACTGAATTCGCAACGTGTTGCCTTTTATATCGAATTGATTGAATATTTAAAATACCTAAGTATTAGTTCAACTTTCTGTAATGGGCTTAATATTAAAAAAATATTTTTCTTGGTCTTTCTTTAATTTAAGATACTGTGTTGTTTAAAAGAAATTGATCCTTATAAATGACTCTTTCGGTTGGTACCATAAAATACAGAATGTTTTTTGTCACATTTCACCGGTTCGAGTCCCGGATCAAGCAGGTAATTTTTCAAAAATCTTTAAATACAGATTTAATTATTTTTGAAAATAAAGGAATGTTTCCTTTCAGCAAAATTTGCCACCATCATAATTAAGGGTGCTTTTCCTCCAACCACGGCCTTTTTTTTCCAACCTGTATAAAGGGTTGTTTATTATTATAACATAATCTTTCGCTTCGCGGACCATTTCGGCAGCTTCCAGGGACCACCAGTAGTCCACTTACCACTGGTTAAGAACCACTGTTCTAGACATATATCTTCGAAACCCAATTTATATTCACCGATCAGTCATCAGTAAATATTTATATTGAAGTGTGCCGACTTATAATATTTTGTTCCAGTGTGTAGGAGGAATTGTCATCATTCAGGGGGCCGTTCGAAAACCCGTGAAGTTTTCACTCGGTAAAAAAGAAAGGATAGATAATTATATTGCGAGAGAGCAAAGTTTAACTGGTTTTCAAACGCTAGCGAGTGATTTTCGTAATTCACGAGTTTTCAAACGGGTTCAGTCAGTTAAAAACGAAATGAAGAGTTCTTGTGTTTTGCAACGCGAATTTGCTTTATTTTACAACTACACAAAGCTTTACTTATTATTTGCAAACTTTATATTCAACTTAAAACAAAATCAGCTAGCCACTGGAACGTTCGTGGGGACTATAGTCCCCAAAATCTCGATCTTCTCGATCGACCTGGGTACTATGGTACCCAGTTCCCTTTGCGTAAAACCGCGCGGTGTGATAAAAAAATCGCGAAAAATAAAATATTTTCTCTATGGCTTTATTCCTTTGTCAATAGTCTCTTTCATAAGTTGACAGGTCATGTCCAATTTATTTTTAGTCTTAGATTGAAATAAATTTGTCATAGTCTGCGGTTTAACTTACTTGGCCATATCCATACGTTTCTTACTCCATGACCGATGAGATTTATTGCGTACTTACTTAGTCTGTATTAGTATTTTCGTAGAGTGTTCTATATCAAAATAAACTAGAAGAATTGGGCTACATTATTATGTATGGTTTATGATAGTTTATAGTGTTATATTGCCACACTAAACGTTTTTTTCAAAAAGTGAGTATTTTTGAAATTTTAAGCACTTTAGTTACTATTCTCGTCATTATTCATTCAATTATGAATCCTTATCTAATTAACTATTATAAGTTCATTCCTTATTAAATTAGCTTTCCATACGTATTTTTTATTTAATTTTAGACACAATAATTTATTTTTTGCATTTTTTTTAAATTTGAGGTCGCGCGTGCGCATCTCGCGTATATAATTACGTAATTAATCGTTTTTATTATTTTTTTCTTTTTTCATTAAAAATATTACCCAAAACTATTATATATCAAAATAATCTTCAAGAATAGGGCTATAATAATATATATGGTTATTTAAAGTTTTATAAAATAGTTTTTGTGCAAAAAATTTAAAAAAAAAATCGGGTCTTCCGCGACCTTCCGAACATTTTCGCGCTTCATTCATTTAATTATTAATCCTTATCTAATTAACTGTTATAAGTTCCTTCTATATTAAATTACCTTTCCATACGTATTTTTTGTTCTCTTGTAGACAGTATATGTCACTCTCCGCAATTTTTTGAACACTCCGTACGCGCCGGGGTGAGTCATTCCGCAATGGCGGCACCTTTGATATTTGAGATATACTACTTTTTGCTTTTGAAACCCACCACGCTTCGCGTGGCGAGCGTTCGAGTGGGTAGCGACATATTACAGAATCAACTGTCAATGTCAAGTAAAATTTAACGCTGACTGAGGCGCGTTCAGAGCCTACGCTACGCTCGAGTGCACTCCGAGTGCACTCTGACAGCAACCGACCCGTTCAGAGCCTCGGGGTAAAAAACGCTCTGACAGGCGGCTATACTGAAATACTTTTACGTGATTGGATAATATTGGCGGCCATATTCGATAATGTCATCTACTAGAAGGAGAGAGAAATAAAAAATCATGTGAAAGAGGGAGATAAAAGATTCGGTTGCTGCAATCCGTTTAACGCCTCGAGCGAGTTAAAAAACAACCGGACAACAAAACCCAAAGGCTCCGAGGCGCGTTCAGCGCCTCTGAGTGTAGTTGTCCGGTTGTTTTTTAACTCGCTCAAAGGCGTTGAACGGATTGCAGCAACCAAATCTTTTATCTCCCTCTTTCACATGTTTTATTTCTCTCTCTTTCTAGTAGATGACATTATAGAATATGGCCGCCAATATCATCCAATCACGTAAGAGTATTTCAGTCATAAACGTCAGAGCGTTTTACAACCATCAAATTCGATGGTTGTTCGGTTGTAACTCGCGCCGACACTCTAAGGTCTTGAACGGGCGGTTGTTTCACCCGGTTGTCACGCTCAAAGGCATTGAACGGGGTTAGAGCGAAAAGTTGTACTTCGCGCGAAGGCGCTGAACGCGCCTCAGGGCTACGTTCCAAAACATCACCCGGAGTGAGTAGGTGGTGGGGGGAGAGTGGCCGGTTAGGGTGGTCGGAGTGTTGGTTGTTTTAGAACGGCAAAAGTGTTGTCTGCTTTGTTTACATAACCAAATATACAAAAATAAGAAAATATATAATTCATCGGCGCCTCCGTTCGCTTTAATGCATGGATTACATTCCTCTGTTTCATCTACGGAAATGCTAAAACCAACAGAATATGAATGCTGTTAAACCTAGCTTCAGCGGAAATGAAGGCCAATTTTACAATCGTGTCACTTACGATACCTATAGTCTTTGGAATTTAAAATTAACTTATTGTCGACGTTACGAAGCGCATCCTCGCTCTCCGAGATGCACAAATTGTGTGTGAATATGAAATCTTTGTAATCACAATCACACACAACTTTAAAATCCACACAATTTCCCGCCAAATCCAATCGAGTGAAATTACACCTTGCTATATTATGCGGGTGAGATTCTACTCGATCGAGTGCACTCCGTAGCGTTTTAGGACACGCCACTCCAACACTCTCGAGTGCACCCGAAATGTTTTAGGACATACTTCGGGTGACCGAGTGCACTCGGGTGATGTTTTGGAACGTAGCCCTGAACGCGGCTCTGGGGGCCGGGAGAAATTCACTTGTGTCAGGCGAAAATTACCCTGCGTTTACATTCCCGAAAGCGCGCGTTCAGAAATACGAAGGGAGTTATTGGTCGGTTACCCTTGGTTTCACTCGGGTGGCTCTCGAACGCAATCGGGTGAAATTCACTCTACCCCGAGTAAATATTACTCGTTTTCATTTTTACCCCAAGGGGTATGACGAAATTTATCTATTAGGGCATTATGTTTATAATTAGAGACTATCCAAACGTAATTGAAATAACCGAATTGATGTCCTGTCCCAACTGCCTCAATGTTATGGCATGAATGGCAATCTGAGTTTTCACATGCCCTACATAGCTTGAGCTGTCACTACGCGTAAATATTTGCTAGTACGACGTTACCCACACGTCTGGACAATCGTGTATCATTATTGAATGAATAATTTACTTAAAAATCGCAGTTTACGTCGTAACAACTCGAACCTTATGCTGTTGTGTTACGGCTCGCAATTGTGATGTGTGTTCCAGCTGTTGCCTAATATCGCGTGCGGTATGAGTGGTGTAATCGGCAACTTACGTAGTAACATGATCGGTGGGTAATCTTAGTGTTTCGTCGACGTGTTGTAACTAAAATCGTAATACGCGAATAGAGCTGAAATCTTGTTCGAGCGATGCTCTTTGAACTTGTTCCGTTCACTATCTGTGCCCGCAAAATTGTTGCTATGTAGGTTACGCATTAAACGTGCTTTACGATTTTACATGAAATATATATTTTGAAATTGCCGCGGTTAGCGTTTTTGCTGCATATCCAGAGTGCGGCGAATTCTCTTAACTTCTGCAGTTTCCTTTATGATTTATGACTGATACCCGCAGGAGTCCTAAGTATAAAATGTTTTCCAATGGAACGTGATGGAATCATTTGCCAGTGGACACAAATGTTACCTGGCGTGAGCGTGTATAGTCGTACCGGCCGGCGAAACACCGGACTCTACTTGCTACCTACTACTCCATCAGTCATGATGCTCTATTGTTTTTTGTTTATACACATAATTTTTCAAAACTACAGCTGTTTGGCGAATTGTGTGGTTTTCAATAGCCTCTAGATAACGCTACAGGTAGCTGCAGCGTCGATTTTCAGCTAGCTTCTTAAAAATGGTTCCCAGAGCCTCATAGATGTACCATTGTCTTGCTATTAACTTACTTGTAATTATTTTTAACTTTGTTATTTCTATATTATGTTGTCATTTGTTAGTTCACGTGTTGGATATCTAGATTGTTTTTAAGTTTATATGGTAGTAGTAGAAGTTTATATCTAGTTGGTAAGGTAATTATAGTATGTATTCTGAACATTTGTTTTATAACTAAGCTGTGTCCGCGGTGTTGCTCGTGAATTCTGTAATTAGTGTAAAATTATTACACGTTGCCATTGACATGTTACGTCATATCAATGCACGTTACTTATCGGACGTCGTCGGTCAGTCGCGTTGCCAGTGGCTGTCGCTAGTTCCTCACATGTAATGTAGGTAATCGCATGCATTAGGAGGCACTTAGTTACATGGACATGAATGGAGTAGTAATCAATATCACTCTTTCGCCAAAGTCCCCGGTATGATACACGTATGTGTGTAATAAGTTATTCTTCACAGGCCGTCGAAACCGCAGACATCCTCGAACGACAAATAGTGCTTGCAGCTTGCAGTCGTGGAGGAGGCGACTGCCCATCACAATATGGCTGCCGGAATACAAGTTCGAATGGCTGATCAGAGATATTATCGCTGGTAAGTTCTACGTACCTCTAATACTTCTTAACCTGTTAATTTGAACTATTCACTGGCTGAACTTAACTGAACGCTCTAAGTCAAATACTTTTCTCATGGTTTCGTTGGTTGTGAAACTTTTTCTTAGTCACTGGCTAGCTAAGCTTACTTACTGTCTGTCGCCATGCCATAACAATAATCTAAACAGCAATGATTTTTTTTGTATGAGACAAAATTAATTCGCGTAAAATATCTGTTCAAATCATTAAGAGGAAACCGCACGGGCCGTTTTTTCAAACAAACGTAGTCCCTTGTTTCCTTCGGTGTGGCGACAGATTTAGATTTTAGAGATATGTGTCGCCACTCACTTTCTTCCCATAGATGTAGCAAGAATCGACTACGGAAGTTTACTCCAATTATGCATCTGCGAAGAGATGGAAACTCGAAACAAAACCGTACACCAACAAGTCTGGCCAGCTTGATCTGAAATGCCAAATTTTTCATCCAGCAGGCGGAGCATGGGCTGCCAAGACTGGTCTTGAGTCCCGCATTATCGCACAATTTCAGTGACATAATCTCTATCTTAAAGAGTAGTGCGGTGGGGTGTATTTAGTGTGATTGACGTGATAAAAATTTCTTAACGCTCGTCAAGGGACACGTGTGTCTGAGTTGTGATGTCTGAGTGTCACAAATTTCTTAGCGTGTTTCTGCTCCGACTGCTGCTATATCTTCTAAAGCATTAAAGCCCTTTTTTCAACCACAGCTTAGGATTTAATCTCAGACCCGCCGAATATACTATACGTTTACGTTTCGGAGGAGTTTGGTTACAAACACTGTGACACGAGAATTTTATATATTAAGATTTTTTGAAGTATCCCCTTAATCATGTAAAGTTGAAAATAAGTACATAATAAGTAGGAATTATTTTGGTTTAATAGGAACTACTATGTAATCAATGCTTTGAATTTGTAGTTCCGTATTTCCATGTACATTGCTAAGAACTTGCTTTGTCCCCATGTCCTCAAAGATCACGCGTTTACGTAGCGAAACTATTCAAAACTTTGGGTACGGACTTAGATGGCCTTCTGCTGTGTCGTTGACTGTACCACGAGTACTCTTAAATAAATAAAGGCGACCCCGTTATTTCAGAACTCATTGTCTTTTAGTTGTACAGTTGACTACGGAGCTATTAATAAAATGTTATTTTTAATCAAACTGTATGGCTTTGCTTAGGTATCACGGTGGGACTGACGGCGATCCCTCAAGGCATCGCGTACGCGATAATCGCCGGAGCACCGCCTCAAGTACGTTTTTATGTAACTTTTTTATACTCGTATTTATTTTTAATCCCAGGCGAAATTCGCACTTTGCATAGGTCTTCCTAAAGGATCTCCCTAAAAGAACACCCTAATGATAGTTGCTGAGTTATGCCCTAGTCCAGTGTCTTTTTGCGATCTACATCAGATCGTTGGTTTACCTGGTGGAGCCCACGTATCGTCTCCTGTCGCCATCCTGTAGCTGCAGTTCAAGGGCCTATCCGCCCTAACAGCTGTCAGCTCTGCGAATAATGTGCCCTGGTCCCTGGTCCATTACCGCTGAAGACTTGTGGATCATGTCATTTGTGAAGTTGTCATTTGTTTTCCTAGAAATAACCATTTCCATTGACCTTAAACCTTGTTATGAGGCCTCTAAATATATTTACAAAGTTACAAGTACGCAGTAGGAATAATAATAATGCATGCATAACTATATAAAAAATTTTACCTACTTTTTGTTTACGATATGTATGTATGAAGGGAAGTTCCATAGGAACTATTTAATGTTTGTGTACTACCCACAGACGTATAAAGGGAAGCAGACGTAACATATTTTTTCTCAAACATGTTTGGAAATGTAGGCATTATTGTAGTAAAAAGAAGACACAAAGTTTGTAATTCTTGGCTAATGCATTACTTTATCGGCCTAGGCCAGGAAAGTAAGTATGAAAATTCATTTTTGGCCGCTGCTCCAATGTTTTTTAATTTATCTCTAACTTGAATTATGTAACTTGTCATACAGCCAATTCCTACCACATTATAAAAAATGCACTCTTCGAGCATATACAACGTGTCTCATTTCTTCCTATAAAAATTATAATATTTTATTTTATTTAAACTCTCAAAAGCGCCAACCTAAAACTGTTCTAAAACTAAATTTTCATAAATTTGACAATTAAATTCGATTGATATGACAAGTTATTAAAGTTGACACATTCTTTTCGGTTAAATTAATATTATAATTTTTATGGGTAGTTATTATGAGACACGTTGTAAGTATATGAATATGACAACAATTTTATTAAAATGTTGGTATGAAATCACACGAAAATATGCTTAATTTTTGTTGCGAGAGAAAAAAGTCATAATCTGCAGTTTTACATTTTTTGCGTAAAATATGATAGGGCTGTATGGGCTTTGTTTCCTTTGCACTAATTGAAAATTAAAAAGTATTACTAAATGCTAGGTTATTGTAATTAATTAATTGCTTGATTTGTTTTTTATTCATACTATACTAATTTGTTTCCAATTTAATTCAATTCAAAATCTTTTATGCATACCATAATGTGTAAAATAGGTGGTTCACAAAAATAAGATCATTATGGACCCGTTGGGCAACCAATCGTTGAACAAGAGAGAGGAAGCTTATTATTATTAGGTACCTACTATTGTCTTATTTACAGATCATAAAGCTAAATTATACGAAGATCATGGCAATTATAAATATTTAAATAAGTAAATAGACAACATTAAACAATATTTTAGTATTAAAGGTTTTTATTTATTTGGTATTATTATTACACTAAATTTATTCCTCGCAATTATTGAGAAAAGCACTATACATACCTCGGCGGGAATGGGATTGCAGGACTCGTAATTATTGTCGCATAAGCATTACTCGTCCGGCAATCCCTAACTTCCCGGCCTCTGTAGTAATGTACTATTACTCACACATTTGTCATAAGTAATGTATATCGTTTTTACTTTCACTCCATGATAATTATATCGCTATTTCTGTTTTTCATCTATGGCGATACTAACGTACACATAAACATTTCCGAAGCCGTGGCAGACGCCACGTGGAGGCCATGTTTAGCTTTGTCAAAATAAGTCACAAATGGCGTTGTGACATTGTGTTATTATGTTTTGTTTTGTGATTTTTAATTAAAATAACTACTAATCGGGACAATAACAATGGTAAAGTGCTGTACCCCGAAGTGTTCTAACGCATCATATAATAAAAAAACTCCAGAAATTACAATAGAATTAAATTAATATTGTTTTCACACCACTTGCTCGACAATGCCAAATTACATATCATGCAAACCTTACGTAAAGCAAGTCATTAAGCCCCTTGCCTTTAGCCGGGGAGTAATGTTGGACTGAATCTCATTATAACCCGCTGGGTTGTAATATTTTCACTTTTCATAGTTCTTATTGCAATGGCCTTAAAGTCTAATTTCGTAATAATAGATCAACTAATAATCAAAGGCCGGGGCCGGCGCCTCGTCGAACGTAATTTGAAAATCGAACTTTTTCTAAAATCGAGCTGGACACGGCAAGCTGAATGGAACACACTTGAAATTAAACAAAAGCCGCGAGTATTGTAAGACGCTGCAATAATATACGTAATAACTGCAAAGATTTTATAAAAATATATCAAAATAGAAGAAATGTTCTGTTAAAATGTCGAGTGACGAAACGCAGTTTTTAGTAGCCTTGCTTTTTTATTGTCTCGCAAAAGGTGAGAAAAGTAGAGTACACTCCTCGGGGATAAAGCTGTTTTTGTCTTGGGCGCGCTTGAACCCCTCACTGCGCTCAGGAGAGCTATTTTTGAATATCACTTATGTGACTACCTTTAGTTACGGATGTGATTTCATTACGAGTGCCCTCACCCACTCGTAAACAAGGCATAACTGTGGAAACGTTATCGTGTTTTGTTTAGAGAACATGTTGACAAGTTTGAAGTTGATGTGTGTTGATTTTGAGTTGGATTTAAAATTTTTAAAATTTCTCAATTACGTAAATAAATAAGTTTGAAATCTTTTAAATTTGCTTCACGAACAAACTTAGGCCTCGTTTACGGAGACGCGGGGCGTCGCGCGTCGCGTGTGGCGTGGCGTCTCGCGGCGCGTCAGACGTTTTTCTGTTTACGGTGGGGCGGCGCGTGAAGCGGCACTCATAATCGCACGCGTAAACACAAACATATGGCAATATACGATGTTGTTCATAGAGAGACGAGACGGGAAGCGTGGCGGTGCCCGCGACGCATTCTCCAGCGTGTAGCGAAGCACGCGGCGGGCATCGCTGCCGCGCATGCGGGCATCGCTGCCGCGCATGCGGGCATCGCTTCATAGAGAATAGGCTAGATGACAAAAAAATTTTTTTTGCTTTAATAGAAGCTCATTATTTTATTTATTTATTTATTCACACACATATTAATAACATTTATAACATTAATTTAATACGAGGTATATAAAAAACTACAAAGTTTTAAGCATTACCTCGGAGACATTCACTATTATTTGACAATAACAACAATTCAACATGGAGGTAGGTTTGTATCAATATGCAGACATAATGCGTAATACACTATTACAGTGATAGTACGACGTCGGATTGATACAGGCTGTTCAACAAAGTACATTTCGAGAAAGTGAAACAAACAAAACAATGAATATTTTTTAAAGCCATCAATATTATTTTAATGCACTACCGTTAGTATGTTAGGAAGTAATTTAGGAGTTTGCGCTTTATGTTATTTGTGTTAATTTGTGATTTTAAATCTGTGGGAAGGGAATTTATAAGGGTTGGAATAGTGTAACCCAGTGCTCTTTTACCATATAGGTTAGTATATTCCGGTATCCATAATCTGTCAGTCTTAGTAACACGTGTTTCTCTTTGTTGCTTGTATTTGATTTGTAAGTTGCGATTAAAAAATTGTTCTATCAATAATACATACTTAACCTTATCGTGTATTGGTATAATGTTACAATATTGAAATAGTTCCTCATAATTGTTTTCAAATTGTTTTTTAATGTGATATGGTACTATGGTTTTTAATATTCTTAATTGTAACATATATATCTGATTTAAATAGGTTTTAAAGGTACGACCATAGCTACTCAGTCCATAGGATATTATTGACTCAACGAGTGCTTTGTAAAGTGTTAAGCGAATATGATATGTTGTTTTGTTTTTAATTAATGTGAACTTTACCAATAGTGCCCGAAGTCTGTCACAAACATGATTTACGTGTTCTTTCCAATTTAGTCTACTATCAATAGTTAGACCCAAATAAACATGTGTATTGACTTCTTCTATATATGAACAATCACAATTATTGACCACTTGGTTAGAATGCAAACAAGCATGGCTGTGTGCTATTAGTTTCATATCACAGACCATTCTATTATGACTAGAGCTTATGTAAACAAGTTTAGTTTTGCTGGCATTTAAAACCAGTCCTACGTCATGTGACCACTTATTTAAGATGTCAAAGTCATGTTGCAGCTTCCTAAGAGCCTCCTCGTAATTTAGCCCAACAGCTAACATGCAGGTATCATCGGCATACATGTAAAGTTCACATTGTTTGATAAGTTTATTCAGGTTATTGACATATGTTATATAATGAAGTGGACCTAGTACAGATCCTTGAGCGGTTCCTTCAGTGACAATTATGCGATTGCTGAAAGAGTCGCCCACTCGAACATAGTAAGATCTATTGTGTAGATAATCCTTACACCAGTTAAGAAGAGGACCCCTGATACCGTGTTGCTCAAGACTATCACTCAGTGTGTTATGCCGAAGAGTATCAAACGCTCTGCTATAGTCGATAAATAAAGCTATGACATGGTTCTTTTTATCTAATTTTTGATACACCGAATCTGTAAACGTACTAAGGAGTCGAGTAGTGCTTTTTCCCGGCTGAAATCCATACTGCTTACTAGACAGAATATCATTATCTTTGTAAAATGTGTGAATTTGGTTACAAATGTATTTCTCAATTATTTTATCGATAACGGGCAATAAAGTAATAGGCCTGTAATTATTGCAGTCATTAAACGCTCCTTTTTTATGCACAGGTCTAACTATACCAGTTTTGAGTTCATCAGGGTAGACTCCGGCCTTAATACTGGTGTTAATTAATCTCACTATAACTTTAACTATCTTATCCTTTAGTGATATTATGTCTATTGCTCGAATACCGTCAAACCCTGGAGCCTTATTGTGATTTAAAGATTTTATTATATTATTTATCTTGTCCTCATTGGCTGGTTCAAAACGCATAGATATATCACACGAAGACAGTGTGTCTCGTCTGTCTAGTATTGGCTTGTTACATTTGGGTAGAATATTCTTAACTCCCATTTGAAAGCTGTTCGCAAATTTATTGGCAATGGTTTGAAGATTGACATGTAAATCTCTGAATGAGTTCTGTATGACACTATCAATAGACTTTTTAATTTTACCAGTAATATCATTTAATATTTGCCATAGTTTTTTCGGGTTATCTTTATTACTTTTTATTTCATCTAAAATATATTTTTGTTTACTTTTCATTATAAGCTTGTTAGAATAATTTCGAGCTTTATTATATTTTAATCGTAGTGTTTTATTAGTAAAATCATTTTTCCATTGAACAAATAAATCATCCTTGTATTTACATGCATTAATAATAGCCTTATTTAACCATTTTTTATTTCTGTTTCGATTTGATTGTTTCATTTTGACAAGTTTCTTACATTTGTCGTAACAGTCAGTTATATTATTCTTCATAAATTTATATATTTTAACTGGGCATGTTTCATTACATATATTATCCCATTTAATTGAATTTAATAATACATTTAATTTTTTTTGGTCGTATATAAATTTTTGCTTGGACTCTTCATCCTGTATATGTCTGTTGAGCTGCGGGACGCAGGCAACCACAATTGCCCGGTGATCGGCCAGTGCAGCGCCGAGCGCCGCAGTGTAAATGTCTTGGGTATCGGATCTCGCGTAAATATGATCAATGCAAGAACGGCTTACTGCCTCCATACATTTCTCAACACGCGTGTAGTCAGAGATCCCACACTCAAGACCGCACCCCGCCATCATGTTAATGTATTTATGTGTTACAGGAGTGTATTGTTTAGTGTCTATATTGGTATCTCCCAATATAAATATGTCAGTGTTGTTAGTAAAATTAATAATTACGCGTTGAAGTTCGTCAATAAACGAGTGCTTACAGTTTTTTGGCGGACGGTATATAATACACAAACCAGCTTTATAGTTCGAATCTGTACTAATGTAACCCATTAGGCATTCAAAATGAAGCGTGTTTAGTTTGATTTGTGTGAAATTTAGTTTTTTCATATAATAAACAGAAAGAAAAAAAAATCGGGTTTCGAATAACTATAATAACAACCAAAATATAAGGTATTAAAGATATTTCTCCATCTCTTTCTAGCAAAACGGTAATTTACAAGGAGTTTATATGGCCGTACTCAACAATGACGTCACAGTTGATGTCGGATCTCTCTGTCTAATCGCCTTCAAATTAACAACTTAAAATGCTTGTATCTAATGTATTTCTATGCCAATTTTAATTCTAATTTCACAGGACTGCATCTTTTTCCACGGTATTTTAATATTTAATGACGAGACGTAAAAATTTGAATTCAGTCATCATCCCAATTGTCGCTGCGTGCGACGCCGCGATAAACGCCGCGTGAGAAGTGTCGGTGCCATCTCGTTACGTTCAGGATTCAATATCGCGCTCGTGACATAAAACAGTGCTTTATCCCCTCGGTGTATAATCTACTATTGTGTGTGAGTAATGTTTACATGTGGTAAAGTTGCCACGCTTTTTGAACGACACGTTTAGTCTGCTTCCCTTTATACGTCTGTGGTACTACATTGTCATTCATGTATCAATTACGAGTAGTTATCAATAATTTTAATTAAGAAAGTGTGTTGCATCCGAATTACACACAGTTACGAGATTTGTATAGAAACATTCCTTTGGCATTCTGCAAGATGGTTGGAGAACGGGATTCATATTTAGATGTACTCGTATGTAGTCTACGTCTGTGTAAAATTTATTTACAATACGTATAGTATTTATTCTTCGATTTTGTTCTCAAATCATGAACCCGCTTAATACTACACTGGTGGCTATAAAGCGTATACGGCAAGCTACCGCATGTTAAACGGTGAGGTAGTTTATGGATTCTTGTGTCTTTGGTCATCAGAATCCATAAATTGGAGTTTAGAAACACACGAGTGAGTTTACTCGCGCGTTTCCGCGTACAGCGTATCCTGCGGGAATTCTGACGAGTTTACTAGGAACACAACATAACGTTATTTGATTGCGACCTTCTTTGAGAAGAAATACGCGAGGAGATACATTTTTGAAAAAATAGAATTCAAATTCTCTTTCGAAATCGTTAGATTCGAATACGAATTTTCATTCTGTGAATTCTGCAACGAGTAGTCCTACCTACTCGTTTTTAATTTCTGCCAGTAGAATATACGCAAAGTACCTACAGGGTGTAAAGAGACGTATACCGAAACCCGCGTCTATGCATTCAGACCATTAAATAAAGCAAGCATTAGTGAGTCAGTGTGAGTGCGTGTAAAGCAAGACGAGTTTCCCGCGCAAAAGATTCCTTTTCAGTCATAAAATTTGTTAAGAAATACTGATTTTTTTTGTAGATATTTCTTTGGATTCGTCCAAAATAGATTTCGAACAGTTTTGTATAAAAATATCGAAAAAGAAATTGTAACTTTAACCTTGAATATCTCGGCAACTATTAGTTTCACAACCATGGTCCAGAAGACAAAAACTATAGTAATGATGGGAGCAATACGTGGGTTTCGGCTAGTTGAATTATTCTAGGCTAAGAATAAAAAAGGTTTTGATATAATTTATAACATTAAGCTTTGCCCAATATTTCAACTTGATCAATAACAACTTGATTTCAAATAAACGTAAAACGGAACGTTTTTAAAAAAGTATGTCCAAGCCACAGACTAAATAGAGATTTATGGAGAGAAAAGTCACTACCCGGATGCATTCAGGAGTTTTAAAACGCTTATTATCTTACCTTTTTTCTTAAATATCTTTTTTCGTAGATAACTTAAAAGTATAGCTGTTAGCGGAATCGATACATTATAAAATCACCTTGATATTAAAATAAGTTTCATTTCTAGACATGATCAGGTCGAAAGTGGCCAATGTTCTTTAGTCGGCTAGTCGGTACATCATTAGTACCTCTCCTTTGATTTTGCGAGCCACATTTTGTGTTTTGACGCCATTCGCAGGTCGGCCTCTACTCTAGCATATTCCCTGGCGTGGTGTACATGCTATTCGGCAGTTGCAAGGACGTGACCGTGGGGCCGACGGCCATCCTCGCTGCTTTGCTGTCGAAGCACGTTGCCAAGTCTGTGGACTTCGCTTACCTAGCTGCCTTCCTGACCGGCTGCTGCATATTGCTACTCGGCATTTTACAGCTAGGTAAGACAAATGAATCTATTTAGATCACTACACCTTATATGATATAATAAAATATGTATAATTTATAATCTCTTGATATTGTACTATATATTAAGTTATAAATCTCGCAACTTTACCATCATCAATCTTAAGTTTATTACTGAACTTATAGGTGGCGTATATAATTTTGAGGGCTTTAACCGTTTCCTAAAAAAAAATCGGCTTTAACCGTTTTCCACGTGCGTGCGGATTACGTGCTGTGTGGGGTGCCGTAGTTTAAAAGGCTGTGATGTTATACAAGGTTATTTTTAGTAACTAAAAAAAATTTGTGTGCTTGTTCAGACAAGCAAAGTGAACAACTTTCACTATGGGACCAAGTTTAAAATCGCAAAAAAATCAGCTGTTCCATACATCTAGGTTCAGTGAATGTTTTTTTTTATTGCTGAAAGTTGGCAAACAAGCAAACTGCCCACCTGATGGTAAGTGGTAACAGTCACCTATAATACATGTGGCTCTTGTGAGATTCACAGCAAAACTGCAACCCCCACAAGAACCACAGTGTACGTTGCCAACTTGTGACACAAGATGTAAAGTCACAGTACCAAGTAATTTCACTGCCATATCTTACCCTTCAAACCGGAACACAGCAATGCAAGCACTGCTGCTTTGCGGCTGAAATAGGTAAGACGGAGGTACCTAAGCAGAAGACCCTGGTACAGAGTCTCCCTCCAGTAAAATCCCTTGAACATTTGTATGGAACAGCTGATTTTTTTGCGATTTCAAAGTTGGTCCTATAGTGAAAGTTGTTCAGTTTACTTGTCTGAACAAGCACACAACATTTTTTGGTAACTAAAAAATAAACTTGTAGATTTATGTAATGATTTTATTACCCATAATTTTATATGTTTAGGTACTCCCCTTTATAGAGAGTAACAACTTCACGTTAGTAATGCTTTTATAAAGATGATGTATTTTGAGCGAAATTTTATAAGTAGGCACTTGAACATTTCCTTTTGAGTTGAACGAAAATTGAACTAGAAAATATAAAAATCGCGTAAATTATCGAAATAATTTATTAGTTCGTTTGTTGGCGAAAGGTTTTTTATTTAACTTGAATCGTTTTCATAAACCGCCTCACTGTTGATTTTTCAGGATTCCTTTTGGATTTTATCTCGAAGCCAGTCATCAGCGGGTTTACGGCGGCGGCAGCTCTGCAGATAGCTGCGTCGCAGCTGCGCAATCTGTTCAGAGTGTCAGGTAATAGTTTTTTTTCTATAATTCACAACATACCTTCATCTTAACTGACGGTAAGTGACGGTATGGATCAAGATTGGTGCTACTTTCACCTGGATTTCAGTAGGAAAATGTATGTGTTTTGTTTCTCAGGTGCATCTGGTGATACATTCGTCAGTGCGATGATCAGCTTCATCAAGAATATAACCACCGTACATCTCTGGGACACTGTGCTTGGCGTTTCCTGTATTATCACATTAGTTATTTTAAAGGTATGACAAACATACTTATAACATTTCTTAGTTAGTGTTCTTAGTTTTTTAGATGTGTCACGTTTAGGACGAATATTGTAAGTAGTATTATTGGTACATTGCTGCTTTTTCAAAAAATCTTTTATCAATTAATAAACGTTATGATACAGTATAACCTGTAAAACTTCAGAAAACCCAAATCTCCCCAACCCTCCACACGGGCCCTATAACCCAATGCAAGGGAGCCATTCATTATAATTTTTACTAAGCGTTTCTCAAATAGGGCTAGCAGTATTCGAAGTGTGCATACGGAAACTTTCCCGTGAATCGGGTGTCATATGGTGTTATGAATCTTGAAGCTTCATATAAAATGCATCAGCTCTGCAGTATGACCGCGCGATACCCTGAAATATAATTCACACCTATGACGGTACAGCTGTTATATGACTCTTCTATTAGAGAGCACAGCCTTTGGTATGGACTTAATTAAATTAGACAAAATTTAATAAAACAGAAACAAAAACAAAATTTAATAAAGTTAAGTTATATGAAACAGAAATTATAAATAAATTGTTAATGCTAATTGCTACTCTTTACAATCGATGGGTCACTGATTGATTTAATAAAATCTCCTCCATTTGCATGCTGATATTGTTATCTGCTAAATAGGTGAGTATTCATTATATAACTAAGAACACTGTGAAGAAATTCAGTGGTGTATGTGAATTTGACTGGGGCCTAATCACCCTAACATGGGGTAGGCTCGAGCCCCTCGGTGGGGACGTATATAAGCTGCGATGATGAAATGATTTGATTGGTTTCATTGCAGCGTTCGTCGATCTCTGCGTCCGATATAGACAGCGCCTGCCGCCTGCGCTTGTCAGCCGTATGGCAGTACGTCGTGCGTGCGCGCAACGCTATCGTGGTTTGTGCGGCCGCTGCGATCGCTGCTATACTGCACGCGCGCGGCTCCGTCCCGTTCGCACTCACCGGTGGGCATGATTTCCTCTCTCGCTCTCACTTTCAGGGCAGTTTCAGCCGAGTTCACATATTCAAAGTGTAACGGAAATAACGCACACCCTGAAAGTAATTTGTTACAATAGGGTATTGCACCCTTTTTTGGAAACTATTTTAAATCAATCTTGAGGTCGTAATGAACCTGTAAAAATTTTATTTTAATTTTATAAAACCGAAAAATGGCTTAAAAACAATGTTTTATTTATGATTTTGAATTTTCGCGCGGAAACGCTAGCCGCCATGCTATTTCGATTCGTGACGTCACTCCGTTAGTAAACAAACAATAGGTCCGACCAACATAGGTATTACTTTCTGTGAGAACGACTCTGCGGAAGACCATGTTAAAAGATTTTTGAAAAAATGGCTTATTTATTATAATCTATATCATTGTGTCTTGTGTCTGAATGCAAGAATTTCAGTTTAAAAACGCCACAAAAATTGTAGGTTCATATGCCAAATGATATCAAAATGAGAAACACTTGATTGAAACTGGCCAGAAGAGATTCAAAATCATTGTTCACAAAGACTAGACTGTATTTCTGCGAAAACCACTTTGTTATATCCCTTATAAATGAAAAACTAACTATAGAATAATTAAAAGAAAACTTTATGTTAATATCAAAAACAAATGGCATATTTTGTATTGTATTTATAGCTATACTTTTTGTACTATTTGTACCTATGATATATATTGAGTTACCGTCCTCCATTATGTAATTTTAATAAAATAAAGTATAAGTCCCACAAACGTGATAATAAGTAAATTTCAAATAACACAGAGCACGAAAAAACATTATCAAGTTTGTTTACTATCCGAGTGACGTCACCTCGGCACCCAATATGTCGAATGGCGTTTTTGACATTTGAAGAACAGATTAAAAAATAAGATATTTAAAATTGAATTATTTAAGTTATATTGCATTTTTATGAATAAATATCGGCGTTTCTCGCTTAATTTTTACGAAATCTATCATAAACATGCATATCTATACTTCTTCTTACATGGTGTGAAATACCCTATTGTTACAAATAGGCAAATAAAAGAATTTCAGTCATTTTTTTATCAGTATCACTACAGATATTTTAAAAACGCATAATTTTTATTAATTCAAACACAGCATGTATAGTCTACGCAATGCGCGAACCGGCCTGACCTGACCTAAGCAGGTGATAGCAATAACGTACGTCGGGAATCTTCACCTTTAAAAATAATTCTTACTACCTTGTATTATGTATTATATTCTTTTCCTGTCAATGTTTTCACGAACAGGTGACTGTGATAAAATTATTATTGTTTTGTTAAAAAAAAAACGATTCAGAGCCAATTCCAACCAAACTACTTTCAGGGTGTGCGTTATTTCTGTTACGCGTTGTACATGAATTAACCACCTATGTATTGTGTAACTAAATATCTACCACGATTGCTTTAATTTTACCGTCATTGCGTCGTCTTTAAGCTGGTATTAATAACACTGAAAAGATTAAATTAAATTTTTTACAAAAAAAAACGACCTCAAAAACATCAAAAAGTACAAATATTATAAGAATACACACCACAACACATTTATATGTTTAAGCCGGTTCCAAATGTTGACTATTTAAGTTCTTACATTTTTTAATACCTTCCAGATCATCGCTTGCCATCAATTTCAATATGCTCGTAAAAATGTGATATTGATGTGTGTTTTTTTTCATTATTATTGACTTTTTAGTGTTTTGAAGTAGTTTTTTATCACAGCGGCAACCGTGGTTAAGCGGTCCCCACAGAATAACTAATAGTGTTACCCTAGTAATGCTGTCATTTTGTACTTCCACTGTTCTTTATGTTCACGTTCGACGCCCTATGACACCTTTCTTTTTCAACGCCTCCGCTCCACTTGCGATTATGTTAGTACGATGCAAATGGAGCATTAGCCTGAAGGCGCAAGTTACACAGCCGGCTGCAGACAGCAGCAGCAAGTGTGGTTTTAATAAAATAGAGAAATTTATGGCAAAAATGTACATTGAAATTAAGCGTAAAACAAGGGACAATGGATTGTACGATAAGTCCCCCTGTTCACAACAGCCGGATCGTGGATTCGATCCGGAAAATTACGTCCCGTCTCGCTTTGATGCGCCGCATTAAAAAGTGACAGGTATAAATACCGTGGTTCGATTGTTTTCTGATTAATTTTCGACCGCTTCCGCGGTCTATAGTATTCGAGACCACCCGGTGTTTATCTGGAGGTTCGGGACTTGATTCCCTATGGGGACAAAAAAATCTGTTTGGTTCGGTTGGGGTACGCCTTCTGAGCCCGCCTGCCTAGTTACCACCCTCTTTCCAAGGTTTGTCGTCATAATAACAATGTGAATGATATTGCTGTGTTCCGACAATTGGGATGATGACTGAATTCTAATTTTTACGTCTCGTCATTAAATATTAAAATACCGTGGAAAAAGATGCAGTCCTGTGAAATTAGAATTAAAATCGGCTTAGAAATACATTAGATACAATCATTTTAAGTTGTTAATTTGAAGGCGATTAGACAGAGAGATCCGATATCAACCGTGACGTCATTGTTGAGTACGGCCATATAAAGTCCTTGTAAATTGCCGTTTTGCTAGAAAGAGATGGAGAAAAATCTTTAATACCTTATATCTTGGTTGTTTTTATAGTTAATCGAAAACCGATTTTTTCTTTCTGTTTATTATATGAATGAGCTTCTATTAAAGCAATTTTTTTTGTCATCTAGCCTATCAAAGGTGAGATAGCCAGTTCCTCAGTTGTTGAAAGAGTCCAGATGAAGCACGCTTCAATCTTCGTCCTTATCGTCTCATACCATCAGCCCTGCGAGCATGGAACTCTCGATAAGCAAAATTTGACAGCTAAGATCGACATACTCGACAAAATTCGATAAATTTGACAGATATTCCTAAGGAGTGAAAAGGACAGATGCTTTTGTCGATCGATATAATGTCGATCGACAAGTCTATGCTCGCAGGGCAGGTGAGACGAAGAAGAGAGCTTCCCTGTTGTGACTGTGTAAAAAAAATTTCTATTGATGATTGACAAATCCCCTAATTCGAAGCGACGGATTACTATCTTTATTTCGTTTTGGCTCCTTGAGATTCTGGTAGACCTATACCTTCGGTAGTTGCACGTCCTCTATAGAAATAAACCAGTCGTGCTACTGTTTGCTGGACTTCACCTTAAACCTACACTGGATAAACATCAATCAAGAGCAAAAGAGCAATCGTGGTGGATTTTGAGTTGCCTACAAAATAAGGGGATACTTTTCGTTAGGTAAAATCGAGGGCGGACTCCCGGAGTTCGGTTGGCCGCCTTTCAGCACTCGCGTCGGTAACTCCACGCTCAACTTCAAGGAGATGCTGGAGGAATTCGGGCCTGAGGGTTTCGTGATGCCACTCGTCGCCATCTTGGAAAGCATCGCCATCGCCAAGGCATTTGGTAATTGGTTAGATAACAACATTTTAATAAACATATTTTTATTATGCATTCTAGTTCTAATTTAAATTAATGTGCCGTAAGAAACCGTGAAAAAATTATATAGCAAATTGTATAAGAAACTGTATGTATTTTATTCGGTAATTGTTTTTCATTATGAGCAGTATGCGCATCCCTACTGTCTGTCTGTCTCTCTGTTGTAAAGCTTTCACGCCTAAACAGCTTAACCAATTTTAATGAAAATTGTTATAGAGATATATGCAGCCCTGTGTAAGGCTACCATTTAAGACTTCTTTTCCGAATTTTTAAAGAGTTGTCTAGAAAAAGCTTGATACTATATTTGTTTATAATTGTGGCTATAGTCGCCTATTGTACTTACATGTGATTCCCGTAAGATTTGCAAATCTGCAATCTGTACGTTGCCAATTTGTGACATAAGATGTCAAGTCACGTACCTAGTAATTTAACTGCCTATCTTGCCCTCCAAACAAGAACACAGTAATGTAGACACTGCTGTTTTAAGCTGGTAAGGTAGAGGTACCCACCCAGATGACTCTAGTAAATGAAATAAATGACTTCTCCGGTAAATGTGAATTACGTATTGTGTGAAATAAAATGAAATAAATGACTTCTCTGGTAAATGTGATTTTTTTTGAAATGCTACTATAATATCAATGAATATATTAACGAAAATTTTTAATACTATTTTTTTATTTTGTTTAATTGGGTGAATGAATTATATTTAAATTCTACTTTTGACATTATGAAATTATTGATATTTTTAATAATTTTAATTGACATTGTATTGAATTGACTTGAGATTATATTAATTAATTATTTTTTTCTATTTTTACATTAACGATTTATTATTAGTGATTTGACATCTTATTAAT
Organism: Schoenobius gigantellus; assembly: GCA_963935595.1. Lineage (NCBI taxonomy): Eukaryota > Metazoa > Arthropoda > Insecta > Lepidoptera > Crambidae > Schoenobius > Schoenobius gigantellus. The sequence goes on from OZ012543.1 coordinate 22,268,980, forward strand.
TTTGAGTTGATTTTAATAATTTGATGGGACATTTTATTAATTAATTCATTCATTTATATTTTGACATTAAAATTTTTGATAATAATTGATTTGAGATTTGTATTTGAGCTGACAATTCATTAATCTTAATTTGGTATTGATTTTAATTTCATCTCTATTTTGACATTTACAGTATGAAAATGAGTGTTTTAAATAAATTGTAACATAGTTTAAGCCATACGTATTGTGTAAACATAAATTTTGCATGCCGACGTCGGCAAATCGTGTGTAGCCTTTATAACAACGTACGTGACATCTAATTATCTGTATTAATATGATAATTGTTTCCACGATTTGAGCAAATAAATATTATGATTATGATTTTTTGTTAGTAAATCAATGTGCTAATCATAAATTGCTATAGGGCGATTCACGGCCGCGCTATTTATAGGCACGCGCCCTATGTCCCTATGCTATGTCCCTGCATTTTAAATCTGTAATACCCTCGAAAATATTTATTTAAATTACATGCTGTAAAGGGCCATATTGCTTTATATTAAGTGTACAATGTATTTAAGGTACTTATTTGGATAAGGATTAATGCTGTATTGCTTAAAATCGTAAAATTTCTCGTAAAAAGTAAAGGATAAAAATTCGTTATTGTAGGTTATCCCTAATAGATACGTAAACATATATCATCGCGGACTTTTTTGTACGCCTTTTTAAAGTGTACAATACTGTAGTACGCAAAAAAATGTGTTTATTTACGATATCACATTAGAAACCTTTAAAATTACCAGTGTTTCTCTACTATATTATGCATGTATTATATAAATAAACCTTCCTCTTGAATCAGTTCTGTCTATAAAAAAAACCGCATCAAAATCCGTTGCATAGTTTTAAAGATCTAAGCATACATAGGGACAGACAGACAGCGGAAAGCGACTTTGTTTTATACTATGTAGTGATGATAATAGTATTTCTTAACACATAAACAATTCAAAGAAATATCAACAGCTAAATACCAGGTATTTACTCAAAACACGAAAATTTGTGTTTGAACGAAGAATATTCCCTTATTGCTAGCGGGCAGTTCTCCAGTGGATGGCAGCCAGGAGTTAGTGGCCATCGGATTGTGCAACGTGGTGTCTTCAATGGCGCAGAGCATGCCGGCCACTGGTTCCTTTACACGGACTGCGCTCAACCATGCCAGTGGGGTAATCACACCGGCCGGGTCATTCTTCAAGGGTAAGCTTATAGAATGCGCAACGTGGTGTCTTTAATGGCGCAGAGCATGCCGGCCATTGGTTAATTTACCCGGATTGCGTTAAACAACGCCAATGGGGTAATCATATCGGCTGGGTCATTCTTCAAGGGTAATAGAATGTGCAACGTGGTGTCTTCAATGGCGTTTGCCGGATACATTTACCCGCTAGTGGGGTAAACATTTTTTTATACAACTAACAGTCAGTTTACACGAAGGCTCATTGAATTTAATGCTTCATTAAAGTGCTTATAGAACATGTGCTTTCTGTAAGATGTCCTGTAAAATCTACAACTCCTATTTTTGTTGTCAAATTGTGACATAAGATATCCGGAACACACTGATGCAAGCACTGTTGTTTTGCGACAGAAATAGGTAAAATAGAGGTATGCGAGAAAACTGCTCTTTTTGTTGCCAAATTGTGACATAAGATAGCCGGAACACAGCGATGCAAGCACTGCTGTTTTGCAGCAGAAATAGGTAAGATAGAGGTATCCGAGCAATCTTTTTGTTACCAAATTGTGACATAAGGTATCCGGAACACAGCGATGCAAGCACTGCTGTTTTGCGACAGAAATAGGTAAGAAAGAGGTACCCGAGCAATTTGCTCTGGTACTGAGTCTCCCTCTGGTACAGTAAGCGTCATGTCAAGCTTTTACGAAAACCGCCACTATTACGAACGGCATAAGCGCGAGCGCACGCGACCGATTTCTTGTGCGGTAACATACTACATTTACGAACGTTCCATTTACACCAATAATCGGGTCGGCCTGGATACACTGATATTTTTCTCACCGAATTTTTGGTAATTTGCGTGCATTGCAATGTAGAACTCCATATGTTTCATTTCCACCATCAAAATATCGGTCACCGATTGTCGGTCGTGTGCGTTCGCGCGCGCTGTACTGTTTGCCAAAGGTCAACAGTACAGCTCGACGCGGCGCTTACGTACAATACCAACAGGGCTCTCTGTACGTAAGCTGATGGAATATAAACGAGTGGCTTAAAAGTGGTGCAGACTTGTAACGTGTAAAAAGTAACGTCTCAGTTCGGTCACAGCGCGTAAGCCACATGCGAAGCTATGCTGTTATCAACTTTATAACCTTGCAATAAAGCAGTCGCCGTGCACGAGTAGATTTCTCGGGAAACCTCGCCTTAAGCAAAGAATATATACTACGACGAAAAGAAGCGACACTTAAGCATGTGTGCTCGTAAAATCGGCTATGTGTGGGTGTCTGGATCGGCGCGGGGGAATTGCGCTGCGCGCAGGGCATGGTGAGGCGGTCTCGAGACCGCCTCGGCCGAAGGCTGAGTCGAGCGAGCGAGCGTCTAAAGTGTCTGTGACTCTGTATCTCTGTATCGCGCACCGCACGAACGGACCATTTCGGTATCAACCCTAGCGTTTACACGTTCCGCTTAAGGTCACCGGCGCTCGAGCTCTCACGTACTTACACGGAGTGTCATCGCTGTGCCTTAAAGGCCCCTGTAGACGATCAAACATGTTTGTCAAATTTACGTGTTTGACAAACATGTTTGATCGTGTAGGGCTGTGTTTGACAAACCAACTACGTGACGTCAATAAGTGTCTGTAAAGGCCTATGTTGAATAAAGATTTTTGAATTTTGAATTTGAATTTTTGAATTTGTGTTTGATGTGTTTGAAAAGTATCTGGATTGACGTCGTGTTTGATGAAAACGTGAAGTTTGTCAAGCAAGTTAGACAAACATGTTTGATCGTTTACAGGGCTCTTTAGCGTGCGGAGGGCGCGCGTGAGCGGCCTGTTTACTATTGTTCCAGCCCCCCTAGCATGACCATCGAAACACGATATGACAAAACGATATATCGATATAAACTGATAAAAAACGTTAGATTTTTTAGTTATCTTGATATTTTGAGTATGTTTTGGATATTGGTATTGTTATTTTGGGCACTGTTAATAATGAATGTGGATAAAATTTCAAGGTAGCCATTATAATATCTAAAATATTTTGTCAGTTCATATCGATTTATCACTTTGTCATATCGTGTTTCGGTGTTCATGCTACGGGGGCGTGTGTATTACACAGCGTGCTTGGTGCTGCTATCGGTGACTCTGCTGGCGGACGCTTTCTACTACATCCCTCGTGCGGCTCTTGGCGCTGTCATCATGGTGGCTATGGCTTCGCTTGTAGACCTTGCCATTGTTAAACATCTCTGGAAGCATAGCAGTGAGTGTTGCATATTGTTATTTAATAATAACTATCAATGTTGTATGTATCTTGCTTATTTTGTTAACAAGTTGAGCCGAATGCTGTTTAGTCCAAATCTTTTATTTATTAATAGTAGATTATGCACGTAGGAACTAAAGCAGTGCCTTACGTCACGGGGGCCATATTGAACTCCGAGCGCAACGAAGAACTCTTAGAGTTAACTCCCGAGCGTAGCGTGGGAGTTAAAATTTACCTCCTGAGCGAAGCGAGGCAGTTATGTGGAGTCCTAAGTGAAGCTAGGGGTTTAAGTGGCCTAAGACTAAGACACTGCTTTATTCCAGAGATGAATACTTTACCTTTCATACCAGCTGTGAGACAATAAAAACTCAGGGCTCTATTAACAATTACTTAATGTAGTAATTTTCATCATAAACACTGTCACATTATCACTATAACTATAACTATGTTACGTCGCCCAATAATTATAATAATTATTTTATCTTATGTTAAGCTTCAAACATTATTTATAATATTTTTACAAGTATAAACTTAAGGCGCGTTCGGGTAGCCTGTGGTGGCGTTTTTAGCATTATCAAAATTGGCGTTGATGTAACGTTCGGTTAGAAGGTTATGAAAGGACATGTCCACTTTTGGGCTAAGAATATAATTATTTATTAACCAACATGTTTCAGGTATTATTGTAAAGAGTACTCAAAAATCTAGGGTTTAGAATAAAATTTAGGTTTTTTTAGGCCTGCAAATTCAAAAAAACAGCAATTTTATGATTGACTTTCATAGTATGTAAAACAAAACGATTTTTGTATGGAAACCAATGACAAGTTACTGAAACGTGTCACAAACGAATAAATAAGTAACAAAAGCGCACAAACGATGTGATAGTGAGTGACTTTCTGACTAAAATTCACATAAATTACATTTTTAATGTTTTATCAAGATTTACGAAAAACATGGCTGTATGAACTTAGCTCCCTTTGCCTTCTCTTGCAGAAGTGACAGCGTCAAAAAAAAATTGTGATTTTAATGATCGTGATCGCTTAGAATCTAAGCAATCACAATACATCACAATACTTTTTATTAAGAAGTGCACAATCTTGTGTTGTTGCCGCAATGACTGTCAAATTAAAGGCAGCGCAGATGTTATAGATTTTTCCTTCGACAATAAACCCCCAGGTGACCACATATTGAATTGGATTGCAAATTAGCAGCATTGCAGGTCACTGCTGGTAACAAACAAGCATCTCTGACTCTGACCAAAAAAATGATACATGTAATCAATAGGTCCATGCTATTAAAATGAAATCTAGCACAATAAATGCATTGGTTGGTGGCAGATGACTTCTATACTTTAGTTTGTAGCAGTGTGTTTGTGCAGCATTTGTTAGGATGAGCCCCTGGCTGTAGTGTCTAGTGTGTGATACCTGTTTTACTCTGCCTACTCTTAGGATAAGCACCTACCTCACAGTAATGAAATATCAACATAAATAAAATATACTGGTCTGTTCTTAAGAATGCTACAGTTTTACTATTTCAATAACAAAAGATTTTTTACAAAACAAATGCTAATTAATGAAGTCATTATAATGAACTAAGTGCAAAATTCTCTAAGATTACTATAATGCTAATTCAAAGTGTAAATATTTACTTCTATATGACTACATACCCTCGATTTTATCATGGGTACTAAATATGTAATATGAAGTGTTGAATAATTATAATGGTGGAAACTATGTGAAAGAGTTGTAATATAGAAACTGGTTGCAGGTATGAAATAAAACCCAGAAATTATGTTATTTTTATTTATTCAATTTCAACATCTTCCCTCATTAGTACGTCATTTCAAAATTGAGCCAGTGGTGTTATATGAGTTTGGTGCGGAGCCCATCCTAAATTCATGGATTTCATTTGATTTTTCCTCTTATCAGCAGTCTCATATGATAGATCATTTTCTTGAATATGTTCTCCAAAATATGACTTAGCTTGCTTAATTTAATATGTTCCAAGACTGATTAAAATTAAATTGAATATTTTCATTCTGGGGAACATTCAAGTGTGGAATTTAAGCATCAATATGTACAAAGATGGCTTCTAATGCCCTATTTAAAATAGATTGACCACCAGGTTGGTTGGTCGCTTACTGCAGCTAGCAGTGTAAGTTATAAGATTTCTTTTGAAATAGGTAATTAGAGGACTTTTGTAAGTAAAATTTTAGTAACCTCTAATAAAACAATGGAATTGTTTGAATCAGACCCAAAGAGTATAACGTATAGTTAGATTTCTACTGGACAGGTTTTCCCTGCTTATATGGGCTATACCTAAATGTAATGGGGCATATTGATTTTTGAAGCAATAACACTTTTTTATATAAGTAAACATGAGTTTTTGAAATGTATACCCGAGAAGCAATTCTGCAAAGGGATTCCTTAGCCCATAGTCTGACTTAATATAAACCTAAGGCCTTTTTAGGCTTTGAAAAAACCTCACCTAATTGAGTTAAGCAAGAGAACAATAAAACAAATTGTGTGACTGTTAAACCTGTCCAGTATTTACATACTATATCAGTGGAATTTTCTATATTTTCAAATTCAATTAGTTTCTGTTCTTTGATTTTATTGTTAGTAAGTCAAACATGAATTATTTGGTGTAAACAATACAGTAAACTTATATTACCGTAAAAATGCAAAATCATATTGACTCATGTAATTTTCACAGACTCTGGCATTACTTTACGAATATTTTACAATCCCCGAGGATCTTCTTTCTTAAATATAATGGTACCATTCGACATTCCAAATTATAGCACTCTGGTACAAAAAAAAATGAGAAGTTGTATCAGGAGTGCGACTGTAACCTGGAAGTATAACATTTTGTTGTTCAATTCTTGGGTCTGGTTACTTCGTACGTTCAAATTACGAGAAAACTTAGTTCAGTTAGCAAGCCAATATTTAAATCACATGTAAAATCAAGAACCTGAGCATAGCTGTAGAAAATAAAAGATACTATTTTGTGAAAGGAAAGAAGGTTACACACAAACAATAAACAAAAGTCAAAACGACAGCTACAGTGGCATTGACATGACATATTGACAATGACATCCTTTTAATTGCCAGTAAAAAAAAACTAAATGTGGCCCTGCTAAAGAAACAATAAAAAAAAACATATTTAATTTTTTTCTCCTAAATGCAGGCCTTAATATTTTTAATATTCATGGATAAACATCCTTCTCATAAAGTTCTATTTCCGTCATAAATTTTTAAACTGGTTAAAAAAGGTTCAGAATAAAATTCCACGTTCCATACAAAAAGTGGACATGTCCTTTTTGCCATGTTTGCTACACACCCTAACCGAACGCTACATTATAAATATGTCAATGTCATAAGCTATTATAACCTAAATTTATTTTTTGTTTCCAGACTCTGGATGTATTATGACGTAATAAGCTCGCTTCATGATCAACGATCATTAATTTTCATAAATAATGAAAATAAAATTTATTTCGTTAAAACTTATTCAATCCTGTCAAAAATTTTACGTTGAGTAAACGTCAAAACTCTTAAATGTCAAAAATTTCCACTTTTGACCCTCTTCCAATTGCCACATATTAAAAAAGAAGAAGAAGACCCTCTTCGAGAGCTGGAGCGAAATTGGAAATTCACAATGCCATTTTTGATATTTTTTCAGCTATCCGAACGGTTGACGTAAACAGATAAAAATGCAACTTTTGTTCACATTTCTTCTAACCGAACGCTCCTTGTGTCAATTTTGTCATTTTTAACAGTTATTTTTAACATCTTGATGCTATCCGAACGCGCCTTTAGTCTACCCATTGATTTACTACTCGTGCGGTTAAACACTTCTTGCATGTATACACTTCTCGCTCGCACACTATTAGACGGAAATAGTGTGCGAGCGAGAAGTGTATACATATGCGCCGCCATTCCTAATCCCATTCTTTAACCGCACGGGTAGTACAATACGATACGATCAGCTGCTGGACCCTATCAATGACTTTAAGTAACACGCAGGACTAATGTTAATTTGTTAACAATAAATTGTTATCAAATAAATTCTTCTTAGGCGTCTTGAGCTGTAAGTGTCTTCGTCTTAGGCGTCTTGAGCCCCTCGTTTCACTTAGGACTCTACATAACTCCCTCGCTTCGCTCAGGAGTTAAATTTTAAAAAGGAGTTAATCTCTATTGTCCTTCGTTGCGCTCGGGGTTAAATATGGAGCCCGTGACGTTAGACACTGCTTTAATCCCTTGGTGCATAATCTACTATTATCAATAAAAAATAAAGTGTTATTGTTTATTTTAGTTTATACTATAATGTAGGTAAATATTTTATAATTTTGGTAAAGAAATTATGTAGTTAGATTTTATAAAAACATTATTTACACAGGCTCAGGGTAGAATGTTCATTTGTCTCTAGTGGATGCACGCCACTGCTGTAAGGGCGTAGAACCTTTGCCTTCCTAAGCTCTATGCTAATGCCAATCTATGCTAAATTTTCAAACAAATTTTAAATTCCAAATTTATAACACTTTACTCCCTTGGGAGTTTCATACAACATTATATCCCTTGGCAGATAATATTTATTTATTTATTTAATCTTTATCGTACATAAAACAAAAAATGTATAAAAGGCGGACTTAATGCCTGAGGCATTCTCTACCAGTCAACCAGTAAAAATGTGAAAGAAATTGTAGACGGTGTACGAATTTAACTCGAAAATGACATATAAATATATTTAAATTAAAATGAAATAAGTAAACATAAACAAATAATAGAATATAAATATTAATATATACCGGGTGTAACTGAACACCCCAATAACATTTAAGGGGCATATAAGTTACATACTAAATGGACCTTCGGTGCTTGTCTGAGACCTAGAACCCCAATACTTTCAGAGTTATTTGATTTTAAACTGAAAGCAAAAACTTTCAAGTGACAACCATAATCAGCCCTTAACACAAAAGAAATTTAAACACAAAATGACACGTGACAGACGTGAGCGTAGTATTCCTCGTACGCTTACGTAGGGCTTTCGGCACTTAATACCTAAAAATAATTTATTTAGTTTGTATGATGTGAGCGTAGTATTTATTCCTCGTACGCTTACGTAGGGCTGTCGGCACTTAATACCAAAAAATAATTTATTTAGTTTGTATGGAAAAAAAGTAGGTTTGTTAGCCCTAATATTTTTCCTACAGAATCTCTACTTCTGATGGATACATACCCTTAAATGTTATTGGGGTGTTCAGTTACACCCTGTATATAAAACTACTGTTCACGCAGAAGACCCTTTATCTCTCAACGCCTCGTCCATAGACAGCTCCACAGAGCTGTATTATTTTTATGTACATCAGATTTTTAACCCTCCCAACACTAACCATTTTTATTATATGGCAACACGCGCAAACTGAAATGATTTCGCCAATTTCAAATTTGTATAAGACTAACGATCTTCCCTTTGTATCGACCACACGAAATATACTGTTAAGCAAGAAGACTTCGCATTATTCATCTCCGAGCAGCTCCTCATCTCAAACTCTCAAGTAAAGGCGTAAACATACGTCGTGTGGTCCTTCGAGCCGGATATATTGAAAACGAACCAGCGACCGTCGTCGTTTTCATCGCAAGCAGCCCGTTCGCAAAGGGACTTCGCCTGCAAGAGACCAGAGGAGACAGAGGGAGTTCCAAGGATCGAGGCTAAGACGTCGGAGGACCTGCAGCTGCAACCGCACATCAACGAAAATCGCATTTCGGTACGGCCAGCCATCCTTCCTAGCCCTATCCTTTACGCTTCATTTGTGTTAAAACCGTGCTTAATTCACGTTACAGTTCGCATTAACGGAACTTCTGGAGTCAGCATTCTGCCGTTGCTAGCACCAGCTGACCACACACACCAGGATAAAACCGTGAGTACTTCCATACATCACCAAAATGAGCTTAGAAACTATGCCTGTAAATCGCGATAGATCTCCTCTGAGACCTACAGCGCACAATGATAGTGATAGCCAAATGCTTAGCGACTTGATCAAGGGACGAGGCATTGTAAAAGGAAGATTGACTAGATTTACTAATTATGTCAATATAATTTCGGTTGAACAGTTATCGCATCAAAAACGTATTGAATTAAAACTACGCATACAAAGTGTCAATGCTTTACACACCGAATTTAGCGATCTTCAAACAAAAATCGAAAAAGTCGTTCGCGATATTGATTTGGACACACAATTAAATCAGCGAGATTTGTTTGAAGATAGCTATTACGCAGCACTGTCCCAAGCTGAATACATACTCAGCACTACAGAGGTCACTGATGGCTCTAAAGTCTGCAATAGCAATAGTTTGCAGTCAATAAAATTACCCACTATAACCATGCCAACATTTGACGGTGCGTATGAGCATTGGCTCGAATTTAGGGACACATTTTCTTCTTTAGTGCACAACTCTAAAGAAATAAGTGACATACAAAAGTTCCATTATCTTAAATCATCATTAAAGGGGAGCGCGGAGCTCGTTATCGATTCCTTGGAGTTCTCAGCTAGCAACTACATTGTTGCATGGGAACTGCTTCTTGGCCGCTATAACAACAACAATTTGTTGATTCACAACCACGTTAAGGCCTTATTTAATTTGCAAAAGCTACCTAGGGAATCGCCACAGCTATTAAGACGACTCATAGACACAGTGCTCAAAAATCTACGCGCACTCAAAATATTAGGTGAGCCTACTGAGTACTGGGACACACTAATTATTTTTATAATAACGTCAAGGCTGGACGATTGCACCGAGCGTGAATGGGAGCAGTTCAAATGCACCACACGCACACACAGTGACACACAGTCATCACCCCTGAAGGTGGATGAATTGCTGGCGTTTCTCAGGAATCGGGCTGATATGCTGGAAACATTGCAGGTCTCGCACAACAAAGATACCCTCGACACTAAAAAATACAGCGCGCATACGCACAATACGCCGCATAACTCATTTAACAGGGTATACTGCAATGTTTCCACCAATAAGCCACAACACACTCGCACTGATGCTATTAAACGACCGTGTTTAATGTGCAACGCTGATCATCCACTATTTTCATGCCTACAGTTTTTAAACGCCGATTTAAGCACTAAGTTACGCATAATATCCACCAACAAACTGTGTGAAAACTGTTTACGCTCTGGGCATACGTTAGAGATGTGTAGGTTTGGGCCATGTCGAAAATGCAATAAAAAACACAATACACTGATTCATAGGGACGACACGGCTAGCCACACACCTCAGGCACAAACAGTAGTGTGTCACACTGTCTGTGATGGGCAGAGTGCATCGGTACTAGACAATGCGCCGGCGCCCGCGCCCGCTCACCTCGCGCAGCCCGCGGTTGCCCTCCCCATCCAGGCGCCTATTACTCAGGTGTGCAATGTGCAAGTTAAAGACACACACACATTAAATAACCCTATGAATCAGGTTTTGTTGTCTACTGCTCTCATCGAAGTAGCCGATAGAAAAAACAATTATCACAGTGCGCGTGCGCTACTCGACTGTGGTAGCCAACATTGTTTTATTTCGCAGCATTTACGCAAAACATTAGACGCAGATATAATACAGTCCACTTGCAATTGCATTGAGATTCGTAACGTGCCTAAAATAAAGGGTGAAAAAAAAGAGGAGCTTTTCAAATACATACAAATACTTACTTCTATTCTAAATATACCACTAGAGCTAAACAATATTCGCGATGTCTACCGATTACCCAGTAAAATAGATTCAACTACCGCAAATATAGTGGCAGAATTCGAGAGTACACTGATAAAGAGTCGCGTGCTTGACGGAGTGAAACGCTATAATAAAGATAAATCTAAGGAACAAATCAACTCCAACGATATGGGCATAACGCACATTAAGTCACCTATATATATTAGCGAATATCTAACAACAAAGGCTAAAAAACTGTATTACTTGTCAAGAGAAGCTGCCAAGACAATGGATTATTCATATTGCTGGACAACAAATGGCAACGTCTATCTACGTCGCACAGAAGGCGAACCTCACATTCTTATTAAGACTGAAGCACAAATTTCCGATCTCAAATGTGCTAAATGACTAAATATACAACTATCATTGATTTATCTTATTTATATTAAATTAGTATACCTTACAAAATTAGAATATTTACATAAGCCATCACTTATTGAAGTTTGTATTGTTAAGCACACATTAAGTCCACATACTCACTCCACTTACACCTTCAACACTATCAAATATTTGCTTCCGACCATCATCCCTATACACAAAATAAATTATGACAAAATACACAAACACAATTCACATAACAGCAAACAATTTATATCATACGCGAGCCACTACATAATTAAAATTATATATCTGGAAATATTTAGAATACAAATAAAGTATCCAATAATACATAGCATACAAATCTTTTACAGTCAATTGCAATGGACAGCAGAATAAAAATTATAAACGATATTGACAGTACAAGTCTCTTGACTAGCATTGAAGTACATGAGCCTGAGGCATGTAAACTGCATTTACAGGGAACTAATGTAAGTAAATTTACTGTACTATCACAAAACATCCGCAGCATAAATAAAAATTTTGATAATTTTGTAGTATTTCTGAGTCGACTAGAATTTAAACCTGATATTATAGTACTCACTGAGTGCTGGATAAATGAGCTTTCAAACGAAATACCTCTAGATGACTATAGATGTTATCACTCTAAATCATACCTTAATCAAAATGATGGTATAGTGATATACTCAAGGTCACATCTCAACATCTGTATAATGGAACCTAAGTTTCTTGATGCAAACTGTGTGGTGATACAAGCTAATCAAGCTTATTCTGTGATAGCAATTTATCGCTCCCCATCGTTTGCAAATACCAAAAACTTTCTTGAGTCACTTGAGTCTATTTTAAGCAAATATACTAAACCTCACTCCGTACTTGTAGGTGACATCAACATAAATCTTCTCAAAGAAACATCGGATGAAGCAACCGATGAGTATATAAGCATCATGGCACATTATGGATACATACCTAGCCATAATTTTCCTACAAGAGGCCCAAATAACCTTGACCATTGCATGATAAAATCAACTTTCGCCTCTACTACGGTTGTATGTCATTCTAATATAACTGATCATAGTTCAATACTATGCAGCTTAGGGTTAAATTTACAGAAAGACAGTGTAAAACATAAAAATATTAAAATAGACTATGATGCTCTTTTCGAAAACTTAAAAGAAGTTGACTGGTCTCAACTTTATCAAATAAGCGATACAAATGATGCTGTATGCTATTTTTTACGCACCTTAAACGCTATTGTTGCTAAGCATAAAACTGAACGTAAGGTGAGGGGTCGTGACGTTATCTACAAAAAGTGGATAACGCCGGGACTGCTCAAATGTATAAGACGACGAGATGCTCTTCATATTAAAGCTAGAAAACATCCTCAGGATCCTAACATTCAGAATGAATATAAATTGTACAGAAATTACTGTATAAATATACTGCAGGACGTAAAAAACAATTTTGAAAGAAATATGTTACTTGTTAATAAAAAAGATATTAAAAAAACGTGGACAGCTGTAAAAAATATATGCAATATCAAATGTACTAAAACCACAAATCAGGAACTTCTTAAAATCAGTGAACATCCACTTGAATCTTTAAACTCAGTTAACTCCTACTTTACTTCTGTCGGTGAAAACCTTGCTAGTGGAATGCTTCAAAAATCTGGGCTAACAGAAACAGAGCTGGCAAACAAATTAAATTTTAAATCTCGGATATCTACATACTCTTCATTTTTCTTTGACCCTACGGATGAAAAGGAGATTGTTGAGCTAATTGGATCGCTTAAGTCTAGCTCTGCTTTAGGGCATGATTTCCTAAGTAACGATATATTCAAGAAAATTAAATATGCTGTAGCTAGCCCTATTACTTACATCTGTAACCTAAGTATGTCTACTGGCATTGTTCCCTCAGAATTTAAGGTAGCCAATGTAATCCCTATCTTTAAAGCCGGTCAAATACAAGATCCTGCGAATTACAGGCCAATATCACTTTTGAGTACTCTTTCAAAAATAATAGAAAAAGTTGTCAATCTGAGATTGCTTAAGTACCTCGAGTCAAAGAGTTTACTTGCTGAGAACCAACATGGTTTCAGATCGGGCAAATCTACTGAAGACGCCGTGAACGATCTTGTTAACTTCACAATAGGCAAAATTAATGAAAATCAGAAATGTCTCGGTGTCTTCTTAGATTTCGCCAAAGCGTTCGACACCGTTTCCCGGCCGATACTCTTAAAGAAGCTTGAGATGCTCGGAATAAGGGGTGTTGCACTGGAGTGGTTCCAGTCGTATCTGTCTGATCGCAAACAGAGAATTATCATAGGAGACTCCTACAGTGATTATGCTACTATTAAATTTGGCGTGCCGCAAGGCAGTGTTTTGGGCCCCACGCTGTTTTTAATTTACATTAATGACCTGTGCTCCATGAAAATAAAAAATGCGAAAATTCTAACCTTTGCTGATGACACTGCAATTATTTTTTATGCTAGTTCGTGGACGCAGGTCAGTCATATAGCACAAGCGGGACTAAATGAGGTGAGTCTTTGGCGCTTCAAAGGAACCTACTCAATGCAAATACTAGCAAAACCAAATTTGTTTCATTTAGAGTGACTAACAAAACAGCACCAAAGGAAACCCCTGAACTTAGACTTCACACATGTCATGATGATGATCATCAAAACTGTCAGTGTGAATTACTAGAACAAGTCGATAAAGTTAAGTACTTAGGTGTTGTTATAGATCATAAATTCAGTTGGTTACCTCAAATAGAGGTAGTTTCAAAACGAATGAAAAAACTAATGCATGTTTTCAAAAAATTAAGTTCTGTAGCAGGTAATGATCTAATTAAAATGATTTACCTCAGCTTATGCCAATCAGTAATTAATTACTGCATAACAGCGTGGGGCGTAGCTTGCAAAACTCACCTACTTAAACTTGAGCGAGTCCAGCGCGCCATCTTGAAAATAGCCCATCGTCGACCTAGGAGATATCCAACCGACAAACTATACTCCGAGTGCCAAGTCCTAAGTGTTCGCAAACTATATATTACTGCAACGATAACGCTTTTTCACAGACAAGCTAAACAGCAAGCTCGCACTTCATACAGATTACTTAAGTGGGACAAACCTAGAACTGGAACAGCTTTTGCACGCAGGTCAAGTCAATTCATGGGTCCCCATCTTTACAATAAAATATATAACACTTCCAAAAACATTATAGACTTAACTCGAGCAGGTTGCAGACTGACTGTATTTAAATGGTTAGAAGATCTGAGCTATAATGAAACGGAAAGCCTTCTACAAATACAGAAATAAATCAATTTAAATTTGAATTAACATTTACTAGACTACTTTTATGTATAAATTCAACTCATGCTGTACTTATTTGTAATGTTAACAATAAAGGAGAAAGATATAATATAAAACAGACATTTCCAGATAAAAATATACCTACATAACACACGACGCACACACATCACACACAAATACGCACAAACACACACACACACACACACATACACACACACACATACACACCTCACACATACACGCAAACGCTTTTTCGTATGCATATGTATATGTAACATAAATGGGAAGACTGGTCTTCACGACACAGGGAATCCTAGTGTGAAGTCCAGAGTGCTTAATTTCTAATCATATGTACAAGAAGTAAATAAACAATTTTGATTTTGATTTTGATTTTGACTTACGAAGTTCGAGGAATAGGTAACACATCAACACACTCGACACAACTGTGTGATGTTAGGATCAGGTCACGCAATGGTTCCTATTCTAAAAAGGTTAGATGTTTTTTGTTACCTTGTATAACATCTACGATACCGGCCGCTGAATGTCAACAAAGCGCACAAGGAATTAACATTCCTAAAAACATACAGCTTGCCGATCCACTTTATTACGAGTCCCAAGATATTGACATTTTAATAGGTGCGGAAATATTCTGGGACTTGTTAGTTGCTGGTAAGATACGCTTACCTAAAGGGCCGTACTTACAAAACACTAAGTTAGGCTGGATAATTTCAGGGCCTATTAATTATAATAACACACGCATTACTGATGATAGGTCTATTCAATGTCACTTCGCGCAATCAGTCAAATCACATTCGCGACCATTTTGGGGCGCAAATGAATTGTTAAGCGCTGCAAAATTTCACGCAGGCGATGAGCGTGCCTGCAAAGCGCATTTCATCACCAATACATATAAAAAGGGTGAAAACCGGTGCGCTCGTTTGCTACCCAGGAGACCGTCAACCAGCTTAAGCAACTCATCTCCCCTTGTACAAACTAACGCACAAATAAGAGAGGTAGGGCATAGCGTTTATCGCTCTAATGAGCCGCCCGACTGGGGAAGTACCTCCACCTCACAGAATACAGCAGCCAAGCAATCTTATTGCTTTGCTGCGCGTGAGTGAGGTAGCCAGCGCTCACTGGGGTTCGCTGTCAGTACGCTTACGCTTGACAGTGCTGACAGCATGGGGTTAATAGGGTTGGCATCGCAAGTTGCTCTGGTCGTGGGCGTCCACTGGCTAAGGTGGCCGCTCAGCGTCAGTATGCTTGTTGCCATTTATTTTGTTTTTTGTGATGTTAGTAGTAGCTTAAACGCACACAAAGCTACCTAATTTTCTTTCGTTATTTTTTCAATATTTATTTTCGGTTGTTGTTTATTTAGGTACTCATTACGCTTTATTAATTTTTTTGTTACTCATGCATACGAGTATGAATCGCATATCAAGCATTCTATGGTAAGATTTTTGTGACCACTTTTTAATATTTACATTTGTTTTGCTATTTTTACGGATCGATTTAACTCGAGGCATACCGACTAGCACATTGATTAAAATTGTTATTTCAACTGGATATTTATAGATAAGAAATTTTTTTTCACTTTCGTCTTTCTTTTCACTTTGTTGCATTTTCGCCCATTGGCACAAACTTACAATTTTAGAAAGTACTTTCGCACCATCTGCCAGGAGATTGAGTGGCCTGTCGGTGGTGGATGTTTGTTTGTTTACAGTTGTGTTGTTCTAGCGGTTTTGAAGTAGTACACTGACTTCTTAAATAGGAAACATACCCAAGGAACGATAGTTTCTGATTTATTCTTTATGAAGTGGACTAATGCATCGATTCAATGCTCATGCGCAACCGTGGGTGACAACTGCGGAATGTTAGGTCTACCTTTTTTCTAATGTATCACAACACACGCAGTGAACTTAGAACTGGTCAGTGACCTATCAATTTTGCAGTTGCATCAACGCTTTTTAGCATTTAAATTTTTAAGAATATTTAATTTTTCTGTCGTTATTTTGTCCACTTCATGATAAACTTAAAAAGAATCTGAATAACTGCTCAACTGAAATTCAAGATCACGCAATAGCATAAGAATAAACAAGTATAGAAGCGAAACTCCCGGCCGTCGAGCGCTCAAGGCCACGTTATTCACCTACCGTTTGATTTCCGTTGAACGGAATCGCCAGTCAAGGCGCGCACCGCATCCCGCACGTACGTGACTCCTTCCCGCGCGCCGCTATCTACCTAGTCGCCGCGATGCCGACTTATTGTTGCGTTTATGGGTGCAAAAATAATGCCATAATAACCCCAAATTTAAAGTTTTACAATTTGCCCGAAGATAAAGAAAGGTAAGTACAAAGGTATATCTACTTGTTTTATTCAATCCTCTCTAAGCAACTGCGAAGATGACTTGGATATATTTCTTTTGAGCAAAGACGACGGCACAGAACCTTTTTTTGCAAACCATATGACATCGGAGATTTCGCCGCTTGCTGTTCCGACATGCGATTACAGGTCTGAGGGCCTATTACCGATCTCATGGTTTTGCAAATGATATCATATGATATCATAGTGCAAGACGAAAAATACGATTTCCGGTCAGATTTTTAATCATTTGTTTATTATTTAATGATGACATCATTGAAATTATGCCATAGTGATGATATCATTGGAGATCAGTAATACGAAATGCAGTATTTCATGACTTCTTTTTCTCAAATTTATACCATGTCATACGATGAAAGATCCATAATTGGCCCTCAGATTTGCCTACACAAAACGCACTTTCCTACGTTTGTGGGTATCTACTCAAAAAATGCTCGCTTAAACATGAATGCCCAGCTTTCAATAAATACAGAGATTACAAGGGAGAAAATACAGAAAATTCTCAACTATTTATTCATTTTAAAGCATTCAATCGGACAAAAATTTTCGGAAGTTTAACTGTTCCTCCGGCACATTTTGTAAACTATATTGAGAAACTCGAGAATATATTCGTAAATAGCTTCAAAAATTTTATTTTTACCGATGGTGCTGGTGCGATCTTGCTAGATACAATGAAAAAAATTGTGTTTCAGGTACCTTGTGAATATTTTCCTATTGATTACCTGATTAAGCTTTTTATAAGAATGCGTATTTACTACGCGCTGAAGTTTAATAACCGAAACTTCAAATCATCTACAAAAACGCCATCTTTTATAAATATCAGACATTTGTAAATATTTCTGTTGAATTTTTAAATAAAAATGATTGAATATTTTAAAATTATTTTTATTATACCTACCCTAGATACAGATACAGTTTTATTCGTAATATTCATTACATGTCAAAGCTAATACAATATAATGTATCGAGTTTCTAAAGCTGTCATTGTAGTGCAATTTTGAAACTCTGTAAGTATGGGATTTTTTTTGTCAAGTCGGGAATAATTTGAATTATGAGAAACTTTGGTACTGCTATATAGGTATATTTTTATCGACCTTTGTTACTGTTCCATATAAAATTTAAATACAATCAATACTTGATTAAAATTATGAAACAACAGATTTTTTTTCAAGTGAAAATGTTGGTCTGATAGTAAAAAGTGAGCTTAGGTTTTATCCATTAGTACATTCATAACTTCAGCTCTTGGACTATAAACGTAGGTACGATACCTAAATTACAAACCATTTTTGTACATCGAAATTCGAAACATTTTAATGATTTTGTTCTCTAAGTTGTAGGGATTAAGCTCAATTAATCAAAAATAGGCAGGTTCTTATAACTACGGAATCAAAAAAACTAAAAATGTGGGTACTATTGCTAAAGATAGTCGCTCGCTCGCTACACTTGAAGTACAAAATCAATAAGACTCGGTGTATACTCAGTTTCTCATTTAATGTAAAATATGGAGGTACCTATATAAAAAATATTGTAGTGGTCACCATACGTCCATGTGGTGACCCTAGCGGCGCCCGCAGACTACTGCGGGGCGTTACAGGAGGAAGGGCGCTGTAGGTATGCAAATAGCGGCATTTGGTGCACCCACAAAGGAGATTCGCTTCTATACTTGTTTATTCTTATGGCAATAGTTAGAAGCATCACCACTTCATTTCATCGTATGTGCCTCATTTTGGTGGTTTATGGAGGGCTGGTGTGAGCTCTGTACACGCGTATTTAACAGACGAGGAATTCAGCACGGTTTTATCACAAACAAAAGCTGTCCTGAATTTCTGTCCTTTAAGCCTTCTGTCCTCAGCCACGCAAGACCTTACACCACTCAGTCCAGTTCACCTCCTGGTTGGCCGCTTACTGACTACATCTGTATGTGACGACATCGATGCAACAGCTTCACATCGACTTGTAAGCAACCAACGCGCGCAGCAGCTTCAAGACCAAACCTCAGAAGTTACCAGAGTAACAAATATTCACACAACCTCTGGAATCAAATTCTTCTCACTGATGACAAGTTGCTGAGCAAGATATTAATTGAAAGCCGGTGCTTTCAAGGCCGGGGGCATGTTCACGCAGAAGACCCTTTATCTCTCAACGCCTCGTCCATAGACAGCTCCACAGAGCTGTATTATTTTTATGTACATCAGATTTTTAACCCTCCCAACACTAACCATTTTTATTATATGGCAACACGCGCAAACTGAAATGATTTCGCCAATTTCAAATTTGTATAAGACTAACGATCTTCCCTTTGTATCGACCACACGAAATATACTGTTAAGCAAGAAGACTTCGCATTATTCATCTCCGAGCAGCTCCTCATCTCAAACTCTCAAGTAAAGGCGTAAACAACTACATATATGATATATAATGAATATATATAAATAATGCTAATATTATGTCGAAATACTATCAAATAAGACTAAGCAGATTCCAAAAAGAGTCTTCGTATCTGACGTTTGAAAGATGCCTTACTACAGGCCGACCTATAGTTAGGGGGTAAGCTATTCCACAAGCTATCATGTTTTACGTTGACGTTAAGGGGGTTATAATTGAGCATTGTCGAGCAGGTGGTATGAAATAGCTTTTATTGGCTTTCCCCTGTCTCGCTGTCTGACCCACTTCCCGGTTTCCGATTGAGCTGAAATTTTGCATGAATATGTATATCGCGTGACAATGCAATATTATGATGACATGGAGCTGCTGGAGCTGGAAGATGGCCATAGAAAATTCGCAATAAAACGACACGACCCCATCGAGCTTGGGCTCGTTTGATTCGTATTTAAAACAAAATTATTGATTGATATGTTTTTCGTTTTCATTTGTATTGTTTCCAATATAGTTTTTACACAACACAGTTTTATATTTAGAAAAAAAGAAGGCGTAGTGTCATATTTTTTGTATGTGGCAAAAAGTGAAATATAGTCGAACAAATATCAGCGCCCCTGGTGCTGAATATCTGGAACTATGACTTAATGATGTCAGGACCACATTGGTTCAAAATAATCAGACAAAATAATCAGGAAACTTTGTTTCGTGTAGCTTCTGCCGCCTCCCTGGTCTAGTGGTTGAGACCATCGGTTGATCGGAAGGTCCGGGGTTTGGTTCCCCACAGGGCAGAAGATTTTCTACTTGTTTTGTTGGTGGTAGGGCTTCTGAACCCGCCCAGCGAGTTACCATTGTCCTACCTAAGTTTGACGCCATAATGACAATGTTATAGCATTGTTGATAGCCAGTTCCTGAGCTGTTGAGATGGCATTGTGTCCAGGTGAAGCACGCTTCCATCTTCGGCCTTATCTTCACTTACCATCAGGTGAGATAAGGGCCAAGAGCTTCCCTGGCGTATGTAAAAAAAGCTTACAGAAATCACTAGTTATACCACACGTTTTCGCTTCATGAATCGACATCTTGTTATTCACACCCTTCCGTCTGTAATGAACAAATATCATTCTCATTTTTTTACTATGAAAAGTGTGTCTTAGCGGATCACTGCTGCGCATACTGATAGAATCTTGTTAGCAATATTTAATTTAATAAGCATAGTGATGAAAAGTTAAGTATCCTCCTCGCTACTGACGAGAAATCGTCTTAATTCCAATTACATTACAGTCCTCATTACATACACAAGAAAGTCGATAAACCGCATGGTGAGGGATGCCTTTCGCATAAAAAAATAGGATTGAATACATTGACTCAATTCCATCTCTAACTAAATTTTTGTGGTGCACACACGTTTAGTTACTAAACTACTTGGTATCGGTTATAATATGTATTCCGAACTAAGTTTAATAGCCAGACAGTATTCGGTAACAAGGCTGAATCGCGAGAGATTGTGTGACCTAATATAGGACTCCAATTTTTTCCCTTTTTTCCTAGAGGGTCAGCTGGCGGTATACGTTGTGACGGTGGGTGCTGGAGCAGGCGTGGGGCTGGAATACGGTATTCTAGCGGGAGTACTAGCTGACGTGACCAGACTCTTGATAGCGGCTGCAAGACCCGGCATGCCGACGCACATATTTAAGGTTAGTGAGAAAGCACGTTTTTGAAAAAATAAATAAAACTCAAATTACACTCTGAATACTGTGGGATTTAAGAAAGAATCTAGGTGCCAAAGCTATAATAATGAAATAAGATTGTGACTACTTTAAAAGTTTACGTCCAAAGTTGATATTCTGGGACTCTAAACTAGGCTTTCAAAGATATGTGTTTTTAATAGTTAGTCGCCGTCTAGGGAACTAAAATAAAGGACAATGTCGAAAATCGCCCCATGACCAACAAAGATTTGATTTACGTCTTAATTATATGCATATTTATAACACTCTATACAAATATATGTATTCGACGGACACATCAAAAATATTTAAAAGTACTTTCAGAAACTAAACCATATGAAGTAAAATAAACGAATGGTTATTTTTACCTTTGCTTGATTGAATGGAATTAAGTCGATTTTTGTAGGTGTGGACATTTTTTTATTTGTATAAATTATGTATTTCATAACTTGTTTCACAATTTACAACGTTAATACACGTTAATTGACTACTCACGCACTGTCGCTTGTTAGTTTGTTGTGTTTTTGACTTGCTTTATAATTTCGAGGTTTCTTTTTCTTTACTACGTGGCTATAATAACGTTCTTTAGTTTATTGCAATAATTAAAGGCATGGACTATGTGTATTGCTCTAACGAAATAAAGTGTCACTTCAACCAACCTCAAAATCTGATTCATTTTATGTTATATTATAATTCGACTTCGAAGCTTGTCCGTAGTAATTGATGTGGACGTACAGTATTTACTCATGTCTAATTATACGAAAAGTATATTTTCACGCTGTTGGTATTGGGGCGAACAATGTATGCACGCAGAGCAATGTCCTTTAAACAATAAAAAAGCATTTTATCGGATGACAGACACAATCAAGGTGCCGAAACGATTTATTTTACCGGTTAATTTATACACAGATTATAAATTTTCGTATTTTCGTCCAGGTGGGCAACCAAGAGTGCGTGTGCATCACGATGGCGGGTGTCCTATCGCACGTGGCCGCTGAAAGAGTCGCGCAGTCGTTTAGAGAGTCTATTCCAATAGATCACGTAGCAGTGCTTGATGGGAAACTATTAAGACACATGGACATTGGTGTTGCCGAGGTAAGATCAAATTTCTTTTCGTGTTTATGTTTTCTCGCAAGTGGGCGACCGAGAGTGACGCAGATGACACGACCGAGGGAGCGGATAGAGCCATTTCCTTTAGGGTCCCATTTGAAGATTTTTTTATTCTGATTAACTTTCAGGAAGTCTACTCAAATCCGATCAAAATATAATTCAAGAATTATCTTTTTTTTTCTTTCAGAACCTGATATCTGTGATAAGAGACATGGAGCAAGCCGGGCAACGGTTTCTCCTTTGGAACTTCAGTGAGCCTCTTCGCGCGCTGTTCGAAGATCTGCATTCCAGTTTCGAGACGCACTTCGTGAACGGGCCCAGCATCGACCAGTACATACTAGGTAACGTAAATTCGTGCAGATCAAAAATACCTGGGATGCCGCAATACTAAATTAAGATTAGGTATGACATCATAGCCCTCGCCACATTTAGGTTTAGCGAGTGTAGTTAAACTTTTCGGAATGACTACTCAATTCTCTCAATGTGCCACATACATTGGGGTCCACCTGCACTAAAGACTAAACTGGGGGTTTACATTTAAGCAACATAATCAAGAAGGTCAAAGCAGTGCAAGACATCTGCCGTAAGCTAACTTACTCCAGCTGGGTACTGTGGTAAGACCAATGGTTAGCTATGGATGTATAGCTTGGTTTAAACAAACGTCAATAGGTACTATCATTAAGATCCTCGGAAGTCTGAAATTTCATCTTCTCCGGTCCTTACGAAGAAAGCTACCCTGAACCTCCTACCGCACCATCTGTTCGCTTTGGGGAAGGCAAGGGTGGCAATGCTCCGGGTTGTGGAGGTAGGCAGATCGAAATGAAAATTCCAATCAAACCATGAGGAAACTACATAGCCTGATGCTAAATCCTGTAATGATAATGCCAGTCGATTCCATGCTTGAAACTTTAGTGTTTAAGAAGAACTATTAAGTTGCGATTCCTTAAAGGGATTAATGAGGAGAGTAAGGGAATTAATGAGTGTCTTCGGAGGTAGCGCGAAATCCAGGAGGACTACGAGCTTGGGTTTGCACCGTTTTCCAGACAGAAATCTATGCCATCATCGATTTGATTACGCAAACAGGTCGAGTGAGGGTAAAACATCCCCACTTTCTCGGACTGCCAGGCTGCCTTAACCCTCGACCAATCGCGCGGTTTTTAGCCCCGTGAGCACTCGCGGGGTGCTGTGGCCACCCCAAATCTTTTAAACTAAATTTTTGGACATATAATATGTGTGAATGCAATTATACCAGTATTTTATAATTTGTGTTCTATTACGTATACCTACGAATAAAAAAAACATCTTTTACAATCAACTTTTAATTCTGTTGTACTAAATGTTATAATAATCAGCTTTTTTATTCAAGCTATTGAGGTCATTTCATAGAAAAATTAAAAAATAACTTTTATTTTCTAATAAACTTTCTTACTAAAAAGTAAAAATAGGAATTATAAAATAAATATTTTCTATTTTTAATAACAATGAAGTAAAAAACTCGAGCTCTCGTGGGGTGTCATGAGCACCCCACACAACCTTTGACCCGTCCTCACGTAGCCAGGGCTAGGGCCACAGTGTCCTTCCCATTTTATTTTGACGCTTTTATAGGTCATTTCAAGCTACAAAGACGCACGAGATCATAAACAAAGACTGGTATTCATTTTTACGTTCAAACATCTCTGGGGTGCTGACAGCAACCCGCGCGAGTGCTGTAGAATTCAAGTCCAAAATCACCTAAGAGTGCAATAGGGCCTTGAATGAATTGTGGACCAGGAACTCGGTAACGTTTGGCTGTGTTCCAGCTCACTCCAATACCCATGAAATTACCGACTAACTGGTGAGGGCTGGCTCTAAGAACGCTCTCATCGGACTAGAATCAGCAAGTGGCATTTCGAAGGGGACCAAAAAGAGGGCTCTCAGGAAGTGGGTACAGACACAGGCTTGACTCCAGTGGATTCGGTGCCCAGTAATGTTGCACTCGAAAATACTCATTAGGGAATTTTTACCCAGAATCGCAACAACCCGCTCCAACTGAGCAGAGGCCAACTAAGGGCGTAACTGATAACTGCAAACCCATCAAAAACGTGCAGATTCTGTGGCGAGGATGATGAGACATCAATTCATATCCTGTGTGATTGCGTGCTATCCACACTAGGGCCCGAGATTTGGGTGGACCTAGTTTGCTGCCTTACGATGCAAAGGCTCCGTTTCCAAAGAAGGTTTTTGGCTATTTTACCGCTACGGGCCTATTCGGAGACCTTTAAAAAGAATGGTCGGCCACAATATATCTGTATAGGTCGCAGTGGCCCGCTGGGGGACGCTCTTTCCCCGCCCCCAGTTCCCCTCTGAATACTGATAGATAGGTGCCACTAACAATACCACATACTACTAAATTAGAGTGAAAAGCTTAAAATTGGTTTCGTTCACTTCAAACCATATACAGGGCGTCCCAAGACTATGGGTCATGAAGGGAAAGTACCTTAAATATCGTTGATAGGATATTTTGCTGAAAGAA
Source organism: Schoenobius gigantellus (assembly GCA_963935595.1). NCBI lineage: Eukaryota > Metazoa > Arthropoda > Insecta > Lepidoptera > Crambidae > Schoenobius > Schoenobius gigantellus. The sequence continues at coordinate 22,293,943 of OZ012543.1, forward strand.
GACTTTATGTTATTTTTAAAATTTAGTAATACTGCATTCAAAGATTTTCTAAAAATTACATGCTTCATCTGGGAATCGAACCGACTTAAATGTGAAAAAAAATCACCCGTATTTTTATGATGCCAATCGAAAGAAAGGACAAAAAATAATAAGTCCTCTTAAGTAACATATTATCTTAAAAGAAAGGAATAACGTTTTATTAATCATTTTAATCAAATCAAAAAAATACTTTATACCGCCGAAGTCAATTGAGTATTTTTTGTAAATTAATTAATAAAATGCTCAAAATGTGATTCTTCTTGTCTTATGCAAATCGTCAATCTTTTAACATGTTCACTGCCTGTTGATTTTCTTATCATATTGTGGTGAATACTCAACATGATGTGGCTCAATTCCGTTTGTAATTCGCCCACGTTGTCGTATTGCTTTTTGTATAGCAAATTTGACATGTATCCCCATAAGAAGTAATCTAACGGTGTTAGATCTGGGGATCTTGCCGGCCATCTGATCGGTCCGTTTGTACCTACCATAATCCAAGTAGGAAAACATTCCTCCACAACTCTGACTGCTCTCCGACTATTATGAGCCGGAGCACCATCTTGTTGTAAAATTAAGTTTTGTTGCACCGCCAGGGAGAGATTTCTTATCTCGTCTCTTAAAATTGTATTTCTAAATACTTTTCTGTGTTCAAGGTTCCTTGGTAAAAATGGATTAAGAAAACCCGGTTTTTAAAATTCCGCACCAACAGTTGAATGAAGACGCACTTGGTTATTCGTTTCGGGGACTCGTAGGGGATTTTCTTTAGACCAAATACGATTATTGCGGCGGTTGTACATACCGTTATTACTAAAGTTAGATTCATCTGTCCAAATAATATTATCCAAAAAATTAGAATCTTCGAGCAAGTGCTATGTTACTTATTGTTTTTTGTCCATTCTTTCGATAGGCATCATAAAAATACGGGTGTTTTTTTTACACATTTATGCCGGTTCGATTCCCAGGCGAAGCAAGTAATTTTTAGAAAATCCTTGAATGTAGTATTACTATCTTTTAAAAATAACAAAGTCTTCTTTCAGCAAAAAATCCTATCTACGATATTTAAGGTACTTTCCCTTCATGTCCCATAGTCTTGGGACGTCCTGTATACGACTCACTGCTGGACTAGTCTAATTTTAATCTACACAATACATATTGTTTTGTTACAGGTTTAGAAGTATATCGAAGAGAAGTGACGTACTCATAGTAGAAAAATGTGCTTTAATCATTAAGTAGGTACTTACTTTTCTGTGATTTCAATTGTTATTGTAATTAGATGTTATACAGAAGGTATATAATTTTTATATTGACGATTTTTTCATACTTGCAGACTTATATAAAGCTTGTTAATATTTGAAGATTATATTCGCCTATTTTGATTTTATTAAAGAAGTGATATATTACTATACAATAAATAGAAGGTAGTAAAAATTATACTAATTACAACAAAAATGCGTAATATTTGGCAGTGACAGCGCGAATAGTCACGTGACCAAATCAATGAAACCTAAGTAATGGTAACACATGCAATATAAACAAGATCTTATTTAGATTTTATTTTATACACTTTTAAAGTTAAATTTAGAAATATTATGTGTGGGTAATGAAAAGGTCTATTTCAATTTTTTTCTGCCGTATATAGTAGTTTTAAATATTTTGTTCTGATTTGTTATTACATGCATAATAATGATTCTTACTAAGTGCGAACGCACACGACCGACTATCGTTGACTGATTTTTCGACCGAGTTTATGTGTGACGCACAAAAACTCGGTCAACGTGAATCATTTATGAACGTTCCATTTTTCACCGATAATCCGGTCAGCGGGGATTCACCGATTTTTTGGGCCGATTTTTTGTAGTTCGTGCGCGTTGCAACGTAGAGCTCCATATTATTATCATGTTTCATTTTCCACCATCAAAAAATTGGTCATCGATTGTCGGTCGTGTGCGGTTGCGCTAAATGAAGTCAGTGGGGCTAGCACGCAGGAGAATCGAAAATCGAATCGAAATCCGAAACGAGGAGTTTGTATGGCAATTTTATTAGCGCCACGGCGGTGAGTAGCAGAACTAATAAAATTGCCATACAAACTCCTCGATTCGGATTTCGATTCGATTTTCGATTCTCCTGCGTGCTAGCCCCACTGGCCTTCATCTCGCATTATGGTAAGTGACGAATGTGACGATAAAGGACCCTGTAAACGATCAAACAAATGTTTGTCAAATTTACGTGTTTGACAAACTTGTTTGTTCGTGTAGGGCTGTGTTTGATGCGTTTGACAAACGAAGTGTTTAAAAAGTATCTGGATTGACTTCGTGTTTGATGAAAACGTGAAGTTTGTCAAGCAAGTTTAACAAACATGTTTGATCGTTTACAGGGCTCTTAAGGCCGAAGGTGGAAGCGAGCTTCATCTATACTCAATATCTTAAGAACTGTCTATCCGACCTCTAGTTGTCGGAGCGCAACAATGCTATCAACATTGTTACTATGGCAACAAGCATAGGAAAAACGTTCGTAGGGTGGGCTCAGAAGTCCTACTATCAATCAAATCGAGCGGAAATACTTCTGCCCCCATAGGGAATCGAACCCCGGACCTATAGATGTGTGTGTGCAAACATAGGTACATACGTCACGGGAATCACGGGCATTGTCTGGGGTCGGATGGGGAGGCTCACAGACACCACAGGCGTAAGACCCACTGCTTGATGTAAAGCATGAAGAAGCTCGAGGTGTTTTTCGTTCTTGGTCACCCATCAAGGTCCTGACACAGTGAACGTTGCTTAGCTTTAGCAAACGTACTTTAAAACAGTGGCGTATGCGTCATTATGCTGCTCAATTTAAAATAACAAGTGGTAGTCTGAAACATTTTATCGTTTTCGTGAGATTATCTTTAATGATATACATTTTAGATTCATGTTTTATTTTTAAAGTTATTTTTATTTTTTGAATAATATACTTTTGTTTCTTATACTTACTGCTATTTATTGGTGGATTGTATTTTTTTATTTGTGCCAGACTGTTGAGTTAATGAATATTGGTTGATTTGAATTTTTTAGATATACTCGTATTATGTAGATTGGTTATTAATTTATCGTATATTGAAATGATAGTGACTGGTGATAAAATATATTAAATTGTTATATGAGTTTGGTACTTGCGTTTTACTTTGTCTTGTCTTTCTCAAGATTTCCTATTTATTTATTTATACGAGTATAAATTGCGCACTTACATACATACCGTAACATGCTGTGCGGAGCTTAACCCATCACCACAGCGACTATATATCCCACAGACAAGCGCGGATCCACCGTTGTGGTCACGATGGGCATGCCCACAACCCTAAAAGACTTGTGACGTCACACTTTCATGCTCTATTGAGAGCGATAGACTGATGATAATTTTATCCAGTGCCTTAGAAAAAACAATGAATCTTGGTCAGTGTCATATGTTTTGGAAACATCTTTGTAGGGATGCACTATACGATCATGAGCGAGGTCATACTCCAACTCGCACTTGGCCGATTCTCGGATGGCTATGTGTGACCACAACCTTTTTTAAGTGTTGGATCCGCGCCTGCCCACAGACGTATAAAGCGAGGCAGACTAAACGTATCGTTCAAAAAGCGTGGCAACTTTATCACATGCAAACATTACACACCCACAAACAATATTAATTTAATTTTATTGTAATTTCTGGAGTTTTGTTATATGATGCGTTAGAATACTTCGGGGCACAGCACTTTACCATTGTTCTTGTCCGATTAGTAGTTATTTTTATTTATGTACTAGCTGTGCCCGCGAACTTCGTTTCGCCTTACGATAGATTTCCCGTCATATTTTTCCCGTGGTATTCATTTTTCCCGTGGGAAATATAGCCTATGTTACTCACGAAGGATGTAGCTTTCTAATGGTGAAAGAATTTTTAAAATCGGCTCAGTAGTTATCGAATTTTCCCATAGGAAAGAAATATTTTCCCGCGGTAAAAATTATAATATAGCCTATAACCATCAGGGACAATGTAGCATTCTAATGGTAAAAGAGTTTCTCAATTCGAACCAGTAGTTTCTGAGATTTGCGCTTACCAACACATTTTGCGATTCATTTTTATATATAAGAAGATAATCACAAAACAAAATATTATAAGACAGTGTCACGACGCTATTTGTCTCTTATTTTGACAAAGCTAAACATGGCATCCACGTGGCGTCTGCCACGGCTTCGGAAATGTTTATGTGTGCGTTCGTATCGCCATAGACGAAAAACAGAAATAGCGATATATCATGTCACTTTGGAGTGAAAGTAAAAACGATATACATTACTTATGACAAATGTGTAAGTAAAATTATGTTAAGGCGCATAGTGCTCCCAATGACCTTGCGTCGATCGTCCCGCACTGATTACATAGGAGTGAGTAAGTGAGAGTGAGGGGAATATTCAAGCAAACCTTTACGCGTAAGATGAATTATTTCAATAAAAAATTAATAAAGGCGAATAAGAAAAATCTAAAAAGACCATCCCCTAGAATATTGTTCACTTTATTTATTGAAATCGAAAGTATGTGATTTAACCTAATATTTACGAAGCGATTAGGTTTATAGTTTTAAAATCGAGGCATGTTTGGGTCACATTTTAACCAACTTTTAATTAATTTATCAAAAAATTAAAAAAACCATCCTCTAAAGAATGCGTTGAATAATAACATATCAGTTTTAAAGATTTTTTTATTCAATATTTATGAAGAGAACCGGTTTTTTCTGCAGTGATTTTTTATGATTGACGTTACTATGCGCCTTAAGTCTGCTTCCCTTTATACGTCTGTGATATACCCTAACAGAAGCTTCTAGACGACGTAATTTTTTCGACAAATGTATATTAAACTAAGGACCACATGTTGTTTCCTGCATATTATCCTTTTTCAAATTGTTTTCAAACTTTTAAATAAAATTTTACATTGTTTTTCTGACCTTGGCCGTGCAATCGGTAGCAGCGAATCATTTGGCGACACAAATTCGTCCTGCCTGTGTGTGCGCACATTTTGTTCATACTTTTTGTTGCTGTCTTACCTACGCACATTTTGTACATACATTTTGGTGCTACCACAAAATGACATTTTCAATCAACTTTGAAATGTTAAATACCTAGTTTAAAGTTAAAAATCAATTAAGAAAAGAAGACGGATCACCCTCCATAGAACCTTGGGCCTAGGGTCTAACACAATGAAAGTGGTATTATTTGAAAGGTAGTGGGATATTAAACGGTTTCTAAAAATTTGGCCAAAATTAGCAATCTCAGATCTGAGAAATTAAAGATTATAAAAAGTAGGGTTATGAAAATCAGATGTCGAAACAGAGCGCTTTTTCAGGGAATAACATTATAAAGTCATATATTTTTATCATATTAAAGCATTTTTATGTTACTAAAGATTAGTTAAAATAGTTTAGAAGACTGAACTTACAGGTTGAGGTGCACGCCAATAACGAAACACAGTCAATATGGCATCATTATCTAAAACTCTGTTGCCTATTGCGGTACAGCGATCTAACGTTATCCTGTGGAATTTAGAGATTGTTGCGATAAACTTTGTAGTAATTTTGACCACAGAAAAGTAATAAATGAAATGTACAGTAATATTATAAATATATTAAGAAATGCCGCTAGTAGTTGTAATAAAATTGTTGAAAATAAAAATGAGTGGTGAAAAAAAAACATAGAAAAAAAGTTTTTTTTAGGGTAGCTCCCATACAAGTAAAGTGGGAGTATTTTTTTTTCTCAACTAACCCATCGTGTGGGGTATTGTTGAATAGGTCTTTAAAAAATAATGTAAGGTTCAGAACACCATTTTTAGATATAGGGATCCGTTTCTGAAATATTTGGTTTTTAAGTGCAAAGGAGACGGTTCATCGTGGGCCAAAATGTAACAACATGAAATATTCTTTATATTAACTCTTATTGCATAGTAATTATATGTTAGAAAAACAGCCTTATCCGCAATCTGAGAAAAGAGAAAATCAGGTTTAATGTTATTGATAACGAATGAATCGAATAACATGCTGTAATCGATTACATTTTATTTCCCGTGATAAGTTTTACGTCAGGTGAACTATAAATAATATTTTTGCCATACTCTCACGCACATTAAACATCAATAATTATAATCTATCTTGTCAGAAACAATGAAGAAGAGTTCCATAAAGTGAATATCTGTCTGTAATCGATTATTCATATTTTTTATCATAAATACTTTGGGGTCAGCGCTGTGTAAAAAAAAAGAAAATGTCAGATGTCACTCGACTTGTTTGCTTCGTTTCGTCCGCTAAGTTTTGAGTGTGCTCTTATTGTTATTCGATTTTTCTACAAATTCAAATTCAAATTCAAAAATCTTTATTCAACATAGGCCTTTACAGACACTTATTGACGTCAAAACAAAGCAAAACAATCTAATTTAATGAAATCATATTAACCTTGTATGTGCATACATCCTGAATATACTCAAGATGTCTGCAAATACAAGTAGGAATGAAAAAAAAAAAAAAAGTTGACTCTACACCTGTTCGGAAATTGGGAGAGCCTTCTCGAGAAGAACAGGCAAGAAACTCGAAAGGTCAAAATTTTTTATCTCCTTTTTTAAATCGCCATTTACAATTTTGATTTTGTTACAGGGTCGTCAATTGGAAGCTGACCTCAAAGCAAAAGTTTGAGCTCAACTTCCATTACAAGAAGAGATGTGTTAATTCACATTATATAAGCTATTTCTGAGAGAAGTGCGTGAACTTATAAATTGCTCTCACTGAATGTTTCTTTGAAACAAAACGCAGTACATTGTTAAATATTAGAAATGAGAGTTCAAACCCAAGCTTTTTTGTCCGTCATGTAATCAGACACTTTATAATATGCTTTTTTAATAAGTACATCTTTGATTGCAACTTTAAATTTGTTTAAGCTGAGTTCTTGTATACAACTTGGGATTTTATTGTAGAAACGTATACACAGGCCTCTAAAAGAATTATTGATTTTTTGGAGCCTGGTATTTGGTAAAGCTAACATATTCCTTTGTCTAGTATTAACAGAATGAATATCACTATTTTTACAAAACAAATGAATATTTTGACGAACATATATTAGATTCTCATAAATATATTGCGACGCTACTGTCATAATACCAATTTCTTTAAATTTTTCTCGCAAAGAATCTCTCATTTTAAGGTTATAGATAGCTCGAATAGCCCTTTTCTGGAGCACAAAAACGATCTGAATGTCGGCAGCATTTCCCCACAACAAAATGCCATATGACATCAAACTATGAAAGTAAGAAAAATATACAAGTCTTGCTGTATCAACATCAGTCAACTGACGTATTTTCCATACAGCGTGAGCTGCAGAACTAAGTCTCTTTGACAATTTATCTATATGTGGGCCCCATTGCAGCTTAGAATCAAGTGTGATCCCAAGAAATACTGTGGTGTCCACGAGGTCAACACCTATATCCTTTATTTTTACAGTGGTGTGAACCTCTTTTACATTGGGTAAAACAAATTTTATACATTTTGTTTTCCCTTCATTAAGTGACAGGTTGTTTACATTAAACCAATGAACAATTCTTGAGATAGAATTATTTACATCGTCATTCATTTGCAATCCTCTTTTAATTTTAAATAAAAGTGAAGTATCATCTGCAAATAACACTATCTCATGCCTGTCCTGTACAAAATCAGGGAGGTCATTGACATATATAAGAAATAGAAAAGGACCAAGAATCGAACCCTGCGGAACTCCCATTTTAACTGCGGAACCTTGAGACCAACCTTTGCTATTCAATACGGACTTCAGTGATCTTATTTTTCTTGTATGACCTTTGCTTTCACACCGGACACCGAAAACCCGCTTACACACGATTGACTTTGGCAATCTTGTTCCTGGACTTCCACACCATGAATCGTTGTATAAATTGCAATATAACGTTAGATCGCTGTAACGCAATAAGCAACAGAGTTTTAGATAATGATGCCATATTGACTGTGTTTCGTCATTGGCGTGCACCTCAACCTGTACGTTCAGTATTCTAAACTATTTTAACTAATCTTTAGTAACATAAAAATGCTTTAGGTCCAATTTCACCAATATTTAAACAGGTGGTTAGTTAACTAACAAACAAGTTTTTGACACTTCACTCATACAATACGAGTAAGTGTCAAAAACGGTTGTTTGTTAACTATAACCACCTGTTAAATGTTGGTGAAATTCGACCTTAATATGATAAAAATATATGACTTTATAATGTTATTCCCTGAAAAAGCGACATCTGATTTACATAACCCCACTTTTTATAATCTTTAATTTGTCAGATCTGAGATTGCCAATTATGGCCAAATTTTCGGAAACCGTTTCATGTCCTACTACCTTTCAAATAATACCACTTTCATTGTGTTACACCCTAGGCCCCAGGTTCTATGGAGGGTGATCCGTCTCCCCTCTATCTGGTAAACGGTTATACATGGTCACGTAAAAAATACAACAGTAGTAGGTATATATAACGAAGGTTAAAGGAAAACTATCAGAGTTGAGTACTAAGTACAAACTAAAAAGTTATAGACGACTAACTTATAAAATTTACTCGGAAAAGTAAAATTTCATTGAAAATTACTACTGAATATAAATTTACGAACCACGTGAAGTTAAAGAAATATAAAATCATTGCAGCTTTAATAATAATAATGCCTAACTTAATAACAACGTATTTAGTAATCTGTGGCAACGTGTTGTGAGATGAGTGTGAACTCAAAGTTGGCATTTGCAACTACGGAATCCTACACTGCGCGTGGCCCGACACGCACTTGACCGGTTTTTCCTACTATAAACAGTATTGCGTTCTCCAATTTTTTAAGACTCTACACCTGTTCGGAAATTGGGAGAGCCTTCTCGAGAAGAACAGGCAAGAAACTCGAAAGGTCAAAATTTTTTATCTCCTTTTTTAAATCGCCATTTACAATTTTGATTTTGTTACAGGGTCGTCAATTGGAAGCTGACCTCAAAGCAAAAGTTTGAGCTCAACTTCCATTACAAGAAGAGATGTGTTAATTCACATTATATAAGCTATTTCTGAGAGAAGTGCGTGAACTTATAAATTGCTCTCACTGAATGTTTCTTTGAAACAAAACGCAGTACATTGTTAAATATTAGAAATGAGAGTTCAAACCCAAGCTTTTTTGTCCGTCATGTAATCAGACACTTTATAATATGCTTTTTTAATAAGTACATCTTTGATTGCAACTTTAAATTTGTTTAAGCTGAGTTCTTGTATACAACTTGGGATTTTATTGTAGAAACGTATACACAGGCCTCTAAAAGAATTATTGATTTTTTGGAGCCTGGTATTTGGTAAAGCTAACATATTCCTTTGTCTAGTATTAACAGAATGAATATCACTATTTTTACAAAACAAATGAATATTTTGACGAACATATATTAGATTCTCATAAATATATTGCGACGCTACTGTCATAATACCAATTTCTTTAAATTTTTCTCGCAAAGAATCTCTCATTTTAAGGTTATAGATAGCTCGAATAGCCCTTTTCTGGAGCACAAAAACGATCTGAATGTCGGCAGCATTTCCCCACAACAAAATGCCATATGACATCAAACTATGAAAGTAAGAAAAATATACAAGTCTTGCTGTATCAACATCAGTCAACTGACGTATTTTCCATACAGCGTGAGCTGCAGAACTAAGTCTCTTTGACAATTTATCTATATGTGGGCCCCATTGCAGCTTAGAATCAAGTGTGATCCCAAGAAATACTGTGGTGTCCACGAGGTCAACACCTATATCCTTTATTTTTACAGTGGTGTGAACCTCTTTTACATTGGGTAAAACAAATTTTATACATTTTGTTTTCCCTTCATTAAGTGACAGGTTGTTTACATTAAACCAATGAACAATTCTTGAGATAGAATTATTTACATCGTCATTCATTTGCAATCCTCTTTTAATTTTAAATAAAAGTGAAGTATCATCTGCAAATAACACTATCTCATGCCTGTCCTGTACAAAATCAGGGAGGTCATTGACATATATAAGAAATAGAAAAGGACCAAGAATCGAACCCTGCGGAACTCCCATTTTAACTGCGGAACCTTGAGACCAACCTTTGCTATTCAATACGGACTTCAGTGATCTTATTTTTCTTGTATGACCTTTGCTTTCACACCGGACACCGAAAACCCGCTTACACACGATTGACTTTGGCAATCTTGTTCCTGGACTTCCACACCATGAATCGTTGTATAAATTGCAATATAACGTTAGATCGCTGTAACGCAATAAGCAACAGAGTTTTAGATAATGATGCCATATTGACTGTGTTTCGTCATTGGCGTGCACCTCAACCTGTACGTTCAGTATTCTAAACTATTTTAACTAATCTTTAGTAACATAAAAATGCTTTAGGTCCAATTTCACCAATATTTAAACAGGTGGTTAGTTAACTAACAAACAAGTTTTTGACACTTCACTCATACAATACGAGTAAGTGTCAAAAACGGTTGTTTGTTAACTATAACCACCTGTTAAATGTTGGTGAAATTCGACCTTAATATGATAAAAATATATGACTTTATAATGTTATTCCCTGAAAAAGCGACATCTGATTTACATAACCCCACTTTTTATAATCTTTAATTTGTCAGATCTGAGATTGCCAATTATGGCCAAATTTTCGGAAACCGTTTCATGTCCTACTACCTTTCAAATAATACCACTTTCATTGTGTTACACCCTAGGCCCCAGGTTCTATGGAGGGTGATCCGTCTCCCCTCTATCTGGTAAACGGTTATACATGGTCACGTAAAAAATACAACAGTAGTAGGTATATATAACGAAGGTTAAAGGAAAACTATCAGAGTTGAGTACTAAGTACAAACTAAAAAGTTATAGACGACTAACTTATAAAATTTACTCGGAAAAGTAAAATTTCATTGAAAATTACTACTGAATATAAATTTACGAACCACGTGAAGTTAAAGAAATATAAAATCATTGCAGCTTTAATAATAATAATGCCTAACTTAATAACAACGTATTTAGTAATCTGTGGCAACGTGTTGTGAGATGAGTGTGAACTCAAAGTTGGCATTTGCAACTACGGAATCCTACACTGCGCGTGGCCCGACACGCACTTGACCGGTTTTTCCTACTATAAACAGTATTGCGTTCTCCAATTTTTTAAAATTTCCCGCGTTTTGCTAGGTTCTGCTTTCATTAGCCAGACTATCTCCACATGAATATTTCTTTTCTCTCTCCTTCTAGCAGAGGATGTAATAGATTTTGACAATAAAATCATCCAATCACGTAAGAGTTTGACAGTAATAAACGTCATAGCATTTTTCAACCATCAAGTCGATAGTTGTTAGGTTAGGTTGTTTGGGGATTTCCCCGAGCTTCGGCTCACCCGCGCGGCGGTGGATTCAGTGGGATCTGCCGTCGGGCAACCCGTTACCCGCACTGAGCGGGCCGGGGGCCCGGCGCACTGAGCGTCGGGCCACGTGGAAGACAACCACAATAAAAAACCAATCCGGGGTGTAGAGCAGCGCAATTCTGCGCCGCTCCACAAAGCAGCAGAGCCCGGCGGGCATTCCGGTAACGGACATGTCACGGGCAGGGGGTTAGCGGGAACAAGGCCTGGCTGTGCGTAAATGCATTTTCCCCCCTCCCAAAAAAAAAAGGATGGTTAGGTTGTAACTTGCTTCGACAGTCTGTCAGCGAAAAGTTGTACCTAGCGCGATCGTTTTGAACGCACTCCTGTATTCAACGGATCACATAGTTGAATCATCACAGAATATCGATTATCCAACAAAATTTAACGGCAAACGTCAAATCGCGAGGGGGAGTGCGCCACAGCTAATCCCAGTTAAAACTCGGCGGCTAAGCCCCCTGAGTAATAGCCCGCGACGGCACCGCGACATCCATAATGTTCAGTAAATAGCCCGACGAATGTACCACAATTTGTATTGCGTCGTTGGCACGCACAATAATCCGACGCGGGATTACTACGGGACTTAAATTTGTGCGTATCTATCTTTTGTTAATTTTGATCGATATTTATCGAATATTACAATTGATATTTTTCTATTCGAAAAGATCGATCGATATTCAATAATAACCTCCCAAGTATCAAGAGGGAACCTAGAGCAAAACCCAAACAGAGACCAGTGGCATATGCGGAAAAGCTGGACATTTTATTAGACAATGAGTCGACCAACAGGACCAAATGATGATGCAGATTGGGAAATATCAACAGAGAAATAAAGGAGAAGTAATTAAATGTTCAGCAATGATAAAATTTGGTGAGCCACAAAAAACAGCATTTCAATAATTTGGTCGGCATACAAAGATTTTGTTTGCAATTAAAAAAATCAGGCAGCAATCCTTGTTCCGAACATAATCTTGATAATGGTCAAAAATTAAATCATAAATAGGCAGCTTACAATACATGAGTTTGCATAATAAACATTAAGTCCGTAAAATAACTACTTGATCAGCAAGATTTCATGATTGATCAGCAGAGAAAACATGTCTATAAGCAGTGTAGGTATTTGATTAGTTTGCTTAGTTAAAACATGGCGAGCAAAATAACTAATTGGATTGCACAAAATAACTAATTTAATTTTATAACAATAAAAAAAATATTTTATTAATTTACACTTCTATTAATAATACATACCCAAGCAGAGAGTAAATAAGTTCCGATACTTAAAACCTAAGCACAAATTGCCTAATAACGTTTGGCCTAAAACACATATCACCTAAAAACGAAATTAATAACAACGTGTAGCCGTGCGTTTTTGAAAATAAAACGTTTAGAAATGTCAAAGCGTATGTAGAAACTGTAGGCGGATCAAAAATAGGTAGCGAGGAGCGAAGCGACGAGCGTAGGTTTGAATTTGAACATGAACCAAGCGCGCGAGTCGAGCGAGCGAAGCGAGCGTGCCGCGGCAGCGGCCGGCGAAGCGCCAGAAACGACTTTATGTGTATTCTCGACTTTATGCATACTTATTGCTTGTGGAAACTGCTAATTTTGAGGTTAGTTTTTTCAAATTTCAAATGCTCATATCTCTGGAAGTATGTACTTCCTTTTCTCTTGCCAAATTTAATGATTCTAGGTAGGCTGAACGTTATTAGGCATTTCGTTTTTAGGTGATATGTGTTTTAGGCCAAACGTTATTAGGCAATTTGTGTTTAGGTTTTAAGTATAACACTCGAGTAAATAAATTAAATAATCTTTATAAGGAATGATATTTTGCGCATGACAAGTATTTTTGCTACTTATATATGCAGCTCAAAATGAATTTTTTTGCTTACTATCTGAGTGCTAACCAAAATTTTACTAAACAGGAGCAGCTCATTGCAGCTTATTTAATATGCTGTACAAAAATAATTACAGCCATCCAGAATGACATAAATTGCTGATTGATTTTAGAATGTTTGCTGGCCATGAGTTGCTGATCAATTAGCTATTTCTGCTCACAGATTATATTTTTCTGCTCACAAAAATACGAATACTATGCTAACCATTTAAATAACACCCGAAATAAAGTTAAGCGGTTTAACAAAATGTAGGTGATACAGCAGGGATTTCTTCTACCAATAAAACTAATTAGGTAGGTATCCTATTTATATTTTACTAGCCGTGTCCGCGGCATTGCCCGCGTAAATCGCAACAGGGCGTGGCATATAACTTGAACAAAAAAAATTGCCGCGATCTGCGCAGGTGTATATAAAAAGTAAGTGTGAATGTAATGTGATAGTGAAGTGTAAATAAGTGTGATGTAAATTCTGTGAACGTTTGCAACAACATTAAAATTGCTAAATCAAAATCTGTCTCGTTGCTATAGTTTTGCTTACACCTATGCAGACGTTTGTAATTTTTTTCAAGTTATGTCACAGAATAGATAATAGTACTACGTATAGAGAGTTCTACAGTCCGTCTCTGGTTACTCGGTATACAGTGTGTGTCTGCATAAAGTGCACATACGAGGCAGGGGGCAAAAGGGGGTCATTTTAGTGATAAAAAATTAGAAAAAAAATCCCACATTTATTTGTGTTTTTAGGGGCCATTTAATTTTTTAACCTCTGTTGCGATTATACCGTTAGAACTCTTAAATGAATAGACAAATATCAATGAAATAAACGCCATCGTGATCCTTAAGGATCAATAGTGCTGTCAAAACACACATTTTGACAATTATTATTACACACAATTAATAACAGAGGATTTTTAATTAATTCAATTTTTATACAATAAATTCCCCCTATATGGTATGTGTTCTAGTGCTTATTTCAACCTGCATCTTTTCAGCTACCAAACGCCACATAAATCGCCACGTCTCTAGGTCAATTGTAACAATACACGGTGTTTCAAAATAACCAATAAATTATCAATTCTTTATCGAAAACTCATTATTAAAATGTGTTTACACGTAATGTCATTCAACCCAAAATTTTCAAGTAAATCATAGTATCATCATCATGTCTATGATTAACATGAAAATTTTGGGGTCAAATTCAAATGTTTATTTGCGTACTAAGTGTTTACAAGGTGTTATAATAATATACAAATTGATTGACATTGGTTGATTGACATTACGTGTAAACACATTTTAATAATGAGTAAGTAAAAAAATGTGGGAGTTTTAATAATAAGTGAGATTATTTATTGGTTATATTGAAACACCGGGTATATAGATGTAGTATGATCATTCGAAACGGGGCGATGGAGACCGCAGTACCATTTAACTTCTCAAACTTTTCTATCAGTATTGATCATTGGACCCGTTTCATTGAATTCTATGTTCGGGGGGAAGGAATCACTGTTGCGTTTTGAATTGCCGTTATTATTAGAGGATGTGCCGCTAGCTTTGCGGCACGGAATGTTCGTACAGATGGACGGTTGTCCGGCCCACTACGCCAGTATTGTAAGGACATAATATCTCGACGAGACATATCCAAACAGATGGATTGGCCGACAAGGTTCTATTGGGTAGCCTGCGCGATCACCAGATATGACGCCTCTCGACTATTTCCTACGGGACACAATGAAGCAACGTGTAGCACTATTATAAACACAGAAGTCGAACTGCGAGACAAAATTTTGAGTTGCGCTGAAGACCTGCGCAATGCAATGATCCTGGCATGATTCGCTGCGCAACACAGCAAATAGTTTTTCGCGCAGTGCCTACAACAACGAACGAAGGGATCATTTCGAGAATTTAATACAATAATAATTTCTAATGGTACTTACTTTATGATGTAAAGACTTCGTTATTTCTTGATAAAAAAAAATCGATTATGAGTTGTTTCATTAAATCTAAATCAAGTCAGAGTAATACCAACACAGTCTAGTCGAGAATAATCTACATCTAACTATAGCATTATTATTCTAAGTCGAAACTATAATATTAAAAGTGTCCAATCACATGCCTCAGGTAGAAAAAAATGTGAGGTTATCGGTAATGCGGTCTCCAACACCCCGTTTCGAATAATCATAAGGTACCCCAGGCATTTAACGCCCGCTTAATTTTAAACCAATATATTATTTCGAATAATAAATAAATTAAAAAACTGTTTATGTAAATAGTTAATTTGGAAAAAGTGAAACACAGAAAATTATCATATAAGTAGTTTCGAACATATTAAATAATGTAAATAAAGATTTTTTAAAAACCTAGTAATGGGCGTAATTGAACATATAGGTTTTAGTAACGCCCGTATTATTATCCTTGTAATATCTTAAAAAACATAACCATTTCGACTTAAAGCCGTACTAAACATAAAAATATATTATATTGTTTTTTATTAGAAAGCATAATAATTGCCATTAATTGAAGTATATAAACCAATAAACGTAAAAAATAGTAACACATCAAACACATCTTGCACTGTCTTTTTATCATCTTTAACAAAAATATCTCACATCGAACATGTTTTATATCTATAGAATATCAACATTTGTAGGTTTTTTCTTAAAAATATAGAAATTATAAAATGCCTATTGGGCGCTAATAAACATAGAGATGGCCAATGACGCCCGACTTAAGTATATAACGCCCGAAAATTAAGTAGGTACTACCTACAAAGCTTAAACATTTATCATATCTACTATTATAATTAAATAATAATAATTATATCCTAAGGAATATAGTGAGTATCAGTAGTCTAATTACTTTAATATCCTTTTTCAGTCTTGCTGAGACCAATACTTGAAATAAGTACTTTAATGCTTATTTAATCACAATTTGAACAAATGAATTCTTTGTCATATTTTGAGAAACCCACACACTCCTCATGATACCACTTCTTGCAAAATCCACATTATCTCATGTCCAATTTTATGTTTTCATGACATGCATGGCAGTAGGTACCATTCTTCAGTATGGTCCTTTTCTTGATTAATCCTCTTTATTTTGTCTTGTTTATTAACTATATATTGGTTTTTTATATATATGACTTTGGTTTTTATTTTGGTGTTATTATTACTTAATTTATTCTTAGTATGCTTTTTGCTTTTGTTATAATTTTGGTTTTAGTATTATTTATTTTCTTTTTATCTAAGTACCTTCTTTTTTGTCAAAAAGATCTTTAGTAATCCGTTGACCTTTTTAATTTACTTATAGCTTTCTTTCGTGCTCGGCTTGGTTTAATTATAGCGTAATTAGGAGTAGGCAAACATTCATGAAATTCTGTTCTGTTGCTTTGTTTTTTTAAATATGATAATGGAACATTATCATCATCTAAAAAATTTGTCGTAGCATCATTTGTTTTGTTATCTTGCTCGAAATTTTGCTTGTTAGGTGTAGTTACTCCTTTATCTATGAAGGATTGATTTTCATCTGATGAAAAACCATAAACATCTTCAACAGAATATTTTAATTTATAATTTGAATGCTCAATTATGGCACTATCTATATCAGACGAGTCAGAGCTGTTGTATGCAAGTATTATAATCTGTTGTGCAATGTTCTCGGCGTACTATACTATGAGGATTAATTCTGTGGAACAAATTGTAGCAGTTTTTTAATCCTCAAACATAAAAAAATAACTTTCTCTAAGGATCTGGGAGCGTAAAAATACAAAAATGATACTTAAATATCAAAATATATTATCTTACATAATTTTCTATGAATTACAGTCTAACTAATAATCCTTTTCGATTTCTTTTTGACGTTGTATTAATACGCCCATATATAGATAATAGCGCCCATACCAGGCTATTAGCGCCCAAACCTCACTCTGGTGGGCGATATTACCCGAATGTTACATTCTACCTACTTCTCATATTTTCACACATTAATACAAACAAATAAATCAAATCACTAATCAAGTATGACATAAAAACATTTAAAGTAAAAGGTAATCACAGATTTATAAGTAATATTTAGAAAAACAGATTAAAACTTACAACCTTGTCGATGTATTTTTTATAAAAACGGCTTGCACTCCCAGCGTCCGCAAGGCGTCGTTCACTACGAACGATACGGTGGCGTGATGGCCGCCGCGTCACGTTAGTGCACTTCTATTGGTATATTCTACGTGTGCGTGAAGTTTAACGTAACTCACACGTCATTTTCTATGATTTTTGGCATTCGGGCGTCATTACACAACGGGCGTTAAATGCCATACCTACCTTAGCTATTGTTCGTTTGCAAGCTGAAATAATACAGATTGAAATAAGCACTAGTAAACAATACCGTATTTTTGTATAAAAATTGGATAAAAAATTGGATTGGAAAATTGGATTTTAATAAAAAAAAACAAAAAACGTTTTTTCTCCTTCTTTCTTCTCTGTCATTAATTGTGTCCGATAATAATAGGCTAGATGACTAAACTTTTTTTTTTGCTTTAATAGAAGCTCATTCATATAATAAACAGAAAGAAAAAATCGGTTTTCCAATAACTATAAAAACAACCAAGATATAAGGTATTAAAGATTTTTCTCCGTCTCTTTCTAGCAAAACGGCAATTTACAAGGAGTTAATATGGCCGTACACAACGATGACGTCACGCACGGTTGATGTCGGATCTCTCTGTCTAATCGCCTTCAAATTAACAACTTAAAATGCTTGTATCTAATGTATTTCTAAGCCGATTTTAATTCTAATTTCACAGGACTGCATCTTTTTCCACGATATTTTAATATTTATTGACGAGACGTAAAAATTTGAATTCAGTCATCATCCCAATTAACAAATTTGTGTTTTGATAGCACTACATCTTTAAAGATCACGTTGGCGTTTAGGTATTTCTTTGATAGTTGTCAATTCATTCAAGGGTAATAACGGGTTATGTACGTCAGGTTCGCATCGGAGGGTAAAAATAAATGGCCCCTAAAAATACAAAAAAAATGGATTTTTTTTTCAATTTTTTTTTTCAATAAAATGACCCCCCTTTGCACCCTGCCTCGTATGTGCACTTCATGCAGAAAGTTGTCGTAACATTAAAGTTTTCCGAAAAGCATACAAACCAAACTGTAAAGCATATTTAAAAATATGATCCAGCTGGCTAGTGGCATAATCGTAAAATGAAACAAGCACTATCATATTACCACAATAGGTTCGTCGTCTCAGCTAAGAACCTGTGTGTGGGAGCCGCCGCCGCCGCCGCTTAGCTTACATTGCGTCGAATCACTTATTTTGAGCCGATCTTACGGAAGACTACAAATCCATCATTCAGGGCCTGACCTTGGGGAAAGCGGTTCGAGCCGGGTAACTGCTTGACCCGACAAAAAAGTATTTTTAAGTATAACTTAAAAATGCGGCAGTATTTAGAAGGACTAGACTGTAATTATTGTTTGTGTTGTTTTTGTTTTGTATTATTGTATTTAGTGCACGTATAACATGTCCAATAAACTATTTTCTTTCTTTCTTTCTAATTATAAGACAACATACAAGCGAGCTAAGCCGTTGGAATCAGGCTATAAAGGTACGTCTCCTACACTGCCGCCTGTTGCTGGGACGGAAAATGCGTCTTCTTCCCGCACCTGCAGAAAGAAGTGACAGCCCCTCGGCGTGTCCTTGCTACGAACGACATGGTATGCAGGAGGAGTGAAACAGCCGTGTACAATCGTGTGCCTCGATCATCAAGTGGCCGGCACCAGGACCCTACTACACGTGCCCAAAAGGGCTGGGAGAACACCGGGGTGTTTTAATGGGTATGCCCGACTCTCCGCCGGGAGAGCCCACACCTGCCCATAGAACATAGAACTGTGTTCTGTGGGTCAGTCGGTGTAGTCCATAGATATAGAATGGAATAGATGGGCTATAAAAGCCGTCAAACATGAGGAAAAGAGATAAACTTATACATATTGCCAAAGGAAAGAAGAAGACGGCATCATTTTTTTTTGTCTTTGTCACCGTATATAGGTGAAACTGGTAGTGGGGATTGTTTATCACCAGCGTCTGGTGCTAAACAAATACGTGTATGAAATTTGTTGTGTGAAGTATAGCTCACTGTGCAATTATTTAACAGTTTAATTAGTGTAATTGTGAACTATTTGAACATTTAAATCATGGTGCACTGCTCCGCTTTAGGTTGTAATAGTGATAGTGCTAGAAAACAGGAAAATATAACCTTTACAGGTAAGACCTAAATTGTGTCAATATTAAGCGCCAAAACTATTTTTTTAATTATAAATACAAGTTATATTGCAATATTTTATCCTTCTACTATGGTTCTCAATCATATTATGGGATTAAACATGAAATTTCAAACTAATTATAAGGTTACTATTAACCTAATAAGTTAAGAATGTCGCCATTCAATATGGTCACGTATACAACCAACGCGTATAACATTTTGCCGGGTTATAATGATACCAGTTACGCTACGATTATTTTTCCTTGATTCGTAGGTAATTTGTTACGTTAAAGGGAACTCACACATTAGTTTGTGTTTCATTAATATTGACATATTTAAGTATAAAATTTTGAGCATTTTAGATAACAAAGGTAATTCTTTTGAAGTGAAACTTTCTATTTGCTTGTTTGTCTGTTTTTAACAGATTTCCTTCGGAGATAATTACTCGAAACAGTTGGGTTAAAGCTACTGGTCGATTGAATTGGCAGCCAACCAAGCATACCCGAATGTGTTCTAAGCATTTTGAACAACAGTGGATTCAGAAAAACAAAAAAGGCACTTTTCTTGGGAGTGGTGCTATTCCTAACTTTTTTTACAGGTCAGTAACTTATACATATTATATCTACAAAGTAAATCCCTATCAAGCCGAAACCTATATTTATTTTTCACAGACCCAACTATTTGTATAAGGGATTTCAAAATTAATTTTACAGTTTTGGATTAATGACACCAAAATTTTTATAAGAGTATGTTAACATGGGTAGGTACCAAATTCTTTTCTACTATTTTGAAATGGCCAAAAATATTATTAATGGTTTGATTTTGGACATTTCCTATTTATATAACAAGTCTGACCATTAGTACAGATACAGTTTACTTTCTTAATTATTATTTTTAATGTTGTAAAATTAGCCCCTGATTTTATTTTTAACCTGTATACATATTGTTTCAGGACGCATCGGTGTTGGATTTCGGTTCAAATTTGAATACGCCCCGAAAGAGAATAATGCGGCTTCAAATGCTGCGTTTGAAACAATCAGCGAGGTCATCAAGTAAAAAACTACGGGCAGTGCGTGAATCGCTTAGACGATTGGGAAAAAAAGTTGCCAAACTTGAAAATGTGTTAAGTGATTTGAAGTGTAAGTTAATGATGCAAAATGAGCGGTTGGACATTTTAGATACTGTAGGAGAAACCAATAGAGATTTTCTGAAAATATTATTAAGTACATACATAAAATGCAGCGAGAAATAAAATGTCACAAATGTGTGGAATCACGGATTGCCTCTGAACCATATATAATAGTCTGCAGTCAAAGAGGTAGTTACCACGTGCGAAGTTGCTGAAAAAACATATCGTAGAAATAAACCTTTTGGAAATAAAATTACTTTGCATTCCCTTTTGCACCAATGCTTAGAAAAATTGTTAAATAAATTTTTTTACTGAAGAGTTTACGCATAATCACTACCCGCTTTTGATGAAATGTATTTGTAACAAATATTTAAATACGCGAATTCATTGCTAATACGCTTTATTCGATGACAATAACGGAGTTACTGAAATCTAATTTTAGACAATGTTTATTTAAAATTTAATATTTATACATTTTCTAAATCTTCACAAATATTTATTAAATGTATAAATATTGGATTTTAAATAAATTGCAGAGATAAAGAAAAACATTGCCCGCTGTATTCTTAATCGAGCGTCGATCTTCGCAAGGTACCTAGTTGGCAAAAGCTGGAAGTGAGTGGTCGCGGATCGTACTCAGTGGCGAGCACTTGGAGAGGCCTATGTCCAGCAGTGGACGCGTGTGGGCTGATGATGATGATTTCTAATATTTTTTCTTATATTTGTAAAGATGTTTACATAATAGCTTAAATAAATAATAGTAAAATGTTTTAAAACGAAATATACTCGAGTAAATCCGAAAAGTGTAGTTTTATTTAAAAGTGTAAATAACTTTAGACTGCGGCGAAGGTTGAATGAAGAATTCAATAAAAAAAATCGCAACTTCCTCCCACTTTTATTTTTTGAGACATATTATTGAGCGAGGGGCGCTCATTAAAATGTCTCAAAAAAAATACGTAGATCAATCAACCCTACTTTATGTTTATAGTGGTAAAAGCCACTATAAACATAAAGTAGGGTAAAACTTAAAGCAACACTGGTATACCCATCTACTTTAGGCAGGTATGACGTCATCTATGTCTGTCCCTTACGGGTATACGGTCACGTCCTATCTATTCCTTCTTTATCTTAGGTGTAGTCTCTTTAATTTGGTTCTTCCGATGCAGGATTCCTCAGGCCCCAAGCCAAGCATACCACGACACTAGTTCAATGGGATGGTCTTCGCGTAGATACATTATAATTTTTAACCTCGTCATGAAAGATGATAAAAAATGTGAATACAATCCAAATAATATAACAACATTCCACCTTCGGAATACTAAAAGCTTGGCACCCATATGATGTAAAAGAACGGTAGGTATACGAGTAATAGCTAGTTCGGGTCCTGTCATTACTGGTTTGCGAATTCGAAGGTGTCACCTCAATTACTTTCAAATTGAAAACGATGCAAATTGATAGATATTGAGCCAAGCAATAAGGGGTGGATCTATCCGCTTACTTTAGTAATAACGCTTCTCCTCGATATTCATTGTAATTTTAAACTGTATCTAACTATATTTTAGTATAGTTTAAAATAATAAAAAAAAAGAAAAAAGGAAGCTTCATTTTTTAATTAAACCACATTTCATAACCATAAAAAGTAGCAGGCAGTCATAAAACTCAGTAGCTTCAAGACAAAGTCATCCCCGCACTTATTTACACGAGCACATAAATCAACCCCGCCAAATCCCCTTAAGAACGAAGCTCACGAATCACAATGTTCTAGACTGCGATATTAATGAAGTAATGTTAATTACAAAATAGCGGGGAATAATTAGTACCCACCTAACTCGGGCTGAGTGCGTCTTTCCGCATGGCACTCGAGTTAATCTCAATAATTTAACCCGAAGCTGGGATAATTACTTGTTGTAAAATTGATTTACTTTCTCTGCGCAAAGAATGGTTGAAGGTATCGACTTTTGCAGTGAGTCTTACTCCGATTATTCATCTAATTTCCATATGGTGCAGGAAAGAGCAGTGAAGGGGGCAAGACGTGTAGGTACTATCATTCTTAAAATATACTAGTGCATAGACGCAGGTAATGAATGGCAGCTCATTAAAATTTTTCCAGCATTTCCAGCATTATCGACTAGGTCACACACAAATAATATAAACTAGGTGTAAATGATGTACGATAGAATTTAAAGAAAATGTAAAGTTAAAATAATAAAAAAATAAGTTTGCTGTTCTTAACTAATTTTTAGAAATGTTTAAAGATTTCTAAACTGAATGTTGATACTAAGTATATAGATTGTTATTAACGAACTAGACTTTATTCACTGTTAAGAACAAAAGAGATCAATACAGTTGCAATTTCTCATCGGGGCTGGTAAGAGCTTGGTAGCCCAGTGGTTCAGGCGTCAACACGGTAAGTTGTAGACGCGGGTTCGGTTTCTAACCGAGGCGAAATTTTTTCTTGTATTGATTTATTCATTTTTTATGTAACAATAAAATTATATGAAGGGTATTATTAGGTATATAGGTAGGTAGCATCGATTAAGAAACTATTGAATTGAAATAGCTTGTTTAGTAAGACGCCGCGCCGCCGCAAAATATGTATTTTGGCGTTTCGACTTTCGTTCTTGACTTGACAATCTATTTCGATGACATCTGGGGCCTTACCATGATCGCTTATGGCAAGGTTAAAACGATATTGAAACAGAGACACCGCTCTTGCTGCGTATGGCGCCATCCCGCTCTCAGCGCGGTTTTAATATTGTTTTGGGCGATCATGGTTAGGGGGCTGCTTATGAATACGATTTGAAGCAATAATGCAACTGTAATTTAGAAATCTAATTATTATTTACGTTGAGTGACAAATTTGTTAAAATATTAATAGAGCGTTTCATCCTAGTTGGTTATCATCTGCACAGCATACCGAGAACATTAGGGAGCAGGGCGGCTATATGCTTCGGTAGGATGGCCCGGGTGTCTGCTTCTTCATGGTGATCAGATATCCCAGGTTGTTAATTGTGCATCGGGATACGTTCAAATAGCACTCTCACCAATGCTGCGGGCGACCGTCTGAAGCCACGTGGATTTTACTTCACTGCTCTCACTGCACTTAGAACGCAATGCCCCGCTTTAGTTGCTCTTGTCTTGACAAGGCGTGAGTACAGATTGACGAGCACGCAGGTTTCCTGCAGGCCTATTCGCTAAGTACGGTTGGTAACTAGGACTGTCATTTTTGATAGACACTTTCGGTGTTACTACAAAAAGTTTTTAAACACTGTCTTAAGTTAAACACTGTTTAATCATGGTGCTATCACTCTCTATTCTTTACGAAAAACTGAAACAGCATCATGTTTAAACAGTGTCTAACTTTAGACAGTGTTTAATTTTTTTTTGTAGTAACACCGTTTATATCCATTACTGGTTTAATGATCTTATGTGTTACGGCAGCGTTCATGATAGCAGTAATGGCCATTAAGTTCCTTTCAAAAATGACAATTCTAGTTAGCATCCGAAGTTACAGAATAGGCCTGCTGGTGGTTTAACTGTAGCTTTCCCGTGATTAGGAGATAAAGCATGCTTGTTTGCTAATCTGCTTGATGAAGCACGTTGGCGATGAGATAAAGAGGGACCTATCTAGTTAAGAGGGGTTACAGTAGGCAGTGCCTGTAACTTCGGAGACAAACTTTGGATGGCTGCCGGAGTTTGCGCACCAGTGCAGTGGCGTATATAAGAGGCGGAGCAGCTTGGGGAAGAACAGCATCGGATACTTATTAAAAGAAGAGAACGAGTTGAAGACTATGTGGTCGGTATAGTACTATTCTGTCGTAATGAAACGAGTATGGTAATCCGATAGTGTCGTTTCCACACTTCTACTTAGTATTTTAATATCACACAATGTTACACTCGGACTTTTCCATATCAAACGGGTAATTCAACCACTCTATTTATTATGCCTGTAAAATTCCATTTCTAGTCGCATTAATTTCGGTACGTGAAATTCGTCGGATCCTAGCGGACAACGCCGCGCAGCGCCGTCAGAAAAGAGACAAAATACTGAATATAAATAAGAATTACCGCGTGACGGACCGCTCCAGATATGGTTTCCATTACCGGGACGTTACCGGAACGATACGGGAACGTGACGTGTATTTGGGAATAAATATAGTGATGCAGTTGTGTAGCTGCGTTAGACAAGATCGTCGTAAGTGTAAAAGTTTTAATTACGAGTAAAATGAACTGGTATTGTGCGAGTTTATTGACTTATTTATGGTTCATAATACTTTTTTTGGAAAGCGAGTCGCTTCTTGACATTATCAACTAATTGTTAAACTAAATATTTGTTCCAGACCGTAGCACGTCTCTCACGCCCCTCATACCTACCTACTGCTTCTGTCGTAAATTTACCTAAAAATCTAGAGAACACCAAAAGGTAACCAATCCTACCTTCATGTCGGATAGCGGTTGCAGTACCTTTTTTTTTTTTTTACAAGAGAGAAAATACAGTCTTTACGGTATTCGACAAGGGAATTGAGCTGACTAGGCCACCCCTTGGATATGCAGGACTCGGGTAGAAGACCCACTACCGGCTAAAAACTCTCTAGATACTTATACCTCCGTGGAGACACAATCGGGATCGGCGTTGGCCATTCCCCGATTGTGCCCCCTGGAGGGTTGCCTGGTGCCAGGGCTTACCTCTACGGAGGGGGTCGACAAGTATCTTGAGAAATTCGACCCCCCCAGACGGCCAAGCTAGGGGTGAAAAGTATCTCTCGGCCGGTGGTCATCCGGCCGAGCCATTTCAACCGCCAGCTTGCTAGGGGAGCTGGCGCGCGTTGAGGAACGCACGCCTCCTCCTCCCCAACCGCCTGCGCCGGAGCGGTGCGGCGAGAGGGTCATCCTCTCGCGCCCGCTCCGCAGCCTCCTTCTGCGAGATAACGTCCTCGCAGAAGGAGGCGACAGCCTCCCACGCCGCCGCGCTGGTCAGCATCTCCCGTGCGACGCTGGCCAGCGCGACGGGCGTACCCCTACCTAGGCCCAGCGCGAGGGCTAATGCATCGCGCTGGGGTCGCCAGGCCGGGCACTCCGAGAGGGTGTGCCCGGCCGTGTCGTCGGGAGCGCCGCAATGGTGACACTGCGGCGTCTGCTCCCTCCGTGCGACATGATGCAGATAATGTCCGAAGCACCCGTGCCCGGTCATCATCTGCACCATCCGGTAGGTGAGGCTGCCTCGCCGGCGCCCAACCCACTCCTCCAACACTGGACGAACGGCCTCGATCGTCCAGTGGCCGGCAGCTGGGTGGGCGAGCGTCTCGGCCCACTGGCGGAGAGCCTCCCTCTGCGCCAGGTGCCTCGCGCGCGCCACCTCCTGCGGGAGGGGCCGCTCCCCCCGACTCCTCGCTGCCACCCGATGTCGGTGCACGGCCGCAAGGACGCGTGCCTCAACATCCCACGGAGGCGAGCCCGCTAGAACGCAGGCCGCCCCGTGAGAGACCGTGCGGTAGGCCCGCACGGCCCGAGTGGCAATGACCCTCTGCGGCCTGCGCAGGAGGGCCATCGTTCGGGGGGCGAGACGCTCCGCCCAAATCGGGGCTCCGTACAGCGCCATCGACTTTATCACCGTCTGATAAAGTCGACGGCACGCTGCGCCCGGTCCCCCCACGTTGGGGAGGACCCGTCCGAGGGCTGCCGCGGCGGCAGACAGCCTTGGGGCGAGGAGCTTGAAATGCTCCTCGAAATCCCATCGGGGGTCCAGCACCAGACCGAGATACTTCATGGAGCTCTCGACCTGGACTTGGACCCCCTCCACTCGGACACGGAGCCCCACCTGGGGTCTGCGTCGACGCGGCGGCCTGAACGTCATGGCCGTCGTCTTCTCGACGGCCACGTCCAGCCCGAGGAGGCGGATGCGCCGGACGACCATCGTAGTGCCGACCGACGCCAGGTGGACCGCCTCCTCGTACGTGCGCCCCTTCGCCGCGACAAGGGTGTCGTCGGCGAAGCAGACAACCTCCATATTCGGCAGGAGGTTGCCCCGCAGAACCCAGTTGTACCCCAGGTTCCAGAGCAGAGGGCCCAGCACGGAACCCTGGGGTACTCCCGCCGCCATCGGCCACCTGTGGACGCGACCGTCCGCCCCCTCATACACGATTTCCCTCCTGCGGAGGTAATCGGTGATGAGGGAGCGGAGGTAGAGGGGCACTCCGTGGAAACGCAGTGCCTCCTCTATGCATTCGTGGGGGAGGCTGTTGAATGCGTTGCGGATGTCTAACGACACCGCAACGACAACCTCCCCCGCCGACGTGGCCCCCTCAGTCCACCTCTTGAGGTGGGCCACCGCGTCCACGGTGGACCGGCCGGTGCGGAAACCGTACTGGCGCTCGGCCAAGTCCGGTCCCGGGCCCTCCAGATGCTCGACGAGCCGGGAAGCGAGAATTTTCTCAAAAAACTTCCCGGCCTCGTCGAGCAGCACCACCGGCCTGTACCCCGACGGGGCATCGGCGGGGCGATTCGGCTTCCGCAGACGGCAGAGTCGCCCCACCTTCCAGCCCTGAGGGAACCGGCCCGAGGCGATGCTCGTATTGAGCACCGCCCGGAACCGCTCCTCCAGGGGGCCCAGTGCCAGGCACAGGACCCTCGCTGGCACCCCGTCCGGTCCCGGCGCCTTCCCCTTCCCCTTGCGCCGGAACCGCTCCCTCACCGCGTCGAACTCGAGGTCCGACACGGGAGGGCCCGCTTCCTCCACTTCGAGGGAGGCGCTGGGGGCGACCATCCTCGGGGGCTCGAAGGGTCCAGGGTCGGGGAAGAGCGACCCTAGAACCCTCTGCATGAGCCCCTCGTCCAACTGGTGTATCGGGGGAGCACTGTTTCCGTACTTCCCCCTCACCAGTCGGTACGGCCGTCCCCAGGGGTCGGAGTCGAGGAGCTCTATAAAAGAGTTCCACGACTCCGTTTTGGCCCTCAAGATCTCCGTCTTGAGGGCCTTGCTCGCCTCCCTGTACGCCCGACGCAGAGTTTCCTCCTCGTCGGGCGTCCTCCTGGTGGCGCGCCTTCTGCACCGCAGGTAGGCGCGCCGCGCCCTCCAACTAGTGGCGCGCAGATCCGCTATGGTCTGCGACCACCAGTACACCTGCCGCTTGCGCGCGGCTGGTTTCGCTCGCGGCATGGCGGCGTCGCAGACGACGCTAAGGTCCTCCGCGAAGTGCGCCGCCATGCCGTCAGCGTCGCCGGCGAGGTGCGGGGGCAGCTCGGACCACTCCCGCACCATCGCCGCCTCCAGCGCCACGTCGGGCTGGAGGTGCGTCACCGCCCATCGGCGGAAGGCGGCACCCGTTCCCGCTGGAGACGTGGAGGCGTGCGAGGGGGAGACCGAATATCGGACGTACCGGTGGTCCGACATGGTCTCCTCCTCTGCCTCCACTCTCCAGTCCCTCACCCTCGCGACGAGGGGTGCGGTGGCCAGGGTCACGTCGACGATCGACGAACCCTGCCACCGCACGCACGTCGGGGTGGACCCTCGGTTGAGGACGTCGAGGCCCAGGCTCGTGGCCCAGGACTCGACTAAACCACCCCTGATGTCCGTGGCGGGCGAGCCCCACACGCGCGATTTCGCGTTGAGGTCGCCCGCCACCAAAACTTGCAGGGGCGCCGCCCTCCTCACCACCCCCTCGACCGCAGTCAGGTAGGCCTCAAAGTCTGCCCGGCTGCGGTTCGGGGAGAAGTAGGTGGATACCACCACCACTTCTCCCCACTTGACGGCCACGTACCCGGGCCCCCTCTCCCTAACCGAGATGGGGGGGGCCGAGCTCGTGGGTGGCACCACAACGGCCGCCAAACCGTCGGTGGACTCAGCCCACTTCGTGGACTGAGGCACCGCGTACGGCTCGGAGACCACCGCCAGGTCTATCTGCCACTGCGCCATCGACTGGCACAGGAGATCCTGTGCCGCGGCGCAGTGGTTGATGTTGACTTGGAGGAGATTCCCTGTGGACCTACTGGCCATTGGCGGTGTCCATGGGAATCTCCTCCCTGGCGGACAGTGCTGCCCGCCCGGTAGCCGCCGCTGTGGCAGCCCTCGGCATCAGTCTTCCCCTCACCGGTGGGGGATTGCAACTGAGGCCCCCCATCCGGTGAGTGGAAGGCTTGCCGGCGTCCGCGCACACGGCGCACTTCACCTGCCCTTGGCAGGTGGCGGCTGCGTGCCCCTCCGAACCGCAGCGGAAGCAGAGCGCGCTGCGGTCCTTGGCGGAGGGGCACCGCTGCACGGGGTGACCGATCCCCATGCAGCGGAAGCAGCGCATGGGGCGCTGCTCCAGCAGGCGGATGGAGGCGCTGCTCCATCCCACCGTCACCTTGCCAGCGCTCGCGAGGCGCTTCGCCACATCGATGGGAGCCGACACGTTGGCGGCTCCCATGCCCCTGAGTCCAGGGTGGACCGTGCCCACTCTGATCGCAACGCGGGGGCACTCTGCCAACGCCGCCAAGGCCTCGCCCACCTCCTCCGCGGTCACCGAGTCATCCAGTCCGGTGACTCGGATGTCCGCGGTCTTGGTCGGGCGCGCCACTCTGGCGGCGTCGCCGAGCACCTCCGCTATGCGCGTGGCGAGCGCATCCGCCTGCTCCGGCGAGGTGCCTTTCGGGAGCTCGATGACACGGGCTCCCGTCATCCCCGTCCGGAACTTGGCACTTCCTACTATCCCCAAGTCCCCCAGCTTGATGTTACCCTTCGCCGTCGCAATGGCAGCGCCGTACGTGGCGCCATTTGCCACCGCTTCCGGCGAAAGGGTAATGACCACCGCCAAGGTCTTAGGTGCCGTAGGCATCTTAGGCTTGGCGGCGGTGGCTGGGGGTGGAGGGGGCGCGGCCTTGGACGCTGCCGTCGCCGTCGCCGCCTTGGCTGACTTGCGGCGCCCCCTCTTTACTACCGTGCTCCAGCCCTCCGCTTCAGGGGGTTTGGAGGTGTCGGGCCTCGAAGGCCCCGCCACCGGTTCTGGCGCAGCGGTCGGAGCCGCCGGAGTCTTCTTGGCTTTGACCTCCCTGGCCTTCTTCGGCAGGTTCGCCTCAGGGGCCAGGGTGGTCACTCCCTTCTTCTTCTTCCCCCCAGTCGCGGGCGCTGGCGGTGCTTCCGCAACAGCGGCGGGGGGTGCCTGCTCGGCGGGCTGTCTCTTGGTGGCCTTGTCGCTGGTCAGTGGGGGCCGGTGCGATTTGGCCGGCAGGAGGCGCCCGTCCACCTCCAGGCCATCCAGCCTGGCCGCACACATGTTCCCGAAAAGGGACATCATGTCCGATTGGAACGAGTCCATGAATGACATGAACTCGTCCCGGGTCACGACGTCCCCCTTCGGGGCCACTGCTGCTGTTGCTGCTGGTGCCGTCACTGGCGGTGGGCTCGCCCTCTGGCGTGGGCTCGCCCCCCCTCCCCGCTCCGAGAAGTCCCTCCTTAGGGCAACAAGCTCCGACTGAATAGCGTCAAGCTGCCCTTTCAGCCGGCGGTTGTCGGCCTGTAGCCGTCGAACCTCCTCGGAGGTCTTCCTATCAGCCAGAATTCTGGCAACCCCCAGGATGGACGTGGAGGCCTCTTTGAGGTCTCTCACGCACGTACCCTTAAGGTTACCAGACTTCTTGGCAACCTCGGTAATTGCCGCGGCGCTAGCTTCCGCCCTCCTCAGCAGTTCTTCATTTGTGAGCCCCTCTGGTGAGGGGGGCCTGTCCTTCTTTAAGGTCTTCCCTTTTCCTTTACCCTTTGGTGGTTTAGGGACTTTGAATTCAGCTGGGCCCTCCTCGAGCTCCTTGCGGGCGCCAGAGAGCCCGGCCGAATGGAGTAGTTCACTACCATCAGGTGGTTGATTGGTTGGTTCCCCACCTTTACCACCCTTGCGAGCCTTATTGGCTTTACGGGCCACCTTCGGCAAGGGGGTTCTAGCTCCCCCGGTCTCGATTTCAGTGTCCATCTCCGAATCCGTGCCGGAGCTGGCGCTAAAAAACTTGCCAAGATTTGGCCTCTTCCTGCTGGCCCTATCGACCCACAGTGAAGTAAGCTCGCTAGCCGCACGAGCGTCCTCCTCATCCGCATAGTAGGCCTCTCCCATGATATCTCTTACCTCATTATCTGACGCCCCTGTGGCGTCAGATACGCTAAAGGTGTCCATAATGGACCACGTTACGGGTCTCGCCCGTCACATACACACAAAGTACACAAAGACAATTTTTTTTTTGCACACCTTAAGACTAAAACTTAAACAACCTTATAATCTATGCACACTAGTGTTTGTAACTTAGAACTACGCCACTAGGGTCCACAAATTGTCCTTACAACTACCTTATAGACTAACACTTACGGTCTATATGGAGTCTTGATGCGCACGATGCGGCCGCACGGCAGTCCTGTCTGCACAGCAACACGCACACGACACAGCACCACACGACACAGCACCACACAACACCGCGTTCGCCCGACGCAAGAGCGCCGGGGTCGCCACCACACTGCACAGCACCACTAGGCACCGGGAGATCCGATCCGACAAAAAATCGGAGACAGGAACCAGGACCGGCGGGACCGGGACCGGCGGGACCGGGACCGGCGGGACCAGGACCGGTGAGACCGGGACCAGGACCGGCAAGACCAGGGCCAGAACCGGCAGGACCGGGACCGGGACCAGGACCGGCGAGACCGGGTCCAGGACCGGCGGGACCGGGACCAGGACCGGCGAGACCGGGACCAGGACCGGCGGGACCGGGACCAGGACCGGCGGGACCGGGACCAGGACCGGCGAGACCGGGACCAGGACCAGCGAGACCGGGACCAGGACCGGCAAGACCGGGGCCAGGACCGGTAGGACCAGGACCAACGCTTTGCCCGTTCTTCCTTTCTTCAGCGATACCAGCACTTCCAGCACTTTACTTGGCACTTAACGTGTTCGCCACGACACTAAATTTGTGTTCGGGGGTCTCACTACACTTTTATCGACTGGTCCGGGACCAGGACCAGCAAGACCGGGGCCGGGACCAACGGGACCAGGACCGGCGGGACCGGCGGGACCAGCGGGACCAGGGCCGAGACCGGCGGGACCAACGGGACCAGGGCCGAGACCGGCGGGACCGGGACCAGGACCGGTGAGACCGACACTTGTAAGCTATTACGAGCGACCGGCGGAGCGTCTCGGTGGGCGCGTGCGCTCAGGACGACGGTCAGAGCGCGAATAAGGTGAGCGGTTGCAGTACCTATAGCAACTGCTAATAAGTCGGATATTAGCTTCCTATTTGATTTAACTAATTTGTCAGTTGGTTAAAGGCAATGACTTCGTATATTTGTAAGCAACAAGAAACTTTAAGTCAATGTCGTTGATTTACAGACAAAACAGCTTTATTATAATTTCTTTACTAACAAATCGATGAATTGTTTGTGAATACCTCTATTTAAAACACTTATTACAGGAACTTCGTATTTAACAGACTTTGGAGTTTCATTTGGAATATTATAATTTTCTTGTCATTGTCGTTAAATACGAATGGGGTAAAAGAGCATACGCATGTTATAAGCAAAACAACTGATTAATATAAAAAACTGTGCTGTTTGAATAACATAATTATGAACTTTACCAGTATTCATCATTTAAAACGACAAATTTGAAACTTACCTATCTCTGGTAGAAATTTTAATCGGATTATTATAAATTTGCAGACGGACATCCATCTGCTAGCCGAGACAGCTAGAAGCTTAAAAAACTGTTCCCAAATTTTAAAATTTCCGACATATACGCTTTTTGCATTAAGCGCTCGGTCTCTCTCTGTTCACTTAATCTGAATTTATTACTGTTCTGACATTATTTTGGCAACCGCCCGTCGTCTGTGACTGGGACTCGGTGCTTTTATTACGCCGTTTTTTTCTTATTACCGACGTTATGAATTTCGTACGACATTAATCTTTGAGTTTCCCATGACTTAAATTAACTTTGACTATGTTATTAATTCTGGTCTTTTGTGCTGGTGCTTTGTGTCGTTATTATTTCAAAGTGATGTTTGATACGATTTATTTTTAATTTTGTTGCTTTTTTACAATAAGTTATAAAGTTAATAATATTGAACAATTAAGTTAATAAAATACATATTAATTCCCCGATTCTTTATTAAGACGTGTAATTATTAAATAAATATTGATTGATATACATCTTCGGTCATGGGAGTTATTTATTATACCACGACGTTGCATCCTCGAGATTTATATATTAACCAGGTAGTCCACTTTCCAATGTACCGGGCACCAAGCACAATTTTAGAGCGAAGACATAAAAATAAAAAGATAGGTAGGTAGTTTTAGTATTATTCACCCGCTTGCGCGATGTTACGTCGTTTGACTCATTCGCTTTCTTTGTGCGGGCATCACAGCATCGGAATATTAAAGATCAAAGTTTTATTATTTTATAACTTTATTTTTAGTGTGTTGTGTAATTGTTATAGATATCAATATGTGTAAATGAAAACGTAAGTATTCTAAGCAATATATTAAGGAAAAGATTCGTAAACTAGAGAAACGTTTGCGTCACCGCCGCCGCCGCTGCCGCTGCGAGCATTTTGATGGTGCTGGAAGTACCTATGTAAGTTTAAATTATAAGTGTTTATTGTTTATTATATTGTACTATTTTTTCGACACGTTCTCATCTTTGCATTTCGTTCGTTTAAAGCAAAACTTTATTTCGTGTTTGTTCGAATCAGTAGATTATATTTAGCTCACTAATTAATTTCATTTTGAAATTTATTGAGCAACAAAAAGAGCCTTGCTATTTGCGCATTGCCTAACGTTACTGTTTAATTAGAAAATATTCTGTATACAGTGTTAAATAAAATGGTATCCGCAGAATACCAGCGTCAAAGCACTCTGTGCCTCTGCATGCGGGGCCTATTTGGCCTAAAATCTATCTGAATATATATTTATATTTTTTTGTTACATTGTGTGTTGTATTTTTTGTACCAAATAAACGTCTATTCAAGCAATAATTCATAATTACTAAAGAACCGTGAATCGGCACTTTGAAACACGCCTTGTACACGTGTTTAAGTGTTATTATTTCTTTATATTTATAGAACAGTGTGCCTTGGAACTATGATGCGATTATAGTCACGCACAGTACTACGATGCGATTGTAGTCATGTTTTTTGGTCAGATTTATTGGTACCGTGACGCGATCACGGTCTCGATCACAACACTTCGTGTCATGATGCGATAATGACCTAGCTTATTTTTTCAACAGAATGTTATTATTTCTTTATATTTTATAGAACTGTGTGCCTTGGAACTATGATGCGATTATAGACACACACAGTACTACAATGCGATTGTAGTCATGTTTTTTGGTCATATTTATTAGTACCGTGACGCGATTACGGTCTCGACCACAGCACTTCCTGTCATGGTGTGAGCATGACCTAGGATATTTATTCAACGGAATGTTATTATTTCTTTATTTTTTAATAGAACAGTGTGCCTTTGTATTATGATGCGATCATAGTCGCGCACAGTACTACCACAATATAGAGAATGGTACTACGATGCGATTGTAGTCATGTTTTTTGGTCATATATATTAGTAAACAGGCTGAGGATAGCCTCGCAGAATATGACTCGCCTCGCAGAATATTACTAATGTTACTCGCCGACAAACTACTTCGTAGTTTTGTGTTTATGTTTATAATAGTACATTTTGTTAAATAAAATAAAATAAAAATCTATGGAGAGGATGAATTGGCTTCAGTGTGTTATCATACATCCCATATGTTCAGTCAGTGGTTCATATGACTGAAACTTGTAATGAGTGACAACCTAGTAATGTACAGGTGATGATATCAGAAGCATCAGCCAAGTGTCCCATACCACCCACTAGCTCTCAGGTACGTGTAAATGATGTTAACCCTCCAGCAACCAATTTATTTGAGAATATTTTAGAGGTTTTAGGGACCTCAAAAGGGAAACACGAGCTTTTCGGAACAAAAATCCAGGATGAAATCTCTGAACGTTGGGGTCATATATTGTGCGGAGGCTTAAATAAGGATTAAAAGAAAGAGTTAGAGGGCAAAATCTTCATACCTGAAAACTTTCAATTAGTTAAAACACCCAAATCGAATCCTGAAATCACTGCTGTGTTACTCAAAGAAATCAGCTTATATTGGACCTTCATTATAAAAACACGCTTAATCGAAGGAAATTAATAATGTATTCATTAGATTATAAGTTTGAAAAGATATTGCACGTGTACGAAGTGATTCATTTCTCTTTGGCGGGAATCTCCCTAATAAAATTAAAGCATCGAAGTTGGCAGAAATATCGACTCCAAATCAAGAAAGTTCCAGCGGCGAGTACTTCTTATTCTAATAGGCCTTCAGTCAGCCAGCAGGGAAACTGCAAAGCTCCACCGCGTCAAATGCCACGCACGCAGAGACGTGGTTAGGCGTGGAGTCACTCGTACCATTAGTCTGCGAGGAAAGCACCTGTAGTAGATCGATATCAGACAACGAAGTCTCGATCAAAGGCGCCGATCAAAACATAATAAAAAAAAACTTATTATTATTTTGGTACTTAAATGAAAATATTTTAATCACACCTAAAAAAATACAATCGATCCAGTTCTCTTATGAGTTGTAACGGGTAAAACGGATTACAAATTTCTTTTTAAGAAACCGAATCTCAAAGATGTTTACCTATAAGTTCACGTTTTTCGTTGAAATTAAGAAGTTATACTAAATGAGAGCAGTAAGATGATGCAATGATGAATTAGATCAATTTATATATAAACTAACTAACATAATATTTCCCACCTGTAATGCTCTTTTCTTGCTAATTTTCAAAATTTGGGTAAAGAAAACAAATTTAATCCTTGACTTATTGAAATAATAAGCTTTATATGTTTACATACAGTTTCCTTATGCATAAGCATAAGAGAACAATACAATCATAAGCCAGCCATCATAATAATAGTCAGATACAATCATATCCTTAGAGTTGTAAGTTAAATTAAAGAGAATCAGGTACCTATATTATAATAGATACAGAAATCTATACAATCAAAGGGCAGAATGGTTCGGGATTTTTTATCAATCTCGGTATCAAACTAATATATCTAAAAATTGGGTACAAATCTGGGTAATGGAATACACCAAATGAAAATGTTTTGTTTCTTTTTTTTAAGATTAGCCTTCCCCGTAACGGTGGTTAGTGGATCGTACCTTCGACTTTAAGTTCTTGCGATCACGGGTCAATGATACTGTACTCCAATTCCTTAGATTTTATATGTTTTAGATATGTAATTCCACAGAATTCTTCCTTGTTATACTAGTTGTTTCTTAGTTCTTCCACTGAAAAACCAGACAGCCAAGCCTTAAGGGGACTGCCCTGGAGATTCATAGTACAGTGTTGAGTTAAATATATGTAACATGTCTATGATCATATGGCCCGGGGCTCTCACACTGGGTTTTACAAACATATTTTTTAATAAATTGTTATATTTTGTTATTTGTTGGATTATAAAAATAATATATGGAGGAGAGAGCACCTAGTTTTGTGTACAACTACTACCATTAATTCAAAGAAAATAGCCTTTGTGAGTTATTTGCCAAGGAGTGATCTGAAACTTTCTATGGTGAAAATCTAGAATATTTATAACATGAAATCTGTAAATATTGTTCATTAATCCACCAAGATGCCGCTTACTATCAGGTTTTTTTATGAAATAGGGGATGTAAAAGACGGATTTTGGGAATATATATTATTATGTGTTTGAAAAAAAAAAAATCCTACCTACCAAAAAACTTAATAAAATCTGTTCTAAATCAAAAAGAAAATTCAAGTAATTAAGATATACCTAAGGTACCTTGGTAATTAGCGTAAGTACTTAAATTATTATAACAAATTGATGAATCATTCGGAGAATCCTTATTATTTATAGCTAAATATGTATTGCGTGTCCTGAGCCTTGATCTCGAGCTGGAAACGGAACCTCGAAGGTCGCGTGCACTTGATATGTTCCAACGAAACTATTTCGTAATTTTTCTTGAATAAAATGAAAAGCAGGAGAAATGATATACTTCGATTATAACTAGGGATTGATTTTTCTAAGGTCAAGGTTGGTAAAGGAATCACACCCATAATACCCCAACCAGTTACACCACCTATGAAACTCTTGTTATGAACTATCAATTTAGATGTCTATTTTTTAGCCACTATGCATTAATCGTCGAAACATTATCTTAGATTTAAATTTGAGCAAATAACTTAAGAATTTCAATGTCTTCCCTTTGCACTTGCTTCAGCTTCATACATTTTCACTAAGCTTTTGAAACCCATATTATCTTATCTTAGAAGTCTAGTTTACTATTATAAATTATTTAGGTGATTTTCTGTGCCTTGGAAATTCTTATCAAGATTCTATCAAGTGTCTATCATGCGTAATAAAACTCTTATTCACTGATTTAGATTTTGTTATAAATTATAAAAAAAGTCAACATATACCGAATTAACGACAAACTTTCTTTTTTCTCTCACTTCTAATCAAAAATTTCTCAAAATACTCTAAACATCCTACCTGGTTAATATATAAATCTCGAGGATGCAACCTCGTGGTATAATTAATGGTTAAACAAACTTACCTTTGTGATGTTTGACCATAATTATACGAGACGTTGCATCCGAAGAGATTTATTCTCCCTCCCTACCCATTATTTGCTGTGTTGCAAATAAATACCCAATGTTTTTGAGAAATTTTGCTCTAAAGGAATGAGTCAAACGACGTAACATCGCGCAAGCGGGTGAATAATACTAAAACTACCTACCTATCTTTTTATTTTTATGTCTTCGCTCTAAAATTGTGCTTGGTGCCCGGTACATTGGAAAGTGGACTACCTGGTTAAT
This sequence comes from Schoenobius gigantellus, assembly GCA_963935595.1. Lineage (NCBI taxonomy): Eukaryota > Metazoa > Arthropoda > Insecta > Lepidoptera > Crambidae > Schoenobius > Schoenobius gigantellus. Next base: position 22,331,621 of record OZ012543.1, read on the forward strand.
ATATAAATCTCTTCGGATGCAACGTCTCGTATAATTATGGTCAAACATCACAAAGGTAAGTTTGTTTAACCATTAATTATATCTCCACAATTCTAAATAGTAATGTGGAGCTGTAATACTTACAATGAAATACTTACTACCACTATATTATAACGAAACGTAGGTACGTAGCGAAACGTAGCTGTGTTCGCGAACAACGTTTCGCCATAATAATTGTCAAAAAAAAAAACCGAAGAGGGCTACCCTTATCACCTAGGGGTATAAAAAATAACCTTCGAACTATTCTTAGACTTACCATATAACACACCCTAACTATACACAAAAACAATCATAAAAATCGGTCAAGCCGTTTCGGAGAAGCTCGATAACAAACACTGTGACAAAATTTTTATTTAGATTACATTTATTTTTATATCTTTGAAAGTGCCTAAGCGAAGGACTATTTAAATAACAGTAGGTAGATTAAGTTGCTGTGTGCGTTTGAGCGTCGGTGGCGCTGTGGACTTGGCACTTGCCTTCCAATCGGGAGGTCCGGGTTCGAGACCGCCATGTACCACTGTGTTTTTCGTTTTCGAATTTCATACGTACATTTGTCTGACGCTCCTACGGTGAAGGAAAACATCGTGAGGTAAGTACTTTTTCGTTTAGCTTTGCTCGTATGGTAGTAATTTGATAGCACTTATTGCCATACAAACAAAATTAGTATTTTAGAAAACCTTTCATTTGCGATAGGGCCCAACGTGTTATAACGCTTGGGACGATATCGGGCATTTTCATTTAGGTTGCACCAAAAAATGTGAGTTAAAGTAAACAAAATTCCTTGCTACACGTATGTGGCGTTAGTTCTACCATTTTAGCTTAGAAGATGTTTACTACTATAAAAGTTTTTATTTAGATATAGTAAGACATGGAGCGTCGGTGGCGCTGTGGACTCGGCACTTTCCTTCCAATCGGGAGGTCCGGGTTCGAGACCGCCATGTACCAATGTGTTTTTCGTTTTCGAATTTCATATGTACATTTGTCTGACGCTCCTACGGTGAAGGAAAACATCGTGAGGAAACCTGCATACATCTGCGAAGAAATTCAATGGTGTATATGTGAAGTCGACCAATCTGCACTGGGCCAGCGTGGTTGACTAAGGCCTAATCACCAAAACATAGGGTAGGCTCGAGCCCCTCGGTGGGGACGTATATGAGCTGTGATGATGATGTGCGTTTGCCTATTTATTAAAGAAATATAAAAGTAGAATTGACGATAATTTGGTTATTATAAAATGTTTTTAGCTAACTAACCAGCCTCCGTAGCACGTCCACCAAAACACGATATGATAAAGCGATTTATCACGGTGAACTGTCCAAATACGACGAAACCCTATTGTATTTTGACAGTTCACCGCGATAAACCGCTTTATCATATCGTGTTTTGGTGGACGTGCTAGGGGGGCAGGTATCAATTTATGACAAAGTGGTTGGATAGCGGTTCCCATAGATAGGTACTTGTAGACCCACTGAATTATCCTCTTCAGCCATATTGATAACTGTTTGCTTAATAACAATATTTACATACTTTTTATAACTAATAGTTACCAAAAATTACTTAAATGGAAATTATTTTCTTCCCTGATAACTAGTTATGAAACAGTGAAAAAGAAAGTCTCTTTTCGAAGCTGGTTTTCATACACTAGTTACAAATGCAGAAAAATCTTCTGGTTTAATAACTAGTTACGAAACAGTGAAAAAATTTATTTTTAAGTAACCAGTTATCAAACAGTCAGTTATCAATATAGCTGAAGGGGAATTAACCGACTTGGCTTACTTTCGATGTTATAACTTTTCACTTATGCCCGATTTGGCAGGGGCACTTTCGTGCCACTAGATTAAGTACTTCTTTCTTCTAATTACAACTAAGCCAAGGTAAATGAATTCATTAAACAATTCCGTTTACAAAATTAATATGTATAAAGTTTGCAAAATCTATGGCGATCGCTCCGCTGAATTCGGCCATGAATTCATAAGTTGCTCACGAAGTTATGTAAAAGTGTAATAAACAGATCTATTCAAATCAATAGAACCTATTCCAATCCGCTGGCGCTGATGCTTTCAGATATACAAAATGGTTTAATTCCTCTTCAATTCAATTCGCCCGCCACAAAATCTGCCCGAAATTGCTGGTCTAATAATTTGCTTGTATTGAATCAATTTTGCTAATGTTATCGGCTACGGCGACTGTTTTGTCACGTTTTGATAAGCCTGAATGGGTATTGCTAAATTTGAAATTTGGAGATTGTTCGTATCGGGAAGTTTTGTTATTGATTTTCTTGACAGATTCAGCTCAGCAGGTGTAAAAATAAAATGTTAGGTACTTACTAATAAATGCGAAAATGTTTAGTGCACAGATGTTGGTTACCAGGAACAGTTCACCAGCAATCTTGAGAATTACAAGTAACTTAGTTCTGTCGCTTAGAGTCATGGCGTGTATGTGATTTTTTTTATCTTCTATCTATATGTATAGCTGCATATTAAATTAAATTTCTTGACTGACTCAATATCGCCATCTATTCTTCCGATCTATGAAAATGCACAATATGGGAACAACGCAACCAAAGAGAAATCTATAAAAAAAGTAACATCTTGGTCAGTTTTTCGACTGGGCGACCCTCAGAAGAATAACTAATGCTGTAGTGATTGTTCTGAGGGGCGACCCATTGATTTACTACCAAACGGTAGTAAATCAATGGGGCGACCGTTTTGTTGATTGGTTTCGTTTCCGTATATTAAAATTTGTTTACACTTTCGTGTAAATAATTGTATTAATTTGAAAAATGTTATTTTTTATGTAGAACTTTGCATTTTCTTTAAAAATGCTAAATTAATTGAAAAATTAATAAATCAATAAAGGAAAAATTTCGTCTCAGGGGGTATCAAACCGGCGTCTCCAACATACCAGTCCTGATGAAATCTTTAAAGTGTATTGGTCTCCTTTCATCATCATCATCATCACATATACGTCCCCACCGAGGGGCTCGAGCCTACCCTATGTAAGGGTGATTAGGCCTTAGTTAACCACGCTGGCCCAGTGCGGATTGATCGACTTTACATACACCTTTGAATTTCTTCGCAGATGTTTTATTTTGTTCGTTTTATTGCCTCACGATGTGTTCCTTCACCGTAGGAGCGTCAGACAAATGTACATATGAAATTCTAAACGAAAAACACATTGGTATATGGCGGTCTCGAACTCCGACCTCCCGATTGGAAGGCAAGTGCCGAGTCCACTGCGCCACCGACGCCATCGACTGCCACCGATCGAAATATTATAACTAAATTCCTTTAAAACTCCGACAGATTAAAACCAAAGTGCAATGATTTTGTCGACTTTAGTAATGATTTATATATATTTTTTGTAATATGAAAAATATTGGTAATTTATTTGGTAATAGACTAATTTAGAGATTAGAATCAAGTGACCGATTGCGTGTACATTATATCAGTGGCCAAACGCAGTGTTGCTAACTACGCGAAATAATATATTTTCAGTTATGCGACAAACGGGTACGTGTTTTAAATTTTTAAATGCATGAAAAAATACTATCTATATATATTATTATATAGTTATAGGTTTCATTGTTGTTCAAAAAAAATGTTTTTTGAGCCCGTTCTCCATACATTTTACCGTCTCTTTTAGAAATGAGCAAACACCTGTTTAAGCATTTTTCAAAAATTCCCCATTTAGAAATGGGAAGAGAGATTCAAATCTGGTTAATAGGTTGTGTATCACAACACAACTAACAACTGCATAACGTATTTCAAGGGATTTATTAAAAGCATTTATAGTTTGAATTGTTTTTACGGCGGAAAAAAATAGAATTCCCACGGGTACATCTAAAACAACGCAAGCAAAGCAGTGGACGGAAAGATAGTTATAAAAAATATAGTTTACACGTAAATACAATAAATGCGATTTGAAAGTATATTTCATAAGCTGTTTTTTAACATACTTACCTACTCTAAATATGGATAAAAGAAGTGTTGCTGACAATATACTTATTTCTTCGGAAACCTTGTTTCTCATTTTTACGCTCTACACGATCTCAGTGACTGTGCAGAGTGTTAAAAGTTAATTGACTCAGTGTATATTCGAAAATTGATTAGGTATTCCTTCCTACAGATTTATTGACCCTTTGAATTGAGCTGATTTTCCCAAAAAAATGTAGGTATATTTTAAAATTTTAGTTTTTTAGTTTGTGAAATGAATAAAATGGTCTAATGTATGCTTAGGCTCTTGTTTAACGATCAGGGTTAAAAGATATTATTTATTGATGGTATGTTTTGTTTTGTCGAGCTCTGAACCAAAGCGTACAGGTGGGTCGATTTCATTGAACGTAAGTGCATTTAATGTTCGTGTTAATTATTATGTTTATATTTGATGTAAATAAATGCAGTAATGCCAATGTTGATTTTTTTTTAAATTTAATTGAGTATTCTAAAGGAATTATTCCTGTTAAGCTCTGGTGAACTTTAATTTTATCAGCATTCGCAGCCAACAGAACAGGACTTTAAAAACAAACGAATAAAATCTTATTTTGTGAAACAAAATATTTTAGCGTACAAGCCAATTTTAAGATAGTGTTTACCGAATCCCCATTACGTCTCGGGCCGAACAACGAACATTACTAAGTTTCCATCGTAAATCTTAATGGTTGCCAGAAACACGAATAACTCCAGTTGTTTTAACTTAATTTTATGAATGTCTACAGATGGAAAGTAGATATTTATATGTACTAAGTATTAATATTTTTGTTTAGTTTTCCTTGCGTAATTCGTTTGTTATTTCATTGCTACTAGCACAATAGCCATTGTGCAAGAGTTAGTAAAAAATTAAAAACGAATGAAATAAATACGGAAGATGTTTTTTTTTCAAAATCGGATCAGCTAAGTCTATATACATATTTAGCGAAAACCTAAGAAAATTGAAGCGAATAAATTGAATTGAACCTACGACAAATCTAAGTGCAACGTGTTATTCACTTTGACCTATCAGCAGAGAATTTCATAGAGAGCGTGCACGTGTGAAGAATACGAAGAACCGAGAATGCGCGGAACAATGTAACCAGTCGACCTATCAGACAAAATGTGTGAATAGGCTAGATGACTAAAAATTCTTTTTTGCTTTAATAGAAGCTCATTCATATAAACAGAAAGACATGTCTTTCTAATCGGTTTTCGAATAACTATAAAAACAACCAAGATATAAGGTATTAAAGATTTTTCTCCATCTCTTTCTAGCAAAACGGCAATTTACAAGGAGTTTATATGGCCGTACTCAACGATGACGTCACGGTTGACGTCGGATCTCCCTGTCTAATTGCCCTCAAATTAACAACTTAAAATGCTTGTATCGAATGTATTTCTAAGCCGATTTTAATTCTAATTTCACAGGACTGCATCTTTTTCCACGGTATTTTAATATTTAATGACGAGACGTAAAAATTTGAATTCAGTCATCATCCCAATTCACAGTGTAGGTATGTATATATATAGCAACTAAAGGAGTTTACCACAATAACACCGCTGCGAAGATGTGAACAACATGAAACAAACCCCTTTTTAAGGCGGGTCTTTTTTTAATACAACCAAGTTGGCAAACAATCATACTGACCACCTGATGGTAAGTGGTAACAGTCACCTACAGTACATGCGGTTCTTGTGAGATTCGCAGCAAATCTGCAACCCCACAAGAACCACAGTGTACGTTGCCAACTTGTGACATAAGGTGTAAAGTCACGGTACCCAGTAATTTCACCGCTATATCATATCATGCCCTTTAAATTAATCGATGGAGGTAGCATATTCAAATCCCATTTTTACAAGCTTTTATTAACTTTCACCTGTCCCGGTGTCCGTATTGAAATCTTGCAAGTTAAATTTGACCCACTTCCCTGTTTCCGATTGAGCTGAAATTTTTGCATGCATATGTATATCGCGTGACAATGCAATATTATGATGATATAAAAGCTTGTATTTCAAAAAGGCTTTTTTAAATAATTTATTACAAGCTTTTATTTACTTTCACCTGTCCGGTGTCTGTAATGAAATCTTGCAAATTAAATTGACCCACTTCCCTGTTTCCGATTGAGCTGAAATTTTGCATGCATAGGTGTGTATATCGCGTGACAATGCAATATTATGATGATAATGCTGGAGCTGGAAGCTGGCCATAGGAACTCCGCAATGAAATGACACAACCCCATCGAGTTTGGGCTCGTTTGATTCGTATTGACGAGTACTAAAAGCTTGCGTATAAAAAAGTTTTTTTAAATAATTTTATATCAGATAATTATATCTTTAGCAGCACAAATACAAAAAAAATCCGGGTTGTCGTAAAAAGCAGGTTCAAGTCAGTTATCAACAAAAAGCCAAGTTGTCGTGTTAAGCGGGTCTAATCCGTGTTTGCAAATAATTATCGTGTGAAGAGAGAATAAAATCTTAGATATTAGCCTCAATCGTAGTAAAGAATCCGTTAAAATCCAAGTCGCAAACCAAAGGAGTCAACGACTGCGTGACAGACAATAAAAGTGACATTCCATATTTTATCCGGTATGGCTGCGGTCCGAAAGTCCGATGTTAATTCTGCACATTTAGTTTGACAAAGGAGGATGCCCGATTTTGCCCCACTATCAAAGTCGACGACCAATAAAGCGGTATTTCTAGTTAAATATATTTTATCAAAACATGATTTTTCAGTGTAATATAAAACAGATAGAAGCTATAGTTATTTTCGGAAATAAAATAAAAACTTACATGCATTTCCTGTTACAAGATGACAACTGCATATTTTATCGTTGTAGCTACAGTAACACATTTTTCAATGTTATGCATTATTTCTTTCATTACATTTTTTAAAATATTTATTTCGTATAAATTTTAAAATATATTACATTTCATAATTTCAATTAAAAAACATTTTTTTCAATGACAGAAGGTTGATAGATCGCATAGAGTATAAAACCCCGTTTTCCATCTAAGCAGCGCAACATTTTTTACACTAACATCAATATTAATTTATATTTTGCTTTTCTTTTATACAATTTTAATGTTAACATTTTTAACCAAGCTATTTTTCACAAAGGGAATCTAATTCAAAATATTTTATATTTTTAAATGTAGCGCATTACGTTAACATACGCTGCTCGATGACGGTCAAAAATCATAGAGCATTTACCCTATCAAAAACTAATGACTCGCGATGTTGTTGTTGAAAATTCTCTAAATCTGTACTTAGGTGGAACGCGTCTAAAATAAGTCGCATCGTTGCTTGCGATTTCTGTTACCTACACATTTTATTCCTTATTATTGATAATATTGGATATCAATAGGCTTATTGATGGTGTTATTATAATTGATTGTTAATGATCGATAGTTCAGCATAACTAGTTTGACGTCTTTCTTGCAACTTGTACAGGTCGCATAGGTTAGGTTAGAAGATATTTTTATGGATATCTACGGAACTGCAGCTTTAATTAAAAAAACAATACTTGATTTCTATTCAAGTACAAAAAGCGTTTAAAATAAGCCTGGAGTTGTTTCTGTTCATGGAAATTTTTAGTAGGGCAAGTCTCCATACAAAAGTGGGTATCCTCCTTTATACGCCATAACACTGGTTCGAAATCATAAGCATGCTGATAGTGCTGTTAGCACTTTTAGTGCACTTTTTTATTTGGATCGGGTGATTATGATCGTAAGCCCTGTGAGCGTTGTTATGTGTTTCGGAGCGCAGCGAATGTCATTCAAAGAACGAAACATGGCGGTTTGCATAACCGGAAATACACTACAGCAAAAAATACTAAAAATATGATTATATTTTTACTCTAGTTGAACAGATAAAAGATTGCTAACATTATTCATGATTTATTTTGAATAGATTTTTGGGTTAGTTATGGTCTTTGGCCATTTCGGGCATTTTTTGGGCATTCCCCTTTGTAGAAATTCGATTGTTAATTATTCTTTCAACTTTTTTTACTAATAAGTAAGCTACTATTTCTGAGTAACATACTCGTAGACTGTGAGTAACAGTTTTATATTATAAAAAAAGATTCACTCGTAGTTATATACGCTTGTATTAATAATTGCATCTTAGGAATTAAATTGATCTTAAGATGCTGTTTTTGACAGATGTTCTATACATTAAACAAAACTGCATCTAATAAGATCATCTCAATTTTGAGATGCATTTATTAATGCGAGCCTTAGAGATCCACACTAAAGAAGCCGTGGGCAGGGGCTGTGTGGAAAGTAATGAACAGGTTCTGGTTCTGGTGGTTGTAGCATGAAACTTACCCCAGTTGCGTGCTCGCCACCGTAGTAGCTGTTTTCACGCTGAACACGTTCGCTCTGCTCTGTTTGCGAAGAAACAGTTGGAGCTCGGTACGTCTCCTAAATTGCGCGGGCTTAGCAGCTTTTATTACTTCAAAGGTGAGCTTGCTTTTTGGCTAGCGTTTCGAGACGAAAACTTAAGTGGCCGATGTAATTGTTCTTTCAAAGAAGGCTTTGTGAGCTCGCTTAGCTTTTTTAAGGAAATACGCAAACAATATATTTTAGAGCAGCTTTCCACCTACGATTCCAAATATATCGCCACAGAAAGTGTTTATCACTCCTGAACGTTTAATTTTACTTGGATTATCTTCCATCGAATCCAGTACGTGGGTGTCGGGTATTATATATATAATTATATATCTACCTCTTTTCATTATTTTCATTTGTCTTCGTCCAAAAATATACCAAAGCTCTACATGCATTCACCCCTTATTCTACCCCTTAAGGGAAGAATAATACTAGATCATACTCGGTAATCTCACGCCTAACTATCAACTTCCATGTTTACATTTTCAAAAAGTGTAAATTACCATTGTTTACGCTCGAGGATGAGCGAGTGGCAACACTGCATTGTGGTCTGTGCAGTGAGAGCCTTTTTGGCGGCCGGCCGCATGTGACAAGTCAGTCGAGTCGGGTCGAAATGTCATGACATTGTTAGAGGTTATGTCCGGGCCGGAATAAAATGTAATATAACCAGGGATTGAAAAGGTTCCTAGAATACCGGTACAGAACCGGTATTTAACGGTTTCGGTGCTAGAACCAGAACCGGAACCGGAACCCAAACAAGAACCTTTAAGAACCCTTAATATACCGGTTCTTGACAAATTAAGTCCATACTAGTCGGACTTTAATAGGAACGATACCGAGGTGCAGGTGCGTCGTCGGCGGCCGACGACGGGAGTGGGGAGAGAGAGTGAATAAAAAATAAAGTACCTATTTTTTATTACGTCTTATACATTGTAAAAACCTCGCGATTTTAATTCTTATAACTGTCCGTGAAATTAATAATATAATATATAAGTATAAGTAATATAATAATATAAATAATATAAATATAAGTAATATAATATTCTGTTTATTTTAATTTTATATGTTAGTTTTATTTGGTAATTACTGACTCTACAATACTTTATACCAACTATAGCAAAATAGACTACTTCTTTAATTTTAATTATTTACTATTTTATATATGTGGTCCGCAAGAACGCAGGCCGCGCCGTGGATGACCGTGCGATAAGCTCGCATGGCCCGGGTCGCTATGACCCACTGCGGACGTCTAAGCAGGGCCATCGATCTTATCACCCCGTGATAGAGCCGACGACACGCCGATCCTGGGCCTCCCACATTAGGGAGGACCCGCCCAAGTGCGGCTGCGGCGATGCACACCCGTGGAGCGAGGAGCTTAAAATGCTCCTCGAAACTCCATCGGGGGTCCAGAACCAGGACGAGGTACTTGAGATGCGCCTCGACTGGTATGCTAACCCCTTCCACTCGGACTCGGAGCCTCATGTGAAAACTCCTCGCGTGGAAACTCATGGCCCTCGTTTTTTCAAGAGCCACATCCAAACCCAAGAGGCGGATGCGTCGGACAACCAAAGACGTGCCGACCGACGCAAGGTGGGCCGCCTCCTTCTCCGTTTTAGCTCTCGCCGCGACGAGCGTGTCTTCGGCGGAGCAGACGACCTCCGTTCGTGGCAGGAGGCCGCCTGGCAAAACCCAATAATTGTAACCCATGTTCCATAGTAGAGGATCTAGTACGGAACCTTGGGGTACACCTGCCGCCATTGCCTACGTATGGACGCGACTATCCGGGCCCCCGTAGAGAACTGACCTGCCTTCCAGGTAGCTGTCCACGAGGTCGCGGAGGTACGGAGGCACCAATGTTGCTTAACCCTAGCAATTGTTTGCTGAGAGCACACGCCAATACCTATCAGGTTAATGTAACCTGGTTGTAGCAATAGTCATAGTCATATTTTCAATGTAGGCTTTAAAAGCACTTATTGACGTCATAAAAACAAAAACGAACATGAGTTTGAAACTTTGTTAAAAAAAACGACTACCTCAGTAAAAAAAAAACTATTACTAGTTAAAACTATCGCCTGTATTAACTGCATCATGATAACATTAATTGCCAAGGATGTTTGTCTTCGACGAATCTTATACCCTATAATATGCTTTAGCAATTAATTTTGTTTTAATTTGTTGTTTAAATTGTGTATCCCTCATAATTAAGAGTTCGTCAGGTATTTTATTGTAATAACCTTACGCTATTCCCTATAAATGAATTTTTACTCTTTGCAAGTCGTAGATCCGGGACCACTTATTTATTTTTGCTCCTATTATTCAAATCCCCTGAGCGTCGGTGGCGCTGTGGACTCGGCACTTGCTTTCCAATCGGGAGGTCGGGGTTCGAGACCCGCCATGTACCAATGTGTTTTTCGTATCGAATTTCATATGTACATTTGTCTGATGCTCTTACGGTGAAGGAAAACATCGTGAGGCAACCTGCATACATCTGCGAAGAGATTCAATGGTGTATGTGAAGTCGACCAATCCGCACTGGGCCAGCGTGGTTGACTAGGCCTATTCACCCTAACATAGGGTAGGCTCGAGCCCCTCGGTGGGGACGTATATGAGCTGTGATGATGATTCAAATCCCTAACGTCACAATTCTTTTTAAAGGTATGTATATTATTGCGGATATACATTATATTTTCATAAATGTAGAGAGACGGCAATGTCAGAAAATCAATTTCTCTGAATTTATTTCTTAAGGAGTCACGAGGCTTCATTTTATAAATAAATCGAACAGCCCGTTTCTGTAATATAAAAATTTTTTCGACGTCAGCTGCAGATCCCCACAGTAAAACACCGTATGACATGACACTATGAAAATACGCAAAGTAAACCAATCTTGCAGTCGTCTTATCTGTTAAGTTCCTAATTATTTTTACAGCATATGCAGCCGAACTCAATTTATTTGCCAAAATTACTAAATGTAGCTTCCATTGTAATTTGGAGTCAACATTTATACCCAAGAAAGTAGTATTATCAACTATTTCTAAATTATTTCCGTGCAGTTCAACATTTATGGGGTTATTTTTTGTATTTCGAGATAGGAATCTAACACATTTTGTTTTCTTTGCGTTAAAAACCAAATTATTTGACGAAAACCAATGAGAGACTTCTTTTAGAGACCAATGAGAGACTGTTTGACATTTAATCTATCTAAAGAAAAAATCAACGAAGTATCGTCTGCAAATAATACGATATCCGACATATCCTTCACCATGAAAGGAAGGTCATTTATATAAACAAGGAATAAAAATGGCCCAAGAATCGATCCTTGTGGTACTCCAATTTCAACCAATGAACCATCCGAGACAACCCCCTTTATCCCATTTTTTTGCATTCTATTCGAAAGATACGATTTTATCACTTCTAAAGCAACACCACAAATACCGTAATAATTTAATTTTCGAATTAAAATCTCATAATCAACGCAGTCGAACGCCTTGGAAAGGTCACTAAATATTCCTACCGAGTTACACCTTTTTTCCCAATTTAAAAAATATTATTAATTAATTTAGCCCCTGCATCCGTAGTTGATAGACCTTTTGTAAATCCATATTGATTTTTTGAATTGAGAATAAATTATTCGTTCAAATATTTTACTTAATACAGGTAGCACAGATATTGGGCGATAGTTAGAAGGATCGTGTGTATCTCCTGACTTAAATATTGGAGCTACCCTACTTTCTTTCATCAAATCAGGAAAAACACCCACCTCTATACATCGATTGAATATTATAGCTAGTACAGGTGCTATAAGGTCTATTACAGGTTCTAGCACTGATACGGATATCCCCCAAATATCTTCAGTCTTCTTCATTTTTAACATTTTATAAGTTTTAATAATATCTATTTTATCAATATTCCTAAATTTAAAACATGTCAATACGTTACCAAAACTGTTCCTTAAAATACTTTCAGCAAGTTCAGGAGAAGAATTTATGTGCTTAGTTGTATCAATAGGAATCATCTTGAAAAAAGTATTAAAGATGTTAGCTACTTCTTTTTTATTTTCAATTAACCTGTTATCTATTTTAAATGTTATATTTGACTCTTTTTTTTTATTTTGCCAGTCTCTTCGTTGATGATTGACCATGTTGTTTTACTTTTATTGTTTGCTGTAATGATTTTCTACCTAATGTAATCTGATTTTACTTGTCTGCAAACATTCTTAAAAATTTTTGAATATTGCCTGACATATTCTTGAAACTCACAGTTAAATATATACGATTTTTTTCGTACAAATCATATAGGTGTTCTCTACTTTTCCTGATACCTTTTGTTGCCCATTTGTTAAAAACATTTTTTCCCTTTAGTTTTGTTTGTTTAACCTTAAATGTTCTATCAAATTCTTTTTTTATTGACAAATAATGTATTATAAGACTCATTTGGGTTATCAAAATTAAAATTAGCAGACGTTAGGGATGTTGCAATATTTTCTCTAAACTTATTCAACTTATTTTTTGTCAAAGGCATATAACTAATAATTTCATTTTGTGTTCTATCACCATCAATTTCTATTTCTATTTTTAAACCTTTGTGATGAGACGGTACCCCACTTATCAGAGACTTACTTTTAATTCTACAATTAACAATAATATTATGAATGCAAGTCGAAGAGTTAGGGGTTATTCTGGTTGGTTCGTTGAAGAGACAACCTAAGTTAAAACAGTTTAGCAACGTCAGCAAGCTATCTTTTTCATAAGAATTACTGAGAAGATTTATATTGAAATCACTGCAAATAACAAGTGGCTTAGTATTGTTTGATACCTTGTTCAATATGTCCTCTAGGACACCAATAAAAGAGCTGAAATTTCCTGATGGCGGTCGGTAGACACAAAGAAACCCCTCTATTTCCGCACCAGCCACCTCACAAACACGTTCAACAGAATACCCAACAAGATCCTTACGTTCTTTATAAGTTACTGAATCTTTAATCAGTAAAAGGTTGCCTGGAAGAGATTGCTTTTTAGCAATAAGGCCGCCTATTTGTACATATATATATTTTTTACATTTGTATCCCATTGTAATACAATTTTTGTACAATAAAGTGTTTATTATTATTATTACTATTATTAAAAGACAACCTTCACCCATAGCTGACACTCTATTAAATATACTAGCAATTTTGTAGTTTTTTATATTAAAGCACATATTTTCCGGTTTTAGCCAAGTTTCTGTTAAGCATAATACATCGATACTAAACTTATCTTGTAACAATTCAACGTCAATAATTTTACCAGAAAAGCTAAAGCGTTTTGATAAACTAAAGTTAAAAAATTTGTACACTTCTCATCGGTCATATTTACATCACAAAAAAATTATTAGTCTCAAGTCTAATAGATTTAACCTTACTAATAGGCACTGAGTTGTCAATGTACGCTTTATTTAAATTATGAGCTAAGACAGAAGGTAAATAATTTATAGATCGTCTATCCAGATACATATTGTAATCCTTCGTCATCTTAATTTTATTACTAAATAAATTTATGTCAAATAATTGGAAGTCACCACTATGACTACTAATCAAATGATGTAAGGTCTTATTTAATTTATAAATTTTGTCATTTTGAGAAGCAGAAAATGAAGTACAATATGAGTATTACAAGTATCATCAAAGTAATAATAAACTTTAAATCAGTATCAATCAGCAGTAGAGGAGTTAGGTATCTAGCAGACTACGTGATGCTGTCGCATCATATCCGGGGGGGTTCTATGTTCTATGTTATCGGGATCGGTTTCCGCACTTAGTCCTTAAGGTGGACCATTGCACTTGAGGGCGGCCGTCACTCCAGCCAGCCCACCTCCCTCCAGAAGCGTATGAGATCTCCGAGTCTGTCTAGAGATTCTGTAACAGAATTGGGAGATCCAAGGGTGTTTTTTCGTATTTCGGTGACACCTGTGCACTCAAGGAGCACATGTGACACCGTTTCCTCGCCCCCTAAGCATGCTCTGCATAGGGGGCTATCTGTTATGCCTTTGGTGTGGAAGTGTTTGTTTAGTGAGCAGTGTCCAGTGATGGTTCCCGTCACCAGCCGCAGACTGTTCCTGTCCAGATGCGTTTGGTCAGTTTGTTGTTTAGGATTGGCATGGCTTCCTTTGACTGTCTGCACCCTGGAGTCGAGAACCAGTGGTCTTGTGCTTGTGTGCGGGTGAGCTCTTGCAGCTATCCGCGAATCTGGCTGAAGGGAATTGGTACGATGGGCTCTGGTCCGAAAGCCGTTATGTCAGATCCCCTCCTAGCCAGCTCGTCGGCCGCGTCGTTGCCCAGTGATCCGCTGTGTCCTTTTATCCATTGTAGTGCCACTGTGTTTCCGTTGGAAGTCACAATTCGTTCTAGCACATTGTGACATTCCAATACAAGTTCCGAAGTGACATAGCTTTTGTCTAGGGATTTGAGTACCGAAGCACTATCAGAGACTATGCGGATGTGAGAATCCATAATTCCTTTAGATTCTATGGCGAGGGCCGCCAGGATGATACCTACGCATTCCGCTTGGAATACGGTGTTGAATCTACCTAGCGGTTTGGATATCTTAATGTTAAGCTCATTTGAGTATACGCCTGCCCCGGTTCCTGAGTTGGTCTTGGAGCTATCAGTGTATATTCTGAGCTCTTTTGGGCCTGAGTAATCGTGTGATTCCTCTTCGAGCTGTATATTATAGTGCTTCTGGAAATTGAATCTCTTCAGAATCCTATCATTGGGTGATGTCATCACCGGGTGATGTTTGGTCGCTTGTTCTTTTATGCGTATGTGTTTGATTCTGGGGTCCTTTCCCCAGTGTGCCAGCATTGTGGAGTCTGAACGCCGCTAGTGCTGCCTCCTCTTTAACAACTAGGTGCAAAGGTGGCAGCCCCAACATAGCTTGCAATGCGGCTGTGGGTGCGGTTCTCATACTACTAGTGATAGCCACGCAGGCATTTCGCTGTAGTTTTTCTAGTGCTCTTTGGCCGTTTGCCTGGTCTGTCCTGGGCCACCAGACTAGGGAGCCATATGTTATAATTGGTCGAATAACCATAGTGTATAGCCAGTAGGTGGCTTTGGGACTAATGCCCCAGTTTTTTCCAAGCAGTCGCTTGCATTGCCACAGTGATATACTAGCTTTTGTGGTGATGTAGTCAGTGTGTTTAGCCCAGTTCAGTTGTTTGTCCAAATAGATGCCCAGGTATTTGGTCTCCGATGTTAGGTTTAGGGTGGATCCGTAGAATTTTGGTAATTGCAGATTTGCTAGTTTCCTCTTTTTGGTGAAGAGGACTAGCTCTGTTTTTGTGGGGTTAACTGTTAGTTTGTGCTCCTTGCACCAGTCCTCTACTATTTTCAAGGCTTGGCGCAGTGTGTTTTCGTGAGTGCCATTTATTATAATGGTTATGTCGTCGGCGTAGCCTACGGTGAAGAAGCCTTTGTCGTTTAGACGGTCTAGAAGACTGTTCACAACGAGGTTCCACAGTAGAGGCGAGAGGACGCCTCCTTGTGGGCATCCTTTCGCCACGATGGCTCTCGTGGTGTCATTCACCGTGACTTGTATGGCCCTCTGCCTGAGCATATTGATGATCCAACCGCACAGGGTGGGGGCCACACCATGTCTTTTAAGGGTTATGTCGATGCTGTGAAACATTGTTTTATTGAAAGCGCCCTCAATATCGATGAAGGCAGCTAGTGCAGAGCCTTTGTGTTCTATGGCGCATTCAATTCTGGAAGTCACGCTGTGTAAAGCGTATTTTGTTGATTTTCCTATGGAGTACGCGTGCTGTTGTTTGTGTAGTGGTACCATGCGTAGAGGTCCATCTCTAATGTGTCTATCGCATAGTCTTTAGTAGGAATGATGTTAGGCTTATAGGTCTATAGGCCTTGGGCTGTGTGTAATCGGTTTTTCCGGACTTTGGAATGAAGATAACTTTCACTTCCCGCCACGCGAGGGGAATATATCTATGTGCGATACAGGCTCGGTAGACTTTCTCCAGCCATGGGGTTAAGGGGTCGATGCCCCACTGCAGAAGCGCTGGCAGAATGCCATCCAGGTCTGCGGATTTGTATGGTTGGAAAGACTTGATAGCCCACATTATTCGGTCCCTTGTCACTATTTCGTGGGCTATAGTCCAGTCGTTTCTGGTTGGTTCCATTCTTATGTCGTCTGCCCAGACCTTATCCTTTAAGAGGCTGCAGTCTGGGAAGTGCGTCTCAAGAAGGACCTTGCTGATTTCGTGGTCTGATTGTGTGAAAGTGTTATCGGGCTTTTTCAGTGCACCAAGGCTGCGATCTTGGTCGCTAGATAGGATTTTCCTCACTCGGGCAGCTTCATTGTTTGATTCGATAGATTCGCAGAACTTTCTCCAGGCTAATCTCCTGGCATGTCTGATTTGTTTTTTGAAAATGTATTGGGTTTCTTTGTATAGTATCCGGGGGGGTTATTATCTAAGAAAAAATCTATCGTGATCGCTTACAATTTGACAGTCGCCGTCCATCCATCGCTCCTTTCCTTTATAAAAAGATGTCGGCGCAGAGTTTTGTATTCACGGCGCAATGGTTGTCAAATTAAAAGCGATCGTGATTGTTTTTTTCTTAGACAATAACCCACCAGGGTACCATATCATGGAAATACCACCAAAGAAACAGTATATTACAATAAACTTTAAATCAGTATCAATCAGCAGTAGAGGAGTTGGGTATCTAGCAGACTACTTATGAGTATCCTTATGATTTTATTGATACACTGATGACCAATTTCACCAACTTGTCTTAGCTTAGGATACCTACTCTTCGGTGGCATACTGTCACATTCTTTTATTAAAAATAAAAAGTGACGGCATACTTCTTAGGAGTTTCATAAGCTAAGGTTAGTGAAATTGGCCCTTAACTACTATCCAAAGTTCTACTTATCTAATTATAACTTTTTTTTATGACGTCGTCTTTATTGTTTTCCTATTATAATAAATTTCTTGTCAAAATTCATTTCATCATAAAAAAACACATCTCCATATAAATAGGTGGGTATGTACACCGACATCATACACTGGTACAACACAAAAATAATACAATACAATATAACTTTCCTTTGTCCATTCTAATATTAAATTATTACAGTGTAACCTGTGTTAATTCAATAGTTAGTCCAGGATAACTAAAACACTAATATTATTTAATTACAATACTTTCACTAACTCTACACCAACATACAGTGTCCAGAAAGTCCCAAATAACTAAAATTACAAGCGTAGAAGAGACATGCCGTGCCGAACACATCCCCTCGTAAGCAATATATGGAACCGGTATTAGAACCTTTATTTATTATTAGTTTGAACCTGTATTAAGAACCGGTACTTTGGAACTTTACCGGAACCGGAACCGAAACCGGAACCGCACCGAAAAGAGAACCCTTTTCAAGAACCTAAATGAAGAACCGGAACCGAAATTGGAACCGGTTTTCAATCCCTGAATATAACTAACAAATTGTGTTTTGCGCGGCGCACCTAATATCGGGGTGCGAAAGCCCGCTTGGTGTTGTGCAAAAGTATTATCGTCGCGTGTGTGAGCCGTGGTGGCCTAATAGGCATTTGTAGTGCTCCAGTCTCCACCGGTGGATCCACCGCAGAACTTCAGGAGCCGCGACTTCCTTCGAGCTAGCTCAGGAAGTCCACCGGCTACATACGCAGACTGAACGGAGACAAGGTAAACATTATCTGTATCGGTTTTTGGATTCAGCAATCAAAGCATCATTCGGCGAAACGCCGACGTGGTGGTGTCTACTCCGGGCACCACCATCTTTTGGTAGCAGAGCGTGGTTTTTAGATTTGAGTGGTTGATTAGTATTGTACAATTAATATTGTAATCTTGTTGGTTGTCCAAATGGGCAATACATATTAATTGGTTTTTGATTGCTGATTTTAAACCGACTACCATCTCATTTGTGGACCGATCTCCCTAACTAGTTGTCATTGTCATTGTATATGAAAAATTGTGGTTAAATGCCTTTGTTGTTCTAGTTAAGTTCTAGCATTTACCTATATTTGATTTTGGTTTGTTTTTTCATATCTTTGTTTTGCCCTTGAATATTTTGTTTGTTAAGTTGTAAACTTATACTTGAATTTAATTTGTTGAAAAAATTTTGCTGCTAAATGACTTTGCTGTTGTTGTAAACTTGTAATACACTATTTTGCTGTGTTAAGTTTTAGCATTTACATTTGATTTTGTTTTGTTTGCCTTTGAATATTATGTTTGTTAAGTTATCGACTTAATAGTTGAATTTAATTTGTTTGAAAAATTCTATTGTTAAATGCCTTTGTTGTTCTAGTTAAGTTCTAGCATTTACACTTGATTTTGGTTTGTTTATATATTTTGTTCTGCCTTTGAAGTTCCTCCCGATCTGTTTTATTGTCTGCGGTTGTCGGTCTGTTTGTCCGTGTATTATTATAGTGTATATTAATTTTGGTGCAAAATGGTCCCGCCAGTCAGCCCGCTTAGTGGTGCCCGCGCGGGTGCACAAAAGATTTTGAGATGGTTTGCTAGTGCCGTCGCTTTGGTAGACCGACCAGACCGAGAACAGGCCTTGTCAATTCGGCATGAGGGAGTACCTGCTCGCTTGAAGGAATTGGAGCAGCTTTTTGTTGTTCATCAACAATATTTGCTCGACCACCCAGCCGAGGGTGCCGCTGATTTGCGAGCAGTCGAGCAATTTAATGCCGATTATGATCAATGTTTTGAACAGGCGGATATGATCATAAACAAGGCTCAGGCTATCCTATTCGCCCGGAGGGGTGAGTCGTGCATGCCCGGGGAGGTCAAGCCTACCCCGGCTGGCTTGCTGGGCAGACTGCCCACTTTAGACATCCCAACCTTTGATGGGAACCTGGCTTCTTGGATGGGGTTCATTAACCTCTTTGATAGCCTGGTTCACTCGAGGGACGACCTGTTCCCTAGCCAGAAATTGGCCTATTTGCTCTCTGCCTTACGTGGAGAGGCTGGTGTGCTTGTCCAGCATCTACCTGTCAACGATGACAGTTATGAGATTGCAAGGGCGTTGTTGACCGCCCGGTATCAGAATGTTCGCTTGCTAGCGGACACACATGTGGCTGCCATTTTAGGGCTGCCACGAGTATCGCGGGTCTCCTCATTGAGGAAGGAGATTTTGAACCCGCTGCTAAGCGCTATTAACGCGCTCAAACGACTTGATCTACCGGTGGACCAGTGGTCCTATATTTTGCTCCACCTCATCCTCGATAAGCTTCCCATGGAGATGAAGGGGCGCTTTGAACAAAGGTATGGGGGCAATAGTGCCTCGTACCTCCCCCCCTTCTCGGATCTCCTCAGATTTTTGGAGGATGAGTGTCGGATGACCGACCACTTGGATCTGGTTCCTATACCGGGACCGAGTACAGGCTGCTATGAGGCGACCCGGGCAGCGCCACGGAGAGAGCGCCGCCCGTACAAGCAGTATACTGCAGTGCGGCAGAACTCTCCACATGGGGAGAGGCCGATGCCTTGCAAGTGTTGCAAGCGGGATGGCCATCGTTTGCCGGCCTGTCCCAAATTTGTTGGCCTACGCACCGAAGGGCGTAGGAATATGGCCAAGCAGCGGAATTGGTGCTACCGCTGCCTGGGGGCTCATATGGCATCGGCTTGCCCCCACCCACGAGATTGCCACTGTTGTGGAGGGGCCCATCACCCCCTCTTGTGCTTTAATAATAAAGACACTCGTGAGGTGGTGAGAGAGAGGGACTCGCACACGGGCGGGGGCCCTCGTAGGTCACCCACATCTCCGAGGAGATCGGAGGGGCGTGCCACCCCTCCGCGGAGATTGGACAGGCGCCCCCCCTCCCGTGAGAGGATTGGGCGCTCCACCCCCCCTACGGGCGGGGGGGATCGACGCGCCGCTTCTGAGGCGCCACCGCGGGATTGGGCCGCGGTTATTAGGGAGCCACGCCGGGAGCCGATACGCTTCTCTCCCCCTCTGATGGAGAGACCCCGTTTGTCACGGGCTCCCCCAACTTTCGCCCATCATGGGCACCGCCCGGCCCCCCGATGCCGCTTTGATCGGGGCCAGTACGTGCCGGATTGGGACCCGCTCGAGCGCCTTGAGCGCCCTATTCCTCCGCCGCGCACGCATTTTTCTTTGGACCCCCCTTCCCCCCCGTTGCGGGGAATGCGGGAGGATTTTCATTAAACCAACTGTCGGCTGCAACCCCCCCACAGGAGCAGGTGCTGTTACCAACAGCCTGCGTACAGGTGTGGGGCCCGAGGGGCACCTTTGTTTTAGTTCGCGCCCTTTTGGATACGGGAGCTCAGGGTTGCATTGCCTCCAGCTGGCTGGTCCGGCAGTTGAGTTTGAACACATCTCCGTACCTTGAATCGGTACGAGGAATCGGAGACCTGCGGATCCCGGAACCGATCGGTCAGGTTTTGTTCTCCTTCTCCCTCCACTTCTCTTCAGCGCCCAAAATTGGCACTACCGCGATTTTTATGAGAAGGTTGTTGGTCAGCTTCCGCAACAGCACGTTTCGCGCGCTGTCGTTGATGCGACATCAGGATTGACCTTGGCTGACCCTTCCTTCCACCGAACCGGTCCGATTCACTTATTGCTCGGTGCCGATGTTCTAGGCCGCGTGTATTGTGGGAAGAGGAGAGAGTTACAGTTACAGACGGGAATTTTCTTCCTCACCACGCGGTTTTGAAACCTTCCACCGGGAAGATACGCGTTGTTTTTGATGGGTCAGCTCCCACGTCTACCGGAGTTTCGCTGAATCAATGTCTGCATGCTGGACCGAAGTTGCACCACGAGGTGGGTGATGTATTGACCAACTTCCGTCGCCATGCCGTCGTCTTTGTGACCGATATCCGGATGATGTTTCGGCAGACTGTGATTCACCCGGACGATAGACGATATCAGCTCATATTATGGAGGGAGGATCCCAGAGATCCCATGCTAGTCTACGAGCTGAACACCAATACATACGGTTTGCGTTCGAGCCCCTTTGTGGCAATTCGCTCACTTGTGGAACTCGCTGAACGTGAGCGGTTACGATACCCTCGCGCATCCTTGGTTCTCAAGGAGGATGCATTTGTGGATGATATTTGTACGGGCTCCTCTAGTGTCGAGGAAGCCTTGATTTTGCGAGATGAACTAATTGCTCTTCTCGGGGCTGGTGGTTATGAACTGAGGAAGTGGATGTCCAACTCACCTCAGCTTTTGTGTGACTTGCCAGACGACCACCAGCAGGAGCCTCATATTTTTGAGAATGCCAACACTCCAGATTTACTGTCTGTTTTGGGAGTGCAATACAGACCTGTCCAGGACACGTTCACCTATCGATTGGAGCTGCCAAGCCCCAAGGTCTGGACGAAACGGTTGGTTTTATCTACAGTAGCTCGTACCTTTGACCCAAACGGATGGATTAGTCTCGTAGTGTTTTGGATGAAGTGCTTTCTACAGGAACTTTGGTCAGCCGAAGTGTCGTGGGATGAGCCCCTCTCGGGCCGTTTGCTGCGAGATTGGGAGTCCTTCATGTCGTCTCTCCCTGACATTAACCGTGTTAGTATCCCTAGACATATACTGCCTAAGGGACGGTTTACGGCCAGCCTTCATGGCTTTTGTGACGCGTCTGAGAGTGGATACGCAGCCGTCGTATATATCCGGACGGTCGATTATAGAGGAGCTGTTAAGCTCCACTTGCTAATTGCTAAGAGTAAGGTTGCTCCACTTCGGACTCGATTAACGATTCCGAAGTTAGAATTGTCTGGAGCTACTCTTCTGGTTCGTTTGATGAACCACGTTGTTGACACCCTGGGACGTAGTGTGGACTTTGAGTCGCTCTTTGCTTGGTCCGACAGTCAGGTTGTCCTGTGTTGGATTAAGAACTCCGTCCACTCCCTGGAAGTATTTGTGGCCAATCGGGTATCCCAAATACAGGCCTCGAAGGCCACGTTGATTTGGCGCCACGTGCCAGGTGAAATAAACCCTGCTGACTGTGCATCACGTGGCAGCGAAGCCCCTCAGCTTATTGACCACACTCTGTGGTGGGGTCCCGAATGGTTGTTACAGCCGTCTTGGCCTTCCACACCAGCTGTGGTGAAGGTACCAAATCCGGGCTTGCGTATTCACGCTGTCGAGACTATGGCGGCTCCAGAGCGGGAATTTTTATTAGACCGCTACAGTTCTCTGGACAAGTTGCTCGGCGTGACCGCTTGGATAAGAAGATTTATTCGAAATTGTCGACGGCCTCAGGACAAAGATTTGTGTCCGGTCCTCTCTCCGCAGGAGCGCCAAGATGCTCTTTTGCATTGGGTGCGTATGACCCAGTCTAGAGCGTTTGAACCGGAACTTAAGATTTTCCGTACCGGGACATCCAAATTAAAGGGACCCTTGGTGCGTTTGACTCCCTTTCTGGATGACAAGGGATTGTTGCGTGTAGGAGGCCGATTGAGGCACGCTAACTTGCCTTATAGATCACGTCATCCCCTGCTGCTCCCCAAGGACGGACCATTGGTGCGATTGTTGATCATTGATCGCCATGTGAAGAATGCTCATGCCGGATGTAATGCATTGACCGCGCTCCTCCAACGGGAGTTTTGGATTTTGTCAGCGCGAAGAATAATCCGATCTGTTATCTTTCGATGTCTGCCCTGCTATCGTTTACGCCCCGAGACGATGCAGCCCCAAATGGGTGATTTGCCTGCTGATCGTGTGAATGAATCAATGACCTTCTTAGGAGTTGGAACTGATTTCGCGGGACCGTTCACTATAAAAACGTCGCGACTCCGTAATGCTAAGACTGAAAAGGCTTATTTGTGTGTGTTTGTTTGTTTGGCCACTAAAGCCGTTCATTTGGAGGTGGTGAGTGCGCTCACCATGGACGCTTTCTTAGCAGCGTTAGGCAGATTTGTCTCCCGCCGGGGACTGCCTTCTCTAATTCGGTCCGATTGTGGGACGAACTTCAAGGGCACTGATAGACATATAAGAGAAGTTTGTGAATTTTTAGATAAAAATAATATTGAGAACGGATCCACACTCTCCCGTAGGGGGGTAACATGGCGATACTCCCCGCCGTCTTGCCCTCACTGGGGAGGGATTTTTGAATCTGTTGTAAAGGCCGCCAAGACTCACCTTCGCCGCGTTATTGGGGAGACTATTCTCACGTTTGAGGAACTCGCGACGGTGTTTCATAAGATTGAGGCGGTTCTCAACTCGCGTCCGTTATGTCCGTTGTCTACCGACGCGAACGATTTGCAGGCCCTCACGCCGGGCCATTTCTTGATAGGCAGACCACTTAACGCCCTGCCCGAGTATCCGTATAGAGATATCAATCCAGGACGCCTTTCGCGGTTTGAGTTGCTCCAGCAGCTTACCCAGAGCTTCTGGCGCCGCTGGCACCTTGAATATTTACACATTTTGCAACAGCGCGTTAAGTGGTCAGATAAGACAAACCCACCGAGGGTTGGAGACCTCGTGTTAGTGAAGGACCCAAACCTGCCACCCTTACGTTGGCGTCGCGGACGCATTGTCCAACTTACTCTAGGGTCTGATGGTGTGCCCAGGTTTCCTCCCTAGTTGGGGATTCTGTTTTGAAGCGCGCGGTCGCTACTCTTTCTCGCCTCCCCTTAGACTGATTTGGCGGACAGTCCGGGACTGTCCGGAGCGGGGGGATGTTTACGCTCGAGGATGAGCGAGTGGCAACACTGCATTGTGGTCTGTGCAGTGAGAGCCTTTTTGGCGGCCGGCCGCATGTGACAAGTCAGTCGAGTCGGGTCGAAATGTCATGACATTGTTAGAGGTTATGTCCGGGCCGGAATAAAATGTAATATAACTAACAAATTGTGTTTTGCGCGGCGCACCTAATATCGGGGTGCGAAAGCCCGCTTGGTGTTGTGCAAAAGTATTATCGTCGCGTGTGTGAGCCGTGGTGGCCTAATAGGCATTTGTAGTGCTCCGGTCTCCACCGGTGGATCCACCGCAGATCTTCAGGAGCCGCGACTTCCTTCGAGCTAGCTCAGGAAGTCCACCGGCTACATACGCAGACTGAACGGAGACAAGGTAAACATTATCTGTATCGGTTTTTGGATTCAGCAATCAAAGCATCATTCGGCGAAACGCCGACGTGATGGTGTCTACTCCGGGCACCACCAACCATAAACAGCAATCATCCCCAATTTCACCCTCTTAAAAAGGTGTAAAAAACCATCTTATCTCTGTTAATCCTAAAATACAATTAACCATGGAGTTAGAGCTCAATGATAAGCTAGCCTTCATAGATGTTCTTATAATCAGGAATATAGACTAAGCCTGAGCCATATAGTGTATTGTAAAGCCACCCATACTGATAGGTACCTCGATGGTGATTCTCACCACCACCTGAGCCAGAGAGAGAGCACGAGGGATCTGCGATGCCAAACATCTGCCGGCAGAGCTTCAACATATCAGGGATATGCTGAAGAAAAACAAACTTCAAATACCAAGGCAGCGTCACAGTGACCGCGTGAAGCCAGCAACAGTCAAATGTCCACCTGCTACACTACCCTATATGAAAGGAGTCACTGACAAGCTTTGTAACATCTTGGGACGTGCTTCGATAACCTTATTTTAAGCAGCCGAAGGTTAACTAATACTTTCGATCTGTCATGTGACATATTTCCATTCAAGATGCAGGCACATTACAAATTGGATTATGACTGTGGCCTCTCTTATATCAGAACGGTATACCGAAACATCCTTCGCCGATGGGACGGTTCGCCGAAATCACTCTTAGTCAACGGTTGGTTCTACGAATAAATCCTTCGCCGATTGAACGATTCGCC
This sequence comes from Schoenobius gigantellus, assembly GCA_963935595.1. NCBI lineage: Eukaryota > Metazoa > Arthropoda > Insecta > Lepidoptera > Crambidae > Schoenobius > Schoenobius gigantellus. Next base: position 22,356,848 of record OZ012543.1, read on the forward strand.
AAAAACACCGTTCGCCGATGGTTGCTTCTGCGACAGCACCTTTTGCCGATAGAACGGGTCGCCAAATAATAGTTATGTACAAATAAAAAATATTTTTTATTAAAATGTAATTACAATAGAACTATTGCTTAACGGTACAATGCAGGTGAAAATTATTTTTTAACCGAGTGTCGCGACACGGAAACATATGTATACCTACTACATAAACAAAATCTGCAGTTAACACGCTCTTGACGACCCAACCTTTATTTAGGATTTGCTAATCTACAGATTTAACAGGAGAAGAGAAGTGTCGCGACGCGGATTAAGGAACATATACTTAGCTGGTGTAAAACATAGACACGAAACAAAATTTGCAGTTTGTGAACACACTCTTGACGGACCCAACCTTTATTTAAGATTTGCTAATCTACAGTAAGTACCTCGCCAAAGAACATTGAATCATCCCAATGATGCTACGCGAGGCTATTGAGATTCAAAAACACCCGAATTTCAATAGAAATAATGCTTGAAGAGTATTCCAACTGCTTAGGACTCTATCATGAAAATAATCAAATCTCAAGCCCGTCAACAGACTGCTAAAACAATAGATACCGGCACAGATAACATAATACTAGTACAGATGCCCAATCCCATAGTAGAAATCCGTGCACGCCTAAGGAAACTATCTCGGGTAACTAAAAAGTTACCATAGCTTTCTCGCTTGGCGGCAGCACTGGACACTGCTTTTTTGTTCCTAAAACCAAAGAGAGCACAGCAATGCTTTGGTTCGAAAATCGACGTTTTATTGCGTAGTTATATAGCATGTCAATAGATGGCAGTATTTTTACAAGCAATTAAAGCAAGGGGTTCTCACAGAAACCGGAAATACTCGGAAACAGCATCTTAACTGTCACAACAACTTACCTACATGATATAATTTTTGTAATTTGTTAGACTTTAGCATTAATTAGTCTACTTATTTAAATAAATTCAACTAAGAGAAAACCGTCGCTAATTAACTCAACGTAGAAAACTATTAGAGAGCGACAAGATTTTAGAATTGAACCAACCACATACCTACCCAATACAAGAAATGTTCTAATGGACAAGAAGACATTTTATTCTTTGAGAATTCCAATGATTCATGAAGCTATAATTTTAGTGAATGTACTTAGGTATAGTAAAACAAATAAAACTATTAAAGTCAATTTGAGTAAGTACCTACTTTCATTGCATTTTCACCGACCATACAATACAATAATTTAACTTAGAATTTGTCTAAAGAATAATACCTACATAATTTCTTGAATGAATCTTCATTTTTAACCGACTTCAAAAAAGGAGGAGGTTATCAATTTTGTTGTGTTTTTTTTATATTTGTTACCTCATAACTCCGTCATTTTTAAACTGATTTCCAATTTTTTTTTGTATTCGATAGAGTATAGGTACTGCAAGGGTGGTCCCATGGTCACCAAAGTCAGGATCTGATGATGGGATCCCATAGAAAATCGAGGAAAACACTAATTTACTTTCTTCTTTCACTAAAAAGATTTCATTCACTAAAAAGTTAAAAATAAAAAATATTTTACAAAAAATAGAAACCGACTTCAAAAACACTGAAACTTAAAAATAATATAAGAATAGGTACAGACAACATCACACTTCTATATTGAAGTCGGTGACAAATTTTAACACTTTTTAGGAGATCATCGTTTGGCGCCGACTTCAATATAGGAGTGTGATGTTGTCTGTACCTATTCTTATATTATTTTTAAGTTTTCAGTGTTTTTTGTTCAATTAGTTCTCGTCATTTTACTCAATTCGTCAATTTAAATTTTTGCCAACTATCTTTCTTTGCTATTGCCGATACTATAAGTAATACAATAATTAAGAATTTAGCTAAAGAATTGTTAATTTATTGAATATAGTCTTAATTTTGTTTAATTAGTTGTCATTTTATTCAATTCGCCAATTTGAATTCTTACCCACTATCAATATTCAGCCAAAATAGATCTGTACAGGTCGCAATGGCCCACTGGGGGTCGCTCATTCATTGGTCGCCCCTTGCCCCCTTAAAATAACAAATAGATTACCTACTATCAATATTCCATTTATTTCTACAGAATGGAAATTAAACATTTTTGACGAATGGAATGTACCCGTTTTTTTTCTCGGGGGGAAATGCGTTTAACCGCACCGTACCCGCCGTTGGCTAGATGGTGAGCGTGTGTAGGGCCATAAGAATAACTAATAATACGAGTATTCTTATGGTAGGGCTCTCCCGGCAGAGTGCCAGGCCTACCCACTAAAAACCCTCCGGTGTTCTCCCTGAAAGGGAGTGTACCCAAAATTTTATTATAACTAAACATTTTTCATTTTCAAAAAATAGTAAAGCTGTATTTAAAGTTTTCGATACTTACATAAACCGGGAATTGAACTCGTTAAATTCTGACATTTACTTAAGTAGGTACTATTATACTATTTTTAGCACCAATCGACAGGGATCTTTTCCAATACTTAATTTTGTAGGTATATAAAATTAAAGAAAAAGAGTAGAAAGTGACTACATACCTAGCTAAGTAATTGAAATAATGATGTGATAGGCGATACGACCGATACGACCTTCAAACTTTCAAAAAAAGAGCGTATCCCACCTCAAAGGCCTGCAACGCACTTGTAACTCCTCTGGGGTTGCGGGTGTCCCTGGGCGACGGTAATTACTTACCATCAGGTGATACGTCTGCTCGCTTGCCCCCTATACCATAAAAAAAAGGCCATACAAAATATTTGTCCTGTACGGGAATCGAACTCGCGCCCCGTTGCGCAGCAGGCGATAACTCGACCTCTGTGCTAACCGTGCATTACGAAACTAATTGCTATTACGACCGACATTCAAAAGCCTTAATCGTCATGCGTGGATGGTTCGTCGGAGTCCAAATTCAAAATTGCAGCAGTCGTAGGTATATTGTGTAGGTGTCTAATTCGAATTGTCCGTTTTCAAAGCCAGTAGGCCTATTCGCTAACTATATCCATTACTAGTTCAGTGATTTTATGTGTTACGGTGGCGTTCATGGTGCAGTAATGGATGTTAAGTTTCTTTAAAAAATGACAGTTCTAGTTAGCAACCGAAGTTAGAGAAAAGGCCTGGGTCGTCGATAAAACACCAGAAATTAGCAAGCACAAATTCACCACGAAACTCACAGTCGTAATGTTTTTAAACAATTAGTTCAAAAGATAACAATATAATCAAAACAAATATTTAACATTTATTTACTTAATAAAAAAATAATAATTCATCATATTCGTTCTTACCTAATGTAAGTATATTTTCTTCTAAATTATTTAACGACAAACGAAAATTTGATAACATTGAGATGTTAGAATATGTACCTAATCTGCGATTTAGACATAAAAATGCCAAACACATTTGGAAAACAAAACGCAAACACTCAGTTCAAGCTCACTTCTGTTTATCAGTATCTGAAATACTGCCATCTGTAGTCATACTTTTAAATTTCAAAGTTATTGACGTCTGGACGAGATATTAACAATAGCTCACGATAGATGGCAGTTCAAAACAAAAAAGCACAACAAAGCAGACTCATTTTGCAATTTATCAATTTTACTTAAAAAATTAACAAATTTGTTTTGAAAATAATAATTTATTTTTAATTAAAACATCTAGTGGTTAGTTACAGCTTAATGTTAACACAATGCGTAAGAATAAGTTATGGCATTCTAGTATGGTACATGCCGCGACATCTATTGATTTTATTTAGAACTAATTATAATTTGTTCCTATCGGGAGCATGATACCGGTGAGCTTTGTTTGCTTGACACGGACCACATAAATATATGAGATACGTTAGTAAAATAATAAATCAGATGTTCTCTATGACACTCACCAGCTTCAGTAGTCCCGTGACCTCACGGGCTAAAAAATTAAAATGTTTAACACTAACCCCCCCCCCCCCCCCCCCCCCTACCCATATATGGAGGGCGAATCCCAAAAAAAACTACTACTTTTTATGTTATTGGGTTATTACTGGGGTCGCACTTCTTATTGATACCTAGTTGAGTTGATAATAAGTATTAGGCTTTTGATTATCAACTATCAATAAAAGGTGTGACTTTGTTTTGCATCGCGAGTTACGCTTAGGATTCAACTTTTGGACCATTCGCTTCGCTCGTGGCTCAAACAATCCTTCGCTTTCTCGGGATTCAAATTGGGCACTCCCGACAAAAATCAACTTTGCTGCCGAGCGTACGTTAGTTAGTATACTATTACTTATTTTGTGTCGAGCGTAACGTTTGTAGCGAGCTTTATATCTCACCTCAGCGAGGAAATTGCCTACGTGTGTTTGATGCGGCAATATTTATTACACTAAAATATGAAAATAAAATTTTGATATTACACTTTCTCCATTTTGCAATAAAATTCTAGCTGCTATTTATATTTTATTTATTCAGCGAGTTTTTGTCTCTTTAGAAAATATTAAGTTTGCTTTCATTCTTAGCCGAGTTCCTTGTTGTAAAAAAAATTCACATTACTTAAGCCTTCTGAAACAGGTAACATTTTCCACAAAAAAAACATGTAGGCATGGTGTACCTAATTTACAATTCCGGTAGCTGCGCGCGACGTGACTTGTCTGTCATACCGCCCAGTCATCTGATTAAGTTGGTAAATCGCCCGGAAACTGATGGATGCGGGGATCGTTAATTATGTTCGATGTGACTGCCTTGACGGCTCCCGCGAAGAATATAATGTGAGAAAGGAGTTGTTTCATTTTTGCCATAGATTTTTTTCGGTGATCCATGAAGGGTGATTGATTCCTTTCGGCTAAGCGATACTTTATTTTTTGGTATATTTTTTGTTTAATAGATATTGGACAGTTTGCGATTGAAGATCTGCGTTTAAATATATACATTAAAAAAAGGTGTTCTTCTCACTTAGCTCTATATTATTATACCTTGCAAGTAAGGGGTGCCAAACAATACCTTACGGATCCAAGGCCCTCCCATGTATCCGCACCGGGCCAGCATGGTGCAAACAGGCGAAATTCTCCCTTCTTTTGGGAAGGCGTACCACAGTCAAAATGATAATAATCCCATCAAAAACATTTATGTTTTTGATGGGATTATTCTCATTTTGAAATGAAATGGAATGAAAGCAAAGTTCAATATACAGAATATGCGTTGTTGTTGACTTCGCCGACAAAAGAAATATCTATTTGGGTGCCAATTTCAAACTAATAATTTACACAATGCATTTATTTCACCTGCGGTTGTAATTCAAGTTCAGGATTTAAATTGGCTATAGTTTTTATCAATAAACCAAATTTCAGAAACTAGCTAATTCAAATCCTGAAATTGAATTACATCCCAGCTGAAATAAATACATAGATATCCATTTGTCCTTCTTATTAGGCTAATAATAATTGTTCATTGGGCAATGGGACGACCATTTAGTTGGAATATGTAGTCGAGAAAAGGGTTTATTTAGGTTACTTTAAAACGTGGGGTACAATACGCGATTCATTGCGAAAGTTTCTCGACCGAGTAAACGAATTCAATAATAATCATAATTTCATAATATTATTCGACAACGTAGACACTCGTAAGAGCATAACTGTTCCGATTCACAGGTTGACTGTTATACATTCCGTTTACATCTGCTTTTTTACGGGTCGGGTCTGAAATTTAATTTGTCTTTTTTTATCTTTTTGAACACGGCGAGGCTCAAAATCCTTTCAACCATTAGTAATTAATATATATGGTATCGTGCCTGTCTGGTTGATAGTGTCTGCTACCAGTGTCTCTACAGCAATTGCAAAGAAAGATGCAGAGCGCTGTTTATTCAATCCGCAGATTGCTCTGTTAGAAAACGGTTGGATGGAACAGTTTTTAAGTCAAAAAGCACTCAATTATAGTGAAATGACAATGAGACTCCGTTAATACTAGTGCTTTATTGTTCCACATTCAGAGGTATGTATCTTTTTAATCGTTATAACCAGACTTAGTACTTGAGATTTCGAAAAGTGCATATTAATTACTAGTAGTGCCCACAGCTTTGCTTGCATGCATTCAGCTTGGTCATAGCGTGATGTTACGAGTTTATAGCCTAGTCTTCCTCGATAAATGGGCTATCCAAAACTGAAATAATTTTTCAATTCATACCAGTAGTTCCTGAGATTAGCGCTTTCAACCAAAGAAACAAACTCTTCAGCTTTATAATATTAGTAAGCAAGTAAGTGAGTATAGTATAGATGATGAATTTAGCAAGAAATAATAAATTAAACATTATAATTAATTCAAACTGACGAGTTCTTACTTTTACTGAACATCAGCTATCAATTACAAGTGAAAAGTTATTACATTTATTTGATCATAGCGGTTGCTAATTGCCAAACTTCTAATGGAGATTACAGGTACAGACTGTCAAGTAGGTTTAAGTCGGCAAAAATACTGGCGTTTCATGTTATTTTCATGACAAATAACAGGAGCGTTAGAGTAGTTTCCTTGATTGCAAAAGCTTTTAAAGAAAAATAACTTCCCTCGAATAACTTTTTATTACTTTCGGCATTTTACAAAAGTACTCAATAGCTTAAAGCAGATGGCGAAATGTGTAGTTTCAAATTACGCAACTGTTAAAGTATATTTGACAGGCTGTAGGGATAGGACTGCGGATCGATCCACACCCTTCTACCATGCAACTCCCATGTTGATTCGGAACTCGGAACTGTCGTTTTGGAATACACTTTTGAAGTTCTGAGTTGCATGGTGGAGGTGGTGGAGTGAACGAATCGATCTACCAGTCCCGTCTTTATGTACAAATAGTCTTATTTCTTAACCTTGATGTTATGTCGACTTATTTAAATTCTTTATGAAGCACGTGACTATTACTGTGCTCTTGCTTAAAATCTGCAGTTATTTCTCTATGACTATCCTTGATTAATAAGACACGTATTTATCTTAATTATTTATAAAGATTTTTTTTTAACTTGCACCTTTCCGCAACATAAAAATCTACCGAATTTCATGGGTATAAGTATGAGTAGTCGATGATTAAGTCAAAAATAAACGGCAACTGTACCTTTTCCCCATCAAACGAATATTGCGGAAAATATGACAGATTTCGAAGCCTTTTTAATATCATGTTCCCATCACACTACATACGGGATAATGGGGTTATTAGTTTACGCCTAACGACGGCCCTCTCCATGGGTCATTGGAAATTTTACACGTTAAGAAACTGGGGTTTCTTATGTATACATATCGTTTGCGTACAAGCGTTCTAGTGAAGTTTTATGATATGTTCCGCGATATACTATTAAATTAATATTCGAGGTAATTCCTTAAGTCAACGCACAGTGCAGCTTTTTTATCGACCTAAGTTTGGTCGGGCTTACACTCTGCAGAACCGTAAGTTACAATTAAATGTGCACGTTATAATCATACGCAACCATTTCCGTACTACAGGCGTATCTACTAAGGTTGATAACTAGAACTGTCTTTTTTGAAAGAAACTTTATATCCATTACTAATTTTTGATTAGTTATGTGATTATATGTGTTACCACCTCTATGTACCTATATAGATATATGTGATAGAGTATAGTCCTGAAGTTGTCCCATTATATTAATATTTTATTTTAAACTTTTCAGTGTTTTTGAAGCCGGTTTTTATTTTTTGTTAAATATTTTTTAACTTTTCAGTGTTTTTGAAGTCTGTTTTTATTTTTTGTAAACTTTTTTTCTTTTTAACCGACTTCAAAAAACAAGGAGGTTCTCAATTTGATGTGTATGTTTTTTTGTGTTTTTGCGCGATTACGCCGCCAATTGTGAACCGATTTTCAACATTATTTTTGTATTCGATAGAGTATACTCCAAGAGTGGTCCCAAGGTTACCAATATTAGGATCTGATGATGGGATCCCATAAAAATCGAGGAAAACCCATAAATTTTTAGGTATGTCCAACGTGTTTTGTGTGTATGTTACGCGATTACGCCGTCAATTGTGAACCGATTTTCAAAATTCCTTTCGTATTCTATAGAGTATAGTCCTGGGGTCGTCTCAAGGTCCAAACCAAAGTCAGGATCTGATAATGGGATCCCACGAAAATCGAGCGAAACCTTAAATTAGGGTTTCTCAATTCACTAAAAAGATAAAAATAAAAATTATTTTACAAAAATAAAAACCGACTTCAATAACACTGAAAAGTAGTTAAAAGTTAAGGTTTCGCTCGATTTTCGTGGGATTCCATTATCAAATCCTGACTTTGGTAACCTTGAGACGACCCCAGGACTATACTCTATCGAATACCAAAGGAATTTTGAAAATCGGTTCACAATTGGCGGCGTAATCGCGTAACATACACACAAAAAAAACAACATACGCATCGAATTGAGAACCTCCTCCTTTTTTGAAGTCGGTTAAAAATAGGCTAGACCTCTTACAAAAACTGAAGAGAATTTCGAGTCATTTCTAGTCCGAGTGGTAATGTTTGACCTTTGGACCGTTCTCATGTCGCTCGTAATAGTGGCGTTTTTCGTAGTGTAAATGTAAAGCTTGAAGCGGAGTTTACTTGGTGTCACTTACTTACGTGGTCTTGGTTGGTTGGTTGGCATCGTGGTGAAATTTGGAGTCACCGGAAAAATTCGTTAGGTATTTCGTATTTTTTCAGTGCTATGAGTAGTGTAGTGTGCTATTAAGATCTCTTTTCAAAATTGTTAAATACTTTCTTGATCGAAAATACACAACTTTGAGATAAGACGCTTGATTGTGGCGTGTGTGTAGTTGCTGGTCTTAAAATTTAAGCTTTTTTATTTTATAAGACTAGAAGCGAATACACTCTCCGTTGTTTATGTAAGAAAATAATGTTTATCTCGTCTTGTCACGGCCAAGTTTCAATTACGCAACCGTAAATCGATGGCTCGTGCTATCGTCGAGAGGGGGCGCCGTGAGCGCGCATACTAATACAATCTACCACATTTTAAAAGTACTTCCAAGGAAACCTTTCAGGTCGGGTGGGATGTTTAAGGAACCCTAATTGGTTGTCTGCTTAATTTACTGTCCTCCTGTTTCTATAGGACGTAAATTTAATTGTCCGTTGTCAATTACCTCGTAAAATAGGGAGCTACTCCATGATAAAGGAAATTTCGTAATCGTTGTGTTCTGTAAATATCTGCTAATGAATGTGATACACTTTCTTAATAATGGAATAATAATAATAATAATATACTATACTAATACTCACAAAAAACACTCATAAACCACTAACGCTTGGTGCCAACCCGCGTTGTGGCAAAAATACCCCTTCAAAAGGGAGAATAAGTTACCAAGAAATAATAATAATATTTTATTGTTCCCAAAAAATATTTTTACAATAGATTGATCCATTATATGTAAGACAAATAACTTTCTTCGAATTTTGGCATCATCAGCCGAACTAGGCTAAAGCCTGTATTTCAGCTTTCAGCGCCTCTCAAAACCTTCAGATCTTATACTTTACAATATTGTCTATCCAAATCACATATAATGATACAGTAAATTCCAGTAGAAAAAAATAACAAAACAAAACTTTAAAAATTAAGTAGGTATCAATAATTCCGATATGTTTGCAGAAGACATACACATTACATTATTTGATAAAATAAATAAAATAAAATAAATTATATACAATATAGTGAATAAACACATATACATATATACATACAGATATATAAAAACATATGATTATATATGTATATATAAAATAATACATATGAAATATACACATATTCAAATACTACATCTATATATATTTTTGTAACATCGACGACAAGGTACCTATTACCTAATTACAGTTATAAAGTTTTCAGTATCGTCATAGGAGAGTCTTTGAATCCAATCATATATTTTTATTTTGCACGTGTGATAATTTAATGGATAGATATCCAGTATTTTATTAATCTTATTGTACAAGTAAGGGCCTAGGAAGATAAAGAAATTCTTTATAAAGGATGTTCGTGGTATTATTGAGTGTTCACATACAGAATAGCTCCTACGCAACATCAATTTATTGGCATCGAAAACCTGACTACGGTGTTGTTTTAAAATAGTACTAAGAATAATAAGTTGTCGTATCGTCAGAACTTCACAAAATTCATAGAGCTGCTTTGTTGAAAAATAAAAAGGCTTAAAAACACAGACCTTAAGTATTGCTCTTTGCGCAACTTCTACCCTCTTTAAAGATGTTTTATGCGCACCTCCCCATGAGGATATACAATAAGCTATTAGAGACTGACAGAGTGCATAGTATGTCTGTTTTAGTAAGTTTGGTTCCAAAATATGTCTAAGAACTGTAAAAATATGAATCAATTTTCGGAGTCTACTACTCAATAAATCAATATGGCTTTTAAAATTTAAGTTTTCGTCGATCATAACACCTAAGTATTTAATAACTGTGGTACGATCAATAGCATTACAAAGGCAGGTATTGCTACCATTATCTTTGCAATTGCCTAAATGTACTTTTAACAATAAATTGTCTAGTTTCGGAGGCCTTCGCAATGAGTAAGCAATATATTTAGTTTTTTCTATGTTAAGTGTAAGAATATTGTCATCTAACCACTTAGCAACCCTATTTAGGCCATGTTGGGCGATCTCAAAAGTTTTACTCCAGGACTCAGCAACAAAGCTGAGAGCAGTATCATCCGCATAAGAAATAATTTTCTCATGTGGCATAGCAGAGTCAATCACATCATTAATGTAGACAAGAAACAGAGTAGGTCCAAGGATACTGCCCTGTGGCACCCCATAACATACAGGAAGATAATTGCTGATATATTGTCCTATTTTAACACATTGCTTTCTGTTTGACAAATAACTTTTTAGTAATTTAAGTTGATAGCCTCTTACCCCATACCTCTCTAGCTTCGATAACAAAAATGGTATGGATACCGTATCAAAGGCCTTTGCTAAGTCAAGAAAGATTGTTATGCATTTGTTCCCTTTGTCAAGGTTTGAAGCTATGAAATTGGTAAGATTAAAGACTGCATCGTCAGTGGATCTACCACGACGGAAACCAAACTGATTATTAGATAATAAATTATATTTTTCCAAAAAGTTCACTAATCTGTTATTAATTATTTTTTCTAAAATTTTTGACAGTGAGGGTAATATTGAAATAGGCCTATAGTTATTCATATCCTTTTTGTTGCCACTTTTATGAATTACAGTGATTTGAGACTTCTTTAGTATTTCTGGAAAGATTCCATTGTTTAAGCATAAGTTGAATATATGTGTCAGAGGAGGTACTATTGCAGTTTTGTTAAGCTTTAATAACTTATTTGTGATATCATCCCAACCAGCTGTACATTCATTCTTCATGGATGAAATTAGTTGTTTAATTTCATCATCATCTGTGTTGTCAAAGACACAAGATTCTAAAATTTTACACTGATTATTTATAATACTCCTATTAATTTGATTATTTTGTATTTTTTCTGCTAATTTTTGCCCAACGCTGACAAAATAACCATTTATTCTATTAACTGATGTATCAGGACAGCTAGATATTGACAAAAGTTCATTAAGGTTATTTCTTCTATTATTGTTGCTTGTTAAGTTTTTGATACTACTCCATACCTTTTTTGTATCCTTACCAGCTTTACTGATTTGGTCTCTTTCAAAATTATATTTTTGTTTTTTAAGAATTTTGCAGCAAAAGTTTCTATAGCGACTGTATGTTGTTTTTAAAATTAAGTTTCCTGGATCCAATTTCACCTTCATATGGAGATTATCCCTATTTTTAATACAGCGCAGCAAGCCCGGTGTTATCCAGGGTTTGATAATTTTTTTTCTATTAGACAATATAGTGACAGAAGAATTTTTCTCAATGACTGATTTAAATTCATCTATCAAATATGAAAGTGAGAAATTAGGATCATTACTATTATATATGGGCTCATAATTCAAATCAGAAAGCCCCTTTTCAATAGCCGCAAAGTCAACATTGTGCATCATAGATAAAGCAAACTCACGCTTTTGGACCATCTTTAAGCTTGTTATTATAGTCTTATGGTCTGTAATTGTTGTATCAATAACAGCCGTAACTGACGGATTCTTACTTTTTATAAAAACATGGTCAACACAAGTTCCACTAGCATCTCGTGTGACCAAATTATGCGTTGGTAGTAAAGCATGGTAGGCTGTAAGTGTAAGGTATTGATCCGAAGAGCTCGAGGTGGCCCCTATATCAATATTGATATCCCCAATTAAAATAATGTTTTTAAATAAAGATAGTTCCTCCAATGTTTTGTTTAAAAATCGGAAAAATCGATCAGGATTGCTGTAAGAAGGTGAACGATAGGCTGCTACTACAGCCATATCATTATTATTACCCACTTTGGTAATCAAACATTTGCAATCCTGTACTTCTGGCTCACTCACTGTGCATGTAATATCATTTTTTATATACAAAACAACGCCATCATTTTGTTTTAAATTTATTTTTGAAGAAAAAGATTGATATCCGCTTAAAGAAGGAGGGGAATTAATGCAAGAAAGCCAACATTCTGTGAGAACTATGATGTCACAGCTCATCTCTAATCGCTTTAACATAACCTCTAGGTCCAAAAAATTACAGTTTATACTCCTGATGTTCTGAGTTAGTATTGTGTAAGCCTGTGTACGGAAAAGGAAGTGTTTGCATTCATCAACATCACACATAACAGATTGTGCTAAATTAAAGCTATCTATTTCATTACTTATGTCCTTTATGTTAGCCATTTATAATTTCTGAAAAAAGCTTGATCTAACAGTTTGATCCACCATGCTGTATTACAGTGATCTTTCAAAAAATAATTGGAATGAAGACTTTTTATATACATAATTATTTTATATTTTTTAAAAATAATACTTATTATTATAATACTATTCGATTGTAAACTCCTGTCAAAACTACATAATAGGGTACCTTGGTAACATTTATGACAATAACATAAAACAATAATAATACTTTTACAATGAAAATAAATAAAATATATAATATAGTAAATAAATATTAAATACTTAAAATTATGATAAGCATAGAATAACAATAATTTCGTATTAAACACAAAGAAATAACAATATCTATTGTTGATTAAATAAAAGCCTTGCATATCATATGATATTATGTTTCTTAAATTCCTTAATTTCCTTAATTGAACATATTTTTTATATAATAAAAAGTATAAAATTTTTTGAAATTGCACAAATATGTGTATGTAAGCAAATACTTCTGCTTTACTACAAACTATGGCTATATTATTCTTTATATATATACTTAGTGGGAGAAATAAACAAAAAATATTAACATATGTACTCAACACTATAATAGACAGTTTATATTGCACAAATTGTCTAAATAAAACATAAAAACTGTATAATAAGTTGAATTGACAGCTTGAGAAAAAACAAACTACTTGCAGATAGGTGCATATTAATTTCACCAAGTTAAGTAGGCCTGTATTTATACAATAGCAAAGAAATATAGAAATAAGTTTAATAATGAATATTCCAAAAACAGCTATAAATAGTCATTCATTCTTTCGTAATTTTTCCAGATCTATTTCAGACATTATTTTAATTTGTGGCATGTTTTCAAGTTTTCTCAAGTACACTGCACCCTGAGATGTCCAACAATATGCATAATTGTATTGTTTTTGAAATGTTCGGGCCATATAGAATAACTTTTGAGTCTTAGGTGTTAAAGTTTCAGATATGTATATAGGCTTACTAGGGCCATCTGCATTCAAAAGAAGTGTATTTAGTTTTTCGCCAGGCCGCTTCGCTTTGTTGAATTTCTTCACACCATTTAAAAACTTATCCTTTGCAAGTACAGATGTAAATTCCATAATAACTGGGTCAGAGTTATCTCTAGATTTAAGGCGGTATATATCCCGAATAGCATTTTCATTAAAATCAACATCAATTATTTGCGCAAGTTTTTGTATTGACTGACACAGATGACGCTTATCTTCACTAGCCCTTCTGGGAAAGTTCTTGATCTCGATACCAGAGGATCGAACTCTCTTCTCCAACAATTCTATCTTTTCTTCCAGCATATAAATTTTTTTGGCATCTTCTTTTCTGCCTAATTCCAATTCATTGATTTTAGTTAAGAATACGTCATATTTGCCCGCTATTAGTTCCACGCTAGCCGTAAGTTCAGTGTTTTGTTCCTTCAAATTATTGATTGTCGACATCAAATTATTAAATCTCTTATTTTGTTCAATAGAGAAAGAGTGGAACAATTCTTCAATAAAGCTGGTTAAAGAAGTATCATCTTTTCCAAGTTTGCGCTTTTTTCTCTCTGTCATAGTTTCTATAGAAAAATGCAAGTCAGGTGCAGAGTCATAGTGTTGTAAACTACTGCCCGACAAAAAATTCGTATCCTTTGAGCCCGAGACAGGTTTTTCTTTTTCTTGCATCACCTCTTTTGTTGCGAGTGAGCATTCCACTATAACAGGTGTAGCAGGCGGTGTACGTTTTAGAGGCATTTGTTCTTGTTAAGTAACGTTGAGCGAAATAGAATAAAAAGGTATGACCAAAAAAGTGAAAACACTCGACGCATACGTCTTGAAGGGTTCAGCTTTATTGCTATGTATCTTAGCTATGTATCTATGTTTACTTACGATTTCGCTGACCGTCCACTCTAACAAGAACCGTAACGTCGTTGAAGTGGGTAAAATGTAAAATATAGAAATAATCTCTGACAAAACACTCAGTAAAGTGATTTTTGCGGAAAAACGAAGTGTTTGTATGTTTCACTGTTTAACGTCACAAAAATTGTTGGATTTACTATAACAGAAAGTGACGATTGTTGCACTAAAATTATGTTATCGAAACGATCAGCTAAAGAAGCGTGCGTACGTTCCAGAGACTAGAAGGCGAGTGAATACAATAATGGTCACATAAAACACAATAAAAATAGCGAAATACTTAACCGCCTGACCGTTGATCAGGGTTTTTACGAGTGGAGGGGAAAGCGATCATAGCAAAATGAACGTCTGTCCGGCTGTCCTTTTTTTTTCGGGGGGAAATGCGCAACCGCACCCTACCTACCGTTGGTTATATTCCAAGCTAACCCACTAAAACCCCCCGGTGTTCTTCCTGCCCTTGTGGGCGCGCATGGTAAAGTCCACACTGCGACTACCACTACCAGCGCGTCCGGGCAAGTCCGACCAAGTTGGTCGGGTTATCGCCTAAGGGGGATTGCCCGAGAACACCAGGGCAATCTCCAGACGGAGGGCCTTACGGCAGAAAAAAAATCGACACTATTATTGCGTAATACTCATACTATTATTTGCGTAAGTTATGCCATTTCCATTTTTTTTGCGAAAGACAAGCATGTAGCTATTTTCTGATAACATAGCTCGCTTACGGACAATGAGAATGTATATCGGCTTTATCAATATTACTATAGTATCTTGCGGAAGCCGCAAACTAGCGGAGATAAGGAATACGTTTCCAGGCGCTCCTCTAAGTGACCGGCGGCGTGTGAAATCTCCAATACACCGTGAAAGGTTGAGGCTGCGACTGTAACGCGATTGAGAGCAGTTCATTGGAAGAACCTTCTGTCTCACAAACGATGTATTTCAGATGGTCAAGGTGTATCAAGGTTGGACTCCAGGTGTTATTCAGGTATTTTATTTAAGACAGAGTAGCTCTTGGCATTCATCTCCTTCAATACTAAGGAAGAACGGGAAGACGGGTGCGAGCTGCATCTGCTGTTGCGATCCTGCCGCTGAGTAAGTACTACGCGACTGAGTAAGTACTACGCGACTGAGTAAGTACTAGGAGTTCACAGGAGATTTAGGAGTTTTTTTCAATAATAAATTTTCAAATGAAACCCTAATATGACAAAAAATTAAAAGTTGTGTCATTGGTTCACAACATATTCACAATATTTTAAAAAAGCACAGAATACAGCCGGATAACAGTAATGTAATTAGGTTGTCTTATTTGCAACCATGGTCACTTGGTTAAATTTTACTTACAGTAGGTATACAGATTTCAGGGTGAGATGTCAGACAAACTCCTCGTGGTGCATCCTGGGCAACCCAGCATAGTCTCTGCCGCAGGCCAATAGTTTGACAGGCTGCCCCCGAGGGAGGGGGGGGGGGGGGATGGCTGACTTCAACTTGGCGGGTCGCTTTATGTAGTAGTGGTGGTGACTCCGGGACAGAGCACTTCTCCTTTTGAGGAGTAGGCTCCGGAGTCTTTGGTTGTGCGACCATTTTGGTCATACGTCGGTTCTCCTGTGGCTATGTCTCCAGGTGGGTCGTTGCCTGGCACATGCACAGGAGAACTGCGTTGGGTGCTGGCCCTTCTGGGCTTTTTGGAGGGCGGGGGTCCGCCTCCTTCCAAAAAGCCGTAGATGTATGCAGGTTGCCTCACGATGTTTTCCTCCACCTTAGGAGCGTCAGACAAATATACACACGAAATTCGAAAAACGCAAAACACATTGGTACATGGCGTTCTCGAAACCCGGACCTCCTGATTAGAAGACAAGTGTCGAGTCCACAGCGTCATCGACGCTCGACCGACGAATATATACTCGTATATTAAATAAATGTTGAGTTTGGATACAGCAGGTTTTTTACAGATAAATTAAAACAGACATTCACCTAAAAAGGTATAAGTGACGGTGTCCCATTTCTTTTAACAGTGAGTTCAGACCATGATCCTAATTTGAAAATCATTGAAATTTTCTCCCGGAAAATTTTCGCTTTAAAAGCTTTTCCGGGAAAAATAAACATCCGTAAATAAACATATATTAACATTGGTCTGAACTCAATGTTAAAAGAAATGGGACACCGTACCTAATACCCGTACCTATATGAAAAACAGTTTTCTTTTTGACATGAATAATGCTAATATTGATTTTCCAATATAGGTAGTAAGCACAACTTTTAATGCTCGCTCATTATAAATGTGCTTCGAAAATTCGAAGCAGCTGTTGTAATAAAGTCAGACCACACGTCTGAGCGACTCGTAGCAATAATTAATCTTCGCCGTTCCGAAGTGCGTGTTCTCCCAAACGAAATATAAATTTGCCAATAAACCGTAAACGGGCTCGCTCTGGCTATTTCAGTAGAAGATATTTGTAAGGATTGGAATACTGGGAAAATCTTCGAAGGTTTTCTAGAAAAAAAAATCTACATTCACAACTGAATTGTGGTATTCTAGCTAGTTGTTAATCTGTTCCTCCGCGAACCACTGAGCTTGTGTTAGAACGTTCACACGAAATACTGTTCTTATATATTCTTTCTAATCTGTGTTCCAAATTGTGGTAATAGCCAATAGTGAAATCAATTTTAATAGGTACTTGTTCATTAATAGGGAATGTTCATACCGAATGTATAGTCGGCCGATGACTGTCCGTTAGCTTTCTGTCAATTCCAATAGTGAGCAGCGTGAACTGAATCTTAGGGCCGGTGATAGTGTTATGCGAACGACCGGATCGATTAGGCCGCATCGATTAACCGTTTATGCGTGTAGTTTTTTTTATGGAGGGCCCGGCAAATGATCACCTCCCGCCTGATGTTAAGCGATGAAAGAGGCCCAAATGAGTTGACAGATAGAGGAGGGACGACATCCACTATCCTACCTGCCCGCCCCTTGCCGCCCCAAAAGATGCTTTATCATGCCTCTTTTGAAGGAACCCATGTTGTAGAATAGAGGAAAAACGTGCGCAGGTAGAGAATTCCAAGTGTGGGATGAACGACAGAAGAAGGAATCTTGGAATTTCTTGGTATGGTGTGAAAAAGAGGATCATTATAAGGATGATTGCCCTTACGCGTGTTTCTGTAAGAAATGGAGAGAGGAGGATTAGGTTAAAGAGCTCCTCAGAGCATTCCCAATGAAACATACGGTAAAAGGTGTAAGAGAGGCGATGTCATGACGAAGTTGTAGTGGCTCGACGGTGTTAGTTGCCTCTACATCGCCAATTATGCGAATAGCGCGGTGCTGCAATCTGTCCATAGCATCGAGGAGGTACTGAGCGAAGCAAAGATGCGAGCAATATTCCACGCAAGACCTAACCTGAGTTTTATACAACAGGAGTAGTGTATTATTGTTCCTTCTATATCTCGTTCAATCGCAGACACGATTTCACTCCATCTAGAAGGAACAATAAAACACGTGGTAGCAGCGTCTAGTAAGTAAATTATCAGATAAGATTCAATTCAGGTCTGTAATTGGTTGTAAAATATTCCGCTATTTATAACGTTTTAACGCGACAATGCAGTCATCATTTTGTTGAAGTACACGCATCACATCGGTCACATTTAAGTGCAGATATGAAATTTATCAAACAAAAACAATCACTAAAATTAGAATGTATTTGTCCTACGTCAATGAATGAACCAAAGCGTCATGGCAACTTACTACCAAATACCATTCGCTGTGTTGTTTGTGGCCCATCGAATTGTGGAAAGACCAACTTAGTAATAAGTTTATTATTACATGAAGATGGTCCACGATTTCAAAATCTGTATGTTTATTCAAAGTCTTTGTATCAGCCTAAATATACATTCTTAGAAAAAGTTATGAGTATGGTTACGAACACGACTTATAATAAATATAATCATAATAGTGAAATTTTAAGCCCTCACGAAGCTTTGCCGAACTCGATCATTATATTTGACGATGTTGCTTGTGAGAATCAAAATAGCATCCGAGACTATTTTGCTATGGGACGTCATAAAAACATTGATTGTTTTTATATTAATCAAACTTATACTAAAATACCGAAACAATTAGTACGAGATAATTCTAACTTGATTATTTTATTTAAACTAGACGACATTAACTTAAGACATGTCTATGAGGAACATGTAGGGTCTGACATGTCTTGGGCTCAATTTCGAGAAATGTGCTCAACTGTTTGGAATCAACCATTCAGCTACATTGTTATCAATAAAGACTGCGAACGGAATAAGGGATGCTATAGAAAGGCATTTGACACATTTATTATGGTGGACTAGCATTCATAAAAAGGTGTTACATAAATATGGAATCAGTTTCATTTGTGATTTCATACCGAGAGGAAATATAAACAAAATGGAACAAAATTTGAAAGAACAAATTATAAAATCTGCCGCAGCTGTGAAAAGGAAGGTTAATATGATAAAAGATGCAAAAGACGCTAGCAATATGGCATTAGAAACAATATTTAAGCCTATTGTAGAACCACTTAATGTGTTAACAAGCAAAAATAACGAAAGTCTTCATAAAAATTTGGATATTGACCAAAACCACCCAGTAAAAAAAAATAAGTACAGCGAAAGTGAGTCATCAAATTCTGTAAGTGAAGATTTCGAGGAAGCTATGAACGAAGAAGATGAAAACTCTTATGGTGATGAGGCTTATAAATTATCTAACAAAACTCTTACGATAATACCCTCTGAAGATCACGATGAGCATGAAAACTCGTTTAAATCCATTCAATCATCTCCGAGTATTGCAAAAGAATCTTTCTCATGGCCTACGTCGTGTGATCTAATAAAAGATATACCTTATGGAGTCAGAAACGAGCGAGGTAAACTTTTGCTTGGCAAAACTCGCGTTTACGATGAAGGTTGTAGACTGAGGATTGGAAATCATGATCTGGAAAAAACACCCGGTTTAAAGGAATTATTGTTTAAAAAGATACCAAATTTAGACCTTGTCACTGACGACGACTTACAAAATTATAAACAGATACTAATAGATACTAATGCTCATAAACGTAATTACGATCCTTTAAAACCAGTGAACAGTAATAAAGGATTTAAATATATACGTATTATTAAACCACTGTTTAAATACACAAGAAATATTACAAGTAGTGTGGAAAGTATTCCTCGAGGAGAAGGTATAAACCTTTTAAAAAGGGTTAAAACAGATACTGATTTGGTTTACTGGGACGATCCAAATGAGTTAGTGGAACGATTAAAATTACTACTAGCATCAAAAGAAGCTGGTAATACCGGAGTGATAAATGAAATATATGCAATAATTGAAGAACTATATGAAGCTGGCATCATAAATGTAGAATATAAAAAGCATCCATCAGGAAAATTATTCAGTCTCGTTTCAATGAAGACTGCATCAAGACGACAATGAATGTAGACAAATTTGGACATCATGTACACAAGCGTTTAAGATTATCAGAATTCATTAACACTCTCAATGATACTTTAGTAAAATCTGAAACAGGTGACTTTGATTTAAAATCAACAAAGTTGAAGGGTTTGCAATTTCCTGAAAATAACGACGAAGCAGTAAATAAAGAATACGTGGATAAATGTATTGAAGAACTAAGAAAAGAAATAAAAAATAATAATAGTGATGTTAAAAGATATTTAAGTAGTTTAGAAAAGGCGACAATTGTTAGTTTGAGTGCCTTATTTTACACAAAAAAAGAAATAGATTTTATGATTCAAGCAAATTCAACTAAGGATGAGTAAGCGAGACGTAGTTAACGAACTTCACAAAGCAGCACGAAGAAATTTTTCTCGTCGATGTACATTCATAAAAGGAATTGATGATCTATGGCAAGCAGACCTTATGGATTTACAAAAATATTCACAATTCAATAAAGGCCATAAATACGTTCTAGTAGTGATTGATGGCTTATCAAAATACGTTTGGGCTAAACCTTTAAAATCAAAAACAGCAAACTGTGTTATGAATGCTATGCAAAGTATATTAACCACTTCTTCGCGTAATCCTAAAAATTTACAAACCGATTTAGGAACTGAGTTTTATAATACGAGTTTTAAAAAATTGATGGAAACGTATAAAATAAATCATTATTCTACATATTCTGCAAAAAAAGCATCCATTGTCGAACGTGTCATTAGAACAATCAAGTCTCATCTTTTCAAATTATTTAGTCTTCATGGACGATATCAATGGCTTGAACATAATTTGGATGACGTGATACAAAACTATAACAACACTAAACATCGAATTACTAAATTTAAGCCTGTTGATGTTACTAAGTCAAACGAAATTTTTGTTAAGTCAAACATTGTTAAAACGCAACAACCTAAAACAAAAAAGAGATTTGCGTTTCGAATAGGTGATTATGTTCGTATAAGTAAATACAAAGGAGATTTTCGTAAGGGTTATACTCCAAATTGGTCTACAGAAATTTTCCGCATAGTAAAAGTTAATGAAACCAATCCTCAAACATATCAAATAGAAGATAAACACAAACAAATTATTTTGGGATCTTTTTACGGATATGAATTACAAAAAACTAAAGTTCCTGATCTTTACCTTATTGAGAAAGTTTTAAAAAGAAAAGGAAACACACTATATGTAAAATGGTTAGGTCTAAATAATGAAGAGAACAGTTGGATTGACAAGAGTGAATTGGTTCAATAGTATAAATATTGCTACGCAATTCTGTATCTTCTATTCACTTTAGAATTATCAATGAAGGAAGGTGGTGGTATACTTAACACAATAATAGACAATTTACCGATTGAGTTACATTTACCTGGATATCAATTTTGTGGCCCTGGAACAAAACTTCATAAACGGTTGCTTAAAGGTGAACGAGGCATAAACAAATTAGATAATGCTTGTATGTACCACGATATAGCTTATACAAATAGAAATTTAGACGTTCGACATAAAGCTGATTTAGGACTTTTAAATATGGCGAAAAGAAGGTTAAAATCCAAGGATGCTGGAAGAGGAGAAAAGTTTGCCTCTTGGATAGTTAAAAATGCAATGAAAGCTAAACTCAAAGCAGGGAGTGGGCTCAAATCATTTATGACCGGTGTAAAAAAAATACGCTTACAATTAAAAAAACTTAAATCTAAAGACAGTCACTCTGCAATTAAATATGCCCACGCTGCTGCAAAAAAGATATTTACAAATAAAAAGGGAATACGTTTGCCGCGTCGCATTCCTATTCCAAAATGTGGAGGACTTTTACCACTTATTCCGATTTTTGCGGGATTGTCGGCTTTAGGTTCATTAGCCGGAGGAGCAGCAGGTATAGCAAAGGCTGTTAATGATTCTAAAGCTGCACAAAAAAGTCTTCAGGAATCTGAACGACACAACAGGATGATGGAAGCTGTGGCTCTTGGAAAAGGGCTGTATATAAAACCTCACAAAAAAGGAGCTGGACTGTATTTTAATCCATCAAAAAACTAAATAAGGGGCTACCCAGACGTGCACTTACCAATATTGATATATTAGAACACGCAAGTGACATTCCATTTTTTCGCGGTGTTTTCATGAGAGATACGTTACCTACGAAACCTAAAAAGATAGAATGTGCGATATTGAATTTGGATAGCTCCAAAAATCCTGGAACACATTGGGTAGCCTTCGTCAAGCAAAACAATTACGCTGAATATTTTGATAGTTTTGGTAATTTGAAACCTCCATTAGAATTAATTCAATATTTACACAACTTACCAATAAACTATAATTACGTACAACACCAAAAATTTGGTACTACTAACTGTGGTCATCTATGTTTAAAATTTTTAAGATGTTATTGGAAAAATCATTTATATAACGTGTAAAATAAATGAAATTGTCAGTATAAAAATGTCTTTCACTGTGTCTATAACTGGGAGAGGAGCCTCCTTGACAACGAACTATTCGCCAACATTGGAGTTACATGGCGACTATGAATGTGGTCTTTTATATTTTTCTACTTTTAATTCTATTCCTAATATTGATAAACGAAACAATAAATTTTATTATGGCGAAAATGAAGTCATCGAAATTCCTGAAGGGTCTTATGAACTTCAAGATATTTGTGATTACATAAAAAGTAATATTAAAAACACCGTATTAAAATTGACTTGTAACAACAATACTCTAAAGACAAATATATTTTGTTCCAAAAATGTTCACTTTAACAAAAGTGATTCACTAGGTCAAATTTTAGGGTTTCGAACTGAAACAATACATGCAAATATAAGTACTGAATCTCAGAATCCGGTCAGCATTTTATCAACAACCATCGTGAGGATTGAATGCGACGTAGTCAGCGGTTCATTTGTGAACGGAAAAGCTAGTCATATAATTTATGAATTTGTGCCTAATGTACCACCAGGATATCGGATCATTGAAATACCTAAAAATTTAATATATTTTCCAGTAAACCAAAGTTCTATAAGTGCGATTAGCATACGGTTACTAGACGCTGAAAACAAACAGGTAAATTTACGAGGTGAAGAAGTACAACTATATTTGCATTTCCGAAAAAAAAATGATTGATTTCAATAAAAAGCAAGAGGCATCGTGTACTCGAGTCAGTTTGAAAAGATCACCTCAAAAAGACGCACCGCTTCGGCTTAGAAAGAAGTTGACTAAAAGCAATAAGGATTTTTTGAACTTAGTGGGCTTGTTAAAATGAATATATTAAATATAACTCAACCGACGTCAATAGATAACAGCATTGAAAGTTTTGAATATCACTCGTACAAACCATATGTAACAAGTTTCAACAAGAATGATGAAATACGAATACCTATCAATCAGCAAGATTTGTATGTGCTGCCCTCACTCAGCACTTTGTATATTGAGGGCACAATTAATGTTTATAACAGCAAAAAAGAAAAGGTGTCAAGTGTGCATTTCGTAAATAATCCGGTGTTATTTCTATTTCAAGACATTCGATATGAACTAAACGGAGTGGAAATAGACAAAATAAAAAATGCAGGAATTAGCACAACTATAAAATCTTATTTATCATTAAATGAAAATGAATCCAAAAGCGCAAGAGCTTGGGGCTGGTCGACTACAGGTACAACTAGTGTTGGTGATGGCGGATTCTCTGCTTCTATACCAATGAACAAAATATTGGGTTTTGCAGAAGACTATGAAAAAGTTATAATAAACTGCAAACATGAGTTAGTATTGTTGAGAAGCAACACAAATCTGAATGCTTTGATATTAAATAAAGGTGAAATAGTGGATGATATAATAATTACTAAAATTGCTTGGCGAGTTCCGCACATTAAAGTATCAGACCGTGAAAGAATTAACTTACTAAAACATTTAGAGAGAGATCGAGCAATCACTTTAGCTTTTCGTAATTGGGACTTATATGAATATCCATTATTACCGAAAACTCGTAAACATACTTGGTCTATCAAAACATCTTCACAAATAGAGAAACCTCGATTTGTTATAATTGCCTTACAAACTAATCGGAAACATAACGCTGAATTATCAATGGCAGAGTTCGATCATTGTCATGTACGTGACATACGAGTCTTTTTAAATTCGTCATATTATCCCTATGAAGGACTGAATGTAAATTTTTCAGATGATAAATTTACTTTATTATACGAACAGTACATTAGATTTCAACAGTCTTATCACGGACGTCGACCAGAGCCGTTGATGAGTCTAAAAGA
The DNA here is from genome assembly GCA_963935595.1 of Schoenobius gigantellus. Taxonomy (NCBI): domain Eukaryota; kingdom Metazoa; phylum Arthropoda; class Insecta; order Lepidoptera; family Crambidae; genus Schoenobius; species Schoenobius gigantellus. The sequence goes on from OZ012543.1 coordinate 22,381,240, forward strand.
ATTCAGAGACGTCGCTCCTTTATTCATCATTGATTGTTCACGTCAGCATGAAACGTTAAAAGGATCTATTGACGTTAGAGTTGAAATTGAAACAGATCAAGAAATACCTGACCAAACAGCTGCATATTGTTTGATTCTGAACGATTGCATATTTGAATATAAACCTTTAAGCAATATTGTAAGGAAAATATCATGAACAACGATACGATAATTGTAGATTTGCAAGGATTTAAAAATAATAAAAATGAGTTTTTAGTAAAAGAATTTGTTATAGCAACTCTCGAGTTTACCCATATATTTTTAATTAAACCTCCTTATCCGTTTTCTACACTAACTGATGAAGAAAAAAAACAAGTTTGTTGGATAGAAAGAAACAGAGGTTACCAATGGAGTGAAGGATATATAGACTACAGAGAATTTAACAGAATTATTAAACCTTTCTTGAAAGACAGGAAAATAATTGTAAAAGGTGAAGAAAAAGTTAAATGGGTAGAGGATTTATGTGGTCATAATAATATCATAGACATAAGTTATACAGGTATACCAAATTTAAATACGTTAAATGATTTGTATAGTAATAATATGTTCCATTGTTTAACTCATAAAAAAAGATGTGCGTTAAGAAATTCATTGTGTATTAAAAAATGGTGTTTTCTCAATGGATACACATTATATGATTTTTTAATCTAAATTTAGAGAAACAATCTTGTTTAAAAATTAATATACAACTATATTAAGAATTTTTCAAATAAAATGTCATGTGTAATAAAAGTTGTTTTTATTATGTTTGATACCCAAAAAGAAAAAAACTTAGTACTTGAAAATATTTTTTTATTAGGAAAACGTTTTAACAAAATTAAAAAGTTATCTATAAGTTATCACCACAAAGTTTTTTGGATATTTTTCTTATAACGGTTTCCGTAAGGTCCATGATTTCATCCACCGGTTCCTGCACCACATATTGAGCACTCAGCACTACGTTTTCTTCCGCATCAGCAATGTCAAAGCAGCTATTTGATGCACTTGAAGAATCGTTCACTAAGTCCAAGACCAGTATTTTAATTAATTTCACGCCTTTCTGCTCCTTAGTGATCACAAATGATTTTGTAGATTTACGAGCTCTTTTTCTTGTGATGTCCTTTCTTTGTCTTATTTTTCTCTCTCCCTGTCTTGATTCATTAGTTTGTTCTTCCCGACGTATCATGTTTTGATATTCTTGCGTGAAGCCTTCCAATGGATCTTGTGCATATTGGGAAAACAAGATATCCGACGAGTTTGACATTATCTGTAACAAGTGAATAATAATAATGAATAAGTTGATATCCATAATTACCTCAATAATCAATAATGATTAAAAAATGATATGAAAAGAGAATGATACTTACAATAATATTACAATATGGACTGCTTGTCACGAACAACGAGTTATGAATGAATATAATATCAAATAAAGTTGAGGCTTAGACTAAATTTGCTTATCTAGCATTGCATCACACTTGACCTCAATACAACACGTGGAAATATATGACATGTGTAAGTGCAGTAATTTATAGTGTAGGTATGCAATAAAAAAACACAATACTATTTTAATGCTTATTTGGCATTGCATCATATTTTTTAGCCTTAATATAACACGCGGAAATATGTAGCATGTGTAAGTGCAGTAATTTATAGCATACTAGCTTTCCGCTCGCGACTTCGCCCGAGTTATTTTTGTTTCCTGGTCTCGAACTATCCCTATACCAACTTTTATCTAAATTGGTTCAGTAGTTTCGAATCCTATACAATACAAACAAACAAACAATCAAATCTTTCCTCTTTATAATATTAATATAGATGCAATAATAAATAAAACACATAATACTATTTTAATTGCATTTATTAACTATAAAAAATATTAACAGGTCAAAAACAATTATATTAACTAATTTAACACTATCTTAGATTAGATTTTCATGTCCCCAAGCCCAGGTTCTAATTTTATCGGATAAAATAAAACGTTTATCATCTTGATTAGATAAAGCTACTTTGTTAACACTCTGAGTAAAAATCTCATGCTTAATGCATCTAAACAAAATATTTTTTTTCCGTATTATTTTGTCGTGAAGCAGAACTGATTTATAATCATCTAATGTTAAGTCTCTTACTACATTTTTTTTCACACCTTTTGCTTTTTTAATAAATGCTGATTCCGTTTTTATACAGTACAACTTAGACCGGAGACCTACGAATTCTGTCATAATTTCACCTCCTAATTCATCTTTAAATAAGCCCGGTATCTTTTTGTTTTTTAAAGGCAGACCAAATATATTGTCACAACTATAGTTACTGGTGTCAAAGAAGCTTAAAAAGTTATCTTTCAAATCATGATAAAAATCTTTCGTTTCAATCTTATAAACAAAGCTATCAGTATCGGTATAGCAAAGTTGTATTTTATTTCCATAGTAAGGTTTTATGACAGAATAATGGAATTGATACATATGACTTTTAGATAGTTCTAAAACAGTAAAACCAATATAAATTGGCTTATCCAAGATAACCCTTTCAGGTTTCATTTGAACTGCAACTAAATTATTGGAAAAAATAGTAGCGCTGTGAAAATTAGGTCTCGCTATTAATTTGTCCGCTGAAATGAACTTTTTTGTCTTGTTAGATTTATCACACCACTTATTAACCAAGCGAACATCGACTCTTTTTTCACTGTCTTCCAATGTTTTTCCAAACACTGAATTATTCATCAACTTAAAAAGGTCTTGCTGAAAAGTAGTTACAGCTTGTTTTCTCAGTTCTGTGTTTAAATTGATATATTTAGCCAAAAAAGGGCTTTGTTTAAAAATTAAGGCGCGATGAATTTTATTTAAAACAAGACCATTATTAATGCATGTTTTCAAATAAACATAATGGATTACATACTGATATTTAGAATACAGATTAGGACAGAGTTTAGAAGTTTTACCTCCGAGTGGTACAAATTTTTCGGGACAAAAAGGATAATCGTTATGGTCATTATGTAGCTCCTCGGGATATGTTAAGTCCACTTCAAGAATATATCCGAACTCAGCATCATCTGCTACGTTCATGATATTTAACAAATCTACTTCGCATTCGCTTAAAAGTCTAAAATCTGAAACAGGTAAGTACTGACACATACTATAACCATACAAGTTATTGCAATCGATGTAAACTAGAAAAGAATCTGGTTCTGTAAAATCATATTGTGGCATATATTTATTGTTTGCACGAGCATATCGCGTTGAGCACATACAGATACCTCCCCGTATCCCTTTCTGTATAAAACGTATAATTTCTAAGTCAGTTAATAATTCTAACTGAATGCCGGTCTTAAGTAACATAGCATCGAATGAAAGACTTGGAGCTGTTAAGTAAAAAGCAGGATCTAATTGATAGTTCAATTTACAAATTTCACGGAAATTTTCAAATACATCAGTCAATAGCAATACATCGGTTTTTAGATAAAGGTCTGTGTACCCACCCATATCTTGTATTCTAAATGTAGACCAAACTTCCTGAGCATGAGCGTAATCTTTATCACTTATATCTTCATCAGTTAAAGAATTATAGAAACCTTTTTTGTGTGGAAGTTGTTTCTCGGAAAATGATTTCCAATGTGTCATATGATCATACGGATATACTCCTTTGCGTGTTAATAATTTAAATTCAGTTGCGTTTGGAAAATATTTTTTTAAATGCTTAAAATCTGTTTTATCTAACCCACTCGCTAATTTTTCCAAACTGGTTCCTAAGAATTGAAACGAATCGACAAATCGTATTTGAGCATATTTTTCATTCTTTAACTGTAAAAATTTTGTAAATGATACGTATTTTTCCTTATTTTTAGGTATGACTTTAACAGGTCCTAAACTATCGGCTAATTCTTTGATGAACAGATGACAGTCATAGCCGGATAGGTTATGGAAAAAAACGGGAACTAATTTAGGAACGCTAAACCGTAAGTTACAGTATTGATGCGCAGCACCTCGATAACTTCCAGTGAGGTGACAATGATCTCTCACTTTGTCAAAAAATAATAATTGCTTACAAATATGACAAACATCGGTACGCGCATAGGCCTCTGCGTCATATTCATCGAATTCCATCGCAATTTCTTTATCTAAGATGTCATAAATCTTTTTAACGTCAAAATACAGTTTATCAAGAAATTTTTGGACACAGTCTTTTCCTCGATACTGTACAAAAGAATTCAGACTGGTATCGTACGAGCACACTATGTGATAAGCAAAAGCTGATGGAATGTGCTGTTGACGCTGAGAAGTAAAACTTAATGAAGGGTCAGGCTCACAGCCATCGAACGGTATAAGAAGAGTTTCAAAGTCAGCATAGACCACAAAAGGAACGTCTTGCTTCCGTTCGAAATTTTTGAATTGTAGATAAGTTCCTTTCTCAGGCAGTACTGTACAAACGCCGCTGCATGTATGATTATCAAGATTAACTTCAGAAGTAAAAAATAGCAAGCAATCATCACAAAAATATAGTTTCTTATGATTTTTCGTAATTTGACTTCTTACAAGTCGAGAAAGGTTTTTTATCAAAACAAAGTGACATAGAACATTATTTTCAAGTAGAAGCAAGTTAATTTTAGTTCTGGTTTTGGAGTTATATCCAGACTTATAAATGGGACCTACAACTATCTGATTATTCTTTAATGAATATACGTTTACACTTAAATGTGGATTGTTTTGTTCGAATTTCGCGATATCCGTAAACGTTACTGGGAAAGATATATCGTCGGTGTTTAGGACCTGTTCAAAGTGCGGATACGACGACGTACGGTCACCGTTCTTTTTAGCCGGGTACAAAGCGGCAACGACGCTCCACAAAAAACAATATTCATCTTTATTTCTGATGTTAATACACGCCTTTTTCTTTTTTATCGCTAGTGGTAAATCTACATAAGTTGAACCAGACCCTCTTAGAGGATCATATCTATTAATGTTAACTTCTAAGGAAACATTACTTAAAAAAGTCCAACCACTGTCACGATCCTCAAATTCTTCAACTTTGTTCTTAATAGTATTTACGAGTGTTTCAAACAACTCGTTAAAATCAAAATTGCGATGAATCGTTAAATTTTTTGTAACAAACGACTTAATGTTATTTACCTCGTTCTTAAATAAAAGAAAATCGGCAAAATATTCAAAATTTACTTTTAAACATATATGCTTATTTAGAGACATTTGCAAAAGATTATAAATTTTAGAAAATATACTATGCAAGAATGAATCGGGTAAAGAGCATCGGTACTCATCTGTAGGAGTAATTCTGTATGTAACGATGCGACCTCTAAACGCACTCGCGAGTTCGACAACACCGGCGTCGTCGTGCGCCCGCGACACTGCGCACCTGCGCTTGTGCGCGCTGCTGCGCAGGTGTCCTACCCATTGTCTGCTGCCTACTTGCATCGAACACTCTGAGCAAAAAGGCATCGTAGCAATTCAGAAAAATAAAGTATACAACTTGTTACCTAACGCTAATCTATAGTCTTTTTAGTTAATTACTTATCCACTTAACTAAATGAATGATTACCGTACCTCATTAATACCTAAGTTACGACTGTAACTTTACCTGGACGTGGGCTCAAAAAAACCGGATTAAATATAAAAACCTATTGTAAAAAATATTTTACTTGCTTAGTTAATTTATTTATTTAATATTTGTTTTATTACTATAAAATACAGGCTTATCTTTAAACAACGACTTTGACCGCTTTAAAAACTGCTGCAAGTAGTCCCACTCGGGCTGGTCTGGCTCTAGCTGCACCTTGAGTGTGACAAGCGCCTTGGTGTACCGCTGGTCGGGCGCTACGGCCAACGCCTCGTCCGTGCTGTATACGCGCGTCTCCACGTAGTAGCGACCGTCGAGCGGAGTACGCCGCAGGAGCGTGCCGTGCGCGGTCTTGTTGGCGAGGCTGCTGTCGAGTCGTTTGCCCTGCCTGACGCGTGACGCACGCTCGGCTGTAACTTCTTCGTCGTCCGACACCAACCCGAACAAATTCAACGACTCCTTTGAGCTCGACTTAGCCTTTTTCGATGAACCAGACCTGTAAAAGACAAAAGAGATTGTATTATATCCTATGTTAGGACAATCAGCAAGAACGTGAAACAACTCAACAATAATTGATATTACTATGTTGTTGTAGAACGCAATGTTCCTATCCTACGATTGACACCTGCAATCTTCGAATTTATCTAACCCACTATGATCGATAAAGAAAACAACACTTCAATACAAAAAAAACCCACTCTATCAGTGATGAACCTAAAACGAAATTACCACTTCACTTGCATAAATAACTCATATCTTACCTGATAGTATCGCGAGAGATTGGTTTTCTCTTAGGCTTAGGCTTCTGCGCTGGCTCGAACAGTTCTTGCTCGGAGTCAGACCTGAAAAGATAAATTTAATAATATTGTTAGTCTCCTAGCTAATACTGATCAGCAACAGCATACTAACACCGTTCACTCATTCATAATCATTTTAGTGTTCAATTGTTATCCACTTCAATCTAATTCATTAATATGTGTACTGTTGGCATACCCTAATAAATAAATATTGTGGTATTATCACATAAAATCTTCACTAACGATTCGAAGATTTAATAAATACTATGACGACAGCATAAATTAAACCTTACCTGATGTTATCTCGAGATGTTGGTTTTGTCTTAGGTTTGGTCTTCTGCACTGGTTGGAAGACTTCAAACTCGGAGTCAGACCTGAAAAAGTAACGCAAAATTGAGTATCGGAAAAAGACAATGCATACTTACACTGATCCTTCATTGTAAGTGTGACGATCTTTAAAACTATCTCATTGTTATTTTCTCCGTACGAAACTTGGAGGAAATAGTAATTACAACCAACTATCAGTAAACCTTTCAAAGTACTTACATAATGAACACTCACAAATAAAGTACTGTGGCTGAAGATCTGGGTGCTGGGGAGACTCCTCGACGACGACTGACGACACTGTTGCAGCTAGTTCCTTGGCTCGAAGCACTTTGAAGAACAGAATGAATCACTACTCGAAAATTTCGCATTATATAGGAACTTATTGAAAATTCATCAATTTTTACTAGGGTTGTCACAAATGTATCTGTTTTTGAAACCTGAATAAGAAAAACTACAACGAAAAATAGTATTAAAATATATACTTATTTATATCCAAATTATACGAATCAATGTATCTAAAAATCGAAAGGTCGGTCAACTGGTTTTAACTTTAAGTCTAACACAAAGAGATCAATACGAAGTGATAGTCGATGCACTGTGCTGGTGCAAAAGTTGATGAAGGTTGATGAGCTGTTGACTGTACGTGAAAAAATTATCCTGAATGTTGTTTCAGTAAATCTACGTTAGTGAAAAACGTAATCAACTTTCATTAGAAAAAACAATTTGTATTTTTTTTAAGTAAAGTAGTTTATAAGTATTTTGTTTCTAGTTATTCCTTTTTTCTTTGTATACTAGTTTTAGTAAGACATTTCTGTGACGTCATTATTATGTCATCAATAATTAAAAATATTTGTTATTAAATAGAAAAAAACAATACAATGTATAATATTTATACATTGTTATTACAGATTTTGACTATTGTAACATTAAGCAAACAATCAATACCTATATGTTTAACAGGTCAGTACACTAGGATTGTCCTAAAACTAATTGAATACTATTACTACTAAAGTAAAATCTTACAGCAAAATCTTGTTGTCGACGTCCCACTACGACTGACTCTCTCTCGTCACTCGTGACAACCCTATCGAGAGTTGCGCGCTAGACATTTTTCGCCGTGGTGCCGTGTGCAATAACCTATTTAAATGACTTTACGTATTGACCTTTAATTTGCTCGTTAAAAACATTCCATTCATTATTGAAATAATTCAATTTCAAAGATTTATTATTTAAACACAAATTAAACAAAACATCAATTAAATTTTATACATAAAATATATTTATTAGGGTAGTTTATTGACATAATTGTGTTTTAAACGAAAGAAATTCATTATTAGATTTTAAAATTAATGTAAATAAGATACATATATACCCACGTTTTTAACTAAGACGACATTTGTTACTAAAAAGTTTTAAAAAATGCAGTAAAGAACTTGTAAATGCATTTTTATAACTTTCAATGTATTTGAATTTTTTATATATTACTAGCTGTGCCGCGCGAACTACGTTTCGCCATAATAAAAAATAGTTTACGACCTATTCTCAGACCTACTGAAAATATTCAAAAAATTTCATAAAGATCGGTCAAGCCGTTTCGGAGGTGTTTGATAACAAACACTGTGACACGAGAATTTTATATATTAGATTTATGTTTCAGTGTTATTAAAACAAACCAAAAAATAAGAATGAAACATTATTAAACACGAAAACTTATTGCAATTTTAATTAAAGTACAATCAACAGCACATCAACCTACGATAAATATTTAATTGGGTCTTTGTTAATTAATATAATAATAGTTTCATTGATTGAAAATCAGTTGTTATGACCTTTAAGTTTTTGGATATGTCGAACTGCCTTTACCATTTTTTTGTCGAGGGGAACCGTACTCGCCGTTGGCTAGACGACGAGCGTGTATGGGGCTCCCAGCAGAGTGCCGGCCTAACCACTAAACCACCCCGGTATTCTCCCTGCCCTTATAGGCGCGCGTGATAGGGTCCACACTGCGACTACCACGTAGTTAAAATGTGCATACGCTCATTATGCTGCTATTTATTTATATGCTTTATTATGTTAAACCTTATACATATTTAATTCAGACAGTAAGTAGGCATGCCTCCTACCCGGTGGATAAGTGACCTGGTTAGGGTTGAAGGAGATTCATAGGGAGGCCTATGTCTTCTGAGCAGAAGACCTAATGGCTGATGATGATGTTGATATTTGATTCTAATCGCTAGTCCATATCCACTTATTTAACTTACATATATTAATATCTAGTGAATGCTAATAAATAAAACCAAATTCAGTAAGTCGTACATATATATTAACCTTGGGCGTTAATAATTGTAATAAATAAATAATTGGGTTTAACCATTATTTCTATATAGGTTTTCAAACGAATAATTTACATTTTGATATATACTTACATATAAAATTAAGTATTTTTGCTATCATTTGGGTCCGTTTCTTTACACTTATATCAAACAAAACTGACAAGGATTATAAATATAAAATAAAAATCCTACGTCATATGGAGTACATCTTTTTATCTATTTTTAGTGCAAGCATAATATATATTTCATCATAACGCTTTCTGTTTGTACGCTAATACTAGAAAAACCGCTAGTATAACATTTTTCACATTTAGGAATGTCGCAAAATCATTTAAACAAAGTGTCCTCTGTCCAAAGGTTCTCCGGAAGATATCACTCTTAGCGATAAGACTGTCGAAATTGTACATTTTAGCTTTGTAAAACTTCTGTAACTGTACTACTTTCGTGGTGAGTAATAAAGAGTATCTTTCTATCATCACTTCGTAGCCCAGGGTCTGATTTGCTTGGAATGACAATCACTCCAAAACATAGTTTTGACTGAGGTTTTTACAGCCGATCTGTCTGACGCCAACTTTCTTTGGATATAATAATAATAATGTCCTCCTAACCGATATTCGGTCACGGCGGACAATCTCCACAGAGACTAGCCATCTGCGCAGGAGATATTATAGGGCACAAGTGACTGCGCAAACGCAAGTGCACTCTCTGTTCCTTCACTCGCCTAGTCCGATGGGACGGTTAACCGACACGATCGGGGTGAGATCAGGCGCAGGACCCACTGTTTAACGTGCCTTCCGAAGCACGGAGGAGCTTGAGATGTTTCTTATTTTGGTCACCCATCCTAGGACTGACCACAGCGAACGTTGCTGTGGTCAGTCAAACAAAACCGTATTTCTAGCTGCAATATTCAATTCAATTTAAAATAATTATTTTTGAAGACAAAACAAGTGTAATTAGGTCGCGGACGCCGCGGTCACACCGGACGCGGCGAGCCATACGACACTAAGAATTTGCTGACAGTAAATACTTAACTACTTAATGGCGCAACGAGCCATATGACGCTAAACATTTGCTGACAGAAAATACTTAACTACTGAAATGGTTAGATTTGAAGTAAATTATTTTGAATGATAATTTATCAAAACATAACCAGCAATCGCTGGTTCGAATCATTAGGTGATTTTTAACTTAAACACGGAATAATACGAGCGTAAACTTCTAAACTGAAAATTTACTTTTGTAACTGTAAAAATCTGCTACCACGTGTTTTATTGTTCCTTATAGATGGAGTGAAATCGTGTCTGCGATTGAACGAGATATAGAAGGAACAATAATACACTACTAACAGGCATAGTTGGTCCGGCGCAAAATACCTACACACCCTGTACTAGAGTGTCAGTACTTCAAGGTTTTTCTGCTATAGTCGTCGCGTCAGTACAATGACCGATGCACGCACTGTCTATAGATTTTGCAGTGCGACCGTGCAACGGTAGCCGCAGGTCACAGCAGTGGGGCGCCAACTACAAAACCGCAACCGCGGTAGGCCTTTTAAGTCTGCAAGGCTTCATACATCGTCGTAAATATAGTCAATCGGACCGGCCAACCGGTCAACCGCATAGCACTATCACAAGCTTAAATGAATGGTGAAATGCGTCTACGTTTTTACTTGCCATCATCACATAGTTCGGAAAGCATTACTAGTTATGAAAAATTTATCTATTAACATGATTTGGAAAATCAAATGTAACCTAAGTGGTATGGTTCTACTCTTAAGGACAGTTATCGGCAAAATTGCAAATCCTCGCAACCTTGGCAAAAAAGGTGGCTTGTGATATTGTCGACGTCAATACCGGAAAATTATAGGTCACCTTACTCTGAATGGTGTGCCACAGTAGCATTGTCCAGAGCTTTTCAAGCTGTACGGGAGAGAAAATCAAAGGCAAGGGCTTTGAGGAATCATGCTGTATCACGATAATACCTCTTCACATACATCTCTTAGAACAACGACTTTTTCTGGGAGAACTGGTAATGAATCTTTAACTTAACAGCCTCGACTTGTTCCCTGTGATTTCTTTTTGCTCCCTATAGGTGAAGGAAACAATAAAAGAAGTATTTTTCAAGCGCCGAAGCCATAGGGCTGCTTACGATGTAGTAATTTTTGACCCGTCGGATCAAGATTTTCAAAAGTGTTTTTAAAGTTGGTTGAGACAAAGGGATGTATGTATAGAGCATAATGAGAGCATTTTGATGTTCTCAATGTCTTTAAATAAATCAATTATATACCTATTTTCTTGTGTTTATTAATTTCTTGTTTTAGACACAAGAGGAAAGCAAGAGGAAGGCCAAGAGATCTTCAATTAACTTAACTATTTAACGAGTAAAAAATATTACTTATTTAAAGTTAAGGATTAGGTTATGATGGGGCTAGCGTGATCTTATTGTTTATAAGCCCCTTAATTTTAATGAAAAAAAATCTAAGCTTAATTGGACATTACTCTTGATGTTGCTTCAAGCAAGGAGAAGCGCGCCACTCACCAATATTCGTTCCGCTAATTCTTCGAAGACGAGACATACGAGTACTCAATGATCCGTCACTCAATATATCATCTGGCAAAAAATATAAGTTCATCACAAAATAAAATGCGCAAAGCTTCAAATCTAGATAAACTACTTTGAATATTTCAATACACCACGTCAGTATCATTTTTCTCGCGCCGAAATTGTATTTTCCCAACGTGTGCGGGGCGACATATCTTTTCCAGAGTCTAGCCATAAAAGGGATAAAAGGGAGTGTGGCTCGGTTTTTATTTTCGCCAGGAATTTTATAAGATACGTTTTATGGGAGGCGTGCTTTCTTCCCGTATATTCCAGACGAACTGACGTTGGCGCTTCCAAAGATTTCCCTCTTTGACGCAGATTTTTGCTGTCAGTCAGGTTGAGATGTTTTTTAAATTTTATGTGTCATATCTTTTTCAATGTCAAATACTTCTTTTCAGCATAAGTTTTTGGGGGTGCTTATTGCCACCAACAAAAAAAAACTTATCAAATTGAATTAGGATATCTAAATTATTACATCCCGTGTTTCCGTTAAAATACGTTCCTCTCGACAGTTAGTGTTATATCCAAACAAATGTTTAACTTCTCTTTCATCCCTTTAGTGGAATATTCACAGACGCTGAAACATGCGTACACATTTCTAATTCTTAGCCCTATAATCAAGTTTTATGCTTTAGGTACAGCAAGCTTTTTTTAGACAACAAAAAATAATGATCTACGTTGTCCTTTGATATATCTTTAACAGACTTTCTGTGTAGAAACTCGGGAGGACTTATGTCTAAGAACCATGCACCGTGGATTTAAACAGGCTGCTAATCTTATTATTTTTCTTAGATGCACATACCTCTTTAATCTTTTAAGCATTTCTTGATTTTAAATGATTGTACCACATTTTGCACCTGTCCGCACTGGACCGTAATCGAAGATGGCCGATCTTCCTTATGCCCAGCAGTGTACTTATTATGGCTGACAAGAAGACGAGAGACGACATCATAGAGCATAGTAAGATTAGAAGAAACGGAAAAATGGACTTTAAAGGTAATTTGTAACGTTGGTTTTGGTTGTCATATTTCCTTTTGCTTTTTGACGACCTTCAATTAAATAAAGTACCTACATACGAGTACATACACGGCGACTCCGAAGCCCTTTCGAGCCGACGGCGGATAACGCCAATTTTCACTCCATGAATGCAATATCATTATCCTTTCGGGCCGATATTCAGCTTTAGCTACACGTCAGACGAGACGGATTCGCTATACAATTCGAATTGGAATTTCACCAGTGAAAATAGAATTATGTAGAAAATTTTGACAGGTGTCATCTTTTAAAAATGAGCTTTGGTTTGGATTTGTAGTTTCTCTAAAAACAAGTCGCAGGAAATTGTTAGCTATGTATATGTCGCAAGAGGCAGCTATGTCAAGTCTCGAAAACTGTATTTGGAACGTTTTATTTTTATATAGTATATTCCGTGCTTTAGTACGCGTCAAGTTGGTCACTGACTTTCTTAGTAGACCTTACAGGTTTCTGTTCTTCCTATGAAGGCTTTCTCAATTTCCGAACAGGTGTAGTAAACTTTTTGAAAACTCATACTAGACGTACTGTTTGTATTTACACACAGTGGTTTTAATCATGCTTGGGATATAGGCACATATAAGTTTAACTATATTTCCTTCTAATTAGAATTTTCTTTTTGACGTCAATAAGTACATGTAAAAGCTTTATCAATTTTAAAAAAATTAATCGCCGTTTGTTAGCCTCACTAAAACTCAAAAATGGCTTTTAAGAGATTTTAATATTTTTTTTTGTTCGTTTTTATATAAGGGGTGGTTTAAAAAGAAAAATAATTAGGAAAATAAAAAAAACAAATCTATAATATAAAATAATAATGGTAATTTTGCAGGAAAATGACGGTACACTCCACGATTGTTTATTTAGATCTATCAATTATTGTTGTAAAGTTATACGAAGTTTGCCGGATCCACTGATGTTGAATAAATTTTGGAATTGAATTTGAATTGAAGAACTGCGATGAGACTAGATTGTGTATTTATTTATTTATAAGACACATAACAGGTTACAGTTACAACACATATAGATAAAAATGCAAACAATAACTATAACCTACAAACATGTATCTCTAACATGACTAGTGTATAATTATGAGCAGTTGGTTAGACTAAATTTCTACAAAAAAAAAACTACAACTTAATTTTTGTTTTTAGTTTAACTACAACTTAACAAAAAAAAAACTTAGTTTGATTGGATGTGTTTATAATATGAATGTTCTTAATTATTTACAAATAATCAAAATTTTATTTTTAAATGAATATAAGTTGTTGCCAAATAAATCTAAGTCCGAGTTGTTATGATTTATTTCGATGTAAAGGCGACACATGCGGACTATTGGCTTGTAATAGGATGTATTGTTGTGATAACTTGTAAGGAAAATAACATAGGATTTTGTGTTCTGTAGGATATGTTTAAATTGATTGAGGAAAGTAAGGGCGGAGAATCTATCCTTATGTTTACTATTTTTAGAGACGAATTAAATCGCTCTGCTTTCTTCTGTTTTCCAAGGTTGTAACATTGTATTTAGTTAATCTGTCACTAAAGCAACTTAATTTTTGAGATAGACCTTGACGAAAAGCTAGGCATCGTAAGAACTTTCTTTGCACACTCTCTATCAGTTTAGTATGGACTTTATAATATGAACAAATAACTGATCCATATTCTAGATTGCTACGAACTATACTATAGAATTTAATAAATAGATGATACTATACTGATTTTTAAATTCTTTTATCAATCGTAAAATAAAACCGAGAAGTCGAGTATCTTTATTGTGTATGTTACTATAGTAAGTTTTAAACGATAGTTCGGCATCAAATGTTATACCTAAATCTTTAGCCAGAGGGGCAATCGCACTATTTACAAAGTTTGAACCAAATCAGAAACGTTTCCAATCCCATACATTTTGACAACACCTTGACAGCTGTCAGATGTCAAAACATATGGGAACGGTAACGATTTGGTTTTGGTTCAAACGGTTGTAAATAGTGCGATTGTCCCACTGATTACGATGCTGGTGTGTTTGACCGTTGTTGTTGTAACTATAAAGAATCTTGTTCCTTTTACTAGTGAATGTCACTACAAAGCACTTGCTGATATTTAATGACATGTATTAATTATACACCACCGGTTAACTTTATTTAAATTTTCTTGAAGTTTATCTGCGTCATTGAGAGAGAGAGAGTAACATTTACTGACTCAAAGCAAAGTACAAATACATTTACACACACACACACACACACACATAACAACAAATAGATAACATTTGAAACTAATAACATGATAATATAATCAGGGACTGAAGTGCACGGGACCCTTCAGGGTCCATTCTATACCAAATGAGATAACCAGATTCTTCTGTAGTTGTGAGTTCCAGTGAAGTTCGTTTTCATCTTCAACCATATCGTCAATTACAAACAAGAGAGATGAAAGCCAAAAATTTCCATTTAAAAATTGTTGGTCATTTGGTTAATTTGTGCTGTGCCTCATTTTATATGATTTGTCATAATTTTGACCAACACAAAATAAGAATGTAAAACCTAGTACAATTGGGAAATATTCCTTACTCCTCCAGTTTTAAAAATCTTAAGGAATGTTTCCATCACGCGAAGCGATGTAAATTGCTGCGGCAAGTATGTTTTCTTACTTATTTAGTATTCGGATCTCGGGTAAAAGTAATATTTTGGCAACGAAGAGTCTCCTGTTTGACAAGAGTTATGTACGAATTCACGAGGACTCCAGACTGTTCTAATGCACAGATCGTGTTTTGGCTGACATTAACTTTTCTAAGGGATATTTCTTGTATCAAACTCCTTATTGTGTAGTAGACTTCATCCTGCAGCTTCGCCCGCGTTATTGTCGCGTTTGCCGTGGTAATCTTTCTTTCCGCAGCAAAACCAGACTACATGGCGGAAGCTATCAAAGAATTTAACAGTCTCGTTATAATACGTTTAGTAATTCTCAAAAAACAGAATCTCTATTTCATCTCTTTGGGATGGAATTTTCAGAAACGCCAAAACGCCACAGTCATGTTTGTTTTCTATTTTCCTATTATTAGCCTAACTACAGAAGTTCATGCTTCTTGTTTCAAAATAACCCAGTTTTTTCAAATCCTATTTATAATAACAATGAACTACTGGGCACTAGGCCTTCGTAATAACCCAGGTTTTCAGACCCAATTTATAATAATTATAAACTGCTGGGAATAGGCCTTCGTGCATGAAAGAAACACATAGCACTACCACGCTGCAGCGCTGGCCCAATGCGGATTGGTGGGTAGAAATCACAGAACACAGAAAGAGGTGTTCTGTGTTCTGTGGTAGAAATGGTATATCAAGGAATTGGAACTAACAGCTGAACGTGCCTCCCGAAGCCCGGAGGAACTCGAGATCTGGCCACACATATTACCCGTGAAACATAAGCCTTGTAAAATACTCGAATGGGTTTTCACAGATATGTTTTAATATTTGATATGAGCTTTTTGTGTTTTTTATTATGGGCTCAGTTGATATGGCAAGCTATGGTTTTTGAACGGAAAAATTAATGAAGATAACGTCTTTAGCCATAAAAAAATTAAATTAAACTTTTTTAAAATTAAAAACCGAATTCATTTCTGGAGATATGAATTTAAAAAATATTATTCCAAAATGTCGTCCCAGCGGTTGGTACGAGTACGTCGCTTATTGACAATTTTTTAGACCACCAAAAAAATTAATTTAATCTCTAATATCCATAAAAAATCTTGTGTCACAGTATTTTGTGCATATTTGGTGGGTTTGAGAATAGGTCGTTAGCTTTTTTATATATGTACCCCTAGGTGATAAGGGTAGCCCTCTCCAGAAAAAAAATTGAGTCTTGAGCTTTATTAAAGCGATACGTAGTTCGCAGACACAGCTAGTAGTTAGATTCTTCGAGCTTATAATAATAAAAAAATATAATGATGTACTAACTAAACGGCATTCTTTTAAATATATTTACCTTGAAGTTTTTACATTCAATGATAATTGCTTTTTATAGGTTACACAATAATAGTTACTACAAAGAAAAGCAATTAATTAAACACCCATCTCTTTATGAAAAGCCTTCTCCTAAATTTATCAGTTTTGATATTTTTAATAATTTTAGGCAAATATATTCATAAAGATTTATTTATTTAAGAAATTACTATTAAGGTCGAGAATAATGAGCATCAGTGCAAAATAATGATTCTATTCTTAAACTTAACCAAGTTGCCGAAATGGAGATATTTATAACGAATTTATTCAAATTAAACTATGACAGTTTACATTTGGATTTGGAGTGGGCATTTATTATGCAAGGCGGGCTGAAACAATGCATGAATGCATCTTAAATGAAGTTAAGGCGCATAGTATCAAGGCAATCATAAAAAAAATCACTGCAGAAATAACCGGTTCTCTTCATAAATATTGAATAAAAAAATCCTTAAAAAAGATATGTTATTATTCAACGCATTCTTTAGAGGATGGTCTTTTTAATTTTTTGATAAATTAATTAAAACTTGGTTAAAATGTGACCCAAACATGCCTCGCTTTTAATACTTCAAACCTAATCGCGTCGTAAATATTAGGTTAAATCATATACCTACTTTCGATTTCAATAAATAAAGTGAACAATATTCTAGCGGATGGTCGATGGCAGGACGATCGATGCAAGGTCATTGGGACCACTATGCGTCTTAAGGTCATAAGGTTCTGCCCCCACAGAGACCGGAGCGGCGCGTTGCGGTAGCGTTTAACCCTTAACTAGGCGCATGGGGTCAAGACAAATTCTAATCGGAAAAAAAAATGTGGTGCATCAATCGAATGCTAAGCGCGGTCGCTGTTCTTCATGCCCTAGAAAGGATTACAAGAAAGTAGCTTCTAAATGCCAATTTGGCAACAACACTTCAGGGTTTTTTCTTTTTTATCTCAGCTATGCCAAAAAATAATAATTTTAAGAGCTATTGGAAGTTGTTTTATGTTTTCATTTATTTTAAGTGAAAGTTATGTTTTTATTTTTTTATTATGATTTCAATAAACCATTTAATTATTTTTGATATTACATATTTTATTTAATTAGTTTCTTCCACTCCATTTTTATTCATAACAGGTGTGACCCCATGCGACTAGTTATGTGATTTTCTTAATGCGCCTAATTAAGGGTTAAAAGTGCGACGATTTCGTAAGTTCAAAAACCGCAGCCGCAAGCTGCAAAAGATCTACGCAGACAGACGTCTTCAACTTGCTTCTCACTTGAATTCAGATGACATTACTGCAATAATTGCACATCAACAAGAATTCCAAATAGTGCAGCTGTTTCTGCAAAACAGTCTCGTGTGCAGTCGCTTACGGTTGCTAAAATTTGCCGTGGTTAGAATCTTGATGGGCGATGAAAAATGTATGTCAACAGTGGGTCAAGCGATCCTGTTTCGGTCGCATAGGATAACTGTATCATCGGACTTTTTTACCAGAGGGAGACTCTGTAACAGAGTCATCTGCATGGGTATCTCAATCTTATTTCTGCTACCAAGCAGTGGTGTTACAGTACATTGCTTTGTTACAGTTTAAAGAGTAAGACATGCAGTCAAATTACTGGGTACTGTGTTATGTACCTTATGTCACAAGTTGGCAACGTACATTGGCGTACTTCTAGGGGTTGTAATTTGCAACTCCCTCTTCTCTGCCTACCTGGTGAGCTGCTGAATTGCGGGGCGGTTTAGTTGGTAGGTAGGCGGGTCACCTTCTCGTCGGAGTCCAACATAACATTGTACCCCCTAGTGCAGGGTATAGGTTTTTCGATTTCAGGGGGAATCCTCATGATTCCCATTGAAATCGAAAAAAGGGTTTATAGATTTGCCACTCTTACATGTACCCACTATAGCCGACTAAAGCCACTAACCATGTGGGTGGCCTACTTGTTTGAATGGAAACCGGCGGCCCTACCGCCTATCTCAGAACGATCACTCGCTATCTCTTTCGTGACATTAGCATAATAGTTCTAATGTCACCTGTGACATTAAAACTATTGTTCTAATGTCATGAAAGTGATAGCGAGTGATCGCTATGAGATAGGCGGTAGGGCCGCTGAACTTAATTATGTTACTACCAATCATATCTCCCGCGCAGATGATGAGTCTTTCTTTCCACGAAAATCTGTCGGGGTTTACTAGTCGAGGCTAACGGACAAGAAACATCATCTCGGCTAGTGAGCCTCTTACAGGCGCTGCTCCCGCCTCTGAGCATTGGCCTATAAGCTCGGTAGAAACCGATGTGGAACTCTGGAATAAGGTACACTGAGTAGCTGTTTCATTTTACCATTTTGCCCGTGTTCACGAGGGCGTATGAGATTTGTCTTCGGCTTTTACTACGAAAATGTTTACAGTATTGTCCCGGAATAGTCCAACAATATCATTTTCCAAAACATTAATATTAATATAGTCTATTAACTAAAAAGTCCTCAAAATCATTAATTAAAAAATAAACTTCTGAAAAAAATGCAATAAAGAACACAAATAATCCTTTTTTTTAAAATATAGTTTATGGGTAGGCACTTGTCCCCATCTTGCCTGATGGTAAGCAAAGGTGGGGACTAAGGTGGAGCGTGCCTACTCATTAGGTGCCGATTCACTCTAGTTCTGAAAAGACCCGGGTTGTAGTGAGGTGGGAACACAGAGGACGGCAAAGAATTCCAGTCCCTCGCAGCCACCACGCATTAAAAAAGTGGAAGCGAAACGCTTCGTACGGGCAAGTGGAATTTCTACTACGTAGGGGTGGGTCTTTGCCGTTCTCCGGGTGCCTCGGTAATAAAAGGGAGACGGTGGAATAAGATCAAACAGCTCTTGGGAACACTCCCCGAAATGTAACCTGTAAAAAACCGATATACGGGCCACTGTGCGGCGATGTTCAAGACTCTGAAAATTTTAAATTTTCAGAGTGTCTTCACCGATCAACCTCTTCGCCCGGCGCTCTACCGAGTCAAGGGCAGATAGCTGGTACTTAGCAGAACCGTCCCAAAGGTGGCTGCAGTATTCCATGCACGACCGGACCTGTGCATCCTACTATAATTGATATGCTGTTAACATTAACATTATTGTAATAGTGACAGAATTCTGTAAGATGATGGTAATTATCTTGCACGTTTTTTTTATAGCTAACGATGGCAAATGAGCAAGTGGCCCAAGTGGTAACCACCGTTCATGGACATTTGCAATGCCAGGGGCATAGCTCAGTTACTACTGCCTATCTGGAGAGGAGTGCTCTTTTTAAACCTCGTTTGAAGTTAGACATATCGTAGCATTCATAGCGCTCGAAAACACTGCAGCTGGGAGTTCTTTCCAGAGTCTGGACGCACGTGGAAGACATGAACGCTAACACCGAACGTAAGGCTTAAGTGAAGTCCTCGCACGAAATTGCTAGAAATATTGATCAAAGCAACGGTGTTTAGAATCCTAGTTCCGTTTTAATGCTATGCAATCAGGTGACTAATGGTCGATTTCACCAGCCATTACTTAGCTTAGGTAGCCCCTAAGACGCATGCTGTCACTTTTTGTCTTTAATGAAAAGAATGTGACAGCATGCCACCTAAGAGTTCCCTTAGCTAAGAAGAGGTTGGTGAAAATGGCCATAAGACAAATAAAATTTTAGTATAGTTGATGTACCCAGGTGAATTATCTTGGGCGAATTAGATTAACTACACCTGTAAATTGTACATTGAGACTTGACAACGTAAGTTTAATATTGGTGACGTACATTATGGTTCTTGTACGGGATGCAGATCAATGTTATAGAAATAATAAAAGAAAGAAATGAAAGCCAACAAACTTAAAACTAATTAACTATTATGCATAACGTATGTCACATTCCTTCACCACCATGTATCGTCACCATGTTCAGTGACTATTTTTTATTGATTAACTTTATTAATAATTATCTAACATTGAAGCGTTACCTTAAACTAGTTGGTTTTTAACGTGTACGACCATTACTGGATTATATAGCTGTGACCATTCCATGTTTGCTCAATGTGTATATATAACATTATGTATGTCTGACCAAATGCTAACAGGAATACAATTTCTGGCTGAATACAATTTCTGACCCCGACATAAGCCTAATATGCCCAGCGGCAAAATCAGTTACATTGACAGCAAATGCTAGCTGTCAGCTCCAACTACCGTATATGCACAAGATAATTTCACAGCATCGAAATAAATTGACAAGATTACATTCTTATGTTATGTCTTAAAACTAGTATTTTATCCACATGACTATGGTCATTGTCGATGTGATTGCACATTAACCATTGATTGTTACAAAAAACCTTTGGTTATTTTAAAAATATTATAGTACTGAGTACAAGAAACAGGAAAAAGAAAAGAATTGTTAAATATGCAAGAAAAATTGAAACAAAGACAAGGCTGTATGGTCTTTGCGTTCTTCAAGAAAGAATTAATTACATTATATTCACGGTGTTTCATAATAACCAATAAATCATCAATTCTTTATCGAAAAGTAATTATTAAATTGTGTTTACCCGTAATGTCATTCAACCCAAATTTTCATGTAAATCGTAGACATGATGATGATACTATGATTTACATGAAAATTTTGGGTTGAATGACATTACGGGTAAACACAATTTAAAAATTAGTTTTAGATAACGCATTGATTATTTATTGGTTATTATGAATCACCGTGTATATTTGTTTTGTTTGGGCAAACAAAACAAATATAATGTAATTAGATTAATTATTGAAGTAAACGTATTGATATGCATTGTATTACTGAGCATTGGCTAAAAAAATACGAATTGTTGAACAAATCATTGAGTTGTCATATGTGGAACTTGATAATTTCATTATAATAATGTGTATACATCTGCAAAGAGATTCAATGGTGTATGTGAAGTCGACCAATCCGCACTGGCCCAGCGTGGTTGACTAAGGCCTAATCACCTTAACATAGGGTAGGCTCGAGCCCCTCGGTGGGGACATATATGAGCTGTGATGATGATGTGTATACAGACCCCCCTCTGGGAATTACTCAGAGTTTGAATCGGGTATGGAAGATGTATTAAGAATAAGGATAAGTATCTAGGAAAACTAAAAACATCGCCGGTAGCACACCTCCGCCGCGGAACTGTAGTAGCGAAACCGCTCAACGATTCTCCCGCGTTGTCGTTTGTACAGCGCTCGAGCTCAGGCGTGTATGGCCTGTTCTAACACGCATATTTAACTATGGCGCTATCTCTGTCGTGCGCGGATCCGCCCGATCTGCTTCGACGCCGTCTACACCTCCGCGTTCTGTCGCAGTCGACAGATTTTGTAGGCGAAACCTGTGATATTTTTATTAAAATGGTGTCAAGTTCATTAGAATTCACAAAGAAATTAATTGAAGAGGTCCGTAAAAGACCTATCATTTAGTTTTAAGTCATCCTGAGTATAATTGCCTGGAGGGAGCTTGGACGGGAATTAATTGAAGAAGTTATGTAATAGAAAAAGAATATTCATTAGTTAGTATTTTTGTGTAAAGTATTCAATTTTATCCCTAATCTCAAAAGCTGCCGCAGACGCTCGAAGTCGGTTTCCAGGGATTTCGTGGCGTGAAAGCACCTAACCGTTCAGGTTCATACTCTTAGTTTGAATTTGCCTGGACAGCTGACTCTTTTGTTAGTATGAGGTTTTGTAATCACCAAGTTGCTTTTACAATATTTATCGTTTGCCAAATCTGTTACAAAAGGCCTCAGAAAATACCTTAATTTTTGTGCCATTATACCAAAAGCGTTTTCTACAACAACTGGTGCACTGCTAAGGGACTGGTTGAATCTTTTCTTATCTCTGCCATGCATAGCGGCTTCCCTTACAAAAGGTCTCATCAAAACGTTTCTAGTTTAAAGCATATCATATGAAAACGTATAGCAGAGAATGTGTGCGTCCTGGCAGTGACTGGGCAATTGGGATATTGAGCTGAGAGACTGCATAGAACATGCATAATCTTTTTTCTCCTAACTTTTTCTTTTCATTTATTTCCTTTACCCAAATTCTTCGTCTTTTTAAAATTAAAGACCTGCATCCCTAGCACGAATCACTTTCTTTATAGTTTATTAATCGTATTTACTTACTATCAGATAACGATTGAGATATTAAATGGACAGCTAGAAACACTATCGTAAGGCTATCGTGTGAGCTCGTAACGTAACGATAGTTCTTTCACTGTGAAATACTCGGTGAGAGATATTACGATAATTAGCTGTCGAATAAAACGATAATGTCATAAGTGACTCATACTTTAGCTCTCATTAACTAATACCATTACGATACCATTTAGTTCCTTAAACGACCGTAGCGGCGCTGCTATAGTTTTCATACAAAATAATACGAATACCTTAACCATAACTATGGTGGTTTGTGCTTGCTTGGGGCACAGGGCAAAATCTCTTCTTCCTCCGACGACGACATTTCACTAGTTTGCCGCTGGCGTACTGAATGGCGCCTGGCGGTTCTCACTGCGAACTTAGCGTGTGTGGCCTGGTTTCGCTGCGGAACTAGCATTGCGGTTTCGCCTTGTTCGTTTCGCGGCGGAGGTGTGCTACGGGCATGTATATGGTGATTTTAATATAAATATTTTAGAGGAATCACAACTATCTAGTAGATTTATTAACTTATTTAAATCATTTAACTTGAATTATGTTTTTCAAGAACCAACCCGAATTACAGCTACATTTATTTATTTATTGTAATTCTTTATGTACAAATATTGTTGTACAGAGGCGGACTTAATGCCTGAGGCATTTTCTGCCAATCAACCTTCGGCTGATACAGAGAAACAATGTGGTAGATGTACCGAAAATCCGACAAAGTAAAAAAAAAACCTATTTTATGTTAATTATATAGATACTAAAATACATATTGTAGGCTACTTTCCTACATATAGTAAAGTTACAATAAATTACTACACAAAATCTAACACTAATTATATACACGCACACACATACATACATATAATATATAATTATAAATATTTATGCACACTTACCTAATATTATTTACATATTTATTAACATCTAACGTATCAGTTTGTCGGTGTCGATAAATTCGGTAAAACATCGATAGCGCATATCGACATGGCCCCAGCGCTAAGGCGCGATGCAAAACATCGCCTATTGTTCTCCGCGAATGAGTTAACTGCGCGCGCGTCGTTCAACCAGTCGATGCTTGACTACGACATTGATATATTGTCTTTCGCCCTAAGCTTTTGTCTACGCTTCGCTTTCGTAGTTATTTATCTGTCGCTTTCTTCTCTTTCTATTCGTTATATTGTGCATATAAACTCTTCCCATCTCGTGCTGTGCTTATTGTTTTTTATGTGACTTTCATAACGTACCTTCTGTGATTGTTATTAGTGTGTTTACGCTGCTGTAATAATTTGGATTACATATCTATCAGCCGTAAGTGGAACTTTATTTACCACCCTTCATTACACACACTAAACATATTGACTTATATAAATAAATCCTAATCTCTATCTCTATATATAATAAAATCGTAGGGGTACAAAAATCTGTAATTGCGAAATATTAAGAAAAAAAATACACAGGTCGCCTTAAAATCATTAGCAGAACACAATAGAACAGTTTTTAAAAAAATTGTTTGTTTGTTTGTTTGTTTGTTTGTTTGTTTGTTTGTTTGTTTGTTTGTTTGTCTGTTTGTCCGGAAAGATCTCCGAAACTACTGGACAGAATTTGATATGGCTTACACCACAATGCTTAGAATTTTCCGGAAGAACATTTAGGCATAATTTCGTTTGTTTAAATTCACTTTTTATTTTTAGTGAAAAAATACCATAAAATTTTCGAATTGGCTTTAGGTAGAAAAACAACATGGCGCACGTGAAATTATTTTGACAAGTCTGTCACATAGTACAGAAAGAAGGTATTTTCTTCCACGAAGGAAAGGCAATGGAACTACGCCATACAGCCTGATCTTAAGTAATTGGATTTCGAAAATTAAGGCAGGAATGAAGTGTTTCACATAGTACAAATAAAATTTAATATTTTCTGTTAATGGCTGTGCCCAACTGGATTTCGCCAACCAAATTGTCTTTTTCTTATGTCGTACCGTGGTGGTAAGGCAAAAAGATCAAGCCATACAACCAATGTATAAAGCATTGTTTTTGATAATACTTATCGAGTGACCATAAAATTTGTAGATTGGTTTAATTCTTGACTAATTTTCGAAAAATCGGTACAATTTTTGAAATATTTGAAATGTTGAAAAATGAAGATACTCTTTTCAAGGTATTTTGAAAGATGTTGTATGTTTTTACATTAGGACTAAGGAATCAAACTCTTTCATCCATTTAAAACTA
Organism: Schoenobius gigantellus; assembly: GCA_963935595.1. Classification (NCBI taxonomy): domain Eukaryota; kingdom Metazoa; phylum Arthropoda; class Insecta; order Lepidoptera; family Crambidae; genus Schoenobius; species Schoenobius gigantellus. The sequence goes on from OZ012543.1 coordinate 22,406,269, forward strand.
TTAAAAGTAATAGATTAATATTGATGATTAAAAAAAATATCTGACTGCAATGTTCTGGGTTACGCGTAGAGGGACGGGACGGGACTCTTGATCCTAATGTCTAAAATGACAGATCACATTTTTTTGGATCCACCCAAGGAACATGGATATCGAACGAAGAACCTAAAGAGTAGAACACATTGAACCTAGCCACGTTGACTTAATTTGACATGACTGCCGATAAAGTTCGTTTCCAAACCCAGCGATATGCATATCAAATGAAAGGCCTTGATGAGTAGAGCACTATGAACATAGGAAAATCGCCCTAAATTCAACATGGCCGCCGCTCAAATAAAACGGATAAAAGTTCGTTTCCAAACCCAGCAATATGGGTATCAAATGAAAGGCATTGATGAGTAGAGCACTATGAACCTAGCAACATTAACATAAATTCAACATGGCCGCCGCTCAAAAAAAAAGGATAAAAGTTAGTTTCCAAATCTAGCAATATGGGTATCAAATGAAAGGCATTGATGAGTAGAGCACTATGAACTTAGCAACATTAACATAAATTCAACATGGCCGCCGCTCAAAAAAGGTGGATAAAAGTTAGTTTCCAAACCTAGCAATATGGGTATCAAATGAAAGGCATTGATGAGTAGAGCACTATGAACTTAGCAACATTGACATAAATTCAACATGGCCGCCGCTCAAAAAAGGTGGATAAAAGTTAGTTTCCAAACCTAGCAATATGGGTATCAAATGAAAGGCCTTAATGAGTAGAGCACTATGAACCTAGCAACATTTAAATAAATTCAACATGGCCGCCACTCAAAAAAGGTGGATAAAAGTTAGTTTCCAAACCTAGCAATATGGGTATCAAATGAAAGGCTTTGAAGAGTAGAGCATTAGGTACCTAGCAACATTGACATAAATTCAACATAGCCGCCGCTCTAAAAAGAAGAATAATAGTTCGTTTCCAAACCTAGCAATATGGGTATCAACTGAAAGGCCTAAAAGAGTAGAGCATTATGAACTAAGGAAAATTGCCCTAAATTAAACATGGCCGCCGTTAAAAAAATTGATAATAGTTCGTTTCCAAACCTAGCAATATGGGTATCAAATGAAAGGCCTTGAAGAGTAGAGCATTAGGAACCTAGCAAAATCGACCTAAATTCAACATGGCCGCTGCTCAAAAAAAAAGGATAAAAGTTCGTTTCCAAACCTAGCAATATGGGTATCAAATGAAAAGCCTAAAAGAGTAGAGCATTATAAACTTAGGAAAATTGCTATAAATTCAACATGGCCGCCGCTCAAAAAATGGATAATAGTTCGTTTCCAAACCCTGCAATATGGGTCTCAAATGAAAGGCCTTGATGAGTAGAGCACTATGAACCTAGCAACATTTAGATAAATTCAACATGGCCGCCACTCAAAAAAGGTGGATAAAAGTTAGTTTCCAAACCTAGCAATATGGGCATCAATTGAAAGGCCTAAAAGAGTAGAGCATTATGAACTAAGGAAAATTGCCCTAAATTAAACATGGCCGCCGCTCAAAAAATGGATAAAAGTTCGTTTCCAAACCTAGCAATATGGGTATCAAATGAAAGGCCTTGAAGAGTAGAGCATTAGGAACCTAGCAAAATCGACCTAAATTCAACATGGCCGCCGCTCAAAAAAAAAGGATAAAAGTTCGTTTCCAAACCTAGCAATATGGGTATCAAATGAAAAGCTTAAAAGAGTAGAGCATTATGAACTTAGGAAAATTGCTATAAATTCAACATGGCCGCCGCTCAAAAAATGGATAATAGTTCGTTTCCAAACCCAGCAATATGGGTCTCAAATGAAAGGCCTGGACGAGTAGAGCACTATAAACCTAGCAACATTTAGATAAATTCAACATGGCCGCCACTCAAAAAAGGTGGATAAAAGTTAGTTTCCAAACCTAGCAATATGGGTATCAAATGAAAGGCCTTGAAGAGTAGAGCATTAGGAACCTAGCAAAATCGACCTAAATTCAACATGGCCGCCGCTCAAAAAAAAAAAAGGATAAAAGTTCATTTCCAAACCTAGCAATATGGGTATCAAATGAAAAGCCTAAAAGAGTAGAGCATTATGAACTTAGGAAAATTGCTATAAATTCAACATGGCCGCCGCTCAAAAAATGGATAATAGTTCGTTTCCAAACCCTGCAATATGGGTCTCAAATGAAAGGCCTTGATGAGTAGAGCACTATGAACCTAGCAACATTTAGATAAATTCAACATGGCCGCCACTCAAAAAAGGTGGATAAAAGTTAGTTTCCAAACCTAGCAATATGGGTATCAAATGAAAGGCCTTGAAGAGTAGAGCATTAGGTACCTACGAAAATCTACCTAATTTCAACATGGCCGCCGCTCAAAAAAAGGATAAATGTTCATTTTCAAACCGAGCAATGTGGGTACCAAATGAAAGGCCTTGAAGAGTAGAGCACTATGAACCTAGGAAAATAGCACAAAATTGAATATGGCCGCTGCTCAAAAAAAACTGATAAAAGTTCGTTTCTAAGCCCAGCAATATGGGTATCATATGAAAGGCCTTGATCAGTAGAGCACTATGAACGTAAATTTGACATGGCCGCCGCTCAAAAAAGACGGATAACAGTTGCTTTTCAAACCCAGCAATAGGGGTATTAAATGAATGTAGGCCCTGAAGGGTACCTAGAGCAGCCATGCTCTAAGTGTGTTCCGCGGAACCCTAGGGCTCCACACTACCCCTATAAGGGGTTCCGCAATAATTTAGAAAAATCAAAACACCCTCTCTGGTCGTACTTTCATTATGCTTATTAATAAAGAATACACTTTTAAAAAATATTGTTTTATTTTAGGGTTCCGTCAAGTATTTCGCTTTCCAAAAGGGTTCCGTGACCAAAAAAGTTTGAGAACCGCTTCGGGGCCTATTGGATGTTAGATGTTAGATGTTACCTGTGTTTAGTGTCCTTCGAGACCGTGATAATGCAACGATCGTGAACTAACTAACGATAACTCCAAGTTTGTGTGTTGGATGTTAGTCATCACGGCGAGTTTGCTAACCGAACTATGCCAGCAACACTATATCGCACAGTACACGTTACAAAAACGGAAGTCTCAATACATTTTAAGGCTAACCGCATAAATACCTTTTTTCGCATTCGTTTTCTGAATGCGGGCATCCGAATGCATCAAATCTAAACAAAATACTCATTGACTGCCGCACACGTTCGTTTTTATTACGAACGGAACACGTTCTGTACGTATGTTTAGGTAGAATGGTAGAAATCCCGAATGAGAAGAAACGAACGTCTGCGCTACGTTCACGAAACTCCGTGTCTGTATTCCGTGATCGGATATCGAATACGGAAAACGTATTTGTACAGTAACCCCCCCATTCTTGCTATACATTAACTCTACGAAAACCGCCAGTATTACGAGCGACATAAGAACAGTTCAAAGGTCAAACAGTATAAACAGTAGCTTACTGTACGACCAGTCAAAATTGGCCAAGTTGTCATATCCAAAAAATATATTTTGTTGGTGTTACCAACACTCATTATAAAATCTAAACTTTATTCGTATACAGTTCTAATTTATTAACAATTGTTTATTTTAATTCGAATCATGAATACGATAAAGATTATTCTTGCAACTGTGTAGTTCTTTCTACTGAAGAAGAATTTATTAATATCAATAATGTCTCTAATTAAAACAATAATAATACTTAGTGTTTATAGTAATATGTAATGTATTTAATCTTGTGGATTGATAGAAAAAGAGCATTACGAACCTATGAAAATTGTTCTATTTTCGAAATGGCCGATGCTCAAGAAAGGCAGAATAAAGTTGAATCATTATGGAATAAAATGGAGGAAAAAACTAAACACTGTGTTAAGTATTTTGATGGCGAAACGTAGTTCGCGGGCACAGCTAGTATATAATAAAATCGTAGGGGCACAAAAATCTGTAATTGCGAAATATTAAGAAAAAAATACACAGGTCGCCTTAAAATCATTAGCAGAACACGATAGAATAGTTTTTGAAAAAATTGTTTGTTTGTTTGTCCGGAAAGATCTCCGAAACTACTGGACAGAATTTGATATGGCTTGAACTATGAACACTATGAACGTAGCAACACTGACATAAATTCAACATGGCCGCCGCTTAAAAAGGTGGATAAAAGTTCGTTTCCAAACCTAGCAATATAGGTATCAAATATAAAGCCTTGAAGTGTAGAGCATTATGAACCTAAGAAAATCGCCGTAAATTCGACATGGCCGCCGCTCAAAAAAAAACGGATAAATGTTCGTTTCCAGACCCAGCAATATGGGTATCAAATGAAAGGCCTTGATGAATAGAGCACTATGAAGCTAGAAACATTAACATAAATTCAACATAGCCGCCGCTCTAAAAAGGCGAATGGATAAAAGTTCGTTTCCAAACCCAGCAATATGGGTATCAAATGAAAGGCCTTGATGAGTAGAGTACTATGAACCTAGGAAAATCGCACAAAATCAATATGGCCGACGCTCAAAAAAAAAACGGATAAAAGTTCGTTTCTAACCCCAGCAATATGGGTATCAAATGAAAGGCCTTGATCAGTAGAGCACTATAAAAGTAGCAACATTGACGTAAATTCAACAAGGCCGCCACTCAAAAAAGGAGGATAAAAGTTCTTTTTCAAACCCAGCAATATGGGTATTAAATGAAAGGCCCCCAAGTGTATCTAGAGCATAACGAACCTACGAAAATTGTCCTAATTTCGAAATGGCTGCTGCTCTAGAAAGGCAGAATAAAGTTGAATCATTATGGAATAAAATGAAGGAAAAAACTAAACACTGTATTAAGCATTTTGATGGCGAGACGTAGTTCGCGGGCACAGCTAGTACATAAATAAAATATATAAAATATACTTACTAATATAGTATATTTGCCAAAATATTCTTTAACGACATTTTGACTTAGAATTTTATTTTACTTGCTTAGACAACATCTTTTGTAACTGTAAAGTACAAGATAAGTTAATTATTAATTGCATAAATTCTGACGACAGCGGTCAACTAGCTTCGTTTGAACACCATCATGTTTGTTCTATACGTGAGATTACCTGTAGACCTATAACCAAACGTGGGATAGATAAATTTAAAAAATCTTATTAATCAAACTGCAAATTTGTCGATCGAGGGGATGAACGTCAATAATGTCTCTAATAATTTATTTCATGTAGTTAAAAATGAATGTAATGATATATTCAAGGAAAAGGTTTTTAAAGTAAAAAACGGGAGGAAGAAATTTTGTGACTGAAACTAAGGTCTCCTATTTTTTTTACATAGTAAACACCATTTATTTCCAAAATTAAATACACTTATCAGAAAGCCTGATCCTTCCTCTATTTTTCAACGTAGTCCCCGTTCCGTATAAGTAATATATGCAAAAAATTTTCAAAAACATTTACTAAAGAAATATTAGATGTAAAACATATATGTGACCACAAGTTTTTGAAAAGATCCAACTATGTTAACAGCAGCGATGTATCACTAAGGTTTCAAAAGGCTTTTCCAAAAGATGTAGAAAAAATTATAAATAATTTAAGCTGCGATAAATCGCAAGGAATAGATTTGATAAGGGTAAAAGAAATTAAATTGTTTAAGACTGAGTTAAGCCCCGTAATAACATTATTTATAAATTTATGTGTTGAAAAAGGGATATATCCCAAGAAATTAAAAACAGCATTAATTCGACCGATATTTAAGCATGGTTCACATACTGAATATTCTAATTATAGGCCAATAGCCATATTGTCTGTAATTGATAAAATAGTAGAAAAATTCATAGTGTCACAAATAAGTACTTTTCTCGAAAAATATAATATATTAACTAATGCACAACATGGTTTCCGGCGGGGACGCAGCACGGCGACTGCTCTTGCGCACTTCACTGACGCCGTCAATGAATGTCTGAATGAACGAAAACAGGTGGTGGTGGTCTTCATAGACTTCAAAAAGGCTTTTGACACTCTGGACCACCACCAACTATTGCGTGCCCTGGAGGAATGTGGAATCGCGGGACCACTGAATAGGTGGCTCCGCGCTTACTTGACAGACAGAACACTGCAGACAGTCATTGATGGCGTGAGTGGTGAGCCTACGCCCATTAGCTGTGGTGTGCCGACCGGTTCCGTGTTCGGACCCATTGGATACATCATGCATGTGAACAGTATGTGCAATGTAATACAGAATTGTAAAATATACATGTACGCTGATGATACGTGTTTGTTATATGCGGATAAAGATTTAAGTATAATAGAAAATAATATACAACTCGATTTTAACAATATAATAAAATGGACCCATGATAATGGCATAATAATCAATATGAATAAAACTAAATGTATGCGTATCCATTCCCCGTATCTCAGGGCGGTGAGTGGCTCACCGCGCATTGTGGGGCATAGCTATGACTGTCTGCATGGCGCCGCCGGACTTGCGCACGTACACGCGCAGTGCACATGCGATGCGATTGAGGTGGTGGGAGAGTACAAGTACTTGGGATTAGTCGTAGACTCCAATTTCTCATGGAAAAAACATATTTCTAATCTGTGTGACAAGCTAAGATCAGTGCTTGTGAAATTTCATTACCTTAGCCGCATATTGGATAAGGCAACTTTATATATTGTATACTATGCGTTGGTTGACTCGTTACTGTCTTATGGCTTGACCAGCTATGGTCTTACTTTTAAAACTTACCTGGACAAATTGAAATGTATACAGTTAAGGTTTTTGAAATTATTAGCTAATAAAAATATTAAAAATAAATGTAAAAGTAGTAATTATGAGGAGTTGTTTATAGAATGTAACATGCTGCCAGTACACGATAAGGTGAAACTAGTGTTAGCACTTGAACATTACGGTAATATTGACTTTAAAAACTGCAAATGTACCAGAACTTGTAGAATAGACTGCAACACTTTAGAAGTTCCCCCTGCCAACAACTACTTTGGTCAAAGGACTAGGAAATACCTAGTACCAAAATTTTTTAATGAAATACCATTGCCAATTAAGAATAATAGTGACACCAAGAAATCTTTTAAAAATAAAACATGCAAGTTTCTACTAAAAAATTTTGCAAATAATTTAGCACACTCAATGTAACGAAAATATAAATGTTACCTGTCTATATATGTGTAGGATATGGACGTGGTCTAATTCTAATGCTTAACTTTATTACTGTATTAAAATTATGCTACTAATATCTACATTGGAGTTGGACTGCTCCTACCTTAATTATCTTATATAACTCACGCTAGCAATTATTGTAAATTAATGTGAGGTATAAAAAATTGTTATTATATTAAAAAGTAAAAGGGAGCTACATCTGCCAACAAACTGTTATACAGTTTGGCGGAGTAAAGCAATTGTTGTTACATGGTTATTTATCTGAATAAACTATTATTATTATTATTATTATTATTATTCCGATCGATGCACAATGCAATGCATTTTGGAGTCAGTGGACAAGTTTCTTGATGCCCGCGTCATACCACTCCGCCGCCGCCTTCAGTAAAGAAACTCTTCACAGCTTCCATGACATCCTCGCCGGTCTCGAAGTTGATCCCTGCTAGGTGTTTTTAAGGGCCGGGAAAAGCTGATAGTCGCTGGGGGCAACGTCAGGGCTGTAGCTAGGATGATCCAGGATGTCCCATCCGAATTTGGCGCTTAGCTCCAGGAATTCAAGGCAACATGGGGGCGGGCGCTATCCTACAAGAGTCGTTTTCGATGTCCATAACGTTTGGGCCGTACGCAGAGGTCAGTTGCCGATGAATTTCGATGGGTGAAGTCCCTTTGTGGTGCAAAAATCGAATAACACATAAATCGAAGTTTTGTTTTACCGAGGAACTTTCTACAACAAAGTTCCACAAAGTGTAACTGACTTTCCTTTTCATAAGTTTAAAGCTCATGTAAAAAGACTCTAATGAGTAAAGGATATTATCAAGGATGATCTAAAGAATTTATTATATTGTTAACGATTATGTAATTGATGCCAATGCCTGGAGTTGAAGTTATTATTCGTTATAATGTAAATAATCGTGTTGCTGTGTATAACTATTCATGTAAACAAATATTGTTGTATTTGGTAACGACATAAGAGTAGTAAGAAGAGAACTGACACTGATTTTGAATTAGACTTAGTTATCATATGTTTGGTAACAACATGATTTATTGTATAATGCTAAGTTTATAAGTCTATAACATTATTTTGACATTTAAAGTGTATGTAAGCATACCGATTGTATTTTATAACTTCCAAAGACTATGTCACAAAACCAAAATTGTAAATGACGATTTAAAAGAGGAGATAAAAAATTTGGAACTTTCGAGTTTGTGGCCTGTTCTTCTCGAGAAGGCTCTCCCAATTTCCGAACAGGTGTAGAGTCAACTTTTTTTTTCATTCCTACTTGTAGACATCTATTCAGGAAGGTTTTTTCTTCTAGTATATTCAGGATGTATGCACATACAAAGTTAATATGTTCCTTTAAATTAGAATGTTTTGCTTTGTTTTGACGTCAATAAGTGCATATAAAGGTCTATGTTGAATAAAGATTTTTGAATTTGAAAAACGCGGACATTTTAGAGAACTGTGTCAAATACTTATTTTCCTTAGCGCAAATAGGTCTTGAAAAGCACTCCCGAGTCCTGGTTTCCTTAATCATGGCGGCCTTCGAGCTCTAAGATTACATCCATTTGTTTTCACCGCCGTGTGAAATTAGATTGCTCGACTTAAATTGAAATCTCCGCGTTAAGCACAAGCCTGATATTCCGATTATTTTTTAGATAAACATTACATATAAACTGCCTTTTAAAGGTAAACTTTTATAAATTAAGAAGTTAAGGAATTTAAGCTCATACATTCACAGTCGCGATAATAGGTTATAACATTTATTAACAGTTTAAATAAGCATTTAACGCATTGAAAATTTTCAATACGTTAAATGCTTCTTTTAATTGTAACAAACATTTAATGTATTTATAACAATGATTAATCTGCCATAAGGTAACGGAGCGATTGATAGAAAATTTCATCATTATTCAACATACAACTAATAATTTGAATTCATTGAATTGGACGAAAATTTAGCTGGGCCGTTAATCAGTAAAGAATAATAATAATAATAAACCCTTTATTGTACAAATATTCATGACAATGGGATACAAATGTAAAAAAAAAATGTACAAATAGGCGGCCTTATTGCTAAAAAGAAATATGTTTATACACACAACAGGGTAGTTCTTGGATGAAGATGGGAGCCAGCCTTATATGGATTCCTCTGCAACTAAGGAACTGAATCTACCGTACCACCAAATTGTCACTACTTAGCAATGTTATTAACATTGTTATTATGGCGACAGATTTAGGTAAAGGGGTAGTAGCTAGCCAAATGGGCTTAGAAACCCTACCACAAAACAAGCTGGAAAACTTGTTGTACTCGTATAATATTGATTCAAACTTACATAACAGTTTGTTTATTCGTTTGGAAAAGTCCTAATAGCCCCCACAGGCTGGGCATGGTTTTTCCCAAATCCCAGCACGCTGGCCCAGTGTGAGTTGGTGGGGATCGTCAGAGCTTCATCCGTTGATCAATAGAAAGCAAGAAGCATGAGATTGGTTTGGATCACGTAGGATGTTATCAGGAACCCCCTGCGGAATACGAAAATATTAGTATGACTATCGCTATTATTATATTGAAATCGGTTTCAGACTTATTTAATCAAATATACAAATTTTCTCTTATATTTTCGTTAACTTTTGTTTTTGCTACCGACATCAGGACTCTTTTGGTTCGAGATTGTTTTCACTTGAATATCAATTATGTGTTTTGAACATCGTAAACTTAAATTTTGAGTTACCAGTATACCCCTAAACACTAAGTCAATACTTTCAACCTTCATTCTTAAATTAATATTCACAAATTACAAGTTAACTAATTCAGAGAGGAATGTCGTAACTCTGTCGGGAGTAGCTTTATTTTAATATCTCATCAAACTTTCTTAAGGTCCAAGATTATAAGGTCGGCTATTTTCACGCGCCCGGCTTGGTCGAGTAGCGATTGCAATATTTCATTTTGACGAAACTTAAAACTTAGATTGGAAAATAAATAAAATATCTAATAAAGGTTAGGAGCTAAAAACGAAAACTATTTTGACACAGCTTCGGCTGTCGCTTTAAATTGTGCCTGGCCTAGTTTTAGTAAAAGACATTTTAAAAGACAAAGGCAGTTTTATAAATCGCAAACTCTGCGAGTAATATTGCTGGCTCGTTGATCAAATTAATCTGAGGTATTGGGTTTAAAAATTAATTGAATTTTGTTTAGGAGTCTCTTAGAAGCGGTTCGGACTCCGGAATTTGTGCTCAGAAAGTGACAGATTCATATTTTTTTTAATGGCGTCGCATAGGAAGTAAATGGAGGTATTTTACCGGTAGGAGACTCTGTACCAGAGTCGTCTGAATGGGTACCTTTATCCTACGTATATCTGCGGAAGAGCAGCGGTGCTTGCATTGCTGTGTTTCAGTTTAAAGAGTAAGACAGGCAGTGAAATTACTGGGTTCTGTGACTTGACATCTTATGTCACAAGTTGGAAACGTTCATTGGATCCATGTAGAGGTTCTACATTTAAAGATCTTGCAGGAACTACATGTACTATAGGCAACTGTAGGCACTTACCATCAGGTGAGTAGCCTGCTTGTTTACTAATTTTGGTGTATTAAAAATCAAGAAAATACTTAACAGTTCATGTGCATTATTTTTATAAATAAAAAAAATGTGCCGGTTGTTTGAGTTTTCGTTTTTATTCATGCTTACGCGCGAGGTTTTTCTTACTAATTCCCCTTATTCACTCTAACTTATCATCACTATCATCATTTCATTCGAGAGACGCACACCTTTGGACATGGCTTCTTCCAAGGATCAACCAAATGCTTTTGGTTGATCCTTGGGACAACGACCGCCAGTCATTCGAGCAATATGGTCTGCCCACTGCCATTGTAAACTTCTGATTTTTGGGGCTATGTTGGTAACCTTGGTTTTTGTTTAAGCCTTAATGTCACTCAAAAGGCAGCTCAGAGCTGTCGCTCAGATGATAGTAAGGGATGGCCGATATAAGGCCGTCGTCAGTATAAATATATTAATTCGCCTAACATCAGATACGATAAATTCCTGTCGGCGATTCCCAGAACACGTTAATCCTTGTGCTGCTGAAATATCTGGTGATAAAGCTGGCCAACAGAATTATTATTCATTTCTCCCTTCATAATAAGCGCCGGAGTTGGGCACGTAAGAGGTCCCGGGGGTGACCGGCGCAAACACAGCACAGTAATTACAACTGCGGAGTTCTTGGAATTTGACATTATTCAGTTTATTTAAAGTACACAGTTGTGGGACGCAAATGTTGTTTGTTGGTTTTCGTAATTGGGTGCGTGGCATTGTTTTTGTTTTGCGATAGCACTGACCATGGTTCAACTTTTTAAGATAGCGTTCAACAATTTGATTCAAACCAGTAATTGGACGTGAATTTATTGACGTCAAAAACAAACACGACATTAATACGAGTATGTCTAAAATAAATTATACTCGGCTTCGTCCTCGGGATTAGCAAATAATACTTGTAGTAACGCCTAGTGATACGCCAGTCACGCACTTTATTTGAGGGTATAAATAAAATTCAAAATGAGTCTCACGTCAACAAGGTCGACCTATCCGCTCGCTTCATTCGCTTCTTAGTGCTCGCCACGATCACACTCTCGCGCAAAGTTTTTACTTTAAGTGAGGTAGTACTTATTTATAATGCCTAAGCGGAAAAGTGAGGAGGATTGGCAAATCTGTTGTGTAAGTTTAAAAAACTCGAAGTGTTACGAAGATGCCGTACACGGAGTCGTTCCAGCTTGCTCGACAGGCGTTCCCGCTCGGAGTCTCAAGGTTAGTCATTATGTGAATAAGTGCATTTATTAGTGACTATGGCCGAAAATGCCATTTTCTATTTGCTGCCCGTACAATGCTCGTTTGATAACGGGCAGAAGTATGATAAGTCAGCCATCTTGTTATATTCTCATAAGTACTAGAGAAACTTAATTAGTTAATGACGAATTATACCTATAATGGTAAATTTGTTACGTTTTTATTTTTTACTGGTTTCCTCTGAAATGAAGTTTTATACTCCAATGAAATAGTTTTACGAAAACTGTTAAATAAGATTTATTTCAGTGGGCTTATTTATACCCCTTTTGTATGAATTTTTATGACACTATATCTCTAAGAAGAATAAATACAGTATATACATAGTGGTAATGGTTACCTATCCTGGTTTGCGTACTTCTCTTTGGAGCTGTACTACCTTATGGTAATGGTAACCTCTCCGGGTTTGCGTACTTCTCTTTGGAGCTGTACTACCCTATAAATTAGTCTCGCGAACAGTACTTTGGTCTGTTTCATGACTAATGGAGATATCGGTGTATTCATAGTGACAATGGTTACATATCTGGGGTTTGCGTACTTCTCTTTGGAGCTGTACTACCCTATAAATTAGTCTCGCGAACAGTACTTTGGTCTGTTTCATGACTAATAGAGATATCGGTGGTTTTCAGAACAAGAACGTAATAACAACGTTTTAAGCCTGCAGGCCGGTCTTGTACCCACTGGACCTTCATAATTGGACCTTACCTACACGATAGGACCTATTCGACCTCCTATCAAAAATCTGGTGCCCATTGGACCTTCAAATTTAACGATATGTCTTATTCGACCTCCTATCAAAAACATGGTACCCACTGGACCTTCAAAATTACACATTACCTACACCATTGGATCCATCAGACCTTTTATCAAAAAGACGTGTCCCATTGGACTATTTGGCTCTTTTCTTTTGGAATGTTACATACAGTCATGCAGAAAAGTAAAATTGTTAAAGAAATAAAAACAAAAGATATAAATCAAAATATTTAATCAACATATTTATAAAATTCAACATATTAATCATCAGCAACAAATCAAAAAGTAATAAAATATAGATAACCTACTATAATCACATAACCACAGATCCTTTTTTACCTTACTTTTAACGACAATAGAGAATATTTTTTATAACTATAAGTTAGCCTAAATTGCCAAACAAAAACTATAAAAATATTTTAAATAAATCACATATTATCATATAAATTTAATCGATCTGTGATTTATAACCTATATTAAAATATTACATTATTTACTTTTTGGTAAAAAAAAGACTTCAGTTTAGTTAGTATACTATTCTATCGATTTTAATCTACCTTCGGCAGAGCTTTGACGAGTGGTACCTTAAGATAGAAAAAAAATTATTTATATAAAAACAGATTAAGCATGCATACAATTAAAAATTAATAGAAAAAAATGACGACCACCAGATTGGATCATGGGGGAATAATCAACATAATTACATGTCATTAATAATGTTAATTAATATTCAGTTCTGAGTTGATCTCCCATTTTTTTAAAACTATAATATGGGTGTTTTTTTTAGTTTAGTTTTAACTATTTTATTTAATCAAATGTACATTGACAATCAACAGTATACTTGTGAAGGTTTACATTGTATAAAGATTTTTGTCTTTGATTTAATATTATGTTAAAGTGCGATGTCGACAGAACCAATATAGGAGGAATGTAACTTCTAATCCTACCTACATATTACTTAAAATCAATAGTTGACAATAACTCAGTTTTTTGTTACTCCTTTAAAGTAGCCTTTTTTCAACCCTTCAGGTAGTTTTTTGGAAAGTAAACATTAGACAAGAACGAGAAAGAAATATTGCCACTGATCGTTGCGCTACAATACAAGAGGCGAGAGCAGGACGAATGTCGTGAGAGTGAATATCAATACAACTCTAATTGTAAGAAAAAAAAGGACGTCCGGTTTTCTCCATATTTTTTTCTGCTCGGAATTAGTGGCTGTGCCGATTGAGATAGAAGTAGGTACGAGTACATACATAGGCTAAAACAGCTCAATGGTATTTACTTACTTTTCAATGGTATTGGCTTTATTACAGTTCCTATTAATTTCATTTTAGTCTTCAATTTTCTATATGACTGTACTGTTTTGAATAAAACTGTCAATAAGGTCCAATGGTTCCCATAAAAAAGGTCCTATGGGCACATTCAATATAATATTTTAGAAAGGTCGAATGGGGCATACAAATAAGGTCCAATGGGTACAGTTGCAATAGGGTCTAATCTTGAAGGTCCAGTAGATACCAGTCGAATTCAAAAAAGAGGTCCAATGGCCGCATTGAATATAATATTTTTAGGAAGGTCGAATGGGCCCTGTAAATGAGGTCCAATAAGCACTTTTTGCTTTTGGGTCGAATCTTGAAGGTCCAGTGGGTACAAGACCTGCAGGCCTATTACGATCTCACGGTTTTCAAATAATATCATATGATATCATAGTGCAAAGCGAAAATTATGATTTTCGGTCAGATTTTTGAACATTCGTTCGTTATATGATATTGACATCATCGAAATTATGCCATAGTAATGATATCATTGGAGATCGGTAATACGAAATGAAGCATTTCATGATTTATTATGCCATGTCATACGATGAAAGATTTATAATTGGCCTACTGCTCGATGGGATGATTGGTTCTGAGCCACGTTCGGAGATGCAGGTCGACCTCGACCCAGAACCCGCCGAAGTGGCTACGCTCTGTGCGAGCCCGCCGTTTATATCTTCTGTGCCGTCATGACGGTCACCCTTGTGGAGGTCGCCACCACCGCCACCACCACCGCCGCCGGCGCGCCTGAGCAAGTGACGGATACCGACGAGCCTGGGTCAGCTAATGCGATGCTAAACACCACAATAATTGAAATATTGGGCGAGGATCCAACTATTTTGAATACTTTTGGAGCCGACATTCACAAAGACTTTGCAGTTAAGTTGGAACACACATTAATGTGAAATACCTTTCGCCGAGTAACTGCAAACTAATTAATGCTTCCGTAGGTACTGAATGCCGAAATTAAGGTGGCTATCTCCGATATAAACGCTAAACGTTATAAAAATATCGAAATTAGGCAAAAACAAGTTTCTACGGCTATTTCATGCTTGAACCAAGCTATTAATTCGCTGACCTCGAAAAATAACAGTGACCCAGAATTAATAAAAATGTTGATGGACACAGAACGTATTCTCTGTAACTTGCAGTACCGGATTCAGTCATACGACGGAATTTTATTCTGTCTTCCCTTAAAAAGGACATGAAAGACCAGCTTTAAAATACTTAACCATTTTTTATTCATTCATTAGGCGAAAAACCTGTCAGAAATTATTAAGACTGCAAAGGCGATAAATAAATAGGGTGCAGAGTTAAAAACTTCATTGCATAAATCACAAACAAAAAAAAAAAGGCGCCTGCACCGACGCCTAGCACCTCCAGGAATGATTAAACTAGAAGGGCCCTTATCCTACTCGGAAGCAGCCAAATCGTCCGAAGACGAAGGAGCCCCCTGCCAGTAGAGGTCGGCCATCGAGCTCATCGAGACACTCGCAGCAGCCACCCGCCGCCACGCGATCGCTGCAAAATCCAGTAAAATATGCAGGCACTTTGCCTCTTTTTATGACCAATGGTCTCTTATAACTAAGAATGCAGAAATTCTATCCTGCATCAAGGGACACGAAATCCCATTCACTAGTCCCGTTAACCAATTACCTGTTCCAAAGGTGAAACATTATTTAGCCACAGAAAGAGATGATTTCAATTAAGCTATTCATAACTAGTTAGCTAATGGTGCTATTTCAAAATGCCAACCTACTGAAGGGCAATTTTTATCAAGTATATTCTGGTACCTAAGCCAAATGGTAAACATGGTTTCATCCTGAATTAAAAAAAAAAAAAAAAAAACTTAAGTAAATTTATAAAAGCAGATCATTTAAAAATTGAAAATTTACGCTGTGCTAAAATTTACATAAACAAAAAATTGTTTCATGACAAAAATAGATTTAAAAGATGCCTTTTATTTAATAAGTATTGACCCTAATTCAAGAAAATATTTAAGATTTCAAATTGAACAAGAACTATTTGGCTTGAGTACTGCACCATCAAGGCAATAAAACCAATTGTCCGATTACTCCGTTCTGCGGACCTAAAATCAACTAATTATTTAGATAATTATTGGCCAAATATACAAACCAAAAAATTAATTACCTCTCTTTGATTTTAATTAACGAGGCCAAAAGTTTAATGATACCTAGTAATATATGTACATTTTTAAGGTTTCGTTCTAATCTAGACTAAAAATTTCCAGATCACAAATCAGAAATAAAAAAAAAAAATAAAAAAAAAATGGTTAACTCTTAAAAGATGTTGAATACGTCAATTCGCACAAATAGTCGAATTACTAGTCTCAGTTTGCCCGGCTGTAGAATACACTAGCCTTATACTAAAATATTCGAGCGCATTAAGTAATTAAACTTAAAATCATCATTAATGATAATTATGATAAATTTATAAATATCCCTAGGAATGACGCAATACAAATACCGTTTTGTAAAATCAAACATGATACACATGATCTGGAAATTTTCTCAGACGCCTCAAATACGGGGCTGTACGTGGCAAAGAGAAGGTTAGCGGGTTGTGGAGCATTCAGGAGAGAACACAACACATTAACTACCTAAAAATTCTAGCTGCTTTTCTAAGATTAAAAGTGTTCGCCAAAAATATAAGTAGTTGTCAAATTTCTCCGCATCGACAACACTACAGTAATCTCTTACATCAATACAATGGGGGGTATTCAGTTCCCCCACTTCACTGACATCACTCGTCAACTATGGCAGTGGTGTGAATGTCGCAATTTGTATGTTATGGCTTATTACATTAGCTCATCAGATAATATAACGGCAGATGCCGAATCAAGGCGGGTACATCCTGACATAGAATCGACGACACGTTTAGCGCAAAGGTCGAGTGATCACCTACTGCGCAACGGGTCGCGGGTTCGATTCCCGTACGGGACAAATGTTTTATGGCCTACAGAAATTTGTTCCGGTCTGGGCGTATGTGCATGTGATATTCTATGTTTGTAACTGCACCCACGACAATAATTGTGACTTGTATAATCCTTCAATTCCACAAATAATTTATTTCAACAAACTATTATGAAGAGGGAGCTCAATATGGCACGCTTAACTCCTATAGATCCGCGCTCGCCCTGCTTAGGGGAAAATAATTTACGAGAAGATGACAGAGTAAAAAGATATTTTAAAGGAATATTTCGGTTACGCCCTCCCTTGCCCAAATATGTGGGATACTTCAATAGTTATTAATTATGACAGCCAATTTTACGCCAATGAAACATTGTCTTTCGAAAAACTTTCGAAAAAACTCATCACTCTCATTGCGCTGTTGACAGCACACAAAGTACAAACCTTGTTCTAGATTAATATTAAAAATATTGAAATCTTTCCTTCTCTTCATAAGTGCTAAAAAGCCTTATAATGCTGTCGGTTCCCAAACCTTAAGTCAGTGAATAAAGAACACACTGCGCGATAGCGTTTTTGATCTAAACATATTTACCGCGCACAGCACGCCGCTACATCCGCGGCTCATCACCTAGGTGTCGGCCTAGATCAAATAAGACGAACCGCTGGATGGAGCGGCTCTTCAAGCACATTCTATCGATTCTATAATAGAACCATAAGTAATGTTAATACTAATGGAAATAATTATTTTGCCAGAACATTTGTTAATAATACGAGTAATTCAAATGATGATTGATGTTTATTCTTATTAACATAAATTAATGAAAATTCAGGAATAAACAAAATATTTCACGCTATTATCTCTAAAAGTCTACAAGTATTATTTGCTAATCCCGAGGACGAAGCCGAGTATAATTAATGATTAAACGAACTTACCTGTACGTGAAGTTCAATCATAATTATACGAAGGCTTCGTCCGAAGGGATTAGCAACCCTCCCTCCCAACTACAAGTCCCCTTTTTTGTGTGAAATATTCCGGATGCGGCTACTCTAAACTAAATGAAGCGAGCGGATAGGTCGCCCACCTTGTTGACGTGAGACTCATTTTAAATTTTATTTATACCCTCAAATAAAGTGCGTGACTGGCGTATCACTAGGCGTTACTACAAGTATTATTTGCTAATCCCTTCGGACGAAGCCTTCGTATAATTATGATTGAACTTCACGTACAGGTAAGTTCGTTTAATCATTAATTATTTGTCAAAAATACATTTTATATAGCTGTGCCCGCGAACTACATTTCTCTTTAATTCAAATTCAAAAATCTTTATTCAACTTAGGCCTTTACAGGCACTTATTGACGTCAAAACAAAGCAAAACATTCTAATTTAAAGGAAACATAAATTTAACCTTGTATGTGCATACATCCTGAATATACCTACTCAAGATGTCTGCAAATACAAGTAGTAATGAAAAAAAAAAGTTGAATCTACACCTGTTCGGAAATTGGGAGAGCCTTCTCGAGAAGAACAGGCAAGAAACTTGAAAGGTCAAATTTTTTATCTCCTCTTTTAAATCGCCATTTACAATTTTGGTTTTGTTACATACTTAGTCATTGAAAGTTTTAAAAAAAAATACAATCGGTATGCTTACATACACTTAAAATGTCAAAAAATAAGTTATAGACGTATACATTAATCATAATACAATAAATTATGTTGTTACCAAACATTTGATAACTTAGTCTAATTCAAAATCAATGTCAGTTCTTTTCTGCCAACAACATTTGTTAACATCAATAGCTATACACAACAACATGATTATTGACATTATAACTTCATATTAACACCAGGCATTGGCATCATTTAAATAATCGTTGACCTTATAATATCCTTTACTCATTAGAGTCTTTTTTACATGCGCTTTAAAGTTATGAAAAGGCAAGTCAGTTACACTATCTGGAACTTTGTTGTAAAACGTTATACATTTCCCCATAAATGAGCCTCTAGTTTTTTGGAGTCTGTACGTTGGAACGGCAAGTTTATTAAACTAATAAAGCTCAACACTCAAACAATTCTGAAGAGGGCCACCCTTATGACCTAGGGTTACAAAATAATAGTCTACGACCTATTCTCAGACCTACAAACAAAATTTCATTCAAATCTGTCAAGCCGTTTCGGAGGAGTACGATAACAAACACTGTGATACTAGATTTTTATATAAGTACTAGCTGTGTCGGCGAACTACGTTTCGCCATAATATAAAAAATTGTTTACGACCAAGGACACGATTCTCGTGCATTCGAAAAAAGTACACATTCGTAAAAATGTTCGAAATTCGAATTTTTTTCGAAGGAAACACAGGTTGTGCATTCTGATACCTGATTTACACTCGCGTCTCGAGGCTCTGCTCGCGGCTCGGCTCGTGTCTCGCGGAAGAGCGCGTGAGCTCGTCGAGGTGTTTACACTCTCGCAATGCGTTCAGTTACTTTCGAGCTTTCAGCAATGGAGGTCGTCGACGAATTAGCGGCATCAACGCTGTGCTTAGCCAGCATATACCCTATAACTACGAAAATAATTTGACTAAATATGACTTTTTATTCTTAGGGTTCCAAATTATAGGCGCCTTTTGAGAAAGTTAAATGAAGTCTAAGGTTTCGTCTGTAGTCAATTTTTAAAAAATGAAAGAAAGATGAATAAATCAATAAAGAGAAATTTTATCTCGGGAAGGGATCGAACCCGCGTCTTTCAACATACCGTGTTGACGCCTTGACCACTCGGCCACCGAGGTCTTACCAGTCCCGACGAAAATTCAACTCTATTGATATGTAGTCTGTTAACCAAAGTAATCTTTATTCACTCTTAATAACTACGTATCAACAGCCCACTTTGAAATATTTAAAAATTTTTAAAAAATTGGTAAAAAAATAAAGCAAAATTATATATTTTATATGAAGCTCGCGCGCGAGTGTAAACACGCGCTCGCGCGTACGCGAGCCACGACGCGAGCCCCTTTGACTCGTAGTAAAAAAACCGCTCCCGACGCGAGCCTTGCGAGTGGCGAGACGAGCCGCGTGCCGAGCCACGAGCTCAGTGTTTACACTCGCGTCTCGTGGCTCGGCTCGTGGCTCGGCTCGCGGCTCGCACGCGAGTGTAAATGGGGTATCAGAATTTCACAATTGAAATAATTCGAACGAACGTCACTCAAACGCATCGAATGGTACGGACCAGTCGAAGTTGAAGTTCGTATACGATTTAGCTGTCAAGTGTGTCAAAATTATAAAAACAGAGTTGGTGATAATATTTGAATAAATGAGTTCAAACTGTGTTTTCTCTGTTGACTCTTTCTCTTAAAAATGAACGGCAAAGAGTTTTTTGTGGACTTCTTCGCCAATTTGGTGGAAGAACTAGATGCATCGAGCGCTGAACCACCGTGATGTAAGTAGGCAGAAGTAAGATTTTTATAAAGCGTAAACTTATCTATGTAATTAGAGTTGTCTTATCTACATAGAATGTTTTTTAGAACTACATAGTATTCTTTTCAGAGAATCCTTTCAAAAGAACATACACATAACGTCGAGGATTACTTAAAATATTTATCTTGCGTCACTCCTTCCAAGGTTTTTTAGTCCCTGTTATAGAATTAATCTATTCATTTATTTTTACCCATTCTTAGAATGAGCTTGAAAATTTACCACTTTTCAGCTGTGGGTCGGCTTCCACTAAATGAACTAGACGAAGTTTTTGCTCCGCACTTGCAAATTTTAGGGATATTTAACTCCATAACCGATTATTCTATAAATAGAATAGAGGCAAATTCAATATTCGCACCAAACACTGTTTTGTTTGCCACACAAACTCTGATGTAATAATGTCCTCCTAACCGGATATTCGGTCACAGCAGCCAATCTCAGCTGAGACTAGCCATCTGCGCCTTAGAGTAGGCTAAATGCTCTAAGATCTGCGCAGCCTCTGTAGCATGACCACCAAAACAAACACGATATGATAAAGCGGTTAGTCGCGGTGAACTGTCAAAATGCGACTAAAACGTATTGTATTTTGACAGTTCACCGCGATAAACCGCTTTATCATATCGTGTTTTGATGTTCATGCTAGAGGGGCAGGAGATGTTATAGTGCACAAGTGACTGCGCAAACGCAAGTGCACTCTCTGTTCCTTATACTCGCCTAGTCCGGTGAAACGGTTAGCTGACACGACCAGGGCGGGATCAGGCGCAGAAATGCCTTCCGAAACAGGGAGGTGCTCGAGATGTTTCGTATTTTGGTCACCCATCATAGGACTGACCACAGCCAACGTTGCTTAACCTTAGCAATCGATCGCTAAGCGCACGCACCAAAAATGCGCCACCAAGCTCCTCAAATGTAATCGATGACATTTGACGTTAGAACCTATGAATGTGCTGTCTGGAGCGTTCCGTTTTATTCAATGCTCGAAATATTCAAAATTGAGTTTTGTAATGTATGTTTTAGTTTTAGAATATATGATCACATAAAAAAATGGATTTTGTAACATTTTTTAACCGATTTCAAAAAAGGAGGAGATTCTCAATTCGATGCGTATGGTTTTTTTTCTTTTTGTGTGTATGTTACGCGATTACGCTGCCAATTGTGGACCGATTTTCAAAAATTTTTTTGTATTCGATAGAGTACACTCCAGGGGTGGTCCCATGGTCACCAAAATCAGGATCTGATAATGGGATCCCATAAAATCGAGCAAAACCTTAATTTTAAGGGGTTAATAAGCAAAACCTAAATTAGGGTTTCTCGATTCACTTAAAAGAAATCATTCACTAAAAAGATAAAAATAAAAATTATTTTACAAAAAATAAAAACCGACTTCAAAAATACTGAAAATTTAAAAATAATATAAGAATAGGTACTTACAAACAACATCACACTTCTATATTGAAGTCGGTGCCAAATGATGATCTCCTAAAAGTCTTTAAATTTGGCACCGACTTCAATATAGAAGTGTTTTTGAAGTCGGTTTTTATTTATTGTAAAATAATTTTTATTTACCAAAAGGAACTATTTTAAGATAGCGCTTTTAAAAACGCCGCACGAAATTCCTAGTTCGATTGGTAATTGTTCTAAGGGTGCCCCAGAATAATTTATACGAATCATTCGAATTTTTCAGTAGAATCGTGAAATTCGAATACGAATTTACCGGATTTGCGGAAAAGTTCTATTACATGAGAATCGGGTCCCAGACCTACCGAATAAACACAACATAATTCATAAAAATCAGTCAAGCCGTTTCGGAGGAGTTCAGTAACAAAAATGAAATACTAGTAGAAGAAATAAAGTTAACGACTAACTTTCTGTTTTATAAAAGTGAATTAAATTTTTGTCGTGGCTTTAATTTAAATTTCGTATGTCGACCATGGATTTATTAATAAGCATTCGAATTTTTTTGGCTGTATCAGTCATAGGTACCTACCTTGCTATTCTTTATTTTCAAAATACGATTACCTATAAATTAGAATATAAAAGTTCCAACTTATTTTTCACAGAATTTTTATACCTACTTACTCGTACGCCCTGATATTTGAGCGATGTTGCCATCTTATTTCAATGAAAAACCCAAAGAGGGTCCTACCTACATCGGAATATAATCGGCAATGATTTTTTTTTCATTATCCATTATAATGATTTTGATTTGAATGATTGAAGGTGCTATAAAGGAATTTCCGAATGGAAATTCCTTTATAGCACCTACATAGTCAAAAGAAATTAAGGGCCACTCGAATATTTTATTTTCGAGTCAACTTTAAGCTATTAAATGTTTATTTTTAAACTTTTTCATATGATATGCGATAAAGCGATAACATTGGTCGTAATTTTAAATTTTGAAGAAAAAGCATAGAATTCCAAATTCAAATAAAAATAGGAAAATTTTATTTCATACATTTAAAAACGTATATTTAATGAATAGCTCTTAAGCCACTTAGGGCCGATTTTTCAATAGTCAGATAATTTTTATTTGCGGAATAAATATGACAGTTTGACAGCTTTTATATAAAAAATCTGTCTGTCCATATTTATTCTACAGTTAAAGGTTATCTGACGATTGAAAAATCGGCCCTTATTTATTCTTAATATTATAATACTTATATACGTAGGGCGCACTAAAAATTAGCAATAAAAAATACTATTATGGTCTAAAATGAATGTATTGATTCTCAAAAAATTCTCACTTTGCATCAATGCACTTTTTCCTACGATTGAATCAATTTTGAAAATATTTGTGCCACTACTTCGAGGTAAGGTCAGATACATGTTTTTCATACTCTTCGACAGCCTCTTCTGGCGAAGAAAATCGTTGATCGCGTAATTCGTTCTTGATTTTTGGGAACAGAAAAAAGTCACACGGTGCCAGGTCACGACTGTATGTAGGTTGACTCATTAGTTGTACGTTTTTTGCCTTCAAAAACTCATTTGTCTGTCTGGCCGTGTGGGAACGTACATTGTCGTGGTGCAAGATGATACGGCGCTTAGCGTTATTTTCACGGAGTTTGTCAATAATTTCCAGTAAACAAAAGGTTGTGTGCCTGCCACTATTCACGCTACGACGATTTTCTAAAGCAACAGTAGCCACGTGTCCAATTTTATTTCAGAAAAAGAAGCAATCATCCGCTTCGACCCACTTTTCACGCGCGCCATTTGGTTGGTTTCGGCTCATCTCGAAAGACCCATACGTTCAAAGCTCCATTGCTGCTTTGTTTTGGGATCGTAGCTATAAATCCATGTTTCGTCACCTGTTACTATGTCGGAAGCGGATTAAAAAGAGTGTTTAAAATTATTTTGTGTGACTCCTATATTCTCATGTACGAGATCTAATAGGTGACAATCATGGATCTGGATGTGACAGAGAAACGGTAAATGAAAACATACCACTACAATACAGAATATACTAGCGCCACTCTCCCAAAGCGTAACAATACATAAAATAACTATACACTATAGGTTGCGTAGTTGAAATATGAAAATAATGAATAATGCAGAGAGAGAGCCATGCACGCGACAAAACATCCGTCGTCATAATAGAGTAATGGTAGGGTAACGGGGAAACTGGAGCGTCGGTCGTACTCGCTGTGCTGTCGACACATTCAATAGCGTTGAAACGAATTAGTTTTTATTTCATTCGCCAGTTTCAATGCCCCTTTAAATCAATTCAGCATACTGTCGATTTAATGCGGCTACCGTAACATAAGACTTTTACAAAAAACTTAAACATTTTGGAGTAAAAGATAATAAAGCTCACTAATGTAATCCTAACACAATATTGGCCCAAGAACATTACCCTGAGGGACATCGTAGTATAAGTCAACTAAGTCACTAATGTAATTACCTAACTTAACCCACTGTTTTTTATCTTTTTTTTTCACGGGGGGAAATTCCGAACCGCACCGCACCCACCGTTGGCTAGACTGCGAGCGTGTGTGGGGCTCATCCAGCAGAGTGCCAGGCCAACTCACTAAAACCCCTCGGTGATCTCACTGCCCTTTTGGGTGCATGTGGTAGGGTCCACAATGCTACACCACTAGTCGGTTATATACAGGTCATTTGTCAAAAGGTCCAGAGAAGAACCTCGTAGACTATAAGTACAAGATCGAGGAAGGATACAGTGTCAAATGCTTTTTTCAGCACAACGAATACCGTAATAAAGAAATTGTAGATGCTTATTTTTACGCGCATACATCAATGTATTAGCAACAAAAAGACTTACAATCCTAGTTTCAAAATATAGACGATAGGTAATTATTGTTTATTGTCGAGGTCAATAAGTTCCCTCAAAGCTCTTTTCTTTAGTTGTTTGTTCAAGATTTTTGCATTGAATTTAACGCTGGGAAAGAGTATAAAAGTCTGAGAAGTGCTATTTATTAGTACTCCAAAGGCAACAATCAAGTACGTGGATGTACGAGTATGGAAACTGGTAACTATTTTGCAGATTTACGACATTCAATAAAATTTTGCTTCGCTTATCCTCAATGTAGTCATTACTGGTATGAACTTACTACTTATAACTTGAGAGAGAGCAATGAAATAAGTCTTAAAGGAACACTGTATATTGCGAGAATGATAACAATTACATTATTGCCGGTATATAATATATATAATTACAAACATGTATAATATAATTACCCACATAATATTAATATACGTATGTCGGTTCCCACATTACATACATAACAATTACAAGTAATTCGTTTTATAAACTAGATAAAGCACATCAATAAAAAAAAGAGAGCCATCACGCTCACTTTTTTTTGGCAGATGTGAAACATTAAAATTATTCTGTACCTACAGGTAATATGCATAAAAGGAAAGCAAGGCGACGCGTCGCCACGACATGCGTCGCCACACCAACAGTCGGTCTGACCTGCCCCTGCCGCTATTGATGTTTCACATTAAAAAATTGTGAGCCGTCGTGGGACGCCTGGCAGATGTGAAACATCGAAATTATTGTGAACAGGTAATATGCATAAGTCGCTTACGCTTGGTGCAATACATGTGGTGACGCATGCCGTGGCGACGCGTCAGCGTCACCACGCTGTAGATGTTTTACATCAATAGATTGCAGTCGCGAATACGCAAGCGTTAACGGGCGAATCTAAGCATAGTAACAGAAAAACACTCTAGGTGGGAAAAATGCAGGAAAAACTGTAACCGGGTCCGCAGATGGCAAGCAACGCTGTGTCTGTCTGGCTCACACACGTGCTTAATTGCACCCGTAGAGTGGGACAGAAGACAGTTTTTTCTTGTAAAAAGTGGTTGTTAATTGCGAGCCGTCCGCAAATTCCTTTTTCAACGCAGTCTGAGGCAGTTTCCGTAAATTCTACGAAGATTACAGTTGCTTTTTTATTTTTAGTAGCTAGCATCGGTCGTACGTGTAGTACATTAAAATGAATAAAAAATTCTACTCTCCTGTGAAATTGAAATGTAGGTGTTTTGTGACCGAGTGTTTTCTGATTTTAGGAAGAAACTGAATGTCCAAGTAAGGCTAATAAGTAAAATGTGTTACTTCTACATTTCTTTTCACTGGTATGGAATGGAATACCCTGGGTATTCCATTCCATTCCAGTGAAAAGAAATTAAAAATAACTTTACTCTTATTGACATTTAGTTTGCATAAAGCGAAATTAAAGCATTTGATCTTGAATATTTATAAAGCGATAAGTGAGCGTCATTGTTGGCGTTCAGCACTGGCCTTCCAATCGGGAGGTCCGGGGTTTCGATCCTGCTATGTTACCAATGTGTTTTTCGTTTTTCGAATTTCATATGTACTATCCGACGCTTCCACGGTGGAGAAGAAAACCGTGTGGCAACCTGCATACATCTGCGAAGAAAATCAAAGGTGTATGTTTAGTCGATCAATCTGCACTGGGCCAGCTTGTTTGATTAAGGCCTAAAGGTAGGCTCGAGCCCCTTGGTGGGGACGTATATGAGCTGTGATAATGATGATGATTATTTACTAAGCCACTGTACTGATTACCTTTGCGAAAAATGTCTTTGTTATAGAACATCCGAAAAATGTAAATTATATCCTCTGTTATCGTTATTATAAATGCTAAAAGTAGCGGACAAAATCTAATAAGATTTTTATTATAACAAACTTTTACTCCAATTAAAATTCTGTTGTAGCTGACGTCTTCCATGCATAATCTACCTACCTCCGTGCTATAAATATAGGTTAAGTAGTTTTTGTGGTTTCGTGATTAGTCAGCGAATGATTTTCGTCGAAATTTTCTAGGCAGTAGTGCTGACTGCATTCAAATTATCTTCATCTAGACTGTAGTAATTCGATCAAAGTACTATTTCAAATACTGTCAGTCTGTTAAAGCCTGTTGTGTCTGTGGCTCACACCTAGGATATAAAAAGTTAAATGGTAAACCGTCATTCAAACTAGCGTCCATGCTAACACGTCATAGTTTTTTAAGATTATTCCAAATGATGTATCGTCGTGTAACATTTTAACACGAGTTATAGATAACATAAAACACAAGATAACAAAAGGACATAAATTTGAATTCACCCGCGCCATGTTGACCGTTAGTTTTAGGTAAAACACACACGCTCCGAATAAAGTAACAGACATACGCCAACATTATTGGCAAAGATATATTGGTAAAAAACCATGACCTTTTAGGCTAACATCCGTGATACTACGCCACAAACATCGTGAGGTATATACTCTCTGTGGCTCGTCACGCTCACACATGCCTCGGATTGTATGCATTTGGTGAGATTTTACCGCTTACGTGGTTGCGACTTTGTGAGGTAATAAAAGCACTCAGTTATGTTTATAGAGTCAGACTAACCTAATCGAGAGTATTTTCCACACTGACTCTAAGGTTTTGAACGGAGTGGTTACAATCTTTTTAGGGTTCTGTACCTCAAAAAGAAATAAAACCGTAAATATGTACATAGTTGGGAACCTTCACACCTACTTAGATAAGTTTGTATGGAAACTTCGGTGCGTGAGTCCAACTCGCAATTGGCCGGTTTCTTTCAAGATTTTTTACAAACTAAATAGCTTTATTACGTATGTTGCATTCTTCATGCTTCCGGGAAGACAAAATTAATTATGTAGGTACTTTTCACTAAGCAGTATCAATACTAATAGATCCTACCTACCGAGCTTATGTAGGCATGAATCATGTATCCTGCATGGTTATTGGATCCTCATCTTGAGCATGTTCATGAGGTATATCAGAAATGTAGCATGCGGTGCGACTGTCTTAGGTTGAAGCATGCGTCTGTATATGAGGCCTTAGGCAAACATCCATATTGTTTACAAGCGAAATGCATTCAAAATGGCGGCATCCATCATGGCGGCTCAGTTGCCCGCTGTATAAATTTGGCGGGAAGCTCGTTTAGGAATTCCATCCGAAAAACTAAGAGAATAAAACGAAAAAATATGTTCATTCACGTGGTTAGGTAGTTTGCAGTTTGAATTGGTACGAATGGGAAAATAAATAAATTGAGAACTGAATGTGCCTATTGAGATTGCCTGTGCGGTCGATATTATAAACCGAATGAATGAGAATTTCGATTTGTACCAAGGATATCATTATACGTGATAGATGTTCACTTAATAATAGGAACATTTACGCAATGTATAGGGTAATTATCCAGACTCGGTTTCTTGTTAGTCTGACTGTCCTCAGTGTTCCGGAGAATGGTATTTTGTCGAAACCTAGATTAAACCGACGATAAACAAGATGGACCTTAAGGTTGGTTCAGTACTGACGGCCCTGTATTGTACCGAAGTCATTGACGTATATAAACTAGACGCGCTGTCCGGTACAGAGAAATTCACCCAGTCAACTGGAGCCGATCGGCACCAGTTGAGTTAGTCGATCGCGAGCGAGCGTGATAAGTAGCCGAGCTGCCGTGAAGATTGTATCGCAAATTTTGCGTAAAATATGTCTTAAAACTTTAGTGTGACAATTGAAAACACTGTTGTTAGAACGTATGAATATTGGTTTTGTATTTAAGGTTTGTATTACTGACTAATTATATATTATCTTGATTAAAACAAATGGAAATGGTTTCCGAACTGCGATCTACGCTCGACCGCCTTGACTTTGAACGCTTGACCTTAGTTTTGCTGTCTGTTTTACTGTCATACGAGCGAGCGAGTACGCTACTGTCCACGCCCACCCAGCGCTGCCTCGCGTCGTGGCACAATTTTTGTTCGCAACAGCTTGTCTAGTTAATATACGTCAATGACCGAAGTCTCATATATTCCTGTTGATTGGCCATCGGCAGGCACGGTCCGCACGAAACATCATTCCACCAAATTCGTAAATAAGGAGCCCTTACGCATTACTTACGCCTGCATTTTAGAACTGCGCACGAAAATCATCCCTAGGCATTCTTGGAATACAATTCAAAACATTTAATTTGTTGATTATCCTTCACAATCAGTAATAATCCTGGAAGGGATCAACCGGTTTTGATTAGCAACGCAAAAGCGATTCTCATAGCGGGAGTACATAGACTAAGTTCCAAATATCTTAACCATACCCTGTTTTTACTTATATCACACCCCGGACACTCCATACAACGTTCGCAAATCAATTACCTATTACTACTACTTAAACAAATGACGTGCGCAAATGTGTGCGTGGAATCTAGTAGGGCTGAGTGCGCGGTTATCAATCGAAATGACGCGGGAAGTGCAGCGACTGACTTCTCTTTCACCCGCATAGCGCTGTCTCTGTTATCGCCCGGCGCTAGCGTCTACTCGTCCGAGCGATCGCGCGCGCCCTTGTTTATGTGTCAGTGATGTATACAACGAAGTGCCGGGTAGGACGAGGTATTTGAAATGAGTGCGGGGAGGTAAGTGGCCGTTCTGTACGTAGTACTGTTATCTATTCTGTGCTTATATCTCAAAAAACCTAATCAAGAACAAAAGCGCTAAAACGAAATTGAAAATTGATACGCGTCGCCATCACCATGACTGATCTCGATAGAAAGTATCGAGTCACCTACACGGCTCGCAGACAAAAGGGTGTCCTCGGAATACAAAAACACAGTATTAGTCTCAGTCAATCCTTTCATAATGCGACGTCATATCCAACTATCTAACCACATCCGAAGATGGATATTCCGGGTGACTTGCAGATTCGTGATCGATGTCACCCCGTCAACGGCGATACGTATTTATCTGCTCCAGAAAACAATTTCAGCGGACATATTTTTCCTGGATCATGTTCTGTCATAATGTTTTCTCAGTCACTGTTCGGGTTTGGTCTATTGTAGATCTTTGTCGTATTGTTTTCGGTGGATTATGGCTTTAGTCATCAAACATTGATTTGAAAGATACCCAAGGATATTCGTATTTAACTTATTACCTAATTTTATAGGTTACATTCAAAATAATGTTCTTTGATTTCTAAATAATTTGGAAGCACAGAAAAATAATTTGGAAGCGAGAAATTAATTTGAAAGTTTGGAATAATTAATAATTAGGGTTTCTTAGGCAAATGATAAAAAACGGAACCCTTATGGATTCATCATTTCTGTCTGTCTGTCAGTCCGTCCGTATGTCACAGCCACTTTTTTCCGAAACTATAAGAACTATACTGTTGAAACTTAGTAAGTAGATGTATTCTGTGAATCGCATTAAGAGTTTCAAACAAAAATAGAAAAAAAAACAATAAATTTTGGGGATTCCCCATACTTAGAACTGAAACTCAATTTTTTTTTCAAATCAAACCCAAACGTGTGGGTTATCTATGGATAGGTCTTCAAAAATGATATTGAGGTTTCTAATATCATTTTTTTTTAAACTGAATAGTTTGCGCGAGAGACACTTCCAAAGTGGTAAAGGCCATTGCTGGTAAAATTTCAATCAGAGACAAGTTGTGATAACCTGTGGTTTGCAAAGGCTGGCTTTAAGGGCTCGGGTGTTACAGTTTCAGAGTTCCTAACAAAGTATCGTCATAAATTTTTCATGACTGCTAGGGAGCACTTCGGAGTATCCAATTGCTGGACTAAGGCGGGTCATATCATTGTTGTCGACTGTGATGGCAAGCGACATACGGTTGAATCAATGAGCGATATTGAGAAGTTGAAGCCTCGCAGTCCTGGCGTTTCATCTGAAGCACTTAGTGGCAAAGACCCTGCTTTGGACAAGCCTTCATCCTCAGTAGTTGGTACCAAGAGCAAAAGGGCTGCATCTGCAAAGAGGAAATAAGTATTTCATTTATTTATGTATACTTTCTTCCTAATTTCCTACTGAATTAGTATAAAAATTACTTATCTCTTCACCATACTTACTTGTTGTGTCTTACTTGTTTCTTTACCATTAGGTTATTTTGATGTATAAGTGCTGTTTGTTTTGTAAGTCTTAGTGCTATATGTCCCTACATATATGCTTAATTAAAGTTACTATTATTTTGACGGTTCTAATAAGATTTTTTTTCTCCTATTTTTTTAACTCACCGTCAAAAACTAAAGAAAATACATTATGTCAATGGCCGCATTCACCAGAACACATCGCTAAGTCATCGATCACGTGACCGATTACCAGTTTCGATGCATTCTGCTGAACGCATATTTTTATAGTCTGTGTTCTGTGATGTCTTTATGTTGTTTTGGGTTTTATTTAAGTTACTTAGTTTAATGTTTGTTTTGGTTTTTTAAATGAAAACCGAAAACTACCTGTGTCAACACAAGCACTGAGCATATAAATCACTACCACTGCCAAAAAAGTACACAAGTATTTCTATACGGCAGCACAATGAATCAAATCTTACATCTTTTTTGGAGGATGATTCGCCGAACTTAATATCGTAGAAAATATTGTTCAAAATTGTGTAAATTTCCATATTCCATATCATTTCCATATCAACAAAGAATTTCTATTAAAATAAAAAAAAAACTATTAAAATTCAATTCAAATTTGACAAACAACAGTATGTAAAACTAATCACTAATCGCTGATACTAATCGAAAATGAAATGCGATGGAAAAAATGGCGTCCGATTGTTGTCAATCGCTGTCAGTCATCGCATTTTTGTGTGTATTCAGAAGAAAATTCGCAATCGATGACTCATCGATGTGTTCCGGTGAATGCGGCCATTGTTAATTATCAATTCCTAGCACAGAGCAATGAATTATACTCATACTTTTTTGTGAATTCGTCTTAAAACTGTTACAGGCAAAGGCTTAACCAAACAGCCATGTTCATTAGTATTTTATACCTTGTTTACTGATTTTTTTTCCTTTGTTTGTTTGTTTTATGGTACTCCTCTGAGGATATTATCTCAGCGTATTTGTGCAAGATGTTGTTGTTTTTGTTACTTTTTTTTTGATTTTTGGTTTTTTAGTTTTTTATTTGTAGTTTGTTTTTATTTTGTTTTGTATTCTAGTTTCACAATTAAGTTATAATATGGACATGTCGCTAAATGACAGTGATCTCTTCCAATCCTGCTCATCTTCTCCTTCTTCCAATTCCAGCTTTTGCAGCCTCGATAAGACTCTTGGTGAACATTTACAAGATTCGTTCAGTGATGTTGCGAAGAACTTTAATGTCGTGCACTTCAATGCACAGAGTATCCCTGCTCATTACCCAGATATGCTCGCTTCTCTTGATAATAAGAATATACACGCTATTCTTATATCAGAAACATTCCTGAACCCCCGGCTTCCTTCTACTTCTTATTCTCTTCCTGGATTTAATTTAATTCGGAACGACCGGGTTAGTTCTTCGCATGGAGGTGTGGCGATTTACCTTCGAGCTAACATTCCTTACGCTATTCTTAGTCTCTCCCCACAGCCGCCTCCTCCCAACACCGCTGAACACCTTTTTCTTGACGTTACTTTGTCTCACACTCGGATCCTTCTGGGTGTCTATGATAGTCCATCCCTAAGAGTAGACTTTTTTGCCTCTTTTGGGCAACTCATTGAAACCTTTACTCCAGTATTTTCTCATACTATTCTTATGGGTGACTTTAATACGTGTCTGGCGAAAAATGATTCCCGGTCCCTAAAGCTGGTCTCTTTAGTAAAATCGTACAACCTTCATATTCTCCCACTTCAGGAAACACATCATTTTCCTAATTGTTCTCCGTCTCTTCTCGACTTAATGATAGTTTCTTCCCCCAATATGGTAAGCAAGCATGGTCAATTTTCCGCTGATGCTTTTTCGTACCACGACTTGATCTTTCTCTCATACCGTGTTCGCCCACCGAGAACTAAACCTCGCATTTTACTTCGGCAAAGTTTTGCTAATATGGATGTAGGAAAGCTCCGCGAGGACGCTGCTGGCTTAGATTGGTCTGAGATACGCAACTTGGTTTGTGTTGATGAACAAGTGCAACTTTTTAATGCACGTCTGACCGAACTCTACGATGTCCATGCTCCTGTTAAGCCTATCAAAATTAAGCACCTCCCTGCTCCCTGGCTAACTAATGATATCCGTGCTCTGATGTGTAAGAGGAACAAGGAGAAAGCTAGATATAAGCGCAATCCTACCATCAATAATCAGATTAGGTATAACATTGCAAGAAATCGGTGCAACACAGCGATAAGAGACGCTCAAAGACGCCATATACATAACTCGATAGATAATGAAGACCCAGCTAAAGTATGGAAATTCCTCAAATCACTTGGTATTGGCAAATCTCAGATGCGTAACTAAACTTTAGTGGTGATCGCAAAACTGAAACCTTAAAGAAACTTTCTTCGTCGCCTTTACCTGATTATGCTCCATTCGCTATCGAGTCATTTACTGATAGTGATGTCAAGAGAACAATTATTTCTATAACTTCTGATGCTATGAGCAGTGATTGTATTAGTCGTAACATGATCCTCCCTATCCTAGATATTCTTACTCCTATTATCACTCAAATCCTCAATACTTCCATAACGTCTGGTGTTTTTCCATCTGCTTGGAAGGATGCATTTGTTATTCCTCTTCCTAAGAAATTCAACCCAGGTTCCTTTTCTGATTTTCGTCCTATTTCCATTCTCCCGTTCCTTTCCAAAGTCCTTGAAAAACTCGTCCATCGTCAACTTATCAGGTTCCTTAATATTAATAAGCTTCTGAATCCTCTACAATCCGGCTTCCGCGTGGGTCATAGCACGACTACTGCTTTAGCTAAAATCACCCATGATATTTACCAGGGCATGGAAAATCGCCAACTTACACTACTGACGCTTTTAGATTTCAGCAACGCGTTTAATTCGGTGGATTTTGAGGTACTCACCAGTGTTTTACGTTCTCTTGGCATATCTCCTGTCGTAATTGACTGGTTTCAAAGTTACCTGTTGGGGCGTCGGCAGCGGGTACGCATTGAGGACTCCCTGTCTGATTGGTGCACTATCGTTGCCGGTGTCCCTCAGGGTGGCGTATTATCTCCGCTTCTTTTCTCGATATTTATAAATTCCATTACGCAATCACTTTCATGTTTCTATCACTTGTATGCCGATGACTTGCAAATCTACACGCAAGCCCCGCTATCTGATTTTTCACAAGCTATTTTGACAACTAACAGTGACCTTAATATAATAGATAACTGGGGTAAGTCTTTCGGTCTTGTTATTAATCCTAACAAAACGCAGACAATTATTATCGGCAGTTCCCATTTCGTATCACGCATCGACTACAGTCTGTTGCGGTAGTGATCTTTGGCGGAACTATTATCCCATTTAGCAAATCTGTTAAGAATCTAGGTATTGTTTTTGATCAATGCCTTTCTTGGGGGCCTCAAGTTGAAGCAGTTCGGAAAAAACTGTTTGCCGCATATGGTTCTCTCAACAGATTCCGAAACTTTCTTCCAATGGCTACAAAAACAGTGTTAGCTCAATCACTTTTACTTTCTTTAATTGACTACGCTGACGCTGCCTGGGCTGGTTTATTCGAAGAGCTATTGAACCAGTTGGAGCGTCTACAAAATGTGGCAATACGGTTTATTTTTAATCTTCGTAAATTTGACCATGTTCCTTACTATCGCTCTCAACTTAAATGGCTGCCAATTCGCCAGCGCAGAGATTTACATGTTTTATCCCTACTTTACAATGTTTTGTTTCTTCCGACCTTTCCATCATATCTTCAGTCTCAGTTCTCTTTCCGGTCCTCTTCTTCAAGTCGTACTTTACGGTCGAACTTTAATTTAACTCTTGATATCCCACCCCACAGCACGGATTTCCTTTCATACTCTTTTCCAGCATATGCCGTCCGGCTATGGAACTCTCTCCCTGAGAGTATTAAGAGAGCTCGCACGCTGGAGTCCTTTAAGAATCAAGTTCGAAATCACTTCCTATCCTTAAATCCTTAGCTAAAATAGTCCTTCATTGTGTCCTTCACTACTACTGCACCAATCCCCGTTTAAATTTCCTCTCAGTATTTCCCTAGTCCAAGGTTGCCTGGTAGAGATTGCTCATTAGCAATAAGGCCGCCTGTGTTGTACATCTGCATTATTTTTGAAATTTTTTTATATGTTTATTTTGTGTGCAATAAAGTGTTTATTATTATTATTATTATTAAAATGTGTGTCCCCCTCCCCTTGTAACTTCTAAAATAAGAGAATGATAAAAATAAAAGAAATATAATAATATGATGTACATTACCATAGAAACTTTCACCGAAAATTGGTTTGAACGAGATCTAGTAAGTAGTTTTTTTTAAAACGTCATAAATAGTAAACCGCAATTTACCTTTCATTCAATCAACTCAAATATAAAAATAAAAAATAGTCTTATGCATAAACCGTGAACCATTATTTTCTAATAATAAAAATCCCATCATTTAGGTACCTAATTAAAATGTTTACTTATCAATAACTTAATTTAAAAAAATACACTATTATTAAAACATCGATCAAAGTTACAACGACTTTTGTTTTTTTTTATTGCAGAAAGTTGGCAAACAAGCAAACTGCCCACCTGATGGTAAGTGGTAACAGTCACCTATAATACATGTGGCTCTTGTGAGATTCGCAGCATTATGTTACTTGCTGCTACGGAACCCTTCATGGGCGAGTCCGACTCGCACTTGGCCGGTTTTTTATTTTTCTAATACACTCAGCTGAAACCACCAAAAAATAGGTAACAAAAGCAGAATGAATTAATTAGCAAATGGCGAGTAAAGATAAAGAAGTTCTGCGATACGCACAATCAATAGTTAAGCGGTGAGATTATTATATACAAACGGATATTTTATAGTAAAACATAAAATACTAATAAATAGCAATAAAATTATAATTTAATGTATCGTACATCAAAGTTTAAATTATACTGACAAACAATATATTTAAAAATATACATACTTAATTGAAATACGTTTAAAACAACTACTATATATTATTTAGATTATTTCAAATTCAAAACCTTCCAATCGGGAGATCCAGAGTTCGATCCTGCCCTGTGTACAAATGTGATTTTCATTTTTTAAATTTCATATCATTTGTCCGACGCTCCTACGGCGAAGGACAACATCGTGACGCAATGTGCACACATCTGCGTAGAAGTTCAAAAACTGATACTCTGTATTAGTTTTCAATACATAGAGCGTTTTCCTGTGCGACGTAGTAATTACACAATATAGAGAATGATACAGTATCCCGACTCCATATAAATAAAGGGACGAATCGGCGCACGCACACATACAAACGTGTCGTTAACGGCTCTGCCCCCTTAGACAAGACGTTTTTCGATAATCGCTAACTCAAGGGCTAGAAGGAAAATGTATGCGATTTGACATAAGCTGTCGCTTAGCTTTCGAGCGCAATTGTCAAATCTCATACATTGTCCATTTAGCGATTGCGTTAGCGATTATCGAAAGGCAAGATGTCTAGGGGGTCTGAACGGCATAGCAACGCACTATCACGACGCGCGCCGGCCGAGATTGTTGTGCTCCACGTACACGCCGCGCCGCTGACGCGCGGCGTGTACGTATACGTTCACCGATTTTTTTGTAGGTAAAGTTTGACCTTTGGACAGTTCTTATGTCGCTCGTAATAGTGGCGGTTTTCGTAGTGCAAATTTAAAGCTTGAATGGGAGCTTACTGTACCAACCTCTTTTTTTTTTTACGGTGGGAAATGCATTACGCATACCCCGCGCTTGAGAAGGCGCGGGGTTATGTCGGATTCTCCGCGGCCCATGGGGGCAGAGTGCCAGCTAGGAACTGCGGCCTACCGACTAAAACCCACCGATGCCCCTCACATACGCCTTGGAGCGAGCACGTCCATCATCATCGTGTCCTCATCTGAAGAGGACACGCCGAGAAGGGACGCGTCGTTGCCGGACAAGGTCATGGGAACACTCACGAACACTTCCACGACCTGTAGGCAGAGATTTAAATCTCTGCCAGTAGGTAGGTACCAACCCTAGCGCCCAGTTCAGCTTTAAGTATAAATTTCAGAGACACGCCTGAGTCGGGCTACTGTATCGTTCTCTATATTGTGGTAATTATGTAAGACAAATAGTAGTGGAAGTGATCTGTAAGGGTTGCCACCACCCACTTATTGATTTAAGGGTTACTGGTGTTAAAAATACGGGTTATGGTTATATTTTACGGGAGACAGTAAGATAAAACAACAGTTTTAGGAAGGTATTTACTTTTTGAAATTATATCTGTTGATAAATGAAGCGGCCTTGAAGAAAACTTCGTTTTCTTAAATGGAAGCATACCTAAAACTCGGTATGTTAAAGTTGCATTTCACTTGTAATTCCGCTTTTATTGTGTCAATGTTAAGTCCATTTCGTTGAGTTGCGCTTCATCTGGTCATTGATAGTAAATATGGGAGCATTGTTTACCCCGTATTTTATTTTCGCAATTACGGGTTTTTGTGTTATTATAGCCCGAAAAACGGGGTAATCCGTAAAATACGTAAATGGCAACCCTGTAACCGTAGCGCGCGTACTTGCAGGCACGCGAACATAGAGTTTTTTTGCAAGATATGCAACAAAACAAAGAAAAATAGAAATATTTTCGTAAATAATTCGCGAAAACTAGTTTTGCATAATTTATATAATACTTTTATAATAAAAATAAGTTGGGGTTGGGTCTTTGTCCTATTTTATTGACACGTTTGAACTTCATTTAAAGTTATATAACTTTTTTTATTTAAAACGATGTTCGATTAGTATCGTTTAATTTACGCTATGTTTACTAAAATAAACGCAATAAAATACGACAAATCGCACAAAATATATGTTTCGTAATGTGGTGGTTCCGAACAACAAGGTGGAATCTTGTTGTTCGGGACGTAAGCGTTGCCTAGCGACACATTAAATAACAAGAATGTCAAGTTATTGATTTTACTTAGAGAAAATATATTTTAGTTTTACCTACATTTAAGTGCAGTTTTATATATTCCATATTTTTATTTTACGGGGATCAATTTGAACCAAAATGGTATCGGATCCCAAGCAATTGTATTAGGTTTAGTATGAGAAGGTACGCGAGTATTTCCCGACAACGCTCTCCATAGTAAATTGACGTATCACACTTCCACTCTTTTCTATGTGCAGTAGCTATGCTTAAGTATTATAAATCTTTCCCAAATCGGCTACATTATTAGCTATACTAATTACTGTATGATACGAAAAGAAAAATAGAATTTTGCACGCCAACGTACCAACTCCCAGAATAACAAACGTTAGCAAACTGCCTAGGGACCGAACAACAACCTGTTGTAATTAATTAGAAATACAATAATTAATTACGCGCCCTATAGCCGGCTACGGCATCCGTACAAATAATAATATGAGGCGGTGGCTCCTCGCTCCTCGCTCCTATTTCAGCGGCAATTAGGATTATATGCCCCGGGGAGATTATGTTTCTCGACCTTATTCTAAGTCTGAGGAGTATACAGGTTATTTATTTACCTTATGAAATTTTTGTGTTTTTTTTTTAAGAATTATATATTTGGACTATTTTCCTTCAGTCGCATGTTGCTATATCTGCATGCGGTTCACACGACCGTCGCCACAGGATTAGAACTTTAAGGTGGTGATTGTATAGCACGTCTATTGATTCTCAGTCAATTTGAATGACTTAAAAGGTAAATGGAATTAATATGTTCATCCGCAGTATTGTTTGATTTGACAGTATGCCGAGTACGAGCTCACGCCGACGACAAAATGATAGGCGTATTTAAAGTTGGTTTCAAGGACAATTATCAAATCTACGAGTATATCATGGCTGACTACCAATGAGTAATCGGTCTAGCCGTTTCGGAGGAGTTCGATAACAAACACACGAGATTTATATATTAGGTAAACTTTTAATCTATAGATCTATACAAATAAATAAATTTAAAGTGTCTGTTTGTAATGTCAAAATAACAAGTTTTTATTAAATGGGTATGAATGTATATCGGGTACCAATAACAAAAACACAATTTAAAACATTTTTGTCTGTCTTTCTGTCTGTCTGTTTGTTCCCGCTAATCTCCGGAACGGCTGGACCGATTTTGACGGGACTTTCACTAATAGATAGCTAAATATATAAGGTATAACTTTTATCAAGATCGGTCCAGCCGTTACAATTCCACGCGGACGAAGTCGCGGGCACAGCTAGTCACAAATAAAAACAAACATGTACAGTAAGCTCCTTATCAAGCTATACTGTTTGACCTTTGAACTGTTCTTATGACGCTTGTAATAGTGGCGGTTTTCGTAGTGTTAATGTAAAGCTTGAATGGGAGCTTACTGTACAATAGGCGCCACCTCAAGCTTTACGTAAAAGTGGTCCAAAGTTCAAACAACAAGTTTTACCGGAGGGAGACTCTGTTCAAGGGTCGTCTGCTTGGTATCCTCCGTTTTACTTATTTCTCTCGCAAAGCAGCAGTGC
The DNA here is from genome assembly GCA_963935595.1 of Schoenobius gigantellus. Taxonomy (NCBI): domain Eukaryota; kingdom Metazoa; phylum Arthropoda; class Insecta; order Lepidoptera; family Crambidae; genus Schoenobius; species Schoenobius gigantellus. Next base: position 22,445,597 of record OZ012543.1, read on the forward strand.
TTGCATTGCTGTGTTCCGGTTTGAAGGGTAAGATATGACAGTAAAATTACTGGGTCCCGTGACTTTACATCTGATGTCAGAAGTTGGCAACGTACACTGTAGTTCTTGTGGGGGTTGCAGTTTTGGTGCGAATCTCACAGGAGCCACATGTATTATAGGTGACTGTTAGCACTTACCATTAGTTTGCTTGTTTGCCAACATAGTAGCAATAAAAAAAGACGTAAAAGTGGTCCAAAAGTCGAAAAGTACAGCTTGACGCGGCGCTTACTGTACCCGAAAAACTATTGTACGATCGAAAAAAGTCGGAGTTATCTCTGAAAGAGATTTCTTCCAAGCTCTCCAAGAGATTTCAACCCTAGATGATGTTAAATAAAGATAGTCTAAATGGGGATAAGAATAATAAAAAAATGGATACCTGTTATATAAATATGTAAATAAACAAGCTTCAGCAATAGCATATACATATACTGCAAATCAGTAAAAAACTGCTTAGTCAGACAAATAAGAAAGGTAGTATACCTACTTAGTATTTACCTAAATATTTGGAGCACGAAGTAACAAATCTGTTTGACGACATCGATCAAGACATAGTTGGGTACGTCGATGTATCCATTATTTATTTATTGAACACCAATTGTGGTGACCGGGATCCCCATACTGCATTGCAAGGTTGAAGTCGCGGAGAGAAAACTTGTATTTGATGATTTGAAAACGTACGTAAACAAGCCTGCTAGTAGATTTAACATTAGAGCACATCGACTCTACATTATGTATATAGTGTATCTATCTCTAATCTATATAATAATTCCATGATATATCATATATCATAGAGATTATTTAAAAAGATGGAGGATTATTAAAAAAAATCGGAATGCAGTTCGTATTGTTTTGAAGTCTTCTTTCAGTAAAATTTTCCATCTACGGTATTTAAGGTAGGTACTTTCCCTCCATGTAGTATTGCCGTAAGACGTCCTGTATATAAAATTACATGTCCTGACGTGGTCCTGACTGACTGATTCATCATCGTCGAGCCAAAAGTATTAAAGCTGGACATATTAAATTTGGTCAGCAGGTTTCTTTATAACGCTTACATCTACTAAAAGGTTTTTTTTGGAAAATCATTACCAAGGGGCCAAAATAATAATTGAAAGTTTGTATGGAGTTTCGTTACTTTTGAAGCTAAAAGTATGAACATTTGTGTTATGGCTAATAAACAGAAAAGAGTAGTGATTTGTTTTAGTTTTTTTGAAAATTACACCCATGAAGGTTTACATGAAGGAGGTTATACATGAATGTAGGTTACATGAAGGATTATATTATTTTTGCGTTTGTATGCTTCTATTTTATGTTTTGTATAGGTATATATAGAGTTCCCACGGAGGAACGGAAATAACGCAAGCGAAGCTGCAGGCGGAAACCTAGCAATTTATGTTGATATAGGCAACAAAGAAACTGAAAAGGCTTGAATGTAAACTTGCCTTGCTTTATATTACGTCATTACTTAAAAAAGTATTTCCCAAAAACAGCGGGACGTTGTACGCCGCGGTATTTTGTGGCACCGCGCCCCTCTCCTATTTCATTTCACCGAAAACACTTAAGGAAAAAGTGAATTATTAATATTTGAACAGCTTTCTCACTTTCGAATAAATGTTCATATTTTTTTCATGGCCCGAAGGCGCTCATGTTTACAAGGAGCCTGTGGGCATTATTCGAGTTCACGTCGTTATGTGTGCTCCGTATCACTAGCTAAGACTCGCGGCTCCGTTTCTCAGCCGTTTTTATGTTTTTTTGTTTCTGTTGGAATTTTAATAAAGAATTCAATTGCTGGAGACGTGATGAGGATGGACGGGAAATTAAAGAACTCGATAGTAGAACTCTGTGCTCTGACAAATACAGGTAAGATAAACTAGGCCGCATAGACTACATAATAATTATTATTAGTAATAAAGACTTCACTACTATCTTGTATTTAATTTTTTTACGGTGCTTAAATGCCAAGTAAAAGATTAAACAGTTTTCAATTTTCCATACATTTTATAAAAAATATTTGGTATTTATGTCATAAAAGTGGATTTTTTGCTTAGTTGTATAAAAAATATGCAGGACAAATTCAATTAACGTTTTCACTCTACGAAGAGTGAATGCAGGCCAGAGAAGTGTAGGAGAAGGGCGTCCGAATGGCGCGCGGCGCCGCGGCGGTTTGGTGATACCTGGATGAGGTCTATGTCCAACAGTGGGCATCTCTTGGCTGAATTGATAATGATGATTTTGTTTGAGATATGTATACGAAATAACCTATCCTCTTATTTTAAATTGACCAAAGTTATGCGCATTGTCTCAGAAATAATCCTGTATAATATACCTACGTTGCCATTGCCTCCCCATCCTAACCTCAAAAGGTTTATTATTGTGGTAAGATTTCCATACATAACAATCTCCCATCACCCATTTTTCCCCTCAGAGTTATATTTATGTTTGCTTTTATCTTTTCTTAAAATCTAATATAACTAGGTACGAGTATATCTGTAGCGGGTCGCCCGTTGGGAGGAAATGCCGCAGTGTCATCACTGCGACGCTCCCGACGACACTGCCGAGCACACACTTTTGGTGTCGACGCAACGCCAGCACAGCGAACTCAACGCTGCGCTGGGTGGCGGAAACCTCGCGCTCCTGAGCATGGTCGTGGCCATGCTCTGCGGTGAGGTGGAATGGAGGGCTGTCGCCTCCTTCTGCGAGGACATAATCTCGCAAAAGGAGGCCGCGGAAAGGGAGCGGGATGCAGATCCTGGGGATCTCTGCAGACGCAGAGACTGAGGTCTGGGGATTGCCCTGGTGTTCTCGGGCAATCTCTCCTTGGCGATAGCCCTACCAGTTGTGGGTAATGGAGTCGCGTGTGGACCTTACCTAGCGCCCCCATAAGGACAGGGAGAACACCGGGGCGTTTTAGTGGGTCGGCCTGGCACTCTGCCGGGAGAGCCCCACCCACACACGCTCGCCGTCTAGTCGACGGCGGATACGGTGTGGTTACGCATATCTCCCCGAAAAAAAGAACAATTAGAAATTAGAAGAATCTGTAGAAAAATTAACCAAATTATTTCGGTAGCATCAGCTTGAAAAGATAACAGACAGGATTACTTTACATTGAGTTAGTGAAGCTATTCCTTTCTGATACTTACTCATAGTTTATCTGGATGTCAAATGTCATAACCATAGTAGTTCATCAGCCTAATGCTGTCATTGGGCCTCCCTAAAACTAGAGGATTTGAGCTGCGAATAATTCTCTGATATTGCCCGAGTATTCACAAATGAACTCATCTCTGCAGTTTTAACACCACAAGACAAACTTAGGTTACCCAGATTAGTACGCTACCACAGATTAGATATACTAGTATCGCTACGAAGTTTCGCGTACTAACTTCATAAGTAACGAGTAAGCTGGTGGCTAGTGTAATTTGTGCTCACTTGCTCGATTTTAGTTGGATTCGTGGTTAATGTTTTACCATGACGCTTGGCTTTGGTAGTTTCGGCAACTGGGTCAGGCTCTGCGAAATGAAATCGTATCCGTTGGGACAAAGACCTCATTGTTCTCAATGCAAGGTATGTAAGAGTTCGGGAATCACCAAAACTACAAACAAATATTCATCTTAACCTTACCATAGCCTTACCTCTCTAGTCTGTAACGAAAAGAAATTGAGGACACTTCTGCACCAAATCGTTTTTTTAGAGGCAGAACCGACTATAGTGAACATTCAGCATATCGATTCTTTAAAACAAACCATTTCTTTGAATATATGATTCACTTACTCACTTAGGAGTATGTACTCCACTGGAGCAACCCTATACATAAAAGAACATATCCCTCCGTCGAAACGCAGGATTTAACTTGTGACCGTAAGGGTGACTTATTTTTTGCATTATGTAAGTAATGACGTTTCCAGTAGTAGTAACTATGTACTTTTAAGATTCACCACAATTTGGAACAAAGTCAGAAAAAAAGATTTCACGTGAAAGTCGAAACGATAGTTTACGTTTACGATGGTTCTCTAATAGCTTAGGCTTTCATTTTTGCTATTAAATAAAAATATCAGGAGACTAGCAGACTGGAGGGCAAAGTCGATTTGACTTGTGAACCCGTCTAATTGAAAGGCTCTATTTATATGTTGTAGTAGGGTACATAGCGTGTGTAGGTTGATTCCTCCTCATTCGAGGAGAGACCAGCAGTGGGACATAAATGAGCTAAATCGTCAAATGCTTAGGATAATACAACCGTACATCTGTGAGATAAGAGAACTGGTATTAGGAATAGAGGACGCCCTTATCCTTCATAAGCTTTATCATTCAAAGAGATTCAAAAGTATAAAGAAAAGGGGAGTGCAACACAAACAAGCGAATGTACAACAAACTCTACATTTAAAATCAATATAGTATGATAAAAAAATCTTATCACTAAAATTGCAATCCATTTCCTAATCCGTCTTTGACAATGTACGAATACCATTCATTCAGCTAAATACGCATTTTGCCGACCAATTAAAAAGGGGAGAACCGACAGCGGGTAATTTCCCGCATACAGGATGCTCCGGAAACATTTGTCAAAGCCGGCGTGACATTTGAAAAATTTTACCGACGCAATACGGCGGGGATGAAAGATTAAATCAGGGGGCTAGCTGCGACGTACAGTATACTGGAAGGGACATACGTAATCCACAATTTAGAAATTGCAATCGGAGAACTAATAATATTCCTATAAACTCGTTTTAATAATGGCATGAATGACTAAATTTAGTCTTTTCAACTCATTGTCGTCATCTCAGCCGTAAGGATAAGGAAGGATATCTCTCCCCTGAAGAAACTTTGGCTGTCTTGTCAGTTGCTCAATGGCCAAAGCCTTGCGCGTTGGTCGGTAGGGTGCCCGCGAGCTTGGGTCCTGATAGTTTTGGCAAATATACGTAAAAACCTAACAAGTATTTTGCAAATTTCCATAATTTAAATTACAAGTGTTTTAATCTAAATTTCAATATTAAATAAATATTGGTGGTTAATGATTGCGCAAATCCTAAAATCGGTTTGTTCAAAATCGAGAGTAAAATCGATTCCACAAATAAACAATATTGGTCAGATTTTTTTTTCAACCACACCGCTCTTTAAAACTTAGGTAACTCTATCGTCTTTATTGGCGCGCGCGGCGCGACGGCCAAGCGGTAACATTTGCACACGATCAGAGTTTTAAAATTGCAACCAAGCAAAAAAAAGGAAATATGTTCTAAAATAATCCGCGATATTTTGAAATATAATGAAAAAATCTTTGTGTAGTTTTATGAAATCACGATGCAAGTGAAACTTTTTTTCGGATCGTAAGCATTTAACTGAAAATTTTCAGAAAATGATTCGATTTAGGGTTTTAAAATTGCGTTTTTAATCTTAACTTCATTCTTTTTTCTCTGAAAAGGAAAATTGTAAATAAAAAGCTAATTATTAAAAATACAAAAAGTAATAAAAAAAACAAATACTTAATTAAATCAAACAAAAAGCAATAAAAAATAAAATAATAATAAAAAGCAAAATATAATATCAAACCGAACCACTACCACACAGATTTGGAGTCGAAGATCAATCCTGACCTATATGAAATAAAAAAAATGAAATTTAAGATCTCATGTTTTTGTGTAATGCGATATGCAATAGATGGATGTAAAAATTTGAGGCTTTCAGCGGAGGAGAAAGATTCAGCGAAGAAAAAACTACGCTGCCACATGGCTGCCACTGCCTGAAATTCATCTTTATCTGGTAGTATGGATTGTAGACAAACATTTTATTATTATTGGACTTACATAGAAATGAAGGTATATGATTAAATATTAAAATTCATATCAATATTACCGGTTCAATAAAGGTCCTACTGACTGATATCATTATGCGTGCAAATACATTTTGTGTTTAGATATTGTCAAACTGGGGCAGTAAATATTCACATACACAGTTAAAAAAATAATATCGCCACGATGCTAGTTTGTTAACGATGTTTACAATATATTTACCTTTTTTGCGTCGCCCTCTCATTCTGGTGCTCGCCGCCGCCCGGTTCTATGCAGATATTTCAGTCGCGTTTTTGTCCGCTCCTCAGCTTTGTTACTCGGACCATAAAAATAATGCTATCCAAATTCTAGTTCGGTTCCAGTGCGATGCGTCGTACTGAAATCGAACTAGAATGTGGATAAATTACGTTAAAACGCCGATTGAAATATCAGCACAGAACCGGCGAGCACGAGAATGAGACGGCGAGCCCTCATCCATATTCATGCATGTCGCTTCCCGAATGTTATTGCAGTTTTTCGCCGAGAATGTGGAAGGATATAAAACGTCTAAAGCAAGCCAGTTCCAGCGACGGAGGTTCTGCGCACCAAATCCCGGGCTCACATCGCTTTATCATGTTAATCGGTTTCCGGAGGCAGGTGCGAGGTGTCGCGCCGCCTGAACAATCCCATTCCGCGGACGCAACGCCGCGTCCACTGACGAATGGCGTGTGCCGGCTTCTGAAATATTTAATCTGTAAGGAATTTGTAAGTTTCAATCAATCGAATTGTTTTCAGCTAAAACACGAATTTGTACCTTTCGGCGTTTTTTTAATATACGACTCATCATATACTAATGGTGCAAAGCACAAGGTCAGAAAATCCAGAAAAAAATAAATTTACGTGAACTTTAGTTTAGATTGGAATTGTAGAAGTCTTCATAATCTTATAGGCACAAATCAGCACAATATGGCCACTGCTGGGCATGAACCATGTAAAATAATATTCTCTATAATTTTAAAGGACACATACTGTCAGAAAATCAACGGATTACATTGAAATACGCGATCACGAATCAAGCAGCCACTCGAAAATTGGTAAATTCGGAAAACTCCGCCCGAGGGAAGATGATTCAATTAAATTCCGCAACTCAATGAAACGAAAACAGTCCTTTTTTCATTTGCCTTCTTTTAACTCCGTTCCCTACAAAGAAATTCGAGTCGCCATAAACAAATCAATTAAGTCCGGGCGGGCGACTTTGGCCGACTGTAGCGGGGCCGATGCCGTTAAGTTGTCATGGAGGAACGCTTGCCATTAAAGCTTCTAAGAGTTTTGCTGTGGTGCAGTGTATGGAAGGTAGCGGAAATGATTATTTTGATTTGTGGGATTATTATTTGCATCTCTCAATATCGTACTGAACTGAAATAAGAGTCTGAAGATCATGAATGTCGCCTTGACCCATTATCTTAATTTTTATGCATTATTATTCAAGTTTCATGCTCTTACGCAGCCTTAATTTATATATTGCGGATTTAATTTTTTTCACTTCTCTTGCTCTGAAAGTGCTTATTTGTGCAGGCTGCACAAAATCGAATTTTGTGCACAAGTGCATTACCGTATCTACTCATACATAAATGTATCTATATTAAGGCAAAGAAAATGAAAAGAAGTTCATAGATAAATTTGTTATATTATTATATTTACTTTAATTTATTTGCCTTATGTGTTTTTAAGTATGTTATACTACTGTTTGATTTCCTCGCAATCGAAGTGAAAAGCAGAGTTTATAACTCGTCCACAAAACCATTTTATCCTCGACATTACTATCAGCCCTCGCCTTCGGCTTGGGCTGTTAAAAGTCTCGGATAAAAATGGTTCGTTTTGTGCACTTGTTGTAAAATCTACTATTCTTCTTTGAAATGCTAAAAAAGTAGGACAAAATCGGTAAATCAATACACCTTAAGGCTTAACAGAGATCAATGAAGTTGAAATTTTGTTCGGGCTGTTAAGTGCTCGGTCACAGATTACAAAATAAGCTCGGTGATCAAATTGGTCAAGGCACCAACACAGTATGTTGAAGATGCGGCGGGTTTTTCTTGTATTAATTATTCTTAATAGCTTGCGATTATTGGTTTTCTTACACAATTTTAAGTGTTACCGGTAGAGTGATCACTTCTCTACGCGGAAATAGAACCATTATCGGAATAAAGCTGCAATCAATTGACACTGCTATATTTAATATTTTTTACTTTTTGCCTCAGGCCGCTAAAGTTTTCTTTTTGCACAAATTCTAGTAATTATTAGAAAAAAAAAACATGCATGACAAAGCTTTTTTCTGCAAGTTTCTATAACAATCCTTTTATAGCATATTCTTCTTTTTATTCCTACTTAATGTAAAATAATATCTGGTGGCAAAGGAAATAAAATTTAATGCTCCCTTTTAATCTTCACGGGTTGTCAAGCCATTTCAGATGACGCATACTTTTATTTGAAGGTGTATGTGAAGTCAACCAATCCGCACTGGGCCAGCGTGGTATGACTTTGGCCTAATCGCCCTACCAGAACTTAGGTTAGGGTAGGCTCGTGCTCCTCAGTGGGGACGTATATGAGCTGTGATGATAATGATGATGATACTTTTCTGAAATGTTGAGTTCAATGTACCTATGGCTAACATAATGATCCAAAACGCACCTTAGAGAGGGTTTAATGAAAGAACAAACATGGCTAAGCATCGTCATATAACCATATAATTTCTTTTTGAATTGAATATTGGTTGGTCATTGTTTAAATCGGTCGATCGCTTTAAACTTAGAGCAGTTGCTAAGCGAATCCTACATAGGTACTTAAACACTATGAACTCAGGATCCACCGTCACGCTCGAGGGCTCGGCCGTCACTTTCGGGGATTTGGTTTTGAAAAAAAAAAGAACGAAAGGCAATGAGGAATTCGTCGTTTTGTAGGCAATCGCGTTTCGTATTCAGTGTAACGGAACGAGCGATTTGACGTGGAAACTCGACATAATTTTAACAAAATATCTGTAAATAATAGCCGAATACGATTTTTGCGTTTGTGTACTTACACATCGTCAAATGGTTTACACTTAACTAGTTTCATTATGTGAAAACAGTAGTTGGTGAACTCTATTATACCCGTGGGTACCTCTTTAGTGAAACAAAATAATGCAGCACGAAGTCAATTCTAAATTCTTTTGTAGAGATAAGTAGTTATGTAATTAACAAGACAGCAAGCGGCAATCATAGGTGTTGGGCTGCGACTGTTTGTTGGGTATTGTCTAGTTTGACAAAACATAATTTGCAATAATAATATTTGCAATAATGATCCTCGGTCAGAATATTTTCATATAAACTAACAAGGCACGAGAAACACGAGAAAATAATTAGCAATAATTTATATTCGCCACACGCCACTATAATTAGGTGTCATAATTGTTAATGTTGTAATAGTTTTCCTAAACATTATTTAACTTAAATCGACAACAGCATAATAACCTAATATGTTATTATAACGGACGCTTGCATGCAGGGTGATTGTATGAACGTAGCGTGTTCAAAATTCAGACTTGCAATCTTGCACGCTGCGTGCGTGCTTGTTTACTTGCACTTTTAATATAATTTTGTTAAGACAAAAATGCATAAAATACTTTTAACATGATGAATGTTATGAAAAATCATTATTATGATGAACACAATTATTTCAAATAACGTAATAGAAAAATAATACATATTAAATAAAACTATGACATTTGATTGCTTTCGAAGTTAGTAAAAATAATTTTATGTGATTTGTTAGTTATGGCAAACGAAATTGTTGCAAATAAATAAGGGAAAACAATTGGTAACTTGTTTTTGCACTGACGATATTAAATGACGATTACTGAGTGTATTTGACGCCATTATCTATGGCATTGCATTTTGTAAAAACAGTTAATGTTCTTGAGAGTTTTTGGTTTTGATTCTTAGATTTGTGATACGTAACGTTTATCGTTCTCGATTTCTAATGACCTTTATTATGGTGTAATTGCTTACAAAATTATTTGGTATTTGTGTTTAAACGGTTTCTCCAAAATCTACCACACGAACAGGTTTGCAATCCGCGAGGACAATAGGCTAGTCGACCCTTTTTTAAAGTAGGGCTTAAAATGTTCATAATTGTTGTATTAGACCATAGCACATGAATATTATATTTTTCGATGGCTAAAAAGTGCAAAAATCTATTTTAAATTAAGATTTTCAATTTTGGACCGAAAACACGGTCAGCCATGATAGTCTGTTGATTATCTGTGGCATACATCAAATGACGTCAATCTTATAGTAAACAAAGCACCGATGCGAAATAACCTCACAAAAACAATGCTTTCTATTAAATATCACAAAATATAGTAAAACTGTATATGGAACGGGACAATACCGCCTATTGTTACTGTGTATCTTATATTATTATGTCCTGTTTATGTATGTTTCGTGTGCAATAAAGTATTCAATCAATCAATCAATAGAACAGGAATATAGAATTACCTCTTCAAAGACTCCAGGGGCCCTACCATGATCGCTTATAGCAAGGTTAAAACAATAATGAAATAGAGACACCGCTCTTGCTGTATAAAGCGCCATCTCGCTCTCAGCGCGGTTTTAATATTGTTTTGGGCGATCATGGTTAGGGGGCTGGAAAGCTGTGGATTAGACGTACCCAGTGATATAGACATTCGAAATATTTGGTTAACACTCGCTTAAAGAAATTCTGTAACTATCTACTGAAACTCAAATGTATTTTTGCGAATATCAGAGGTTATTTAATGAGAACTATTGTGTACTACCCTGTTCTCCTCTTGACAACGAGATTGATAAGGCAGTAAAAGTTGTGCAACATAATACAAAGCAGTGCATGCTCAGCAACTTCAAAATGTGGCCCGTCAACTAGAACAACATTATGTCAACAAAATAACTCAAGTATTCATATACCAAAGTACCATAGAAGTAAATAGGTCCAGTTTGGTGAAACTGAAAGATGTTATATCTTCACTGATTAAACCTGCTGCCCACCACCAGTCAACTGCAATATCTCTCAATAAATTGTCTGAAGCAAAGTGCTGCAAACCACCTATATCTTGCCAAACATTATTAAAAATGATTATTCACTATTATTTCCAAGTTAGAAAAATTATGATAATGACATTTCATATACCTTCACTAGTTGGATCATTACTTAAGTCTTCTCCATCAAGCTATCAAGTCGGACAACTGAAGACATATAAAAAGGAAAAATCACAATAACCAAAAATTAAATCTGGACAGTACTTTTATGTATGATAAGGCACAAACCAAGAATACATATACTGAGGGATACCTAAATGCTCTTGAGGAAACTTATGAAGAAAAGAAGGAAGAAAGTCAGTGAACTTTCACCTTTTATTAGACCTTTTAACCAAAAGCACAATAAAAAAAGTTACTTCTAGTGTTTCACCATAAGTATAAAAGGGTAATCATAGATTGCGGAGAAATGAAGCTCAAAAACCCAATAAAGTCATTTAACAAGCACTAACTTGGCTTGAGTATAAAAAAGCAAATACTATTGAATATTTATTAGCGTGACTACCTGATGGTTTAATCAGCTTAATATATACAGGATATGAAAGCAGTATTAGTGATATTAACTTACTAAAAGAAAGTAAATTTCAGAACAGCTTACGCAAGAATATGCAAGTTATCCATTTTAAAGCCGTATACAAAAATATTTAATGTGATTGCTGTGTTGTCAGCCTGTGCTCTTCCTAATTTACAAGACCCTTCTTATTAAATAAATAATATAAAGATTTTTTTTTCTTTACTTTATACGTAACTAACTTCTAAAGATGACATAACAAATTTTTGTACTACATTAGACATTATGTTCTTCACTAAAAAAAATGTTGCATGTTTATTTGACAATAATGACTAGTAAAGGTTTAAGTTGAATGAATTTTTTTTTATTTTTGTGTTTATGTGTTTTATTTTTCCGTTACACCTTAAAAGATTTATAATATTTTATAGGTTTGTTGTTCATATTTATCATTGTTACTCAAATATATATGTTCCAAAAGTACAAATAGGTTTGAATAGAGTTAGATCAAATTTATTTATTTGTCATATATTGCCTTAGGGTCGAAGGTAATAAAAGTCAAAATAATAGTAAAGTGATTTATTATGATGAAGTAATACTTTCATATAATTTAGGAAAATGTAGTATAGTTTCCAAAATGGCACTATTTAATCAATAAGTTTTTTGACATACAGATTGTTAGAACAAATACCTATTATAGCTAATATTGTCACCTTTTGAGTGTTTTCAAAATTACTGCTAGCAACACAAAAGTATATGTTTTGCTTTAGCACAAAACATCTGCATCTATACTTGAGTTAAGCATACTGTTCACAGTTTTCCGTCTTTGATAATTAGCATTTTCTTCAGTAAAAGAGCATGACACTTTTGTATTAATCTAATTTTATGGATTTGTTGAACTGACTATTACAGGGTATTAATCAGAAACGAAGAGGTCACATTTTGCAAATTTCAACCCAAATCTTCATCTTTCAACTTTTATCCACATTTTATTATAGGTATTACGAAAGAACCATCATGTGTTATGCACTGGCTGACTTTATAGCACAGGGAAGCTGTTATTCTTCATAACGAAGCTCGAACTAAAGAGCACTTCTGTATTGATGATTCCTGGTTTAGTTTTCTATGCACTTTATTCTTTCTTCATTGAAGAGGTCTTTAATTTTTTAAGAAATATGTCACAATCTGTGTCTGTGAATGTATATATATTTTTCCTCCCAGTAATTTTCTTCATGCTTGACAAATGAACAACTGCCAATCTTTCTCTTTTTATGTTCATTTACAAATTCTTGCAGTACTACACTGGTATTTGACACATGATCCTGATGTTTTCTTTTGAACATTTCTCTTGAAGTAAATACTTTTAGTGTTTATTTGACTTTTGAGAGATAGGATTCTATCCAATTCAACTGTTGTACAAAATAGCTTCTCACTGTGATGGTGCAACCACACCAAATCCAACATCAATGGTTGATTTTGCTATTAATACAAATAATTTACGATATTTACACATATAATAACGGAGATTTGGACGATTTTTTGCCAGTTTTAGGAAAGAATAGAGCAAATCGACGAGTTGTTCAATCAAATTTGACACTTCTTTGTTTACTATATGAGTGACGTCACAGCCCTGACCACAGGATATCAAAGCGTTTACGGCGTGAGATAAAAAAAGATTATTTCTAGCATTTTCAAATTAAAATTTTACAGTTATCATTCATTGTTATTTATTAAAATCGGTATATTGTGGAACCTTATGCCAAATACTGTTAGAAATAAACAATATTTTAATAAATTTTGACATGAGTCAACTACCCTATTGCGGACGAAATAATAAGTATCTTATAGTAGTTACTATCAGTATAGTAGTTACTTACCTCACAAAGGAAATGGTTTCATCGGATTATGATGCGTAGTGTATACAGAAAATACCGTGACACTTTTTCGTATTCGTTTTATTAGCTTTTATCATTACTATTGTCTCATCACTCGTCTAAGCAGATATCAAAAATCGGCTGTTATTCTAAGGTTATTTATACCTCTGAAGTCCTGAGGTGGTCCCGTTGTATTTAAGCATCTGATGAAAGCCTTGGTGAAACAAGGAAACACTTAAATTTTATGGGCACGTACAACAACGTGTTTTCTAATTTTTATAAAGTTATTATTAGATAGAATGCATCTGGGAGTATTTATATCATGATGTGAGCTTATGCTGGAACGTTCGTCAAGGGTTAGAAGTTAGAGAATAGCTCGATACATATTATTGGCACATATTAACCCTTATTGGTATTCTTTTGAGTGATTCAAGAGAGGTGATAATAGAAAGTAGAACTCCTTCTTTATTAACATTTAGGAGTTGTGGAAACTTAAAGTTTCTTTAAGTAACGTTTAGAGCGTTATGGGCAATTACACTAATCTTGTCTTAGCATGACGAACTTAAGTAGCATGCTGTCATATTCTTTTCATTAAAGACAAGAAGTGACAGCATTCTTCCTAGGATTGTCTTAGCTAAGACAAGGTTAGTGAAGTTGGCCATTAGTCATATAATTACAAAATTTTCATTTATTTCATTCATGTCACTTCTTAAACCTGGGTCTAATTTAACTCTATATACATGTAATAGCTCTACTAAAAAGGTTGAAATATTTTTTAATAAAAACCGTCTTTATAAAATGCACTTTTATTATTAGATCATTTAAACACATAAGATCAATATACATAAAATAAGGAGGTCTATGTTCAACATTAGGTATCTCTTGGCTTAAGATGTCAAGTCAGTAATTTCACAGCGTCTTACCTTTCAAACCGGAAAACAGCAATGCAAGCGCCGCTGCTTAGCAGCCGAAATTGGTAAGATAGAGAGTACCCATGCAGATATCTGTGGCCGTACAGATTCTTCCTCTGGTCATTTTTCAGGAATATACTCGTATATACTAATATTATAACGAGAAAAAAAATATTTGTAATGAATAAATTCAAAAATTATTAGACTGATTTTACAAATTCTATCACTAATAGAATGCTACATTATCACCGAGTAATATAGGCTGTAGAATGATTTAATAAGGAAAAATACAGAATTCCTACGGAAAGTACAAAAATAACGCGGGTGAAGTTGGAGCAGAAAGCTACTCATAGATATTTGTAAAAGGCATTCCGCAGACTTAGCTTCATACTGCGTACGGCTGACGTTGTAGGTAATGTCAAAGACATTACCGCTTTGTATAATGCTTTGGTAAGGAGTAAGCAAGAAATAAACTCAGTAATATGGGTGCCGCATGAGGCTCAATACACGATTATGGTAGAACGTATATAAAGTAAACTTTTATTACCTACTTACACATTAACTCGATATGTTTTTTGTCTTGATTAGTGACATATACAGTTGCGAGGTGTTGGCGAGTATATACCTATATGTATAGCAGATGAATTATGCAGGTTGACGGCGGAGACCGCGGCTGTTGACTGTGCCAAGCGGCTGGACTAACTCCCTGAATAAAGCGACCTTAATCAAACACTGCACACGCTCAACTTGGTTGTAAAATTTATTGTCATTTATTATGTTCTCTGAAATAATAGATGTTATTACGAGATTGACATTTGATCGTATGAGCTCTTATCTGTAATAATAAACAATCTGTGGGGTAAAAAAAATAATGTTTAATAAGTCATTAAATGTTTCATTAATAATTGCCACCCCTTTTGACTTTCCTTATTGCAGGGCTGCTGGAAGAAATATAAGAGGATATAAGCAGTAGGTACCTTTGCACTTTTTGCAATAATATCATTTGTATTTATTCCTTATTCACGAATAACTGGATATAATTGAAAACGAATTCTATTGTCAGTTGGAAATGAAATATCGTCCTATTCGCCCTCTCGCCATAAAATGCTGGCAAAGAGACCTTTGTACAGAGGCTGTCACGATCTGATCTGATCGGCCGTTTGGTTTCGATGGGTTCCCGCTACAAAACAGGACTCGGTCGGGGCGCTCGTAAACGGGATAAGGGTGGGATCACACGATACTTAGCTCCTTATTGCTGGGACGCTGTCGATAACCTACCCTATCTGGGAGTATAAACGTGTATACACCGCTACTTTTTTATTCAAGAAAGTATGTTAGTTAGTATGTGTTAATGTTTCGAGGAAACGTAAAATTTGATAATTAAAAAAGTAAAAAGTAATATTAGAATAGGTATAGGCATCACACTTCTACATTGAAGTAGGTGAAAGTTTTAAAATTTGGCACCAACTTCAATATAGAAGTTTGATGTTGTCTGTACCTATTCTTATATTATTTTTAACTTTGTGTTTTTGAAGTCGGTTTTTATTTTTGTCAAATATTTTTTATTTTTATCTTTTTGGTGAATGGTGAGCTGGTATTAAATTCAGGTCTAAGGTCAGGTTAGGTCAAGAAAAAGTTAAGGATCCTTCCATCATCAGCTCGGTTCATGACTGACTACCAGACGCAAATACATGAATAAATGCGGAACAAACATGAAACACGTTGGACGTACCTATAAAATTTAAGGGTTTCCCTCGATTTTCACGGGATCCCATCATAAGCCCCTGACTTTGGTGACTTTGAAACTATCCTAGGCGTATATTTATTTATTTATTTATTTATTCTTTATGTACAAAAGAAGTACAAAGGCGGACTTAATGCCTTAGGCATTCTCTACCAGTCTACCTTAGGGTGGTTGAGAGACTATCGAGGTAGATGCACACGTAACAGACATTTCTGAACGACATAAATTATAGAATAGGTATGAAATAAATATTTAATAGTGAACCTAACTTATGAACCTTATTACATACATATACTATACTATATATATAAACAAATATATACATATATATACATTAATATATACAAATGAATCAGTAAGTAGGACACATTTACACAAATCTGCAATTTAACGTGGAAGAAGTTCTTTTGATAACCATTTGCGTAACCGTTTCTTAAAGGCGTACGGACTAGTGGACATTCTAATGTCAAGAGGGAGTGTATTCCAAGAGAGAATCGATTTAACGAAGAAAGAGGAATGAAGAACATTTGTATGATGGGATGGACACTTGAGCAGTCGATTTAACGAAGAGCGGAGAGTTTTATCATGCGATGAACATAAGTAATCGAAATGGGATTTGAGATAAGTAGGCGAATTTGGGGAATGGAGTAAGGAGTATAGAGTGGTTAAAGCCCTCATCCTACGGCGTTGACGGATGGGCATCCAACGTAAAATTTGACGGTGGGCAGAAACGTGATCATACTTCCGTAGATTAAACACGAACCGAATGCAGTTATTCAACAGTCGGTCTAGTTTATTCAACAGATCCGCATTTAAGTCAAGGTAACACACATCACCATAGTCGATTAAAGTAAATATTAAACTTACAACTAACATCGCCTTGTATACTCTATTGAATATAAAAAGAATTATGAAAATCGGTCCACAATTGGCGGAGTAATCGCGTAACACACACAAAACACGTTGAAAATACTTATAAAATTTAAGGGTTTCCCTCGATTTTTATGGGATCTCATCATGAGATCCTAACATTGGTAACCTCAGGACCACTTCTGGAGTATACTCTGTTGAATGCAAAAATAATTTTGAAAATTGGTCCACAACTGGCGGCGTAATCGCGTAACATGCACAAAAAAAACAACATGCAACATACGGATCGAATTGATAACTTCCCCCTTTTTTGAAATTGGTTAAAAATTACTTTAAATTTAAATGACGTCATGTTGTGTTCTAGTCAGTTCTTTTGCTGGACACATCGGTTTTTGAGTTGACCCTTTAGCAAACTCCTTTATAGGCTACGGACGCTTAACATTAATCTTGGTGTAGACTTGTATTATTAACCGACTTCAAAAAAGGAGGAGGTTCTCAATTCGATGCGTATGTTATTTTTTTTTAGCGATACAAATCACAGCTGTGTTAACGTGCATCATTTTCGCAATACAAAAATGATATAAACTTAAATTTAGGTACCAAATTGTGAAGTTATAATAAATGTAAAAAAAATTTATAAATGCAATAATTCGCCCGCGTTATTATTGTTCTCCCGTGGGAATAATAATTTTGTAGCCTATTATATAGAAGACTGTTATTAATATTTAGGAGCTCGGATAATAAATTTCATAGAAATTAGAGCAGATTTTAAATATTTTCCATAGAAACTTTCAACCCCTATTTTGCACCCTAATGGGGTGGATTGCAATAAACCATGAAACACGTATTCAATAAAATGTTTTTAAGAGCATGCATCTCAAGTTTTATCAAAATCGCTGCTATTTATTTAAAAAATCCATATAACCTTGCATCCCCTATTTCATCCCTTCAGGATTTATTTTTAAATCCCTTCTAAGTGTGCGTCAGCATTTTGAATTAAAACAATTGTCCAAATTTCACTTTTCTACCATTAGCGGTTACGGCTGTGCGTGCGTCTATAGATGGGAACTTCATTGAATTGTTGGTAAAGCAGCATTAGCAGCAGCAACATTAATATAGTTCGTTTTAAGGCGCATAGTAGGGTCAATCATAAAAAAAATCACTGCAGAAAAAACCGGTTCTCTTCATAAGTATTGAATATAAAAAAATCTTTAAAAAAGATATGTTATTATTCAACGCATTCTTTAGAGGATGGTCTTTTTAATTTTTGGATAAATTAATTAAAACTTGGTTAAAATGTGACCCAAACATGCCTCGATGTTAAAACTTTAAACCTAATCGCGTTGTAAATATTAGGTTAAATCATATACTTTCGATTTCAATAAATAAAGTGAAGAATATTCTAGCAGATGGTCTTTTTAGATTTTTCTTATTCGCCTTTATTAATTTTTAATTGAAAAAAATCATCTTACGCGTATAGGTTTGCTTAAATATTCCCCTCACTCTCACTCACTCACTCCTGTGCGTTCACTCAATCAGTGCGGGATGATCGAGCAAGGTCATTAGGACCCTTTTGAGGTTGCTTATTAATGACTAACCTTGTTTGTCATACAATTAATATTTAACTATTTTAACTTAATTATGTTTATATTTGTTGGAGCGTCGGTGGTGCTGTGGACTCGGTACTTGCCTTCCAAACGGGAGGTCCGAGGTTCGAGACCGACATGTACCAATGTGTTTTTTTGTTTTTCGAATTTCATATTATGTACATTTGTCTGACGCTCGTACGGTGAAGAAAAACACTGTGAGGCAATCTGCATACATCTGCGAAGAAATTCAAAGGTGTATGTGAAGTCGACCAATCCGCACTGGGCCAGCGTGGTTGACTAAGGCCCAAACACCCTAACTTAGGGCAAGCTCGAGCCCCTCGGTGGGGATGTATATGAGCTGTTATGGTGTATATATTTAAAAGTAGCTAAAATATTTCCACAAATACATTCGTTTATAAAACCAAACCACGTGCCTAGGCACGATTTTATTATAAATTATTTTCCTTCTAAATAAAAACGCAGACAGCAAAATAAGTAGCAGTTCTTCTGCTATATGTTGAGTGAAGTTTCTATATTGAGTTCAACCTTACTAGTGTTTGTGTCTATACAACAAAAATATCAACAAACATATTCCGGTGTTTTAATTCTTTCTTCACGTGGATGCAAAACGATATGAAATCACGTTAAATAAAACCAGATTATATCCGCTAAAACGAAAATCTTTGTCGAACAAGACTAAAATGTGAGCCTCGCTTTAGACAGTGTCGCAGTAAAAAGAATTCCTCACCAAAATAGTTTCATATACAGCCGCACAGGCCGCCCAATCCAAAGAGAGTAACGTGTTTTCGCGTCAGTTAAAAAAATGCCGTACAAAATCACCCGCGCCGCCAACATTGACATTCTGCGTCAGATTTTCAGCTATGCCGATTGAGGTTTGGCCTTTAAAAATAAAGGCTCGGTATAGTGGATTTTAATTATTTTTGCTTTCAAATTGAATGGCAAGGCACAGCATTTTCTATTTTTTTTTCTTGAAAATGGAATGGTTACCCGCCGTGTCTGTTGATAGCTATTTAGACTGGCATGAGTAGGATTTATTATCCGGTGAGTGCGGGGCGGGGCGGTTAGATGTGAAGAGGTTAAAATGTTTTTTATTTTTTGGTGGGCGATAAGAATGTGTGGTCGAAGAGGCCGAGATCAGTTGCTTAATTTCGAGATGCAGTGTGGATGGTCAATTATCCTTAGTTGAAATGTGGCACCGACTTCAAATAAAAATATGTTGTTTATAGAATATAAATTAATAAATAATTATTTCTCGCTTTTTTGTTTTTGAAGTCAATTTTTTTTTAATTTCTTTAGTGAATTTTATACCAGCTCACCGAAGTAACATGAACATATACAACTGAGGGTTAATATACGTGCCCAATGTATTTAAAAAACTAACATCTAACTCCTAAAGCACTAATATCAAGCACTACTAGTTCACGTTACTTCGCTCACATACAAATCGCTTGAAATGATTTTTTTGTTATTTGTGCATGATCTCGCCAATTCAAGCAGTTGTTTGCTTCATGAACCATTTAAGGGTTTAGTAGTCAATAAGGAACCAGAAGTTTAGAACTCATAGTACGAGTACCAAAAAGCTGTAATTTGGCATGAGTAGGTACCTACCTATATGATATATTAATCAGTACCAAAGTAGTAAAATAAAATTTGGAAAAAAATTGGAAGCAGAAAGAAATTGGAAGTTTGGCGACCGAGCGTAACTAGGGCGCCAATAGTTCGAGAGACTTTAACCCGAGGTATACACTGTGCTTTTCATTACGAATACAAGGAAAGTAAAAATACAAGCAGGAATTAGCTTAAGAAAAATAAATTAATATTAAAAAAAACAAACTTTTACTTTAATGCTCTAAAATGCTTCCAATTCCAGCATCAAAACGTAGGAACTAACTTTAGACCAGGTTTAAACCACGTTTTGTAATAAGACCGAAAGTGTTAATACAAATCTCTGCTGTAGGTACGGAAGTATAAGCAAAACTCCAGCTCCAAAAAAAAAAAACAAATGAAGATTGGATTGACTCTTTTCCGCATATTTTATTTTTTTATTATAATGCGTTTATTCCTCTCACAAAGTATAGTATACACTAAACAACAGTACAATAGGATCGAGAGACAGGAGACCGAGAAGTACATATCATGTTGTTCTCAGATCACCCGCCTCTCCTTACAATATTGAGGTCATATGAAATGATGGTCACAAGTCATTGTTAGGGAATTGGAAAAATTAAGGCTGAATTAATATATTGCAAATTTCTCAAACAAATAAATATTGACTGTCTGGAGTTTGATATTTACAATGATACAGTGTGTGCACTCTAGGTCGTCGTGGATCGTCGAAAATTGTGAATTTTATTGTAGGAAAGTGTTGTATTTTTTTTTTGTGGCTTAGTGTCGATAAGTACAATTACATTAATTACAATTGTTAGCAATGTTGTATACTGTAGGTATTTGTAATCTAATGATTTAATAATGTAATAATAAGTAAGGTAAGGTAGGTATTTAGTTTTAATTATTTGATGTGTTGTAGAAGTTTTTCAGTATTTTCATAATTACATTACATTACATTACATTAAGCCCTTTATCCTGAGTTTTGCATACAGTTCAAATTATTTTTTTTTCTTACAGTATATCTCTAAGCTCAGTGTGCCTATTGGCAAAGGCCTCCTCTAACATTTTCCATTGTTCCCTATCCTTAGCGACCCTTCTCCAGTTAGGCCCCGCCGTTAATTTTAACTCATCTTCCCATCTTTTGTGTTGTCTTCCCCTTCTCCTTTTACCATCTCTAGGATACCAATCTGTGACAATTTTACTCCATTTTTCCTGATTACTTCTTAGCGTAGCCCGATCCATCTCCACTTCAGTTGGTCTATCTTTATAAGTACATCTATTACGTGAGTCTTAGATCTTATGGTTGTATTTCTTACTCTGTCTTGTTTCTTGATACTCATGATACTTCTTTCCATGGCTCTTTGACAGTATTTGAGCATATCTCTGTGTTGTTTTGAAAGGGACCAGGTTTCACATCCATAAGTGAGGCAAGGTAAAATGCAGGTGTTAAACACTTTCCGTTTGATTGCTAAACTAAATTCAGTAGATTTCATCACTTCTTTTAGCGACCAAAATCTTTTCCAACTATTGGCTATACGTTTTTTTATTTCTTTGGTAGTTTGATCTTCATGGGAAATGACTTGCCCAAGGTAAGTATACTCGTTCACATATTCGAGGGGTAAGTTGTTGATTTTTAGCTCTTGATTTTTAGAATTTGTCAGTAATTTTGTCTTATTTGTGTTCATGGATAGTCCAACTTTATTACTTTCATTGTTTAGTTCGTCAATCATTTTCTGTAGTTTGCTCGGATTTTCCTCAAACAGAATGATGTCATCAGCAAATCTCAAGTGATTTAGGTTTCTCCCATCGATGCATAGGCCATAATAGTCCCAATCTAGTTTTCGGAATACATTTTCTAATACTGCGGAGAACAATTTTGGGGATAATGGGTCTCCTTGTCGAACTCCTCTTTCAATTTTAAATGTTTCGCCTAATGATTCCAGTTTTATTCTTGCTTTACTGTTTGCGTATATGTTTTTGATCATCTTTATGTAAAGTGCAGAGATTCCCTGATTTTGAAGACTGTTCCAAATCGCTTCATGGCTAATGCTGTCGAAAGCTTTGGTGTAGTCAATGAAGGCCATATACAAAGGTTTGTTATATTCATTATACTTCTCCACTATCTGCTTAACGGTGTGTATATGGTCTATCGTGGCAAAATTTTTTCTGAAGCCAGCCTGTTCCACTGGTTGGTTTTCGTCTAGTGTCGTGCTTATTCGATCCAAGATAATTTTGGAGAAAACCTTATAGATGTTGGTCATGAGGCTGATTGGTCGGTAATTCCCTATATCTTCTTTGACACCTTTTTTGTATATGAGAATTATGTGTGATGTTTCCCACTGCTCTGGAATATATCCTGATAGTAGAATATCATTGTAGATCTTAGTCAATAAAGGAACTACTGATTCCAGAGTTCCTTTAAGTGTTTCATTTGTGATCTCATCTGGGCCTGGCGCTTTGTCTGATTTTTGGCTAAGGATTGCCTTTCTTACTTCGCTGGGTAGTATTCTGGGTTCAGTGGTCAATGATTCAGGGCTTGTTCTTTGCTCTATTGCATTCTGGTCAGAGTAGAGGCTGCGATAAAATTTTGTAGCTATTCTGTTTATTTCTTTTCGGTTTGTGATTTTGCTGGAGTTGCTGCAATTGTATTTCAAGTTTGATATCCATGGCTTTGTCTCTCGTAGTTCTTTAAGTGCTTTCTTGGTTCCTCCTGTTCTTGTGATATGTTTTTCAAGAATATGCAATCTATTAGCTTCCCTGTCCTTTATAATACTATTCCTTATTTTTTTGCTTAACTCCGTTATTTTTTGTATGTTCTGTTTTCTCAGTTTGCTAGTAAATAGGCTTTTTCTATCTTTTATAAGTTGAAGTGTTAAGTTGCTTAAAGTATATTTGTGTTTGGGCAGTTTTTTGTTCTTATGGTACGTGAGCTGTTTTTGCAGTTTGGCATAGCTTGTCTTAACATCTGCTGAATCAGATACTAATAGTTCTTTGCGTAGTCTGTCTAAGGAATGAGATGTCAGTGTGTTGATTTCTGAGTGATCAATCGTTCTTGTTGGAGTCATGTGCTTTCTAGGCAATTTTGATGAAGTTTCTTTGAGGGATGCTCGTACCATACGATGATCAGTATTGAAATTAAGCTTATTTATGACTGACGTATTCGTTATTAATTTAGGGTGGTTGGTTATTATGTAGTCTATTTCATTCCTGCTTTTCCCATCAGGTGAAATCCAAGTCCACTTGTTATTCACATTTTTCTTGAATATGCTATTCAAAAGAGTTAGATTATGTTCCAGTAGAAAATCTACCAGTCTTTGTCCATTCATGCTTCTTTTACCATAAGCAAATTTACCCAACGCATATTCGTCATTGTTTTGTTTGGCTCCTACCTGAGCATTGAAGTCACCCATGAGTATAATTGTATTATTTGAATGAGTGATTATAATTTGGGATAGTTTGCTGTAGAAGGATTCAAGTTCTGATTTGTCCGCTTGTTCTGTGGGTGCATACACTTGTATAATGGTCCACATTTTCTTGTAGTTGGGTATTTTGATATTTAGTTGAACTATCCGATCAGTGACTCCGATAAAGTCTTGTATGTAATTTTTGAGGTGTATTTTGATCATGAATCCAACTCCTCTTTGGCCTCCTATTTCTCCTTTGTTGAATATAATATAGTCTGGATGTTCTTTAATCGCTTCTCCAGATCTTCGCATTTCACTCATTCCTACTATATCCCAGTGTAGATCCTTCAATGCTTCTTCCAATTCTAGCAAGGATTCTGGTGTCCTTAAAGTCCTAGTATTTAATGTCGCAATATATATTTTGTTGTTCGTTGTTAGAGGGTGATGGTCTACTTCTCCCGCGGTGACCAGTCGTAGTGGGAGAGTTAGTTTATTAAGTTGATTTGACTTTTGATTTATTTTCTGTACAGTTTGTTGTTGCATTTGATTATTTATTGTGATTGGTTGTGCTTTGCCGGCTCCTAGTGGTGTAACGTTAATTTTTGTGGGTAGTGATTTCTGACAAGGAGTTTGATCGTGCCCGCAGGTAGTGAAAGGCATCTTTCTTATACATTTTTGAGTTCATTGGATTTTGATTCCCGGGGCTGGGGGTCTCAGATCTTTTTCTTTTCTCCATCTCTTTTTTATTGGTAATGGTACTTTTGTTTTCTTTTTTCAATAGTAATTTTTGTTTGGGAAGGTCATGAGTGATATAGGTGTTAGGTTTCATTTTCTTTTTGTTTCTAAGAATCTGAATTTTCTTTTGTAAAGTTGTGGTGGCTAGTAGAATTGGTCTCGTTTTACTACCTTTGTCTCCTTTTTTTCCCAGTCTTTGAAGTCTATCTATTTCCCTTATTTCTATTTCTATCTCTATCTCTTTTAGTGTTGATGTCACAAGGGTAACTAGGTCTTCGTGTTTTTCTTCGTTGGCCTCTGGTAGCCCATGTATTACAATGTTATTTCTTCTGCTATTCACCTCCAGGTTAAGTATTTTCTTATTCAGTTCTTCCATTTCGTTCTTTAGTTTTTCATTCTCTTCCATGATCGGCTTTATTTTCTCATCCACTTGTTTCAATATAGCTGCCGTTATATTTTCTGTTATTGTATTTGTTTGCAGGTTAAGTTGTTCTGTCACTTTAGACAAAAGCAGCGACATCTCGGGTGACAGCTCAGTATTCATTCTGCTATCAAGCGAAAGTAACTTTTCTAAGCGCGCAACACTAATTTGGTATAGTACCTAGTGTGGCATAAGTTTACCAGATAAGGCTGTATGAACTTAGTTTTCTTTGCCTTCCCTAAAGGCAAAAGTAAACAAAAAAATGTCTGGCCTAAAGTGGTAGGTACCTAATGATATTTAACAGATAACCTCCAATGTTAATAACTAGGTTTTCCTTTGTAGTTTTCTTACTATGAGATTGAATTTTAATATCACAATAACTATAAACGATTCACGTATGTGTTGACAAGTTCACTAAACGGCACAATTGCAAGCGAAGTTCGTTATTTTACACTGTTTTAAAAGTGAATGCGAGAGCTCTGGACAAAACGTCTGACTTATTTTCATAATTAAGTGATTATAAATAACTTGTCAACCTGAATTTGCACTCATATCTTGTAAGAGTTAGGATATTTAATTCTTGTTGCAGTCGATTGTACAGAGAAGGGCCAAGATAACAGAAGAAACGATGACAGAAGAAGGTGTTGAATAGTAGTGTGTTAGCAACTAAGTGATTACGTTTAGCGCGTACGGTTACAGGCTTAGGTTCAGTATAAGAGTGTTGTTTTAAAATGGTATGAAGAACAAAAATCCGGCGGACTGATAAGACTTCACAGTATTGGTACAGTTCATCAGTGGGAAATAAAATAGGTTTAAAAGTGCAGACTTTCAATAGTGCTCTCTGGGCTCTCTCCAGTATCAAGAGGTGGGTTTTACAAGCGCCTCCCCATGAAGTAACACAGTTTATTAGTATCGACTGGCATAAAGCCAGGTATACAGTTCTGATCATGTTAGGAGTAGCTACGTTCCGCAGTTTTTTAAAGACGAAGATAAGCTTACGAAGTCTATATGCAGTAAGGGAAAGATGAGGTTTGAAGGATAGTCTATTATCTATTATAACTCCAAGGTACTTCACTGATTCAGACATGGTCAGAGAGGGACAGTTACATGGTAGTAGGGAAGAACCATTGTGCGGTTGCGAATGCGCGATAATGAAGAGGTCATTAAGATAATTTGGTGGTATTGTTTTAATAGAAAATATAACATATTGGGTTTTTTCAACATTAAGGCTTAGAAGGTTGATTCGAAGCCACACAATCAAATCCGCGTTGGGCAGTAAGGAAAGTGTCTTTCCATGTGCGCTCAGTAAATAGTAGGGCAGTATCGTCAGCATATGTAATAATTTTGCAGTTAGGGATTATAAGGGAACAAAGATCATTGATGAAGATTAAGAAAAGGGTAGGTCCCAAAATACTGCCTTGTGGAACACCGTATTCAATCGGCAGTTCTGAGCTTGTGATGCCATTAGGCATCACAACACACTGTGTACGACCTGACAGATAACTACGTAATAATGAATGTTGTGTACCTCTTACACCCAGCGCCTCCAGCTTTCTTAAAAGGATTGGTACCGAAACCGTGTCGAAAGCCTTTGCTAAATCAAGAAGAAAGCCTTTATCTGTGGCCGGCCAGCTATTTAGCCATTATTTTTCATTTTTATCATTTAAAAAATGGTAAATATTTAGCCCAAATCTATGTTATTAGAAACAGGTGAAAGTAAATTATAATAAAGTCATTTAAAGGATATATATTTTTTAAATTAAATATTTAACTTAATGTATTTCAATTTTACATCACGCAGTAATTGAGTGGGTGTATAGAAAGACGGAACATGGTTCAAGAGAAATGTGAAGTAGAATTTTTTTTTATAATTTGACAGATGTCAGTTGTTATCAATTCTCCCTAGGGCGGAAAAACATTACTTTCAACCCGTTCCAAAAGCAATTTCAGACCTACTTAACGAGTATGAGTAGTGAAAAATCATTTTGTTACGTCGTCGTTCGAGCAGTCTTGACATATTTTTCGAATGAACCAATCAATACTTATAGCCAATGACCATGATTCCGCTTTACTTCATTAAGTCATCCGATTTGATAAGGATTGCCGAACAATCGCCTTTATGTCAGCAGTGCCATTGACTAGTACCAATGATGGTACAAGTGATACAATATGAGTTACAAAATCACCACTCTGTTCTTTGATTCGCTGGCGGATAATCTCTTTGCGAATTCAACGCCGAGCATAGCTCTCTTCACCAGATGCTAATACTTGGACATTAAATTTGTGAATTTAGTCGATCGAAGTTTCGGTTGTCAAAGCAAAATTATCTTAGATAGAAGATACCCTTCTTATCTTTTATACTACAGTATAAACACAATATGAACCGATAGAAAAACAGTGCAGTTATTATCAGCAAGAAAGTGATCCTTAGCGTTCCTCTATCTACAACGTTAGTTATCCCAGAAGTAGCCCCGGCAGGGACTTTGCTCCTCTCTTATCTGTCTTTTAACTGGAAACGTTGCTGAAGATTCTTACTTTATTCACTTGGTAGTGCGCTGATTATACCTCGTAAGTATAAATTATCACTTAAATGAGGATTAAAGCTAAAATTACTAAAACAGCGTAGGTGCAGAAATATTTACTTAGTTCTTTTTTTATATTTGTGACTTTGCATTTTATTTAAAATACGGTGCTCTGAGGCCGTCGGGGGTGCTGTGGACTCGGCACTTGCCTACCAATCGGGAGGTCCATGGTTCGAGACCGCCATGTACCAATGTGTTTTTCGTTTCGAATTTCATATGTACATTTTGTCTGACGCTCCTACGGTGAAGGAAAACATCGTGAGGCAACCTGCACACATCTGCGAAGAAATTGAATGGTGTATGTGAAGTCGACCAATCCGCACTGGGCCAGCGTGGTTGACTAAGGCCTTATCACCCTAACAAGCCCCTTGGTGGGGACGTATGAAGAGCTGATGATGATGCTCTGAGGCCCAATTAGTAATAGGGTCAACCCGCGCGACTCAAAATTTTTCTTGAGCTGATTTATTCATTTTTGTTATATATATTCATATTTTTAATTAAAATACAAAATCACAGATATAAAAATTTGTAAGTTTGCTTTATTCTTAACCAATTTCTAAGGAATCTGCAAAGATTTTGAAATTGGATATTGATATGTAGTTACGTACCTACTTAAAAACAGTGAATTAAGTCGAACCGGCCATGTGTGAGTTGTACTCGCTCCGTACAAACCGTTCTGTACAAACTTATCTAAGTATAAAAGTTCCTAACTATATTGAACTAGGCTCATGAAATTGGGCAAGAATCAAGGTGTTATAGCTCATACTCGTATTAAGGAAAAAATCTGAAAACCGGAAATATGTACATAATTAGCAAGTTATAGAAGTTTGAACGGAACCCTCAGTGCGCGAGTCCAACTCGCACTTTGCCGTTTTCTATACTAATATTATAAAAAGGAAAGATTTGTTTGTTTGTATTGAATAGGCTCCGAAACTACTGGACCGATTTTAAAAATTCTTTCACATGGAGAATCCTACGTTATCCCTGATGAACATAGGCTATAAAATTATTTATCCTACGGGAAAATATAAAATTCCCACGGGAAAACAAAAATAATGCGGGCGAAGCTGCGACCGGAAAGCTAGTTTTCTATAAAGTACTTTAATATTGGTTCATATCTTCAATCGAAACATATCGAATAATTTTAACACTGACTTATTAATCATTCATGAACGCGTCTCTTACGTTCCTTTACCCTTAAGGTGAGCCTGTGTAAGCGTTTTCCGAACAGCGGTCAATTATGCCGGAAACCGCTTAGGTAAGTGTGTCTAGTCCCTCATTAGAAATGAATGCGGGCAACCTCTCCAACAGGTTTACTCGACAAAAATTCAAAATCATGCCATAGAATTAAAAGAAGAGGCTTCCTTATATTAGCATTCTCGACCGCACAACTAGTTGTGCATGCTAGTTGGTCGGTGGGGTAGAAGTGGAATTAAGACTGGGTGTTTGCGTTTAGAAAACCTGGTTGTTTGTGTAGTAAAATGTTCATTTGTAGGACAACGAGTACGTAATGTATAATAAGTTTATAACAGTAATGTCCTCCTAAACGATATTCGGTCACGGCGGCCAATCTCAACAGAGACTAGCCATCGGCGCAGGAGATATAATAGTGCACAAGTAGCTGCGCAAATGCAAGTGTACTCTCTATTCCTTCACTCGCCTAGTCCGATGGGTTAGCCGACACGACCGGGGCGAGATCAGGCGCAGGGCCCACTGTATAACTTGCCCTCCGAAGCACGGAGGAGCTTGAGATGTTTCGTATTTTGGTCACCCATCATAAGACTGACCACAGCCAACGTTGCTTAACCTTAGAAATCCGTCGCTGAGCGCACGCGCCAATGCGCCACCAAGCTGCTTAATATAAATAATATAATAAATACATAATGTATAATAGCTTAGTTCAAATACAAATAAGGGTTCGCGATTGTGCTGCCATGTCGCCTCGTGAGATGACTACGCGCCCACGTTTCTCCGCTACCGCGTCTCATTCAACTAAAAGCGACAGCCCTAACGGCCGGTTGCACCGTAAAAAGTAACAACTTAAGGCGCATAGTAACGTCAATCATAAAAAAACACTGCAGAAAAAACCGGTTCTCTTCATATATATTGAATAAAAAAATCTTTAAAAAAGATATGTTATTATTCAACGCATTCTTTAGATGATGGTCTTTTTAATTTTTTGATAAATTAATTAAAACTTGGTTAAAATGTGACCCAAACATGCCTCGATTTTAAAACTATAAACCTAATCGCTTCGTAAATATTAGGTTAAATCACATACTTTCGATTTCAATAAATAAAGTGAACAATATTCTAGGGGATGGTCTTTTTAGATTTTTCTTATTCGCCTTTATAAATTTTTTATTTAAATAATTCATCTTACGCGTAAAGGTTTGCTTGAATATTCCCCTCACTCTCACTCACTCACTCCTATGTAATCAGTGCGGGACGATCGACGCAAGGTCATTGGGAGTACTATGCGCCTTAATACATAAAAATGTGTCGTTTCACTATTAAATATATGTTTCGCGCAGGACATTTAACCTTTTTAAACGTAAAGGATAAAATAAAACTAAAATTGAAACTAGAAGTGAGACATTGTGGTGCAATTCTTACTTATTTATATTGACTTTTACTGTTACTTTTACGAAATCGTAAAACGTAAAATTTGGTGCTACCGACCGTAAGTGTACATCGTGAGTAGGCTATATCATGCACACGGGGCACGAGTCTGCCAACAGTAACCTTCTCGCGGAAACACACCGAGGAATGTCGCTTTTAGACAGGGTTACATCTTAAGCGGTAGTCAAATTTTGTGTGCTTGTTCAGATATTAAGCAAACTGAAGAACTTTTTCTATGGGTAAGGGAAACGAGATAAACATAACTTGTGTTCGATAACCTCAAATTGAAATTTGCTCGAATAATACGTCACTGTGCCTATGCTATTTGTATTTTTCACCTTCATCGTTAAAGTATATCGAGCCATTACAGCCGACTTATCGTAAGCGACATTTTTACCTAAACAGCGTTTTTCATCTCAAACGACTTTTTAAACAATAACGGAATTGGTTCGTCGACATTTCCCGCCAAAGTACAATTAGTTCGAAAGTTATAGCAAATGCTAGTTTATCGTTAGCACAACGGTTTTCTATATTTTAGTGTAACCGACATAAACAAAATATATCGTAAGTTGCGTAATTATCTAAGAATTGCAGCGTAAGCGACCCTACTTGTTATCGCAACCGACACAATACATAAAAATTTCGTCGTTTACTATAAACAAAGTGGCAAAAACCGTGTTACGACAAATTCATTTCAGTAAAAATTGTGATGTAATAAGTAAATCTCTGCACTGTATTTAGTTGTTTACGCTCGAGGATGAGCGAGTGACAACACTGCATTGTGGTCTGTGCAGTGAGAGCCTTTTTGGCGGCCGGCCGCATGTGACATGTCAGTCGAGTCGGGTCGAAATGTCATGACATTGTTAGAGGTTATGTCCGGGCATCAATAAAACATAATATAATTTAAGATATAACAAATAGTATTGCGCGGCGCACCAAGTGATTGTTGGTGCGAGGTTCCGCCAAGTTTTAGTGTCGGGGAATAGTGTATCAAGCTTTGTGTTCGTTAATGAGTTCGGGTATTGGTGGCCTAATAGGCAAGTGTACCATCCGGTTCGGTCAGACAGCAGAACTTCAGGAGCCGCGACTTCCTTCAAGCTAGCTCAGGAAGTCCACCGGCTACATACGGAGACCAATCGGATCCAAGGTAAGTAATACCAATTTTCTAAGAGCTGGTATTCGGTGAATAAAAATCAGCAACCCAGAAGTCGGTGAATCGCCGACGTGGTGGTGTCTACCTTGGGCACCACCATCTTTTGGTAGCAGAGCGTGGTTTTTAGATTTGAGTGGTTGATTAGTATTGTACAATTAATATTGTAATCTTGTTGGTTGTCCAAATGGGCAATACATATTAATTGGTTTTTGATTGCTGATTTTAAACCGACTACCATCTCATTTGTGGACCGATCTCCCTAACTAGTTGTCATTGTCATTGTATATGAAAAATTGTGGTTAAATGCCTTTGTTGTTCTAGTTAAGTTCTAGCATTTACCTATATTTGATTTTGGTTTGTTTTTTCATATCTTTGTCTTGCTCTTGAATATTTTGTTTGTTATGTTGTAAACTTATACTTGAATTTAATTTGTTTAAAAGATTTTGCTGCTAAATGACTTTTCTGTTGTTGTAATACACTATTTTGCTGTGTTAAGTTTTAGCATTTACATTTGATTTTGTTTTGTTTGCCTTTGAATATTATGTTTGTTAAGTTATTGACTTAATACTTGAATTTAATTTGTTTGAAAAATTCTGTTGTTAAATGCCTTTGTTGTTCTAGTTAAGTTCTAGCATTTACACTTGATTTTGGTTTGTTTATATATTTTGTTCTGCCTTTGAAGTTCCTCCCGATCTGTTTTATTGTCTGCGGTTGTCGGTCTGTTTGTCCGTGTATTATCATAGTGTTTATTAATTTTGGTGCAAAATGGTCCCGCCAGTCAGCCCGCTTAGTGGTGCCCGCGCGGGTGCACAAAAGATTTTGAGATGGTTTGCTAGTGCCGTCGCTTTGGTAGACCGACCAGACCGAGAACAGGCTTTGTTAATTCGGCATGAGGGAGTACCTGCTCGCTTGAAGGAATTGGAGCAGCTTTTTGTTGTTCATCAACAATATTTGCTCGACCACCCAGCCGAGGGTGCCGCTGAGTTGCGAGCAGTCGAGCAATTTAATGCCGATTATGATCAATGTTTTGAACAGGCGGATGTGATCATAAACAAGGCTCAGGCTATCCTATTCGCCCGGAGGGGTGAGTCGTGCACGACCGGGGAGGTCAAGCCTACCCCGGCCGGCTTGCTGGGCAGACTGCCCACTTTGGACATCCCCAACCTTTGATGGGAACTTGGCTGCTAGGATGGGGTTCATTAACCTCTTTGATAGCCTGGTCCACTCGAGGGACGACCTGTTCCCTAGCCAGAAATTGGCCTATTTGCTCTCTGCCTTACGTGGAGAGGCTGGTGTGCTTGTCCAGCATCTACCTGCTGTCAACGATGACAGTTATGATATTGCAAGGGCGTTGTTGACCGCCCGGTATCAGAATGTTCGCTTGCTAGCGGACACACATGTGGCTGCCATTTTAGGGTTGCCACGAGTATCGCGGGTCTCCTCATTGAGGAAGGAGATTTTGAACCCGCTGCTAAGCGCTATTAACGCGCTCAAACGACTTGATCTACCGGTGGACCAGTGGTCCTTTATTTTGCTCCACCTCATCCTCGATAAGCTTCCCATGGAGATGAAGGGGCGCTTTGAACAAAGGTATGGGGGCAATAGTGCCTCGTACCTCCCCCCCTTCTCGGATCTCCTCAGATTTTTGGAGGATGAGTGTCGGATGACCGACCACTTGGATCTGGTTCCTATACCGGGACCGAGTACAGGCCGCTATGAGGCGACCCGGGCAGCGCCACGGAGAGAGCGCCGCCCGTACAAGCAGTATACTGCAGTGCGGTAGAACTCTCCACATGGGGAGAGGCCGATGCCTTGCAAGTGTTGCAAGCGGGATGGCCATCGTTTGCCGGCCTGTCCCAAATTTGTTGGCCTACGCACCGAGGGGCGTAGGAATATGGCAAAGCAGCGGAATTGGTGCTACCGCTGCCTGGGGGCTCATATGGCATCGGCTTGCCCCCACCCACGAGATTGCCACTGTTGTGGAGGGGCCCATCATCCCCTCTTGTGCTTTAACAATAGAGACGCTCGTGAGGTGATAAGAGAGAGGGACTCGCACACGGGCGGGGGCCCTCGTAGGTCACCCACATCTCCGAGGAGATCGGAGGGGCGTGCCACCCCTCCGCGGAGATTGGAGAGGCGCCCCCCCTCCCGTGAGAGGATTGGACGCCCCACCCCCCCTACGGGCGGGGGGGATCGACGCGACGTTTCTGAGGCGCCACCGCGAGATTGGGCCGCGGTTATTAGGGAGCCACGCCGGGAGCCGATACGCTTCTCTCCCCCTATGATGGAGAGACCTCGTTTGTCACGGGCTCCCCCAACTTTCGCCCATCATGGGCACCGCCCGGCCCCCCGATGCCGCTTTGATCGGGGCCAGTACGTGCCGGATTGGGACCCGCTCGAGCGCCTTGAGCGCCCTACTCCGCCGCCGCGCACGCATTTTTCCTTGAACCCCCCTTCCCCCCCGTTGCGGGGAATGCGGGAGGATTTTCATTAAACCAACTGTCGGCTGCAACCCCCCCACAGGAGCAGGTGCTGTTACCAACAGCCTCCGTACAGGTGTGGGGCCCGAGGGGCACCTTTGTTTTAGTTCGCGCCCTTTTGGATACGGGAGCTCAGGGTTGCATTGCCTCCAGCTGGCTGGTCCGGCAGTTGAGTTTGAACACATCTCCATACCTTGAATCGGTACGAGGAATCGGAGACCTGCGGATCCCGGATCCGATCGGTCAGGTTTTGTTCTTCTTCTCCCCCCACTTCTCTTCAGCGCCCAAAATTGGCGCTACCGCGATTGTTTATGAGAAGGTTGTTGGTCAGCTTCCGCTACAGCACGTTTCGCGCGCTGTCGTTGATGCGACATCAGGATTGACCTTGGCTGACCCTTCCTTGCAACGAAACCGGTCCGATTCACTTATTGCTCGGTGCCGATGTTCTAGGCCGCGTGTATTGTGGGAAGAGGAGAGAGTTACAGAAGGGTGGGCTGGTAGCCTTATCTACATCGCTTGGGTTTGTAGTGATGGGACCAGTTAGGCATAACCCACCATCTCCATCGGTGGACAGTTACATAACTGTTAGCTCCACCTTATCGGATGTCCTTCAACGGTTTTGGGAGGTGGAAGAGCCCCCTACCGTGAAGCGAGTGAACCCCTTGGACGAGGAGTGTGAGTTGTTCTACCAGAACAATACAGGTCGCCTTCACTCGGGACGGCTGATCACTCGTTTGCCCTTTTTGTCAGTTCGCCCCTCACTTGGCAGCTCCCGGCCGTTGGCCGAGAAGCGACTGCTGTCCATGGAGCGTCGTATGAGTAGGAACTCCGACTTCAAACAGAAGTATGTCGACTTCATGCGAGAATATGAGCAACTGGGGCACATGTCGGTCTCGCGACTGGACTGGCGAAACGAGGAACATAATTTTCTTCCTCACCACGCGGTTTTGAAACCTTCCACCGGGAAGATACGCGTTGTTTTTGATGGGTCAGCTCCCACGTCTACCGGAGTTTCGCTGAATCAATGTCTGCATGCTGGACCGAAGTTGCACCACGAGGTGGGTGATGTATTGACCAACTTCCGTCGCCATGCCGTCGTCTTTGTGACCGATATCCGGATGATGTTTCGGCAGACTGTGATTCACCCGGACGATAGACGATATCAGCTCATATTATGGAGGGAGGATCCCAGAGATCCCATGCTAGTCTACGAGCTGAACACCAATACATACGGTTTGCGTTCGAGCCCCTTTGTGGCAATTCGCTCACTTGTGGAACTCGCTGAACGTGAGCGGTTACGATACCCTCGCGCATCCTTGGTTCTCAAGGACGGGCTCCTCTAGTGTCGAGGAAGCCTTGATTTTGCGAGATGAACTAATTGCTCTGCTCGGGGCTGGTGGTTATGAACTGAGGAAGTGGATGTCCAACTCACCTCAGCTTTGTGTGACTTGCCAGACGACCACCAGCAGGAGCCTCATATTTTTGAGAATACCAACACTCCAGATTTACTGTCTGTTTTGGGAGTGCAATACAGACCTGTCCAGGACACGTTCACCTATCGATTGGAGCTGCCAAGCCCCAAGGTCTGGACGAAACGGTTGGTTTTATCTACAGTAGCTCGTACCTTTGACCCAAACGGATGGATTAGTCCCGTAGTGTTTTGGATGAAGTGCTTTCTACAGGAACTTTGGTCAGCCGAAGTGTCGTGGGATGAGCCCCTCTCGGGCCGTTTGCTGCGAGATTGGGAGTCCTTCATGTCGTCTCTCCCTGACATTAACCGTGTTAGTATCCCTAGACATATACTGCCTAAGGGACGGTTTACGGCCAGCCTTCATGGCTTTTGTGACGCGTCTGAGAGTGGATACGCAGCCGTCGTATATATCCGGACGGTCGATGATAGAGGAGCTGTTAAGCTCCACTTGCTAATTGCTAAGAGTAAGGTTGCTCCACTTCGGACTCGATTAACGATTCCGAAGTTAGAATTGTCTGGAGCTACTCTTCTGGTTCGTTTGATGAACCACGTTGTTGACACCCTGGGACGTAGTGTGGACTTTGAGTCGCTCTTTGCTTGGTCCGACAGTCCGGTTGTCCTGTGTTGGATTAAGAACTCCGTCCACTCCCTGGATGTATTTGTGGCCAATCGGGTATCCCAAATACAGGCCTCGAAGGCCACGTTGATTTGGCGCCACGTGCCAGGTGAAATAAACCCTGCTGACTGTGCATCACGTGGCAGCGAAGCCCCTCAGCTTATTGACCACACTCTGTGGTGGGGTCCCGAATGGTTGTTACAGCAGTCTTGGCCTTCCACACCAGCTGTGGTGAAGGTACCAAATCCGGGCTTTCGTGTTCACGCTGTCGAGACTATGGCGGCTCCAGAGCGGGAATTTTTATTAGACCGCTACAGTTCTCTGGACAAGTTGCTCGGCGTGACCGCTTGGATAAGAAGATTTATTCGAAATTGTCGCCGGCCTCAGGACAAAGATTTGTGTCCGGTCCTCTCACCGCAGGAGCGCCAAGATGCTCTTTTGCATTGGGTGCGTATGACCCAGTCAAGAGCGTTTGAACCGGAACTTAAGATTTTCCGTACCGGGACGTCCAGATTGAAGGGACCCTTGGTGCGTTTGACTCCCTTTCTGGATGATAAGGGATTGTTGCGTGTAGGAGGCCGATTGAGGCACGCTAACTTGCCTTATAGATCTCGTCATCCCCTGTTGCTCCCCAAGGACGGACCATTGGTGCGATTGTTGATCATAGATCGCCATGTGAAGAATGCTCATGCCGGATGTAATGAATTGACCGCGCTACTCCAACGGGAGTTTTGGATTTTGTCAGCGCGAAGAATAATCCGATCTGTTATCTTTCGATGTCTGCCCTGCTATCGTTTACGCCCCGAGACGATGCAGCCCAAAATGGGTGATTTGCCTGCTGATCGTGTGAATGAATCAATGACCTTCTTAGGAGTTGGAACTGATTTCGCGGGACCGTTCACTATAAAAACGTCGCGACTCCGTAATGCTAAGACTGAAAAGGCTTACTTGTGTGTGTTTGTTTGTTTGGCCACTAAAGCCGTTCATTTGGAGGTGGTGAGTGCGCTCACCATGGACGCTTTCTCGGGAGACAAATCTGCCTAACGCTAGCAGCGTTAGGCAGATTTGTCTCCCGCCGGGGACTGCCTTCTCTAATTCGGTCCGATTGTGGGACGAACTTCAAGGGCACTGATAGACATATAAGAGAAGTTTGTGAATTTTTAGATAAAAATAATATTGAGAACGGATCCACACTCTCCCGTAGGGGGGTAACATGGCGATACTCCCCGCCGTCTTGCCCTCACTGGGGAGGGATTTTTGAATCTGTTGTAAAGGCCGCTAAGACTCACCTTCGCCGCGTTATTGGAGAGACTATTCTCACGTTTGAGGAACTCGCGTCGGTGTTTCATAAGATTGAGGCGGTTCTCAACTCGCGTCCGTTATGTCCGTTGTCTACCGACGCGAACGATTTGCAGGCCCTCACGCCGGGCCATTTCTTGATAGGCAGACCACTTAACGCCCTGCCCGAGTATCCGTATAGAGATATCAATCCAGGACGCCTTTCGCGGTTTGAGTTGCTCCAGCAGCTTACCCAGAGCTTCTGGCGCCGCTGGCACCTTGAATATTTACACATTTTGCAACAGCGCGTTAAGTGGTCAGATAAGACAAACCCACCGAGGGTTGGAGACCTCGTGTTAGTGAAGGACCCAAACCTGCCACCCTTACGTTGGCGTCGCGGACGCATTGTCCAACTTACTCTAGGGTCTGATGGTGTGCCCAGGTTTGCCGAGGTCCTAGTTGGGGATTCTGTTTTGAAGCGCGCGGTCGCTACTCTTTCTCGCCTCCCCTTAGACTGATTTGGCGGACAGTCCGGGACTAACCCCACCATCCACCCATGGCCCTACTCAACCAATCGTGGTTATACGGGCCGAAACAGCGGGAGATGCGCGCGGAGCCTGCTTTCGCACTCTACCGCGCCGCAATGCTTGACTCCCTACAAGTTATTTAAAATCTGTCTCTGTTAGTCCCTGTGTCCCTCTCCCCTTACGGGTCGGACAACACACTTAACGCCTTCGGTGTCCGCCACCAGGTCGCCGTGTGCCCACTGTTGTGGTACCGCTGGCTTCGTCTACCTTTCGTCTCCTCTTCTTTCTTCAGGCGGTTGCCCTCTTCTTGCTTCGCCTCTTCTATCGAACCCACTCCTAATCGAGTACCTCCGTCGCGCGAAGTCCCGTAACCGCTGGAAATTCGCCTCCGTCCCCACGAGATCGCAGTAATAAACCGGACCCGTCTCGAGCGCTTTCACCTTATCGACCAAGTCCCTACGCGCCTCACTGTACAACCTACACTCCCATAGTGCGTGATGCAGGTCCTCATCCTCGCACTCCCCACAAGAACACCTAGCACTGTCGACCAGTGAAAACCTAAACAGCCTACCATTGAAATGACCATGCCCCGTCAGTAGCTGTGAGACTTCGTAGTCCGGCTCGACCCAAGTAAACCTGAGCCGGGCCGCCACGTCCGGGAAGAACCGATACGTCTCCCTCCCCTGTTCCGATGTGCCCCAACGCTCCTGCCAGGTGGCAAGAGCGGACTCAGATGTTCGGAGTCGGGCACTCCGTAGCTCCTCTTTGGTGGCGCGGCCTTCGCGCACTCCGCCTAGTTCGCCTGCCCGGATCACCTCGAGGTCGGCCGGTAATACACCGGCCAACACCGGTAATGCGGCAGAGCTCGTCGAGCGGTACGCCTTGGTCAGAAGGATCAAGGCGGGTCTCTGGGTGCGCAGTAACGCGCTCCGCACAACGTGAAGGGACGCGCGCTCTGACCAGCATGCAGCAGCATACGTCACCGTCGCCACATAGGTGCCCTGGTACAAGACTTTGAGCGCCTTGTGCCGAATACCCCAAGAGGACGCCGACACTCTCGACATCTTGCCGAAGCAATTTGCCGCCCGCTCCCCTATCGATGTCGCATGCCGTGCGAACGATAAGCTTGCGTCGACTACCACCCCCAGCACTGTGGTCGACGTGACGCTTCTGATCGAGGTCCCACCGAACCTGATGACTGGTGGCCTCTGGAATTTTCCCCTGATCGTCATAGTTGCAGACTTGGCAGGAGAAAATTCCAGTCGATTACGGGCCCCCCAGTCGCCGACGAGCTGCAAAGTCGTAGAGGCCGAGGCCTCTATGCTCGCCCGGGAATTGGCCTCGATCAAAATCGTCACGTCGTCGGCGTAAGCCACGACGCTAACCCCCCCAGGGAATGGCAGTCGAAGCAAGTCGTCCATTAGCACGTTCCAGAGCGTGGGTCCCAGCACCGATCCCTGCGGGCAACCCATCGTTGCCGCCTTCGACACCTTGTGATGACCTACAGACAGGCTCACGTGACGCTCACGGAAGTAGTCCACCAACATCTTAAAGATGTTTGGTGGACACCCCCCCTGCTTCACCTTGAGCAACACCATCGGCCACCACGCGTTGTCGAAGGCCCCAGAGATATCCAGAAAAACTACCTGCAAATACTTCGACGAACTCTCTCGCGCCGCCCTGAAGATGGTGTTTAGGGCAGACACCGTCGACCGGCCTCGAGTGAATCCGTGCTGGCGATCCGATAACCTCCTGGTAATCTGCGGAGCGCAGCTCAACATTACGCGTTCGAGAATCTTACCAAAGATCGGCAACAAAGTAACTGGGCGGTATGCTTTCGGGTCGGTAAGGGGCTTGCCGTTCCCTTTCGGGATGACAATCAGCTTACCGACCTTCCAGACATCCGGAAAACAGCCCTCCCGGACACATCGCCTAAACACCTCGGAGAACTCCGCCGACGCGGCCTTCCAAGTGTGCTGTACCACGCGAGCACTGATCCCGTCGGCTCCCGGCGCCGTGTTGGGAAGATCCCGGACTATGTCCCTCACAGTTTCCTGGAAAGGAGGAGGCGCATCTTCTCCTGGAGGTGACATAGAGGCCATAAGACGCACCTGCCTGTGATAGGGAGTGTCCCTGGACAGATCGTCGTCCGGGCAAAGTGAGTACAAGAGGCTGTGCATGGCCTAATTCACACTACCAGCATATCCTTCGGCGTAAATCGTGCCGTTAATAACATTACTTGGCGGTCTGTGCCGTCCACTCGCGAGCCGGTACGCCTGTCCCCAAGGGTTCAGGTTTCCCGAGTCCGCGATTTTCCTAAAGTGCAAAAGTTGCGCCTCCTCCATGGCCCCCCTATATAAACGCCTATGCGCATGGAATCGATCCTTGGCCTCGGCCTCGACGAGCCCCCCGGCCCGGCGAGTCGATTGCCAAGTCCGACGCAAAAGGTTGTTACGCCTACGCAGCTTGTCAAGTTGTGGAGACCACCACTCGTGCCCGTGCGACTTCGTACGCACGACACCCAGGGTCTGCTTCGCGGTGCTCCCTACCAAGGTGGTGAACTGAGCACAGATCTCCTGGGCGGACCGATTCCACCTTATACTTCCTACCCGCCCATGGATCCCACGCTCAAAACGTGCCCAATCGACCCCACGATCCCGCAGCTTCATCGGCTCCTCCCCAGGCGGTTCAGCGCGAGGAGTGGGCCGACTTGCCACTTCGAATGTTATGAGCCGGTGGTCGCTCTCTATGTGATCACAGTCCGGGACTGTCCGGAGCGGGGGGATGTTTACGCTCGAGGATGAGCGAGTGGCAACACTGCATTGTGGTCTGTGCAGTGAGAGCCTTTTTGGCGGCCGGCCGCATGTGACATGTCAGTCGAGTCGGGTCGAAATGTCATGACATTGTTAGAGGTTATGTCCGGGCATCAATAAAACATAATATAATTTAAGATATAACAAATAGTATTGCGCGGCGCACCAAGTGATTGTTGGTGCGAGGTTCCGCCAAGTTTTAGTGTCGGGGAATAGTGTATCAAGCTTTGTGTTCGTTAATGAGTTCGGGTATTGGTGGCCTAATAGGCAAGTGTACCATCCGGTTCGGTCAGACAGCAGAACTTCAGGAGCCGCGACTTCCTTCAAGCTAGCTCAGGAAGTCCACCGGCTACATACGGAGACCAATCGGATCCAAGGTAAGTAATACCAATTTTCTAAGAGCTGGTATTCGGTGAATAAAAATCAGCAACCCAGAAGTCGGTGAATCGCCGACGTGGTGGTGTCTACCTTGGGCACCACCATAGTGTTAAATTATAATTACCTGGTAATCACTTATTAAGTTTAAAGGGGTGTGTAATGTTTGATATAAATACTGGTGATCTAACAAACAAATAATTTCATTTCATATAATAACTGACTTAATATAATAAACATTTGATATAATTTTAGATTCTCTAATTTTATGTGATATAATGAACATTTGATATTATAATTTTTTGACATAATACTAGATGATATAAAAAACATTTTATATAACGCCTGTTCGTTTCAAATGCATTTATTAACTTACGTGCATTGCTTGCATGCACCATATAAGCAAACATAAGCAGGCAAGCATGTAGCATCCGAGCAAGCAAACACCATGTTAGCAAACATGCATCATGCAGGGAAGCATGTAGCATGCAAGCAAGCGTGCAACATCCAAGAAAGCACGCAGCATAGAAGCAAGAATGCAGCGTGCAAGTAAGTACGCAACGTGCAAGCAAGCAGCATGTCAGCAAGCATGCAGCGTGCTTGCTTTCTGTCACGGCTCCGGTGCTGCGGAGCTCATCGCTCATCGTCACAGATGGTTTTCGTTCACCACCGCAGCCTCGGCTTGCTGACCAGCATTGCAGGCCAGCTTCAGCCGCGGCGGATATGAGTATTATTTCAAATGAATAATATAAGAAATGTTGTTATAGGAAGTGTCGTTATCATCATCATCATCACAGCCCATATACGTCCCCACCGAGGGGCTCGAGCCTACCCTATATTAGGGTGATTAGGCCTTAGTCAACCACGCTGGCCCAGTGCGGATTGGTTGACTTCACATACATCATTGAATTTCTTCGCAGATGTATGCAGGTTGCCTCACGATGTTTTCCTTCATCGTAGAAGCGTCAGACAAATGTACATATGAAATTCGAAACTAAAAAACACATTGGTACATGGTGGGTCTCGAACCCCGACCCCCTGATTGGAAGGCAAGTGCCGAGTCCACTGCGCCACCGACGCTCGTGTCGTTATACCAAATTACAAATTATATCCAATAAACGTTATTTTCGTTGAAATTAGATCATTTGTAATTATAAGAAATGAAACGCACCAAGTTTAAAGTGGTGTGATATTGCAGTATAGCGTTTATTATCCTGTCTTCGCCTCCGAGATTTATTCCTTAACCATGTAGTAGCCCTGCTACGCGCTAACCCTATCGCACAAGTTTTAAAGTCAGAGAAAGAAAACCACTATATCTTCCTCTGTCTAATCACACCTGACAAGCCTCCGCAGTACCGACCTCATTCTTGTCCGTGCGCGCGCGGCGCTCGCACGAGTGTAACAGTAATATAATTTGTGCATGAGTGTAGGTAACCTAGGTAAAAAAAAAAAAAAAAAAAGGTATAAATTTACGGTTATTTGCTTATTTGTTAAGTATGCCTAAACGAAAACACAGTGAAGCCGAAGAAGATAGATGGCTAAGGAAGATGAAGAGATACGAAGAAAAACTGAATTCGGAAAAACGTAGGGGCAAGCCGGAGGCACATTTTGTACTCAGATGATGGCGAAAATGATGTGCAACCAGAAGAATACTTTTTTACATTCCCGTTGCATTCATCGGGAATCATTTTTATGTCCGTTGTATTCTTCGGATAATATTTTATTATGTTCTCGTTGTATTGAACGAGGAATCATTTTTATGTCCGTTGTATTCTTCGGATAATATTTTATTATGTTCTCGTTGTATTGAACGAGTAAGCGGGTGGACACCGCTCGCCTGGGCCGCCGAGTACGAGCGCGGCGCGACCACGTGCAGTAATACTGGTAATGGAAAATGTGGGTATCCTTTTTTCCCCGCTGCCTAAAAATTTCCGTTGCATTCATCGGAAATCACTTTTATGTCCGTTGTATTCTTCGGATCATATTGTTATTATGTTCTCGTTGCATTCAACGAGTGTACTTAATGGAAAATATAGGGGCTGTCCTTTTTTCCCCGCTGTTTTAAAAATTTCCGTTGCATTCATCGGAATTATTTAAAAATATTTTTTGTGTTGCCTAAATTCTCATTAAATATTTATTAGTATCTTTCACATACAAACCAATATGGTGATAACTGATGACTTACAAACCGATGTAGCGGCCAGGTTTCAAGTCCTATTGCAAAACGGTTTCCAAAAGTGACCAAAGACGAGCATTAAAAAAAAAAAAAACAATGTATACTATAGTACCTATGGCGAAGGGCCGAACTCTAATTCGGAAGTAAGTGCTATGTTGGTAGACAACAGAATCAACTCGGTAAAGCACTTTCAGCACTGGGAAGGGCACAATCGTGTCTTTTAAAGAAAAATCTTAATATTCCAGATGTAGTTACGTTGAACGATGCAGACACCAATTTCATCTAAGAGTCATTTAAACTTGAAAGGCTCATCGTCCCGAACGCGACAGCAAAGCAGCGGCCAATCCTACCCTCATCGAGCCGGTGGGCCGGGACAGTCAAAGACGTCATACTAACAAGCGAATCGACGGCGAGCAGCCGCGTTCGCACCGCTGCGCTGCGCTGCCAGCTTGTCGCCAGCCAGCCTCGCCGCCGCCGCCGCTGCCGCTGGCACCGCCGAGGCACCAGCCAGTCGCGCCGCATCACAACGGTCATCGAACAATCGCGCTACCTGAGCGCGCAGCCGCAAGTACATGCCGGCCGCTTAAAATATTAATTTAGTCAATGAGTGGTGAACTATCACTAGC
Source organism: Schoenobius gigantellus (assembly GCA_963935595.1). Classification (NCBI taxonomy): domain Eukaryota; kingdom Metazoa; phylum Arthropoda; class Insecta; order Lepidoptera; family Crambidae; genus Schoenobius; species Schoenobius gigantellus. Next base: position 22,488,901 of record OZ012543.1, read on the forward strand.
GATAGGTTTATATTAGACGATGTGTCCAGGATTTCATTTATTGAGGAACCTTATCAAACACCATACAGCCGTGCGCGGCGTTCTTTTTCAAAAAGTTAGTGAATAGCAATTTCACTCGAATTAAATCATTTATTAGAAATAAAAGCTATTAGGAGATGTAACCCGACAGCAAAACAATTCGTTTATGATATCTTCGTTATTCCTAAAAGCGTGTGCTCTATATATATTAAATCTAAAAATCTGAATTCGAAGTCGAAGTAGGTATCTCATTTCAAAATGGAAGATATCAGAACGGCTACTCGATTTATGATCGAAGACTGATACGTGATTAATATTGATATTTAGGAAGCTTAATTTTTGCTGCCGATTCACAAATCAAAAAAAAAAAAAGAAAACATGTTTACGCTTTTATTTTCATGATATTTTGTACGAGTTTCTAGCACTCCCGTTTAGCCTATGTTCCGCGCGATATATTTCACAAAATATTACAGCCAGCTCCTACTCATTTAAGATCTTATGGTCTGCTATCAGTGAGATATCTATGATATGTTGTGTTTAGCAAACTCTGCTGGAGAGTACCTAGAGAACACAAAAAGAACTATTTAATGTCTGACACGATTAGGGTTAGTTATTAATTTAAAAAAAAAAACTAGTCTAATACCAGAAAAGCTTTGTAAATTTTTAGGTTTTATTTTAAACTCTAATAAAATAACATACAATTACCAGATTCAAGCCACAAAAATTTATTATACACATAAAAAATATATTTAAATCTAACAGAATTCGAATAAGGTTCTTTGAACGTTTTCTACGGCAGCATGTCGGCTGTAGTATATGGGTAGTATATACACACAAAATCACTAAAAGTGCTCTTCTTAGAAATACTAACAATTACGACGTTTTTATTACAATTACAGATATTTTATAATAATATGATGATCTCCATTGGTGGCAGATCAATATTCCATTGGCAGTCAATTGAATAAAAAGTCATAGGTACAATTTCGGAATTTTTACGGACGTTTCGACAGCAGGCTAGGGTGCAGCTTGTGCCAACGAAAAGACTGGTGGTTTCTGGACCAACATCGAGCGAACCAATCATATAAACTGACTGGAACTACTCGCTGTATATTGTGGGCTAATTTCATTTGCTAAAAATGTCGCTAATTGTGGTAGTCTTTTAAGTGTCGATAACACCACTGCCATATTCTATATAAATAGAATGGGGAGAGTGTAATACCAACACTTAAGTCAAGTTACTAAAATGATTTGGGACTGGTGTGAGAAAAGTAGGTATATTTATTTTCGCGTCTTATATTCGTTACTCGTTAAATATAGAAGCTAACAGTGAATCGAGAAAAATAAACTTCGACACAGAGTGGCAGTTGGGTATCAGACAACTTTTGAAAATAAAACATTTTTTTGGTGAACCATCTATTGACTTATTTGCATCTCGTCTTGCAAACATTTTTTTGGTGAACCATCTATTGACTTATTGCAAATGTTCCGCGTATATTTCATGGAAAAGGGATCCCTTTGCCTATGATATTGACGCGTTTAAACATTAAATTAGTCGCAATTTTATTTTTACGCTTTAACACCGTTTGCACTAATTTTTAAAACTATAAACAAAATAGTTACTGATTAAGCCACCGGAATTATCGTTGTTCAACTATAGCCCTCTTAACCATGGTATCCCCTTTTCATATCCCTGGGTGTCACAGAGATTGTGATATTTCCTCCAAGAAAGATCTACTTACTTCCTTTCAGGATGGTACACCATCTGCGCCGTCACCTTTCCCTGCCAGCGTGTGTATTTTCCGGGAAAGCTTTCATGACGTGCCAGAAACAGCCTTAGATGTTGTTATCTTCGATATCACATAACACCGGGTCATAATATAATTCTAGTATAAAGTACTAAAGATATGGTGAGAATTTTGTAAAAAGAATACAACAGATTTTTTTAAATGTAAATACTACATTTTTGTTGGAATTTCTGTTAATGTGTTTTGAAATTTTGAAGTTTAGGTAGAACTATTGTTCTAATGTCACGATAGCAAGTGATCGTTATTAGTTAGGCAGTAGCCCCCTGGTATTATAGTATTAGACTATTAAACGATTTGAGAATTATACAATTAATCTTGAAAAAATGAGTAAGAAGTCAGTCATGTTATTAGCTGGACCAAGGACGCATACAATTTCTCTAACAAAAATACGAAATATTAATAAAGCATATGAAGATCGAGTAATTAACTACAAACTACTAACAAAACTAACGAGTAATAACACTTACAAATTTAATTAAAACATAAGCAATTGGCAAAGCTCAACCGGTTTTAAACTTACTTTTTTTTTATCCCTTTAATATCCCGGTATTTGTCCAGCATCAGTGGTATTAAGTTAAGATATATTGCTGTATCATCTTCAATTCGCTCAGATTCAGAACAAACCTGATCCTCACACATAAGAAACCACGTAGACCTGCTTCATCTCAACCCATTGGGCGCTGGATAAAGCAGATCATGTGCGATAGTGGCATTGACATCTTAATATTCGGAGCGAGCGAGACACGCATCAACATCAGGCGGCGTCTCGTGCTGGCCTCAACGTCGATGTAATTAGAAAGACCGCAGGATGTTCGGAAAGATCAGCTGTATTTGCTGATTTTTATAACAGACCGGTATATTAGTTCTAAACCAATTTTATTGAATCTTTGTCACAATTATAATTATTATTAAGTACTTAAAACAATACTGTCGGTTGATTAGTTTTTTGTTCACAATATTTTGTTGTTTTGAAATTTTTGCTAGAGGCGCAAAAAAAAAAAAAAAAAATTGAAATACGTAATAATTATGTTTTGATGTTTTACTGTAATGTTGTTTATTTTTTATTGTCGCAACATTGATTTTATACTCTCTGAACATCTACATGGTTAAGGAATAAATCTCGGAGGCGAAGACAGGATAATTAAATGATCAAACGAACTTACCTGAAGTGAAGTTCGATCTTAATTATCCTGTCTTCGCCGAAGAGATTTAAGGTCCCTCCCTCCCTGAATCTTATCCCCCTATATATCAATGTTGCTCTATTTCTCTAAAAAGAATGAGGTCGGTACTGCGGAGGCTTGTCAGGTGTGATTAGACAGAGGAAGATATAGTGGTTTTCTTTCTCTGACTTTTAAACTTGTGCGATAGGGTTAGCGCGTAGCAGGGCTACTACATGGTTAAGGAATAAATCTCTTCGGCGAAGACAGGATAATTAAGATCGAACTTCACTTCAGGTAAGTTCGTTTGATCATTTAAGTAAAACACTCACTGCAGTTACTTATTAGAATTGTTCCCCAAAATGTCAACGCCGGCAAAAGTACCTATGTTGTAGGAAAACGTTTAGAATACACACACAACCACATATAAAACATTAAGAATGGTACATTTTAAAAAGAACAATCAAGTAATTACACTCCAATACAGTTTTTTCGAAGATAGCAATAAACAAGAGTTGAATATGGACCTGATTATTAGATCAAGAGGCAATACGGCAACTATAATTAATGGACTAACACAGTTATACCATTCAGACCTCAAAATTTCAGCTGCAAAGTACAAAGATCTTCTGGATCTGTGTAATAATAATATAATTCCATAGCTGTGCCCTCGAACTACGTTTCGCCATATATTTTTCCCGTTTTTGCAACATTTTTCATTGATGCTCAGCTCCTATTAATCGTAGCGTGATGTTATATAGCTTAAAGCCTTCCTCGATAAATGGACTATCCAACACAAAAATATTTTTTAATTTGAATCCTTAGATTAGCGCGTTCAACCAAACAAACAATCAAACAAACTCTTCAGCTTTATAATATAGATGCAAGTATCGTGAAGAGTATGTGAATATGAAGCATGATGGAGCAGTTCCTGACATGTTACCTGAAACTGATGCAGATGATTGTGAAAAAGAGGATTAACACTAGAGTACATGCGCCCCTTTTTTTACATGAGTACACGCGTGGCCTACTATGGTATACCATTTTATAATTGCTATCAATTTGTTTTTTTGGTTACGTATGAATAAAATTCCTACAGAAATGAAAAATATATTCAATCAGTCCCTTATTTTTCATAGCATTCAAGGCATACTACAGCTTGATGATCAGAGCAAACCCATTGGTTGCATGTCTTGCACCATTTGTTTGTGGATCGATTTCTGGCTCTTGAGCAAAGTGCGCATCGATCGACCCGTCCCATCTTGAGGGTAACATCATACTGTGTGGCTTGAGCTGTGCCCGTTAGCATTTCTATTCTACATCTCAACTGTCGAGGAAGAGTCTCCATGGTTGCTCCAACAAAATAAATAGCAAATCGAAACAAATAGCACTTACTTAAATTTGTTAAACTCATATATACTCAAAATACTCGCGCGGACTACTATGGTAGGGCAACGTATTTGGTGGGAAATCGCAGGAACGTGTTTACGTGCTGACCTTGCGGGCTTTACTGCGGGTTTAATGGCCCTCCGAAGAGAACACCACTTACTATGTCTGTTATTTGGCATTTTTAAAAACGGGCGTCCGAAATATTTGCTTAACAAGTTAGAGTGGCGTGATCGATCAGCTTCACAAGCGTGTCGTGCGACAAGTTGGCCTTTGAGGATTCCTGCTTACACCTCATCTGCTTTCCGTGGTAGTTTTAAGTATGCGACTACTAAATGTTGGAATAACTTACCACCGCCTCTTCGCACAATCAAATCAATCCATTCATTTAAAAAGAAATCGAAAGATCACCTTATTTGTATACAAAGAGGATTACCCATAGGTGGCCGAGTTATTCCAACATATCTGCACTAGGTCTATATTTGTCGTTATGTATGTGTACCTTTTACTTATTAAATAATGTTACTTGTTGATTACTAACTATGTATTTGTTATATGTATTTAATATGTATATTGTAGCTATGTATAGGTATACTAATGATATTTGATATTTGGTAAATTATATATGTTTTTCATGAACTTACATACGCATACCTAGACCATACAACATCAGTATCTGGTTAAACACACACAATCATATCTTTTAATTTCATTCATGTATTTTTCCATGCGTATATAATGTATATTTATTTTATCATTTATGGTCTGACACGCAGCTAACCTCGCTGCGCAGGTTAAAAAGCTGCGTCAGGTCACATCAGAAAACCAGCGCTGTGGCTTCGGCCCCAGCACATGCTGAGATGTGACCTATTCCACAATGCACCACAGCACAGTATTACAGTATACGTCATAAAATGGTATTTTTGTTATTAGTATCTCATTGCTCTGTTTTTGTGTCCTTGTATCATTTTTTTTAATTGTATAATTACTACTTTGAATTGTTGTGCCTATTTGTGCTTTTGTGGAATAAATGTTTTGAATCTTGAATCTTGAATCTTACTGGCTCGCTGACAAATTTAATGGCCGAGGCTAGCCTAAAATTCCTACGCACCAGCGTGGATAATTCAAAAGTTATCACTTAAAATGTCACCCTGGTCTACTATAGTAGACCACGCGTGTAGTCTAGTGTTAAACGTTTAATTTTAGTTGAAATTAGATTATTTGATCTCAGTGTTCTTTTGAATGATAAATTAAAGAGTAATGTTAGCTAAAACGAATGCAGGTAATATTAAATCTTTAATTTCCTTGATAATTCTTTAAGTTTAATTTTTCTATTACAAGTTTTCATTCATCGATCTCAGTATTTTCTAAAATGTTAAAATAATGAGAAAAAATGTTTGAATTATATATTTTAAGTTGTTTTTTTTTATATTTATTTAGTCGCTTGCGTTAAAACTTCAACCAGATTTTTTTATCGCAAGTGTTATCTCAAGCGCCCAGAATCATAAGAAGTCATTCGGTTGAGCCAAAAAAAATATTGTAAACACCAAAAAAGCCTCAAAACCTATTGTTTTTTCGAAAATTTTAATTGTTACACCTAAAGCTTCATAATGTATAATTAAATGTTAAATTTCAATTTAATACCGCAATTATTTGTAAAAATATTTAAAAAATACCTTCTCCTGTAAAATTTAGTTTTTGTTGCTTACACTAAGTCGGCTCGATAGCATCTCAAGTTGTATGAGCATGTTTAACTTATTAATTTATTGCTAAGTATGCGTCTCAAAATGTATGGTTGAAGCTTTTGGTAGATTGTGTATCAGTTTCTTTATACTTATAGTATATCAATGGCGTGCGACGACGTCTACTCTGCAGTTAACACAAACAAACCAGACTCGGTGTGTTTGTATGGAGACTCTTACTATTATATTTATACTATGACATGACGCTTTTTGCTGTTTTCCGTGAGGTGGACGTACTTTCCCAGATTGACTGCTCATTGGAATTATTAGACATAGGCTTGTCTATTTTATGATTCAATATTTAACATGCTGTAAACAATCTAATAATTTCTCTTAGACTAAATATGCACCAATTTTTAACACGCCAGTTGATGATCTAAAAGGTTTTTAAAAAGTCAACCTGTCTGCTAACGATGGGATTCTCATTACCCTAAGTACCTTTCAAACTCCATTCACACTGAATAGGGCACGACTTTGTTAGTCGAAAGGTTCGCCAATAACGAGTTTCTTGTCGTAAGTACAAGCAATCTTATTGCCTTATTCCAATAATGTAATTTACTTTCCAATTTTCGTAACTCAAACTTAGAATCTACGGTTGAACGTATAAAGGCCGTTACGAAAGGAATTTCTCTAAATCCGAAATTGTTTAATTTTGAAAACACAAGATTTTGAATTGCCCGTTTCATTAAAGTCCGTGTTTTGGCTCTACGACGGAATTCAGGACAGCAGATTAAGTAATCGCATAAAGAACTGGATAAATAATTGCTTTGGAAACGAGGACATTTTGAGAATTTAAATTAATGTAGCTCTGACATTACACAGAAAAAAACACGACTTTGAATTTTGCTTTAAATGGTAAATAAATTTCCAAAAATAAATATAGATAAAATCAATACAAGTAAAAAAAATCACCTCTAGCAGGATGTCAACTTAAATGTTCAACATACATGGTTGACGTGATGACCAGCCCGAGCGAAATTTCAAATGTATTGACCACTTTTTACCTTGTTAAGCCGTATAGTTTGGCTTAACAAGGTAAAAAGTGGTTAGTGGTTTGAATTTTTGGACAGTTCTTATGTCGCTTGTAACAGTGGCGGCTTTCGTAGTGCAAATGTAAAGCTTGACGTGGCCCCTGCTGTACTTAATAACTTCAGTATGTTGAGGATACAGGCTCGAATCCTGCCAGGGCTTGAAACCGGTTCAACATTAACCGGTATTATAAGGGTTAAACCGGTTTTATAGTATAGTTCCGTTCCGGAGTGGAACCAAATAGGAGCGATACTTGGAACCTAAATAAACCGGTTTATAGTAAGATCGGTCGCGACTTGTTGTAACTCATTGAAGTACCCACTGTGTGCGTCGCTCGCAAACGCAGTTGCAGTAGGAAGAGTACGGTTGATCATTGCGCACGTTCCATGAACATGGGTCTGAAACGTAAACATTACGAACTTCAGTTCGTTTCCCTGAACGAAAAATATAACCGGTTAGTGAAAAATACCCATATTTTTAAAAACCGGTTCAAAAACCGGTTTAGAGGAACGTAACCTTTATCAAAAAGTTCCATAGGTAAATTCGTCGAACCGGTTCAAAAAAAATACCGGTTTCCAAGCCCTGAATCCTGCCCGAGATTAAACTTTGTACCGATTTAATTTATTAATTTAATTTTAATTTTCTTGTAGTGATTTTTTTAATAAATTTTATGTCAATAAATTGAAAAAACGCTACGCTGTCTGTACGCTTAGATCTTTTAATCTACGCAACGAATTTTAATGCAGTTTTCAGCAATAGATAAAGTGATTAAAGAGGAAGGTTTACATGTATAACTAGGGATCCGCCCCAGCTTTGCGCGGGTAATAGTTTAATATAAAATATCCATACCGGCGATGCCGCGGACGGATCGCTAGTTATTGGTAAAGTAAATGTGAATACATTATAACTGTTAGGTATACATAAGTCCCCTAAATTGTGCGACTTTGGCAATTTAAGCTAGACTACGCACAACACCTGCTAAATACGTTTAGCGCTAAATAAATTTGAAGCATGATTCTACGTAAAATTGATCGACATCTTTTTGTTTTGAATATGGTAATGATAAGTTTAAATCTCTTTTTAAGTACTTAGGTATAAAATTTTGTTAAAAATGTTAGGTTGTTTCTGAGCTCGCGGTCTCTTGGGCCGCGGCCGGGGCCCCATCGGTTCGGGGGCCCATGGCATTTCGCCAACCCTGCCACCCTATAGTGACGCCACTGATTCTTTATCTGTTAATTTCAAACAAGTGGCGGAAAGGTCCTGGTGGCGGCCGCGCACCGAGAGACGCAGCGTTGATAGGCCCTCCACAAAGTTGACAGACGATCTGGTGAAGGTCGCGAGAAGCCCTTACTTGAATGCGGGAGGCCGATCGGTTTGGAGATTTGGGGATAGTCTGTGTCTTGGCTGACAAGATAGTGAAATTAAAGACTTCACTAGCGGATGAAACTGCCCTCTTCGCCATACAGGTTGAAGAATTGAAAAGTGCATTTTCACTTAAAAATTGCGACATTTATGTTTTGTTTCTTCTTTAATCATTCATTTTGTTTGACGGTGATGTTGCTGTGCGCTAACGTGCGCTGCTGGTGCGACTACGCTTACTAACTATATATGGCATTATTGAGTAAAGTAATTTCTGTCGTCTTTGCATGATCCACCTCGAAGTAAAGTGTTTAAACATAGCGTAACTAAATACTTATTCTATACTTTATATATGACCCAAATGATCATCCCATTGGGTGTTGGCCGATTGCGTAAGAAAAGGAACAGGTTTGAAATAACAGCTATGAGAAATAATATTCTAGTAGGTACAATGATTGAAACTATTAAATTCCATTCGTTTTTCGAATTTTATATGTATTAGTCTGACGCTTCTACGTTGAAGGAAAACATCTTGAGGCAACCTGCATACCTCTGCAAAGAAATTCAAAGGCGTATGTGAAGTCGACCAATGGTTGACTAAGGCCTAAACACCCTAACTTAGAGTTGGCTCGAGCCCTTCGGCGTTTATGAGCTAGGATGATGATGATGATGAAACTTTGTTTCCCTACATACTTGCCGCGCGTTGCTTGCAAGTCGCTTGCCGGTCGCGTCGCCAATAACTACGAGTATGTAAGTGCTAACTTTTAGCAGTGAACATACAAAAATCATCATAACACGAGAATTGAACCTTTTGTTGTATTTCCACATACTAAAAACAACAATATCCGACAACTATGAGTGAGGGAATCTAATTATACGTCACACGTGTTTCTCGAAACATACGAAGGTACCCTCCCTAATGCAATAACCATAAGACCACATGACCACGAGTTATCCCGGTGCACGTTAAATAAAGAATAAAAAAGCATTACCCCAAGACAACGGCTGGGAGATCGTAATCAGAACAAATGACATGCGTGCCAGATAACGCCCTAGTATAACCGGGGAATACGCTGTAAGACAAATTAATTGGTCACTGAACGTGAACATACCTTTAGTTTCTGGATTTGAGTTCGATCGAACTGAAAATTTTCGAATACTTTATCTCATATGAAATAAAAGTATTCGAACATTGTCGGTTAGTAGAAGAGTTTCGTAGTATAGTTTTCAATGGAACCAAGATTAGTCTCAGAAGTAGACAACGTAAAACGAACCTCGACCACGGTAATAGTATATACAGTAGACCGACTTCATAGAAACGGTCCAAACATAACGCTATGCCTATACAAAGAAACCCAATACATTTACAAAAAACAAATCAGACATGCCAGGAGATTAGCCTGGAGAAAGTTCTGCGAATCTATCGAATCAAACAATGAAGCTGCCCGAGTGAGGAAAATCCTATCTAGCGACCAAGATCGCAGCCTTGGTGCACTGAAAAAGCCCGATAACACTTTCACACAATCAGACCACGAAATCAGCAAGGTCCTTCTTGAGACGCACTTCCCAGACTGCAGCCTCTTAAAGGATAAGGTCTGGGCAGACGACATAAGAATGGAACCAACCAAAAACGACTGGACTATAGCCCACGAAATAGTGACAAGAGACCGAATAATGTGGGCTATCAAGTCTTTCCAACCATACAAATCCGCAGGCCTGGATGGCATTCTGCCAGCGCTTCTGCAGTGGGGCATCGACCCCTTAACCCCATGGCTGGAGAAAGTCTACCGAGCCTGTATCGCACATAGATATATTCCACTCGCGTGGCGGGAAGTGAAAGTTATCTTCATTCCAAAGCCCGGAAAAACCGATTACACACAGCCCAAGGCCTATAGACCTATAAGCCTAACATCATTCCTACTAAAGACCCTCGAAAGACTATGCGATAGACACATCAGAGATGGACCTCTACGCATGGTACCGCTACACAAACAACAGCACGCGTACTCCATAGGAAAATCAACAGAATCCGCTTTACACAGCGTGACTTCCAAAATTGAATGCGCCATAGAACACAAAGGCTCTGCACTAGCTGCCTTCATCGATATTGAGGGCGCTTTCGATAAAACAATGTTTCACAGCATCGACATAGCCCTTAAAAGACATGGTGTGGCCCCAACCTTGTGCGGTTGGATCACCAATATGCTCAGGCAGAGGGCCATACAAGTCACGGTGAATGACACCACGAGAGCCATCGTGGCGAAAGGATGCCCACAAGGAGGCGTCCTCTCACCTCTACTGTGGAACCTCGTTGTGAACAGTCTTCTAGACCGTCTAAACGACAAAGGCTTCTTCACCGTAGGCTACGCCGACGACATAACCATTATAATAAATGGCACTCACGAAAACACACTGTGCAACCTCATGCGCCAAGCCTTGAAAATAGTAGAGGACTGGTGCAAGGAGCACAAACTAACAGTCAACCCCACAAAAACAGAGCTAGTCCTCTTCTGGAAACTAGCAAATCTACAATTACCAAAATTCTACGGATCCACCCTAAGCCTAACATCGGAGACCAAATACCTGGGCATCTATTTGGACAAACAACTGAACTGGGCTAAACACACTGACTACATCACCACAAAAGCTAGTATATCACTGTGGCAATGCAAGCGACTGCTTGGAAAAAACTGGGGCATTAGTCCCAAAGCCACTTACTGGCTATACACTACGGTTATTCGACCAATTATAACATATGGCTCCCTAGTCTGGTGGCCCAGGACAGACCAGGCAAACGGCCAAAGAGCACTAGAAAAACTACAGCGAAATGCCTGCGTGGCTATCACTAGTAGTATGAGAACCGCACCCACAGCCGCATTGCAAGCTATGTTGGGGCTGCCACCTTTGCACCTAGTTGTTAAAGAGGAGGCAGCACTAGCAGCGTTCAGACTCCACAATGCTGGCACACTGGGAAAGGACCCCAGAATCAAACACATACGCATAAAAGAACAAGCTACCAAACATCACCCGATGATGACATCACCCAATGATAGGATTCTGAAGAGTTTCAATTTCCAGAAGCACTATAATATACAGCTCGAAGAGGAATCACACGATTACTCAGGCCCAAAAGAGCTCAGAATATACACTGATGGCTCCAAGACCAACTCAGGAACCGGGGCAGGCGTATACTCAAATGAGCTTAACATCAAGATATCCAAACCGCTAGGTAGATTCAACACCGTATTCCAAGCGGAATGCGTAGGTATTATCCTGGCGGCCCTCGCCATAGAATCTAAAGGAATTATGGATTCTCACATCCGCATAGTCTCTGATAGTGCTTCGGTACTCAAATCCCTAAACAAAACCCATGTCACTTCGGAACTTGTATTGGAATGTCACAACGTGTTAGAACGAATTGTGATTTCCAACCGGAACACAGTGACACTACAATGGATAAAAGGACACAGCGGATCACTGGGCAATGACGCGGCCGACGAGCTGGCTAGGAGGGGATCCGACATAACGGCTTTCGGACCCGAGCCCATCGTACCAATTCCCTTCAGCCAGATTCGCGGATGGCTGCAAGAGCTCACTCACACACAAGCACAAGACCACTGGTTCTCGACTCCAGGGTGCAGACAGTCAAAGGAAGCCATGCCAATCCTAAATAACAAACTGACCAGACGCATATTGCGTCTGGACAGGAACAGTCTGCGGCTGGTGACGGGAACCATCACTGGACACTGCTCACTAAACAAACACTTCCACACCATAGGCATAACAGATAGCCCCCTATGCAGAGCATGCTTAGGGGCCGAGGAAACGGTGTCACATGTGCTCCTTGAGTGCACAGGTGTCACCGAAATACGGAAAAACACCCTTGGATCTCCCAATTCTGTTACAGAATCTCTGGACAGACTCGGAGATCTCATTCGCTTCTGGAGGGAGGTGGGCTGGCTGGAGTGACGGCCGCCCTCACGTACAATGGTCCACCTTAAGGATTAAGTGCGGAAACCGACCCCGATAACATAGAGAACATAGAGAACGCTATGCCTACGCGCCTCAATCTGGGATCGCACTCGGATCGCATCTACAAGGGCAGTCACGAACGCAGTTCGCCTCAGGGCATACGCACGAGTCAAATGAACGGAGCGCACACGGTTTATCGCGGTCGGTGTGTTAGTGAGCGTAATATTAACGCAATAATGGAAGCTAGCTGGCAGTCCTATCGCGGGCCAACTCACGGAGTGATGCCGAGCGGCCGTAGGTATAAAATTTCAAACAGGTGCCTCCTCAACCCAAAAGCGAAAAAAAGAAAACTGCTGACCACCTTTTTTTACTCACTCCAGTGTACTGCAAGATACACAGTACTTTACCGCTGTTTTTATTCGCCAGTGTTCCCGTACAATGTGTTGATTATGAGCGATGCGTGCGTGCTTATATTTTTATATCTGCACCGTGTCGTTATTGTGTTACATGACGTGACGTATGATGCACTGTTTCTTGGCACTTAAGTGTATTTCCTTTATAAAGTTGTGTGCGAGCGTCGGCGAGGAACACCGGTACATTAAAAAGAATGGTTATGTGCTCTTTTTGATGGAGTTATTTCGCTCATTGTGCCCATATCATTTAATTTTAATGTATGTGTATCTTTTAGTCAATTTACATTTTGTACAGTGAAGGTATTTACTTTTTTGCCTAATTAGTTACAAATGCGACTGCCAAATATGAAATCCTGGGTTCGATTCTCGGGTAAAAAAATATAGTTATTAATTTTTTCGGATCAGTTGCATTTAGTGACAATATACTCACCTTTTTTACATAGGACTTAATAGTCGAAGTGGTGAACAGTGTCACTACAGTCGTTGGTCTGTTATATATGTGGATAACTTTCTCGTTGAGTCCGGAGTGCATGTGACTGACTAACTTTTAAGCTGACTAACTGACGTTTTAGCTGTCTTACCTCTAATTTCTGTATCACAACAATAATGTTATCAGTGTTTTGGTTACAACATTTAATTTGACAGTAGTGTTTAGTCAGGCGGGATTCCACCTAACCTAGTGGAAAAATACCAACCGATGCAAAGCTCTACCACGGTAATAATACCGTAGACCACTTCATAGAAACGGTCGAAACACGCGCTATGCCTACGCGTCTCGATCTGGGACCGCACTCGGATCGCATAGCTATAAGGGCAGTCACGAATGCAATTCGCCGCAGGGCATACGACGCACGAGTCAAACAGAGCGCACGGTCGGTTGCGGGAGCGTAGAGTAAAGAGAGCAGCCCTATCGCGGACTACGCACCAAGCGATACCGAGTGGCCGTAGGTATATCCAAAGAGGGGCCGAGTCGACACTGTATACTATAACTGTGGCTCTACATTAAAATCAGGTAATCCAAAACCAACCAAAACGGCTTGAAAATTATATGACACTTGTTTTCCGGGTATGGAAATGAGCATGTATTCTCCGATACGTCAAAAATGGATTCTATTACCGATAAGTAAGATTGAGCTAAACACAAACTTGTTTATTATAAGTAAAAAGTTAAGTAGATACAAATATAGCAAAGGTTAATATAAAAAAAGGTCTATTATGGAACGGAGCATACGATTCGAACGTTCGATCCTGTCATGTCCTAATGTGATTTACGAATTTCATAATATGTACATTTGTCCGACGCTTCTACGGTGAAGGAAAACATCGCGAGGAAACCAATCCTCACTGGGCCAACGTGGTTGACTAAGAGCTCTTACAGATTAGCGACACTTTGTGGCGACAGCTGTCGCGCGACCGCCCGCGTCTACTGCCGGCTGTCGCGCGACGCCGTAGACTGCTCGCGACCGACAGCGGTATCAGTACAGTGGTTTGGTTTCTAATGCATAGTAGTATGGGTGTTAAGGTTTTAAAAATGGATTTTGAGGAAGAAGTACTTCTTTTGCTATCACTTGATTTTCTTTTCGCAAAAATGAACGACTTGGACATCGATTTTTTTAAAAAAAAACGTCGCCCCACACTAAGATTTTCTCCTGTGCCGTGGGTGCAGTTACAAACATAGAATATCACATGCACATACGCCCAGACCGAAACAAATTTCTGTAGGCCATACAAAACATTTGTCCCGTACGGGAATCGAACCCGCGACCCGTTGCGCAGTAGGTAATCACTCGACCTCTGCGCTAAACGTGTCGTCGTTGTCGATTTATTAATTGCTTGATTTATTATAATTTTTTTGAATACAGTTCCTTTTTCGTTTTTGTCTTTTGAGTGATAACATAAGAAGTACGTCTTCCTCAAAAGTTCCTGTAAGTGGCTACAGTCGCCTAAAGTACACGTGGTTCCTGTAAGTCTTGCAGGTCTGTAACAAAGTCAACAATGTACTCGTACGTTGCCAACTTTTAACATAACATGCCAGGTCACAGTACCCTATAATTTTACTACCCTTCAAACCGGAACCCATGCAGACGACTCTAGTAGTCTTCCCACTATCTTATTATTGCCTCGTTAATTCATTGAATTGTAGAAAATAACTTTTTTTTTTATTTTAAGAGCATAACCTCCTCCTTTAACCCCACCGATTGTTGATCGGGATGTTCGATTCTCCATGGGAGTAGAAAATTTTCTACTTGGTTTGGTTGGTGTAAGGGCTTCTGAGCCCGCCTGGCTAGCTGCCACCGTCTTACCTAAGTTTGTCGCCATAATAACAATGTTAATGACATCGCTGTGTTCCAATAATTAGAGTTAATAATTCTCATCATAATTTACCATCAGGTGAGATGAAGGCCAAGAGCTTCCCTGTCATGTGTAATTAAAGATACTAAAGCTAGATTTCACCAACACGTAAAACAAACGAATAAATGTTAATCGTCTATTTTCAACAATTCTGCAATACCGTAAATGCCAAAAAATTTACAGTTTTAACAAGTGTTGGTGAACTCGATTCTTAGAGTTACTAAGAGCCTTAGCCTCAGAAGACTGGATTAAGAACTAAAATCGTGAAAACATAGCGCTCCCGACACGATTTTAAATTATAATTCCGTGTCACTTTGTAACAGGCTAACTAAGGATAAAATTGGAGTTAAGGGGGGCAATATTCGGTGGGAAAAAATCAGCTCAGATAATCCTCGGGGAGCTAAGCTACCAGGAGACGGGATTTGGCGTAATCCCGGGATCCGGGACGATTTCGGCGGCGTCGAGTGTTGAATTTGATCAAGATATTACAGCGCTCACCTCGCCAGGAGCCTTACTGTTGAAATCATAATTTTTTGTGCGGTCTAAAAAAACATTCAAAAATTCACCCCAAGGATGCAGTTAGTGCAAAATTGAAAAGGTCACAATGTATTTCTTGTTTTAACAATAATATTATTTTATTGTTAAAGCGCAAAGTTTAAAACGTCACCTGGAAACGTATTTTAAACTTTCCCTAGTTTTTTCAAAGTATCTGAATTTAGTGCAACAGATGAGTTGTTGAAGAATCCACAGACAGAAAAATGGTAATGGTCAATGCAAAATTACACACAAAGGTCGTAGAGATATATTTAATCAATATAGTATTAATTATAACGACCAGTAACTAGATTTGCGTGACCGTTAACAAATATTTTTTTAAAGAAAACATAAAAGAAGAAAATATCAACGTCACACTTTTAAAATTGAAAACTAATACAATATTTACACTTAAAAACCTTTCTTTCCGAGAATCAAAAGCCATACAAACTAAGATCAAATTTGATGCAGACTTCATTCCTCCAAAAATAGGAAAATTGTTATCCTGATAAAGACTTTCATAGACGCAACCGCAGACAAAAAATAATTATTTTATACAGTGAACATTACAATGAGCCGGACTGTAGAAAGACCGAATAAGTCTTAAAATAATCGAACTTTGGCAGCTGACTTCTAGCGTTTAACCGAGAGCCAGTTAGCGCCCGACCCCTTTAACTTCCAACAATTTACATCGGACTACAAGCTATTTTCAACTTTCTGCTATCGCTGTTAAGCGTGAAATGTTACGGCGAACTGCTGAGTTGCATTTCGAATATTGGGCCACAAAATATTATGAATACTTACTTAATAATACTCCTGTTACTATTTTAGGACATTATAGTGAGAAGAAGAGAAAACAAACCTGAATTCCCTTAACTATCATGTTGAATATAGTATTTAATATTAGGCCGATACTTCATACTGGCAACTTTAAAATCAAATATCTGGTGTTTGGTTGGTGTTTGATTAGGAATTCCAAATTGAAATTTATTTTAAAGTAAAGATAAAAGAATATCGTTTTAAAATTTGCGTTTCATTTGTTTTCGCGTCATTTGTTTGGGCTTGCAAATTGCTATAATAACTAATATGGAGAAATTAAAAATTCGCGGTATTAACGAATATGAGTTTCACCGTGGCATCAGTGCAGCAGAAATAGCACCGCTAACGGACGAACGATGAGTTTTTGGTTTCAACGTTTCGGTTCTGGAAATTTTGATTTACAAAATGAGCCTCGTGGTCGATGGGATATTCAAGTGAATAGCAAAAAATTGAAGGCGATAATGGAAGGAAGCGGATCCATTCCAAACTACTTCTGAATTAGTAGCAGCCTTCGGCGTAAGTGACATTAAGTAATTGCGGTAATCATTATCCATCTTGGGTCAAATTGGAAAAGTGCGTACCGGTACGAAATTTCTGAAACACACCAATAAACACGCGTCACTCAATTGTCACAATAATGAGGGAATTTTAAATCGTATTGTTACGTTACCTGTGATAAGAAATGGAACATATCCGATACTCAGAAGTGACCATTACAATGGCTTATAACCCTGAAGAACCGGCAAAACCTTGCCCCAAGCGAAAACATTCTGCTTAGTGTTTGGTAGACCTATGCTGGTGTCATCCAGTACGGCTTCTTGAGATTAGGTAGGTGAGGCGATTACTGCAGACGTACTGCCAACCGTTGCAAACAATGATGGAGAAGCTCGCCATTAAACGACTGAGACTGGTCAATTGCTCTAGCCCATTGCTCCTTCAGGATAACGCTCGACTACATACTGCACATCAGACGGTCGCCAAGTTAGCGGAAATGCGACTGGAAACTCTGTGTCACGCACCATACTCTCCAGATCTTTCCCCAACCGATTACGACTTTTTCCGAAATTTGGACAACTTTTACCCAGGAAAAAAATTCAATTCTGATAAGGCAGTCAAAATAGCCTTCAAGCAGTTCATCGATTCTCGCTCCCAGGATTTCTTTACCGAAGGGATCAATGAGCTACCGATAAAATGGCGGAAGTGTCGATAACAATGCTGAATACTTTGATAGATTAAATATATAATTTCTTTTAAAAAAAGTTATTTTGATAGCGAGCTTCAATTTCATAATATGAATTTCAATTACATATTATGTAAGTAAATGCCTATTAGTTTATTTATCATAAACATATATTTAATTTCAGGAGCTTCTGCACACGACTTCACGGGTTCCGTTTCATGATGCGGCCTTAATAACAAGCGCGAAGATAAATCATTACGTTTATAATAACCGCAAGGTGGAAATAGTCGCGGGTGGTTTTAGGATCTGTAACCTTTTACTGCTATTCAACTTTATTACGGTTACGATCATTACGGTTATTACGGTCTTAAGTTTGTAATCACTATATTACGTTAAAGGTATAGAAGTGCTCGTTCGTGATTGAAAAAGTTATTTGTTTACTAATTTCACTACTTGCAGAATCACTATTATTTTATAAATGCGACTTTGCGCTATTTTCAACAATATAAAGCCATTTACCAATCATGCACGACTCTACTCACAAACGCCCATGGGGTAGTAACTATTAAGTAATCTGTGCCATGGGCTTTGGTGATCGTTTAACGACCGTATGCTTGTCTGCCACCCATATTGTATTGAAACAAGGTAAACGCCAACAGAACCATTCGCCAGTTTCGTGGCCGCAAAGATAAAACTCTAAACAGAAACTTGCGGTCAATTAAAAGTTTTTACCAATTAGCGGGTGTAGATGAACTCCTGCAGGTGCCCTTTGTGCACGCTTCGCAGCCATTGTTCCGATTCGTGGTCTAACGGTCTAACTGGATTTTCGATGGCTGGCTGATAACGAGGAACCGCCGGTTTTTGGGAATATGTGAAGGACTCATTCGACGTTTTAATGAAATAACGCTGCAAATTAAGTAAATAGTATTTTAAGTAAGAAATTAATAATATCATGTATTAGTATAGTTATAAGTAAGTTTTGCCATAATTAAAAAATGAAGGTCTCAATAAAATCTAATAATGAAGAACAAATTAGACATGGTATTAAAAGTGACTGCTTCTATTGAACTGCCTCTGTGACTCGGTCTAGCACTGTTTAGTTTGTCAGTCAGTCGCATTGGTCATACACGTCACACTTTTTTAAGGCGGGATAATCCTTTATAGATTGCAAGATGACGAGTTTATAAAACTGATTCCGTTCATACCGCAGTGGCTAATCACTTATGTCCTGACTACCCGGGCTAGTTTCCCTCCGGAACCTCTATGTCTCCATGGAGGGCCTTTTTAGGATCAGAAAGGCCAGCATCCTTCGTGGAACAGGTTAAATTTTTTCAAACTAGCTGGGACTTTCTTTGGTAAAGTAAACTTGAATGGCAAAGAGTGATCAGCAGATTGCGACCTTCTTTGTGATCCCTAGAAAGGGGGTTTGTTTGGAACCATATCCTCAGCAGGCTTATTACCGAAAAAAGCAACCCGTTGCTAATTGTATGTACATTGACAACGCGACCATGCGATCAACAACTAAATTAAACAATCATTCGCTGTGTCTAAGCGTTGACGTTCATTTTTGTTCGTCATTCACTCGCATGTGGCGCTGTCGCAGCGCAATCCAATACGTTCCATAATACGAAACTGCGATTTATAAGCAATAATTGTACAATTGCAGCATTTGCGACTGTTTCTGAAGATCGGCAATAAGCCTGCCGGGCGGTGGTTGATCGATCGGCCTAGCCTAGCCTTTCCCAATAAGCTTGGGAAGGAGACCTTCTCAAACGGCAATTCATTTAAGTTCAAAGACAGATGATTCACTAAAGAGATCTGGTAAATGGTTTTTTTTTTATAACTTCGCTGTGTAACTTCACCATATTTACCAGTGTTCGTTACTGTTTCATCACAACCAATGGCAAAAAAATATTCTTTCAAATAATATGTTCTACAGCTTGATTTTGTCATATATTGCAAACTTTCAATTCTGCCTTTAATTTCCTGGACTCGGAACAGCATAACAGACATAAATCTAGCCTGGTTCCTTGAGTTTTACAAAATAATGTGAGTATTAAAAAAAATACTAAGTAGGTATCTAGTTTTTTATCAGGTTTGAAAAAATGTTTAACCTACCACACTGAAATCACAGGGTTAACAGCAACACTAACTAACATTTAATTCGCGCGGTCGTATGCGTGGTCGAATTCAAGTTTTAGAAAATTATAATATAATAATTTATTTTCTTGACTTCATTCCAAATGCAAAGAATCACGTCGTTTCACTGTGACGTTGCCACGACGTGGAATAAATACAAACGTACAAACTTGTATACTTATTTACATCTTCACTAGAATAGTTCAAATATATACCACTGGACATATGGACATATGGACTGGACACAATATATATCACTGGAGGGAGACTCTATACCAGGGTCGTCTGCTTAGGTACCTCCGTCTTACCTATTTCTGCCGCAAAGCATCAGCAGTGCTTGCATTGCTGTGTTCCGGTATGAAGGGTATGATATGGCAGTGAAATTACTGGGTACTGTGACTTTACATCTTGTGTCACAAGTTGGCAACGTACACTGTGGTTCTTGTGGGGGTTGCAGTTTTGGTGCGAATCTCACAAGAGCCACATGTATTATAGGTGACTGTTACCACTTACCATCAGGTGGGCAGTTTGCTTGTTTGCCAACTTTCTGCAATAAAAAAAAATACATGACCGATGCAAGCAAACATACGCTTAAAATCGGCTTTGACGCATAATAATATGACCAAAAACGCAAGTGTCACTTTTTTCCGAAGTTTCCCAACTAATTTATCTCCCGTAACCGATTTGTCAATGTGAATGGCTATTTCTAATTTATCAGATTTCGTAGTCTTATAGTCTATAGATAGAAGGTGTTGTTGAAGAGATAAATTTAAAAATTTAATCCACATTTTATTAAAGCAAAATAGTCGTCTACTCAATTCACGAACACGGTAACTTCGATTTATGTCGAAACAAATAAAAACACAATTATTCTTGTCCTGTCACTTGATGTACTGTGTCACAGTTTGTTTATCCTAGAAACAGTCTTTCTTTATATCATAAGGGAACAGGTGAACATACATACTCACATAAGATATATTCATACTGACCAAAGTCATAATCCTCCTTTTTGCTTGGTTTTGGTAAAAGCTAAAGAAAAAAGAAGAAAGAATTCCAACCGCATTAACGCCTATTTATAATAACTAACAAGAGATGGATTGGGCAAGTTATCATGCACATTCTCAGCCAACATGCGCACACCAATGCCAGTACAATCCCACTTATAAAGTGTACTTTGTATTCATTTGGACGTTATGAGCGTGGCGTCTGAGGCGTCACTCGCTTCATAAATTCAGATTAAGTGGAACGCTTGACACATTCCAGAAAATGTTTCCGTATTCGGCATTGTGTAATCCAATGAAAAAGCTATCAACACGAAATTTATAAAGTTTTTGACAAGAACAGGATCAGAGGATATTGTTAATTTTGTAAATAGTCATTCTCTTAATATTATAATCAGGTATACTTTGTATTGCGTATTTGTATACCTACTGAGGAATAATTTTGAAACGCTTCTTAATTATACCATAAAACTAAAAGAGTTTTCATAGCTCTTTTAGTTTTATCCTATAATTAAAAACTTTCACTTTTCGAGTAGAAATAAATATAATTTATTTTTCAAAGTATTAAAAATTTTCTGAGTCAAATTTGCCACAACAAGATTACTCCATAAATTCAAAGTTCTTTATGTTTGTCTTAATTATCGTATCCATTGATTTACTACCAAACGTAGATAACGCATGAACGTTCGAAAAGTGGGCCGGTGAAGAACTGCCCAATCGGGCCTCGTGCAGTTCTTTTCCATGCGTTGGAGCAACAACGCGATAAGCAATTTTGAGCATTATGTTTGAGAGTATAAAGTTGATATTTTCTTGTAACAATTACTAAAACGTCAAATTTAATGTGGCTAGGTATGAAATGATGTAACTGCACACGGTTGTACTTCAAATAGTTGCCGTAATAATAAAGAATAAGGTTGAATTCGATAAATACGGTACTTTCTTTATGGTAATTTTAATTCGGGTGTGCATATTCAACTACCTATTTAACAGCGTACAAATGTATAGTCGATTAGGTGACAGATTTCTAGCGCGTTTTTGTATGAAGTGCTCTATCTACGTTTGGTAGTAAATCAATGATCGTATCACATGAAATTATACCTAAGATAACAAAGTAATCAATAATGACCTGGGTAGCCAATACTAATTTATTAGTTATCCCCGCAATAATTGTGTTTAGGTTAAAAATGAGTTCATATGCTTCCCTTTAAAGATGATTTGTATTTGCTATTTTTTTAATTAGACTTATAAATTGGATACAATCATTTAACATGTAAACATTTATATAAGAAACACAATATTATTTAGGTCTGAGGTTGGCAATATGCTTATCACTATTAAATTTTTGCCTGTGCAGTTGAATATTTAGAATAATATTCCAATACAGTGTCATTAATCAGAATGTATTATCATGCAGCACACGCTCAGCACACACATCTCTAAAGTTTCCTCGACTGAGATTTAAGCGAATTTTGATTAAACAGGTCCTTTTTGCTCGCTGAATGTATTTAGCTTTTTATTTAACTTGCCATCGTCGAGGGTAATATGTAATGATAAATGGGAGCTTATTATTCAGTTCTCCTCATTTTGAGGGTTCCGTTCCTTAAAAGGAAAAAACGGAACATTTATAGTATCACTTCGTGTGTCCGTCTGTCTGTCAATACCCTTTGTTTTGTGAACGCGTAAAGATATCAAATTTAAATTTATACCAAATTCTCGGATCTAAATTACTCGTGTTCGAAAAGTAATATCTGTAGTAAAATTACTACTGGGATGTAAGGGGTTCCGATTATCAACTAACGGGAAACAAGTCAACCTTACCTGCACGCGGTGTATCCTACTGATCGACGGATGAGGCTGTGGTACTCCCGATCCAAAAGACATCACTCAAAAAGCAATGGAGAGGGTATTATAATTGGGATTTCTCTACGTGATCGCATCAGAAATGATGAGATCCGCAGAAGAAATAAAGTCATAGACATAACGCAAAGAAAGCATAGTGAATAGGACACATCGTTCACAGGTTCAACGGCCGTTTGAGCTGAAAGGTCCTCGAATGACGGCAAGGTGAACCGACGATCTGGGGCAGGTCGCGGGAAGCCGCTGGATACAAGAAGCACAGGACCGATTACCTTAGAGATGGCGAGACTCTTGGCTAAAAAATGGGACATTCATCGATTATTTTACCACTACTCTGAGAGCCAGACGCATCTGCGATGCAAGAGACACTCCACACGTATGATGCCCGACGAAGAGGAAACGCTTTATAGGGAGGCATCAGGCCCTGAATATCGAGATCTGTAGAGTTAAGGCAGAGTCGAAGGAGCGATTTATCGAAACTCACGACTCTGTCTTACCTGTGTGGGCGACCGTACCGTCTAGTAAGCAGAAAATACTAAAATGGACCCTGTTTCCAGACCCTAGAACCGGCCGGTCGAAGATGGAGGTGGACCAAGTACGCCCTCCCGTATCAGTCGTTGATTTCGGCACGATGGGGGACAGTTTTGACGCAAAGCTAAGGCCAAATCACTGGCATCACAGTCGGTGCCAGCAAGGGCCCTATGCTAAGCATTGGGGTTGCTGAAGCTGTACCGGTATAGTGCTCAATACGAGCATCGCATTAGCCCGCTTCCTCGGGTGCTGGAAGGTGGGTTATTCTGCCTCTTCAAGAAGCCGAACCACCCCTACGACCGTTGGGGTACAGGACAGTAGTACTGCTCGATGAAGCTGAGAAGTTTTTTGAGAAAATTCTTGCTTCTCGGATCAAAGAGCACTCTGAGGGCCCGGGATCAGATTTGACAGTGTCAGTATTATTTTTGCACTAGGGTCAATTGCGGATTCGGTGACTCACCTTAAGGGGTGGACTAAGACTGCCACGACGGCGGGGAGAGAAGTGGAGTGGTTGTGGTGTCGCTAAACATGCAGCAGCAGCAGGGGTCAGTACTATGCCCTCTGCTCTGGAACCCGGTGTACAATTGGATGCTGCGAGGCGACCTTCTGTCGACGTTTGAGAAGGCGGTCCACATTGCTTATGTCGGCACAACAATGGTCGTCCGATGCATCCGCCTCTTGGGACTAGACGTAGCCGTTTTTGAAAAATAAACAAAAATAAATATGACAATTTATTAATAAAAGACGACTTTAAAACACAGCTACGTTTTATGCCATTTTTACATAGAATAACGTAAAAACAAATGTCAAAAGAATTCTGAATCAGAATCTAGATCTCTTAAGCAAGTAAGAGAGTTAGGTAGTACAGTGTAAAATTATTTTGTCTGCATTCTCCAAAATATCACGCAGTCTGGCATAATATTTATATCAAATAATACTTTTAAGATTATACTTTTGGAATACTCCAAGTATTCCAAAAATATAATCTTAATAATAACCAATTTGTTGCATTCGCGCTATAACGTAAACATACTACTATGCAACAGTATACACATGGATTAAAATTAGCTTTAAGACTACCTTTTACGCCTAACCAATATAATAATACTAATATGTTTGCGTTTAAATTATTCCGTGGAAAACAAGTTTGAAAGTTATAAATAAACATTAGGCAAATTGTTTAGGTACATCTGAAGATTTGTTTATTCCGCATTGACCTAACACCAGAATCGTCAGTGTCTATAATAAAACAATATTATCAATTCGCTCAAATTGAGATAAATTGGACGACGATTTCTCAATTAAACTAGCAAGGTATCACGTCAGTGGGTCACAGTCACATCCACAACATGCTCGTCGAGTTCTTAATATTTTTATTTACATTTGTGCTAGGCTATTTTCTCTACAGCAACTACAAAGTGCACAAGACGTTACTCCAGAAAGATGTGAAGTTTATTCCAGGGCTCCCCATATATGGGAATACGTATTTATCAATGCATAATAAGAAACACATGTCTGAAGAAATAATAGAGATTTACAATGCTTTCCCCAACGAAAGGTAAGCTCTTATTGCAAATATTTTCTTAACGCTGCCTGAAGCATTCCGGTCTAATGGCTTCTCAGTGGGGATTTGAGTGAGGTAAGCTTTCAATGTAAATGATGATGATGACAAACGTTTAAAGTTATTTATATTATTCGCGTTTTAAGTTTGATTTATGCCTGAAATTTTTTTTGAACATTTTTTAAAATTATTGTTGTTTTGCGGAAATAATAAAAAACCATAATGACAATTTATGTTCATCTATTATGGGGGATTCATAATAGATAGGCAATAGGCATATTTAAATAATTTTAATTGATTTTACTGTAATTCTGAACTTGATTAAGAAAGGTTAGCGAACAGGTTACCCGCATCATATAAAAAATATCCTTGTTTGATATAACAGTAAAAAATTAAATGCACAATTCGTTTTACTTTTTGTGGCAGGACGGTTTTTTAAAAAACTACATCAGTTAATACTTATCGGGGCAAGTATAAACTACATTGGGGTATATATTAACAAAACTATATTGCTTGATTTTAATAATTATTTCAGAAATACATCTCAAACTCATAAATATTATTCAAAATAAACTTACAGGCACTTATTGACGTCAAACAAAAGGCGAAAATCTAATTAAGTCATCATCACAGCTCATATACTCGTACGTCGTATTTCACCAAAATATAAATTTTGCAAAAAACACTTTAGTTTTACTGTTGTTTTACACATAGTTTTGTTTTCTTTTTCTTACTTAAAATTTTATCATATTTTGACACATTAGCAAGAAAACCCATCACATCTTGAAAAAATTAAGAGTTTCCTCTTAATGTTAGTGTTTCGTATTATGCGTTATTGAGAACGTTGTTAGGAATTTACTTGCTGTTACTTATTAATTGTCACATAAATTTTCTTTCTATAAAATTGAAATATTTTTGTTCATTTTAAATTAAATAACAAACATTACATAAGTATCCTAATGTCATCTACGTAGTCAATCCCACAGGAAAAGAATAGTGTAATTGTCATCATATTTGTAGGTACGTGGCGTTTATCGAGGGGTCCACCCCAATCCTCATAATCAGGGACTTGGAGCTGACCAAGTTGATTACTGTGAAGCACTTCGATTACTTCGTTGACCACAAAGAGTTCTTTCCACCTGATGTAGATGTGCTTGGGAAGAGCTTATTCGGCATGAAAGGTAGGCATATGATTTTGATTTTGAAAAGAATGATTGATCCTAAGACCAATATTTGTCTAGGGCCCCAGGTGATAAAGAGTGCTTGCTGTAGGAAATTTGACAACGTGAGAAATGACAACGTGAAGTGAATGCGAAGACAACTCTCACAAAGTCACATGCAGCAGGAGCGGGTCGCACGCACACATTCACACTGAGAACTCAACCCTGGTTTTCTACTTAAGCATCACCATTTTTTTGCGCTTAATGTTAACAATGTTTTGCGTTCCTTATAAGAAATATTAACATTTTTAACCGCGCTATTTTTCACAAAGGGATATTGTTTAAATGGAACGCATTACGTTTACAAATGATGTTAGCCCTGCAAGCGTCAAAAGCTAACAAAACGCGATGATGTTAAAATGTCTAAAATGCTACAAAGCCGCGTCAAACTAGCAACTGTCAGTTGGCTCGGGGCACAGCGCGGCGACAATGCGTGGAATACATATCACTGAAATTTTCGCAGGTTGACTGTCCTTGTATTCCTGTAAAAAAGAATCCGACCAAGTGCATACAAAGAGATAGGCGATGTAACAGACTGTACAGTGAAAATAATAATTTCTTTTACAGGTGACAGATGGCGAGATATGCGAGTGACTCTGAGTCCTGCCTTCACGGGCTCCAAAATGAGAATGATGCTGCCCTCCATGCTTCAAGTTACAAAAAACACGATAGAATACTTAAAAGGTAATCTTGTTCTCAAAGAGAATAAGCGATTACCTATTTTGTTTTTAGATACTCGTACGTGATGTCAATTATTTAAGCAAGTGTGGTTTATTACTGATTTGATTTAGAATACATGTGTATTGTGTCGCCGTTTCCTCTTTTCTCGTGGATGTTGGAAGCTAACTAAGGGAGTTAATCGCAATTATACTTTTCTGAGGAGATGGAAAACTCAAAATTAAACCTTAAGTCAGCCCGTCTGGTCAACATGATGCCCGTCTGGTTAATAATGACGACAATCGTTTGCTTAAAATTTCTCGATATTATGTTACTTCTTGATACCGTTTTTCGGCGCGGCCTGCGTTCTTGCGGGCCAAACGCCGTGGGATGTCGATGCACGCATACATGCAGAGGTGTATCGACATCGGGTTGCCGTTAGAGAACGGGGGGAACGATCCGCTCCCGAGGAAGTGGAGCGGGTTCGTACCCAAGCGCAGAGCCGCGTCAATGGGGTGAGGCACTCGCCTTCCCAGCTGCCGGCCACCAGACGATCGAAGCGATACGTCCGGTGTTGGAGGAGTGGGTAGGGCGCCGGCAGGGCAGTCTCTCGTTCCGCATGGTGCAGGTATTGACCGGACATGGTTGTTTCGGTCACTACCTGCATCGGGTCGCGCGTCGGGAGGAAACGCCGCAGTGCCATCACTGCGACGCTCCCGACGATATTGCCGAGCACACATTGTTGGTGTGCCCGGCCTGGCGACGCCAGCGCAGCGAACTTCACGCTGCGCTGGGAGGCGGAGACCTCTCGCTGCCGAGCATGGTCGTGGCCATGCTCCGCGACGAGGCGGAATGGGAGGCTGTTGCCTCCTTCTGCGAGGACGTCATCTCGCAGAAGGAGGCTGCGGAGAGGGAGCGGGAGAATGATCCTCAAGCCGCTCCCATCCGCCGCAGACAGACAGGCAGGCGAAGGCGGGCATTCGCGCAAGCAATGCCCGTCTAATGACCCTGCCGTTGAGGCCTGCGTGCACGGTTGGCCCCGTGTACGCCGCCGTAAGGCCCTCCGTCTGGGGATTACCTTGGTGTTCTCGGGCAATCCTCCCTTGGCGATAGCCCGACCACCCAGGTCGGGCTAGCCCGGGCGCGTTGGTAGTGGTAGTCGCAGTGTGGACCCTACCACGCGCGTCCATAAGGGCAGGAAGAACACCGGGGGGTTTAGTGGGTAGGCCTGGCACTCTGCCGGGAGAGCCCCACACACGCTCGTCGTCTAGCCAACGGCGAGTATGGTGCGGTCACGCATTCCCCTCGAAAAAAAAAAAAAAAAAGGGTTCACTTTGTTGTCCGTCTGTCCTTCTGTCTGTCTATGAATACCCCTTTTGTCGGGAACGCGTAGAGATATTAAATTGAAGTTTATGCTTGGGTTGACGGTCTGTTTCAGCTGTGAAAATGGAACGAAACTTGTAAGTCAACACAATCAAAAGATAAACGCATATTTGCGTTTTTACAAAGAAATCGAAACCCAATTGAAATCGAGACTCGAGGGTAATTCCAGATTTATAAAGTTTTGTATAGGATATTTGAGTCTCTTGGCCATTCATACCAGCCAGCCCTTTAAAATGACTAAGTACCCATAGCGAGTAGCTCAGCGAAAGCTTTTCTTATCAAACCTTAGTGAAACCGTATTACAATTTCAGAGCACGTGGGCGATGAAATTGGCGTGGATAACGTCATACGCAGGTACACAAATGACGTCATTGCCTCAGCTGGCTTCGGCTTGGAAGTAAATTCATTCAAGGACGTCGACAATGAGTTTTTCAGGATTGGCCAAACAGTTTTCACTTTCACTTTGTGGCAACAGTTTGTAATGTTCCTATATATAAACTTCCCTTTCTTTGCAAAAGTAAGTTATAATTATCTAAACATTTTATTTATGCATGTAAATGTAGCTTAAAATAACATTGAATTTCCACATTTCATGCCCCATTTGTATTTTCTAGCCAATATCCTAAAACGGAAAAGAAATTCACAGATAAAATTTCAAACTCGATCGAACCTACATTATCTTAAATCCATATCAGATGATCAATTTTTATTATGTACTTACTCGTACAACAAAGCTACCCACCTAATGGTAAGCGGCTACAGTCGCCTATAGAACATGTGGTTCCAGAGTGCCTAGTGCGAGTTTTATCGAGCTCTAGTCGATCGCACGCATCGAACGCGAATTTGTATGGAATTAGAGAAGCGCCATCTAGTAGCTGTTATGGAATGAGACAGCTTCATCTAGTAACTGCTAGATGGCGCTCTGCTCTAATTCCATACAAATTCGCGTTTACGCGTTCGATGCGTGTGTTCGAGTAAAGTTCGATAAGACTCGCACTCCACACACTATAAGACTTGCAAATCTACAACCCCTACAATGTACTGTTAAAAACTTGTGACTTAACATGTCAAGTCACAGTACCCAGTAATTTCTCTGCCTTTACTGTCTCTAACTTCTCTGTCATACATACCCATCAAACCGAACACAGCAATGCAAGTACCAATGCTTGGCGGCAGAAACAGGTAAAATAGAGGCACACATACAGACGACTGTGGTACAATCTCCCTCTGGTCAGAGTCTGATCTCCTTCAAGTCAATTAGAATATCAGTCGATAATAAGATTTTGCTTGATTATTTTGAAGAAATATTTAGAACCGACAAATATTAATTACGAGATAACAACGAAAACATTAGGTACGAGATAACATGTTTATTTTTAGAAATTAAAGTTGAAATTCGTTCCTGCGGAAACGGAAAATTTCTTCCGCCATATTGTTGTGAGTACCATGGAGTACAGGGAGAAAAATAAAGTCGAGAGAGCGGACATGATTCAGCTACTTATGGAAGCTTCTAAAGGTATGTTGACCTTGGAAAAAAATGGTGGTCTTTTTCGTAATAGCGGTTACTTTTTAATCCGATCTTTTAGAGATAATTGAGATATAATGGCTTAATGTATAAATTAACAACGGTTATCTTTACTTTAGACCAAAAGGGCAAATTGATATAATCTAATGAGATTATTGTTTTGATTTACTTGTTTGCAAAACAAATAGTATTGTTTCAGATGAGCATAAAAATGAAAAGGATTACTTTTTTATCACCCCTATTTAATTTAAGAGACCTTCAGGACACATCCATTATTTTATAAAAATAACAAAAAATACTGCACTATATATTTTAGAAAATTAATATAAAATTAAATAGGTGAGTTATTCTTTTATAAATTTTTAAATCACTCTACTACCGTGGCCTTCAGTGTCCCTTAAATTATCCGGAGTGATAAAAAAAATATTTTACAAAAAATAAAAACCGACTTCAAAAACACTGAAAAGTTAAAAATAATATAAGAATAGGTACAGACAACATCACACTTCTATATTGAAGTCGGTGCCAAACGATGATCTTCTAGAAAGTGTTAAAATTTGTCACCGACTTCAATATAGAAGTGTGATGTTGTCTGTACCTATTTTTATATTATTTTAAACTTTTCAGTGTTTTTGAAGTCGGTTTTTATTTTTTGTAAAATATTTTTTATTTTGAACTTTTTAGTGAATTAAATCTTTTTAGTGAAAGAACCCCTAATCTAAATTAGCGTTACCCTCGATTTTCATGGGATCCCATGATCAGATTCTGACTTTGGTGATCTTGGGACCACCCCAGGAGTATACTCTATCGAATACAAAAACAATTTTGAAAATCGGTCCACAATTGGCGGCGTAATCGCGTAACATACACAAAAAAAACATACGCATCGAATTGAGAACCTCCTCCTTTTTTGAAGTCGGTTAAAAAGTTGAAAGTCATTTTAACTCATACAACTTCTTGTTTCACTTATTGAAATAACGTAACATTTCAGGCATTCTAAAATCTACGCATGCGAGCAATAGCGAAGACGTGGGATTTGCAGCAGCCGAGGAGACGCTTAGTCACCAAAAACAAGTCAATAGTGAGTCTCTTCATTAAAATTACAATATTTGTCTCTTAATTATTCATCTTATATTTATTTAAGTTACTAGCTTCTGCCCGCGACTTCGTCTACGTGGACTTCAGAATTGGGTCTAAAGCTTCGCTCGTTAACAATTTTTAATCTTCCCACGGGAACTATTTGAGGGATCATTAAGGAATATAAAGTACATGTCCTTTTCCATAGCATAGGTGACATGCATACTTCAAAGCTGTCTGACCGTGGCTTAGCTCGTAAACAATTTTCAATATTCCCTCGGGAACTACTTAAGGAATCAAGATAAAAGGTAGCCTATGTTCTTTTCCATATCAAAGGCTACACGCATGCCAAATTTCATCCAAATCCGTTCAGCCGTTTTTGCGTGATTGAGTAACAAACATCTGAACATACAAACATCCACACTTTCATATTTATAATATTAGTAGAATTATAGTAGGATATATCTCTATATTATATTAAAAGGCTGTTTCTTCTAAAGTATTTAAGTTTGTATGACTTTGTTTACATTTATTTAAGTTAGGTTCTAAGCTGGATCAATTATCGAATTATTTTTGATTGGATGATTGATTAAAATATTTCTTCTTTATCTATAATTATAATTAATATAATATAAAGCTCTCAATTATTAACTTTCCAATTATTTCTAGAATGGACAGTGGACGATTTAGTTGGTCAAGTCTTCTTATTCTTCAGTGCTGGTTTCGAAACGTCAGGCTCTATTTTGGTTATGTGCATTCACGAAATAGCTCTGAACTCAGATGTGCAAGAAAAATTGTACCAGGAGATCAAGAACTTCAATGAGAACAATGAATTCACTTACGAAAAAATTGGACAGCTAAAGTATTTGGATTGTGTTTTGAATGGTAAATATGAGAATTTTATTTTATTGCTGAACTGATTTGCACATTGAGATCATGTCTTCTGAAACCAATTCTGAATTATTGTAAATGGTATTTAAATCTTCAGTTTTCATTTGAATAATATATTTTTCTGCAAGCCTATTATGGATCTTTCATCGTATGACTTGATATAAATTTTGAGATAAAGAAGTCTTCATTTGGTATTACCGATCTCCAGTGATCATAACTATGACAAAATTCAATGATGTCATCAAAATATTATGAACGAATGATCAAAAATCTGACCGAAAATCTTATTTTTGGTTTTGCACTATGACTTCATAATGTTATCACTTGAAAACCATGAGATAGGTGATTGGCCTGCTGGAACAGTTAGCTTATTGTTAACAATAAAACTACCATGCAACTCTTTTGGTTTCAAATAGTTTCAATCCTTCAAGTGCAAAGGGGTCTTCTTATCAAACAGCCACATGCTCTCTATTCAATTCATGGAATCTTTATGAATTGAAAATAAGAAACTTTCTAGTGCACGTACGTTTCACTGCTACAGCGCTATGATTATGAAAAAAAAAACAATAAACTATTAGTTACTCGAATTCTCGCCGTATCCTGCTATTTTTATTTCATATTGGTATTGAAAAAATTTGAGTATAGACCCCTTCGGTCTACTCATCAAACAAACACATTGTCGCAACTCAATTCGTGGAATCTTTATGAAAAAACCCCGTCTCATGCACGCGCACCACATCACTGTATTTATAAAAATAACAATAAATTATTGGTTCTTCGAATTCTCTTCGTATCCCGCTATTTTTATTCGATATAAGATTTGCAAAAATGTATTACTTCGTTGTTTACAAAATGAGTGAAACGAGCATTGAGGGCACACCACCAGATATTTCTAATGCAGCAAAGGACATTTCTAAACAATTTTTATCAGAAAAATAATATGAAAAGGCTCACCAAGAGTATATGAATTAGAAAAATATTAAAGATAAAGATATTATTACACATCATCTAAAGAGGGTTCATAATATGAGCTACACCCATAATATTATCATGGATGTAGACAAAGTCTTTTTTTTTATGGGATAGGGGGCAAGCGAGCAGACGTATCACCTGATGGTAAGTAATTACCGTCGCCCATGGACACCCGCAACCCCAGAGGAGTTACAAGTGCGTTGCCGGCCTTTGAGGTGGGAATACGCTCTTTTTTTGAAAGTTTGAAGGTCGTATCGGTCCGGAAATAACGCAGGCGACAATTCGTTCCAAAGTTTGACTGTGCGAGGCAGGAAACTTTGAGAGAAACGCACAGTTGTGGACTGCCAACCATCTAAGTGATGGGCATGGATTTTTTGCTGCGTGGAACGATGGCGGAAAGAGGCGGCAGGTATAAGTCCGAACAATTCCTCGGAGCATTCCCCGTAATAAATACGATAGAAGATGCATAGCGAAGCGACATCTCTACGCAGCGCCAAGGTATCAAGTCGATTTGAAATTTCCTGGCAGTCGACGATTCGAGTCGCTCTCCGTTGAATGCGGTCCAGTGGGAGAAGTTGGTATTGGGGTGCCCCAGCCCAAAGATGAGAACAGTATTCCATATGAAGCCGAACCTGCGCCTTGTAAAGCTGAAGGCGGTGCGCCGGAGTGAAATACTGTCTCGATCTGTTGAGCACACCAAGCTTCTTAGAAGCTAATTTAGTTTTACCCTCTAAGTGGCCACGGAACTGGACTTCGCTTGATATGTCGACACCAAGGATCCCAATATTGGCTGAGGCAGTTAGGGGAATGCCCTGAAAGCGAGGAGATACGACAAATGGTATTTTCTTTGCGGTGATCGCGCAAACCTGTGTCTTTGAGGGGTTGAAATGGACTAAATTAAGACGACCCCAGTTAGAAACTTTCTCTAATGAAGTTTCGATTTCAGACACAAGTTTATTCCGGCACTCAATGACGTTTTCCCGAGAAGAGTTTGCACGGCCGTTATAGAAGGTGTCTTTCGTGCTGTCGTCTGCATAACAATGAATGCTGCTGATTTGCAGCATATCATTGATATGCAGAAGGAATAGTGTAGGTGAAAGCACACATCCTTGGGGGACACCAGCATTTACAGACAGTGGGTCTGAGCATTCACCATCAATCAAGACCTTAATGCTTCTGTCTGCGAGAAAGCTAGTGACCCATCCACATAATTTCTCGGGAAGCCCGTATGAAGGAAGTTTTGAGAGGAGCGCTTTGTGCCATACCCGATCGAAGGCTTTCGCGATGTCCAAACTAACTGCCAGTGCCTCCCCTTTCGCTTCAATTGCCTCTGCCCAATGATGTGTCAAGTAAACTAGAAGATCACCAGCAGAGCGACCCCTACGAAAGCCGTATTGTTGGTCACTGAGCAGCTGGTGATCCTCTAGGTACCGGAGAAGCTGGCGGTTGATTAGCGATTCCATTATCTTTGCAAACAGAGGGGTTATAGCTATCGGCCTGTAGTTGGACGGATTCGAGCTTGTATGCAACTGTACATAATCAGGTATTAAACTACTCATGCGATACTGTTATCATAAACTCATATTTGTGTTTTAACACTCTTAATTATACGACAATTACATAAATAAATTTTATAGCAATCTCAAATTATATATCAGTATTTGACGTGAATTAGAATAATAGCGATAGGTGTCACTTTGTACGCTTGAGAGGGAGGGTGTCAACGCTTAAGAAGGCACAGTACCTACTACTAGCGCCGCCATTCGTTTTTTATTAATTATGATAAATTAAAGACGTTTCTACAAAAAATAGCACAGTCAGAAACTCAATATAGATTTTTCAGATTTATATTTACGTATTTTGTACACATTAACCGTATAGAATAGTCGAAATCATAATTATTGCTTAAAGTGGCCACTTTTAGCAATAATTCTGATTATGATTATTCCTATACTTTTAATCTATGCCTAGTTGGCTCCCAAAAATCTAAAATATAATTATAGAGTTCCTGACTGTTCTATTTTTTGTAGAAACGTCTTTAATTCATCATAATTAATAAAAAACGAATGGCGGCGCTAGAAGTAGGTACTGTGGCCCCTTAAGTGAAATCCCCGGAGATAAGCAAGGGGACGCTGCCAATTAGTAGTCACTACTCTTGTGCTCAAAGCGTGGGGTTTCAGAGAGGCAGTAAGTCTGACTTTGGTAAAAAAAAATAGTTTAGTCGCATAAGATCAGGCGGGGCTTGCTTGCCACCCATGTGGTATAAAAATAACTTAAATTTTTCAATACAAACTCTTTTCCTTATGGTGACTTTTCTAGAGACACTAAGGAAATGGAGCCCAGCTGTAATAATGGATCGGATGTGCGTTAAACCATACGAGCTACCGCCGCCTAGGGAAGGAGGGAAACCCTACATGGTGAGTTAGCAAAGGCGCATGTAATAACGGGCGTAATAAAATATCCCCTGAGAAGGCTTCTATCTGCCGGTTTTGTGCACTTGCAGAGCTTGATAACAGCTAAAGTAATATTATGATTAGGGTAACTTGCTCTATTTCACGTCACAGGCTTACAAGTAAAATATCGAAGTTACAGTTTCTACGTGTGATACTTAGGTATTTGTTGCTTAATTTTTTGTGTGATGTTTAAAACAAAAATGTTATCTTTTTGGCCATTTCATTTATTTAATGAAGAAAGATGAGTAGAAGAAATATATTTGTAGCAAAATTACTAACGATTTGAAAACCTTTTAAGCTAAAACCTGGCGATATCGTTTACAACATGGTGAACGCTGTACAAATGGATCCAAAGTACTACCCTGAGCCAACTAAGTTCGATCCTGACAGATTTTCTGATGAGAATAAACAAAACATTGCTCAGTTCTCTTTCTCACCATTCGGGGCAGGACCTCGAGTTTGCATTGGTAAGTTGGTTAAATCATCAGATGTACAATAGCTATATCATTTCGTTGACTGGCTCTAAAATTTACGTTAAGTCAAAGAGTTCATTTTTCTATGTTAAGTCTTATATTTCAGGTTCAAGATTCGCTTTGATGGAGCTTAAAGTCCTACTTTATCATTTGGTGTTGAATTTCAAAATTCAAAAAAGTGAGAATACATCTACAAACATCCGCCTGAGACCAGAAGGTTTTGTTATTCGGGCTGAAAAGGGAACCTGGGTTAAATTCCTAACAAGAAATTGATACTGTATCAAAAAAACTAAATACACTGATGAGCAAAAATTCCAGGTCACTTGGAATTACCTAGATTTCTCGTAAAGTGTACATATAAGGAATAGGTTTGAAAGACAAAATATATAAACCGTTTTATTTCATGAGCATTAAGTGTTTGTTTATTATAATTACTATTTCACATAATTTATTTAGAGGCCCATATGTTTCATAGCTTAGGAGATATCGAAGATTTTGCAAGTGACCCGGAATTTTTGCTCGCCAGTGTATTTACACCTTGTTTATGGTATTTGATAATTGTAGTTATGCATTTGAAACATTAACGTCCATTTTATATGACGCTAGTTCAAATGGTTTTCTTAAGCTAGTCTGTAAAATTATTTTTATGTTATGTAGAACAATAGTACATTGTAACCCTAGGGGTGAAAGTAACTTATTTAGTCCCAAGACGGGGTTTGGCGCCCGAGCGTAGAGAGGGCGCCTATAGTTCGAGGGACTATAGGCGCCCTAAACACTGTGCTTTTCATTACGAATACAAGGAAAGTAAAAATAAAAACATGAATCAGCTAAAGATCATTAATATTACATATTATTATGAGTGAATTGTATTTTAATAAATCAACAACTTCTGCTTTTACCTCTTCTCTTATGTATGAAATCTCTGTTATACGGAAGAATAAACAAAACTCTAAAGCTCGAAAAAACAAATGAAGATCGGATTACCGCTTTCCCGCTTATTTTGTTTTTATTTCTGTGTTCGGCCAACTATTCAGCCATTATTTTTCATTTTCATCATTGAAAAAATAGTAAATATTTTGCCCAAATCTATGTTATTTGAAAGAAATAGTTGAAGGTAAATTATAATAAAGTCATTTAAAAGATATATTCTTTAAATACTTAACATTATGTTATTTAAATTTTACACCGAGCTGCAATTGAGTGGCTGTATAGGAAGTCGGAACATGGTTAAAAAAAAAGTGAAAATAGAACTAGTTTCTTTTTAAATTTTGACAGCAGCTGTCAGTGAAAGTGATTCTCCCTAGGGCTGAAAAGCATTACTTTCAACCCGCTTCTCAGGCACCTTTAGACCTACTTTCAGAGTATGAGTAATGAAAAGTATATTTATTATTAATTCTTCCTTGTTAAATTGGCTTTACTTTTCTTTGCAAACAAAACAGTTGTATATTGTTTGGAAGAGATAAACTTGATTTTTTTTGTTTTATGAACTTGTAATTCCCCGAATCACCATTTTGGGTGAATGAAGTCGTCAATTCACAAAAAATAATATAATGAAGCGGTTCGTCGGTGGCGCTGAACTGATGGGGAAGTTTGAGGTTCGATTCTGCCCAGTACCAATGTGTTTTTTTGGTTTTTCGAATTTTAGATGTACATTATTTTTTCCGACGCTCCTTTGGTGAAGGAAAACATTGTGACAACAAACAACTTGCATACATCTGCGAAGAAATTCAAAGGTGTATGTGAAGTCGACCAATCCGCACTGGGCCAGCGTGGTTGACTAAGGCCAAACACCCTAACTTAGGGTAGGCCCGAGCCCCTCGGTGGGGATGTATATAAGGTGTGATGATGAAGCGGTTCGTAAATTTTGCAGGAGTTAAATTAAAAATATCAATGTAAGTAAATTTTAAATTGAATAAAGAGCTCGATCTTTTAAGGAAAGCATCTTTTCTATATTGTGTTCTACTTAATCTTATACCGAGTATGTGATTTTTGTGAATTGTTCTTTCAGTCTGCCAGGGCACATTAAAATAGATGTTTTAAAATGGAAATATTTGCGTCTAGTAGGTAGTCGTCATTTCATGGTACTGAGCGGATAATGCTACTAAGTTTCGCTACCGTCGCATGCGCGTATGGTGAAACATTTATTCACTGTTCATAACTTTTCTGTTATATTATACAATAGGTTTTATAGTAATGAAACGGCTAAGCCCCATATTTTGACTAAAGTGTACAGGTTGTGAAGATAGAGCGTGTAATGTTGAAGCTCGGCTCTAAATGAGATCTTTTTTTTTTTATTGCAAAAAGTTGGCAAAAAAGCAAACTGCCTACCTGATGGTAAGTGGTAACAGTCACCTATAATACATGAGGCTCTTGTGAGATGCACAGCAAAACTGTAATCCCCACAAGAACCACAGTGTACGTTGCCAACTTGTGACACCAGATGTAAAGTCACAGTACCCAGTAATTTCAGTGCCATATCTTACCCTTCAAACCGGAACACAGCAATGCAAGCACTGCTGCTTTGCGGCAGAAATAGGTAAGACGGAGGTACCTAAGCAGACGACCCTGGTACAGAATCTCCCTCCAGTATCTGATAACTTTTTGACAGTGCGAGCTATATGGTCTCGTCTTGGCAACATTTTACACGAAAATATTTTTGGTGGGAACTTACATTACAAGATCCTCCTACGCTCTTAGTGGTTGCAGGTTATTATTTTAGGGAAGTGAGAGAGGCGGCCAAAGACGAGCAGACACTGACTAGATTATTGAAGCATCCGGAAGGGTCCAATGGCCATATTTGGTGACGGCACAACCCTAGCTACACCTTCTTTCAAGAAGAGCTGTTCGACTTGGTATCAACGTCACCTTTTTATCACCATAACACTCGACACCGCAGTATAGTTCATCCTTACTACCTGGAAGCAGTATCGTCTAGCACGGTTCGTTTCCAGCGCTCATTTTTTTACTACGTACGGTCTGTCTTTGGGATGAACTTCCGGCTGCTTTGTTCCCGGAGCGCTATAATATGTCCACTTTCAAGCGACGTTTAAGAAGAGTATTACATTCAAAGTAGGCAGCAGCTTGGCTATGTCCCTGATATTTGCCAAGTCCATGTGCGGCGGTTACCACTTACCATCAGGTAGGCCGTCTGCTCGTCTCCTTTCTAAAGCAATAAAAAAAGGATGAGAGCATACCCATCATTGGTCGCATCGTTGGGTTTTCGTTGAAAGGCTGATGTCGCTGGTTGGCACTCTATCTCCAACGAATACGGAGACTCCGATATAATCTCATTTACGTAGTGTGAAGTATGCGTAAAGCATTTCCCGACGCGTCGGGAAATGAATACGTCGCGTCTTAAAAAAAGTTCAAACTATGTATATAACCATCAAGGTGTTCCCCAGGCTTCCAATCTAACCCTTTTATCCATACTAATATTATAAATGGGAAAGTGTGTGTGTGTGTTTGTTTGTCCGTCTTTCACGGCAAAACGGAGCGACGGATTGAAGTGATTTTTTAAGTGGAGATAGTTGAAGGGATGGAAAATGACATAGGCTACTTTTTGTCTCTTTGTAACCCCCCACTTCCCTAAAATGGGGGGTGGAAGTTTGTATGGAGCATTCCGCAATTTTCAAGGTAGAAAGCTAAAAATTGGTATGCGAACTATTTGTGAGTAACAAAAAAATCGTGCATCATTTTTTTTTGGAAATCTGCCCCCAACCCCTTAAAAGAGGGGGTGAAATTTTATATGGTTCTTGCAGTTTTCAAGATAGGAAGCTAAAAATCGGTACACAGACTCTTTGTTACCAAAGAAAAATACCTGCCTTATTTTTTTTAAATCTTCGGTGTTATCCCGAATTTAACGCGAGCGAAGCCGCGGGCAAAAGCTAGTAATATATAAATATACAAATTACTACATTGCTTTTTACAGAGTGAAATATATGCTTTGGTTGTGAATTTTTTTTCGTGAGGGTTTTTATAAAATTTTTCATAGCGTTAAGTCACACCGGTTCCACGCGACCGCCTGGGGGGTGAGAGGTTAAGAATATACCAACCTAAAGGTAATTTGAATAATCATGAAGTGCAAACAGTTGATACATAGAAACTGGGTAGATATTACCAGGTACATATTATGAAACTAATAGATAAAAATACTTTTTCTTCGCAACACCGCTTACATCATACTGCTTGTTGGAAGCCATATATACATTTTATTTTGAAAATACAATTGATAAAATCAACAATATAGCTACAATGAGAAAAATAATTGCGGCCAAACAGAAGAATTCCAGGAATTTGCGTTTTTTTTGCGGTATGTGTATTTCAACGATTTCTTTACTGTTTCTTAGTAATACTAAGTACAAAGATAAGCAGGAACCGACCAAATAACAATATACGAGTATTAAATATTGGCCGTTTGATACTCGTAGCTTACATATATCTATATTGAAAATTGGTATAAAGGAAACTTACAAATTTCATATTTCTCACATGGCATTTTGCTTCTAAGCAGATAATTTAAATAGTTAGTTTTCGTGCATTGAATTTATTTATATAATTTGTTATCGAAAATACATAATATAAAACAATATTGAAATAATCATAATAATCAAAC
This sequence comes from Schoenobius gigantellus, assembly GCA_963935595.1. Taxonomy (NCBI): domain Eukaryota; kingdom Metazoa; phylum Arthropoda; class Insecta; order Lepidoptera; family Crambidae; genus Schoenobius; species Schoenobius gigantellus. The sequence continues at coordinate 22,529,022 of OZ012543.1, forward strand.
TGACAAAAATTAATAAACAGAATAAGGTAATCTTATAATAAGTATCAAACACTTTTCTTATAGTTACTTAAGCCTCACTAGACAAAATCTTAATAGAATATGTAATAATGATTTAAAATGATCAAATCCTCTGTTCTATCATGACCCATGTTCCTCCTTGCACCCTGATGTTGAAATCTGACGGTGCCAGCTTAATTGGGTCTAAGGTCTTCTTGCATTTGAGCACTTTGAAATTGAGCAGAATGTAGTATAGCAACACCTTCAGTTCTAATAGAGCGAATCTGGAACCTTCAAGAAAATATTCAAGAGTGTCATTAAACAAAACCTTATGATAGTCTTCCTTTTCAGCAACTGCATTGTCAACACATGTGACACGATTAGCGCAAAGGTCGAGTGATCGCCTACGGGTCGCGGGTTCGATTCCCGTACGGGACAAATATTATGTATGGCCTACAGAAATTTGTTCCGGTCTGGGCGTATGTACATGTGATATTCTATGGTTGTAACTGCACCCATGCACGACACAGGAGAAAATTCTAGTGTGGGACGACGTTATTGAAAAAATACTGTTAGTAAGAGCCAGTTGCATTAAAACTTATGCATCGCGAGGTTCAGCATAGCACAGTGTGTATTAATGTTGTTATCACACATGTTACTATTCTGTACGCTGGCGGCAGTGGCGCTGTGGACTCGGCACTTGCCTTCCAATCGGGAGGTTCGGGGTTCGAGAGCGCCATGTACCAATGTGTTGTTGGTTTTTCGAAATTCATATGTACTTTTGTCTGACGCTCCTACAGTGAACAAAAACATCGTGAGGCAACATGCATACATCTGCTAAGAAATTAAAAAACGTGTATGTGAAGTCGACCAGTCCGCACTGGGCCAGCGTGATTGACGAATGCCTAAACACCCTGACTTAGGGTATATACAGGGTAATTTTTAAACCAACCTCCCAGGGGCTGATTCTAGTGCTCAGATGCAACAACTCTTTGTTTGGGACCAACATCGTCTACTTGTATTACTTATTCAGATAATCCTGAAAGTAATCTATGAATATTAAAACAAAATGAAACAATTACCTATGTATGCTCTAGGGCCCATTCCAAAAGGGAAAAAGGTGAAAGGCTGCAAATTTTGTTTGTTTTCTTCGGAAAATCTCTCAGGATCGAATAAGTGTGGGTTCGGGTGGTATTTGAGGTCCATGTGAATAGAGTTCACAACACAGTAGACGGCGTCTCCGGGCTTGAGCTGAGGATTCGTAGAAATATGATATTACACCTATACTAAAATTAGCTAGGAAAATAAGCACAAACTTAAATTTATACAAAAAACTTATTAGATGTTGAGGATATTATAAAATATCCAATATATTGGTAATATTTGCTGGTTATTCGCGCTCGTTCTACATGTCAAACTTTGGGTTGTTTGCTACTTGGCGATCTTAGTGAGCATTGAGCATTTCATGTACCTATCCCTTCAACGTGTAATTGCTAAATTACACATGAATGCTGCTTATTGTTATATTATTTGATCTGCAGAGAAATGGTATATTTGGGTAAGGGTGTATTTGGAGTCGACCAATCTGCACTGGGCCAGCGTGGTTGACTAAGGCCTAAGCACCCTTAACACAGGGTAGCCTCCAGCCTCTCGGTGGGGACATACATGAGCTGTAGTAATCATCACCAAATATGTATAGTCTCCAAAATTATGGTGTTAAATATGCTAAGTATGATTATTTTTCTACACACATCACAAGGAAGTGCCCTAAAACGTTTAGAAACTACTGACCTGTATTACAGCAATCTATTTAACTGTGATAATTCTGTGAAAGTAGGTAACAGATGTAATGACATAATGTAATTATATTTGATAATGTAATGCCTTTAATCTTCCGAACCTAAGGCGCATAACACATTGCACCGGACACCGCTGCGGTGTACGGAGGGACGAAAACCGCATGCGGCTGCGGCGGCACGGAACCGTGCCACCGTACGGTTTGCTCCATATCACCGTCCGGAGCTGCGGTGCACGACGCCCCGCATCGCCGCATTATCTATGTTGAGATCTATTAAGCGTATGCACGTCCTTTCTACGCAAAAATCCGTACGATACTGCGGCACAGTGTGGCATACCCCGCGGACCGCACCGCATCACCGTCCGGGAGTGCGGTGCCGTCGCGCGCGCCGCACAACCGCACGGGCATGCGGTGTGAGTGTGTTGTACCCTGCGGTTTTTGTATACAAATTAAGATTCTTCAGTTAAAATTAAAAACCGCAGCGCCGGACACCGCTACACAATTAGACACACACAATTTAGATAGGACCCTTTTCTAATATTTAAGCTTTCTCGTACCGTACGAACTGTGTTTTTTCTATGTATAAGTTTTTTTTTAATCTTTATTGTTTACGGAGCTTTCGTAAAAACATTACATGTCAGCCCCATCGTGACCTTAGAATTAATTTTAATTAACTAGAGTTAAGTAATCTTAATTTTAAGCTTTTTGCCGCGAAACTGTAGATCGATAAGGCTGCTTCTGATGTGGGCTCTGACAAAATGGTTTGCAACGCGCCAATGTCGAATATATTGACCTTCAGCTTCGCGACCAAGTCTTCTCGCAATGTTCGATTTTTGGTACATTCCGCCAACAAATGTTGGACATTTTCAATTTTTCCACATATGGTACAATTAGGAGAACTGACTTTTTTCATAAGATGTCCAAATTTGTTCAGCGGGACGTGTCCAGACCGAAGTCTGTAGGCAATCACTAAAAGGCCTCGACTTAATTTTATATTTCGGAACCAAGGAATATGTGGAGGCTCAGATTGGATAACTCGATACCATATCCCTGTGACTTTAGATCTTTCGTCAAATTCAGTTTTCCACTGGATTGTGGCAAGCGATGGAAGTGATTTTTTTATACTTATGTAAATATTCTTCATAGCTAGGTGTTATGTGCAGCGGAAGTCCTTGGGATGTACCAAGTTTTGCCAATCTATCAGCCTCCTCATTTCCAGAAAGACCAATATGAGTTGGAATCCATTGCAATCTCAGTTTCTTATTTCCTTGGTTCAGCATCACAGCCTGTTCGAGTATTGAATATGCTGAGGGGGTGCCTCTGCAGCCAGAGGCGCACCTAGCAACATGCTGTAATGCACTTTTGCTAGCTGTTAGGATAACTACATTATCATATGGAAGCTTTTTTATATAGTCAAGTGCTTCTATTATTGCTACTTCTTCCATATTTACCAGTAGCATCAAAAAAGGCTGCCCCTGAACCCTGAGCACACTTTGATCCATCAGTATACACTTTATGCCAATTTTTATATTTTGTTCCAATTTCTTGTAAGACATTACTTTTTAGGATGTTGAAATCGTTTCTAGTTTTTGACACTAACACAATCGAGGTTGGGGCTTATAATTTTATCTATTTCAAAATTTGAGGTCCACGTTGACAAAGTAAACATTTTAAACGGGTAACTAGAGTATATATTTTCTTCTTTTGTTTTATTATAACTTGAAATAATCAACGGGATTTTCTTATTTTGCCAGTATCTGTTGGAGCAAAGGGTGCTCAGAGACTCTAACAATGTTGATATTGGATTATTAGCCCAAGATTTGATTTTTAAACAATATTTCAAAGATAGATATTTCCTCCTTATTTGTAATGGAGGGATACAAAGCTCACATTCCATGGCTTGGATGGGAGTACTTCTTATAAATCCACCCACAACTCTTAACGCCTGATTTTGTACTCTATCAAGTTTAACGAGATGAACCTTAGCGCTATTGTCGTATAAAAATGATCCGTAGTCTATTCGACTTCTAATAAGGGAAATGTACAATCGACGGAGATGTATCGGATGTACACCCCATGCTGAGCTACCTAGTACCTTAATTAGATTTGTAAATGTTTGAACTTTTTCACAGATCTCATTTATATGTTTGGACCAGCGTAACGACCTATCGAACCATAATCCTAGATATTTGTAATTGTCTGTACATTCTAAAAAAAATTCATTAACTGAAAGTTTTGCTACTTGTTTTTTATGAGTCCTACTAAATACACAAATTTTTTACTTTTCTGCTGACAACTCCAAATCGATGTCTTTGAGAAGTATTAAAAGCGAATCTAGAGCTATTTGCAGTCGTGTTTCACTGCAATCGAGTTTATCGGTTGAATAAAGGACAAAGTCGTCCGCGTATTGCAAAATCATGATATTTTGGATTTCTTTACAGATTTTATGGGTTACAATATTGAATAATAAAGGTGAGATTGGGTCTCCTTGCGCTATCCCTTTGTTAGTCCATCTACATAGCTCCTCAGACTCTAACTTAATTTTTAGGTGTCTCTGCCTAAGGAAAGAATAAATATATTTACAACATCTGTTACCAACGCAGATTTCGTCCAATGCAATGCCAAGTTTGACGACTATAACATTATTATAAGCGTTTTCAATATCCAAAAAACAAGCTATTGTTGGTAAGGTTTTTGAGAACCCCACTTGTATTTGCATGACTAATCGGGCAAGGGCATCTAATCACGATATACCACGTCTGAATCCCAGTGTGTTTTTTGAAATAATATTATTTCTCTCAACTTACCACTCCAAACGTTTCGTAAGCATTAAATGAAATATTTTGCAAATACAAGACATTAAAGATATAGGTCTAAGCTTCTGTTCAATATTATTAACGTTATTATTTTTTGAATAAGAATATTACGCCATTGGGAGGGAATATTGCCTGTTACATATATTTCATTGTATAAATCTAGAAGGTATTGTTTACAATTGTAAGGTAAGTTATAAATCATTGAATATGAAATATTATCGTCACCTGGGGTAGTATCAGATTTCTTTAAGCAATTTTGTAGCTCTTGCATAGAGAATAACGATTCCAGTTGGGGATTTATCGAAGTGAATGAAAGAGGTTTGTTAGATACAAAATCAGGCGTTAGGTCGCGGAGTACACCTTTTATCTTTTCTTCATCCACAGCACAATTGCCCCCTTTATAGCCCTTCAACCAACGCTACCGTCTCCACATTTTGGAAGTAGATGTTGCACTATCTATTTTATCACAAAACTTTTTCCAACTAAGATTTTTAGCATCTTTTATAAGACGCCTCGTCTCCTCAATTTGTTTATTTAATATATTAAGGTTATTCGGAGTAGGATTTCGTCTAAACTGACTCAATGCTCGTCTTCGCTGTGCTATAGCTTTGGATATAGACGAATTCCAGTACGGTTTTGGACTAAAATGAACAGCTGGGTTATTACAGGTTTTTATTACTGGAATTGAATTGGAGGCCGCGTCGAATATGTTATTATGTCTTACAAAGGCATTATATCTTGTTTCCAGATCATGGGTATAGTTTTCTAATGGTATTTCTAGCAGCTGTTTGTACTTATCCCAATCCGCTAATTTAAAATTAAGTTTTGTTTTTGTAGCTTTTATATCGGAGTAATTAATTTTTATACTAATAACAAGATGGTCACTTCCTAAGCTTTCATTTGTTATAGTCCATTGACATTTCAATGCCACATCGGACGTAATAAAAGAAATATCTGGAGAAGATTTTTGTACATTTCCATCGACAAGCCTAATCCTAGTTGGATTGCCATTATTTAACGTAAAATACCCAAATTCAAGCGAACAGTCAAAAAGTTGTACACCCCTTGTATCTGTTTTATACGACCAATTTGTGTGAATAAAAATAAGCAGTTATTTTTTATCACGAATGAATTTTATTTGGTTAAGTAGGAAACATGAATTATTTTGAAAATATTAAATAACAAAATAGTAATCAAAACATGTGAATATTGTGGCTGGTCCCTTTTGATCGTCCAGGAGTACGCTTTTCTATCTTTGAAATGTCCTAATGGAGCTACGCAGCATATTCTCGGCCAATCTACCGCAGTGTCTTAAGACGAAAGTCTTCAATTCGTGCGTGTTGCCAGTGATGACGTACGGAACTGAGACGTGGCCGTTTACAATGAGTCTCATCAGAAGGCTCAATGTCACTCAAAGGGCAATGGAGAGGGCTATGCTCGGGGTTTCTCTACGCGATCGCATCAGAAATGAAGAGATCCGTAGAAGAACTAGAGTCGCCGACATAGCCCAAAGAATTGCAAACCTTAAGTGGCAGTGGGCAGGACACATAGCTCGCAGGACTGACGGCCGTTGGGGCGGAAAGGTCCTCGAGTGGCGGCCGCGTACCGGGAGACGCAGCGTTGGTAGGCCCCCCACAAGGTGGACCGACGATCTGGTGAAGGTCGCGGGAAGCCGCTGGATGCGGGAGGCGCAGGACCGATCGGTTTGGAGATCCCTGGGGGAGGCCTATGTCCAGCAGTGGGCGTCTCTTGGCTGAAATGATGATGATGATGATGAATGGAGCTTATTCCCATGCTCATAACTTCAGCTCCCCAATTAAATTTCTCAGTAAGAAATGCAGATGTGAATCTAGAAAAACGACATATATTGGGTGGCCCAAAGCTTCATATTTCAATATAAGCTCTCGAATCAATTCTCTATTATAATTCTGACTCTTGCGCTCACCATAAAATTGCAACCACCTTCTAAAACCACTGCCAAGGAAATTTTTCTAACTCGAAAATTCGTTCTTTCATTAATTCCCCGTTTTAAGTTTCTACGAAAATGCCCTCTTTGATTTAAGCATCGCGTATTCTGGGGAATTTCCCTTGAAATACATCTATTTCCGTTACATTCCTTTATGCCTTTATTAAAAAATCACAAGACTTAATTTGATATGGAGTGGCGGAAGAAATAAATCAGTAGGCACAAGTGGTGAATGCTTTATACTTTTTGTCCTGGAACTAGAGTTACGCACAGGCCAAATTTTTTCATGTGGTGTTTTTGTTCGATTAATGCTATCCCATTCGCACAAAAAGCAGCCGAATTTAGTATAATTACCCATATTCCTTTCTTCCAATCAGTGAATTTTTTACACAGACATGTTATGCAACATACATTTAGCTCATGCTTTGTCTTGATGAGACACCGTAAAAAATATCACTTCTTAATAAGATGAGGAAAACTTGGCCTTTGATTTAGGAACATCCACTTTCTTGACAAACATTTATATTGCTAGCATTTTTGTCGTCATATGATCTTATCATGGAACTTGTCTTCTGCTCGTTTCATAAAATCGCACTCATCTTAGGTATCAGTTGAATTGGCCGTGACCTCTCGCTGCCAGTCATCGTCAGTAAGATGCTGGCTAGTGAGAGGGAATGGGAGGCTATCGCCTCCTTCTGCGAGAAGGTCATCACGCAGAAGGAGGCAGCGGAGAGGGAGCGCGAAAATGACCCAAATCCCGCTTCTCTACGAGTCTCCGACGCAGGCGGTTGGGAGGTAGAAGGCGAGCTTTTGTAGCCCATCTTCCATAACCGCCACAGCTGTGATCTGCGCGCTAAGGTGGCTCCTGATGCGCGTGATTAAAAGCCTCCTTGTCTGGGTATTACCCCCATGTTCAGGGTAATAACTCAAAAGGTGTAAAGACCCGGCTCGAAGCTGGCCGGGCTGACCCGGGGTGGTTTGGAGAATTGAGGTTATCCAGACCCTGGATCACACTGACTACGGACAAGATGGACATCTAGGTTGGTTTAGTGGGTATGCCTTGCACTGATAGGGGAGAGTCCCACACATGCCTGTCGTTTAGCCATCGGCAGGTATAGTCGACAAAGTTCGCGGTCTACCAGTAAAGATTTTTTGAGAAGCATTATTTATATTACAGCATTAGTCCGCCTTTGTATAAAAAAATATTTCAAACAATAAGCGGTATAAAGCAATCATTTAAAGCAAATATGAAAATCCTGAAATAATTCTATTTTATATAAAATATAATATTGTGCCGGCGAACTACGTTTCGCCATAATAAAAAATAGTTTACGACCTACTGAATATACACAAAAAAATTCATAAAGATTGGTCAAGCCGTTTCGGAGGAGTTCGGTAAGAAACACTATGACACGAGAATTTTAAATATTAGACTAGCTGTATCCGCGAACTACGTTTCGCCATAATAATCACATAGGGGTACAAAAAATAGTTAACGACCTATTCTCAGACCCACCGAATATACACAAAAAAAATCATAAAGATAGGTCAAGCTGTTCGGAGGAGTTCGGTAACAAACACTGTGACAGGAGAATTTTATATATTAAGAGATTAAAACCTGTTTTAACGCTTTTACTTTTTCAAATCTCGCTGACCAAAAAAACTCTACTGGTAGATCGGCAACTTTGTCGACTGTACAGTACGCAACACCATTCCACCTCGTTATAAAAAGGTAAGTATCAGTTGAATTAACTACTATTATAATACTCACCCTATACGTTTTGCCGTCAGGACGCGATGGCGGCAAAATGTACTCCTTGTTCGCAACCCGGTCCATTACTAAAGCTGCCGCCCATTTGCTGAAGGTTTCTGTCAAAGCATTTTTTTGCATGAAAGTAATCAAAACATTTGAAAAGTACCTAATTAACACCTTTTCAAATGTTTTGAGTACCAAAATTGTCGTTGAAAAATAATTCCAATTACCATTGTGCAGTGAGAAACACTAGATAATATAATATTTTTTAAGGTTGATGTAAGTGGCTGCTCAGACCAGCTGAACAACTGCTCTTTCATAAATTTCTGGGGTTTCGGAACCCCAGAAATAATTAAACAATAATCAAGTCTCACCATTTAAAACACAATCCATATAGTTAAGGTCGTTAATCCTCTCGTACGACAGTTCGTAATGTGTTTCCTGAAACTGTCTCATCTCCTGGTAAAGTTTTTCCTGAATGTTTGGATTGAGAGCCATCTCGTGGATGCAAGTGATCAAGCTGGACGATGCCGTCTCGAACCCGGCCACAAAGAAGATCAGCTAGTTCGGTCACTGACCATTCTGAAATTATAATTAAAAAGTAATTATATAGTATAGTGTGTCACCGGATAAGAAGCACAAACGAAAATGGGTGACTACAATTTATCGATGTTTAAAATTAGTGAAAAAAAATGATTTTCCCCCTATTGACTGCTTTTATATACTTTTTTTATTTACCATACAGTGTTATTCTTTTGGCATCATTATTGTTTTTATTTGAACAAAATCCACGCAGTGGTTACAATGTTACAATTTTACAAACACAAAAGGTCTTAAAAAGAGAATAAAAAAATTAAAAGTCAATATTAAATAAATTTTATTAAAAAAAATCTCTTTTTTTATCGATAATTGTAGTCTAGATTCACCCATTTTCGTTTGTGTACCTTATCCGGGAACACACTGTATTTTGTTGACTGCTCCTTTAATTTATTAAGTATCGCTTAAATAATATGAAATTCTTATAAAATAACTAAGGCATAACATGGGTCATATTAACCTAAGTTTAATATGACCCAATATATTTTTTATATTTTTTTTATTGCTACTAAGTTGGCAAACAAGCAAACTGCCCACCTGATGGTAAGTGGTAACAGTCACCTATAATACATGTGGCTCCTGTGAGATTCGCAGTAAAACTGCAACCCCCACAAGGCCCACAGTGTACGTTGCCAACTTGTGACTTAAGATGTAAAGTCACGGTACCTAGTAATTTCAGTGCCATATCTTGCCCTTCAAACCGGAACACAGCAATGCAAGCACTGCTGCTTTGCAGCAGAAATAGGTAAGACGGAGGTACCCAAGCACACGACCCTGGTACAGAGTCTCCCTCATGTCATGATATCATATAGTCCATAATTCAAATCTTTAATACTTTGTCCGCTTTACTTTTGTTTTGAGACTTTGTGTTCCCTCTTCAGTCAGATTTAATGATAATTATCCGTAACATTATAATAAGAAAACAAGACGCGGAAATATCTGAATCTATGTTTATGATTGATAGATTTATAATCAGTATTAATGAGGGCTTATGCAATAATTGTGGCCAAATAAAAAAGGTTATGTTTATAAAGATTTATAAGCATTTTTTTAAAGCACGATGTTGTGAACTCCTTTTTCATTCGTGCTTTGGTGTTTGCTACGTCTTTTGTTTTATGTGAGTTGCGATGGTCATCATGGTGATAGTGTAATCAAGTAGGTACTTCTCATATAATAAGGAAATAATGAAAAATAGTTTAAATATCTTCATGTGTCCGACTCCAACAAAAATGCTACTTAGTATGTTGCATTAATATTTGTTATTGTAACCCAATAAAATAATGTGATTTCTTCTGGTGAGAAATTATAGATATACCTACAAAATAAATGTACGCTGAAATATATTAATTTAATTTAGGAGATATTTCTAAGATCTTTTTAATTTAAAAAGAGGCCCAAATTAAAAAGCATGCGCCCTTAAAAGTAATGCTAATGATTATGTTTACTTTGTTAAGCTCCATCGTTGCAGTAGAACAAACTGACCTCTAGTTCTGTCTTGTTTAATTTCCTCTTGAATCGTCGCAAAGCCAACATTGTCCTTCTCAGGAGCGCTGTTGCCAGTGCTCAGAGTGCCTGGGAGTAAATTGGAATTAAGTAATCACCGACCCTCTTAGCTGCTATAAATTTCTATAAAAATATAAAAAAACGACAAAATATCGACTTCGAGTATTTGCATACATCTTTGCCCAATATTTTACCTGAGTTTTATACTCGTAATAACTTTAATTTCTTGCACGACCAATGGCTAATTCCACCAAGCTTTTCTTAGCTTAGGATGATCTTAAGTGGCATTCTTTTCTTAGCTTAGGATGATCTTAAGTGGCATTCTTTTCTTAGCTTAGGATGATCTTAAGTGGCATTCTGTCTCATTCTTTCATTAAAGCCAAAAAGTAACAGCTTAGGATTGTCCGAAGGTAATACAAGGTTAGTGCATTTGGCTGTAAGACTCATTTACCTTATTCAAGATTTATTTTCGCGCTAAATGAAGAGTATGTTTGTTCACATGTTCCGATTTATATAGACTGAATTTTCAAAATAATATCCAGAATTGCAAATACATATCATAATTAAGATACATGTATTTTAAATTTTAATGTTGAATTTAGAGGTAAGTATGTATTGTATACTGCCCGTGTGGATTACAGTTTGTTTCGTCTGGATTGTAATTATCTTAACCAGTATAATATTCTTACAGACTTCTTCACGGTTTTACTTTTTATTTATTCAAAAACACAATATGTCAAAATTATTGATGAGATATTGAAGCATTATTCATCATCATCATTATCATCACAGCTCATATACGTCCCCACCGAGGGGCATGAGTCTACCCAGTTAGGGTAGGCTCGTGCCACGTATATGAGTTAAGGCGATTAGGCCTTTGTCAAACCACCCTGGCCCAGTGCGGATTGAGTTTATAGGTGCGAGACAAATTGTCAAACTGTCATGTTTGTTGACAATCTTTTTTAACCTATCTGCTTAGAGGTAAAAATTACAATGGAGCCTGGATTAATCAAAGAAAATTAAGCACTAATAATTTACCAAATATAAATCAAATAGACATAGACTGATAGTGGCAGCTGGCAAGTTTATTTACTAAGAACAAAAATTTTTGTGCAGCAGAGTTTACGAAAGTGAAAACATATTTGTAAGTAATATTTGAGCAGACTTCACATCTTTGAATTACTTCGCAGGTGTATGCAGGTTTCCTCACAATGATTTCCTTCACTGTAGGAGCGTCAGTACATATGAAATTCGTGAAACAAAAAACACATTGATACGCAATACGGATCGATTGCGGGCCTCCCGTTTCTACTCGGGGCACAGTCCAGTGCCGAGGCCACAGCGCCACCGAAGCTCCAAGCATTATTGCTAACAAATAATCAGTAATACTTTATTCAACAAAAATCACCTTTAGTAGCTTCCATTAGAAGATGAATCATGTCAGGTCGCACTATATTGTTTTTCTCACGATATTCCATTGTGTTTATTACTAAGTTTCTAAAAAAATCTGTTATCTTTTTTGAAAATAGCGAAATTTTGAATATCTGAAAAAAAAGCGTTATATTGTTATACTGTCTATTATTTGAGCCAGTACTATACTAATTGATTTCCTACATTCTAATCTATTGTAAAAATAAAAAAAAATGTATAAGCTTTAATTAACCTTTGCTATATTCGTGGGAAATTTGAATAAAGAACTAAGTAAACCCTCTGCAAGACTGAAAATTTAAAGAGGTTTTGTCCCATCATGAAGAACTCATTGTCTCTGTCTTTAAGGGAGTTGACTTGTAAGCCAAATGCCGCGGAAGCGATCACATCATTGGTGTAGCGGCGCATAATGTCGTCAACGTCGATAGTTTCACCTCTTTTTGAGAGTATTGAAATAAAAATATTTATTTTTTTGGCAAATTTTGGACTTTGTACAACAAAGTAAAAACTAATTAATGGTTAAACAAACTTACCTTTGTGATGTTTGACCATAATTATACGAGACGTTGCATCCGAAGAGATTTATATATTAACCAGGTAGTCCACTTTCCAATGTACCGGGCACCAAGCACAATTTTAGAGCGAAAACATAAAAATAAAAAGATGGTAGGTAGTTTTAGTATTATTCACCCGCTTGCGCGATGTTACGTCGTTTGACTCATTCCTTTAGAGCAAAATTTCTCAAAAACATTGGGTATTTATTTGCAACACAGCAAATAATGGGTAGGGAGGGAGTATAAATCTCTTCGGATGCAACGTCTCGTATAATTATGGTCAAACATCACAAAGGTAAGTTTGTTTAACCATTAATTATACCACGACGTTGCATCCTCGAGATTTATATATTAACCAGGTAGGATGTTTAGAGTATTTTGAGAAATTTTTGATTAGAAGAGAGAGAAAAAAGGAAGCTTGTCGTTAATTCGGTATATGTTGACTTTTTTTTTATAATTTATAACAAAATCTAAATCAGTGAATAAGAGTTTTATTACGCATGATAGACACTTGATAGAATCTTGATAAGAATTTCCAAGGCACAGAAAATCACCTAAATAATTTATAATAGTAAACTAGACTTCTAAGATAAGATAATATGGGTTTCAAAAGCTTAGTGAAAATGTATGAAGCTGAAGGAAGTGCAAAGGGAAGACATTGAAATTCTTAAGTTATTTGCTCAAATTTAAATCTAAGATAATGTTTCGACGATTAATGCATAGTGGCTAAAAAATAGACATCTAAATTGATAGTTCATAACAAGAGTTTCATAGGTGGTGTAACTGGTTGGGGTATTATGGGTGTGATTCCTTTACCAATACCTTGACCTTAGAAAAATCAATCCCTAGTTATAATCGAAGTGTATCATTTCTCCTGCTTTTCATTTTATTCAAGAAAAATTACGAAATAGTTTCGTTGGAACATATCAAGTGCACGCGACCTTCGAGGTTCCGTTTCCAGCTCGAGATCAAGGCTCAGGACACGCAATACATATTTAGCTATAAATAATAAGGATTCTCCGAATGATTAATCAATTTGTTATAATAATTTAAGTACTTACGCTAATTACCAAGGTACCTTAGGTATATCTTAATTACTTGAATTTTCTTTTTGATTTAGAACAGATTTTATTAAGTTTTTTGGTAGGTAGGATTTTTTTTTTTCAAACACATTATATTCCCAAAATCAGTCTTTTACATCCCCTATTTCATAAAAAAAAACTGATAGTAAGCGGCATCTTGGTGGATTAATGAACAATATTTACAGATTTCATGTTATAAATATTCTAGATTTTCACCATAGAAAGGTTCAGATCACTCCTTGGCAAATAACTCACAAAGGCTATTTTCTTTGAATTAATGGTAGTAGTTGTACACAAAATAGGTGCTCTCTCCTCCATATGTTATTTTTATAATCCAACAAATAACAAAATATAACAATTTATTGGTGCGTCGGTGGCGCAGTGGACTGGGCACTTGCCTTCCAATCGGGGGGTCGGGGTTCGAGACCCGCCATGTACCAATGTGTTTTTCGTTTCGAATTTCATATGTACATATGTCTGACGCTCCTACGGTGAAGGAAAACATCGTGAGGCAACCTGCATACATCTGCGAAGAAATTCAATGATGTATGTGAAGTCGACCAATCCGCACTGGGCCAGCGTGGTTGACTAAGGCCTAATCACCCTAATATAGGGTAGGCTCGAGCCCCTCGGTGGGGACGTATATGGGCTGTGATGATGAACAATTTATTAAAAAATATGTTTGTAAATACCAGTGTGAGAGCCCCGGGCCATATGATCATAGACATGTTACATATATTTAACCCAACACTGTACTATGAATCTCCAGGGCAGTTCCCTTAAGGCTTGGCTGTCTGGTTTTTCAGTGGAGGAACTAAGAAACAACTAGTATAACAAGGAAGAATTCTGTGGAATTACATATCTAAAACATATAAAATCTAAGGAATTGGAGTACAGTATCATTGACCCGTGATCGAAAGAACTTAAAGTCGAAGGTACGATCCACTAACCACCGTTACGGGGAAGGCTAATCTTAAAAAAAGAAACAAAACATTTTCATTTGGTGTATTCCATTACCCAGATTTGTACCCAATTTTTAGCTATATTAGTTTGATACCGAGATTGATAAAAAATCCCGAACCATTCTGCCCTAGATTTCTGTATCTATTATAATATAGGTACCTGATTCTCTTTAATTTAACTTACAACTCTAAGGATATGATTGTATCTGGCTATTATTATGATGGCTGGCTTATGATTGTATTGTTCTCTTATGCTTATGCATAAGGAAACTGTATGTAAACATATAAAACTTATTATTTCAATAAGTCAAGGATTAAATTTGTTTTCTTTTCCCAAATTTTGACAATTAGCAAGAAAAGAGCATTACAGGTGGGAAATATTATGTTAGTTAGTTTATATATAAATTGATCTAATTCATCATTGCATCATCTTACTGCTCTCATTTAGTATAACTTCTTAATTTCATAACGTAATGTCACAATATTTGACTGTGAAAAACGTGAACTTATAGGTAAACATCTTTGAGATTCGGTTTCTTAAAAAGAAATTTGTAATCCGTTTTACCCGTTACAACTCATAAGAGAACTGGATCGATTGTATTTTTTTTCAGGTGTGAATAAAATATTTTCATTTAAGTACCAAAATATATATTTTTTATTTTTTTTTATTATGTTTTGATCGGCGCCTTTGGTCGAGACTTCGTTGTCTGATATCGATCTACTACAGGTGCTTTCCTCGCAGACTAATGGTACGAGTGACTCCTCGCCTAACCACGTCTCTGCGTGCGTAGCATTTGACGCGGTGGAGCTTTGCAGTTTCCCTGCTGGCTGACTGAAGGCCTATTAGAAGAAGAAGTACTCGCCGCTGGAACTTTCTTGATTTGGAGTCGATATTTCTGCCAACTTCGATGCTTTAATTTTATTAGTGAGATTCCCGCCAAAGAGAAATGAATCACTTCGTACACGTGCAATATCTTTTTAAACTTATAATCTAATGAATACATTATTAATTTCCTTCGATTAAGCGTGTTTTTATAATGAAGGTCCAATATAAGCTGATTTCTTTGAGTAACACAGCAGTGATTTCAGGATTCGATTTGGGTGTTTTAACTAATTGAAAGTTTTCAGGTATGAAGATGTTGCCCTCTAACTCTTTCTTTTAATCCTTATTTAAGCCTCCGCACAATATATGACCCCAACGTTCAGAGATTTCATCCTGGATTTTTGTTCCGAAAAGCTCGTGTTTCCCTTTTGAGGTCCCTAAGACCTCTAAAATATTCTCAAATAAATTGGTTGCTGGAGGGTTAACATCATTTACACGTACCTGAGAGCTAGTGGGTGGTATGGGACACTTGGCTGATGCTTCTGATATCATCACCTGTACATTACTAGGTTGTCACTCATTACAAGTTTCAGTCACATGAACCACTGACTGAACATATGGGATGTATGATAACACACTGAAGCCAATTCATCCTCTCCATAGATTTTTATTTTATTTTATTTAACAAAATGTACTGTTATAAACATAAACACAAAACTACGAAGTAGTTTGTCGGCGAGTAACATTAGTAATATTCTGCGAGGCGAGTCATATTCTGTGAGGCTATCCTCAGCCTGTGTACTAATATATATGACCAAAAAACATGACTACAATCGCATCGTGGTACCATTCTCTATATTGTGGTAGTACTGTGCGCGACTATGATCGCATCATAGTACAAAGGCACACTGTTCTATTAAAAAATAAAGAAATAATAACATTCCGTTGAATAAATAAGCTAGGTCATGCTCACACCATGACAGGAAGTGCTGTGGTCGAGACCGTAATCGCGTCACGGTACTAATAAATATGACCAAAAAACATGACTACAATCGCGTCGTAGTACTGTGCGTGACTATAATCTCGTCATAGTACCAAGGCACACTGTTCTATAAAATATAAAGAAATAATAACATTCTTTCAAAAAATAAGCTAGGTCATGATCGCATCATGACAGGAATTGCTGTGATCGAGACCGTAATCGCGTCACGGTACTAATAAATATGACCAAAAACCATGACTACAATCGCATTGTAGTACTGTGTGTGTCTATAATCGCATCATAGTTCCAAGGCACACAGTTCTATAAAATATAAAGAAATAATAACATTCTGTTGAAAAAATAAGCTAGGTCATTATCGCATCATGACACGAAGTGTTGTGATCGAGACCGTGATCGCGTCACGGTACCAATAAATCTGACCAAAAAACATGACTACAATCGCATCGTAGTACTGTGCGTGACTATAATCGCATCATAGTTCCAAGGCACACTGTTCTATAAATATAAAGAAATAATAACACTTAAACACGTGTACAAGGCGTGTTTCAAAGTGCCGATTCACGGTTCTTTAGTAATTATGAATTATTGCTTGAATAGACGTTTATTTGGTACAAAAAATACAACACACAATGTAACAAAAAAATATAAATATATATTCAGATAGATTTTAGGCCAAATAGGCCCCGCATGCAGAGGCACAGAGTGCTTTGACGCTGGTATTCTGCGGATACCATTTTATTTAACACTGTATACAGAATATTTTCTAATTAAACAGTAACGTTAGGCAATGCGCAAATAGCAAGGCTCTTTTTGTTGCTCAATAAATTTCAAAATGAAATTAATTAGTGAGCTAAATATAATCTACTGATTCGAACAAACACGAAATAAAGTTTTGCTTTAAACGAACGAAATGCAAAGATGAGAACGTGTCGAAAAAATAGTACAATATAATAAACAATAAACACTTATAATTTAAACTTACATAGGTACTTCCAGCACCATCAAAATGCTCGCAGCGGCGGCGGCGGTGACGCAAACGTTTCTCTGGTTTACGAATCTTTTCCTTAATATATTGCTTAGAATACTTACGTTTTCATTTACATATATTGATATCTATAACAACTACACAACACACTAAAAATAAAGTTATACAATAATAAAACTTTGATCTTTAATATTCCGATGCTGTGATGCCCGCACAAAGAAAGCGAATGAGTCAAACGACGTAACATCGCGCAAGCGGGTGAATAATACTAAAACTACCTACCATCTTTTTATTTTTATGTTTTCGCTCTAAAATTGTGCTTGGTGCCCGGTACATTGGAAAGTGGACTACCTGGTGAATATATAAATCTCGAGGATGCAACGTCGTGGTATAATTTAAAAATTTGTACACCTGTTCTGTTAACATATAACCACAAGACTTTAGATGGATAGATACCAAGTTTCGTCAAATTATGAATGTTTATTTCATTAGTTATCAATAAGCATTAAACAAGTCTTAACACCTCTTAAATCGTTGATAATGTTTTTACTGATTTCCAACATGAAAGGCATCATGAGTTTCATCTTCGAACCAGTGAAGGCTGGGCTCAAAGTATTTCGCATATTACGCCACTTGTCACCTGTAGAAAGATAAACTAAAATTCAGGCAAAATCTCTTAAAAAATTGTAGTAGCTAATTTGCAGTTGTTGGCTAGAATTTTTAGTTAACTCACAATACCCATTTCAATATTTTTTTTATTTTAGTATCTTTTAAAATACCGAAATTGATATTTTTTTTTAGTAACTACCTGTCTAAAACGAACTTTATCAAAGTCAAAAGTCCATATCCAAATTCGCAAAACCTTAGCTGTTGGTAATTTTGAAATATTTGATGTTAAACTGTTCTCGATACCTTTCATCATGATAAGGCTGCCGCCAATTAATGGTTCGACTTCAATAGGTAAAAATTCTTTGTGGTCCACGAAATGATCAAAATCTTTTACTGTTATCATTTTTATCAGCTTCGGATCTCTAATGAGGATAATTGGAGTAGTTCCTTCGATATACCCAACATATCTGTAACAGAAATACTATTAGAGCACGTACCGTACGTACGCTCTGTTTTTGAATCATTCGTCAGGCGTTGCTTGAGTGCTTGTCGAGTATTGTCTGTGTTCGTTTTTTTTTATAGAAGGCCAAGCAAATGACCCTATTCCACCTGGTGGTAAGTAGAAATAGAGTCCAAATGCGAGGATAACTAGTGTCGGAGAGGGATTCACCGCACTAGCCACCCTCACCATGCCGTCCTGCAAGTTGCTTCTTCACCACTCTTTTAAAGGACCCGGGATTGTAAGGAGGAAACACATGCGCTGACAGAGAGTTCAATTTCTTAATCGTGTTACATAGAAGTGAGTTGCCAAATTTCTTGGTACGCGTTTGAATGGTAGTCACAGTTAGACGGTGACAACGCAGGCCAGCACGTGTAGTTCTCAAAAGGAGAGAAGAAGGTGGGATTAGTGAAAAAAGCTCTTCAGAATCTACGCGACGCAACTGCAGAGGTTCAAATTCAAATTCAAATTCAATATCCTTTATTCAATTGGGATTTTACAATCACTTTTGAACGTCAAAGAAGCTACGCCATTGGTTCACAAGTCTACGGCGGGAGACCTTGTACAGCAAGGGCTATTTTTTTCCCCCTGTATTGTTACAGAATCGTCAATTGGAAGCAGAACTCAAAAGTAAAGATTGTGTTCAACTTCCATTACAAGATTAGATGTGTCAGTGTACATTATAAAACACGTGTGTGTTATAGCCGAGGCACGCATCACGGAGGCCGGCAATGCTGCACTTGCCGGCCGCGGCAGTACTATATTTTTTAAAAGCTAGAGGTAATATACTTACATCGTAATTTACTATTATTGTACAGTGCTGTGCTAACAACATTACACTGCATGCAATTAATCTATCTATACACATATAAAAGAAGAAAGTGACTGACTCACTGACCATCAACGCACAGCCCAAACCACTGGGTCTAGAGATTCCAAATTTGGCACGTAGGTTTCTTATGAGGTGAAGGGGTGCACTAAGAATTTTTTTTTAAATTCACCCTCTAAAGGGTTGAAAAAGGGCTCCAAAATTTGTATGGGGAAACCAAATTACTTGCTCTATTTTAATCGAAACTTCACATGAGTACTCCAATCGATAAATAAGTTAAGACCTGTTTCAGCGGTTTTTCCAAATTTCAACCCCTATAAGGGGGATATGGGGTGTCAAACTGTGAAAATTGATAATATAAACGCACAGCCAAAACCACTGGGCCTAGAGATTCCAAATTTGGAACGTAGGTTTCTTATGAGGTGAAGGGGTGCACTAAGAAAGGATTTTTTAATATTCACCTTCTAAAGGGTTGAAAAGGGGCTCCTAAGTTTGTATGGGGAAACCAGATTACTTGCTCTATTTTAATCGAAACTTCACATGAGTACTCCAATCGAAATATAAGTTAACACCTATTTCAGGATTTTCCAAATTTCAACCCCTAAAAGGGGGATATGGGGTGTCAAAGTGTGAAAATTGATAATATCAACGCACAGCCCAAACCACTGGGCCTAGAGATTCCAAATTTGGCACGTAGGTTCCTTATGAGGTGAAGGGGTGCACTAAAAAAAGGATTTTTTAAAATTCACCCTCTAAAGGGTTGAAAAAGGGCTCCAAAGTTTGTATGGGGAAACCAGATTACTTGCTCTATTTTAATCGAAACTTCACATGAGTACTCCAATCGATAAACAAGTAAAGACCTGTTTCAGGATTTTCCAAATTTCAACCCATAAAAGGGGGATATGGGGTGTCAAAGTGTGAACATTGATAATATCAACGCACAGCCCAAACCACTGGGTCTAGAGTTTCCAAATTTGGCACGTAGGTTCCTCGTGAGATGTAGGGGTGCACTAAGAAAGAATTTTTGGAAATTCCACCCCTGAGGGGGTAAAATGGGGATGAAAGTTTGTATGAAAGTCCGTCAGTTTTGAAGTTAGGATTTCCAAATTTTGGATTCAGGCTGGAGATTTATGCAAGTGCAAAAAGAATGGATTTTTCAAAAACCACCCTCTACGGGGTTGAAACTGAAGTCTAAAATTTTTACAAAATTAGACTATCTATATAAACGACACACCAAAAAACCAAGGCAAACACCCTTACTTCTGTTCCAGTCGATTATTTCAAAAAGCACCGGACCGCCAGTATCTAAATGGGGCCATTCCCGCGATATCACAGAAATCGGCTCTCAATCAACGAAGTTCCACAGTAGCGAACATACTAAGTGAATTGACAGCCCTCTCCTTTCTGAAGTCAGTTAAAAATGCAATGCAGCCCGTCTGGCACTGGCTACAGGAAAAATATATGAATTTTTTTATCAAACTCACACTTCACCGTTTTTCATAAGTACATTAGATTTCTCCGACTTATCTCTTGGGTATCACAGGGATCCAAAATTTCGTTATTTTTTAAACTCCGACGCATACTTTGGAGATATTTGTAAAATCTCTTAATATATCTACATAATAGGGCTCGGGATGTAAAATGATTTATTAAATATTAGGTCTCGGCTACATATTACTTATTGTCTTCTATCTATATCTGTATATATAAAAGAAGAAACCGACTGACTGTCATATCAACGCACAGCCTAAACCACCGGGTCTAGAGATTTAAAATTTGGCACGTAGGTTCCTTATGAGATGTACTAAGAAAGGATTTTTCATTTTCACGCCCTAACGGGTTGAAATGGGGCTCCAAATTTTGAATGGGGGAACAAAATTAGTTGGACTATTTTATTCGAAACTTCATAGCAGTACTCCTATCGATAAATGAGTTAACACTTGTTTTAGGTTTTTTCAGAATTCACCCTTTTAAATGGGGGTATGGGGTGTAGAAGGCTGAAAATTAATATGGGTATCCTTTGTATGGTTTATCGGGTCGCTGGTTACAAAAAAAATAACGATTTCTAAATCTAACCTGGCGGTCGTGAACTACCATCATCGTTTTCTATCTTCTTCTTAATATGGAAAAGAAGAAACTGACTCACATACCAACGTACAGACCAAACCTTCGGGCCTAAAGATGCAAAATTTAAGAAGTAGGTTTCTTATGAGGTCTAAGGGCTATGAGCACTAAGAATGGATTTTTCAAAAACCACCCTCTAAGGATTTGAAACGGAGGTCCAACATTTGTATGAGGAAACAAAATCAGACTATTTTATTCGAAATTTCACAGGAGTACTGTTATCAATAAATGAGTAAACACGTGTTTTAAGTTTTTACAGAATGCAACCACTGAAAAGGGAAATGGGATGAGAAAGTCTGAAAATCAACATGGGTATTCTTTTTGTGGTTTATCGAGTGGTTGATTACGAAAACAGCAACAATTTTAAAATCTAACGTTCTATATATTTTTTCATTTTAAGTATGCCATCTCGATCGTCGTCAATCGGGTACCTAGGCATGCGCGGGCGGCGCGGCGAGACGAGAGGAGTAGTTATCAGGAATAATTCTGCATCTATAATTAGTACAGTTCAAGGTTCTGCTGGAAGGTGGTTGCCTTACCCCGAATTTGACGCGAGCGAAGTCGCGGGCAAAAGCTAGTATAAGTATATGTCGTGTTCTTCAATACATGTCATTCATACTAAGTTTATTGATAAGAGTTTAAAAGTGAATCATTAATGTATCACTATATACATATACACTTATTATTTAAACGCAGCTAGTAAGGCATTGGATGTTTTGCAAATATTTATTTTTGTACCAGTAATAGAGATAACCGTTTGTTTTGTTATTGAAGTAATAATTTATGACTGCAATTTATCGTCATTTAATAGACTGGTAGCCTTATTTTTCAGTTTCTACAATAAAATTTATATGTGTTGTTTTATTCACTTCATATTCCAAATAAATCGAAAGGTTGAAATAAAAAAATCTTAAAAGCAAAAACACTGAAAAGTAAAAAATAATATAAGAATAGGTACAGACAACATCACACTTCTATATTGAAGTCGGTGACAAATTTTAACACTTTCTAGGAGATCATCGTTTGGCACCGACTTCAATATAAAGTGTGATGTTGTCTGTACCTATTCTTATATTATTTTTAACTTTTCAGTATTTTTGCTTTTAAGTTTTTTCGGCGATTCAATTTTTTGTTAAAAAGTTTTTATTTTATATTTTATTTTTTGTGACTCATCTATACATTTTACAATCAGTAAGTGAATCATCAATTATCCCGCGTTTTTGTACCTTTAGGGTTGGAATTGCTTTTTTTCAAATTTATACGGGAACACCCTCGGGGTATAACCTTTCCAATAAAAAAAAATCATCAAAATCGGATCACTCTGTAAAAAGTAATGCGTGGTCATTGATCACAATTAGTGAGTAAATCAACAATAATTTCCTGTTTTCCTACACTTAGGGTATGATTTTTTAAAAATTTAAATGGGACCAACTTCGGGGTATACCCTTTCCAATAAAAAAAGAATCATCTAAATCGGAGTTCTCTGTAAAAAGTTATGCGTGATCATACATTAAAAAAAATATACGCGTCGAATTGAGTACCTCCTCCGTTTTTTCGTCGGTAACAAAAATAGACGTCTCGCATCTAGGTTGCATGGTGCACCATATAGATACGCACGGTGTATCTCTGGGATATATTAGTGATGTATTTAGCTGTACGCAGTTTATGTCTTTTGTGCGGTTTCCATTAAATTATTGGAGTTGAGAATGACGTCAATATGAATTTGACTAATTATAGGAAAATAATTAAAGAAATTGGTTACATATAAAAATCGCGTGCAAAATAAGAAAAAATGTTATTAAATATTCTGTTTTAGTGTTTTTTAAATGACTATATTTTCTGGATTTCATATAATTAATTGAAGCAGCATCCTACCAGATATTAAATTAACACATTCCTCAGATGATATTTTTTTTTTATTTATTTATAACCCTTTATGTACAATCTAGTATACAAAGGCGGACTTAATGCCTGAGGCATTATCTGCCAGTCAACCTTCAGCTGATGCAGAGAATAAAGAAGTAGATGTACAAGTGATAACGATAAATTTTGAACATGTTTAATATGAGTATATATATACCTATGTGTATTTGTATATATATTATATATATGTAAAAATAATAATATATATAAATTATATATATGTGAAAAATATATATATAAATAAATTGCGAATACAATATAAATACCTAAATATAACAAGTCAATAGGGATACCTAAATCTAACCTATAATATAAATTTGATGTTGACGAATACTTGTAGCTTAAACCTCAGCCTCACTATGTTTCCGAAATTCTTTTCTGGTACAGTTTCCTTAATTTTTTCTTAAAACTTAATTTACTAGACAATTTTCTAACATCTAATGGAAGAGCATTCCACAACTGGATCGATTGGACTATAAACGAGGAATGAATGATCTCAGACCGGTGAGCGGGACATATGAGAAGAGCATTAAAAGTAGAGCGGAGGGATCTATTGTGAGAAGCACTAAGATATTGAAGGTGATTTTTTAGGTAACTAGGGGTATTTGGATCATTAAGCAGAGAATATAGGGTTGTTAAAGTCCTCATGTGTCTTCGCTCCCGTATTGGAAACCATTTCAAACGTAACCGGTAAGCAGAAATGTGATCATACTTCTTTAAATTAAAAACGAATCGAATGCAGTTATTTAGAAGCCGGTCTAGTTTATTGAGAAGATCTGCATTCAGGTCGAGATAGCACACATCAGCATAGTCGACAATAGGGAAAATTAAAGTCTGTACAAGCGTTTTCTTGGTGTCAGCAGGCAGAAAGATTTTAAGGCGAAAAGTTTTTAATTAAAATGCTGATATCGTTATTTTAATCATATATATTTGATCTAGCAGAACTTGTCTTCGGTTGTTTACCGTTGCCTTGCCATAAAGATTCTTTTATAAAACTTACAATTTTGGAGTGATTAAATAAACTATACCTGTCGATTATAAACAAAGTTTAATTGTATAAAAGGTTTATAGCCCGCCGTTTCATCGTTCGCATGTCTGGCTTCAATTATTTATTATGTTATCGCTAGAAAGATGTTTTGATTGGTTATTTATTTAAGTTACAGTTTGAGAGATAACTTTACATATTTACGTGTTAATTAAAGACCAATAATCGATTAAAATGCTGTAGACGTTATAGTAAACAAAGTGTTAATTGAACGTCGAACAGATAAATTATCATCAATTTTTTGTTTATTTTTAGTTATCTATTATTCTATCAATAACTTACAAAGGCAATTCGTCGTCATTTTATAATATACAGATTTGTTCATATATTTACAGCCGGTTGCACCAAGTTTTACGTTTTTCGATTAAAAAGTAACAACTTAATACCTAAAAATAGGTTGTTTCACTATTAAAATATATGATTCGCGCCGTACATTTATCTTTTTCAACGTTAAGGATAAAATAATACTACAATTGAAACTAAATTATGGTGCAATTCTTACGTATTTATATTGTTACTTTTACGAAATCGTAAAACGTAAATTTGGTGCAACCGGCCGTTAGAATAACGTTGCCAATTGACATGTCAGTGCTATAGTCACTGGTATGGTGATACACAATGTAAGCTCATTGATAAAAATTCATGCTCAAATGTATAGTTTCTGCTAGATTACGTATTTAATAACCTTCAAGGTGATTTTACTGTATAAATATACTGTATACTGTATAAAGTTACTTGCTTGCCTATTTGCCTTCCGATAGAATCTTCTTAAAAAGTGATTTGTTTCATTTAACCGCCTCCGGTGTCTTATGGTCAAAGCCATCAGCTATTTGCTATAGTTGAGGTCCGGGGTTCCATTCCCCACGGGGACACAAGCTTTTCTGCTTGGTTTTCTTAGTGGTAGAGCTTTCGAGACCTCCTGGCTAGTTACCACTATTTTAACCAAGTCCGTTGTCATTATAACAATATTAATAATATTCTTGTTTTTCAAAAATTAGAGGTAAGATAGCATCCTCAAGTTTCTCAGTTGTTAAGGGAACCAGGTGAAGCTCGCTTCCATCTTCGACCTTATCATCACTTACCATCAGGGAGATGAAGGCCAAAAGCTTCCCTGTTGTGTGTAAAAATATATAAAAGTTTAGACTGGTAGGTATTATGACTGTTGCGTCGCAATATATTTACGAGAATATATTATATGTCCATAAAAATATACATTTGTTTTGTAAAAACAGTGATATTCATTCAGTAAATACTAGACAAAAGAATATGTTAGCATTACCTAATACTAGACTTAAAAAAATTAATAACTCTTTTAGAGGCTTTTGTGTACGTTTCTACAACAAACTCCCAACCAATATTAAAGAACTTAGCTTAAATAAATTTAAGACTGCAGTCAGGAAAGTACTTATGAAAAAAGCATATTATAAAGTGTCTGACTATATGACAGATAAAACTGCTTGGGATTGACAAAAAATGTATCAATTTGACGTTCACTAAGTACACTTTGTGATTGTTGGATGTATGTATTTGAGTAACTGTTCCAATCACTCCGACAGGCATTTCTATATATATTTTAATAAAACCAAAGTTATGTTTGTGAAATAATATATTATTGTAATGTTAGCAATTTAAAAGAGGAGACAAAAAAAATAGACCTTCCGAGTTTCTTGCCTGTTCTTCTCGAGAAGGCTCTCCCAATTTCCGAACAGGTGTAGAGTCAACTTTTTTTTTCTTCATTTTACTTGTATTTACATATATCTTAATTATGGTTGAGATGTATGTACATACATACAAGGTTTAAATAATACATAGCTTATTTGTAATTTGTTGACGTCAATAAGTGCATGTAAAGGTCTATGTTGAATAAAGATTTTTGAGTTTGAGTTTGAGACAAAATGTAAGAAATAATACACCGTTTTATTATCGCGTTGAAAACAATATCTCAATCGAATTAAGATATGGAGTAATATATTGAATTAGCACGCATACACAGTTAAATAACAGAACTAAAATCACATGGACCTGCTGAAAAAAAGGCATATTCAATTAAGAGTAGGTAACCAAGAAATTATGATCCTGGAACAATACTTATCATCATCATCATAACAGCTTATATACGTCCCCATCGAGGGGCTCGAGCCTACCCTAAGTTACGGTGTAGTCAACCACGCTGGCCCAGAGCGGATTGTTCGACTTTACATACAACTATGAATTCTTTGCAGATGTATGCAGGTTGCCTCACGATGTTTTTCTTCACCGTAAGAGCGTCAGACAAATGTGCATATGAAATTCGAAAACGAAAAACACACTGGTACATGTGTCTCTAACCTCGGACCTCCCGATTAGAAGGCAAGTGCCGAGTCCACAGCACCACCGACGCTCCCGACAGTACTTATGACTAATTAAGAGATCAACTTATTCTGTTATATGCGATCGACGATTAGTTTATTCAGTAATTATTTCATACTGTATAATTAGTTTTTTCATAGAAGAACCTATTCCGTACAATAAGATTGTATAACAAATATATCGCTTTAAATGAAAAAAATTTCGAGTGTTTCAATGCTTCTGAACAACACTATTGATTGGTAGTAGTCCGTGCACAGACATTACATTTAATGCATTTATAAAAATATATTGGGACATTTAGTGATGGGAAAATAAATATGATTGGAATAGTCAACGTCTTAATAAAATCGCTATATTGCCCGAGTATTACATAGGCTTAACTCAGAAAATTTATATTTTAGGCAGCGATTCTGAACCAGTGTGTAAATCTACAATAAAAAAAATTGTACATTCTATATTCAAGAATTCTATGTTAGATTTTAAAAAGAACGTTTAAAATATCTTTGTTAAGTTTCAATTCTCTACAAAAGTGTATGGCGAATTGGGCCTACCTTTCATTTGGGAATGCGCTATACACTTGGTCAATATCTTCAACAATGTGCCTCCGGAGTATCGTACTTTTGAAGACGTGTCCAAATATTGGAACACCAGGCAGGAATTTCACACCGCGTGATTTGAAATGGCTCTGAATATTTTGGGAACGCACCAATAGTACGCGAGTAAAGCGGTTAGCAGGAATATGATTATTTCAACCAACATGTTTGGTTGGTATTCGACGGTGTACTGATATCAATATGGAAGCTATGTACTAAGAAACGATGCAAAAAAAAATTATCTCTATCCCTTCATATCAAATACTGTTCCAGATTCGGAATAGTATAAATAGCTGTCAATACAAACGAATTAAATTATTGATGATTTAAATGTGTACATACATTTATGTGCAATAAAATCGACCCACCTGTACGCTTTGGCACAGAGCTCGCTACCATCAATAAATAATTATATTTTATACCATTCTCCTTCTAAAAAGCTTATTTTATTCACTGAAAACAGTAAATAAAAAGCTATTTTAATCATTATTTTGGTGTTTAAATTTAGAACACAGCAATATATTCGACCTCCATCTCAATGCTGTACAACCTACTTGCAAAAAAAATACTCGATATTAAATGTCTATTTTCGCTTAAATCTTTCTTTTTCTCGTAGTCATGGTATAAAGTATAGTGTGCAACTCTTGGATAAAACGGTTTTATACCGAGGGCCATGAATGGCTCGCGTCGCTCAGGATTCTAACACTTGAATCACTCGCTACGCTCGTGATTCAATCATTATGAATCACTCACTCCCTACAGTCGTGATTCAGTCGTTAGAATCCTTCACTTGCTCGTGATTCATCTATGGCCCTCGCTTTAAATTCTTCCTTTATTCACTAGTTGCACAATGTACTACTAACTATATAACCCTGTTTGTTAAACAAGAGCCTTAGCATACATTAGACCAGTTTTGACTGGCCAGATTTAGGTATATTAATTTTACAATCGGAAAAACATTTTTTAGGCCAGATTTAGGTTTATTGATTTTACATACGGAAAAACCTTTTTTTAATATCTTATTTTTTTGGGAAAATCTGCTCAATTTAACGGGTCACTAAGTACCTATGTCGAAATAATCCATTTTTGAATAAATATGAATTATTATTAACTTTTAAAACTCTGTACTTACATTCACAGAGATTGCGTATAACGTAAAAATGAGAAACATGGTTTTCCAAAGAAATAAGTCTAATGTCAGCTACACTTTTTTATCCATATTTAGAATAGATAAAAAAGTGTAGCTGACATTTGTAACATAAATAGAGCTCATAAAATATATTTTCGAATTGTATTTTCAGTTTTTGTTTGTCTAATATTATTTTTTATATACCGATATTTCTGAATCGAAACTTATGAGTAACATAAGACAACTGATAGACAATGTTTCATCACAGACCCTTGTGGTCTTATTACAGTATGTAGTCTAAGCCTAGCCTTAGTTTAAGCCTGATGCTCTTTCACTTGTGCTAATAAGAGTAGATAGAAACAGCGCGTGAGCTTTAAACTAAGAATAAACTTAGACTATGTTTTTGTGGTAAGACGGTTAATGTTTAACCAATTTTCGAAAAGCAACTTTGTCCTAATTGCTATTAGTTTTCTATCATACTATTATTTTTTTTGTATTCTAGCTATACTGTTAGCAAGTCTGTTAGCAAGTCGAATTAGTGCTATCAGTAGCGTTAATTGGACTACATTGAGGAACTGGGTTAAAAAAACTGTATATGAAAAGGTATTGCTAGCCATGTCGCGGTATTGCGCTGCTACAGCCAGCGACTCCCTATCATTATGAGTATTCTGGTCTCTTCACCTGATTGGGTTTCTTACCACTGCACTACTCTTTTAGGCATGAGATCTCCATTAAAGCACTTTCGTTTCTCAACGTCCATCAGATATTGGAACTATTTGCTATGCCCACTGCCATTTCAGCTTGCTATACATTATGTCGAATAAGTACTTGGTTTCTTCCTACGGATCTCATTCTTCCGCTTTCGATTTTACAAAAACACCGCGGACATAGCTCTCTCTAATAGGTCTAGCTCTCTCTATAGCTACACACATGAACCCATTATTAAAAATTATAATATTATTTAATCGGAACTATTGTGATTTTATTTTGGAAAATACCTTTGAATACAATTTTTTTGCTAAAATATTAAATTTACCCTAAAATATAAATTCATCATTTTATTATCTATACTTACTTTACTACTAATATTATAAAGCTGAAGAGTTTGTTTGTTTGTTTGGTTGAACGCGCTAGTCTCAGGAACTACTGATTCGGGGATGGCGATGTCAGACACCTCCACGTGGTGCACCCTGAGCAACCCGGCAGATTCTCTGCCGCGGGCTAATAGTCTGACGAGAGGACCCCCATGGAGGGGGGGGGGGGCGTGAGATGGCCGGGCTTAGCCCGGCGGGCCACTTTGTGTGGCCACCCGCTTCATGCGGAGAAGGGCGAAGTCCCCTCTTCTTATGTTAAGAAGAGGTGTGGCTCTCGCTGGAAGCCGATTCCGGCGGCTACCTCTGGTGGTAGGGAGGATGAGGGCGAGCTTCTCGCCGTGGCGCTTCGCGCCCGTTGGGGATTTCCCCGAGCTTCGGCTCACCCGCGCGGCGGTGGATCCGGTGGGATCTGCCGTCGAGCAACCCGTTGCCCGCACTGAGCGGGCCGGGGGCCCGGCGCACTGAGCGTCGGACCGCGTGGAAGACAACCACAATAAAAAACCAATTTCGGGGTGTAGAGCGGCGCAATTCTGTGCCGCTCCACAAAGTAGCAGAGCCAGATGGGGAGTCCGGCAACGGACGTGTCACAGGCAGGGGGTCAGCGGGAATAAGGCCTGGCTGTTGTCCCCTTCCCCCTGTCTTGTGACGGACGGAGAGCTGCTGGGGGGGTTTTTAGTGGGTAGGCCCGGGCCGTGTACGGTCTGGGGAGTCCCACATATCCTCGTGGTTTGGCTCGACCACGAGGAATACGTCAATGCATTTTCCCCCCTCCCAAAAAAAAAAGAAGGAACTACTGATTCAAATTCTTTTTGTGTTGGATAGTCCATTTATCGAGGAAAGCTATAGGGTATATAACATCACGCTACGAAGCTGATCAGCAATGAAAAATGTTGCAAACATTGCTGGACGAGTTAGGCCACCAGAATCCCCTAGGCCGATCCCTTAGGGGATCCACATGAACTCGTTAGTTCATCAGAATCCCCCAACCAACGTTAAGCGGCATTCACAGCCACGTGGCACAAATTTTTGTGGAGCTTGTTCTCTGGAACGGCAAGTTTTTTTTTCTTGTGTTTATATAATGAAAATTGCTATTATTTATCTATTTTATCATAGTATTCGTATACATAAACTAAATAATCATAAATATACTGACTAGCTTAATTGATACATATTCATTTTTTCGTATAATTCTCTGAGTGAGTTTCTAAGTCGCAAATTATAAATGGTTGGAATTGGTCACTTCAGTATAGAAAAAATACTTTCAATATGAGCCGCCGAACAATTCTTTACAGGAACAATTTCTTTACAGGTTGTGTGTGAAGTCGACCAACCCGCACTTGGCCAGCGTGGTTGACTAAGGCCTAATCGCCCTAGTTTAGGGTAGGCTCGAGCCCCTAGGTGGGGACGTATATGAGCTGTTGATGATGATGATGAGCCGCCGAAGCCAATAACAGTAATCCTTAAATGACAATTCTGTGAAAATAAATGAAATAAATTACTGGTTATTTGAACGTTATTAGTTTCTGTGCTGAATATATAAAAAAAATAAGCAGTATCCACCTACTTATATGTCCAAAGTTTGGTCAAACAAAACATTATGAAGTGTTTCATCAAACAGATTTTACGTAAACTTAATAGCATAGATTTAAATTTGGAATGAAGCCAGCTGCAATATAGGGGTAATAATGAATAATTTTGTGGTTTTAAGAGCAGTGCTAGTATACATTTTCAAATATGCTTTTTGTTTCACACCGTTTTGCCTTCATTCTATATTGACGTAGGGTATACGTTAATGTCATTCTATAGCGCTTGATGAAAATTAATGGAATATTACGACAAAATTCAAAATTAGAGCTTTTTTCATCGTAAAAGAAACGAAATCAGAAGTACGAATGTACGAGTAGATAGAGCTCCATGAAAGGTGATTTATTCAAAAATAGAATCTCTAGAAGCAATCGCCTATATATTCTTTTTGAAACATTATTTCGTATAATAAAGCTTTCAACTTCCTACGCTTTTACGAAGCTAGAAAATTTTTAACTGACTTCAAAAAAGGAGGAGGTTCTCAATTTGATGCGTGTGTTTTTTTGCGTGTATTCTATGCTATTACGCCGCCAATTGTGGACCGATTTCCAAAATTCTTTTGTATTCGATAGAGTATACTCTTGGGGTGGTCCCAAGGTCACCAAATACAGGGTCTGATAATGGAATCCCATAAAAATCGAGGAATAACCTAAAATTTTTTGGTGTGTTCAATGTGTTTTGTGTGTTTGTTACGCGATTACTCCGCCAATATCGACCGATTTTCAAAATTATTTTTGTATTCGATAGAATATACTCCTGGGGTGATTGCAAAGTCACCAAATTCAAGATCTGATGTAGGGATCCTATGAAAATCGAGAGAAACCCTTAAGTTTTATAGGTACGTCGAACGTGTTTCATGTTTTTTCCCAAGTTACGAGTATTTACGTATTTGCGTCTGGTAGTCATAAACTCAGCTGACAGTGAAAGGATCCTTAACTTTTGGACTTGACCTGATCAGGTCATGAAGGTGAGGTGATATTAAATTTACTAAAAAGATAAAAATAACAAATATTTTGCAAACTATAAAACCCGACTTAAAAAACACTGAAAAGTTAAAAATAATGTAAGAATAGGTACAGACAACATCACGCTTCTATATTGAAGTCGGTGCCAAATTTTAAAACTTTCAAGGAGATCATCGTTGGGCACAGACTTCAATATAGAAGCGTGATGTTGTCTGTACCTATTCTAACATTATTTTGTAACACCGTTTTTTCTTAAAATTTCATAAAACGCAAATTTTGCAAAAACACTTTGGTTTCACTGTAGTTTTAACACAAATTGCACAACTAAAATCATAATTACAACAACTTTGTCAATTAATTTCACAATATCAATGTCAAGTGTCAACGTCAACGTCGTTTCACGTCGCGTCAGTGACATTTGCAATTATCTTTGGTCATTATTCAATTTTTGCATAAACAAAATAAATCTCGCGTTTATCCTGGCCTTATTTACAAAGATAGTTTTTTTTCGCCCAAAATCCCGTGCTTCCATTTGGGTGGGTTGATTTTCTCAAAATTCGGAATTTGACATTTAGACCGTTTGTTTTGATCATTTCTATAGACATATTATAATAAAATACACTTAAAGCTACAGATCATATAATTATGGTTTCGTCGAATAGAATTTGGAAAGCATTCACAGTTTGTTTATGGTTAATTTTACATTACGTTTTGTTTTTCAACCAAACTTATAACCTTGGCTGGAAATACTTATTGCAGATTGTAGAATTTCGAAAGATCCGTATGTTGACTCGACACATCTTGAATCAAGTTAAGAATCTTACGAGTGTTATGAACTGAATTTGGTTTCGTCGCCAATACGACGCTTAACATTCGGCAAACGGACCTCGGTTCTAGTAGCTGCATAAATGCAAATCTGTGCGTGAATGGAACGCGCCCTATCTCACCGTAGTCTGTGAACGCGTCTATGCTATGATCTCGGAACTGGATAACTAGTCTGTGAGACATCGACCGAAGTAATTTGTTATTGATTAGGTACCTACCTAGGATTTGCGAACAGCATTTTAAATCTTAATTTCTGCGAATAAAATCCATAGGTATTTCTCTCGTTTTCCGTGTGAATTTAATTTGAAAAGCTATTTCCAAAGTCAGTTCTTTTTGTTTTCAGCTTGAAGAGTAAAGCTAAGGATAAAATACTATATTTACTCGCCGGCACGCGATTTATTAAATTAAATGGATTTATTGTATCAATAAGTGCAAAAAATCAATAAGGTATCTAATTAACTTATTATATTTCATGATTTAAAACAGATTTTGTTAATTTTATTTGTGGGTAAATTGATTATTAAATCAAACATATTACATTTCCAAAATTCGCCTTTTTCATCCCCTATTTCATTAAAAAAACCTGATAGTAAGCGGCATCTTAGTGGGATTAAGGCATATATTGAGTAACACTTGCGAATTTCCTGTTAAATTCTAAATTTTCACAATATTAAGTTTCACCTCCTTCTTTGGCAAATAACTCACAGATTAAGCTGTTTTCTTTTTATTAATAGCAGTAATTATACACAAAATAGGTGCTCTCCCCTCCATATGTCCTTTTTATTAACTACCCAATAAGAAACTTTGACAATTCATTGAAAATTATGTTTGGAATTAACTTGCAATGTTTATTACATGAAATTCAGATGTATTGACTGGGATTCCTTCAAAACTCAGTGTTAGACCCACTGACCTCAAGATCATAGGCATATTTAATTATATTTTTAACCTAACACTGTGCTATGAATCTCCAGGGCAGTTCCCGGAGGCCGTAGGGCTCCGCTGCTTGACTTTAGAGCCAGATGAACTAACCTATTATCAAGGAGGAATTCTGTGGAATTACACAAGTAATATTAGAAACAAAGAATAATCTAAGAAATTGGAATATTATATCTCTGACCCGTGATCGCAGAAACTTAGCATTGAAGGTATGATCCACTAACAACCGCTCCGGGGAAGGCCACTAATTAAAAAAAAAAAGAAACCTATAACTATTTGTTCGTGTACTTTATTGCCCCTCATTTTGTAGTTTTGTACCCAATTTGTACCTGATTTTTACCTGCCGAGATTGATCAAACAAACCTGAACCATCCTGCCCTTGGCTTGTATTAATTAAACATTTAGTTAAGTGCTTTGCATTGAGGGATTTTGTTAACTTCAGTAACATTATGCATAAGTGAATTACAACCATGTACCTACCAGAATAAAGCTTTTCATTTTGTATCGGACTAAAGGAATAAGTTTGTTTTTTTTTCTTTCAACTTTAAGATTTCCCTATATTTCTACAATTTAGCAAGAAAAAGCACTACAATTTTTAACTATTCAGTGTTTTTGAAATCGGTTTTTATTTTTTGTAAAATATTTTTTAGATTCACTTTACCTTAATCTGAATCTGTACGTATTTCTTTATTAATCGGTAATTCAATTTTACGAGTGAAATAAGTTCATAGGAAATATTTAATTTGAAATAAAAACGTATAAGTACCTACTTTAATTTAGTTTTTATTATATCTTAAACATTTACAAAAATAATGAAAATCTGAGTCGGCATATCAACGGAGAAAAAATTAACACAGCTTCATAATCCTCTTAAGCAGTAGGATTGTGGAGTTAAGCTGATTGAGGATTTATATTCATTTTACTTTTGCTTTTGAATTCATATTTAAAAAATATAGTTGCTGGTTACGTAAAAAAGTATTTAGGATTATTATTATAAAAGCTTACCTTTTTTCCTATCGGATTTCTAATCGATTTCAGAATTTTAATTTTGATATTAACGTTTCCCTTGATTTGCCTGGGATCTCATTACCAGAGCCTGACTTGGTGATAATGGAACCAATGGGGAAGTATACCTTTATTTTAACCCAGTTGAAAGATTTTGTATATACCGCAGTGGGATTTCAGTCCGCCTAACAGTTATGTGGGACTTATATCACAAATTGAGGTATACCCACAATATTTACCTTATTTTGGGGGGTTCCGTCAAATCGCATACCCGACATACAAAGGGTACTTTTTGCACATACTTTGTGTGTCGAGAGCAATGCTGCCCAGGCACACGGGCCCCCCTTCAGGAAGGGAGTGTCTGTGGAACGCCTTCATCAAATATGCGGCCTTGTGCCTAACTCACTATTGTGTGAGCTCTCGTTTACGACGTCATTTTGTGATTTCGTACCGCTCCTACGAGTATTATAGCAAACTCTGTGTCATATCATAGCAAAAATTAAAACAATAGTGAGTGCCACGCTATCGTCATCGTGCATCGCTATGAGTAAGGTGGTAGGGCCGATAGTTAGGCAGGGTAGTGCTGCAGCTGTGGATAGCTCTCCAGCTGATATTAATAGACATTAAGTAAAGGCCTAGTCAACGTTGAACGCGTTCAAGATATAGGATATCTAGGTCTTATATCACAATGACCTATTTAGGCAGGTGTTTTTCGGAACTCACAAAATGCAAGTCATCTTCACCCGTTCGAGAGGTATATACTCTGACGACAAACGGACGATGCTCGGCGATCCCTATCAATTCGCACTGGGCTAATATGGTGGAAGACGGCGCCAATCCCCCTTCCAAAGGCTACCTTGCCTAGCAGTGGCCGTTTAACGACTGAGATGATGATGATGACATCATTATCATCATGAGGCTAAATACTAAAAGGGCAGTTGCTTATCATCAAGTGGGATATAAGCTCCCTTTGCTACCCAAGTTGAATAATAAATTTCTGAATGCTATGATAACAAAATACCACGGATTAAGTAGCAAACTTCAAAACACGCGGCACCACAAACAATAAAACGTCCAAGAAACATGTGGTGAATAATGCGCAATATCCCGTAACTTATCACCAACTTGGTTTGGCGAGACTTCCGAAGTGCCTTATTTACAGTAAAAACTCGTTTAAACCTATAATAAGGCCAGTAAATACGGATGCGTCATAAAATCCGTGACGAATGGCTGAACTGCATCTAAGAACCGTTCCCGAGTCCTGGAGCCAATATAATGCGGTTTAAAGGTAATAACCGAGCTTTGCCGGGACTAGTTTGAACGAATGCCCGCATCGGTTATAGTGCGGAGTTTTCGTATTTATTACTTTTAATGTATCGACGTAGGTAGATATTTTCATAAGTCATCGATAATTCTTGATTATATTGCGAAGACATGTCACAAATTTGAAAGATTTATCGTTTTCCGACGTCAGAAATACAAACAAATTCGTTAATTAATAGTAATGTAACAGTCTTATATATTTTAGACAAACCACGAAACTGATCAAGTGATCATTAGTTTATTAGTATTTGTGATTTATTGATGTAAAATAAATTATATCTTATTTTAAAAGAAAGAAATAAGATATATAATGTATTTTTTAGTTTAATTTGTTCATCTTGTAGTTACAATTATTATTTAAGATGTCTTTAATATAAGAAATAAGATCATAATAAATTAGTGTCTATTTCATATTTATTTTACATTTTTAAATTGGCTAAACAAAAACTACAACTATGTTTAAAGTAAATATCATCATCATCAACAGCTCATATACGTCCCCACCGAGGGGCTCCAGCCTACCCTAAACTAGGGCGATTAGGCCTTAGTCAACCACGCTGGCCAAGTGCGGGTTGGTCGACTTCACACACAACCTGTAAAGAAATTCTTTCTTCACAGGTGTGTGCAGGTTTCCTCACGATGTTTTCCTTCACCGTAAAAGCGTCGAATAAACGTACATATGAATTCAAAATTTGAAAACACATTGGTACGTGGCGGGGTTCGAACCGCTACCTCCCGATTGGAAGGCGACAGCCTTACGCACTACGCCATCGAAAGTAAATATATGGATAGGTTATTGTTTAGGTTATCGTTATCTTGTTTTCATATTAATAAGTCCACAAAATTGCAATAGTATCAGTCTATACTTATACTTTCTTGCCAACTCCTATAATAACGGATATGTGATATTAACCGACTAAAACGGAGGAGGTTTTTTAGTTCGACCATATATACACGGTGTTTCAAAATAATCAATAAATAATCAATTCCTTATCAAAAACTCATTATTAAAATGTGTTTACACGTAATGTCATTCAACCCAAAATTTTCAAGTAAATCATAGTATCATCATCATGTCTATAATGAAAAAAATCCTCCACTTTTTTTATTTTAAGAAAAGGTGTGGCTTTCACCGGAAGCCTGATTTGGGCGGCTACTTTTGAAGGTAGTAGGGCGGAGGCGACTTTTCACCACGGTGCTTCGCGCATGCCCGGGGTTTCCCCGTGCTTCGGCTCACCCGCGCGGCGGTGGATCCAGTGGGATCTGCCGTCGGGCAAACCGTTACCCGCACTAACTAACTAACTAGAGGACTAAGCCCGGCGCACTGAGCGTCAGACCGCGTGAAATACAACCACAATAAAAAACCAGTTTCGAGGTGTACAGCAGCACACACACTTGTTTCTACAATAAAATCCCAAGTTGTATACAAGAACATAGCTTAAACAAATTTAAAGTTGCAATCAAAGATGTACTTATTAAAAAAGCATATTATAAAGTGTCTGATTACATGACGGACGAAAAAGCTTTGGTTTGAACTCTCAATTCTAATATT
Source organism: Schoenobius gigantellus (assembly GCA_963935595.1). Classification (NCBI taxonomy): domain Eukaryota; kingdom Metazoa; phylum Arthropoda; class Insecta; order Lepidoptera; family Crambidae; genus Schoenobius; species Schoenobius gigantellus. The sequence goes on from OZ012543.1 coordinate 22,566,676, forward strand.
TAACAATGTTTTGCGTTTTGTTTCAAAGAAACGTTCAGTGAGAGCACATTATAAGCTAAGTTCACGCACTTCTCTCACAGATAGCTAATATAATGTGAATTAACACATCTATTCTTGTAATGGAAGTTGAGCTCAAACTTTTGCTTTGAGGTCAGCTTCCAATTGACGACTCTGTAACAAACCAAAATTGTAAATGGCGATTTAAAAGAGGAGATAAAAAATTTAGACCTTTCGAGTTTCTTGCCTGTTCTTCTCGAGAAGGCTCTCCCAATTTCCTTTTTATTTTATAAACCATTTTATAAATACATATTTAATTATCTCAATAATTGTGTTTTAAATTAAAATGTAGGCTTCTGTCTCGTTTTACCCGTCAGAATTAGGTATATTCACTTTTACAGTATCGCTACTGAAGTGCCCATAACTAAGCTCCGATATTACTTATACAAATTAGTACAAAAATTAACGATGGCCGCTAAAAACAAAAATGACGCCACTGGTCCATACAAAGTTACCCATACCCCTTTCTCCAATCAAACAGCTTTCGGGGGTGCTGGTGTGAGGCATTGTGCTTAAAGACAAACATATTTAGATACTTTAAGATTCCACTCCCCATTCGGCGTAGAATGCCATTTTTAAGCAGGTATACTGTAGTATATGTGCTTGTGGAGGCGATATCAAATAAATCATCATTATTATATCAGGATTGGCCATCAGGTAATGATAGACAAACATCATAAAATCATATATTCACAGTAAACAAGCAATTGACTGGCAGGCGGGGCGTTGACGGCATAAATTTTCGACCGCGACAGAGCTGGCTGCCTCGCCGCATCCACATTAAATTTTGGCTCAAATTAAGCTTAACCACCATTCGGTGGCCAAGTGGCGCGAACAGAATGATGTTTTGAACATACAAAAATAGTAACATATTATTAACGTTAAAATTGTAAATATTTTTGAGGTTAACTCGTTTAAGGTAAATTTTTAATAAATTGAGATTCGTTTAGTAAATATTATGACTGGACTATATCAATAGGCGTGCTTGTGAGAGGAGCGGCGTGAGGGCATTTTCCCCCTCCTTCTCCGCTAGCTGCCTATTGAGGACGTACTAATCACGCAAGAGGAGACGACAGCCTCCCATTTCCTCTCGCCAGCTAGTATCTTTCGAATGCTGTCTGCTGCCGAGAGGACACCCCCGCCATCGCCGCCCAACGCCGCAAGTAGCTTATGAAGCTGGGATCGCCAGGCTGAGCAGAGCAGGTAGTAACCGAAGCATCCACACAATACCTGCATCAAGCATGAGAGGCTGCCATATGGGCGCCTAATCTACTCTTCCAACACCGGGCATATAGCTTGTATCGTCCGATGTCGGCAGCTGTGAAGGCAAGTGCCTCTACTCATTGGTACAGGGCCTCCTTCTGGGAAGTTAGAGTACTAAGTAACTTCACTACCTACTTGTTTCACTTTTAATTGGAACACAGCAATGTAAGCACTGCTTGATGGCAGAACCTCTAGTCCAATTTGTTCAACTATCTGTTCAACTAGTTGAAAATATTGGACACAATTCTTGTTGGGAAGGTTAAGATACCTGCGCAGACGAATTTAATACTCATGAATCCGATGTAATGACATAAATTCATAATTAGCTTCTTTATTGAAAATACTGGATCAATTTGTGAAATTGGGTTGGCAGATATTTTTTCACACGGTATACAATAATGTATACGATGCGACCAGAATAAGTGATTTAGACCGGAATGGCAGCGGCCGACAGAGACGCAGTAAGCACTTTCAGTGTGAAATTTTAAACTTGTCTAAGTACATACTTAAAAAACCAGCATCGCTTGAAGAGCTCGAAAAGGTCTTGCAGCTGCAGCGTAAAGGCCCCTTGCGGTGAACTCTTTGCCGAATAAAGAAATTAAACTGTCAAAAGGACACAAGGTGCGTAAGGTCGTGCGACTGCCAGCGGCCGTCGTCGGCGGCAACGCGAGCCCGGCGCGGTCGGCTGTAGCGGCCTCGTTGCGTCGCTGTCGCTACCGGCCGCTGCTATCATCGGCCTAGAAGCATAAGAATAATTAATAATACTCGTATTATTAGTTATTCTTATGCTAGAAGGTAGAAAGAATTTAAAGGTTCCGAAAATTTGATTTATAATATAAAAATCGCTTAACAAAAGAATTCAATTCGTAATAAATTCCTTGTTTAGAATAAAAATGATGTTGTATTACGTGTAGTAAGAATAGTCCCTAGCTACGTAATATAAAATTATTTAAATATCAAATAAAGAATTTATTATAAAATGACCTCTTTTGTTTACGAGCTTAAGCAAGCAACGTTGCGAGACAGTGCCTGTCCTGAAGCGAAATGTAGAAATTTACATCTCATTTGAGATAAACTTAAAAGGGACGCATTATTAATGATTTCACAATGCAAATGGTGAATATAATGCTGTGTATTACTTATCTTTACATGTAGTTGCAGATTTGCAGAACTAGCTCTTAACACCAGCAACACACTTGTAAAATTTCATTTTCAATTTTATTTAATTTGATAGCCAGTCTTTTTTAACCGACTTCGAACTTAATTTTTGGTGTTTTATTTTTTTGTTAAAATATATTTTTAGTTGTTCCAGGTAAATCTAGCTACCAGCTTCCTTTATCACTTACCATCAGGCATCGCCAGATTAAGGGGAGGGCAACCGGGGCTACAGACCCGGGGCCTCCACAAAAGAGAAGCCCCCACAATAGATTGCGGAAAAAAAATCAAATTCAGACTAGTAAACACTAGTAAACAACTTTTCCTTTCCTTTTGTTTCTTCGCGTTTTACCTTTACCTACAGTTCTTTGTACAAACATGATTACATTAAAACAATTGTTCATTTTATTTCGAAAATAATTTGGGGCCAAGGGGCCTCCACTCGTTTGTTGCCCCGAGGCCTCCAGACCTTTAAATCCGGCCCTGCCATCAGGCATTATACGTCAATGCTAGCAGGTGATATAAAGTCAAAGAAGTTATCATTATCAACTCTCAGTTTTCTAGTTTCCATAAGCCTGATAACAGAACAGGAATGTTCAATCGAACATAGACTCAATCTCGGCAAAGGGCTCGTTAAATTTTCTTTGTTCTTCACAAAAAAAATATAGCTCGAAGAGAATTATTCGTAATGACAGTAAAAACAAACAGCGTGGACCACAATAATGGAATTCCCTTGGAAAAATATAGCTGTGCTGAAACTGTGGAAGCCCCAAAACGCTTCGTGGCGAGCTGAAATGTGCGCGTTCTAAATACGGAGCCAAATGTACGCAATTTTAGAGAATACACGGGCTGCGTTTGCGTCTGAGAACGTACGTATGAAAATTTCAGTGTGAAGAGTTCTGAATAATAATAATAAGTATTTATTGAAAACAAACTGGTCAAGCATAGAAAGATTCTGACATTTTAAATAATATAATACAATATTGTTAATAATACCTTAACTAGGTGGAACCTGTGTTTCAGGCGAAGAAATGTTTACATGCTAAATATAAAAGTACAATGCTTTAATCACAATAAATCTTAATAAACTACATAGAAGTGAAAGTGATGGCTAACTGTTTACGCTCGAGGAAGAGCGAGTGGCAACACTGCATATAGTCTGTGCACGTGAGGGCCTGTGGCGGCCGGCCGCATGTGACATGTCAGTCGAGTCGAATACGTAATGACATTAGAATAGGTTACCGGGCGGCGCGTTTTCGAGAAAATATATAATTAATTGTGTTTTGCGCGGCGCACCTAATATTGGGGTGAGAATGTCCACTTTAAGTGTTTGCCAAAAGTTTTATCGTCGAGTTAGTGAGTGGTGGTGGCCTAATAGGCCTATGTGTTCCGGTCGTGGTTCGGTGGATTGACAGCAGCCCTTCAGGAGCCGCGACTTTCTTCGAGCTAGCTCAGGAAGTCCACCGGCTACTTACGGAGACCGGACCATCCTAAAGATAAAGATTGTACTTCATTAGATTGTAGTCCACGACATCAGCAACCAAACAAAACATTAATTGGCGAATCGCCGACGTGGTGACGTCTACTTTAGGCGCCATCACTAACCAATTGAGCAAACCTAAGATACGCAAAGAAGCAAGTTTTGCTTTTACTACAACTAGGTGATAAATAAATTACATAATACAATATTTCAATAATAACTATTTAGAGACAACGAGTACTCTTCTGTTTCTTTGTAGGACAAGTTTTGAATGTGTTTATACAGAATATGTTTACAACTAAAATGATTTAAATTGTAAATATTTAAAACTCTATTTATAATGAAAGGGACCAAGAAATGAAAAAAATCTATTTGTAAATGTATATTTTTAAGGGAATATTTGTATTGCAGACTGATACTTTACCCACGCCAACCGCAATGCTCCCTGACGATCAACGGCGTGGCGGGAGACGATCCAAACATATCTTCTTGAGGGAGGTATATGTACAGAAATCAGGCTTGTTTTAGCTAAGATAGGTAGTGGTAGTATTAGTGTTAATAAATAATTGTTTCATAATATATACTAAGGTGGCGCTGTGGCCTCGGCACTGGACTGTGCTCCGAGTAGAATCGGGAGGCCCGCGACCAATCCTGCCATGTACCAATGTGTTTTTCGTTTCACGAATTTCATATGTACATTTATCTGACGCTATTACGGTGAAGGGAAACATAGTGAGGAAACCTGCATTCACCTGCGAAGTAAAGTCAACCAATCCGCACTGGGTCAGCGTGGTTTGACTAAGGCCTATTCGCCCTAACTAGTTAGGGTAGGCTCGTGCCCCTCGTGGGGACGTATATGAGCTGTGATGATGATGATGATAATACTAAGGCTTCAACGAAAATATTCCAGAGTCAATTTGACTTAATAATGAAGGTTTGCCTAAAAATAGTACATTGATTTGAAGAATTGATTGTTTCATTTTTGTATAAAAATAATAATAAATTTATATTTTGGTGTACGTAGTTATAACGTACTTATTTGGCAATTCTTTGAACTTGTTTTATAGGTTCTGTTATAGCGTTATTACATAACTGTATGGTAGCCCTCTCGTGGAGGCCATAGAGGGCCATCGCGACTCGTATAGTGCGAGCTTATCGTACGGTCAACCACGGAGCGACCTGGCGTTCTTGGAGGCACGTTATCGTGGATTATTATACCTATTGCGAGAATGTAATCGCACGGAAGGAAAATGAGAACAATTTCCATGCAATCCCCTCCGATGCAGATGGCTGGGCGGGCCTTTGCAGTGAAGGCACCAGCACACTAGGGTGGCTCCATGCAATGCCTGATTATAGGCCTCCGTCTGGGTACTATCCCAATGCCCAGGATAGTTCCCTATACTGTCCCGACTATGGACAAAATAGACGTCACGGCTGGTTTAGTGAGCATGCGTGACGCATGCGGGGAGAGTCAACACACGTCTGTCGACTAACTATCGGCAGGTATGGTACGCAACAATATTCCAACGCAAAAAATGGTTACTACAGAACAGGTCAGACTTACGCACCAAATTGTACATTTAACGAAATCGTAAAACTTGGTGCAACTGGCTGTTAGTCATGATTGTTGTAAATTTTTAGGAAAACTTGTCAAAATTTACTTCGAATCATTATTCAATACTCTAGAAACCTTTTTTGAGTAATCATGTATAAAAAATAACTGCTAAAACAAATCTGCATCCCTTATGTTTCCATATTTAGTCTTGATGAATGCATATGTTTATGTTATGACACTGTTTCACGAACTTTTTAATGGACCACTCAATAAAACGCTGCGTGTAATGCTAGCTGTTACTGAATTAATATTTTACTTCACTACATTGACGACCTATTTGGCGAGAAGCGCTTCGGTCGAAGCTCATGAAACTTATTATACTGCACATTTGTTTGAGTTTGCCACTTTGGAATTCAGATTTTTCTCCTGACTCTTTTGACTGTCTCAACGCTCACGTCTGTCACTTTATCGGTGGTTATCGAGATCAGTGCACGTCATGGATTTAACAGGTGTTTGATACATCCGTCGCCGCGATCCATTGTTGTTCTTAAATTGGTGTAAAAATAACGATAAAAAGCGTACCCGTATGTATTCGTTTCTTTAATAGTTAGTACTCGTTGTTGTAGGTTTATTTTAAGTTGCAGTGATTGTCTATGTATCTGTTTCTATGGTAATAGCACATTCTTAAGAAAATTGTTCGGTATCGGTGTATATGCATGAGATCTATTATATGTTTTAAAACTCGAAGCTATCTTTTGCTATGACCTTCTATTGCTGCAATAACCTCAACAATCGTTACTATCGTATCGTTACGTTACCCGTCACTTTTGCAACCTCATCGTATTGCGTATGCGTACGGTATGATGATGCGGCGTCACATCATTCGTCACTTGTAGAAAACATAGTTATACGTTGAATACCTTGCTGCGTAAATTGCATTTTTTCACTTTAGGGTATTTTAAGCCATACATATTGTGTATGAGTTTTTTTTACTTTTTGTTTACTTTTCCCAGTAAATTAAACTTTCGTTCCTTGTAACGTACATTTTTAAACTCATCATACACGACCAGAAAATCGTTTCAATAATATACGCATTAATGGTACTTGCGCAACTGCAACAGTTGTACCCAAACTACGAAAAATGCGAGTAACGAAATGCATTCGTGAGTAACGTTTCGTCACTCGTTATTTGATAGCGCACCCATTACTCAGTACGGAATACACACGGTTTGCAACAGCACTGCCCCCCTAGACAAGACGTTTTTCGATAATCGCTAACGCAATTGCTAGAAGGAAAATGTATGCGATTTGACATTAGCTGTCGCTTAGTTTTCGAGCGCAATTGTCAAATCTCATACATTGTCCATTTAGCGACTGCGTTGGTGATTATCGAAAGGCATCTTGTCTAGGGGGTCTGGTTCGTATGCGTTGTTTACCAATATGACTGAAAGGATTGCAACGTAGTTTCACCGTAGAAAAATCGGTTACCGATAGTCGGTCGTGTTCGTTCGCACTTTAAGGTAGGCTTTGTATAGATGGGCCACAGCAAGATGGTTTTAGTTTGTTTTGAAACAGAAACCTGATGGGCTAGAAGGAGAGAGGAAATGGGGATACAGAATTACAGTTGTGACCTAGCATAACGTTGGTGAACTTGTGGTGAATAGGTGGTGAATGCCTGAGCCTGGGCCGTTGATAGGCTGGGTACACCTCGAGTTGATAAGATTTGCTTGGCTGCAATAAGGTTTATTATTCGAGGCTGCTATTACAAATCCCCAATAAGTAAAGATAAATGATATGATATATGATGATATAAGATATAAGTAAAGGTTAGGTAAGATAGACATAATAGTAGCTCCATAACAGGCTGTCTATTAGCCGCATTATGTCGCAACTGGATACTTGCCTCATACGGCGTGGAAATAAAACATAACGATGGTTATTATGAGAAACGCGAGCTACTTCAGCTTACGATGGCTTTACGCTTAGCAATAGTGCCCTATTAATAACAGGCGAGCTCGGAAGAACCTGAATATGAAAAGCTAATTGCATATGCATATCATAGTGAAACCCATTTTAGACGGTTTTCTATTTGCTACTATCCAAATATGATACTCTGTCTCTGTCTATAAAAAATCTATCAAACGCTGGCCCTAAGTATAGTTCAACGCAACGGGATAGCTAACCCAGTCACGGTAATATTACCGTGACCCAGTGCCGTAAGTAGCCTTTTATACGCCCGGTACAAGCTTGTATAACTGCGCCCTTGAAAAAATGTTTACAACTTACTTCCCCTTAAATCTTTTATCTATTATGATGCCAAGGGGCTAAGTTGACTAGACTGTCCACTTGTGTATGCCGTAGGACTCGGGTCCAGTCCCGGATATGGGACACCAGGAGTCTTCCGCTAGTGGCGACATTCCATAGAGGCCAGGGGTTCTATTTTTGAATCATTGGTCAGGCGTCGAGTGCTCGTCGAGCGTCGTTTGCGTTCGATTTCTGCTGATTTTCGTTTTGTTTTCGATGAAAATCGAAATAATATTGATTTCCGACAAGATACTATATTGAGTTTCATCGCACACGAAACGAAAATCAAAAGAAATCGATGTCACGCCTTTACAGCCGACGCTCGACGACCGAATGATTTAAAAAATAGGGGCCCTGAGGCCGTTCCGTGAGAAATCGTGCGATACGCTCACACGCAACGTAATGATTGGTCATTACGTTGCTGGTTGACCACCATGGTAGTCGCCACCGAATATCATTAATGTCATTTCATTATAACAACGATATTTCTCATATCAGCAATACTGACAGTAGAGCACGTCCAAACTACCATGCATTATCCAAAATTTGTTCCAGCAGGCCTATTACCGATCTCATGGTTTTCAAATGGTATCGTATGAAATCATAAAGCAAAACGAAAAATAAGATTTGCGGTCAGATTTTTGATCAATTGTTCATTATATCATTTAAGACATCATTAAAATTATGCCATAGTGATGATATCATCGGAGATCGGTAATACCACGGGGACCCATCACGAACAAAAGTAAAATAATTCGATGAAAGCATTAACAGATGGCGCTACTTTAATCGATTTTTGTGATGACTTTTTTGTGAATTTAGTAAAAGTCAACAAGGAGGTTCAGAAAAGTATTGATTATATTTAAAAAAAATCACTTAGCACGTGGGAAGTATCAAAATACGTTTTTAAGTCATGCTAGAACGGTTTAACATATCTTTTTATAAATTTATAGCACTCCTAGCGACAAATTATGTGAACTTCAATGTATCTCTCAAAAGCATAGCTCAAAGAAGCACGCAATATCTGCTTTGACTATTTGATTACATACTACTCACTCATAGATGGCACTATTTATGTATGCTAGTTCGTAAGGTCACAGAACTAGCATACATAGCATTGAGTTAAATTATTTTTTACATATTTTTTTTGACATAATTATAATAGTAATGGCGTCATTGAAAATTCGAAATTGTAAAATTAATTTTTTAATGCCTATACATTTGAAAGTGTAATGTCGAATTATGGTCGAATTACACAAAAACATGACATCTTAAATTTCACCACTTCAAAAAGGTAAGGATTGGTCTATCTATTCGTTTGATCTTCGTTTTTAAATCTGTGTGGCAGTAGTTCGATCCCGATTCCTGGTGTAGGTACCTAGTTATTTTTTCAAAAATTGCTTGTTTTATTATTTTGTTTTTTTTATTGCTTTTTGGTTATTATATCAATTCCTTTTTTTATACCTATCTCAATTTGTTTTTTATTTATAATTTTCATTTCAGAACAAAAAGATTTAGGTTAAGATTAAAAACGCGATTTTTATAAGTAAGTACCCTATTTAAGAATTTTTCGGATATTTTCAGTTAAATGCCTACTAACCGAAAAAAAGTCTCACTTGCATGTTCGTTTCATAAAACCACAGTGAATTTTTTCACTGACCTAACTATTTTGTATGGGGGATTTCAAAACTAATTTTACAAATCTGAATTTTTAATAATACCTTAGAAGTGGTACATTCAACTATGTTAGGTACATACATAGTAAAAGATAATATAGGTAAGTAATACGTAAAGATTATTAATGGACATAAGTTGCCTGACTATAAATAAATAAAATTAATGTAGGTACTAATACTAACTACTTGAATTATTTTTTATTCTCAATGGTGATTAGGTATATTTTGAATTTTGGCAAATAGGTACGGTGTTTTATTAGATTTTACCATTTACAAATAGTGTGGCAACCGCGACTGCTATTAATAGGTAGCTTTCCGCTCGCGGCTTCGCCAGCATTAATATTGTTTTCCCGTGGGAATTTAATATTTTCCCGTAAAATAATTTTGTAGCCTATTATATAGAAGACTGTTATTTATATTTAGGAGCTCGAATAATAAATTTCATAGAAATTGGAGCAGATTTTAATTATTTTCCATAGAATTTTTCAACCCCTAATTTGCACAATAAGGGGGTGAATTCCAATAAACCATGAAACACGTGTTCAATGAAATGTTTTTAAGAGCATGATTCTCCAGGTTTATCAAAATCGTTGCTTATTTTAAAAAAATCCATACAAGCTTGCAACCCCTATTTCATCCCTTCAGGGTTAAATTTTCTTAAATTTTGAATTGAAACAACTGTCCAAAATTCACGTTTCTACCATTAGCGCGTGCGTCTATAGATGAGAACTTCTCTTTTTATAATATACTAGCTGTGCTGGCGAACTACGTTTCGCCATAATAAAAATTAGTTTACGACCTATTCTCACACCTACCGAACATACACAAAAAATTCATAAAGATCGATTAAGCCGTTACGGAGGAGTTCGGTAACAAACACTGTGACACGAGAATTTTGTATATAAAAAGATAAAAGATATATAGATTGTCAGTACACGTACACGTCACAATTTAAGGCGCATAACACATTGCACCGGACACCGCTCCGGTGTGCGGCGCTGCGGTTTTTAATTTTGACTGGAGAATCTTAATTTGTATACAAAAACCGCAGGGTATAACACACTCGCACCGCATCACCGTGCGGTTGTGCGGCGCGCGCGACGGCACCGCACTCCCGGACGGTGATGCGGTGCGGTCCGCGGGGTATGCCACACTGCGCCGCAGTATCGTACGGATCTTTGCGTAGAAAGGACGTGCATACGCTTAATAGATCTCAACATAGATAATGCGGTGATGCGGGGCGTCGTCGTGCACCGCAGCTCCGGACGGTGATACGGAGCAAACCGTACGGTGGCACGGTTCCGTGCCGCCGCAGCCGCATGCGGTTTTCGTCCCTCCGTGCACCGCAGCGGTGTCCGGTGCAATGTGTTATGCGCCTTAATAAAAGATTCGAAATTTCAACATCGAATGTAAGCGAACGGATGGCTCATGAGGATATACTGCGAAATTATTGCGCTATACCGCTAGAGGTCTGCGGTTCGAACCCGCGTAATGCATGTTATGTTTTTATGATTTTTTATCACAGAATTAATAACAACATTCTTTAAAATGAAATAGAAAATTAGATAACTGGTAAGAAAGAACAAGGAAAAAAATTTTTTAAAAATAGTACTAAATTATATAATTTCGGAATTTGATAAAACAGTCGAATAAATTAATTTCAGCCGGCTATAAGCATATAAATTAATTTCTCAATGATATTTTATATAATAAAATTTGAAATTAAATTGCTTAGTTTTTTATAGGTAAGTTTGTATACATACCGGGTTATTTTTCCAGCAGGAGCCAAATTTTGTGTCCTTGTTCAGACAAGCAAAATGAAATTCTTTTACTATGAGACCAATCTTGAAATCGCGAAAAAAAATCAGCTGTTCCATACAAATGTTCAACATCTACACCTAAATGTATGGAACAGCTGATTTTTTTTCGCGATTTCGAGTTTGGTCGCATAGTATAAGTTGTTCATTTTGCTTGTCTAAACAAGCATACAAATTTTGGCTCCTGATGGAAAAATAACCCGGTATAAAAATAAACACTTATTTTATTTTAGTATAAAAAACTAAAATCACATTTTTAACAATATACAATATGTGACTTTGTATTTTCTTTAAAAATAATAAATAAATTGTAAAATGATGAATACCTAAATCAGTGAAAAAGAAATCGTCTTGGGCGGGATAAAAAAAGGTCACATATGAAAAATTTGCAAGTTTGCTTTATTCTTAACCAGTTTTTTGAATTTGAAGTTACAGATGATAACCTTGTGATAATAGAAAGTACCCACTACCAAAATGACTTATCTCCAATGATATATTTACTTTACATCTTAAATATCAAACGTAGGTATATAAAATGTATGACATAAATCCAATCCATGGCGGAACAACCCCTTAGGTATAACATGGATTTATACGTCACTTTTTTACCAAACTGTAACACATTTAAGTTATTGTAATAAACTAAACGAAGCATAAATATGAATTTGTTAAAAAAATCATAAGCATAGCAGGAGTTTAATTAAAGTGCCATCTGTTGAGTGCGTGCGAGAACTACTGAGCCCAATGTAGCAAAGGTTCGATGGCCCAAGCTTGCTCAGAATTGTCAGTGGCGTTTTAGTTGAGTCATCTCGCGGTGAAATGGTGAAATAAAACAGCTCGAAGAATTGCCCGACTTAAGTAGGGACCATTTCATTGTATGGGATGAGGCATCTGTACTGTAGTATTATATTATCTGTGGTAATACGAAATGAAACATTTCATGACTTCTTTATCTCAAAATTTAATTTGTCATACGATGAAAGATCCATAATAGGTCTGCTGGTCGGGTCTGCGCTCCTCCACGATCTGTATCGTATCATAAGATCGAACATTTTTTGACCGAATTTTATTTAACCGAAAACTTTTCGACTATTTTCGTTTAATTTTTTTTACTTCGTCGAAATTACGTTTGCCACTGTATCATTTGACCTATTATTAATTCGATTTTTTTCGTTACTCCAACGTTTCATTTGGTCGAAAATTTTTTTTCCGAAGCAAGCAAGCATGCAAGCAAGCCTATAGCATGCAAGCAAGCATGCAGCATGCAACATGCAGCAAGCATGCAACATGCAGTTTGATGCGTGGTCACAATGTCTAACCTAACTTAGCTATTACCCTGTTTTATCCTGTAACATATTTTCCTTGCGGCCCCCCCCGGGTAGGGGGGCTGGGCCCCCCTGCTCCCTTGCACTTTTTGCATAACCTGGCTCATTCGTTACCTTTGGTGTAATAGCACAGAGGTTAAATAGATACATAACATAATGTAACATTTGTAGCCCAATAATATTCGGTAAAATGCTGTTTTGGTGAAGTGAAAGTATATGGCAAATGAAAAAAGTTCAAAAGAAACTTCGACCAATAGTAAACGAAATATTTTGAAAATCGGTGAAAGGTTGTTCGGTAAAATAACACCTACGTCAAATGATATTTCGATGATTTAAAAATATGGCAAACAATACATATTATGGCAAAAAAGACGTCGGTGAACCGTTTTCGATCAAATGAAATTCAAAAAAGCAAATTTCGGAAAAGTGATAGGTTTCCCCTGCGCAGACGTATAAAGGGAAAAAGAATAAACGTATCGTTCAAAAATGCGTGGCAACTTTACTACATGTAAACATTCATCATCATCATCATTTCAGCCAAGAGACGCCCACTGCTGGACAAAGGCCTCCCCCAGGGATCTCCAAACCGATCGGTCCTGCGCCTTCCGCATCCAGCGGCTTCCTGCGACCTTCACCAGATCGTCGGTCCACCTTGTGAGGGGCCTACCAACGCTGGCAGTACGTGGCCGCCACTCAAGGACCTTTCCTCCCCAACGGCCGTCAGTCCTGCGAGCTATGTGTCCTGCCCACTGCCACTTAAGGTTTGCAGTTCTTAGGGCTATGTCCCATGTAAACATTACTTATACACAAACAATATTAATTTTATTTTATTGTAATTTCTGGAGTTTTATTAAATAACTAGCTTTCCGCTCGCGGCTTCGCCGTCGTTATTATTGTTTTCCGTGGGATTTTTTCCCGTAGGAAAATTAACCTATGTCCTTCCCCTGGTCTTGAACTATCCCTATACCAACTTTCATCAAAATCGGTTCAGTAGTTTCGCAGCCTATTCAATACAAACAAACAAATAAACAAACAAACAATCAAATCTTTCCTCTTTATAATATTAAGTATAGATGCGTTAGAACACTTCGGGGCACAGCACTTTACCGCTATTCTTGTTCGATTAGCACTTATTTTTATTTATAATAACAAAACAAAACATTATAACACAATGTCACGACGCCATTTGTCTCTTATTTTGACAAAACTAAACATGGCGTCCACATGGCGTCTGCCACGGCTTCGGAAATGTTTAAGTGTGCGTTAGTTTCGCCATAGACTAAAAACAGAAAGAGCGATATATCATGTAATTTTGGAATGAAAGTAAAAACGATATACATTACTTATGACAAATGTGTGAATAAAATTATGTTAAGTCTGCTTCCCTTTAAACTTCTGTGGTGCCCTGTGCCTGGGCAACGCTCGTACCGCCCTGTTACGGCACTGGGTTAACCGGTGTGTCCGAGAACCGATCAATGACAAATCGTGGTCTATACTGTTAAACTACATTAATTTTATTTACAAACAAAATATGTGTCTTGAAGTGCCATAAAGTGACACAAGGCTAGGGATCCTCAAGAGGACGACCCTCTCGCCGCACCGCTCCGGCACAGGCGGTTGGGTAATGGGTAGGAGGAGGCGCGCGTTCCTGGACGAGCGCCACCAACTCCCTTAAGCAAGCTGGGGATGAAATGGCCCGGCCGGCCGACAACCGGTTGGGAGATATTACTTTTCTACCCCTGGCCTGCCCGTCTGGGGGGTCGCATTATGGCACTTGGCGACCCCTCCGTAGAGATAGCCCCGGCGCTTGGGCCAGCTACGCTGGCTCACCTTCGGGCCTATTCTCCAGGGGGCGCACTCGGGGAATGGCTAACGCCGATCCTGATTGTGCCTCTATGGGGGTAGAAGTTGCTGGGGGGTGGTATAGCCATGTATGGGGTGTACACCCGAGTCCCATGGCATATCCTTGGGGCGGCATTGTGAGCTTTCAGTCCCTTGTTGAATCGCAACGAGATTCCCCCTCCTTAAAAAAAAGGGATCCTCAAGACGGTGTGCATTGCAGAAACCATGTTGCATGTCTGGTGGTGACAAATTTAGTTTACACGTCTTAACTGAGACAATATTAAGGTTTTTATTAAATAAAGATTTTGATATTGAATTCAATAATTAATGTTTGCTCACATCCCTATCCAGTTGTTTAAAAAAAACCTTTACATAACACTTGGTTTTAGTTAGTATTGTGCTAGGTTGAATTTCAAGATTTTCATGTAACCAAAGTAGGTTTGATAATGTAACATATTAACCCATACGTAGCGAGCTTATCGTCAATGACCTTTTTAATAGAGCGCAATCTCATTTTCCACAGTAGGTTCCACAAAAACTCTCTTGCTTAATTAAATTACGATTTTGCATAACCGGGACTTATTTAAATAAAATATCACTTCTTTAAGTGTGGTGTCGTCAAATATTCAGGGGTCAGATGTCGGCGGCTGTTTTATCCGCAGTCGCGCGACATAAAACCCGGGTCTTGACCCGCCCTGCTGTGGTTTATTTAGATGACACATTTTGTTGGGCCACGAGACAGACGTTAAGTCAGATTCCAATGCAACCAACACAAAGGTATTAAGAGCAGGTATTCAGGACAGTTTATGAAATTTCAAGAAAAAAATGATATTAGGGATCCCATTACAAATATGTAATGCAAAACTATACCACGTGAATATACAAAATGACTGTGAAACACTTACACCTAATCAGTGGATTAACCACTGAAAAAAAGGAGCTGATCAGCTGACACGACAACGATTTGGGGCTTACCCTTAGTGAGCACCACTTAACCTACCTATCGGTGGATATAGTTGATGGATGGACATCGATTGATTTATAGAGGCCCAGAAAACTCAATTATCTCGAATACCCCGGGATAGTCCAGTCAGCTATGGTTTGGGCATTAACGTGTATTGGGAGTTACCCTGGACATTAGGGGTAATCTCCAGACAGGAGAATATATAGTCTTAGGAACCACTCTAGTGCGCAGGCCACCCTTCATAGATGAAGAGCTGCACAGGTTCGCCTTCTATCGATATAAACGACAATATAAATTGAATTACTATTTTTATTTAAAAATGACTGTACCATTCGCTCGGAATGCTGACTTTCCCGAGAAGAGCGAGCCAGAAACTCGGGGGTTACTCTTTTCAAATAAAAGTTTCAAAGGTGTACAGGACATATGATAGAAATAAAGTAATAAATGATTAATCATTAAACATAAAAACAAAAGTTAGACAGAAGTATATATTACAAGTCATAATAAAACAAAAGAACGACTTATTAGTAATTAAATATAGAAATTAAAGAGTTACACTTTCACAAACAGTAATCAAAGTTTCTAATGAGACAGGGAAATAGAATATTTGAAAGAAGACTTTAGCTTAGTATAGTAGCAGCCTTGCAGCAAGACAAACTCGTTACACATTTTACCGGAAATGGGCTTGTAATTTAATAATAAATTTAAATTACAAGCCTATTTAAAAAATACGATACACAATTTAGAGTGTACTTCACTCCAAATTATGTATCGTATCCTATGAAATGAAACTACGTGGTGATTTAAGTGTAAAAATATAGAGTAATGACCAATTCTAAAGACTAACCATTTCAGAGTTACAAAGTTAGTACAATTATTGTTTTTACAGTCAATATTTCGATAACTCCAGAAACGATTATGATTAAGATTTCAAAAATATGTTTAAGTTAATAAACAAGATAATAATAAAGGCTTAAAACAGCTTAAGAAATAACTATACCAATATAATGATTTTTATTATTACCGAAAAACCCCAATGTATAACTTATGCATTTTCTGTATTGTCTGTAATATTTTTGTATCAAAAAAGTTTTTTTTCTGTCAAGTGAATAGTGGTAAACAGTCAATAGTTAAAATATGTGGTAATTTATCTCCATTCTCGTGGCCACATCCGTCATCTACTATTCCGAACGGATAATCCGAGTTTACGAGCTATTATTATAAAATTATACCAAGGACGTTTGTCTGTAGCGCTTCTCATTTAACGTTACTACAACAACTATGTTGTCAGCCGAAAATACAGCTGAAAAGAAAATAAAATACAAACCCTGGTTGCTCGAAGTTGTTAGCGTGAAGATAAGTATATACTGTCGAACACCTATGTACATTGTGTCATGCATAGCGTAAGCTCTAAGCCAAGACTTTTCCCAAGGAAAAGCTTGTTAGTCGTCGTAACACCTTTTGAATATTTAAACCAAAATGGATTTCTAGAGCTCGTAAAATAATTCTGGCAGAGAGGGATGATAAAGTTAATAAGACAATAAAAAATATTGAGAACACTTGTGTTTGTATCATCATCACAGCCCATATACGTCCCCACCGAGGGGCTCGAGCCTACCCTATATTAGGGTGATTAGGCCTTAGTCAACCACGCTGGCCCAGTGCGGATTGGTCGACTTCACATACATCATTGAATTTCTTCGCAGATGTATGCAGGTTGCCTCACGATGTTTTCCTTCACCGTAGGAGCGTCAGACAAATGTACATATGAAATTCGAAACGAAAAACACATTAGTACATGGCGGGTCTCGAACCCCGACCCCCCGATTGGAAGGCAAGTGCCGAGTCCACTGCGCCACCGACGCTCCGACGCCGTGTTTGTATAGAATATTATAAAGTATTAATTATTCAAATGTTGTATGTGTTCTAGAATACGCTCTATTACGTTGTGTATACATTTTGATTCCAAACAAAACACCCTTACTCTTTTTCGACAAAAAAACAAAAAGATTATAATTACCTTCGAATTTCTCTCTGGCTCCTCCCCGCTGTAAGGGAGAACACGAACGAGGCACGTTTTTATTGTGAGCCATGCAAACGACTCCATTCCACCAGATGATATGTGGAAGTGCAGTTCAAGTGAAGATAGTGAAAATTCACTGCAATAACTATCTTCACTTTGTCGACCTGCAAGTGTTTCTTTACTTCTCTTTTAAAGGACCCAGGATTGTAAGAAAATAGGAATAGGTGTGGTCGTAGAATGTTCCATTTTTCGGGTTCCGTAGTAAACAAGGAACCCTTACGGTTTTATTACCATTTATCAATTTTTAGTAACATCAGCTGGGGTTGGCTGGAAGACATCTCTTTCAGAGATAAGTCCGCCTTTGGACAGACTATTGTCTTTCGTGTACTATGTTTGTATTTATTTGTGTTCAATAAAGAGTTTATATATAAAATCGTTAGACCAAGGTTTAAACTAAACCAGATCTAAGAAGTCCGAAGTTGAACCTCGGCCTTAAACTTAGTCCCGACTTTATTACGAAACACTCAGTCTTATTACATGACGTGGTATAAGTATTGTTTAAACCCAGTCTAAGCAAAAACTCAGTTTTATGATGGTTTTAAGAAATATTGTTATTACGAAACGTGTTCTATCTCTGGTTTAAGCGAAAATCGAGGTTGAACTCAGGTCTAAAGATAAACTAGGCATACCCCTAGTTTAGCACTGATTTATCTTGGATTTTAGGGATTTTACGTCGATTCGAATGTCATATTTGACAATTGCCTTCAAGTTGAATATTTAGAGTGTTTCGATATTTATTACAAAAATGTGTCTTGGCTTTTTAAAAATATTTGCATTTATGCTAGATGAAATTAATTTCGATGATTTGGAAGCCGTAGGGTCGTTCGACAAAACGTTTCGGCAATGTAATTGTTGATGCTATCATAAATCCTGGAGACACGAGAGAATCACTGTTGCCTCCTCAAATTCAAGTTGCTTGTGCACTAGGTAGGTACTTAATTATGTTGTTGGGTGCATCATCATGAGGTAAGTTTTTGTGTTATTAATTTGGTGGTAAAAAACGTGTTTTAAAACCGCTAGTTCCAAGGTATTATTCATTCATTGCAGATACAAGATAATAAGGCCGATTTACACGGAATTTTACAGCCGACTGTTAGTATAATTTGCAAGAATGTGGCAGATCTTGCACAAATATCACCAAGCACCAAGATATATAAAAATGTCAGCGTCATTGGCAGAGGAACAAGAAAATATGGCAAAGTTTCGTCAAATTACTAGTTCAAATTAAAAACCGAGTATCGTAATAATATTTTGCTCGTGATTTTAATTAACAGACCTTTTTGTTTTATTTTCCTTTTTAAATATGAAAAATGCAGTATTTCAAACTTGTGAAACTTTGGCGCGCCTTTGCGGTTTAACTACAAATTTTAAATATATTTTAGGTCCATGATATTTTGCACATTTTGTAATAAAATTCCCCCTAAGGGAAAGCAGAGATCTATAAGGTCAAAAAGTAATATTTTATGGCAAAAAAATAATAACGTAGGTGATCTTCGGTAAAATCATGTGATTCTCTTTATATAATGCACAAACTAATAAGTGATATAATGTGATGTATTTTAGTGTCTCAATATCAATATGGCTCCATAGTTCGCCTTATATCAAGGAATATTTGAAAGTTACGGCATTTTGTAAAGAAAATATGAAACTAAAAAACTAATATGTCAGAAATAACTGCATCATGCACATGAAATTAACAAAACAAGATGGTAACAGTACTTAAAAAATAACATTCAAGAAACACAATATGGATCAATGACCAGTGGGCCTACTCTTGAACCAAATCCAATCGATCGACATTGAGATTGTGATTTTTTGTACGCCTGGTTTTCAAGTACAAAATTGGAACTGTATTGTGGTGATTTTGCGTAAACCAAACTCGGTGCTATCTAATTTTCTCAAAATACGGATCCACGTTGTCGCTAGTGTTGCTAAATAAGCGTACGAAAAATCACAATCTCAATGCCGATCGATTGGATTTGGTTCAAGAGTAACCCTACAGTCCTCGTTGGCAGCACCTGTTCACAGGTAGACGCCATAAATCAACCATCAATTCGCTCAACTATATTTTAGGGAACGTAGCGGCCCGACTCATAATGCTACCACCACACAGACCTCCCAGTGAGCATTAGATCCCACTGTTCCATACTACATAAGAACTAATAAAAAAACGGACGTCCCGATTAGAAGGCCAGTGCAGAGTCCATAGCGCCACCAATGCTCAATTATGCCAATGCCTGGTATTAATTTGTAGATATTATTCATTATAATGTAAATAATTATTGTTGTGAATAAACAATTTACGTAAACAAATATTTCGCTGTGTATGGTAACGACAAAATATTTTGTAAATGTCGTACCTCTGATAAAGCTGATAAGTTTATGGCACCCATGCTTCAACTCAGCTGAAGGCTAAAAAATTTGATGGATTCAAAAGAGATTTCTATCAAGTCATATTTGAATAAAGAATATTTTGATTTCGACTATATTGGTGAAGAGTGACTATGATGCTATGTCCCAATCATCGCTCTCTAATATGAAAGTTGAAACCACAATCTGTCGTTGTCATCGTTGGGTGACCCGATTAAGGCCCACTGAACTATGTCAATGTAATGGTCTTCAAATTTCGATATACGAACTTGTAATACTAATATACTAATATCCTATAAATCAGATATGTTTGAAAATACATATTAGATGAAATTAAATATGCAAAATCACGGACCGTGACGAAAACTGACAGACTTGGGCAAAGTCCCAATATGCTCTTCTCAAAAATGCCTATCTTGCCCCAAATATTACCAATCCGCTCCGGCCTAGCGTGATTGACTAAGGCCCAAACACCCGAACTTAGGGTAGGCTCAAAAGCCCCTAGTGGAGACATATATATTGTATGAGCTGCTGTGAAGAAAAATTCCTATGGACTTTCCGTCAAAGCTAGTCATTCTCATTTTAAAATATCATTTTTAAATTGAAATAATTTTACAACAATACTTTTCGATCAAATAATTGACCTAACGAAACCATTGTCATTAAAAATTTTCGTCCATAGAACTGAATTTGGTTTTGTTACAGGACTATTGAGAAAGTCACTTAGTCCACTGAATCGTTCCTGGACAGCCTTCATCTTAAATTCAAGGATGATATTACAAGAAAGTAAAATTACTTTTAAAATTTAAGTAGAATTTAAGTAAACAATCATACAAAATTTCAATACAATATTACATTAATCAATGCTTTCAAACTTTATATTATTTTGTTTCTTATTATCATCACAACAGTAGCAATTGATTTTACTCCAAGTGAAATTAGAGCATAATTTTCCCGATAATCTCGAGTCGGCTGTCGCGCAACAATGCGGAGATCCGCTTCGAGATATCGTATCTGATCGGGGCTGTATTAAAACATAAAGCAAGAGACAGAACTGGGAATCCAAGATAATGAACTGGTGAGACACAATTTAATGACTTGCGATATTAAGGAGATAGTATAGCTCAATCATTACATTTGTTGTCTGATCTATATAAAAATATCTTTGACGGACTCTATACAGTTTTTCTTGTGGAAAAATTTGTCGGTGGCATATCGGCGCTTTACGTACGCGTTCAGTCCGTCGTCGTCGAGTGAGTTACTAATTTTAAACAGTAACTGTAAAAAAGTTACTGACTGCTGCCAGAAAAATTTCTGACGTCTTCACCGAGTGGAATTCATGAGGTGAGGCTGAACCTTAAATTCTACTGCACCAAATGCTATTACACTTATGAAGCCAAACTTGGTACAATGGGGCAGGACAGTCGATCAAGAAAGTGGACTATACTTCTCGTTTAGACAAAAGATCGTTAAGGTAAGGTAAGGAACTTTTAAGATGCAAACTGAATTTCACTCTTAAGGTGGCAAACCACGTTAATCAAATATACAAAATAAAATGAGATTACATAACGAGATAACCGACCTAATGGCCGTCAGTCCTGCGTGCGATGTCTCCTGCCCACTGCCACTCAACGATTGCAATTCTTTGGGCTATATCGGTAAATCTAGTTAATCTGCGGATCTCATAATTTCTGACGCGATCGCGTAGAGAAACCCCGAGCATAGCCCTCTCAATTGCCCTTTGAGTGAACTTTGAATTTTGTTATGAGATTCGTTGTAAGTAGCCACGTCTTAGTTCCATACGCCATCATTGGCAACAAGCACGAATTAAACTTTCCTCTCAAGATTTTTTAATCATCGTCAAGGATTATTTCAATTAAGAAATCAGCTGGAAAAAGTATTTCTACGCCTTGATTTCTCGACCGCCCTTAATACCAAACTATATATATTATATTTTTCCCGACATCTTCAACTAATATCGTTAATGTATACAGAAATAAATACAACAACTTAACAAATTATATACTAAACCTTCCTCGAGAATCACGCTATCGAGTGGTGAAAACCGCTTGAAAATCGGTGCAGTAGTTATTGAGTTTTTCGCGAACAGACAGACAGACAGACGCGGCGGGGGACTTTGTTTTTTTATATATAAGGATGTGGGCTCAGTATTTCATAGTGCGTTTACTGCTAAGGCAACTGCAACAATAATGTTCTATGACTTCTCTATAATTTCTGTCTGTCTATAAGAATAACAAATTCTAGACCGTGCATGTCACGATTGTATTCAGCATCGCAGAAGCTAAACAATTGTGACTGTATGTCTGTACATTCGGGAACTTTAAAGAATTCTATGTTATATAGGCCTTCTCGCATATGCTCCGCATAAGAGCTGCAAGCTGCAAGCAAATGTAAAAATAATTCAGTCGTTCAATGCTATCAAAACTAGCTCGTCAAAACAAAATGCAATAATTTTTCGAAGGTTTGTTCATCAAAACAAAAATTGCAGTAGGAAAAAATATGACAATTCGTTAAAATAGTATTTTACCTATATTTTTTCCCAAAAATATTTCTTCTACAAGCACTTTTCAAATGATATAGTTTCATTAATGGCCACTCATAGGCCAAAATGCCCTTTATTTATACTAATATTATAAAGAGGAAAGATTTGTATTTTTTTATGTTTGTATTGAATAGACTCAGAAACACCTTAACCGATTTGAACAATTCTTTCACTAATAGAATGCTACAATATCACTGAATAACATAGGCTATTTTCCTACGGAAAAATATGGAATTCCCACGGGAAAAACGTAGATAACGCGGGCGAAGCTGCAAGCGGAAAGTTAGTCCTTTATAATCTGACTAGCTTTCCGCTCGCGACTTCGTCCGCGTTATTTTTGTTTTCCCGTGGGAATTTTATATTTTCCCGTAGGAAAATCACCCTATGTCCTCCCCCTGGTCTTGAACTATCCCTATACCAACTTTCATTAAAGTCGGTTCAGTAGTTTCGAAGCCTATTCAATACAAACAAACAAACAATCAAATCTTTCCTCTTTATATTATTAGTATAGATAAGTCATAAAAGAAATTAAATTTGCTTCGGTATTTTTTATGCTTTATATGACGCTCTATCCAAATTCGCCTTTTATTACATTTCACCGCAACAAGTGCATCAAATTCAAAATTAAACTCCTCTTTCGACGATCTGTCGATTAAATCCATAATCAATAAATGCAAACTAATTGTAACAATCTGTATAAACAATCCGCCCCTAAAAACAAGTTTAGTCCGTTACGGCTTAAACAATTTCGTGTGAATGTATCTTTTCGTATATTATCATATATCTGCATACTGTGTGATACTTTCAGATACCTACGCAGTTTTTATACGCAGTGAAAATATGTCGTATCTACATAACGTGTGACTGGCTTTAATATGTTAACTGTGCTTATTAGAAAAAATCTTCAACCTTAGTTAGTATTTATTTACATTTTACTCTCACGATGAAACAATAAAAGCGCCAGAGAGAAAACACGCTCGCCTCGGATGACATTAAGAAAATCAGCCCTCATCTTAGCTTTAAGTTATTTGCCAGTGGCATTGATCTTCGTAACTAGCTTGGAATGGAGCATGAAGATTTTGAATGTTTGAATTTCGTAGCAAGTGAACTGGAAATATGGCAAACTACTGCCACTAGCGGTTAGTGGCATATTGGGGAGCAATGGATTATTAGGGCATCTTAACGTTTAAAAAATATTTTACAAAAACTAAAAACAGACTTCAAAAACACTGAAAAGACTTCATCACAACATCATACTTCTATATTGAAGTCGGTGCAAAACGATGATCCCCTAGAAAGTCTTAAAATTTGTCACCGACTTCAATATAGAAGTGTGATGTTGTCTGTACCTATTCTTATATTATTTTAAACTTTCAGTGTTTTTGAAGTCGGTTTTTATTTTTGTAAAATATTTTTTATTTTTAACTTTTAGTGAATAAAAAACTTTTTCGTGAAAGGAACCCTAATTTAATACCAGCGATTTTCATGAGATCCCATTATCAGATCCTGACTTTAGTGATCTTAGGAACACCCCAGGAGTATACTCTATCGAATACAAAAGGAATTTTGAAAATCGGTCCACAATTGGCGGAGTAATCGCGTAACATACACACAAAACACGTTAGACACACATAAAACTAAGGGTTTCCCTCAATTTTTATGGGATCGAATCAACAGATCCTAACTTGACCATGGGACCACCCTTGGAGTATCCTCTATCGAATACAAAACGAATCATCAAAATCGGTTCATAAACGACGAAGTTATCCGCGAACAAACATAAAAAAAGCATATATACTGTTGAATTGAGAAACCTTCTCCTTTTTTAGAAGTTTGTTAAAAAAGTGAACAAAAAGATAAACGGATTTAATTACAAAACAATAATGTTTGTCGTTATGACAACAAAAACCAAATTATTTTGCAACATTTAGCTTTAACCGATACACTATTGGGTGGTTTTTTTTCTTTTGATGATTGGAATTAGACTACTAGGTAGGTGTATCAAGCTAACACAAAGCGATTGCGAAAAGTTCCCTTTGTGTGTCGGGAATGCGATTTGACGGAACACCCCAGTATTTTTAATGGGTAGGCCTCATTAGGGTAGAGTCTTACATAACCGCAGTTGGGCCTCACTCCCACTGCGGTAGATGTATAATTGCGGTAAACTCAGCCAGCACTTACGACATTCACAAGAAGAAAAGGAGCACGTCACATGTTCTTATAAGGCGGTGACCCACGAATATACATTACACAAACTTTATTTGTCCTCAAACAAAAATACTCAATTTTAAATAACCAAGAACATGATGTAACAGATATTTAACAATTTATTGATTGTATGTGCATAATTGAGCATCGATGGCGCATTGGTCTCGGCATTGGCCTTTTAATCGGGAGATCCGGGGGTCGAATCTTCCATGTACCAAAGGGGTTTTCGTTTTTCGAATTTCATATGTCCATTTGTCCGACGCTCCTACGGTGAAGGAAAACATCGCGAGGTTACCTGCATACACCTTCAACAACAAAATTCATAGGTGTATATAAAGTCGACCAATCCGGACTGGGCCACCGTGGTTGACTAAGGCCTAAGCACCCTAACTAAAGGTGTGCTTGAGACACTCGGCGGGGACATATATGAGCTGTGGTAATGATAATGTGCAAAATTATGATGTACAAAAGAAGAGACAGAAAAATGGCTCTACGCCTGTTCGAAAATCTTTAAAAATAATGACCTGGTGAGGGAGTGTGCTACGGGAAATCATTGGACGAGAGTAGTACATTACCGAGCAGTTTGGAGATTCTTGGGACTATATAAGTAGCTTTCGGCTAAAATGATGACGGTGACACATCTTAGCGCGGCTTTCTAACAAACACCCAAGCGCATTAATAGGCTTAGGGAAAGGTAATTCTGACAATATAGGATATATACATATTACGACTATAAAGACTTTAATTTTTTTGGGACACGCTAGTTAGTGAGGTTCTTAAGCTTCTTAAAATCGTTAATTTGTACAAAGGTGCGGGACTTGATGATATATATCCCATAATTATTTCAAATTGCGCCCTTTCCGCTCTGTTGTGTATACTCTACAATAGAACTATAGATGAAGGGATTATTACTTTAGTTTGAAAATCTACCTATATGGGCTGCGGTTTATAAGGGTGGTGATAGAAATAATATGAAAAATTACAGATCATTCATTAAACATTGTTGTCGCAAAAATATTTGAGATACAAACAGATTATTCCCGCATTAGCTAATTACTTTATTACCGAACAACATGACTTCCCAAAGAGTCGTTGTACCACCTTAATGAACCTCTCCAATAATTATATCACAACTAGCATAAACTAAGGCTCACAAGTTAATATGATCTTTACAGACCGTAGCAACGGTTTTGATCGAAATCACCATTCGGTCGAAATATTTTCTTAATGACATTGTTCAATTTCTTTTATGTGCAGATGATATGAAAGTTTTTAAACCACGTTGCTATTCTGCTCTCGCAATAAATTATAACTTAACGTCTCTATGTATACATATCATTATATGATCATGACACGCAAAGTAAATAACTAAAAATGTAGACCTTATCGTCATCATTGAGTATTAATTGATATTTGGCGAGCATGTTGAAAATATAGTTAATCGAGCCTCAAAGGCACTTGGTTTCATTATTAGATCATGTGCTAATTTCAGCAACATCAAACCAATTAAGGTACTTTACTGTTCCCTCGTACTCGGTATCCTTGAATATGCCTCTGAAATATGGAAACCTTCGTAAAACATTAATATATACAGAACTGAGCTCATTCAAGAAGTTTCTAAAATATCTGCAATATAAATCTAAGTGTATTCTTTCAAATTATGAAGCTTTGTGTAAAAAACAAAATTTTCAATAAATCATTTATGATATTATTTATATCATTAAAATGATAAATAGGTTTATAAATTCACCTCCACTCCACAAAGTATTTGCGGCATTATCGTCCTATTTGGATTCCTAAGTTCCAAAGTAAAGCTATTAAATACCAAAAATACCCTTTTATGTAGAGTTGGTAGACTAATGAATTTTATTATAAGTATCCTTGGTCGCTATACGAGTATTTAACATGAAGCATTTAGTGACTGTGAGGCGAATGGTGGCCAACTCTTAATTTAATGAAATATTAAGCGTTGGTATAATAGGCATGTAGTAAAAAGCGTTGTTATAAATGTGATTAGAATGCCCAATGCAATCTTTTCATTTATTATTGCCTGTGAAAACATATAAATGTCTTTCAGAAATATATATTTTGTTATCCATGTAATTTTTATAGCTGTATTGTATTGCTTCATCATCATCACAGCCTATATACGTCCCACTTCTGGGCACAAGTAGACACATGAGGAGAAGGTGTGGGTTATACCACCACCACGCTGTTCCAATGCGGATTGGTGTCTAGAAACGGTTGCTGTAACAACCGGGACCAACGGCTTAACGTGCCTCCCAAAGCACGGAGGAACCCGAGAACACAAAGTTTTGGTCGCCCATCCAGGGTCCAACCATGGCGAAGGTTGCTTCGTTTTCAATATTGGAACTAAAGCGTTCGAATCACTACG
Organism: Schoenobius gigantellus; assembly: GCA_963935595.1. Taxonomy (NCBI): domain Eukaryota; kingdom Metazoa; phylum Arthropoda; class Insecta; order Lepidoptera; family Crambidae; genus Schoenobius; species Schoenobius gigantellus. The sequence continues at coordinate 22,593,733 of OZ012543.1, forward strand.
CAACCGAGATTCCCAAAGTTTCTTGTTGAAATAAATAAACAATGATCGTCATTATCTGTGCCATTTTACGTGTCATCAATTTCTTTCATTTTACATCTACAAAAGTTCAATGTGATTGGCGGATTGAAATGAAGATTAGCCAGCTTCTCATCCCAACCACCCACATTGCTGAGCAGCGTGCCTAACGAATTTGCTTTTGTTTTGTTTGTTCCTTTTTGCTGCTCTTTGTGGATGCTTAATGATGTGGGCGTGGATAGAATTGTCGAGCCAAAGATTAGGGCTCGTGATTTCTTTGTTCCCTCCATTTTTTTGGTGTCATACATTTATTATATATTTACAGTGTGCTCGTTGTTGATTTAAGTAATGAAGTCTTTTTTGCTTTAAGTATGGTTAGAAAAAGGCTCATCGTGAATATGGTTTAAGATCCTCCCCTTTTTTAGACATGACTCATGCATGATTAACTTTGCTATTTCTTATTATCATCTATCATAAACGCTTTGAAAATTGTACATAAAAGAAGGTAATTTTTACAATAATCTGTCTATCGGTAGCAGTAGATATGTGACAGGAGTTCCAAATAATACGCCACACGAGGTCCACGCTGACCTTATCTATACGTAGTGCATACAACTGCTCAAGGACCAAGGCTCTGTACCTTTTATCAACCCATACTCACTGACATGTGAATATATTTATGTGGAATCGCCCACTGCCTGAGGCAAATTTAAGAGTAAGACTAAGGTCTGTAATGTATTATATAACAACGATTGGCCTAATAGTCATTTTATATAATGTCAAATAATATAATTTCATTTTATATATCAAATATTTCATATAATAATCAGATGATATATTTCAAATGGTATAACCTTATAACTATCTTCATAAAAATTCTCTTCATATAACTTTCAAAAGGTATAATAACATTTATTTAATTGAAAGATAGTTAATATACAAGAACGTTTAGTATAACATGATAAAAATATTTTACATCGAATAAAAACCGACTTCAAAAACACTGAAAAGCTTAAAATAATATAAGAATAGGTACAGACAACATCACACTTCTATATTGAAGTCGGTGCCAAACGAAGATCCCCTAGAAAGTCATAAAATTTGTCAATGACTTCAATATAGAAGTGTGATGTTGTCTGTACCTATTCTTATATTATTTTAAACTTTTCAGTGTTTTTGAAGTCGGTTTTTATTTTTTGTAAAATATTTTTTATTTGTAACTTTTTAGTGAAAGGAACCCAAATTCAATTAGAGTTAGTATTAAATTAGGGTTTCCAACGATTTTCATGAGATCCCATCATCAGATCCTGACTTTAGTTAGATCTTGAGACCACCCCAGGAGTATACTCTATCGAATACAAAAGGAATTTTGATAATCGGTCCACAATTGGCGGAGTAATCGCGTAACATACACACAAAACACGTCGGACACACCTAAAACTTTAAAGGTTTCCCCTCGATTTTTATGGGATCCAATCATCAAATCCTCACTTTGGTGACCATGGAACCACTCTTGGAGTATCCTCTATCGAATACAAAAAGAATCATCAAAATCGATTTATAAACGACGAAGTTATCCGCGAACAAACATTTTAAAAAAACATATATACGGTCGAATTGAGAAACCTCCTCCTTTTTTGGAAGTCGGTTAAAAAGTTAATTCATAAATCTTTATTTATAATAGTAAAGTTCAGTTCGGTTAAGGTCGGTAGGCCTGAGGTGTATTTTCTTAATAATTCATTTTTACTAATTGTTATAGGAATTTTGAATGTTGGCTAAATGCTATTATACAAAATTATTAACATGTCAGATAATCACTATGTTAATAGTACATTACTGCCGCGGTCTATAATGACTACTTTGTTGGTCGCGCTGATGATGGCCGACAGTCCAGCGTAGCGCAGCTCCAGGCCGACACAGCGCGGTCAGCGTGCACCACTCGATGGACGAGCTGAGATAAAGGCCGACGCCTTTACAGTGAGGACAGCAAGGGCTGCAATGATGGCCAAGCTGGAAGGCCTAGAGCCTAGCTAGGCTAGCTCGAGGCAATCATAGCATGACCAGCGAAGCAGTCATTGTGGGCTAAGGCTTGTATAGTGCTTTACTCAAAAATGCAAGTACCTAATCTAAATAAAACCAGCAAGTAATTTAAATAAAAAATATATTAATTAACTAGAATTTAATTAAAATGACAATTATGAAAAGTTAACGGCAAGGTCGTCTTTGCTCAAACAAGGTTGTCAAAATAATAACCACATTACATGCATTTTTGTGTAATAGTTATTTGTTATACATGAGTGCAAAGTTGATTTTTAACCGCGTGTCGGTCAACTTTGATGACCGAGCAAGCGAAGGAAATTAGAATCCTGAGCGTTAGCGAGGGAATCAAAAGAGCACAAGGTGAAAAATCTTTGCACTCGAGTGCAACACGTAACTTTTCATCCCCCCTCAGCGAGGAAAAGACTAATGCAAAATAAAACATTAACAATCACAAGATACTTTTATTTCAGTTTAGGTACATATTTACTATAACATTAAAATAAAGTTCTACGTCGCTGAAATCACTCATTTTCGTTTTTTTACTTGTTTTAAATTTTTTTATTTATAACAATACGACGTCAAAACAAAATGGCGCGCGCAAAGCGAATTAAAAACAAAAGTACACCAAGGAGGTCCAGAGTCTTAACAAATTTAAAAAAGTTTTATGATAAATTCGGCACAATGGAGATGGAAGTAAATAGGTTTAATGATGTTTTGAAATCACATACCTAGTGCACGCGATGTTCTAAATTCAAATTTACTTTAACCTCAAGCGGATAAAAACGGCTTTGGCGGTCAGATATTGAATAGCAAAAACACTCTTTCCGAGATGGGGGGATGAAAAACAAATTATGTCACAGGTTGTTACGTCAAACGTTTATTATACATCATGAGCGTTATTGATATGAAAATATATTAAATGATGACGCGCACCCGATTTATGATAGTTACTTAATCTTTTTGATGTCCACTTTGTCTTCGTTGGATAGGATGTTCTGGGACCGATATTCATTACACAAAATCATAAGTATACAATATATATACTTAGTAATATCGTATAGTATCATTCATACATTTTACCAAAATTTTTCAAAGTTTTAGACCACTTCACTTACCCCAATATTTCCTGTAGAAAAATTAACACACCATTAATATTATGTCCTGTAAGAAACTAGATAAGCTCAATCTCAAAATCACAATTTTGTTTCCAGTCGGATCTTATGCTAGTATTTTAGATAATCTTGTTATGTAGAGAAAAATAATTGGCATATGCAGCCTTATTACTATCGTCAATTGTGTTGAAAATCCCATAGCGCACTAGGCTGAGCCGCTTGTTATTTACACCCTACTAAGCAATTAACTTCTATTGCAAGCTGAAAACGTTCCTTTTCTTAAATTAGTTCAATTTAGCATGTCTAATAAATATCACCTGTATATTTGAGACACCTGCTTTCGTAGCCTAAGAAAACTTTGGGAGGTAACAAGCAAAGTTGCAAATTTCTAGGTAAATATTTCTTTCCGAAATTACGAACGACAAAATTTTGAATTCTTCACTTATGTATGACACTGGGATTATATACATTTTAATAATAAGTAGCTGTTAACTACAGTATCACGGTTGACACGAGCTCCTACGTATCAGTTAGCTAATAAACTGTACAATTGAACCTTATTAAAATTTACTCATAAATATGTAGCTGCCATTGCATAACATCTGCATACACATCAGTCTCACATACAAATGCACAATACATGGCATGTAACAAGACAAAAATATGTCGTTAATTACGTTTACGTACGTCATTACGTACGTAATGACGACACGTTTAGCGCAGAGGTCGAGTGATCACCTACTGCGCAACGGGTCGCGGGTTCGATTCCCGTACGGGACACATGTTTTGTATGGCCTACAGAAACGTGTTCCGGTCTGGGCGTATGTGCATGTGATATTCTATGTTTGTAACTACACCCACGACACCGGAGAAAATTCTAGTGTGGGGCGACGTTATTTAAAAAAAATAACACATCTAAATTGAAATGAAACATGCAAACAAACAGGTTGATATACATCAACATAATTAGGTTTGAAAGACCTTTGTTTAATGTTGGAATAAACTATGCCAGTCACTTTGTAGTGTAGAGTCGCTTGACTCACTCAATTTACATAAATGAAATTGGATCGGGTCCTTCTAAGACCACGACTTTGATCTTATTAATGAAAACTATAATTGTGATATGGGATGAATGGGATTAGAAAGCTGGAGCATGGAAATGCTCGTAATGTTTGAATAACACCCAGAATAACATTATTTAATTATTTGAAAATAAACGGAAATATTAAAGCGTTGTTGTGTCGTGCATTAAGATACAAGTGAGCTACACTTGGCTGAATTACGCTCTCGCCTCCGGCTCGGGCCGTAAGCAACCTGCAGCCTCGTGTGTAATGAGCAGAGCTCACGGGTTTTATAGGTACGACGTTTTGCAACAGTTGCGAGTAAAACCAAACATGTGTTGCTTATATCGTAAATAACTATGTATTTCCCGGTTAAATTGTGAATGCTCTATTATCCGAAAAATTGTGGTTGATTTTGTCGAATGCTTTAGAGAAGTCAGTATACACTACATCCACTTGAGTATTTTGGTCCATAGCACTGAGTACATAGTCAGTGAACGCTACCATATTAGTGTCAACACTACGAGACTTGATGAAACTATGTTGAGTTTCTGATATATGATTCTTAATGGCGTAGGACAATTGCACAGTAACAATTTTTTCAAGTAATTTACCCAAGACACTGAGCTTAGAGATAGGTCGGTATAGTGTAATGGAATCTCTTTTATTCGATTTTGGTATTGGAGTAATAAGCGCTTTTTTCCATAGATCGGGAAACACACCGGAACCTAATGACGATGAAAATATCATAAAAACGGGTTGTAATAAGCTTTCGGCGCATTTTAATATAAGAATTGGATGTATACCATCAGCACCTGCGCCTTTATAAATATCAACCGACTTTAATTGTTTAAGTACCATTTTCTTCTCCAAATTAATGTGTTCAATATGTATCAGTGGTGCTTTATGTTGTGTATTGCTACTACAAGTCGAATAAGAATAGGGAGTGTCAATGAAAACAGAATGAAAATGTTCGCTAAATGCATCATAGATTTCATTCCCGTTTTTAAGTGCAATGCCGTTATATGTCATTATTTGTGGAAGGTCACCTGTTTCTCTTTTTGATTTCACGTATGACCAAAAATAACGTGGGTTTTTTCTAATCCTATCTTCCGAAAAATGTATATATTTATTGTAAGTTTCAGATTCTAATTTACGCAACCGAGATCGAAGGATGGAAAAGGTATGGTAATCACTTGCGCTTCCACACGTCTTCCATTTCCTATGGTATTTGCGTTTTTCATTACTCAGTTTTATAAGAGGTCGCGTATACCAGGGTGGATATTTGTGGGTGTTGACTTCAAGCAAATGGGTACATATTCATCTATTAGGGTGTTCAATATATTATAAAAAGTCGAAACCATACTGTTCACATCATTACAAGTTGAGAAAGTATCTACCCAATTAACAGAATCAAGTTTAAGTTTAATAGCGTCAAAATTAGCCTTAAAATACATTTTTCTTTTAAAATTATTGGCCTGTAATGGTGCTGTTAAATTAACTGTCAGGTCAATCTCTAATGCCTTGTGATGAGAGTCCTCTGGCAAAAGTGGTGATTTACTAGCTATGATTTGACATGTTTCATTGCAAAAGATTAAGTCCAAAATTCGATTATTTACATTACAATTACTATTATATTGATTTAGTAATGATAAACTCATAAAATCAGTCGTTAAACAGCATAAGGAATTATTAGATGGTGTCAATGTCATACTGCTAGTGTCACTACTGGATTGCCATATTGCATGGGAAATATTAAAGTCGCCTAATACCAAGAAAATATCGTTAGGATTAGAATCGGATATTATATCAGTGGTCTTGTTATAAAAAGTAGATAATAAAGATTCATGTTGATTACCATGAGGTATGTAGGTACATGCTAAGTGTAGGAATTGTGGTTCACTTCCACGAACACAATGACTATTGCAATAGCGACTTCTTAAGGGAATGCTCACCCACAGCTCGTCCGCAGGCGGAGGAGAGCACCAGGCGGGACGCACTACGGGGCACAGCTCGCACCGTACGGCTATAATTACCCCGCCGCCTCGATGACATCCAGTTGAGAGGACATCAGGGTCACATCTTACCTCATAACGTTTATCAAAAAATTCAGAATTATTAAAATACTCATTAAGCCATGATTCGGTTATACAAATAATATCAAAGTTGTTATACAAAACTCTCTGAAAAAACTCGATTGACTTAGTACGCAAACCCCTCACGTTTTGATAGTAAATAGATAAAATATTTTTGGAAGTCATTTTAAGGTAAAAAAGCGTGATTGTAAGTAAAACAATAATACCTCCTTTTTATAAAACATATATTGTATCTATAAACCTTTTCAGAACTCTCATTATTTTTCTATAATATGATCATTTGATCCAGCATATTTGTAATCACTGAAAATTTAGCTTTCACATACCAATTACATACAATATTTCGTGAGCTATGTGACAAAATTACTGTAATATCAGAGTAAATTAGCAGTGACCTATTTATCTTAATTACACGAAAACCAATCAAAAAATTACTATATAAAATCTGTTTAATTATATTATAATATAGATGAGTTTGAGTCCATGACTCACAAAGATTTAGTTGCTTATGTATACGTTTATAAATATCAAAGGCGCACGTAAAAAACAAACACAATGTACAAGTAAGACAGAAACAAATTAAAAAACGGTAGTAGCAGTATAGTCATTTGATTTTCACTAAATCTTCTTCAGTACCTATAAAAACAGGCTTGGATACATCACTTTTTCGAAGAAATATTTTACAGTTACTGTTAAATAAAACAATGATTAGACACAAATATAGGTATATTGCAGTACACTTTGATAATTGTTGGGAAAACAGTTAACGAAGGCAATCTCTTTACGAACAAATCAACAAGTAGATTTTAACTATAACGAAATAATAATAACACATAGGTAAATGCAATGAGACTATTTGTTACTAGGATCACCGCACTTAAAGGGACTATGCCACACTTAACGAGACCGGTTATTTCCTATAGAACACTGCTTAGGTTCACTTGCATTTAAAGAGCATTTCACTTCACTTAAATGTAACAAGATTCCCTAAACATAACATTAATGTATTTACTTTATCATTTTATTATTTAATTTTAATAAAACACAAAAAGGAAAAAAAAACAAGTGTTTTGTCTAGTCTCGCGATAAAATATTACTTTGTACATAAACTTAGTGCATGAGACGATTGTAAATTGTCTATTTGAAAATAATAATATGACATACCCACCATTTAATATCACTTGCCAACACGGAGATTTTATAAATTATTCTAAGTTCCATTCGTCAATGTTTATCCAACGCTTTATGTTTTCAGCTGCTGTTACACCGTTGTATAGTTTAATGCTTCTTTCAGAACCCCTTAAATCTGTCACCTCGTATCTATCATTACCGAGTACCTTTTTTATACGGAATGGACCTTTGAACACCGGTAGCAGTTTCTTGCTCTGGCCGTCATTGCCTGTGCTTTGTATTTTTAGCAATACCAATTCTCCTTCTTTATAAATAGTGGCATTTATTCGGTTCTTGTCAAATCTCTCTTTTTGTGTTATTGCGTTGGCTTTAATATTTTCATCTACCCTAGCTCGCAACTTCGTTACGTCCACCACTGACCCGTCATCAAACTCTGGTCCTAGACTATCATTATCAGCACGTAATCGGTAGCCTAAAAATACTTCGCTTGGAACCGCATTAATAGTCTTGTGAATGGTACTATTTAAACCTTGTTGTATAATTTTGACATATTGGTCCCATCTGTCGTCTGTTGTATTGGCACCTATAGTCTTTAGTGAATCAAGTATTGTTTTGTTAAACCTTTCTACCGGTCCGTTAGAGCGAGGCATACCCGTTGCCACAACATGCACACGAATATTTTAACTCTTACAGTATTGTTTATACTCATTAGAGGTAAAACACGACCCTGCATCCGAAATTATTCGTTTCGGATTACCAAACGTTTTTGTAATACTTTCTAATTCTTCTAAAAGATTGGATGTTTTTGTAGTCTTTACTGCCGATATAAAAACAAATTTCGTAAATGCATCTACTACTACCAATAAGTACTTATTGTCATTTTTTGTTTGGACAAATGGGCCTAAATGGTCCACGTGCAGAGTGTGGAAGGGTTGAGCATATTTTGGCAATGGGTATAATTGTCCTTCTTTAGGACCACTCTTATTTTTATAATAGATGCAATTTAAACAATTCCTTATGTATTTCTTTATAATGCGACGCATCCTAGGAAACCAATACTTGCAACATATTCTTTCTAAAGTTTTATCCACAGAAAAATGCCCAATGTCGTCGTGGTTGCATTTTATTATTTGCCATATGCATTTTTTTGGCACAACCCATCGGCGACCTTGGGCTGTTCGTCTGTACACCTTTCCTCCTAAGAGCTCATACGTATTAAAAATATTTTTATTATTATCCATTTGTCCGGTCTCTAAAATTGTTTTAATATTTTTGATATCATTATCTTGCCACTGAACAGAAAGCAACCAATCACCTTCAGTTATAGATAATATTATTTCTTTCTCCGATCTTTGGCCCGATGGAATAGGATTTCGACTCAAAGCATCCACGTGCTGCATACGAGCACCTTCTCTATGCTTGATTTCGTACATGAATTCTTGAGTCGAAAGAACCCATCGCGCAATTCGGGGTATAATATTCTTTTTAGTTAGAGCATATTTAACTGCATTGCAATCTGTTACGATAGTGAAAGGCGAGCCTACCAAATAAAGACGAAATTTTTGAAGTGAATTTACAATTGCCAAAAGTTCCAGTTCGAAGGAGTGGTATTTCTTTTCATCTTCATTTGTCTGACGGCTATAGTAGTACACAGGTTTTTCAGTTCCGTCAACTACTTGTACAAGAATACCAGCAATACCGTCGCGACTAGCGTCGGTATATAAAATGGTTTCCTTATTGGGATCGTAGATAGACAAAACACTGTCAGATGTTAATTTAGATTTTAGTAATTGAAATGCTTGATCGTGTATCGAGTTCCAAGACCATTGAGCATCCTTCTTTAACAATTTAGTAAGAGGAGAAGATAAAATGCCGCAATGTTTAATAAATTTGCGAAAATAATTAATTAAACCTAAAAATTGTCGCAATTGGTGTACTGATTTTGGAACAGGAAAACTTTTGACAGCTTCTACCTTCGCTTCATTTGGCATTACGCAATTCTGCTTTATTTTGTACCCGAGAAATTGTAGCTCGCTCTTAAAAAAATGACATTTTTCTAGATTTAAAGTCAAACCGTTTTCCTTAAATATTTTTTTATATTTTCCTTAAAATTCTGTTCTACCGTCTCTGTTACTAAATAAATGTCATCTAAATAGATGATAACATTATCGAATCTCAAGTTACCTAGCACTTTGTTCATAATGTGCTGAAAGCAGGACGGCGTATTTGCCAAACCAAACGGGAGTCTCATAAATTCGTAATGCCCATCCTCGGTAATAAACGCTGTTTTTGAAATTGATTGTTCATTCATAATTATTTGGTAGTACCCACTTTTAAGATCTAAACTGGAAAAGCATTTATGACCCTGTAGCCTATCTATAAGGTCCTCTATCCTAGGCATTGGGTATTTATCTTTGACGGTTATTCTATTTAACGCTCGATAGTCAATGCAGAGTCTTTTTTCACCGTTCTTTTTGTTGACAAGTAAAGCCGGACTTGCATAAGGTGAATGACTTTCGCGAATTATCTTATTTTCTAATAATTCTTGCACAATATCGCGTATAATTTTCCTATCCGCGTGAGAAGATCGAAATGGTCTACTTTGTACGGGACGAGGATCAGTTACTGTAATTACCATTTCATGGCTATCTACTTTTCCTAATTGTTTGATATCAGTTGCTACACACTTATCGTATATCTTAAATAATGCAATCAATTCTCCTACGTAACAGTCAGCATCGATTTCAGCTTCTTTAATGGAATTACAAAAGTCAATTGGTGGTGTTGCATAATCAAATGTAAACGCATTACCTACCCGCGAATATATCAAATCACTTCTCTCAGTTATATTTCTACCAATAAGTATATCACAACCTACTAATTCATTAATAATATAAAAGCTTACACCAGATAGGAAAACTGAATCTATTGTTAAATTAACCATAGTGTTCATGGTAACTGGTTTGGAATTATTTTTAGAAAACCCTTGAAGTAAAACTGGTGAGGGTAGTGTGCTTACTTTAAGACACAACTTTTCTACCACTGATTCAGAAATTAAAGAACAACTACTGCCTGTGTCGATAAAAGCCTCATGAGAAAGATCGTTGATTGTAACTATTTTAACAAATTTATTGCGTGGATCGGTGGTAGATATAAACTTAGTTTCCTCTGTTTCTGTTTTGACTAAATCTACATTTTTCTTACGAAGACACACCGCTTCAACGTGTCCCTTTTTGCCACAATAATTACATTTATAAAGATCACACTGATTACGTTTGTGGTTTCCACCACAAGTATAACACTTAATAAGTCTACGAGCTTGCGTTGATCTAGTTGGATTATTTTCAAACGAAGTAGTGGAATGTGCAACCTTACTATTAATATTATTTGAAATATTGTGTATCGGATGACTTGGATTATTAGAGTAATCGGCATTTTTTTGTAAATTTTCACGAGCATTAATAATTGTTTGCTTAATACTTTTTGATTTGTATATACGGCCATGTAACTAGCTGGCTAAATCATGACACGTAGTAAAATTGCTAGCATCAATCGACGCCCCGATATTGCTATCGCCTATACTACCCACAATAATTGATATAACATCTTGTTCAGTAAAGTTCAAAGACAATCTGTCTATTTTACATTTTATATCGAAGTAAAATTCATATAGGGATTGATTTTCTGTTGGCTTTTTACTCACGATATCTTTAAGTAACTCGTACATATTACGACGTATTTGAAAACTATCAGCTAAGTAGGTCACCTACTATCAGTGCGCAACAACGAATCATACCAGACTTTGCCAGAGCCTTTCAACTTGTTTAGAGCTTGATAACGTATCGTTTCGTCAGACCAATCAAAAGTTGCGGCATAGGATCGTATAATACTAAGCCACGCATTAATATCATCGGTAAGAGGGTCGAATTCCGGTATAATATTATTTAAGGTACTTACAGTTTTCACTTCACTTTGTACTTTCGACTTCTTTCGGCGTGGAGGCGAAGGGGTTCTGGCGCTCGAACTCGTGGTCGTGTTGCTACTACTCGACGACACCCTTGCTCATTTTCGATGGCGCTTCCTACCCATGATGCCCTCAATCCCACTTCTGATGTTAAATAAAACAATGATTAGACACAAATATAGGAATATTGCAGTACACTTTGATAATTGTTGGGAAAACAGTTAACGAAGGCAATCTCTTTACGAACAAATCAACAAGTAGATTTTAACTTAAAATGAGGGTAAACCAATACTACAAGCTGTATTTAAAATAATCTTAATTGGACGGAGTTGAGAAAATTATTATTTTAAAAGGGGAAACAAGTGATCGCTACGCGTTTCTAACTAAAAGTTAGAGCTAGTTATCGCTGCGCGCTTCGGAGCAAAAAGAGAAATAATCATGGCCGCGCGCGCGCACGCCGCACGCCCCACGTGGCTGTTGTTGACATCACGGCTGGCTAGATGGCGCTCCTGTCGCCTCTGTGGCACCGGATATCGTTCACCTCGCGATGTTAACAACATTACTAAACCAGATAAACTTGTACCCCAGGTCCTTTCCGAGTCGACGAGCCTTTCCAAACAAAACCTTATTATGAGGTGCAAGGTGCTCGTTAACATAAATAGATTCGGAGGCTCCGTCAATGTCAAGGTCGGCGGTGCTTAGTCCTCGGCGAGCGCGAACAGCAGCGAGAAATTCACTTTTTATTCTACGTTGGGTAAAACAAACAACTATGTTGGGCACAATTTGAGATTGGTCACCGGAATTTAGGTGGGGCTTATTCTCTCCACTCTTGACATAAGGCTTAACTCTTTGAATGTGATTTATGTCTGATGATGACATCGAAAATCCGATCTTAACACTTATTTTATGCAAAATATTATATAGGTTTTCAGTTTTGTTAAATGGAACACCACTTATCTCCAAATTATTAAGACGGCCAAATTGTTCACCTCGGCGAAGCTGATCGGTTAAATTGGTGATCTGTTCCTTAGCCACACCAATTTCGTTTTCCAACGACTGTACTTTTGTGTTCCAGATGTCCTGGTTTTTTTGTAGGTTATTTGTTGACGTCATTTCATTATGCTCTGCCTGAATTTTTTTGCTGCATTCTTTGAGATTAGATATTTCCAATCTGATATTATTCAAGTCATTATGGAGTTGCTTAATATTTTGGTTCTGCTTGTCCATTAATGATTCAACGGAAGTTGTTAGGGTGCTTTGGAACTCCATTAGCGTCTCTCTTAATTCCTGGCGATATTGAGAGAAAGCACCGTTAAGCTGTCGCTGAAATTCGAGAACACAATTGGAGTCACATTCTGGAGTCTTGCGCTTTCTTATGGTGATTTGAGAACTCATCATCCTTTAATTGGGTTAAGTTTGGATGTGATCCACAGCTTCTGGCAGGAGGCGTTCGCTGTGTACTCATTTTTGAACTTCACACAAGCAATTAAGCCAGAAATAAAACCAATCAGTTATTAAAAACAACAAAATGGCGGTCACGAGTCGCACGAGTAGTTATAATTCACACACCACCGATTATCGAAGATAGTATAGGTAGGTACGCACTAACGCTGCTATATTAGCTTTCTCCTTCGCTCGATTATATATAAAAAATTGCACTTGTCTCGTTTACCCGCGGGGGAGAAGAGCGGTTACCGCAACGAAGCACCGATGCACATACAAATTACAAAGTTGTTGCCAATTAAAAATCTGCTATACAGTTTTAGTGATAGTGATTGAATTTGCATTCAACTGTTATAACTTTTTACGATTTAAACACTTACAGGTCTTACTGCTAACAGGTCTCACGGACGAATGAACGAATATATTGTTACCTACCTAATTAAATAAGTACCAGAAAGTATAAGTATTTATAGTTTACCATCAAAACAATTTTAAAACCTATTCTGTCAATGAAAAATAAATAAAAAAATTTAAAAGTAATAAAACATTCAAAGAGTAAGCCCATCCTCTAGGTACACATGTTAATTGTTATCGTGTTATTAATATTTTTTTTATTTAAATTTCCAAATAATTGTATAATGTATCGCAGATTTTCATATTAATTAACTGCTAAAGCTACATAAGGCTTACTTACGGCTAGAGTTCGGTCTATTTTAACTAAACTATTTAACAGTTTAACAATTTTATGGTGCACTGAGTATTCAACAGTTTTTTATCTGTCAAATAACATAAAAAGGTTATCAGAGCTGTAATAAATATGTTCATGTTTATCAGATAGCATAAAGTATCTAGTTATTAACATCTTTGATTGATCCATAGTTCGAGAGGTCCAAACCTTGAATGTGTTTTGGGAGGCTATTTATTATTTTAACAAGCAAGTAAGGATTAGTTATCATGCCATAAACATTTTTACTTGGAGGTGATACAAATCTATGTGCATTGTGTAAATTTCTTAATCTAGTGTTGCGATTGTTTTCAGTCAAATTGGCACCGTTTTTATATTTCTCTTTTAGTATGGACATTTTGATTATGTTTTGTACGGGAAGTACATGATAATTACTAAGTTACTTTTAAAAAAAATGCAACTAAACAGTTTCGATTTAAATGTTGAAAAAAAAAATTTCACCGAAAATCTTGTCCGTTCCTTTCGGTTGAGGATCTGCTAATTTCCAATCAAGTTGTGAAAAAATCATATTTCTGTACATGGACGTATATATTTTTTAGTATATAACGGTTAATTTTTTATCACCCCGTAAAATTTAAGGGACGCTTCAGGACACATCCATTATTATACAAAAAATAAAAAAAATAAAAAATGCTGCTATCAACTCGTGCAGCATTTTTTGGATATTTTAGAAAATTAATATAAAATTAAGTAAGTAGGTGAGTTATTTTTATTATTCATATTTAAATCATTCTACCACCATGTCGTGAAGCGTCCTTTAAATTTTCCAGGGTGATAAAAAATAATCCTGTATAATAAATCTTATTTGTTATTGACGATAAAATGTATATTGGATCTAATATATTTAAGGCAGTAAGCAATTTATCAACCAAAGCTGCGGACATGATAATTAAAGAATAAAATAAAACCATTTCTAAAATCTACATTCAGAAAATTCGGCTCTCGGCTCTCGAAAAATCTCCAAAGTAATCTAAGTATTATGACTAGAAAATGTTGAACCTTTTTATAGCTGACAAGCTGCAACGATATCCACCATTTTCTATTGTGAATGAATAAATGATTTTGAATGAAATGAATAATCTGTTATGCAGTTCTCAATTCCTGGTATATTTTTGTCCACGGGCTTTAGCTCAAAGCTTTTAAAAGGTTTTGAAAAATAAATTGGGATTGACTTTAGAGTATGTTTAATGTCATAATTTTAATGAAAAATATTTCATATTTCTATGAAATAAGAGTTTTATAGGGGATATATATATGTTAGTGGGTAGTCTTCATAAATATTCTTACCTATACCTGCAAGAAAACCGTTATATTCAAAATAATATGACAAACGCATCACAAACGAACACTTGGAAATTTGTAAAAGCGCTTGGTATCGATTCTTCTCCATCAAGTAATTCGCAGTTATCGCGCGATATGCTGAACCTTGCTAAACAAACACTTCTCTATTTTTACAAAGCGCCAATGTCAAAAATATATCACTCGCTAAGCAAGCCTTGTTAGCTAGACTTTTACAGATAAGTTTAATTTTTCCAATCACTGGTATATTTTCTCCTCTCTTTTTCCTTTATTTATTACCTTTATTACTCAACAACTGCACTGCTTTTACCATCTTTAGGTATGCTGACCATCTTCAGATTTGAAAACATACTGAGATATCCAACTTTAACCAGACTGTCCACACTCTGTGCTGCGATCTCAACCATGTGTTTAAATGGGCTACCAAGCTTGAGATCGCCGTTATTCCTGATAAATATCAGACTATTGTGGTAGGTAGTATACACCAATTACGCAACCTCAACATTTCCCCTAAAGATCCTGCGAAATACAATAATAACATCATTCCATTTTCTAATGCCGCTAAAAATTTGTGTCTATATCTAGATAGTTGGTGTGATCACCTTGTGTAGGTTGGCAGGCGAGGGCCGGCGATATTGCGTAGCTTATATCGGTTCAAATTCTTTTTACTGTGCTTTCACTCATTGACTGCGCGGATGTCTGCTGTACTAATTTATCCCAAGCTTTTCTAGATAAACAAGACCGGTTAATGAATAACTGTATTGCTTCATTTTCTGGTGGACGACCACGTATCATCCTACAGATTTAAACTTAAGCTGCTATATACCTATTCGGAAGCGCAGAGTCACGAATTTTATGCACCTTATACTATGTACTTATACGACTTTATGCTTCTTATACTATGTACTTATACGACTTTATGCACCTTTGTATTGTAACATATGGACCTAATCCGTATGTTTTTCACTCATGCTTTAATAAAAAATGATAATATTTCCTTTATTTTTAATTTCGTAAGACACCTTGAATTTAATTGAGGATTTAAGGAAAAACTGCACTGCTTTCCCTTTAATATATTTTTATGATAGGAATAGGCATCATTCTTTGTTGCAGTAGAAATAACCAGTAAACTCAATATCAATAGGGGAAAATAATATCTTTTAATATTTGTCGCTCAAAGAAGCGCACCGTGACAGTTCAATAAAAGAGAAATCTTGCATTGTTCAAATGAGTTCAGATTGAAGCGCCATTTTTAATTTTGAGAACCTCTCGATGCTCTTGGAAACGGGTAACTAAGTCCACTAAATAGAGCCAGTTGATAGACTATGATTGATTAATTTTTCAAAGTACTGTTTGAACTCTAAGAATGAATGCATTTTTATGATAATTTAGAAAATAGAAGAAAAATATTGATTTCGCAGCAAGTGGTGAACCCCCACGATGGAAAGTGATTAATTTACCAATGTATTTATATAACAAAACTAAAATGTTTTGAGAAAACCACAATAACCTGCTTAAATTTCTATTTTACGAAGTAAGGTATCTATGATTCAAAATCTATTTAAGTAGCACATAACATAAACAAGTGCCGTAAGGCAGGGGTCGGATGGCTCTCCTTTCACTCGTAATGGATGACAATAGCCGCACGAGGAGCCGGCTGCATCTCACAAGCCCACGGGAACGATTCCAGCTGGTAGCTTTTAAGGTTCACTCCACGTTTTGAGTCTAAGTGCCCGAAAGCGCAATCCAGGAAGTGTGTTCTACACTGCACTGTAACAATTTTACTTCAGAATTAAACTTTTCTTGTTACTGGGCTACGTGATTTCGGCTGTTACAATTTCAACAATGATGATTTTGGTATTACAATGCTAGCCACCTCAACACACATTCATCACTTTATCTATATCTATCTTAAGTTTTCTAAAATCCTTTTTAATAAATGCCTACTGCTCATACTGTACCTTTTTGTATCAAGTGTCAATCTTGATAAGTCAAGTAGTAGTTTTGACCTTTTTAGTGAATATTGTATATATATTTTTGGTTAATAGCTGAGTATGTTGCGTGATGTAGAATACGTGTATTACTGTTCCCTTTCCTCACGTGGATGTCATGAGACTAAAGGTGTTTATCTTTCCCCTCTGCGATGACATGGTAAACTTGAAACATAATCCTAACTTATTTGAACGCAAAATTCAAAATAAAGCCCTACACGAAAATATCTAGTGTGGGTATATTTACAAATAACTTTTAACACCATGGTGTTAAAAGTTATTTGTAAATATTATTTTAAGACCGAATAATTCTAATTCGTTACCTACTTCGTAAAATACTAATTGTGTCTAACAACGATTTGTAATAAATCATCCATTTAAATCACCCAGATTCCACATACTCGTAGCCTAAAGAGCTATTTCAAAAAGTTTATCATTGAATGAAATATTTTTAACATCTAGCTCTGAAAGGTCACAAAGTGCCTTTTAAGTAATTAAACTACTAATTAAAAAGCTTTAAGCTTAATGACCAAGAAGGGTTCAAATCAGCGGGGCTAGTAATGATCTGACCTCGGAGTTACTCGATCTCCGCACTTTTATGTGAAGACTTTTAGAGTCACCGGGGTACAATTAGAAAATGGCTTTCTTACTTAGCTTTTTATTCTAAGAATTGTTGTTCAAGAGAAGTATGATAGTTACGGACATAGCTGTTATACAGCCGTTGCTTGTACAGCGCCTCTACACGGCGTACTTGGAACTAAAATTTTCATACAAATATTTCACGATGACGTCATTGACGATACGAATACTTTGACGCAACTGTTCGTGCTAGCCATACAGGGGCAATCGCACTATTTACGAACGTTTGAACCAAAACCAAAACGTTACCGTTCCCATATGTTTGACATCTGACTGCTGTCAAGGTGTTGTCAAAATGTATGGGACTGGAAACGTTTCTGATTTGGTTATACATAGTGCGATTGCCCTTCTAGTTGCGGCCATGTACCGGGAAACGCAGCGTTAGTTAGTTAGACCGACCGACGATCATGGGCCCTACCATGATCGCTTATAGCAAGGTTAAAACTGCTTTTGCTGCGTATAGTGCAATCCCGCTCTCAGCGCGGTTTTAATATTGTTTTAAGCGATCATGGTTAGGGGGCTGGTGAAGGTAGCGGAAAGCCGCTGGATGCGGGAAGCGCAAGTCCGATCGGTTTGGAGGTCCCTGGGAGAGGCCCATGTCAAACAGTGGGCGTCCCTTGGCTGAAGTGATAATGATGATGATGGTCACATTGATATAATATATTGCCATGTTGTAACGAAACTAACATAGCTCTATAGTCGAAAATAATTGTATCTCCATGGTTTCTTCGGGTCAATTATTTGATGAAAAAAGAATTGTTGTAGAAATTTTAAAAATAAGAATATAGTCAACATCACATTTTTATTTTAAAGTCGGTGCCAAATTTTAAGACTTTCAAAGAGAATATCGTTTGATCACCTTCTATAACTTCAATATAAGTACCTACATAAAAATGTAATGTTGTCTGTATTGTTATATAATTTTTAACCTTAAAGTGTTTTTGAAGTCGGTTTTTATTTTTGGTATTTTTTTATTTTTATCTTCTTAGTGAATTTAATTCCAGCTCACCGAAGTAACTTGAAAGAATACGACAAAGTGCCAATACGAGCGTTTTGTGTTTAAAAAATTAACTTATAGTAAGCGGCCACATTTGGGTAGCATAAAATATCGGCAACGCACACAAACTGAAGACTTTCATCTTGAGGCACTGCGGTAGATGAGCCGAGAACATGTTGCATACCTTCCCAAACGCTGCCCTTCCCAATTGAGCCTCCAAACTTCACTGGTGTGAGTAGGTACGACATAGGGATTCAACCTAATTTTCATCTTTTCCACATAATGTATGACCCAATTGTTGGGAAACTTAACAAAGGTTGTCGAGCATTACGCCAAGGTGTTTTAATGTCTCTAATATAACTACAATCATCATATCAGCTCATATATGTCCCCACCGAGGGGCTCCGGTCTTGCCTAAGTTAGGATGTTTAGACCTTAGTCAACCACGCTGGCCCAATGCGGATTGATCGACTTCACAAAGACCATTGAATTTTTTCGCCTATTTATGCAGACAAATGTACATATGAAAAACGAAAAACACATTGGTTCATGGAGGCAGGATCGAAACCTGCGCCTTCGGATTAAAAGGCCAGTGCTGAGTCCACAGCGCCACCGATGCTCCTCTTTCATTATACTCGTAATTAAAAGTCAATACGAGGAATAATCAACACACACAGCAAAAACAAGACGCAGAAAGCAGAAGGAAAAATGTGCGAATATAATAACGACAACAGAAATTAAGAAATAACTATCAAAATAGTAATATTTTACAATTAATAAAATTTTCCAGAAGTATAATTGATGCACCGCCTTTGTGGTGAATACTCGTATGTAAGCCGGTATGTTATCTTTTTGCTGTCCTGTAAAGTTGCACTTTCGCATATACTACAGAATATAAAATAAATCTTGCGTCTCCCATTACGTGAGAGCAAGTCGTCACAAACGAGTACAAACGACTAATTTATCGCCTTCAAGTTGGCGCTGCTAAAAACAAGCGCAGATGTCACCACCAACGAGAGAGGATAAATTATTCGGTGTTGGCACATTCTAAAAGATAGGTAAATTTAGTTTTTAACAGTTGCGATTATTAATTTGAACAAAAACATCAGGTAACAATCTAATTCTGAGCACAGCTTGATGCGATTCACCCAAAACGTAAAGAAACATTAAGGTATCGTTATACAGACCCGCTATATTTTATTCAAAAAAATCATATTATTGAAATCTATACAAATAAATAAAATTGAAGTTTCTGTTTGTAATGTCAAAATAACAAGTTTTTACTAAATGGGTATGAATGTATAACGGGTACCAATAATAAAAACGCAATTTGAAAAATTTTTGTCTGTCTATCTGTCTGTTTGTTCACGCTAAACTCCGAAACGGCTGGATCGGGACTTTCACTAATAAATAGCTAATTATATAAGGTATAATATAGGCTATTTTTTATCAACTTCAACAAAAGTTACTATTCCACGCGGACGAAGTCGCGGGCACAGCTAGTCTCACATAAAATAATCGCCTTAGAAAACTATTGGGTACAAGTTCGTACCTAATAGTCTTGTTAACTCCTTATAATATTTCCAATACATCCTCCTACCCAATGTGTTATCTGCTCACAAAATTTTGTGGCAATAGATTGAGCAAGCGAGGCGACTAACTGGAACCAACAAACCGTCACGATTTCAATTTTGCTCCATTGGTTAAGTTAGGTGGATGCGAAAACCCGTTTTTCGGCATATGTGTTTCGTTCCCATATAATGGATGCTCTAAATCTTGTTGTGGCACTTTCGTTTATTTTTGAATGAATATAAACCTTCTAGCGCTAGCGCGAGGTCTCTGCGACCACTCCGCATATATTGCGTTAATTTTTATTGCATTTCGGCAATATTCTCGGATGACGAGATTCGCTTCGTTTGTCGCAAGCTAACGTGCTTTTGTTTGCACTCCCAAATTTCAAACGCGACGTGTGTGTAAGTTTGAGTACTGTGTGAAAAATATTTTATTTTACGTTAGATATGACGCCCCTTTTCATGACAAAACATCGGGACCAGGGCTCTCGAAATCACAGCAGCAGTGACTTTGTAAGTCCTTGTGTTGTGACGTCCGAAAATTCAAAACCCTTTACTTTAACCTTACGTGGTCAAATATAACTTCCCGGCTTCAAACAGGTTTATTTACAGGTATATATTATACATAATTATAATTTCCCACTTGTAATAGAGACCCGGTTAGTGACACAGATGTCATCTAGCGACCAGACGGCACCGGCTCACCGAGAGAGGTTTATTTCCGTCTGTCACCGGCAGCCGACCGGTGGTTTGTATTATACTGCTAAAATTACGACGCCAGGTTGAAAATGTCTCATTGACTATACGTGATTGGATTAAATTTGATATATGTATATTACTGTTTGTGGGCTTGCATTTTTAAAGATAAATATTTCTGTGGTTAAAAATAAAAAAAACGACTTCAAAGCTACAAAAAAGGAAAAATAATATAGAAATTCACACAACATTACATTTTCACAAGTTTTTATTTTCTTTCACCTGTGCCGTATCTGTAATGAAATCTTGCAAACTAAATTTGACCCACTGTCTGGTTTCCGATTGAGCTGAAGTTTTGCATGCATATGTATATCGCGTGACAATGCAATAATAAAAGCTTGTTTAAAAAAATACTATCAATTTATTTATTTTAAAGTCGGTGCGGATGGTCTATGATCATTAGTTAAAATTTCGCACCGACTGCAATATAAAAGAATGTGATGTTGTGTGTATACTTATACACGGTTATTTTTATATCACCCTGGAAAATTTAAGGGACGCTTCACGACATGGTATTAGAATATTTAAATATAAATAAAAAAAATAACTCACTTAATTTTATATAATTTTTTTAAAATATTCAAAAATGCTGCACTAGCAGCATTTTTTGAATTTTTTTTCTTTTTTTTAATGTTTTGTATAATAATTAATCACATCAATTATTATACAAAACATAAAAAAAAGAAGCATCCCTAAAATTTTCCAGGGTGATAAAAAAATAATCGTTTATATTAACTACTTATATCGCTCCGACTTCAATATTAAAGAATGTGATGTTGGATGTATAAGTACTTATATATATATATACTGTTTTGCTATGTTTTGACGCCAATATGTGCCTGTAAAGGTCTATGTTATAAATGAAGATTTTTGAATTTGAATTTATTATTTTTGACTATTATTACTACTATTATTTTTTATTTTTTGTTAAGATTTTTTTATTTTATTATTTTTAGTGAATTGTATACCAGATAACTTGAAAAAATTTAACGACGTGCCTAATGTATTTGAAAAACTAACCTCTTAACTTCCTAAAGTCAATGATCCTGCAACTATCAGCTCGGCACATAACTACCAGACGCAAATATCTGAATAACAACAGACTTTGGACGTGCCTATAAAATTAGGGAGTTTCCCTCGATTTCCGGGGATCCCATCACTAGATCCTGATTTCGTGACAATAAATCAAACTATATAGTACAGTAAATATAATATAAAGTCTTAATAAAAAAATAATTTTCAAAATGGTTGATAAATGACTGAGTTATGAGGTCACAAACATAAAAAAACATACAGTCAATTTGAAAACCACCACCTTTTTGTGAAGCCGGGTAAAAAAAGGGGAGGTTCTTCAGAGACCACCAATCAAAACTCTTCCATATCCTAAAGTTACAGTGGGACAGAGACAAAGACACTACGTTTGCCTAATCATGGTCTCCACTATAACATCTGTCTGCTCTCGACTATTCTTCATAAACTGCAAAATTATTAGAAGTCAAATTCGTTTGTTTATCTAAAAGCTATCAATTACATTCGACTTTCTTCTCAAGTTACCAGCCGACTCGTTAATTTGAAATGAGACAACAGTGGCACTGATATCCAAGTGAAAGTTAATATTTTACTGTAAATTAACTTTAAAATACTAAGAAACCGCTATCTTATGATGGCTGTTAGTATAAGATTTCAGCAGCCATTAAAGTTTGAATGTTGGTTCTAGTAATATCTAACAGACATTAAACAGGTATTTAAAGCTTGATTTCAGGAGCGTTGGTGGCGCTGTGGACTCGGCACTTGCCTTCTAATCGGGAGATTCGGGGTTCGAAACTGCCATGTAGGTACCAATATGATTTCGTATATATTAGTTTGACGCTCTTACGGTGAAGGAAAACATCGTGAGACACCCTGCGTATATCTGCGAAGAATTCAAAGGTGTATGTGAAGTCGACCAATCCGCACTGGGCCAACGTAGTTGACTAAGGCTTAAACATTCTAACTTAGGGTAGGCTCGAGCCACTCGGTGGGGACGTATATGAGCTATTATGATGATGATGATGCAGGTCAGTCGATCTTAATAGAAACCAATCACTGAGTCAGTCTGTACAGAGTCTTCCTCTGGTGGTTCTGTACTCTCTCTATTCTGTAACTTTGTACCAATTTCTGCCGCCATTTCGTTTGCCTGCTTCATCATCATCATCATCATCACAGCTCATATACGTGCTTAATTGTATAAAAAACAGTAATTATTTTTACTAACATTAAAATGCGAAAGTAACTATCTGTTACGCTTTCACGACTAAACCGCTGAACCAATTTTGATGATAGAAGGACAAAGGCTACTTTTTATTCCGAATTTTTATTTTCTAGGAAAACATGTAAAATATTCAAAGGGATATAAGTGAACTCCACTCAGACAAACTCGCCCACAACAGCCAGTTTTTTTATAAATATAGACTTTAGTTAAAATTATTTCTCTTGTAGCTGATTTCAATTTTGACAGGATCGGCTTAGCGTGTTATTCTAATTGATATGATTGTGTTGTTGTAAGTGGTGTTAACCTAACCTAACCTAACCGAAGAAGCCCCGAGTCTGCGTATATCCTATGGTCGACCTAGGTAACACCTCCTTCTCTAAGAAATCTTGTTTTAGGCAGTGGGTTAGACCGTAATGACTCTCAATGGTTATTAGGCTTGTTTTAACGTGTTCAATAACGCATTAACATCAAGCATTAGCATTTAGCATTAACAAACATTACCAAGACTTCTTAAACGACGAAATATCATTGGGCTTCAATCCAATAGTACAGTCAAATTTATGAGATCCGATCGAAAATAAGTTATAAAATTGTAGCTCTAGATACTTACTATGTAGTTGCTCTTGCGAATACTGTTTCGCCACTAGTTTGCCATGTGATAAAGAACTTTAAATTTTTATTTTTCATCCTACGGTTGATTCTCGTCAAATGGTACAGCACGTCTCTGGTTAATATCATTGTAGAGTTTGTACAAATTTTTTTAAAGGTCTTTGTCTTCTTCTGTGAAAAGTATTCTTCGCCAAGAGTCCATCTTTCTCTTTGCTATCTATACTTTTTAATATTATAAAGAGGAAAGATTTGATTGTTTGTATTGAATAGTATAGAATACCAGGGAAAGGACATAGGGTAATTTTCTACGGGAAAAATCTGACGGGAAAATTTAGTTATTATTAATAAAAGCGATATAAGCGGGTTCGTTGTGACACAGAGCAACTTTTGAATTTATGATATAAGCCGGAATTTTTGCCTCCAAACAGATTTCATTGGGGAAAGATCAAGTGTCAACTTCAGACATTCTAGTATCGTCAGCGCCGCATCGCCACATTCTCAGTTCGACAAGCCAATCTCGGACTTGCCCTCTTTTTCCCTTGCTCATTCCCCACTGAAATTGGTTCGAGTTGTGCGGAACGAGTTAAATTGCTCTGAGTGTTGTTTAGTGCGTTTTTCCTTTGCCCCGGCTATGTTTACTTAAATCGAGATCGCATGTAAGGGTAATGGAATGTAAGGCACTCTAAAGTTTTATTTTCGGACGACGGAGCAAGAGCGATGAAGGATATCTTTAAGTCAGAACTTAGAGTGCAGATAATGAGTTTCTACTTCCTTGTCTATGTGAATTAATACGAGCCATCCCTTGATAGAGTAATCATTGTTGTTAAACTTAATCAGCCTTATTAATAAAAATCGCCTATTCCCTCCTTAATCCGAACGTACTCACGGAGTAGTTACTACCAGTTTAAGCTAGGAGTAGCTTTGTGTTTATAACATTATTAATAAACACGGAGTAAGCGTAGACTAACAAAGCCTTCCTTACTCTCGGATTAACGCATATGTTATGGCAACCCTTGCAATTTAAAAGTAAAAAGAATGAGTCGGTGAACGATTTGAGCATCGTGTGACAGACAGAAATACATGGGATGACAGTTTTTTTTTCTGTTTTTTCCACCTTTTTCAGTTTGAGATTGTCTTTCAAGGTTATTTTGTGGTTATTTTGTTCGCGATTTGTGATCGCAATATTGCAACACTTCTTATTAGCGGAGCGCTATTTTCAATTTCTTCGATTTCGTCGATCAACATCAAATCATCTAAATAATAGTCACTTTCCATTGTAATACAATACAAAATTAACCACACCAACAATAAACACAAATTTGCTTAGACCCGATTTCACCAACAGGAACGCAAAACTAGAATAACTATACCGTGGATAAATTTATACTCTACATTTATTCTCGGATAACCCATTTTACGTTTCACCACATTTGGTTTAACTATTCTTCGAAATAGAGTTTTATTTTATCTATGTGAACGAATGAATGATAATGCTGCGAAATTAAATAGTACATTCTCTCTGTAAATTACATAGCCAATTAGCTGTTTTTTAAACTAGTAGGATTATACGTCAGTTACGACAACTGTCACTTTAGACAGCTTGCCAATCAGCTGTTCATTAGACGCCATCTTTCTTATTTATCCTAGTATTAAATCTGCTATACCGTCAAATTCGACGGTATAAAACCTATTCTCGGATAACAGCTTTATTCTAAGTACAAGTATTTGGTGAAATTAAAATTGACCTATCTGAGAGTACCTCATGACTTTATCCTTAATATAAAACTTATCTGACTTTGGTGAAATCGGGCCTTAATTCGACTGTGAAAAATAAAACGGTCGCCATCTAATGACAAGATACGTGTCAAAGTTGACGAATTATATAGATTTACGCAAAGACAACGCTACTCCAACCTTAATCTGTCGCTAAACTAGATAGCTAGCAGGTATAACATTTACTCCGAGAGTAGAGTTGGATTAGCTTACTCCTTCCCTACTCCGTGTTTATTAATATAAAAAATGTTTACTACTGACTTAATACTCGGAGTAAAATTACTCCTACGTTTATTAATAAGACGGAATATGATTATTAAAATCAAGAACAGGGGGCCTAGGCAAGTGGCAATTGTTTCATAGCGAAACGATAACTAAATTCGTCATCGTCTCTAAGATAACGATAACTAACTCGTAACCAACGTAAGAATTAGCGATCGCGGTTTTTTTTATTGCGATATGCAACCCTCACAAGAACCACAGTATACGTTGCCAACTTGTGACATCAGATGTAAAGTCACGGTACCCAGTAATTTTACTGCCATATGCCCTTCAAACCGGAACATAGCAATGCAAGCACTGCTGCTTTGCGGCAGAAATAAGTAAGACGGAGGTACCCATGCAGACGACCCTGGTACAGAGTCTCCCTACTGGTAAAATGTATTTTATATATTGGTTATTATATGTACTCAAAACTGCGAAATGGAAAAGAAATGGTGAAATAAATTATTACAAATAATATTTTTATTTCATTTTAATGAAAACTGAGTTGTTTTGAGTAGTAGGTATTTGTGTCAATCCCATCCCATACATTTTGTTCTTATCGAACTTCGTTATCGTTTTTGAATTGTCAATTTGTCTAGGCCCCCTGGTGCTTATTACATGCGATTAAACGAGTAGCGGACCCCACTGTACGCAAACGGGACTCAGCTAAGCGACACCACCACAGGAATTGCTACCACCACCACCAGACGAGACCAATGGCCCCCTCCTACTCCCACCACTCCTACGGGCGCAGTGTAAGCCGCGGCCTGCTCGCCGGCGCTGGCTGGGTCTGGGACAAGACCCAATAGCCTGGTGTGCTTCACTGCGAAGGGCCGTGCCTCGATCCCGGAGTGGCAGCACAGGGGGTGGTGAAGGGCCCTTTTCGCCGAGAACACCTGCCGAGATAGAACGTTGCCGCCGAGATGCCTGGGTGAGGGGCGACTAATGCCCGAACCGCCCATAGCGGAAGAAACCTGACTGACTCCCGGTGTGTGGCCGCCACTCGAGGACCTTTCCGCCCCAACGGCCTGCGAGCTATGTGTCCTACTTACTAGCACTTGAGGTTTGCAGTTCTTTTAGCTATGTCGGTAACTCTAGTTCTTCTACGGATCTCATCATTTCTGATGCGATCACGTAGAGAAACATTGAAAGTCAATATGCTGCAATTGGTCGATCGCAACGGTTTAGTTTCGATTCGGCTGTAACTGATTACTAGAATTGGGCCTCTGCGTCGAATCCTGCTCTTTCAAAGAACTCCCTTTGCCCAGCAGTGGAACGTATGTGTTGAAGTGATGGTGGTGGTTGTTTAAAAATGTATTTGTTATTCTCAAATAAAGCCATACATCCAAAAAGATCAAGTCGACTTGCAATTTTTTAAGTTAAAGCAATATCATTAATACATTAATGTCAATGGATTGGATTGTTGTCCTTGCGAAGCTTCATATAATGTATAGCATAGAACCCTAGCATTAAAGCCTCGTATTCATGATAAATATTCGTTTAGCAACAGTTGATCAATATTGTTGATGAGCGGCTAGAATGTTGCTGGAAACTTTGTTTAAATCAGTATAGGTTGTCGACACGCCAGTCTGAGTTAAAATGTTGCCCGAAGGAGAAATTGCATAATTTTATCATTGCTCTACACTACTGCCATGTTTACAAACGATCGCAAACACGTCCACACACGTCAATTTGTTGATAAACAGATGATGTATCTCGTCGGGCGAGAACTTGTCAACATGCCGTTCTCGACTCGGCAACACGCAGTGTTGCCAGCAATATGTAGACAGCAACTCTGCAACACGTTTAATCAATTTTGTTGCTAAACAAATGTTAACCATGAATACGAGGCTTTATGTTCTCCAGTAAAATTACAAAATATCTATGTAATAGAAAAAGAAACAAATTCTGTTCATTGGGTATCCTTGATTAATTCTAAACTTGGAACTTGGACTAAGAAGACTACATTAATTTTACAACGCATTGAAAATGAATTCGGTTTTCCTTTTGATCATGAGTCTCGCATCTGTCTGATTCAACTTTTCTCATCAAATAATAAAAACTGTTAGGATAGTATAGGATTTTAGACTAAAACATCAGCTCCCTCTTGCTTAACTTTTCTTTGGTTGAAACTCAAGATATTATATAGTAATGCTCCGGCCCTTAGATATAATATTTTATGAAGAGAACATGATGCATGAAAAGCTAAGGCATGTTTTCCACAGAAAATGTGAGTATCATTGAACAATTATAGCAGTAACATATTTTGACACTCTTTTGCTTATGCGTCAAGGTGGGAAAATATCTAAATGTTGTAAATAGGAATATTTTTAAAAGTCCAGTTTATTCCACCACTTGATCATTTATTTATTTATCATATACTACTCTAGAGTTTACTATGATTCATCATTCGCCTAGTTCGATCTTACAACTCCATTAGGATTTGCAGGAAAGACAAAAAATAATTAATTAGTATACTAAAAGTCTGCACGTTGAGCACAGAATTGAGTACAGTGGTGAATCTCAACGGATTGCGTAATCCACTGGTGAAAGAAGGGAAGGAGTATTATGCTTGTCTGTTTTGACATAAAGTTTTTTCGTATCAGTTAGACAAAGCAGAGTTTCATAAACGCAGAATGTTTTCATTAGCATAATTATTTTATCTAGTGAACGTTCTATCTTTAGTCTTATCTTTACTTACTTTCAGAGGTGAAAGGCATATTGAACACAATAAACTTTTCCGTGTAACCATTCGAAGCATATTTTTCGTTTCTACCTGGGATAAAACAGCGGTGTCAAAAACTAAGCCACGAGGCCGTTGAACCTATATTTATTGTCGTGACGTTTTTAAATAAAGTTCGTAGCTTTCGATCCCTATTGGAAGCAAAGCTTTACATCTAAGCTGTCATCATCGTAAAGCTCGCGGCAAAATTTACAACGCCGTAAAAAGTTGCAGTTTTGAGTGTAGAGTTGTAAAAATTCGAGTCGTGTACGAGTTGGGAAATTGGATGGAATTTGGCTAAATGATGTGTATCCGTCAGTAAACAATATTTCAAAAAATTATGTTTTAAGTAGTTATTATTTGTTATTCCATTTAAGGGTGACTGACTATAAGACCAAATAAGGAAGCGAGGTGGTTACAGTGAAAAATTTATCTCACCCCTTAGTCGGAACACTAATACTGCTCTTAATATAGGTATAATGGCAATATCTCGTGCGACGACTAACTAATAATAATTGTTCATTGTTGTAAAGGGAGCTTAGGAATTAATGACAAACTTCCACCTTCTATTTGATTCAACACAAACTGCAATTTTCATATACAATGTCCTCATAAAATAACGCAAAATCTCAGACACCCCAGCTGAATTTTTATTATATAAGAATATAAAAATATCTATATTATGAAAATAAATTTTCAAGGATTATTTATGAAGATATTTTCTTTTCTTGGTTTGTTACATATCTTACAAATTAAAACACTGCGCGCTTGCAAGTACGATATTGCCACCGCAGCCGTCGCGCGCGCGAAGCCGCCAAGACGTTCGCCAAAAAAAATTGAAATGCGGCGTTTGAATTTTTTTTGATAAAACCTGACGTATATTTTTTATTAGTTAGTCGAATCGAGTCAACTCGATTCTGAACAAACTAATTTCAGGTTTTGCGCAAATTAACATGTTGTATAGCCAATGAAGACATACCTATCCCAAAATCACGATGATTGACTTTCATAGTATGTAAAACAAAACGATTTTTGTATGGAAACCAATGACAAGTTACTGAAACGTGTCACAAACGAATAAATAAGTAACAAAAGCGCTCAAACGATGTGATAGTGAGTGACTTTCTGACTAAAATTCACATAAATTACATTTTTAATGTTTTATCAAGATTTACGAAAAATATGGCTGTATGAACTTCGCTCCCTTTGCCTTCTCTTGCAGAAGTGACAGCGTCAAAAAAAGCCTCGTTTAATTTTGTGATTTTAATGATCGTGATCGCTTATAGTCTAAGCAATCACAATACATCACAATACTTTTTACTAAGAAGTGCACAATCTTGTGTTGTTGCCGCAATGACTGTCAAATTAAAGGCAGCGCAGACGTTATAGATTTTTCCTTCGACAATAAACCCCCAGGTGACCACATATTGAATTGGATTGCAAATTAGCAGCATTGCAGGTCACTGCTGGTAACAAACAAGCATCTCTGACTCTGACCAAAAAAATGATACATGTAATCAATAGGTCCATGCTATTAAAATGAAATCTAGCACAATTGGTTGGTGGCAGATGACTTCTATACTTTACTTTGTAGCAGTGTGTTTGTGCAGCATTTGTTAGGATGAGTCCCTGGCTGTAGTGTCTAGTGTGTGATACCTGTTTTACTCTGCCTACTCTTAGGATAAGCACCTACCTCACAGTAATGAAATATCAACATAAATAAAATATACTGGTCTGTTCTTAAGAATGCTACAGTTTTACTATTTCAATAACAAAAGATTTTTTACAAAACAAATGCTAATGAAGTCATTATAATGAACTAAGTGCAAAATTCTCTAAGATTAATATAATGCTAATTCAAAGTGTAAATATTTACTTCTATATGACTACATACCCTCGATTTTATCATGGGTACTAAATATGTAATATGAGGTATTGAATAATTATAATAGTGGAAACTATATGAAAGAGTTGTAATATAGAAACTCGTTGCAGGTATGAAATAAAACCATGGAATAAATCCTAAATTCATGGATTTCATTTGATTTTTCCTCTTATCAGCAGTCTCATGTGATGGATCATTTTCTTGAATATGTTCCCCAAAATATGACTTAGCTTGCTTAATTTAATATGTTCCAAGACTGATTAAAATTAAATTGTATATTTTCATTCTGGGGAACATATTCAAGTGTGGAATTTAAGCATCAATATGTACAAAGATGGCTTCTAATGCCCTATTTAAAATAGATTGACCACCAGGTTGGTTGGTCGCTTACTGCAGCTAGCAGTGTAAGTTATAAGATTTCTTTTGAAATAGGTAATTAAAGGACTTTTGTAAGTACAATTTTAGTAACCTCTAATAAAACAATGGAATTGTTTGAATCAGACCCAAAGAGTATAACGTATAGTTAGATTTCTACTGGACAGGTTTTCCCTGCTTATATGGGCTATACCTAAATGTAAAGGTGCATATTGATTTTTGAAGCAATAACACTTTTTTATATAAATAAACATGAGTTTTTGAAATGTATACCCGAGAAGCAATTCTGCAAAGGGATTCCTTAGCCCATAGTCTGACTTAATATAAACCTAAGGCCTTTTTAGGCTTTGAAAAAACCTCACCTAATTGAGTTAAGCAAGAGAACAATAAAACAAATTGTGTGACTGTTAAACCTGTCCAGTATTTACATACTATATCAGTGGAATTTTCTATATTTTCAAATTCAATTAGTTTCTGTTCTTTGATTTTATTGTTAGTAAGTCAAGCATGAATTATTTGGTGTAAACAATACAGTGAACTTATATTACCGTAAAAATGCAAAATCATATTTACTCATGTGATTTTCACAGACTCTGGCATTACTTTACGAATATTTTACAATCCCCGAGGATCTTCTTTCTTAAATATAATGGTACCCTTCGACATTCCAAATTATAGCACTCTGGTACAAAAAAAATGAGAAGTTGTATCAGGAGTGCGACTGTAACCTGGAAGTATAACATTGTGTTGTTCAATTCTTGGGTCTGGTTAATTCGTACGTTCAAATTACGAGAAAACTTAGTCCAGTTAGCAAGCCAATATTTAAATCACATGTAAAATCAAGAACCTGAGCATAGCTGTAGAAAATAAAAGATACTATTTTGTGAAAGGAAGGAAGGTTACACACATACACACAAACAATAAACAAAAGTCAAAACGACAGCTACAGTGGCATTGACAATGACATCCTTTTAATTACCAGTAAAAAAAACTAAATGTGGCCCTGCTAAAGAAACAATAAAAAAAAAACCTTTTAAATTTTTTTCTCCTAAATGCAGGCCTTAATATTTTTAATATTCATGGATAAACATCCTTCTCATAAAGTTCTATTTCCGTCATAAATTTTTAAACTGCTTAAAAAAGGTTCAGAATAAAATTCCACGTTCCATACAAAAAGTGGACATGTCCTTTCGTTTCCAAACCTAGCAATATAGGTATCAAATGCAAGGCATTGATGAGTAGAGTACTATGAAACTAGCAACATTGACATAAATTCAACATGGCCGCCGCTCAAAAAAGGTGGATAAAAGTTAGTTTACAAACCTAGCAATATGGGTATCAAATGAAAGGCCTTGAAGAGTAGAGCACTATGAACCTAGCAACATTGACATAAATTAAACATGGCCGCCGCTCAAAAAAGGTGGATAAAAGTTAGTTTCCAAACCTAGCAATACGGGTATCTAATGAAAGGCCTTGAAGAGTAGAGCATTAGGTACCTAGCAAAATCGACCTAAACTTAACATGGCCGCCGCTCAAAAAAAATGATAAAAGTTCGTTTTGAAACCCAGCAATATGGGTATCAAATGAAAGGCCCTGATGAGGCACTATGAACCTAGCAACACTGACATAAATTCAACATGGCCGCCGCTCAATAAAGGTGGATAAAAGTTCGGTTTCTAAGCTAGCAATATAGGTATCAAATGAAAGGTCTTCAAGAGTAGAGCACTATGGACCTAGCAATATTGACGTAAATTCGACATGGCCATCGCTCAAAAAAGGTGGATTAAAGTTCGTTTCCAAACCTAGCAATATAGGTATCAAATGTAAGGCCTTGAAGAGTAGAGCACTATGAACCTAGGAAAATAGCATAAAATTTAATATGGCCGCTGCTAAAAAAAAAGGATAAAAGTTCGTTTCTAAACCCAGCAATATGAGTATCAAATGAATGGCCTTGATCAGTAGAGCACTATGAACGTAGCAACATTGACTTAAATTTAACATGGCCGCTGCTCAAGAAAGACAGATAACAGTTGCTTTTCAAACCCAGCAATAGGGAATTAAATGAAATGAAAGTAGGCCCTGAAGGGTACCTAGAGCAGTCATGCTCTAAATGTGTTCCGCGGAACCCTAGGGCTCCACACTATTTATTTATTTATTTATTATTTGGCACAGTTACAAGATACAAACTAAAACATAAATTGTTACACCTAAGAAAATAAGAATAAAAATAAATTTGTATCTCTATTACAACCGCGCACAGCATGCGATTGAAATCTTGTGCGTTAAAAGGATATAATGCCTGTATTAATTCTTATCTAATCTGACAGTAACAGTGTTCTAGTCTATCATTAGTACAAGTTCTCCTTAATTGTCTTTAATTTTTTTAACAAATGTTTTTGGGTTCTGGTGGAATACATCCAGCTCTTCACATAAAAAAATATACATCTTACAGTAGCGTGTAAGAGGATTATTCGCAGAAACATTGTTTTTGGTACATGGTACAGCAAATATATTTTTTTTACGATTCGACCTATTGGTGACTTTTAGCGAAACATGGCCTAACAAATCAGTATCCATCTTGAAGTTAACGACCTTGTACAGCATCAGAAGACCGCTTATGTGACGTCTCGCGTTAAGTGACTCTAAATTGATTCTCCTGAGTCTTTCAGAGTAGGTAGGTATTTCTTAAGCCCAACCTAGAAATAATGCCTCGGACAAAACGTTTCTGAATTGCCTCTACCCTATGGATGTGATTTGAATAGTACGGCGCCCAGATAACACTGCAATATTCGAGTAAACTTCTAACCAAGGTTGTATAGAGTATCATTTTTGTACGAATTTGTTTGAAAGGTTTTGATATTCTATTTATGAAACCCATCAATCGCCTTGCCTTTAGGATCATTGAATTGTAGTGTACTCTAAAAGACAGCTTCGAATCAAACCATACTCCCAGGTCACGAATTGCATCTACTTGCACCAATGGAACTCCATGTATCGAGTAAGACCAAGTATTGTATTTTCTTTTCTTTGTAAAAGTGATGAACTGGCATTTATTTACATTAAGTGACATGTTATTTTTTTCACACCATGCATTGGGTTAAAGAATCAATATCATTCTGTAAGGCAACGCAATCGTTGATAGATTGTATTTTGCTATAGATTTTGATATCGTCAGCAAAAGCGAGACACTCACATTTGAGTTTATTTAATAGGTCGTTAATAAATATCAGGAACATCAGAGGTCCCAGGTTCGATCCCTGCGGAACGCCGGATTCAGCAATGTATGGAAGTGAATCATAGCCGCCAACAGTAACAATCTGCGTACGCTTACTCAAATAAGACCGTAGCCAACGCAAAAGCGAACCATGTATACCCAACTGCTCAGCTTTGATACAAAGAATTGTGTGATCTACGTGATCAAAAGCCTTTGCGAAGTCGGTGTAGATTGAGTCCACTTGACCCGTTCCATCAAATGCAGAACAAAGATAGTCCATGTAACCTAGAAGGTTGGTAGTCGTCGATCGAGAATTTACAAACCCGTGCTGGTGGGGACTGATAATAGCTTTAA
Source organism: Schoenobius gigantellus (assembly GCA_963935595.1). NCBI lineage: Eukaryota > Metazoa > Arthropoda > Insecta > Lepidoptera > Crambidae > Schoenobius > Schoenobius gigantellus. The sequence continues at coordinate 22,628,040 of OZ012543.1, forward strand.
TATGAGAGTATATATATTTGTATGTAAACCAGACATTCGAATATTTTAGCAAAACAGTTAAGTACACTTATTGGCCTATAATTAGAAACACTTCTCTTATCACCTCTCTTTCTTATATGGGTACAATCTTAGCCAACTTCCACATCTCAGGGAAATGACCACTACTTAAAGACCTATTAAAGATGATACTCAGGGGCCTTATCAATGCACCAGAACAACGCTTAACAAAGATGGGCGGGATTCCGTCAGGTCCTGCACCCTTTCCTATCTCAATCGACTCAAGGCCATACTTGATAGATTTATCTGTTATATGAACAGATGACAAGGTCACGTTTAATGCCTCAAAATCTGGCGAATATGTCGAAGAGTCGGAACTAGTGTACACAGAGGAGAAGATTTTTGCAAAAAGATTAACAATGTCCTGACCACAATCAGCTGTATGCTCGCGATAATGCATTTGCTTAGGAAAGTCATTGGTTACTCTTTTAGTCTTCGTGTACCGCCAAAATGATTTTATATTTGTTGCCATATTTTCCTCAAGTCGCTGTATGTACAAATCAAAACAATTATCCATCGCTACTTTACATCGGTCACGCAAAGTATCATACGTATCAAAGTCCCTCGGGTTTTTAAATTTTTTATATTTGTTGTGATAACGATCTTTTTCTTTGAATATTTGATATTAAGTTATTACTAAACCATACTGGGTAGTTGGATTTTCCTATTTTACTCTTAGGTGTATGTTCTTCAATTATCTCCCAAAGAATATTATAAAACCTAAGAACAAAATCATCACATGTTAGATGTTTGTGGCTTTCCCAGTCAATTTCCAGGAGTTTGGCCGTACACGACTCATAATCAGTTTTGTGAAGTAAGTACCTTGACGTCTCGATTTGTTTAAGTAAACGCTTTCGTTGATGTGAGATCGTTACTTCCAAGGCAGGGTGATGCTCGTCTATACGACTTATTTCAGTGCATCTGACAACTGAGCATGATAGACCCACGCTTGCCAATACCAGATCCAGTATTTTACTATTTTGATTGGTTACACAGTTTAGTTGAGTCAAATCAGTATCCGTCAAAAACTCATTTAATGATGCTGACTTCAAATCGATAAATTTATGCGGAAGACCCGTTGTTGTGTTCCATTCTATATCACCCAGATTGAAGTCACCAAGGATGAGATTTTTATCGTTAGTATTTAATGATGTAACTCTTTCGCAATTATTTAAGAAATCGGAATAGTCGTCTGTCGATAAATAAGATGGCAGATAAACTGTGCAAATGTTTATACAAATACTGTGCAACCTAACCCGTACCCATAAATCTTCCACATCAGTCTCCCAGTCAGGCCTGTGTTCAGAAAAAATACTATTTTTAATTGCAATAAGGACCCCTCCCCCGTATTTTTTGTTATATTTAAGCATAAATTTACCAGGACGGTCCCTTCGATAGACTAAGTAACGATTGTCAACGAATTCTGCATTGCCAACGGATTCATCAAGCCATGTCTCACCAAGACATATAACATCATAGTTACAACATAAAATGGATTTATAGATGCTTAACAGTTTAGATTTTACTCCACGTACATTTTGATAATATATCGACAAAGAATTTGAGGAATTGAATTTTAAAGTAAAGTAGACTTAGAATCTTAATATAAAAAGGAAGAAAGAAATCGGTATCAGTTCCAACTTACTCTAGAGAAGAAACTGTCTGGTGATTCTTGATATGTATGAAACGGGAATGTTCATCCTTTCGTACAAATATTTGCCCATTTCTCACCCATGTAAATTTGTAGCCTAGTTCGCGAGATTTGATGCGAGCAGCAGCATGTAAGGATCTATTAGCTGGTGATAAATGTTCACAGATATATATGTTGGATAATTGATCAGCGATACCTATGTGGGATGAATTAAGTTTCTCGCTAGGGTGGGCCCTGTTGTATCTATGAACTGCTGAGAATACTTCATCACGGCACCGACTACTTCGGAACTTAACGATGATTGCACGCGGTCGTTCTCCCGTCTTGTTCATTGTAGCCTCACGAGTACATTTTAATATATCTTCGTCAGTTAGCTTTGCAGAAACTACTTGTGCAATCTGCTTAACAATATTAACTACATTCTCTGACTTAAATTCCGGAACTCCTTGTATTTCGAGATTAGATTCTCTCATGTATTGTTCAATTAAGTTTAGTCTACTAGAAAGACTAGTTACAGTTTCGTGTAACTGTGAACACTCAGTTTGTAGCGTCTTATTTTCATTGATTATTTTGTGCATATTGTTTTTGAAGTCACCGTACTGGTCACTTATAAACTTAACCGACTCATTAAGCGCATCTAGTTGTGTTTTAATCGGATTTAAATTACTCGCGAGTAATGATTTTAGTAACGAAGGAAGTTCTGTACGGATAGCGGCACTTACTTCTCTCCGAACGATTGCAGATAATCTAGACTCATCGGTCAAGTCAGTCTTGAGCGCTTCACTACTTGACTGCGCAGTTGGACTCTCTGTCTCCAGTTCACAATTGTTTTTGGCACGTTTACGGAAAGATGATCTCAATGTTACGTTCGCATTCTGGAACTCATTCGTGGTAGTCGCCCCAGCAAAACGGTTAGACGTAGCTCGTTCGTGCACCGGAGCGTTTGTGTTGTCCTTTTTTGGTTGCTTTGTACGACATTCCGGGCACTTCCAGTTTGATTTGCTTTGTGTATTCATGTCTTGGAATTGCTTAAGTGTAACACTCGAACATACCAAGTCATATTTTTTATTGCAATGCGCCCGCATTGCTCTAAGAATTCCTTATTTTTAATTGTACTCCGACATCCAGCACATATCTTATTTTCCGGAGGAGACATTGCAGCAAGTATGAGATTATTTGTTGCAATTACAGTCAATTTTATTTATGGAGTGAGGCAGAAACGATAAATTATGCTACAGCACAGAGAAGCAAGCAAGCAGTGTGATTGCAACCGAAGCCAAAGCCGCATACAATTAGTGCCGTTTGCCTTTCCTCGATAGTAAAGCAAAGTACCTTTCCCCTCTACGTTGGTTATGGATTTTGAACGTTATGTTGGTATCATTGGCTGTCAAACTACACCAATCAGCTGTTTCTTGATAAACACGTCATAGGTTTTCGTAGCGAATTAAATCCATGCAAATGTGAATATTGTGATGTGAACAGTGCGTATTCGAAAATTTCGAAAAAATAACTGACAAGTGAAATCTCACCAAATTAGTATTTATCTCCACAAATATAAATTCACGTGACTTCGAGTTGTGATGTTGCAAGCTCTTGGTTATGTAGTAGCTTCAGAACAATGTAACTGGTGGAAGATGCAATAATCTGGATGATTTTAATATTTTTCCAACAGAGCAATCTCAGTAAGTACTATAAGGGGTTCCGCAATAATTTAGAAAAATCAAAACACCCTCTCTGGTCGTACTTTCATTATGCTTATTAATAAAGAATACACTTTTAAAAACTATTGTTTTATTTTAGGGTTCCGTCAAGTATTTCGCTTTCCAAAAGGGTTCCATCACCAAAAAAGTTTGAGAACCGCTTCGGGGCCTATTGGATGTTCGATGTTAGTTGTTACCTGTGTTTAGTGTCCTTCGAGACCGTGATAATGCAACGATCGTGAAGTAACTAACGATAACTCCAAGTTTGTGTGTTGGATGTTAGTCATCACGGCGAGTTTGCTAACCGAACTATGCTAGCAACACTATATCGTACAGTACACATTACAAAAACGGAAGTCTCAATACATTTTAAGGCTAGCCGCATAAATACGCTTTTCGCATTCGTTTTCTGAATGCGGGCATCCGAATGCATCAAATCTATACAAAATACTCATTGACCGCCGCACACGTTCGTTTTTATTACGAACGGAACACGTTCTGTACGTACGTTTAGGTAGAATGGTAGAAATCCAGAATGAGAAGAAACGAACGTCTGCGCTACGTTCACGAAACTCCGTGTCTGTATTCCGTGATCGGATATCGAATACGGAAAACGTATTTGTACAGTAACCCCCCCATTCATGCTATACATTAACTCTACGAAAACCGCCAGTATTACGAGCGACATAAGAACGGTTCAAAGGTCAAACAGTATAGCTTGACAAGGAACTTACTGTACGACCAGTCAAAATTGGCCAAGTTGTCATATCCAAAAAATATATTTTGTTGGTGTTACCCACACCCATTATAAAATCTAAACTTTATTCGTATACAGTTCTAATTTATTAACAATTGTTTATTTTAATTCGAAACATGACTACGATAAGATTATTCTTGCAACTGTGTAGTTATTTCTACTGAAGAAGAATTTATTAATATCAATAATGTCTCTAAAACAATAATAATACTTAGTGTTTATAGTAATATGTAATGTATTTAATTTTGTGGGCTGTTAGAAAAAGAGCATTACGAACCTATGAAAATTGTCCTAATTTTGAAATGGCCGATGCTCAAGAAAGGCAGAATAAAGTTGAATAATTATGGAATAAAATGAAGGAAAAAACTAAACACTGTGTTAAGTATTTTGATGGCGAAACGTAGTTCGCGGGCACAGCTAGTCTGAAATAAATGTCTTTCATCATCATCATCATCACGCTTGTATTGAATAGGCTTCGAAACTACTGAACCGATTTTGATGAAAGTTGGTATAGGGATAGCTCGAGACCAGGGGAAGGGCATAAGGTAATTTTCCGAAGGGAAAATCTGACGGGAAAAGTTTTCCTACGGAAAAAGTTAGTTATAATGCAAACAAAGTTACATACGGTCAGCTATCTGAAATAAATGTCTTTCATCGTTATCATCATCACAGCCTATACATATACATACGTCCCACTGCTGTGCACAGGCCTGCCTACAAAGAAGAAGCACATAATGAGTATGGGCCATAACACCACGCACGCTGACTTAATGCGGATAGCTGGTTAGAAATGATTGCTATAACAATTTAAACAAAGGCTTAACGTGCCTTCAAATATCTATAAACTAAATAAAATAAATATTCAAATTTCGTGATATTCGCGACTAAAAAGATATTATTGGTCGCGAATATCACGAAATTCGTGAACAGAATAGAGTGCATGGACATCCGCATTACATTAAATATTCACTTGTTAAAATTTTCCTACGCGTACGTATAAAAATACGTCCTCGTTGTCCATGTACGAACCAAAGGCAACTCTGGAACCGTCCTGCCGATTTCTGAATAATATATCAGTCGACCATGTAACTTGAGCTCTGCGCTCTTATTCTTTCGGATGTTCTGAGGGAGTTTGCAGCTAAATTATCCACGCGGCGCGGACCAACATATGCTGGTTACTAACTACCCCGAGAATGTTTGATAAAGTCGAAGATAAATGGCGAATGTAACTTTCATTCGGAGTATGTTGTTTGCTCTGAAGTTAATTATTGTGTTTAGGGAACAATATTATATGTTGCTTTCATCTCTTTGGCAAAATTATAAAAATAAACGACCTCAAATATGAATTGTCTAACATTCTAAACATATAATTTAAACATGACGCTGTCTCTATCTACCCCTTAACACGAATAGACACCAACTTAATTAAACATTGACTAACTATAGACCACATTTTGTTGTAAGCCCGTAAATGCTATATTTATTGTTCCTCCTCGCATTTTTAATAACATTGTGACGAGAAACGGTTTTCGTAGCCTATAAAGGCTTATGGCAAGAGTATTTGCGCGCTGCTGACACTTAATATCACAACGCCAGCACAAAGGGAACATAACCGGGGGGGATTAACCGGAGGGAGACTATAGGTGACTGTTACCACTTACCATCAGGTGGGCAGTATTCTTGATTGCCAACTCAGGTGTTAAAAAAAATTAACGTCCTCCGAATAAGCTCTGGCGTCGCTACTGACGCGCATATTATGACGCTATTTGACTGCGATTTTCTGAGAGGTAACACACAATGGAAGTACAGTCAAATAATTTTAATGTTTAGCAGATTGACGATTATTTAGTCGATTATTACACGAACTACCGATATTTGTACAGTGTGTTGTATTCCATAGCGCTCATATTGTTTTATAATGCGACAAAATAAAAAAATAGCCTGTTCAACATTCGAATTCCGTGAATCTAGTTGACTGTTAATTGAGTCATATTTTGAATGCGTGCTTAGTAAATAAAACATCGCGGTACTTTCGTTTCCTTATATTTCTGCTCCTGTCATTTCCTTAAAAATTTGGATAGAGAATTTGCGATTCTCTCTTTTGCGGGCACACTATTGAGCAGGGGTGACATATCTACACTGATACCTGTCACAGTGTTCACTATGAGAAACGGTTTATCGCGCAATCAAGTTTAGCAATAAGCAAACACAACTACGCCGAATAAGATGGAAAATCGATTCTGACGTAAGGCGAAGTAATGTGGAGACATGTTTATAATTTGATTAGGTAAGTACATTTATGTGTTACACTCGAGTAACGATATTCAATCAAGTCTGAAGTGTGATATGGTACGCACATAATGTAGAAATGTCACCTATATGCATGTGAAAACTTCATTCTGCCAATGATTTATTTTAATGTTTTTAAAAGGTATCTCAAGTTAAAATACCAAAAATAAGTTAAAGTATATACTCAAACTCAAAAATCTTTATTCAATATAGACCTTTACAGGCACTTATTGACGTCAAACAAAACATAAAAATCTTATTAAACAAGAATCTAATTTACTAATTATTTAATCCTTGTATGTACATACACCCCAACCATAATTACGATGCATGCAAATACAAGTAAAAATGAAATAAAAAAAGTTGACTCTACACCTGTTCGGAAATTGGGAGAGCCTTTTCGAGAAGAACAGGCAAGAAACTCGGAAGGTCTTCTAATTTTTTTTTCTCCTCTTCTAAATTGCCAACATTACAAAGATTATATTTCACAAACAGTTTTATTTCATAAAAATAATTAAGAAATGCCTGTCGGAGTGAGTGGAACAGTTACTCAAGTGAATGATATTTATCCCAATAATTATCACAAAGTGTTAATACACATTGATCGCCAATTGATGTGACCGACAGGTTTGAAAATTACAATAAAACACACATTAAATAAGAGCTATGGTTATGTAAATGTCAATAGTTTTTGTTTCATTAAAATCGATGCAGTATTTCCAAAGTTTTTAATGCCGAAAGTTACGGTCGCTACTTAAATTTTCAAGTACGCGCGCTCTAAGTAGGTGACGTCACACATCGACAGCCGGCAGCCGCTCGCTCGCTAGTCGCAGCGCAGTTGCTCTGCGTTTTGTGTCGTACATACGTACTGCGCTCCGTGTAACTTGACTTTTATTGTTTATTAGCCATTTAATTACAATAATGGAGAAAGGATTTCAACAAGGTCAATCAGATAATTTACCAAAAGTAGACAGTTTTATGGTGGCTCAATATTTTTCCGAAAATAGTGATTATATAGCAGCGGAAATGCGAGGACTCAAACTGAAACAAAATATTTCCTCAATATGTTCGGAAGTGATCGAATTCGGGATATCTTCATGGAGTATCTTGTGAATCAGTTCTTTTTGCCTACGTTTTTGCACTACAGTTCATTAATTTTTTTAACTGTCTTTTGCTGACAAGAAAACTTAAGAGAGCAAGCATCTTTTTTTTAGTACTAGTCTTCCTCCAACCAATTTATATTTGACATAATTTTCCATGTCATTTTCAATCTGAAATAATAGTTACATGCATAGTTTTTTTTTGTAGCTCCTACAAATGTATGTTTTACGACTCATGCAGTCAAACAGTTTAGTGTACCTACCTACAATCAAGTGTATTTTCTGTGGTATTGCCTTTTTTTTTGAGGCGGAATAATGCGATTATCGATACTGGCACAAAGAGTGACGAGCCCCGTGTACCCGTATGCCGGTTCGCCGGTGGCTAATTCACTAATTCAAAGCCTCCGCCGAAATCTTTACGCCCCATATGGTAAAATAACTCGGGATCGGGAAGGCCACTTCTCCGAGCCATCAGACTGGGGACGATCCTGGCGGACTAGCCGCCAGGTTACGCCAAAGGGGAGCCACCAGATTGCCAGTTGTGTTCTGTGATATTTTAACAAATTGCGCTTAGCAAATGTTATATCAATTATGAAGTTAAAATAAAAGCTAATCAACAGAAGAGATACGTAGGTATCACCTATTTAGGATAAGGTAGGTAGGCAAACGGTGTCCACGGCGTAATCACCTACCTACCTCTGGACCTCCGGAGACAGAGAGTACATCCAAGGGGTTTCTACCCGGGTAGGGCTTACTCTAGGATGAGTCCTTTTGGGTGGAGAACCCCAGGAGATCTCGTCGTGCACCCAACGGCGGGAGAGTTATTAAAACCGGCCAAGCGCGAGTCGGACTCGCCCATGAAGGGTTCCGTAGGATTTATGACGTATTAAAAAACCTACTTACTAGATCTCGTTCAAACAATTTTCGGTGGAAGTTTGCATGGTAATGTACATCATATATTTTTTTAGTTTTATCATTCTCTTATTTGAGAAGTTACAGGGGGGGGGGGGGGGGGGCACACATTTTACCACTTTGGACGTGTCTCTCGCGCAAACTTTCAGTTTAGAAAAAAATGATATTAGAAACCTCAATATGATTTATTTGAGAAGTTACAGGGGGGGACACACATTTTACCACTTTGGACGTGTCTCTCGCGCAAACTATTCAGTTTAGAAAAAAATGATATTAGAAACCTCATTTTTTTGAGTTTCAGTTCTATGTATGGGGAACCCCCAAAATTTGAGAAGTTACAGGGGGGGGGGGGGGCACACATTTTACCACTTTGGACGTGTCTCTCGCGCAAACTATTCAGTTTAGAAAAAAATGATATTAGAAACCTCAATATGATTTATTTGAGAAGTTACAGGGGGGGACACACATTTTACCACTTTGGACGTGTCTCTCGCGCAAACTATTCAGTTTAGAAAAAAATGATATTAGAAACCTCATTTTTTTGAGTTTCAGTTCTAAAATTTATTGCTGTTTTCTATTTTTGTGTAAAAATCTTAATGCGGTTCACAGAATACATCTACTTACTAAGTTTCAACAGTGTAGTTCTTATAGTTTCGGAGAAAAGTGGCTGTGCCATACGGACGGACAGACAGACAGACATGACGAATCTATAAGGGTTCTGTTTTTTGCCATTTGGCTATGGAACCCTAAAAAGCGTTTTCAACCTGGTAAAAAAAACAGCTGGGAAATGGTAAATACTATAGAGGTACCTATATAGGACCAACAAGCAAATCAAATACCTGCGGGTATAAAATACTCATTCAAAAGTTAGTAGGTGCCTACTAACGGGTGAGTGTCTATAGGTACATGTTTAGGTAACATAAATCGTATCCTACCTAATCCCATCTAATACTATAAATGCGAAAGTGAATTTGATTGATTTATTTTTGTTACTTTTTCACACCTGAAATGCTCAACCGATCATCTTGAAATTTTGCATATACACGTTGTCAGAGGTACCTACAGAAAAAGAGATTTCATCCAGCAAAAAATTATAGTTCCATCAGGATTCACGTAAAACACTCAGCAGCTCAGCTACTATTCATCGCGTCGCCAGAAGGCGCTGCTGTGGCGCGATAAAGAAACCAAACACCAAGCGGGCGAAGCCGCGGGCGGCCGCTAATTTTTCTCTAAAATTGGGTACCTACCTATATTGACTTTAAAATGAAGGTAAGTACCTTCATTTTACCGTCAACAAAAGTCAACATATTTAATCATACATACGAGTACCTATGTGATTTAAAAAGTGTCAAAAGAAGACATTACACCAAAAAACCTCGTAATACAACTAAGTTATAGGTTATTTTCTAGTAGGTAATAGGTACCCCGAAGCTTAGAATATCTAATTACATATTATAATAAAAATAAAAAATAATAATGTAATATGTATAAATTTATTATGAAAATGTTTTTATTATGTTTATTATCTAAGTATTTAATATGTTTATTTAGTTTGATTTAATCCCGGAGGGCCGGAATTTTGTCACACAGGCTTGTCATTTAAATAAAATATAGTTGTTATAATGTAAGCCATTGTGAAGATTTAAATAAAAATTATTATTATTATTTTACTTACATGGAAATGGTCATCACAACAAAATCCAACGGTCTTAGGGCCCGTTTTATAACGTTCATCCACTTTTTACGCCTTTTGGCATTCAATGTCACTTCAATAAATAATTTTTTAGGCGTTTTAATAGTTGAATTTGTACACATAGGTACTACATAGTATTTATTATATGGCATAATGTTGATTCACACATTAGAGCCACGTAAAATCGCGCGCACCAGTAGCACAGAGCTAACGAAGTACGTCAGGCCGCGCGTGCCTCTCCCCGCTGTCGATTTGTGACGTCATCAACGTTCCGCGACTCGCTTTATAAATCCGGACGGCGCGGCAACTTTGAACGCTTATAACTCGGTCACTTTTTAAGATATCAAAAAAATAAAAACACTGTCGTATTTGTCTAGTGACCTATATTCTGGGTATATCGTTAACAAAAATCGATGGTCAGATTGATTATCACATTGTTTGTCAATTCCAAGCAGTTTTGTCTGTCATGTAATCAAACACTTTATAATATGATTTTTTCATAAGTACGCCCTTGATTGTAACTTTGAATTTATTCAAGCTAAGTGCTTTAATATTATTTGGTATTTTATTGTAGAAACGTACACAAAGGCCTTTGAAAGATTTTTTTTTTGAGCCTAGTATTTGGTAACGCTAACATATTCTTTTGCCTAGTATTCACTGAATAAATATCTCTGTTTTTACAAAATAAATGAATGTTTTTATGGACATATATTACATTCTCGTAAATATATTGTGACGCAACTGTCATTATATCGATTTCTTTAAATTTTTCTCTCAAAGAGTCTCTTATTTTAAGATTATAAATAGCTCGAATAACCCTTTTATGCAGCACAAAAACAGTCTGAATGTCGGCAGCATTTCCCCACAGCAAAATGCCATACGACATCACACTATGAAAATAGGCAAAGTATACAAGTCTTGCTGTATCAACATCAGTCAGCTGACGTATTTTCCATACAGCGTAAGCTGCAGAACTAAGTCTCTTCGACAATTTATCAATATGTGGGCCCCACTGAAGCTTAGAATCTAAAGTAATACCAAGAAATACTACGGTATCCACAAGGTCCACATTTTTATCCTTTATGTTTACAGTGGTGTGAACCTCCTTGACATTGGGCAAGATAAATTTTATACATTTAGTTTTCCCTTCATTGAGAAGAATTGAACCCTGCGGAACTCCCGTTTTAACCGAGGAGCCGCGGAACCTCTCCCCGTTGACGTCTACTTTCTGAATCCTCTCAGTCAATTAGGAGACGAGTAGATCCAGAACAGTGTCACGAAATCCATAGTAGTGTAATTTCCTGATCAAGGTTTCATGATGAACGCAATCAAACGCCTTGGACAAGTCACAAAAAATGCCCGGCGCATCATGTGAGTCCTCCCAGGCCTCATATATATGTTGTATTAACTCAACACTAGCATCGGTTGTTGAGCGACCCTTCCTAAAACCAAATTGTTTACAGTGTAAAAGATTATTTCTGTTAAAAAAACTTTGCATTTGTTCCAACAATTGGTCCACATTTAATTCAACTTAAAATGTGAACAATTTTTCCTGACTTTTTTAATTATGAATAGATTAGAAGTACTTTTTTGTGACATTGCGTATAACTATTATCTTTAAATTAATTTTATTTATTTTGACGTCACTGAACCTCATTAATTTAATTATTTTCTATAATATGTAATATTTGCACGTTGACATTCAACAAAATATGCTGGAAACTGAAGAGCTAACAACTATTGTAACCATATTTTGGCAAATAAATGATGATTGATTGATTGATTGATTAACATTATTTTTTCAAAAATTTTGCTATAAGTAGGTAGCACAGAGATAAAGAGATGCCTAAAATTACTGGGGTCTGATGTGCTACCAGATTTGTGTAATGGAATAATTTTACTCAGTTTCATTAGATCAGGAAATACACCACAGTTAATGCAATCATTAAAAATACTAGCAAGTATTGGAGCTATTGTCACTATTACAGATTGGGAAACATCTACAGAGTTGCCCCACAGATCCACCGTTTTCTTTTTATTCGGACTTTTAAATGACTTTATTAAATCGTTTGCACTAATATGGGCAAACTTAAATTTATCATCGCAAGGTTTAACATGATCTTTTAAAATAGATTCGGCAACAGTGGAGGAGGAATCTAAAGATTTTGTGATTGAAACTGGAATGTCAGTAAAGAATTTTTCAACTTCTGTAGCTACTTCAGAGTCTACCGAAATTTTCTTATTTTCAATATTTAAACAAAAATTATTGTTCTTTGTTTTTACTCTTCCAGTTTCATTATTAATAATATTCCATGTCGTTTTAATTTTATTACTACTGTTTTTTTTATTTTAGAACTTAAATAATTTGACTAGGCAAACTTACAAACTTTTTAAATACTTTGGAATAAGTTTTAAATGAACGTTCACTGTAAGGTTCATAAAGTTTTAATCTGCTTTTGTGAATACCTGGGGTAACCCATTCACTAAAAGCTAATCTACTATTGACTGAGATGGTTTTTGGAACGAAGATATTTTTAAATTCACAACAAAATGTGTTAAAAAAAATTTCATACAATTTATTTGGGTCTTCTTCATAATCAATATAATTTAAATTAGTACCAAGATTATTATTGAAACGCTCCAAGCGACCAGCAGTCTTTCGTACAACAGTGATATTCTTTTTCGCCTTAAGTTTACTTTTGTAAGGTATAATAACAAATTGACCAGAGTGGTCAGATTCTAAATTATTAAAAACATTTTGTACTAAAGGTACTATGTCAGTATAAATATTATCGATGCATGTGGCAGAAAACTCAGTAATTGTTGTTGGTTCCAGAAATAAGTTTTTAAGATTATATGACTGAAACAAATTTTTAATTCTCATACATAAACTAGAGTTTTCTAATAAGTTAACATTAAAATCTCCACAGACTAATATTTGTTTACCTTGCTTACAGAGTTTATTTAAAACTTCATCCATTATATTTTCAAAGTGCTCATACAATCCCGAAGGAGGCCTGTATACGCTCACTATAACAATCTGGTCCAACTCTATGCAGGCATTTTCTATTTTTCGTTCAACTGAGAGGCTCACAATATCTTTGCGATCTTTAAATTTAAGCTTTTTATTTAATATGATTAAAGAGCCACCACGAATTGCATTTTATCGACTGAACGAACTACCAACCTGGTGATTACTGAAATTAAACATGAACTGGTGGCTTTTAAGCCAATGTTCAGTTACACAAAAAATATCTATTTCACTACAGTTCATGAATAACTCAACTTCCAGATCTTATGAGCTGTGATATCATCATCACAGCTCATATACGTCCCCACCGAGGGGCACGAGCCCACCCTAACTACGAGTAGTTAGGGCGATTAGGCCTTAGTCAAACCCTGGCCCAGTGCTGATTCGTTGACTTCACATACACCATTGAATTACTTCGCAGTTGTATGCAGGTTTCCTGACGATGTTTCCTTCACCGTAGGAGCGTCCGGCGGTAAATGTACATATGAAATTCGTGAAACGAAAAAAAACATTGGTACATGGCAGGATCGATCGCGGGCCTCCCGATTCTACTCGGGGCACAGTCCAGTGCCGAGGCCACAGCGCCACCGACGCGCACCGAAACTCTGGTTTCCCTTCAAAACGTATAAAGTATATTATCGCAACTTAATGCTTATCAAACACCCATGTTCTATTCCTTTGATTGAGTGAGGACACCAAAGCTCAGTACAAATCGTAAAACGATCATAAGAGTGTTAACGCCAACTTCGTAATACAAGTTATTTAACACTTTAAAAATTACATTTAACAGCTATCTACATTGCTATAAAAATTATTAACGTCTAACGCTACGAAAACTGCTACCTCAATTAACGAACTAGTTGTTGGCTACATAATATGTGTGGTGTAATGTAGAAGTTATAGCGTTAATAACATCGTTATGACGCAGCGCAGGTGGAGCAATTATGTAAGAGAAAAAACAAAACTATTAAGCTACGAGTAACTTAACTCGGCACTTGCCTTCCCATCGGGAGGTCAGGGGTACGAGACCACCATGTACCAATGTGTTTTTCGTTTTTCGAATTTCATATTACATTTGTCTGACGCTCCTACGGTGAAGCAAAACATCGTGAGGCAACCTGTATACATCTGTTTCAAAGTAAATCCAAAGGTGTATACACCCTAACTTAGGGTAGGATCGAGCTCCTCGGTTGGGACGTATATGAGCTGTTATGATGATGATGATGCAGCTTTCTGTTCCTTTATACTTGCATTTACACGTTTAGGAACAGCGTAAACACAACCACAGCAAAGAAAAAGAATGGTGGTCAGCCTAACGTTGCTAAAGAGAAATTCTTTATACCGATATCCTTAATTACTCCCTTTAAAAAAAGTTTCATTAACAATCGCGTAGGGTTGATATAACCCTAAATATGAAAGGTAGAGTTAAAAGCACTTATAACTACTTTATATTTATTGTAAACATTAGATAGAATCAACATTGTACAAGGGAATGAAAATATTTATTATCAACAAATTATATAATGTTATTTTTAATGATGGCAAAGTTTTAACGCCTAAAACGAAACGTAATCGTTAAATTAAATGTACCTCACGCGAATAATTAAAAGTTAAATATCTTTTTTCTGAAAAAAATACTACCATTTCTATCATAACCGTCTTTGAGATAAATCAATGCAAGTATACGATTTATCTCAAAGACGGTGACTCATTGAACCAGACAAAAAGCAGAAAGGGTTTAGCAATTTCTTATCTGAGGAGTATTAGCGGCAATGAAATTGAAAATGCAACGAAATATTTTAAGCCCGAAAAAGGATGACCAATGATAAAGCTCACTCAAGTTTTAATTAAATTTCGAAGTAGAAAATATTACGTGACGGTAAGAATGCGAAATTACACGAAGTAGATTTAGATAAAAAAGAAAAAGAAATCCGTATTTAAGCGCGACTTACAGTTTTTGTTGTTTAATTTACACGAATGTTTAAGAAAAACATACAAACCCTGGCCAAAACTGAACATTGCTGCCGTGACAGTAATGTACTATGTCAGTAACACCATATCATAGCTATCAAAGAAATATTAACCAGACCGAAAAATAACATCAAAGTACAAACACTCTTAGCTAGTAAATATTTAACTTATCGGCGGCGAAATCTTCGCAAACAACGCGTGCGAGCCTAGATTGAGGTAAACAATATCACTTGTTTATTAGTTTCTGAGCGCAACAATAATCGCGTGACGTTGTGATTCAATGGGTGTTCCATTCAGTGCCGCAATATACCATCCACTGAATCGGAGACGAGTTAACGTCTGTAGGGCTGGTCATTGCTTAACATAATATAATAATACCCTCTATGAATAAATCAAAGTTAACATTTTATAATTTAGATTTCATTACCAAAGAAGAAAAATATGACCAAGTGCGAGCTGGTCTCGCGCACAGAGGGTTCTGTACAAACTCATCTATTCTACCTACATATAACTTCCAAACTAAATATTTAGGGTTATTAGATTTTTCCTTTATATGTGGTGTAGGTCGTTGCTTTTTGGCAAATTTCATGATTCTAGGTCAACGGGAAGTACCCTATAGGTTTTGAATCCCTTATGAAATCTTTTGATCGCATTGAAAAACAAGTTTAATTTTCTTTCACAGCTAAAATACCGTAGACCCGAGTATTTGATATTATTCGATATGTACGCTTGTTCCTGATAAAAATGGTCATCACGGTAAGCTCGTATTTAAGGGTTTTTTTCATCTTCACTTTCATCACTTTCCTGGACCGATTGGTCACATCAACCTTTTAGTGTTATAATACTTTTTTATGTAGGTAACACAAATAAAAACAGTGCATTGGTTTAAAATTTATTCTGTTATATTACACCTACATAAAATTACAAAAGCAAATTGATAAAAAATATTGTAAGTTTCTCAACAGTTACATTGCGTGCCAGCCCTAGCCAACGTAATACTAGGATTGTCTTAGTTGGTTTCATTTCCGGCAGCGGTCGCGACTTGATCTCCGGCCACGGCGTCTGTGTATATAGTGTTAAGGATTCTTTCAACTTGCGACCTGATTATTTCTTCAACAAAAAACTTTAGAATTTTGTTCGGCAACATAAACATTTCATCCGTGGGTAAGAATTGAACAAATTTTTTTGCGAATCGTGCACTAACCTAATTGTGATGATTATGAGCACTAAGGTACCGAGATATAACTCATCTCATATGAAATTTTCACTATGTTATAAATTTATACTAAGGATATTTTGTTTTAGCTTTGCGTACTAAAGTTATTTTTTATTGCCTATCAATAGCATTCAAATGAAATATATTATGAGTTGTTATTAAAAAAGCGAGCAGATTGTTATAACTGAATTCATTCCTGAGCTTTGGATTTAGTTTCAAATGTTCAATACAGAAGAGTTGATATGTTGTCACTTTTCCTGAATGAATACATCTTTTAAATTTACTAGAATATGTTTATAAGATGTCTCTTTGTAAAACAGCTTTAGAATATATATTACATAAATATGTGAATTTGAATAGAAGCAACCTCTACCTAAATAAAATCTAACACAAACCTAATATTCTGTCTTTCTACGATATTCTATACCTATGTGTTTACTCGCTACGTTGTTAAAGAAATTGAATAGTTCAGAATTTATTTCAGAGTTCAAAAAAATTACACATCTGATTCTATTAAGCAAAACGTTACTTGCAATAAAATAAAATAACAATAGTTTGCTAACTATTTAATGGATTTAGATGAAAATTAATTAAGAAATTTCGCAGCAGCGTGTCGAAATGTTACGCCATCTCATTCCCGTTCAGTAATCTCACATCTCACATAGAACATTATTATTGTGCGATACAAAACTTGCTTAGTGAGCGACTCCGCGTCTGTTAATTCAATCCTCATTTAGAAGGCAAACAATTTTAACAGACCAATGTTTCGTATTCAAACAAACATCTTATTTATCCTAAAGATTTCCTTTAATTTGCGAATACAGTTTTGTGGTCCCATTACAGATTTACACACCAAAAATACAACGCAAATAATATGTAAATAAAGTCCATTTTTAATCGACACTTCACTTCACAAAATCACAGATAAATCTTGAATCTATTCGTTGATTTGAATTATCGCTTCTTTCGGCAATTTACCTAGAACTTGTTTGTCTCAAAGAATTTCTATGAATAAATTTAAACCTTGTTTAATGCTGAGATTATTTTAGCATTGGTTACTAAGGGGATTGTTAATTTTGCCTGTCGAATTCGCGAACAATCCGTGACTAGTAAATGTGCTAATTGTAACAATAAGTAAGAAGAAACACACCAAATTTATTTCCGTGAACTGTATACAAAGTGGTAGCGTAGCTTCCCTTGGAGGAAGCTACGCAGCATATTCTCGGCCAATCTACTGCAGTGTCTTAAGACGAAAGTCTTCAATTCGTGCGTGTTGCCAGTGATGACGTACGGAACTGAGACGTGGCCGTTTACAATGGGTCTCATCAGAAGGCTCAATGTCACTCAAAGGGCAATGGAGAGGGCTATGCTCGGGGTTTCTCTACGCGATCGCATCAGAAATGAAGAGATCCGTAGAAGAACTAAAGTCGCCGACATAGCCCAAAGAATTGCAAACCTTAAGTGGCAGTGGGCAGGACACATAGCTCGCAGGACTGACGGCCGTTGGGGCGGAAAGGTCCTTGAGTGGCGGCCGCGTACCGGGAGACGCAGCGTTGGTAGGCCCCCCACAAGGTGGACCGACGATCTGGTGAAGGTCGCGGGAAGCCGCTGGATGCGGGAGGCGCAGGACCGATCGGTTTGGAGATCCCTGGGGGAGGCCTATGTCCAGCAGTGGGCGTCTCTTGGCTGAAATGATGATGATGAGTTATTGGAGAGACGCAGCTATTCTATCTGTCTGATCTCGGCTTAGTTTTGTCGCATAGCTATCCCATTGGACTGTGTCTGTGCGCATTTCTTCGCACATTACCTACCAACTATTGCTTACTAGCTTCTGCCCGCGTCTGCGTCTGCGTCGACTTCAGAATTGGGTCTAAAGCTTCGCTCGTTAACAATTTATAATCTTCCCATGGGAACTGTTTGAGAGATCATTAAGGAATATAAAGTACATGTACTTTTCCATAGCACACTTCAAAGCTGTCTGCCCGCGGCTTAGCTCGTAAACAATTTTCAATTTTCCCTCGGGAACTACTTAAGGAATCGGGATAAAAGGTAGCCTATGTTCTTTTCCATGTCAAAGGCTACATTCATGCCAAATTTCATCCAAATCCGTTTAGCCGTTTTTGCGTGATTGAGTAACAAACATCCAAACATCCACACTTTCACATTTATAATAGGATAATAAGCCTTTGAATGTTTGTGTTATCAAACTCAAAAATCTTTATTCAGTATAGAGCTCTACAACCACTTATTAACGTCAAACAAAACATAAAAATCTAATCAAACAAGAATCTAATGAACTAATTATTTAATCCTTGTATGTACCTACATACACCCCAACCATTTATCGTACACACACACGTATGCCCAAAAGTTCACTAAACTCTAACAATTATCTTTTGCATAAATGGGATCTCCGTTGGGAGTGACCATTGTGCTAAAAGCAGTCAAAGGACAGTTTACGTAGAATACATACACGTATATAAAAACAAATGCCAAAATGAATGGAAAACATATTTCGATGAAAGATCTACAACAACTGGCATTTGGTATAGGACTATTACTTGTGAACCTCCTCGTATTCCGTGGTTTAATAATATACATATTAGTAGAAACTTAATAGTTATTGCACATAGGCTTCGTTCTGGACACATTCCGCTTAACAAGTTCGGCTATCTCATGAAGAAAGTTAGCTCCCCTAACTGTAGTGTGTGTGACAAAACTGAAGACGTAGTTCATTTGTTGGCGGAATGTGTCAAGAATCAAGAACAAAGGGCCAAATTATTTAATGAATTGAAGGTCAACGAGCTTAACATTGGCGTTTTTCAGAGCATACTTGCAGACCCTCACTCAAAGGAAGCTTTGTTGACCTTCAAATTCATAGCGCAAAGCTTAAAAGAATATGAATAATATAAGGGTATAAAATAATTTATATCTTCTTAGAGTTACGATAGGACTGACATGTATTTTTATTACAAAAGTCCTTAAAAAATAAAGATAAAAAAAAAAAAACTAGTTGCACTATTCGAAAAGTACACAGTTGAACGATTTTGATAGTCATTCAATAAATGAAGAGTGAATAACTATTCTTCGTACGGAACACAGCAGATATCGTGCCAATTTTCCCAACGCGCAGACCAAACGAACGCACGCCACGAAAATCGAATCCGATCCGGTGAAATTATTAAAATCATCTGTCATATTGCTCAGCATCCAATAAGCTCGTATTTCCATAAATGTCAGGATTTGATTTCAAACGCTAACTGGTTCGTTTCGTGGATATTGCGCCGCCCGGGCGAGTAAACAACACGCAATCATCATCGCGATTAAGCCGGACCGAGTGGACGTAGAGGGACAGTAGGGTGATAGGCGTTTGTGCGTTTGGGTATTCAGGAACTCGTTTGACCGCCGTAACAACAGATGGGGCAATCGCAGACATGGAATTTAACATTGTATACGTTACTCGTACAAATTGGTCCTCAAAACAATGACAGTATTGTTATTGTTACCAAAAAATATCTGATTCGAAAGGATTTATTTAGTCGGTGATAGATAACAGAGTCAATTTGCTTATTCGTAAAATGCCGAAACATCCGATACAGCACAACGGTCTTATAAGCACAATAAAAGATAGGAAAATAAAACAAAGGAGGAAGACGTCATGGCGAATCAAGAATTCAAAGAGAGGTAACCGGCGATTTCTCCGACGGCAAGAGCGGATGGTGTTTATCTTTGCATTGATAATAAACAATTACTTATGTCCAAAAACTCATATCCGGGAAGCCAGATAGTTGTGGTGGAATAGTTAGTCGCCTCAAATAGTTTATTTCCAGCATAAATAGGTAACCGCATATTAAGTTTGATTTAAATTTCGATCTTCGACGAATGACGAATCCAAAGGAAAAAGCAAATCGATATTTGACTGCGGGCTAATTTACTATTTTTAATTTGATTTACACGCTCGTTAAGACCATTGCTATACACATACAAGCCTTAGCCATAACTGAGTTGAGCATTGCTGGATCCTATGATGCGTACCTCGGCTCCGCTTTAGCTTGCTTACTCGCGTTTTAGCGCCATCTGCAATCGTGAACTATGATACTAGCGTACACTCGCGGTGAGCCAACAAAGAATAAACTAATAATATTCGCGACAAGTTTAAAACACCAAATCTGACTAGCAAAGAAAATTAAACCATATCACCAACAACTTAGCGTTTGCAGTTTGCTGCAAAGCTGCAGAGCTTAAATACATTGTGATTTCGGTGACACTCGTGCCGTTATTCCCCGTTTTACTGCAATACAGCCAGGGTATAAACTGTTTATGTTATAACCGGGGAATAACCCAGGGATTGCCCCGACGACGTTATGTCTCTGATTGTCTGCGCCAGGAATAATATGTAGGATCACAATAAAAATACATTTTTACATTGATGGAAATAAATACTTAGTAGAGGAGAGTCCGTTACTCTTTGGATGTGTATTTTAGGTATTTATTGGCGTAGTAAGGTAAGGTAAGGTAGGCTCGAGCCCCTCGGTGGGGACGTATATGAGCTGTTATGATGATTGGCAACAGTTTAAAACCAACGTTCACTGTTCACCAATGACTACTCTAGGCTAGTCATCAGGGTGCTCATCACGGTTAGATCAATGTTTCAACTCAAGCTCATTCCTGCTTCTATCTTAATTACTTTTTCGATTATTTAAAGTTTTTTAAAACTGATTTTCCAAACGAATTTATAATCCAAATTTGTTTAATAATAGTTGTTTAAAAATGTATATATAAAAAAAGTATTTTATGGTTTAAAAATAAGCCCTATATAAAGCAGAAGCATTGATGTGCAGTAAGTACACACTCATATATTATTTTGTTTATGGTTACTGCCTTATTAATTGCCTTATACAATTAATTGCCTTTGCAGTCTAACAAAACTATCAATAGCTGTGGCTATACCGACTTCTCCAATCTGTTAGGTTTTTACATTTGTTCCCTATTTATTCTTTGTACGTCCCGCTTGCATTTACAAAATTAACGATGTAATCCTTGCTCGCCTGGTCGTTATTAGGACTATTAGCAACAGCAGACTGTGAATGTGATTATGCACAATTGCCGTTGGAATAGTGTTTGCCTTTTGTATTAGATTACTAGCTTTAGCCCACGACATCGCCTGTGTGCATTTCAGTATCGCCCTAAGGAACATCGCACACTATCCGAATATGACCATGACCGTTGACATCATGCGACCAGCAGGATGCAAATATTGAGCCGGGGTGACCAGTTGCGATCATGGCTAGGTAGATCCCAAAATGTGACTAGCACGATTGATAAGTACAATTAATGAGACCAGTTAGTGAGACAGTTTTAGTACTATACACAGAGTAAAGTCGCTGGAGCTTATTTCAGGTGGGAAGCTGTTATTTTGTGCTAGTAGCGAAGGATTTTGCCTCGGTCTTTTCCAAAGTGTGGCTGAATAGTTATTTCCATTTTATTTCTGAAGCAAGTAAAAGTCACCCAAAATTAACTCTATGTTATATGTACCTACTAAATGAAGTCTGCTCTAATTTTTTTTATTATTATAATAATGCATTATGTCGCTCTGAAATTGTTGACTAAAGTTCAGATAATTGCTTTTTAATTGGAATTTGCGGGTCGGCCATCTCAGACATCCATTAATAGTTTTAATGCATTACAGCATTTCGTAAGCAGTATTTTTTAGATAGCTGTATAAAAACTCCTGTTGCTAAACAAACTCATCACAATTAAAGAACGCTGAAATAATAGCAAGCTAAAGATTCCAGAAAATAAACATTCCCAGCACGCTCGCCGCAAAAACGCAACACCTTTTACGTCCGCAAAAGAAATGTGTTACGATCAAATAATAACCAAGTCACGCGACTAATCTCGCGCCGCGGCGTCTCCCCTTAATTCTGCGTGATTGATGGTGGTGGGACGTGGCCAGTGACGTCACTCTATCTGTCCGCGTCACGGCGCGACCTTCGCGGACCCTGTTAATTCCGCCACCTGATTTATCGCACAAAGATGCGAGAGATAGGGATTGTTCCTTTGTGTGCCCCGTCTCGTGAGTGTCACGCATCTCATCTAAGCTACGCTACGTGACGGTCGTGCTTTTCGCAGTACCTTTTGTTCGTTGACTCGGATCTTTTGGTGTGAGGTACACGTTTAATGACTTAATTTTGCATTTGACAGTGCTGTGCATTTGTTTGTTTTGTGTTGTCTTGTCTTTATTGGACTCCATAAGTTCTGAACACACAATCAAAAATACAGCATGACTGAAACAATAAACACATTTCCAGGAGTGTAATATAGTTATAGTGTGAGCAAATACATGAGAAGTGAACACTGTCGATGTCGGTTCCGTCACTCCCGTAGTTCGAAGCGGTTGACTGACGTGTCGAGGTTCAAATTCTACTAATAAGTTACAACCAATCCATAACTGAGCCGTTGCGATACCAATCGGAGCGCATAGATTGACTTTCACATGTTCGATGATGTGATAATTTAGCGTTCTGATTGGCAGCAAAAATAAAAGCAACGGTTCAGTTTCGTTTCGGCAGTGGTTTATTAGCAGAATTGGCCACCTGTACGAAGTTCATGAGACTCAAAAGAGTGGTCAAGGGATCACTTTTTAACGTGCCTTGGGAAGCACGGAGATGTTAAGATTTTGGCCACCCATCAAGGTAATGATCACGATGAACATTCCTTAACTTCAGCAGTCAAGTTGTACAGCACACACGCTTTTCACTGACCTTCAAGGATAGAAAGCAGTGAAAATACGAAAAAAAGCTGTTTTATTACAACGACGCAAAAGTCCGCGACAACAACGAGGATTACGTTTTCTAATAAAATAAAAGTCAGCACAAAACCTCGCCGAATGACAACATAGAGGAGGCGATTCCCATGAGAACGTTAAATATATTTCATTTTGCCGAATTGGAGTAGACAATATTTTCGCTAAATAAATAACAACGGAGTTGAAACCACGCAACGGCTGTAATAACACAAATAGAATACCTTTTTTTTCGAACTAAATCTTAGTAATGTTTTGGAGGTAAATTAGAAACCTTTTTAGTATAAATATGCTCAGTAATGAGCTGGTTTGTCTGTATTGTAGGCAGTCTAAATATTATTTTTAATTACTCATACTCTGAAAGTAGGCCTGAAGTTGCCTGAGGAGCGGGTTGAAAGTAATACCTTTCAGACCTAGGGAGAATCACTTTCAACTGACAGCTGCTGTCAAATTTTAAAAGAGAAGCTAGTTCTTTTTTGACATTTTTATTGAACCATGTTCCGACTTTCTATACAGCCGCTCAATTACAGCGTTAAATTACAAGTACACTCAATTACGGTGTCAAATTGAAATAACATAATGTTAAGTATATAAAGAATATATATTTTTAAATGACTTTATTATAATTTATTTTCAACTATTTCTTTAAAATAACATAGATTTGGGCAAAATATTTACCATTTTTTTAATTATGAAAATAAAAAATAATGGCTGAATAATTGGCCGGCCACAGAAAAAAAACAAAATAAGCGGGAATTCCATTTATAGAGTTTTATAGAGTTTTGTTAATACTTCCGTATAGCAGAGATTTGTATTAATTGTAAATTATATTTGTATAACATTGTGTTAATAATTAACACAATGAGTGCATCTGATTCAGGTATGGAGTTAAAGCCTGATTTTATAACAGAAAGCGAGGTAAAGCAGAAGTTGTTGAGTTTTAGCTAATTCATTGTTTTATTTTAACTTTCCTTGTATTCGTAATGAAAAGCATAGTGTTTACCCCGGGTTAAACACTTATTTTCACCCCTAGGGTAACAATGTAATATTTCATTACTCATACTCTGAAAGTAGGTCTGAAGTTTCCTGAGGAGAGGGTTGAAAGTAATACTTTTCAGCCCTAGGGAGAATCACTTTCAACTGACAGCTGCTGTCAAATTTAAAAATAAAACTAGTTCTATTTTCACATTTCTATTGAACCATGTTCCGACTTTCTATACAGCCACTCAATCACAGAACAGTGTAAAATTGAAATAACATAGTGTAAAGTATTTAAAGAATATATTTTTTAAATGACTTTGATATAATTTACTTTCTACTATATTTTTAAAAATAAGATAGATTTGGACAAACATTTACCATTTTTTCAATGATGAAAATGAAAAATAATGGCTGAATAGCTGGCCGCTAAAGAAGTTCTCACTTCAAAAAATTCTTTCTTGTATTATTAGACTGTATAATAAAAAGAATCATTGTGTGGTGTAATGAAACCACGATGCAAATGAAATCTTTTCTTCCGAATATAAAATTATACATATAAAAACTAATTAATAAAAAACAAAAAGTAGTAAAAAACAAATTTATGAAAAAATAACGGTCTACACCAGGATCAAACAACTTTTTTAAAAATTTATTTAATAAGTACATTAATATATAAGCTGCGACTCAAAAACCATGGCGGTTTATCTGTCCGCAGCGACTCGCTCAATTACATAATTATATATTTTTTAAGTGCATTCTTAAATTTTCCCTCTACATATAACTTTTGGATGGCTGCAGGAAGTTCATTTAAATAACTGAGAATTACATATTTTAGTCTTCGAGATCCATGTACATTATTCGTCTTATATATTTCTTGTTTTCTACATTCCGCAGGTTATTCGTCCTATTATAAATAATTAAATTATTGACATAGTTAAATTCAGTCAGGATTGTAAATTTTACTTTGACATATAGAGTCATAATTTTACAATGTTTAAATAAACAAATTTCGTTATTTTTATACTTAATTTTTACATATGTTGGGACAATAGTTTTAAAAATTCTTAGTTGTAGGTTGTAAATATCTTCCAAGTATGTTTTATATGTCAAACCATAGCTACTTAGGCCATAACATATTATTCATTGTTATCTACTCAATGTATGACGCTGTTGGTTTTCTTAAGAAAATTAATAAATAACTAATAACAGAGTCAGCTGACATATCATTGACATATAGAAGGTACTCAGTGGGTCCGATTATTGAGCCTTGGGCCGTACCTTGTTCAGTTGGTATCAGATCACTATATGCGTTGGCTATTTTTACTGTGTTGTACCGGTTTGAGTGAAATTTTTTTAACTAATTCAGGAATCCACAATCTGTCATACAGAATTTCATATTGTAACATATCAAATGCTTTGCTAAAACCAATAAATGTTGCAAGTACATGCATTTTTTGTCTAAGTACTCGTTAACTTGGTCTGTGAAGGAGCGCAAAAGCTGGGTAGTACTTTTATTTTTTTGAAAACCATATTGTTTTGAATTAATAATTTTGTTACTAGTTAAATATTTATTAATTTGATTACTTAAAATCTTTCTATTATTATATATACACATGACAATATTGTTATAACTACCTTCCTATAAATAGGAAGGTAGTTGTTGTAGTCGTTATGTTTTCCTTTTTTATATATGGGTTGTAGGTATTACTCCTATTTTTAGTACATCTGGGTAGATTGATGTTACTAAGTATCGGTTACTTAATTAAATGTGTAATTAAAACAGCCACACAGATTAAAAGTCGAAGTTTTAACCATAGACCAATCCTGACATTTAGGCAGTAGTGAAATTAAAGATCTCATGTAATGCGACATGCGATAGATGGACGAAAAAAATTGAGGCGATGCAAAAAAAGATTCACAAAAATGTCTTTCTTGTATTATTAGAGTTTCTAAAGCTTTGTCACAAATACTTTCAAGTAATGTCATTATTTAGTAAGTAAATGGGTTGGCCTGATATTCGCTTTCTATTTAGTTCTCCACTTTAAAAATGGAATTTAATTTCTATAACTTACCTATATCCCTATCTCATTTTCTCTGATAATTATATCGCAAACTCTTAAAAATCCTTTAGGTCTGACAATTGATTTGAGTTTAAAAATTTGTTGTCGTTGAAGCAATGGGTAAATGGTAAATTAAATAGAACGTAAATAACGCCGAAATACTGATTTAATTTAACTGTTTGTATTTAAGTTGTAGAGGTTTATAAAAATACTAGCTGTGCCCGCGAACTCCGTTTCGCCATCAAAATGCTTAAAACAGTGTTTAGATTTTTCCTCCATTTTATTCCATAATGATTCAACTTTATTCTGCCTTTCTTGAGCAGCGGCCATTTGGAAATTAACAAATTAAGACAATTATCGTAGGTTCGTAATGCTCTAGGTACTCTTCAGGGCCTTTCATTTAATACCCATATTGCTGGGTTTGAAAACGATCTTTAATCCATTTTTTGAACGGCGGCCATGTTTAATTTAGGGCAATTTTCCTAAGTTCATAATGCGCTACTCTTTGAGACCTTTTATTTGATACCCATATTGCTAGGTTTGGAAACGAACTTTTATCCACCTTTTTTGAGCAGCGGCTATGTTGAATTTATGTCAATGTTTCTAGGTTCATAGTGCTTTACTTATCAAGGACTACTTTCATTTGATACCCATATTGCTGGGTTCGAAAACGAACTTGTATCCTTTTTTTAGCGGCGGCCATGTTGAATTAAGGTCGATTTTTCTAGGTACCTAATGCTCTACTCTTCAAGGCCTTTCATTTGATACCCATATTGCTAGGTTTGGAAACGAACTTTTATCCATTTTTTTTTGAGCGGTGGCCATGTTTTATTTAGGACAATTTTCCTAAGTTCATAATGCTCTACTCTTTGAGGCCTTTCATTTGATACCCATATTGCTATGTTTGGAAACGAATTTTATCCACCTTTTTTGAGCAGCGGCTATTTTGAATTTATGTCAATTTTGCTAAGTTCATAGTGCTTTACTCGTCAAGGCCTTTCATTTGATACCCATATTGCTGCGTTTGAAAACGAACTTTTATCCTTTTTTTAGCGGCGGCCATGTTGAATTTAGATCGATTTTTCTAGTTACCTAATGCTTTACCCTTCAAGGCCTTTCATTTGATACCCATATTGCTAGGTTTGGAAACGAACTTTCATCCACCATTTTTGAGCGGCAGCCATGTTGAATTTATGTCAATGTTGCTAGGTTCATAGTGCTTTATGCATCAAAGCTTTTGATTTGATACCCATATTGCAGGGTTTGAAAACGAACTTTTATCCTTTTTTTTTGAGCGGTGGCCATGTTTAATTTAGACCAATTTTCCTAAGTTCATATTGCTCTACTCTTTGATGCCTTTCATTTGATACCCATATTGCTAGGTTTGGAAAGGAACTTTTATCCACCTTTTTCGAGCAGCGGCTATGTTGAATTTATGTCAATATTGCTAGGTTCATAGTGCTTTACTCGTCAACGCCTTTCATTTGATACCCATATTGCTGGGTATGAAAACGAACTTTTATCCTTTTTTTACGAACTTTTATCCTTTAGGACAATTTTTCTAGGTACCTAATGCTCTACTTTTCAAGGCTTTTCATTTGATACCCATATTGCTAGGTTTGGAAAAGAATTTGTATCCACCTTTTTTTGAGCGGCGGCCATGTTGAATTTATGTCAATGTTGCTAGGTTCATAGTGCTTTATTCATCAGAGCCTTTGATTTGATACCCATATTGCTGGGTTTGGAAACGAACTTTTATCCGTTTTTTTGGAGCCGCGGCCATGTTGAATTTAGGTCAATTTTTCTAGATACCTAATGCTTTACTCTTCAAGGCCTTTCATTTGATAACCATATTGCTGGGTTTGAAAACGAACTTTTATCCATTTTTTTGAGCGGCGGCCATGTTTAATTTAGGGCATTTTTCCTAAGTTCATAATGCTTTACTCTTCTAGGCCTTTCATTTGATACCCATATTGCTAGGTTTGGAAACGATCTTGTATCCACCTTTTTTGAGCGGCGGCCATGTTGAATTTATGTCAATGTTGCTAGGTTCATATTGCTCTACACATCAAGGCCTTTCATTTGATACCCATATTGCTGGGTTTGGAAACGAACTTGTATCCACCTTTTTTGAGCGGCGGCCATGTTGAATTTTAGGCGATTTTCCTAGGTTCATAATGTTCTACGCTTCAAGGCCTTTCACTTGATACCTATATTGCTAGGTTTGGAAACGAACTTTTATCCACCTTTTTTGAGCATCAGCTATGTCGGCGAATTTACGTCAATGTTACATTAGGATCAAGAGTCCCGTACTCCCTCTACGCGTAATACTTTTAATAGTTTTAAATGGATGAAAGAGTTTGATTCCTTAGTCATAATGTAAAAACATAATATAACACCTTTCAAAATGCCTTGAAAAGGGTATCTTCATTTTTCAACATTTCAAATATTGTACCGATTTTGTGAAAATTGGCCAAAAATTAAACCAACCTACAAATTTTATATTTGTGACGTGATATTGTCATAAAAAATGCTATATACATTGGTTGTATGGCTTGATCCTTTTTCCTTACCACCACGGTACTACATAAGAAAAATACAATTTAAACTTCTTGGTTGGCAAAATTCAGATGGGCACAGCCAATAACAGAAAAGATTTTTTTTTGCAATATGTAACAGACTTGTCAAAATAATTTCACGTGCGCCATGTTGATTTTCTACATACTTGTCATCAAAAATTTTATATGGTATTTTTTGAATAAAAATAAAAAGTGAATTTAAGCAAATGAAATTATGCCTAAATGTTCTTCCGGAAAATTTTAAGCATTGTGGTGTAAGCCATATCAAATTCTGTCCAGTAGTTTCGGAGATCTTTCCGGACAAACATTTGTACCCCTACGATTTTATTATATATGGAGATGACATTTAACCGCTTGAAACGCTTACAGTTTATGTTTGCGCCGCATGCCGGTGATACTGACAGGCGGTTTGCATGTGCCAGTGTCGTTCTGCGGCGGGAACAACGGCACAGCAGCTCTTCGCAGATACCTATGTAGGTTTGTACTTATATACACACGCCAACTGCGTATTATATCAAGTTTGTTTACGCGTAATAAATTATTGAGAACAATTACGGAATAGGCTTGCTGATGAAATCAGTTTGCTATTTAGTTGATTGCAAATCGCTAAACTTAGAAATGTTGGAAGCCCTCGTCTACGTCTCGTGCCATTTGTTATTCACAGATGTAAATAATGTAACGATAGTTTTAGAAATACGGAACGTTTTGGGATTTCATAGAATATGAATTTTAAATAAATGGGTGAAAGCTAGTACCTAAGATCTGCGGAGTTGTTAAACTTAGAATAAATAGCAAATTAAAAAAAAAATGACGGGTTGCACTCCGGGAGTGCCGGCAGAAGTGAAAACTTAAGTATTAACGTTGTGCGTTTTGGATATTTTGGAATGGTTATGGAATAATTTTCCACGAATTGCTTTAATTATCAGAATAAAAGTACTATCTTTTATGTGGTAGAATACAATATTTATTTATTGCGCTATCGTACACAAACATGACAATTTATATTACATTAAAAAGTTTATCCCTCAGAAAAATCAACTTCCTGTTGTAACGTTGTGCATACATAATTATATAACTAGTAATAATGAGTCAAAATATTTACAATTAAATTAAAAATATGATCAAATCAGACATTAATATACTACTTAAAAACGTAATTTTATAACAAATAAATAATATTTAATTTATACTAACTTACCTAATTAATATTTACAACAAAATCAAATAAAAGCACAATTTAGATTTTCCTAACAAAGTAAATAAATTGATTAAAACTGTCTCAAGTGACGCGTGACTTCCAGTACTTTTGCCAGCCGCTATTGTTCTCGGCCGGCTTACGTGGACCCCTCACCGCACCTCGACAGTTCCTGCGGCCATTTCAATTTTAATTGGTCTTACGCATTTTTGATCAGTGTCACGTGTCCTGACGGTCACGTGCCCTGACGCGAGTTTAACATTTTTTACCCATTACAAAAAAAGTGTACAACGCCGCTAAAGAAGTTCTCACTTCAAAAAAATATTTCATAAATAAAGTTCGCCATCCTCGTTGAGATCCAAAACTTCCACTGAGACCATGTAGCTAGCAATTTTTTTCGCTCAGTTCGTGATAGGGCCTTGACTAGGTAACACCGTCCTAACTTGAATTGTCGCCATTATAATACAGCGCTGTTATGCTCAGACAGTAAGAATGGGTAGGAAAAGCAGTTCCTGTAATGTTATGGATTCCGGATGCAAATCGATTCTGCTCGTATTATATTGTATTGTCATTATAAACCAGTAGGTGGGATAAAGGTTTGTTTTATTACCATTAAGTTGGCAAATAAGCAGACCAGTAAGCTGAAAGTAAGGGTAGTTTTACAAATATGTAAGCTCTAGAACGACCACAATGTACATTGATATAAAATGTCCAGTCACACTACCTATCTACTAAACTTTTTACCGTTCAAACTCTAGGTTTACAAAATATAGTTGCGCAAGGCGTGCTGCTTTGCGGCAGAAATAGATACCGGAGGGAGACTGTACCAGGGTCGTCTGCTTAGTTATCGCCATCTTACTTATTTCTGTCGCAAAGCAGCAGTGCTTATATTACTGTGTTCCGAAGATATGGCAGTGAAATAACTGGGTACCGTGACTTTACATTTGATGTCACAAGTTGGTGGCAACGTATGCAGCGGTTCTTGTGAGGGTTGCAGTTTTGCTCACAAGAGTATTATAGGTGACTGTTACCACTTACCGTCAGGTTATTAGTTTGTTTGTTTGCCAACATAGTTGTATAAAAAGAGATAAAAAAAGTGCTCTGTGAAGTGATATACGTATGATAGTTTATGTCTGAAGTATCGGATGAAATAATTTATTGGTGACTAGCTGCGTCGCGCTATTTTCTCTGCATTAAAAATATACTTACAAGGAAAATAAAATATATAGTTTATTTCTGTAGGTTATACCGGTTATACAGCAACGTCTGCCAAACTGTATGCCAGTTTGTTGACAGTATGTTCACTTACCCCCATTTATATGCAACCTAACTTATATGGGCAGGTAATCACATAAAATAAAGAAAACTCATATTTGTGCTAGGTTGTTTTACAATTTACACTGAGTCATGTTATTATGATGGAGAATTATTTATTTAAACTAGCTGTGCGTGCGAACTACGTTTCGCTATAATTATAGGTCCAAAAAATCTGCAGGGGGCCATCCTTATCACCAAGGGTATAAAGAATAACCTACTTACTTTTCTCGGACCTATCAAATATACACAAAAAAAATCATAAATATCGTTTAAACCGTTTTGCAGAGTTCCATAACAAATAATGTGACACGAGATTTGTTTAAGTTTAGTTAGGTTTAATTAGTTGTTGAGATGTTTATTATTTTAAATTATATACATTTAAACAATGAAAAACCTTTAAATTGGAAATAAGTTGCAATGTTACTGTTTACTTTTGAGTGCTGTGGTTTTTTTGTAAAAAAAAAGTTTATATTCAAATGATATTTTACTGACGCAATATTTTTTACAGACAGAGGCAAATATTAACATAGATTCCGATTGCGTAAGAAATTATGGATAAGGAAAGCTTTGGCACCTAGTTTCATATAGCAATAAGTTCAGTAGCTTTTTCGTGAAAGAGTAACAAACACCCATCGATCCTCAAATTTTATGGTGATAATAGTAATAGGATAAGGTTTCAAGTTAATTAGGCTATATTATTGTGTGCGTATGGATTGAGAAGCCACATCACGAAATTAATCAAAGTTTACGCTTTGATTTAGCAGCAAAATCAGCGGATTTTGTAGGCAAAATTTTGGAATCTTTATTAATACATTTTACACCAAAAGTTACATTAATTTGAAACAGGCTCGATCTAGATCTCGCAACCTAATAATATGCACATTTTTAAAAATTTTGTATCATTTAGTTGTATTTGTGTCTGGTACCTACCTACTTACTTCAAATCTGGGTTCCAGGAAAATCTAGACTGCTGAAACTCGAGAATATACAATAATTTTGGTGTGGCTCCTCAATCCATATATTTGTAAACTGCATGATAATTTAGTACTAAGTATGCTACTTGGTTAGGCTGTGCTACTCATATGTTTAAGTTCAAGTATGAACATTTTGTAGTGATACTTTACAAAAAGTATCACTGCAATATCTACAAAGGAAAATACATTAGCGGAGAAGAGCAAGGTCTTTGTTGCACCAAGCGAGTGAAGAATGAATCTTAATAGAAGCCGTAATGTATGTATTTCGAGTGTCAAAACGAAGTTTCACTTTATCAGCGCTCCATTGGTTATTAATAGCTTAGTTGTAGCTTAGAGACTATTGATCTATGTTTAGTGAAACGCTAAAAAAGTTCAGAAACGAAAAGGAGCCCGAAATAATGCTAGCTTTTAATTTAAACATTTTAAGTGTTCTTTTGCGAACACATTCGGTTTAAATTGACACGCTCGGTTTTTATACAGATAGGTATTAGGTAGTGGCAATGCCAAATAATATTTATGTCTAAAACTCGCGCCATCACAGTAATCTCATGTAGGAAAACAATCCGTAATGCATTTTTACATCGCTCATTTGCATACATTGCCAAATCGCCACAGCCACTGATTGCTTCGGATTATCACACTGGTCTTTCTAAACACATCTATATCTATATAATATATAAAAGAAGAAACTGACTGACTGACTGACTGACTGACTGACTGACATATCAACGCACAGCCCAAACCACTAGGCCTAGAGATTCCAAATTTGGCACGTAGCACAGAGGGACACGCTCCATACAAGGGCGGTCATAAATAGTTAAAGTCCTGTTACTATCAATACATTGTATTATTTTAGTGACTTATAGTTGTAAAAGTGTTTTAGGAACATTAAAATGAAAGAAGTACATGTATTTACGGAATAAAAAACGTTTACTTCAGTAAAAAATAAATATAAACAATAACATACTTTTACCTAAATTTATCATGAACAAACACTTAAAAATTGGAATGTAAAACATATATTTTAAATAAAATAAGAGTCAAAACATTGATAACATTATTTAATTATAATAAAATAATAGAAATAAATAAATTAAAATTAATTAAATACAAAAAAAAACAAAACAACTAACAAAATACAAATAAATTATTCTTATTCTAACAATATTAAACATGTAACAATTCTATTACACTTTGTGACAGAGTATTTTTCTTTTTAGGGGGAAGTTTCCGAAGACTTGTAATATAAGGATCTGAATGTAATAATAGTCGTTGTATTAAATCTTGATTGGTAACTTCACGTGACATTTTTCGAGTGTGACTTCGTCTATAAATTTTGATATACTTATTTGTCGCTTCAGCAGCTTCTTCGGAAAGTTCTCCTATAGATAACAATGCATAACTTATAATATCTGATCCATGTACGAGCACCTTGTGGACAGAAGCAGGAAGACTATACCACGGATATTCCTCGACCAGGCTGTATGCTGTTTGTAATGCATAGTCTTTAAACTTGCATTCATTAATTTTATGTCCAGAAGATAACGTTTGTAATATTACACAACAACGATCTATGAGATCCTTATTCAAACCTGTAATTTCAGCAGATACAGCTGATTCCAAAAAAAACTTCCTGGCCGTGTTTCCGTCGTTAGACGTCCCGCTTCCACCACTACGCGGCTTGTCAACTATTAAACCTAATCGTTCCCTAAACTGGGACTGTACATATTGTTTTTTATTTGATAACAATTGTTTATCACTATCAAGCCTAACTTGCCATTTTTTTATGTCTAATCTATATGAAAGATGAATAAAATATTCGAAGAAACGTATCCAAGAATGTAGTGGTGATAATC
Source organism: Schoenobius gigantellus (assembly GCA_963935595.1). Taxonomy (NCBI): domain Eukaryota; kingdom Metazoa; phylum Arthropoda; class Insecta; order Lepidoptera; family Crambidae; genus Schoenobius; species Schoenobius gigantellus. The sequence continues at coordinate 22,662,184 of OZ012543.1, forward strand.
CAAATTGGTATCTACTCTCTATTACAGGTTTTTGTAAACATTCGTCTATTTTATTCATCTCTTTAGGGGTAGCATTACATATATAACATCTACTTGTAGATGTTTCACTTAAAGCACTACAAATTTTACCATCTACCATTGAAAGCTGCAACTTATGAGAAACGACCAATTCACGATTGTCGATCTGAATAAAAGTAGGTTGCAAACTTTCAATTTTATCCTTAAAATAAGCTTCCTCTTGCAAAGACACTGCTGTGCTTTCTTTCAAAAATTGAAATCGAATAGGACGGCAGTACCTAGTGGAAGAGGGTCGAGGATATTTCCATAAAATTTTACAATTATCTTCAGCTAATTTTACAATAATTTGAAGGGGTACATAAGATGTTACAAACAAACTACTATCTTCTAAAGTTGAATCTGAAAAAAATTGTTTGTATTCACTATGTCCAGTGCTGCCATCGAATCCTCATTTCCCAAGTAAAGAGATATTAGACAAACAATCATCAGGAATCTGATCTAAGACCTCTTTTTGAGATTCAAGGATTCGAGAAGCTGTGTGATCAAAAAGACTTTGTAATTCAACTTCAGCTGAAGACTCGGAAACAGTTATATTAGAAGGGTAACATCTCTGTTTCGCTTTAGTAATTTGTTGGTAACATGGTAATACATTAGGAGAAATCTTACTATTAACAAAGTTTTTAATTAATAAATACTGATGTTTTGTCAACTGAGCATCAGTCACAAGTGACAAGACATCATCAGTGCTAACTCTAGATATACACGAATCGAATGAACAGTCTGAAACATCAAGCAATGCACTCACAGTAGAATCATCAGACTTTGACAAATCAGCTACTCTCCGACGTTTAGTCCTTTTACTACATTGCGTAAAAGGTTTTCGAGGACGACCACGTGAATGACACGGCGACGTTTCAGACGGAGTACATTGCTTATTGTTTTTCACAAGTTGAATTTTTTCAATAACATTAAACCAATCGGAATTCTTATATAAAAGCTTGGTTTTATCCCTATTACATTTTTTCCAGAATCGAGTAATAGCTTTACATAAATTATTAACAATTTTCTCTAAATAATGAATATCAATGTTCTCAGCATCGTCGTTCAGAGTAGTCAACAAACTTTGTAGGACTTGACGACACTTTTCCGAGTCATTATCGGTATTGACAGTTAGCCATATTTCAAGAATATGCATTCTTGAAAACGAGCATATATATAAATTACCTAAAACAAAAAAAAACGGTTAAAATTCAGTCACAAAACCTACACAAAGCACTAAGACTAAATAAACTAATTTCGTAGCAAATGCTACGAGATAATCTGGCAACCGTAGCACCCTTGTCATCGCCAAAAGGGCAGATAAGGGCAGCCAAGTTTTAATTTTCCTAAGATAAGAAAGTCTAAAGATTATGGTGCAATATACCTCCATAGTCGGAGCGAGTGGGAACATATTTAAAAGTTTATTCAAACTTTGAATATTAAAATATAATACTCCAAGAAAAGTCGCCTCGTAGCAATGACATACTAAAGAAAATATATACTAAGATACAATTAAAATAAAAATATTAATTATTACATACCCTGTTCTTGGATATCCATTTCAGAAAAAACTCACACAGCACTCACAGGTCCCGCAATGACAACAAATGACGTCACGCTTTTTAATGACTCACTGATAACAGTATTTACGATTGGCGATGCGCTCTCTTTGAATGCACAATAGATAATGAAGGCGCACTCTAATTACTGACCTATTTATAGTTTCAGAAGGTACCGCAACTATCCAATGTAACGACAAGGAATAAAATGTAAAACAAGAAAGCAGGTTTTTAAGATTTATGACCTATGGATGTCCCACAGTGCGTAGGTTCCTTATGAGGTGAAGGGGTGCACTAAGAAATAATTTTTTAAAATTCACCCTCTAAAGGGTTGAAAAAGGGCTCCAAAGTTTGTATGGGGAAACCAGATTACTTGCTCTATTTTAATCGCAACTTCACATGAGTACTCCAATCGATAAATAAGTTAACACCTGTTTCAGGATTTTCCAAATTTCAACCCCTTAAAGGGGGATATGGGGTGTCAAAGTGTGAAAATTGATAATATCAACGCACAGCCCAAACCACTGGGCCTAGAGATTCCAAATTTGGCACGTAGGTTCCTTATGAGGTTTAAGGACCCTTGCGAAAGTACCTTAACTGCCATTATCGCAGGCTGAGCGCACGAACCTCTGCGCCACCGAGCTCCTCGATAAATATGTAAACACGTGTATTAAGTTTTCATAGGAAAAAAAGCAAATGCGAAATGGAAACGAAGCATGGGTATTCTTTTTGTGGTTTATCGGGTCACTGATTACGAAAACAACAACGATTTAAAATCCAATGTAGCAGACTTAAAATATATCACCCATATAAGGGTTTTTTTTTAGTTGCTTTAGTGACTCTGTTCTTCAGAGAACTTGGCTGCTTGGTCGTTATCAGACCTATTGTTGTTACTGTAGTCCACATATATTTTTCGTCACGTTTTTGTCTCATCGCCAGCTTTATTCTTAGGCCTATCGGAAAAGTATGATGAAAGTCTTCGATCCTTATTTTTGCCAAAATAAAAAGAAATTCCTGATATTATTGAAATTCATTCCCTTAATGACATCAATAGTTTTGTCAGTTCTCAACTAAATTGGCTTTTGTTCATCTGTTAATGAATCACAATAAATAAATAAATAAATGGGACAGTAGTCCTTTTTATACTGTAGTCTGTTTAACACTCTGGACATAGTCGACCGGAGCCACTACTAATACTGACCAAACTCAAGCTGTCACATCGTTAGTAATCTTTTCTTATCGTCTGGATATGACATATATCTTTATATTTCTGCATCTACTTATAACAAGTAGAGTTCAAGGTGCTGCGGAAAGGTTACCTGGTTGCTTTTTAAAAGTTATGATCGCATTTTGTCTAAAATTTTATGTTAATGATAGGTATATTAAATTTAAAACAGTTAGTACCTAGATATACAGGAGAGAATTTTTTACCCAGAATATGACGCGAGCGAAGCCGCGGGCAAAAGCTAGTGTCAGATAAAATCGTTTTTACAGCTTCGCTACGCAACTTGGCACGGATTAGCCCAATAGCGTAGATGCTAAATTTACTTCGTATTCGATCTACGTATTTTAAGTATGCGTAACAAAGGCAGCACTTATGGAATCGTATCAAATATGGTTAGGCAGAGAGAGGAGCCGGAGTGGTGAAGATGAATGTTGATGCATTGTAAAGTAGCTACTTAAACCTGCACCTGGATCGTAAGCCCCAGGCACAGCTCTTGGCTCTTTTCTCTGCAACGTGATGGACCCAGCACCCGCACTGTGAATCCATGGAATGCTAAGTTACCGTCTCTCTTATCGCCCATTTTTTCTGAGAAAATGGATTCTTTAGTTTTAGATCATTTTAATTATACGTCACATTGTACTACATGTCCGTTTTGAAAAGAGTTACTGCACATTTTTTTTTGTCTCTGTAAAAACTGCATACCAAACGCGGTGGTAGTAGAAATTTAAATGTGATTTTTTTAAATTTGTTGATTTACAAATGCTTATATAAATGAGAAGAAAAAGTAGTTTTGGAGTGGTTTTACCCTACTTCTATGGTTTTACACTCTTCATTTTACTCGAAAAACAAGTAGGTAGATCTATGAATTTTTCATATACACTGAAAAATATGGTAGCTTATCAAGTTAACATTTTGCTTGTTTGAGTAAAATATAATAAAATTAATCATCAACATGTTTAAAACTACAAACCACAAATGATTATGAAAATCAATTTAAAATGATTGAACGCTTAATAAGAAAAACATATTCAAAACAATAAACTTTCTTATTTAATTTTAGTGACGTCACCTTTGTAAAAATTTATAATTGTTAATTCTAATAAGATAAAATGATTAATCATATCAAGCTTTGCGACTTGCCAAAAAAGTGATCAAGTTCTTAATAAAATCCACAAACATCATAGTGACATTAAAAAGTAATCTTATTACGGCCAACCAACTATGCTTAATTACTGTAATCATGCACCTTTGTGCGCTAGTATATAAATAAGTTGCATGAATGACGGTAACAAATACACATCTTGATACATATCATCAATTTTTTTTTCAGTGTAACAATTGTGCTACTTTTACGTAATTTGCCAATACGGCCTACGTATTTTTCAAAATCCGAGTTGGCAACGCTGTGGTATGGATCTCTCTAAGGATGAAGAGGAATTGGCTTACTCATATAGAACATCTCGGTGGGCTTACTACATCATGATCACCTGACGGGCGGGTACACCAAGAAATAGAGCAAATTTTCCGCTTAATATGGTTTTCTTTCGAGCTTTCCATTGCTGCACAGAGGTAACATTGCAGTAAGCTCTCTCAGTCGTCTTTTACGACAGCCACAAGAAGCAATGACCCATGATTGTATTATAGAAAAATCGAATAAAACAAAGAAAGCTAACTTAACCTAATCTAAACTAATCCGTTTTATAAAATATCTGCCAAATTTCATTTGCACCCATCCATTTTCGCTCTGCAACAACATTGCATGATCGACTCACAAAATCAACCTCACTCATTAATGTCAGTAGCTTGATAAGATTACATAAAATTACTATATGTAGATACAGTCAAACAAATTCCTGTAGCTACGATTGTACTTGCAGCATCAATGCGGTAATAAAGAGAGACGGAAATGAAGCCTGGGGCTGAACTAACCGGTCTGATAGCGTATGCTTTGTGAAACCAAATCTATACGGGTCACGGGTTTCCAAGAATTAGTACATTGTTTATTGTTACACACATCCTTTGTTACATACCATTGATGTAGGAAAGTTAATAGTAAGTGTATGCCTATGAATAAAGACCCTCTATCTACTTGATGGACATATGCTGTGTAGTTCTAAAAAAAAAGTGAAATATCCCAAACGCTCGCTTGCAATCTGTTGCAAGCGAGCGAGTAGTTTTTAATACTCGTGGTCAGAGAGCAGTTTAGCTTTTAATATGTCCACTAAAAAGGTTGTTATTATTTTATTTATATAATTTAAATTAAACTTTAGGTAAATATTATTTTATTTTACTGGAAGAAAAAGCAAAAAATGCGTAAAAATACAACCGCCCGAATTTCCTAAGGCACTATTTTTACCAAAAGTCACAAATAGTACAAAAAAACCTTAAGCAATGTCTTATAACAATTAAGATTTGTATCAATAACCCTATATGCCATACAATAAGCTTCAAATAACAAAGCAACGACCAAACTAAACAGCAACTTGCAAGAATACAGCTCTCATTTCCTCGCAGTAAAAAGGCCAAAACAAATGTATGGCAATAAAACTAGCAGTGAGCACAATAAAGGGAATTGCGGACATAGTTATATGATTTACCGCGCGGCCCGGCCGGATCGCGATTTGGCGCGATGAATTAGGAATTATCTCGCATCGCGACGTATTAACATAAAAAAACGCTTAAGCGTGTGTATAAAAAGTGATTTATGCTTATGAAAACATACAAAAGGATGCTTTCTAAAGTTGTTTCACTGGGACGGCTAATATGGTCGGATAGGAATATGTCTTAGTGCCTTTAAGTGTGATGTTTTTTTTCTTGTTAATTAAACGGCGTACAATTAGGTATATGGATGATCTTAAGCTATTACCATCCATACCAATTTTACAAAGCGAAAGTAACTGCATGTCTATCTGTTTGTTACGCTGTTACGCCCAAACCGTTAAACTTATTTTAATGAAGTTTAGGGTAATGATAGCTTAAGCCATGACGAAAGGCATAGCCACAATTTTAATAAGTTCCCTAAATGTATCGTATGTAAAAACCAATAATATAATCCGCGTGATAAAACTAGTAACATAAACTCAATTCCATGCCTATTAATACCATTTAAAAACCGGGTTGTCCCTCATGGTCCCGCTCCTTTACCCCACTGGTGGGACCAAAAAGGAATTTAGTTCCGCGTGGTCCCATTGGCCAGTGCAACCAACGGCACAAGACGCAACGCGAGCGAGTCCCCGGGCGAAACAACCCCATCTTAAAAAAGAAGGAGACGTGATGCCTCACATGGCCACATGAAGTGGCCCGCCGGTTTAAACCTGGCCACACCACGCCCTCCTCCACGGGGGCAGCTGTCAGACTCTTAGCCCGCGGCAGAAAATCTGCCGGGTTGCCCAGGGTGCACCACGAAGAGGTGGTCTGACATCGCACCCCGCGTGCTCACAGTCCTAAGCTAACCTAGCTCTTTCTTAAAAAAAAATCTTTCTAACTTATAAATATTGTAGAGTCACCTTATTTTCTCATTTTACTTGTATTTGCATACATCTTAATTATGGTTGGGATGTATGAACTGTACATACAAGGTTTAAAAAATAATACATAGCTTATCTTGATTTGTTGCATTTTTAAATTAATTTAATGGTTAAATAGAGTCTTGTAATTTGTTGACGTCAATAAGTGCCTGTAAAGGTCTATATTGAATAAAGATTTTTGAGTTTGAGTATACAAACAGACACATACACGTAGATTCTTGATTTTGAGTATATGATAAACATAATGACGTGGAATACAGCCATTGGGGCAGAAAGGTCCCTGAGTGGCGGCCGCGTACCGGGTGACGCAGCTTTGGTAGGTCCCCCACAAAGTGGACCGACGATCTGGTGAAGGTCGCAGGAAGCCGCTGGAAGCGGGAGGCTCAGGACCGATCGGTTTTTAAATCCCTGTGGGAGGCCTATGTCCAACAGTGGGCGTCTCTTGGTTGAAATGATGATGATGATGATGAACATGAGAATGATGATGTGGAATATACTGTAGCATAGAGAAATTAAAACGCAATGTCATCTACTGGATGGTTGGGTACTCAACTAAGATAACCAAGTGCTGTGTCGATACATTAACTCACACCGCCATCTGTTTGATAGTTATGGAACTTATGCTTAAATAAAACCTTTCACTTTGCAATAATAATCATCGAGGTCAATAATAGAGATAAAAACTATCCTATCGCTCAAGTAGAACCAAATAATATACAGTTAGTCAATTCTCATCAAAATCAGTCAAGTAGTTTCAGAGTTTATTCCGAAAAAACATCGTGACTTACGATTTTTATATAGATAAAAGATACATATTTTTAGAAAATATTGTAGGACTAACAGTTTCATTACAAAAACATAATCGATTCTTAGGACATATTATGACTTTATTAAATGCAAAATTGTTATAGTATTCGATATTAGAAAGCGTTGAGAGCGTCGGTGGCGCTGTGGCGCTGTGGCCTCAGCACTGGACTGTGCTCCGAGTAGAATCAGGAGGCCCGTGATCGATCCTGCCATGTACCAATGTGTTTTTTGTTTCACGAATTTCATATGGACATTTATCTGACGCTCGTACGGTGAAGGAAAACATCGTGAGGAAACCTGCATTCACTAGTGAAGTATTTCAAAGGTGTATGTGAAGTCAACCAATCCATAATAGGCGAGCGTGGTTTGACTAAGGACTAGTTAGGGTAGGCTCGTGCCCCTTGGTGGGGACGTATATGAGCTGTAATGATGATGATCCGTTATTAAGACACAAAAGTTGACAATAATATCAATAAAACAAAAAATCGAATATTCAAACATTATGCTTACTGAAGTGTAGAGCAGAGCAAACGTGTTTATGTATGATAATTTACGGACAAACAATTTAGCAAAAGACATTGGGTACCACGTTTCGCCGCTGAGTATGGGTATCTCCGCAGACGCGTACTCCTTTGCAAAAATATCCGTGCTTACTTAAATTGTCTTCTAATAGGTTGGGGAAAAAGTTTCTTCGCATTTTTTAAGAAAATTCAAAACATTTTTTAATATAGTTTATTTACATTTAACTAAAGTATGTAGGTACCATTTTGTTCGATAACTTTTTGCCATCTTGTAGGTAGGGACATGATCCCATTGCTATAGAAATTTTGGGACTTCTGGTCAAAATACCGCGACAAGTGGTTTTGGCAGTCCTCTCGTGATGTTAACCTGACACTGCCTAAAGAATTCTGAAGAGACCGAAACAGGTGGAAATCTGAAGGTGCAAGGTCAGGACTATACGGCGGATGCATTAACACCTCCCAGCCAAACTCTCTTAATTTTTGCTGAGTGGCTAAAGATGTGTGAGGTCTAGCGTTATCATGATGAAAAACCACACCCCTTCTGTTGATTAATTCCGGCCGCTTTCTCTCAACTTCTTGCTTTAATCTCATCAGTTGTTCGCAGTAGAGTTCAGAATCGATGGTCCTGCCTGGTGGTAACAGCTCATAATGAATAATGCCCTTCCAATCCCACCACACACACAGCATCACCTTGTTGCGAGTTAACCCGGGTTTCGCCACAGTCTGTGAAGCCTGACCGGCCTTTGACCACGACCTTTTTCGCACGTTCTTGTCGTACGTGATCCACTTTTCATCACAAGTTATCAGCTTCTTCAAAAATGGTTCGGTTTCATTACGTCGTAATAAAGAATCACAAATGAGTACACGGTTCATTAGGTTTCTTTCAGTGAGCTCGTGAGGTACCCAAATGTCGAGCTTTTTTGTGTACCCAGTTTTTTTCAAATGCGCCAAAACTGTTTTGTGGTCAATTCCCAGTTCTTCAGCTACGTCGTAACTACTGACATGGCGATCTTGCTCCACTTTTTCAAAAATGGCATCCATTTATCTGTAATAGGGCGACCAGAGCGACGTGCATCTTTGACATCAAAATTTCCGGATTGAAAACGCTTAAACCAAATTTGTGCTACTCTCACAGACACTGCACTAGGTCCATAAACATCGCAAATTTTTTTCGCGGCTTGCGTTGCATTTTTACCTTTTTTGTAGTAAAATTTTAAAATGTATCGAATTTCTTCATTAGATTCACTCATCTTGGCGGTACGAAAAACAAATGAAAATCACACATTTTCCTAATTTGAATTTGGAATTATATTCTTTAAAATTTAAACTTTCAATGATACCAAAACCAGCCAGATACAAATAGTATAGCCAAAGAGATTTTATTACAAGTTTATACATACTATAATGCGAAAAGACTTTTTCCCCAATATATCCCGTGTTAGTATAGAGCTTTGTTGCGATTATTCCATCTCTTACCGGAAGGTAAACTCCACAAATCTGCTCTTGCGATAGCCATGGGAAGAAAGGAACTGGTGATATTATTTTAAATCCTTTATCGCATGGACAAGTGCCTATAAAATACTTGCAGACAAACACCAGCTTATTACACACTTCTAGGTAGGAATCTGTCACCAGCTCTAGAGTACTGATATTTCGCTTCGCCAGCTCTAGAGTACTCATATTGATACAATGTGATATGTAAGAGCGGGGCGGCCTGCCACATGCATCTCGAATGCCTACTGGGCTGGTCCCAACACAATAATTGTATATTAAAATAGTGAAACGAACTAAAGGCTTTTTTATTATTTATTATATTATCTCTTCGACACATCGTCGTCTGACGACCTCGATCACGCACATGAATACAGCACACTGGAGGTAAATTCTCCAGTGGAGTTGCTCATTGGACCGATGAACACATGGCCTCATTTTCGTTTTAGTGATGATAAAGTCTCTATCATCAGTCAAAGATTAAGTAAAGTAGTTAAAAGTAAAGTAACGATGAAGAGGCCTCGACAGTACCCAACGACAGAGTTGTACCGCGAAGCTGAAGTCCACAGCATAAGAAAGCTTTTCATTTTATCAACAACCCTCTCTTTACATTCTAGAACCCTCCTATCCGACGAGTATCAAGCTCTGCTAAAAAAACGAATCTTCAAGCTACCCCTACCTGAAACAAAGATCACTTTTGGAAAGCGCTTTAGTCCCTACCTCCCAATCTACATTTACAATAATGTAATAAAGTTTTGCCCAATAAAATACTGCTCCGTTGCTGAATCCAGGGGCAAACTTAGGTCCTGACTAGCCGATCTCAGTTACGACTCCACCGAGAGACTCTTAACTCATTTGCACTAAACGTGTACAGTAAGTGTGTAAATGTGTATAGATGTGTATGCGTGTGTGCGTGTATGTGTGAATGTGTATGCATATATATGCATGTGTATGTGCACATGCATACATTTCATCTACCTCATATTTTTTAAAGTTTTATATGTTTAAATGTAAGTTTAAAAAATAATAATAATAATAGAATAACAGCGTCCTTTATTCTTGTTTTGTAATGTTATTGTACGGGACCCCACGATACAGGCTTGCCTAGTGTGGGGACCGGGGTTATTTCTAATATTGGGATGGTGTTATAGCAAATAAACTTTTTTCATTTTTTTTTCCTTTTTTTCATAATCAATTGAATATAAAAAATGAAAGAATGTTTTCTGATATACCTAGTGATTGATTGTTTTTATAATATGGAAGCTTATTTTTGTCAGTTCCGAAAAACCGCAGACCTCAATATTTCCTTTCAACTCCACAACTTGACAGGTTTCTGGGAATTGTATTTCAGTTAATATAAACAGTTTTTAGAATTTTGGTTCACGTCTACGTAGATCCTTACCTTTCAACCACAATTATATCACCTTATATACATAATATGTATATATTGATGAAAATATACCTGACACGTTTGTTCGCAATTAACATTTTTGTACCACAGAGATTTTTAGTACTGTATGTACGAGTATATGCCTGTTTGATTTACACTGTTGACGTTTAAGTTATGAAAAAAAAAATTATCTCTACGCTCATATCTTTTGCTTAAAGCCTTTTTCGTTGAGTGAAATACTATATCCATCATTTATTCGGTACGATGTAACATTAGCAGCGACTTTGATGTAAGAAGGTCGCTATTTCGTAGCACATGTAACCGTCGCTACGGTAATGGATTGGTAGCATTCGTTAACGATCTACGGCCGAAGCGTCTACGCCGTAGCACTTTGTCGTAGCCGAGTTCTTAAACTTATATTTTTTATTAAATTATGCTTTGTAATCATTTATGAGCATCATTGTTGAGGTGGTAAGCTGTATAAATCATTGCCGACAAAATGTTTCTGCATGGAATATAGTCGCCAGCGTTTAAAATAACGACGGCAAATCATGTTGTTGTTATTATTTGCATACTGTCATCAACTATAAAAATACTCCCAATGGAACTCAGCCGACCACTGACAGCTTGTTATAGTTTAGTTATAAATGGCCACATTACAGAGTTGAATGGGCGCCTATTTTAATTGCGGCATATCGAAGCCCGCTACGTAATTAATGGGTTTAGATACGCTCGCGCTGGGAAATTTGAAATATGGCTGTGACCATGCCTTGTAATAGCTGTGCAGTTGTTATTGAGTATGTGCAGTGATCATAATATTTGGAATATGCGCCAAGGAAAAGTTTCTTGGATGGATTCAAAACTGAGTTGAGCACAGTGCTGATCTCTTGATCTTGATTGTTAACATTTCGCCGCCTGAAATTTGAACGCGGAAAGCCTCATTTGCATTGACATTTCCACATTGCAGCCTTAGATGCAATGTGCAAATGATGCTATGCTCATTCAGATATCTATGATACCAATATGGAAAATCTATTTAGATATATTTTTTTTAATGTCAGCCATTACGGTGAGTTTAAATATAAATAATACAATAAAATGTCAGTATTCTTATCACAACACGAAATTATGTTGCAATTTGCTTTAATTGAAAAATAATGTCAAGAAGATGATACTACATATGCACATAATACAACTACCAAAAGAATCATGATTAAAGGAACCATGGCAAATAAAATTTTCCGTAGACTATTGATGGTACTATCTAATGGTACCACGGAAAATAAACGGTTTTATTGCCGAGTTCTATGGCCACCTTCCAGCTCCAGCCTCCTCCATCAGATCAGCTCCGTATCATAATATTGCATTGTCACGCGATATATACATATTATGTATGCAAAATTTCAGCTCAATCCGAAACCGGGAAGTGGATCAAATTTAACTTGCAAGATTTCATTACAGACACCGGGACAGGTGAAAGAAAATAAAATCTTGTAATTAATATAAATAATGTCACATTATCGTCGTCTTTCAAATTTTATAACAAAATATATAAAAAATAAAGAAAATAAACGTTGGAAAGGGGACATTTTGAACGACAAGTACATTAAGTAAATAAAGGCTTCTTATTAAGTAATTGTATTTCGCTTATCATTTATTGCGATTGGTAAGTATCACGTTAACCACCAACCACGGTACCACGGTTAATAAAATATAATACCCGTGGTACCATTGATTAAAGGAACCACAGCAAATAAAATTGATCGTACTATCTAATGGTACCACTGAAAACAAACGTCTTTTTCAACGCTTTCTTTAGAACAACAGAACACCCCTCAAATATCTCACCTGTTACCGAATCCTCGTATATTCGGAGAGAGACGATCATCACCGTTGGGTCGCACTTGAGAAATTTCGTCAACTTGAACGTGAGCAATCCGAGTCAAACAAACCGCTGATTGTGAGGGATTGATTACTTAGAGTTCGTCTTGTGTTTGGGGTCGAAGTTTATTCGGCTGCGAGCTATTTTGTTGACTTAGGCTAGTGCGTGAGTCACTCGTTCAAAAGGAATTTAAATCAGGCATTCTGGTGCTTTCTGGAGCCCTTTACTTCTGACTCAACCTGAGGCTGGATTCGAAAATACTGGATATTGTATATTGAATAAATTATATGCATGATACATTTGCAATAGTTTGTAGATATATTTATGATCTAAAGGTAAGATCTGTCAATTAACTATACGCAGATACAGTATAGGAACAGCAACTGCATACCACCCCGTAACAAAGATGTCTAGAATAGAATAAAGTTTGCTGAGATAGTATGACCTAAATGTTATGTGTTGAAAATAATTTAGTTTTTTTTTAAGTTTGAATAAACAACATCATCAAAAAAATTTTTATACATGTCACAAAAGACCGCAACCAATTAGCTTTATTTATATTCCTGCACATGAGAGAGATCGGCGGCTATTATTGAGGGGAGATGCTGCCAATAATAACTTCCGTGCTAATAGGCGGTGCGGAGTTTTAGCGTAAAGTGCTCTATCTGCAAGCATCCATAGACTAAGGCTACTGTTCAACAGCAGATGGACTAGTATTAAATGTTCGTTTTTTTCTATCTTCTACTTGTCAATTTGTCATTTGATTTAAATAGTTAACAAAATCATGAAGCAAAAAAAAAACTCGACATTATTAATGATTCTGTTACACCATGACAAAAGCTCCAAATGGACCAACGGGCGAAAACAGAAAAGCTGTAACAGATAAATTTTGAAACAGGAAAGGAAAAAAACGGCCATGCTTGCTAACTCTGCTGTAAATGTTTCTCATTAAATTTCAACAGAAAATCCACTGACACAGATTTTGAGTACAATAAACGTTATGTCTAGAAATCCGCGAGGAAACACGGTGTGAAGGGGAAAAAATACTTGGCGCGTCCCAGAAATCCATTCGATATAATACAATTTCATTATTATGAGAACCCCGTCTGTTCTAAGGAATATTTGTGGGGAAATTCTTTTTTTTTTGTTTAATCTCGTCTTGTGAAGGCTGTATCAAAAAATCTGTTCAATTGCTTAAGGTCTGAATTCCGTATTATTGATTCAAATAAAAATCCCGCGTTGCAAAAGTTTGCTGTATAGTTTTGATCTATAAAACTTTCTATCAAACCAACGATTACTATAATAGTAGATTTTTTACACATAATAGGAAAGCTCTTGGCCGTCATCTCACCTGATGGTAAGTGGTTATCAGGCCGAAGGTAGGATCGAGCTTCACCTGCCCCCCAACCATGATCACTCAAAACAATATTAAAACCGCGCTGAGAGCGAGATGGCGCTATACGCAGCAAGAGCGGTGTCTCTATTTCAATATTGTTTTAGAGCCAGAGCGCACTAGCGACTTTTAGTTGGACGATAGTTTGATCGTTCAGGGAATAAGTATATAGCTATATTGAAGTGCACAGATTTAACGATTAAAAATCGGCGAAAATGACTATGTGATTTCTAATCAATCAAACTATCGGGCGACAAAAAGTCGCTAGTGCGCTCTGGCTCTTGACCTTGCTATAAGCGATCATGGTTAGGCCTCTGGCCTTCTTAACAACTGAGGAACTGGCTATTTCACCTCTAATTTTCAGAGCAAACAATGTTATTAACATTAATTGCTATTATGGCGACAAATTCAGATAGGACGAGGAGCTAGCCAGGAGGGCTCAGAAGCCCTATACTAGCAACCAAACCAAGCAGAAAAATTTCTGCTCCCATAGGTAGTTCAACCCTGGACCTGCAGATTAATACCGCATTATTTTCGTTTTCCCGTGGGAATTTTATGTTTTCCCGTGAGAAAAATAATTTTGCAGCCTATGTTCTTCAGAGATAATGTAGGATTTTAAATGTGAAAGAATTTTTCAAATCGGAATAAACGATCAAATTTTTTCTCTTTATAATATTAGTATAGATAACCAACCTGTCTCTTTTAATGAATATTTATGAACAAATAATTATTTTTTCTGAAATCTACTCTCGTTTTACGAAGGCTGTATTGATTAATGCTTTTCAACTGCTTAAGGGTGAGTTTTTAAATATAGATCTTATTCCGTGTCTTCGTTTTAAATACTATTCCGTATTGCAAGAGCAGTATTAAACAGCTTACTATTAATTCGCTTAATTGTGTATTAATGCTATCAAAACCTATGGTAAAGGATATGCTTGTAGAGCCCAACATTTCGTTTTCATTATATTAAATTTGAATCATTTTTTTCAAAAGTTGTTAAACAGATTTAAAAATTACTTTTATTATTGACACGTTTAAAGAAAATGACCAAAATTATATGGGACTTGGGCCAAGAGCTTACATTGATGAGGTAGGTATGCAGCAATTTGGCAATATCCCATTGAATTCTATCCCGGCGACATCATCATAATCATCATTATCTTATACTTAGAACAGACGAGAGACGTTACCTGTTAGATAGACCTCCTCTAATGACCTCTACAACGATCATACTAGCCTGAATTAAGCTTCTCTATTTTATGGTCTATGGTGGCGTAGTAGCCAACACGATTGCCTTGCATCATGCAAATGTAGGAGACATAATAATATTCACCTCTCAGATTTCTTTTTTCGATTAGTCACGTCAAAATATGTATTGGTGTGTGTTTTCTTTAGTTGCATTGTTACTACAAAAAGGACATCAACAAATTTTCAACAAATAATTGATCAATAAACTGGCTTGCAGCTTTACTCGCATTATTACTAATTTTTTACAATATTGCCTATGTTACTCGGTAATAATATAGATATTTTACTTGTGAAATAATTTTTCAAATCGTTTCAATAGTTCCTAAGTTTTTAATTACAAGCAGAAATACGATAGCATATAAATAACCTTAAACCTCTGTAATTACGTCGCGACATTGCGTCACTAAGCGCGTTCTACCGTCTTTACCACGGCGAATGCTCTAAAGAGCTTTTTTCTCTAATCCCTTCCTCTCCATTCCTTTAAGGACTACACGTGCTGGTCTGCGTTGTCACCGTCTTACTGTGACTACCATTCCAACGCGTACAATTAAATTAAACTCATTTTTTTTGCACAATCAAAAAATGGAATTCACTGCCAGCACACGTGTTTCCTCCCTCTTATAATCCCGGCTCCTATAAAAGAGGCGTGAAGAAGCACCTTACAGGTCGGCAAGGTGAGGGTGGCTAGTGCAGCGTGTATTCTCTCTGCTACACTAGCTATCTTCGCATTTGGACCCTACTTCCATTTACCATCAGGTGGAATGGAGTCATTTGCTAGACCCACTATAAAAAAAATAAAAAATAAAGATAAAGCAAAGTATTCCCAGGTCAGCAATTAATAGTATTTTATCTGAATGATATCATAATATGCATTGTCATTGTCATTTTAAATGCCTTTTTCATAAAATTCCTTCAGGAATAATCAAAGTTAAGTCTTCTTTCAGTAAAATTTCTATGTATGGTTTGTAATTAAGTGTAATCTATCTATATTTGTGGTGACGTTAATTTTAACCTATACGTAAATTTTGTATATTGTCTCCAAAAGAACCTTTTTTTTACGAGGGGAATTTGCGCACCGTCCAAGCCGCGTGGGACTCCGCAGTGAGCGACTACCCACTAAACCCCTCGATATGCCCACTTTGGCGCCTGGCGCAGTCACGTCCAAAGGACGCGCCGCTGCCGAACGAGGTCGTGGGAACCCTTACGGACCGACCATAACCCCGTCCGCGGCACCTGCCCACCAATGGCGGGCCCCTCACGGCCTCTCCAAGATGGAGATGGAGAGGAGTTCCCGGGGCATACTCCGGGTGGTACATTTTTACTGTGGTTTTCTTCCACGCGGCCCGACGCTCAGTGCGCCAGGTCCCCGGCCCCGCTCAATGCGGGGTAACGGACTTGCCCGACGGCAGACCCCACTGGATCCACCGCCGCGCACATGAGCCGAAGCTCAGCGGCGCCAAAGCGCCGACCCACCGCAAAAAGCGGCCACGGTGGCCACACGAGGTGGCCCGCCGAGTAGCACTCGGCCATCCCACGTCCCCCTTATGGGCGCCGCACAAATGTGCCGAAGCCACACGGTGATCGGGTCAGCCTCAGTCCTTGGAACGACGACACGCCGGAGCTCTACGAGTCTCCCAGCCTCGGAACAACGACATGCCGAAGCTCAACAAGGACCCGCACCAACCCGACCCGCTCGCGGGTCCCCAGGCGACATAAAACCCCATCTTCAAAAAGAAGGGGAGGTGACGCCCCACATGGCCACGTGAAGTGGCCCGCCGGGTTAAACCCGGCCACACCACGCCCCCTCTACGGGGTAGCTGTCAGACTCTTAGCCCGCGGCAGAAAATCTGCCGGGTTGCCCGGGTGCACCACGAGGAGGTGTTCTGACATCGCACCCCGTCTCCAAAAGAACCTGCTACATTCACAGCAGAATGAAGAGGCAAATAAAAAAAAATAAAAATCAATAAAACGAGAAAATTAAGGTGAAAAAGTTGTACAGTTGTAATTGGTGCAAACCAATACTTAAAAGTTTCATCTGCACCACTGATGGTTCTTGTCAATGGTGTAAATGAAACTGCAAGCATTAAGCGCCGGGCTTTGGGAGTTAATAGAAGTTATTTTCGCCTTTGCATAGAGATGAGAATGAGAACCCCCTCTTGAACCGATAACAAAGGATTTTAGATCTAACACAAAAGATGATTACTAGGGCTACCTCTTGTGGTTATGTGGGACTGCCCTGTTAATCGCGGCTACCCACTAAAAATCTTCCAGGGTTTCCGCCAGTCCAACAGTGGGGTGACCCGGGAACTATGTGACTTTCAGCTTGCCAGCATTCTACTTCATGTTGGTTAATTCCTCCTTATGTAAGGAGACCAGTTCCCAGCAGTGGGGACGTATATGGGTTGAAGTGAAGAATGACTCGCTACAATTCGGAGCATAAAATTATAAAGAATACAGAAAATGGAATTTCATGTGAATTACTGATTAAGTTATGACCAAGGTTGGTTCTCTATTTGCATTGACTCGAGTTTAGCGTAACTTAACATTAATTTATAAATAAGACGAGTATTACTGCGGGTTTCTTGGCTTTAGGTCAATCTTATTGTTGAACCAAGACCGCAAGTTTTTAGCAAAGAATTCGCGGTTCTTTTGTCCTCTGCCGTTTCATATTATGTCATTAAAAGCTAACCGGTAAGCTTAACGACTACGGCTAAGCTCGTGATTTTACTATGTGCCAGATTCGTCCTAAGAGCTAAGATCGTGGTTTTACTTACCGTGCGCTTGTTTTTCAAGCCTTTGGCTTGTTTTTCCAATATGATAAAGTGGGCGCGTTCCCACTCGTATCTCATAAGCCAGCGTTAACGCATCCACGCATAAAACTGAGCCGATTTAGGCGAACGATTGCCGTCTGTATTACATTCGCGAGCAAGGGAAACGCTAAAGAAAAAAGTCGAACTTCGCGACTGACATTTATCTAATTACGGGATCGCGATAAGGGTGGGGGGTTGGAGGCTGCACCGCAGTCGCTCTCGAGCTGCCGACCTGTGCGGTTGTCTCGTTTGGCCGCTTTCAGTGCGTGTCAGAAACTTTCGAGCCAGTAGCCAGTTTGCAAGTGACAAAGATTGTGAGATGGGATGTGATTGTTGTGTGTTGAATACTTAGAGTACCGTTAAACATGGCAGTTTTGCTGGTGTTTGGACTTTTTGTTGGTGAGTTTTGTGTACCTAATATTTTAATATCATGTACGCTGTGTATTGCATAAAATCATTTTAATTATTAATTTATGTTTGATGTAGAAATTGAAACGGTGTTGAAGTAGAATTTCTGCAAGCCCATAAATTTTATATTTCTTAAAAAATTTGAAATATAATAAGTACATATTCTTACGTGTTGTTTCCATACGCGATAGGAAATCGATTAATTCAAAGTAGGTATAAGCAATCTTCTAAATACTTTTAAATGAATAGATACTTTCAAAATTAAATAATAAACACATAAGGCACTTAATGCTAAAACAATGTTAGCTTTATAATATTCAAGAGTTAACTAAGATTAATCTTCACATCAAACTAATTACAAAGTAAGTAGGTACTTAATATAAGCAATTACCGTGACACTTTATTATCTTTGTTAATCAGTTAAAGTACAATGAACTCATTGATGTCATCTCGATCTACGTTACGATTCTTTTGTTGAAAGAAACCAGGAAACTAGCCCAATAAAATTTAATGCGCACTAAAATGGACCATAAAAGATTTATGGAAACATTGAGTTCTGATATAAAATGTATGATGTTGAGATCATTTTAATGAAGAGTTTATTGATGTGGTCTATCGAGTTATAGCTTCAAACTGGGTATTCAAAATATCTTACAAAAAACATTTTACCGCAGTGAAGTATTCAAGAATTTTCATGGGATTAACTTTTAACCGCCTCTGTGGTCTCGTGGTTGAGATCACCTGGTATTTATCTCGAGGTCCAGGATTTGATTCCCCATAGGGGCAAAAGTTTTTCTAAGCAAAAGGGGCAAAAGGTTGATGGTAGAGCTTCTGAGCCCGCCTACCTGAACACTGTCACTGAAATTTGTCACCATAATAACAGACAATTAGAGGTAGGATATCCAGCTCCTCAGTTGTCGAGGAGTCCAGGTGAAGGTCGCCTTCACCTTCGGCCTTATCATCACTAACTATCAGTTGAGACGAATGCCAAGAGCTTCCCTGTTGTTTTTTTTTTAAAAGAGTATCGCTGGGCACTGATTTAAATATAAAAATATGATATTGTGTGCATGTATTCTTACATAATTATGTTTTTGTTTTGTATTTTTGAAATCGCATTTCTTGTGAAATATTTTTTTAATCTCTTTAGTGACTTTAATAACAAGTCAGTGAAGCAACTTGAAAGTATACATTCAAGGGGCTTCAAATATACAAGCTAGGGTCAATTCGTGCTTATTTTTTTTCAAAAACAAATCTCTAACTCCTAAATGTTAAGTACCAGTCATCAGTGAAAGAATCTTTGAGATGATGACTACCAGAGGCCTAATATACCTGAATAGCTTCATAAAAAACAAGAGAGACATTGGACGCGCCAATGAAATTTAATATTTTTCTCGATTTTTCTGGGATCAAATCAACACATCCTGTCTTAATGGCAATGGGACCTGAGGCGTAGTATATGCTTTAAGTCTTATTAGTCTCATTTTGAATAGGTACTGACAAAAAATATTTTTAAAATCGGTTAGTGAATGACGGAGTTATAAGTTAACATAGTACACAATGCTACACAAAAAAAACATACGCATGGAATTGAGAACCTCCTCCTTTTTGGAAGTCGCTTAAAAATACGGTTGTGGATGACATTAAACTAATGTATGCGAATTATTTAATTACATTAGTCAAATTTTTGGTGGTATATTGACTGACTATTTACTTTCTAGTACTAATTTGTGCCCGTGCAGATTCTCGCGAATTCAGTCTGTAGCTGTTCAGTGCCGAAGATCATTTAACATAATGTATAAAATAATAAAATAAAATGATTTCCCTAATATTAATTAACAGATTTTCTTAATGCGTTGAATTTTTGCCATTGGCATTTATATTATTATGATGGTAAATTTAACATTAAACTTTTGTCTAAAATAATATTTTCTTGGATTTATAAATAATCAAATTAAGCACTGATTATTATCACACCAATCCAGCCATGTCGTCGTTGATTTAACTCCATTCCATACATTAGAACCTCTTTTTAAGTTTATATAAAATAAAGACGGATTCGTTACAGCATTTATAACTCAAGAACGACTGGACCAATTTTAATGATCTATGATTTGTTGGATTCGTCTCCGCCCCGTATAGCAGAATAACTAGTATTCACAGTGTTACCAACATCGAAATAGTTCCAAATAGGAGCGATCGTGGCTCTTATTCTCGGCATTTTTAATATTTACAAATACTTAACACTTATAAAACAATTATTAATCACTTACGCTAACTTTTAATTACGCACTTACACACTGAAATAATTAAATCGTAACAAAAAATAATCACAATTTCTCTAATTGGATCTGTTGCTGAACTGAACAGAACAGAATTGAACGAATAATAAAATTTTAAACAGCAATCTCATTCAAAACAGCAGTATAACGAATAATTATTATTCACCTGTTATTTCAAATCGTCGCGATCATCAAACATTTTAAAGTGAACTTTACGTCAATGTGAGAAAGCACAAAAATTAGTGGTTTGCGATTATCGTGTCAGAGAACGGAGCTAACAAACCACAATTTAAACAAATCTGAACTTTATCCTTTGCGTTACAGATTATACAATAGGCTAGTTGACCCTTTTTTAAAATAGGGCTTAAAATGTTCATAATTGTTGTATTAGACCATAGCAAATGAATATAATTTTTTTCGATGCCTAAAAAGTGCAAAAAATCTATTTTAAATTAAGATTTTCAATTTTGGACCGAAAACACGGTCAGCCATGATAGTCTGGTGATTATCTGTGGCATACATCAAATGACGTCAGTCTTATAGTAAACAAAGCACCGAGGCGAAATAACCTCACAAAAACAATGCTTTTTATTAAATATCACAAAATCACAAAATATAGTAAAACTGTAGTATATGGAACGGGACAATAGAACAGGAATTACCTCTTCAAAGACTCCAGGAAAGCTGTGGCTGTGGATTAGCCGTACCCAGTGATATAGACATGCGAAATAACTCTCGCTTAAAATTGATTAACACTCGCTTAAAGAAATCCTGTAACTATCTACTGAAACTCAAATGTATTTTTGCGAAAATCACATTAATGTAAGTACTATAAATGAATAACTCAATCTGTGTAGGTACTTCAGTTTCAACTTAAACAAAATAGAAGTTTTTAGGTTGTTTGTAAAATCATTAATAAAATTTTTATCTTTCAGTTAGAATGAAAACTGACTGCAGCCGACCAACCAAATTTTAACGCCAGACGTAGAGAAAACTTGACCATTCACGCCTTTTTGATTTTGATTGATTCTAGAATATCATTATCTGATATTATTCACGAAAAAAATATACAGTTTCTTTCAAGAACTCCGCCGTTTTCCGCAAATGAAAGCCCACTTCACAACAAATAGTCTGACATTTATTTTGATAAAAAAACATATTAAGGTTACCGGTCGATTGCTTGTTTTGTGTGTGTTATTAATAAATACTAACAAAATGTTAAACCTATTTTTTAAAGTTAAACATTTTTTATATCGCCTCAACCAAATCTAATCAAATTTTTTCGTCCATCTATCGCATGCCGCATTATACAAATACATGAGATCTTTAATTTCACAGCTACATAAAAGTCGAGATTGGTATCTTCGACTTTAAATCAGAGTAGCGGTGGTGGTGGTAGGGGTTCGGGTGTAAACCACTGATTTTTGTTTTTCTATTATTTTGTTTTTTTTAAATGCATTTTTGTTTATTTGATTTTTATTCGGTACTTTTTTGTTTAATATTAATTGTTATTTTTTATTTATAATTTCAGAAGAAGAAGATTTTAGTTGAGATTAGTGATTGCGCAAGTGATTCAAATAAATAATTTGGTGAATTAGAACTCTTAGAAATAAGGAAATTAGAAATAATATTGAGCTCACCGATTCAGCGTCGGTTGTGTGTTTCGCCGGCAGGCAGAATTTTTAATTAGTTACCTGACTTTTCTCGAGTGGCCACTCTATTCTTCATATGTTTGCAAATACAATCCCCGATGCACAGTTATTATCACAATTCAGAATTACTTGCTGTTTGACGATACTTATTCCACAATATTTGGAGAGCATAGCTTAGCTCTGTCGTATCAAAAAACCGAGTGTTCTATGAGCCGACACAATTCTTTTCTAAGCGAGTGAGCGAGAGGGGAAACGGAAAGGAAAGGGAAGGCATGTCTAATTCACCAAACTTCCGCCAGCTATTATAATCAAATTAAATACTTTTACATCGAGGCAGTTGCATTACCTTATGAAGTTATTATTTATTGTATTATATTTATTTATTTATATAGCCGCCTAAACAATTAGATTAAAAATGCGATTTTAATACCCTAAATCGATCTTTTCCGAAAGTGTTTAGTTAAATGCCTACGTTCCAAAAAAAAGTTTCACTTGTATCGTGGTTTCATAAATCAATGATTCTTGTGTTTTTTTTTTGTTTTCATTTGATTACGTCAATAAAATCTTAAATTAGATAAAATTAACACGACGATCATTGACTGTAAGGCGGTAAGAAAGTCGCCGGGTCAGTAAGTAATAAAATAAATTTGGCTCCTTATTTCATCAAAACAAGGAATGTAAATACATAAATACGTATAAAAACAATGCGGAATTTTACAAAGTGCGGCTCAACTAAGGTATGGGGCTTATATTCCAAATAGATCCATAAGTGAATCTTCCAAAGTAAGGATTAGTTTCCCCTTACGTAAAATATACGCGGAAACAGTGGTCTGTATTTGGGTTGTCTCCGCGTAAAATATATTGAAGCTAGAATCCCTACCTGCATACGAGTATTACAAACATGAAACTAACCCAGTTTGTTAAATTTTAACGTAAAAAAAGAACATTTTGCTAGCAACTGATCGAACATTTCTGAAAAGAAAAACCGACTTTAACAAACTTAAAAGTAAACATTTTTTTACTCTAAATAAAATCGACTTCAAAAACACCAAAAAGTCATAAATTATATAACAATACATACAACGTCACGGTTTTATACTGAAGTTGGTGCCAAATTTTAAGTAACTAATATTAATTGTTCTTATACTTTTTAAGACTTACCAGGTGATCATTGCTTGGCCCCGACTTCAGTATAAAACTGATGCGTAAAAATAATAAGATAAAATTTGCGTATGATAGTCAGGAACCGAGCTGATAATGGAAGGATCCTTAAGTATTAGGTGTAAGAAATTCCTCAACACAATAGGCATGTATTGACCCCTTATCCTATTCTTTTAAGTTACTTCGGTGACCTGGTATTAAATTCACTAAAAAGGTAGAACATATTTTTCCAAAAATAAAAACCGTCTTCAATATAGAAATGTAATGTTTTCTGTATCCTTATATTATTTGTAGCTTTTAAGTGTTTTTGAAGTCGGTTTTTATTTTTTGTAAAAAAATATTGAAGTGGATTATTATTATTATTAATAGTAATCCATCGAAGTGGATTAACAAATCGAAAGTATAGCGGGATGAGCAGGAGCTAGTTTATAAATATTTTATATTTAGTCAGAATAACATATAACATAATAATAGTTAACCCACCACACCGGAGTCCTTATGTCTGTCAGACAGGGTTTTTAAAATTCGTGCTATTCCCAGTTAGTGTTTTCCGTCGCGGTTTCAGGTAGCTGGCGCGTTATACCACAAATATATAAGCTGAGTTTATTTGCTTTTAAACATCAATATACATAAAACAAAGTTGGATTAGTTACGCCATTTATAGCTCAAGAACGGCTGGACCGTTTTTAATTATGTATGATTTATTGAATCCGTCTCTACCACGAATAGCAGAACAACTATTGAAATATCGGAAAAATTCACGAAAAACATATACAAAAATATACTTATAGAAGATTTATCTTCTAATATATTAAAATCTCGAGTCACAGTGTTTGTTATCGAACTCCTCCGAAACGGCTAAACCGATTTTTATGATTTTTTTGTCTATATTTGGTAGGTTTAAGAATAGGTTGTAGGCAATTTTTTATACCCGTAGCTGATAAGGGTGGCCGTTTCCAGATTTTTTTGACAATTATTATGGCAAAACGGAACATATCTGGTTTTTTATGAATGACGATTAAACACCGGTCTTCAGCAATTGATAGCTCGCTTGATTACTTCACTTAAAAGTACAAATATGTCTGTGATTTGTTTTGAATAAAATATATTAAGGTTTCGGGTCGATTGTTTGTTTTGTGTGTATTATTAATGAATACTAATTTCATTAATAATACACACAAAACAATCGGTTTTCTATATAATGATATTTTGATAATATGATATTTAGAGACTGAGCGATTACGTCGATAAAATCCTTAATTAGATAAAAAGGTCCTTATAAGTTAACACGACAATCATTGACGTTTAGACGGTACCTACGAAATTCGCTGCGTTAGCTAGTATCACAATATAGTAAACACGATGGAGTTACTGTTGGTGATATTTAGAGACTGGGCGATTACATCGATAAAATCCTTAATTAGATAAAAAGATCTTTAAGGCGAATAGTGGTCCTAATGACCTTGCTCGATCGTCCTGCACTGATTACATAGGAGTGAGTGAGTGAGAGTAAGGGGAATATTTAAGCAAACCTTTACGCGTAAGAAGAATTATTTCTAAAAAAAAAGATCTAAATAGACCATCCGCTAGAATATTGTTCACTATTTTTAATAAAATCAAAAGTATATGATTTAACCTAATATTTACGACGCGATTAGACTTAAAGTTTTAAAATCGAGGCATGTTTGGGTCACATTTTAACCGATTTTTAATAATTTTATCAAAAAATTAAAAGGAACACCTCTAAGGAATGCGTTGAATAATAACATATATTTTTTTAAGACTTTTTATTCAATATTATTGAAGAGAACCAGTTTTTACTGCAGTGATTTTTTTATGATTGATCCTACTATGCGCCTTAAAAGTATACATGACAATCATTGACCTTTAGATGGTACGAAGTTCGCTGAGACAGCTAGTATCACAATATAATAAACTCGATGGAGGTACTGTTGGTGATAGAGGCTTTAGTAATGGTTTAGTTGACTATGTTTGATGTTTCATTGCTAGTAAAATGTCACTTTTTCATGTTTTAATGTGCAAAGGCTAACAAAAGTGAAATAGTTTGAAAAAATTTAGTATCCTATAATTTTATTTATTAAAACACATTAACTTAGAAGCATGGCTTTTTGAGAAAATATCTATTTATTAATTCTGTTTGTTGCTGAGACATATCAGTAGTATAAAAAATTCGTCAACCTATTTTTGGGTGAACATTTAACCATTCACTTTCAAAACAGTGTGATTGGAAAACAAAATTAATGAAAATTATACAAAATCAGGTGAATTAATACTATTTTTAGCATAATATATGGAAAACATGACTGTGAAATAACACCCTAATTTAGCATTTATTTCTATCTGAAAAAAATGCACGCCTTTAACGAATTCGATTCGGACAAACCGTTTCAAAAAAACTGCAGTTGCTAACGAACCACGTATTTAGAGTATGCTTTGCTATTAGTTTTTATTCAGAGCTTGAAGGCAGCAGCGCTTTAATTTCAGCTTTTGGCTAGTTTTTGTGCCAGCGAATTTAATGAAAAGAAAATGGTGCTCAAATACCTTAAATGTTGTTTGAAGTAAAATTTGAAATTGCTGCAAAAATTAGGGACTAAAAATCAATCTATAACCACAGTTTTAGGACTGTTTGGTGTCATCAACATCATTTCGGCCAAGAGACATTACTGTTGGACTGTCAGTATGCGGCTGCACTCGAGGACCTTTCCACCCCAATGGCCGTCAGTCCCGCGAACAATGTTCTCTGCCCACTGCCACATAAGGTTCGCCCTTCTCTGAGCTTCGTCGTTGATTTTTGTTATTTTTCGGCTCACATCATTTCTGATTCGATCACGTATAGAAACCCCGAGCATAGCCCTCTCCATAGCTCTTTGAATGACCTTAAGCCCTTTTATAAGGCCCATTATAAGCGGCCACGACTCAGTTCCGTACGTCATCATTGGTACGAATTGAATACTTTCGTTCTGAGATACTGTGGTAGATGGACCGAAAATATGCTGTGTAGGTGTGTAGCTTCCCCTTTCTGAGCGGTGCTGTTTAGCGGTTTTTTTTTTAATACATAGTTAACTCTCCACAGACTCGTGGTCCGTGCCTTTTTCATTTTTTTAGGTTTCTTTTTGATCCATTCTATACAATAATATTAAGTTATATTAAGACTTACGACTACTCTTATTTTAATGTGAGTTGCGCAACTCAATCAAATTAGCTAAGTTTAAAATTTTATATATACACATACACATATACACATCATGGATATATAAAGACTTTTTTTTATATCTGTATTATCGCAATGTTCTTATTGTACGAGTGCTCTTAAGTAACTAATGGCCATTTTCACCAACCTCTTCTTAGCTTAGGGGACTCTTAGGTTGCATGCTGTCACATTCTTTTCATTAAAGACAAAAAGTGACAGCATGCGTCTTAGGGGCTACCTAAGCTAAGTAATGGTTGGTGAAATCGACCATTACTTACTTAAGAGCTGTTTAGCGGTTAGCAACCTTGACAATGTTCAGTTGCAATTTAGGACGGTGCAAATATTCATTTGATGAACACACATGTATGTTGAAGAGTAATAAAGGTTTACACTTTTAAACTTTCACGTTGCATCTTAAATTACTAAATATTCACGAGATTAAACGTCGGAGCCAAATAACATACAATACGCGTTTTAGTCCCGTGAATATTTAGTAATTTGAGTAATAGATGTGTACATAAATCACACTTTACTTCAACCCTACCTCTTACTGCTGGTCACGGGGTCTCCCAAGACGAGGAGGAACTAGTTTGTCTCCGTAATTTCGCAAAAGTGTAATTGTGGCTTCTACGACAACTACGATAAGAAAGGCACTGGATTCATAATACGAGACGTGTATTCTAAGCCTGTCTCCGTACGGTCGTGAATATACTCGTATTTAAACGTAAAGCATATTCATCCATTTTGTAGTATTCACGACATTTTCTTAATTATACTTTGAGCCAGATAATTGATAAGAGTGTAAAAATATTTTTTAAGAGTATTGATCACAATTAGAATGTCTTTTTGATTTTTGCACGTTATTAGGTATTTGTTTCGACTGATACGAAGAACATGCATTTACTATTGTTGGAATTCATTTCCAAAACTTTCAACCGACAACACGGTATTTTTTTATATATCGTACCAAGCTCAGCCCGCAAGCTTTTGTTGTTCCACACTAGCTGCGAAGTGAAAACAATGAAATAAAGCTTGGTTTCATTCTGTTAACATCATAATTAATGCTATCCGATCTGTTGTTTGCTTTTACACGACAATAGACAGTTAATTATCAAACCAGCTTTGTATTCTACCGCTAATGATTTTGTTGTTGCAACAATGTCGTTTCCGCATGCTGTTGTTGCAATGTTGCTGTTACTGAGGAATTTTGGTCATTGTAAAGTCACATATAAAAAATCGGGAGGTAGCGGTTCGAACCCCGCCACGTACCAATATATTTTCAAATTTTGAATTCATATCTACTTTTATTCAATGTTTTTACGGTGAAGGAAAACATCATGAGGAAACCTGCACTCGAAATCGCGAAAAAATAAATCAGCTGTTCCATACATTTAGGTTCAGTGGATGTTGAACATTTGTATGGAACAGCTGATTTTTTTCGCGATTTCGAAATCGCTCCCATAGTAAAAGATCTTCATTTTGCTGTTTTGCATTTCTCTTCAAATACCTAGGGCACATATTGAGTGAAGATATGAAGGACAACCTCGACATAGAGCGAGAGAGAAGAGCATTGGCTGTTCGAGTCAATATGATTGCGCGAAGGTTTGCCGGTTGTAGTGAACAGGTTAAGCTGACATTATTCAAAGCCTACTGTCTCGGATTCTACGCCTGTCAACTATGGGCGAACTACAGCTGTAAATCTTACAGTGCCATCAGAGTGCAATATAATAATATATTTCGCATCCTGATGAGAAAACCTAGGTTTTGCAGTGCCTCGACTATGTTCGCCGATGCTAGTGTCTCGGACTTCTATGCGGTAATCCGTATGAGAACAGCGTCTTTTTGGGATCGAATTGGTAGCTCTGACAATGTTATACTCAAAACCGTATACAAAGACTTGTATAGTCCCATTTATAGACATTGGCTCTCTGTGCATAAGAACTGTAATAAAAAATAGGAATAACCATTTGACGATTTTTAAATGTAAAGGATCTCATAGTTTTTAAGACTTTTACACTATTTTATTTTATTTTATGCTATATTTGTGTTATTCGTTTGTATATGGGTCCAAGTAACCTGCAATAAATGATTATTATTATTATTATTATTATAAGTACATATATATATTAGGTTGGGGAAAAAGTCTTTTCGCATTATAGTATGTATAAACTTGTAATAAAATCTCTTTGGCTATACTATTTGTATCTGGCTGGTTTTGGTATCATTGAAAGTTTAAATTTTAAAGAACATAATTCCAAATTCAAATTAGGAAAATGTGTGATTTTCATTTGTTTTTCGTACCGCCAAGATGAGTGAATCTAATGAAGAAATTCGATACATTTTAAAATTTTACTACAAAAAAGGTAAAAATGCAACGCAAGCCGCGAAAAAAATTTGCGATGTTTATGGACCTAGTGCAGTGTCTGTGAGAGTAGCACAAATTTGGTTTAAGCGTTTTCAATCCGGAAATTTTGATGTCAAAGATGCACGTCGCTCTGGTCGCCCTATTACAGATAAAATGGATGCCATTTTTGAAAAAGTGGAGCAAGATCGGCATGTCAGTAGTTACGACGTAGCTGAAGAACTGGGAATTGACCACAAAACAGTTTTGGCGCATTTGAAAAAAACTGGGTACACAAAAAAGCTCGACATTTGGGTACCTCACGAGCTCACTGAAAGAAACCTAATGAACCGTGTACTCATTTGTGATTCTTTATTACGACGTAATGAAACCGAACCATTTTTGAAGAAGCTGATAACTGGTGATGAAAAGTGGATCACGTACGACAAGAACGTGCGAAAAAGGTCGTGGTCAAAGGCCGGTCAGGCTTTACAGACTGTGGCGAAACCCGGGTTAACTCGCAACAAGGTGATGCTGTGTGTGTGGTGGGATTGGAAGGGCATTATTCATTATGAGCTGTTACCACCACGCAGGACCATCGATTCTGAACTCTACTGCGAACAACTGATGAGATTAAAGCAAGAAGTTGAGAGAAAGCGGCCGGAATTAATCAACAGAAGGGGTGTGGTTTTTCATCATGATAACGCTAGACCTCACACATCTTTAGCCACTCAGCAAAAATTAAGAGAGTTTGGCTGGGAGGTGTTAATGCATCCGCCGTATAGTCCTGACCTTGCACCTTCAGATTTCCACCTGTTTCGGTCTCTTCAGAATTCTTTAGGCAGTGTCAGGTTAACATCACGAGAGGACTGCCAAAACCACTTGTCGCGGTATTTTGACCAGAAGTCCCAAAATTTCTATAGCAATGGGATCATGTCCCTACCTACAAGATGGCAAAAAGTTATCGAACAAAATGGTACCTACATACTTTAGTTAAATGTAAATAAACTATATTAAAAAATGTTTTGAATTTTCTTAAAAAATGCGAAGAAACTTTTTCCCCAACCTATTATATAACATTATGTATTGGTATAAATTTATGTATTTTTATGTATATACATGTGTTGTGGTTTATCATCATCACAGCCCATATACGTCCCCACCGAGGGGCTCGAGCCTACCCTATATTAGGGTGATTAGGCCTTAGTCAACCACGCTGGCCCAGTGCGGATTGGTCGACTTCACATACATCATTGAATTTCTTCGCAGATGTATGCAGGTTGCCTCACGATGTTTTCCTTCACCGTAGGAGCGTCAGACAAATGTACATATGAAATTCGAAACGAAAAACACATTGGTACATGGCGGGTCTCGAACCCCGACCCCCCGATTGGAAGGAAAGTGCCGAGTCCACTGCGTCACCGACGCTCTGTGGTTGTGGTTTATACCGGGTTATTTTTCCAGCAGGAGTCAAATTTTGTGCGTGCTTGTTCAGACAAGCAAAATGAAGATCTTTTACTATGGGAGCGATTTCAAAATCGCGAAAAAAATCAGCTGTTCCATACAAATGTTCAACATCCACTGAACCTAAATGTATGGAACAGCTGATTTATTTTTTCGCGATTTCGAGTGCCCCAACGCCCACCAAACCCACCCAAACCCACCACGCTTCGCGTGGCGAACGTTTGAGTGGCTAAAAAAGTAGGGGTTTAAAAGTTATTCATTGTTGATATTGCATTCAATATTTTGAGGTTAGAAATTCATTGTGTGTGCCATCGTGTAAATTGCGAGCATTATTGTCCTCTAATTATCTTCTTAGATCACCTGTATGTGCCACTTTGATCAAATAAATATTTATCTCTAAAATTAGTTTTGATTATTAAGAAATATGTTTTTTCATTTTATGGGCCGCAATTTCCCACACAGTTATTTTTTTGTATTTTTAGCAATGAGCACTGTTAATTTAAAACAGCCTAACAAGTGCTAAGTCGTTGAAAAATTCAATAAACCACAAAAACTCAAGAAACAAACCGAACCACAAACAAACACAAACACAAATGAAAACAGAGTGAAGTGATGAATAAATGATTTGTTCCTGATTCGTCATATTCCTGATTGGTCATATTACTTATTCGACACTTTCTTAACTGGTCATATTCCTAACTCGTCATATTCCTCATTCAATGCATCAATGTTCATGTGGCTAGAAAGCAAAGGAATCTCTGTTATGCGGTCAAGTCAAGTACGAAAGTAAGTTCTTCAGTAAAAACTAAGTGCAAATATCTCTTTACTCCGGTCTTTAAAACTCGCGATTTTTTGGACTAAATTCTATACATTCAACTTTATTCATTTTTTAGGTTTTCAAATGTAAACGGCCTATAAAAATATGAGGTCGGATTTCGCCAGTCTTCTTTGTGTGTGTGTCAACAATTGGTATATTAATACCTCAGCTTTGTCACCGATATTTAAAGCGGCAACATTTGCTTAAGAGGAAATCGTAAGGACAGTTTTTTCTGCAAACGGAAAGAAACTGGAGACTTGGATTGTACCTATGAAAAAATATTTTACAAAAAATAAAAACCGACTTCAAAAACACTGAAAAGTTAAAAATAATATAAGAAACAGACAACATCACACTTCTATATTGGAGTCGGTGACAAACGATGATCTGCTAGAAAGCCTTAAAATTTGTCAAATTTTTGTTCCTTTTTTCTTCTTATATTTGGTATTCATTTTATTAAATATTAATTATCATTTACATTTTTATTCATTCTTAAACTGATCGTATGCCTTTAATAATAACACTGTATTTAAGAGATTCAGTCGCATCGAATTTGAGTTTGTTGCGAGTTTCATTCGTCATCTCATTTTTTGATCCCAAAGGGATGTCTTTTGTGGCGTAGCTAATGTTAATACAAAAAATTGAATCCTGGTATAAGGAAAATCAACTCTCGATTAGCACTTTCCGCCCAAGTACATACTTGTTTGTAGGGTTGCCTCAAGCTTAGGTGACATTTTGAAGACAAATTAAGTTGAGTATTATGGCGTAATTATTGTTCAGAGCCAACACAAAGAACTTAAAGATCTTTCCTTGAGTCTATTTGACATTATTATTGACCCCATTATGTTTAATATTGTTATATAATACTACTAGCTGTGCCCGCGAACTACGTTTCGCCTTAATTTATTTTTTCCCGACATCGTCAACAAATATCGTAATGTACACAGAAATAAATACAAAAACTTAACAAATTATATACTAAAACCTTCCTCGCTATCGAGTGGTGAAAACCGCTTGATAATCGGTGCAGTAGTTTTTGAGTTTATCGCGAACAGACAGACAGACGCGGCGGGGAACTTTGTTTTATAATATGTAGGGATAATACAATGAAATGATTTTTAGATTTCTACAAAGTATTTTGTCAATTACCATAGATTTGGTAAAGTAATATTATAAGCACAAACATATATTGTGGAGGTCTAAAACTTTTATATTACTTACTTAGATAGGGGGATTACTCTCTGTCATAGTCTCTCGAATTTTAATGTAATACTAATTTCATTCTACTTTAGTGTGTGTTGTGAAGGGTGGTAAATAAAGTTCCACTTACGGCTGATAGATATGTAATCCAAATTATTACAGCAGCGTAAACACACTAATAACAATCACAGAAGGTACGTTACAATAGTCACATAAAAACAATAAGCACAGCACGAGATGAAGAGTTTATATACACAATATAACGGATAGAAAAAGAAGAAAGCGACAGATAAATAACTACGAAAGCGAAGCGTAGGCAAAAGCCTAGGGCGAGAGACAATATCTCAATGTCGTAGTCAAGCATCGACTGGCTGCTGAACGGAACGACGCGCGCGCAGGTAACTCATTCGCGGAGAACAATAGGCGATGTTTTGCATCGCGCCTTAGCGCTGGGGCCATGTCGATATGCGCTATCGATGTTTTACCGAATTTATCGACACCGACAAACTGATACGTTAAGATGTTAATAAATATGTAAATAATATTAGGTAAGTGTGCATAAATATTTATAATTATATATTATATGTATGTATCTGTGTATATAATTAGTGTTAGTCTTTGTGTAGTAATTTATTGTAACTTAAGTATATGTAGGAAAGTAGCCTACACTACAACATATTAACTGTGTGATATTTCTAACATCATCATATGTTTGAAAATAATAACATTCACATTGAAAATGTCTATCGAGTAACGAATAAATGTCCTATTTTATTAATGGTTGGCAGTGTTAATGTGGTTAGTGTAAGAGGTTTCAAATTACATCTTTCGGGATCTATCAGAACCTTTCTATATGCACCCTGTTGATCAGGCGATTCTAATCAACCTAAACTGAGTCAGCGCGATAGTGCATCCCTTCTTGGGTGACGCTTACCTATGACTAGCGCTGTGCATATTATGGCTGATATGTTGATGATGATGATGTTAAGCTATTATTAAAGAAAAATGATATTAAAGACAAAAGAGTAATCTTTTTGACTACTATAGGGAGTAACTTATTGCCTCATTATAAAAACACATAAATGCTGTTATAAGTTTTATTATTATATGACAACAGTCCACAGTAAACCTACATAATAATCATATAGGTGATTACTTGTTCATGTAGCAATTCTAAATGGACAGCGGTCATAACTCATAAATATATTGTAAGCTTAATCTAATTTGATATTGTTTTTATATTGGAACGCAATATAAGTCCGTAGTCTTCATCTTGTGCAAGGATCGCTATGCAAATATTACGAAAAGAAGTTATCCCAACGGTTCTCTATTTTGTCTCATAATTTTTTTATCCATATTCTAACGATTAATAATGTTTTTTGACATAATCATCATATGTCCGAATGATATGCACCCCTAACTTAATTTCTCATAATATCACTTGCCCGAAAACCGAAATCTATAAATATAATATGACCTAATTTTTTTTGCTATAAATATCACAATCTATAATATTTAAAATTCCTAAAAAACTTTTCTATAATAGTCATAAGTCCTAACGTAATTTTTCATAATATAACGTGCCCTAAAATCGAAATACCACAAATATAAAGTTCTTTAATTATATTATGTATTACCAAATCCATGCATACGTTTAAAAACAATCACTTGATGTAATGCAAGCAAGCATGCAGCTTGCTTAAAGCATGCAAGCAAGCAGCATGCAGCATGCATGTCTTCTGTCACGGCTCCGGCGCTGCAGGGTTCCGGCGGTCCCACGCGACCTTTTCGTCGCAGATGTTTTTCGCCCACCACCGCAGCTTCGGCTTGCTCAGCCGCGGCGACGGTCGTTACAACCACCTGATCCTCAGCTCGCGGGCCGCCTCGCCCCTCCGTGCCTACGCGGGTTTAAATAACACTCTAGGGGTAGGGCAGACAAGACTACGTGGTGTCGGTTTTACAGCGATATCAACTACGCATACAATATGAAGGATATTAAAGCTCAATAGATTTTGTAAGCATTTTAGACAAAGAATGTTTCGAATCAGATTAACTTTTGGGAATAAAATAAAAAGAAAAGTAAAATGAAGGCACCACGGCTATTTTTAGAGTTTCTAGCTTTCTTTTGATCGATTTTATTTAAAATGACAATTTATTTACATATATTGTCTTTTTAATAGCTCGTACCAAAAAAAAATCCGCCAAAGTACCAAATGCATTTGGCCTTAGCAAAATGATCTTAAAAAAAGTTTAGTTTTTTATATTTTTATTGACACTGAAAGGAAGCTTCATTATAAGAATTATTAGTTTAATATCACATTAAAATATTCTAAAAATAGACTCAGCTTAAATACTCTTATTCAAATTCCAATTTACGAGTGACTTCGTATTCGAGCTTGCTGGTGCTATATATTTGAGTCTTAACTTGACACTCATAAACTGTTAGACTTGAATAATCGAGTTACTATATCTTCACGTCTAGCTCTCTAACCAGGCCATCATTTTCCAGGAGTGAATAAAAGAACACCAATAAAACTTCCTTTATCAAGCACTCAACTCTTAGAAATTTTGTAAATTCTTTTATAAATTGTCGTCTTCAATATTCAAAGACAGACGATAACTACAAAACCCTTGGATTAGGCAATGCCAATTTAAAATTATTAGTTTCGTTTAAAACTAAGTACAAATTTCACCAGTTAATTTATTAATTCTATTATCATCATATTCAACAGAAAAATACTACTTATATGATATTAGAAACTTCTTGATACTCAAAATTAATAACTACAAGTGCCATACCAAAGTAAGTGGCAACGTAGGATATTTGTTATTGAGATATTTGTTCTTCTCATTGTACTCACAATGATTATTATAATATAACATTATGACTACTAATTGACAAAATCTCTACTCTAACGGTTTGCTCTGTAGTTTTGTCATTGTCTGTAGGCCTGTTTGATGTTTTACTACGTATTCCTTAATCACCCAAAACAATATTCGCAATGAAAGGACTCGCTGACCGTCAGCAGAAAGTTCAATATTTTCTCGCTAAATAAGATCCTCAAGGAAACGGTGGCCATTAATTTCGTGAGATATTAAATAAATAATTTTGTTAGAAGTAAAGATAATTTATTGACACAAATTATGTAATAAAAATACAGTTGAAAATATAAAAAAAAAGGTCATGCTGGTTACCAGGAGACCTATTTTTGAATTACGTATGCGATTTAGAAATCACCGCTGACTAAATAGTCAGCGATGACTTTGAAGTCACTTTGAAGTCCTAAACATCCTATTTTTGAAAGTCGAACGCAGAGCTGCCAACATAGATAAAGTACACACATACGTAAGGGTTCAGTTCCACGCAGAATATAGCCGTTTTCGGTATATACCGGTTATTATAGGGCTAAAAATTCATTGCAACTAGGCCAAAATATAAGAAAATAATGGTCTAAGCTTAGAATAATAACGCATAGAAGGATAGTCCGGTACTGAGCGCGATGATTAAAGTGAAGCAAAAATGACACCGCTGTGTGAAGTTGTTTACGCGCGACACACGCACACTACGATATGACGGGGCTGCCAGTGCGCGCCAGCGAGGAGTTGTTTTCCCAAAATGAGGGAACTTGTGCTCATGTTGTTGAATGTCGCAATTGTCGTACGTAATCTATGTTTTTATGTAAAAACAGAAATGAAATGAAAGTTGCCAAATCTCTGTTTATATAAGTACTAAAAAGCGTATATTTTAAAATGAAATAATTGTCATGTAAATAGTTAGTTCCTTATTTCTAATAATGAAAGAGGTACGTACCTACCGCGTATAATAATCTTCATTAATCCGTTAATTGTATTTGTTTTCTTAACAAATACAAATGTTACTTTGGTAATGCTGTTAGGTATGTCCACATTGTCTTTTTCGACTCATATCATAAAAAGTTTATTGTGTTTAAAGAATACTTACAATTTTTTTTTGTTCTCATAGAAAATTATGTCGAATAAAATAGTTCAGAACATGACTACGCAACCCCGTCACCTGTTTTCTTTTGTGATGGCGGGGACTTCTCCCCTCGAGCCCTCCTGTTGCTACACAAGGTAGGAGCTGAATTAAACTCCATATAAAAATCCGAATGTAGTATGAAAAAAAGGCAAACTCACACTTGACCATTTTTTGAGAAGTCCATTATTCGTGTCTTAATTATCTGAGGAGTATGAGGGGGTCAAAAATTTCGTAATTTTTTAGCTCCGATGCACTGTTTCCGAGATATAAGTGTTTTTGTTAATACCTTTCTTGAAATATAATTAAAACTGAAATCCTATCCTACTAATATCCTACTATCCTACTAATATTATTATATATAATATTATAAATGTGAAAGTGTGGACGTTTGGATGTTTGTTACTCAAACACGCAAAAACGGCTGAATGGATTTGCATGAAATTTGGCATGCATGTAGCCTTTGACATGGAAAAGAACATAGGCTACCTTTTATCCCGATTCCTTAAGTAGTTCCCGAGAGAAAATTTAAAATTGTTTACGAGTTAAGCCGCGGGTAGACAGCTTTGAAATTTGGTATGCATGTCACCTATGCTATGGAAAAGGACATGTCCTTAATGATCTCTCAAATAGTTCCCTTGGGAAGATTAAAAATTGTTAACGAGCGAAGCTTTAGACCCAATTCTGAAGTCCACGCAGACGAAGTCGCGGGCAGAAGCTAGTAATATTATAAATGTGAAAGTGTGGATGTTTGGATATTTGGATGTTTGTTACTCAATCACGCAAAAACGGCTGAACGGATTTCGACGAAATTTGCCATGCATGTAGCCTTTGACATGGAAAAGAACATATGCTACCTTTTATCCCGATTCCTTAAGTAGTTCCCGAGGGAAAAAAGAAAATCCTAGTAATATTATAAATGTGAAATTGTGGATGTTTGGATATTTGGATGTTTGTTACTCAATCACACAAAAACGGCTGAACGAATTTGGATGAAATTTGGCATGCATGTAGCCTTTGACATGGAACAAAATATAGGCAACCTTTTATCCCGATTCCTTAAGTAGTTACCCAGGGAAAATAGAAAATTGTTCAAAATTAAAGTCCACGCAGACGAAGTCGCGGGCAGAAGCTAGTTCCTTCTAAAAACAGTCGAAAATAAGTCCTGGGCTTCTTACAAAATACGGTGAAATTTTTCAAGGTGCTGCACTCCCTTTGCTACACCCTAACCTTTTTTCTTTTTTAGGATCAATATGGCTTGTATTTAAAAATCCCAATCGATTCTCTAGAAAATTCTCTAAAAATCATACGCATCGCGTCTCGCTCTTCGATGCGTTGTTTTTTTAAACTTCAAATTAAACCTATATTCAAAAAGGATAAGTGTCGCCTAGATAAGTAGATACCTAAATATTTTTCATATTAATCATAACCTGTTTAGTCGGTTAAATTGGGACATTTATGTTTCCAAACTGGCAACACAACGATTGAAATGAAAAGTTTCGTATAATTTATCTTATATGGATAAAATACTAAACAATTTTTAAATCTTTGCTGTGATAATAATGTTATTACACTTTATAATCTTTTCAGATGTCTTGTGATACTATTCAACATACAAGTCATCATTATTAATTATTTTACGAGAGATACATTCGAAGCACATTGACCTTGAACACTGCGGAGCTGTCCGGCGTAGTGAGCCATTTATGGCTTAGTTTTAGTTGCTTCAAATTGTGCGCGCCGATTGGGTTTCTATGCGTTATTATACTAAGGGTCTAAGTTTGTTTGTGACACAAATTTAAAAGATTTTAAACTTATACGCGGTAATTTTTTTATCACCCTGGAAAATGTTAGGGACGCTTCAGGACACAAACATCCAATATTATATAAAAAATAAAAAAATTAAAAACAATATAAAAAAAAATAAAAAATCTCTAAAAATGCTGCTCTCAGCTAGTGCAGTATTTTTGTATTTTTTTAAAAAATAAAATAAAATAAAGTAATTGAGTTATTTTTTTTATTTATATTTAAATCATTCTAATACCATGTCGTGAAGCGTCCCTTAAATTTTCCAGTGTGATAAAAAAATAACCGTGCATATTTATTTATTTGAGAAATTTAAAAATTTTTAAATCCAACTTAAAATCAACACACATAAACTTTAAACTTGTCAATATGTTCTCTAAACAAAACACAGATAACGTTTCCACAGTTATGACTTGTTTACGAGTGGGTGAGGGCACTCGTGATGAAATCACATCCGTGACTAAGGTAGTCACATACGTGATATTCAAAAATAAGAATTATTGAAAATCGGTGATTATTAGTCACATCGGTGATTTCGAAGTCGCATACGTAATTCAAAAATAGCTCTCCTGATGCTAGACAGGTGTTATAAAAATCACAATTTTAATGTGTGTACGAGTACGAGGTAACCTATTGAAATGCATAACGTTTTTCGTCATAAACTAAAAATGCATATTGTTAATAGCCATAATCGTAATTTGCCATAAGTATTTATATCATAAATTCGTAGCGCATAATATTAAAATTCCGAAATATGTAAGGCATTAACATAAAAAGGCATAATTAATGTTTGCCATAATATTTCAAAGGCATAATATTCAAAAGACAGACATTAATAAGCATAATTGACAAAATCCATAAGGAAGAAATACTCATTCACTATAATTTCAAAAAGCATACACTTGCTCATGCATAACAGATTAAATTTATTTTCTTAGGTTTAAATAATTTACTTTTGTTTTTGAACCTTAATTATTAAGAAATAGCTTACATTGAAAATATGATATCTATCACCTATTATTATAAGAAATAAAGCTCTAACTTCGGATTTGTGTAAAAAATACGATTTGATTTGTGTAATTAATATGGGTATATCACTTTGCATGCATGCACGCAAGCAGGCATGCAAGCTGGCATGCAAGCAGGCATGCAGCATGAAGAAGATCATAGCTCTGGCACTGCGGGGTTCTGGCAGTCCCACGCATACTAGTCGTCGCAAATGGCTTTCGGTTATCACCCCAGCCTCGGTTTGATGGCGGGCTTCGTCGGTCAGCCTCAGCCTTGGCGGCTCGCTCCTCAGCATGCGGACCGCCTCTGTGCCTTTGCGATTCTGAATAACACTCTAGGGGTAGGGCAGACCAGACTACGTGAAGTCGGGGTTGACTGAGTCGGTTTTAAATGGCACTCGTTATTTTTTATAATAAATGATCTTCGTATGGAGGAAAATACATCCCATATTATGTCAAAGAAGATTCACGGATACCTATTTACAGTTTTTATGCTTTATATTTAGTGAGTTATGCATAGTCAAATTATGTCAAATAAAATTATGGATATTAACAGTTATGCGTAGTAAAATTCTACATTCCAAATTCCAAATTATACATTCATGGATTATGATTTTTAATATTATGCCTTTCAACAACAACACACAGCATTATAATGTACTCGCATGTATACGCCTATTGATATGTTATGCCAAATAATATTATGCTTTTTGATTTTTATGCCATATGATGTATGCCAATCGAAATTATGACAATCAACAGTATGCGTTTCAAAGTGTCACCACGAGTACGAGCGTGTAATGATGGCGATCGACATAATGGAGCTGTCAGCCCTGAAGCCGCGCGATTATCGATGGCCTCACCCAACAATTATTGTTCTTTTCATACCGCCTATTTCTCACGAGCAATTTTGGATCTGCCCCGGAATACACACCAATTACATTTCGTATTTTTCTTCCGTAATTTTGTTGTTGTGATTAACGATTCCCATTTAGCCGACCGATGTTACGGATCCGGAATAATTGTCCGCTTTCATTAAGCTTTGATGGATGATCGGCTCGGCTTAGGTGGTGTGATGTACGCCCTTTTTGTTCGCGCAATAACTGATGTTGTTCCTCGCTAATTTTTCACTAACACTTGCTACTGCAAGTAATAAAGTAATAAAGTCGAAACTGTTTTATTTTGTACCGCCACAGACAGCGCTGCTAAGTAAATATGTATCGTAGCAACTGAAGGAATTAGTTTAAAACTTGATAACATTAAGGTTGTGTTTAATATGCGCTGTGGTATACAATCACTTGCTTCGTCTTTCCGCTGATCCGCTGCGGTGACTATGCCATTACGGATAAGTTATTGTGGTTATTGTGCAAATAGCGTTTTTTTGCCCCACGGACAAAAAATAGTAGTGCCTACCTAGCCTAAAATATAACTTGACTGAGGTTATATTTGATATTAAAGATAAATTATTACTGTTATTACAAATATCTATAAGTAATTTTATTGATTGAAAATGAAAAAATGAGAAATGCATTTATTACAAAAATAAATAGAACATACAATTTTCAAACAGACCCGCCAAACCGCAGGTTTGTTGGCAGGAAAGAAAAACACGATCGCCAAAAACCACACAAAATATCCCAACAAATAAAATTATCCTACGTAGCCTACGTAGCTTAAGGTCACTACCTGTTTAGTCGGTACGCCGTATGAGATTTTCGCATCATCTTCCTCCGTGCCCGCGACTACCGTGCGCAGCGTCCGGCCTTCGAGATAGCACCTAAGCCAGTCGTTCAACTGCCCTCGTATGCCACACTCACTAATCGCAAGAAGCAGCTGATGGTGGTCCAGGGTTTCGAAAGCTTTTTTGAAATCAATGTAGATCACCACCAGCTGCTTCCTGTCTCCGAGCGCTGCATTCACACTATCTGTAAAGCGCGCCAGCGCCGTAGATGTACTGCGAGCTTGTCTGAATCCGTGTTGGGCATCGGTTAACAGACAGTATTGTTCTAAAAAACTACTAATCTGACCCACTATATATTTTTCTGTAATTTTATTTATAATTGAAAGGATAGCAATGGGTCTGTAATTTGTATACTCAAAGTGGCTACCCTGCTTAAATATTGGCCTAATTAATGCTTTTTTCAATAAATATGGATATACACTATGTTGAAATGGTTGATGGTTTTGTGTTTCTTATGGCTACTGAGTTATTATAACCAATAACCAGTTGATACTCGTACTTACACGCTTTAGTTAGGAGATAATGTTAGTAACACTAGAAGCCGGTTATTTGAAACGAAAATCGACGCAAAACTAATGAAAAGGGTCAAAACAAAAGACGACTCTAGTAATACTATATTTATTACATAATAAATAATGGTCCCCTATTGGCTGTAAATCACAGGAGTCCATTATTGCTCACGTCCCCCTGAAAAACAACAGATGTTATGGCGATTTATCAAAGCGTAAGTTGGCTAAAATTATGTTTCAGGAAAGAAAATTTGAAATCTAACTTTGTGACTTATTTTAAATTCTGTTAAGCTACCATTTATGATTATCAGCTTATTATTTTTAACAGAAAATTATAGCAAAAAATATGTATTGATGAATGGCATAGTTCTGTGTTCGGAGTTTCGAATCCTAATATTAAGTTACGGCAGTCGTGATCAGGGCCAAGATGGGTGATCCAAAATGGAGCACACCCCGAAATCCTCCGTGCTCTGTAAGACACCTTAAACCGTGAATTTTTTACCTAATACCAGCCCCTTGATTGTGTAACAAAAACTTTCGCGATTTCAATTTTGACACTCGGAGAGCATCCATTACTATTTTTATCAGACAGTCGAAATAGAGTCTTGTATTTACGCCGCAATGCTTAGTGTTTTTTTAGACAATAACCCGCCTGGTTAACTATAGAACCATATGAACGGTCGCGCACTTGGTCGCAGCAACCTACTTAACCGTGCGAACGTGTCAGAATATGCGAGTATGGGAAAAAAATGTGCACCTGTGTTTGCGCTCGCACTTGTGCACTATTATATTTAACTGACTTCAAAAAAGGAGGAGGTTCTCAATTCGATGCGTATGTTTTGTTTGTTGTGTGTATGTTACGCGATTACGCCGCCAATTGTGGACCGATTTTCAAAATTCTTCTTGTATTCGATAGAGTATACTCCTGGGGTGGCCCCAAGGTCACCAAAGTCAGGATCTGATGACGTGATCCCATGATGGGTTTCTTTCACCCAAAAAGATTTCATTCACTAAAAAGTTAAAAACAAAAAAAAAAATACAAAAAATTAAAACCGACTTCAAAAACACTGAAAAGTTAAAAATAATATAAGAATAAGTACAGACAACATCACACTTCTATATAGAAGTCGGTGACAAATTTTGAGACTTTCTAGGAGATCATCGTTTGGCACCGACTTCAATATAGATGTGTGATGCTGTCTGTACCTATTCTTATATTTATTTTTTGTAATTTTTTTTACACAAATGGTTAGTCCCTGTTGAGAATCGCCGCAGTGACGAAAGACCTAGCAGAACGCCCCATTATTTATTTCCTTGCTCTATAAAGAATACCTAGTCAAAATCATTATCGTGTTAGGTACAATACGCCCACTGCTTGCCGTTAGAACTTACCCAAGCAATGAATCTGGGATAGCTCCGAGTACGCTATATGGGTTGGAGGAGAATTACATCCTCGTTCGTTAATAAACAGGGTGGAGTGTATGAAGCTGAGTTTGGGTTGCATACAGTCAGCTTAGTTAGAACCCACTAAATTTCTGTTATATAGTACGTTGTAATTAAATTAAACCACTTAAAACAAATTGTGAACCGTATTTCTGTTTATAATGAATATCTATATATCTGACAACATTATACATAATAGCTGACCCGGCTTTGCTTTGGCTTAGTGGTGGAATAAACGGTAGCTTAAAGAAATCCAAACACAACACCATTCCAGCTAATCAAGTGTTATGTCGATAAATTAACTCACACCGCCATCTGCTTGAAGCTTATGGAACTAACAAATAATTACAAATGATTAAGTTCATAATTATAAATATAAATATTGAATATAAATATTATAAATATTGAATATTGAGGGGAATAATCGAGATAAAAACAAATTATATACAGTTAGCCGAATTTTATCAAAATTGGTTGATTAGTTTCGGAGCTTATCCCGCACAAACATCGTTCCTGCAAACTAAGTTTCGGCATAATTATTTAAAAAAATACCCTTATAATTTTTGTAAGAATCTGTGGAGCTATTTTTGAGTTTTAGCGAGACTAACACACAGCGATTCATTTTTATATATAAGAAGAAGACAGAAAATTTCGTAAGAATCGGTCTCGTCGTTTTTGAGTTTTAGCGAGCACACAGAAAATTTTGAAGGAATCTGTCAAGCTGTTTTTGAGTTTTAGCGAGACTAACACACAGCGATTTATTTTTATATATAAGAAGAAAGAAGCGTCGGTGGCGCAGTGGACTCGGCACTTGCCTTCCAATCGGGGGGTCGGGGTTCGAAACCCGCTATGTACCAATGTGTTTTTCGTTTCGAATTTCATATGTACATTTGTCTGACGCTCCTACGGTGAAGGAAA
The DNA here is from genome assembly GCA_963935595.1 of Schoenobius gigantellus. Classification (NCBI taxonomy): domain Eukaryota; kingdom Metazoa; phylum Arthropoda; class Insecta; order Lepidoptera; family Crambidae; genus Schoenobius; species Schoenobius gigantellus. The sequence goes on from OZ012543.1 coordinate 22,706,045, forward strand.
ACATCGTGAGGCAACCTGCATACATCTGCGAAGAAATTCAATGAGGTATGTGAAGTCGACCAATCCGCACTGGGCCAGCGTGGTTGACTAAGGCCTAATCACCCTAATATAGGGTAGGCTCGAGCCCCTCGGTGGGGACGTATATGGGCTGTGATGATGATAAGAAGAAGAAGACAAGATATATAGATTAAAAGTAATAGTCATGGAAATTAAAAACCTCAAAAGCTCTAAAGCTTTGAACGGACTGTAAGTGAATACCCAGATGTTGATAGCTTCCAAATATCGTTTCGCCAGTAGCTAAACTTCGCTCGCTTACAATCTGTCCGACCTTCAAGATACTGCATACCATTATGTTTCTTCGTGAGAACAAGCTGAACAATTTAGTCCCTGCTTCGAGTCCGTTGAATGGGGGTTATGATTTAGAGGACGATGAGAATTATTTATTGCCACAAGCCTTTCCTCGACATTTTGTTTTCGCACTGCGTCACTGCGAACAAGAAATTTCTAACGTTGTTCGTGCACTATATTTCAGAAGTGGTACGTCGTACTACGCGGTATCTACTCATTTAGTGACGTATCGATGGCCAAGAAAGGCTAATGTTGCGTCATTTCACGTATCATAGCTATTCGAAAATATTTCCATATAGTATTTCTTGTTTCTCTAAATTTCTTGTTTAGTATTATTATATTAGAGCATGCTTAATAAAGACGTTTTAAATTTTTCTTTAATTTCTTTGACTTAAGCAACACATTGTGGTTTTAATGATAGTATGATTTTAATAGAAAGCCCCCATATTTGCATTAATTTGAGCACGCGTGGCAATAATCTTCGCAATTTGACATTAAAAACAACATAGGTGGCAAATAAACATAGGAATTGGCCATATGAGAATGCCTGTCACTAGCAAGTCAATATATGAGCCTGTAACGTTTAAAAAAGAGTGACCTGACCGATAAAACCCGCGATAATCTCGTGATAATTTTGTGTAGTTGTCCAATGTAGCTGTAAAAAATATTTTTGAAAGTGTAGAGATTTGTACATATATCGTTATTTGTATATTTTGTAGTGAAGGCGTTGACGATTCCATTCCTTATCAAGCTATACTGTTTGACCTTTGGATCGTTCTTATGTCGCTCGTAATAGTGACGGTTTTCGTAGTGTAAATGTATAGCTTGAATGGGAGCTTACTGTACTTACGAGTATTAACTGCCATATTTTCCATCAAATAGTACGTGACATGGCTATAATTATTTATTTGATGTACCTAATACATAGTTTACCAATTAAGCACCATAATACTTTGACACTGACATCCTTTTGCTAGATAATAAGATGGTACAGTGGTGGATTGCTAAGCACAGTGTGTCGTGTTCATGGCCTTAAGAAAAAGAAAACATTTCAAGCTTCTCCTTACTTCGAATGTTTCATTAGATAATAGGCCTTGATTGAATGAATAGGCGGCCTTATTGCTAAGGTAGCAATTTCTACCAGGACACCTTAGGGTTAGGAAAGTAGCTTAGTATTTAAGATACGGGATAGTGCACTAAATAAAGGAAATAAATATATATATATACATATGTATATACAGGATATAAGTGACGATGTCCCTTTTCTTTTAACAGTGAGTTCAGACCATGATCCAAATTTGAAAATCACTGAAATTTTCTCCCGAAAAATCCATAAATTTTCCGTTTTTTTTTTCTAAATTTTGTGGTGTAGTATAACTAAGTTAACGTGTACAAATCACAATCTGTCAAAAAACCATAATAAATACACAAAAAATTAACTGCGCAATGTAAATCGTATAACATTTCCATCATACTGCGCGCGGAATCAGCTGTTTGGGTCATCAAACGTCAACGCACCGGTGTGAGTGGAACAAAAATGATGCCGGCGCGCTATACATTGCGTAACATTAATAAAAAATAAAAGTCCTTTTTTTAGCAGTAAAAGCTTTTCCGGGAGAAATAAACATCGGTAAACAAATATTAACATTGGTCTGAACTAACTGTTAAAAGAAAAGGGACACCGTCACTAATACCCGGAATACAAAGTAGAATAAATTAACAATAGATACCTATACAATAACTAACTAAATATATAAATGCAATACACACCATTTAAATATATATACACATATATTGTATATATAATGCTTCTTGACTCGCACCTTGAAAGAATCCTGCGATGGCGCTCGCCTGATAGTCTCAGGCATTCCATAAGCGGATAGCATGCTGAGCGAAAGACTTGGATGCAAAGGAGGAGTACTTATAAGGAATAAACAAAGATAGATTGTGAGAAGAACGCAAGTTACGCACATTACTGGTTGAACAATGGATAAATCTGTCTTTGAGGTAAGGTATTAGGATAGTTCCTTTCACTAGGAGGAGGAATTTAGACGGCCTCAAGCCTCCTAAACTGTTTGGAAGAACTATTGAATTCTCTCAGAATGTCAAATACCTTGGGATCCACCTGGATCAAAGACTTAACTGGGGTATACATATAGGCAACATTATCAAGAAGGCCAAAGCAGCGCTAGGTATCTGCCGTAGGCTAACCAGCTCCAGGTGGGGACTGAAACCTAGTCACCTTCTCTGGTTTTACACCGCTGTGGTAAGACCTATGGTTAGCTACGGGTGTATAGCTTGGTTTAAGCAGACTGCAGTAGGGACCACCATAAAGGCCCTGGAAAGCCTGCAAAGATGTGCCTGCTTGATGATTACGGGGGCTATCTCATCTTCTCCCATCCTTGCAATGGAGGCTATTCTGAACCTCCCACCACTCCACCTGTTCATACAGGGGGAGGCTAGGATGGCAATGCTCCGAGCTGTGGAGGGGGGCAGATCGAGATGGAAATCCCAAACCATGAGGAAGCTACAGGGCAGCCTAATGGTTAATCCTGCCATGGCAATGCCAGCCGATGCCATGATTGAAACTTTGGAGTTCAAGAAGAACTACAAGGTCGTGATTCCTAATAGGGATGAATGGGACAAGTAAGTCCCTGAGCCCTTTAGGAAAGCTAACCAGACATGGTACACTGATGGCTCTAGAAAAGAGGGCCAGTCAGGTGCAGGTGTCTTCGGAGGTAGTGCGAAATCCAGGAGAACCACGTGCCTGGGCGCATATGCCACCGTATTCCAGGCAGAAATGTATGCCATTATCGACTGCGTTCACGCAAACATGTCGAATGAGGGTAAGAACATCCTCATCCTGTCAGACAGCCAAGCTGCTCTAAAAGCGCTTGATGCTGTAGAATTCAAGTCCAAAATCACCTTAGAGTGCACGAAAGCCTTGAATGAATTGGGGACCAGGAACTCGGTAATGATTGGCTGGGTTCCAGGCCACTCCAATATCCGAGGCAATGAAATTGCCGACGAACTGGCGAGGGCTGGTTCCGAGAGCGCTCTCATAGGACCAGAACCAGCTTGTGGCATTTCGAGGGGGATTAAAAAGAGAGTCCTCAGAGATTGGGTACAAACACAAGCCCGACTCCAGTGGGCCCATTCCCCTGGACTACTGCACTCGAAATTGCTCATTAGGGAATTTTCACCCGGAGTTGCAATACAAAACCTCCAACTAAGCAGGGGCCAATTAAGGGCGCTCACTAGTGCCCTAACTGGTCACTGCAAACTCAACAAACATCTGCATAGAATGGGCCTGACTAATGTTCCCACGTGCAGATTTTGTGGTGAGGATGAAGAGACACCATTTCACATTCTTTGTGAATGTCATGCTCTCATCCACAAAAGGAGCCGAGCTCTGGGTGGACCTAGTCTGCCACCACATGATGCGAAGGCTCTGTCTCCAAAGAAGGTTATTGGCTTTTTCAACGCCGCGGGCCTATTTGGAGACCTTTAAAATAGAGGGGTCGGCCACAATAGATCTGTACAGGTCGCAGTGGCCCGCTGGGGGACGCCCCTCCGTCGCCCCTAGTATCCCCTCGAACTCCAGATAGATAGATAGAAGGTATTAGGATGGAATAAGACAGTGTATATGAAAGTCCCTCCGACGAGAGATAGGTGATCATTGAAGTTGGGAACGGTGTTGAGAAACATGGTAGAACTTACGCAAACCGAAGACAGATCTAATTGCAACATTCTGCAGAAGTTATAGTTTGTTTAGAATGATGGTGATACCTAAATCAGGATAGCAAGCATCGGCATAATCTAAAATGAGAAGAAGAATGGACTGTGCTAGTGAAATTTTAGTTTTAATTGATAGGAGATTTTTCAGACGCTTAAGCGAACTGTATGCTCCAAAAATCATTATCCACTTATTACAATTGTTTTCAACTAAGATCGCAAATAGGTAGGTGCGTAGTATTTGTTTTTGTTTCTATTTAATTAAGCTGGTTATTGTTTTTGTTTATCTCCCTGGTGCCTATTACTAACGCAGTACACCTTCATTGTTAACCACTGTAAATTATTTACATTCCACCGTTGTTATAATATGACGTAATAAAAATAAATAATTCTTAGTCGACCATACCTACTATTTGGTAAATACCTCAAACACAAACGTGAATGTCAATATGTCTTCATTTTTTTCACATATTTAGGTATATTATATATTTTTTATGGTTATTTCTATAAACTCGGATACATTCCTGTACATCTGGTTCTAGCAATCACAGTGTTTCTAGTCTCGATGAGCCTCTTAACGAATTCTTGGATCATGACTTTTCAAATGGTCCCAAATTTTTCAACTGTGTACATAATGTTACGCGAAGTTGATAATTACCTAATTCAAGTACTCAGGGAAGTTTGGCCCCCTGTTGTGTGAGTGTTCCCGGAAGATAAGCAGAGTCCATGAGTGGGCTTTCACCATAGAGGGGCGCCTCTCTCTCCGCTGCTGTTGAGGTCATTTTCTGGGACACCACAGTGAGTGTTTTGATATTTATTGTTTATGATCTTGTTATTTAAGAAAAGGAATAAAGCGAACCGACCGGGCGACTATAGCTCCGTGCATCACGGACGAAATTACACCCCGGAGTTTTGGTTACTGTTAAGGGCGAGGGTTTTCCGCCCCCAAATGATCCGGCCGTGTACAAAACACCAATTATCGTCCCATTTCTATAATACCAGTCCTATCTAAATTTTTTGAAAAATTGTGCATGACCAACTCACTAAGTTCCTTTCTATAAATAATCTTCTTAATCCTTTCCAGCTCGGCTTTCGTCCCAGTCATAGTACGACTACAGCTTTAATCAGAGTCACTGATGATATTCACCTAGGAATGGTTTGATATGCAAGCACCGGTAACCGATAAAGAATTATCTCAAGAAAAGAGAGCTCAGGTGAGAATAAATAAATCATGGTAAAAGTATGCTCTAGCTGACCACGAACTCTCTGTCCGAGAGTGAACGATTAAGAAATAGAAGTATTGAGGAACAAGAATACCGCTGTTGCGTTCGAAATAACTATAACCAATATTTTAATGTTTTTATTTGTTAAATATTTGTTTATCGGGTATAATAATATATAATGAATTTATAGTGGCGCGTCGCAACTGCTAGGATTAAAATTATAAGATAAGACGTTTAATTATACACTTCCAATTAATTTGATTTTAAAACCCCATTATTTGCTATATTCACAATATTTTACAGTTTTACATCCATTACTTCTTATCATAATATCTCTTCAGCGCTTATAACCACTAATCATCTTTAAGTATGGCAATTATTTTGTAAACGCTACCAATTAATTAGTTGAACATGTTAATTATTTACATGATAATTATCTTTAACATTAAATTTGAACAAATTTTCTGTTTTCAAAGGCTGATGATGTTTATTTAATGTTGTATCTTTAAACCTATCAGCTTATCTCTTTATTAGGGCTGTTTCGTAATTTAGGCAAGTTTTGCAAGAGGAAGATTGTGTACATTATCTCGCAGAAATTAGACAGTGAGACGCACAATGATTATGTCGAGTCTCTGAAGAATCCCAGAGACTTGCCTTCTCTGCAAGAATTTCTTCAGTTTTTAGAAGCCAAATTTACTGCTCTAGAATCATCTAAGCGCAAGATTTATCCGCGAAGATCATCTCAGCAACAGCGGCAGCAGACAAATTTGAAAATATTTATATTTCCTTTGGTGAAATATAAATATTTTTTAACAAAATTTGAAGTAAACTTACTTTGTGTCTTGATGTGTTCTCTCGGTTTAGGACAACAGCGATATTAATATTTTATTTAAAAATATTATTTAAAGAAGAAGTAGGAGATGAGAGTTCATGTATGGAGCTGTTTTGGGAAGACGCTAATATCACTTTATTATTAAAAATAAACCTCTAATTTACGATTACTGTAGTAGAAATGATGTTATTATTATTATATTAATATATTATATCATTTTGTTTTACCTTTTTAGAGGTTAATAAATATTTGATTAGATGCGTTATTTATTTACAACACGATATCATGCAGCATGCATCCTTAAGAGGAAATACCAAGGTCGAAGGAATTCAAAAATAGGTATCTGTAAAAAGTATTGCTGTCGCGCTGTGTGCCCAAACAACTGAACTGAGCGCGATAGGGACAACTGCAGCTGGGACCGAAAATACCTATGAAAAGCACACAAAATATACGTTTCGTAGTCCCCTGTTCGGCGAAAAATTGACCGATTTAATTACTTTTTATTTTATAATTTTTAATTTTTTTTACACACTTTATTGCACAAAATACAATTATATGTCTTATAAAATAAACAGTGGTACAATGGCAAATGGTGGACTTATCTCTAGAAGAGATTTCTTCCAGTCAACCCATGGTAGTTGGAATAATACAATGGTGAGCGCTGTTCACTTGCGCAAAAATGTATAGATAATTACTAATATACATATAATACATTATATATATAATTATATATATATATATATACATACATATAGGTAAAATAAACCTAACTACACATTATTATAGAAATAAATATACATTATATAAATATACTATATAAATACAGACGAGGTGAATACCTTGCAGTCAAGATGAATATTTGGTGAGAATGCGACTTTTTGCGTTAAAAATTAAAACAACTAGTGCCATTATCCAGGAAGAAAACAGGGGACTACGTTTGTATGGAAACATGGACTGTCATGCTGCATGATATCGTCAAACCGGCACACGAGCAGGCATGCAACATTCCCATGGCCCCACTCATGCTAATCATCGCGGTTAGCTTTCGCCTACCACCGCAGCCTCGGCGGCTCACTCATACCACCTGCTCCTCACCATGCAGGCAGCCTCACACCTCCGTGCCTTCGCGATTCTGAATTGCTCCCTAGGGGTAGGAGATAAGAGGAGTGGAGTCGGGGCTGACTGAGTGGGCTTTAAAAGCAATATATTTTTTTAATAATTAGTAAATCTCGTCAAATAATAAAGTCAAATAAGATAAACGGATATTTACACTTATAATGCTTTTTAAAATTATGTGTTTGTTTAGAGAGTAGGTATAGTTATGTTATGTCAAACAAAATTATGAATAATAGCAGTTATGTGAAGTAAAATTATACGTTTTAAAGTACTTATACTTAATACAATTATAGCAAACCAAATTATAAATTTAAAAATTATGATATTTAATATCAAACATGTTCAACTAATTAATTGGTAGCATTTTTAAAATTGCCATAATTAAAGATGATTAGTGGTTAGTGGTTATAAGAGCGTCGGTAGCGCTGTGGCCTCGGCACTCGACTGTGCCCCGAGTAGAATCGGGAGGCCCGCGATCGATCCTGCCATGTACCAATGTATTTTTTGTTTCACGAATTTCATACGTACATTTATATGACGCTCATACGGTGAAAAAAAAACATCGTGAGGAAACCTGCATACACCTGCGAAGTAATTGAAAGGTGTATGTGAAGTCAACCAATCCGCACTAGGCCAGCGTGGTTTGACACTTTGACCAAGGGCTGATCGCAGTAAGTAGTTAGGGTAGGCTCGTGCCCCTTGGCGGGGACGTATATAAGCTATGATGTGATGATGAGTAGTTATTAGCGTTGAAGGGATATTATGATAAGAAGTTATGGATGCTTAGAATTGCTTAAAACATAGTGAATAAAGCAAAAAAGGGGTTTTCAAATCAAATTAATTGGAAATGTATAATTAAATGTCTTTTTTTAATTTACTTAAATCCACAGCTCTTTAACTTATTTAACTAATATATAAACAATAATAAATTAGACTTACAGCCAATTCTGGATTTTACATTATTTAAATCAATATTAAAGATATAATTTCAATCCTACCAGTTGCGACGCGCCACTATTAAATTCATTATATATTATTATACCCGATAAACAAACATTTGTATTGACAACAATTAATAAAAACATTAAAATATTGGTTATACTTATTTCGAAAGCAACAGCGGTATTCTTGTTCCTCAAAACTTCTTTTTCTTAGTCGTTCACTCTCGGACAGAGAGTTCGTGGTCAGCTAGAGCATACTTTTACTATGATTTACAGTTATTCTCACCTGACATGTCTTTTCTTTACATATTTCTTTATCAACCATCGTTGCTTGCATATCAAACGCACATCACGGGGATCTTAGTGGTAGATTTAATGCTATTCGGAACTTATATCAAGCACGTAGCCACTTGCCTTGGACTCTGCCTTGAAACACTAACAGGTCCATAGAATCTCCCTTACAGGTAACGTGTCCGAGAAATTGATTGGTAACTGGATAAGCGACACGCAAGCAAGCAAGCATGCAGCACACAAACAAGGCATGCAAGCAAGCATGCAAACAATCCTCTAACTTGCAGTTTGATACTCTATGTGGTCACAATGTCTAAGAGTTTTAAAAACAAATAATAAAAGTTGGTCTATACCGAACGTTGGTACTGTAAGCTCCTTATCAAGCTATTCTGATTGACCTTTGGATCGTTCTTATGCCGCTCGTAATAGTGGCGGTTTTCGTAGTGTAAATGTATAGCTTGAATGGGAGCTTACTGTACCTGGTCGGTTGGTCTATACCACGGTGAATTCGTTGGTACCATTTAATATTCGTTTACTATAAAGTAAACAAATATTAAATGGTAAGTACGAGATATCAAATGACAATTATACAAAACGAAATTAAGTCAAATGACCGTTATACTTAATGAGTTTTATTTGTAACGATTTTAGGTATTTTGAATGTTATGCTAAATGCTATTATACAAAATGATTAAATAATCCTTATGTTATGTTAAAAGAAATTATGTCACAAGTTGTTACAAAAGCCTTTGCTTGAAATTCAATTCTTTGAGAACAGACACGTTAGGTATTCCCTAAGCGGTCCAGCGGATTTTGGGCATGCGCTTCCATCACCACATTTTGCCAGAGCATGTCGATCTTGTGTCGGTCCTGAGGCCCTAGACAAAAGCCACACGCTACCTTTTCCGCAGTCGTTCCGTAGAAAAAATGTATGGAAATGACATAAGCTTACGAAAATCTCACGCTATTTTCCGCAGCTAATGTCATCTCCATACATTTATTCTGAGGAACGACTGCGGAAAAGTTAGCTTGTGGCATTTGTCTAGGGGGGCTGCATACTTAAAACTAAAACATAGGCAAACTGAAGGAAATTCCCAAAACACCTGCCCGCATAGATCAAAGAATAAACGGAACAACACTCCCCCCTGAAACAGGTGAAATACAATCACATTTATCGATAAATCTATTAATAGGTAGGTAGTTAAGCCGAAGTAATTTTTCCTTGAGCCCAGGGTAATCAAATATTTGAATAAGTATCCCGTCCCTTAGCTACTTCTCTCGTCATTTCGAATCGTAACGTGATAAATAATTCTAAACAAATTTCTTGATTATTCCTTCTCCAATGTTGTTTAAATCTATTTAAAATTTCATCACGTGAAATTGGTCTTCCTTACTGCCTTTTTCTTTTCGTTTTGAATATTAAATTTTAACACAGTAGACCGATTTTACAAGTATTTATAAATCTTATTTACTTTACTTGGGTAACGTTAGTTGACCTTTATTAATTCTGCTAGGTTCAGTTGGTTAAAGTTCTTTTCATACCACCTGCTCGACAATGTTCAATTATAACCATCATAACTTCAAGGTAAACCAAGACATTATATCCCCAGAGATATAATGTTGTATGAAAATCCCAAGGGATTAAAGTGTTTTAAATTTGGAACATAAAATTCGTATGAAAATTTAGCATAGATGCTCTAGCTTAGGAAGGCAAGGGTTCTACGCCCATACAGCAGTAGCGTGCATCCACTAGAGACAAATAGACATTCTACCTGAGTAAATAATGTTTTTATAAAATTTAAATACATTATTTCTTTGACGGCCACCATTAACTATCTTTAGAGACGAATAAAAAGCAGAGTAAAGCAAGAACACTAACGCTGCCGGCGGATACACAGCGAACTAAATTCTTTCATTTGGAAAAATTACGCGGCATATTTAAAAATAAAGAATGTTTCTACAATTTGTTTCTTAATGTGCACCAACGGTATTCCGCTGTATTGTTTTCATATGTTTTCATACCTTAAACTTTGCCGCCAACGCTATTATGTATTTCAAAATTGTAATTATCTTGATGCTTACGTCAATAAAGTGCTTAGTGAAATGTGTTTTGTGGCATCAATAGTCTTTTTACAAGTCTATTCAGTGTTTTATTGATAAAGTTTAAAAACGTAAGTAAATGTCCAGGTGCTTCAGCTTTTGTATTTTTTATTTGAGGTCATTAGGCTGTCGACTATTTGAGATTTATTTCGACAGTTGTGTATAGTAATTAATTGGCGTTATAAAAGTAAATATATGACGATGTTGAAAAATAAAAGAAATTTATTTGATACCATTTTATTGTTAACAAATTAACATGCGTCTTGCGTGCTATACTAAAGGTCATTAACGGGGTCCAGCGGCTGATCGTATCGTATTGTAAATCGATGGGTAGACTAAGTTCATACTTGTTATATTATTATTAATATGTTTTAAGTTTTATAATGTTTTAAGCTTAACTTAAGATAAAATTAGTGCGTGACGTATTCGTGCTTGAGAATAATAAATCCTTTTTTTGTATTCTATGGCTTTCATTATAATATCATAATTTTAACCAAAGTTATAGTGATAATGATAATATGACAGTGTTTATGATGAAAATTACCACCTAAGTAATTGGTTATAAAACCCTGAGTTTTTATTGTCTCGCAGATGGTATGAAAAGTAGAGTATTCACCTCGGGAATAAAGCAGTGTCTTCCTCTTAGGCGACTTGAGCCCCTCGCTTCACTTAGGAGTCTACATAACTCCCTCGCTTCGCTCAGGAGTTAACTCTAGAGTCCCTCGTTGCGCTCGGGGTTCAATATGGCACCCGTGACGTTAGACACTGCTTTAATCCCTTGGTGCATAATCTACTATTGAGTCCGCCTGTCAATACATTTTTTTATAGAAGGTCAAGCAAATGACCCCATTACACCTGGTGGTAAGTAGAAGTAGAGTCCAAATGCGAAGATACCTAGTGCGGGAGAGAGGTTAAACGCCATCCATCTGGACACCTCAGGGGTGGCAGCGATAGCTGGCAGAAGTTACTTTGCACGGCCTTGGCCAAACGCCAGTAGCCACGAGAGCCCGTGGGATGCGTTACTAATTCGTGGCCAATGCGTGCAACGCGCTGGGCATCCGCTCTTATGTAAGCCTTCTTACAGGACTTGGAAGCCTTATTGTAGGCTGCTTTGAGTATATCGATATAGGATCCTTGAGGTGCTCGACCCCTGATCCAGGCGCGATACGCCGCCTGTTTGTGTGAAACAGCATCGGCACATTCGCGATTGATACGGTTACGTCTGCCCTTACTGATGAGATCGGAGTGTGGAATGTAGTATTCCATGCCCATGACGATCTCCTCAGTAATGGCAGCGGCACTGGATGAAAGATCCTTACCACTGAAGCAGCGCTGCTTCCAAGGGATAGACGCAAAGTAGTCCCGCATACCATCCCAATCTGCCGAATTATAGTGCCAGACCCGACGTTTGGCAACCATAGGTTTCGAAGGCTTTGTCTGTAATATTTTTGCCGATATCAGGTAATGGTCCGAGGTGCCTATGGGGCTCAAACTTCAACCCGATATCCGTCCGGATAGGTCGTGAGCAGAAGGTCCAGTAAAGAAGGCATTTGACTTGCTATGTCTGGGATCCTGGTGGGCTGATCAACCAGTTGTGTCAAGTCGTGCGTGAGAGCGAATGCATGGGCAGAGATCCCAGCATGATCATTTTTTTTTGAAGGAACCTAACCATAATCTATGATGAGCATTAAAGTCCCCCCAAAAACACTAGTTCTGCATTGGGGAATTGCTCCTGCGCATTATCTGCTGCCAGACTAAGATGATCTAAAAGTCGAGTTGTCTCGGTGTGGGATCTGTAAAGGCAAACGTAGACTCTAGCCAGAGGACCAGAGTCAACATGTACCCCCAACGTGGAAAAGGACGGGTCTTCTAGGAAGCTTAGACGGCGACAACAAACATCCGACCGAACATATAAGCATACACTGGCTTTCGCCTTGAAGGATTCTTCAAGCATGTAGTCTGCTGGGTACGAGTAAGTAAGGTAGCTTACATCAGCGGGTCGGAATATTTGTGTCACCGTCAGAAACAGCAATGCAGGTCGAGCTGTCTCGAGGTGATGATGGACAGCATTGAGGTAAACGTAGGGTCCGCGTATACATACATACGCCGCGTATACATTGTAACTAAATCTGAGTGAAAAACAAAAAATGACACTTGTACTGTGTTCTGACGATCTGGTAAGGTAATCAGTTCCAACTTAACTGAGAATTCCGAATGATGCGCCCGTCCTAACATAACAATAATTTAATAGAAAGAACACAAACAGAGTTTAATGTCTGTTCTATTAGTATGCTTATTAAATTTCCGAAAAAGTCAACCATATTCTTCTTAAACTTGTATTTGCACACATCTTCATTATGGTTTGGATAAATGCACAAAATATATGTAGTAGCTAAGTTGTTTTTTTAACCGACTTTACAAAAGGAGGAGATTCTCAATTCGACCGTACTCGTAGGTATGTTTTTTATGTTTGTTGCCTTGGAAAATTATTTTGTTGGAAAGGTATACCTTCCGACTAGTCCCATCATTACCAAGTCAGGATCTGATGATGGGATCCTAGGAAAATCAAGGGAAACCCTTAAATTTCATAGGCACTTTCAACATTTAACCCTTAACAGGCCGGGTGCGGTCACCATGACCGCAGTAGGTGGCAACACTACCATTTTTATACTCTTCCAATATTTGATGATACTCGCCTCTCCTGGTACCTTCGTAACTCAGGCGATTAGTACGAGGAGCGGCTTAGTAATAGTCGCACGCGTCTTTTTTTTTGAGTTTTTACTGTTTAAAAGTTTGCAGCGGTCACAGTGACCGCACCCGGCCTGTTGTGTGATTTCAATTAATGAATTCTGGTGGTGCCCAAAGTAGACACCACCACGTCGGCGTTTCGCCGATTATTTGATTGCTGATGTCGACCAAATACAATTAAAGAATTTGCTACTTACCTTGTCTCCGTTCGGTCTCCGTATGTAGCCGGTGGACTTCCTGAGCTAGCTCGAAGGAAGTCGCGGCTCCTGAAGAGCTACTGTTAACCGATGGAGACCGGAGCACTACATAGGCCTATTAGGCCACCACGGCTCACACACGCGACGATAAAAGATTTGGTGAATTTACACTTTCACCGACACTAAAACTTTGGCGGACCCTCGCACCAACAATCACTTGGTGCGCCGCGCAATACTATTAGTTAGATGCATAGATATTTTATATTATATTTTATTGCTGCCCGGTTCTAACCTAGTTCAATGTCATTCCGTATTCGACTCGACTGACATGTTACATGCGGCCGGCCGCCACAGGCTGTCACTGCACAGACTATAATGCAGTGTTGCCACTCGCTCTTCCTCGAGCGTAAACAAATTCCTTTCTCGGTGTAGTCAACATTTTCCTAACAAAATGGATCGTTTTTAACGACAAATACAAGAGTGGCTTCCAGAAGAAGATAATGATGCCCCTGCCTTTGATGGCGATGGTGAATGTAGTGATATTGATCAGGATATCAAACCAAATCACGTGATTTATGAGTCACACCACTCAGAATCTGAGGAGTACTAAACATAGAAGAACCTATACCCGGGGTAGAAAAGAAAAGCTGGAAACTAGAAAAACATGCTATACTTGTAATCCCAAAAAAACGAAAGACCTATCATATAATACTCGTATGTTTTGTTGTAGAAAGCTGATATGTATCAAATGTAGCCAAAAGATGTGCCGCGATTGTCGCAAAGCAAGAATGACGGTTGTTAATTTTTCATTAGTAATAACGTTTATGATTACTTTTTATTTTCTATATGTTATATGATCTCTTAAGACAACAAAACCAAAATGTTTTTCCAAAAATTACTTTAGATTTTTGTTTTAAGGACTTTTCACAGAAGCTTAGAGATTTTGTTTAGTTTTAGTGTTTGAATAATGTTTTTTTTTATTTAACATTAATAAAAGTTATGTGTTGTTAATTTTTCTTTTCAAATTAAAAGTTAATAATATCAATAACACTGTGTAGTTTTATTTATTTATTATTTGGATAATAACACAAAAATATTATACCTACAGTACATGCGGTCACGGTGACCGCACTCGGCCCGTTATGTTACAAAAAAACCACCCGGCCAGTTGAGGGTTAAGGTTTGAGCGATGCTTTGTGTATTTAAATATGATGCATTCTGCATTGATACTTAATATAAATAAAAAAACCGGCCAAGTGCGAGTCGGACTAGCGCAACGAGGGTTCCGTACAAAATTATTAAGAATATTTTTATTATATGATGTAACTAAAAATTTACGGGTTTCGTATTTTTTCCTTTATCTGTGCTATTACTTCGTACCAAATTTCAAGATTCTGAGTTCACGGGAAGAACCCTGTAGGTTGGTAAGTTGGCAAATGTAAGTCGGTACGCACAATATTGAGTGATTTAACATGTTATTTTAATAGACTTCTTATAGGTTTTCCTATAATCTATAAGTAGAAAAATAATTTCTGTATTTTTTCAAAATTTTAAGTTAAGTAGTTTCGCAGGTAAGGGAGGGGGGGGGGGGACTGGTCTATTTTCTTCAATAACTTGGAAACTATTTATTTTAAAATTACAAAAAAATACATTTAAGATCTTCACAACAAGAACTTTCATTTGATATGTCACACGATGCAGCTTTCAATTTTTTATTTTTATTTTCCACCTTCCCTCCAAAAATGACCTCCCATATACAGATTTTATCTATTCACGTCACACCTCTGCGTTTGGGTCACAGAAATTGATATGTGTACCAAATTTCAACTTAATCGGTCTAGTTGATTCGGAGATAATTGACTGTGACCGACAGACAGACGGACACACGAGTAATCTTATAAGGATTCCGTTTTTTTATTCGAACGTACGGAACCCTAAAAAGCATGTTATAGGTTTCTTCTTCTTTAATATATAAAAATGTGATGTTGTGTGTATTGTTATATTACTTTTGACTTTTTAGTGTTTTTGAAACTGGTTTTTATATTGTTTTTATTGTTGTTGGATTCCTAACCGCGACTTCAGCGAAGTGTGAGACAGGGTGACGTTATATCGCAGTTGGAGGATGTATTTAAGCTTTTGGACTGGAGAGGACTCGACGTCAACATAAACAGCGAGTACATGACTCACCTTCGTTTTACCGATGATATCGTAGTCATGGTTTATAACGTGGAAGATCTGTGCACAATGCTCGAAGACATCTTAGAGTTTCCCGATAAGTTCGTCTTAAAAGGAAAATGGACAAGACCAACGTAATGGTGAATTCTCATATAGTACCTACTCCTGGTCGGAGCGTCGGTGGCGCTGTGGCCTCGGCACTGGACTGGGCCCCGAGTAGAATCGGGAGGCCCGCGATCGATCCTGCCATGTACCAATGTGTTTTTCGTTTCACGAATTTCATATGTACATTTATCTGACGCTCCTACAGTGAAGGAAAACATCCTAAGAAAACCTGCATACACCTGCGAAGTAATTCAAAGGTGTATGTGAAGTCAACCAATCCGCACTGGGCCAGCGTGGTTTGACTAAGGCCTAATCGCCCTAACTTAATTAGTTAGGGTAGGCTCGTGCCCCTCGGTGGGGACGTCTATGAGCTGCGATAATGATGATGATGACCTACTCCTGTGAAGGTTGGAGACTCTACACTGGAAGTTGTTGACGGATATGTTTACCTGCAGCAAATAGTCCAGCTCGGTAAGTTCAACTTCCAAAAAGAGTTAAATCGAAGAATCCAACTCGGCTGGGTAGCATCCAGGAAGCTACGCAGCATATTCTCAGCCAATCTACCGCAGTATCTTAAGACGAAAGTTTTCGATTCGTACTTGTTGCCAGTAATGACGTACGGAACTGAGATGTGGCCGTTCACAATGGGTCTCATCAGAAGGCTCTATGTCACTCAAAGGACAATGGAGAGGGCTTTCTACGCGATCGCATCAGAAATGATGAGATTCGTATAAGAACTAGAGTCATCGACATAGCTCAAAGAATTGCAAACCTTATGTGCCAGTGGGCAGGACAAATAGCTCGCAGGACTGATGGCAACGGCCGGAAAGTTCTCGAGTGGTGGCCACGTACCGGGAGATGTAGCGTTGGTAGGCCCCCCACAAGGTGGACCAACGATCTGGTGAAGGTCGCGAGAAGCCGCTGGATGCGGTAGGCGTATGACCGATCTGTTTGGAGATCCCTGAGGGAGGTCTATGTTCAACAGTGGGCGTTTCTTGGCTGAAATGATGATGATGATATTATTTGATTAGAATGTATATTTGATGAAAACAAATAATTAAAAGCAAGAGTATCCCTATTGTGGAGAAGAGTATTCATGCATATTTTATAAATGAATAGATTGAAAGTCTACATTAACATATTTCATCCTTGACCTGTGATGGTAATTATATTACGGCAGGCAATAATAATTTACTTGAAATTTTCATAATGGTTTAAAGATCCGGTATATTAAGTACCTATACCATTTTCTAGATTCTGTTTTGCTGCTTTTTAGGGTTCCGTAGCCAAATTGCAAAAAACGGAACCCTTATAGATTCGTCATGTCTGTCTGTCCGTCCGTCCGTATGTCACAGCCACTTTTCTCCGAAACTATAAGAACTACACTGTTGAAACTTCGTAAGTAGATGTATTCTGTGAACCGCATTAAGATTTTCACACAAAAATAGAAAAAACAAAAAATTTTGGGCTTCCATACATAGAACTGAAACTCAAAATTTTTTTTCATCAAACGTATGGGGTATCTATGGATAGGTCTTCAAAAATCATATTGAGGTTTCTAATATCATTTTTTTCTAAAGTGAATAGTTTGCGCGAGAGACACGTCCAAAGTGGTGAAATGTGTCCCCCCCCCCCCGTAACTTTTAAAATAAGAGAATGATAAAACTAAACTAAAAATATGATGTACATTACCATGCAAACTTCCACCGAAAATTGGTTTGAATGAGATCTAGTAAGTAGTTTTTTAATACGTCATAAATCCTACGGAACCCTTCATGGGCGAGTCCGACTCGCGCTTGGCCGGTTTTTATTTATTTGAAAAATAGTATGGTCATAATTTTAAATACAAAGTTATCCATAAGCATATCAGACTCCTTATCGCTACAATATGGTTCCTGTACTAACATTGTTGCTTTCTATGGAAAGATAGACATTGTGTTGTGACATTTATTTGTAGCACTGATCTGTTTAATGGCTTATATTCCTTTCACAGTTTATATGTGGCATAAAGCTGATGTAATTATAGATTTATCACCGCCAAAACCTGTGCAAATCCAGCTGGCAATTATGTATTTTAATTAACGCAGTTAATACGAATCTACTCCGCAGGCAATAAGCAGCATCGCGTCATGCCGACCGCAGTCCCTGTAAAATTAACAAAATGCCAGGAACAAAATTGTGCAACATCATATTTATAATATAAACGTTGCTTTTGTTTGCAGAAATGTTGAATTATTTAACTTAGCGACATGGCTGTATCGAAAAGTAGTCGGCAAAAATTTTGTCAATCGCCTTTATAAAGCAATGTCGTAAACTGTTTTCAGTGATATCTTTTGACGCAATGTCTATAGAATTTTTTGTAGTGTTTAAATATCGTCATCAGTTGATGCACTTATACAACTAAATATATGTATAGCAATAGGCACAAAAATAGTAAAGCCACACGGAAAAAACAATTTCTTTTTACTTTACTTCTTAATCCATATATCGTAAGCATTCATTTTGTCCTGCCAGTTCGAATAAATGAAACTTAGCGAGTTATATCTCTTTAGTAATCATGCACGGGCATTATAGAAGTTAGTTCCATTTTCAAATTATATTGTCGGTCCCTCAAGCACGCTAGATAAGAAATTGCTGGCCGCTGCCTGGCCCAGTACCTCAATTACGCATAATCCCAACGAAGGTTGTGTAAGATATCATCGTATATCGTAGCATGTTTGAGAAAAAGTTATTTTGGAATAGCTTCGAGTTCCGATGTGGAACTAACGCAGCAGAAACAGCTCGCAATAAAAATGGCATATTTGGAGAAGATACGGCTAATACGAGTCTAAGCACAGTGCGTTGTTGGTTTAATTACTTTTGTACTTAGCAGAAATTTCGATTTGTAAACCAGCCACAGCCTGTGGAAGCCGATCCATGTCAAGCTACCACGGAATGTTCGATGTTAGCATACCCACAATTGACCCATTTGCATCTAATCGGTAAGACAGTGCGAACGCATACGACCGACTATCCGTGACCGATGTTTTGACCGGTTTTTGGTATACATTTACGAACGTTCCATTTTCACCAATAATCGGGTCGGCCGGGATTCACCGATTGTTTTTTGGACGACTTTTTGTAGTTCGTGCATGTGCGTGGCAACCTACAACTCCGTAAGTTTCATTTTCCACTGTTTAAAAATCGGTCACCGATAGTCGACCGTGTTTTTTTATTGCTAAAGGTGGCAGAAGAGCAGTGACCCACCTGTTGTTAGGTAACCACCGCTCATGGACATCTGCAATGCTAGGGGCACAGTTCAGTCACTGCCTACCTGGAGAGAAGTACTCCTCTTAAACCTCGTTTGAAGTAGGACATATCGTAGCGCTCAGGAAACTCCGCAGCTGGGAGTGTGCGCTCGCGTTTTAACTTGAAAAATAGGTATGATTACTCTGCGCGCATTTAAGCTTGTCTTATCTTGGTAAATTGCTAAAGAAATTGGAATTTTGGTGTGAATTATAATAATCTCAAATAAATAACTCATTGGCTGACTGAAGGTTACCAATAGAAAAGCGACGGTTCCTATTAAGTGGTCACTTTTTTAATTTTAAACATTTAATGGTGTTATTTACTACAATTTTCTCAGATCTGGTCAAGCAATAACAGCAGATGTCTACTGTTAAAACTTATAACAATGATGGCGAAACTTGCTGCGAGACAGCCCTCACTAGTCAACCGATTTTCACTATTATTGATCCATAAATTCGATGATATAAGTTGCATTATACACTCACATACATTCACACTGCTCGAGAAACCGTTTTAGTACTACAGGACCTACAGACATTGGCGTAGCCGCTTAGGTATAACTTTTCGATGGGGGTTGTCCAGATTGAGGACTTCGATTTGCCTCATGTAAACTAGCTTATACAGAAATCTTCTCCAACAGCCTGGGGAAGGACGTTTGTCCCATTAGAAATAGTACCTAAAGAGAAAAAAAAGTAAAACGCGATTAATGAAGGTACCTAGTTTGGTAATAATTACAGTAAATATATCTAAATTATTGGTAAGTTCCTAACAACTTCTTACTAAATACGTATTGAAATAAAATAACACTACACAAATTAAACCTTTTTCTCTTTGAAATCAATTTCTTCAAATCTTATCGCAGATATTCCGTTTTTTCTGCTTTTATTTCTGTTGGGAACTCAATTCTATTTTTATCTTTTACTTATTTTGACTTGGAGCAAAAATCCATTCTATCTATTTTGATTTCTCAGTGAGGGGTGTCCGGACAACAAGCCCCGTCTCTTATCTACGCCAGTGCCTAAAGTTCGACCATCCGACACCCTTATTATCCGTTCGACTACTATTGTTTCTGTAATTTGGTATATTTTTTTCATGGTTAAACATTTAAATCATGTAAGCAATCACATAAAGAGAAATACTTTCGCAGTTTGGTGAGTCCAGGCACCCATGACCTCTGTAAGATTGCTTTAATAGACCAGGAACATCTGCTTGGGTGCTTGAATACCTGTGTTCAGGTTTGAAGGGAAAGATATGGCAGTGAAATTACTGAGTACTGTGACTTTACATCTGATGTCACAAGTTCGCAACATATGAACGTACATTGTGATTCTTGTGGGGGTTGCAGTTTTGCTGAGAATCTTACAAGTCACATGTATTATAGGTGACTGTTACCACTTACCATCAAGTGGGCGGTTTGCCTATTTGCCAACATATATAGTTGTAAAAAAATAGCCTTAATATATACATAGAACTTTTTTCATTTTGCAGTACCAAATGGAAATTTTATATTTTAGCCCCTAATTTTTAATCATTCAGAACCTTTAAAGCACCAGCAAATGGCAGAATGCTGGCATCAATAAGCCTCGAAGTTTGGTAAAGAAGCGTTGAGAACGAGATAGCTCTCAACGTTTGTTTGCCAAACTTGGAATCTCAGTGTAGGCGCTAGCATTAGACTAATAAAATGCGAGTCAAATTTTTTATTGCGTCAACCTTGTATGAACTTCTGCTATCCTAGTTAATTTTCATGTAAAATTGGTTCATATTATAGTATGGAATCTCATAGCAAGAGTACAATTATCTAATCGAAATACTTATTTAGATTTTCCTTATTTTTGTATCCAATAATACTGTAATCTGACCATCAGGTAACTCTCTTATTTTTAACGGTAGGTACAGAAGCAATTTAGATATAGTAGTTTTCATCTGAACCATTGATGGTGCTGGACAGCCTGCAATTGATCTGACGTTCATTCGGGTTACGGTAGTCCATCCTAAAGCTATATATGTTATACATACAAATCCATTATTTCTGAAATATTTATGGTATCAACCTTTTATAAATATAGTATAATGTACTGAACAGTTATTCCGTCAGTATCGTATTTTCGTATTTTTCATCTTCAATAAAATTCGCAATCACTCCGATTCTCGGAAGCCTCGCCAAAATGTCGTGTGACAATAATAAAGTTACACAAGGCAGAGAAAAGTCTCGAATCCTTACAGGAGCAACCATATTGCTTATATATCTAAGTTACTGCATAACTCAGAGTGCCGGGAAAGATACGACTTTAGGTAGTTATTTTTCTCTGTATTTGGTGTCTAATGTAAGTTACTATGAGTACTATTGACCTATCAGTAAGAACGATTATTGCTATTTTCATTGAGTGAAATGAAAATGAAATGATGATGATGATGAAATGATTTTTTTAATGATTTCACAGAAAATGAGTTTTAGATTTTATGGGTTCCTCCTCCTTCAAAGGACCCAAGGATCACTTCATTTGGGACCACGGGTAATACGTCGTCTGACTATCCATTTATATGTCATAACCCCTTTCCCTAGGAACGCGTAGAGATATCAAACTAAAATGTATAGCAATATTTCAAATCAGCTGTGAAAAAATCATGCTTGTAGACAACGCGATCAAAAGATATGACCAATTATGTCGCATATTCTCGAAAATTTTATGATCCCAAAAAAAAGCAAAACCTAATACGTTGACCTAGAATCGTGAGATTTGGCAAGAAGCAAGTGTTACAGGCCAGCACATATTAAAAAGAAAAATAGAAAACCGCAAATTGCACAACTTTATGAAGAAAAATGGAATTATGTTCATCAACTACTAGTATTTGTCGATTTATTTGACTAATATGCCAACACCGCTCGGACGACGATAATACAACATTCTAAATCATTTTTTTTTATCAAAACAAGGAAGATATACAATGGTCGATCGCTGATACGTTTAAAATCGCCCCTCTGAGTTGCGTTAATCGTCGAGTTGCTTTCTGTACATGTCGCTCCCATTGCTCACCGAACAACGGGTTAACGCATGTATCGCTTCCCATTCTCTCCATAGATATCATAAAAGTTGACCATGGCAGATTTAAAAAGACTTCTTCGAGCGAAGAAATGGAAAACAGTAAAAGGTCCGCTGTCGCCATTGTTTTTCATAACAAAAAAGTATACTCTTTCGATCACAAAAAGAATTTTGATAATCGGCCCACAAATAGCGGAGTAGTCGGTGGACATACATAAAAATAGATAGGTACAGTCAAACAAAAAACCTCCTCCTTTTTCGAAGTCAGTTATAAAATAAGGAAACAGCTTTGTTAAAGCGAAATGTAGTTCGCAGGCAGAGCTAGTTAATTATAATTTAAGAAACATTTCTTGTAGAATTTTTGACAATATATTTGATAATATCTCATGTTTTTCTAGGAACGCTCAGTATAGGAAAAAACACGCCACTCTGATCAATTAGCTCGGATAAGTTAAATGGCATTTTTTCCAAAAATGCAAGTCATAATTGCTCTTTTTTACATATGACAGGGAAACTCTTGGCCTGTATCTCACCTGATGGTAAGTCACGATAAGGCCGAAGGTGCAAGCGAGCTTCACCTGGACTCCTCAACTGAGGAACTGGCTATCTTACCTCCAAATTGTCGGAGCACAACAATGCTATAAACATTGTTATTATGGCGACAAACTTTAGTTTAAAATTTTCACCAGATGGGATCAAAAGTCCATTTTATTTATCAAGTTCAAAGCGTTGCGTCAAATGAATGTCTCCATCCTTGAGCACATGTTTCCTGTGATCACCGACATTGTGAACTTTTCCCTTAACTCTGCAAAATTTTCATCCCTCTTGCGAAACATTTTTTCCTACCTGTCCAAAGTGCTCCTGGCATGCGCAAGGAAACAATTCTATGAGTTCATCAACAAAATCTCGCTCCTGAGTTCTTACCAGTCTGATTTTAGACCTGGTTACAATACTAATGGATTAAGGACATAAAGGTTACTTGACATGTTTTTGTTGACTTTTTTATTGCATTTAATACGATTGGCATTAAAATCCTTTTAACAATGCTAGTTCATCTTAAGGTCTCTTGCAAGGCAATTGTGTGGTTCTCTTTATACTTTCAGAAACAACAGCAGTCAGTTATTCGAAAAGAATATTTTTCCACGTGGTGTGACTTTGGCGGCTAAGCTGGATCCCTCAAAGCAGCATTTTATCTCCACCTCTTTTTTTCTTTTCCGTGATAATAACTTGTTGATAAATTACAGGCGAATTGTGACAGAAAGAATTAATTAACAAACCAATTTGGAGACAAAATAATAATACGCAAATAAGTTTAGTACTTCGTATTCAAATGTGAGCTTCTCAAAATATTTGCGCAATCATTCCTGCTAACGCAACCCGAGGTCCCAATGCTAATGTAACCGAATATATTCCAGTTAATTTCGTCAACAGTTGTACCGGATAATTGTTAGTTGAATTGTCTTTGATTAAACGGAATTAATGTTGTGTTATTGTTTTTGCGCATCGCTTGATATCAAAGTGAATCATTTGCTTAGTTGTACACGCGTCAGCATAGTTTATCGACGTAGCTGGGCAAGCCGCGCATCGTCAGACAAATAGCGTTCGCGGATTCATTCCTTTGAAATGTTTTCGTAGCGTGAATTATTTCCTACTTTATGCCACTAGACACGCACACTTTTATATTTTTTTTATATAGTTTTTTTGATACTACTGGCAGAATATGTGTCAGCCTAATCGGCTGGAAGAGTTTCTCGCTTATGAACAACACTGCATTATAACGTCTATTTTGTATATGTTAATATTATGTTAAAATATCTGTATTATTATTGTCTCTTTAGTGTGAGATTATTATTATTGTATATATATAGTTATTGTTTTTTTATTTCTGAACGAAAATACCCAATTGACATAATATATTTTTGCTCCTCATGTATCGCGTAACATGTAAGTACGTCGTAACAAAGTAATTATCATAAATTATTATTGATATTCATTGTCGTTTAAAATGCAGCCATTGACACTTGAAAAAAGAGAGATAAAAAATTGAAATTTTCTTTTTTATTGGTCCTATAACGTTTCTTCACAGAAACAGCTTCGAAACAAGTTTCTTTATTTCAAAATAGACCATAAATTATCAAAGAAAGAATGGCCTAACTTAAATACATTACCTTGTAATAGAGAAAGTTTTCTGGGTAAAAAACCGGTCAAATTACATTTTATGAGCAGACCTTTGGCAGTGTTCTAAATGGCTACACTCTTTAATATCGTAATCAAAGTTTCGAGTACGAATATCGCCGTGTACGTACATTTCTGCGCGCTGTTCCTGCGGCAGAAAGCGAGTAGGCTCTCGCTGCGTTGAACAGCGAACTTCGAGTCTTCTTTGGTTCCGGATTTAGAGATTATATTGAAATTCACCCTTTTATTTAATTTACTGTAGCTTACTTTTCGGTTCGCGATAGGTAGGTATCGATATTTTATTAAATTTAACAATAAGATTTTATTTGTAATTTATAATTATGATCAAAATGTGATCTTATTAACCACCTTTAAAAGTTTTTAGTAAAATAAAATTTTAAATTTTAATGAATAAAGCACCTCTACCACACAAGTCAAATGTACATAAATTCATTATAAGGATAAAAAAAACATAAAACGTTTTGCTTAAATAGTTCCGCGTTTGAAGTTACCAACAGGAAGCCACAACGACATAACTAATCAGCTCTCTCGCAAGTATTACAAACTAAATCGTACCTAGGTAAAGCAAACTGCTCCGAATTCGCACAAAATGAGCATCACGTTCATTTTGCATAGAGTTCTGATTAAAAACTTCGGCGAACTAACCGAACGGTGTTCGCAATGGAAACGGAGCTCGCAATGCTAAGAGAATTGGTTTAACAAGAAAAATAGCAGCAGATTATAATTAAACTTTGGCGATGCTGTATGGGACACGACGTACCGGAGTATCACTGTAACAAAATTAATTTAAACTTTTGTTCCGTTAACTAAATTCGGAGCAAGATGGCAGCGATATTGGAATCGGAATGGTGCTGATGAAAAATCGATTTTGTTTTTTGCTTACACAGTGCACGTTGCGATATCCGATTGTTGTAATGTGATAATTGTTAACCAGCTACACGACTATTCTTGTTGCTCCTGAATGTTGCCAAAATATTTTTATAAGGCGGTCCCATCTATTCGTCTGTCTTTTATACCCCTTTTCTTAAGAACGCGTGTAGATATCAAACTGAAAATATCAAATACTCAGGTCTATCAAAGTTGTAAATCAACGCGATCAAAAGATATTAGCGTTTGTCGTATATTTTTTTTATATTTCGCGATTTCACAAAGGAAATTAAAAGCTATAATGTACTTCTCATTGACCAAAAATCATGAAATTTGAGAAAAAGCAATGTTTCACAGCCCACGTAAAGGAAAAAAGTCTGAAAACCGTAAATATATGTGAGGAATTATATACTTAGAAAGTTTGTATGGCACTCTCGCGTGAGTACAGTTTGCACTTGGCCGTGTTTTTATAGTATTAGTCTGACAATCTACTATTTAGTCTATCTAAGCATGCGACATAAGTCATTTTTTGTTTGTGGCCGACGCAAACCCGCACCCACACACTGCACTAGATAGATTGGCTTAGAGGGATCATCTTGTACCCTTTCAGCTTGTTTATCTTGAGGGAGATCTATGTCCACCTGTGGGCGTCTCTTGGCTGTAATCGTGATGATGATGATGTCCTTGTTTTTCTTAACTTAGTTTATTTTTGTCCACAGTGATAGCAACAGCGCACAACATCACATCGCTCGACGTCCCCAGATATGGTGACCCCCATCGGGAAGCTAACCTAGTGTGCCACTATGTCAACGAAAAGAACGACCCCGCGCTGCACTCGGTCAAGTGGTATAGGGGCACGCACGAGATCTTCAGATTTACGCCAGAACAACAGGTTGGTATTTTCTTAGAGTCTTATTTAGTAGTCATTAAGGTTGGATTCGCCCAAAATACTAATGCGGTGCCACTTTTCTGTGTAGTTTAATTTAGATTCAGGTTTAATGGCAGTTTTCGATGTCGTATGCACATCTTCGTTTATTTATGGAAATTTTCCCGTTTTTAATGCAAACTTACTGTCTCTGTCGCTACGCTGGCTGGGTGGTAAACCCAAGAACGAACCAATTTCGCTCATTGTAAGTGGCAATATATCTGGGCTTTGAATTCTGGAAATCCTTCTATCACCCAAACTAATCTAAAAAATCTCGGCTTCGTTTGAGATTTTTTCTGCGGATTTCTTAATCTACAAAATTCATCTATTGTCCAGCTTAATAGTTCACGACACGACTTTACTTAAACTCCAGGAACCTTATTAATATTTGTGTAATTAACTTGTGATTCTAAAATGATTTAGACCGGGTTCCCATATAATTGTATTTACGAAGGAATGATTTATTCATTATTTTTGACTGCATTTATAAAACCACATCAGCTCTGTCAATTTTTATTAAACTGAAACTTTTTTAAATCGTCTGTTAATAGTTCACGACACGACTTTACTTAAACTCCAGGAACCTTATTAATATTTGTGTAATTAACTTGTGATTCTAAAATGATTTAGACCGGGTTCCCGTATAATTGTATTTACGAAGGAATGATTTAGTCATTATTTTTGACTGCATTTATAAAACCACATCAGCTCTGTCAATTTTTATTAAACTGAAACTTTTTTAAATCGTCTCAAATTTTTTCGTTCATTTATCGCATATCACATTACACAAAAACATCAGATCTTTAATTTCACTACTTCACATAAGTCGGGATTGGTCTAACTAATGCGTTAGATCTCTTTGAATTTAAATCAGTGTGGCAGTGTTTCGATCCTGGTGTAGAGCACTGTTTCTTTTCATATTTTTTTATTATTTTGTTGTTGATTGCTTTTTTTGTTTATTTTATTAAATAATTTATTTTTTTAATTACTTTTTGTGCTTAATTTCTTTTGTTTACAATTTTTTTTTCACAAAAGAACGATTAAGATTAAAAATGTGATTTTAATGCCCTTAAATCCAATAATAATTTTCCGAAAATGTTCCGTTAAATGCCTACGATCCGAAAAATTTTCACTTGCATCGTGGTATCATAAGACTATATTTTGATAGTTTATTTTATTGATCTTATAAAGAGTGACTTGAATACAAAACCAGATCTGTTAGCAATAGATTATTAAGACATTTTGCTGGTAAGGAACTTTGTTCCCTATCCTATTTGTTATTATGTAGTATAGTTATTATGTATTTTGTATCAGATATATATTTCGAAAGTATTTGTGATTACAAGTGAAACACAGGTGGCTAATTCAATGTATAATCCAAGACTGACTCACACAGATCTAGTTGGTTGACATATGACACATTATATTAATATACCTACATTAAAATTTCATTTAACAATATTTAATGTCTTATTTTGAATAGCACATTTATATTTTAATCACCCCAAAATACAAAACACGTTTTTAGATAATTCAATGAAAACATTGACAGCAAAACAGTTTCATTCGATCTTACAATTTATTTCTTGTAGTTGTAATACTTATAATTACTTATTATATGTTTAATAACCATTATCAATTGGTTACAACATTACAAAATACTAATTCAATATTATGGCCCGGAAGGATTATTCGGTGATATCTGGCATCTGGATGAAATTAAAATATAAATTGATAAATTAATTTCAAATAACATCTTTGTCACCGACGTCAACATCTGTTTTTGAGATAAATCTTCAATTACGTATCCATACCATACCATAATATATAAACTATGAGTATGTTTGACTCAATCACGAAGAATGGTCTATTTAAATACGAGTAACATTTAGTACACATGTTTGTAATCTGGAAACTATATTTTTTTTCATCCCGATAAATAGAACAGATGAAATCGCGCACAAATCACAAAATTATTGTATGTTTGATCCGCATGGAGAAAAAAACTGAGCTATCTCTGACTTAATAGATCATGATCTTTAGACGATATAGTACTATTATAAAGATATCTTTTAGGGTAACTGCCTAGCCTACATAAGCGAGAGATGGTTATGATGGAATTAACTGTATCGGTGGTTAGTTGTATGCTACAATCGTCCCCAAAAAGCTACAGTTGTCCCCATAAGATAATTTTATAAAAAAACGGTAAATTCTCCATAGCTTTAATCTGATAAGGACAATCATTGCAAAAAATTGAACCGCCGAAAAAACTAAAAAGCAAAAACACTGAAAAGTTCAAAAATAATATAAGAATAGGTACAGACAACATCACACTTCTATATTGAAGTCGGTGCCAAACGATGATCTCCTAGAAAGGGTTAAAATTTGGCTGTACCTATTCTTATATTATTTTTAACTTTTCAGTGTTTTGCTTTTTAGTTTTTTCGGCGGTTCAATTTTTTGTTAAAAAGTTTTTATTTTATATTTTTTTGTGACTTTCATCTATTAATTTTACAATCAGTGAGTGAATCATCAATCATCACCCGTTTTTTTACCTTTAGGGTTGGAATTGTTTCAACACTCGGGAAAAAAAGAATCATCAAAATCGGATCACTCTGTACGAAATAATGCGTGGTCATTGATCACAATTAGTGAGTAAATCAACAATAATTTCCAGTTCAAAAAAATCCTAACCTAAAGGTAGAAACCTTTAGGTTAGGATTTTTTTTTTTCAAATTTAAATGGAACCACCCTTGGGATATACCCTTTCCAATAAATAAGAATCATCAAAATCGGAGTTCTCTGTAATAAGTTATGCGTGATACATAAAAAAAAAATATACGCGTCGAATTCGTCGTTCGTCGGTAAAAAATACTTGCATTTTCTATTATGATAAATAACATAAGACTGAAAATATTAATTTACCTTTAACAATCTGAACTTTCCTCTAGCCGTCACAAGCGTCGATTTGGTGTCATTTGTTTTAGCTGTGGTTAGGGGAACTCGCGCACTAACGGCGATGACCACGACCACCAGTGGTCGCATGCGGTCAGCGGCCTTACCATGGTCGCTTATAGCGAGGTTAAAACAATATTGAAAGAGAGACATCGTCCTTGCTATGTATCGTGCTATCCCGCTCTCAGTGCGGTTTTAATATTGTTTGACCGAACATGGTTAGGGGTCACAGGCCCAATTCTACTAATAAGTTACAGCCGAATCGAAACTGAACCGTAGCGATCGACCAATCAGAACGCCATATTATCACGTCGCACATTTATATAAGCGCTCCGATTGGTCGATCGCAACAGTTCAGTTTCGATTCTGTTGTAACTTATTAGTAGAATTGGGCTTCAGGTTATCTACGCATGACCGTCGCGCACTTGTCACAGCGGCCAATGGTCACAAGCAATGGGCCGTTACAAGGGCTAATTCTGCTAAAGAACCATCGCTGAACCGAAGCTAAATCATTGCGTTCGACCAATCAGAGTGCCAAATTAAGAGGCTGGAGCTCACCGAGCCCTACTTAAATTTTTTTTTAGCAAAACCTGTGTAATATACCGTAGTAAAAAAAAATACATGTTACTCTTGAAAATATTTTTGAGAATATCCATGTTCCCAAAACAAAATTTAATCAAAATTTCTTGTAAAAAAATGCCAAAAACATGATAATGAACACGAAGGAACACAATATGATAAAACGATATATCGATTGTAACTGTAGAAACAAGATGGATTTTTTAGTCATCTTGAAAAATTGTGTATGTTTTGGATTGGTATTGTTATTTTGGGTATTGTTACGTTTGCGGGGTGGGTATTCTATAGAAACATCGAAACATCGACAGTTTAGAGATAGGATTTAATTGAGCACTTAATTAACCACTTTACTAAGCACTCTAAATCACTTTACTATCGCTGAACACTTCACTATAACACGTTTCTAAACACTGAACACTATGGGCACAGAACACATCACTACAATAAAACGCTTCCAAGTCGCAGATGATCGCTCCAAGTAGTTTATGGTGTGGTTCGATAGAGGGTAGCCTAAAACGGACTGTAAACAACGGCAATTTGGGTCATCATCACAACTTATATACGTCCCCACCGAGACGCTCGAGCCTACTCTATGTTAGGGTAATTAGGCCTTAGTCAAGCACGCTGGCCCAGTGCGGATTGATCGATTTCACATTACACCATTGAATTTCTTCGCAGATTGCCTCACGATGATTTCCTTCACCGTAGGAGCGTCAGACAAATGTACGTATGAAATTCGAAACGAAAAGCACATTGGTATATGCGTTCTCAAACCCCGGATCTGCCGATTGGAAGGCAAGTGCCGAGTCCACAGCGCCACCGACGCTCTCTGATATAATTTCAAGATAGCAGTTATCTATACTATGAGACGATAACTTAGCATTCCATGGATTCACCGTGTGGGTGCCGGGTCCATCGCGTTGCAGAGAAAAGAGCCCAGAGTAGTGCCTGGGGCTTACGACCCAGGTGCAGGTTTAAGTAGCTACTTTACAAGAGTGCGTAACGAAACAGCGAACTACGAAAGTACGAAGAACGAAAGTTCGAAAGATCACAGTTACGACAAACTGATAGTCGAAAGATTGGTTTTTCGATGAACGAAAGTGCGAAAGAAAGTTAGTGCGATGTGTTGTGCATCGAATGCGCGCTACTGCGACGCACGATAGTGCGAAAGTATAGAAATATTTAAGGATCTTTTTTTGAGAAACTTTAAAAGAATACATCGCATTTATATGATTGTTTTTATAATTATGGAATAAAGTGTAATAAACGGATTGGGAAAGATTTGTATGTTACGAATAAACAGAAAACTACTAGACTGATTACAAAAAAATATTTCACCATTAGGCTGCGTCCTGAGTCACGGCGCATCACGCATGCGGATTGCGGAGAATAGGAATAAGCGGATGCCTGTCCTTAGTGCACGTTCGCACGCGTATAGTGCTGTGCATATTCTATTTATATTTTAAAATGTCGCTTTCAAAAATTAAACGTTTACGGTATTAATTTGTACGTTATTTTTTAGAAAACCCTTCGAAAATATTAAATAAACTTACCACTATGACCTTCAAACTTTTGTTTAATTTCATCCCACGCTATCCGTATAAGTCTTTTATTTTTATGTTCAGGATGCCTGGACATCCAAATGAAAGGCTTTTCCATCACCGCCTAAATAAAATCTTCCACGGGAAACTCTTCAATCAACATTATAAGTCATATTAATGCACTATCCGCCAGTTAAAATCAAAAGATGCGTATTAGCGAACGTATCCGCTAGCATAATGCGCCGGATCGTGTGCGCGCCCGCTCGTAGTTCGGACAGATTCAAACATGTCGAATATTTGTTTCGTGCGTGGCGGATTCCGCATGCGCGATGAGCCGTGACTCAGGACGCAGCCTTAGAATGCTCCATTATTACCGACACTCGGCATATATCACTCAGTAAATGCGATGTATTCTCTTAAAGTTTCTCAAAAAAAGATCCTTAAATATTTCTATACTTTCGCACTATCGTGCGTCGCAGTAGCGCGCATTCGATGCACAACATATCGCACTAACTTTCTTTCGCACTTTCGTTCATCGCAAAACCAATCTTTCGACTATCAGTTTATCGTAACTGTGATCTTTCGAACTTTCGTTCTTCGTACTTTCGTAGTTAGCTGTTCCGTTACGCACTCACTTTACAATGCATGTTGATCATTCACCTTCACCACCCCGGCTCCTCTCTCTGCCTAACCATATTTGATACGATTCCGTAAGTGCCCTCTTTATAACGCGGTTTAATATTGAGCTCACGGACGTTCTCGATAAGCCTAGATCTTTCAGCAGTGTGTATAAGGATTTTGCCGGAACACCTCTCGCGCCTACTTCTACCGCATATAAGTGAACATAATAGCCGTTTTTAGTGATATAATTGGTAAGATCGCAGTATATTTAATTTAAATGTGTGGTCTTTGGGAATGTTATTTTTCCACGGAACGGTGAGTTTAATGAGTAGCACGCGCTTTAGTATCTCAGAGTAAAGCAATATATTTGGCCAGAGGCCCTAGGCAAATGCCACACGCTAAGTTTTCCGCAGTCATTTCGCAGAAAAAATGTATAGAAATGACATAAGCTTACGACAACCTCACGCTATTTTTTCCGCAGCTAATGTCATCTTCATACATTTTTTCTGAGGAACGACTGCGGAAAAGTTAGCATGTGGCATTTGTCTAGGGGGGCTGGATGCGTAATCGGTACGTCAAACGGAAACTTGTATTGTTTATCATACGTGTCCATCACAAGCTTAGAGCATTCAGAAAAATGATCTAATCACAAGGGTCCAATTCGGTGCTGAGACTATGATCGAATATGGTTTATTTATTGGTTTTGTTTTAGAGCCCTCTTTGGTGAATTGGATGAGACTTGTGGTTTATTATAAAGAAGAAAGATGTTTATGTTTGTATTGAATAGGCTCCGAAACTACTGGACCGATTTAAAAATTTCTTCCACCAATAGAATGCTACATTACCCCTTGAGTAACATAGGCTACAAAATTATTTTTCTAAAGGGAGAATATAAAATTCCCACGGGAAAACAAAAACAACGCGGGCGATGCTGCGTATAGTAAATCTGCTATATAATAGGCTACAAAATTATTGTTCCTACGGGAAAATATAAAATTCCCACCGGAAGACAAAAATAACGCGGGCGAAGTTGCGAACGGAAAGCTAGTATTCAATATATTTTGACAGTTCATATCAATATATCGTTTTATCATCGTGTTTCGGTGGTTATACTACAAGGGCAGGAGCACGTGTGTGTAATGTATAGAGATATTCGATGGCGGTACCACAATACACATATCATACTACATTTATCCTTGGTCTATCCAATTAAGACTAGGTTTCAACAATTAAATTTGGTGTAATGTAAACAAAGCATTAAATATACACCGTGGAGTGGAAACAACCATCAACGTACAAGATTGTTATACTAGAAAAATAAAACCAAACTTGAAGTAAGAATTTTAATAAGTTCCTTCAAGACGAAGAGAACTTACTGATTTTTTTTTGTTTAGAGCTACTCTAGTTCAGAATAGTTTCATTTCAGTGTTTAAAATATATCTACTAGATTTTCATCATTAAATCTTTTAACGAGAAAAGTTTCAGATACCTAGTCAAGATTGCCTTTGAAATTGCAGAAATGTTAATAATTAATAGTTAATTCAACTGTGACAACTTCGTTTTCCATAAAAAGTTTACCGGAGTACATCCACGAATCAATATCGTTCAATTATCTTCCAATTTTCATCAAATTGTTTGTATTTCATTTCTCTTGATCAAATGAGTGAAATTTGACTTTTTGAGAGAAAACTGTGGCAATTTCTTTAGGCAATTCGTATGGATACATGTACCTAGAATTCATTTTTTACTATTGGTGAATTATAATTTGGTATAAAAATAAAATCACTGTATGGTTTTATGAAATCACGATGCAAGTGAAACCTTTTTTGGCTCGTAGTAAACTGAAAATTTTCGGAAAATTATTCGATTTAGGGTATTAAACTAATTAATTATTTAAGTTATTAATAAAAAAGTTATAAAAAAACTAATTAATAAAATAAACACAAACGTAATAAAAAAATAAAAAACAAATTCTAGAAAAAAATAACGCTCTACACCAAGAACCCATAGACCAATCCTGACATATAGGTATGAAGTTCTGACGTTAAGGATCTCATGTTTTGGTGTAATGCGACAGGCAATAGATGAACAAAAAAAAATTGAGGCGATGTAAAAAAAGATTCACTTTAATAATAAATCCGTCGATTATTTCGTGAATATTGAGTAAAGGTAATGTTTTTTGAAGTGAGGTAAACTTGTTTCAACTTTACCGTCTGCTAAGGCTGTACTTAGCGTCCGTGTGGTGACGGACTTTAAATATTTGTGTTATTCGCATTCTCCCAGTAGATATCGTAAGAGCTGACTAAAGAAGTTTACCGCAATGAAATAGTAGATTGTACAACAAGGGCCTAAAATGAGTCACTGTAGCCCGAGACAATTTTATCCACTCGAGCCGTAGGCGAGGTTGGATAGTAAGTTGAGGGGTACAATGACTTGTTTATGCCAGTGTTTTACACTCTGCTTTTCACTTCGAATGCAAGAAAATTAAACAATTACTTCAAAATATAAACGAAAATTAAATTAAAATTATATAAAAACTCAAATATTATGTAACACTTTTTTTACCCGTGGGAGAGCCATGCTTCGGCACGAATGGGCCGGCTCGACCGGAGTGATACCACGGCTTCACAGAAGACCGGCGTGAAGCAACGCTTGCGTTGTGTTTCGTCGTGTGAGTGAGGGTACCGGAGGCCCAACCCCCTACCCCCCCTATGATAGCGCAGTTAAATAGAGTGTTACCCCAGGAGGGTACCAACTGCGCTAGCGTTGGAGAATCCCTTTCTGGACGTCCACTTTTAGGACGCAACATACCTGGGCGTGGACGCCTAGGCCGCCCCTCGTATTCTGGGGGGGGGGGGAGGGGGCAAAACCGCGCTCAAAGATACCTGGTGCAAGAGCAAATCCACGGCACCCCCTGCCACACTGACTGTGGACTTCTGTAACATTATAGGGGTCTTCATTCCAACCTCAGTGCTGTCCACCACCACCTCGAGACAGTAAAGCCGGCCTTGTTCTTTTTGACGGAGACGCAGATATCGCCTCCGGCGGACACTTCTTACCTTTCCTACCCAGGGTACGGACTGGAACACCTCTTCGCACCTAAGCCCGGTGTGTGCGTGTACGTCAGAGACGATATTTGCTCTCGGTGCCTCGGTCACCTCGAAAGTAGGGACCTCTCCACCTTATGGCTCCGTGTAGACAGCGACGACCATCCCCGCGTCTATTCGTGCCTCTATAAGTCCCATAGCGGTGATACTGAAACCGACCGACTCATCGAGCACGTTCAAATGGCTGCAGACGCTGTGCAGCAGCAAATCCCACTCGCGGAGATCGTGATACTTGGCGATTTTAACGCACACCACTCCGAATGGCTCGGTTCAAGCAAAACCGATCATGCGGGGAGATCTGTTCACTCCTTCGCTCTTGCATATGGCTTAACACAATTGGTTACTACGCCCACGCGAATTGCCGATGTGGAGAGCCAGAAACCTTCACTGTTGGATCTTCTGCTGACTTCTCACCCCGACGGCTATCTCATATCTGTCGGCGCTCCTCTTGGCTCCTCGGATCACTGCCTCATTAGGAGTGCGGTGCCACTCTCGTGCTTGCAACGACTTCGAGTTGCACGTAGTCGCCGCGTGTGGCACTACAAGTCAGCAGACTGGGATGGGATGCGGTCCTTTTTTGCGTCCTACCCTTGGAGGCAGGTTTGCTTTATGCCGGATGATCCCAACGTCGCCGCCGAGTCTGTTGCCGATGTGGTGTTGCAGGGTATGGAAATTTTCATTCCATCCTCAGTTGTCCCCATTGGTGGCAGGTTCCAACCTTGGTTTGGTCAATCTTCCAAAAAGGCTTCTCGCTGGAAGCGGGAAACCTACCAAGCCTGGGCAAACGCGGTGACGTATCGGGATGAAAATACCAGCGCTTTAAAAAAACAGTAAACCTTTTAGATCTTTGCCTCCAGATCCTTCAAAAGAGACATTGCAAGAGCGAACTCGGAGCACATCAGTAGAATTGGCGAGAAACTAGAGCGTCTTCCTTCGGGGTCTCGTGCGTTCTGGTCTCTCGCCAAAGCTACCCAGGGAAATTTCTGCACGCCATCTTTTCCACTATTGCACAAGGATAACACATCGTTAGCCCATGATGCAAAAGAGAAAGCCGATCTTTTTGGGAAACTCTTTGCATCCAACTCGACTTTGGATGATGGGGGACAGGAACCGCCGACCATACCGCGGTGCAAGAGCTTTATGCCAGATATTCGGTTCCACCAAAGCTCAGTGCGTCAAGCACTATTCGCCCTGGATATCCATAAGTCGAGTGGGCCCGATGGTATCCCTCCTATCGTGCTAAAGACGTGCGCTCCAGAGCTGGCACCAGTTTTAACGCGTCTATTTCGGCTCTCTTATTCATCTAGCGTTGTCCCAACCTCGTGGAAGACAGCTTTAGTGCATCCGATCCCTAAGAAAGGTGACCGCTCGAATCCGTCCAACTACAGGCCGATAGCTATAACCCCTTTGTTTTCAAAGATAATGGAATCAATTATCAACCGCCAGCTCCTTCGGTACCTAGAGGATCACCAGCTGCTCAGTGAACAACAATACGGATTCCGTAGGGGTCGCTCTACTGGTGATTTTCTAGTTTACTTGACTCATCATTGGGCAGAG
Source organism: Schoenobius gigantellus (assembly GCA_963935595.1). Taxonomy (NCBI): domain Eukaryota; kingdom Metazoa; phylum Arthropoda; class Insecta; order Lepidoptera; family Crambidae; genus Schoenobius; species Schoenobius gigantellus. The sequence goes on from OZ012543.1 coordinate 22,742,533, forward strand.
GCAATTGAAACGAAGGGGGAGGCACTGGCAGTCAGTTTGGACATCGCGAAGGCCTTTGATCGGGTGTGGCACAAAGCGCTTCTCTCAAAACTTCCTTCATATGGGCTTTCCGAGAAATTATGTAGATGGGTCACTAGTTTTTTAGCAGACAGAAGCATCAAGGTATTAATTGATGGCGAATGCTCAGACTCACTGTCTGTGAATGCTGGTGTCCCCCAAGGATGTGTGCTATCACCTACACTATTCCTTTGCTGCATATCAATGATATGCTACAAATCAGCAGCATTCATTGTTATGCAGACGACAGCACGAAAGACACCTTCTATAACGGCCGTGCAAATATTTCTCGGAAAAACGTCATTGAGTGCCGGAATAAACTTGTGTCCGAAATTGAATCTTCATTAGAGAAAGTCTCTAACTTGGGTCGACTTAATTTTGTTTATTTCAACCCTACAAAGACACAGGTTTGTGCGTTCACCGCAAAGAAAATGCCATTTGTCGTATCTCCTCGCTTTCAGAGCATCCCCCAAACTGCCACAGCCAATATTGAGATCCTTGGTGTCGACATAACGAGCGAAGTCCAGTTCCGTGGCCACTTAGAGGGTAAGGCTAAATTAGCTTCTAAGAAGCTTGGTGTGCTCAATAGATCGAGACAGTATTTCACTCCGGCGCACCGCCTTCAGCTTTATAAGGCGCAGGTTCGGCCTCATATGGAATACTGTTCTCATCTTTGGGCTGGGGCACCCCAATACCAGCTTCTCCCACTGGACCGCATTCAACGGAGAGCGACTCGAATCGTCGACTGCCTGGAAATATCAAATCGGCTTGATACTTTGGCGCTGCGTAGAGATGTCGCCTCGCTATGCATCTTCTATCGCATTTATCACGGGGAATGCTCCGAGGAATTGTTCGGACTTATACCTGCCGCCTCTTTCCGCCATCGTTCTACGCGACAAAAAATCCATGCCCATCAATTAGATGGTTGGCAGTCCACAACTGTGCGATTCTCCCGTAGCTTTCTGCCTCGCACAGTCAAACTTTGGAACGAATTGTCGCCTGCGGTATTTCCGAACCGATACGACCTTCAAACTTTCAAAAAAAGAGCGTATTCCTTCCTCAAAGGTCGGCAACGCACTTGTAACTCCTCTGGGGTTGCGGGTGTCCATGGGCGACGGTAATTACTTACCATCAGGTGATACGTCTGCTCGTTTGCCCCCTATATCATAAAAAAACACAATGTAAAAAAATTAAAAAACTTAAATAAGAGCCCATTCCCGCCAGTAAACTTTTTTTAAATTTTTTACATGGCGACGGCTTAGGTACATATTTCATTCTGCTAAGTAATAAAAATAATTTGATGCCTTTTAATAATAACCGGTTACTATTTTTATCTGGTTTCATGACTTTTGAGGTAGAAAAACAAGACAAATAAATCAAAGCAAATAAAGAAATTATCGCAAGTTATTCTGCAAGTAAGTCCGGGGGTGTAAGGGGTTCCAAATACCACCTATCGGGACCCAAGCCAACCTCACCTGCACGCGGTGCATCCTGCTATATAACAGACGAGGCTCTGGCGCTCCCCACCAACCCGCACTGGGCCAGCGTGGTGGGAGACGGCCCAAAACTCCCATGAACTTAAACCTAAAACAAAGACCCCAAGTGCCCGGCGGTTCTGGAGGTAGTGCCGGCGGTGACGGACGTCGACGCGGTACTGGGACCTGGGGTGCAAAGAATCCCCGGGCGGCGGAGATCCCCCGTCAAACGACCTTGGCCCTGGCCACATATAACGCGCGCATACTGCGGAACGAGGAGAAGCTGCTGGAACTTGAAAAGGAACTGAGCAGGATTCGCTGGAGTGTAGTGGGACTGTCCGAAGTCCGAAGAGAGGGTGAGGACACGATGGTTCTCAAATCCGGCAACCTGCTCTATTTCCGGGAGGGCAAAGACCTGTCCCAAGGTGGTGTCGGATTTATCGTCCACAGGTCTCTTGTGAACAACGTTGTACAGATCGGAAGTGTGTCGAATAGGGTGGCGTACCTTATACTCAGAATTACCAAACGGTATTCGTTGAAGGTCATACAGGTATATGCCCCGACCTCCACCCATCCCGACGAGGAAGTGGAAGCCATGTATGAGGACATTTCTCCGGCTATACATGCTTCCAAAACTCACTACACCGTTGTCATGGGAGACTTCAACGCAAGGCTAGGCAAACGTGGCGATAGTGAGTTGAAAGTGGGACAATTTGGAGCTGGAATCCGGAATTACCGTGGTCAAATGCTAGCCGATTACATGGAGAGAGAGGGACTCTATATGATGAACTCTTTCTTCAAAAAACGGCTGCATCGAAAGTGGACCTAGAAAAGTCCGGATGGCGTGACAAAAAATGAGATTGACTTCATCATGTCGACTAAGACTCGCATTTTCAATTACGTCTCAGTGATCAATGCGTTCAACACGGGAAGCGATCACCGAATGGTAAGAGGCGCATTGAATCTTAACGTAAAAGCTGAGAGGTATCGACTGATGAAGTCAACGCTCCGTCCTGAAGCCATCCAGATCCAAAACCCCGAGCGCTTCCAACTCGAATTGCAGAATCGCTTCTCTTGCCTTGAGGATTGCACGGATGTGGACACATATAATGACAGGTTTGTGGAAACTGTCAACTGTTAATAATAAAGCAATAAAATCAGATATTGCAGTTGCAAATGCGTTTGAAGATTTCTTCTACCATATACCTATAGAAACTACAAGTAGTCTCAACTCGTGCCCCAATGCGGCTGTAGCCCTCTTAGAACAAAGTGTAGAGAAGTGCAGCATAGGCTTCAACTTTGGTCACATTGACGCCGACACTATTCTAAAAACATTCCGCATGATCAGTACTAAAAAAACTGAAGATCTTTGGGGTATTTCGACCCACTTAATCAAATCTATAATAAAAGAACTTGCTCCGCAACTAGCGTTCATTTTCAACAAATGTATTGATGAAGGTATCTTTCCTGATCTAATGAAATACAGCAAGTTAATACCTTTATTTAAATCTGGAAATAAAAATGATCCTGCAAATTATAGACCAATTTCGATTCTACCAGCACTTAGCAAAATATTTGAAAAAATTATTTCTAATCAGCTGTCAGATTATTTCACAATCAATAAAATCCTACATATGAACCAATTTGGCTTTACTAAGGGTCGTTGCACTACAGAGGCTGGAGTTGCACTTCTCAAACACATTTTTGCCGCCTGGGAGTGTAAACAGGATGTGATCGGTATATTTTGTGACCTGTCAAAGGCTTTTGACTGTGTTGATCATCAGACTCTTCTAAATAAGCTCAAGCATTATGGTGTGTCTGAAGAGGCAATTAAGCTTATTGAGTCTTATTTGTCCAATAGGGTCCAAAAAGTTGTAATTAACAGAACTGAGTCTTCTGGTGCACCTATCATTATGGGTGTGCCTCAAGGATCAATACTGGGACCTCTGCTCTTCTTAATTTATATTAATGACCTCCCACACTTCACCAATAATCTGTGCGATACAGTACTATTTGCAGATGACACTTCTTTAATATTTAAGATTGACAGAGGAAACGGAAATACTGACGTTGTAAATAGTACTCTTTCTAAATTATTGCATTGGTTCACTGTGAATAATTTATCATTAAACTCGAGTAAAACTAAATGTATTAAGTTTTCATTGCCAAATGTTAGGAAAGTGGACAATATTGTGGAAATGAATAATCATACTGTTGAATTCGTCGATTTTACTAAATTTTTGGGTATAACACTAGATTCGACTTTGCAGTGGGATCCACATATTGCGTCTTTAGCAAACAGACTCAGTTCTGCGGCATATGCTGTAAAAAAAATGAGACAACTTACTGATGTTGAAACGGCAAGACTGATTTACTTTAGTTATTTTCACAGTGTCATGTCATATGGGCTATTACTGTGGGGATCAGCCGCTAGTATAGAAAGTATTTTTGTACTTCAAAAAAGAGCCGTGCGGGCTATTTATAATTTACGAACAAGGGATTCTCTACGTGATTTATTTAAAGAAATTAATATATTGACTTTAGCAGGACAGTATATTTATGAAAATTTGATTTATGTTTATAAAAATTATAACACATTCGATACCAATTTTAAATTTCATAACTTAAATACAAGAAATAAAAATAAACTTGCCGTTCCAACGTACAGGCTCCAAAAAACTAGAGGCTCATTTATGGGGAAATGTATATCTTTTTACAATAAAGTTCCACAGAGTGTTACTGACTTACCTTTTCATAAGTTTAAAGCGCATGTAAAAAAGACTCTAATGAGTAAAGGATATTATAAAGTCAATGATTATCTGAATGATGTCAATGCTTGGTCTTAATTGTAGACTTAATTTATAGATTTAAATGTATAATGTACACTGACACATCTAATCTTGTAATGGAAGTTGAACACAATCTTTACTTTTGAGTTCTGCTTCCAATTGACGACTCTGTAACAATACAGGGAGAAAAAAATAGCCCTTGCTGGTTTTCTTGCTGGTTCTTTCCAGTACAAGGTCTCCCGCCGTAGACTTGTGAACCAATGGCGTAGCTTCTTTGACGTTCAAAAGTGATTGTAAAATCCCAATTGAATAAAGGATATTGAATTTGAATTTGAATTTGAATTTGAATTTGTCCTTACGCTGGGTTCGAAGTTTTTCAAACCCAGCCGTACCAAGCAAAGGAGCAAGATCTCAGAGCCGACAATTAAGCTGATGGAAGAAAGGCGTGGGATGGGTCTGCAGTCTTCTGAAGATGCTCGTCGGCGACTCAACAAACAGATCTCGAAGTCTCTGACTCGCGACATACGCCGATCTAATACGGAACGTATTAAGGAAGCCATCGAGCGGAACAAGGGCTCCTAAGTGTTCGCAAGAGATCTGTCACTCGGTCAGAGTCTGCTGACGAAGCTGAAGACAGAGGATGGCAGAGTCGTGACGTCTCGACCTGAGCTTATGGCTTAGATCGAACGCTTCTATGGACAGCTTTACACAACATCGCAGGCACCTTTCATTCAGGCTACAGATCCTAGAGCCAAATTGATCCGGCATTACACCGAAGACATCCCGGACGTCAGCCTGTACGACATTAGTGTGGCTCTCAAACAGCTAAAAAACAATAAGGCACCGGGCGATGATGGAGTTACAGCTGAGCTTTTGAAAGCGGGTGGACTAACAGTCCGAAAAGCGCTGCAGATGCTATTTAACTCCATCATACCAGAGGGCAATACGCCTAAAGCATGGCACAGGGGTGTGGTGGCACTTTTCTTCAAAAAGGGCGACAGGGCCCAGTTGAAGAACTATAGACCCATCACGTTCCTGTGTCATGTATACAAGCTGTTCTCGAGAGTTATCACGAATCGTCTAGCGCGCAGGTTTGACGACTTCCAGCCTCCCGAAGAAGCCGGATTCCATAAAGGCTATAGTACCATAGACCACATTCATACGCTGCGGCAGGTTATACAGGAGACCGAGGAGTGTAATCTGCCACTATGCTTGGCATTTGTGGACTATAAGAAAGCCTTCGATTCGGTCGAGACCTGGGCCGTGCTTAGGTCACTCCAGAGGTGCCAAATAGACTACCGGTACATCCAGGTGTTGAAGTCATTGTACGAAAACGCCACTATGTCAGTCCGCCTTCAGGACCAGAACTCGAAACCAATACCACTTCAGCGAGGTGTGAGACAGGGTGACGTTATATCGCCGAAGCTGTTCACAGCTGCGCTGGAGGATGTATTTAAGCCTTTGGACTGGAGAGGACTCGGCATCAACATAAACGGCGAGTACATGACCCACCTTCGTTTTGCCGATGATATCGTAGTCATGGCTGAGACCGTGAAAGATCTAGGCACAATGCTCGAAGATCGCTGTAGAGTTTCCCAACAAGTGGGTCTTAAAATGAACATGGACAAGACCAAAATCATGGTGAATTTGGTTTGGTCTTGGTCATGACTTTACACTGGAAGTTGTTGACGAATATGTTTACCTGGGACAAATAGTCCAGCTCGGTAAGTCCAAATTCTAGATAGAGGTAAATCGACGAATCCAACTTGGCTGGGCAGCGTTCGGGAAGCTACGCAGCATATTCTCGGCCAATCTACCGCAGTGTCTCAAGACGAAAGTCTTTAATTCGTGCGTGTTGCCAGTGATGATGTACGGAACTGAGACGTGGCCGTTTACAATGGGTCTCATCAGAAGGCTCAATGTCACTCAAATGGTAACGGAGAGGGCTATGCTCGGGGTTTCTCTACGGGATCGCATCAGAAATGAAGAGATCCATAGAAGAACTAGTCACCGACATAGCCCAAAGAATTGCAAACCTTAAGTGGCAGTGGGCAGGACACATAGCTCGCAGGACTGACGGCCATTGGGGCGGAAAGGTCCTTGAGTGGCGGCCACGCACCGGGAGACGCAGCGTTGGTAGGCCCCCCACAAGGTGGACCGACGATCTGGTGAAGGTCGCGGGAAGCCGCTGTATGCGGGAGGCGCAAGACCGATCGGTTTCGAGATCCCTGGGGGAGGCCTATGTCCAGCAGTGGGTGTCTCTTGGCTGAGATGATGATGATGATGATGATGATGAAGTTATTCTGTGAAGTTTTATTGAGCGTTGGTGGTTGAGCTATAAACGACTTAAAGACGAACTTTGCGAGCACGAGAAGTGAAAATACCAATTCCTCATCGCCCACGGAAATACCCGTGCTTAGCACTGTAGTTCACTACATCAGTTTGAGCACAGTGAAAAATTTCATAATCTACACAATGAAAAAATGGAGAAGTTAAATTATCGAGCTCCCAACCATCAGTGTTCTTTTAATTCTGCGTTTTTACACCTGTGATAAACTTCACTTTTTTTTCTACTACTTATAGATTTCATGTTCAATTTTTAACTTTTGAAACACACATTATGACCTTGAATCACATTAACCTTCAAAATCAAATACTTTTTCGACTGAAGTAAATGAAAGGATTCGAGTAACATACGACGTGATCCACACCAACCTCACCTGTTTGCGGTTATTGCACTGATAAACAGACTATGCTCCGATCTAGACTTATAAATCCAGAACCAACTTAGGACACTTTTTCGGTGCCACTCGGAACTAATTCTTCGTCCGGTTTTCAGCCACCAACAAGGATATTCAACACCACAACCGGCGGCGGAGTGACACGGGGCTCGTGCAACTTGCACAGTTGTGCCATCAGCGTGGTGCTGCCGAGGAGCTACAATACCAGGCTCTTGTTCACCTGCGAAGTCTCCACAGAAGGCCCAAGGTTCGCTGTCGTCAAGCAGACCAAAAATCTTACTGTGGCAGGTAATTACAAACCAAAGCCTTTAGCCAAAGTAACAATACGCACTCGCTAATGCAAAGGCATAGTGTAGCGTAGTGTAGCGTTATGCGAATAATGTCATGAAACTAATGTTACGAGTATTCTGCATTGTCGTACTGCTTAATGAGTTTGCGTTAACGAATGCGTATTGAGACTTTCACTTGAGTTTCTGTTTTGATACTGTTAGTTAGGTATTTTAACCGACTTAAAAAAGGAGGAGGTTATTCTACAGCTCACCTTGTATTAAGTGACCGAAACCTAGCTCACCTTGTATTAAGTGACCGAAACCTATATGTTGTTTGTCACCAGTAGTCGTAGCTGACCAGTTAAGCAAATCACACAACAGCCACAGTATTTTTTTTTTTTTGGGAGGGGGGAAATAGTAGTTTGCTTTATAAGGGTGGAAAGGAATCAATCCCTACGAGGTTGTTAGACGCCCGAGCGCAGCGAGGGCGGCTATAGTCCGAGTAGGGTTTGATTCCTTTTACCCGTGTGTAGCACTCTACTTTTCATTTCGAATGCAAGGAAAATAAAAAATAGCTTTTCTAATAAAATTTATTAATAAAAATACTCCTAACATGACATATCGACATCGTGTTTTACACTTAGTGTACTTTTAAGCATTGAATATCTGCTCCATAGCGTAGACGCCTGCACTTTATGAGATAGTTCATTAAAGTATATAAGAAATACATTTTCAGAAAATGATTTTATATTCCTTGCATCTCGCCACTTCATAAAGTCGGAATATGTATTTAAATATCTTTCCTTTGAAATTTTTGGCAAAAAAATTTCGAGTATTGTATTTGCTTCGTTCGTGACTGAATCTGGAGCCGAAATTTCAGAATCGCTTGAATTCATTGTTTTTCTTAAATACCTAAATCACACAATCAAGATTTCGGTACAGCGTAACAGATTCCCCTCCCGCCAAAATTATCTTTTTCACAGGTATTTTTAAATTTGGAACACATCGCGTTACCTGTTACTGGCCATTCAGCCAAATACTTTTATTATCATTGTACCAAAGATTGTATGTACGTAACCTAATTCAGTTCTATTTTTAAAATTTTACTTTCCGCCCTAAGGAGGGAAGTAAATAGTATGAGAATTTCCCGCCCGCTGCACTGTGGGACATCCATAGGTCATAAATCTTAAAAACCTGCTTTCTTGTTTTACATTTTATTCCTTGTCGTTACATTGGATAGTTGCGGTACCTTCTGAAACTATAAATAGGTCAGTAATTAGAGTGCGCCTTCATTATCTATTGTGCATTCAAAGAGAGCGCATCGCCAATCGTAAATACTGTTATCAGTGAGTCATTAAAAAGCGTGACGTCATTTGTTGTCATTGCGGGACCTGTGAGTGCTGTGTGAGTTTTTTCTGAAATGGATATCCAAGAACAGGGTATGTAATAATTAATATTTTTATTTTAATTGTATCTTAGTATATATTTTCTTTAGTATGTCATTGCTACGAGGCGACTTTTCTTGGAGTATTATATTTTAATATTCAAAGTTTGAATAAACTTTTAAATATGTTCCCACTCGCTCCGACTATGGAGGTATATTGCACCATAATCTTTAGACTTTCTTATCTTAGGAAAATTAAAACTTGGCTGCCCTTATCTGCCCTTTTGGCGATGACAAGGGTGCTACGGTTGCCAGATTATCTCGTAGCATTTGCTACGAAATTAGTTTATTTAGTCTTAGTGCTTTGTGTAGGTTTTGTGACTGAATTTTAACCGTTTTTTTTTGTTTTAGGAAATTTATATATATGCTCGTTTTCAAGAATGCATATTCTTGAAATATGGCTAACTGTCAATACCGATAATGACTCGGAAAAGTGTCGTCAAGTCCTACAAAGTTTGTTGACTACTCTGAACGACGATGCTGAGAACATTGATATTCATTATTTAGAGAAAATTGTTAATAATTTATGTAAAGCTATTGCTCGATTCTGGAAAAAATGTAATAGGGATAAAACCAAGCTTTTATATAAGAATTCCGATTGGTTTAATGTTATTGAAAAAATTCAACTTGTGAAAAACAATAAGCAATGTACTCCGTCTGAAACGTCGCCGTGTCATTCACGTGGTCGTCCTCGAAAACCTTTTACGCAATGTAGTAAAAGGACTAAACGTCGGAGAGTAGCTGATTTGTCAAAGTCTGATGATTCTACTGTGAGTGCATTGCTTGATGTTTCAGACTGTTCATTCGATTCGTGTATATCTAGAGTTAGCACTGATGATGTCTTGTCACTTGTGACTGATGCTCAGTTGACAAAACATCAGTATTTATTAATTAAAAACTTTGTTAATAGTAAGATTTCTCCTAATGTATTACCATGTTACCAACAAATTACTAAAGCGAAACAGAGATGTTACCCTTCTAATATAACTGTTTCCGAGTCTTCAGCTGAAGTTGAATTACAAAGTCTTTTTGATCACACAGCTTCTCGAATCCTTGAATCTCAAAAAGAGGTCTTAGATCAGATTCCTGATGATTGTTTGTCTAATATCTCTTTACTTGGGAAATGGGGATTCGATGGCAGCACTGGACATAGTGAATACAAACAATTTTTTTCAGATTCAACTTTAGAAGATAGTAGTTTGTTTGTAACATCTTATGTACCCCTTCAAATTATTGTAAAATTAGCTGAAGATAATTGTAAAATTTTATGGAAAAATCCTCGACCCTCTTCCACTAGGTACTGCCGTCCTATTCGATTTCAATTTTTGAAAGAAAGCACAGCAGTGTCTTTGCAAGAGGAAGCTTATTTTAAGGATAAAATTGAAAGTTTGCAACCTACTTTTATTCAGATCGACAATCGTGAATTGGTCGTTTCTCATAAGTTGCAGCTTTCAATGGTAGATGGTAAAATTTGTAGTGCTTTAAGTGAAACATCTACAAGTAGATGTTATATATGTAATGCTACCCCTAAAGAGATGAATAAAATAGACGAATGTTTACAAAAACCTGTAATAGAGAGTAGATACCAATTTGGATTATCACCACTACATTCTTGGATACGTTTCTTCGAATATTTTATTCATCTTTCATATAGATTAGACATAAAAAAATGGCAAGTTAGGCTAGATAGTGATAAACAATTGTTATCAAATAAAAAACAATATGTACAGTCCCAGTTTAGGGAACGATTAGGTTTAATAGTTGACAAGCCGCGTAGTGGTGGAAGCGGGACGTCTAACGACGGAAACACGGCCAGGAAGTTTTTTTTTGGAATCAGCTGTATCTGCTGAAATTACAGGTTTGAATAAGGATCTCATAGATCGTTGTTGTGTAATATTACAAACGTTATCTTCTGGACATAAAATTAATGAATGCAAGTTTAAAGACTATGCATTACAAACAGCATACAGCCTGGTCGAGGAATATCCGTGGTATAGTCTTCCTGCTTCTGTCCACAAGGTGCTCGTACATGGATCAGATATTATAAGTTATGCATTGTTATCTATAGGAGAACTTTCCGAAGAAGCTGCTGAAGCGACAAATAAGTATATCAAAATTTATAGACGAAGTCACACTCGAAAAATGTCACGTGAAGTTACCAATCAAGATTTAATACAACGACTATTATTACATTCAGATCCTTATATTACAAGTCTTCGGAAACTTCCCCCTAAAAAGAAAAATACTCTGTCACAAAGTGTAATAGAATTGTTACATGTTTAATATTGTTAGAATAAGAATAATTTATTTGTATTTTGTTAGTTGTTTTGTTTTTTTTGTATTTAATTAATTTTAATTTATTTATTTCTATTATTTTATTATAATTAAATAATGTTATCAATGTTTTGACTCTTATTTTATTTAAAATATATGTTTTACATTCCAATTTTGAAGTGTTTGTTCATGATAAATTTAGGTAAAAGTATGTTATTGTTTATATTTGTTTTTTACTGAAGTAAACGTTTTTTATTCCGTAAATACATGTACTTCTTTCATTTTAATGTTCCTAAAACACTTTTACAACTATAAGTCACTAAAATAATACAATGTATTGATAGTAACAGGACTTTAACTATTTATGACCGCCCTTGTATGGAGCGTGTCCCTCTGTGCGCTGGTGGGAACTAGCGTTTTCCTCCCAATACTCAGATCAAGGAAACGCTCCTTTCCGAGCATGAGGAATGAAAATACATTTACGCATTTTTCGTGGTCGAGCCAAACCACGAGGATATGTGGGACTCCCCAGACCGTACCCGGCCCGGGCCTACCCACTAAAACCCCCCCCCTGCAACTTCTCCGTCCGTCACAAGACAGAGGGAAGGGGACAACAGCCAGGCCTTATTCCCGCTGACCCCCTGCCCGTGACATGTCCGTTGCCGGACTCTCCGTCTGGCTCTGCTGCTTTATGGAGCGGCGCAGAATTGCGCCACTCTACACCCCGCAACTGGTTTTTTACTGTGGTTGTCTTCCACGCGGCCCGACGCTCAGTGCGCCGAGCCCCCGGCCCGCTCAGTGCGGGTAACGGGTTGCTCGACGGCAGATCCCACTGGATCCACAGCCGCACGGGTGAGTCGAAGCTCGGGGAAATCCCCAATGGGCGCGAAACGCCACGGCGAGAAAGTCGACTCGACCCTACTACCACCAGAGGTAGCCGCCGGGATCGGCTTCCAGCGAGAGCCACACCTCTTCCTAACATAAGAAGAGGGGACTTCGCCCTTCCCCGTATGAAGCGGGTGGCTACACGAAGTGGCCCGCCGGGTTGAACTATTCGCCCGCGGCAGAGAATCTGCCGGGTTGCCCAGGGTGCACCACAAGGAGGTTGTCTGACATCGCACCCCAATTAACAGCCACAGTAATACTAGAAATTCTACCAACATCTTCCAATCCATATGATCTTGATCTTATACGCGATAAAACATACTAATACCAAGGATGATATTTATTTTTTTGTATATTCTAATACCCACATTCGCCCATTCTGTAAGTACTGGTTACCTCACTCATACGCAGGGATAGAACGCGACGTTGGCTTTGTTTATCGCTGTAATAGGTAGTTTGTCTGGTCTACCTCTCAAATAATGCAATAATGCAATGATCAATCCCTTAACTTGAATTCACGGTAGATAACTTATCAACGTTATATAATTCAGAAAGTATAGTCGCCGAACAATTCTACCCAACTCTTAAGCCGTATAAAAATACTGAGTATTTTAAAGGCATTATATTTTACAGGTATTATAATAGGCTATCATCACCATCGGAAAGTTTACTTAATAAAAAGCCTATCTGATTTCACGGTTCGGAACACAGACCTCATTTAGGTAGAACCTAAAATTTAATGTATAAATTCATAGTTTACTACTCTGTTCGAACCCATTACGCGGAAACATCTTTTGTTATTATTTCTTACCGAGCAATTTTCTTATTTAAATATATTTAATATTTTAATGTACTTCAGTGAAAAACAATAATAAGAATCCTTTAGTGGTTTGATATGCCAATAATTTGATACCCCTAACCGAACCCCTCTTATACCTTTAGTTATCCTGACTGAAGACCCGGTCATATTGGGCGTGCCAGGAATTGTACAGCTTGGTGAAGACGTGCTTTTGAATTGCACAACTGGCAACGCCATGCCTCCTGCAAACATCGTATGGTACATTGATGGGAAACCAGAGAGGGTAAGTTAGCTATTTAAAAAAAACTCCTACATCCACTGTATAGGGTAGATTATTCACAAGACTAATTCATTAATTATTTTAAACCAGTCGAGACATTTTTGGTCGCCTGTTTGGTTAGTAGTTAAAGTCCTGGGTCCGTCTGGCTGATTACCACATTATCTAAGTTTGTTGCTATAACAACAATGATGGTAATATAGTCAATGTTTTGTATTTGTATAATCCGAATCAACATCACATGAAACATATTATTATGTTAAAAGCCTTTATCCTTTCTTTAGCGGAACACAACGAAATTTGTAAGCAATATGACAGGGCAAGGCCCAGCTGAGCATAACCATTAGACCGCACTTATGTCCTTGCATGGTAAGTTTACCATGCATATTCCTGCCATGAATACTAATCCCTTTTTCTTTTACAGACCGAACCATGGATGGTGAACAACACTCAAGTGTCTCATCCGAATGAATTCGGGCTGCGTAGCAGCTGGAGGTCGTTGCGTCTTCGCGTGAACACCCTTCGGAGTCTGGTGTCTGTGAGGTGCGAGGCCACGCAGCCCACGTGGCCTCCATACGTGAGGTCAGCCAACGCGAGTCTGGTGGTGGCTCGATCTCCCCACCTCTCTATGTTTACTGCTTCAGGTAAGTTACTGGAAACCTAACTTTTGATTTAATAAAATTATGTCTGCAAATAACCTCTCCGTGGTCTAAGGAATGAGACCATCCGAAATTTTTCAATTTGGCTTGGTTGATGGTAGGGCTTCTGAGTCCGCTTGGCTTGCACCAGCATCTTAACTAAGTTTGTCACTCTAATGTTAATAACTTTGTTGTTTTCCGACCGTTAGGAATAAGAAAGCCAGTTCATAAGATGTCGAAAGATATAGGTGAAGCTCGCTTCCATTTTCGGCGTTATGTTCACTTACCATCAAGTAAAATCAAGACCAAGAGCTTCCCTATTGTTTATAAAAAAATATATTAATTTAACCTTTGTTTCAGGTTCCAGTTCCACCGAGATTGAGATATCAATTGCTGTTTTAGCGTCGTGCTTGTCATCGGTACACATATTTTCTAAATACAGTGCCTTGAGTGAAGTCTAGTTGAGTTAAAAGTTAAGTAAGGAGTCGGAGTAAGAGATACGTATAGTTAGGTAATAAAATGTCACTTATGTTCACCCGCCAATCTGTAAATCGTACAAAGTATTCACTATATATTTCCGTCACAATGACATTGTGGATATACTCGTAGATAGGTATAACGAGAAAATTGATGAAATTAGCGTCACATTCAAATTCAAAAAGATCTTTGTTGTTGGTGCTAAAGTAGAGCAAGGTCTACGAACGTCTAGCTGTAAAATTCAGCCTGTGAATATATGTCAAACCGTGATTTTTATCTAACGGATTAATTTAATTCAGTCTATTAGAAAAGGTTTTGAGGTTCGATGTGGTCTCTGTTTTTATTTCCTTCAGAATTTCTAATATCATATCGGAGATGGAATCTTATGATGAAAAAGAGGGTCGGAATTCAGAGAATTCTTGGGAAAAAACGACGAACTCGTTTATACGGTGACACTTCATAGATATTATTTATTAACATCCCCTTTCAATACTGTTTTATTTTTAAAATTGATATGATGGCTGTGAGTATTTGAATAATAATTCGTGTATTATTATTTATGAATTATGCATGAAAAATCTTCATGTTAAAGTTAAGATTTGTCGGACAATTTAGATAGTATCTTTTACGGCAAAAGATATCATTATAGAAGCAAAATGAGATCATTTCGTAGCGAAATTCGCGATTCAACTTTTTTCTTCCGCAAAATTTACGCCACCCAAAACAGTAATCAAGAAAAACGTTCCCCCCTAACCCACTGCTCAGAGCATCTCGTATGTACATTGTAATAAAATTTCTTGCGTGACATATTCCCCTACTGAAACATAAACAAAGTAGCATGATTTATTGCCTGAATACGACCCGGAAAGAGGAACACTATTCGCATATATTTTTATCGATTTGCAAAAACGATTTTGCTATTTTATCCTTTCCAATAGCTGCCTGTTTACTAACATTGTTTGATACTGAGAGAAATGATGTTTAAGAGGAGATTTGTTATTCGTCGGCCATTTATGGTGGCAAATGAGAGCGTATTCGTTTTAGGGATTCGAACCCGGCATTACATCTAAGTTAACAGACTTTTTAATGCTTGTTAGTTTTCTGTCTATTTTGTATTCTCTATTAGGAGATATTGAATCTAAAGCTCTAAAGATAACCTATTATAAAGAATATAGTATATTTTTTAAATATGATGCGCTAACATGTTTAGTTTTAACTACAAAATCTTAAATAGAAAGCCAAAAAGAATTCGATATGTAACAACAGGCGAAGGCACATTATATTTGTATTATCTTGATTAGTTTAAAGATTTGTTTAATTTAATTTAAGGTGAAACGTTTAAAATTAAGAATTCAAATGTGCTGTAAGATTAAAATAAAGAGTAAAAGATAACTTTAGGCGATATAGAAGACGATCTGGCATTGTAGACTATTTATTGTAAGAGTAAAATTACAGACTGCAAACAAAATTTCAAAAAGTCACGTAACAAACGATTGGCGTGTGAACATATACTGCGCTGCTGTGTCTATATCAATTCCGTTTATGACCATACGCAGTGCTCCAGTTCAAAGGAAATGCCTTGCTCACTCACTTGGTGTCTCTCAGAGGATCCGAGACGAACTGTATTAAAGGCGAGTGCACTCGCAAGGCACTTTACGTAGGTAATCCAACAACTGGTTTAAATAGTTCCATGTAAAGGTTCGAATGCATCGTTTTCAATTTTAACGGTAAACACGATCTGTAATAAGTCGAAATGTGGCTATAAAGGACTTTTTTGTTAGTGAGAGTTTTGTTTTTAAACGAACTATCGTCTATAAATTGTCTTTTTTTGAGGAATATAAACAAAATAATATGTATAATTAAGGAAATATTTTAAATATCGTTCAATTAGACAAAAATTATAACGAGAAATATATTAAAAGTTTAATATTTTTTTAACCATAATATGCTTGTGGATACAGCAGGCGGCGTGACTCTAATGAAAAATTACTATTCATTAATAAAATAGCAAGCACTGAGTTTTGATGTTTTATGTCACGAAAAAAATGTAACTATATTTACATACGTTTTGGGGGAGTTATAGTGGTTACGAGACTTGTCAATAAAACCTTCCTTCTTATGGCATGCTCAATAGTTTGTGCCAGTAATAGTTCTGCGACATTTGATATAATTGGTGTCTTTAGGCCGTGCATTAAGGATCAAATCAGGAGTTAATTTTGCTAAGCTAATCGTAGAAGTGCAGTCAATGGCACATCAGATAATGTAAAACGATAACTTGCCTTCAATGCATTTTGAACTTTACGTCTTGTGTGTAAGATTTGAAAATAGATTGGTGAATATTAAAAGTTTTACATTGACGAGTCCCGTGACATAGGAAAAATTGTATATATTCCTAACAAGTAATAATATAAGTCGTTGTTACTAATACGTGTTATGCCAGTTACGGATTGTTTATTTTGTACGCAACGAATTTGCAGTGTTTCTAGTTCTACGCTAATTAGTTTTGAAATTTATATTATTTAATTGCTTAAAAATATCGAAATCGTGATATTTGCCTTAAATAATATTTTTCGGAATTAATTGTTTTTTCAATTTCAATTTCAAAATACATGATTAAATTTCGGGCTAAATTAAATTAAAGAGCCAAATTTTAAGGAGACTCAGTAACATATCTGATGTACACAAAAATTCGTCGTTACTCGTGGCCCCACTAGTTGGACGACGAGGAAATGTGGTTCCACGTGGTCCAATTGGCTAGTGGGACCACGCGGAACTACATTTCCGCGTGGTCCTATCAGTGGGCAAGTAGTGGAGCACGAGTAACGACCCATAAAAAGAAGAGCTGATATTACCTAATATGTCAAATTGCTTTTATCACTTGTCAAAAAATACACAAATGCCAAATACACTGAATCATGGAAATAGCAAACTACTGAATAATACTCACAATGGTGCACAACAATAATCTGAAACCGCTTTTATAATATCGTATGGATATTTAGAATTCTTATCCGAAAAAAATCACGATTAAACATATTGTTACGATGAAAGTCTTATTTAAAATTTGACTCGTTATTTCAATGTAATCCTGACTTTTTGATATTTTATTGAAAACAACAAAATTGCAACGATACCGACAGTTTTAAGTAAGAAAATAACGTTATTGTTATAACGTTTTATTTTGTTTTCTAAAATACACAAAAAGTAAAATACCTCATTTGTTTATTTTGCATAATTATCAAGTAAGTATGTTTTAATATTCATTGTTAGGATTTATTGGTGGTTAACTGTTGTTGAAGTACATATATTTTAGATTGAGTTTTACTGACGCTAGAGCGTGTAACTATAATTAATTATTAGTTAAGCGCAAAAAATTTGCCGAAGACTACCTCTCCCGCCT
Organism: Schoenobius gigantellus; assembly: GCA_963935595.1. NCBI lineage: Eukaryota > Metazoa > Arthropoda > Insecta > Lepidoptera > Crambidae > Schoenobius > Schoenobius gigantellus. The sequence continues at coordinate 22,760,058 of OZ012543.1, forward strand.
CTCCCGCCTAGTTAGTACCGATAACAACGCGGTTACATTCATCCGTGCGCTTGCGTTTCCATGACATCATCGGCAAACTTTCTGCGCACAGCTAGTATGTGCAAACTACTGTTCAGAGCATACATTTCATACATCGTATATTATACTAGCGAATATACGATAACTTAAATATTATTTCAAATTCGTGTGTCATTTAGAAAACTAGTTTTTATTTTATTTGGGGATCCTATCACTTGTCCGAAATTTGCTTGTTCGAATTTCATTTGATCGAAAACGGTTCATCGACGTCTTTTTTGCCATATGTATTGTTTGCCATATTTTTAAATAATCGAAATATCATTTGACATAGGTGTTATTTTACCGAACAACGTTTCACCAATTTTCAAAATATTTCGTTTACTATTGGTCGAAGTTTCTTTTGAACTTTTTTCACTATACTTTCACTTCAAAAAAAAATTGGTAAAATGTTCACCAAATATTATTTGGCTACAAATGTTACATTATTTTGTGTATCTATTTAACCTTTGTGCTATTACACCAAAAGTAACGAATGAGCTAGGTTATCCAAAAAATACAAAGGGTGCAGGTGGCCGCAGCCCCCCTGCTCGGGGGGATCGGCGGGCGGAAGCCCCCCGCAAGGAAAAGATGTTAAAATCTAACGTATATTTTACTTACTGTTTTAATGACTTAAAATAAAAGCATAAATCACTTCTTGTTGGACTTAGTCTTTGATACTCACCACCAGCCTGCACTGTAGTGGAAGTCGGCCCTTTGGATATTACTATGCATTATAATAAAACGAAAATAACAGTCGTGCATGATAAATTATTTTATCACTTACGGGATAATGTTGGGTAAAATGTTGCCCAATATATTATTTGGCTACAAATGTTACATTATGTTGTGTATCTATTTAACCTCTGTGCTATTACACCAAAAGTAACGAATGAGCTAGGTTATCCAAAAAATACAAAGGGTGCAGGTGGCCGCAGCCCTGCTCGGGGGGGGGGGTCGGGGGGCGGAAGCCCCCCGCAAGGAAAAGATGTTACAGGATAAAACAGGATAATAGCTAGGTTAGGTTAGGTTAGACATTGTGACCACGTACAGCGGAGCGAGCCGAGCGAGCGAAGCATCAAACTGCATGTTGCATGCTGCATGCTTGCTTGCATGCTATAGGCTTGCTTGCATGCTTCTTTGTTAGCATGTTCGGAAACACAATTCGAACAAATGTTATTTCGGTTAAGCATAACTTCGGTAAAAAAAATTCAACCAAATGAAACGTTGGAGTAACGAAAAAAATCGGATTGATAATAGGTCAAATGATACAGTTGCAAACGTAATTTCGACGAAGTAAAAAAAAAAACGAAACGAAAATAGTCGAAAAGTTAAATGAAATTCGGTCAAAAATGTTCGATCTTATGATAGGTAACCCGTCATAAAACGTATTTCTACAAATCAGTCTAGCTGACTCATTGCGGGATAATTTTCAACGCGGCTGTACAAGTGTCAAACTGAATACCATTGTAAAACTGTTCAGTTTTTTGTCATGTAAAATAACTGAAAGAGCCGTTAGTACGTGAGTGCTATTATGGCTTTTGAATTCCAAAAGTTCTGAATAGTGAATATGTGTTCAATTATCTCGTCATATAAATAGGTGTTTTTTATTTATTGCTGTGTTTTTCGGTAATTTGCTTAAGACATTGCCCTTGACTTCGTCTGAATGGAATTTAGGCATATCGCAAGTTAAGTTATATCACGCATTTCCTAGGGAAATCATTGAAATTCGATATAAAAACTCTCATATGATCTGTCTCTTAAACTATCTTAATAGGTACCAAATTAGTTCAGTGGCTTAAGCATAATAAGCGTTTACTGACAGACAGACAGACAGAGTTACTCTTGCATTTAAAATATTAGTAGGGATTCTCATATACTGATACCATACATATATATGGAGTATATGTATGCTATCAGTATGTGTGCTATCATTGTATTAAGATTTGTTTATCTACGTATTCAGTTAAAGGAACCGTACGAGACTCTTCAGATCTCCTAACGTTTCAAATGAAAGGACAAACAGTGGAACAAGATTTTGTCGTACTCAAACCGGATGCTCCAAGCTCTTTGGAATTTGTACTAACATCGTATCGGTTTCACACGTGAAAGAGCAGCGGTGTTAGTTTAGGCGATACAGCGGCACGCTTAAAATTCCAATATATTCATGTAAATATACACAGTGAGCTGTCCTGTAGAGTAACTTATGGAGTGAACAAATTTTATAACGTCTCCAGTAAAATCTGTCCTAAATTACATCGTGTACCTATACCTATTCCATGTTTCGATATACTCGTATATTTTGCCCCAAATATGTAAGCCAAGCCCCAATAGAAAGACAGAAGCACAACAATAAAATTGTAAGTTTGCTTTATTTTTAATCACTTTTAGACAAATTTGTAAAGATTCTAAATCCGATGACGATACAGTCATTAAAACAGTAAGTAAAATCTAACGTAGATTTTACTTACTGTTTTAATGACTTAAAATAAAAGCATAAATCACTTCTTGTTGGACTTAGTCTTTGATACTCACCACCAGCCTGCCATGTAGTGGAAGTCGGCCCTTTGGATATTACTATGCATTATAATAAAACGAAAATAACAGTCTTGCATAATTAATTATTTTATCACTTACGGGATAATCGGTCAAATGAAAGTATGATCTGAACAAAACACGTTCCCACAAATAATTTGTGCCAAGCCCTATTGTAATTATTGTGTAAATTGTATATACTAAGGCAATCTATGTAGGTAGTCATGTTGTAATTATGGATTTAATCACACGTAAGGTTTTGTTTGAACTATAGCGATAGGGAGATGTGTAGATTAAAGTCATTCCGTAGAGCTCTAATTCATTGATGTTGATTCAGTATTTTCAGAAACAGATTTGAGTGAGTTTTTCGTGTCGCATGCCCCTGGTTCAAAAATCAGGTCGATTTTAATATTCTATTTTATGATATTATACCGGGTGTAACGGAATACCGCAATAATAATTAAGGTTGTTGATTTACAAAAAAAAAAAATTATAACTATTCTTTGTATTTTTATTACATGCCTACTTTCGATTTAATACGCTCAACAGTTAAGAGTATTAAATCGAAAGTAGGCATATAATAAAAAAACAAAGAATAGTCATAAAACATTTTTTTTTGTAAATCAACAACCTTAAATATTATTGCGGTATTCCGTTACACCCGGTATATAAGTATTAGAATGATTTAATAAAAAAACATCTCCCAATGGCTAAAAATTCTCACTGTTAATTAACAAATTTCGTGGCCAGCCATGCTGTTAAATAAAAATGGTCAATTTCGTGCACTACTATCAAATTATTCTGTGATACATGTTTTTATTATTAGTTTACATTACATTATAAAGAGTGCCATCAAAATGTATATTGGGTTATTACAAAATAATGTATCTCGTGACGGGAGGCTTGAATGATCAAAGATTCTTAATCGTAAACTAAATATGTTTTCATTCCTATGACATTAATAAATAAAACTCATTTATCCGTGTTCCGTGGAGGTTAATGATGTAATTATATAGAAAAGTTTATTTAAAAAAAGAGTTAAAACACTAAAGAGTTAAAGAATCAATTTTCTGGAAAACTTCTAAAATTAAATTCACTCGTTCATGTAGGTATGCTATATAACTTCATATACTATTTTTTTGCAATTCATTTGATTATTATATAGATAGATAATTCAGAGATAATAAGTTTTATTGTAATTATTGCATCTCTTAATACCTTTTTGATTAGACATACCTATTGTCTTACAATTAATGTGTGCTTAAGAACACAGATTCTTTTGTATCTAATCTAGATATAAAACATATTTCGATATCTTTTTAAAGTAACAGTTTATCACATAGACTGGATGAAGGTCGATAATTTCTCTTCATCCTCTCTTGTCGAATCCACACGCCACAGTAGGAATTTAATTTAAAATTTAACGTTTCTGGGCATCGCACTATGGCAAGCAAGATGAGTCAGTCAGGTTTAATGTAAATAATATGCGGCTTTTACGTCTTGATGGCACACTTTATGACCTATATGTAATATAAGATTGTCATTGAATGTCATGTTCTTAAAAGCGGTAATAAATGTATAAAAAAATCGGATTGTTCTTTATTTATTTAACTAGGTTTCCGCTCGCGACTTCGCCCGCGTTATTTTTGTTTTCCCGTGGGATTTTTTTCCCGTAGGAAAATTACCCTATGTCCTTTCCCTGGTCTCGAAGTATCCCTTTACTAACTTTCATCAAAATCGGTTCTGTAGTTTCGAAGCCTATTCAATACAAACAAACAATCCAATCTTTCCTCTCTATATACAAGAAAATTATTAACATTTTTATGTAAAAAATGGTAGTTGGTTGTATAATAATATTAGTATAGATGGATTCTTGTTGTGCTTATTTTTTACCGATGACGGATGATGTTTGTGTTTACGCATGCGATTATGCGTGCCGCTTCACGCGCCGCCCCACCGTAAACAGAAAAAACGTCTGACGCGCTGCTAGACGCCACGCCACACGCGACGCGCGACGCTCCGCGTCTTCGTCAACGAGGAGGTAATACATTTTTACAATGCCATTATCGAATAAAAATGGATGTGTGGATGTTATAATAGTTACCAGTTAACGTTCGTGACAGTGAATGTTTTATAATGTTGGCAATGGTTGGCAATAACACTTTCAGAAACATTCATGGAGGTTTTATAGCAGAGCTCGTGTGGACTCAGGTATCAGGTGGAGTCAGTGGAGTAAAGTAAGAGATGATAGAGCGAATGCTAATTGGACTCCACACCAGGCTCTGCTACAAAACCTCAATGAAAGTTTCTGTAAGAGTTAACTTATTGCCAACATTAAAACATTCACTGTCATAGTAACTGGTAATTCTATCATAGCATCCAAACATCCATCCACCCATTTCGATAATGGTATTGTAAAAATGTATTACTTTGTTTTCTGCTAATAAGAATGAGTAACACAAGCTTTGTCGATACAACACCAGCTATTTTTAATGCAGCAAAGGAGATTTCTAACCAATTATTAACAGAAAAGTTGAAAAAAAACAATATGAAATAGCGTACTAAGAGTTCATGAATTGTTATATATTAAAGTGTAGTAGGTACACGTATATAATTTTCTGAAAATATATGCTATGCTCAGTCAATACAGAATAAAAAACGAAATTTTAAAAGATGTAAACACAATGAAGGATCTTGGAGTGTGACTTGACAGCAAATTGCGACTGAACACACATGTTGATAAAATTTGCTCTACAGGGTTTAAGAACCTTGGCTTTGTACTGCGTAACTGTAAAGATTTTAAATCCCCTAATACTAAAATCCTTTTGTATAACTCATTTGTGCGCAGCGGTTTAGAGTACTGTAGTGTTGTCTGGAATCCTTTCTATGATATATATAAAAAAAGACTAGAGAGTGTCCAAAAGCGGTTCTCTTGCAAACTAGGCAAAGTAATTAAAAAATATGATGAAAGATTGTCCTATTTCAAAATGAGTTCTCTATCGGATCGAAGACGCATGCACCGTATGATGTTTTTGTTTAAACTGGCGAATGGCATCTTAGAAACCCCAGATTTGTTACACAGTCTCTCATTTTCTGCACCTTTGAAACTTCCTCGTGCATCAAGATTCAACATCTTAATCAACTACAGCAGCAGATCCAATCTCGGCCATAACGCGCCATTGAATCGTCTCATCAGAGTGTTTAATGATTTGGCCAAGACTAAAGATTTAGATTTGTTCGCAGATGGCATTCGCCAGTTTAGAAAGTGTCTAGTGTAGATCTGTGTGATTGCTCTTTTTTATTATACTTTGTTTCCTTGTAATTTTAGCTTTACACGTTAGTTTATATGCTCACATTATTATTGTTAATTTATTCCTTTACTTACTTAATAGTGTTGCTTCTAAATGAATGATGTCGTCACCTTTAATTATAATATCATTTAGCTTTAACATATTTTAATGAAATATATATTATATTATGTTGGTGACCAATAAATAAATAAAAAAATATATATATATATCTGCAAGAATAGGGATGATGCAAATGTAATATTTATGAACGATTTGTAATTAAAATGTTATAAAAACCTAAAATAAGAATGATGGCAACGATTTTATTTTAGTTAATACTATTTTTCATAAAAAATTGCGGATGAACAATACGCGAAACGGAACGCATCTTGATCTACCAATCAGCGACTAGTGACGTCACTCGTGTTTATGTCCCGTCAGATGTAAAGGTAAACATTATTTTTAAGAAAATTATTAATATTTTTATGTAAAAAATGGTAGTTGGTTGTATAAAAATAGACCCCAGAAACGTACCGAGAGTTAGGTAGTAACTTTTTTGTTGAAAGTGCCGAGTTTTCGAGTGCAGAAATGAAAGCAACTAAACTTCTGCGGTAGATAAAGTACAGTAAAGTTTTAGTGTTATCGTGTTACAATCATTTTTTCAACTTTGGATCTGAAGGTCCAGGTAAAATCATTTTTTTTCAACTTTGGAACAATTTATTTGGGAACTTCTTTGAAGTCAATGGGCACATTGGTATGGTATAAAACATGAATCCAAACGTCTTTTTTCAGAGCAATAATTGCATTTTTCTGACTATCTTACCCAAGTAACATTTTTTTCGGGTCTCGGTTGTAAACTTTACCTCAAGGTTTTAAAAGAATCATAAAAAGGTTAACGTTTTGCTATCTGGTCGTATTTAGTATTTCAGAAAGATTAATAAGTCCTAAAACTAATTGACTATTATTACAACTTTGGAACCGCTGACAAGAGTTTAAATTAACGTTATTTTTACTTAGGTTTTAGAAGCATACAGTCCTAAGATCTTAAAGTTGTCGTAGACTCCTGATTCAGTTCTAGAAAAGCTAGCATAATACTAAAGTGAGATCTAAAGGTTAATTTTTTAACTTATATATAGCTATAAAGTTATGGAATTTTAAAATCACCTGTAAGTCATTTCTAAAACCTACATGAAACCTTTAGGCTATATTAGAGTTATCTAGACAAACAAATTAGGATTATGTGGTTAAAACCCCAACTAGTAATGCTATTGTATAAGCTTACGGCATGATTTAAGTCTAACGAGAATATTTTAAAGCTTTAGAAACATCCTCAAAAAATTTCAGTTATCTCTGCGAGTTTTAAGCAACTGCAAAAATAGCCTAGCAATTTTAACTAGCTCCGCCAGATAATCTTTAGATCTTATTTTGGCAAACATAATTAGCTTTTATCTGTTACAGTTCTGAAAAGGTTAATTTAAATTCTTTCTTGTAATTTCCTAACGGCAGCCATATTTTTTATTGAAATAAAAAATCTATCGGAACAAAAAGCAATATTTTGATAAATTAAATAAGGCAAAATTAAGTAATGTGTGCTATATATTTAAAATGAATGTTTTATATAGAAAAAAGTTTCATTTCTTATGCAATTTATCACCAACCATCGTATTTTATAATTTTTATTTTATTAAAATATCTTCAGAATTTTAACTTACGAAGGGCCCACCTCTTATACAGCTCTATTATCATGAAGTTTTACAATAAAGTGCCAGTCGCAGTATTTTTTAATTTTTCCTGACGTCAGCAAGCAACTTATTATTTTTATGAATACAACACTTACCTTATCTCGCCATTTTGAAACAAGGAATCGCCATTATAAATAAAGATTTGAAATTCACTTGTTTCTGTGTAATAAATCTTAAATAGAAACATTTTAAAACCTGGGAGTCTCGGAAAAGCATTTATTCATGTCTAAAAACGGTTTTAAGTTAACATAAAGATACATCCAACAACATTTTAGAAGGTTATATTAACCTTAAATAAAGGTATTGTGATTTAAACTATAGGTTTTGCTGTAGCTCTCAGAAAGGTTCTAAAACGTGGGCCCTTTTTGCACTCAGGAGGTTATTATAAGGTTAATATAACATTATTGAGTCTATTAAGACTTAGTAGCAGATATCCATATATAGGTTCTAGAACCTTTTCAAAACCATTCTAGAACCTAAAATGTTACTTGGGTATAGTGATGGATAGTCCATTTAAAATAAGTAATTTGAAACAAATGGAAACTTTCCGTATGATATTTGAATTAAATGTTAGCGACGAATGAGTGACAGATAAGAGTGACGTCATCAGAACTGTAGGCCCGTTTTAGCGCGAAATTTAAAACTGTTAAGTTTCAGACTGCATTTTATTGCAATAAAATTTATTATTTTAATTCTTATTATACTTGTGATATATTCTACGTGGGATTCTTTACAATAAACGCAAAAATAAAAATATTGCATGTTCCCTTTTATCAAAAATTAAATCAAATCTTCATCCCTATTTGTCCCTATGAACCTTTTGCTCAATGCTCAAAAGTATCCATCTATCTATGGAATAATTTGGATTGGGTTAATCGTGGACTTTATGTTTTCTCGTCGATTTGAGGATTTCTCAAAATATCAAATTACTCTGTTAGACCGTAAAGCGTAAGCTATATAAGAAAGAAATCAAAAACGTTTGTACCTAATAAAATAAATAAGTTTTTACTTCTCTTGCACAAAAACTCCGTCATTGTAGCGTAAAAGAGGGGTGCTAAAATACCATTTTAGTCCTAAGCCATAATTTTTTTTTGCATCCCAGTTTAGAGGAAGATAATAAGTTCCAAGCAGCGTAGTTATTGGTAATTTGTTAAATTTTTCTACCGACTTCAAAAAAGGAGGAGGTTCTCAATTCGATGCGTATGTTTTTTTTGTGTATGTTACGCGATTACGCCGCCAGTTGTGAACCGATTTTCAAAATTCTTTTTGTATTCGATAGAGTATACTCCAAGGGTGATCCAATGGTTACCAAAGTCAGGCTCTGATGATGGAATCCCATGAAAATCGAGGAAAACCCTTAAATTTTAAGGTGTTTCCAACGTGTTTTGTGTGTATGTTACGCGATTACTCCGCCAATTGTAGACCGATTTTCAAAATTATTTTTGTATTCAATAGAGTATACTCCTAGGGTGGTCATAAGGTCACTGAAGTCAGGAACTGATGATGGGATCTCATGAAAATTGAGGGAAACACTAATTAAAAACCAGCTCACCGAGCTGGTATTTAATTAGCGTTTCTTTCACTAAAAAGATTTTATTCACTAAAAAGTTAAAAATTGAAAAAGTTGAAGTCGGTGCCAAATTTTAAGACTTTCTAGGAGATCATCGTTTGGCACCGACTTCAATATAAAAGTGTGATGTTGTCTGTACCTATTCTTATATTATTTTTAACTTTTCAGTGTTTTTGAAACGGTTTTTATTTTTTGTAAAATATTTTTTTTATTATTTCATTTTATGTATTTTTATTTGTTATTTCTGGCCTATAATAATATTTGTTATATCTGGGCCAAATAGTTTCCTTCCAGGCTAGGCAGGATAAAGATATTGCAAAACGGACCGGAAATGCCTGGAGGAGCTATTGGTCCATGAAAGACTTTATGAAAGGCGATTTACCTTTAAGCCTAAAACAAAAACTCATGGACAGCTGCATTTTGTCAATCCTCATCTACGGTGCTCAGTCTTGGTCTTTGACGCAACATCAGAAGCTTAAACTCAGGGTTTGTCAACGGGCCATGGAGCGTAGCATACTCGTATTAGGTGTGAAATTGACCAATAAAATCAGAAACGCCGACCTACGCTCCGGAAGACCGGAATCACAGATGTAGGGACTGCCGCAGCAAACTGGAAGTGGGATTGGGCTGGTCATATCTGCCGCATGCCGAGTGAACTGTGGGCAAAAACTCTTACAGAGTGGTCGCCACCAGGGAAACGACGACTCGGCAGGCCTAGAAGGAGGTGGCGGGACGAACTCGACGACTTTCTTCCTGAATAGCAGTGTAGGGCCATAATAGAGACGGTTGGCGAGAAAGTAGGGAGGCCATTGCCCAGCAGTGGGACATACGGGCTTGTATAGATATATATCACATTATTATCAATCTTTTTTATTTTTGTTTTTTAAGACTTCCAAATCGTTCCACTGAAGACTAGGGCTATAGGTTAGCTGAAATAAACTTAAAGAAAGTGTTTTTTTTTATATATATTTTTGTATGTTACCAAAGAGCCTACAAAAACGAAGAAGTATTTATTCATAATAACAGAATAATAATGAATAAGGAATTGACTTATTACTTTTTCATAAAAAGAACACTTTATTTTTGAAAATAGAACTAAAAGAACTCTCTTTGCGGTAGAATACGTGCATTGCATTGAGACTCGGCTACATCCATACTAATATTATAAATGGGAAAGTGTGTGTGTGTGTTTGTTTGTCAGTCTTTCACGGCAAAACGGAGCGACGGATTGAAGTAATTTTTTAGGTGGAGGTAGTTGTACGGATGGAGAGTGACATAGGCTACTTTTTGTCTCTTTCTAACCCCCCACTTCCCTAAAATGAGGTGTGGAAGTTTGTATGGAGCATTCCGCAATTTTCAAGGTAGAAAGCTAAAAAATGGTATGCGAACTATTTGTGACTAACAAAAAAAACGTGCATCATTTTTTTTTTTTGAAAATCTGCCCCCAACCCCTTAAAAGAGGGGGTGAAATTTTATATGGACTTTTTGCAGTTTTCAAGGTAGGAAGCTAAAACTCGGTACACAAACTCTTTGTTACCAACGAAAAATACCTGCCTTATTTTTTTTGAAATATTCGGTGTTACCCCGAATTTAACGCGAGCGAAGCCGCGGACAAAAGCTAGTAAGAAATAAAAAAGGCAATGTACCATAGTGATGGTATAATTGGAGATCGGTAGTACCAAATAAAGCATTTCACGACTTCTTTATCTCAAAATTTATACGATGTCATACGAGTATACGACAAAAGACCCAAAATAGGCCTGCTGATTTCCTTTAGAATTCAAACACAACGATAATGCTAGTAAAGTGCAAATGCAGCATCGACCATAATATGGTAATATGTCATTCGAATATTCCTTGCCTTAGTGGGTGCGAGAAGAGGACTCTCTTGCTGCACCGCTCCGGAATGAAAGGGGTCGTGCCTCCACAGATGCTCTTCATCTACACTAAAGAGTTGGGGAGGGGCTAGCTCAATCTTACCAACATTTAACTGGGAGATAAGGCCTGACCTCGTCGCCTGCCTAGGGGGTTACGAACGAGTTCGGGCACGTAGTGGTGTCGCAGTGTGGACCTTACCTAGCGCGCCCATAAGGGCAGGGAGAACACCGGGGGGTTTTAGTGGGTAGGCCTGGAACTCTGCCGGGAGAGCCCCATACACGCTTGCCGTCTAGTCCACGGCGGGTACGGTGCGGTTAAGCATTTCCCCCCGCAAAAAAGGGGGTTAAGAACGAGTTTTAACCTGGCGAAACGTCTTGTTTTTACTACTGGCCCGGCCTCAGGGGGGTTGTTCGGTGAGTTGGGCTTTCTTGGTCCTGAATATGCACTCCACAAGGGGTAAGGAGGTTTCGAAAGGAGGCTTAGACAAAAATAGAAAAGTTAGGGGAGTAGCCGTTTGTGGACCAGACTTCCGAAACATAACCAAGAGGGCGGTATTAGCTTAGCCACTTGGTATCATTACAGATTATCCCGTCTTAAAAAAGGTACATTCCTTTTTTTTCAATTTATTATGTTTATCGCTGTATTCTGACTGGGAAAGAACTGTCAAGTCATAAAAAAGCAGACAAAACATGAACGTGTTGATGTAACGACTTCAACATATGACGATACTTCTACAAGAAATCCCTTCTACGTTCCAAAATCCAAAGAAGTTAGTTATAAAGAATGAAAATTGTACATGTTTATTATGTTGCCCGCTTTATAAAAATAAAAGGACAAATACTGTCATCATTTTTCTATTTCCTCACATATTGTACCAACCTCAGAACAATAACTTATTCATCTGAGGTACCAACAGAGATTATTTCGTCCCATAAATAAAACAACCTGTATCATAATCAAACGATGCGTAGAAACTGGAAATATTTTTATTTATTTTCTCGGTATAATAACGTTGAAGTACCAGGGCGAGATGAACAAAAGAGGGTGAGGCGCGCCTCGAGCGGCGTGCAGTTGCGGTCGGGCAGTGTTATTGTACGTTTGACGCTGCCTGCAGATGAATGCAATAAACGCACGCATAGTTGGAGACGCTCTTCTGAAACACGGAATAAAAACGTTTTATTGTAATAGCCTATTTTCTCCACAGCAAATATGGCTTAAAACCTTTCGAGCGTGTGGTAGAAACAATTTTGTTTGTGACGTTTCGAGTGTCTTGCACCCACAAAATAATTAAATCCTTTAGTCATTCCATTGCTTTGTTTGTTGTTAAGGACAATGAGTCGAATCAGCTTCTGCTTTTCTATGATATAGTCATTGTGTAGTGCATAGGCGTAGGTATAAATTTTCGATTGGGGGGGGGGGGTTTCAGAGTCAAACTTCATTTTGGCTAGTGTATACTGATACATGGAAGGAAAAGTTTATTCTATCTAGTGTATGTTGATTTGGCGGTGTAGGTGGTGTAGTGTAGTATAATGCTATGTAGAATCCAATGGTGTAGTGTAGTATAATGCTATCTAGAAAGCCTAAGACCAATCCCTGTATTCGATCATCATCCGGAGAGGTGAAGGCACAGTTCAACAATGCATCGTTAAACTGTGGTGAAGGTTATGGTACCTTGTTGCGGATAAAGAAAAAGGAAACATTCACAAGAAAGGAATATGTAATTGTATGTATATTTCAGTACCTATAATTTTGTTAATAAATATTAAGTATATTATAGGCTGCCAACCCTATACTAGAAATAAGGTGTGGATAACTCTTGAATATCTTAAATAGCTATTTACAAACATGTTTGAATTAAGTGTATAAACAAGATATTAATAAAGCTTAAAATAGTTTTATATATAACGATACCAATATATTCGTTTTTTTTTTAAATTAATAGCCTTAATAAAATTCTAAGATATAATATGGATATAATACATGCAACTTTTCTATTAGCTCAAGAATCCAGATTATTTTGCTTCTATCTTCGATCTTAATATTATCATCTTGTGATTAAGGGTGTTGGTGTTTCTGAAAACACCTTACATCCAAGGCAAAAGTCTGTGCGTATTGCACTTAAAATCAATGAATGAGGCTCAGGCGCTCCTCACTACCATAGAACAAGCGTGGTGGGATCTCTGTTTGGTCAGTTCGGAGGAGTTGCCACCTTCTGAAGAGAAAATGACTGACATAATTATGAAGCTAAAAACTATGGGTTGAGATCGAAAATCGTCTATATTTAATAACCAGCTGGATTAACTAGTATTTGAACATACAATACAGTTCACCATCTATTTATAATTATAAATCTCGTAATAATTCAGCTAACGTCATTATAAATCGTTATAATAAATCTTGATAGTTTTGCGGCTTTCTATCGTCATGTAACCATTCAATGCCAAAATTTCTCTTTGATTTTTTCATAGCTAAAACAGACCGTAGACCCGAGTACTCGTTTTTATTTGATACTAGCTTCTGCCCGCGACTTCGTCTGCGTGGACTTCAGAATTGGGTCTAAAGCTTCGCTCGTTAACAATTTTTAATCTTCCCAAGGGAACTATTTGAGAGATCATTAAGGAATATAAAGTACATGTCCTTTTCCATAGCATAGGTGACATGCATACTTCAAAGCTGTCTGCCCGCGGCTTAGCTCGTAAACCATTTTATAATTTTCCCTCGGGAACTACTTAAGGAATCGGGATAAAAGGCCTATGTTCTTTTCCATATCAAAGGCTACATGCATGCCAAATTTCATCCAAATCCGTTCAGCCGTTTTTGCGTGATTGAGTAACAAACATCCAAACATCTAAACATCCAAACATTCACATTTATAATATTAGTAGGATTAATAACAGTTTGATATCTCTAAGCGATCCCGAGAAGAAGGGTCTTGATAAACAGACAGACAGAAGAATAAAAGGACAGATGGACAGACGGACAACAAAATGATCCCATAAGGGTTCCGTTTTCTACTTTTAAGTACGGAACCCTAAAAATTACTCTTAATATCTTACTTGTAACACAGATCATATTTCAACATTCCACCAAATTCGTTCCCCAAATTCAAACATTTCAAGTGCTCCCATATCTAATCAGCCATAAAGAAAACAAATCCAAAACAGCAATTCCACTTAAAATTCAACATCTGATTTCAAGCGTAAACTTTCATTCCCATCGTTTACTTAAACTTTGATGTGTGAATATTTTCTGCGCCGCAAATTTCTGGTTAGCGGAAGCTGAACGTAACTCTGAACGGACCATTTCCAATGTCGTAACATTAATACGTAATATGACACCACGTTCGCCTCATAGCGGCGGTACAACTTGGCACGTTTTCGATTCTATTTAAAACCACTGAATTGTTAATACAAGGATCCTTTGGCTCACTCGTGTTCGCCTTGAATTATACCCTGGAAGTGAGTTTTAACTGGCAATCGGAACTTTCAGAATCGGAATGCATCGGAAGGGTTGGTAATTTCTCATTGTGATTTATCGCCAAACTGTGGTTTGCTGGATGGAGTCACATAGATGCTATTAGTTTCAGTCGCGAACTAGATGTGTCTGTGTTACTGCTACTCTTTGTGTTTCAAATGAACCAACTATCTGTCAATGTAAAAGTTTGTGCTAATGGATGATCGGACATTTGTTTCTCTTTCATCCAAAAACCAGTAGACGGATTTCGATGAAAATGGGTATATTGACAAACGAATACCCTGATTCATCCAAAATATCTAAGTGAGTAATGCCACCAGGAAAACAAATTATATGTGAGAAAAGAAATGAACACATCTTAATTCGGTTTTCTTACCACAGTTTATTAAAGCGCAACTTTATTAAATATTTCAATACCTAATTATGTCTTTTAATACATATTCTTCTTATTCTCACCAAGAATCATCGTCATCATTTCAGCTGTCATAATAATACTCCAGTAATGGGATTATTATATAGCCACAATACACCCATTGCTTGATAAAGGTTTCCCAAAGATGGGGTTACTTGCAAAGTATAACGAGCAAGCAAAATATAGAGATGCACCGTTCGATATTACCTGACTCAACTTATTACTTGATACCTGATACGCAATTAGTACTTGAAAGGAATCATTAATCAGCTTAAGTCTTCGCTTATCAAGAGATATTTATGATTAAACAAATATTCGATATTGTGTTCCAACGCTGTAGAGTCTTGTCGGGAAAAATTTGTAGTAAAGAACTAACTGCGAAACCCGGCATTTTCTGGGTCAAAATACATTGCATGCTTAAAAAAATATTTTTTAAGAACAGTCCAGAACATTCTAGAGTTATTAGAATCATTTGCAATCCATTTTAAACATTTTAGAACGTTTTAGAAATTTTTGAAACATTAAAGAACGTTCTAGAGTCTATACAGTCTAAAACCATTTTGCAATAATGTTGAAGATTTAAACATAAGTATTTGAGAACTTTCCAGATCTATTTAGAAATTATGGAATATCTATCAACAATCAGGAATATCCGAGACCATTAACAAAATATTTTTAATAAATTTTTAAATATTTGGACATGTTACAGAAATTCCCATATCATTATTAACATTTTAAAGCAATCGAGAATCTAGCAATCATCATCATCAACAGCTCATATACGTCCCCACCAAGGGGCTCGAGCCTACCCTTTTTTTTTTTTTTTTTTTATTTTTTTTTTTTTTTTACGAGGGGAATGCGTTTGCGCACCGTCCAAGCCCCCGCAGGGGCAAGGGTGTGTGGGACTCCGCAGCGAGCGACTACCCACTAAACCCCTCGATATGCCCTCTTTGGCGCCTAGCGCAGCCACGTCCAAAGGACGCGCCGCTGCCGAACGAGGTCGTGGGAACCCTTACAGACCGACCATAACCCCGTCCGCGGCACCTGCCCACCAATGGCGGGCCCCTCACGCCCTCTCCAAGATGGAGATGGAGAGGAGTTCCCGGGGCATACTCCGGGTGGTAATTTTTTACTGTGGTTTTCTTCCACGCGGCCCGACGCTCAGTGCGCCAGGCCCCCGGCCCCGCTCAGTGCGGGGTAACGGGCTTGCCCGACGGCAGACCCCACTGGATCCACCGCCGCGCACACGAGCCGAAGCTCAGTGACGCCAAAGCGCCGACCCACCGCAAAAAGCGGCCACGGTGGCCACACGAGGTGGCCCGCCGAGTAGCACTCGGCCATCCCACGCCCCCCTCATGGGGGCCGCACAAGTGTGCCGAAGCCACACGGTGATCGGGTCAGCCTCAGTCCTTGGAACAACGACACGCCGAAGCTCAACGAGCTTGCACCGACTCGGAACAACGACATGCCGAAGCTCAACAAGGACCCGCACCAACCCGATCAAAGGGGCAACGGCACAAGGCGCAATGCGCCATGACCCGCGAGCGGGTCCCCAGGCGACACACAACCCCATCTTCAAAAAGAAGGGGAGGTGACGCCCCACATGGCCACGTGAAGTGGCCCGCCGGGTTAAGCCCGGCCACACCACGCCCCCTCCACGGGGCAGCTGTCAGACTCTTAGCCCGCGGCAGAAAATCTGCCGGGTTGCCCAGGGTGCACCACGAGGAGGTGTTCTGACATCGCACCCCGGCTCGAGCCTACCCTAAATTAGGGCGACTAGGCCTTAGTCAACCACGCTGGCCAAGTGCGGGTTGGTCGACTTCTGACGGTCGGTCGACGGTCGAATCTAGCAATATTCTGGACCAATTACCACACCTTTTTTCAACGTTTTATTTAATTTGTACTGTTCGTATGTAAGTCGTCCGTTTCAGAATTTGCTAATCATTTTTCGACCACTTGTTGTTATCCGATTGAACTGAAATTTTGGATACATAGTTTTGGTGTCAATGCACATCATTGCATAACTAGGTAGTAACGTTGTAAATCCAAAATGGTCGCTGCAACAAAATGGCGGATTACGTATTTTTGTACAATCTACCCAATATGGGTATCAAATCAAAGGGCTTGAGTTGTAGAATATAATCTCGCGGCAAGCTTTTATGTTATTGTAAAAAACTGAGTCATGTAACAAATTGATGGGTTTTAATTAATAAAAAAAATAATTTTTAGAGCATTATAAAAGGTTTTTTATTAAAATCTTTTTACTATTAATTTTTGTTGTACATTTAAAAAATTTGGAAAAACCTAGGATATTCTAGCACATTGTGGAAAAATCTGGAATATCATGGAAAAGTTCTTAACATTGTCTATACTTACTTACTTATATTATAAAGAGGAAAGATTTGATTATTTGCTTGTTTGTATTGAATAGCTTCGAAACTACTGAACCGATTTGATGAAAGTTGGTGTAGGGATAGTTCGAGACCAGGGGAAGGACATAGGGTAATTTTCCCAAGGGAAAACAAAAATAACGCGGGCGAAGTCGCGAGCGGAAAGCTAGTAACTTATAAATGCACTTAAAGCTATTCAATGCAATCTCGAGCTTGTATAGGTACGACTACTGCAACCATGAGTGGGTGGTTATGGAGAACAGGGTTTATATGTATGTATGTATGTATAATCAAAACGCGCTTATAAAAAGCTTAGAAAATGTAGCAATAATTATTAATTTATCGCTCTAATGAGTGGCTCAACAGAAGAAGTACCTCACGTCTGCGCATGAGTGAAGTATCCCCCGTGATGGCTACCGACGTAGACTTGGCGGAGTGAGTTGGCGACATGGAAATAACTAGTCGCAGGCAAGTAAAGGCATCGCTTACACACTTCGTAACCGAATTTTGTCACCGAAGGCTAAACTCAACAGAGATTAGCCATCTTCCAGGAAGATATTATAGTGCACAAGTGTCTGCACAAACATAGATGCACTCTCTGTTCTCACCGGCACGGTCGGAGCGAGATCGAGCTCAGTAGGGCGAGCACGAACATTTGCGTCCAAGTATTCGTATCGTCAATGACGTCATCGTGAAATATTTGTATGAGAATTTTAGTTCCAAGTTAATTTTAGTTCCATTTTTTAGATTTATGAAGTTAAGGAGTTCTTTGTATAATGTTTTAGTATTAAGTTGGTATATTAGTTTACATTCGTTTTCTATAGGTATACTAGCTGTGCCCGCGACTTCGTCCGCGTGGAATAGTAACTTTTGTTGATGTTGATAAAAAGTAGCCTATGCTATACCTTATATAATTAGCTATCTAAAAGTGAAAGTCCCGCCAAATTCGGTCGAGTCGTTCCGGAGATTAGCGGAAACAAACAGACAGACAAAAAAATTTTAAATTGTGTTTTTGTTGTTGGTACCTGATATACATTCATACCCATTTAGTAAAAACTTGTTATTTTGACATTACAAACAGACACTTCAATTTTATTTATTTGTATAGATTATTGTTCAGTTAAGAATAGCTTTTTTGAACTAATTAATGCTGGATTGATTTAAATCTAGTAAAATAAATTCCACATAAGTATTCAAGTAAATAAGTTCATATAGTTCCAAGTACGCCCTGTAGGGGCGCTGTATACAACTCCCATCACATTCCAAAACAAATATTTCACGATGACGCCATTGACGATACAAATACTTTGATGCAAATGTTCGTGCCAGCCCTACAGAACCCACAGTTTTACGTAACGTAAAACTATGGTTCTAGTACCCTTCTTAGACCGGACTACCTACACCGAATGTTGCTCAACATTAACATCACTCGCCGAGCGCACAAACCACAACAGCACCACCAAGCTTCACTTAATGTTAGGCATCGCTGAATGAAAGATGAGTTTATTTGTTGTAAAAATACTATATACTAGCTGTGCCCGCGACTTCGTCCGCCTGGAATAGTAATAGCTGGACCGATCTTGATAAAAAGTAGCCTATGTTATACCTTATAGAATTAGCTATCTATTAGTGAAAGTCCCGTCAAAATCGGTACAGCCGTTCCGGAGATTAGCGGGAACAAACAGACAGACAGACAGACAAAAATTTTTAAATTGTGTTTTTGTTATTGGCACCCGATATACATTTATACCCGTTTAGTAAAAACTTGTTATTTTGACATTACAAACAGACACTTCAATTTTATTTATTTGTATAGATGTATAGATATCTAGATAAAAGTTATCATTATCACGAGAAACTTATAACTATAAGGATGTAAATGAAATAATTTTATAAAATGAAACATATAAGTAGATAATTTTAGTTCAAGATAGTAACAATAAATATGGTCAATATGAATGCACAAACAGGCAAATGAAATAACGTTACCGAATCCTGTTTCAAAATGTACGCCCGTTTGCTTAGTTAAATCTGAACAAAGATTTGATTTGTCCGACACCGGTCTAATATACGAGTAGGCCAGCGAAGCGTAGTGACAAATCCATCCCAATGACTTGTCAATGCATTGCCACAGAGAATCAAGCGCTCGGAATCAATAGTTGCGTGTAGCCTGTTCGTCTGATTTATTTTTTAAGTTTAAATTTTAAAATTAGAATACAGATTTGAAGCTCTTTTAGCATAATATAATATCTAAATTTTAAAATTAATGTTCGTGTAAGTTTACGTTTACGTACTTTGACATTGTATCCGCCTAACTAAATAAAAAAGTAGTATTTATTTATAAATGTAAAATTATGAAAGCTATCCTAAAATAAAAAGGTAATGCTTATCATCAAAAACTATAAATCTTTTCTTGTGCCTAATCAAATACACGCCTTGCAAATTTAGAAATTTTATAAGCATTTCTTGAAATAAAAATAGTTTTTATTTTAATAACACTTAATAAAAAACTCTTTTGAATAGTCTTAATATTTCAAATCCTCTAAGTAATTTATACCTAATTAGCTGTGCCCGCGAACTACGTTTCGCCCTATATTTTTCCCATTTTTGCAACATTTTTCATTGATGCTCAGCTCCTATTAGTCATAGCGTGATGTTATATAGCCACAAGCCTTCCTCGATAAATGGACTATCCAACACAAAAATAATTTTTCAATTTGAATCAGTAGTTTCTGAGATTAGCGCGTTCAACCAAACAAACAAACTCTTCAGCTTTATTATATTTAAAAAAGTATAGATTTGATTAGTGATTTTGTTTTGAATCACTGACTGGTTTAAATTTAAAAAAAAACTTTGTTTCGTATGTACAACGTAATAATAGAACTTATTCCTGTGTGGTAGAGGACAACCGAATTTTATTCTACGATTCAGAATCACTATAGTAAAATATTACACATAAATCTAGTAGTTTTTATAGTTAGTACTGAATCTTAAATTTTCGACAGAATACATGCATACTACAAAAAAATAAATATTGCTTGATGAATATTCATCAAGCAATATTTATTTTATGCCTATATAGACAAATAGTAGTTGGAATCAAGCGTTCATTTGGCAAAGGCAAAACTTCTTAAGCTGACGTTTGAACTAGTACACTGATGGACTTTTCTGAATATGACGTGTCGGGAGTTTATTCCAAAGTTGAGCAGCATGTAGTACATTCAATGAAGGTTTAGGACGGTTAGGAGGTGGTATGATTGAAATCGGGAGAGTTTGTGGGTCTTACAAAATTTTGTAAAGAGTTGAAAGGATGTGCATTTCACGCCGAAGCCGAATAGGAAGCCATTTCAGTTGCATTCGAATTTAGAGATGTTGTCATACTTACGGAGACGGAAGATGAACTGAACAGTGAGATTCTGCAGGCGTTGTATTGTTATTTACAGAGTCCTCTCTTGAGGAAGATTTCTTCTCAATTATTTTTGGGATGTTAAATATGTAGAAGAGAACAAAATCGAATATCTGATTTATCAAAGGATTCTTTACGAGAAGAAGAGGCAAGAAATATTTTTTTTTCTACAATTTCAAACCGTTCATATAATTTGTAACAATGCCATATCTGAAATCTTTTCGACAGTTCACTGAAATAGAACCTCAGTATCAGTTCATCGGTTGAGTAAGCCCATAATATACAATTTATCTCACAATTTTACACAGTTGATTCAGTAACGCGTGAAAAGGGATCATAGTAGTTACACCATTTCTAGTTGTATTTCTGAACAACACTTTTGGAAGATGTGGGCAGGAATTAATCTTGTTTATTGAATCCACATTCGTAATACAAAAATTCTACAAAAAATAAAACACAAATTTATAAACGAAAAGTAAAAAATAACACGAAATCACTTTTTTATTTTGAAGTTGGTGCAAATGATGGATAATCATGACTTGAAATTTGGCACCGACTTCAAAATAAAAAATGTAATGTTGCGTGTTTTCTTATATGATGATTTTTCACTTTTTTGTTTTTGAAGTCAGTTTTTATTTTTGTTATTTTTTTTCTTTTTAGCTAATTTAATACCATTTCACGGAAGTTATTTGAAAAAAATACAACTGAGAGGCAATACGTGTTTATTGTATTTAAAAAACTAACCTCTAACTCCTAAGAGTGATCCATCCATCATCAGCTCGGCTCATGACTACCAGACGTAAATACCTGAATAGCTTCATAAAAAACACGAAACACGCTGGACGTACCTATAAAATTTAAGGGTATTCCTCACCAGATCCTGACTAAAGTAACAATGGGACCAATGCAAGTAAACTCTGAAACAAAAAAGAATTCTCCAAATCGGTTAATAAATGCCAGAGTTATGAGGTAAAAAACAATCGCCTGCTTGGGTACCTTTGTCTTACCTCCATCTGCCGCAAAGCAGCTGTAGGTACTTGCATTGCTGTGTTCCGCTTTGAAGGGTAAGATATGACAGTGTAATTACTGGGTACCGTGATTTTAACATCTTATGTCACACCACCACCACCTGAAGAACCACATGTACTAGGTATATGTGACTGTTACCACTTACCATCAGGTGGGCAGTATGCTTGTTGCCAACTTAGTAGTAAAAACAACAATATAAAAAATACACAGTCGAATTGGAAACCTACTTTTTGTGATGTCGGTAATAAATAAATACAATTTATTACTTTACCAAATCTAATACGATTTAAGGTGTACATAATAAAAGCAAAGAACACCTTTTAATTTCCCCCTTAATAGGGTAGAATGGAGAGTAAGCGGTTTGTATGGAACTTTGTAATTCGCGTCAATTCTTTGGTTTTCGTATTTACCGGTTTCGCTTTGTCCCCTTTGTTCGGACTATACTGGGATAAAAAACTTTTAGTTGTCCATCATGGGACCTTACAATGGGAGGTACACAACAGATTTACGGAATGTTTTAGTGGTAAAGTTTTAAATATCAGGTTATTGTTGACTTGTTTTAGATTGTCGAATTATGATGTGAAGTTGGTTCTTTTGGGAATATAGAGTCATTTATTGTGACTCGTAAACCATGGTTATGATTACATATATGATTTGTTTTGACGTCAATAAGTGCCTGTAAAGGCCTAAGTTAAATAAAGATTTTTGAATTTTGAATTTTGATAAGTGAACACTTTGTCGTAAAAGATTGCGCCAGGAATTAAGCACTGCGTGAAAACTTGACCGTGAAATTAATGGTTTAACCTAATTACGTGTTTCAAAGCATATTTTAGTTGGATTACATACTTGCCCTAAAATAATATAATTTTATATGAACCGACGCTCATATTACATAATAAAACTTCATATAATTTCATCACGATCAAATGGTAGAAGGTTAAAATTTTCATTAAGCTAACTATCCACTAACGTGATATTACAATAGTAAAATCAAAACTCTCAAATCAAACTTCTCATATAAACAGAACATCTATTTCACTTCAACTTCAATTTTGTGCAAGAAAATAAAATCTTATAAAAGGCAAGCCAATGTCGTCAAACAATGTGTCCCGTTATTGTAAGTACTCATTTTTATATCAAAAATGGAAAACGAAAAAGAAATGCACAAATGTCACGTGTATATAGGGAAGAAAGATAAGGCACTGTACCATCCAGGTAAATTGATACAATTAAGGTCTCGCCTTAAAAGCGGTTAATAATACCCTATCTATCTCTGCATTTATTTACTGCAAATTGACGTGTTTTGTATGAAGCTAATGTCTATCACTAGTATCTACGTTAATTCAGAGATAGACAGAATACTGAAACCAGTCGAGTCGAACAATCCTGCAGATGGCACAGGATAGATATGCCTGGAGAAAAAAAATTCAAGAAGTCTATGGAGGATCGCAACCCTCAGCAATGAGGCATCAACAACGTGCGTAATGAATATGTTGAAAGAAAAACAAATCTCTAACATCACTAGTTTCCGTTTTATTTTCAGAGCGGGCTTTACTTTTGACGGTTCCCACTTACGTTGAAATAATTCGAGTGCGCCATTACGGTGAAAACGAAGTAATCACGTGACACTCCAATTTAGACTAAAAGGTGCTAAGCATCAGATGCCTTAGGAAGTTTCGAGAAACGTTTACCTAAAATGGGAGTTGTTTTACTTACATTCGTGGGCAGGCTCCGGTGACAGCTCTTGATGTGGGTACATAAGCCGCGGATATAAAATTAATTGTTGAGGTAATATTGTATTGCATGTACGGTCGACCAAAAATCTACCACCTTACACTTGAAATTCAGTTTAGCGTCATGAAACGATAATGTTTTTTTTTTTATTTCTTGTAATAACATAGTTGTAGTAATACCCTAGTTACTACCTTACTGGTTTTAACGCCATTGCTGCTGTAGGGAGAACCTACCTAAATCCAGCATCAAAGTTTGTATTGCAATACAAGAGAGCCTCGAAAAAAATTGGTAGCTGTCTACTTTGTTTCCTTTCACTTTTAAATGAGAAATTTTCGAGTTAAGAAAATCATTCGAATTCTAAAATTAAGGGTAGAGTATAAATATCAAGCAACTAAGTAAACATGAAAAAGAAACTAAATTAACCGACTTCCAAAAAGGAGGAGGTTCTCAATTCGATGCCTATGTTTTTTAACCGACTCCAAAAAAAGGAGACCGATTTTCAAAATTCTTTTTGTATTTGATAGAGTATACTCCTGAAGTGGTCCCAAGGTCACCAAAGTCAGGATCTGATGATGGGATCCCATGAAAATCGAGGGAAACGCTAATTTTAGGGTTTCTTTCACTAAAAAGATTTCATTTGCTAAAAAGTTAAAAATAAACAATATTTTACAAAAAATAAAAACCGACCTCAAAAACACTGAAAAGTTAAAAATTATATAAGAATAGGAACATCACACTTCTAGCTATATTGAAGTCGGTGACAAATTTTAAGATTTTCTAGGAGATCATCGTTTGGCACCGACTTAAATATACTTGTAGAAGTGTGATGTTGTCTGTACCTATTCTTATATTATTTTTAACTTTTCAGTGTTTTTGAAGTCGGTTTTTATTTTTTGTAAAATACTTTTTACATTTTCTATTAATTGAAATTTCAAACTCTTCTGTCTAATCATTACACCAAGAATAATGCTTGAGCATACCATATTCAGATGTTGATAATCTAGAATATGTCTGAGATAAAGAAAATGTTTTATAAGCAACTACCTTTATGCCATAGTTATTGTTCACGGTTTATAGTTTAACTGTAGGATAATGTTGCTTTCTGGAAAGATTTCAATGCTAATATTATACACGTTATTTTTTTTATCACCCTAGAAAATTTAAGGGAGGCTTCACACATGATATTAGAATGTTTTAAATATGAATAAAAAAAAATAACTCACTTACTTAATTTTATATTATTTTTTTTTAAATACAAAAAATGCTGCACTAGCTGAGAGCAGCATTTTTTGAGGCTTTATTATTATTATTTTTTTTGTTTTTATTTCATTTTTTTTATATAATAATGGATGTGTCTTGAAGCGTCCCTAAAATTTTCCAGGGTGATAAAAAAATAACCGTGTATAAATCTCTCTTTGGTACAAATATCTCGTTGAACAGTGAGGAAAAATAACAGACCTAATTTGAATTAATGAACTGGCGGCATCTATTAGATTTATGTCTGTGATGCTCACCTCCTCCGCAGATTGGCCGGCTGCCGTAACTGAAGCCTTCTAGTCATCGCGTGAACATCAAAACGCAAAGGACGAGAATGCCTGATGTGATATTCCTTTGTGCTTGATGCTTATTTGCTTTGCCTAATATATTAATCCTCTTTGTTTGTTACATACGCGGTTCTGTTGGTATTTTGATGTAGGTCCGTTAGGATAATGTTGAATTCAAAGACAATCCAGAGAAGACATTTTCACACAATAACTACAAAATTCTTCATTTGAAAAATATGCAACATACGATTGCTCGACTTTGAATTTTATTAAATTAAAAAATCTTCATTCAATATAGACCTTTACAGGACCTTTTGGACGTCAAAAGCAAAACAAAATAAATTTCTAATTAGAGGGAAGGAAATATCCTAACATAATCAATATGTATTGAACTTACTGATATTATGTCTACTCGGTCTATCAAAAGTGTCAAGAATAAGCAATACAATTTTCATAAATGTAATTACAGCGAAATTCAAAAAACACTTGGAGCGACTAACTGGAATGAAATTTTACAAGTTAACAGTGATGTTGATGATGTAGTTACCAATTTTTATAGTGTAATAGACAATGTCATAGAAAAACATACACCTTTAAAGAAGAATATTCCAAACCACTTTCCAGCATGGTTTTCACCTTTTTTAATAAAGCGTTTAAAAGAAAAATCAAAATATCACAAAAGGTATAAAAAATATGGTAACCCCAGAGATTATGATAGATTCGCATCTCTACGAACTGCTTGCAAGACTTTAATTAGCAGTTGTTACAGTACTTACATATCCTCAGTTGAACTAAATTTAGAAAAGAACATAAATGCTTTTTGGAAGTATGTTAATAACAGTAAGAAAGTTAATAGTATTCCTGGATATATGATGTATAAACAGAAGGTTGCAACAAATGGGACTGGTATTTGCGAACTATTTTCAGACTTCTTTAGTTCTGTATTTGAATCTAGTTCTGCACCTCTGCTTGATATAAATAACAATTCATCAACCATTCATTGCTTATCTGATGTAACAATTACAGAAAATGAAATTCTGAATAAAATTAAAGCGCTAAACAAAAATAAGGGTCCGGGTCCTGATGGTATACCTCCTAAATTCCTAAAAGAATGCCCAGAAAAGCTAAGTAGACCCATGGCTTTAATATTTAACTTGTTTCTCAAAAGAGGTATATTCCCTACTCGCTGGGAGGTGGCTTATGTTGTTCCTGTTTTCAAAGATGGTGATAAATCTGATTGTTCTAACTATAGGCCTATCAGTATACTATCATGTATGGCAAAACTTTTCGAAAGTACTCTGTATGACCACATTTACAGCCATGTTAGTCTTTTACTTTCTCAATCTCGGCATGAGTTCATGAAACGAAGGTCCACAGTAATTAATTTGCTCGAGTATAAGAACTATCTGTGCATGACTTTTGCAGAAGGGGGGCAGGTGGACTCCATTTATACAGACTTTTCTAAGGCCTTTGATAAAGTCAGTCATTCCCTCCTTTGTCAGAAGCTCAATTGTTGGTACGGATTTCATGGTAATCTATTAAGATGGATTTCTTCTTATCTTAGTCACCGAAGTCAGTTGGTTGCCATGAAGGGATTTCAATCAGCTCCCGTTGAAGTTACATCCGGCGTCCCACAAGGATCACATCTGGGTCCTCTTTTCTTCTTAATTTTCATCAACGATGTCGTCGATCGAATCAGTAGTCCTTGCCTTCTATATGCAGATGACTTAAAAATATTTCGTAAAATTGGTGGCATAGAGGACTGTTCTATTCTTCAAAAGGACCTAGACACCATTTCTGAATGGTGTCAGATTAATAGGATGAAGCTATATGCTAAGAAATGTCAAATAATATCATTTACAAATCGAAAAAAAACAAAATTATTTTCAATTATCTAGTAGATGGGCACCGAGCTACAGTTGTAAAAGATTTGGGCATCTTATTTGACGACAAACTATCATTTAGGGAGCACTATGAGACATTAATACTGAAAGGCTGAAAGATCCTAGGCTTTAGCTAGAGTAACAAAAAGTTTCAAAAAAATCAATAGTTTTATAATTCTTTTCTATAGCCTGGTCAGAAGTTGTCTGGAATACGGCTGTGTGATTTGGTCTCCTCACTATGCAGTTCATTCTAATAGTATAGAAAGTGTGCAGAGGAAATGTCTCAAAATGGCTGCCTATAGATCAGGTCGGGGTCGCAAGATAACTTCATACTTAGATAAACTTAAGTATTTCAATATCACCTCTTTGGAAATGCGACGCAAGCAACACGATCTATTTCATCTGCATAAGATTGTTCATTCAGAGTTTGACGCTCCAATGTTGCTCTCGCAAATCAAATTTAATACACGACTTTTATCACGTATTCGGAAAAGGTTATTTATTCTTGATACTTACGAAAACAATACCTCTTATTATAACCCAATGGTGCGTATGTGTAGAACATATAATGAACTCTCGGATACTCATAATGAAATTGATATATTTTGTAAGCACATTAAATTTCGATACATAGTTAAGAAAACTGTTATATAGGTAAATTTGTCTTATCCTAAGGATTCTTTAAGAAAATATATATGGGCGCGGTGTTTCATAGTAGCCGGTGGGTGGTCGATGCGTTGTCCGGAGCTGGTTATTGGATTGTGTTTGCCCGTAGTGTCATGCGGCCCGGGATTTTCATGTGCATCATAGACATGATGATGATACTATGATATGCATGGGGATTTTGGATTTGGTGGCGTTGCGTGTAGACGCATTTTAGTGATTGGTTTTGGATAGCGCATTGATTGTCTATTGGTTGTTGTGGGGCGCATTGTATATGTGTATATATATATATATATATATATATAGGTATAGACATATATTGTTAAAACATACATTGTTAAAATTATAGCATTTACAATGCTAGCATGGTTGAAGCATTGTTTAGTGTCAATTGATGGTCATGATGTGCGTACATAGTTTTGGGTATCAATCTAGCTCTTAAGGTTTTCAATATGTTATTGTATTATGTTTACGATTGTTACCTGTTTTGTATGCTTGTTAAATAAATAAATAAATCAAGATGTTTGCAAATACAAGTAGGAGAAAAAAAAGTTAGCTTCGGAAGGTCTAACTTTTTATCTCCTATTTTAAATCACCATTTACAATATTGGACTTTTCACATTTTTATGAAAATAATTACAAGATAAAAAATACAATTGGTATATTTACATAGGTACACTTAGATCGACATAGTAGTATTCCTTCGTATCACGCTTAACTTTGGACCTCATTTTTTCTTTAAACTTCTATGGACGTGTCTACTATTTTATCGGTCACTGATGCCCCTGTGAGCGTCGGTGGCGCTATGGACTCGGCACTTACCTTCCAATCGGGAGGTCGGGGTTCGAGACCCGCCATGTACCAATGTGTTTTTCGTTTCTAACTTCACATGTACATTTGTCTGACGCTCCTACGGTGAAGGAAAACATCGTGAGGCAACCTGCATATATCTGCTAAGAAATTCAATGGTGTATGTGAAGTCGACCAATCCCCCCTCGGTGGGGACGTTTATGAGCTGTGATGAGGCCCCTGTTCTTCGTAACTGCAATTCATATAGATATTAACATTCATTTTTGAAATCTTTTTTGACATTATTATGATTTGGACATTAGTAGTGCAAACCGTTTTTTTAGATATTAAGATAAAATGTATGTCATAATAGTAATAAATAGGTTCAAATCAAACTAAACTAATACAAACTTAAGAACTTCTATTAAATTTTACTTAGTATAACGTATTAAGGAACTTTAAGTAACATTTTTAGCCTTCAGTGACATGCCATCAGTTATGTGAAAACAATAATTGAAATAAATGTCACCAAATAAGAAAAAAAAACACTTATCTCACTAATAATTAGATTAAACAAAACAGTAAGCTCGTTGGTAAAAAAATGACACCAGCTAAACAATAGCAATCGTAATACAATTGTTTTGTCGATAACTTCGCTATCGCTTTCATGGAATTGAAGAAAGATTTTTTGGAAATCAAATACTCTTCAATATCATCCTCATTTCAGTAATCTCATCTGCAATTGAAGGGTCTTAGCACAAGACTTTCCGTCCAAACAGATTCTCAGATAATGTGCTTGATCGTTTTATTCCTGACGTACTCGGCTGATTATGTTGAACATTTTATTGAAAAATCGAATAAAAGTTGAAGCAAAATTAAAATGATGACTGTCCCTATATTTGAATTTGGCTTGTATTTTTTTATTTGATTCGGTGGGGTCTCTGAAGCTCCGGCCAAACATTGCAAGTTCAATACTCACGTGTTTTAAAGCCGGCAACAAAACTACCTCTATATAAATTGGTTTTGCGATGAACATGAAAGGTACTGAGAGGCTCAGTGCCAGGGAAACCGGGGAAGTGGGCCTTTGAGACCCCACGTCCACAGTTAAAGGTAAAGCTTCATTACAGAAGAACTTAAGTAGTTCTGTAGCCTACGCTGTATGGAAAATACGTTAGCTTTACCTTTATTCTTATAGTGATCATCATCATCATAAGTCATACATGTCCCCACTGAGGGACTTGAGCCTATCCTAAGTTAACCCCCGGTTTCTGAAAGGCTGATCAAAATATTGTTCAACTAATATCCATGTCATCTTAACAGCAGTGTCAAATCAATTTGAGTTTCTGAAACGTTGGTTAGCCAAAACTTAATTATCTCTAAAAATTTGATTTCTCGTGAGAAATATTTTTAGACACGATCACATTGCTGAAATCATATATTTTGTTTTATTCATGTGTATTTTGGAAACCCAAAATGGGTCTTTCCTTAATAATTTTGCAATAAATTTGACAGCTGTGTCAACTAATACAGTGATAAGTTGATTTAGTTTTCAGCAACTCAATTCATAGTTAGCATTAGATTGACAGCTTGTTAGTTAAATTTATCACTGAACAGCCTTTCAGAAACTGGGTGTAAGTCTTAGTCAACCACGCTCTGGCCCAGTGCGGATTGGTTGACTTCACATAGGTATACCTTTGAATTTCTTCGCAGATGCATGCAGATTGCCTCATGATGTTTTCTTCACAAGGTATAACACATTTTGAGAGATTGATTAAATTATCTGTTTATAAAAATATAATTTTGTATTTGAAAAACAGTGATGTGTAGTCAAAAGAATATGTTAGCGTTGCCGAATACTAGGCTCTCAAATAAATAATAATTCTTATAGAGGGATTAGTAAAGACTTCTACAATATAATCCCAACTAAAGTCAAATAATCTAGTTTCAACGGCAATTAACGGTTTTTACAAATTTCGAATAGTTGGTAGAGTCCATTTTTTTTATTGTCTCTATTAAATAAGGCTTTTATAAGTTTGAGTTGAATAAAGTGTTTTGAATTTGAATTTCAAGTTTGATATAAAATAAAGGTACTTACATAATAAAATCTTGAAATTACAGATACCGTGGTCTCGATATCCAGACACAAATGCGGAGACGCAGCTATTTAAAATCGAGTTTATTTAAATGAGACTACGATTATTAATATACAACCATGACTTCTGTGTTGTATGTTAAAATATGAAAAACTTATTTAATTGACTAAAGGGAATCTTTAAATTGCCTTTATAAATCCTTTTATTTCTATAAAATCAAATTTCTCCAACAACTACAACAACCAACCAACCAACCAACTTTCAAATCGCAAAAAAATCAGCTGTTCCATACTGAACCTAGATGTATTGAAACAGCTGTTTTTTTTTGCGATTTTAAAGTTGGTCCCATAGTGAAGTTGTTCAGTTTGCACAAGCATACAAAAATTTTTTAGTAACTAAAAAATAACCTTGTATAGACCATTTGAGCACAGAATCTTTATATCTACACTAGCTTTTGCCCGCGGCTTCGCTCGCGTTAAATTCGGGGTAAGGCAACCACCTTCCAGGAAAACCTTGAACTGTACTAATTATAGATGCAGAATTATTCCTGATAACTACTCCTCTCGTCTCGCCGCGCCGCCCGCGCTCGCCTAGGTACCCGATTGACGACGATCGAGATGGCATACCTAAAATGAAAAAATATATAGAACCCTTATGTGGGTGATGATATTTCACGTCTGCCGCGTTAGATTTTAAAATTGTTGCTGTTTTCGTAATCAGCGACTCGATAAACCACAAAAAGAATACCCATGTTGATTTTCAGACTTTCTCATCCCATTTCCCTTTTTACTTAAAACACGTGTTTACTTATTTATTGATAACAGTACTCCTGTGAAATTTCGAATAAAATAGTCTGATTTTGTTTCCTCATACAAATGTTGGACCTCCGTTTCAAATCCTTAGAGGGTGGTTTTTGAAAAATCCATTCTTAGTGCTCATATAGCCCTTACACCTCATAAGAAACCTACTTGTTAAATTTCGCATATTTAGACCCGAAGGTTTAGGCTGTACGTTGATATGTGAGTCAGTTTCTTCTTTTCCACATTAAGAAGAAGATAGATAAGAAGATTATTGAGTTTTTATCAAATTTCATCAAGCGTGATTTCCGTGTCGTATATTATTATATAAAGCATTTATTAAAATGACAAAAGGGAATCTAGTTGAATTGCCTTTCATTTATCCTTTACCGAATTCGCGCTGTCATTTATTCCATCAACTCCCAAATTTTCCATCTTAAAGAGATGCGGAGAAAAATATTCAGAGCCGAAGAAAAGTTTGTCAAAACCCCAAACAAGTCATGTCTTGATAGGCCATGATAAGGGTCACCCTTTGTGTTTGCAGTTAGTGCTTTGGGTCGCAAACATTCCAGGGTATAGTATTTTAACGACACCCCGCGCATTAAACAGCGACAGCATACTATTATTGCGTAATATTCCACAGGATTAATATAAAAGCCTTAGCTGTTTCCATTTCTCTGCATCGAAAACGAAATGTTTTTGTATAATTTTTATTGTAAGAATGTCCTGAGTGCACAATCAATTCGGAAATAGAAGCAATTGGACTTCATAGTCTTATTATTCGATTGCAATTAGATTTTTTTGACTTTGTAGTTGTACGTTTATTAATGTGTTCCGTACAGAAATATCTAAGTATATAAGTTCCTCACTATGTATATGTGTATGTATATAACGTATATGCACGTGTGTATGTGTGTGTTTGTGTATGCACGTATATAAATAAATTAATTATAAATAGAAATGTAGGATAGTTATAGTTTAGGGCATGCGCAACTCACCCTAGATATAAGAGTAGAGAAGTCGACTAAAAAAGCAATACATAAAATCAAAAAGAAGCAAAATATAATTTAGGCATGGTCTGTGGTGTATACAATAAAAAAAAATCCAATTTTTTCACAACTGAAAGAGACCCGAATAATTCATAATTATAAATATCAGTTTGATATCTCTACGCGTTCCTGAAAAAAGGGTTTTTAACAGACAGACAGACAGACGGACAACAAAGTGATCCTATAAGAGTTCCGTTTTTTTCCTTTTGAGCTACGGAACCCTAAAACTGATATAATTATGCTGGTTGGGATATTATGTCTGATTTATATTTTTACGTGACCGTTTTACATGCGAGGGAATGATTTTACACGCTGTCTGTGCCCGGGAGGTGGAAGGCACAAATGTGTAGGTGTCACCCGCAAAAAGATCTCATGATTTTCAAATGATATTATTATGAAATCATAGTGCTAAACGAAAAATAGGATTTTCAGTCAGATTTTTGATTATTCGTTTATTATAATATCATGATATCATCATTGAAATTATGCCATAGTGATGATATCATTGGAGATCGGTATTACGAAATGAAGCATTTCATGACTTCTTTATCTCAAAATTTATATCATAACATACGATGAAAGTTCCATACTAGGCCTGCAAGAATACCTACCAAATGCAGCGGGGATGCCGCATTTTCATCTGTGTGGTGGGTCTAGGAGCCGCACATAACTCTCGGGACTCAAGCAAACTAAGCTGGTCGAGGCTCTAACAGATTCAACCTATAAGTCTCACTGATGGGCAATAGTCTTTTTTTTACACACAAAAGGAAAGCACATGGCCTTCATCTCATCTGATATCGATAAGGCCGAAAATGGAAGCGAGCTTCACATGGATGCCACAAAAACCGAGGAACTGGCTATCTCATCTCAAATTGTCGAAACACAACAATGTAATTAACACTGTTATAGCGATAAACTGGCGGGCACAAAAGCCCTATTACCAAACAAACCGAGCATAAAAAATCTGCCCTCATGGGAAATCGAAATCGAAATGGTGGTGGCATTTCCTAGATCACGGAGGCGCTTGAAGATGAGCTGAGCTTAAATTATCTGGTCAGCTCTTACAATATCCACGCGAAGAAAGGGAGCGGCGGTACTATGCATGAAGCATGGGAGGTGGTTCAAATAATGTCCAAGCAATGGTACTGTGACCAATAAGATACTGATGACTAGAGAAAATGCCTATTAGGCATCTATTCTGCTAACCCTAAAACCACTATCGTGTTTCGATAACACTTCAATAAGACAGACTTTTGACATTATATTAGGTTTTCCAAGGTACTGTTTATTCACTTTCGTCTTTACATATAAATAATATTTTATGTTTTTGTTAGTTAGGTGTTCTCTCAGTAATTGCCGTAAAAACAAGTATTATTGAATCGTTATTTGCATGCAATAAATACATGTACGTAGGGAGAATTTGCAGAACTGATTTAAATGACAGCTTCATGAAAATTAATTATGACCATGATACAGACCATTAATTACTGGTAATTTGTAATTATTTAAGGACTTATTCCTTAGCTATAAAATATAAAACTTTATGTTTAAATCACTGTACAGTAACGGAATTAGACTACATGTGCCGCCGCTCCATCCCTATTGTGGATGTCGTAACGTAAGAACTAATGGAGTTTAGTGCAATTATGGGTGTGCAAGGTGATGGACAACTGAAAACACAACCCTCCACTAATCCGCCTGGCCAGCGTGGTGCAGCACCATGTAGATGAAGTCACAAGTTAGTAAAAGTGTTTAAAAAAGGTTTATATTTACCATCGTGTTTCTTTGCTTTATCTACGCTTTTACAGTTCTTTACTTCAAAAAGAGAAAACAAATAGGAACCCTTAAAGGATCATTTATGTAGATGTCCGTCGCTCCGTCTGTATGTCAAGACACCTATTCTCAGAAACGCGTAGAGATGTCAAAGTTTATATCGAATGCTCGGAAATACGGTCTTTTCCAACTGCGAAAAAATGAAACTTGTAAGTGAAAGCGATCAAAAGAAAATGGACGTTTATATCGCATTTTTTCGCAAATTTTGCGATTTCATAAGGGAATCAAAACCTATAGGGTGTCTTCCGCTGCCTTAGAATCACGAAATTTAGCAAGAAGCAAGGTCTTATAGCACATAATGTAAAAAAAAGGAAGACCATAAATATATACATAGTTATAAGAACTTATAACTTTGTATGGAACCCTCAGTGCGCGAGTCCAACTCGCAGTTGCTCGGTTTTTTGTTAAGCATTATTTTGTAGCACTTCCAATATCATTCACTTAGCTTTATGAGTAGCTGAAACCATCTAGACATAACGATAAAGCTTAGATAACACGTCGTAAGTGGAATCATAACCTTAAGACAGACGAGTAAGGAACCCTACATAACTACAGCTTAGTACTAACGCCGCACGTGAACACTAAACAGACTAGTCTGCGAAATCCATGCCAAAAATCGGTTATTCAAATGACGATACTTTATTGCTAGCGCAGAAACTAAATGTCAAAATTGAACGGCAGGCTTATTACCGATCTTTAGAGACAGTCGCAATTTCTGCGATTGTACAATTATTGCTTATACCTAAATCGCAAATTCGTAAAGGAACGTTAGACTGCGCTACGATAGCGCCAAATGCTTGCGACTTAAAATGTACGTCAACGCTTGGACACAGCGACCGATTATTTAATTTGGTTGTTGATCAGAGACCACTTAGAGATACTTTATTGATCGCGTTGCTATTTTACAATTAGCAACCGGTTGTTTTTTCCATAATAAGCCTGCCGGACCAGCGAATTACTTTTGAATTGGGTTGCTGAGAAGACGGCGCAACGGAACAGTACATTTCGCTTAGTATGTGATGACCACCATATGATGTTGAAAAGTTTGGACCAAAAATCGTACATTGTGCAAATATGTTTCATAGATGCTAGTACTAATATTTCACTCTGTTCGGAATAATATTCATGTGACCAAGGTCCTCTAGTATCGCGTAACCGGCGCTGCAACACATAAAAGTTTATAACTGCGGATTACGTGCGCTCACGCCACACGTCGCACGCTCGAATGTGGCCGTAGCTCACTTTATGTTGCACTTAAATTTGTCATTTCAGTGCCGACTCGTCTATTGATCAATGCACGTATATCGAATAAAATCGGGATATCTTGTGCCATATGATATTGGAAAATGCCCGGCATATTAATCTAGTACAGCTTGTACTATTTTGTCCCTCCGGTAGACTTCGGCCACTTCCTAAATTGTCAATTTCCAAAATCGTCCACTTCCTAATTCGTCCACTCCTACAACGTCCTTTTCCTAAAATGTCTCTTTTTATGTTCCGTATTCTTCCACTTTCAATTTTGTCAATTCCTAAGCTGTCCACTTCCTATTCAGTCAATTCTTAAGTTGTCTACTTCCAATTCGGACCATTTCTAATGCTTAATCTTTTTGTACAAAAGGCGGACTTAATGCCACAAAGCATTCTCTACCAGTCAACCTTTAGGCAAAGCAGATAGATTCGAGGCGGTGCCAGCACACTACCCGATATGACTTCAGATATAACTTAACAATAACAACTAAGTACAACTATAGATATGTATAAATTAGTGACCGATCGAAGTTTCGATTTCGGCCAGTTTCGGGAAAAAAACTAGTTTCGGTCGGTTACTAATATAAATACAAGATTAGATTTAAGAAACCCATTTTACCGAAAGATGCACTTTCTAGGCACTTGCTTAGAAGGACGCGCAGTCTCAAAATGTGCAGTTACAGTCAACCAATTTGATTTCTGGGCCACTTCGTACCTGTGACAGTGAAAATCTATATGAAAGTCGCTAAGAGATCTCATATCAATGTCACTGTGACAAGGTACAAAGTGGCGCAGATATGAAATTGGTTGGGAACGATGTTATTACTGTTTTGTTATTTGTGGTATTATTGTTTCATCGGGTTTTCAATATCAATTGAAAATATGCAAAAACCGTGATTTCATTTCTGTATTTATAATATTTAAATTTCACACCTCATTTACGAAACATTTACAAAAATATATATAAAGTTCCTACAGGAAACAAGCATCCGACGAAACCTTGAATTATTATTATTAATGTTACTTACTATCCGTGATATAGTCCACTAAAAATTTTAGAAAAAAAATGTGATTTTATTTAAAAAAACAAATAATTTTGTTACTTGTTTATAAGTGTATGATATGTGTATCAAAAGAAATTGACTTATTACATCAGATTTGAAAGTAGAATCTTCTTTACTTCAGTCATAATCATAAGTGGAAGTGGACAAGTTAGGAAGTGGACCAGTGAGGAAGTGGGCAACTTTGGAAGTGGACAATTTAGGAAGTGGACAAGTTAGGAAGTGGGCAACATTGGAAGTGGACGAATTAGGAAGTCGGAGTCGACCGGAGGGTATTTTGTTTAGGTACTAGGTTTATTTATACACCTATGGGATCTTAAATTACACCTGATAGAACACAAGCCAACTTCATCCGAGCACTTTGCTGATCAGCGAGCGAGGCTCTGCAACTCCTTCACCTGCGGTGGGCCAGCGTAGCGACTGACAGCGAGCCCTCCTTTGTGCAGTTGTAAACCCAGCATTGTGTTCATCGCAAAATATTTACACCGCCCGGAATTCCATCCCAGAACCTCACGACGACGAATCTAACTATGAAACTCAGAGTCATCCAACCACCGCAGCATACAATCGTTGAGTGTGCATAGCATTTGGATGTTTAAAACCTTTCCATCTAACTTGGTGCTGCTTTGACGTGACTGCAATAAGCCAATTGTTACCCACCTGTTTCACTATTATAAACTTGTTAGGACACCGATGTGAAGTTAGCAGCCAAAAGTAGCAGCCGACCAATTTAAAAACTAGTTATTCAGCCTATATAACGTTAGAATATATGTCACATTGCCTAAAGAATAAGAAATAAGATAAGATCATTAAAAAATACCATTCTAACACTAGGACTAGTTGTTACTTCATATTTGGTTGTCCTATAATAACTATTTATCTAAGCTTTGACATTTTTTTCCAATAATCTGTATTATATGAAAAGCAACCGTTACTTACTGATCTATCAACACACAGTTCGAACCAATGAAATGATTGCGCTGCAATTAGGCACGCAGCTAGTTATTATGACGTAGGCATTCGCTAAGAAAGGATTTTCCAAAATTCATCCTCTAAGGGGTAGAACAGGGGTCCAAAGTTTGTATAGAAAAACATGATTATATATAATGGCTTATTACAAACTTCACAGAAGTTCTTCTGTAAATAATAAGTAAATACGTGTCAGGCTTTTTCAAAATGCAACTGCTGAAGGCGTCTGACAATGTATATGGGTATCGTTTTTATGTTTTTTTGGGTCTGGTTAAGTTACGATTATACGCTTATTATTTGTTTAATAGAAGTTCTATATAGTGAATTGCGTTACCCCGAATATACCGCGAGCGAAGCCGCGGGCAAATGCTAGTGAGTAATAAAAATGAACATGGGCATGTTTTTATACACGGTTATTTTTTTATCATACTGGAAAATTTTAGAGGCAGCTCGGTAGACGCTAGACGACTCATATCAATAAAAAAAACATGTGATTATATTTTTTAAATTTTATCCGCCAATAATATTAAATTATAGACATTGTTCTTGTTTACTACAAGATAAGGTAAGATTATGAATGAATAAAGCATTTACTACTACGGGCTTAGGAAAATGCGGCAACGTCGCATTATTAATTCAAGCAAGATCAATCTACAACTCGTTTGAAATAAGAGTTATTATTGCACTAGACACTACAATAGTGAAAGACAGAGAGAGTCTGCGCCGGCGCCGAGCGCCGGCGGCGGCGTTTTGTTGTTTGCTGTCGCTTATCGGCACGAGCCGGCCGGCTTTCTTTAGTTCGCCTTTGACCCCAGCGCGTGTGAACGTATTGCGATGTCGCGCCCGCGCCTGACGCGCGGCAATCGGGCGCATTCGGAATTTTAGTTTCAAGTTAACACATCTCGCGAATACACAGACCTTACTCCGGTAGACCGTAGACTTTTACTTGTGAAGTGAAATTAAGTGTTTGGTGTAAGAAAGTGAACCCACAAACGTAAGACTTGGAAGCGAAAACTGCATTTCGAGACGTTAAACCATTGATTTACTACCATTGATTGATTTGGTAGTAAATCAATGCGTTAAACACTAACCAAAGTGATATGTTGTTGTGGTCATGTATAGTTTTAAACGTGCACGACTATGTATGAGTTAGAGGACTTCCTTTAAATTTAGAACTCTTTTGTTATTAGAACTAAAGTTGATTTAAATTGTTTCCTAGGTAGGTAAGTATTTAAAGTTGATTCCAATTTTTTAACTACGCCAAAACAACCTACCATAACCGTAATACCTAACTAGTACTGTTTGTTTTCTTTAAAAACTTTGTTTTGCCGGTCCTAAGTAAGCCCGTAAAGTAGGAAGGTGAAATTGTGATCAACTCAGTGATGACTTTGAATCGGCGACGTTGTTGCCAGTTCGCGTTCATTCAATGTTTTGCCTACAACTTCACTCAGTGTCCATACCAGTGCAGTATTTTTTGGATATTTTAGATAATAAATATCTAATTAAACAGGTGAGTAAATTTTATTATTAATGGTTAAATAATTTTTCTACCGTGTCCTGAAGCCACCCTTAAAATAACCAGGGTGATAAAAAAATAACCGTGTATATAGCGTATTTTTATATAATTAATGATTGTTATCTTGTACCTATAATATATATTTCGTGAACAGAGAAGTCATTTCTGTTTTCACGTGGTGGCCATTCACAGGAATCTGTCTTCGTCCGATTCATTAGGACATTTTACAATCCACTGGCGCGTAGCCAAATGCATCGGAGGGATGCTTTTTCAAATGGAAGGCAATGTGTACAGCAAAACAAAATTCACATTAAGTTTTTATTAGAAAATTTACATTAATTATCAGTTATATTTCCAGATACGTAAAACCCGTAACGCAATCCAAGCTGTTCTCGCGATTCGATGAAAAATATGGCTTACGCTTGCGTACACGGCTCCAACTTCAATAAATTAAATAGGAGAAATAATATTATATTATTTGACAATAAAATTGGATCATGAGTAATGATATAATATATATAATATATATATAATCATATTGAGATTGATAATAATTTCATTTTTCAGAATATCGGTGACATTTATATAGGTATTTTAAAAAGAACAATTCTGTAAATGTTAATTTTTTTCTTTGAATGTCGTATTGATGATACGAAGCAGCTTTCAACGTATTTATTTTACGAAAACTTAAAATGATCTAACAAAACATAAGGACAGCACTCGAGCGGTTTCCGAATTAGGCCCCAGGGACATTCTTCCTCTCTTATGATGGCGTATCCTCAGAGTGGGACGGATAATAAAAATTGTAATTCAATGTTAGCCAATGTGGAAACAAATTGTGAGCAGCTGCAAACGAGATAGTTCGGCGGCAATTCAACTCGCCCCCGATCTGGAGTCCAAAGTGCTGTTTGTATTTTGTGTTCCAGCTTCCAATTCGACGTAAAGACAATTTTGTTTAGTACATCGTCTAGGACAAATATAATTGAATTGCGCGAGTGTGGGTCCAGGAAACAGTATCGGAGTAGCTTAACTATAAAACGGTGGTAGCAAAATGGAAACTTTAACACTATATACTTGGTCACGCCATAGCATGAAAACTATTGACTTCATTCATTATATTTTTGAAATACTTTGTAGAAGGTTCTTAGGAATAGAAAAAATTTGAAAATTACGCAGATAATTGGGAAATTCCGGGAAACTTGACGACTATTTATACCACGCGCGTTTGACAGTTCGATTCGCGTTAAAACTAAGACAGTGTTAAACTTTATTAAGGTGAAACGTAGTTCGAAGGCAAAGCTAATTATTTATAAAAATCAAGGAAGTAACCGATATTGTTCTCATAATGATGATTACTTGAAACTCGCTGGCGAAACTGGAAATGGTCACAGACAGAGGTCTTGACACTCCTAAATGGAAATTGAATTGAATTGACGAACTTCTTCAATAGGTTTATAATAATCGGAAATTGGTACTGTTCTCAGTGTTGTTGGAATTATCCCCAGCTACTCGCGCTTGATAAGACCTACTTAAAATTATTGGCTGGGACAGCACCGACATTTTGTATTTTTTTTTTAAATTTAGTATCCACAGAGTAGCTTCAATTTACCTTATCTTCTACTAACCTGACCTCTAATTTTTGGAAAAACGAAACATTATTGTTAAAATGGGCATACTTAGTAAGATGGTCATAGCTAACTATGACAAGTTGTAGCTGTAATGTACAGTTTAAATTCGTTTCTTCTAAATTCACTTCGTGATAAAAACTTTGATATAATTTGCCGTCAAGCTGCTCGCATTGCCGTTTTCCGGTTTTAAGGGTAATACAGGCAGTGATATCACTGGATACTGTGACTTAATGACAGCATGTCACAAGAGTAGCAAAGTACATTGGGGTCTCTGTAGGGGTTGTAATTTTGGTAATCTTTTAGGATCTACATGTACTATAGGTGACTGTAGCCAGTTACAATTAGCTGAACAGTCTGCTTGCATGCGAACTTAATTAATATACAGGGTTACTTTTGAAACAGGAGCCAAATTTTGAGTGTGTTAGGAAAGATAGAGTCCTAAAGGTAGTAAAATTTTCTATACTAACGTGGTTACGCGACGTCTTGCAACTTAACTTACATGGATTTCGTTAGCCACTCATAACATTAAATAAATGTAACATCTCTTGTAACTATAGGACATGATTAGTAAGTTATGATTGAGTATGCGTATTTTAATAATATTTGCGTTATTTAACTGTAATTATTTGGAAATATTAAAATTTTACCGTGGATAGTAGAAAAGAAAAACGTATTTCCATATCAAATAAAAGCAACATGATTTTTGTATACCTAAGTATAAAAAAATATTATCACATTTTTTTAAAATCAATCAATAAAAAAAACAAACTTAGTTATTGAAGCTATTCAATAAAATAAGGTATTTTTATATTGAAACTAAAAAAAACTAATATTCCCTGTAGTTCAACAACAATAACATATTTTATACATACAGTTCATTATGGTGATCGGACGTCATCGTCACCCGCTGATGTTGTGGAATTGTTTTCTTCATTTTTTAGTTCCGTTTTTGAACCATGCACTACGTCGACAGTAGATTATTTCGAATCCGTCTCAGAGAGTGTTCTTGGAGGTATCAGTGTAAGCGGCGATGACGTTTATAAATGCATTAAGGAGTTGGATCCACATAAAGGCGCTGGCCCTGATTCTATTCCTCCTTCCTTCGTCAAGTCCTGTGGGAAAGAACTTAGTCCTATATTGGCGATTATCTACACGGTTATTTTTTTATCACCCTGGTTATTTTAAGGGTGGCTTCAGGACACGGTAGAAGAATTATTTAACCATTAATAATAAAATTTACTCACCTGTTTAATTAGATATTTATTATCTAAAATATACAAAAAATACTGCACTGGTATGGACACTGAGTGAAGTTGTAGGCAAAACATTGAATGAACGAGAACTGGCAACAACGTCGCCGATTCAAAGTCATCACTGAGTTGATCACAATTTCACCTTCCTACTTTACGGGCTTACTTAGGACCGGCAAAACAAAGTTTTTAAAGAAAACAAACAGTACTAGGTAGGTATTACGGTTATGGTAGGTTGTTTTGGCGTAGTTAAAAAATTGGAATCAACTTTAAATACTTACCTACCTAGGAAACAATTTAAATCAACTTTAGTTCTAATAACAAAAGAGTTCTAAATTTAAAGGAAGTCGTCTAACTCATACATAGTCGTGCACGTTTAAAACTATACATGACCACAACAACATATCACTTTGGTTAGTGTTTAACGTCTCGAAATGCAGTTTTCGCTTCCAAGTCTTACGTTTGCGGGTTCACTTTCTTACACCAAACACTTAATTTCACTTCACAAGTAAAAGTCTACGGTCTACCGGAGTAAGGTCTGTGTATTCGCGAGATGTGTTAACTTGAAACTAAAATTCCGAATGCGCCCGATTGCCGCGCGTCAGGCGCGGGCGCGATATCGCAATACGTTCACACGCGCCGCGGTCAAAGGCGAACTAAAGCCGGCCGGCTCGTGCCGACAAGCGACAGCAAACAACAAAACGCCGCCGCCGGCGCGGGGCGCGGCGCCGGCGCCGACTGTCTCTGTCTTTCACTATTGTAGTGTCTAGTGCAATAATAACTCTTATTTCAAACGAGTTGTAGATTGATCTTGCTTGAATTAATAATGCGACGTTGCCGCATTTTCCTAAGCCCGTAGTAGTAAATGCTTTATTCATTCATAATCTTACCTTATCTTGTAGTAAACAAGAACAATGTCTATAATTTAATATTATTGGCGGATAAAATTTAAAAAATATAACCACATGTTTTTTTATTGATATGAGTCGTCTAGCGTCTACCGAGCTGTCTCTAAAATTTTCCAGTATGATAAAAAAATAACCGTGTATAATAAATCCGTTCAAGCTGGTAGATTCCCAACATACTGGAAGCTAGCTCACGTTGTACCTGTCTTTAAATCAGGTGACAGATCGATGTGTGATAATTACAGACCTATCAGCATCCTATCTTGTTTTGCAAAAATTTTTGAAAAGCTGGTCTTTGATCCCTTATATTATCATGTTGAGTCTTTATTGCAGACTCAACAATACGGTTTCATTAAAAATAAATCCACAGTCACAAACCTCATAGAGTATAAGAACTATCTTTGCAGTGCCTTTGCGCAGAGGGGTCAAGTGGATGCCATTTATACCGATTTCCGTAAAGCATTCGATAAAGTCAATCACGACACTTTGATAAAAAGCTGATAGCGTATGGTGTTTGTGGTGAGTTGCGAGTTGCGAGTTGTAGATTGATCTTGCTTGAATTAATAATGCGACGTTGCCGCATTTTCCTAAGCCCGTAGTAGTAAATGCTTTATTCATTCATAATCTTACCTTATCTTGTAGTAAACAAGAACAATGTCTATAATTTAATATTATTGGCGGATAAAATTTAAAAAATATAACCACATGTTTTTTTTATTGATATGAGTCGTCTAGCGTCTACCGAGCTGCCTCTAAAATTTTCCAGTATGATAAAAAAATAACCGTGTATAATAAATCCGTTCAAGCTGGTAGATTCCCAACATACTGGAAGCTAGCTCACGTTGTACCTGTCTTCAAATCAGGTGACAGATCGATGTGTGATAATTACAGACCTATCAGCATCCTATCTTGTTTTGCAAAAATTTTTGAAAAGCTGGTCTTTGATCCCTTATATTATCATGTTGAGTCTTTATTGCAGACTCAACAATACGGTTTCATTAAAAATAAATCCACAGTCACAAACCTCATAGAGTATAAGAACTATCTTTGCAGTGCCTTTGCGCAGAGGGGTCAAGTGGATGCCATTTATACCGATTTCCGTAAAGCATTCGATAAAGTCAATCACGACACTTTGATAAAAAGCTGATAGCGTATGGTGTTTGTGGTGACGCTGTTTATCAAATAACTGCCTGCTGTATGCTGATGATTTAAAGGTATTCTCCACAATCTCGTCCCCCGCGGACAGCCTTTCGTTTCAATCGGATTTGGACAGGATAGACCAATGGTGCACTACTAATGCTATGTCTCTGAATGTCGATAAATGCTGTATAATTACATTCACACGCAAACATCAACCCTTGTACTATGACTACCGCATTCATTCGCACATACTTCAAAGATGCAGTGTTGTCAAGGATCTTGGTGTACTTTTTGACAAGGAACTGACGTTTAGAGCTCATTATGATTTTGTTATTGACAAATGCAACCAACTTCTAGGTTTTATTTTTAGAGCTACCAAACCGTTTAAAAAACAGAATTGTCTTATTATGCTTTGGTGCAGCTTGGTGCGCAGTATATAGAAAGGCGACCATATCGGTAATATGGTCGCCTTTCTATCATACTCACATTGACCGGATTGATAACATACAAAAGAGGTGTCTGAGGTTGACTTTTTACCGATCAAAGGTTTCCACTCGAGGGTTGTCGTATGAGGATTTATTGCAAAAATTTAAGCTGACTAGTCTGCAATTGCGCAGGCTTCACGCAGACCTCTTCTATCTTTATAAAATATTGAATTCGCATATCAATTCACCTACTCTATTGTCAGCTATAAGTATCAACACTAGATATGTAAGTCGTGCGCCTAAATTCTTTACTCTGAGTGTATACAAGAATAATACGTCATTCTACAACCCCATTGTGCGTATGTGCAGAGTTTATAACCAAATGGTGGCTA
Organism: Schoenobius gigantellus; assembly: GCA_963935595.1. Lineage (NCBI taxonomy): Eukaryota > Metazoa > Arthropoda > Insecta > Lepidoptera > Crambidae > Schoenobius > Schoenobius gigantellus. The sequence goes on from OZ012543.1 coordinate 22,804,757, forward strand.
GGCACCCGGAGTTGGATATATTTGTGAGTGGGTATCCGGCATTTAAGCGGATTGTCAAAAGGACAATTGACTCGGTCTAAAAACACAGGAAACTTTTGTGCTATCTTAATTTAGTTTAGTTTTTTCTTTTTAAGTTTTATATTTAGGATGTTTTTTTCCCCCTATTTTCTCCCCAATATGTAACGTTATTGCTATTTGTATATTTAAAGTAGGTTTTTATCTTAAAAATTTATAGGTAGTTTTATTTTGTTACTTTCAAGATTTGTTGTTGCGAGCTGTGTACATATGTTTGGGTTGCATCCCAGTTCAATACCACTTAAGTTATATTCAAGCCTATGTTATGGATGTGAGCTGTTTATGTACCAAATCATAAATAAATAAATAAACATAAGTACTACAACTGGGATAGAGAATAAAGAAGTTTATAATAACAAATAAAAAAACAGTAGTCCCATATTTTGTTTGAAGATAATCTTTGTTATAAAAATCAACTAACTAACAATATATAAACTAAAACCAAAAAGCCTCCTGCCCTTAGGAAAATAATTTGCTAACTATAATCAACTTATATCTTATACCTATTTTTATGTATACAACAGTTATTAATCTTTAATACTGTCAAGATCACAAACTTTTGCATTGACTTGTAGGTTATTGAAAAAAACCCTACTTGGTTTTGGCATTGAGTGGCATTTAAGTAGGTAGGTCTTGTTTATTTGCCTCGCGTGCTAATCTATACTGATATTATAATATTATAAAGCTTTATTGAAGAGTTTGTTTGCTTGTTTGGTTGAACGCGCTAATCTCAGGAACTACTGATTCAAATTAAAAAAACCTTTTTGTGATAGATAGTTTATTTATCGAGGAAGGCTTTAGGCTATATAGCATTACGCTACGACTAATAGGAGATGAGCATCAATGAAAATGTTGCAAAAACGGGAAAAAAATATTATGGTGAAATGTAGTTCGCGGGCACAGCTAGTTCACGGATAAAATCTTGGTCTTCACTTGTATTAATCTAAATATTCCTAAGCATATTTTTTACAACAGATGAAGAGGTGGTAGAATATAATGAAAAAATTATGCTCAGAGCCCTATCAAGCGCAGCGACCTTGGTGTAATAACAAACATCAACCCTGGAACCCGAAGTGAATACATAGGCATAAATAGGGAAATGTTAGCATAGGTTACTTAAGAGCACTCGTACAATAAGAATATTGCGATAATACAGATATAAAAAAAAAGTCCTTATATATCCATGATGTGTATATGTGTATGTGTATATATAAAATTTTAAACTAAGCTAATTTGATTGAGTTGCGCAACTCACATTAAAATAAGAGTAGTCGTAAGTCTTAATATAATTTAATAATATATAGAATGGATCAAAAAGAAACCTATAAAAATGAAAAAGGCACGGACCACGAGTCTGTGGAGAGTTAACTATGTATTAAAAAAAAACATATTTTTTAACTCTTTAAAATCTCCTTTTTTTGCGAAAATACTTACAGAACCTTTTCCTAATTCTACAACTTTTAAGGCCTGAATATTATATTTTTTTGGAAAACGTGAAAGTGATTTTAGAAAATGAAGTCACACATATCTGTGAAACGCGCAAGCGACAAACGCTGAAACTTGCCGACAAACTCTAGAATGTCTAGAGTTTGTCAGAGTTAGTCGGCATACTCAAACAATCTATTTTTCACAGTTTTCTTGCGGTCCAGCTGGGATTACCCACACGCTACATCGAATGACCAAACGGTTATAAAACATGGTTACGCACATCTCCTGCAACACTAAGGCCTCGTTTACGGAGACGTGGGGCGTCGCGCGTCGCGTGTGGTGTGGCGTCTCGCGGCGCGTCAGACGTTTTTTCTGTTTACGGTGGGGCGGCGCGTGAAGCGCCACTAATAATCGCACGCGTAAACACAAACATATGGCAATATACGATGTTGTTCATAGAGATGCGAGACGGGAACACCGCCGGACGCGGCGGTGCCATCCGCGGGCTCGGCCGTAAAAAACGCGCCATTTCAAGCAAAGGCGTGTAAAATCGCTTCTCCGTAAACGCACTTATACAACGCCATATTATGTTTGAATTCTGAGCGGGCCGCGCCGCGCAACGCCCCGCGTCTCCGTAAACGAGGTCTTAGATACAAGAGTTTGTAATTGCTTTAAGCATGCCGCGTTGATCGCGTTCATATCGCTTTCATCTACAACATGTTAAATTGGAATAGTTTGGCATATTTGACGATGTATTTATGCAAGTTGCATGAATGTGGCAAGGCTTATATTTTTAAAACGGCTTGTCATAATGAAAAGTTCTTTTGAACATAGATAAATATGATTAAATAAATGTGAACGGCACTTGTTAGGCGTATCTCGTGCAAGTTAAGTTAAAGGACTTTCGCGTGACACGGCAGAATGGCAAAGCCGTAGCCTCTTTATATTAACAGAAAATGGCGCGCCACAAACAATCCACCGGAAATAGGCTTGTTATTAAATAATAAATAATTATTTATATTATAATGTCATTTGTTTTCCTATTTTCTTTAAATGGTTTAAACATTATTTTAAAAATACGATACACAATTTAGAGTGTACTTGTACATGTACTTCACTATTAATTATACATCGTATCTTATGAAATGAAACCACGTGCAGATTATAAGTGAAAAGGTACAGAGAAATAACCAATTCATGATTTATTTTAAAACATCATATATATTAGGATTTAATAAAACCACGTGGTGTCACTTGGTATTAATTAAAGGTTTGGATAACCCTAAAACATCTTAATTACTTATTTACAATAGGTAATCACAGATTAGGTTCTAACCTTTTCAGAGGTGTACGTATTGTTACAAAATAAATACAGTTATTGTTTTTATAATCAATATCGTGATAACTCCAGAAACTATTACGATTTAGACTTTAAAAACATGTTTAAGTTAAGTAAATAAACAAGATAATAATGAAACAGCTTAAGAAATTATGATATCAGTAGTATATTTTTTATTATTACCCTTTATAAAATTGTAATATATAACAAGTGCGAGTTCAGACAAAAGCAAAATACACAACTTTTACAAAATACACAAATCTTGAAATCGCGAAAATAAACAGCTGTTCCATACAAATGTTCAACTGCCACTGAACCTAAATGTATGGAACAGCAGATTTTTTTCGAGATTTCGCGAGGACTCGTTTGTTGACGACGCAGCTTCGAAGTCTTAATGAGGTGTCTGTTTCATCGATTGTTGTATAATTTTATCAATACTGTTGATTAAAAACAAATTTTAAACAAAGTTGAACTCTCTTAATGGCACTCAGTCATTTATCTCCCTTCAGCGTCCAGATAGGGCGTTTTTATTCTCGTCAATCATTGATGATACTGAAGTGGCGGCTTAGATATGATGTATTGTTTGTCTTAGTGGATCGATTAAGCGCATTAGTTTTGGCTCAATTATTTGTCATCAATCGTGTTTCTTCGTCTTTACCTCATTTTGGAAGGTTCGGAAGATTATCATTCGGGCCAACGCACCGAGGTTGGGGAAATTAAATAACAGGTAAACAACGTTATATATGATTTTACCTTGTACCTTATATTCCTTTTCAGGAATGAAGATGTGCTTCCATTACTTCTTCGTTTGTACACGTGGAAGTTTAATCGGCTTTTAAGACTTATTTTGCCATTATGTGAATACTCCTTATTTTACTTTACTATTTATAAATATACTGTTTACTCTTCAGTATTTTTATCTCAGGATTGAAATAAATTTTCTATTGAATAAATATTATATCTAATATTGAAGTATATAAACAGTTTTATATTAAACTAAACTAATTTTAAAAACTTAATTAAAAAAACTTATTCTTTTCAATGCATATAAATACATTATACATTTGTAAACAAAGGTGTGCTTAACTTGAAAATAATTTACTTTTGGAAAACACAAAAGCGCCAACTAACATAAAATTTATAAGAAGTTTATTGAAAGGAAAAAAATGCAAATTTTAATTTTAAAATATTCAAATTCAAAAATCTTTATTCAACATAGGCCTATAGAGGCACTTATTGACGTCAAAATAGAGCAAAACATTCTAATTTAAAGGAAACATAATTAACCTTGTATGTGCATACATCCTGAATATAATCAACATGTCTGCAAATACAAGAATGAGAAAAAAGTAGACTCTACACCTGTTCGGAAATTGGGAGAGCCTTCTCGAGAAGAACGGGCAAGAAACTCGGCAGGTGTAATATTTTTTATCTCCTCTTTTAAATCGCCATTTACAATATTGGTTTGTTGTTACATAGTCATTATAATTATTGCAAGATAAAATACAATCGGTATGCTTACATACACTTAAAATGTCAATTAAAATTTATAAACATATAAACGAAGCATTTACAATAAATTATGTTGTTACCAAACATGACGTATTATTATGATAACTTAATCTAGCTAGTTCCATATTGTGTGATCACTTAAATAATCACTCACTTTACAATAGCCTTTACTCATGAGAGTCTTTTTGACATGAACTTTAAATTTATGAATTGGTCAGTTGGTAACACTTTGTGGAAGCTTATTATAAAAAGCTACACACTTCCCCAGAAACGAGCCACTAGTTTTATGAAGCCTGTAAGTTGGAACGGCAAGCTTATTTTTATTTCTTGTGTTTATATTATGGAAATTGCTATTTTTATTGAATGTATCATAATGCTTGTGAACATAAACTAAATTGTCATAAATATACTGACCTGCTAAAGTTAAGATATTAATTTCTTTAAATAATTCTCCAAGTGAGTCTCTTGCCCGTAAATTATAAATAGCGCGAATTGCTCTCTTCTGTAGCAGGAAAATACTCTCAATATGAGCCGCCAAACCCCACAACAAAAATCCATTTGACATAATAATGTGAAAATAACTGAAATAAATTAATCTCACCGTTTCCACATCAGTTAAAAGCCATATTTTCTTTACCGCATAGCCTTATTTTATTTACATACTTAGTAGGTATATTAACAAAGTACCTATTTAACTATCTACGAAAACCTAAAAAATAATAAATACCTACACTTATCTACATACATCACATATTTACATACATACACTTCAATATCCATACATACTGCGAAAGTGAAAGATGTTATAATTGTAAAGAGGTGGATAATTTCAGCAGATCATGTTATCTCAACAGTGTATTGAAAAAGCTTTCCAATGAACTCCTCTGAAGAGAAACTGGCAGGCTGTTTGGCCACGAGTCCAAATGCAGGCTAACCACCAGATAGTAAACGACCACAGTCGCCTATAGCACAGTTTTACAATGCATATAGTGCAATATAAATCGCCTATATACAAGCTCTACTAGGGTCTAATATACGTTGCAAACATGTGAACTTTTTTTTCGTGTTAACCCTTTAAACAGGAACACGGCAATGCAAGCAGCGATACATGGCGGCACAAATAGATAGAGATTACCCCACGCAGATAACTCTAGTCTACAGAGTCTCCCTCTGAAAAAATGTTCGCTTTTGGGAGTTCAAGTAGTAAATAGTTCACGCACTTCTCTCAGAGGTAGGTATAAAGAGATTGGTATTATAAAAAATAATTTTGATAATAAAACTATTTGGACATGAGGTCAACTCTACACTTTCTTTTGATTGATATGTTAATAAAGTCTTTATTTTATATAATGTGAACTAGCACATCTAGCCTTGTAATGGAAGTTGAGCTCAAACTTTGGCTTTGAGGTCAGATTGCAATTGACGACTGTTTAACAACACAGAGAGAAAAAAATAGCCCTTGCTGGTTTTCTTGCTGGTTCTTACCAGTACAAGGTCTCCCTCCGTAGACTTGTGAATTAATGGCGTAGCTTCTTTGATGCACAAAAGTGATTATTACGATCCTATTTGAATAAAAGATATTGAATTGAATCGATATAATAGAAACACATAGAGGTCGTAATTGAAAGCGGAAATACAGATGATGTTGGACAAAATGACTCGTATGCCCCCTGCATATTAAGTAAATCAAAATTTTTAAAAGCACTGCAAAGATATGCATATTTTCGAAGACCGAAACGTATTGATAGATTCTCTTATTACGTCGTTTCGCTTCCAATATAACTAGCATTTATCTGCATAATCCAGTATGGGGAACAAAATAATTTGCGCAAACATATTTTTTCTGTTAAACGGGAGAAAGTAATGAATCACATGAGAGTGTCGAGAAAGTAGTAACGCATACGCATACTTAAGACGTCAATCCGAGATTTTCAGCAATAGCATGATTCATTTAATATTCCATGAACATTTAATTCCCACACATATTTGAAAACACTGTTCCACATAAAACGCAATAATTAATCATGATACTCGTTCGATGTAAATTGAAGAAAAAATGTTTTGGCTATTACTAAAAATAATTTCAATAGTTTCAATAGTTTATATTTAACATATGCGACAATGTGTGAGACTAAAAGAAATATTTTTCAGATACTGTTTTTGAATAAAGGTAAAGAAAATGATTGAACTTCATCGATGAAGTGTCGCTGCCAGCAGCTCAGATATCACACACTGTCACGTAGCTGATGAATAGGCTATTACGGAACACCTACCTAGCTCACTCGCGTGAGGTCATACGATACATCCGTTGATCCATCATTGCTTTATGTAACCCATATATAAGAGCGTGATGATAAACGAGCTTAAAAGCATATACAAATCACGATAACTAAATTTTAGTAGTCAGATATTATCGCAAAAAAATATCGTAATTTTTTACAGACGAAAAATGTAGAAAACAAAAACTCAATCAAAACTGTGTAACGTGCCGTGTAGTAAGCTTTTCTGTCATTACAATTTGATCAAAATGAAAATTGATTCACTGGGAAGGTCGCGATGTCTTCTCAACTTTATGGCTTCAGATACAAACCACGTTTATGAATCCTTGCAAGCAATTATTTATATACAATTATAAATATTTTTTGCGAGCAATGCCAAAGAATTTGGACAAAGACTCTCAGAAAACCGCAGCCACAAAAAGTCATGTTGTGTCCCTGAACATAGATGAAGTAGATAGCTAGAAGTTCGGCTAAGTTTGTAGTGACTAATATAGTCGTGATATATGTAGATTTAATTTTACTTAACGAACTATCCAAAAAACAATGCAAATTTTTTTCAGTCACGCTTTAATATTATAGTTTAATTTATTAAGTTTATATTAGCACAGTCGACAGGACCGCTGTAGTAGAAAAAATAAAATTACGTCTGAGCAATTTAGAAACTCATTATAGTCAATTTCGTACAAACAAAACAACTAGTTTGTTGTTTCTCATTTATTTTGTGAGTTGTAAATATTATTACAGGCCTCATTATAAGTTAATATTGGAAGGAGAATTTATTATTAAGAAACTTTATTTTTGCAATATTCGCATATTGATATATCCAAACCAACCAGGGCACGAAAATCTCTTTTTTACTTATATTCAATTGTACGTTATAAAAAATGTTTATGGTTTCAGCATATTTTAACTTATTCACTGCGGGAAAAGTTTTGTTCAAATCACGCCAATAACAAACTCTAAAGTAAAATACGCCCAGTTTCCACCCCCATAGAAAAAGTGGCTACTTTTATTTCCCAAGTAAAATGACGAATATTTTTGAGAACACATTAAGACAATTTTCTTAGCATTCCATGGATAACCCGTGCTGGTGCCGGGTCTATCGCGTTGCAGAGAAAGAGGTGCGAGGCAGCGCCTGGGACTTGCGACCCAGATGTAGATTTAGAGGGCCCTCTTAATATGCATGCATTCGTCATCACAGCTCATATACATCCCCACCGAGAGGCACGACCCTACCCTAACTAGTTAGGGCGATTAGACCTAAGTCAAACCATGCTGACCCAGTGCGGATTGGTTGACTTCACATACACCATTGAATTACTTCGCAGGTGAATGCAGGTTTCCTCTCGATGTTTTCTTTCACCGTAGGAGCGTCAGATAAATGTAGGTAAATTACACATTACCCGCTCCTTCCTTTGCCTAACCATATCTGATAAGATCCTACAAGTGCCGACGTGGGGCATCTCAAGTCCTTTTTCGTGCCGTGATCGTCTTATTTCATCAACTGGTGAAATGATCTAAGACTGGCTAAGTGACTAGGCTAAATGATCTAAGACTGGTGGGCAGTTCTTTCGCCCCTTCTCTCGGACTGTTATATTAAAATTCATTTCATGCAAACAGCCCTTGATAAGATAAGGTTAGGCAGGTCCGGTGGAATCGCTAAAAGTTCGCATTACCACCAATTCTATCAGAAAATAGTAATCACTTCACTAGGAACTAACACGCTTTCAAACCTACCATCACACATCTTCATATGAGATAAAGAAATGACCCGTCATGAAGAAATCCAAAAGTAGAAATACTTTAAGTAATAAAAAAGTTTCTGTTTCAAATTGCCAGTAGCATACCCTATCGAAACCTAGAACTTCATTTGTTTCAGAGCTCCAACTTTTTAATGACGGCTACACTTAATTAGTACTTATCTCAGCAGTTGGAGTGAATGGACGGAAAAGCTATAGTTTTAATTGAAACTCCGTTCTATTAACTGAGGCGGCTTCAATTAGCCGCTGATACCAAGAAAGGCTGCATGACTCTTCGGATGGGGTTTAGCTCGGCGGCTTTGGAGTTGGAATCTGAACCTACCCATATCATAAAGTATCTACTCGTTTACCATATAGAATATTGTCCTTTTTAACTTTTTGGTTTTATATAATAAGATTATAGATCCATCTTTATATATGTGAGGAGGAAGACGACTGATGTGAAAACCCATCACATTTAAATAGTAAATAGTATGTGACGGTACCTAAGCTTGTCACGGCTGTTCGTGGCACATGAATCATGTTCACCATCACTTCACCTCTAACTTCAATCCACAACTGGCCAGTGTGGTGAGAGAGGTCCTTATTAATCCACACTGATTGGAACATTTTAATTTCACTCCTGAGATTTATGATTAGATACTCCGGTTGGGAAATTCAAAAGGCTCTGTTTATCACATTTCAAAGATCTGATTCTCGGGCTAATAATAGAATCGCATTGAAAATACGGGCAAACACAATAGCCAGTAACGCTAGTAATAGGTTCACCAAATTTTAATTCTAGCGATAGAATTGATAACAGATCGCTCAATGCAATACAAAATGAACCGATAGTCACACACCTACCGACCCAATCTGCCCCCCTAGACAAAAGCCACACGCAAAAATTTCCGCAGTAGTTCCGTAGAAAAAATGTATGGGAATAACATTAGACTGTGACAACCTCACGCTATTTTTTCCGCAGCTAATGACATTTTCATACATTTTTTTCTGCGGAACGACTACGGAAAAATAACAGTGTGGCTTTTGTCTATGGGGTATGGTCTGATTGCTTGTCAAACGCCCAGTTAGTTGACGAAAGGGATCGTTTGTTGCAAGACTGAACTTCTAGCCAGTCACATATGAAAGTTAGTTAGGTTAAAACGTATAAAACGGCATATTAAAGTCGTGGTTTGACAGAAAGAACGCGTATGAGACTTTGATTAGACCCTCTGAGTTAAATGTAATTTATTTTTTTAACAAACAACGAAAAACAGTATTATACTCTCCGTTTCACGCTTTTGAGGCTTTCACTGTTAATGTGGCACTTTTATTAGCGCGCCCTAAGTAAGAGGCTCAGAATAAAAGCCGACCACTGAATTATTGAGCGAAGCGTACGTCATATTTACAAGAGAATAAAAAAGAGCGTGCGGGAAAGCTCCCAGTCATGTTGTGACAAACGACGATTATGTCATCTATTTTTGTAGTCTTTGAGTTGAGATTCGTTTCTGGCGTCAGCGATCAGTTTCAGCGTCAGTTTTAGACTGAAACGTTTGCTTTACACGAATACACGTACCTTTGCATTTTGGAATTCGTGAATTATGTTTAATACCTTTGATGATTATCTAAAGGATCTAAAAGTAAAAGTAAGTAGGAGATATTTGTGAGGACACCAGCCTTATGACCGGTTTTAATATCATAATATCTATCTGTGGATTTATTACTGGAGATAGAATTTTGACGTATTTTGTATGGATATAACGTCAAATATCTATCCTCGTATCTTTCTTCCCGTGGATGTCGTAAGAGCTGAGTTAAGACTAACCCAATCCCTCTTACTAAAAACTTAAGTATGCAGCGATAATTGTTACCAAATTAATATACTTCGGGCAATTATTTCAATGGGCAAGTCTCAAATAAGACTAATTCTCCATAGACAATGCTGGCGCGGTAAGTAACTCATCTGGCTGTGTCCATAATGGTTTTCCTTTGTCTCGTCTCTCGCCATGAACTTAAGCTGCCAGTACAGTAAGCTGCTTACAAACCTAGAGGACTGACTCAAGAACTTTGAACTGATTTTGAACTTTGAAATAAACTGGGTAATGATTCCATAATTTTTAACGACTTCTGCTGAAAATATAATGTCTCCCCAAATGATTGTTGAAGGATTTCTACCCCCAATATTTTTTAAATAACACATCCTACAGATAATACAATAAAAACTGGCTAAGTGCGAATTACTCGCGCACCAAGGGTTCCGCAAAAACTTATCTAATAGTATAAGTATAAATTTCTAACTACACATTTACGGATTTTAGATTTTTACTTTACACATACTGTAAGACATTGTTTTTTACTACGATTCTAGTACAACAGAAAGTAGCCTACAGGTTTTGATTCTTTTGTAAAATCGCAAAATATGCAAGAATATCAGACATAAGCGATCATATCTTTTTAACCGACTTAAAAAAAGGAGGAGGTTCTCAATTCGATGCGTATGTTTTTTTGTGTGTATGTTACGCGATTACGCCGCCAATTGTGGACCGATTTTCAAAATTCTTTTTGTATTCGATAGAGTATACTCCAAGGGTAGTCCTGTAGTTACCAAAGTTAGGATCTGACGATGGGATCCCATAGAAATCGAGGAAAACCCGTAAATTGTAAGGTGTGTCCAACGTGTTTCGTGTGTATGTTACGCGATTACTCCGCCAATTACGGACCGATTATCAATTTTTTTCTTGTATTCGATAGAATATACTCCTGGGTGGTCCCAAGGTTACCAAAGTCAGGATCTGATGATGGAATCCCATGAAAATCGAGGGAAACTGGTAAGGTGTCTTTCACTAAAAAGATTTCATTCACTAAAAGTTAAAATAAAATATTTTACAAAAAATAAAAACCGACTTCAAAAACACTGAAAAGTTAAAAATAATATAAGAATAGGTACAGACAACATCACACTTTTATATTGAAGTCGGCAATAGACTTTCTAGGAGATCATCGTTTGGCACCGACTTCAATATAGAAGTGTGATGTTGTCTGTACCTATTCTTATATTATTTTTAACTTTTCAGTGTTTTTGAATTCGGTTTTTATTTTTTGTAAAATATTTTTTATGATCACATTAACTTACAAGTTTTATTTTTTCACAGTTGAAAGCGACTGTAGAGCCGAGTTTTTGGTAAAAACTGGTAATATCTCTACGCGTACCTGTGAAAAGCAGTCTTGACAGATAGAGGGACCGACACAACGAGGTGATCCTAATAAGGGTTCAGTTTTTCTTTATGATGTACTGATCCCCAAAAATAAAAATATTTGGTAAATTTAACTAATGTACCTATTACCTACCTACTACTACTACCCCCAACAATATGATAAATATTAAATGTCACAAAAACACAATAATTATTTTCAATGTTTGTGCAATTTGTTTTAATCTGTTTTTAGTGCATGCTGATTTACCTATAAGTATAAGTGTTTGTTGCATTTTATCATAGTTTGTCTTTGTATTGTTTGTCATACTTTAAGCAATGTAAGCAAACGTTGGTAAATCTTTATAAATAAATAAATAAAATTAGGTCTTACTCATTTGATGTCATGCCACCTCCGAACACTGTAAACGCCTATAAACAACTAAGATCTCGGTTACAAGTGAAAGCTCTTCGTCTCATCAATCAGTCGCATCACGAAATATGAAGAGTAGAGATATGAGCAATTTGGATAATTTCAATCACGTGCTCTCGCCAGGGAAATCTATGTGGGAGGAATCTTTTCGATTTATAAATAGTTACTGTTCTTTTGAATTTATGCTCTATGCTTCATTCAGAGACAACTCTTTTATTGAGACTGTGTTGTTATGAAGTCCTTGGCAAGAGGCTATAGCTTATAGAAATAGCCCGTCTACCGTCTACTTTTCACCAAATTCATTAGCCATAATTATATTCATAAGCCTGCAAAAAGTGTTAACAGGTTATCCTATCCTACTTGAATATTTATGCTAAATATTACTTTTGGGTATCAAATATACCATTATGGATATAAAACCATGTATCGAGTCCTGAATGAATATCCTATAAAGGATACTGCCATCAAGGTCAATCCAGGATTTACTCTTATACATTAGTGAAATTGAGAAACACCAACGGAAACCCACTGCGGATTAAAAAGCCTCGTCATCACCATACGAACAATCAAAAAAAAGGGTCACCCACGTCACTGAAATCCCGTAACTCGTCGAATGTTTGAAGGCTTATCTAATATTGACCTGTTACAGACGATTCCTACAAACTTCTGCTTACTGATGTTTGTATTGAGGATTCGCCAAGTCGTCTCGTTTTACGTTCCCCCTTGAACTTATAATGAGGGTTTCTCAACTGTAATTGATATTTTGAAGGGAATTCCGAATTATTTATTCAATTTTGACAACAAAGCGTCAGTTTTGGGAAGTACGTATTACAATGTAAATTGACTTGGAGATACTTACCTGCTATCAGGTACTGTATCAGGTCAGTCTTCATACCGTTTAAAATCAAAATGCGAAGCTAAGCTTGACACTTGCCTTTCAATTGGGGGGTTCGGGGTTCGAGACCGCTATGTACCAATGTGTTTGTACATTTTTCTGACGCTCCTACGGTAAAGGAAAACATCGTGAGTCAACCTGCATACATCTGCGAAGAAATTCAATTGTGTACGTCGTCCAATCCACACCTGAATATAGGGTAGGTTCGAGCCCCTCGATGGGGACGTATATAAGCTGTGATGATGATGATGATGAAACTTACAGGAGAGACTCTTACATAAAAAGATTTTCTTTTGTCAAATTTAATAATTTCAATGCGCCGTCAACATAGAATTGGAGAATAAAAGCTGATCAATAAAAAAATACTGGAATATACTGAAAATCTGAAATATGATTATTATAATTATTATTATTTTTTAAATCCTGTATAGTTGAATCAATCAGGCGTGCTCTCATCTTCAGTACCTAATCATAGCCTTGATAGATCACTTCGACTCTTTTTCTATAAGGGGATCAAAGAAGGTCAGGCTAGATTGGTCAATTTCACGCAGGTCCAAAAAGGCGTTATCGAGGAAGGTAAAGAAGAAAGAAAAACAACTTGAATTTCTTGTGGAGCCTCGTCAGGTTTATATGCATTTAATTAATGAGCAAAGTTAGTTAACTGTCTAATGATTGATCTAAGCTGTCGCTCGATTATAGATCGATCGATTATATACGATAATCTATACAATATGAAAATGAATCCCTATTTTCCTTGGTCACGCCAAAATTTAAATTTCATTTATCTTTTCTACAAGTTTTCTAATACTTTATACGGATCATTACGGAAAGAAAAATTGAGAAAATTGCGCATAAAATTTAAAAAAATCAAAAATTTTTACTTCGCGCGTTAGACAGTCCGTCTGTTTTTGACAGAGCATCGTCTATCGAGACAGCTAGTACTAGTACCAATTAAGAATGCACAAAAAGAAATTTCAAAATATTATACATTTTTCACACAGGTCGAAACTTTGTATAGGTAATACACGGTCAAGTCAGTACACACTGATGTCAGTTTTATCGCGAAGAAGTGGGATTTGTCCCTGTCACAGTTGTCGCTTGCTCAACGACCAGCGTCCAAATATTTACCAATAGGAATCCTAAAAAGATAAACAATGCGAACAGGACTACTAAAAACAATGGTAGAGACATGAAGCAGGAAAGTAAAATTATGGATCAAATCAAATCAAATTCTTTATTAGCAGAATACAGTGAAATCGAGGTGTTACACATTGTCTAGTACAATATTCTACCCTCAAGGGGATGCAAATGTCATGTTTTTTACAATTACATACAAATCATTACAATTATTATGATTATGTTTATTGGTATTCTAAACCTTACATTGCTTTTTAAAGACCTATTCAGCAATACCCCACACGATGCGTTAGTCGAGTCGAAAAAATGTTACTCCCACTTTACTTGTATGGGAGCTACCAAAAAAAATAATTTTATAAAATATTTTTGCTACCACTTTTTTGGCATGATTAATATACCTACATACCCATACCAAATTACAGCTTTCTAGTACTAATAGACTGAGTAAAACCGCGGACAGACAGACATGGCGAAACTGTCTGTATATTTAACTTTACAAATTGCCCTTATACATCTTTTTTGAGCTTTGAATACAATTTCATTGTTTACCGAGTTTCCCCAAAAAATAACGCCACATTATCTTAACACAGATTCGACATAACCATAGTAAGCAGTGAACACAGCATTTTGATTTACAAGTTTTTGGAGCATGTGCAGAGCATAGGAAAAGTACACCCAGGTGAACTACGCAGGTGGAGAAAAATAAAGTGTAATGTAATCATATGGACGTTCCGGTGAACAACGGGAAATATTTTTTTCCTATGGTACACCCACGTGAACTACGCAGGTGGACCACGGGCAACAAAGGAACTGACTCAGTTTGGTCGTAACACTATCTATATGATACTTCCAATTTAAGTGGCAATCAAGATTTATATCCAAAAATTTTGTATCAGTTACTTCATTAATTATACCTATGTCCAATAAAATTAATGCTCACGTCGGTAATTTTGTCATTAGTTCTGTTTTTAAATGTCATAATATTAGTTTTATCAAGATTTAAAATTAAATTGTTATATGTCAGCCAATTAATTATAATGTCTAATGTGTTATTAATTTTCCTTTCAATGTCAGATTTGTTCTTGCCACTAAAAATCACTGTACTGTCATCGGCAAATAAAACCATGTCATCTTTAACTACTTTAGGTAAATCATTTATGTAAATATTAAAAAGCAAGGGAGCTAGTACGCTACCTTGGGTCACTTTTTGATATTGAGATGAGAAAATAATATCTTTTTTATTTTTGGGCATATTCGAGTTATTTCAGTACATTGGACTCTGTCACTTAGATACGATTTCATCACTTAGAACGTTACTTCTTACCCCACAGGCCTCCAATTTATAAAGCAAAAGTTCATGATTTACAAAGTCAAAAGCTTTAGTTAGGTCCATATATTATATAATGCTAAAACTGGCTCTTTATTATTTAAACACTTCATTACAGTTTGGATGTCGACTTTGACAGCCAATAATTGTCAAGACAAAATGTATGTATATATTCTTAGTACCTTTATCGTATTAAACAACGAAAATATTATCGTCACAACCTCACGTATTGATAATGCAAAGATTTGCATTGCAAAGTTTGTGTAGGAGCTACGAAGTTCATACGTAGAAAACTTTATAACTCCTACACAAAAACTATCTGATAGATTTTCATCGAACTGGGGAAAATAGATAGTGGAAGACCCTGATCAACACTTATACTATGGTTTGTTCCAAAGCTTTTTTTCGTTTTGTTCCCTAGAGAAATAATTATATTATACATAGTAATCGATGCGCCAAAAGTTTATGGGACGCTATAAAACAAATAAATTGTAGTTTATATTAGGGGTTTACAATAATCCTATAGTGTAGTCTTGGAGTAGGGATTATAATGGTTTTCATGTCATTTGGTAGTAAATTATTATTATTAATTGCCTGACGAATCTCGTCGTTCAAGAAACAAAAAAGGACTCGTTGAGCTCGCGCACTGTTTGTTCCGTACGAACCTTTATATCGGATTCTGAGTTTAGAGTTCAGTATTTGGGATTGTCAGATTTTTCCTTAACATATGCTAAAGAACATTTCCTCCTACCAAATTTTATGATTTTAGGTCAACGGGAAGTACCTTATACCTACGTTAGGTTTTGATTACCTTGTGATCGTAAAATATGCGAAAATATAAGACACTAGCTGTGCCCGCGACTTCGTTCGCGTGGATGTCCGGAAATAACAATATCGTGATGTTATAGAGCCTAAAGCCTTCCTCGATAAATGGATTATCTAAGACAAAAATATTTTTTTCAATTCGAACCAGTAATTCCTGAGATTAGCGCGTTCAAACAAACAAACTCTTCAACTTTATAATATAAAGGCCTTACTAATAACCATTGTATAAGCCTTGTATAGTTAAGCAGTGTTTTGTCTCTTTTGTTCGAATTTGAAATGTCATTCGAGTGAACGTGACAAAACACTGTTTAACTAAATCAGGCTTATACAATGGTTATTAGTAAGGCCTTAAGTAAGTAAGTATAGATAAACGGTCATATCTTTTGATCACGTTAACTTTCAAGTTTAAATTTTTCACAGCTAAAAGAGACCATAGTACCTTATAATACTTATTTGATACATAAATTTCAATTTGATACGCGTTCCTGAGTAAATAGGCTCTTGACTGACAGACGGAGAACGAAATGTTAAATTTTTCTAAGAACACACGAGAACGTCTTTAAATTCTACTCGATTGATTCTATTGACAGATGTGTACAAAATATTTTCGTGAAAATCGTAAACAACCAAAACCTCGCAGTATTTAATATCATTATTTTGTGTAATCCAAGACTTTGATAAAAGACTAAGACAAAGACCTAGATAACTCTTTTAGCTTTATGTCATGAATAGCCTTATTTTTGCCAGATCTTATAAAGGGAGGCGCTCAGTTTGATCAGATAATCTTATTCTTAGAAGTCAGAATACATTTTTTTAAATTCTGCTAAAAAGCTTCTTGAGAACGGTGCATATAAAAATATTAACGATTCAAAAGCGCTTAAAGTCACCTTTGAATGAAGACTATCTTGATTTTATTCGAGTAAAAAATACCTGTTCATTATAGCAAGTCAATAAAGTATCTATTTAAGAAATTGGTGGAAAAATACATAGCATCTAAAGTTAAGGAGAAACTGGTAAATTTCCAAACTATTTGATATTTTAAGACATTGCTGTCAATCCTAATACATCAATAGATAACTATAATCGGCCCATGACTAACAAAGATTTTACTAACGTCTTAATTGTGTGCATTTATAGCACTTGTAACAAATATTATGTAGGTAGGTATCAGAAACAAATCAAAATTAAATATACTTTTCGAATTGAAACCAATAGAGAGCGTCCTTTATTCGATTGAATAGTATTATATTATCTGATTATATGGACATTTGTTATTTTGTATGAATTGAGTTTTTGTATAACTTCCTACACAATTGTAATTGATATCAAAATCATAAAATTAAATCAAAATATTTTTTATAAAGAAGAGCTTTCTATCAAAGACAAGGCTCTATTGAATCCACCAAATTTTCAAAATACCACCAATTCAGGACATCATTAAGATGATAAGATGAATGGGTGCAAGAAATTTATCAGCATTATCAGAAATAATAATACGTGCGTCATCCTTGCAGTTAACGGTTGCAAGTACTCCTGATTATTTTGCAATTTGTGCATAGGCAAAACTTAATTAAATAAAGTTCGCGTTTATCCTGGCCAAGTATACAAATATAGTTGTATACATGGCCAGACTAAATATTGAATTATGACATTTACCTAGTCTGTCTGTGCTTATAACTTTTAAAGACATTTAACAAAACACATTTAAATTAAAAGATCAAACTAAACAAAGACATTTCACCACCATTGCTCATGTATGTCCCCACCGAGGGGCTGGAGCCTACCCTAAGTTATAGGGTGTTTGGGCCTTAGTAACCACGCAGACCCAGTGCAGATTGGTCGACTTCACATACTCCTTTGAATTTCTTCGCAGATGTATGCAGGTTGCCTCACGATGTTTTCCTTCACCGTAGAAGCGTCGGACAAATGTAAATATTATGAAATTCGAAAAACGAAAAACACATTCGATTAGGCCAGTGCGGATTCTACAACGCCACCGACGACGCTCGAATCAAACATTGAACAAGAGATAGTTAGATTAATATAAGTTCATAATTAGAGTTTTGTAAAAAAGCGCTTTGAAAGCGTCATTTTAGGGTTTATCGTTAATTTTTCATGACCTTTTTCGCTTCCAGCCGAGCTCATAATTTTCGCTTGGAACATTTATTTTATGTAGAATTTTTAAAGATTCGTATTGACTGGTGACGGTGATAAGTGTTAAGTCTGTCCTTGACACATCTTGAGTCACAATAAGAATTTTATAAGTAATGAATGAATGAAAAGAAAAATGAAATTGGTCGTATGGAAGATTCCTTTTGCTAATACGACGGTGTCGTTGAAACGGAGCGACTGTAATCTCGTTCGAGTTTCCGGGGTGTACCTGTAGAAGTTTCAGATCGTCATGATTTGCTGGGAGTATCACTATCATCCAACCTCAATTTCGGTCGATTTATTGAAACCAAAGTCCAAGTGGCGGCTAAGAAACTTGGTATCCTATCCAAAGTCCGCAGGTTCTTTACTCCGTACCAGTTGTTAAGCCTATATCGGGCACAGGTTCGAGCCTGTATGGAGTACTGCTGCCATCTGTGGGATGGTTCAGCAAAATATCAGCTGGCGGCTTTGGATTTAATAGAGCGGCGTGCAAAAAGATTGATAGGCGATGAGAAAATTGTAGCCCAGCTGTAGACTCTTGTGCACCGTCGTAGAATTGCCCGCCGTTCTACAGCTTACACTTCGGTGAATGTGCGAAGGAATTACACAACCTGATACCCCCAGCTCCTTTCCACCATAGGAATTTCAGGTGCACGGCTAAATATCGCCCGTATTTGGTGGCAGAGCCGACTGCACGGACAAAGCGCTTTGCTTCTTCTTTCGTTGTGCGCACCGCGACCGAATGGAATAAATTGCCGGCGTCTGGATTTCCACAAAATTATAATCTGGGATCCTTCAAATTTAGAGTGAACAGGCATTATCTAGGAGAGCGTGCTACATCTTAGACTACATCGGCGCTTACCATCAGATAGTGGTCAAACGCTCTCTTAGCATATAGTAAAAAAAATCATTGGAAACCGTGATAGCAAACCGTGATAGTAAGCGACATCTTTGTAAGATAAATGAAAATATGGAATAATAATAACATAGTTAATGTTAAACTTAAAATTTTCGCCATTTAAAGCTTCACATCACAATCATCACTGGCAAGTAAATCTAAAATTTAGCTATTTTCTTTAGATCAATGATTATAATTGCAAATTATTTAAATATTCAATTACAATAATAATTTATTCAAAACTACCTTTTACACCCTTAAAGACTGATTTCGGAGATAACAACTATTCTTTATCCTTACCCACAACTGTAACTATCTCCATACTAAATTTCATCTAAATCGGTTCAGCGGTTATTGATTCCCCATACAAACTTCCACTCCCCTGTTCTCGCCCTTAAGGGGTGATTTTTGCGATAAAATCTATCTTATGTCCTTTCCTGGGACTCAAACTATGTCTACACCGAATTTCATCTAAATCGGTTCAGTTCAGTTTTGGGGATTGGAGTCGCTCACGTCCGTAGGTTTTACCCTCGAGACCCTACACGTGATCCCCGGGTGGTGCTAATCGAGTGACCAACTTCTGGTGGTAGGGCTTGAAAAACCCGACTGGCTAGCGACCACCGTGCGCATGATGTAAAACCCGTCAAGTGGCCATTTTTGTCCGCGTTTCGGGATCAGTCTGCGCACAGCCAGAGCTTGAGGGGTCGTTGCTGCGATTCGTATGGTTTGTGCGGGCTTCCGTCGACCCAGTGCCAGGTTGACTGCGTTGACCCTCCGCCCAGGAAGACCCGAAGAAACGGCTGTTCCGCTGGCCGCCCGTGGTATAGTACAGGGGCCCAAGCGGACCTAACCAGTCCGTGAGGCTGCCCCACCATGCCACGCATAATCTCGGGGTGGTCCGTCGTGCCGGTTGGTGACCGGACGGTGGGTCCCGGCGGCCACTTCCGGGGGGGTTCGGGGGCCCTTCCGTGCGGAGGGTCAGCGCAAATCAGCTGTCGGCTGTTCCCTGGCGAAACAGGCCTACACACATTAACTATGCGAAGCGCAGCAAGGACACCTCAGTTTCACGCCTCTCACTCCAATAATTATGGCAGCGCAAAATATTAAGACTGGTCGTACAGCGGTGCATTATCCCACCAAAACACCATTATTCGAGGTGGGGCTCGCTAACATCCGCGGGCTCCACTCTAACCTCTTAGCTGTCCACCACCATCTCGAGACAGCCCGTCCAGCAATGCTGTTTTTGACGGAGACGCAAATTATCTGCCCGGCCGATACAAGCTACCTTAATTACTCCGGCTACGCTCTTGAGGAGTCCTTCAAGGCGAAGGCTGGTGTTTGCTTGTTCGTCCGGGCGGACGTTTGCTGTCGTCGCCTGCGCTGTTTGGAGGAACCTTCCTTTTCCTTCCTTGCGGTACACGTCGATTTTGGCACTCATTGCCGTGTCTACGTCTGCGTCTACCGTTCCCATCGTGGTGACTTGGAGACAACTCGACTTTTTGAACATCTAAGTCGGGTGGCAGATGACGCGCAGGAGCGATTTCCTTCCGCCGAGCTGGTGTTTTTAGGGGACTTCAATGCTCACCACGAGTTGTGGTTAAGTTCCTCTAAAACTGACCATGCGGGTAGGACTGCCCACGCATTCGCTCTCACGCACGACCTGACACAATTGGTCACCCAGAACACCAGGGTACCAGATATTATCGGTCAAGCGCCCTCTTTATTGGACCTTCTGTTGACAAATCGCCCTGACGGATATCAGGTGGTGGTTCGAGCTCCACTAGGATCTTCGGATCACTGCCTGGTATCCGTCTCAGTGCCTCAGGCGTCACGACCGTCGCCTGTGGTTGCAGCACGCCGTCTGTGGCACTATGCGTCAGCAGATTGGGACGGTATGCGGGATTATTACGCATCTGTTCCTTGGTGGCAGCGCTGTTTCAATAGGATGGATCCGGACTCCTGCGCTACCTCTGTTGCTGACGAGATCATACTAGGAATGGAATATTATATTCCGCATTCCAATCTCGTCAGTAGAGGCAGACGTAACCTCTGGTTCAATCGCGAGTGCGCCTCTGCTGTTGAAAACAAACAGCTGGCTTACCGCGCTTGGATCAGAGGCCGAGCATCTAAGGATCCCAATACAAGCCTACTGAAAACAGCCTACAATAATGCCACCAAGTTATGTAAGAGGGCTTACATTAGAGCGGATGCTCAGCGCATTGCACAAGTGGGCCAGGAACTGCTATCGCACCCTACGGGTAGCCGTTCTTTTTGGCGCCTGGCCAAAGCTGTGCAATCAAACTTCTGCCAACCCTCGCTGCCACCGCTGAGACTTGCCGATGGCTCACTTGCTCATCAGCCGCAGGAGAAAGCCGACCTCCTGGCAAAACTCTTTGCGGCTCATTCCCGTGTCGATGACTGTGGTACACAACCTCCGAAACTGTCCCATTGTGGCAGCACCATGCCCGATATCCGTATCAGACAGCGTGATGTGCGGGCGGAGCTCCAGTCGATCGATACTCGAAAAGCGAGTGGACCAGACGGCATTCCTGCGATTGTTCTTAAGAAGTGTGCAGCGGAGTTGACTCCGGTCCTTACGCGTCTATACCGTCTGTCGTTCTCTGCTGGTTGTGTGCCGAAATCTTGGAAAGAGGCCAATGTCCAGCCGGTTCCCAAAAAGGGAGATCGTTCTGATCCGGCTAACTATCGCCCTATAGCCGTCACTTCCATTTTGTGTAAAATCATGGAGAGGATCCTTAATACACAGCTGATCCGTTACCTGGAAGGTCACTCGTTACTTAATGACCGACAGTATGGGTTTCGTCCTAAACGGTCAACAGGTGACCTTCTAGCGTTCCTTTTGCACAAATGGGGTGAATCTATCGATAAGCGCGGCGAATCGGTGGCTATTAGTCTCGACATCGCCAAAGCTTTTGATAGAGTCTGGCACAAGGCTCTTCTTTCCAAGCTTCCGGCATACGGATTACCCGCGCAGTTCTGTACGTGGATTGCCAGCTTCCTCCACGAGCGTAGAATTCGCGTTGTCGTTGACGGCTGCGCTTCGCGGTTCGTGGCAGTGAACGCTGGTGTTCCGCAAGGCTCCGTTCTATCCCCCACATTGTTTCTTCTGCATATCAATGATATGCTTTCCTTGGGAGCTATACATTGCTATGCAGACGACAGTACAGTGCATGGGGGATATCACGGAGCCTCGGGGGCTGCTCGTGGTGATATTGGTAGGGAAAGGCAGAATCTTATCATTGAGCTCAACAGGACGCTGGACCTCGTCTCCGAATGGGGCTCCAACAATCTTGTTGAGTTCAATGCTAAGAAAACACAGGTGTGCGTGTTCTCGGCGAAAAGGTCACCTTTCCTCCCCCTTCCTTCTCTTCAGGGCACAACCCTTCACACACAGAGCAACATCACCTTGCTCGGAATGAACATTCGCTGCGATCTGAACCCCAGAGACTACATCGAATCCGTCATAACTACTGCCTCACGGAAACTCGGTGTCCTGAACAAGGTGCGTAGGTATTTTGCGCCGGACCAACTATGCTTGTTGTATAAAACTCAGGTTAGGTCTTGCGTGGAATATTGCTCGCACCTTTGGGACGGCTCCGCTCAGTACCTCCTCGATGCTCTGGACAGATTGCAGCGTCGCGCTATTCGCATAATTGGCGATGTAGAGGCAACTAACACCCTCGAGCCTCTACAACTTCGTCGTGACATCGCCTCTCTTAGCGCCTTTTACCGAATGTTCCATGGGGAATGCTCTGAGGAGCTCTTTAACCTTATCCCTCCCTCTCCATTCCTTAACAGAAACACGCGTAAGGGCCTTCGGAGTCATCCGTACACTGTGTCCTCCTTTTCACACCGTACCAAGAAATTCCAAGATTCCTTCTTCTGTCGTTCATCCCACACTTGGAATTCTCTACCTGCGCACGTGTTTCCTCCATCCTACAACATGGGTTCCTTCAAAAGAGGCGTGAAAAAGCATCTTTTGGGCCGGCAAGGGGCGGGCAGGTAGGAGAGTGGATGTCGTCCCTACTCTATCTGTCAACTCATTTGGGCCTCTTTCACCGCTTAACATCAGGCGGGAGGAGGTCATTTGCCGGGCCATCCATAAAAAAAAAAAAATAAAAAAAAAAGTAGTTTTGGCGTGAAAGCGCGACAGACAGACGGACAGACAGAGTTACTTTCGCATTTATGATATTATATTAGTATGGATTATGTTTGGAATGCATATGGAGTGTTTATTATAATAAGTTAGAATGTAAAGAGATTCCTTCGGAACTCAGTGATTGGAATGGTTGACATAAATATATAAAATCTATGAAACTGGAATACAGTATAGGTGACCCGTGATCGTAAGAACTTGAAGGTACGATCTATCAAACACCTCTATGGGAAGGCTACTAATTATTTAAAAAAATAAATTACTATTTTGTTTGTGTACTTATTACCCCTTTTTTGTTTTTGTACCTAATTTTTACTTAATTTCGTATGAATAGAAACCATTCCGAGATTCATCAATTATCCTGCCCTTAGATAGCGTAGATCTGGGGGCACGGTAGTGCCCCCGCCAAGTCGAGCGCGAAGCAAACACTGCCGTACCATCCTTTACTGGAACCATTTCGCCGCATTTTCAGGCCCCTATTTGAGAACATCTGGATAAGATCAGAACGCAGAAATTTTCGTCATCCAGTAAGCTATAATCACATACTTAAAATCCACAATTTCAAGTCTGTAGGTCATTTAGTTTCGAAGTTAAGCGAAAGCAATGTTTCGCATTTATGACAGACACTCACTCACTCATGATCATCAAAATAGAACTAGTACTTCCCATAAACTCAGAGAGCTGAAATTTGGTACAGAGTTAGGGTTTAATGGCCACATAAAGGGAAAACTATAAAAACTAGGATAAAAAAAGATCTGGAGTACCTGGTGACCCTGATTAGAAAACACAAGAGCCCAACCAAACTATTAGAGATATCGACATACCGCCTTTACAAAAAATATTCAACTTGGTGGGCCGCTTCCAATAAAGAAAAGAAAAAAAGAAAAGATAGATTTGTAATAATAAAAAAACTACCCCTAAAAAGAAAAAAACTATGTCAAATAAGAAAATCTAATAAAATAAATCAATAAGCTCACGTTTCTACAAAAAGAAGTGAAATCCCACCAAAAACATTCTGTAAAAAACCAGCCAAGTCTCGATGGAGCTGCTTGTTTATCTCTAAAAAGTAATGAAATCTAGACAAAGTCGTGCCAAGTCTAAGGTTCCTTACTGCGATTTCTTTATTATTATAGTTAATGTTGTGTGACTTGGTCGTTGAACATTCTTTATACGTTAGTGGGTACAAGCCAACGGCCAAGTCACACAACATTAACTATAATAATAAAGAAATCGCAGTAAGGAACCTTAGACTTGGCACGACTTTGTCTAGATTTCATTACTTTTAAGAGATAAACAAGCAGCTCCATCGAGACTTGGCTAGTTTTTTACAGAATGTTTTTGGTGGGATTTGTATCTTACAGATATCGATTAGCTTTAACTTAATTTAGCAACCTTAAGGATTTGTATTTTGCTATCTATAAGAAGAGAAGTGTATGTAAAAGAAAAATATCGAAAATTGTACTAATCTAGGGAATTATTTTGTTTTTATTTTCAACTTTTAAGTTTTACCCAAATTTTAACAATATATCAAGAAAATATTTACGTATATTTGATATGAACGTACAGTATTTACTACACATATATTTATGTACGTTTGATTTGAACGCAGAGTATTTACTATACATAGTATTGACAGTAAATACTGTAAGTTATTTATGTATAGGATGAAGAAAGTTAATATTGAATCTTGGAAATTAGGTGTTTTAACCCGGCGTCATTGAGGCAGGGTCAATATGACCCTGCACGTTTTGTATACGCAAAATTTCTAAGAAATAATTGCCGCACAGAACCCATTGTCTCAGTAGCTGCAGCTAAGTATCACCCCTCCCCTTCGTGTACTTCACTTTAGTCATCCATTGCCCGCACAAGGAGCAACACGTGTTTATACCTGCGACCGGGTAATTATGACCCAGCTCAACGGCGACGTTGCTGTTTTGTGCCAAATATTATTTTCATGTTTTACATAATTTTACTTATTTATGCTACTTTATTTTTAGATAACTGTCTAAAATGGACCCGGAGGAACGTGCGCGTCGTCGCATAATAGCGATACTTGAAGAATCTTCAGATAGCGATGAAAATGAACCTTGTGCATCTGATTCGGAAATTGAAGATCATGTTAGTATTCGAAGTCAAGAGAGTGATACTGATCAAGAAGTTAGTGACAGTGAAGATGACATTCCACTGCAACAATTGCGTCGTTCTTGTTCAAGTGATGATTTGGCAGACTCGTCCGAACAACAGCTACGAAATCATTTTTATAGTGCGAAAGACGGTACTAAATGGTGTAAAACTCCTTTCCGTCAAAACGTCCGCACGCGAAGTGAAAATATTATTACGCAGCAACCTGGAGTAGCACAAGAGGCAAAGACGGCTAAATCGGAATTACAATGCTGGCAACTTTTTATACCAGATAGTTTGCTCAATATTATACTTACATATACTAACAATCGAATAAAGGAAAGAATGACTGCTTGTTCAGATCTCTCGAAACATACTTATATGAAAGAGGTCACCTTGAGTGAAATCAAAGCTTTTATTGGATTACTCTACATAGCTGGATTTCATCGTTCTGGAAGACAGAATTTAAATGATTTATGGACATCTGATGGTACTGGAGTAGATATTTTGTTCGAAGAAGGTGTCAAGATTGTCCCTATAAAAAGGATAAGAAGACAAGACACGTATGTAATACTTGCCATAAGTTTATATGCCCTGAACATGTCATCTATTTCTGTGATTAATATTCCAATGATAAAAATGTTAGGTGGTATAGATTTGATTTAAGTATATTTTTGTAAGAAATTATATTGTTCTTTGTTTATAAAAAAAAATTTGAAGAAGGTTACATTTTTGTTTTACAATTCAGAATGAATGTTAAAAATAAAAATTATTTCATTTATTACCATTATGTTTTATTATTGATCCTGATTATATATACAGTTCTTTATTATAAAATAAAAATTTAAAAAATATAAACTATATTATAGTGGGTAAAATAGTAACAATTGTAACAGGGTCACATTGACCCTCCTCAACGTTTGTGTAACCTTTTTCCGCCACAATGACGCCGGGTTAAGTAGTAATAAGTATATTCATATTTTGTTTTAATATTTTATTAGTTTAGTTACTTGATTATGTTTTAATACGATGAACATTATTTATTGAGTTGCTAAATTTTAATTACATGCCAATCTGTAGCAATTTAAGCATCATGTGGTTTGCATTGTCAACAGATCTCAAAGTGATAACAACTTTGAGATCATTGACGACACAGTTAGCGCAAAGGTCGAGTGATCGCCTACTGTGCAACGGGTCGCGTGTTCGATTCCCGTACGGGACAAATGTTTTTTATGGCCTACAGAAATTTGTTCCTGTCTGGGCGTATATGCATGTGATATTCTATATTTGTAACTGCACCCAGGACACAGGAGATAATCCTAGATTGGGTCGACGCTTTTTTTTAAAAAGATCATCAACTAGCTGGGGATTCGTCTGATCTAAATTTCTTAATCAATTCCTGGTCTACTTCATCCTTATTGCTTCTTCTGTAACAAATATTGCATCAGCCTGGTTTGATTCGGTTCTGTAAAAAAACATTTAGGTGTATATTTCGACAACTTCCTTTTCTGGCTCAAGCAAGTGTCAGAGGTCAGCAGGAGAGTGTTTTGTGTGTACAGTTCTCTTAAGCGCTTGAAAAATTTGTTTCCGACCAAAACGAAAATTTCGTTAGCCCAGCCCCTGCTTCTTCCTATTTTGGACTATTCCGATACTTGTTACCCTGATTTATCCGTTACCCAGTTGAACAAATTGGAGCGATTGCAGAACCTATGTATACGGTTCATCTTTCGGCTACGAAAATTCGATCATATATCTTACTATCGCTCCAAACTTCAATGGCTACCAATAACTCGTCGAAGAGACTGCCACATTCTTTCCCTTCTCCATTCTTTGCTTACCAATCGACATGCTCCTAATTACCTCAAATCCCGTTTTGTTCTCCACTCCACAACCATAAATTTCTATTTATGGTTAGAACGTTCTTACGTTCCTCAAACGTCTCTAGTTCTCCCACCTCATTCCTCAATTTTCTATGACAAATCTTTTACGGTCAGAGCCGTTAGGCTCTGGAATTCCTTGCCGGAGTCCGTAAGGCGTGCACGTTCACATGACTCATCTACGCAAGCAATTAAAACTCATTTTTTGCAGCTGGAAACTTAGTGTTCTCCATTACTGTTTTTAGTATTTTATTTTAGTATATGTAATTTACGTAGTGTATGAATAGTATTATTTAGTATGTAGTATATGTAGTAGTATAGTCATTGATTTAATATTAAATAACAAAATATAATGATTGTTTATTTACCCGTCATAATAAGTTTTAAGTTAGCTTTCCTCTAGCAGAGGTTGCCTGGTAGAGATTGCCGCTTTGGCAATAAGGTCACCTTTTGTTTAAATTGTCTCCTTTAAACTATTGTAAAATTTTTGTTTTAGAAACAATAAAGATCTTCATTCATTTATTCATTGTGGCAATCATTTTTATAAACTGTTCTTATACGTTTTCTGTGTTGATACTCTTACTTAAATGTGATCCATTATGAAGAAATAATTGATTGAATTGGGAACATTATTCATGTAGGTACCTACTTTAATAGAACATGTAACATTTTAAGTATAATAAATAAGATACAACAGTCTAAAGAGATTTTTGCCTCATTTAAACGTGCCTACTAATTAGCTTTGATTGAATAATACACTTGCCGAATATCAAAGCTGTAACCATCTTTGATATTATTTACGCGGCCATTCACTGGTGACCCTATTAAAAGGTAGCAAAGCTTATTTCCCTGAGCGACTATTAAATGAGGCGTGCTTTTGCGAGCGAAGCGAACAAAGCGCACATATTCTGAGCAAATGCGTTCGTAGTTGACACTGTCAATTATACTAATTGGATCGGACTCACCGTCGTCGGTGTGGTCCGTGGTATAATCATAATTAGTAGGTAGTGGCATACATTAAGCAAGAATAACTGTGATAACGAATTTGCACAGACTAGTGTGTGATACGTGGTGTAATGTAGAGAAGGCTCAGCTTAGTTGTGTATAAGATTATAATAAACGAATGTGTTATAGTATAGCGTACTAAGAGGCGTTATAGTTGTAAAACAGATTTAAATATAAAAACAGTAGGTAAACTTTGAATAAAAAATTAAAAGAAAAAACAAGTCATCATGTACACGCAGAGAAATATCTGGCTACCCTTACGAGAAAAAACGCTACTGTAACTAGAACTTCTGTTTGCAACCGTGATAGCAAGACTCGCGAGTTGACTTAACAAAAACCATTCTGTTATTATTTTTACCTATCGGTTTATTAATGACAACTAGATGTTTAGTGTAACTGACCAAACAATATAATACTCACTACGCGCCTGTTACAATACCAATGTAATTGTAACCATACGTCAAGTAGACATTACTAGATCTATTGTAAGGACTACTATGCAATCTGGTAAACATACACACTTGTCTTTTTGGGTTTACTAAATACTTTGCTGTATCTACTAATGAATTTGTGTAACATAACGACGTGAACTTTAATAATAACTATTCGTTTTGCAACGCTAACTTTATGATTTTTGTAACAAGTACAATACACACTGTAATGCTAGCATCCTAGGTATTGTTACAGCTACTATTTCGTATGCAGTACCTATTGGTTTAGATGAAACCTGCAATCTAGTGCACTTACAGTACTAACGGGTACCTACTCTCAGGCTTTTAGTAGACAAAAATACAATTTTATTTGTCTTAGTACTGTAATGGACCTATGTAATCCTAACCTAGTAATGGACTATCTAACAAACCATATTCCAGCACCCTTACCGTGGACCATACTATATGCCGACGATATAGCACTGGCGGCAAATACTGCAAAAGACCTGCAAGAAATTTTAAATACGTGGACAAACTCCTTAGAGAAGTACGGACGGAGTACATGAAATGTCCCTTTAGCAGAAATGCAACTCCTGAAACCATATGTATTGGATCAACACCTATCCCCACTGTGAACAAGTTTAAATATCTGGGATCTATGCTCACGCCGGATGCCAATGTGGAGGCCGATGTTGCGCACCGTGTAAATGTAGCGTGGCAGAAATGGCGGTCGCTAACAGGAGTTCTGTGTGATACCCGTATGCCCATAAAAACAAAGGGTAAAGTATACAAGACAGCCGTCAGGCCCGCCTTACTGTACGGTTCCGAATGCTGGACAGTCAAGAAAACGCATGAACAGATGGCACATGTAAATGAAATGAAGATGTTGCGCTGGGCGGGTGGGGTGACCAGGATGGACAGAGTTCGGAACGAATACATACGGGGGAGCTTTAAAGTCGCACCAATCACATACAAAATGACGGAAAATCGCCTTAGATGGTATGGCCATATCATGAGACGGGACGAAGACCATGTAGTGAAAATCGCACTAAGCTTGCCAGAACAAAAGAGAGGTAGAGGCCGCCCGCCATCGACCTGGTGGTCAAACATCGAAAGAGACCTTAAGAAAGCCCAATTGCCAAAACCGACAACCCAGGACAGATCAACCTGGCGCCGTAGAGTGAGGAGACCCGACCCCGGATAACGGGAACAGGGACGGAAGAAGAAGAAGAAGAAGACATTACTTACATAGGTACATAGTTACAGGTGAATAAATGGAGATACTTACAGGGCTGCTGCTGGTAAATGGTATTTCTGGGCATTCTGGGTTAGTTAATTTGTTCCAATTGTCCAAGTTTTTTAAAAATTTGACCCGATCTCCAATTGGAGGGATTAGTTCTCTAACTAGACTACTGTCGAGCATCGACAGTGTCGATATTGTTATATTATTTACTGAAAAATCATAAAAAATATAAAGATTATTATCACGCATGCAAGAAAGTCCCAACGCAAAAAGAATAATTTTTGACCTAGTCCATCAGTAACATGGTACATCATTAACCGGAACTAGATCATTTAGTAACTGCGAATCCCTGTTTCTTAGTACATACAATACATTAAATACATATTAACACAATTATTGTTAAAGATGCAATAATTATTGATGTTTTGGTTCAATACTTGGCTTGGTAACCTAGGTTTTATAAAACAAGCCTATTGACTAGTTATCCATTTCGCCTATTTTGGAGCTGAGCTGACACATTCGGTGACCTGTGTGCCAAACTGATTAAGATAAGATGACTGTGTCAGTCAAAGAAAGTATCTACCTACTAACTAATAATTTATCGCGTTTCCTTATTTAAATGAAATTCCACGAATAACTTCAAAACTTTGACTGTAAACTTATAAAGTCATTAATGTACCCACTTACCTACTTAATTAAATTGAATAATAGCTATGAATACTACAAAACAAGAAGATTGTTATACCAAGGTACCTACCAACTTACCTTCAAAAGTATCAATATATTGAGGTCAACCCCACTGCTCCAATTACTGTAGGATATCTCCATCTATGTCATCAGACATCACACAAATTTAATAAGCAAACTCTCAAATAATTAGCAATACTACGTTGAGTTGAGTGAGCGCTCAGCGCGGTCGAAAACACAATCCACAATGGCGGGCGGCTGCTCCGCTAGGAGTAATACGATAATACTGATCGTTTTGTCATGCAAGTTTTTCGATTCTTTACAAAAACACAGTTTTAAATAAACAGAACAAGATACTTAGCTATAAATACCACCTTGATTGTTATTGTAACATTACTATTTTAAATATTTTGAAACACGCTAACAGAATAGCACGGATTAATACATACATTGTACCGTTTACTGTTTCTGAGGTGGTTTTTACTATAATATTCTTGTTAAGCCATAACACTATTTAAAAAGTAAATCAAACTAAACGAATATTATACGACACTTAGAACGATACGTACTGCAAACAATAATGTAGTTGTAATAAAAAGATTATTGTTTTGATTACAGACACACTCGTAGTCCATCAGTAACATGGTACATCATTAATCGGAACTAGATCATTTAGTAACTGCGAATCCCTGTTTCTTAGTACATACAATACATTAAATACATATTAACATAATTATTGTTAAAGATGCAATAATTATTGATGTTTTGGTTCAATAATATTTTTTTGTGAGCTACATTAATCAAATAATATAATGAAACATACGGTTAGTGAGAGTGAATAATAAGTCGTAGAGATAACAAGGACCAAGTATTTCATACTAGAAAAGTTGTAACCTAATTTAACTATTCGATTCAGTAGTTCTGTTTGTCACCAATTTCTCTGCGTGTAGTATAAAATTCTAGCTGTTGGGAGTGTTTGAGTTTATCTAGATTATTGGGTCCCGACTGTTAGAATTTTATACTACGGAACTTTATTTTTTCTTTTCAGTTATTATTCAAAGTTTACTTTTTGTGCAGTCCGGTTTTTTAATATTTAATGTTTTATGTATAAAAAATTAATGTTAGATTTTTGTTTACCACGTTTTTATCATCAACTAGTCTCTACGATCTTCGTTTCATCTTGACAGATGACAGGCTTGTAACGCCATTTTCCATTAAAAAATACCATTTTTCTTTATATTATTTTTTCGTTTTTATTTAGAATTTTCTCGTATTATTTCTCTTTTTAAATTACCTCTGTATTTAGGCAAATAAAAGACAAATATATAAATTCAAATCGGTCAAGCTGTTTTTGAGTTTTAGCGAAACTAACGAACAGCGATTATATATAAAAAGAAGAAAGAAGAAGAAGAAGAAGATTATAAAAATAACAAGTAAAATTATTTAAAAAATACTTTTTTAAATACGAGCTTTTATATCATCATAATATTGTATTATCACGCGATATACATATGCATGCAAAATTTCAGCTCAATCGGAGACCGGGAAGTGGGTCAAATTTAACTTGCAAGATTTCATTACAGACAGCGGACAGGTGAAAGTAAATAAAAGCTTGTAAAAGAAGAAAAATATTACATAAGAACTCTATCACAGCTTTATTGCTTTCAAACCAACTTTGAATCGGTTAAAACTGTTAATCCTAAACAGTCATTCGAAATAAAAAAAAACGAAAATTATTTTTAGATGCCTATTCAATGATAATTTTCAACATAACATAGTGAGTCGCTTTTATTTTTATATTTTTTCTTCGAAGTCAAAATTGAACCATCTAAATATAGATGACCCAATACTTGTTTGCTCCCTCTGTGAGGTAAACAATATTTACCACTAGCAACTGTATTGCAGTTATTCCTTACAGTGATAGATTTAGAGAACATTAATTTGGGGTCGCTAGTTATCTACTGGTGGATGTACAACATGCGACTTTCGTAGATAAGCGCAACTATACCAGTGCGAAGAAATGGAAACTCAAAACAAATCTTGGACCGGTGATCATTGGTGCCGTTGCTATAATGATAATGATTTATGATAATGACCAAATAACCTTGGGAAATCTCTACACAGCACACACGATTAGGTCCTAATTCAAAATGACTAAAGATAAATTTTCTAAAGGTATTCAATGGAAATTAGTAGATTGTTGCATGAATACATCGTCGAATATACTTATTAACATGTTGACGCAAACAGCGTATATAAACATAAAATTTTCGTAGATGTGAAGCACAACGTTTAGCTATTTTTTTTAAAAAACGTCGCCCCACACTAGGATTTTCTCCTGTGCATGTGCAGTTACAAACATAGAATATCACATGCACATACGCCCAGACCGGATCAAATTTCTGTAGGCCATACAAAATATCTGTCCCGAGCCGGAATCGAACCCGCGACCCGTTGCGCAGTAGGCGTTCACTGGACCTCGGCGCTAACCATGTCGTCGGCTAATAAGTGCTGTGTTGAGCACAACGTAATAGCACGGCGCCTGGTCATACTAATCTCTATTAGTTCGTTTGCTGTACGACAACACATCAAACTCACAAAATTGTTATCCTACGCCGCGTCGAAAATGTTGCCTATCCCTGAGGACTCTATGCAGGCAGTGATTGCCTCCTTGTAGACGCACAGCGTTACTATGCGTCGTTCGGCGCAGGTCGCGTCATACATTTAGTCGACCTGTGCGAGCCGCGCGGGAAATGCGCCCCGCGTCCTAGGACGTCAGTGCTTAACATTGAACTATTTAGGTGTTCGAGCCTTCGCTCGACCCACTGTGAGATTACCCCTTTGAATTTAACATGTTTGCAGTGTGCATCTACCCTATATTTCCCTAACATTTTCAATGACGGTATGTTAGTAGGTACGGGTGCCATCGCCGACTAGCTTTTCTTCTCAGTACGTTTTTGAATTTTGTCGTGAGCAGTGTGCATTGTTAAAACTGAAATGTTTAAATTAAGTAACATATTTAATTTCAATAGAAAGTAGATTTCATTCTGTTGGCTTATATAACACATTTATTTATTTTAAAATTATTTAAGTGTGGCTGATGAAGATTTCCAGGTAAGATCGTTCCTTTATTTAGTGTAAAAGTTAAAAAGTGCTTTATTCTTGCGAATGCCCGCTCTCCGGACGGCAGATGCGCTACTCCACATATGAATAGAGGAACAACTTCATCATCCTAGCATACGTATCATGCTTTAGGAACTAGTTCTTGTATCACAAAATGCTTTATTCTTGCGAATGCCCGCTCTCCGGACGGCCTATGCGCTACTCCACACATGAATGGAGAAACAATTTCACCATCCCAACATGCGTATCATATATCACGGCTGCGCAGCCGTCACTTTCAAAGTGCATCGGCTAGTGAGCCGACCCTTATACTTAGTGTTGGCTGCGCAGAGTGCGCAGCCGTCACCGTCGGCTGTGGAGCCGTCATTTTGAACTGTGCGTCGGCTAATAAGCCGACCTCAACACATAATATACTGGCTACGCAGCCTACTTCATTTGCTGACTAGCAATTTTAAATTACGGAGCACACGACCCTTTGCGACCTAGCCAACTGGGAGCCAACTCCTTAAGTAGCTCTGCCACATAGAACGTTTATCTAGAAAATAGACGATATTAATGCGGATAATTGGAGATCATGAGTGGTTAACTGTGCCCATAATAAAGACGCTCTTTGCTGACAAGATTTCATCCAACGAAGAATGTCGGCTCCTATTCGCAATCCGTACAGTTCAATAAGCTTATGCTTTAGTGAGGATTATGCACATACATATATCTTTGAGCAAACGAAAATATAAGGCAATCAAACGAAAGTTGTTAAATTGTACGCTGGGCGTCGATCCTGTTTGTGTGAAAAAAATTAGTGCGGCGCGGTATCGAGTTCAGATAACAGCATGTTCACGTGAACGTATTAAGTGTAGCCGCGTACTCACTGTAGCACGTAACGTAGCAGATACAGTATCTAGTGAATACGTAGCCTCGAGCTTGCTGCGAGCCGTTCGCCCGAGGAGCGCAGTGTGCTCGTAGCGACCCGCCGCCGGTTGGCGATTTTTGCGCGAACACAAAGGGGCTCGCAGCGTGCTCGTGGACGGCACGCCGCGTAGTGAGTACGTCGTCGGCGCGAGCTTCGAACAAACATTTGAAGTGTACAGAAGAATTAGTTTTCAATTTAATTGAACTTTATAGAAATTTTCCGGTGTTGTGGGACCCTAAGGATAAGAATTATTATAAAAAAATCTTAAAGAAGATGCTTGGAAAAATATCGGCCAGATATGTTGTCGGCGTAAAATCGTCGCGAGTACACTGCGCATCCGGGGGCTCGTAGCTTGATACGCGGTAACCATGGACGAGACGTACACACTGCTAGATTGCTACTGTATCAGTTACACTACGTGCTACACGTCTAAATGAGTACGCAGCTTAAACTATTGCACCTACACTCGTGCCGACAGAAGAAGTAGAAGCCTAACTTACCGCCTTTTTTCATTACTTAAGTCACACCCCACGAGCTGTGCCTGTTTAGCAAGTCGAGTTGAGTTCGTTACTCAATTAGCAGCCGCCTAATCAGCGCCCGCGCAAACAGAATGTAGTCGGAATGAATAATTCCCACGCGCGGCGTCGGCACCGATATTTGCATTTTCTTCTGGCACCACGACTCACGAGACTACTTACGGGTGCGCGTCTCTGAGATTGCGAAGTCAAGATTAGAAATAAGCCCGTACATACATTAATTTGGAGTTCGTTTAATTTAACAAAAATAATGCGGTTATAAAAATACCTACCAGTCGAATATTGTGTTTTGGCTGCCTCGATCACCTTTATAAATAACGTTGAATGTATTATTTTAAATGAAAATGTTTATGAGCTCGGATACTCAATGGCTGAAGCTGAATCGAATTCGATACAAATAATTCCAATAAAATAGAATTTTCTATTTCAATAAAAATACAGTTCTGTAATCCAATCAGACGATGTCGAAGACAGAAGCTATAAAATAAATCGATTTACCGATTATCATGCAGTGCTTCTAAATTATACTGTATATTCTTGTAATTAAAATGATATTGTTATAAAAATTTCGCTCCACAGTGGAGTAATAAATAATAATGATGATTTATTAATGATGTCTCACAAAGCCTTTTCCAACTTTTGTAATATTAAAGCGATTCGATGCAATTAAAATAATATAAATTTTCAACATAGTAATACCTGGGTGTATCAAAGAAAAGAACTATAGTAATTACACAAACGTTTTTATTTTTCCAATTCATGTCGAGACAAAAAAAATATATCTCCGAAAAATATTTCCAGTATATACGTATTATCATTCACATAAATTAATCAACACGAATCGAATTTAATAACCTAAATGACATTATCATGCGAGAGACGTTACGAAGGGTATAAAGCTTATGGCGCTAATATTCAGCTCTGCTGATACTTTATAAAATTCTTGAGATTCAGTCAGAAAAAAATCATGTCTAGTTCCCGCGCGTACGGGGGGGTTGGCAAAGCTCAATGTGGGATAATGTCAGAAGCACAGTAGTCTGTAGTAGTACTGTTTTATCAGTGCTGCCGAAATTTGGGCTGCTGACGTTTATGTTTAGTCGCAAACGTCTACCTAAACAGTCTGGGATAATAACTGAACATCATGTGTACCGTATGCTTGTTTTCCAACCATGTTGTATAACAAAAATAACTTTATTATAACTTTCTGGAATAAATCGGGACTTTTAAATCCTAGGGGTATTTGGATTTATAAGTTCCTCCCAAAATTCTAACACCATTTCCAAATATTCAAATTTAAAATATAAAATTACTTTACTTCAATTACAAAAATATTGACATAGTCAAATAAATCTTTTCGCTAATATTAATTGGAGTTCTATTCAAAACAGACGAAGCGGTTTGTTTTGCAAGTTCAACTCAAAACAAACTCCAAAAGAACTTGTGTCAAGTAATTCAATTTTCTCAAAATGATTACCTACACATAGAACGGCATGTCATACACCTAAAATTACAAATTCCGAGCAAATTCGGTGTCAAATTTGTTCAATTCAATAAGGGACTCGAGAATTATCCGACATTTTGCCTTGAATACCGAAAGTAGAGTCTGACAGGTAAGCGGAAATTGGAATCTGTTGTTTATGTTTGTACGAAAAAGTGCTGGAAACGTTTTTTTAATGGTGTATTATAAGCACATTTATAATGATAACGTCAGTTTATTTGGCATGTTAATGATCTTATTTTACAGACGATGACTAAGCGTTTGACCTCATATGTTTCGAAGATTTGGGCTTCCCAGACCCTTGACCATCCTGACTATGGACAAAATCGACGTCGCATGCCCTGCACTCTGCTGAGAGAGTCTTATACACATCTGTTGACTAGCCATCGGAAAGTATGGTGCCCAACAGCATTTCACCATGTAAAAAGGCATTTTTCTTCATCGGCTGATGGTTAGCGCAGACGAGTCTGATGTAGAGTGTCACCATTCAGTTGGATTTAAATTTATCTTAATGAGGCCAGTT
Source organism: Schoenobius gigantellus (assembly GCA_963935595.1). Lineage (NCBI taxonomy): Eukaryota > Metazoa > Arthropoda > Insecta > Lepidoptera > Crambidae > Schoenobius > Schoenobius gigantellus. The sequence goes on from OZ012543.1 coordinate 22,842,117, forward strand.
GATCACTAAAAGCCACTACGACTATGTAAATTATTTCCCATTTCAGACCAAATATTAAATATTAAGGTCCAATATCCATTGACTGTATGACATGGTAAAGATTTTTTTGTTGTCAAATAAAAATATAATTTAATAGTAGGCAAGTAATAAAGTTGACTTTTCAATTCTAATTGAATTTGTGGCCGTAAAATGCCGCTCGAAATCTGAATTAATATTTCAACCTTACTTCTATATCAAATAGTATGTAGGTAGGTAATATCCGTAAATCGACAACGAACACCGGGCCCATGGCGATGAACTGCACCCCAGTGGCAATCTATTGAAAAAGATGCGAATTTATGACGGTTTTACAATGATATTTTATTATAATAGATATGCCAAACACTTCAACCAACAAAGGAGTTCTGGTTTATGGAATTCAGATAAGTGTCATTTGTTCGATATTTCACTACTACTTTGGCAAACGATTTAATAAGGAAAGTGTAATTAAAATAACCTCAAGAAATGAAGACAGCTAATGCCTGCTAATGCTTGTCACACTGACGTAAATAGAAGCAAACATCATTCAATCATCTCGTACGTGTCTTTATAGTTCTACGGTAAAATGTTACATTGTTTCTTTTTAGTCATTGGTCGAATTATACAATATAAAAAAAATCGTTCAAATCTTTCCATCACAATATGGCGTCTGATTTGGTTCGCTACATATTGGCACGCTAGTGAGTGTCGCCAGCCCCATTTATGCCACATCTGCGAAAAGTTGCCACACCTTCGGGGATCTTCGCGGGTCGCGAACAAAAAGGTATTTTTTTTGATAGTTCGTTGTTGGTTCCGCACTCTTCTTTTCAGATGTCATGTTGGCTCTGTTGGGGTGGATCGTGTAATCACAGGGCGGGCGGGTTACGGGACTTTAGTTGGGCGCGGTGAAACTCCAAAAGGTTTTTTTTTATTTTTTTTTATTGCAGTACGTTGGCAAACAAGCAAACTGCCCACCTGATGGTAAGTGGTAACAGTCACCTATAATACATGTGGCTCTTGTGAGATTCGCAGCAAAACTGCAACCCCCAAAAGAACCACAGTGTACGTTGCCAACTTGTGACACCAGATGTAAAGTCACAGTACCCAGTAATTTCACTGCCATATCTTACCCTCCAAACCGGAACACGGCAATGCAAGCACTGCTGCTTTGCGGCAGAAATAGGTAAGACGGAGGTACCTAAGCAGACGACCCTGGTACAGAGTCTCCCTCCAGTAATCTGCATGGATGGGTCACAGCGGTTTAATCCTTATTTTATGCAGTTCCCTCTCTAGGCAGGTTAGCCTTCTGATATGAGGGGGCGCTTATACAACTCAGGGTCAATAATTAGGTGTGGGTTTGATACACCTAACCAGAGGAACTTATACACTTAGGCCCGTATTAATAATTGCATCTCAAGTATGAGATCGATCTTGAGATACTGTTTTTGACAGATGTTCCTTACATTAAACGTCAAAACTGCAGCTTAAGATCGATCTCAATTTTGAGACGCGTTTATTAATACGATCCTTAGATTAGTCTGTACGGAACCCTCGGTGGGCGAGTTTTCAGAATTTTTTCTCTTATAAACTTGAAAAGAAATCATGTTAGAGGTAATCGACACAAATCCATCGAAAAAACGAATCAACGTAGTTTTTCTTTGCGAAACTAAAATGAATTAACACCTTTTGTCATTTGTTAGCACGTCGTCTCGTCTCATTATGTATAAGGTACGTTAGATTGCAGATTGAATTATTAATATAGCCTCTTCTAGGATATTGTGAATTTTTATTCTAATTTCTGCGTATTTAAAGAAAGTATTGATGAAGGGGATTGACTTTAGAAATTATTATTGAATATTTAAGTTAATGATAAGTTTAAAAAATGAATGAAGTATTCATTAGAATAATAAATTAACCCTTAACTGACATAGTGGGGTAATTTTTTACCTCAGCCGTGCATTTTTATGGTTCCGTAGTAAACAAGGAACCCTTATAGTTTCGCCATGTCTGTCTGTCTGTCTGTCTGTCCGCGGTTTTACTCAAATACTATTAGTACTAGAAAGCTGTAATTTTGTATGGGTATGTATATTATTCATGCCAAAAAAGTGGTAGAAAAAAATATTGAAATAAAATTTTTTTTAGGGTGTTCCCATACAAGTTAAGTGGGAGATTTTTTTTTCTCGACTAACCCATCGTGTGTGGTATTGTTGAATAGGTCTTTAAAAAATAATGTAAGGTTCGAAACATTATTTTTCGATTTAGGGATCCGTTTCTGAAATATTTGGTTTTAAAGTGCACATTTTTGTTAGAGGTACCTAAGTGTCCCGTGTCCCCCCCATCTATCTGCTAAGCGGTTATATATGGACACGTGAAAAAAAATAACAACAGTAGTATATATAACGAAGTTTAAAGGAAAACTATCAGAGTTGAGTACTAAGTACAAACTAAAAAGTTATAGAAGACCAACTTATAAAATGTACTCGGAAAACTAAATTTCATTGAAAATTAATACTGAATATAAATTTACGAACCACCTGAAGTTAAGGAAATATAAAATCATTGCAGCTTTAATAATAATAATAGTGCCTAATTTAATAGCAACATGTTGTGAGGTGGTGAGTGTGAACTCAAAGTTGGCATTTGCAACTACGGAACCCTACACTGCGCGTGGCCCGACACGCACTTGGCCGGTTTCTTATTTGTATATTGGAAACCTTTTGCATTAGCTACCGGTACGTCCCGATTATTTCCGGTGTCCACCCCCTGCTTGTCCCCGCGGGTGGACAGAGACACAAATGTTTAAAAAACCTCTTTAATTTTAAATTAATTTTAAATTATTTCCGCTGGCCACCCCGGGTGGACAAAGACACGAGTTTCATATTACTACTCTCGATGTCCACCACCGGTAGACAAAGCTACTGCTTAAATAAACATTATCGATGTCCACCCTTGCTGGAATTGGGTGTAAATAATTATCACAAAATTAATTATCTATGTAGTTTAATCATATTATCAACATCTTTGGGGTAAATAGGAGTAAGTACACCATCAATTATGTGTGTTTTCACACATGATGTTGATTGACACTAAGTTGCGGCACTTATTGATATGTTTTTTCCTCATAATATCTAATGAGTACTAACTATACAAACACTAAGTACAATATTAATTAATTCATAGTCAAGTCATAATATTAATTCATTCAAAAATGTCATGTATTATGTATTATGTAGGTATATATGTGTAACCATTTCGCATCTACACTATTTTCTATTTTTTATGATAACGCTAGTATTCGCTGTCCTGTAAACATGTCGTTTGTAAACCGCAAAATTCCGTGCGCACGCCCACTACTTAGTATCAGCGAACCGTAGCTTTTGCTGCGAAAGGTGCAAGGGAAAGTGACTCTTATGGTGGATAGGCACAAAGGCCCGCGGTATATTGTTTATGTTTTTAATAAACGGGCCCTTTTTATAGGATGGTATATTACTGAAGAACAGCCACATTTTTGTCAACCCAATTTTGCAAAATATGCCATTCAGGAAAAAATACAAGAATGCAAGGATAAACTAGCGTCTAATCCCATCGGTGCCAAATGCCTACAATACAACAGTGAGTGAACTCAGTTTAAAAATTTGGAAGAATTTGAAGTGCCTCCGAAATACAAGGACTTTGTAACTGTTTCGGACAAGTCCAAAGCTCTTAATTTCGATAAATTTAATTAAAGATGGATTTCAGGGTTCAGTACTAATATGGCCAAGTTATCGTCTATGAACCCTTTGCTGTAGTAGTAACCAGATTCTTTTGAGAGTAGAGTTTATGTTCATGTTTAAATTATTCCCTTGTTGTAAGAGTATTTGCATACTATAGATCAAGAGGGAGAGAAATGTAACTACATATAAGAATTTTAAAAAAATTGAGGAAATGTTGAGCTCCATCCTGCGCCCCACATGGTGAGTGTCTATCCAAACCTGCCTTATACACTCCCCCCTTCCAAAACCACTCGGAAGTTCCTCAAGCCCTATCCTACCTAGCAATCCTACCTCTAATATCCTACCCCATAACATTAGTTAGCATCTGCTTTGACAAAAGTAATTTTACGTTAACGACCTCTTATTGTATGCACCTCAGTCCGTGATGAATAGCTTATTTTTCTGTGAGCCACCCCCCTCCCAGACTCCTTACTCTCCTAAGCCACTGATAACAAACGTCATAGATGTATGTCAATAAGGGGTTTTGCAAATTTAAATAATACTAAACGTTAAGCGGAATGTGTTCAAAAATCCATTTTTCTGTGAGCCACCCCCCTCCCAGACTCCTTACTCTCTTAAATCCTTGAACACCGCGATTAAATTCTTCGAAAACAACTTATAAAGATTCAAATAAATTGCAGATGCAACTAAGTCTATAACTGCTACTAGTTTAGTTAAAATAATACTTTCTAGAACCTAATGGACCTTATAACACAGAACATCAATTTGCACCATTAACAATAAACCAATAGTACTATTTGATTGTAATATTTGATATTTGTTTCAATTTAGTTTTATTCTTCAGGCTGCAATCAATAACCTAAATTTCTGTGAGCCGCCCCCCTCCCAGGCTCCTTACTCTCTTAAGTCATTGAGACAGCGCTTCCGAATAATAAAAATAATAAATTTGATACTAGATGCAAACTTAGCTCATAACTATCCTATTCCACTAACATGTACCTACAAGATTAAAGTTTCGTACCTATACTATTTTAATATTATAGAAATCTTTGTTGCTTGTAGTATAAATTGATAATAAACTATACTATGTTGAGTCGGTCCTTAAAATTCCCTCCTAGTACTGCATTAGGCTTTTATTTCAACTAAATTAAATTTAATAAAATGAAATATGTGGTTATTCATTAGTTGCTTTAACAGAAATGAAATCTGAGGTGTTATGTGTCTTTCAACCAACCTGAATAAACCATAATAAGCCGTCGGAGATTCTGAACAATAGTCAGAACTAGCATGAACAAATATCGCCTCACCTACTTATTACCGATATCAGGACAAGTAGCCGATTGTGAGGCGACTAAAGTCAGAGGGACTTAACCGTAGAGTTCAAAGGCCCCCTCAGAGACTGCAAAGACCTACAGGTCTCATCCAAGATATGGTTATATATCAATGGAATATAAGCGATAGCTATCCAACTGCTCCTTCTTCCCTATCCAGAATAACCTTTTGCCCATTATACTTTCCCCTAGTTGGAGCTTGTGTAGTGTACGAGTTTGGCATCATTACAGCCTGTTAGCTGCGTGTAGAGTATGGATTTCCGTAAATATAATTGTTCTAGGTAAGCTATTATTTCAACTCGCCTAAGAACTTTATTTAACCTAACACCAAACATTACAGAAGTCCATTGAAGTGTAGTGTCATCTGGTCGAGCAATCAACAAATAAGGTCCAACACAAGTTTCTAGGTTAATTTAATAAAGCCATCATACCAACCTAACTACCCCACTTTAAACAAATCGAAACATCTTCCTAAATTCAAAACTTACAATCACTAACTCTTTAGTGTATATAGTGTATTATCTCAAAGGGTTTTAGCCAGTGAAACAAGGCTTGTATTGTATTATTAATAATAGTTAAATATAGATATAGCGTTTCATTTCGCGGATCAATGAAAGAGAATACTAAGTTTTATCTTAATGGCACGTGTGCACGTAAATCAATTAGCGATAGAGTAAATGAATGTTAAAAAAATATTTTTAATATAAAACATTTTAGGGGTCAAGTACAAATAAAATAGCAACCAAAGCATACCCGAATTAAAATAAAAGAGAAGGTTCTAAACAAAGCATATAAAATAAAATGTCAACAAATAACAACAAAATAACAAAATCAAAAAACCCGAATTAAAATATTCAGAGAATGTTCTTGACAAAACATATAAAATGTAATTTTAGTCAAGAAACATCAAAATAACAAAATCAAAAACCCGAATTAAAATATTCAGAGAATGTTCTTGACAAAACATATAAAATGAAATGTTAGTCAAGAAACATCAAAATAACAAAATCAAAAAACACGAATTAAAATAATCAGAGAATGTTCTAGATAAAATATATAAAATAAAATGTTAACGAGTAACAACAAAATCAAAAACCCGAATTAAAATCAAATAAAATACATTTTACCATTTCAAATTGAATGATGAGTTCTTTTTAATAATTTAAATATGGTTTAATATAGATCATTCAATTTTCCATTGGCAACAAACAAATGACCTGCCTGGATTACTATTTATTTAGCTTCGTGAAGCAAAATAACTAAAATTAGGACAAATTAATCAATCTTCTACATTTTATTGATTTTACAATTTTAATTGAATCCAGGCAACCCTAAAATAAAACACAAACCTCTGTAGTCTTCTCGGTCTTGGATCTCCACCTTGGGTAGCTACCTACTAGGGTAGGAAAACTATGCTTTTGGATCCATAACTGAACCCTCCCCCTACCCAAGACGCACTACCTAACAAATTATATTCGAATACAAGCATGGAGATCCCAGACCTATCTCGCTCTGGAACAATTCTTGACGCTGAAATAAATGTTATAATTCTCACCCCCCAACCCCTTTCTACGATATAATTATATGAAACAGCCTTGTCAGGTGTTTCGTATGTTTTAATTTTACCGCGAAGTGATATGGAGTGGTTAAGAAATACTGGATCACTCCGGGGCTGGTGCTTGCAAACTACTTTTTTTTCTCTAATCTACCTTAATCTACACGCAGACCTGTAAATAATAGAATTAGCTTATTCTACACTAGCCTCACCAGCACGCTTTTCCAACCACGACTGATTTGTCTTTTTCCCATATCACTTTAATTGACAACAATAAAAAGATTTCCTAGCCGCTACTAAACAATAATATGTTAACTAAACTATAATATATATATGTCTCCCATTGTTCCCCATTTTGACTTGTCTTTCGCTGCACTATAGAAACCTTTCATATTGTCGTCGTTATTTTCGTATTCGAGGCAAATTGTTATGTGATAAGTAAGTTTAATTTTAGTTCTTATAAATGCGTACTGTACTCTAGAATATGAAAACTAGTATGTAAATAGACTTCCACACAAAAAACAGCCTTCACCAGGAAGTGCCATCTTTCTTGCAAGGATAGTATTATCGTATAATTTTATTTATAAAATAATCCTGTCCCTGTTAGTCTATAGTTACAGTATCGTAACTGGCAATGTTTTTTTTTTATTTATTTTTTATTTAAACTAATATAAGTACAGTCCCTATACACCAGGGATGACTCCCTTAATAACTTATGTCCAATATAATACTCAGTCATTAGTTTGAATTTAAAGTATTCTGAATGTGTAATCTAAAAATTTTAAGAGGTTAACACCTCAGCTATTTGGATAAATTCTCCTAACACTTAAAACTAAATCCTTGAGATTACTCTACAATTTCACCTCGAGACTATTGAAAGAATCCAAATGCTTGCAATACAAAACAGTGTTATGTAAATGTGTATATAACCCCAATATATATAAAATATATTATCTTATATCTAGGTTCTTTTTTTTTTGTAAATCTCCAATTAATTTTTTTTTATATTGTGTCAACTAAATATTTATGAGTGAACTTCAATTCAATTGGTTAATAATTGCTTGAAATTTAAACTGTAACTATTAATACCAAGTTAATTACGTCAACTGTATTAAAGTTTCAAAACAAACTTAAAACTAAACTTCAAGCAAAATATTACAAATTTCATTAATATTAAGCACGACCAATTGAAAAGAATAATATCTACCTTATTACTAAGTTCGTGTGAGATTGAGTATTATATTTGGACTAACACACACAAAATTCAAGGAATATATAAAACATAATGCAAATAAAAGAACAAGATTTCAAGAAAATGTGTACCGCATCTCAACCGAAATTCGTGGACGAGACTCAGACCATTCTCTTGATACCTTCCTGATCTAAACCCCAAAATTGCTACTCTATTAACTGAAATGAAATTATTCTTTGACTAATGTGTCTGCCTAGAAAGCTCAGAAGTCATTAATTGGAATTTGACTCTAACTTTAAATGTAACGTCCATCTTTCAGTTTGTTTGCTACGCTCACTTTTTAAATTAGCTACTCTACGCTTATTGCATTTATATGTAGTGTATGTAAAATGAGTCGAGTACGGGAATATTGAGGACCTCTAGATAGTCGGCATTATTTGCCCTAGGAAAGTACTCGCCAAACCCAACTCGTATGTAGGATTCACTGAAGGTATTCCCTCTCAGCTCTGCCGTAAGTGTTAAGCTGGCCGGTCTTGGGCGATATATTATTAGCACCCTAGCTCAACACAACTTTATGTTGAATCGCGTACAGTATTGTTGTATGTGCAAATGTCTTGAATTATGTTTGTAACGCGTACTGTAAGTGTACTGTTAGTGTGATGTTTGTTTATGTATCGATTACGCTTATGCTCTACACTACGCATCAAATAAATCTCCAAACTAATAGATAGACTGATATTAAATTCCACAAAATAAAAATACCCGTAAAATTTCTAGGCAGACTATTCCCACCCCGTGCTCTATAACGAAACACCGTGAACATTCCTACCTCAACAATAATTATAATTTCTAAATGAGCCTTTCGTCGTTTAATTAAGGTAAAATTCGAAGAATTTCATTTCAAAATAACAATTAGTTCTTTATATTTTTTATTATTAGCCCTTCATGAGAAAATTGTTTAATAAAAACCTATTTATCGTGAAATTCGTAAACACACCCCCACAAACAGAAGAAATCTCAAGCAACAAAATCTTAAGGACTTACCGACTGCCGCTCGCACTTTGCACACTATTAAACTTACACTTTCGCGACCGAACTTGAATAATAATCCCAAATCTTCCTCCTTTCGCCTTATATAGACCGGCTGATCCAGAAAACAAAGCGATTCAAGTCAACAAAACTCGCCTCAACCATTTTCTTGCTATCTTACTCCTGCGCAAGTGCCACGTCAGTTTTCTCTCCCTCTCTAACCTCAAACCAAACACTGCGAACGCAAGTCGCAACCATTTTTTTTTTGCTATCCTACTCCTACGCAAGTGCCACGTCAGCTTTCTCTCCCTCTCTAACCTCAGTCGAACACTGCGATCGGCGCTTGAACGCTCCATAAAGAGCATACGAATTATAGGTATATACGACTCCTTCACTAATAGCAACATGATTTAAATTCTTAAACAAACAAACAACACAAAGTATTACACACACCATAATACCGAACATATAGGTTTATAAAAGAAAAAAAGGTGTAAAGGTTTCGTCTAATAGCTATTTAACTGTAAAATCCCGCTCAACGTCTTTTATTTATGAATTGTTAAAGTGTTCAATATTTTATTATTTTAACTGACTAACTAACCGTTCGTAATACATCAAAGCCAAAATTGATGAAATATCATACTATTGTAGTATTATAAAGATTAAAATAAATAGTTCTATTCTTTTAGTTCAGAAGAACAATAGGTTGATAAAAAAAATCCTTCTCGATACCAATATCTCCACAATATGACCTTTTAATTCCGTAAAAAAAAAAAAAAAATTAAATGTATATCAAATGTACCCCTATTAATTATTTCTTGGGAAACTACTTGAATACAATTGCATTTTACAAAAATGCTAAATCCCTGCTCCTAAAACATCGTTGACATTCATTCTCCGTGTAAAATTGCCGCTCTAAATCAAACAGGAAATATATTCTCCTTGCCAAATCCCCTTCTTAATAACTGATCTAATCTAATTTAAAATGAACTTATAAATGGTCATAGCTACTCCCCTTCTGTCTCTAATCTAACATCCCTTCTCAATTCTTATTAAATCATTACTACTAACCGATCAATTAACCTTTGATTCATGTACGAGACGATCGTTACAATCACCCCCTAAAATTTTAATGGTGAAAGGGTTTCACTATATCCGTTTCAACCAAATAAAATTTTACTGTCTAATTTTCAAAACTTTATTTATTATGAATGGCCTCCCTTCTCCCCACCAAATACACATAATAGGTTTATAGAACTAAATCAATGTTTTATTTTTGGTAAGTATTTGTTGTTTTTTTTTCATAAATAATTATTTTAATGAATTCAAAATCATTAAAATAAACCAGATAATTTAGGTGTATTTGAGCCATTTCCCGTCCCGACTGACTCTATATAATTCAACTCAATATTCATTTTCCCAAACTTTTATAATTAAGACTTTATTAAATCTTACTCATTTCAAGAATTGCAACGATAATAACCTATAAACTAAACAATAAATACATAATACTCTGAAATATTTATGACATTAAAATTCCCCTTCAACTGTTTTGTTTCAGGATTAATCACCGTATATACATTCGGATTCGGTACAGCTGCAACAACAAATGGTCCTTGATAGAGTAATTGAAACTTTTTAGTAATTTTCATTTTTGTATCAGATTTATTTAACCTTTTAACCTTTACGTAATTCTCCAATCTGATATTTAATCAACCTATGATAAAGATCATATTTGTTATTCCTAACCCTACTCGCTAATTTTGAATTTTGTTGTACCATTTCTTGTGTGTCTCCAATGTTACTAAATGTTGATCTAAAGTACCTGTCGTGATAATAACCAGGTCGTCCAAGTAATTTACACAAAATCTTTGACGTCAGGTGTCAATATTTTATCCAAAGCTCTCTACTTAAACTACCGACGGATGTTTTTAATCCCTAAGGCAATACGTTATAAAAATAAGATTTCCCATTAAAAGTAAAACCAGTGTACTTCCTACTCTCCTTTGTAATGGGAATCTGAAAATATGCATTATTCAGGACTAATGTAGTTATGTATTCACCAAGAAATTAATTTAGAACGTCTATTTGCATCGGAGATTTTTTGATTTCGGCAATCATATACTCATTTGATTCCCTGGCATCTAACAATATTCTAAGTGATCCTTCCCTTTTTAGTGTGAATGTTAAAGGACTACTGTAAGGTGTAGGCATAAGACTAATTATTCCTAATTCTCCCGTTTCATCCAATTTTTCTTGTATTTTAAACCTGTAAGAGTATAGCACTGGGTAAGACCTTTTTATAACTAGAGAATGCTCCATTAACTTAACGTCAACTTAATCTCGTGCTTATAACAATTGGCACACCCTAGTTTACTTTTAAATACCGAGTTTGTTGATTGGCACTAATTGTTAAGTAATAAAACATTATTAGGTTTATAACTAACACGTATCTGATCTTTAATCACATCCCTCCTCTGTACAGTTTCAATTAAAATATGAATTTAAGAATCTAAATCATAATTATTTTGAATACTATTGCCTATGCCGATACGATCACAATATTTTTGAAGTTGAATGGAAAATTCAATGCCATGATTTCTTATTCCTAAACTACCTGGAACCTAATCGGGTATCGCGTTCATTGTTTCCTGGGACCTAGTCCATCTTGAGCATTGTTTTTCAACAAATATCCCCTTTAACCTTGCGAGCTGGGCGTATTACAGTTATCGGTTTCTTCAATTTATCTCTTGCATATTTACAGTTTTTCTCGTGAAAACTGAACCACCCTTATTTCAAATCCGTTGTCCGTTATCGATTTGAGTATTATTTGTCTTTATTTAGACGTTAGCTTAGACGTAGTCTCGTGCTGATTAGAATTATACTTTTTGTAGAAACTCTGTTTATTTTATAGTGTTTCTATTCAACAATGCCCTGTTTCTATTCAACAAATTGTTGAATTGATTTCGGAAAAATGCCTCATAACATCAGCTACAAACAGTTGTTCTGGTATGTAGTGTATGTTGCCTGTCCTATCAAATTTAGTATTTTGTTCAGTCTCACATTTCTGACACTATTTTACGACGTAGAACATTCTGTTCCATTTCTTCTCTATACAATGCGTATTCAAAATCTTTTTTGAAATCACAAGATTTTTGCCAACTAATCAAATAATCAACGATCAATTTTAGGTTCGCCATTTAGACTATCTAGCATCATTTCTATCTTTTTATCCACTTTCAGTAAATTTTGTAGAAAACTTTTCAAATTCTCAATAAAGGTAACGAGATGACCTGACTTTTTATCCGCAAATGATGGCTTTTCCAATAGAATATTTTGCAAATTATAAACAATTTTAGTGTATTTATTAGTATTATCTCGAATTTGTGGAGATTCAATTGGAATATCAGCTGAATTTTGTGTCGTTCTTGGAACGTTTTTATTTCCTCCTCTTGATTATTATTTTTTTTGATAGTGTTCCAATAGTACGCCGCAGCAAGCGAACCATGCTATTAAAATTTGCCTTAAATCTCTTCCTAATTAAGGGATCACTTGTTGCTGGAATTTGTTTTTTATTTGATCTCTTCATTTTAAAAAATAATTATAGATGCAGAAAAAATCACGATTCCGCAATAGTTTGATTAAATCAACAGATTCCCTAAAACAGAAAATAAAATATCAAATGTGTTCAAATGTCTCCCTAAATTACATAATTTTTCTCCTTATTCTCAAATATAAAATAACTGTCAAAACACGAATAAACCCAAATGTATTTTTTTTAAATAAACGTTAATAAAGCACCGAAGTGCCCAAGCACTTTTCAGTAAAATAAGAATAGTAACAAAATAATAATAATAAAATGATAATAACAACGAAGTGTACAAACAATTTTCAGTAATATAAGAATAATAATAAAAATGCACCCCCAAGGTAATTTAAACCTACTGAACATAAGGCAATCCATAAACTCTGAGCTCACTCCATTTCACGGACAGCAAATTGTAGGTTATAAAACCTACATGAATGTTGAATTATTAGTACATTCCCCATTTTTTTATCCTGGTCACGGCACCAAATTGTAACTGTTTCGGACAAGTCCAAAGCTCTTAATTTTGATAAATTTAATTAAAGATGGATTTCAGGGTTCAGTACTAATATGGCCAAGTTATCGTCTATGAACCCTTTGCTGTAGTAGTAACCAGATTCTTTTGAGAGTAGAGTTTATGTTCATGTTTAAATTATTCCCTTGTTGTAAGAGTATTTGCATACTATAGATCAAGAGGGAGAGAAATGTAACTACATATAAGAATTTTAAAAAAATTGAGGAAATGTTGAGCTCCATCCTGCGCCCCACATGGTGAGTGTCTATCCAAACCTGCCTTATACACTCCCCCCTTCCAAAACCACTCGGAAGTTCCTCAAGCCCTATCCTACCTAGCAATCCTACCTCTAATATCCTACCTCTAATATCCTACCCCATAACATTAGTTAGCATCTGCTTTGACAAAAGTAATTTTACGTTAACGACCTCTTATTGTATGCACCTCAGTCCGTGATGAATAGCTTATTTTTCTGTGAGCCACCCCCCTCCCAGACTCCTTACTCTCCTAAGCCACTGATAACAAACGTCATAGATGTATGTCAATAAGGGGTTTTGCAAATTTAAATAATACTAAACGTTAAGCGGAATGTGTTCAAAAATCCATTTTTCTGTGAGCCACCCCCCTCCCAGACTCCTTACTCTCTTAAATCCTTGAACACCGCGATTAAATTCTTCGAAAACAACTTATAAAGATTCAAATAAATTGCAGATGCAACTAAGTCTATAACTGCTACTAGTTTAGTTAAAATAATACTTTCTAGAACCTAATGGACCTTATAACACAGAACATCAATTTGCACCATTAACAATAAACCAATAGTACTATTTGATTGTAATATTTGATATTTGTTTCAATTTAGTTTTATTCTTCAGGCTGCAATCAATAACCTAAATTTCTGTGAGCCGCCCCCCTCCCAGGCTCCTTACTCTCTTAAGTCATTGAGACAGCGCTTCCGAATAATAAAAATAATAAATTTGATACTAGATGCAAACTTAGCTCATAACTATCCTATTCCACTAACATGTACCTACAAGATTAAAGTTTCGTACCTATACTATTTTAATATTATAGAAATCTTTGTTGCTTGTAGTATAAATTGATAATAAACTATACTATGTTGAGTCGGTCCTTAAAATTGCCTCCTAGTACTGCATTAGGCTTTTATTTCAACTAAATTAAATTTAATAAAATGAAATATGTGGTTATTCATTAGTTGCTTTAACAGAAATGAAATCTGAGGTGTTATGTGTCTTTCAACCAACCTGAATAAACCATAATAAGCCGTCGGAGATTCTGAACAATAGTCAGAACTAGCATGAACAAATATCGCCTCACCTACTTATTACCGATATCAGGACAAGTAGCCGGTTGTGAGGCAACTAAAGTCAGAGGGACTTAACCGTAGAGTTCAAAGGCCCCCTCAGAGACTGCAAAGACCTACAGGTCTCATCCAAGATATGGTTATATATCAATGGAATATAAGCGATAGCTATCCAACTGCTCCTTCTTCCCTATCCAGAATAACCTTTTGCCCATTATACTTTCCCCTAGTTGGAGCTTGTGTAGTGTACGAGTTTGGCATCATTGCAGCCTGTTCGCTGCGTGTAGAGTATGGATTTCCGTAAATATAATTGTTCTAGGTAAGCTATTATTTCAACTCGCCTAAGAACTTTATTTAACCTAACACCAAACATTACAGAAGTCCATTGAAGTGTAGTGTCATCTGGTCGAGCAATCAACAAATAAGGTCCAACACAAGTTTCTAGGTTAATTTAATAAAGCCATCATACCAACCTAACTACCCCACTTTAAACAAATCGAAACATCTTCCTAAATTCAAAACTTACAATCACTAACTCTTTAGTGTATATAGTGTATTATCTCAAAGGGTTTTAGCCAGTGAAACAAGGCTTGTATTGTATTATTAATAATAGTTAAATATAGATATAGCGTTTCATTTCGCGGATCAATGAAAGAGAATACTAAGTTTTATCTTAATGGCACGTGTGCACGTAAATCAATTAGCGATAGAGTAAATGAATGTTAAAAAAATATTTTTAATATAAAACATTTTAGGGGTCAAGTACAAATAAAATAGCAACCAAAGCATACCCGAATTAAAATAAAAGAGAAGGTTCTAAACAAAGCATATAAAATAAAATGTCAACAAATAACAACAAAATAACAAAATCAAAAAACCCGAATTAAAATATTCAGAGAATGTTCTTGACAAAACATATAAAATGTAATTTTAGTCAAGAAACATCAAAATAACAAAATCAAAAACCCGAATTAAAATATTCAGAGAATGTTCTTGACAAAACATATAAAATGAAATGTTAGTCAAGAAACATCAAAATAACAAAATCAAAAAACACGAATTAAAATAATCAGAGAATGTTCTAGATAAAATATATAAAATAAAATGTTAACGAGTAACAACAAAATCAAAAACCCGAATTAAAATCAAATAAAATACATTTTACCATTTCAAATTGAATGATGAGTTCTTTTTAATAATTTAAATATGGTTTAATATAGATCATTCAATTTTCCATTGGCAACAAACAAATGACCTGCCTGGATTACTATTTATTTAGCTTCGTGAAGCAAAATAACTAAAATTAGGACAAATTAATCAATCTTCTACATTTTATTGATTTTACAATTTTAATTGAATCCAGGCAACCCTAAAATAAAACACAAACCTCTGTAGTCTTCTCGGTCTTGGATCTCCACCTTGGGTAGCTACCTACTAGGGTAGGAAAACTATGCTTTTGGATCCATAACTGAACCCTCCCCCTACCCAAGACGCACTACCTAACAAATTATATTCGAATACAAGCATGGAGATCCCAGACCTATCTCGCTCTGGAACAATTCTTGACGCTGAAATAAATGTTATAATTCTCACCCCCCAACCCCTTTCTACGATATAATTATATGAAACAGCCTTGTCAGGTGTTTCGTATGTTTTAATTTTACCGCGAAGTGATATGGAGTGGTTAAGAAATACTGGATCACTCCGGGGCTAGTGCTTGCAAACTACTTTTTTTTCTCTAATCTACCTTAATCTACACGCAGACCTGTAAATAATAGAATTAGCTTATTCTACACTAGCCTCACCAGCACGCTTTTCCAACCACGACTGATTTGTCTTTTTCCCATATCACTTTAATTGACAACAATAAAAAGATTTCCTAGCCGCTACTAAACAATAATATGTTAACTAAACTATAATATATATATGTCTCCCATTGTTCCCCATTTTGACTTGTCTTTCGCTGCACTATAGAAACCTTTCATATTGTCGTCGTTATTTTCGTATTCGAGGCAAATTGTTATGTGATAAGTAAGTTTAATTTTAGTTCTTATAAATGCGTACTGTACTCTAGAATATGAAAACTAGTATGTAAATAGACTTCCACACAAAAAACAGCCTTCACCAGGAAGTGCCATCTTTCTTGCAAGGATAGTATTATCGTATAATTTTATTTATAAAATAATCCTGTCCCTGTTAGTCTATAGTTACAGTATCGTAACTGGCAATGTTTTTTTTTATTTATTTTTTATTTAAACTAATATAAGTACAGTCCCTATACACCAGGGATGACTCCCTTAATAACTTATGTCCAATATAATACTCAGTCATTAGTTTGAATTTAAAGTATTCTGAATGTGTAATCTAAAAATTTTAAGAGGTTAACACCTCAGCTATTTGGATAAATTCTCCTAACACTTAAAACTAAATCCTTGAGATTACTCTACAATTTCACCTCGAGACTATTGAAAGAATCCAAATGCTTGCAATACAAAACAGTGTTATGTAAATGTGTATATAACCCCAATATATATAAAATATATTATCTTATATCTAGGTTCTTTTTTTTTGTAAATCTCCAATTAATTTTTTTTTATATTGTGTCAACTAAATATTTATGAGTGAACTTCAATTCAATTGGTTAATAATTGCTTGAAATTTAAACTGTAACTATTAATACCAAGTTAATTACGTCAACTGTATTAAAGTTTCAAAACAAACTTAAAACTAAACTTCAAGCAAAATATTACAAATTTCATTAATATTAAGCACGACCAATTGAAAAGAATAATATCTACCTTATTACTAAGTTCGTGTGAGATTGAGTATTATATTTGGACTAACACACACAAAATTCAAGGAATATATAAAACATAATGCAAATAAAAGAACAAGATTTCAAGAAAATGTGTACCGCATCTCAACCGAAATTCGTGGACGAGACTCAGACCATTCTCTTGATACCTTCCTGATCTAAACCCCAAAATTGCTACTCTATTAACTGAAATGAAATTATTCTTTGACTAATGTGTCTGCCTAGAAAGCTCAGAAGTCATTAATTGGAATTTGACTCTAACTTTAAATGTAACGTCCATCTTTCAGTTTGTTTGCTACGCTCACTTTTTAAATTAGCTACTCTACGCTTATTGCATTTATATGTAGTGTATGTAAAATGAGTCGAGTACGGGAATATTGAGGACCTCTAGATAGTCGGCATTATTTGCCCTAGGAAAGTACTCGCCAAACCCAACTCGTATGTAGGATTCACTGAAGGTATTCCCTCTCAGCTCTGCCGTAAGTGTTAAGCTGGCCGGTCTTGGGCGATATATTATTAGCACCCTAGCTCAACACAACTTTATGTTGAATCGCGTACAGTATTGTTGTATGTGCAAATGTCTTGAATTATGTTTGTAACGCGTACTGTAAGTGTACTGTTAGTGTGATGTTTGTTTATGTATCGATTACGCTTATGCTCTACACTACGCATCAAATAAATCTCCAAACTAATAGATAGACTGATATTAAATTCCACAAAATAAAAATACCCGTAAAATTTCTAGGCAGACTATTCCCACCCCGTGCTCTATAATGAAACACCGTGAACATTCCTACCTCAACAATAATTATAATTTCTAAATGAGCCTTTCGTCGTTTAATTAAGGTAAAATTCGAAGAATTTCATTTCAAAATAACAATTAGTTCTTTATATTTTTTATTATTAGCCCTTCATGAGAAAATTGTTTAATAAAAACCTATTTATCGTGAAATTCGTAAACACACCCCCACAAACAGAAGAAATCTCAAGCAACAAAATCTTAAGGACTTACCGACTGCCGCTCGCACTTTGCACACTATTAAACTTACACTTTCGCGACCGAACTTGAATAATAATCCCAAATCTTCCTCCTTTCGCCTTATATAGACCGGCTGATCCAGAAAACAAAGCGATTCAAGTCAACAAAACTCGCCTCAACCATTTTCTTGCTATCTTACTCCTGCGCAAGTGCCACGTCAGTTTTCTCTCCCTCTCTAACCTCAAACCAAACACTGCGAACGCAAGTCGCAACCATTTTTTTTTTGCTATCCTACTCCTACGCAAGTGCCACGTCAGCTTTCTCTCCCTCTCTAACCTCAGTCGAACACTGCGATCGGCGCTTGAACGCTCCATAAAGAGCATACGAATTATAGGTATATACGACTCCTTCACTAATAGCAACATGATTTAAATTCTTAAACAAACAAACAACACAAAGTATTACACACACCATAATACCGAACATATAGGTTTATAAAAGAAAAAAAGGTGTAAAGGTTTCGTCTAATAGCTATTTAACTGTAAAATCCCGCTCAACGTCTTTTATTTATGAATTGTTAAAGTGTTCAATATTTTATTATTTTAACTGACTAACTAACCGTTCGTAATACATCAAAGCCAAAATTGATGAAATATCATACTATTGTAGTATTATAAAGATTAAAATAAATAGTTCTATTCTTTTAGTTCAGAAGAACAATAGGTTGATAAAAAAAATCCTTCTCGATACCAATATCTCCACAATATGACCTTTTAATTCCGTAAAAAAAAAAAATAATTAAATGTATATCAAATGTACCCCTATTAATTATTTCTTGGGAAACTACTTGAATACAATTGCATTTTACAAAAATGCTAAATCCCTGCTCCTAAAACATCGTTGACATTCATTCTCCGTGTAAAATTGCCGCTCTAAATCAAACAGGAAATATATTCTCCTTGCCAAATCCCCTTCTTAATAACTGATCTAATCTAATTTAAAATGAACTTATAAATGGTCATAGCTACTCCCCTTCTGTCTCTAATCTAACATCCCTTCTCAATTCTTATTAAATCATTACTACTAACCGATCAATTAACCTTTGATTCATGTACGAGACGATCGTTACAACTTTCTTTTAGCAGACTTTTATAATGACGGTAATCGAATTCTAATATTTTGTATCGAAGAAGCTAAACATTATATTTGTGAGATTCGAGATTTTTTTTGCGACGGAACATTTAAATGCTGTACAGCACCTTTCACGCAACTTTACTCCACACATGAAGATATAGGCAATACTGAAAATAATACTAATATCATACCATTGATATACGCATACATGACTCGCCGCGATGTCGAATCGTACACAATTCTATTCAACTTAACCTAGAATGATTAAAACAGATTTTGAGACAGCTGCAATAAAAGCTATCAAATCTACTTTTCCATTGGCTAAAGTCAAAGGGTGTTTTACTCACTTTAGAAAAGCTATATGGTAAAACTCACAACGTCCGGAGATATTTATAAAATTAGAGAGGTGGCACTGACTGCCGTGCTTCCGTTGCTACCCGAATCAGAAGTGATGAACGGGTGGATGTATGTAACCCAAAGGAGCACTACAGATCCTGACGTAATGCAATTCAGGAAATACGTAGAAGATTATTGGCTACGTGATGACTTTTTTACTGTCTGGTGTGTTTTCGGCGAGAGACATCGCACAACCAATACGGTCGAAGGGAGGCACAATAAAATCAATAAAGCCATGGGAAATAAAAACCCAAACGCACTCCTGGCTTTAAGCGTCCTTAACCTTTGACTGGTGACATGCTTTTTATGTAACATAACTGGTGACCTGCGGTCTGACAGGCCGCTCCACTATCTGGTCCCTAGCGCGCAATTTATGTAACGTAGCTAATCAAACTGCTCGATTATAATTAAAACACTTATGAAAGGACAAAATAAAACCAAATTATGTCCTCTAAATATATTTTAATTAGGAACATGTAATCATAAATCTATACTGTCTTATAAACGACAATATTCATGTGAGATCAACAATTACAAAAAAATATATATATAAAAATCAAAAGAAATCAAGAAAAATAATCTTTTTTCATAAGCTGTTACATAAATCAACTCAAAAAAATTAAAACTTTAATAACAACAGCCATTTTACAAAACTGACAATGGTCAAACTTTGGTTTCTTTATTGGCAGCTCGGACACAATTGTTGTTGCTCGGACACAACATGTTTTTTGCAAGAGGTAATTAGACTTCCGATTCAATTAAGGAGGACAACTGGCACATGTTTTCCTTGTTTTTGGCATGTTTTCGGAAATTTGTGGCTAAGGTGGCAAATCAGAACCTAAAATAAGCACCAGATTCAATTTTATTTCTCGTGGAATACGACAATTGTTAACTCTTCGCTGCATGTGTTGTAAAACTGCGCTTCTGGCCAATATTTTTATGGACTGTCCACGATCAATGGTATTGGCACCATCACCACCAAAAATACCAAAAAAACACAACATTAATGTTTTAACAAAAAATCACACAAGTGGTGACATGAGGTCTGACAGACCGCTACCAAATTTTAAATAAATTTTACTTAGCGATTTATGACTGTCTGACGCAACTACCCCTGTCTACAGCATAGACGGAACTAAACTCGAAGCTACTCAGGCGCACACACGCGTGAAGAGCGGGGAAGGGGGTAAAACACGTTTTTGGTATCGCCGCTCGGCC
Organism: Schoenobius gigantellus; assembly: GCA_963935595.1. Lineage (NCBI taxonomy): Eukaryota > Metazoa > Arthropoda > Insecta > Lepidoptera > Crambidae > Schoenobius > Schoenobius gigantellus. The sequence continues at coordinate 22,862,921 of OZ012543.1, forward strand.
TGTGAGACCGCTTGTCACCAGTTAAAGGTTAAAGAAGGCTTTAAGCGTCCTTACATTGCAACATTGTATACAGCTTGAAAAAACAAACATCATGCAAGCTTGTTGATGGGAAACTAAAAAGTTTGATGCAATCTTGCCAGACTTGCGTTGCTATCTGGGTAGTTAAGGGTTAATAGGGGTGGGCATTAGTAATTCGCATCCCGATTTTGGGGCTAAAGGGGTTGTTTTTTATGGGGGTTAATTACCCCTTCCAAACGAGCCCCCCTCACCGCGTGGAGACGCGTAGTTTTTTTTATACGTGTTTGAAGTTACGTGTAATGGATCGTTATTTTAAGTTCGTGCACAGTGATTGTATATGTATATGTAGGTATATGTAGAAACTGTAGGCGGGTCAAAAATAGGTAGCGAGGAGCGGAGCGACGAGCGTAGGTTTGAACATGAACCAAGCGCGCGAGCCGAGCGAGCGAAGCAAGCGTGCCGCGGCAGCGGCCGGCGAAGCGCCAGAAACGAATTTATGTGAATTCTCGACTTTATGCATATTTATTGCTTGTGGAAACTGCTAAATTTTTTTAAATACAAGCTTTTAGATCTCGTTAATACGAATCAAACGAGCCCAAACTCGATGAGGTTCTGTCATTTCATTACGGAGTTCCTATGGCCACCTTCTAGGTCCAGCATTAGATCAGTCCCATATTATCATAATATTGCATTGTCATGCGATAGACATATACATGCAAAATTCCAGCTCAATTGGAAACCGGGAAATGGGTCAAATTTAACTTGTAAGATTTCATTACAGACACCGGACAAGTGAAAGTAAAAATAATAGCTTGTAATAAAAGCTCGTGAAAAGAGCACCCCCTTAATAGTATTAAAACCGCACTGTGTGTGAGATACACTGAAACAGCAATGGTTCTGTTTCCATATTGTTTAAAACTTTCCTACAATATAGTATTCATAGTTTAAAACACGGCAAACACAGCAGTGCTCTAATTATCTCTCGCTTTTAAGACGAAATACGAGATGGTATACTTATGCCAGGTGAACCCGTTCTTATGCAACAGCTAGTATGCAAAGTCATAATTTCGCCTTTTAGTGCACTGTATAACAGCTGCTGTTTGGTCTAATAGCATAAACAGAAATGTTGGTATATTTTTATTGATAATACATCAATATCATTTGTCTGGTCAATTGTCTTGAGGGAGATAAGCCTTACTTTTATTCCCTTGGTGAGAAGAGATATAACTCTTTAAGTTGGATTATTGCGTGGCAAAAATTAAGGATAATAGAAAAAAGGCTTACAGATAAATCAGACAATTCCACTACCAAATAAATCACATGTTTGTCGTAACTTGTAAATTTTGTAAAATTGAACATCGTGCGCGATTCACGAATCCATATGTTTGCTTATTAGAAGGTTTTTATTACACGAATTAAACACTCTATTTTTTATTTCAAATATGAGGAAAGTAAAACATAGCTAATATTCCAAATACATATTTGTGATTGATGATATTGGCTTTTCCGCTTTTTTTTTCACTCACACTATTGAAGCGCTATAATGTCGTGGCATTTATTTTTACGTAAATTTTTAATATGTATTTGTGACTGTAAGATACTAATTCTTATAAAATAATTCCATAAATTTGAAACAGAAATTAGATGAATAAGCATATTTGATTAGATAAAAGTTTTCACAAAGTTTACTTATTTATTAGTATCGATGTGTTGCGTCGGTGGAGCTATGGACTCAGCAATGACCTTCTAATCCAATCCTGCCCTGTACCAATATTTTCGGTTTTTGTTTTTCGAATTTAATATGTACATTTGCCGACGCTCCTATGATGAAGAAAAACATGTTGAGACAACCTGCATACCACTGCGAAAAAATTCAAAAGTTTAAGTGAAGTCGACAAATCCACACTGGGCCAACGTGGTTGACTAAGGCCTAAATACCATAAACTTAGGGTGGGCTCAAGCCCCTCAGTGGGGACGAATATGAGCTGTGATGATGATGATGATAACGTGTGACTGTATAATTGTGTCTGTGTCAAAATGTTTTTGTGTCATTGCCCAAAATAAGAAGTTTTTTTTCTTTTGATAAACGACATGTGGCTGTATTGGACTTAATACATTATATATGGCAGCGTATGACAAACATAAACAAACAGTAATATTCATTTTTTGAATTCTTGTCGGCCCTAGGGTCGTGATGTAATTGTATTTCCTATACTAAGGTAAGCGCCGACTTACTTTCAGAATATGAGAAATAAAAAAGTTTGATACTGCATAATGCCTCATCGTTCTTGTTATGCATTGAAGATATTTGAAAATTCTGCTTTCCTATAAATTTTCATTAAATTAAGAGCTTCGATCGTATAAATACATGCGGAAATAGCTATTTTCTAATTAAAACATCACTAAAAAATTTTCAAGTCTAATTCTTGTTAATAATTAAATTTTATTGTAGTTGCGTTATACCAACAGAAATATCATTATTTAAAACGTCCTAACCGATACAAACAGAATTCTATTCACAAAACCTTTACAACGTTCTTAATCTGATTGAAAGTAAATAAATTTAAAAAATGAGACTCTTTTACCAACTTAAAGCAGGATTGGTTTGCTTAACAACATTTTGCGTATTATCCCTTTGAAAGATTTTGGTGTTCGATTCAAAGCTTTTCTTAATTAAGCAGTGGTTCTGAACTTAGACCATTTTTTCGGTTCACTTAAAAGTTAGTGTCAAAAATTTACTAAATTATTTTGTTGATTGTTGTTACCTCCGTTACGTATTATAGAAGTTTGCAGTGCTTCTAATGATTGGTGGAGGTTTAAAATTTGATTCTCCATACTAGCAGAAACTATTTCATTCGAATACAGAAACTATTCTACTGCAAACATCTTTGATACGAATTTAACTCGTATCAAAAATATTTGCAATATTCTCCAACAATTAGAGGTAATCATTACTTATTAGTCAGATGACAGGCTCAAGATCTACGTTACTATACATTATAAACTAGTCGTTAAATTTCAAATGTAGCCATCTCCATCATAACTAAACTCCCAGAAATCATACATTATTTATACATTTTTTGGTATTCATTATAATATTTCAATGTATATTTAATTTTGATATAACTCCAATAGTTGCAAATGCACTAGTTTTTCTTAAATAATGATATTATTTTTGGACATGGCTGTGTTTGATTTAAGCCTATAAGATTTGACTAATTTTGATTTAAGTGACACTGGAGTTGGATAAATTTGATATGACATCGCCATTCGCCAGTCATGATGTAGTCAGGGCTGACACAAATATTTTTTTCTGTCACCTCTTTGCTCAGTAGCAAATTAATAATAGGGGTTAAAGTATTGATTTTCGTTTTTTTCGTTTGTTTATATAACTTTTCTAATTCAACAGCTATAAAAAAATAATCATGACCCCAGAGTGAACGTTTTGGTTACAATTTAATCTCTAAATTAGTTTAATAATATATTAAAAGAATCTCAATAATTATCCCCTATTTTTTTCGTCAGAATGTTGTACATTATTGACGATAACTTGTGAAAACTAATTTTATTGTCTTCAAAATTATGTTATTACTTAGTTTAATGTCTACTGACCAGTCTCTAAAAGTTTAATAAAGTTTGCTTTATTGGTTGTTCACGCTCGAGGAAGAGCGAGTGGCGGCACTGCATTCTAGTCTGTGCAGTGACAGCTTTTTTGGCGGCCGGCCGCATGTGACATGTCAGTTGAGTCGAGTCGAAATGTCATGACATGCTTAGAGGTTAGGTGCGGGCCGGAATAAAATGTAATTTAAGTTAAATAACAAATCGTGTTTTGCGCGGCGCACCTAATATCGGGGTGCGAAAGCCCGCTTTGTGTTGTGCAAAAGAGTGCCCGCTTTGTGTCAAAATCGCGTGTGTGAGTCGTGATGGCCTAATAGGCATTTGTAGTGCTCCGGTCTCCACCGGTGGATCCACTGCAGAACTTCAGGAGCCGCGACTTCCTTCGAGCTAGCTCAGGAAGTCCACCGGCTACGGAGGAGACGGAAGGAGACAACGGGAATCGGGGTAAGCCACAATGCCTTCTATGAGCGGGTAGTAGGGCATCAGCAATCAACCCAAAATTCCTTACTCGGTGAAACGCCGACGTGGTGGTGTCTACTTGGGGCACCACCATCTCTTGGTAGCAGAGCGTGGTTTTTAGATTTGAGTGGTTCTTAGATTTGAGTATTTGATTAGTATTGTACAATTGATATTGTAATCTTGTTGGTTGTCCAAACGGGCAATACATATTAATTGGTTTTGATTGCTGATTTTAAACCGACTACCAGCTCATTTGTGGACCGATCTCCTTAACTAATTGTCATTGTATATGAAAAATTGGGGTTAAATGTCTTTTGTTGTTCTAGTTAAGTTCTAGCATTTACCTATATTTGATTTTGGTTTGTTTTTTCATATCTTTGTTTTGCCCTTGAATATTTTGTTTGTTAAGTTGTAAACTTATAATTGAATTTAATTTGTTTAAAAAATTTTGCTGCTATATGACTTTGCTGTTGTTGTAATACACTATATTGCTGTGTTAAGTTTTAGCATTTACATTTGATTTTGTTTTGTTTGCCTTTGAATATTATGTTTGTTAAGTTATTGACTTAATACTTGAACTTAATTTGTTTGAAAAATTCTGTTGTTAAATGCCTTTGTTGTTCTAGTTAAGTTCTAGCATTTACACTTGATTTTGGTTTGTTTATATATTTTGTTCTGCCTTTGAAGTTCCTCCCGATCTGTTTTATTGTCTGCGGTTGTCGGTCTGTTTGTCCGTGTATTATTATAGTGTTTATTAATTTTGATGCAAAATGGTCCCGCCAGTCAGCCCGCTTAGTGGTGCCCGCGCGGGTGCACAAAAGATTTTGAGATGGTTTGCTAGTGCCGTCGCTTTGGTAGACCGACCAGACCGAGAACAGGCCTTGTTAATTCGGCATGAGGGAGTACCGGCTCGCTTGAAGGAATTGGAGCAGCTTTTCGTTGCTCATCAACAATATCTGCTCGACCACCCAGCCGAGGGTGCCGCTGAGTTGCGGGCAGTCGACCAATTTAATGCCGATTATGATCAGTGTTTTGAACAGGCGGATGTGATTATAAACAAGGCTCAGGCAATCCTATCCGTCCGGAGGGGTGAGTCGTGCACGCCCGGGGAGGTCAAGCCTACCCCGGCCGGCTTGCTGGGCAGACTGCCCACTTTGGACATCCCAACCTTTGATGGGAACTTGGCTGCTTGGATGGGGTTCATTAACCTCTTTGATAGCTTGGTCCACTCGAGGGAGGACCTGTTCCCTAGCCAGAAATTGGCCTATTTGCTCTCTGCCTTACGTGGAGAGGCTGGTGTACTTGTCCAGCATCTACCTGTCAATGATGACAGTTATGATATTGCAAGGGCGTTGTTGACCGCCCGGTATCAGAATGTTCGCTTGCTAGCGGACACACGTGGCTGCCATTTTAGGGCTGCCACGCGTATCGCGGGTCTCCTCATTAAGGAAGGAGATTTTGAACCCGCTGCTAAGCGCCATTAACGCGCTCAAACGACTTGATCTACCGGTGGACCAGTGGTCCTTTATTTTGCTCCACCTCATCCTCGATAAGCTTCCCATGGAGATGAAGGGGCGCTTTGAACAAAGGTATGGGGGCAATAGTGCCTCCTACCTACCCCCCTTCTCGGATCTCCTCAGATTTTTGGAGGATGAGTGTCGGATGACCGACCACTTGGATCTGGCTCCTATACCGGGACCGAGTACAGGTCGCTATGAGGCGACCCGGGCAACGCCACGGAGAGAGCGCCGCCCGTACAAGCAGTATACTGCAGTGCGGCAGAACTCTCCACACAGGGAGAGGCCGATGCCTTGCAAGTGTTGCAAGCGGGATGGCCATCGTTTGCCGGCCTGTCCCAAATTTGTTGGCCTACGCACCGAGGGGCGTAGGAATATGGCCAAGCAGCGGAATTGGTGCTACCGCTGCCTGGGGGCCCATATGGCATCGGCTTGCCCCCACCCACGAGATTGCCACTGTTGTGGAGGGGCCCATCACCCCCTTTTGTGCTTCAACAATAGAGACACTCGTGAGGTGGTGAGAGAGAGGGACTCGCACACGGGCGGGGGCCCTCCTAGGTCACCCACCTCTCCGAGGAGATCGGAGGGGCGTGCCACCCCTCCGCGGAGATTGGACAGGCGCCCCCCCTCCAGTGAGAGGATTGGGCGCCCCACCCCCCCTACGGGCGGGGGGGATCGACGCGCCGCTTATGAGGCGCCACCGCGGGATTGGGTCGCGGTCATTAGGGAGCCACGTCGGGAGCCGATACGCTTCTCTCCCCCTCTGATGGAGAGACCCCGGTTGTCACGGGCTCCCCCAACTTTCGCCCATCATGGGCACCGCCCGGCCCCCCGATGCAGCTTTGGTCGGGGTGTGTACGTGCCGGATTGGGACCCGCTCGAGCGCCTTGAGCGCCCTATTCCTCCGCCGCGCACGCATTTTCCCTTGAACCCCCCTTCCCCTCCGTTGCGGGGAATGCGAGGGGATTTTCACTAAACCAACTGTCGGCTGCAACCCCCCCATAGGAGCAGGTGCTGTTACCAACAGCCTCCGTACAGGTGTGGGGCCCGAGGGGCACCTTTGTTTTAGTTCGCGCCCTTTTGGATACGGGAGCTCAGGGTTGCATTGCCTCCAGCTGGCTGGTCCGGCAGTTGAGTTTGAACACATCTCCATACCTTGAATCGGTACGAGGAATCGGAGACCTGCGGATCCCGGACCCGATCGGTCAGGATTTGTTCTCCTTCTCCCCCCACTTCTCTTCAGCGCCCACAATTGGCGCTACCGCGATTGTTTATGAGAAGGTTGTTGGTCAGCTTCCGCAACAGCACGTTTCGCGCGCTGTCGTTGATGCGACATCAGGATTGACCTTGGCTGACCCTTCCTTCCACCGAACCGGTCCGATTCACTTATTGCTCGGTGCCGATGTTCTAGGCCGCGTGTATTGTGGGAAGAGGAGAGAGTTACAGAAGGGTGGGCTGGTAGCCTTATCTACATCGCTTGGGTTTGTAGTGATGGGACCAGTTAGGCATAACCCACCATCTCCATCGGTGGACAGTTACATAACTGTTAGCTCCACCTTATCGGATGTCCTTCAACGGTTTTGGGAGGTGGAAGAGCCACCTACCGTGAAGCGAGTGAACCCCTTGGACGAGGAGTGTGAGTTGTTCTACCAGAACAATACAGGTCGCCTTCACTCGGGACGGCTGATCACTCGTTTGCCCTTTTTGTCAGTTCGCCCCTCACTTGGCAGCTCCCGGCCGTTGGCCGAGAAGCGGCTGCTGTCCATGGAGCGTCGTATGAGTAGGAACTCCGACCTCAAACAGAAGTATGTCGACTTCATGCGAGAATATGAGCAACTGGGGCACATGTCGGTCTCGCGACTGGACTGGCGAAACGAGGAACATAATTTTCTTCCTCACCACGCGGTTTTGAAACCTTCCACCGGGAAGATACGCGTTGTTTTTAATGGGTCAGCTCCTACGTCTACCGGAGTTTCGCTGAATCAATGTCTGCATGCTGGACCGAAGTTGCACCACGAGGTGGGTGATGTATTGACCAACTTCCGTCGCCATGCCGTCGTCTTTGTGACCGATATCCGGATGATGTTTCGGCAGACTGTGATTCACCCGGACGATAGACGATATCAGCTCATATTATGGAGGGAGGATCCCAGGGATCCCATGCTGGTCTACGAGCTGAACACCAATACATACGGTTTGCGTTCGAGCCCCTTTGTGGCAATTCGCTCACTTGTGGAACTCGCTGAACGTGAACGATTACGATACCCTCGCGCATCCTTGGTTCTCAAGGAGGATGCATTTGTTGATGATATTTGTACGGGCTCCTCTAGTGTCGAGGAAGCCTTGATTTTGCGAGATGAACTAATTGCTCTTCTCGGGGCTGGTGGTTATGAACTGAGGAAGTGGATGTCCAACTCACCTCAGCTTTTGTGTGACTTGCCAGACGACCACCAGCAGGAGCCTCATATTTTTGAGAATGCCAACACTCCAGATTTACTGTCTGTTTTGGGAGTGCAATACAGACCTGTCCAGGACACGTTCACCTATCGATTGGAGCTGCCAAGCCCCAAGGTCTGGACGAAACGGTTGGTTTTGTCTACAGTAGCTCGTACCTTTGACCCAAATGGCTGGATTAGTCCCGTAGTGTTTTGGATGAAGTGCTTCCTACAGGAACTTTGGTCAGCCGAAGTGTCGTGGGATGAGCCCCTCTCGGGCCGTTTGCTGCGAGATTGGGAGTCCTTCATGTCGTCTCTCCCCGACATTAACCGTGTTAGTATCCCTAGACATATACTGCCTAAGGGACGGTTTACGGCCAGCCTTCATGGCTGATCATTGATCGCCATGTGAAGAATGCTCATGCCGGATGTAATGCATTGACCGCGCTCCTCCAACGGGAGTTTTGGATTTTGTCAGCGCGAAGAATAATCCGATCTGTTATCTTTCGATGTCTGCCCTGCTATGGTTTACGCCCCGAGACGATGCAGCCCCAAATGGGTGATTTGCCTGCTGATCGTGTGAATGAATCGATGACCTTCTTAGGAGTTGGAACTGATTTCGCGGGACCATTCACTATAAAAACGTCGCGACTCCGTAATGCTAAGACTGAAAAGGCTTACTTGTGTGTGTTTGTTTGTTTGGCCACTAAAGCCGTTCATTTGGAGGTGGTGAGTGCGCTCACCATGGACGCTTTCTTAGCAGCGTTAGGCAGATTTGTCTCCCGCCGGGGACTGCCTTCTCTAATTCGGTCCGATTGTGGGACGAACTTCAAGGGCACTGATAGACATATAAGAGAAGTTTGTGAATTTTTAGATAAAAATAATATTGAGATCGGATCCACACTCTCCCGTAGGGGGGTAACATGGCGATACTCCCCGCCGTCTTGCCCTCACTGGGGAGGGATTTTTGAATCTGTTGTAAAGGCCGCCAAGACTCACCTTCGCCGCGTTATTGGGGAGACTATTCTCACGTTTGAGGAACTCGCGACGGTGTTTCATAAGATTGAGGCGGTTCTCAACTCGCGTCCGTTATGTCCGTTGTCTACCGACGCGAACGATTTGCAGGCCCTCACGCCGGGCCATTTCTTGATAGGCAGACCACTTAACGCCCTGCCCGAGTATCCTTATAGAGATATCAATCCCGGACGCCTTTCGCGGTTTGAGTTGCTCCAGCAGCTTACCCAGAGTTTCTGGCGCCGCTGGCACCTTGAATATTTACACATTTTGCAACAGCGCGTTAAGTGGTCAGATAAGACAAACCCACCGAGGGTTGGAGACCTCGTGTTAGTGAAGGACCCAAACCTGCCACCCTTACGTTGGCGTCGCGGACGCATTGTCCAACTTACTCTAGGGTCTGATGGTGTGCCCAGGTTTGCCGAGGTCCTAGTTGGGGATTCTGTTTTGAAGCGCGCGGTCGCTACTCTTTCTCGCCTCCCCTTAGACTGATTTGGCGGACAGTCCGGGACTGTCCGGAGCGGGGGGATGTTCACGCTCGAGGAAGAGCGAGTGGCGGCACTGCATTCTAGTCTGTGCAGTGACAGCTTTTTTGGCGGCCGGCCGCATGTGACATGTCAGTTGAGTCGAGTCGAAATGTCATGACATGCTTAGAGGTTAGGTGCGGGCCGGAATAAAATGTAATTTAAGTTAAATAACAAATCGTGTTTTGCGCGGCGCACCTAATATCGGGGTGCGAAAGCCCGCTTTGTGTTGTGCAAAAGAGTGCCCGCTTTGTGTCAAAATCGCGTGTGTGAGTCGTGATGGCCTAATAGGCATTTGTAGTGCTCCGGTCTCCACCGGTGGATCCACTGCAGAACTTCAGGAGCCGCGACTTCCTTCGAGCTAGCTCAGGAAGTCCACCGGCTACGGAGGAGACGGAAGGAGACAACGGGAATCGGGGTAAGCCACAATGCCTTCTATGAGCGGGTAGTAGGGCATCAGCAATCAACCCAAAATTCCTTACTCGGTGAAACGCCGACGTGGTGGTGTCTACTTGGGGCACCACCACCACCATATAGAGTATTGAATAACTAAGAAAAACGATAGTATGAAATAAGCAATGTTCTTAAAAATCTTCATACAAAACGGCAATTTCATACTTTAACACCTAACATAAAACCATCTTATAACACCTATAAACATTATAATGTAAATAGAAGGTACTATTTTATTGTGCACAAGTGCCTAATAACCATAAAAATGTTAGATATACCTGCTTAGCCCAAAACAAAGTAGTAATAGAGTGATAATACTAATTGACAACCCTGGCAGATAACTAAGTTAAAATAGCAAGCGAGGTAATAAATCGAGAATAGAAAATGCAAATACTTATAGTTTATTTCACTTTTCATTTCGTTCAATAGTTTTCTTCGATACCGTTTTCTTTCTAGTTTTTTTTTTCCGGTAGTAATTTGACTATTTTAGTATTCATTTTTATTATTTAATTAGCTGTGCCCGCGACTTCGCCCGCGTGTAATAGTAACGGCTGGACCGATCTTGATAAAAAGTAGCCTATGTTATACCTTGTATAATTAGCGGGAACAAACAGACAGACCGACAGACAATTTTTTTTTAAATTGTGTTTTTATTATTGGAACCCGATATACATTCATACCCATTTAGTAAAAACTTGTTATTTTGACATTACAAACAGACACTTCAATTTTATTTATTTGTATAGAGTATAGATATAAGGTGGTGTGCCCGATGATTGCCCGCTTCCCAACATAGCCCACTTTTTAAAAAAATACTGTTAACGTTAACCAAACCATTTGAAATTTGGCGGGTATATGGGGCAGTGACCATAAACAAAAGGGCACGTGTCATTTATTGTAAGCGCAACACCAATAAATGAGAGGATGACAGTTTACTGCGTTGTTCATATTTAACTCATATCACATTGATTTACAGGTATTTTTTTTAATAATCGGATTTTCGTGTATTTTATCTAGTCTTAACTGAACTCAGAGCATTTTCCTATCATGGCCCACTACATTTCCTTAACATGGCCCTTCCGGACGGGCCTTCTTGCGACTATTAAATAATATTTTAAGTACTTACATAATAGTACATTATGGTACAAGTGTGTAATGTTGGTGATTACCGCTGAGGCGCATTGAGAAGTCTTAAGAAGCCGAGGACGGTAACCATCAATACACACGTGTATCATACAACGTTTTTCAACACACTTCTGAATAAAACAATACTTAAATAAAAAACCATTTTACATAGTAGATAAAAAGTTTACTTAGAGAAACAATTAGTAAATGTGCAGTTAGTAAAATTATAATTAACAATTTTTGATGACATAGCGGTCTCATCAGATAGATTATTTATTGAAATACTTTCATGTTCTATTGTTATTTGTGATGGTTCATTATTCGTGTAGGTAGGTGAAATCCAATCATTGGACGTACTTGTATTTCGCCAGTAGGATGCGTCTCAGAATCAAGTTTAATTCTTTTTGTGACATTGCTAGATCGCCACCCACCATGTCGCTTCAAAGTCATTATATCAGCTCCTGAATTTGCCAGCAATGTAGCTGAAGTTCTTCTGAAACTATGTCCAGTGTAGCTCTCAGCATCTACTAAACCCAAAAACTTAGCGATTTCTTTAGGCATAGAACCAAATTTGTTTATACCTATAGGCTGACAGGTACATTTACCATTCTGGTAATTTAGAAAGAAACGGTCATTTTTTGTTTTTGGCGAACGCAAACTTTCATACTTCTCAACAATATCATAGAATGGACCGTGTATGGTGAATGACCTAGGTATTTTATTTTTCGTGATAGGTATCTTCACTAAAAGCATCTGGCCATGGTTCTCTATATCTTTTACAGTTATATTTGTTAATTCTTGTATCCTACAGGCACCAGTTACACCAAATATTAAAGCAACCTGAAACAAAAGAAACAATAATTAAGGTCAACACACAACACAAGCTGCTATTAAATATTTAATTAAAATTAATTTAACTAACCTTTGTAGCCAAATATTGGTTATCTGGAGCATCTTTAATAAATTTTTCAATATCATCAGATGATAAAACCTTTGATTTTTTGCTTCTAAATCCATCAGATAGTCTCTTTAGATAAGCTGACAAATTCGAGTATGTTTTTAAGTCCACTCCATTCTTTGTTCGGACTGTACTTTTTAACATTGAGTAAATACACCACAAAGAGCTAGGTTTGTACTTAGAAGATAATTCTTTAAAGTACGCCATGAACACATTTTCTGAAAAAGACTGCGTATTCTTGTTGTTCTGCCATTGTATGAAATTTTGGTACCTACGCTAATAGATATTTTTCCTTTGAGTTTTCTGGTAGTAAACTTTCCATAACGTTCTGGGCTTCACATCTTATATCGGGCGGTGTACAACATAAATCATTTTCTTCATAAATTGTATTTGCAGACATCTTAATTAATAACTAACTAAATAACTTCAAAAGAGAAAACGAGACGAGTTGTGAAAAATGTTTCGTAATGGCGGGAAAAATTAATCAGTTTTCCTATGCGCGCGCATCGGCCATAGACTAATAAATTTCGTAATGGCGGGAAAAATTAATCAGTTTTCCTATGAGCGCGCATCAGCCATAGACTAAAAAATGAGGTTTCTTTTTTTTGGGCTTTTCGCGGATAGCATTTTAGCGCAAGTGTAAGCGTAACTTAACCAATAATATTGAAAAAAAAACTATTACTCACTCGTGAATAATAGTAATGAAAAAGTCACAGTTTGATTATAGGTGTCATTATGTGCCTAATTGCCATGGGATTAGAGCCACTTTATGAGGAAGTGTGTTGAAAATAATTTTATAATGCTGATTATTGATTCTTTTAGATTTTATTTAACAAGAATATTGTTATTTTTTTATTAGTGGAGGAGTCTGATTAGTTGATTTTTGAAACAAGTAGATTAATTTTAATTTTCAGTATCCCTAAGAGAGCCCACGTAACAAAAAGTAAAAAAAAGGCAAATAAAAGAACTGATTCATTTTTATTATGTTAACTACTAATTCTTTCGCTTGATCGCTAGAATTGTGATTTTTAATAATATAGAGGTTTTTATGTCTTTTATTTCAGTTTTTAGTGTCGGTAGATGGCCCAAAGCCAAAATTTGAGTTATTTTTTTTAATAAAGTATAATTAGACTTGTATTTTATGATAAATACTAGAAAAGAATTGTTTTTAAAAATCACTTAAGCAGATATTTTAATTGGTATTGTAGGGTATCTTAGAATAGCTTGTAGGGTAACATAAGAATAGTCAATAAAAATAATGTAGGCTATCTTAGAATAGTTTGTAGGGTAGCATAACAGTAATTAATAAAATAATGTTAGGGTAATCTTAGAATTAAATTGTGATATTTAAGTGTGTAGGTAGTTAGTAATAATGGATTTGTTGGGTATCCTTAGAATAAGATTAGTATTAAAATACCCTCACTTTTAATAATAAAAATAGGCTCTCTTCACGGTACTGCCCGCCGCAGGGGTCTGCGCCTAGAAATTAGTATATAAGGCGGCAGGAATCCTAATAAACAATGAACAACCAGTCAGTCTTTAATTGAAAGTCGTTCAGCAAACTACCTCCAACACTTTCATCACAAAAGTATGTTGCGGGCTTTCTTGAGGGACCTACTTCTTAAGATGGCCCACTGCTTAAGTATTTTATTTTTGTTTATTTTAAAATACCATGCTAGAAGAGGCATATATTCTATATTATTTTGATTCGCAAATGTATACATTACACTTTTATCAATGGTTTTCCTTTATTTACCTTAACGGAATGATTTTAAATGATTTCAAATATTAAGCGGGCCATCATCGATGCCTGTACCTTAGATATAGATTAATTAAAATCTTAGAGGAGCACTTTACACAACAAGTAACAATGACAAATTATGACGTTTAAAATGGCGGCCGACACAACAAGTAACAATGACAAATTATGACGTTTAAAATGGCGGCCGAAACATCAAAACTGTATTGTGATTGGTCGAAATGGATATGGCATGTTTTAATGATCTCTGTGGACATGGCCAAATTTTAACTAAATGTAGAAGTAATGGTTGGATTTGTAGCGTCTTAGGGCGGATTTGGACCCATTTGAATTTACTGACGTTTTCAATATGATTTCATCTTTTTATATGTCATTAGATCTCAAAATTAATAGTGAGGTGGAGATGGCCATGTTTGAAATTTAACGACAACAATATTAAGGATCACCAACACTTCAAACTTTGTAGGAAAAATCATAGAAATCTATTTCACGAGATCTTCACATAAATTCGTCCCAAAAGCAAGCAAGTTAATTTATCATCCCGAACTTACGGCTATCATAAAAGCATGAACGATTCTACAAGGAGCCGCTTCTAAAATTTACATTTCGTGGCAAAATCGAGTCTTGTTGCACAGTACTAAGGCTTACAAGCTGTGATTGTCAAACTATGCTTCTCGTCTACAGTACGCAAATTCCAGTAGACAGTTCCGTTCATAATCGCTTTATGCTCGAACCAGCTCCCAAGGCTCAGCCGATTACACATTTACATCACAATAGCACGGTGTAATAGCAGTTACCGCTGATCCGCTATTGGATTGTCAATTTAGTAGATTTCAGTCGCTTTACCAAGATTATGTTCGACGATTCGTCTAGTTAGTCATCACATCAGGAAGCTAATTTCCTCTTGCGTTCCCTGTTTGATTGTCATATGGTGTTTTACTTGGTGGGTTTATTTAATTTTGTGATAAAATTATAGTACGTACATACAAACACAATGGTAAAGAAAAGATCGCGTCAAATGCGGATGCAAGTATCAGTGTGATGATTCCATCACAACGTAAGAAACTGAGTTTGTGAACCATAAAAATATATAAAAAGATCAACATTTAAGCGATTCACATACTGCACCGTACTCCGCTGCGTAGCGCGGGATGGCAGATTTAATTTAGTTTTATTTATTTATTTATATTTGGAAACAAACAGCATTTAGATTATATCAAATAGTCTAAGGAATGTAGTATACGAATGCTCTATGCTCAAGACGAAAAATCTATCACAAAATTAGTAACAAGCTCACCAATATGTACAAATTTAACTAATGTTACGACCAACGAACGTATTACAACACGCAAAGCACGGACTATCGTTGCTGATTCAGTAGACTCTTCTCAGTCGCTGTCAACAAACAATGACGAGGAGGATTTGGATGAGAATAATACAGATCTAAATCGGAGCTGCCCAGAACTGCAAACTTTAAAATCCCAAAAAGAAATTCATACCTTAAAAGAAAAGTTAGCTGACTTGGAACTAAAACTAAAAATAGCCGAGAATGAAATAGAAGTTTTGCTGGCTGAAAATGTTGCTTTTAAAAATAAAAACTTAGAAAAGGACTCTAAAATTGAACAATTAAATAGTTTCTGTAAGTCTACACCAAAGACCATTACGAAAAATAAGAAAAAAAAGAAAGAATGTAAAAATAATAGCAGAGAACAAATACCCAAAACTGATACCGTTACAGCAAAACCTGCCCAAAATAAAATATGCATATTGAGCTCCAATAAGGAACATAGCATTTTGCACATGGCAGAGAGTACATTTCCGTCTGCACAAATATGTCACTTTTGTTCTCCAGGATGTGACATCTATCGAATAATAGATGGTTTGCAGGAGAAAATACGAGATTTCACATATGATGATTACTGCGTAATACTTATAGGAGATGAAGACTTCCATGTAACAAAAAATTATAATACTATGACAGAGTACATTCGAGAGAAATTATTACTATTGCAACATACCAATATTATTATATGTCTGCCCACGTACAAACTTAATAGTCACGCAAATATATATAATAAAAGAATTGAGGCGTTCAACAATTTATTATATTTAGATAATTTAATACATAAATATGCTTATTTAATGGATAGTAATAAAGATTTAGAATATTCAACTAAAATGTTTCATAGAATGAGGAGTAACGTTAATAAACTGGCTTTAAATGTGATATTTAAAAATATTAAGAAGATGATTACAGATAATATAGAATATAATTACACAGAAGCAAGTATATTAGATAATGAAAATGATAATACCAATAATTTATTTCGTGAATAAAGATAAATATTATTTTTCGGTATTTCATCAAAATATAGCTGGCGCAATTAATAAATCGGAAGAATTGTACTGGGCAATTAATGACTTGGAAAAGACTACCAACAGTTTATTTGGTGCTATATGTCTTACCGAAACATTTATTAAAAAAAGAACGGAAAGCATTTTTAACTTGCCAGGTTACAAGATGGCAGCATGGTTTACAAGAAACAATAAAAGAGGAGGATCATGTATATTATTAAAGAAAGAGATTGTATATAAAAAAATTATATTACTGGAACGGATTGCTGAGTTATATGCATTTGAGTGTTGTGGTGTTGAAATTACAGCGTATAATATAATATTAGTTTGCATATACAGGACGCCAAAAAGCGATACTCACGTATTTTTTAACAAACTGCAAAATTTACTGCATATGTTTGCATATAAATATTCAAAGAAAAAAATTATTTTGTGTGGAGACTGGAACATTGACTTACAGAAATCAAATAATCAGTCTAGAGAGCTTATAAGTATATTTAAAAATTATAACATGAATTCATTCATCAATATACCAACAAGGGCTTCATCGTGTATTGATCTTTTTTTCAGCAACATTAAATTAGCTCAAGGTAGGATTCACCATTTGGCCTTATCAGATCATGATACCGCTCAGAGTTTAACAATCACAGTTAAAAGACTACCACAAATAACATCATGGTTTGAATTAAAAAATGACTACAGTACCGATAACATTCGGAAATTTCGTGATTGCTTGAATTCGTTAACATTCTCTGATGTGTATGCAAGCGATGATGTAGACATAGCATTTGATAATTTTCATAATACGATGAGGTTATTTTATGATCTCTGTTTTCCAACAATAAGAATAAGAAAGAAATTGTATGCAGGGAACACACAATGGTTGACCAAAGGCTTAAAATGTTCATTGGTAAATAAGCGACGAATTTATTTAACATATAGACTCCAAGGTACAAATAAAACAATAAATAAGAGAAAATATAAAGTCTATAAAACTATTTTAAGAAAATGTATACACAAATCAAAACAATTACAATCAATTAAATATATTAATCGACAGAAAAATAAATGTAAGGCGGCTTGGGAGCTAATTAAGAATAATGTGAACGAAAATGTAAGCCAAAAAAAGGACATTGAAATAATACTAAAAGATAATATTAAATATGATAATCCATTAGACATAGCTGAATTATTTAATAAGTTTTTTATAAATCTGACAAATGCTGACAAAAATAATTTAACAAATGAAATTGACAAAATAAAATCAATAGAATTCACACCTGATACCATATTTTTACAACCAACGGATGAAAATGAAATATACAAAATCATTATGAATCTTAACAACACAAAGTCAGTAGGCTATGATAAAATAAGAACGGACATATTAAAGGAATGTAGTCACTGTTTATGTGCTCCTCTATCTCATATAATAAATTTGTCATTTACAAATGGCATATTTCCAAAAAGCTTAAAATTATCTATAATTAAACCTATATATAAGAAAGACGACCCACAAGATATGAATAACTATCGTCCTATAACACTCATACCGGTCATTGCGAAAGTATTCGAAATGGCAATGTATAAGCGCCTTGTAAGCTTTTTTGATAAAAATGATATACTGGTTAGGGAACAATTTGGGTTCAGGAAGAACAGTTCAACAACATTAGCGAGTTTCCATCTAGTAAAAATTATAACTGAAAGTATAAATAATAGAATACCACTGACAGCACTATTCTTGGATATGAGTAAAGCTTTTGACTTGGTGAATCATAACATACTGCTTTATAAATTATATAGGTACGGCGTTAGAGGAAACGCATATAAATGGATTGAGAGTTATTTAAAAAATAGAAAGCAATGTACACAAATTACAAAAATTATAAATGGAAATAAAATTGTTAATGAATCACAATACGAATTTAATGGATGCGGTATTCCGCAGGGAAGCATACTAGGCCCGTTCTTATTTCTCATAGATATAAATGATTTACCAGACTGTTTAAAACATGATTGCATATTATATGCTGATGATACAACAATAATCGTAAAAGAAGCAAATAGCTCAAATTTTGAAAATGACATTAGTAATGAGCTAACAAAAGTAACAAACTGGCTTAAAAATAATTATCTGAAAATGAATACGAATAAAACAAAAATTGTTGAACTCCACTTAATATTATATGTAATGGTGATAAAATTGAAGAAGCTGAACAGGCCAAATTTTTGGGTATAATGTTTGATAGGCATTTAAACTGGAAAGACCATATTCTTGCCATTTGTACTAGGCTGGATAAATTTGTTTATGCCCTAAGAAGATTGCGACAAGTTGTATCTAAAGAGGCATCTCTAAAAGCATATCATGGCTACGTTTCATCTGTTCTTTCATATGGCCTGTTAATTTGGGGCAATTCTGTATTCGTAGACAAGGCGTTCAAAATTCAAAAGAAATGTGTTCGAGCTGTCTGTGGAGCGTGGCCCTTAGATAGTTGTAAGCCATTATTTAGTTCTTTAAGACTCTTACCATTGCCGTGCATGTACATTAAAGAGGTGTGTCTTTTTGTTAAAACACATCCACATTATTTCCAACTAAACAAAGATGTTACTGGAAGACCTACAAGATATCCTTATAAGCTATATACACCCCAATGTAATCTAAATATGTATAAGAATAATGCATATTACATGGCAATCAAGATATATAATAAATTACCAAACAATTTGAAGGACCTACCGCTGACTATATTTAGAAAAAAAATTAACCAACTTTTGGCAGACAAGCTATACTATAGTATTAGTGAATATTTAAATGATTATTTTTAGAATTTAGATCATTACTCAGTATTTTATAATTGACATAATCTGTTTCGAGTTATTTAATTACTTATGATTATTGACATTTAAATTATTTATGATTATTGACATTTAAATTAATTACGATTATTGACATTCACAAGTACCTATATTATTATTTTATGACACAATATTTAATTAAAATCTGACAAAATGAGAATAATGACATTACTTAGCTGTTTTGATGTATTTCTCTATATGATAAATTATGTGAAAATGTCATTAAAGATTAAATAACAATTTATATTTGCATGCTTTTGATATAAGCGGAATATGTGACACTTTATACACTTGAAGATCATATTGTAACACCATGTTCTAGCAAATAAATGATATTCTATTCTATTCTATTCTAAAAAGTTTTCACTTATAGAAAGTTTACTATAATTAACATAATACGTAATTAAAAAATATATATGCATGCAAATTGATTTTCTAAGAGTGAATAGAACGTAATAATAACTAGAACTCTACCGTAAATCAAACAGAAAAAGATACCGAAACCTAAAATGTGAAGCCATGTCAATTCATTCAGGAAGCAATGATTGAAGCATGTTACAAGAATGCTTGCCCAAAAATAATACATTTATTTGTTTTTTGAAATAATTTTGTTTTTCCGTAAACAAGTCCATTCTTTCTGAGAATTTGTTATTGAAATTTCTAAAAACTCTATTAAAAAAGGAGTTTGTCTGTTGTTGTTGTGCAGGTATCAGCGTGAAGTATGATATAGTTTCTTCTAGATACAGCTCGACTAAAGGCAACTGTATTATGATTTTTGACAGAAGGTCAGAACAATCTATATTACTAAGAATTAAGTTTTGAAGGAATGTCAAGTCAGCCACCTCCCTTCTCAACGCCAATGGAAGTAAATGGTGATGCTGGCAATTTTTTGTGTATTTGGAATTTGAATCGGGATTTAGCCTACGAGTATGTCTAAAATTTACAAACCTTAGAAATTTTCTTTGTATTTTTTCAATGTTATTTATGTTAAAATTATACAATGGATTCCAACTCTGATAGGCATATTCAAGTTGACTTCTTATCTATGAACAATATAATTTTTAATGACAGCATTTTGTAAATATTTGGTACTTCTAATAATAAAGCCTAAGGTCTTTGTGGCTTTAGTCGTTATGTTTTTTATATGTTTGTCTAATAGGAGTTTTGAATCTAAAATTACGCCAAAATCTCTGATATGCTCCGTACGCTCGAGTGACTCCTTATTTAGAGTATAATTAAAACACAGTATGTTTCGAGACCTACTGAATGTAATGCATATGTATTTAAAGACATTCAATTCTAATTTGTTATCAAGGCAGACAATATTGTTGTAGTCTATCAAGATCTTGCAATAGTAGACAGTCACTTGGTTAGTTGATCTTTTTGAAGACTTTCATGTCATCAGCAAATAATAGGATTTCAGAATCAACAAAACATTATAAATATCGTTAATAAGATAATAAATAATAATGGTCCTAAAATTGAACCCTGTGGCACACTAGATGGAATGTCTGAAAAACAAGACAGAGGAAAAACCATTAAGGAGAACGGTCTGGCAACGTCCTGTCACATAAGAAGTAAACCATCTGAAGAGGTCGCCATGGATGCCCGCAGATTGTAGCTTATCAAGTAAGATCATATGATCAATTCCATTAAACGCTTTATATGCAAACTAGCTTTCTGCTCGCGGCTTCGTCTGCGTTATTTTTTATTTTCCGTACCAAAAATTATATTGTAGCCTATGTTCATCAGGGATAATGCAGGATTCTAAATGTGAAAGAATTTTTCAAATTGGTCCAGTCGTTTCGGAGCCTTTTCAATACAAAGAAATAATCAAATCTTTCCGCTAATATTAGTATAGATATAACAGTTTGTATAAAAATCCCGCTTGCCCCGCCTTACAACACACTGAGACCGCGTAGATCTGGAGACGCATTTTTGAATCACTAGAAATGAATCTTGAATTCGAACACGAATACAAATCACATGCGAAGTTATTTTCTACTGTTTACAATTTTAAAGATTTTTGAATCACTCGAATTCAGTATTGTTATTAAAAACAAATTCTAGATTAGAAACCGTTAAATGCAGAAAAAATAACATCCGGTACGCAATAACATGGCAATAACTCGTTAATTTAAAAAACCAGCGATGAATCGCATGGAAGTGGAACGTTTATACGTTGCGCATATTCTGCTAGTAGAAATGAAAAACGAGTGGGTATAGGACCACTCGTTGCAGAACTCACGGAATGAATATGCAAAAATAGTGAATTTCAAAAATTCGTATGTGAATCTTAAGATTTCGAATGCGAATTTGAATTCTATTGTTTCAAAAATGTGGCTCCTGTTCGTTTGCAACCATGCGCGGGATTTGCCAGTGTGAGAATCGCCTTAACTAATTTAATAAACACATTTATATTTATTGGTATGAAAAGCTATATTCGTGAAAATCAAAGTAACCGACAGTAGGTGTCTAGGTTTTTGAACTGTGACAAACATTGGTAGCAAACTCCCCAGATGCTACAGGTCTTATTTTTAACGCGTCCAATAACGAGAATTAGGTACAACGCACGCGGTAACACCCACAATAACGAAATTGAATCCGTAACATGAGAGAGGTATAACATTTACCACTAATGGGTACCTCCACAACACAGATTACCTCAGTCAAATTCCTAACTGAGTGAGGCCAACAGTACATATTCGGGGAAAAGCTGTCTAAGCCCTTGTGCTGACGTCGTGCGGCTTTGGATCAGTGACGATCAAGTGAGTCACAAATCTATGCATGCGTAGTCTTACTAAAACAGTACAACACATCGTTGACGACCGGGAAAAAAAACAAAAGACGATCAAATTAAGGTGAAAATAGCATTTTTTCATCGTTCGGTTTCCAGAAGCTAGCCAATAGTAATTGCTTTAGGAATAACTATCGATCCGCACGTGGCGTCGCCAGCGTTTATATATTTTATATAAAACTAAATTTGGATAAAACAGAATTTTTATGTTGGCCTGTGCTACAGCGGGGTGGGTTACTAGTTAAAAAAATGTTATTAATCATAATCAAATGCCTGTGTAGATTTCTACTTGTGAAAGAATATTCAATATCGGCTCAGTGGTTCCAGTCCCAGAGATGACTTCCTACAAACAAACTCACAAACATTACCTCTTTACAATATAAGTGTACATAAATATTCGCTTTTTACCATATCACCAAATAAAGCTTAATAAAAGAATAATTATTAACCCAAATAAAAGGAGCAAATTGAATCAAGGTTGTGTAGATGTGATTAAGGATTGGTTTCAATTATTGGTAGTTACACTAAACTGCCAAACTAGTGTCAGTCAGCTAAGGTTTAACGGTTACGGTAACCGTTAAACCTTAGCTGACTGGTATACTTGTTTGCCACACGTGTTTCTAGCGTGGCTTGTTTGTCTAGATTTTTATGCAATATAGGTGATATTGCATAAAAAATCTAGAGACACAGTTTACCTGGATGTGGCCACCATGTCCACGTGAAACAAAATCACGGGCTCAGACTGTAATCAATAAAATCGCCTGTTGCTCCCTCGGGCTATCAAATACTTAGCTGGACTAACCGGAATATTCTCAATCAATGATGGAATCTGGCCACAGGAGTGTCAAATTACGTTTAATTAACGCGTGGCTCAAGTGCAAATTGACAGAATGTAATGTATAGGTACCTAATATTACCACAAAGAGACTCCTACATAAGACAATCTTAAGTGGCATGGTGTTACATTGTTTTCATTAAAGAAGTGACAGCTTGCAGCATACTACTTAGGATTATCCTAAGCAAGACAAGGTTAGTAAAATTGACCATCAGAGTTAGAGTCGTCAATGCAGCTAATGGGTAAACCTTTCTGCTGCCAAGCAGCGGTGCTTGCATTTGCTGTGTTCCGATTTGCAGGGTGAGACATGAAGTGAAATTACTAGGCCTTTATTAAGGTTGTTTTATAAATCTTTCAGGAACCATAAAATACTGTAGTAGGCGACTGTAGCTACTTATATACCATAAGTGAGCTGTCTGCTTGTTTGCCAGTCTAATTGTAAGTATATAAAAAATTTTAGTCACTTTTTGTTGCAAAACTTAAATGGTACGTATGTTACCGTACGGCTTGACACATACGAGGGTGGGTCAAAAAGTTCGCGGAATGGAGGGTAAAAAGTAAGAAATAAAACACAAAATTATTTTTCCTTCTCAATGTATTCCCCCTTAACTCTAATACATTTATTAGACCTATCAATTAATTAATTAATACCTTCGAAGAAAAAAGAATTCTCTTTGTCGTCAAAATAGGCCGAAATTGCGCTCTTCACTTCTTCATCGCTGGAAAATTTCTTCCCTCGAAGCTCTTTTTTCATTTTTGGGAACAAATAATAATTACTTGGGGCTAAATCTGGGCTATAGGGAGGATGTTCTGAGATTTCGAAGCCCACTCTTTGAACAGCAGCCTTCGCAACTTGCACCTTGTGCACGGGTGCATTGTCGTGCAAAAGGAGCACACCTTTAGTCAGTTTTCCCCGTCTTTTTTCTCTCACAGCATCTCGCAGACGTTCCAATAGTGCAGCGTAGTACTCTGCAGTGATAGAGACACACTTTTCTATATAATCAATAAGGAGGATTCCCTCTGAATCCCAAAAAACAGTGGCCATGAGTTTTCCAGCCGACGGAGACACTTTGAATTTCTTCGGAGGTGGTGTCCCCTTTTTGTGCCACTGCATGGAGTCTTGTTTGGACTCAGGCTCATAATGATGAACCCAAGTTTCATCTCCAGTCACAATTCGGTTCAAAACTTCATCCTTTTGTTCACCACAGAGCGCTAAAAACTCGCGACAACACTCAACTCGCTGCTGCTTCTGGTGTGGCGTGAGCATTCTCGGTACCCATCTTGCACACACCTTTGACATGCCAAGATGGTCGTGTAGGATGTTCAAAATGGTTGTAGCTGATACTCCAATCATTTCTGCAAGCTGTTTCTTCTTTAAACGGGCATCTTCCAATATGATATTTTCAAGTTTTTCGACGTTTTCTGCCGTGGTTGCCTCGACAGGCCGCCCTGGCCTCGAATCATCTTCAATCGAATCCCTGCCTTGCTTAAACAGGTTATGCCACTTGTAAACAGAAGACATCTCTTCCAAAATAGACTGGGGAGGTTTTCCTTGTTTGATAAGGAACTTGATGACTGCGCGAAACTCAATTTTCTCCATGTTGCAAATTTTCTTCCGGATTGACTTGTTGATTGATGTGTAGCTCAGGTAATTATGACCTATTTTTTTTTAAACTTAGTATTTATACTCTTAATGAGTGTCACAACTAGTGCGGGTAGTAAAAAGTCACCTTAAATGATAATTCAAATTCCGCCTGGAATTGAGAGAAGCTCAATCATTTACGACACCACAAACCAATCCACTAGATTCTTTATTATGTTTTATAGTTAGTGAGTCATAAAATATATTTTTTTTTAAATCCTGTCGCGAAATTTTAAGGGCATATTCACGGAAATTGTGACTGGTAAGTCGTACGTCCCTTGATCACAAACGTTGTTAAAAATGTCAGACAAAATAAATTAGTTGAAATCTTTGATAATTCACGACTGAAATTAAAAGACCCGTCGCTGTTTGTAGACGTATAGATTCACTGTTGGAAATATGAGTTCAACGAATTATCTCTCCTAACTCGTCCCTTGTACCATGTGCGACTAATATTCGCTCATATTACTGGCACCAAGGGAGCAGCAGTTAATGACTGAAACCGGAAACCGTGATGAATAGTTGCTTAGCTGATCCATCTCTGACATAAGCGATTCAGCAAACAGTGGTCATTATTCGCTTCGCGTTCGATATGAAGTTTTATGACGAATGGCTGTAAATCTCGCTTTTTGTCTCTAGTTCTGCTATGAATAAGCATGTTTGAACATGACGCCGGTTTTCATCATGGCTAACGTAGCTACATCCGTCGCGCCGATGTACACACCTCCACAGTATTCCATAACCAACGTTCACAGTTAAGCTATAAGCATTTACAGCGTTTATTACGCAAATACGAGTTAAGAGAAATAAAACTGCCAATCTCTTGTTATTAGAACAACACCTCAAAAAATCTCCAATTGTCATTTCGATACCATTTTACACTTGACTCATTTACCGTTAACCGGTTATATAAAACGGTAAACTGCTACGTTGGAGGCTGTGTTTAAACAGTGAGTACATAGCTCACTTTCATTTTGCTGATGATATTATCATAGTCATGGCTGAGACTACGGCAGATTTTGGCACAATGCTCGACGACCTCTGTAGAGTTTCCCATGAAATATGTTTTAGAATGAACATGAAGAATATGAACATATGCCAATTTTTTATGCTAATATTGCCGTTTTTGCAAAATTTGCAATCTCACAAGGGAATCAAAATCTATAGAGTACTTCTCGTGGACCAAGAATAATGAAATTTGCCTATAAAAACCGTACTGAAAAACGTAAATATGTAGTTAGATTATGTCGACATAGTCATATAATAGTAATGTCGTCATTGAAAAATTGAAATTGTAAAATTAACTTTCTAATTCCCCTTCCTTTTTTACACTGACCCAACTATTTGTACGGGGATATCAAAATTATTTTTACAATTTCGAATTTTCTAACATGGGCATGTTTCGGCTTGATAAGGTATGAAGCAAACACGTTGTATACTTAAATAGTTTTGTACGGATCCCTTGGTGCAAGAATTCAAGTCGCACTGACGTTTATGTTTTTAAAGACATCACTATAATATGGTAGTATTATGTATTCATGGCCACTTACTGTGATGGAGTTGTATCTCCGTGAACGTAGCCTTAAGCTGTGGCAGTTAAGGGATTTGTTCCAGTTTCGATCCAGTTACCTCAACGTTCACAACTGTATTTAACTACCCACTACCATAACGAAATATTTCAGAAATGTGTTTTCGTACCGTACATGCCAGTATCTCGCTCCACCTGCGGTTATTCCGCTCGTGTCCCCATACCTGGCTAAACCACCCTCCGAACCTCTCCGCCTACGATGGAGGTACGTTCCGGATCGGAAAAATTCACCGAACGCATCCCTTGGAGACAAGCCCAGCAGTATAAACAAGCTGGGCCTTTAGCCAACGTGACCTTTAGCAGTGGGATAATAGCGTGCATGCAAAATTTTCGATCTCACTCGCTTGCATTCCCGTTTTATTGCTCAGTGTTTGCACAGTTGTGCAGACCTTGGTCCCCTGGATGCAATGCAGAACTTTATGATATTGTGCTGTTGGAACGTGGTGTAACGATCCAACCTAACGTCAAACGGAACCCTAAATAGAAAACCCCTTTACACAGTTCTATTCGTAGTTTTACTAACAATTTATGCCTTTAAAAGAAACGCACAAAATTGCTTTGATTTGTTTGAAGTTTGGCCAAAGATCGACTAGTGATTTTATTAGGATCTACGTTGCAACCGCTTATGTAACCCAAGATTTTTTCCAAGTGGATAGATATAGAACTCCTATTGCCGAAACTATCCCTATACCTTATTTATTCTATCAACCATGATTAAACGCTTATTAAACTCGCTACCATAGTAACGAAATAACAATCTGTTCTTTTGAGTGAATTTTACGATCTCAGTAATGAGAAAACAAATGTTTTGATTTTTAAGTATGTTACCGCCGCCGCTGTCTTTACTTTCTGAAGCTAACATTGGGATTTTGATACCTTCAGGAAGGTAGTCCCTTAACCCTCGGGCTCCATAAGATTCCAAATGAACCTTACTTCGTCCTACCAACATACTTTATAAACTACTAAAATTCTCTACGCTTGAGAATTACAACCTTTTAGAACTTTAGTTTTGTAGAGAAGAAAGGAGCGAAAGAAACTCTACCAGTTCATATTCTCAATACATTTGAGATTAAACTCTAAGACATTTAATGTCTTAGCAAAATTAGCTTTACGTTGAAATAATGATGATGAAACTTACATGAGATCTTTATCACAATTTCCATTTTGCACAACACAAAGTAATCACTTCAAATAGCACATATCACTTTAGTTTTAGTGAAGAGTTCAAGATTTCGGCACCGATCCATAGTGTGAATAATTCGTCGATTCGTAGATAAAGAAGATGTGTCGGGAATGTCGTCGAAGGGAACAACTCCAGTGCCTAACCTTCTGACACTGAAGCAAATATTTTTTAGTAATAGTCGACTAACGTGCCTAACCTTCTGACACGTTGCCGTTGCAGATAATGTTCCCAATATAATATTATCCCTCCACATCTCTTCAAGTTTTTATATGTAAGCACAACCACTTCACAGTGCCAAAATAATTCACTCACGAGACAAATAGTGCATCAAACACAAAGCTCTTATTAGAGCGGACTTCATAGTCGAGCCCAATGGAAAATATGATCCAAAATCCACTCAATATTCTCAGATATTGGAATAAGCCACTAGAATCTCTCCGAGAAACTAGGAATAAATATAATAGTTGCAGGTTTCCTTCGAGTGACCTGAATAATCGGTGCAGGTTTCTTATAGAGGGACCTGAATATAGCGTTGCAGGCTTCCTTTCGGAGTAACCTGAATAATCGGTGCAGGTTTCTTATAGAGGGACCTGAATAAATAGCGTTGCAGACTTCCTTTCGGAGTGTCCTGAATAATCGGTGCAGGTTTCTTATAGAGGGACCTGAATATAGCGTTGCAGGTTTCCTTCGGAGTAACCTGAATAATCGGTGCAGGTTTCTTATAGAGGGACCTGAATAAATAACGTTGCAGGCTTCCTTTCGGAGTGACCTGGATATAGCGTTGCAGGTTTCTTATAGAGGGACCTGAATAAATAGCATAGCAGGCTTCCTTCGGAGTAACCTGAATAATCGGTGCAGGTTTCTTATAGAGGGACCTGAATAACGGTACAGGTTTCCTTCGGAGTAACCTGAATAAATTCAGTAATTTCATTGATGGAGATGATGATAATAATGATTTTAGCTAAGGGTCCCTACCTGATGTATCGTGTCTAACCGAATCTATAAGCTTCTAGTTGTGTAGTTCAATAAGAACAAACTAACCTCATTTTAGTTGTTTAAACGTGTGGTGTGTTGCGCTGTCTTACGAAGTGCAATGTAAGACACCTAACTAACATTAAAAGAATAAGAAAGCGAGGTGAGAAGGGCCTCTGTGTGCCTATTTCCCTATACTCGTGTATGCGCAAGCACGGGCAGGTGGATTGGGATCGCCGTGTGCTCACGAACCCTATATACGTGGTGTAAATATACATATATAAATAGAGGACCAGCTTCTTTAGTCCATGCGTAGCTAAACGGGTGCAATTAAGGCATGGGTCCACTTCGACAGTCCCCCCGCCGCTAAACACTTCCCAAAGAAACCAGGGAACTTGAGCCACTATGTCGGTAAAGAGTGACTGCGCTGATATGTTCCAAACAACGCCCTCCCCGAAGGGAGTTAAAACCACAGTCTGTCGTAATCTCCGTCAGGTGACCCGACCGTGGTCCATCGAACCATGTCGATGTTTAGGTCTTCACAATTCGATATTCGAACTCGAAACACTAATATCTTAAAATTCACAAATCTTTGCAAACACAAATTAATTCAAATTAAATATGAAAAATCAAAGAGCGCGACGAAGACCAACCGGCTTGCACGAAATTTCGTACTCCTCCCCTTCAATAAATGCCTGTGACATTCCTGTCAAAATCAAATCCTTCCCAGTTTAAAATATTAATTTTTAATTGTCATATTTCTACAACAATACTTCTTTGATCAAATAATTGACCGGACGAAAACATGGAGATAAAATCAATGGAGACGCTTCGACCATTGAGCTAGATTTGGTTTCGTTACAATCGACCCCCAAAGTTTTTGAAATTTACTGGAGAAAACTTTTAAACCCCTGACTAGTCAATTATTTGACTCATCTCAACTTCCAACACAACAACGAAGAAACGTAATAAGTTTAGTAAATTAGTATCTCAAAATGTATTTTATGTGGTGTGTTTTTAAACCTGAACTGATTACTCTTCATCCAAGAATCAATAATAAATCCAAACTCCTTTTGAACTAATCTAGTAAGGCTCCACCCTCTAGCTTGGCATGCTCCGAGAAGAAACTTCCGGTCGTTAGTGGGAAACCCGCGCTAATGACGTCCAATGTATCTACCTTGACTACCCAGGCCTTGGTTTAGCAGCGGCAGCACAAAGCATTTTCATTGGCTCCACATCGAAACACTCCAAACGTCCAAAGGCAAACATTACTATCCTACTTCAAAAGAGTATAAGCTGTTTCATCCCTTCCGAGACAAATTATAACCAGCCAGGAAAATGTAGAGTGTCATTTCAGTAGTGATCCTAGCTTCTTGTGGAGTAAGGAAATGTCTTCAATTTTAGCTAAACTAAGCAGTTAGTGCCAAACAAAATTAAACCTAACACCAAGACACATATGAAGACAACCCTTTGTTCAGAGTAGTGCTTTGAGATACCAACCCATTAAACTACTATCTATTAAAACCAGTCGAACAAATCTTTGGACCTCCCAAGTTCTTTCTTCATAAATAAAATAATATTATATAATACATATAACATTCTTCATGCATCTGTTTTCCCTCTCTATCATAACAAAGCTCCAAAGATTCCCCAACTAGCTATATAGATAGTTTATCGCAATGAAACCCAACTCCTAATTCATTTACAATTAATTTTTGTAAAACCTTCCCCTTTTCCAAATTATTTCACCCTATAGTTAACTTTAGCATAACGCGAATTTGTACAAGCGACGGTCGGTCCTCATAGTCAATTATTACATTTCGAGAGTATCGACATTTTGGTAATTTTCATATGCTCCGAAAATTCAATTATATGTATATACACCACGTTCGTGTCAGTGTCCAGTGCTCATGTCATTTCTATGTTCTAAAACCAGTTATTTAACCTAATCGATCTTATAAGTCTTTATCAAAATGTATATTTTGTAAGTTCCCTTCCTACGGATCCCTAAGCAAACTATCTGTTATGTCTATTTTAATTCTAATAGACCTAACGACCCCCCGCCTCTATAATTGCTTACTGTTATCTTCTCAAACAATCCTAACCAAAATATTTTATTCAATACATTTTTGACCTAACGACCCCCCGCCTTTATGATTGTTTACTGTTATTTTCTCAAATCCTAAACAAAATATCTTAATTGACCTAACGACTCCCCGTCCTTATGATTGTTTGCTGTTATTTTCTCAAATCTTAAACAAAATATCTTAATTGACCTAACGACCCCCCGCCTTTATGATTATTTGCTGTTATTTTCTCAAATCTTAAACAAAATATATTAATTGACCTAACGACCCCACGCCTTTATGGCCTATAAGAACGAACGCTGTCACCATCCTGAAAAGGAAATGTAAACGTATTCTAAGCATAATTTCAAGTTAATCCTAATTTCAACTGTTACGACCCCCAAGACTCAATTAAATCCGATGTAAGCCTTCAGACTCAGTTTCATAATAATACATAATATTTTTCCCAACAAGAAATATTATTTCTTTAATGAACAATATAAATTTTGTTATTTATTGTTATTAGTTGATTGGTAGAGAATTCTTCAAGCACTAAGTCCGTCTTTTGTACACCTTACTGTATGCCTAATATGTACGAGTACTTACAAGTTATAGTTTCGGTGCTATATTCTTTGAATATTATTTTATTTTTTTTTATTTTATTTTATTTTATTTGGGGGGCTTACAGTATAAAAACTACTTAACACATAAATATATAACAGGAAACCAATAACAAGCCTCCACATATAGTAATGAACTAGTATACATTATTATGATTCAATTACTTAAAGTATTGCTCTAATTCTAACCTATTTGTATTCTAAACAATTTTATAATAAGTTCGCTAAGTCATCGGTCATCAACTTAGTTATGCTCGCCAGCCTACTACAAAAAAGATCTATCTTATCCATATGTTTCTTGCTTATTACATTAAAATCTTTAAAAACTCTTACCAGATAAGAATTACCACGATACACAGTACGCACGTGTGGAACATGAAGCATATTCCTAGGGCGACAGTGGCGGGGCGGGACATTAATATATAATTTTGACAACAGTGAAGGGCAGTCAATCTTTGATTGGGCTATTTTCAACAGAAAACGAATATCGCTAATTTTTCTGCGAGTCTCTAATGGAAGAAGATGAAATTGGGCACAGCGATGGGAATAATCAAGATATGGAATTCTGAACTTATAGCAAAGAAATCTTGTGAACTTTCGCTGAATTCTTTCAAGTCTTGATGAGTGTACCATATAATTTGGGTTCCATACTTGGCTAGCATACTCTAGGTGGCTTCTGACAAATGCGGCATACAATATTTTAAGCGGCTTCATGCTGGTAAACATCCCACTGTTACGAATAATGAAACCAAGAGCCGAAGAAGCTTTTTTCGCTATTGCGTCAATATGAAGCTCGTACGTGAGCTGGCTATCAAGGTAAACTCCAAGATCTTTAGTATTGGTTGAACGTTCTAATGGGGTGTTATCAATGGAATAGTTAAATTCAAGTGAAATCTTTTTACGCGTAAAAGTTATAACCAGACACTTATTAATGTTAAGATCTAAATTGTTGTGCTTACAGTAGGCTACAACTCTCGTTAGATCGTCCTGAAGAAGATGGGCATCAGTCGCATCATTGATCTTTCTATAAATCTTCATATCGTCAGCAAATAGTAAAAAATGTGAATGATGAAAACATGAGCTGATGTCGTTGATGAAAAGGACAAACAGCAGAGGTCCTAACAAAGATCCCTGCGGAACTCCAGAGGGAATATTAGTCCAAGAAGATGTAAACCCATTAAGCACCACCGCTTGACTTCGATTCTGAACATATGATGAGAACCATCTAAAAAGATCTCCCTTTATGCCCAACATTGAAAGCTTTTTTAATAGGATGACATGATCAACCCGATCAAATGCCTTGCTATAATCAGTATAAATAGCGTCAACCTGAGTTCCATCATCCATACACCCCGTGATAAAATCAGTAAACAAAATCAAATTGGATACAGTAGATCTACCTCTGAGGAACCCATGTTGTTGCTCACAAAATTTACTAGAAAGACTATTGTATAACTGATTATAGATAACGCGCTCGAAAACTTTTGCCAAAAGACACAACTTAGAAATGGGTCTATAGTTTTCCACCATGTCCCTTGGGCCTTTCTTGTGAATAGGCGTAATAAATGCCGATTTCCATAAGCTTGGGACTATGCCTTCAGTCAGTGATCGTTCAAAAAGCAGTGCTACAGGGTCAGCTAATACATGTGCACATCTTGTCAAGAACACCGCTGGAATCCCATCAGGACCCGCTGATTTAGTTAAATCAAGCGATTTTAAGTGTTCTAATATTACAGATGTATCTATAATAATTGTACTCAAATGCGCACTACAAACCGAGTGAGCAGTTAACTCTTGAGTATTGTCGTTGGAATTGGAAGACTTTTCAAGAAATGTGGACTGAAAAAAGTCAGAGAATAATTCGCAAATATCACGGCCGTTCTCCCCTCTTTTGTCGTTATAAGTCATGTTAGACGGGTAGTTACAATTAGTTCGCTTACTCTTAATATGTGACCAAAATACTTTAGGATTTACAGAAATAGCAGATTCGACTTTGCTTATATAAAGCTTATAACAACTTTGTTCAAGCTTGTTCACTCGATCACGAAGAAGGCGGTAAGATGTTAAATCTGATAAATTGCCATACACTTTAAACTTAAGTAAGTATTTGTATTTTTCTTTCATCATTTTAATAAGGGCTGTGCTATACCAACGCGGATACCTGGAGCCTTTTATCAACCGCTTGGGAATGTATTGATCTCTCACATTTAATAAAATAGTGTAAAACTGGCTTAAAGCATCGTCAACCGTACCATGCATTAACACGTCACTCCATTTCACTTTCGCGAGGTCGGAACAGACTAGTTCATAATCGCCTTTCGCATATTGGTAGACAGTTCTAGAGGATTCACCAAGTGACTGAATATGGACATAGTTTAGTCGAACACACAATGCTGGATGATAGTTATCTTCAGGTACCAGGGACTCGGGAGAAACAGACACGTTTGCTGAGTCATTTGACAGTACTAAGTCAAGTATTTTTCCAAACTTATTGGTTTGTAAATTAAACTGTTGAAGATTGCACAAGTTTAACGTGTCAACAAAATATGTAAATAAGTTGGAAGGAGGGGTGGTCGGTACGCTAATGTCACCCAATGGAGTCCAGACTATCGCACTCATATTAAAATCGCCCAATATAACAAATTTGTCATCCGGCTGACCATTTACTAAATCGGATAATTTATCTAAATAATTGTATAGTTGTGTTGACAAAGTGTTTCCGTGTTGCTGATCGCAAAGATATAAAGTACACAAATGAAATCGGTATACGGACTTATTCCGATCCTTTAACATCAGCGATATCCATATATCCTCAGCACTAGATCGCCATAAGGGATTTTCGGTTACAGACAAATCGCGACGCACAGCTACGATAACACCACCCCCCCGTGACTGCGATGTGGCAGAATAGTCCCGATCCCGTCGAAATACAAAGTATCTGCTATCAAACAATTCAGTGTCTAGTATACCGTCACATAGCCAAGTTTCGGTTAATGCGATTATGTCATAATTATTTTTACATACATTACTATATAACATATCTGTTTTAGTTCGGAGTCCCCGAACATTCTGGTAATAGATATTTAAGGAACTAAATTTTAATGACACTACAAACAAAAAATATATTTAAAATTATTGAAGTTGTAAACAACTTCAAGTGGTATAAATAAAAATTGCCACGGTATGCTTGCTGCCAGCTCAAGGTACAATTACTAACGATTAATAGGACAAGTACCATAAGATAATAAATAGGAATCAAGTGGCTTAAAAGACTAACCGAACCATCACGCAAACAATTTGCACAACGACAACCTGTATGCACAATCATATTCCACACGCGGTACATTAAAGTTCTGCAGATATGAAACAAATAATAATGAGTTAATACAATCAATGAAACCATTGCAGGCCTTGTCGATATGAATAAGTAATTCGTTTGATTTTTTTGAACCATATTTGAATTATACCAATTTTTAAAACGATAAACGTTTGAACAAAAATAGTATTGATTAATTATGTATATTATAAGCACAATAATACCATAATTTAAAATAGTTACTAAATAAGTTACCGTATTAACATTTCGACAATATTTTGATTTACTTAGAAGCAACTTATAAATTATAACTAGAGCTTTAAAATAAAAAGAAAGCAACACTACATTTATCAAAAAAGTTAGCAACTCCTTAGCACTAATAGTGTAAAGGCAGAATTCTTTTACAATATTAGTAATTTGTACTTTAAGCGGGAACGACAGGTAGACCGAATAAAACAGCTTAGGCATTAGGCGAGTTTGTTTACAATTTGAACGAATAGACGACCGTGCGCGAACAAAAGGCAACCGGACCAGTGAACAATAGAAACTGGTTAGCCGGCGCAGTGCTAATCCTAAGGCTTTCAAACTTTTAAATGTTGCAGTAATCATAAGTTTTTTTAAAACGAGGTTTTTAAATGTAAGGATACCAATCATATTTAAACAGTAAGTAAATTGACTAAACTTAGAGAAAACAAAAATATTATAAAAAAGCCTGAAGTTAAACACGAATGTTAACGTATTTTTTCTAAGTCCAGATCTGACTTTACTACAAAAACCTTTGAGGTTGGATCACGTCTTACAAAAATCCTCATGTGTTTCACCCAAACATAGTCGTATCCATTGGTTTTAGCAAGTGCTTTTGCTTTTGAGAGTCTTGTTTTGTTTCTAGCTGTCAAGTGATCATTAATAAAAATCTTCCCAGTTCCAGTCAGGCCCACATCTTTAAGCAGTAATGGATCTTTAAGTGCTCTTGCTGCAGCTATGAAATCTTCTTTGATATATTTGCTTGTAAATGAAACTATTATGTTCTTATTTCCTGACCCGCTCGTAGGAACTCTGTGTATAAAATTGATACTGTTCTTAGCAACTGAATAAGAGATTTTCTGGCCTAATTTTGTGACAATATCATAAAGATTTTCCCTGTCTTTCGTGGGGATACCTTTTATTTCAATGTTATTGGCCCGGAGCCACTGCTCTGTATCCTGAAGCTGTTCCTCCAATGAGGTTAGTGCTGATTTTAATTGAGCTGCATCAACCTGAGTCTCCTCCACTTTGGTCATTCTTTCTTCTATGACTTGTATTCTTTTCGGGAGATCTACTGTCGATGCTTTCAGCTCAATGAGCTCCTGCCGAAGTAGCTGGATCTCATTAGTTAAACCAGCAAGAGGTGCTAGCTTCGAATTAATGCTAGCCAATTCCTGCATCACAGATTCTAAAGAAATTGAAGGCGATGGAGGGGGAGATGACATAGGTGGATGGAGACCTTGACTTCCTGCGCCCTTGCAAGACGCACACCTCCAAGTTAGTTGACGATCACCCAACTTCCGATATCCTTTTTCCGTTATCCCGGAACATGGGAAATCATAATACTTTGAACACGCGGCACACTTAGCTGCATCAGACACCACTGCACCACATCTCCCACATGTAAACATTATGATGTAGTCTTACGAATATGAATGCACTTATATCAGTAAGTAGGTTTTAGAGCCACTGGAATTCACACGACGGTGCGTCTAGTTAGGCTCGAGTATGAATCGCGACTGAATTATGAAATCGCGATTATGAAATCCCTTGTGATCGTACTATAGTTTGATAAAGGTTGCCTAACAGAAATTGTCCATGGCAATAAGGCCTCCATTTTGTTCTTTTAAATATGCTTTGTCCAGTTATTTATTATCTATTCTGTTATGTTTCTAACTGTCTATGAACTGGTTCCCCCCACTATGAGTAAGGCAGTAAGGCACGATGGCCTTCTTTTAAATATATAATATTTTTTTTGAATTCAATTATAATAAAATAAATGGATATTCATTAGTTGCTTTAACGGGTATGAAATTTGTGGCGTGGTGTGTTTTTCAACCAACTTGAATAAACCATAATAAACCATCGGAGACTCTGAACAATAGACATCACAAGCATGAACAAATATCACCGCACCTCCTTATTACCGATATCCGGACAAGTAGCCGGTTGTGAGGCGACTAAAGTCAGAAGGAGTTATCCGTAGAGTGCAAAGGCCCCCTCAGAGACTGCAAAGACCTACAGGTCTCGTCCCAGATATGGTAAAACATCAACGGAATATAAGTGATAGCTATCCAACTGCTCCTTCTTCCCTATCCAGAATTACCTCTAGGCCATTATAATTTCCCCAAGTTGGTGCTTGTATAGTGTGCGAATTTGGCATTAGGGCAGCCTGTGCCCTGCGTGTAGAGTATGGATTTTTGTAAATATTATAGTCCTAGACAAGATTTTATTTCAACTCGCCTAAGAACCTTATTTAACCTAACACCAAACAGTACAGAAATCCATTGTAGTATAGTGTCACCTGGTCAAGCAATCAATAAATAAGACCCAACACAAGTTCTTACGTTAATATTAAAGCCATCATTCCATCCCACCTTAGTAAATTTCGAAACATCCTTCACAATGCAAAACCTAAACGCTCACTAGCCAAGTCAACTTAGCAATAGGGCTTGTGAACGATCGCAATATTATATTAAAATATAAGTGATGCAAATGTCAAAGAAAATAGCAACCAAAAGACAAAGGGTTAAATTTTATCACCCGTTCGGGAGCTGCGTGTAAGAGATGCTCCTCGTATACTCGAATTTCAAAAATGGTTATTGTCTCCAATTTCCAAACGTTACAGTATTATTATTTTTTAAATACACAGAAATTCCTGTCGGAACGAACGAAAGAATTACTCGAAACCGAAAGAATAGCAAAAGATAAAGATATACCTACATCAAATTGTAACTCTTCTAATAAACCCATATTAGATTTATACTATAATCAATATAATTCCTGCCCGTCTAGTCTATCCACTATTGAAATCTTATATTTGGCCAAACAAAGCTCCTTAATAAAAATTAATACTGGGTTTTTATTGTAAAACCGTACGTATAGACTCCTCGTAAGGATTATCTTATTTGCACCTAGTACTGGATAACGCTCACATACTATCCTGCCTAATGTGCTGACCGTACAAATATTATTGTTACAACCTGGGTTTTCATTTCCGTATACATATCTCACACTAGCATGTCCGCAGCCCCGCTTACGCGAAACAGCATGATCACTGCGTGATGTTATATTGCCCGATACATCGAGGATCATTTATCGAGGAATGTGTGGGCATTGTCTATCCAGCACTAAGGGAACTCCTCAAATCGAACCAGCAGTTCCGATGACTAAGCGCGTTCACCCTAACCAGCAGACTCAACAGCTTTAAAATTTTAGTGAGTTTAGTTTGACCCTCGAAAATATCGGCGACACAACCGTCATAATACCAATCTGTCTATAAAACTATTTTAAAAGTCTTTAGTTTTTCAAATCTATATCTATATAAAGCCTGTGTATAATATTTATATTTTTTTTGGCTTTGCCTAAAAATAAAACGCGTAATCTTTTATGCGCTGACAGTTTGACTGGCAGAAATTTCCCCTAAACTTAAGTCCACCCTTGCTACAATTTCAATATATTCCCCACTTTGTATAATATTTATAATTTTTAGCGTTTCCTAATAATAAAACGCACAAACGCTAACACACTGGCAGGTTGACTGTCAGAAATTTCTACTAAACATAAGTCCATAAATTCCCCAATTCATTACGCAATAGAGAGATTTTGCTGTTGTATATCTCTTTATTGCACATTTTATACATAGAAAAAGATAACTAAAGGCGTGGTAAAGACGAACTTATGTCCGTACTGGATTACTTCCTTTTTTTTCCTTCCTTCATATTTCTTTTTCATTTTTCTTTTCAATTTTTTTCCAAATTTTTTCAAATCTTTCATAAACTACACAAGAAGATACGTAATTTTTGCAGAGGTAAGTACGGATTCGTTAAGAGTATGATAATTCTATGGCTTGTTATATTAATCTTATTCTTTTAATTTCTATCTCGATAATCGCTTAGGATTGGCAATGATAAGCAATATTACTATCCTATCAAATATCATTGCATAATAAATAATATACGCAATTTTATTCCACCAACCTATTACTACCAACAATACGAGTACAGACATTCATATTATACCTATTTCCGTGGAGCTTGGTGGCGCATTGATGCGTGCGCTCAGCGAAAGATAACTAAAGTTAAGCAACGTTCGCTATGGTCAGCCCTATGATGGGTGACCAAAATAAGCAACAACTCAAATTTTAATTTACGACTACACACATTTTCAAAACGCCCAGAATAATGTAATTACTGATTACGTTCCAAGTAGATTTGCCTTACTCTCTGTCAAGTTATAAATGTAAAAGCAAATCTGTCTAACTTTCAGTTTGTTTACTACGCTTACTCATCTACGCTTCCTACATTACCTAATACTAAAACAATGTAGTGCATGTTTTGAGTTCAAGTTTAGGAATTTTGAGCACCTCTAGATAGTCGGCAAGGGTTGCCCTAGGAAAGTGCCCGCCAAACCCAACTTGTATGTAGGATACACTGGAGGTACTCCCTCGCAGCACTGCCGTAAGTGTTAAGCGTATCGGACTTAGGTGATATATTAATACCCAAACCTCAACACAACTTTATGTTGATTCCATTGGGAATCGCGTATAGTATTATTGTATGTACAAATGATTTGAGTTCCGTTTGTTACGTGTACTGTAAGAGTACTGTAAATGTCATGCATGGCAAAACAAGTTACTAATGTAATGAATGTATAGAGTTCAAGTTTGAGAATTATGAACACCTCTAGAAAGTCGGCAAGAGTTGCCCTAGGAAAGTGTTCGCCAAACTCACTTGTATGTAGGATACACTGGAGGTATTCCCTCACAGCACTGCCGTAAGTGTTAAGCTGGCTCGACTAGGGTGATATATTAGCACCCAAAGCCTAACGCAACTTTATGTTGATTCCATTGGGAATCGCGTATAGTATTATTGTATGTACAAATGATTTGAGTTCTGGTTGTAACGTGTACTGTAAGGGTACTGTAAGTGTAATGAATGGCATGTTTCATGTTTCAACTACGCTTTGGCATTACGCATACTTTGGGTTCTAAATCTACCTTAAAATTAATCGAAAGACAGAATATGCTTTTTATTCAAACTGAGAGAATATTAATTAATTCGATTAACACGCTTGATTCCGATTTTTCATGAATAGAGAATTTATAAAGCGAAAAATAAATATTTCAAGTTATTTTTTTTATTAAATAAAATCTCGCAAAAATCGATTAATTCATTCGAATGAACTTATGAGAAAATATTATACCATTATTCTATTTAGTCTGTACTCCTGTCAACAATAATTCATTTTATTTTGAATGTCAACAAAATCAAACAAATATAATTGCTACAAATTGTTAATTTTAATAGTGAGAGATAACATTTGTATATTATCCTACCTATATAAGAATTTAAATTGTATTTTCATTTTTTTGGTTTCAGATATTTATTTAGCCTGAAGAAAATGAACATAAGAAATTCGAAACCATAATTTCAGATCGGCTTGTTATATTTTCATTTTGTGCTATTGTGAGCTAACTCGCAACTATGAAATGACCTATTTATTGGCTTTTAACATGTTTATTTTACACAAGACAACCCGAATCACTTTTTCCGTGAAATTTATAAAATGAGTTTATTCTCGTGTGAGACATTTTTTCTTTCCCCTATCCTAACTATCTA
The DNA here is from genome assembly GCA_963935595.1 of Schoenobius gigantellus. NCBI lineage: Eukaryota > Metazoa > Arthropoda > Insecta > Lepidoptera > Crambidae > Schoenobius > Schoenobius gigantellus. Next base: position 22,902,895 of record OZ012543.1, read on the forward strand.
TCCACTTTGTCCATTTCACTGACAACAAATTGTGACTATTAAGTCACGAAATTACAAATCAAAGCAATATTATTTTACTACGAATTTATAATATCAACCTGATCACCATGACAACTCATGTTATTCTTATAACATGAAACAATAAGGTTCCCATCTGTGATAAATTTTATTCATAAGCCAGCCAGATTATTTTCATCCTGGTCACGGCACCAAATTGTAACGATCCAACCTAACGTCAAACGGAACCCTAAATAGAAAACCCCTTTACACAGTTCTATTCGTAGTTTTACTAACAATTTATGCCTTTAAAAGAAACGCACAAAATTGCTTTGATTTGTTTGAAGTTTGGCCAAAGATCGACTAGTGATTTTATTAGGATCTACGTTGCAACCGCTTATGTAACCCAAGATCTTTTCCAAGTGGATAGATATAGAACTCCTATTGCCGAAACTATCCCTATACCTTATTTATTCTATCAACCATGATCAAACGCTTATTAAACTCGCTACCATAGTAACGAAATAACAATCTGTTCTTTTGAGTGAATTTTACGATCTCAGTAATGAGAAAACAAATGTTTTGATTTTTAAGTATGTTACCGCCGCCGCTGTCTTTACTTTCTGAAGCTAACATTGGGATTTTGATACCTTCAGGAAGGTAGTCCCTTAACCCTCGGGCTCCATAAGATTCCAAATGAACCTTACTTCGCCCTACCAACATACTTTATAAACTACTAAAATTCTCTACGCTTGAGAATTACAACCTTTCAGAACTTTAGTTTTGTAGAGAAGAAAGGAGCGAAAGAAACTCTACCAGTTCATATTCTCAATACATTTGAGATTAAACTCTAAGACATTTAATGTCTTAGCAAAATTAGCTTTACGTTGAAATAATGATGATGAAACTTACATGAGATCTTTATCAGAATTTCCATTTTGCACAACACAAAGTAATCACTTCAAATAGCACATATCACTTTAGTTTTAGTGAAGAGTTCAAGATTTCGGCACCGATCCATAGTGTGAATAATTCGTCGATTCGTAGATAAAGAAGATGTGTCGGGAATGTCGTCGAAGGGAACAACTCCAGTGCCTAACCTTCTGACACTGAAGCAAATATTTTTTAGTAATAGTCGACTAACGTGCCTAACCTTCTGACACGTTGCCGTTGCAGATAATGTTCCCAATATAATATTATCCCTCCACATCTCTTCAAGTTTTTATATGTAAGCACAACCACTTCACAGTGCCAAAATAATTCACTCACGAGACAAATAGTGCATCAAACACAAAGCTCTTATTAGAGCGGACTTCATAGTCGAGCCCAATGGAAAATATGATCCAAAATCCACTCAATATTCTCAGATATTGGAATAAGCCACTAGAATCTCTCCGAGAAACTAGGAATAAATATAATCGTTGCCGGTTTCCTTCGAGTGACCTGAATAATCGGTGCAGGTTTCTTATAGAGGGACCTGAATATAGCGTTGCAGGCTTCCTTTCGGAGTAACCTGAATAATCGGTGCAGGTTTCTTATAGAGGGACCTGAATAAATAGCGTTGCAGGCTTCCTTTCGGAGTGTCCTAAATAATCGGTGCAGGTTTCTTATAGAGGGACCTGAATATAGCGTTGCAGGTTTCCTTCGGAGTAACCTGAATAATCGGTGCAGGTTTCTTATAGAGGGACCTGAATAAATAACGTTGCAGGCTTCCTTTCGGAGTGACCTGGATATAGCGTTGCAGGTTTCTTATAGAGGGACCTGAATAAATAGCATAGCAGGCTTCCTTCGGAGTAACCTGAATAATCGGTGCAGGTTTCTTATAGAGGGACCTGAATAACGGTACAGGTTTCCTTCGGAGTAACCTGAATAAATTCAGTAATTTCATTGATGGAGATGATGATAATAATGATTTTAGCTAAGGGTCCCTACCTGATGTATCGTGTCTAACCGAATCTATAAGCTTCTAGTTGTGTAGTTCAATAAGAACAAACTAACCTCATTTTAGTTGTTTAAACGTGTGGTGTGTTGCGCTGTCTTACGAAGTGCAATGTAAGACACCTAACTAACATTAAAAGAATAAGAAAGCGAGGTGAGAAGGGCCTCTGTGTGCCTATTTCCCTATACTCGTGTATGCGCAAGCACGGGCAGGTGGATTGGGATCGCCGTGTGCTCACGAACCCTATATACGTGGTGTAAATATACATATATAAATAGAGGACCAGCTTCTTTAGTCCATGCGTAGCTAAACGGGTGCAATTAAGGCATGGGTCCACTTCGACAGTCCCCCCGCCGCTAAACACTTCCCAAAGAAACCAGGGAACTTGAGCCACTATGTCGGTAAAGAGTGACTGCGCTGATATGTTCCAAACAACGCCCTCCCCGAAGGGAGTTAAAACCACAGTCTGTCGTAATCTCCGTCAGGTGACCCGACCGTGGTCCATCGAACCATGTCGATGTTTAGGTCTTCACAATTCGATATTCGAACTCGAAACACTAATATCTTAAAATTCACAAATCTTTGCAAACACAAATTAATTCAAATTAAATATGAAAAATCAAAGAGCGCGACGAAGACCAACCGGCTTGCACGAAATTTCGTACTCCTCCCCTTCAATAAATGCCTGTGACATTCCTGTCAAAATCAAATCCTTCTCAGTTTAAAATATTAATTTTTAATTGTCATATTTCTACAACAATACTTCTTTGATCAAATAATTGACCGGACGAAAACATGGAGATAAAATCAATGGAGACGCTTCGACCATTGAGCTAGATTTGGTTTCGTTACAGTGGGACGAAATGACCAGTGTCGTAAACGTTAGGATTATCGTCCATATGAATGTGTGAACTGCTATTGCATAGCTCCATTCTCTAAAATCTGGTTTTAGCAAATAAAACATTGGAGATGAATATATGCATATGCTTTGATGAAACATGAATGAACATCTAATACACAGTTTATAATAATGATATCAATAGTGTCCTAGCCCCTTGGACCATCAAATAAATAGCATACTAGGCAAACTATCAAATAATTTGGCACATGCGTTTGCAGGAAGATTACCTATTACGAATCATACTAATCTCAGTTACACAAAAGCATAATCCTGGATAAGGTAAAATGAACACGTGAGTCAACGCCCGATTAAAACTTATCTAAAAAGTAAATACTTACATAGTTCGGTATTCAAGCGCTAACGCCGCTGCCGGAGCTTAGAAAGCCAGGTGGTAGTCTGCAGCGTATGCTGTTAGAATAGAAATTTATGAAATGATGTATGAAACTTTCCTGCAATTAGTTGAATTTTCTGCACTGTGCTGAAACTTGTTGGAGCATGCTAATTATACGTATCATAGTTTAAAGCTAGCTTTTTATGAATTTAGTATCCTCGAGTGTTACACAAATATTACATTCGTTTAAAGTGGACTTTGGACAATTATCGTATTCAATTTTATGCATTTATTTACGTCAAATATTAAAAAAAAATATACATAAAAATCAAGTCATAAATTAAAAATAATATAATAATGTCATTAATCAGAAATTAAAATGATAAAAAATTTCAAAAACTGGAAATGTCTGTCTTAGATAGTTAAATTAATTTGATTAAATTGCTAAAATAATAAAATATAAATTATCACTATCCAAAAACGCACTAACACATCCGGCTAAGACTCTGTTCATCCAACGTAGATTTAATTATTGCAGTTTGCACACATGACGTCAAGGGTATTATTTTATTCCAATAATTCCATAGCGGAAAATTATGTGCGATTATTAATTCATGACAAATTCGCGAGCAGATGAGCTTTTAGCTTCTTCTTAAACAACACTATGCAAGTGTTTTTACGGATATCAACCGGCAGAGCATTCCACAGTTGAGCAGCCTGCACTGTAAAGGATTTGTGGAAGAACTTTGAGTGATATTTAGGGATATTAAGTGGTTTTGGTATAACACAGGAACGCTTAGGACGGGGATCGGAAGGGAGAAGGTGAAATCGGGACCGCAAATAATGAAGGATCTCAGGATAGTTAAGTATTTTGAATGTGAGGTTAAGGATGTGCATATCTCTGCGTTGACGGATAGGGAGCATAGTCGAGAAGAGGGAGCAAAAGTGACTGAGCAAGCATAACTTTAGTTTGGAATGGCAAACAATACTGTAGCCGCTTGAAGGAATGATAAGTAAAATGCATACGACGACTTAAATCATTAATATGAGCTGACCACGATAGTGTTTTGTCCATGATTATGCCTAAATCTTTAGCTTTTATAGAAATAGGAATATGGACATCATTAAACAGGACCTTAGGAAGCACATCAAAGTCAAGCTTTCCATATATCCGGTTACTACCTATTATCATAGCCTGCGACTTGCTTGGGTTGACTAGAAGTCCAAATGAATCCGCCCAAGTTTTGATATTGCAGAGATCGTTATTGATTAATTCCAACGTAGAAGCAATATTTGCTAAATCAGTGTCTATAAATTTGCAAATCATCTGCATACAGGTGATAGGGAGACGTGATGGTTTTAGTGAGTTCGTTTAAAAAAACAGAGAATAACAATGGGGATAGTACACCGCCTTGCGGAACACCAGCTGTAAGTTCAGACCAGTCAGAACATTGATCATCGTGTTTGATGCACTGCTGGCGACCGCGAAGATAATTGTCGAACCAAGCGATGGCAGGAGGTGATATGTTTATTGAGCGCAGGATGGCCAAAAGGATGTTATGGTTGCTAAAATCTAATAGCGTGTTGATTGTAAACTCCTTGTTATCCATAGCTTTACGGATATCATCAGGAGTGCCGTAACAGTGCTGTGAGAGGGCCGAAAACCTGATTGAAATTCCGAAATTAAATTGTTTCGGTACAAATACGATAGCAGCTGCTTATGCACAACGCCTTCAAGTACTTTAGACAGAAAAGGAAGAATGGAAATAAGACGTAAATGTGAACAAGTGGTGGGATTTGGTGACTTAGGAAGAGGAATTACATTAGCGCGCTTCCAAGCATTTGGAAAGACGCAATTCTTCAAAGAGAAATTTACAAATTAGTAATAATAGGAATTACATCTTCCGAAATTGGCACGATCATGTCACGGCCAATGCAGTCGGTACCTATAGCTTTGGAAGTGGAGGAAAGGATACTCTTCTTAATCATACTCTCCGCAACCTCGCAAAAATGGAATGGATCACAGTCAGGTGGGGTTACATTTGTGAGAAATCTGAGCGTGGATGATTTAGTACTATCTGTTAACGGAGAGGACGAGCTAGAAAAATGCGTGTTAAGAGTGTTGAGATTTGGTAAATCTGTCACATCAGGAGTCTTACCCACACCAAGTGATCTTAGAAACCTCCAAATTTGTGAGAATGAAGCATTTTCAATAGAGGAATGTATATAGCGGCGTTTGGCATCCCTACACAACCTGTTGCAGCAATTACGCAGCTCTTTATAGAGACGAAGATTCCGCTCATTTGGTAGGCGTTTCAAGACTGACTTAGCCTTGTCCCTGCGGTGCATAATCTTTTTTATGTCATCTGTAAGCCATGGAGCAGGTTGACGCTCACTCGTACAGGTCTAATGGGAGCGTGTTTATCGTAAAGGCTTAGCAAGGCGTCGTTAAAATATTTTAACTTAGCTTTGTTCGAGCTGTTAAGCAATATAACAAGAACAATAAGGAAAATAAACTCAACACCTCCACACTAAAGATCCAAGGTCCCCGAAAGCAAGTATTTGTATCAGAGTGTCTCACCACCAAGGGACAACACTTGTTTTATCTAGCCAGAGACTTTGCTAAAACCAACGACTATATGTTCTGCTGGTGTCAGAATGGCAAAATTTTCCTTCGAAAAAGAGAAGGAGACAATCTGATAAAAGTGGAGAAGGAAGATGATCTTACAAGACTAGCGGGAAAATGACTAGAGGATTTCTCGTTTAGTTTAATTACCCGCTGTTTCCAAGTGGTTCCTAAAATTGCTATTGCATGTTGCTGTTGCTTGTTATTGTGCTTTTGTGTCTTCCTGTCTTTTGTTTTGCGATCTCTGGACGGTAACTTAATGTGCTGTATTTTTGACAATTTGTATAAATCACATGCTACAAGAATTATTATCTTCTACACTAAATCACAAACCTATCGTACACACACAATTACCCAAACACACACACTAAAACACACACTCTCCATACATTGCGTAGCTTATACTATATTTGCATTAGCTAAGATCTCCTTATTATTTGATAGCGCTTACTGCTTGGGTATTTACCGTAGCTCAATGCTTACTCAATTGCTCAAAATTTAATACTACTTTTATTTATAATGGATTTTACAGATAATATTTTCTCTATAGAGATTGATAACTCTGATAAACCGCAACGCCATATTATTTCAGATCCAACTGTTTGTAAAAAAAAACTCAATATCAAAAACACGAGGCAAAAACTCTGCATAATTAGCCATAACATTAGAAGCATAAATAAAAATTTGGATAATTTTCTCGTTTTTATGACCAATGTTGATATAGATACGGATATTATAGTGTTGAGCGAATGTTGGACAAATGATGATTTCATCCCACCAAAGATTAATAATTATAACATGTACTATACAAAAAATAGCTTTAATAAAAATGACGGATTGGTAGTTTACGTAAGAGAGGGCACAGAAGCTACAGTTATTGAACCTTCAGAAACTAAAGAATGTAACTGCTTAATTATTGAAATATCGGACACAAAAATTGTATGTCTCTATAGACCTCCATCATTTCAGGATCCCTCGGTGTTTTTGGAATCGCTTGATAATTTACTACATAAAATCGCTTCTAAATGCCTTATACTTACAGGTGACCTAAATATTGACACTTCCCTAAAACAACAATCCAAGCACACCGATGATTACCTGGATCTAATCGCTACATTTGGTTTAGTACAAGGAATTACAAGTCCAACAAGACAGCCATCAAATACATGCCTTGATCATTTTATGGTCAAATGTCGTGGTGATTGGCAGACTGTAATATTCGAAAATACCAACATAACTGACCATTCTCCAACTCTGTTCTATACAAGTGACATTTCCTTTGAACAGAAGTTTGCACAGCCATTAACTAAAAGAAAATGTGACTATAAGGCCATGAACAGCTACTTGAAATCGATTAACTGGGATGATTATTACAACGCCGATGATATAGATTGGGCAGCTGAATTCCTGGTTGATAAAATACAATATTGCATGTCAAACTTCTCTGTAGTCTCTAGTATCCCAAAAAGGAAAAGGCCACTAAAACCCTGGATTACGATAGGCATCGTAAGATCCCTACGTAAAAGAGATAAATTACATAAGAAGGCCAAAGCTTCGGATGATGAAGTAATACGTAATCACTATGTCTGCTATCGAAATTGGTGTAACAGTATTGTAAAACATCTCAAGAAACAATACTATAAAAATCTCTTACACAAAAACTTTGGCAAAACAAAAGAAACATGGCAAACTGTCAAAGAGATTTGTAATATACACGTTAATAAGACCTCAAGTGATGAACTATTAACAATCAGCAATACACCGGAAGCTTCGCTCTCAGCGGTGAATACATATTTTACATCGGTTGGTGCAAATTTGGCAAACTTGACCCTGGAAAAATTAAGTACTAGTGACATAGAACTAGCTGGCAAACATAAAACTACAAGCTCCCCCGTCAATTCAATGTCACTATATCTAGTCAACCCATCTGAAGTTAATGCAATGATTAATAGCCTTCGATCTGGATGCTCTGCAGGCCATGATGGAATTACATCCGATTTTTTTAAGAACCTGCGCCAAGCACTAATTGAACCCATTTGTCATTTAAGTAATTTAAGTTTCTCTACGGGAATATTTCCCAATATCCTAAAAAAAGCAATTGTGACCCCAATTTACAAATCAGGTGACAACAAACAGCCATGTAACTACAGGCCCATTTCTCTTTTGACAACCCTTTCAAAAATATTAGAAAAACTTGTAAACAAGCGGTTGATGGAATATCTAGAATCCCACAAACTATTATCCGACAATCAATTTGGCTTTAGGTCAAATAAAAACACCGAGGATGCAGTCTTGCGTCTTACCTCCCAAATTGCCGAATTTGTAGATGGCGGCCACCGCTGCGTGGGAGTTTTCCTTGATCTCCAAAAGGCTTTTGACACCGTGTCAATACCAATACTTTTAACGCGTCTAGAAAACATTGGTATAAGAGGCATAGTACATGATTGGTTTCGGAGCTATCTCTCGGACCGAACTCAACATGTCCGTGTAAGGGGACACGTGAGTAGCGATGCCAGCTGCAGCTACGGTGTTCCACAGGGAAGTACGCTTGGTCCTACATTATTTCTAATTTATATCGACGATTTGTGCAGACTCAAGCTCCCTGGTGCAAACTTAACGATGTTTGCGGATGACACCGCGATTATATTCCACCACAAGACCTGGGATGGTGTTAGAGATATAGTGGAAGACAGATTGTGTTGTGTCACCTCCTGGCTAGAAGATAATCTACTGTCCTTGAACACTACCAAAACCAAGTACCTATGTTTTGGGAAAACCAGTGTCTCCAGCCCAAAGGATACATTCCGTATTAACATCCACACGTACCCCTGCAATCGTTTCCTTTCTTATAAAACAACCACTTGTGACTGTCCTTTATTAAAACGAGAGAGTAATATTAAATATTTGGGGATTATGCTAGATGACAAACTAAAATGGGACCAGCATCTGTCATTGGTTGCAAGCAGAGTAAGAAAATTAAAGTATGCTTTTAAAAACTTACGGGCTATAGCAGATCATAAACTTATAATAAGTACGTACAAGGCCCTATGTGAGTCAGTTATTAGCTACTGTATCTGCGCTTGGGGAGGTGCTGCCAAAACGCACACACTACAGCTCGAGCGTGCTCAGAGAGCGCTCCTCAAAATCATGCTATATCTACCGAGACGCTATCCGACCGAATTACTGTATGCAAATGCTAAAGTGCTCAAAGTACGTGGGCTTTTTATTTACAATTGTATCAGAAGATATCACCGTACAACCGCTTCACTATTGCCGGTAACTAAACGCAGACTTCGCTGTCCAATTCCGGTAACTAAAAGTACTTATGTTAAACGCTTCTTCAATTTCTTAGCACCTAAAATGTACACTTCCATCAATGACAAAATTAGTTTAATAAACTCTACTAATCACCAGCTTAAGACAAAATTATTCACATTCATACAGGGTTTGGGATTTGAGGAAATTGAAAGCTACCTTAAACCAATAAGCTAATGCAACACTCCACACTATGCCACCAATCACTCAAAACACACATACACACACACACCCAAACACACACACACACACTCCTACTCACCTCTCGCACGCACTCATACCTCCACTACACAACACCTACACTACACCACATACTCTCACACTACCCACACATACACTCGCATAATATAGGCGAAATCAAATCAAAGCTTCATTTATGTTGTCAAATTTTCCTTTTGATTTTCTTTGCTGTCAAAAATTGTAATTAATTAATATTTAAAATCCTCTTGTTGTACTTCAGATTTATAATATTGTGAACTTTATTCGGAAGGAACTGGCTCCTGTAATACAGTTAATACTAGTTTAGGAGTCAGGGCTACCATTTATTTTGTGACTTGTTCTTAGTACAATAAAGATTTATTATTATTATTATTATTATCATTAAGATTAGTCGAGTCAAAGAGGTAAGACAGGTCAGCACTACGAAAATCATCCCTCAAGCTATCAATATTAATGCTTCTAAAATTACGCTGAAAGATAATTTTAGACTTACTTTTAGGTGATCGGACTGAATAGCACAAATATAAAAGATCGTGATATGAAAAGGGGGCCGTTAACTGACCATAAGATAAAGCCAATTCAGGTTTTGACAGGATTTGTAAGTCTAAAAGAGATGGAGTACAATTAGGTGAATTATGGGTGGGAGACGAAGGCAGCAACTCAAAGATGATAGAGAATATAAGGGATTTAGTCTTAGCTATTGTCACAGTTTGTTAAACTGTGCCATTGTATAATAAAGATGACGTAATACCATATTTTCACGACTCAACGAGCAGGTGTTAGTTCGCCAGGCTCATACAGAATTCACGAGAGCCGGAAGTCGGCCAAGCTATCTGCAGCATTATCGGTGCTTGTACTACTTAATGTAAAATATTAAGAAAGAGTAATGGTGGGAGGGGTGAACTTCTTGTACTTTCTTGCTGTAACGTTTAATGTTTCACTGAGTAATCTCTTACTGTTGCATTATTATTAACACGCTACGAGTATCTTATTTTATTTAATGCTTGTTTACGCAAAATCAAAACTAGCCCCAGTTTTGATTTTTTTATAAATAATTGAATGAAACTAGTGAATTTGTGGTACTATAGTTTCTAAATTACGTAACTTACAAAATGGACATAGCAAGTTAGGAGGTAAAATGACAGTAATGATTTTTATATCGATAATTATGTCTGTGTAAGTATTTAAATAATTATTAAAATACTTTTCATTATATTGTTAAGTTCATATTCAATATCGTTTATTCAAATTGAATTATTACATAATCAGCGGGAGACCTTGTACTGGAAGGAACCAGCAAGAAAACCAGCAAAGGTTATTTTGTTTCCCTGTTTAACTGCTCAACTACCATTCCAAGATCTGTGTCATGCGTGTTAAGATTGTTGTTGTTGTTGTTGTTGTTGTTGTTAATTCAGATGTCATCTGTCTAGGTGATATGCAGCTCACGGGGTAAGCTTGTCTTCTTCTTATAAATATTTAAAATGAATCGTCGTTCGTTAGTCTTGCTAAAACTCAAAAACTGGGGTGGTTCAAAAACAAAAATAATAGGGTAAATTCTAAAGAAAAGTTCAAAAATAATCATAGTAATTTTGTATGTAAAATGATGTAATTGTTGTTTATTTAGATCTGTCATCTGGCAGGGGAATAAGAAGTTCACAGGGTCAGCTATTCGGTAGATAAAAAACTTTAAATAGTTCACGCAAAATATCTTATTACTATAAGTTGTAAACACTGTAATGATTGCGTTTTAATGATTAATTTATATGTTATGTATATATATATCTATTTTAAAAAAATCATTTTGAGTATGTCACATTAAATAGAATTAAGACTTGACCGCCATTTCGCTTGATACTATAGTATCGATTATGTATTTTACGATGAAGCGCACTCATCTAATATAAACCAATTTACCATAGACTTGAAGGTAATTTATATCGGTAAACACCAACTCAGACAGTCCGTCCTTGTTTATGACCTCTATGATTCGATGGGGCAAGTCTTGTTTTGCTCAATTTATATAGGTACGCTCTGAGGCAAGCTTAACTTCAGAATGCACACGAATAAGTACATGTGGTTGCAGAAGTTAGCAGGCGCCAGAGTGATTGGTGACTTGAGGCTGCGAGACTGATTCATTTAGCTTGTTGCTGAAACTCGAGGCAGGCAAATTACCATTGTTGTTGCTGCAGCCGAGCTTGAAAGCGGTCGACATAATAAGTGGTCTTACTATTTCACTTTCATCTCATTACTTCATACCTATATTCTGTAGATTATTAAAGTGAAACTGTTTTTTACATCGTCTCAAATTTTTATGTCCATCTAACGCATTTCGCATTACACAAAAACATGAGATCTTTAATTTCACTACTTCATATAGATCAGGACTGTTCTATGCATTAGATCTTCGACTTAAAATATGTGTGGCCCAACCGCCCGATTTGAATATTTATTTTTTCTTTTGTTCGCTTTGATAAGTGGGTGATTTAAAAAAGGAAAATCGTAAAGAAAAGCTAGATAAATTAAAAGAAGAAAAAAATTGAAAACAAACTTTTATTATTGCATTGTCACGCGATATACATAGATGCATGCAAGCAAAATTTCAGCTTAATCGGAAACCGGGAAGTGGGTCAAATTTAGCTTGCAAGATTTCATTACAGACACGGGACAGGTGAAAGTAAATAAAAGCTTGTAAAATTGTATGAATGGTAATTATGTATAAAAAAAAATACGTTGCATTTCGGATTTGTTAATTCAGATGTCATCTGTCTAGATGATATACAGCTCACGGGGTCAGCTTGTCTTCTTCTTATAAATATTTAAAATGAATCGTCGTTCGTTAGTCTTGCTAAAACTCAAAAACTGGGGTAGTTCAAAAACTAAAATAATAGGGTAACTTCTAAAGAAAAGTTCAAAAATAATCATAGTAATTTTGTATGTAAAATGATGTAATTGTTGTTTATTTAGATCTGTCATCTGGCAGGGGAATAAGAAGTTCACAGGGTCAGCTATTCGGTAGATAAAAAACTTTAAGCTAGTCCCGTTATTTCATTGTAAAACAAAGATTTTTTATCTTTCTAACTTTTCGCCTTTACTTAATTATTATCCTCAGCAAAATTGTCTACTTAAAAATTAACGATTTGACATAAACTTGCATCTTCTTCGGGGAAGGTTTCCAAAAAAAGTCTTGCTATAATGTTTTTCAAATAAATATTATAACTGCTCGCTATTGAGATTACTTTACTTGCTTCCTTTCCTTTTTCATTGTGAAAACGGGCCCACTCAAGTTTCGTTCAATCAGAATTTCATTTTATCGCTATAATAACTGGACTAATGTAAAATGCCAGGCTTTTGATATAAATAGCCGTACCTGAGAGCCGCGGACTATCACCACAATGCGGTCAGGGAAGATTACACGAAAAACCTTTTATTGTGCCTGATAAATGAATTTTAACGTGTAGTGCGACAGTAAGCTCTATGGGCTTTCAGCTGTCGGATTAATGTACGGGCAGATTAAAAGCTGATCGTTTTAGTACTTTGTCATATTAGCTACTAACAGTAGCAGTTGAAATTGTGCGGGAAAACTGATAAACAGCGTTTAAGTATTCAGCTGCTCTTGCATATAGAAAAGGACATATCCCTGGGCGCAATGGTGGTATTAAAATAATTAGATCGTCTATAGCAGTATTGTGGTCTTTACTTTAGAAAGTATACACTGCTGCACATAAGACTAAACGTTTCTGTTGCAAAATAGTTCTTATTACAACAACATAAGATGCCACAGTGTTAAATTATAAATTATTAAAAAAACTCTTTTAAATACAAGCTTTTATACTCGTCAATACGAATCAAACGATAAGGTTGTGTCGTTTTATTGCGAAGTTTCTATGGCCACCTTCCAGCCCCAGCATTAGATCAGCTCCACGTGATCATAATATTGCATTATCATGCGATTTCAGCTCAATCGGAAACCGGAAAGTGGGTCAAATTTAACTTGCGAGATTTTATTACAGACACCAGGACAGGTGAAAGTGAATAAAAGCTTGTAAATATTTAAAAATCTGATGGTATATATAAAAAAACCATGCTGGCAACACTCAAAAAGAGTTGGCAGCGCGATGCGATAGATGCGTGAGTTCACTAATGGCTTAATATCATAGAAAAATTCTATTTTGTTTATAACACTGACCTCATAGAAATAACGATTTAATTTATTTTTATTCTATATCAGAGGTGTATAAAAAACAATAATACACAGTTGCAGGGTATGGAATAAGCTATCCTCTGAAGTAAATTATCCAAAGTCTGCTAAAAAATCTGTTAAATATTATACCACTATTGAACAACTCCTTTGTACATAAAATATGGCGGTAACATAAATTAAAGCTTAAACTAATGATTTAAATAATGCTCCATTTCATTTTAAAAATATGAACTTGTGAAGTTATTGTTAGCTTTAATGTCATTGTTGATTTGTGTAGTTTTTAGATAGATAGAGACTCTTTATTTTGCTTGATAAACAACACAAATAAGGACAGTATCTAAACTAATATTTTTTACTATTATGAAGCTGAAGAGTTTGTTTGTTTTGTTGGTTGAACGCGCTAATCTCGGGAACTACTGACTTAAATTGAAAATTTATTTTGTGTTGGATAGTCCAATTATCGAGGAAGGCTTTAGGCTATATAACATCACGCTATCACTAATAGGAGCTAAGCATCAATGAAAATTGTTGCAAAAACGGAAAAAAAAGTATGGCGACACGTAGTTCGCGGGCACAGCTAGTACTGTATACATAAGCAGTAAAAACGGCAGGCTTAACGCCATAGACTATCTCTGTCAGACAACCTTTAATTTTTATTATTAATTTTAATTGTTCAACTTGCATTCTTTAAATTTGGCAAATAAATTAACATGAGAAAAAAATTACTTCGTTTGATACTATACCTAACCACTTAGGCCACGGAGGACATAAATATGAAATTTTACTCTATTGACCTTTTTCTCTTACTGACTAATTATTATTTACAATTAACAAATAAAGTCTTAACTACTAATTCAACAATTTTGTGAAACTGGTAACATGGGTTTTGCTTATGATTTCAATTTATTGGTAATGTTAAAATAAAATTTCATCTGATATTGAAGAGTGAATAGACCCCTAAATGTCGAATCATCAAAAACGCTTTGTTAAATTAAAGAAATAAAATAAGGATTTGTTAACCAATGCACCCATTGAGCGTCGCTAAGTGAAATAGCCGCTCCATTTCATTCGCTAATGACAAATTTAATATCAATCGGATCCAATCCAATCGTTGCATTACCGCACTCGATAAATTAAATGGTAAGCGCTCTTTGACGTGGTTCAATTTGCTAAGCTGGTGTAAACGATAAATAATGGGCGAAATGATAAATGGATTCAATTCTAACAACCTAATTATCCGCTAATTACGAAATGTTATGAGTGCGTTCTTACATACATAAACATAGTAAATTAGCACTTACCTACAATGATTTAGTACCTAAATGGCAAACTGTGGTTTTGGGGAAATAATAATAATAAAATCTCGTTATTTTCTCCACATAACTGGTATCCTGTATGTCCTTTTTTTTCTCGGGGGGAAATGCGTAACCGCACTGTACCCGCCGCTGGCTAGACGGCGAACGTATTTGGGGCTCTCCCGGCAGAGTGCCAGACCTACCCACTAAAACCCCCGGTGTTCTCCCTGCCCTTGAGGCGCGCTTAGTAAGGTTCACACTGCGACTCCACTACCCACGCGCCTGGGCGAGCCCGACCCACTGGTCGGGCTATCGCCAAGGGGGGATTGCCCGAGAACACCAGGGCAATCCCCAGTCGGAGAGCCTTACGGCTGCGTGCATGGGGCCAACCGTGCACGCAGGACTCAAGCCTCCACGGCAGGGTCATTAGACGGGCATCGCTTGTGCGAATGTCCGCCTTCGCCTGCCTGTCCGTCTACGGCGGATGGGAGCGGCTTGTGGATAACTGGTATTTGTCCTGGTACAAATACCAATTATTGTTGTATTTGTACCAGGGTATAGATTGAAAGAGACTGGCCTCTGAGCTAAGCAGAAATGCCTATCCTCTCAGGGTGTGTACAAGTGGAGTACAACTGATAGTACTTAGCGTAACAACGAGTAATTTATATAACTTTGAAAAAATATGACATTAAAAATTAAACTAAAAAAGAGAAAAATACACTGTGTAATGTGTAAGTGTGTGTATATGTTTGTGTGTTGTAGTGACTTTTCTTGCTAATTTGTAGAGATATAGGGAAATCTTAAAGTTGAAAGAAAAAACAAACTTATTCCTTTAGTCCGGTATAAAATGAAAAGCTTTATTCTTGTAGGTACATATAATTCACTTATGCATATGTTACTGAAGTAAGCAAAATTTCTCAATGCAAAGTACTTAAATTAACTAAGTCTATACAAGCCAAGGGCAGGATGGTTCAGGTTTGTTTGATCAATCTCGGTAGGTAAAAATCAGGTACAATTTGGGTACAAAACTATAAAATGAGGGGCAATAAAGTACACCAACAAATAGTTATAGGTTTCTTTTTTTTTTTAATTAGTAGCCTTCCCCGGAGCGGTTGTTAGTAGATCGTACCTGCGATGCTAAGTTTCTGCGATTACGGGTCAGAGATATAATATTCCAGTTCCTTAGATTGTATGTATTATATTTGGACAATTCCACAGAATTCCTCCTTGATATCAGGTTATTTTGTTATATTTTCTAGCTGAAAAGCCAAGCAGCGGAGCCCTACGGCCTCCGGTAACTGCCCTGGAGATTCATAGCACAGTGTTAGGTTAAAAAATATAATTAAATATGCCTATGATCTTAGGGTCAGTGGGTCTAACACTGAGTTCTGAAGGAATCCCAGTCAATACATTTGAATTTCATGTGATAAACATAGCAAATTAATTCCAAACATAATTTTTAATAAATTGACAAATTGTCTTTATAGTTGATTTATAAAAAGGACATATGGAGGGGAGAGCACATATTTTATGTATAATTATTGATATTAGTAGAAAGAAATCAGCTTAATTTGTGAGTTATTTGCCAAAGTATGATGTGAAACTCAATATAGTGAAAATCTAGAATTTATCATGAAATGTGTAATTGTTATTCAATACATTCATTAATCCCACTAAGATGCCGCTTACTATCAGGTTTTTTTAATGAAATAGGAGATGAAAAAGGCGAATTTTGGAAATGTAAAGTCAAGCTGAAAACAAAAATAACTGACTTTTGAAATCTCACTGTAGCTTTTAAAATTAAATGCACACGGAAAACGGGAGAAATACCTATGGATTTTATTCGCAGAAATTATGATAAATACTTTATAATTCGCAAATCAATATTAAATTACTTCGGTCGATGTCTCACAGACTAACCAGTTCGGAGATCATAACATAAACGATAGACGCGTTCAAAGACTAAGGTGAAAAATGAGCGCGTTCCATTTACGCACATACTAGAATCGAGGTCCGTTCACCGAATGTTAAGCGTCGTATTGGCGACGGAACCTTCCCTAAAACCAAATTCATTTCATAACATGTGTGTCATGATGTGTCAAGTCAACATACGGATCTTTCGAAATTCTACAATATGCAATAAGTATTTCCAGCCAAAGTTATAAGTTTGGTTGAAAAACAAAACGTAATGTAAAATTAACCATAAACAAACTGTGAATGCTTTCCAAATTCTATTCGACGAAACCATAATTATATGATCTTTAGCTTTTAAGTGTATTTTATTATGATATGTCTCTAAAAATAATCAAAACAAACGGTCTAAATGTCAAATTCCGAATTTTGAGAAAATCAACCCACCTAAAGGGGAGCACGGGATTTTGGGCGAAAAAAAACTATCTTTGTAAATAAGGCCAGGATAAACGCGAGATTTATTTTGTTTATGCAAAAATTGAATAATGACCAAAGATAATTGCAAATGTCACTGACGTGACGTGAAACGGCGTTAACGTTGACACTTGACATTGATATTGTGAAATTAATTGACAAAGTTATTGTAATTATGATTTTAGTTGTGAAATTTGTGTTAAAACTACAGTGAAACCAAAGTGTTTTTGCAAAATAAGTGTTTTACGAAATTTTAAGAAAAAACGGTGTTAGTGTGTTTGGATGTGTGTGTGGGTATGTTTGTGTGTGTGTGTGTATGTGTGAATGGCTGCCCGTGCGCACGCGCACGCGCACAGAGTGTGTACGCGCGTAAGTGAGTTAGTGTTGTAACTTTTTTTTTCATTTATACTTGTATTTGCAGACATCTTGAGTATTTTCAAGATGTATGCACATACAAGGTTAATATGTTTTCTTTAAATTAGAATGTTTTGCTTTGTTTTGACGTCAATAAGTGCCTGTAAAGGCCTATGTTGAATGAAGATTTTTTAATTTGAATTTAATACCTATTTTCTCCAGCTTTGTGCCTTTGCCAAGTCAAGGAAGACAGACAAACATTTTTTTGCCCTTGTTAAGGTTTCTCACTACGTGGCCCATGAGAGCATGAACTGTTGTAGATCTGCGTGATCTGATCTCGAATTGCTCTGGAGAAAGCAAGTTCATTTTCTCTAGGAAATCCATTAGTTGCGAATTGATGATTCTTTCCAGAATCTTAGATAAGGCGGGCAAGGCGAAAATGGGATGGTAACTATTGGGAAGCCATCGATCACCACTTTTATGTATGGGGTGGACAAGTGCTTTCTTGAAAGTATCAAGGAAAGATCCAGAGGAAAGGCTGAGATTACAGATGTGACAGATGGAGGGGATAAGCAAGTTCTTTGCACATTTTAGAATGGTCGTAGAGATATTGTCCCATTCAACCGCACAGTCCTCCCTCAGGGATGAGATGACATAATTAACTTCAGCTGGTGTGGTATTAAGAAAGGCAAAAGACTGTTTGGAGGAGGAGGTAGTACATTTATGGGGAAAGGAGTTGGGGGGGGGGAGGATTATCAATTAAAGTTTCCTTATATGAATAGAGAGCAAAACAGTTTCGTGGTGTGAGATGGAAGCCTGGATTATAAGGCATTGGGCCGAAAATGCGGTTTTTAAGAATAACATGGTTGATACAAGCAAGGTTACGCGTGAGGAGTGTGTGAGCAGGGAGGAGGCCATGGAAGGCTAGCATATTCAAGTACTCTTCGGCGATGGGATCTGTGTATGAAGGAGATATATTGATATTGAGATCGCCCGTGATAATTACATTTTAAAATTTATTAAAAGAAGCTAGGGTTGAATTTAGTGAATTAATGAAGTTGAGAGGGTTACGGAAGGCGCAAGGACGGTAAACAGCTAGGATTACGGTATTTTCCTGAATTTGTAAGAGAACACAACTCGCCTCACTAATTGTTGGTTCAGAAATAAACACTTTAGATATTGAGAACATATAATAAATAACGACGCCATCATTTTGGTTTATGTGGCTTGACAAAGCATATGAAAAAAAGCCTGGCAGATTGGGGATAACCGGCTCGCTAGGGAGCCAACATTCTGTCAGTATAACAAAATCCGGGACTATATTTGTACTTTGCAGTAAGGTAGACAAATTATTAAAGTTGGTCGATATGCTGCGAATATTTTGATTAAACATATAAAGTGGCTTATTAGTCAGCGTATTATTGCCATCAAGAGCACTTCAAACCTCTTGTGGGTCGCAAGAAGAGGCTGAGCAAACTGTAAAATTGCCAATGTTATTTATTAAATCAATGTCAGACGCAACTGTTAATTGTTATGGTGAAGGATGTCAAGTTACAAACGGAGGCTTCACAGAGTGGTGCCTTCGTATGTAAATTATTGTGATAATAGGGGGAAACTGAGAATTGCAAGATCAATGTAAGATAAAATAAAGTATAAGTCGTAGCATATTAGGAATAGGGAAACTGTGTGTTTTACAAAAAGAGCGAACAAACTGTTTGCTCTCTAAGTGCAGTATTTAAACCAAATGAGTCATGTCATTGTATGGCGGGTGAAGAAACACGCATTTGTGTGGCATAAGCTGGTAACATACCAATATAACGGTGTCGAAATTAACCAGAAAAATTGCAAGTATAGTGTGTGTACCGAGTAGTTGTAATGTTAGAAATAGATATTTGTTAATGTGGAGTGTTTGATGTGAATGTGCAATAGTGTGAATGTGTATTTTGTACAATTTAAAAACAAGTAATAACATAGAGTAAATATTGAATGTAACAAGATAATATTAATTAATCTGCATTAGTTTTTTGACTTTAGCTCCAACAGCAGGGATTCACTGGAGAGGACAACGAGCTTTCCATTATCTTCTTTACGGAGAAGCACCCTCCCATTAGCCGTCCAGTAATGTTTTTTAATTTTCGGTTTTAGCGAACTCACGGGCCAAGTAGAACAGCCTACGAGTGCGAGCGGTCAGATTTTCCGCAATGTAAAGCAATTGGTCTGGGTATTTAAGCCAAAATACTTTTGAGTTTAGCTTGCCGTTTGGGTTCTTTCTGTTATACTCCTTAAAAGCCTTTAAGATGTGGTTTTTTAGAACAAGAGAATTAAGGGTTATGAGAAGTAATCTACTGTCTTGCTTGGAGTGGAGGCGGCGGATGTTGTAAACATTTGATGGTGAAAAATCGGTAGATAGCTCTGAGAAGATCCCACGAGCGATGCTGACTTGGTCGTCCTGAGATAACGGTAGTTTCAAAGGCAAGTTTCTAATCTCCAGCTAACTGGAGCGGGAGAAACGTTCGACTTCTTCAGCGACGTCTTCCACTCTCGACAAGCGATCGTTGTAATTTTTATTTCGTGAGTCAAGGTTTCTTAGTTCGGCGGTGATCTCATCGTACTTGTCAGATAAATATTCGATCGATTTTTCTATTTTAGAATTAGATGCAAGAAAGTCGGAACTAAGCTTTTTAATGTTATTATTGGAGTCTAAAATGCCCACCTACTTTGCATCCATTTCCTGTTTCCACGATGTTAATGAATTAAAAAATATGTCGAGTATTGTTTCTCCTGTAATTGAGTCAGATTGGCAGTCGCAACGACGTCGTATTTTTGTGGGGCGATATTTTCTAAGGGATCATCGTCATTTTTAAGGAAGATTGGGAGCCGATCCATATGTACTGTTCTGTTTAGCAGCGGGCGACCTCAGCATTTTGTCAATTTGTAGATGCTATCGTAGGCCTCAAAGATACATTGTAGGCCTAAATGTTCCAACGGCAATTAGCAGCGGTGCTAACGTGAGCTATCTGAAGTGAGCGGGACGAAACACCGTGCGATCCTGCTCCTGCGCAAGAGGCGGGGCGAGTCAATCGACGTTGAGTGATGCGGGGCAGCGGCGTACGAGGACGGCGCGGCGTTAGAATTAAGGTGCAAACAAACTGGGCTTATGTGATGACGTATTTGATGTTACGTCCATAAGAAGACATCGGTCTTAATAGAAAATGTATGAAAAATCATTATTGAGAACTACACTTAGTTAACGCAACCAATCACATAACGTGGCGTGGCATCACATAAGCACAGTTTGTTTGCACCTTTAATATTATGTATCACACTCACTCGAGGCGCTCCATGTCCCGTCGCGGTGTCAACCACTACGCAGTCTCTGCGATCCTGGTAGTTTTGCGTATTAAACGAAGACAATTTTTTTTTTTTTTTTTTTTTTTTATGTAAGGCCCGGCAATTGACCTCCTCCCGCCTGATGTTAAGCGGTGAAAGAGGCCCAAATGAGTTGACAGATAGAGTAGGGACGACATCCACTATCCTACCTGCCCGCCCCTTACCGGCCTAAAAGATGCTTTTTCACACCTCTTTTGAAGGAACCCATGTTGTAGGATGAAGGAAACACGTGCGCAGGTAGAGAATTCCAAGTGTGGGATGAACGACAGAAGAAGGAATCTTGGAATTTCTTGGTACGGTGTGAAAAGGAAGATACAGTGTAAGGATGACTCCGAAGGCCCTTACGCGTGTTTCTGTTAAGGAATAGAGAGGGAGGGATAAGGTTAAAGAGCTCCTCAGAGCATTCCCCATGGAACATTCGGTAAAAGGCGCTAAGAGAGGCGATGTCACGACGAAGTTGTAGAGGCTCGAGGGTGTTAGTTGCCTCTACATCGCCAATTATTCGAATAGCGCGACGCTGCAATCTGTCCAGAGCATCGAGGAGGTACTGAGCGGAGCCGTCCCAAAGGTGCGAGCAATATTCCACGCAAGACCTAACCTGAGTTTTATACAACAGGCATAGTTGGTCCGGCGCAAAATACCTACGCACCTTGTTTAGGACACCGAGTTTCCGTGAGGCAGCAGTTATAACGGATTCGATGTAGTCTCTGGGGTTCAGATCGCAGCGAATGTTCATTCCGAGCAAGGTGATGTTACTCTGTGTGTGAAGGGTTGTGCCCTGAAGAGAAGGAGGTGGTAGGAAAGGTGACTTTTTCGCCGAGAACGCGCACACCTGTGTTTTCTTAGCATTGAACTCGACAAGATTGTTGGGACCCCATTCGGAGATGAGGTCCAGCGTCTTGTTGAGCTCAATGATAAGATTCTGCCTCTCCCTATCAATATTGCCACGAGCAGCCCCTGAGCTTCCGTGATATCCCCCATGCACTGTACTGTCGTCTGCATAGCAATGTATACTTCCCAAGGAAAGTATGTCATTGATATGCAGAAGAAACAATGTTGGGGATAGAACGGAGCCTTGTGGAACACCAGCATTCACTGCCACGAACCGCGAAGCGCAGCCGTCAACGACAACGCGAATTCTACGCTCGTGGAGGAAGCTGGCAATCCACGTACAGAACTGAGCGGGCAATCCGTATGCCGGAAGCTTGGAAAGGAGAGCCTTGTGCCAGACTCTATCAAAAGCTTTGGCGATGTCGAGACTAATAGCCACAGACTCGCCGCGCTTATCGATAGATTCACCCCATTTGTGCAAAAGGAACGCTAGAAGGTCACCTGTTGACCGTTTAGGACGAAACCCATACTGACGGTCATTAAGCAACGAGTGACCTTCCAGGTAACGGATCAGCTGGGTGTTAAGGATCCTCTCCATGATTTTACACAAAATGGAAGTGACGGCTATAGGGCGATAGTTAGCCGGATCAGAACGATCTCCCTTTTTGGGAACCGGCTGGACATTGGCCTCTTTCCAAGATTTCGGCACACAACCAGCAGAGAACGACAGACGGTATAGATGCGTCAGGACCGGAGTCAACTCCGCTGCATACTTCTTAAGTACAATCGCAGGAATGCCGTCTGGTCCACTTGCTTTTCGAATATCAATCGACTGTAGCTCCGCCCGCACATCTCGCTGTCTGATGCGGATATCGGGCATAGTGCTGCCACAATTAGACAGTGTCGGAGGTTGTGCACCACAGTCATCGATACGGGAATGGGCCGCGAAGAGTTTTGCCAGGAGGTCGGCTTTCTCCTGCGGCTGATGAGCAAGTGAGCCATCGGCATGTCTCAGCGGTGGCAGCGAGGGTTGGCAGAAGTTTGATTGCACAGCTTTGGCCAGGCGCCAGAAAGAACGGCTACCCGTAGGGTGCGCTAGCAGTTCCTGACCCACTTGTGCAATGCGCTGAGCATCCGCTCTAATGTAAGCCCTCTTACACAACTTGGTGGCATTATTATATGCTGTTTTCAGTAGGTTAGTATTGGGATCCCTAGAAGCTCGACCTCTGATCCAAGCGCGATAAGCTAGCTGTTTGTTTTCAACGGCAGAGGTACTCGCGATTGAACCAGAGGTTACGTCTCCCTCTACTGACGAGATTGGAATGTGGAATATAATATTCCATTCCTAGTCTGATCTCGTCAGCAACAGAGGTAGCGCAGGAGTTCGGATCCATCCCACTGAAACAGCGCTGCCACCAAGGGACAGACGCGTAATAATCCCGAATACCGTCCCAATCTGCTGACGCATAGTGCCACAGACGGCGTGCTGCAACCACAGGCGACGGTCGCGACGCCTGAGGCACTGAGACGGATACCAGGCAGTGATCTGAAGATCCTAGTGGAGCTCGAATCACCACCTGATATCCGTCGGGGCGATTTGTCAGCAGAAGGTCCAACAAAGAGGGCGCTTGACCGATAATATCTGGTACCCTGGTGTGCTGGGTAACCAATTGTGTCAGGTCGTGCGTGAGAGCGAATGCGTGGGCAGTCCTACCCGCATGGTCAGTTTTAGAGGAACTTAACCACAACTCGTGGTGAGCATTGAAGTCCCCTAAAAACACCAGCTCGGCGGAAGGAAATTGCTCCTGCGCGTCATCTGCCACCCGACTTAGGTGTTCAAAAAGTCGAGTTGTCTCCAAGTCACCACGGTGGGAACGATAGACGCACACGTAGACACTGCAATGTGTGCCAAAATCGACGTGTACCACAAGGAGGGAAAAGGAAGGTTCCTCCAAACAGCGCAGGCGACGACAACAAACGTCCGCCCGGACGAACAAGCAAACACCTGCCTTTGCCTTGAAGGACTCCTCAAGAGCGTAGCCGGGGTAATTAAGGTAGCTTGTATCGGCCGGGCAGATAATTTGCGTCTCTGTCAAAAACAGCATTGCTGGACGGGCTGTCTCGAGATGGTGGTGGACAGCCAAGAGGTTAGAATGGAGCCCGCGGATGTTAGCGAGCCCCACCTCGAATAGTGGTGTTTTGGTGGGATAGTGCACCGCTGTAAGACCAGTCCTAATATTGTGCGCTGACATGTTTGTTGGAGTGAGAGGTGTGAAATTGAGGTGTCGTTGCAGCGATTAGCATAGTTAACGTGTGTAGGCCTGTTTCGCCAGGGAACAGCCGACAGCTGATTTGCGCTGACTCTCCGCACGAAAGGGCCCCCGAACCCCCCCGGAAGTGGTCGCCGGGACCCACCGTCCGGTCACCAACCGGCACGACAGACCACCCCGAGATTATGCGTGGCATGGTGGGGCAGCCTCACGGACTGGTTAGGTCCGCTTGGGCCCCTGTACTGTACCACGGGCGGCCAGCGGAAAAGCCGTTTCTTCGGGTCTTCCTGGGCGGAGGGTCAACGCAGTCAACCTGGCACTGGGTCAACGGAAGCCCACACAAACCACACGAATCGTAGCAACGACCCCTCAAGCTCTGGCTGTGCGATGACTGATCCCGAAACGCGGACACAAAATGCCCACTTGACGGGTTTTACGTCATGCGCACGGTGGTCGCTAGCCAGTCGGGTTTTTCAAGCCCTACCACCAGAAGTTGGTCACTCGATTAGCACCACCCGGGGATCACGTGTAGGGTCTCGAGGGTAAAACCTACGGACGTGAGCGACTCCAATCCCCAAAATAAAAAATTCGAAATAAATAAATTAACTAGGAGCTGTTGTGGTCACTTCTGTTCGATGAGACATCCGGAGGGGAAAGACGATGGGTCAGGAACCCATCAACAGGTACGAGTATATGTGTTCTGGTATGTCTGCCAACGCTGAGTCTCTATCATTGTGGCCGCCACTCAAGAACCTTTCTTCCCCAATGGCAATCGGTCTTACTTGTAATGTTCCTGTCCACTCAAACTCAATCTCAAGTTTGATTCTTCTATGTATCTCTTCATTTCTGATTTATTGAGGTAGAGAACTCAAGTATATAGCCCACACCATTAATCTCTCGATAGCCATGAGCTTGCTATTAAGGTCCATCGTAAGCGGTCAAGTCTCTGTTCCGTAGGCCAGTACTAACAACAAATTCTCTTATTTTCTTCTCTCAAGAGTTTCAACTTTATTGCGGTAAGCCATAAAATATTTTGCGTAGTTTCCCGAATGCTGTCCAGCGCTTGACCTCTTTCTGGAAGTTGGGACTGACGGAGTTGGACTATTTGTTCCGGGCTTCAAAACACATTACAATGGATTGGCTTATAGGAACGCCGAAAGAAAGTTGGTAGATTAAGTAACCTAGACACAAATTAATATTGCAAATGCTTGTGAAATGAAGGTGAAATATTTGAAAATGAGTTGCCACGCCAAATAGAAAATTTTCGTTCTTATTGTTAAAAAAATACCCTTTGATCATTCTTGTAACATCTATTCCTTATTTTATCTTAATTTTACCCGTAAAATCGACGTGTTTCAGTACAAGACAAGTATACAAAATATATAAGCCGAGGATGATTCAAGGAGACGAATTTTTAATAATTTTTGATAGAGATTTTGGTCACTTTGTATTTAAATATTTGAATGCTTCAATAGCTTTGCATTTTGACGCTACCATCCCTGAGTTAGAATACAGCATTCAAAAAGCACCTGAAATCAAAAGCCTACGACGAAACTGTTATTATAAAGTACAAAATGAGGCAGTCCGTAATGGAAATTTGATAAATATCCTTAATTAATAAGTGGGTCGGCGGTTAAAGCGGCCTCTTTTAATTAGCGAGCCGCTTCGGGTTCGGGGACTCGAGTTTTTAAGTCATTTATGTGTGTTCTCTGATATGTTACCAGTGATTTTGCGTTACAGACTTTATTTGGCGAGAATTTATGAGAAGCAATGACAATTTTAAATGTGATTATAAAACCGAAAGTGTTTACGAAGATGCATGCCTACCTTTCGAATTTTCTTAAGTTCTTACAAAGGCGAGGCTTGTGAAAATGAGATTTATTACTCTCATCATCACAGCTCATATAAGTCCCCACAGTCAGGGGCTCAAACCTACCTTGGTTAGGGTGCTTAGGCTTTAGTCAATTACTCCGGTCTTATACCGACTACTTTTCTTTAAATCGCATTACTTCCAATTAATAAGGAGTCCTATTACTGCATTAATGGTTCAAGAAAATGAGATGAATGCACAAAAATCTGAATTATCTATTAGTAGAAAAGCATCCTTATAACTTTCAAGTAGGTACATTTTTCCAAACAAAACAGAAAGGAAAAACTAAATTAAAAATTTACCACTGAACATATTTTGAAATAACAATACAGACGAATATTAAACGTTTCAAAGTCGGCAAGAAACAATGTTGCTGCGAAATTTTGTTGAATCAGATGCAAAAACCTACTTGCATTTCGGACAACAATAAAATATTTGGCCGTTAACTTCACAACATACTTGTTTTGCACAATAAATTCATAATGTTTACTTCTTACTACACGTTTAACGGATTATTGGGACTTACCAGATGCTACACCTACGTTTGGGTTGAATTATAACCTTCGATAGAATTACTTGGGCCCGTCAAGATTGAAAGTGTCAAAATGATAATTTGCATCGCTTGTTCAGTATGTTGTCGTGCTTACTATTAAAAACGTTTTGTAACGGGTCAAAGTAATAGATATTTGTCCTATGTTGCGAGCTTTAATTATTGATCTTCGTCTTTGTTTAGTTCTTAATACCTCTACATCCCGGACATGTTTTACACACTTACGACAGGAAAGCTCTTGGCTTTCGTCTGACCTGATGGTAAGATAAGGCCGAAGGTGGTAGCGAGTTTCACCTGGACTCCTCAACAATTGAGACACAGGTTATCTTACCCCTAATTGGGATGATGACTGAATTCAAATTTTCAATTCATTTTAGTGAATTGGTGAACTGGTATTAAATTGAGGTGCATGATCAGGTCAAGTCCAAAAGTTAAGGATCTTTCCATAATCAGCCCGATACATGAATACCAGACGCAAATACGTGAATAACTTCGGAACAAACACCACGTTGGAGGTACCTATAAAATTTAAGGGCTTCCCTTGATTTTCATGGAATCCCATCATCAGATCCTGACTTTGGTGACGTTGAGACCACCCCAGTTCATTCTTTTTGTAATCTATCGAATACAAAAAGAATTTTGAAAATCGGTCCACAGCTGGCGGCTTAATCGTGTGACATACGCACAAAAAAACAACATACAGGTCGAATTGATAACCTCCTCCTTTTCTGAAGTCGGTTAAAAATTAATAGGTATGTAAGTATCGAGATGTCAATTGTCACGCGAGTCATAAATTGGGACGCAAAGAGTGAACAGACGATATTTCACGTCATCCGCCTCCACAATTTAATGAGTGTCGACCGGTCCTTTAATCGGCCATTATTGCTCGTTTGTCCAAATTGCCGCTGTCAATTAATTGCCATAGGAGTAAATCGACAGTGCAGCAGCAGTGACGTTGAAATGAAATGATCCGAGCTAAATTATATCTTCATTGGAATCACACGCGCTGTTCAAAGTGACGTGAGGTGTTTTGTGATGTGACGTGTTTTGTGACGTGACGTGTTTTGTGACGTGACGTGTTTTGTCGTCATACCTTGGTGAATGGAAGAGTAGTAGTAGACGTTTATACGAATGGAAGAGTAATATACCTGTATGGTTTTGATTAAGAAATTTCAAGTTAGATCTGCAAGCCAATCCTCTTGGGGGATGAAAAAGCCTTCCTTATTTTCTTTAAGCTGATAGGCCGTGGCTTAGAAGTTATAAGCTAAAGAGGTACACGGCTATTTTATTTATATATTTAAGACTAATGAATTGCGTTATAATAGTTACGAGTATATATTCCATTTAATAAATTAAGAACTCTTGGATCTATTTAGTCCGTTTCTAAATTCCTAAGGGATTTCCGCAAAATTACTCGTGGCCCTGATATAACAAACTATATCATGTGCTTTTTAAATGTGTTGTTACTGGCAATATTCAAGAAACATTATCTCAGACTACTAAATATTTACTTAGTAAGCAAAAATACTGAGTTTAAATAATATACATAACCTTGAACGTCACCTTGTTTAAAACAGTTATTGCGCGCCATGTCGACTGGAAACCCACCACAAACACAAGTCTGTCATGATAATAACAAGTCTGTCTCCGATAATTATCTATTGGCCCTCTAACAATTTCAGAAAAAATGACTATGTCCTTACTAGTTAAGGAATCAGGTGAAGGTGAAGGTTGCTTTTCACCTTTGGCCTTTTTATTTTGCCATGGGGCGAGACGAACGTGAAGAGCTTAATTCTCGCTTACAATTGTTTCTGAAATAATCCCAGCAATGGATCAAACATGTTTAAATGAAATAATTCTGTTTACTTAATAACAGATCTGCGTTGATGAAAATTTCGCATTATTTATTCACGATGCGTATTTCACACCGCAACTTACGAGTATTTTATCGTTCGCTTGACATGAATCAGATTTTTCCAATATTATATTAAGCATTTTAGTTGATCTGTGTAAGCGTTTTTCAATCTGCATATAATATAAAGTCATGAAACTTACGTTTCGTAAATATCATTACATCAATAATTATTAAAAAAACCTTTTTAAATACAAGCCTTTAGTACTAGTCAATACGATTAAAATGAGCCCAAACTCGATGGAGTTGTGTTGTTTTATTGCGAAGTTCCTATGACCACCTTCCAGCTCCAACAATAGATCAGCTCCATGTTATCATAATATTGCAAAATTTCAGCTCAATCGGAAACCGGGAAGCGGGTCAAATTTAACTTGCAAGATTTCATTACAGACACCGGACAGGTGAAAGTAAAAGCATCTAAAAAATTATTCAAGATTTTTTAAATACAAGCTTTTATTGGCTCTGTGCACGACTTCAGCGCCACCTAGCGTCCGCAACTTTGTTAGTTTTGACGCGCTTATGTTTAATTGCGACAAGATTGCGACCATGAAGCAAATACAAAGATTGCGACATTATGACAAAATATCAAAGTCAAAAATTAACTTTTAATTTATATTAAAAAATTACTGTGATACCTTGATCTGGGTGGACAAGGGTCTTTTCTAGTTATTTCATTACAGCAGTCAAAGTCAAAGTCGGTTTTAAATTTTTGTAAAATATTTTTTAAAAGCAAGAAAAGAAACACGTTTAGTATCAGCGATGACAATCGTTTCATTAAATGTATCGGCGGCATTTATTACGGACTCGCCAGTTCTTGCATGCTGGATCGGGCTTCATGCTATCAAGTAATGTTTTAGTTGTTTGTTTACTTAGTTTTAAGCTTTTACAAACTGTTACTAATAAAATTAAAGATCATCATAACAGCTCATATACGTTCCCATCGAGGGGCTCGAGCCTACCTTAAGTTAGGATGTTTAGGCCTTAGTCAACCACGCTGGCCTAGTGCGGATTGGTCGACTTCACAATACACCTTTGAATTTCTTCGCAGATTTACGCAGGTTGCCTCACGATGTTTTCCTTCACTGTAAGAGCGTCAGACAGACGAAAAACACATTCGTACATGGTGGTCTCGAACCCCAGACCACACACAACCGACGCTCTCCAAATTATGGATCTGTGGTCTCAAAAAAATATTATTATTATTCCAGAAATTAACTTTATATCACTTTCCGGTCCCTCAATAGCAGCAATGGATATAAAGTGCTTTTCGAAATGGTAATCGGAGTTTGCAGTCGGAGTTATGAAATAGAGGGCAAGTAGCCGTTTGTTTAATTGTCACCCATGCTTTATATAAAAAAAAATAAGAATTTGAACGTTTTAAGGTGGCTTAAACGCTTAATTGCCGTAGAATAGTTTTACTTTCACCACGTTCTGTTTCCATCAATTATCGTATCCTAGCTTAAGTATCCGATGTTTATCTTCATACCCACTGTATGTAACATATACGTGCTGTTTTATTAGTCGACATACTGCGACGCTCGCCTCAGACCATTAGATGTAACGAGTGGTCCCAAAACAATTAATCCACTCGCCCTATCTATCGGCGCGTCGTGTGTGGTCCGTTAACCGCCCATGTAAATGGGGGCCGATGGTCTAAATTATGCGAAGGGAATTGATTTTCTGGCTCCTTACGGAGGCTTGTTACAAAAATCTGTCGGTTAGTTCGTCCGCGCTCTCAAGTAAAAGGCTTAGACCGTCTTCCAGCACGCTGATCCAGTGAGGATTGCTAGAAGCAGCAAAGCTTCATCCGTTGATCAGCGCGCACTGTGAAAATATGAGGTTGGGTCCGTAGAAGTCGGAGTGCTCCCAGCGTCACAGCTAGCACCTTCGAGTAAAGTCGCCGACGATGGAGTCTTTACACTAGCCGACGTCCTCGAGAAGATGTCAACCAGCGGATGTTTTGGATGCGAAGCGAACATACCTGGAAGATCGAGTCCTCCATACCAAAAAAATTGTGTGGCCTTAGTGTGACCGTGCGCTAGCACATATACGCACTATCGCACTATACGCAAATATAAGTCAATGATGTACATACGTGATAGCTACCATAATAAATATAAAATCTATAGGAAGGACGTTCACAAGAAATGTTACAAAGAAATGAAACGCTCGGTAATAACTGCTATAGAAAAAGAAAAACAATGTTATTTTAATAAAGAAATAAACTCGAATATTAACAATTCAAAAAAACTTTAGAATAACCTAAAAAATACAGTTTTACAAAATAGCACAAAGGAAATTAAATTACCTCCATCTTTTAATGATCCAGACCAAATAAACTCACACTTTCTAAACATTCCCGGGGCAAGTTCAGTGTCGATATCACAACTTACTTACCTAGAGTATGACAGATATTCTTCTGCTACTTTCTTATTACACACTGTTTCAGAGGATGAAGTTCTAAAGGCCATAAGGGGACTAAAATCAAATGCTTTGGGTTCCGACGGAGTGAATCTGGACATGTTATTACTGTCACTGCCACAGTCATTCCACTCACACCGACAGGCATTTCAATATTATTAAAAAAATGTTTGTGAAATATAATATTGTAATGATGGCATTTTAAAAGAGGAGACAAAAAAAATACAAGACCTTCCGAGTTTCTTGCCTGTTCTTCTCGAGAAGGCTCTCCCAATTTCCGAACAGGTGTAGAGTCAATTTTTTTTTTCATTTGACTTGTATTTGCACACATCTTAATAATGGTTGGGGTGTGTGTACATACAAGGATTAAATAATTTAGTTAATTAGATTCTTGGTTGAAGATTTTTATGTTTTTTTGACGTCAATAAGTGCCTGTAAAGGTCTATATTGAATAAAGATTTTTGAGTTTGAGTTTGAATTAAGCACAATCACCACTCTAGTCAACAAATCAATAACTGAGGGTATTTTACCCGAAAGATGGAAAACTGCAATCGTGAAGCCCCTTCCTAAAATCAATCAACCTTTGGCTATGCAGGATCTGAGACCCATAAGTCTATTGTCTTGTGTTTCAAAGATCTTGGAGAGAATAGTGTGCAATCAGTTTACTGAGTACCTTGAGACTGCTGGAATACTACCTAGTCTTCAATCAGGCTTTCGTAAGGGTTACAGTACTGCCACAGCCTTATCTGATGTTGTCAACCACATTCTTCAAGCCCAGGACACAGGTAATTTGGTCGCAATAGTTCTATTGGATTTTTCACGCGCATTTGATTCGATAAACATTACACTTTTACTTTCCAAGTTGAGATACTATGGAGTGGACAACAAAGCCGTTAAATGGTTTGATAGCTATCTATCTCAAAGACATCAAATTGTTGAAATAACGGTAAATGGAAGGAAACAGCGTTCCGGCCCTCAACCTGTTCCCAGAGGTGTTCCCCAGGGTTCAATGCTTGGACCAATATTGTATATTTTGTATAGTGGTGATATTACCCAAGCCATAACGCATTGCAATTATCATTTATATGCAGATGATATGCAGCTCTACCTGCCGTTTTTACCATCAGATAGTGCAACTGCAGTAACTAAGATCAACCATCAAAAATCTTGTAATCATCTTCGATAGTCACTTAAAGTTTGAAAGTCATGTCACTGACTATTTGAGTGAGCCGCTTCGAATAAGGCTGTGCGAGTCATTGATTTTGTCGAGGCTGAACTACTGTGACACAGTCTAGGCCCATGCCTCGTGGCAAGAACAACGAAACTTATACAGCGAGTGCAGAATGCATGTGCACGATTCTGTTTCCATATCCCTCCAAGTTCACATGTCACTCCATTTCATAATGCTGCTAAATTGTTGAGGATGGAGGCTGCACGTAGAAAGCTGCACCTTGCAACTATGATGTTCGGTATAGTTCATTCGAAGAGGCCCAAATATTTGTATAATGAGCTGATGTGGGCTCAGTCGCACTGCATCACCAGAGGAGGGCTTGTGCTCCTGCTCCTGTACTGATATCTCCCAAATATCGCACGACTGCTTTTCGTGGGTCATTTAAGTTTGCCGCCTCACGCTGCTGGAATGAGCTTCCACCACCGCTACGAGAGCTAAAAAGCAAGAATGGTTTCAAAAATCATTACAAGCGATTGCTCTTGGAATAACAGAAAAGCACGGAAAATATTCGCTTACCATTTCACGATTTAATTTCATGCTAGCTAGTCTCTTTCCTGATGCAGCTGAGTCGGGCATATGGCCGAATATATTGATATTTTGTACAATAATAATTGCATTTGCAGTTGCCACAGGCTCCAAATGTCGCAGTTTGTATTGTTTGTTGTAATACTCTTTTTTTATCCACATTACTATTGTTTAGTTTTACCAGTTTTAGTAATTAAGGAAATAGTTCAAATTATTGTACATTTTATTAGAATAGGTATAATATAGATCTCTGGTTAATTTTTGGTTGTAATGTGGTTGTAATCACAAGTTATATAGATTGGTAAGAGTAAATCTAATTTCACAGATTACCTATAGGTACTAATATTCATAGACGAGTAATTTATGTGTAATCTACAGACTAGTGACTGTGATTTAAGGGGGCGTTCGGAAGTATGCGTTTTTGCCATAAATTGGTAAGAGTAAATCTAATTTCACAGATTACCTATAGATACTAATTTTCATAGACGAGTAATTTATGTATAAGCTACAGACTAGTGACTGTGATTTGGGGGGCGTTCGGAAGCATGCGTTTTTGCCCTACGCCATTTAGAGACTATCAGCTGAGTGAAATCGAGGGTGACCGAACGATTCACCTAGCCCGTTCAGAAATGTGACTGTTTTTGAGTGTGAAAACAAAATGTTTTTGAGCGTTTTTAAGAAGTAATTTTGTATAATTGTCTAGGTACGTTGATTTTTGTTTTTTATTTTCTTACTTTTAGTCTTCTCTAAAGTTTGTCTTGTGTCATGGTTTTTCGTCTCGGGCGTCGCTGCCATGGAAGCAATTGGGATGATGACTGAATTCAAATTTTTACGTCTCGTCATTAAATATTAAAATACAGTGGAAAAAGATGCAGTTCTGTGAAATTAGAATTAAAATCGGCTAAGAAATACATTAGATACAAGCATTTTAAGTTGTTAATTTGAAGGCGATTAGACAGAGAGATCCGACATCAACCGTGACGTCATAGTTGAGTACGGCCATATAAACTCCTTGTAAATTGTCGTTTTGCTAGAAAGAGATGGAGAAAAATCTTTGATACCTTATATCTTGGTTGTTTTTATAGTTATTCGAAAACAGATTTTTTGTTTCTGTTTATTATATGACTGAGCTTCTATTCAAGCAAAAAAAATTTTTAGTCATCTAGCCTATTATGTAACCAAAATGACATAACAAGAGATATGTTTGCTTCCATGGTAACGGCATTGGTCATGCCTGAAAATCAGCGCTTTTCGCGTTTTAACGCAAGAGCAATTAGCTGAGGCATTGTCCTTTTTGGACTGCACTATCTGTATAATTCTTGCATAAATATTTGTGTGTTGTATACGTGCATCCAAATAAAGCATTCTTTCTTTCTTTCACTATGATAGGCAACTTTACAGTTCGGGTCTTCGGGGATTACCTACGCTTTCCGGGAAATCCCTTTCTGACGTTAAGGTCTGACCGGCAACAGCTAAAGGCTGTCCAGAAATGATCTATGGTGGATCACTGCGTCAAGATCAATATGGATACCAAATTTGGTTTAGTGAATGAACCTCGCCTTGGTGGAGGAGTTCAACACATGCCTGTCGGCTAGTAGTTTTGCGTAAAATTTATACCTTATCTCGTAATTCCTCTTATGGTAGAGTGCAACCAATCACTTAGAAATTGTTTTATTAGTTTAATTTAACGGTTGATAAATATATTCAACAACAGTGGTACTACCGTTAATTCTGCTAGTACTACTGGTATTTTTTTGTTGCCCGTAGTACTACTTACGTGTCCGGTAGTACTAGGGGCGACTAATGAACTCTTACCCAACCTAGATAACCAGTGCTGAATCGATAAAATAGCTCACAGCACCATCTGTTAGAAACTTAAGGAACTTACAAATATTTACAAAGCACTTAATTCGTAATAGTAAAATTTGAGGTTAATAATTCACTTAAAACTGTTTTAATTAAATACAATTAAGGATATTACGTCGCCCAATGACCTTCAGCATTTGCCCGCTGGTAAAAGTATTCCCACGTTAACGCCATCTCTTTCTAGACAACTGCACTACAAAGTATCAAGCTCAAGATAAAATAAGACTACTGACACGCCGCCCAGTCAGTGTTATTTTGCCTACTTTAATCGCTCTCTGAGCGACATATATTTCCTCATCACTACATAGTATAAAACAAAGTCGCTTTCCGCTGTCTGTCCCTATGTATGTTAAGATCTTTAAAACTACGCAACGGATTTTGATGTTTTTTTTTTTTTAACTTTTATTTACTTTCACCTATGTCGATGTTTGTCATCAAATCTTGCAAATTAAATTTGATCCACTTCCCGGTTACCGATTGATCTAAAATTTAGCATACAAGTGTAAATCGCGTGACAATACAATATTATGATGACATTGGTGCTGATCTGATGATGGAGCTGGAAGGTGGCCATAGAAACTTCGCAATGAAATGACACAATCTAATCGAGTTTGGGCTCGTTTGATTCGTCTTGACGAGTACTTTGGTGCTACATGGTAACCAGAGTCTGATGATGGAGTTGGAATGTGGCCATAGAAACTCAGTAAAGCAATGACGCAACCCCATCGAGCCTCGGCTCGTTTGATTCGTCTTGACGAGTACTTTTGTGCTAGAGGTTAACCAGGGTCTAATGATGGAACTGGAATATGGCCATAGGAACTCATTAATTAATCGACATAGCCACATCGAGTATGGACTCGTTTGATTCGTCTTGATGAGTATTTTAGTGCTAGATGGTAACCAGGGTATAGGGGATATTTTTAAATATTTATTTAATTGTAAATGTGTGTCCATCTCTCATCGTCGTAAAGAATCTCGCGACCGCTCGCGACGCACGCATGATAGTCCTTAACACCTCGCCATAGCGATCGAGCTCGCAATGCATCGGAATCTATCGGATTACCTCGGAGGTGCTCGGAGCGATCACAACCTCCCGCGCACCGCAGCTAGTTGACACTCTTGTTTTCTTTTGAATTCGCATGAATTACATCTCTATTGGGTTAAGTGCTCGTAGGTCTAAGCATGCGTCTCTAGCGTCCTTCATTTTCATAAATGCTTTCATACACGCTCGTCGGTTACGGGTACTCTTGACCTGACCTTTTGGTGCAGGTCCAAGATGTCCCCTATTTGGTCCAGGTAAGTTCTCCTCGGTCGTCCCTTACCGACTTGTCCACTTGCATTTGCCTCGTATATTTTTTCGTAAGTCGTCTTCCATTCATCCTTTCTACACTCGCGAGCAAAAGTTTGGAATCAGTTACTTGAAATTGGTTGCGCGTTATCTTGAGTAGTTAATACTTTTTTAATAATCGTAAAAATGACATCATTTTAAAGGTTCAACTCTTTACTTTTAAAATGATACCGAATTCATTAAAAACAAGCCAGTATTTATGGAGCCATTCCGCATTATTTGAAGGTGTATCGAAAAAGACGTGTTTCAATTGTTTGATACGTCACGAGTTGCGACCTATTGACCCCCTATAAAAGCACCTGTTATCGGATTTTCTTTATCAGTCGACTTTCACACGTTGACCGGTACACATCTCCGCCACTTTTGACCCTTTACCTTGTACGACAATGGAGACAACACCTACAGAAGCAGCACAAATCGTAGCCCTATTGCAAGAAGGGCTCAGCCAGCGGGTTGTCGCTCGTCGGCTCCACATAAACCAATCCTGTGTTTCGAAAGTTTATAAGCGCTTTCGGGAGACTGGTGGCTTTATCCCGAGACCAAGATCTGGACGGCGCCGGTGCACATCGGAGAGGGATGACCGTTTTATCGTGTCAACCTCGCTCCGAAATCGGCATTTGACTGGTGTCGACGTCCAACAGGAGCTCCGAGATGTTCGTCGTTCATAGCAGCCAGCGAGTGGACAGTTCGTCGACGACTCAAGCAAGCGAATCTGACTCCAAAAAGGCCTGCCACAGGCCCGAAACTCACGGCAGCTCACCGACAAGCACGCCTTCAGTTTGCTCGCACCCATCTTGATTGGGAGGTTGAGCAATGGAGGCAAGTCCTGTTCTCCGACGAAAGCAGGATGTGTTTGCACGGTAGCGACAGAAGAGGACGGGTCTACAGGCGGCCTGGGGAACGATTTGCACAGTGCTCTGTCGCTGAAACAGTGGCTTATGGGGGCGGCTCTTGTATGATGTGGGCCGGCATTTCCTTCGATTGTAAAACCGAGCTTGTTTTCGTGCCTGGCGGGGGACGAGGAGGCGGTCTAACTTCGGACCGGTACATTTCCGATATTCTCCTGGAATATGTCGTTCCCTATGCGGGATACATCGGTGATGACTTCTTCCTTATGCACGATAACGCTCGTTGTCACACTGCCCGTGTAACAACGGAATACCTCGAAGAAGTCGGTATTGCCACATTGGACTGGCCAGCGCTCAGCCCTGACTTGAATCCCATTGAGCACGTGTGGGATGAACTGAAGAGGAAGGTTCGTTCCAGAACTCCTGCTCTTTCATGTCTGAATGAGCTGAAATCGGCGTTGATTGAGGAGTGGGAAGGTATTCCACAAGAATCAATTCAGAAGCTGATCAGGTCTATGAAGAATCGTCTTGGAGCAGTTATTAGGGCGAGGGGAGGGAACACAAAATATTGACACTTATTTTTAAAGATAAATAAAATTTTTATTTAATAATTTTTGTTGTTTTATTCATTCATTATTTTTCCCCATTTCCTTTTTTTCCTACCTCCTTCACTTAATCCGGGATAACTCCACAATTACGGGCTCGATATGAATTAATTTTATATCGATTTAAAGTGGACAGTTGCACCTTTAACATGGTGTCATTTTTATGATTATTAAAAATTTATTTAGTAAGCAAGATCATGCGGAACCAATTTCAAGTAACTGATTCCAAACTTTTGCTCGCGAGTGTATATGGCCAAACCATATTAGCATTCCTTTTTCTTTTTTTGTCACTACGTCTTCTTTCATCCCACACATTTCCCTTATCACACTATTAACTTATCTAATTTATCTATCAAATATCTATAGAAACTTATCTATCAGAGTCACTCCAGCCATTCCTCTCAAAGCTCTCATTTCCACTGCATTAATCCTACTTTCATCCTTCTTTTGCCACACCCAACATTCACTACCATACATAAGCGTAGGGACCAAAACGCATCTATGAACAGCCAGTCGTGCCTTTTTTGACAACATTTGGCTGTTCAGAAAGTTTTTGCAAGCCCTATTTACTTTATTACCTTGTCGCGAAGCGGAAGGCTTCGTGCAAAAAAAAAGGGAGGAAGCTAAAAGAAAAACAAGGTTAAAAGTTAATACCGTATAATTAAAAAATAAATGCAAAGGTAGGGTGATAAGGAGGGCACGACCGAACTTAATTATCTAACTTAACTAAGATCTAGCTATGTACAACAATATTTATATAAAAATCTAGCCTGGCCAGGGTAGGACACGGGGGCGAGTAGCAGCTCAGCCGGATAGCCGGAGCAGGAACAGGCACGGCAGCACAGCTCTCCGGATAGGCAGCTCAGAGGATAGGTAGGCAGCATAGGAACGCCCCAACGATGCTCCGTAGGCAGACGGCAGCAGGGACCCGTAGAAGGCGCGACGGAGTGGTCAGGTGGGCAGCAGGCACACGTAGCAGCGCGGTGGAGACGCGTGAAGAAACCGGCATGAAGTGATATGATCACGAAGGCCTGGCGGTGGTGGTTAGGTTCCAAGCCGGTGTAAGGAGCTTAGCTACTCCTTAGCCGTTTGCGTTCAATACCAGAGCTGGTAGTAGACTGGCTTCCTAATGACCCTGGTCCGCTTTTATACTGGCCATAACAATAGACAACTACATAAATGTCAAACGAAAGATTTTTGAAAAATAATTAATTATATGACATTTATCAGTCACGTAGGCATTGAGCTACAATATTGAGATCAAATGTTGGACGCTAACAGTTATAACAAGAAAATATAGAAAAACACAATAAAGGACTAATAACTATTACAAATATTTATCGCTTGTGAATAATAGCGTTATACAAAGTGAAGTTCAAATAATCAGTTAGTGCTTTACAAACATTCGTGAATTAATAAGTGTTACAAGAATTTGTGCATATTTACAAGATCGATATGTGAAAAGATAACTCTTCTTCCAGATATGCTTAGGACTTCTGTTTGTGATTGTACTTCTCTTTCGATAATAAGGCCCGGCAAAGAATCTTCATTTTGTTGAAACTAAAAAAATAGCATGTTCATGATTACTAGGCAGTTAAATATATATTAATTTTAAATTTGTAGTTAGATTATAACACAAATATAAATAAAAATCTATATTCTGACAAATCACAGAGTATGATGACGCTAAAACATACCCTCATATTTTGTACTGGTCCCTCGTCAATAGCGACAGAACGTAGTTCGTTTGATTCTGGCGAAATTCCTTTTACTTTCGTCGTAGGCAGTTCCTTATGTACTGTTTGGGAGTTTTGTAGATTTTTTGATTGCCTAAAAACAGAAAACTTTATAAGCACATTTATTAGCACAGTCAAGTGTAATATCAATTTAATAATTTTTAAATAATTATAGTGGATTCATTTTTAAATAGCCGTTTCATATAAGTTTGGGCACTATACAGATTACATATATTTATTTACACTCTTTTTTCTTCAAAGAACGTTTGTTCTCACAAGAATCTCACAGTTGGATTTTCTCCTGTGTCGTGGCTGCAGCTACAAACATTGAATCTCACATGCACATACGCCCAGACCGGAACAAAATTTTGTAGGTCGTATAAAATCTTTGTCCCATACGGGAATCGAACCTGCGACTCGTTGCGCAGTAGGCGATCACTCGACCGCTGCGCTAACCATGCCGCCTCGACTTACGACGAGCTATGCCCGCGACCTTCGTTTCGCTTTACGATAGTTTCTTTTGTTTTATTCTAGTTTTCCCGTCTATTTTTTCCCGTGGAAAAAAGTATCCTATGTCCGTCTCCTGGTTCTAAGCTACCTCCCCACCAATTTTCAGTCAAATCCTAGTTTTCCCATTTTCCCGTGGGAATTTTTACTGTAGGAAAAGTAGACTATATGTTATCTTATATAATTAGCTATCTATTGATGAAAGTCCCGTCAAAATCGGTCTGGCCGTCCCGGATACGTATGTTCCCGTTGTCTGTCTGTCTGTATGTTCCCGCTAATCTCCGTAACGGCTGGACCAATTTTGACGGGATTTTCACTAATAGATAGCTAATTATATAAGGTATAATATATAATACTTTTCCCACGGTAAAAATTCCCACGGGAAAATGGGAAAACTAGGATTTGGTTGAAAATTAGTGGGGAGGTAGCTTAGGACGAGGAGACGGATATATGATCCTTTTTACCTACGGGAAAAATTAGACAGTAAAACGGGAAAACTAGAATAAAACAAAAGAACCTATCGTGGGGCGAAACGGAATTTGCGGGCACAGCTAGTGTA
The DNA here is from genome assembly GCA_963935595.1 of Schoenobius gigantellus. NCBI lineage: Eukaryota > Metazoa > Arthropoda > Insecta > Lepidoptera > Crambidae > Schoenobius > Schoenobius gigantellus. The sequence continues at coordinate 22,942,927 of OZ012543.1, forward strand.
TTATAAAATTTATTATGCTGATCGTCAGAAGGCAAATCATCACAGTCATCTTGTTCTCGGTGAGCCTTTTCAAATGAGTCCAAACACAAAAGTTCTACGTAATATTAGACTCACCAACAGTTATGACATTATAACAATTACTTACAGACAAAAAACAGATATACATAGTTATAATATATAGATAAGTACAGCATATGTAATATTAATTATTCATACTCGTACATAACACAACAATTATTTAAAAAAACGTTGCCTCATAATAGAATTTTCTCCTGTGTCGTGGGTGCAGTTACAAACATAGAATCTTACAGCACATACGCCCAAGCCGGAACAAATTTTTGTAGGTCATACAAAATCTTTGTCCCGTACGGGAATCGAACCCGCGACCGGTTCCGCAGTAGGCGATCACGCGACCGCTGCGCTAACCGTGTCGTCATACTGTAGCCACCACAGAACACAGAAAGAGGTTAGAAGGGCTATGTGGGCGGGACACGGTAGCCACAACTATGACTAAATGCTCATACTTGTGGCCCCGCACCGCGAACGCGTTGTTTAATCACTGACGGACAACAACAGTGAGTGTATCGTGAAGCGCGGCGCTATAAATATAAAAAAATGTCTTCTTGTGCTATAATTACTTGTAAAACAAGAAGTCAGGTGTCAAGTGTAGCTAAAGAAGGAATTGCTTTTCATCGGTAAGTAGTAAATTGATCATAATGACCATATTCCATACATCATAATGTCAAAATCCACCAAAACTGATCATAACGATAAGTTACATAATATTTTTCTAAAAAATATACATTACCGGCAATGTAGGCACGCGATTTTTGCCATATTACTTAGAGCGCGTAATGTAGTACACTGCTTTCGGTAGTGACGCATTTGGCTTAATGAGCATTAACGCAGTAGTCGCAGTACAAGGGATAGTGCCGTGCTAATCAAAAAACGCAAGCATTACATTTTATCGATAAATGTATATTTTTAAATATTTGTATAAAGTAAAAATAACATATTATTTGTCACTTAAAATGCCATAATAATAATTATTACTTATAGATAATACAGAATGTTTGGCGAAGCTAACACCTACCCTTTCTAACATCCTATTCATATAAGTACGGCGATGTAATCAAAGATTAAAATTGTAAAATTAATTTCAATTTTCACGATACAATTAGTTCGATTAGTAAAAAAATTATGGGCAAATTCTAAACTAATTTTACAACTTAGAATGTTTAATATCACCATAATATTTATATGACTATTTTAGCATAGGTAGGTGGCCAGCTTGTTATATCATGAATACTAGATACGCCGTTAGGACGCCGCGCCGCCGCTCGTGGTAAAGTGGTCAGTAGGTAACGGAGCTTTACATCAAGCAGTCCAGGTTCAAATCCTGGCGGGAACAAATGTTTGTGTTAGCCTTGTTCTTATTCCTACGTTAGTTTCTGTGATAAGCACGAACATTTGTTCACGAGTCTGTTGGTGGTTTTTGTATTGATTTATTTATTTGAAATATATTTTACTATCAATTATACCCTTTTAATAACTGTTTTTGGACATATTATTTTAGTTTTCCTAAAGATCCGGATATACGTAAAAAGTGGATTGACGCAACAGGTAGAGAAGAATGGATTCCTACTAAGTCAAGCACCATTTGCTCAAAACATTTTAGTGAAAATGATTTTGATATAAAAAAATCTGGGAACAAGTATTTAAAAAGCAGTGTAATACCACATGAAAAAGTCGTGTATTTGTATTCTGCAGTATGTATTATAATTTTTTAATGATATCAAATAATGATTGCAATATCAGAAAGCCAACTCTTTTATGTTTAAGATAAATGATGCGAGAAGTTCTACTTCGTCGTTAATCAAAGAGAAATTAAACAATGGTAAATCCCAAAAACGTAGTATTACCATTAAGAATAACTAATAATACGAGTATAGAAGCGAATCTCCTTTGTGGGTGCGCCAAATGCCGCTATTTGCATACCTACAGCGCCCTTCCCCCTGTAACGCCCCGCAGTAGTCTGCGGACGCCGCTAGGGTCACCACATGGACGTATGGTTACCACTACAATATTTTTTATATAGGTACCTCCATATTTTACATTAAATGAGAAGCTGAGCATACACCGAGTCTTATTGATTTTGTACTTCAAGTGTAGCGAGCGAGCGACTATCTTTAACATTTTTAGTTTTTTTGATTCCGTAGTTATAGGAACCTGCCTATTTTTGATTTTCTTTATCTTCGGGCAAATTATAAAACTTTAAATTTGGGATTATTATGGCATTGTTTTTGCACCCATAAACGCAACAATAAGTCGGCATCACGGCGATTAGGTAGATAGCGGCGCGCGGGAAGGAGTCACGTGCGTGCGGGATGCGGTTTCCCGTAGTATTACTATTCTCTTTGCGGTGCGCCGTGCGCGCCTTGACTGGCGATTCCGTTCAACGGAAATCAAACGGTAGGTAAATAACGTGGCCTTGAGCGCTCGACGGCCGGGAGTTTAGCTTCTATACTCGTATTATTAGTTATTCTTATGGTCTTACAGAAGCGAGAAATAACATAAACGATAATGATTTAACAAAACCGGTGAGACAGGTAAAGCTATGTTTATGAATATTATGTAAATAAAATATGTAGCGTAAAGTTTTAAGAAAATACATTACATATAAGGTACTTGATTTATTCTAGGACATTTTGGATTCAATAACATCAACCTCTTTGATAATAAAAGACAGTCCTAAAAAAATCTTACTGGTAAAAATAACGACAACATAAAAATTAATTTAAAATGTAATAGTCAATTAATAAATCCGTAATTATTTTCAGTTCAATGTACCGTCAAGTAATAGCTCAAATGCATCAACACCCAGGAAAAAAAAAATACTTGTTTCTAAAGAGACTGTTATAAAACGACAAAGAAAAAAAATACAAGCACAAAATCGACGTTTGAAAAAAAAGTATACAAAATGGAAGATATTATTAACGATTTACAGAAAAAGTTTTCATTAAGATATGAAGATTTGAGTACTTTAAAAAACACAAATTTACAGGTAAATATTTACTTTACAAATATTTACTTCTCCATCCAACCAAAATATCCTAACAACTAAACTACCGCACGTCCGTTTGTCAGATTATCCATTCTAGTTTATGCTTTCGGACCGGTGCATTATAGTATTATAATTTTTCTTTTATTTTACGTCTAACCTACAACATTTTTGAGCTAAAAAGCTAAAATTTTGTTTCATAGAAACAAAATATTACTTGAATATTATTTATTAATTATAAATGTATAATGAAAGTAATAATTATTTTTTGGTTTTCTAAATATTTCAAATGGTTAAATTGCTGGCAATATTTAATATCGATAACTATTCATCGATGTCAATCACTAAAATAATGTTATTTGTACACGCGGCTCTTGACGTCAGTAAATTTCAGTGAATGAGGAGCCCATTGAGCGTTGTGATTGGTTCAGCCCGATTTCGCGCGACTTTGCATGGGCGGTGCAAGGAAAAGAAGTGGGAGCAAAACTGGCGACAGCGGTTCCCGTACAAACGGTGCATGATTGCCTTTCTAACCTCTTTCTGTGTTCTGTGGTAGCCACGTATAACGTAGCATGTGTTACATACATAAATATTTTTTTAGTAGGTAATGGAGTCTTTGGTGGTTATTTCTATTAGATTATGAATATACATACATTGAGAAAAAAAGAAAACCATAAAAGCAAAAAAAAATATATAGGTAGGTATGTGAAAACTAGTGTAAGAATAAAAATAATTAACTACATTGCTAGTCGTTAATATGCTTGAGATCCTATACCTACCTTCGGAGCTGATCATCAAGAAGGCGAAACCAGTACAGTCATCTTGACCTCGGCGAGCTCTTTTAAATGAGTCCAAACACGACAGTTCTACGTAATACAGTGGTTGAGATCCGGTATCTATCTTCGGAGCTGATCACCAGGAAAGCAAAACCAGTACAGTCATCTTGGTCTCGGTGAGCTCTTTTAAATGAGTCCAAACACGACAGTTCTACGTAATACAGTGGTTGAGATCCTGTACCTACCTTTGGATCTGATCATCAGAAGACAAAATCATCATAGCTATTTTGATCTAAGTCAGCCCCCGTATTATGAATTCTTATTTCCATTCGGTTTACGGGCAACAAAAACTGCGTGTAAGTTATGAACTTTATTAGCAAGGTATTAGAGTTCATTACGAAATAAAAAATAGCCAGTCATTAAACTGCATGGAGATAATACTTCACAATACGGGGCCTGCTCTTTAAAATGAGGCCAAACACGATAATTTTACGTAATACAGTGGTTGAGATCCTTACCATAACTTCAGGGCTCATTATGATAAATATTTGAAAGAGAAATAAATTTTAACCTTTTCATAATATCTAAATGTAACTTCTTACCAATAATTTTGGAGAGCTCGACCACGAGCCACTAAACTTTTACTTTTATGCTTAGGCATTATTACCTAATCTGAACTAATTTCACTCTTATGACAACTACTTATAACAAATACTAAATAAAAACTTATTAAATACATTTACAGGCTAATTATTGTCCTTAATATTACTTATTTTATTAACACTATCTACAATCCGATTTAATTTAAAAGTCATTCAAAATTTGTCACTTTTCGTAATGATGTCGCACGAAAAAACGCACGTACAGTCCACCCGTTACGAGAGTCAAGAACGCACTAGATTCTCGTATCGAGTATTGCTGTCCGGGCGTTGCGGAGGTGCCTGGCGCGGGGTTCTTATAGTATTTTAGGTTTTTCTTTATTATTTAAAAGAACTTTGAAGTTATTTAAAATCTGATCAATACGATTTATAAAAGACATCGTTACCTTTTTATTGATGCAAAATTCATGCATTAGTAATAAGCCGTTACTGAGAGAATTTGTAAATAAGTTTAAAATTGGCGACTTTTCTAATTTTTTTTAAAACAACTGGGTATAAGTAACTAAAATTTTAATCAATACGATCTATACTTCGTGACCTTGCGTATAACATATATTTTTTTTATAACTCTTGCTCAATAGGGTTCTTCTACAATCTTCTTCAAACATGCAGTATTTTTTAAGTTTATGCGAGGTAATCACCTTAAAACTATTCTATCTTTTTAGTCAGACCAATTTACATACAGTGCAAGGCTGCTTTAACGTCAGGCGTTGTCGCGGTTCGCCGAAGACGCTGACGCTGTAATCCCTGTTCGAGAATGCAATATTTATGGTCAAATCTCTCTCATTGAAAGACCAACATCTCATCTGTAGAATAATATTGCTGAATTGACAGCATCAAACAAAAGTAGTAAAGTGTAAGATATTTTTATTTAGGTTATGAGATCATCATTCTCTAGAACTATCAAAAATAGAAACATTAAAATTAAAATGACCGTCCTCAATTACCTAATTCAAACGAAACAGAACTCGATTAATTATTAAAAACATCAGCGCCGTACAAGGGAATGCTTTTAGCAAGCACCATTTGAACGAGACGATTAAAAAGAAAAGAAAAACTCTATTATAGTCGAAACAAAACGCGATCTGACCTATTTGGCGGGGATTTAACATTAATTCTGAATAAATCCAAGGATTTCAAGCTTAATAAAACAAGTTGCAGAAACTGTTTTTTTCTAATTATTAGAGTTTATTTTACGTTTATATGTGTAATTAAATACAAGTAATTTATAGATAAATATTAGCTGTGTCCGCAAACTACGTTTCGCCAGAGAAAATTTTGCGTAATAAGTAAGTATTTTGATGCCAAATCATAAAAATATTGTCAAAAAATTCTGGAGAGGGCCACCCTTATCACCTAGGGGTATTAAAAAATAGCCTACGACCTATTCTCCGACCTACCAGATAATACACAAAAAAAATCATAAAAATCTGTAACACCGGCGCCGTTTCGGAGAAGTTCCATAACCAACAATGTGACACGAGATTTTTTATAGGTATTAGAAAAGGTCTTAGTTTTGATTAGTTACCTTAAATAATATCTATAATTAGTCACCTTAAATAATATCTACGATTAGTTACCTTACATAGGATCTGCGCCTGATCTCGTTGCGTTCGTGTTGTAATGTATTTTCTTGCTAAATAGTAAAAATATGGTAAGAATTTGAAATTGGGAAAAGAAAACAAAAATTGTCCCTTAAATTATTACAATCTTCAACTTTATTCTTAATTATTCTTTACATAATGTCATGATGTTATGCTAAATTAACCTACATCACCAATAATCAGGAGCTGTTAAGATATATCTATATAAACCAAGGGCAGGATGGTTCAGACTCGTTTGATCAATCTCGGTAAGCCAAAATCAGGTACAAATTGGGTACAAAAATCATAAAATTAGGGGCAATAAAGTACACCAACAAATAGTTCTAGGTTTCTTTTTTTTTAGATTAACCAAAAATTTGTAGCCTTCCCCGGAGCGGTTGTTGTAGATCGTATCTTCGACTTTGTTCTTGCGATCACGGGCCAGAGATATAATATTCCAGTTTCTTAGTTATTAAGTAGTTATTTCATTTGGACAATTCCACAGAATTCCTCCTTGTTATTAGGTTATTTTGTTATATTCTCTAGCTGAAAAGCCAAGCAGCGGAGCCCTACAGCCTCCGGTAACTACCCTGGAGATTCATAGCACAATATAAATTAAATATGCCCATGATCTTAGGGTCAGTGGCTCTAACACTGAGTTCTGAAGGAATCCCAGTCAATACATTTAAATTACATGTAATAAACATAGCAAAGGAATGCCAAACATAATTTTCAGTAAATTGACAATTTTCTTAGTAGTTGGTTTTTAAAAAGGACACGGAGGGGAGAGCACCTATTTTGTGTATAATTATTGCTATTAGTATAAAGAAAACAGCCCAATTTGTGAGTTATTTGCCAAAGTATGATGTGAAACTTTATATGGTGAAAACTTAGAATTTAGCATGAAATGTGTAATTGTTATTCAATACATTCATTAATTCCATTAAAATGCCGCTTACTATCGGGTTTTTTAATGAAATAGGGGATGTAAAAGGCGAATTTTGAAAATATAAGTAATGTGTTTGAAACAAACCTACCCACTAACAAAAAATTAACAAAATCTGTTTTAAATCACGAAATATAATAAGTAATATTATTAATACCTTAATGAGGGCGAAGTATTATCTATTGATAAAATTTATTTATCCATTTAATTTAATGAATCTCGTGCCGGCGATTAAAATATATTTTTCCTGAGTTTTACTCTCTAAACTGAAAACAAAAGTACCTGACTTTTAAAATCTCACTGTAGCTTTTAAAATTAAATGCACACGGAAAACGGGAAAAAATACCTGTGGATTTTATTCGCAGAAATTAAGATAAATACTTTTCATTTCGCAAATCTATAATAAATTCCTTCGGTCGATATGTCACAGATCAAACGAGTGGTTAGATATGTTCTGAGCAAAGATTAAGAACCAGTTCTGAGATCATAGCATAGGCGCGTTCAAAAACTAGGGTGATATATGGGCGCGCTCCACTTACGCACAGATTTGCATCTAGAACCGAGGTCCGTTTGCCGAATGTTAAGCGTCGTATTGGCGACGGAACCTTCCCTAAAACCATATTCATTTCATAACACTCGTAAGATTCTTAACTTGCTTCAAGATGTGTCAAGTCAACATACGGATCTTTCGAAATTCTACAATATGCAATAAGTATTTCCAGTTAAAGTTATAAGTTTGGTTGAAAAACAAAACGTAATGAAAAATAAACCATAAACAAACTGTGAATGCTTTCCAAATTCTATTCGACGAAACTATAATTATATGATCTATAAGTTTAAGTGTATTTTATTATAATATATCTCTAAAAATGATCAAAACAAACGGTCTAAATGTCAAATTCTGAATTTTGAGAAAATCAACCCACCTAAAGGGGAGCACGGGATTTTGGGCGAAAAAAAACTATATTTGTAAATAAGGCCAGGATAAACGCGAGATTTATTTTGTTTATGCAAAAATCGAATAATGACCAAACATAATTGCAAATGTCACTGACGTGACGTGAAACGACGTTGACGTTGACACTTGACATTGATATTGTGAAATTAATTGACAAAAGTTATTGTAATTATGATTTTAGTTGTGAAATATGTGTTTAAACTACAGTGAAACCAAAGTGTTTTTGCAAAATTAGTGTTTTATCAAATTTTAAGAAAAAACGGTGTTACAGTGTCGGTTAACCGTATTATCGCATTGGTCAAACGATCGATTTCAATATTCTCTCTGTGAATTTGGTTACGAGCGATAGGTATTTTACATTAACTCCATATAAAATAATACGTCAAAATTCTATCTCTACGAGTAGTAAGCAAATTCGGAGATAGATAGCATTTTGAAACCGGTCGTAATGCGAATAAAGCAACAGACGAGATACAGACAGGACAGAGGAAAGAAATTGAATCGCAGGTTTCACGCCCATTTTTCTTATTTCGCTCCTAATAACTGAAAGATCGGTATGAACATGGGTGATGATCGCTTAACTAATGGCAGATAGTAAGTTAACAATGTACTTCCTGCGGGCAGCTTAATAAATAGTAATAGATAGGTACTACAAAAGCTGCTAGCTAGATACTACACACGTGCTAGAATAAAACTTGTACAGGACTTGTTAAAACAACAGGTAATTATATTACATATATATTGCACATCAAACATTTACTTGAAAGACACATAGATAGGAATGTATATAGGTGGACTTATCAGTTAAAAATGAAATCTACATATAACAGCCAACCTACTGGGTGTTTGGACACGAAAAGATTACAAACGTACTTTCAACCAAGCCGTGCAGATATAACTTAAAATTTTCTCGACTTTAACTTAGTTTAAAGTTGTGCTTGGATACGCGTGGCGTAGGATTGCATCCAGTTTGGTTGGTTACTTGTCTTGTGAATATGATAAGTAGGAAAGGAGTAAAGTGGAATCCACTTTAGATAAACTTAAAACAATATGTTGGTAACTTATTCATATTACTATTACGTCGTTACTAGAAATCAATATTTCTAAACTGTGAACAACTCTGCAACATGCGAAGTTTCCAACGCCACATATCGTTTCAGAAATAAAAACTGATGAGTACTTATAGACAAATTCAGAAACTAATAATTTCATAATACTCGTAATAACATTAATTTATTCAACCAAGCGTGCTCAGCGTGCTCTTCACTAACAAGTCAATGAGTGAATTGTTTGTAACTTAAATGGAAAATGGACGCAATTATTTACTATTTTAATTGCGGAATTTGATTCGAAAGTGATTCGTTTTGTTCTGCAAAGTGTATTGTTCACAAAATACTGGTGTAGGCGAACAGAATGCGTAATTTACATAATCGTATTATTAGAAGTAAAAACTGTCTACGAATTATTATGTTGAGTTGGTTTATTTTGCTGGCAATCAGTACCACTTTATATAATCGTCAGTCTGTAGTCTGTACTCTGTAGTGCACTGCCACAGACATAGGTCTCCTAAGATGTATCACCCAGTTAGGTTATCGCGAAGCGAAAGGCTTCGTACAAAAAAAAGGTGGAAGAAGCTAGAAATAAAACAAGTTAAATAGTTAACACGGTATATTTACAAGAGAAAACGGAAACAAGAAAAGGCAGTGGTAGGGAGGAATAATATTAGGAGGGCATGACAGGACTTATCTTAGTAAATTAACCTTTTTTTTTTTTTTTCTCTCGGGGGGAAATGCGTAACCGCACCGTACCCGCCGTTGGCTAGACGACGAGCGTGTGTGGGGCTCTCCCGGCAGCGTGCCAGGCCTACCCACTAAAACCCCCCGGTGTTCTCCCTGCCCTTAGGGGCGCGCTAGGTAAGGTCCACAATGCGACTCCACTACCCACGCGCCCAGTTCTAGTAAATTAACCTAAAAGGTAACTATGTACAACAGAATAATATAATCTAGCCTGGCCAGGGTAGGACGCGGGGCGAGTAGCAGCTCAGCTGGATAGCCGGAGCACGAGCGGCACGGCAGCGCAGCAGGCAGGATAGGTTGCGCAGGTCAGGTAGGCAGCATAGGAGCGTCCCAACGGCACGCAGTAGGCAGACGGCTCAGGAACACCCGGCGGCAGCGTTATGCAGGTAGGAGGGCCAGAGCACCCCCAACGGCGCTCCTCAGGATAGGTGGTAGCAGGGACCAGTAGAAGGCGCGACGGAGTGGTCAGGTAGGCAGCAGGCACACGTAGCAGGCGCGGTGGAGACGCGTGAAGGAACCGGCACGAAGTGATATGATCACAAAGGCCTGGCGGTGGTGGTTACGTTCCAAGCCGGTGTAAGGAGCTTAGCTACTCCTTAGCCGTTTGTGTTCAATACCAGAGCTGGTAGTAGACTGGCTTCCTAATGACCCTGGTCCGCTTTTATACTGGCCATAACAATAGACAACTACATAGCTGTCAAACCAAAGATTTTAGAAAAAGAATTGATTATATGACATTTGTCAGTCACGTAGGCATTGAGCTACAATTTTGAGATCAAATGTCGGACGCTAACAATTATAATAAGAAAATATAGAAAAATACAATAAAGGACTAATAAATATTACAAACATTTATCGCTTGTGAATAATAGCGTTATACAAAGTGAATTTCAAATAAATAATCAGTTAGTGCTTTACAAACATTCGTGAATCATTAAGTGTTACAAGAATTTGTGTATATTTACAAGATCGACATGTGAAAAGACAAGGTAATAATATTATATTATACTTTCATACCTAGTTACAATAAAGAATTAGTAGACTTAAATGGAGTTAGTGTAGAGTATGATAGTTTTGTCTTTTTATTTACATTTATGAAGTGAACATATCTTGTTATCATAACTTGTTGTAGGTACTTTTTTCGTCAATTCAAATAACATTGCCGGTCAACGAGAAATCACAAAATGGCCATGGAGATACGTGTACGTACATTCTACGCTACATTTTTAATTTATATGTCTTAGATTTTCTAAGCTTAAGACAAGAAGCGGGGGTTGAAAGTTACAAAATTCAATTTTTAAGATAAACGAGACCCGTACCATTATTTATCCAATTTCCTCGCACAAAGCAATAACTTGTACAAAACTTTAAGCCCACGCGGTCAGCACCTTGTAGCAAAACACGTCTTTCAACTACGGAAGCGAATGAACTAAAATTTATTGTCCATTAAACTGTTTATTTACTGTATCTGGTATAAATCAGCGTTAACTTCACTCTATATGCGGTAAATATTGGTTTTCTTTTAACTAATTATTTATTGCTCTTGAATTAACGTTCATAAATGATTACAAGGCCTTTGGGCCGATGTTCGCCCTTAATTATATAAAGTAACTCAAAATCTATCTTAAGTTATTAGAAGGATATTCCCATTTTCACATACAAACCTTGGGCCTAATGTAACAATGATGAAATCTGGTTAATATTTAAAACTTATTTGGCCATTGATAAAGTGTAAAAATGAGGTAAAGTTTCTATCGCCTAATTTTTACACTTTTTAGCAATGGGCAAATAGGTTTAATGATATTTACAAATAAAATAGATAAGTTTGAAATATGATAGCAAATGGAATTGATATTGACATTTCGTTGAATGACACATTGTAAAGATGCTATGATATCCGATGACTCATTGATGTTATATTTTATCGTTTATTTATTTATTTTTTTATTTAAAGTTCCAAATATTCTAAAATGTATCGCAGAGTTACATATTCATTAACTGCTAAAGCCACTTATGGCTTATTTACAGCTAGAGTTCGGTCTATTTTAATTAAACTATTTCACACTTTAACAAATTCATGGTGCACTGAGTATTAAACAATTTGTTTTATCTGTCAAGTAACATACAGAGGTTATCAGGGCTATAATATATGTTCATGATTATCAGATAGCATAAAGTAGTTATTAACATCTTTGATTGATCCATAGTTTGAGAGGTATAAATCTTGAATGTGTTTTGGGAGGCTATTTATTATTTTCGCAAGCAGTAAAGATTAGTTCTCATGCCATAAACATTTTTACTTGGAGGTAATACAAATCTATGTGCATTGGGTAAATTTCTTAATCTAGTATTGCGATTGTATTCGGTTAAATTGACTACATTTATATACTCTTCTTTTAGTATGGACATTTTGACCATGTTTTGTACAGGAAGTACCTTGCAATATTTGAAAAGGTCGGAGTAGTCACTACTGTACTTTATTTTTATGTTTTTGGGAACTATGTTTTTCAATATTGTTCTTTGCAAGTTATATATATTAGCGATATTGCTTTTAAACAACCTTCCATAGCTACTTAGACCGTATCGTATGACTGAATCTGCTAGTGCTAGATATAACATTCTTAATGTCTTATATGGTATCTTCTGCTTCAAAATAATTATTCTACTTAAAAACGATCTAAGTTTGTTGCACACATATTCAATATGTGGCTGCCAGTTAAATCTATTGTCAATCAATAAACCGATGTACATATGTTCTTTTACAAAATCGATGTTAGGGCAAGCACAATTATTGTTTTCCAAGTGAAGACAACAATGGCCGTGTGTGCCTTGATTTTTGGGGCGTAGGATGATTTGTTATATGAAGAATGAATGTGCATGGCTTTTGTTTTGTCCGCGTTAATTATTAGGCCGACGTCATGTGACCATTTGCATATGGTATCGAATACTTCTTGGATTTTCCGCTCGGCTGATTTAAGATCCCTATCTGCTACCACCAAACATGTATCATCAGCAAACTGGTATACATATTCCTCGCCTACAGTATTACACATATCGTTGACGTAAAGAAGATACTCGGTAGGGCCGATAATGGATCCTTGTGCCGTGCCTTTCGACGTTTTTATCATGTCACTATAGGAGTTTCCTAATTTAACTGTATTTATTTTTCACCTTTAATTAATTAATCTATATATTAAAAAAATATCGCTAAATCTGCTGGTAAGTGCAAAATTCGACAACAGGATACGATTTATTATTTTTTAATAGTATTTTTTTGATTAGGTACGTAAAAGTATGAACTTTTAGCGAAATTATGCGAAAAATTTGAAAAAATGCCGGGATAAACATGAAAACATTATTCACAAACTGATCTAGTTGTGTTACTACAACATCAAACACGTCAATTGAAAACAAGAACTATGACAGAACGATGTCTGCTCCGGACATACCCACCTTCCAACAACCGTTGGCCGTACCAACTACTCCTGGTTACAGGGGCCGAATCGCGGAACATGCGCGCGAAAAATTTTTGTTAAGGTTGGGAAATACATTACGCATACCCCGCGCTCGGGAAGGCGCGAGGTTATGTCGGACTCTCCGCGGCCCCGGGGGCAGAGTGCCAGCCAGAAACCGCGTCATACCGACTAAAACCCAACGATGCCCCCTTACAGACGCCTTGGCACGAGAACGCCCATCACCGCCGCAATCCTCCCCGTCATCTGACGAAGAGGATACCTCGGGGAGGGACGCCCCGTTGCCGGATAAGGCCATGGGAACCCTTTCTGAGACTTCTATGACCTCGTCAGCGTCAGCTCGCCTACGGCGAGCCCTTCTCACCTCCCCAAAATGGGAAGGCCGGCGATGCTCCTGGGCATTAGATTGACGACTGGCGGTGACCTGTGCAATGCAGGACTCGGGCTTCTCAGGCCCGGGTCCCGCTGATCACCATCAAGAGGAAGAAGGCGTGCAAACGGCGTGCAACAGATTGGTGCGCTGCGAGGAAAAGGTAGCACACTCCTCGAGAGTGTGCTGTACTGAGTCCTCAGCAGCGATGGCGTTGAGTGTTTGGCTCACGCCCAATCCGATGCAGGTAGCGGCCAAAACAGCCGTGACCATTGATGACCTGCACCAGGTGGTACGTGAGCGACCCGTGCTTCCTTTCCGCCCACGGCTTGAGTACGGGGAGCAATGCCTTAACGGTTCTCCTGAGAGTTCGGGAGGCTGGCTCACCCAGACTCTCCTGCCATAGGTGGAACATCTCCTCACGTGCCCCTTCCAGAGCAGCAACCCGCTCTCTTGGAGCCACCCTGTGGGCCCCCTCCCTTGCTTCGACCCGCACGCGGTAGGCTGCTGCAAGGACGTGCGCCACAAGCTCCCACATGCGCACGAAACCTGCGACTTTATTTGTTATTTAATTCTGTCTTCTTTTTCTGCTCCGGACATTTAGTATTTTATAATTTCCTTACAATTAGTTGTGATTAGGTTATCCGATGGATTTTAAAGAAAAGAACAAAATCGTTTGAATTGAAACATAATAACAGTGTGAAACGACAGTGCAAATGTGAACTGACGTTGTCCATGTTTTACCCTTCACAAAACACTTACACTGACAATTAAAAATCACTGACTTTTACATAAAAACTACCCAAAATCGAATAATTTTAAACACCACTTTCGAGCGATAACTGATAAAACTTTCTGGTATGTACTATAACATGAACTTACTACTTATAACTTGAGAGAGAGCAATGAAATACGTCTTAAAGGAACACTATATATTGCGAGAATAAACACAATTACATTATTGCCAGTATATATATAATTACAAACATTTATAATATAATTACCCACATAATATTAATATACGTATGTCGGTACCCACATTACTTCCATAACACCTCACCACTTATTTAAAACATTATAATTATCACCACCCCTAACAAAATTTAGCTTAATAAAAAAATAATTTACACAATGCAACAAAAACTAATATATGAACGCGTAGAACATTTAACCTTATACAGAATCGAATCTTAAGCTTACAGAACACACAACATACATTGGCAATTAAATACATGACTTTTGTTTTTAACTATTGTACACAATGTTATACCTATAATACTTTCATTAATTAAATTAATCAAAATCGAAACCGCTTAACTGGACGCCGAATACGTTTACTAACAACAATATCGGGATTCCGGATCTCGATCTTGTCGGGGAGGCGCCGCTGCATGTGCCGGGGAGGCAGGCCCAGGAGTAAGAGTGGGTGAGGGCGCGGGTGCTGGCAGCGAGCTGGCGGCACTGACGCCGGCTGCTGAAGCATCATCATCATCTCTTATGTTCTCAGAGCTAGGTGACACAGTTGGCGATACGGTGGGCCCTAACTCGGTTACACTATTTCTATTACTATCGCGATCTAAACCCGGGAATGATGATGGAGTAATCAGTGAACTTCTAGATCTCCTCTTAAGTTGATCGATGTGCCTATGTACCTCGTTACCAGAACTATCTCTTACTTTATAGTTTGTCGAACCTAGCCTTTGTAAAATTTTACCTGAGTCCCATTTTTGTTTGGTCGTAAAATCTCTCAGAAAGACTGGTTCTCCAGTTTGCATTTCACGTTGCGACCCTCCTACTCTTTGCAATTGTTGTTTTTGCATTTTAGTAACTCGCATGCACCTACTCGGTTTAAATATATCCAACCTAGTTCGTAAATTTCTGTTTTGTAAAATGCGGGCGGGACAGTCCCCGGTAGAAGCATGTTCTGTATTCCTATACAATAATAAGTCGTATCGACAAAGGGCCGTTTCGACATCCAAGTTGTCTCTAAATGCCTTCTTAATGACTGATTTATACAATTTAACGGCGTTTTCTGCCGCGCCGTTTGAAGACGGGTGGTATGGTGCTGAGAAACACTGTTCGATGCCATTATATTTTAGAAAGTTTTTAAAATTAGTACTCGAAAATGGAGGCCCGTTGTCTGATACCACCATTCGGGGCAATCCGAACTGGGAAAACAATCTTCTCAGCACATTGATAACTTCGGATGCATTAGTATTTGACATTTTAAAAAAGTTCAATCCATTTAGACGTAGCATCGACTACTACCAGAAATTTGCAATTGTTAATAGGCCCTAAAAAGTCTACGTGTAACCTGGTCCAGGGCCGCGCGTTCCACGGCCACGGCTGTGGCGAGTGTGCGGGCGGCGCGGCGGCCGGCGCGGCGGCCAGCGCGCTGCAGGTGGAGCACTGCCGACACACGGCCTCGATTTGCTCGTCGATGCCGGCCCACCATACATAGCTTCTAGCTAGACTTTTCATTTTAACTATCCCTAAATGCGTTTCGTGTAGTTCCTTAAGTATACCGTCACGACATGCATCCGGTATAAGAACTCTGTGTGCCCACATAAGACATCCCAATTCTAAATATAATTCATTCCTTCGGTTAAAGTAAGGTGGTAATTGTTTAATGTCAACTTGTGATGGCCAACCATCTTGGACATAACTAAACACTCTGCCTAAAATCGGGTCTTTTTTAGTCTCACTACGAATCTTGTGCTAATCAAAAAATAATGCGTCTCGAGCAAAATGTAAATACGTTTGTTCAGGTACATTTCCGTTCCGGCCTTCGTATCCGTTAGCGGCAAACGGGACAACGCATCTGCATTATGTTTTTATTTGTCCTTATAAATTCTATCTCAAAGTTATACGCAGACAAAATAATGGCCCACCGTTGAAGGCGGTTTGCTGCCATACACGGAACCCCCGCTTTCGGACCAAAAATTGTAACTAAAGGCTTATGGTCGGTTCCACAGAACACAGAAAGAGGTTAGAAGGGCTATGTGGGCGGGGCACGCGTAGCCACAACTATGACTAAAAGCTCATACTTGTGGCCCCGCAACGCGAACGCGTTGTTTAATCACTGACGGACAACTACAGTGAGTGTATCGTGAAGCGCGGCGCTATAAATATAAAAAAATGCCTTCTTGTGCTATAATTACTTGTAAAACAAGAAGTCAGGTGTCAAGTGTAGCTAAAGAAGGAATTTCTTTTCATCGGTAAGTAGTAAATTAATCATAATGACCATATTCCATAGATCATAATGTCAAAATCCACCAAAACTGATCATAACGATAAGTTACATAATATTTTTCTAAAAAATATACATTACCGGCAATGTACGCCCGCGATTCTTGCCATATTACTTAGAGCGCGTAATGTAGTACACTGCTTTCGGTAGTGACGCATTTGGCTTAATGAGCATTAACGCAGTAGTCGCAGTACAAGGGATAGTGCCGTGCTAATCAAAAAACGCACGCATTACATTTTATCGATAAATGTATATTTTAAAATATTTGTATAAAGTAAAAATAACATATTATTTGTCACTTAAAATGCCATAATAATAATTATTACTTATCGATAATACAGAATGTTTGGCGAAGCTAACACCTACCCTTTCTAACATCCTATTCATATAAGTACGGCGATGTAATCAAAGATTAAAATTGTAAAATTAATTTCAATTTTCACGATACAATTAGTTCGATTACTAAAAAAAATATGGGCAAATTCTAAACTAATTTTACAACTTAGAATTTTTAATATCACCATAATATTTATATGACTATTTTAGGATAGGTAGGTGGCCATGCAAGACATGAAGATTTGAGTACTTTAAAAAACACAAATTTACAGGTAAATATTTACTTTACAAATATTTACTTCTCCATCCAACTAAAATATCCTAACAACTAAACTACCGCACATCCGTTTGTCAGATTATCCATTCTAGTTTATGCTTTCAGACCGGTGCATTATAGTATTATAGTTTTTCTTTTATTTTACATCTAACCTACAACATTTTTGAGCTAAAAAGCTTTAATTTTGTTACATAGAAACAAAATATTACTTGAATATTATTAATTATAAACGTATAATGAAAGTAATAATTATTTTTTGGTTTTCTAAATATTTCAAATGGTTAAATTGCTGGCAATATTTAATATCGATAGCTATTAATCGATGTCAATCACTAAAATAATGTTATTTGTACACGCGGCTTTGGACGTCAGTGAATTTCTATGAATGAGGAGCCCAGTGAGCGCTGTGATTGGTTCAGCCCGATTTCGCGCGACTTTGCATGGGCGGTGCAAGGAAAAGAAGTGGGAGCAAAACTGGCGACAGCGGTTCCCGTACAAACGGTGCATGATTGCCTTTCTAACCTCTTTCTGTGTTCTGTGGTCGGTTCTCAACGTAAATTTCCTACCGTACAAATATTGGTCGAACTTTTTAACTGCAAAAATAATTGCTAATGCCTCACGTTGAATTTGACTATAGTGTTGTTCAGCCGACGTGAGCGCACGCGACGCGTAGCATACATGCCGCTCAACGTAGCTGCGACCGTCCGCCGTAGCGACCGGCTGCGCTAGCACTGCCTGCGCCGACACCGCGAGCGCTCGCGTCACACGTAACGATCAAAGGCTTATCTTGATCATAGTGCAGGAGTCAACATTTTCTTTACTAGCATGAAGGAATTTTCACATTGTTTATCCTAATCCCAATAAGAAGATTTCTTTAAAGATCTATACAAAGAGGGGCTAAATGAGAACTCATATTTTTTACAAACTTCGCATAAAAATTAACTATACCTAAGAAGGATCGCAATTCAGATATGTTTGTAGGCCTAGGCAATTTAACAATAGCTTTAATTTTATCGGGATCGGTACGAATTCGATCTTTATCTATTATATATCCCAGATACGAAACTGAGTCAGCAAAAAAAACACATTTCTTTTTGTTTAACTTCAAGCCACTTTTACGTTATCTCTCAAAAACGATTTCCAGTGTTTTTAAGTAAGAAATCCTATCTTTTGTTGATATTAATAGGTCATCCATAAAAATAGATACCCCGGGTATATTTTTCGTAACATTAGTCATTATACGTTGAAATATAGCAGGGCTAGACGCTAAGCCGTAAACGAGCCTATTATATCTGAATAAACCCCTGTGGGTATTAATGACAGTATAATTTTTTGAGTCATTTAGTTCGATCTGATTATAAGCAGATGACAAATCAATTTTCGAAAAGTGTTTTCCGCTATTTAAATCTGCAAACAAGTCTTCGACGCGAGGTAACGTGTATCTATCGACCAACAAAGAGGGGTTTAGAGTAACTTTATAATCAGCACATATTCGTAATTTACCATTAGGCTTACTCACGACAACTAACGGCGTGGCCCACTCCGAGAACTCGACAGGCTCAATTGTACCGTTCGACAACATGTTATCCAGCTCCTGGTCTACTTGTTCACGCAGTGCATATGGCAGCGGGCGCGCTCGACAGTATATTGGTTTGGCCCCTTCCCGTACATGCAGCGTCGCCCGACCTTCCGTATATCTTCCCAGTTGCCCATCAAACAAGTCGTTATACCTATTGAATAATAATTGTACATTACATTTTTTTTCTGTACTACCTATACAATTATTATTAAAAATTGAAAGTGAAATATTAAGTTCAGACAACCACTGTCTACCCAACAAAGATGTGGTGCCCCCGTCTATCACATATAGATCTAACTTCTTGTTGCAACTGCCATATTTAACATTTGATTTGATTATGCCAATAGGATTTACTTTACTACCGTCATAAAATCGCAACTTTACGGAACAAGGTTCTAACGGTAAATGGACAAATAGTTCTTTATACGTACTCTTACTAATACACGATAATGCACTGCCTGTATCTACCTCCATCAACAATTCCCTATTATCAATAAGCATGGGAACGCTTACCGCTGGATAATTCCTTAAGGACATCTGGTATACCGCCTCTTCTTCGGATGAATTTTCCTCGCCGTAGGGTTCTTCCTCTGGGTTCACGTAGTACTGTCCCGATTGTACCCACCGGCTTCGAACAAAATATTTTTTTTTCTTGGCAGACCCACAATTTTTGGAGCTTCTTTTCCCGGTTTCCTTGTCACGGCACATCCGCTGTAAATGCCCGACTCGCTTACAAGTTTTGCATTCGTATGTGCAAAATTTACAGTATTTTGCCTTGTGGTATACTGATCCGCAGCAGGCACATCTCTCTTCCTCGGGCTTCTTCCATTCGCCGCTGCCACGTTCACCATTTAACGACAGCCTGTGGAAGTCTTCTTGAACCTGTTTGTATATCCCAGATTTTTCTACCTCCGCAGCATTTTTTTCTGCTGCCTCCAATGCCGTCGCTAGAGACATTGCCTTGTTATAGGTTAGCTTCACTTCTGCAAATAGTCTCTGCCGGATTATGTCATTAGCTAATCCACAAACCAGCTGATCTCGCATATTTTCTTCTAGCGTTCTTCCAAAACTACAAAATCTTGACAGCTGCTTAAGTTCCGCCACGTAGTTGGCTATGCTCTCTCCTTCTCTTTGACGTCGTTGTCTAAATTTGTACCTCTCCGCCATTTCCGATGGCTTCGGTTGAAGGTGATCGCCGACAATTTGTACAATTTCAGCGAATGTTAGCGTCGATGGTGATTTAGGACTCGTTAAGTTCACAATCACTTCATATGTTTTGTCGCCAACGGTCGCAATCAAAGTAGGTACTTGGATTTCTTCCTTTATGTTGTTCACAACGAAGTACATTTTCAAACGGTCGCAATACGTAAACCAGTTGCCACTGTCCACATCAAACTCGGCTATTTTTCCAATCGACATCGTTCTTGAAGCTGAATCTTGACACGATAAACAGAATAACAATACGCGCAGTTATTGTTCTATATCCTCGTCGCCAAATGGTATGGTACTATAACATGAACTTACTACTTATAACTTGAGAGAGAGCAATGAAATACGTCTTAAAGGAACACTGTATATTGCGAGAATAAACACAATTACATTATTGCCGGTATATATATAATTACAAACATTTATAATATAATTACCTACATAATATTAATATACGTATGTTGGTACCCGACATTACCTACATAACACTTTCCATACAAAAAAATCATTCACAACTTAACTTTCCCCATACAACAAAATTTGCAACAACCCAACGTCCATCATTTTTCTTTTCTTAAAGGCTCAATAACATTCACCTTAACTACAAAAATATTTTAAATAAAAATAAATGTTGCTGTTATTTTATTTTGTTTAGTTTATTGTATGCCTCCTATATGACTCACGGGCGTGAGATGAAACATTTTTTTTGCTAAGTTCAATAAATCACAAGTCTTCAAGAAATTCTGCGATATACATATAAACCATAAATTAATTCCAAAAAGATGTACTGGTTGCTGTACCAAACTAAAAAATCAAGGGCTTTTGGCTCAAAAAGCCAAACAAGTGCACGCAGAGTCCAAAGTCTGCAAAGTAAAGATAGTAGTAGTATTTTGTTTGGATTGCTACAATTAGAAACATGTTTGATTTATTTGTTACTTTATTATAATAATTTCGCTTTAAAAAAGGTTGCCTTTGTGTTTCATTTGTTTTATTTTACACAAAAACAGATCCTGAATCCGTAGGAATACTTGTGATTTTATACTCTATTGGTGATTTTATACTCAGATTCTTCAATATGAAAATTGTTGCGAAACATTATTTTATTAACTTAAAGGTTAGGTTTTTTGCTATACGGTCACATCATTTTTATTACTTACTACATTATTCCACGCTCATTACAAAAATATATCCCAAAGTTGTATCGAAAAATGAGTAACTTGTGAGTCCTGAACTTATTACTAAAGTTCTGCATGAGTCATATTATTATACGACTCATTGAACAGGTAAGTTGTTAATCAATTTTTTTGCGATTATTTCAACGCCATGTGAGGTTTGACGCAAAATAAGTATGGCCCAAAACCTACATCGATCGTTTTGCAGGACATTGTTTTGACGCGGAAGTAAGGTCGCTGCAGATCATTATCGGTATTCTAATACCTACTGATGGGGTTTTAGGTAGGTAGCAAGTGACTAGCCGCAAGCATCCAAAAACTATACCTACTTATTCACCGATTTATTATGGAGTGTAGACTTCGAACGAAACCGTCACCAACCAAAACCGATTCGTCGAGTAGATAAACAAGAGATTATAAAACGTAGCCACGTTTTATAATCTCCAGCTCCCGAGGTATCCAGGAGTTGAGCCTTACTAGAAGCTATTACGCGCAATCTGTTGGTCTGTACATATCACACCCAATTAAAACTTCTTGACGAGGGTCCCGGCGCGGTTTTAATTGCTTCGTTTTGATTTGCCTCACCTTACTAGCAGTCTATGGTAATTAACGAGCGATACGATGTGAGTATAAGTTTGCCAGTGATAATTAAAGTGGTAAATTCTGCTGGACCGTGCGATCAGTGATCAAAAGCTATCCAGATTCATAAAAATTTACGAGTTGGGTCGCATGGCTCCGTCGATTGGTTGTGAAGCTGTAATAAAAATATTTATCACACAACTATATTGTAAAAAACTCAAGCCTTTTTTTTTTTTTTTTTTTTTTTTACGAGGGGAATGCGTTTGCGCACCGTCCAAGCCCCCGCAGGGGCAAGGGTGTGTGGGATTCCGCAGCGAGCGACTACCCACTAAACCCCTCGATATGCCCTCTTTGGCGCCTAGCGCAGCCACGTCCAAAGGACGCGCCGCTGCCGAACGAGGTCGTGGGAACCCTTACAGACCGACCATAACCCCGTCCGCGGCACCTGCCCACCAATGGCGGGCCCCTCACGCCCTCTCCAAGATGGAGATGGAGAGGAGTTCCCGGGGCATACTCCGGGTGGTAATTTTTTACTGTGGTTTTCTTCCACGCGGCCCGACGCTCAGTGCGCCAGGCCCCCGGCCCCGCTCAGTGCGGGGTAACGGGCTTGCCCGACGGCAGACCCCGCTGGATCCACCGCCGCGCACACGAGCCGAAGCTCAGCGGCGCCGAAGCGCCGACCCACCGCAAAAAGCGGCCACGGTGGCCACACGAGGTGGCCCGCCGAGTAGCACTCGGCCATCCCACGCCCCCCTCATGGGGGCCGCACAAGTGTGCCGAAGCCACACGTTAATCGGGTCAGCCTCAGTCCTTGGAACAACGACACGCCGAAGCTCAACGAGCTTGCACCGACTCGGAACAACGACATGCCGAAGCTCAACAAGGACCCGCACCAACCCGATCAAAGGGGCAACGGCACAAGGCGCAACGCGCCATGACCCGCGAGCGGGTCCCCAGGCGACACACAACCCCATCTTCAAAAAGAAGGGGAGGTGACGCCCCACATGGCCACGTGAAGTGGCCCGCCGGGTTAAACCCGGCCACACCACGCCCCCTCCACGGGGCAGCTGTCAGACTCTTAGCCCGCGGCAGAAAATCTGCCGGGTTGCCCAGGGTGCACCACGAGGAGGTGTTCTGACATCGCACCCCAAGCCTTGGTAACACCTAAATTAACCAAACAGAAGAACATCGAAACGTAACGTTACTTTATGCTAATGATTGATTATCGCTAATCATTTATTTAATAGTCAAAAGAAAATTAAATATTTTTGATAATGCTGCATCGATATTGTGTTTGATTATTTTAAATCTGTATAGTAACAGAGTTATCCCCTGATCATAATAATACATTTCTAAGATATCTACAGGGCGTAAATACCAAACATTTACTTCCAGTGTATGTCTTAGAAACTGATTAAACTGGTTGAATAACATCATTTTATTATTTTTTATACTCCTTTATCAATGCAAATGAAACGGAGGCGAGCAGAGCAATTACAAGTAACCAATAAAAACAAGACATTCATGAAGCGCATGGAAAAATTTTGCTTGCTTCCGCACGGCAAACATAACCGGCTTATTCCGAAGAGTGGCTCGGTAGCTCTCAAGCAAAATAAAAGTAGAAACGGGGTTGAAAAGGATCACTCGTTCTTGCGTTCATTGAGCAGTTGAAACTGTCAAACCTTACGAAATTTCAAAAGAATACTTAATTCTTCGTTACCCTTGTTGTTTTATGTTGTTGTATGCGATTTGGTTAGTATACGTTAAAAGCTTAGAATAATAACGTTAAAAGTTTATGTGCTATTTGGTAAGTAACACTTAACTCTATAAGTATATAAAAAACCTTATCTATACTAATACTAATCTATACTATCTATACTAATATTATAAAGAGGAAAGATTTGATTGTTTCTTTGTTTGTATTGAATAGGCTTCGAAACTACTGAACCGATTTTGATGAAAGTTTGTATAGGGATAGTTCGAGACCAGGGGAAGGACAAAGGGGAATTTTCCTACGGGAAAATATTAAATTCAAACAAAAATAACGCGGACGAAGTCGCGAGCGGAAAGCTAGTTAGATATAACCCTGCTTTTATTTAATTTTTACTAATAAAAGCAAGTTCGACATTAATGATCAGACATACAATTACTTACATTTAATGATTAATTATTTAATGACTTTTTTATATACTAAATTAACTCTTCACAGACTCGTGGTCCGTGCCCTTTTCATTTATATCCTTTTCTTTTTGATCTTTTCTATGTAAATTTTATATTAAAACTTAAGAATTACGCAACTCAATCAAATTAGTTGAAATATTAATAAATTTACATTTTTATATATGAACAAATTTAATGATTTTAAAGTATTTAGTATACATTCTTTGTTAATATTTACTATATTCTTTGTTTATATTTATAATTTCTATGTAAATGTGACGTGGTTATGGAGAATATTGATTAGCTTCACTATTTTACGATAAGACTAAAATGTAAAGAGCAAAAATATGTAGGGCTAATAAAAACCTTTTCACCCCTCGAAAATTAATCAACGATCAACCCTCAATGGTTAAATTAATCATTTCAACGCATTAATATTGGAGTATGCTCAGTACTTGATTACTTTAATCTTAATTTTTATCTCTTTATGTATACCAGCGTTGCATGTATTTCGAATAAAGATTACCAAACTAAAAATGTAGGTACGCTTTCCCAAATATTTCTCTCGATAGAGTAAGAATAGTTTCAAAACCAGTGAAACTACGAACGTATTCGTATTCGCAAAACAACCCGCTCCAGCCGGCTATCAGTTCAAATAGACCAGAAACATGCCTATTGAGACATGAATTTTATATTCCCAGTCCGATTCCGGGCAATTATTGTGGGTCGAATGGGGAACTTTGTGTCGCTTTTCCATCGGTTATATTTGCTTTACTTTGAAGTACAAGCTTTGTTTGTGTTACTTTATTGAATGTAGCACTTATCATTTTAATGAGTACATGAGTGGTGTGTGCATCTTTCTTACTCGCACGTGGGTCGGAAACGTGTTTACTAGAAAGACATAGTCAATAATTATATTTTAGGTTCATCATCATCATCATTAACAGCTCATATACGTCCCCACCGAAGGGCTCGAACCTCTCCTAAACTAGGGCGATTAGGCCTTAGTCAACCACGCTGGCCAAGTGCGGGTTGGCCGACTTCACACACAACCTGTAAAGAAATTCTTTCTTCACAGGTGTGTGCAGGTTTCCTCACGATTTTTTCCTTCACCGTAAAAGCGTCGAATAAACATACATATGAATCCAAAATTTGAAAACACATTGGTTCGTGTCGGGGTTCGAACCGCTAACTGCCGATTGGAAGGCGACGGTCTAACGCACTACGCCATCGATGCGTTTTGGGTTACTAATGTGTAATTGAAAACTAAATTCATTTTGTAGGCCTCCACAGAATAGCGTGCTCTAAAACGGTGTCCTGAAATCTTTGTTTTTTCGAAGTGATTTACTACTTTGAGTCATGAAGTCTAAAGCTGGTGTTCTCTTATTTTTCTTCTTAACTTACTATTTGTCCTTGCCCACGGATGAAATAGCGGGAAACGTAAAGAGAAAGCGTGAGCTTAAAAGATATTTAAAATAATAATTATTTCGAAAATACAAGCCTGGCTTTGTAATGTCTTATATAATTTCTTTTCACTTATAGACTGAATTAAATAACTGACAATATTTAATTTAGATCTGTCTAACCTAGTTACCCTTTGCAAACTGTTTTTATTTAGTTTCTTTATTCAAAAGCTGTTAATATTAAGAGTGTTTATTTTCAGGACAGACTTGATTGAAGTATGAAAAAGGTTAAAACTATTTTTTTATTTAACTGTATCCTTTTTTACTACTTTTTTGTTGCCCTTATAGAAGCACTTCGATTTCTATCTGTCTATAAATTGACTTAATAACTGATGATGTGCATTTAGTTCATGCGAGATACATTGTGCAAGATGTTGGTAGCTGAGAATAGGACATCTAATAAAAACCGACTTCAAAAACACTGAAAAGTTTAAAATAATATAAAAATAGGTACAGACAACATCACACTTCTATATTGAAGTCGGTGCCAAACGATGATCCTCTAGAAAGTCTTAAAATTTGTCACCGAATTCAATATAGAAGTGTGATGCTGTCTGTACCTATTCTTATATTATTTTTAACTTTTCAGTGTTTTTGAAGTCGGTTTTTATTTTTTTAATATATTTTTTTTACTTTTTGTGAATGAAATCTTTTTAGTGAAAGGAACCCTAATTAGGGTTTCCCTCAATTTTCATGAGATCCCATCATCAGATCCTAACTTTAGTGATCATGGGACCACTCTTGGAGTATTATCTATCGAATACCAAAATAATCATCATAATCGGTTCATAAACGACGAAGTTATCCGCGAACAAACATTAAAAAAAAAACAAAAAAAAAGCATATATACGGTCGAATTGAGAAACCTCCTCCTTTTTCAAACGTCCTTTTTTTAAAACTAATACAGAACATATTCCAAAGAAATATATTGTGCGAACCAACCACATGTTTTGTTAGACCTTTGACCTTCTACAACCATGTTGTTGAACTGTCGATAATATGTTGTATACATCGCGCCAAACTTTTGATCCGCTCTGAACATAGCAACGATTCGTCGCATTGTCGAAATATAAGTATAATTTAATTAAATTATATTGTTTGTCTACATAAGTTATAGGTGGATGAATGTCACATCACTTTAAAAGTTTAAGCACGATAAAAATATACCTAGTATATTTTATGTGCATGAGAAAGAGGCGCAAAGCAACTTCAGAGCGGACTAGATGTTTGGCGCGATCTGTAACAACATACCGATAGTACTGTGGTAAGAAACTATAAACCATTTGATCTGTTGATTCACAAAATTACCATCGTTCAATTTATTGACATCAATTTAACTTTTTTTCTTCTGTAAGTGATAATACTTTCAAAGTATTAGATTAATTTTCATTTGATAAGTACAACACACTAACAATGCAAAATATTATCACTATTGGTGACGAAACTACAAATTGATGTCATGTACATGACATCAATTTGTAGTTTTCGGTCCGTTCCGTTTGTAGTTAGTACCTTCTATCTCAGCACTATGTTCTTGCGCCAAAACAACAAAAATGGAAACAATTGTACACAAAGTAAAGGCAGATGTATGAGGGCTGCAGAAGAAGGGATTGTATATTATTTTTCATGAACCAATTCTTGAGTAAAATAGAAGTCGTAACGTATCCAATTGAATGTTATGGAAATAAATAAACCTTAAACATATACCTAAGGTAGTGTCCCCTTTGACCGAGAATCATCAAATTAGTCCTAAGGTAATATAGCACAAAACAAGAAGACAATCCGAAAACCTGAAAATTCTATTTTTCAACGAATTGGACTATAGTTTTTATTTCGTATATCAATCTACTCATTGTTTATTCAACTATGTTAACAAACAAGCCCACTTGCTGGTAAGTGGTAACAGTCATGTGTTGCAATTGTGGTAACAGTCATGTGTTGCAATTGTGGTAACAGTCATGTGTTGCAATTGTGGTAACAGTCATGTGTTGCAATTGTGGTAACAGTCATGTGTTGCAATTGCCAACTTGTGACATAAGATGTAAAGTTACGGTACCTAGTAATTACTCTGCCATATCTTATACTTCAAACCGGAATACATGAAGCACTGCTGCTTTGCGGCAGAAATAGGTAAGACGGAGGTACGCAAGCAGGCGACCCTGACTGTTTCCCTTCGGAAAGCATTGAATAATGTTGCGACTAAGTACCAACCACCTACATGCTTATTTGCTCCTCTATTCCCTTGTGAATTCCGGTGTTTACACCAAGAGGAGTAGCCCGTATGCCTATCGCGATGCCCATTCAGTATATCCGGACGATACTTATCTAAGTACACAAGAGCTTAAGGCCTTTGACGAACCTAATACGTTAGCTCCCTGAGGACGGTTCTGGAGTGTTAGCATAGTGATCGCTTGATCTGCTTTGATTATAATGATCTAAGCTCGTCATGTATTTACTTGAATGAATTTACGTCATTGATCATCATGAGATTTTATTTTCTATTCTTATGATATGTAAGTATATGGGTTCAACTAATTTTTTTTTTTTTTTTTTTTTCTTTTAAAAACGTCGCACCACACTAGGATTTCCTCCTGTGTAGTGGGTGCAGTTACAAACATAGAATATCACATGCACATACACCCAGACCGGAACAAATTTCTGTAGGCCATACAAAATATCTGTCCCGAGCGGGAATCGAACCCGCGACCCGTTGCGCAGTAGGGGATCACTCGACCTCTGCGCTAACCGTGTCGTCGTAATTTATATAATTATTGAATTTGTAATCACTTGTCCACAATATAATTGTGCAAATCTTTAATTTATATATATTTATAATGTTTTTATTTCCCATTTTACATAACTTGTGTAAATTATTGTGTAAAATATTGATACGAGTAAGTACTGACATGTTGAGCTCATCAACTTGTAATGTTTGCAATGTGCGACTCTCTTACACAGATAAATCTATCAAAGATTTTTTGTATTTTTGTCAAATAAAAAGTATATCAATCGATAGGAAATAAATGAGCTGTAACGGTAAAACATAAACGTGACTAGTTTCTATTTTAATAAACTAGCTCATATGTTTTTTTTTTATTTTTTATTCTTTACAAAAGTACAATACAATTTTGTTTATAAAGGTACAACATAAACTTCTTCGAGTTTTTCTGTGTACCAGTGAGCCGTTATTATTACTTATTATGAATATAAAAAATAATATTATTTTTTGCAAACATACAACATAAGCTTACAAGTAATCAATTTTACGTCTATAATTATAATAAAAAAATACAAAATATGATACACATACGCGTGATACAGGCTTAGTGAGATAACACATTGTTGTAGGTAACAAGTATACACGGTATAAACGCTCCTCCCCATCACTTCTTGTCATGTACATGTCATCTGTCTCATTCACAATAAGACTATTCATTGTGATACATTGTTATCTATCTCTGTTCGATATAGCCGCAACAACCAATATTGTTGACAAAAACGGGTAGATCTTTGCAATTGCGACTATTGAAATGCGAGTCATCATCTAAGTACCTACCTATGTCAAACAACAAGTCTGTTAGCGGTACTTATACAGAGTGTCCGGTTTAGTCAAGGTAAGAAAGCATAAATTCTTAAGAAATATTTTGACTTCACTAGATTTTTTTTTTTGTAATATTTCATATAATTAATATGGCTTTACATTTATATAAAAATAATGATTACTGTAAGATATAAAATTTATTTATGAAATTAATAATATGTATTGAAGTATAGTGTACGTTATATAACTACATATTAATACATACTAGTAACTACATATTAATACATATTAATTACATATTAATTAAAATATATTATCATGAAAATGTTGTTTAATTTTCGTTTTGATGTTTTTTTCAGTGATTGAATTTTTCAAGGTATCTGGTAACAGGTTTATAAGATTTGGAATAATATAAGCTAATCTTCTTTTTCCGTACATATTACTATAGCTAGGTAGCGGTAATTTAGGATTAGTCATGTCATGTTGTCATTAGTCATGTCATGTCATGTTTGTAGCTTTATAATACGGGTCCTATCCCCTACGTCCTATCCCTGTAGGCCTACTCTTGAACCATTTTCAATCGATCGACATTGAGATTATGATTTTTTATACCCTTGATTTTGCACATTGGCACAAAATTGGAACAGTGTTGTGGTGATTTTGAGTGAACTAAACTCGGTGCTATCTAATTTTCTCAAAATACGGATCCACTTTGTCGCTAGTGTTGCTAAATAAGCATACGAAAAATCACAATCTCAATGCCGATCGATTGGATTTGGTTCGAGAGTAACCCTACTGGTCTTTATGAGTATTCGTTTATTCATTTTTCTAGAACAGCCTAACGTTTACGTAGTAACTAATATCTAATCTGTGTAAACGTTTCAACGAATATTTGCCACATCAAAATCAGTCGGAAGTAAAATTACGTATAGTCGTAAATCTATTTTCCCGTAATTTTCTTATGATATATTAGGGTTACAATTCATCATCGCTACATTACTTCCTGTGAGCGGTGACATTTGAAGAATATGAAATGATCTACTTCATTTCCTACGGATGTCCTGGATAGATTACAACCACGTCGCAATTGATTGCCGAGTATATTCGATCTATATATTTATTTCCTATAATTTAGATACATGTTCATTATTGTTCGATTTAAAATGCAAACTTTGTTTAATTGTTTTGCTTATTCCCATACACGTCATTAAGGCGATAAGGTACTTGAGAGCCTGACATGTATGAGAGTCGCAACGTTGGTGAACTGAAGGCAGAGTAAGGATTTAATGAAGATTGCGGGAAACGGGGGCCATACCACCTAACTCACTCGTTTGTGACGCCATCTTGTGATTTCGTACCGCTTATCATAGCAAACTCGTGAAATTGAAACAATAGTGAATGCCTTGCTTTCGTCACCGCGCAGGCGGTAGGGCGACCGCTCTGGACCAATCGCCTTCGGGAAGACTATCTCCAACAATGGGTGACTCTCTTCTGGAATGACGATACAGGTTTCAAGTTTGACATACTAATATTAAACAATTTACAAACATGAAAATTAAAAAAATAAGAATAAAAACAACACCACATTTTTATTTTGAACTCGGTGCCAAATTGTAATTAACTATACGAGTACATTATAATTCTGACATTTTAAGGTATTTCAGGGGATCATCTCTCACTTTGATATAAAAATGTGATGTTGTGTGAATTGTTATATTATTTTTGATTTTTGATTGTTTTTGAAGTCGGTTTTTATTTCATGTCATGCAAACGCGTTATCTGACTTTGTCCCGACCAGAGTACATGTGCTGGCCTTGTTGGAAGCTCTTGGGCCTTCATCTCACCTGATGGTAAGTGACGATATGGTCGAAGGTGGAACGGGTAGACTCCTCAATAACCGAGGAACCGGCGATGTTACCTCTAATTGTCAACACAGCATTGTTACTATGGCAACAAAGCGCGGTAAGGCGGTTGAAACTAGCCAGATGGACTCAAAAGCCCTATCACCGCCATGGGGAATCGATCCTTAGACCTCCAGGTCAGTACCGGGTGGTTTCAACGACTAGATCACGGAGGCGGTTAGAATAATTGTGGCTTACTTAAACATTTCAACGCAAGCCAAGAAATTTTACAATTTAAATAAATTCATAGTATAAAAAACGTATTATTAAACAAGCTTTTATTTTTACCATATAGGATCAAAGAACTCATCAATACGAATCAAACGAGCCCAAGCTTGATAGGGTTGTATCGTTTTATTAAGGAGTTCTTTTGGCCAGCTTCCAGTTCCAGCATCAGACCAGACCATCCATGATTGCATTGTCACGGGTTACACATTATGCAAGCAAAATTTTAGCTCAATTGGAAGCCGGGAAGTGGGTTGCAAGATTTCATTACAGACCAGGACGGATGAAAGTATACAAGATAAATTATAAAAAAAAACTTTTTCAAATACAAGTTTTTAGTACTCGACACTCGTCGATACGATTCAAACGAGCCCAAACTCGATGTAGTTGTGACGTTTTATTGAGGAGTTCTTATGGCCACCTTCCAGCTCCGGTATCAGATCAGCTCCATGTCATCATAATTGTAGGAAACTCCTTTTTCTTTATGCTATGTCACAATGTTACTTTTAAGTTGGAAGTTCTATGCGTATAATAGGTTTTGACGGATTATGTCAGAGAACAAAAGAAAATGTATTAATTAACAAACTATCGAAGAGAAAATCAATTTTATTTGTAGATTATTTACATGTGTGGTCCTTCGAGCTGAGAAATGGATCAGGATATCTTGCGAAGAAGTGAAAGACTGCAGAAAAAGCAAGATGTTCAAATGAACACAAAAAACGATGTACCGGAAAAATCTGCAAAGTCTCCATCGTCACTAAGGTCAGCTCGTAGTAATAATTCTCGATTAAGTACAGCATCTCTGAAACGAATAGCAGAAGCACGCGCTGCGAGAGAGTTAGCTGAGTTGGAGAAACAACGTGTCGTTGAACGTAAGCAACAACTAGAGCAGGAGCGCCAAATTGAGCAAGAACGACAGGCAGCTGAACGCGCATTGATACAGGCTCGGCTGGCTGAGGAGACGGCGAGGTTGGATGCCGCAGTGGACGATGACGACTACGACGCGTCGATAAACACGCAGTCCGTAGTGCAACACTGGGTTGACAGCAACGTTGCTGGTAATGTGCACGTCATTCAGGATCAAGCTCCGATCGAACAAGATAGTAGGAATGACATTTCGAAATTGACCCACGCCATCACAGATGCCATAAAGATGTCGAGTGTACCTGTGAATGTGTCTTCGGGAGATGATGAAGATGTTAGGCCGACTGTCAGCTAGAGATTTACCACCCTTTGCGGGAGATCCGCTGGACTGGCTGAGGTTCAAGCACGCGTTTGAAATGACGACCAGAGTAGGACAATACTCAGATGAAGAAAATGTGGCCCTTCTACAACGATGTTTGCAAGGAGAAGCCTGGGAGGCCGTGGCTGCGCGATTAATCACAGTTACGTCATCCACGGAAATAATAAAGACTTTAGAGTTAAGATCTGGTAGGCCCGAATTAGTCCTGAATAGATTAATAAACGACATCAGAAAAATTCCTACGTTAAGTGGTTCTAGGGCAGATTTAGTTTTGCTTTCTACTAAGGTCGCGAATTGCGTAGCGGCTATTAGAGCTACCGATGTAAATTATTTGTATAATAATGATCTTGTGTCTGAAATTGTTAGCAAATTTACCGAGAATCTTGTTTACCGGTGGATGGATTTTATTGTTGATATGGATGCCCACCACCCTCGATTATCCGCTCTCTCTGACTATTTGATGCGGGAGGCCGAACTTGTATGTAGGGCCGGGGTAGTTGAGCTCCCTCAAAAAACTAATAAACATTTCCAATTTTCACGTAAAAGAAGTGTTTTAACAACTACTAATAATATCGAAAATAATGCCATTAACATTGTTTCAGCGCAAAAGAATACCACACAAAATACGCATTGTTTATTTTGTAATAAGGATGAACATACGCTAGATAATTGTGCGACTTTCAATAAAGAAGATGTCAGTAAGCGTTGGACCTGGGTATGCGAAAATAAATTATGTTTTAAATGTTTGAGTCCGAAACATAGACGTGAACGGTGCAGAGCAAAAAAACTATGTAAGGTATGTAATAGAGGTCATCATTTATTATTACATAGATACGATTGGGTGAAAGATGATGAAAAAAAGAGTGATGAGTGACCTGAGACTACTGCTAATGTGTGGGCTAAAGCTGCAAAATGTAATCGCGTATTTTTGAAAGTCTTACCTGTTACAATTGAAGGGCCATTAGGGTCTGTCAATACTTACGCTTTATTAGATGAAGGTTTAACTGTCAGTTTGGTTGACAACCGTATTGTTGATGAAGTTGGTGTTGATGGTCCGTCGGTCGAACTTAAGCTTCAAGGAGCAGTTGGAAGCAAAAATAGAATTAGCAGTCGAATTGTCTCACTTACATTACGTACCTCATGCGGTGTTCACACCCTCGATAGAGTACGTACTATTAATAATTTGTCTTTGCCTATTCAAAAACTTGATACGCTTTTATTAAACCAGTATTCACATTTATAGAATATACCGTTACATACGTATGATGGACAACCGACTTTGCTCATCGGTCAAGATTATTGGCATTTGATTGTGACCAGAGAGATAAGACAAGGTCGTAAGAATGAGCCTGTTGCGTCAAGAACGATGTTAGGCTGGGTAATACATGGTTTCATTTCGTCGATTACAAGTGATATTATACCCGAATTTAGCTATCATTTACGTCAAAATAAGTTGGATGAAGATTTACATGAATTGGTTAAAAATTACTTTCGGATTGACAGTATTGGTATAAAATATGGGGATTAAAACAAAAATGAACTTACCTTGGATGATGAACGCGCTTTAAATATTCTGGATACTAAGTCAAATAAGCTTGATGATTGCTGGGAAACTGGATTGTTGTGGAGGTCGGACAACCTACAGATGCCTGATAATAAAGTAAGTGCTATGCAACGATTGAAGATTATTGAGAAAATGATGGATAAGGATGCTAGTTTTTCTACCGACTACAGTAAACAGGTACTTACCATGCTTGAACGTTGCTATGCAGAGAAGGTTGAAGGTATTATTGCTGGTGAAAGAGTCTGGTACCTACCGCACTTCGGTGTTCGGAATCCCAACAAACCAGGTAAGTTACGTCTCGTTTTTGATGCGAAAGCGGAAACTAAGGGCATCTCTTTGAACACAGAATTATTAGCAGGGCCTGATTTATTAAATTCGCTAGTAGGTGTTCTGATGCGTTTTCGAGAACGTACAGTAGCTGTAACTGGTGACATTAGAGAAATATTTTTGAGGATTAGGATTTTTTACGCATTGTGGCTTGGACTATTTTGGTCCGATGGTAGTTAGGATTGGTCGTCGCCACGAGAAGCGATACGGTGCTTTGTTCACGTGTATGACAACAAGAGCAATTCACATTGAGTTGGCTGGTAGTTTGACAACTGATTCTACAATCATGGCGATGAGAAGAATGATGAGCCGTAGAGGATGCCCTGCAGTCATGTACTCCGACAACGGAACGAATTTTCATGGTGCAAATACAGAACTGCGGAGAGTGATTCGTGAGATTGACAATGAAGAGGTCTCTACCTTTTTGACAAACCGACAAATAGAATGGCGATTCAACCCACCGCTCGCCCCACACATGGGAGGATGTTGGGAAAGGTTGGTGCGATCGGTTAAAACTGCCCTCAAACTTTGGTTACTGTATTGGCTGAGATCGAAAACACTATTAATTCTCGTCCTCTAACACACGTTTCTGTTTCCCCAGATGATCCCGAAGCATTGACGCCACACCATATTTTGCTTGGAGGTAGCTCAGAAGTACCGTGGCTTGGTTCATGTGATACGGTGTCTAGGAAAAGTTGGCGAAACGCTCAGAAACTTGCAGATGCGTTTTGGAAGAGATGGTTACGTGAGTTTCTTCCCACTTTGTTGCCGAGAGGCTGTCGAGGTAAGGATGCGAACCTTAAAGAGGGTTCTTTAGTTATTCTTGTGGATCCAGCACTGCCGCGTAATGTATGGCCTAAAGGAGTAGTCGTAAAACTTTATCCCGGTCGCGATGGGGTTGCTCGAGTAGCGGATATCCGCACGGTTGGTGGCATCCTTAAAAGATCATTGACTAAACTCGTACCTCTGATAACTTCTTAGTGTTAATTTGTATTTTTTAGGATATTTATTATTATTTTTTAAATGGTGGCGGGAGAATGTATGAAACTCCTTTTTCTTTATGCTATGTCACAATGTTACTTTTAAGTAGGAAGTTCTATGCGTATAATAGGTTTTGACGGATTATGTCAGAGAACAAAAGAAAATGTATTAATAAACAAACTATCGAATAGAAAATCAATTTTATTTGTAGATTATTTACAATAATATTATATTGTCACGCGATTTACATTTGCATGCAAAATTTCAGCTCAATCGGAAACCGGGAAGTGGGTCAAATTTAGCTTGCAAGATTTCATTACAGACACGGGATAGGTGAAAGTAAATTAAAGCACATTAAAGCTTGTAATAAAGCTTGTAAAATGGAA
Organism: Schoenobius gigantellus; assembly: GCA_963935595.1. Taxonomy (NCBI): domain Eukaryota; kingdom Metazoa; phylum Arthropoda; class Insecta; order Lepidoptera; family Crambidae; genus Schoenobius; species Schoenobius gigantellus. The sequence continues at coordinate 22,978,742 of OZ012543.1, forward strand.
CTACTATCCGAAGCATAGATTACTTACGTAAGGTTGTCACTACAATAATAATAATTATAATGTCCTCCTACCGATATTCGGCCACGGCGGCCAATCTCAACAGAGATTAGCCATCTGCGCAGGAGATATTATAGTGCAGAAGTGACTGCGCAAACGCAAGTGTACTCTCTGTTCCTTCACTCGCCTAATCCGATGGGACGGTTAGCCGACACGACCGGGGCGAGATCAGGCGCAGGACCCACTGTTTAACGTGCCTTCCGAAGCACGAGCTTGAGATGTTTTTGTATTTTGGTCACCCATCATAAGACTGATCACAGCCAACGTTGCTTAACCTTAGCAATCGTTCGCTGAGCGCACGCGCCAATGCGCCACCAGGCTCCTCACAACAACGCAAATAACATTCTTGTGTTCCGAAAATTGGATTTAAGAAAGCAAGTTCCTTAGTTTTTGAGGAACCCAGCTGATACTCGCTGCCAACTTCAGCCTTATCGTCACTTACCATCAGGTGAGATGACGGCCAAGAGCTTCCCTGTTGTGTGAAAAAAGACTGCCCATCTTTTTAAGTGGTTATGTTTTCAGTTTTCCATCTTTTCGAAGAGATTGCAATAAACTTTCACCGTCGATTTTTACTATATTCACAGGAACTGCCAATACATATAAGAGATTGGCGACAGATGTAAGTATTCTAAATCCGTCTCCGCACAGATATTCTTTTCATGCTGATTACTATTTAATATCTCCGTCACACCTCTTTAGCGTACGAGGCTCCGCACAAGCTGCGCCAAACCCTAAATCACTGTCATCGAACTTAGTTTGCATTCGCCAGAATTCAATTTTCGTTTCCCAGCCGGGCTTGTTAATTAAAAATGTATCTTCGAGGCGATTCTCCCGCAGTCTCATCACGTACCTCCAACTCTTGGTCTTCACTCTTGAATTTTATTGGGACACTTTCTAAATTTTAAAACGGGGATGGAATTGTAATTGAAGTTCCATTATTGGTGAACGATACATTAAAGGGCTGGCAATCGGAAATTTGCCTTTTAATCATTACAACGGGATTTTCATTAAGAATGTTAATTTTCATTAAGAACTTTGAAAAAATTATTTTACAAAAATAAAAACCGACTTCAAGAACACTGAAAAATTAAAAATAATATAACAATAGGTACAGACAACATCACACTTCTATATTGAAGTCGGTGCTAAGAAAGTCTCCTAGAAAGTTTTAAGACTTTCTAGGAGATCATTGTTTGGCACAGACTTTAATATAGAAGTGTGATTTTGTCTGTACCTATTCTTATATAATTTTAACTTTTGTGTTTTTGAAGTCGGTTTTTATTTTTTTTTTAATAATTTTTATGTCTATCATTTTAGTAAATGAAATCTATTTAGTGAATTGACGTGCTCGCCGAAGGTGAGCTGGTATTAAATTAGGGTTTCGCTCGATTTTCATGAGATCCCATCATCAGATCCTGACCTTGGGATCACCCTAGGACTATACTCTATCGAATACAAAAAGAATTTTAAAAATCGGTCCAGAATTGGCGGATTAATCGCGTAACATACACACAAAAATAACATACGCATCGAATTGAGAATCTCTTACATTTTTGAAGTCGGTTAATAAAATAAAAAAAACATACGCATCGAATTGAGAACCTCCTCCTTTTTTGAAGTCGGTTAAAAATAGCAAAGGTTTCACATATCAACTTAGTTTTTTATTTTGTAGCGTAAAGAATTCTGTTTTATTTGGAATAAGGCTCATCAACACTGACGCACCCGATCGCTCCAACTTCTGATCATGCTGTGCAATAATTCTGGGTGTATTTTGCCAATAACTTACTCTCTTCTAAGCAATCCAAAGGATGGGGTTTGTTGGTAAGACACTGTGCTTTCACACAGACCCAAAAAAAACCAGGGGCGACATCCAAACGCAGTATCATGAAACTACACACTACATTATATATCATAACACCTAGAAACAAAAAATATGTTATAAGAAAGCGATTAATCTTTATTTAAAACTATCAATTATATTGAATGATCCTTTAGGTAGTTGCTTTACTGAAATCTTGCCAGATGTCATTCTTATCGTTTTGTAATGCTTGTTTACGGTCGAGGATGAGCGAGTGGCAACACTGCATTGTGGTCTGTGCAGTGAGAGCCTTTTGGCGGCCGGCCGCATGTAACATGTCAGTCGAGTCGAATACGGAATGACATTGATATAGGTTATGTCCGGGCATCAATAAAATATAATACACAATATTTAAGCATCTAACAAATAGTATTGCGCGGCGCACCAAGTGATTGTTGGTGCGAGGTTCCGCAAAGCTTTTGTGTTCGTTAATGAGTTCGGGTATTGGTGGCCTAATAGGCAAGTGTACCATCCGGTTCGGTCAGACAGCAGAACTTCAGGAGCCGCGACTTCCTTCGAGCTAGCTCAGGAAGTCCACCGGCTACATACGGAGACCGAACGGATCCAAGTAAGTAGTGAAATTCTTTGATTGTAGTGGCGGCATCAGCAATCAACCTAAAAATCCTTATTCGGTGAAACGCCGACGTGGTGGAGTCTACTTTGGGCACCAACAATGCTATTTTTATTATTACATTTTGCGTTTTGCTCATTTTGCGTGTGGTGCTCATTCTGCGTGTTGCACATTCTGCGTATTGTACATTTTGCGTTTTGTTCATTTTGCGTGATGTGCACATTTTGCGTATTGTACATTATGCTCCGAAGGGCACCATCTCTTCGTGCTTGATAAAGAAAGACACGACGAACACTTCACGAAACTTATCTTGAAGATAACCATTATTTTATTCAAAATAGTTGGAGTAATACTACTTGTATTTAAGAAGATTAATCATCATCATTATCACTTTAGCCAAGAGACGCCTACTGTTGGACATAGGCCTCCCCCAAGGATCTCCATATCGATCGGTCCTGCGCCTCCTGTCGCGAGCAACGAGCTACGCGATGAACATCAAACCTGGCAACCCTACTAGGAAGTAGCGTATCTATGGTGAGTAAATAAGATTTAATCTATAGTGGGTAAAGCAGATTTAGTGGGTAAAGCAGATCGTCTGTTACGGCCACGAGTCTAAATGATTATCACTGTTTCCGAGCAAGGCACAGTCCGAATTTTGCTTCCGTGACGTGATGAACAGTGAACGCGCTTGTGAAGTTACTTAGGCTCTTCCTACGAAGCAGGAAACCACGTGTGCTGGGTTCCCTAAAGCTGAGTATTCTCTATTTCGTATAACCTCTTTCTACAAAGCTAGATACCACGTGTGTAAGTTTCCCTAAAGCTGAGTGAGTAATTTCTATTTCCTATCATTTGCTTTCTGTATATCTTAATAATGCAGACTCATAGTGTAACATTACAGTCTTACCGCGTTGTCACAACCTAACAATAAAGACTCCTAGAACTATGGAATGCTTGTACCTATAACTTGACTATTGATGTATCTAATACTTGACAATACTGATGTGTGGCGGGACACTCCTGTGGTCGTAGTGTCCATGTGTGAATGTGCCTGACGAGGCCATGAGGACAAGGCTGTTTTGTCGGCACCCCTAGGGTCGAGGTGTCGACGGGTGCGTTAAGAGTGGGGGCCCATGGAATACGTCAGCCCTAGGTTGGCAATGCCGATAGCCTGACGAGGCTGTTTGTCGGTCTCCCCCTAGTCGCGGTGTCGACGGGTGCGTTAAGGGAAGGGGGCCCACTAGCCTGAGAAGGCTGATATGTCGGCACCCCTGGGGTCGAGGCGTCGACGGGTGCGTTAAGAGAGGGGGCCCATGGAATCGGCAGCCCTAGGGTGACTATTCCCAATAGCCTGACGAGGCTATTTGTCGGCCTCCCCCTAGACGAGGTGTCGACGGGTGCGTTAAGAGAGGGGGCCCATGAGATACGGCAGCCTGAAGGGCGTTAATGCCAAAAGCCTGATAAGACCGTTATGTGTCGGTACCCCTGTGGTCGTGGTACCGACGTGTCTGTGAGAGGAGTATAACTTATGTGACATGACTGACTGATTGAAACTTTATTAGACTCTTATAATTAACGTAGATCTTGCCATCCAGACTTTGACTAGTAGCCTTGATAACACTCCGAGATCATATCCCGAGATGCTCAGTGATAGCGGTGATATCATAGATCATTTAAAACTATAGGTGGTGAGCTGGAGTCCCGCAGGCGGGTCCTACTAATTATGCGAAGCAGAGGGGGCGGATTCGGGAGCCCAGAATTGGAGATGGAGGTAAGATTCAGACATCTTTATCTCTATCCATCGCAACGCATGTCATACACTTAATTTACTATACCATTGAGTTACATAACCTAGCAATGAGACATGTGTTCGCGACATGGTGGAGGTGCTGGGATCTTTGAATCTATGCCTAAATTCGTGTTAAAAAACAAAAAAAATATAGTCGATATTGTTCTTTGAGCTTTCGGGAAACAATAGAGAATTTTATACTACAGATATGAGGATGACAACGTAATTGTTGAATAAATAATAGTGTAGATATTTGTTATTTTATGTTAATTTCAGGTACAAAACTAGGTTAATATATAGTTCTTATAAGCTAAGGTATTTATTTTAGTTAAAACGTAAGAAGGAAACAACAAGAAAGTGATTTATAGTTAATTACGGACCGCAACTACAATAAGCCGATAAATTTCGTTGATCGATGAAGAGATCATCCGAGTTATAATTATTGATACTAAAAACATCAGCAAATATTTTTTGGAACAGCAACCCTATAGTGACGACCGGAATCAATTTAGAGTACGAATAATTTACTCAATTTCACCAAAAGGAGACGGATACTCGAGAAAATGCAAAAAATAAATATGAAAATTTTAATTATGTATTGTAATTACTTAAGGTAGATTAATAATATTTAAGCTATAATTACGTGGGTTTATGAGAGCGTTAACTGTAAGGGCGCTTGGTTTGTCATTCGTTGGTATTTTTACTGTCTAAATCATTTTAACACACCATGGGATGTTAGAATATATTTTGTATTCGTTTCATTAATTTAGTAATTAATAGGCTTGAATAGCGAATTAATTTAGTGATAATTATATTACTCGTTACTTTATTTAAATTTAATTTGATTACCTAGGAGATTACAAGGATATGAGCCTTACGCCCTTATACTAAAGATCATTTTACTATGACACAATTACGATTATTGGAAGCGGTTAATTTTGTTATGTTGGCGTTACTGACGGCTCATCGCGAATCCAGAGGTGTTATTTTCTAGAAGGTGGTCTGTCGCGATCGCTTATTATTTGCCGTCCATCCATCGCTCCCTTACAAAGGAATGTCGGCGGAGAGTATTGTGTTCACGGCGCAATGAATGTCGGATTGGGGGGAGCGATCGTAACCGATTTTTTTCTTGCTCGGTATCCCGCCAAGACGGACGATAGCTTAGCGTCGGTCGGCCATTTCCAGCCTTTCCTGAACTCTGCGAACAACTTAGACGAGATAAATTTTTGCTGCGGGGTAAGTTTTTTTAAATGATTTTACTAGTGAAACTTGTAGATTTCCATCCGATACAACAAACTATTTAAAGGTATTACGCAGGAGAACAAATAAAGTAATAAATACTAAAACTAACTATCACGCTATAAGTTCCTCCGGCCCATTGACTCAAACTCGTTGTTTTTCGGTTGCTATTCATCCTGCCTGTGAATAATTTGTCGAAATTAGACTACACTATTTAAGAGAAAGTTTCTCTCTTACCAATTTAGTTGTACGTCTCGTGTAACAAAATCTATTTGGTGCTTATAGACTGTTAGCCGCCACCTAGTCTACCTACTTCCTAACTAAGCCAGCGCGACGTCTGCCCGGTGTCATCTGAGGAGAGATCCCGTCTGCTTTATTGTAAGTACATGTTATTTGTCTAAAGTCTTCCAGCGTCGCTTTTCATGCGAGGATGTATCGTGCTGGTAGCGATTGCCTTAGAGGCCTTGCTCAGAGCTCCTTGTCATTTAAATGTTAGAATAATATCTTGCTAACTCAATGATTTCCGCGGTGTTATGTTATTGTGAGGTTCAGGAGCGCTTTAGCGAAAGAAGTAGTTTGGTTTCTGTATAACTGTGTAATAAGCTTACTTGACTTGTAGGAAAATTTAAATAAATTCCTACAAAGCTAATAATAAAGCTAATTGAATAATTCACTTGTATAGAAATTACAACGGAAAATACACTTACATAACTTAATTTCTTGAATACTACGTATTGATTGGCTACACAAGTTAATCCGTATATAGATTGGTATTATTAGCTTACTATAGTTTCACTAAGTATCATAATTGACTTTAACTTTATAATTAAATTAAGATTATTTCTTGCTATTGTCGAAGCGACAATATTTTGGTAAAGTAATAAGTAATATCTCTGACTAGGAATATTATATTCATATCAATGTTTTGTTGAAATCAGATTCAAGTGTGTGCTCAAGCGTATGAAAGATGAACGATTCATCTAGGAAATTAAACTTGCAATAATTTCATGGGTTGGTTATTGCATTAAACGTTGAGACTTATTTATATTGCCTACTTTTACAAAATTTAAAGATCTGTGTTGCTGTGTGCGATCATATTTCTATATTTGTGTTGACTTTTACAAACCCACTTACATCATGTTTGCCCATGCTTATGTCCATTGTGTTTATATGAACGTTTTATGTACATTTACAGCGGCTAGGTAACAGTGTTATTGATGTTAGTGCCTTATTCTCAACATCGTATAACTGAATAAAAGTGAAACTTAAAATACTAATAAAATATAAGTCAAACTTAGTATTACTTAATTAATTACACTTCGACTTTAGTATGTGTAATACCTTGGTGATTTTCTTGAACTTTGACTCACTTTGAAACTATAGATTTCTTTGAGAATTATTACACTTCGGTAGTTCATATATAAGAGAATAGTGAACTGATATCGACACCTATTGACTATTTGATTTACGATAGAGTCAGTGTTTACATATAATGATGACTACTTAAGCTTATAACTCAAATTTCAATGAAAATAAACTGACTTTAGTGAACGATGATAAAATTATTTCATTGAAAGGAAAGTTTCCTTAGGTATATTTACAACGTAAGGACACTTTCGATCTATGATTACTTGGTCTCATTTGTTTTGACACATGAAAATTGCACAAATAATTTTAATAATTTAGATCTTTTAATTTAAAATTATATTCGGTGAGGACTATTGAGAAATTCTGCTAGTATTTAAATCATCTTATATTATTTTAATTATTAGGTTTTGATTTGAATGCATTAAATATTTGAACATTTAGTTGACTTTGAATTAATAAACAGATTTGTTTACACAAATATACAAAGAAATTTACTTTCATCATTTTAGACAGTGATTTACATAATTTTGATTTGACCAAACGATTATTGACCTGCCAGGAGCCGTCAGTTTGCGACCTCGACCCATTTAATGTTGAACCCTTAGATTTAAGTAATTGTAATGTGATATGAAATGATTATATGCCTGCAGCGCTATCGCAATAGATAATTACGCCTAATAATAAACACTTTGTATCTTGATTTATTTTCCCTGGGACATTGTACATTGAGCGATGCGCGATGTGGCATTACTATTTGTTGTATGTATATTACAGGTCTGTATCTACTTTGTTAATCAACATGGAGGAAAGCTTGAAGACTACACTCCGACTTACTGCTACACATTTAGAGCATCTATCAATTAAGGCGAGGGAGATAATAAATATAATACCAGGTCCCCCTACAGACGAACTTATCCTTCAAATGGAAATCGTCACATCAAAATTGGAGAGTACCTTGAATAGGATAAAGGCTGAAACAAATAACTATTATAAAATGGTTAACCAACCTGATGCTGACGAGATCTCCAGAATTTCTACCCTACAGTTGGAGGCTGAAGATAATCTATGTGAGCTGCAAGTGAGAGTCAAAAGAGCTCAAGCCACGTCAAAGGAAGCTGCTATGCCTGTTTCAGGGAAACTACCTAAGTTAAATTTACCGGAATACCACGGCGACATTTTGACTTGGCACCAGTTTTGGGATCAATTCGTCTCCTTGGTTGATAGTAGACGACTGAGTGATGTAGATAAATTCATGTACCTCAATTCCGCTGTTAAGGGAGAAGCCAAGAGGCTTATCGAAGGTCTGGGAACAACCAATAAGAACTATGCCATCGCGGTTAACACGCTGAAGGAAATATATGGACGCGTAGAGCTAGTTAAGGATGCGCATTACTCTGCCCTCAGCAAGATCAAGCCTGCGGACAATTCTACTAACAGTTGCCGGAATGTTTTGAGTGAAATAGAAACCCATCTCAGAGTGTTAAGTTCTTTGGGTGAAGATGATACTCACAGCTACCTTCGGTTTATGATACTGGGAAAATTTCCTGAAGAGATAGTCTATGAACTAAAGAAAAGAGCCCAGGATGATTCAGTACCAGAAATACGAAAGGAGCTCGAAAAGCTGATATCTGCGAAAGAAGATGCCAGTCGATTCATTGCCCAAACGAGCGAAAGTACTTCAGGCAACTACACCACTGAGACACTGCATGTCAGTGAAAGACATAATAACCCTAGATTTGAAAGAAGAAAGGATAATGATAGATTTAAGAATAATAATTATGGACAGCGAAATCATTATGCTTCAATTTCAAGGAACCAGGGGTTAAAAAGAAAATTTGAAAATAATCGAGAGAGAACATTTCGAACGGAACCATCTGAAAAGAGGTTCAAGATCACATGCTTATTTTGTGGAGCTGAACATAATTCTGAGAAATGTAAGCAATATACTACAGTGATGGAGCGAAAATATAGGCTTGTAGCTCGATGTTACAGGTGCATGGAAAAGGGGCATCAAAGACGAATGTGTAAAACCAGGAAGCCCTGCACCCACTGTGGAAATATTTACCATCACTCATTTCTATGCCCCAAGGTTCTATCAGAGATGGCATCAGCAAGGACAACAGAAGCAAACACAAGCATGGCAGAAACATCTAAAGACGTTATACAAAGTAACGGAGCCTCGAGGCCTACCATTCCTTTGTGACTAGGCCACATAAATGATGTAAGACCTACCGTGATGCAGACAGCCATTGTAGAAGTAACTGCTGAAGGAAGTAACATCAGACATAAAGGAAGAGTACTGCTCGACGGAGGAAGCATGAGATCTTACATTACAAAGGATTTCGCGAGGAAATTCAGACTTGTGACCATAGAAGATAGTCATCTTACTATATTTATTTTTGGTAGCAATACACCTCAAGAAATAGACAGTCCCAAAGTCAAGGTCCAGATGATGACACAAACTGGTGAAATCGTTTCAATTAATGTCAACATTGTTCCTGTCATAGCAAGAAGCGTTCCATATGTAGGACCTGACCGTAGAGCATGGAATCCGGAATATAAGCTAGCTGATGATGGATCCTACGGTGACAGAGTAGACCTTTTGGTGGGAAATGACTACTATTTCTCCCTGTTATTGCCCGAAAAAATCGAATTAAAGAAAGATCTTTTCATGGTCAACACTAAATTTGGATGGATTTTCGGCGGGAAAACAGAAATAGAACCAGATAATAACCTGGAAATCATTACATATTGTCAGACCAATTTTGACATAGGCAGAAATAAACCTGATTTACCATTAGAGGACGTTAACCTTAAGGAATTATGGGAACTGGAAACAATTGGCATCTTTGACTCTCCGAAAGAGAGCAGAGAGGAAGAAGCCCTGCGTCACTTCAACGAGACAACTCGATATGAAGACGGTAGATACCAAGTCTCGTGGCCATGGGTAGAATACCCTCCGGACGTGGATCCTAACTTCGGTTTGGTACTAGGACGACTTGTGAGTTTAATAAGGCGACTAGACGCTGACACGTTGACTTCGTACAACCAACTAATTAAGGAACAAGAGGAAATGGGAATAATAGAAGTTGTACCGAAAAGGGAGATTGTCAGCCCTAGTCATCCCGTCCACTATCTACCACATCACTGTGTCAAACAGAAGAATAAACCTCCACGCATAGTATACGACGCGTCATCTAAAATCAAGGACAATAAGAGCCTTAATCAGTGTCTTTACTGTGGTCCCTTGATGCTGGAAGAATTAACAGGAATATTGTTGAAATTTAGATCTCACAACATAGGCATTTGTGCAGATGTAGAGAAAGCATTTCTACAATTAGGGTTACAAGACAAAGATCGTGACGTAACTAGATTCCTTTGGATCAAGGATCTGGACAAACCAGTAGAAAAGGATAATCTGATACATATGAGGTTCTGTAGAGTCCCATTTGGTGTGATTAGCAGCCCGTTCTTACTGAACGCTACAATTAAATATCACTTATCTAAGTCACGCTTAGAAATTGTACAACGTGTTGCTCAAGACATATACGTGGACAATATGGTGACCGGAACAAATACGGTAGAAGAGGCGATAGAATTGTATAACAATACAAAACAAGAGTTTCAACAAATGTCAATGAACTTGAGGGAGTGGAGTTCCAACTCACGTGACTTCATAGAGCAGGTTCCAGACAGCTGTCAGGATAGAATAGTTAAGGTACTCGGACTAGACTGGAACTTAGAATTAGACACACTTCACTTACGACTGAAGGAACGTGAGTACCCTAATACAAAGAGAGGAGTTCTACAATGCATCGCGTCAATTTACGACCCTTGTGGGTACGCAGCACCCTCTACACTATCTGCGAAGCTTCTTCTACAGGATTTGTGGAAACTTAAATTAAAATGGGATAACCCTTTAAAAGGAGATGAGGCGAAGAGATGGATTGACATACAAAAGGAACTTAAGAACTTGAAAGACACCTGTGTTCCCCGGTGCTGTGTAGAAAACCTTAGACAGAAGAGCTATTCCACCCATTGCTTCACAGGTGCTTCTACTAAAGCATATGCAGCGGTTGTCTTCATAGTGCAGGGCAACCAGAGAAACTTCGTTATAGGAAAATCGAGATTAATTCCAATTAAGGATCAAGACAATCTGAAGATCCCAAAATTAGAGCTTATGGCATCTCTTATTGGTCATCGCTTAATCCAGTACGTTAAGAAATCACTACAAGGCGAAATAACTAAACAGATCCTCTGGACGGACAGTCAGATTGTAATAGGTTGGTACTACTCAGATAAGCTCCTAACACCGTTCGTATCAAGAAGAATACAGGAAATAAGAAGAAACAAAGAACTAGAAGTACGATATGTTCCAACTGACTTAAACCCAGCGGATGTGGCCACCAGACCGGCACAGCCAAGAGAGGAAATGGAGAAATGGTTGGCAGGACCCGAGTTCTTGTCAAAGGACCCAGCAGAATGGCCCGTCAGTCCGTCAAGTAACACTTCTCTTTTGGTTGGGGAGGGTCTGACGAGTACTCCGATGGAAGTAGAACTTAACGACAGTGAGATACAGGATGAAGTTGGTAGTTTAAATGGTGGATCTGAAGAAACGACACATAAAGACGACAGCTCAAGTAATGGTCCTAAAGAAGGAACACACGAAGATATCGGCATCGTATATACCAAGGTATCAGAGATCAAGAAAATCCAAGCTAAATACTTTCCCGAAGAACTGACAGGAAAAGAAACTAGCGTAAAAAGAAATCTAGGTCTCTTTTTAGATGAAGATGGTTTACTGAGGAGTAAGGGACGATTCCAATACGCTAATTGGACGTATGATAAAAGATATCCAATTTTACTACCTCCTAAGAGTTCATATACTGATAATATCATCATGAGAACTCATAATGATAATTATCACGTCGGAGCCGCCCACACACTCAGTATTATTCGACAAAACTTTTGGATACCTCAAGGGAAGAAGCGAGTTCTTAACGTCATAAATAAATGTAGTCAATGTATTAAACAACGGGGTGGACCGTTTAAACTACCACCTACACCAGCTTTGCCTCCTGAAAGGGTCAACTACACGGAACCTTTTACATTCACAGGGATAGATTATCTAGGCCCGATACTGGTTAAAACCCAATCAGGAACTGAGAAAAGATGGATTTGCCTATTTACCTGTCTTGCCGTACGCGCAGTACATCTGGAAGTCGTGAGAGATCTGACAGCAGAAGAAGGACTTCTCGCCCTAAGAAGATTCATAGCTACTAGGAACGTACCCACAGTAATAACATCTGACAATGCCACTAATTTTAAATTAATATCTGAAGTTATGACGCAACCCTATTGCATAGAAAAGAAAATTAAGTGGCGTTTCATCCCTCAATTAGCACCTTGGTTCGGGGGCTTCTACGAGAGACTTGTGGGTATGGTCAAAGTCTGCATGAAAACGACTCTACAGAAACATCTTCTTACGGACAACCAACTAAGTACCGTAGTAAAGGAAATTGAAGCTGTTGTCAACACTCGACCGCTTACATATGTCGATGAAGATGTGGAACATACACTTAGGCCTTCTGATTTCATCGCCATGGGAAGAACTATAGTAACAGACACCAGGAGTGATGGATCTTTACCTCTGGAAACACAGACGAAGAGCGATTTAGTACAGAGCTGGAAGAAAGGGATCAGTATACTGGAAGAGTTTAAAAGGATGTTCATAGATCGGTACCTTTTGAGCTTGAGAGAAAGGTATTCACATTCTCCTAAACAACCTAGGTGCACATCCAAGCTTCAACCATCGGAAGGCCAAGTAGTACAGATCAAATCTGATAACAAAAACAGACAAGACTGGAAGGTAGGGAAAATTATATCTCTTCAGAAGGGGAGCGACAATATGTGCCGTGTCGCCCATGTTAAGGTAGGGGATAAAGTATATACTCGTTCCTTAGCACAATTATATCCATTAGAAGTAGAGGATGTGACAAGCGAAGAAACTGCTGCATCGACTACGAATAAAGAAGACTCAAAAGGAGATCTCGAAGAGTCACAAAATGTAGATATCGATATTGAAGTCGATGAGATGAGCGATATGCCTTTTAATGATAAAGGGGACAAGGAAAATTTATATGGTACAGAAAGTATTAGTGAAGAATGTACTCCAGAGAGAGTCACCTCGCCTAATAATGTTGAGATAGACGATGGATCGAAAGATGACACCGGCGCATTTCTCCGACCGCGGCAGCCAAGGGATGCCGCCGTCAAAGCCCGAGAGAAGATCCGACAGTGGACGCAGTCCTTACCTTCTCTTCTGTCGGCCGTCGGGAGTGTCGCGAGCAACGAGCTACGCGATGAACATCAAACCTGGCAACCCTACTAGGAAGTAGCGTATCTATGGTGAGTAAATAAGATTTAATCTATAGTGGGTAAAGCAGATTTAGTGGGTAAAGCAGATCGTCTGTTACGGCCACGAGTCTAAATGATTATCACTGTTTCCGAGCAAGGCACAGTCCGAATTTTGCTTCCGTGACGTGATGAACAGTGAACGCGCTTGTGAAGTTACTTAGGCTCTTCCTACGAAGCAGGAAACCACGTGTGCTGGGTTCCCTAAAGCTGAGTATTCTCTATTTCGTATAACCTCTTTCTACAAAGCTAGATACCACGTGTGTAAGTTTCCCTAAAGCTGAGTGAGTAATTTCTATTTCCTATCATTTGCTTTCTGTATATCTTAATAATGCAGACTCATAGTGTAACATTACAGTCTTACCGCGTTGTCACAACCTAACAATAAAGACTCCTAGAACTATGGAATGCTTGTACCTATAACTTGACTATTGATGTATCTAATACTTGACAATACTGATGTGTGGCGGGACACTCCTGTGGTCGTAGTGTCCATGTGTGAATGTGCCTGACGAGGCCATGAGGACAAGGCTGTTTTGTCGGCACCCCTAGGGTCGAGGTGTCGACGGGTGCGTTAAGAGTGGGGGCCCATGGAATACGTCAGCCCTAGGTTGGCAATGCCGATAGCCTGACGAGGCTGTTTGTCGGTCTCCCCCTAGTCGCGGTGTCGACGGGTGCGTTAAGGGAAGGGGGCCCACTAGCCTGAGAAGGCTGATATGTCGGCACCCCTGGGGTCGAGGCGTCGACGGGTGCGTTAAGAGAGGGGGCCCATGGAATCGGCAGCCCTAGGGTGACTATTCCCAATAGCCTGACGAGGCTATTTGTCGGCCTCCCCCTAGACGAGGTGTCGACGGGTGCGTTAAGAGAGGGGGCCCATGAGATACGGCAGCCTGAAGGGCGTTAATGCCAAAAGCCTGATAAGACCGTTATGTGTCGGTACCCCTGTGGTCGTGGTACCGACGTGTCTGTGAGAGGAGTATAACTTATGTGACATGACTGACTGATTGAAACTTTATTAGACTCTTATAATTAACGTAGATCTTGCCATCCAGACTTTGACTAGTAGCCTTGATAACACTCCGAGATCATATCCCGAGATGCTCAGTGATAGCGGTGATATCATAGATCATTTAAAACTATAGGTGGTGAGCTGGAGTCCCGCAGGCGGGTCCTACTAATTATGCGAAGCAGAGGGGGCGGATTCGGGAGCCCAGAATTGGAGATGGAGGTAAGATTCAGACATCTTTATCTCTATCCATCGCAACGCATGTCATACACTTAATTTACTATACCATTGAGTTACATAACCTAGCAATGAGACATGTGTTCGCGACACCTCCCGCATCCAGAGGCTTCCCGCGACCTTCACCAGATCGTCGGTCCACCTTGTCCGCCCCATCGGCCGTCAGTCCTACGAGCGAGACTAAAATAATATCGAATTCCCGTGTAGTACCCACTCCTGTGAATGTTGGAGGCTCTACGCTGGAAGTTGTTGACGAATATGTTTACCTGGGGTAAATAGTCCAGCTCGGTAAGTCCAACTTCCAGAAAGAGATAAATCAACGAATCCAACTCGGCTGGGCAGCGTTCGGGAAGCTACGCATATACTCGGCCCATCTACCACAGTGTCTCAAGACGAAAATCTTAAATTCGTGCGTGTTGCCAGTGATGACATACGGAACTGAGACGTGGCCGCTTACATTGGGTCTCATAAGAAGGCTCAAAGTCACTCAAAGGGCAACGGAGAGGGCTATGCTCGGGGTTTCTCTACGTGATCATATCAGAAATTATGAGATCCGTAGAAGAACTCGAGTTAACGACATAGCCCAAAGAATTGCAAACCTTAAGTGGCAGTGGGTAGGACACATCGCTCGTAAGAAGATTAATATTAATACATTTTTTTGTTATTGACAAACAACCATCCGAACATGCAACCATTGCTTTACTAATTTTAAAAATGGAAACACTTTTTAAACTTTGTGTCTGGGGATACGTTTACACCAACAAATATATCTGTGCCTCTAGTGAAAAGGGGTTTATGTATAAATTCGTATCTTTACAGGAGAAGCGAAAAATGCTTCGCGCTCGTAAAATGATGTGCGTTGCCGCTTCTCGCATTTATAGTATTAGTCAATTAAATGCATTTCATGTGTTTTATAGGTAAATTAATTGTGTTGTTTCAAATTATGAAATCCATTTTTTTCTCAAATCAATAGTTTATAAGATAGCGACTTATACCTTTGCCAAAATAGGAACTCTCGAAGGGTACATATTTGTTTACAGCTTTTTTCACATAAATTTAAAGACTTTCATAAAAGGGAAAAGGGATACGCATTTGGAAAAAATCTAGAAATTAAATAGTAACAAAATAAAAATATTAAAATGTTATATAGAGCAATACATCTATTTGATGTACATATTTTAATAGTATTGTTAAGTTACGGTTATTTAAAAAAAAACTACTTATATTCCTTTTCACGCAAGTTTGTTTAAAAAAAAAAGTGTTATAGGGTTTACGTTAATGCCTTTTATTAAAATAAAAATCAAAATGTTTTTTTTCGGTGAATACAATATTTCAATGCAATGTAATTTAACAAACAAAAAAAAAACTAAAAAAACAATACCATCGTTTGCTTTAATTTTATTGGTAACAATTTGAACAAAAGAGGTCTCTCCTAGAGTTTTAAGAAAGCAACACTTGCATATGCCATGACACTCTAAATTAAACTTCAGGTAATAGTTATGAGCAAATTGTCTATTTTTCACAGTAGGTGCAAGTTTTTTTGTTGCTTTTTCTTTTACGTCTATAAGGCTACTTATGAATACCACACGCCTATCGTAGTCTCCTATGCCCCAGTAATATTCAAAAATATTCTTTCTAAACTGTTCAGAGATCCTTTCAGAACATTTCATTCTGCTAAAATGTTGTATAAATTAGTAGCTATAGCCATTAAAAATCGTGATAATGCATGTAATGTCTAGAGTTGTTGTTGTTGGAAGTTTCTACAGGGGTGACATGTTCAATGTTGAACAAACCCCTTTTTTCTTTAATAAAGATTTAAAAAAAAAACATTTCATTCTACAAGGTTCGAGATTTTGAAGTTTTCTTTCAACAATAAATTTACCTTTACGTGTCGTGTAACTTTTTCCCAAATTTCTCATCTTTTTTCTCATTTCTCTGACTTCCCTCCTTTCTATATTACTTTTTCTCGGTTTTCGTTTTCGACCTTGTTTAATACCTTCTTTATTCCAAAATGTTACATTTTTCTCGGTATCTGAATCCGATTCTGGAACGATAACATTAGGTCTACGTTTTCGTTTATTAGCACTCCTACGTATATTTATGGAGCCCGAGTCACTTGTATCCGTATTCGGTATATATTCTTCAGAACTACCTGTACTGTAATCGAGATTAGGGTAGGGTAGCGAATCAATTAAAACAGATACAATATCGAAACATATTATAAACGTTTGGTCAGATTCTGTAAAAAAATTATCGCTGGAGTCTGAAAATATATTGACATCCTCGACATACTCTAGACATGAAGAACATTCTTTAGAACAGCTAGGCTTTGGAAAGCAATCTTCAGAACATACAATCTTTAGTGTATCCCCATTGGAATGTTCAGAGTTTCCAACTCCGTAAGAATGATTTAATGATTCCGGAACCAAAGTCTCATCGAGATCATAAAATTTCTGTGCTTGATCAATTAGATCTATCATACGCATAATTCTTTTTCGTCCAGCCATTCTACAACAGCAAAAAAAATCTGTTAAGATTAAATCTTTAAAAAATATATATTAATGCCATTAGTCGTCGCCTATAATAAACGGTACCTATTATATAAAAGGTGACTATAGGTGCGTAAATATTTCATTTTTAAAATCAATAACACTGAGACATTTAAATTTATAATTGTCCTGTAAAATATAATAAAATAATAATTTCATTTGTGGTCATTATTAATTATTATAGATTTTAATTAGAATAATAAACTTTGTATACACGCGTAAGTATATTAAGCCTGTAAATTATATTTAAAAATAAAATAATAAATTTAATTTTAATGATAAGTCCTATAACAATAATAAATAACAAAATAAAAAGTCAAAAGTTTGAAAAAAGTAATTCACAAGGTCATTATTATTTTATCTGTTACTACCTACAATATTATTTGTATAAGAACCCACATAAATGTCAAATCAATATGATAATTCTACGTGTAAAAAGGTATACGTCCACAAGTATCCAAATGTACGTACAAAATGACATTGGGTTTTTTAAATCATTTAGTGAAAAAGGGTGTAACTCACTCGATAGACGTTGCACCTTGACGCGTCGACACAGCCTTTAACCTGCGTGCGACTGAGTAGTATCCAATCAATCAATCAGGGTTTCTTCCGCCATGGGCGGGTGCGGGCTTCGGGCATTTGTCGCCCATTGCCCGGGCATCTTCTCGGCGAGCGGCAGCTCGCCGGTGTTGGGCACGTCACGTAGTGACGGGCCCCTCTTCGCCACCCCCCTGTGCTACCACTCCGGGATCGAGGCACGGCCCTCCGCGGTCAAGCACACCAGGTTAAAGGGGCTTGTCCCAAGCCCAGCGAGCGCCGGCGAGCAGGCCGCGGCTTACTCTGCGCCCGGAGGAGCGGTGGGGGGAGTTCCTTGCATAGCAGGCAGCGTTAACGCCTCTATCTCCACCAACCCGCGCCATACCCCGCAGTATTCATACATCGACCATTTTTCACGAGTTATCAACGCAAATGTTAGGATATGACTGATTGTACCCCTTATCGCTGGATGCTCATATGTGTATAAGGATATCACTCGATTTATTTTCAATATTTGTTACTTTAGTTTGGTGTCAAATGATCCGATTCGTTTAATACCATTACTCACTTGACAGTTTTCGACAGTTGGTTTGAAATAACTATACTTGCGTCTAGAATCACTTAATATTTTGAAAAATTTGCCATATATCTTAAGTTTGATTCAAGAGCACAAACATATTTTTTCATAGTCCCGTTAAAAATAACACTAATGCACTTAAACCCAACTTTTCATATCTTTGATGGGTCTGTTATACCCTTTAACACAACTCTAATTCCTTTATTTAAAGAGATATGTTAAATCTGTTTACACCAATCGATAGATCTTTTTTTTCTGATTATTTCTGTATAATTAACTAATTTTGGCCAAAATTGGACTTAAACCCCTTTTCACTAGAGGCACAGATATTACAAGTATACTAACTTATAACAAAATTTCATGCATTTTATTTTTGTAATAATTTAATAAATATAAACTTACATAAATTACATGAGATTATTATATTATTATACCAACTAAATACTAAAATCTATAAAAACCTTAAATTATAAACTAAACACTATATTGCATCTAATCCTACCATTTAGTTTGACGACACGTTTAGCGCCGAGGTCGAGTGATCACCTACTGCGCAACGGGTCGCGGGTTCGATTCCCGTACGGGACAAATGTTTTGTATGGCCTACATACATTTGTTCCGGTCTGGGCGTATGTGCATGTGATATTCTATGTTTGTAACTGCACCCACGACACAGGAGAAAATCCTAGTGTGGGGCGACGTTTTATTGAAAAAAAAAAGTATGGCGTGACGAATGATGTGTGGTTCCGCAACAAAAGTGTAATGTGAACGCGAAACGGATCGGATGTGTATGACGTCAACGTGGGCCGAGCAAAGACGTTGGTGACAATATGACCTATGCGGCGCGAATGCCTCGTATTACATTCAAATCTGTCCCTGTATAACCTTTCAAATAAGTTGTGAATTGTATTAAATGGCAAGGAAGCGTATTGTGCTGATTCGGATTTAGAAACCGCCGCAACAAATCAACCAACAAATACAACATTGCAACTGTTTTGCATATCTGCCATGCCAAGTCTGGAACTATAATTAAATAAATAACTTATATGTTAGTATTATTAAATTAATGTTCGTACTTTCTTTAATTGGCGTACATTCTTTTATAATTAAACCAAACTTACGTATGTTTTTTTTTATTCCTCTCGACAAAATTCCTTTCAACGAAACGGTATAATTCAATAACAATTTTAATAATACCATCAGCCAAATTAAATGGGAATAATTTCGATCATTCATGCAACGCTCAAGCTGGCGAAAGATGCAGCGCAATATCGAAAAGCGATAAGCTTTCGTAGTGATGCAATTCGTCGGCTGGTAGTAAGTGTCGATAAAGATACCCTGAGACCATAAAGATTGGATTCACGTTGAATATATTCTTCTGGGTCAACTAAAGAAATTTATTGAGCTAATTACGTAAGCTTGGAAGATTAAACAGCAATCATTTTAGCTAAAATGGATAACATAAGAATACTAAATTCAATAATGACCCCGTTCGTCGTAAAGCAAATAATAAGGTAATATTTTGAATATTGTCTACAATACGTTTCAAGTCATATACACGACGCACTAGTCTCTTTATGCGACGAGGTATTGACCTAATGCGCCCTAATTCCCGAAGATTGGTGTGGGTTGTTGCTCCGAATTTTTCATCTCGTCGCTAAAGTACGAGTAGAACAGCAGTAAGCTTCTTACCGCCTCGTTTTTATTTTTTTCTATCTATCTATAATTGTGAATTTGGTTACTAGCGAGAGGTATTTGACATTAGTTTAAATTCTGTCTACAGCAACAAAGCTACAGATATAGACAGAGGATACTGAAACCGGTCATTAGTCGACTCATAAGACATAGGACATAGGAAGACAAGAAGCGGCGCCAAATTGCTTTTTAAATCTGTCGCCATACGGACAGTTTCCTATTAGAGGTTAAACTATAAAATTGGTGTTTTGTATTGAATATAAAAAAGTACTGCGGCAAAATATATCCATTAAATCAAAATATTAACCCTCGCTTTTTGCCATCTCATGGGAAAGTCACTTATGTATTTGCGGTGCAACAAACTCTGGAGGCCTAGGCTCGACAAACCGTGTGAAGGTATTTTATATTGCTTTCTAGGAAGGAAAAAAAAATATCATGCATATTACATGACTTATTACGGAAAAAAGGGTAGTTGGAATTAGTATTTACTAGCTTCATATTCAAAAGCTTTATAATCTTATACTTCCCGCTCCATTCCATTTCAGAGACTTAAGACGTACCTACTTCGGAGATTCGCCGAAGATACTAAACTCTGTGGATAAAGCTCGCTCGTCAAGTGCGAGTTGAACTCGCACACCGCGAGTTCCGTACAAACTTATCTAAGTATGAACATAGTTACCGTTTTTTTACAAAAATGTGTTACAATACCTTGCTTCTTGTCAAATTTCATGATCCTGAATGATTCCCTTATGAAATCGCAAATATGTGAGATAAACTTTTCACTGCGTTGACTTAGTTACTTAGTTGGTTAATTAGATTCTCGTATTATGTTTGACGTTAACAAGTGCCTCTAGAAGTGTATATTGAATAAAGGTTTTTGAGTTTGAGTGTACAAGTTTCATTTTTTCACAGCTCAGTGAGACCGTAGTCCCGAATACTTGCTATTTCTACTCGTTTCCGAGAAAAAGGTCTGATCAGACAGATGGACAGACGACGGACAACGAAATGATCCTATAAGGGTTCAGTTTTTTTCTTTTGAGGTACAGAACCCTTAAAAACTCACAGCATTACCCACCACTCGTTAAAATAGAAATAATATCGATAAACCAAAACATTAGTCGATCTCATCACTGTCCCACCTTGATGCAGGCACGTCCCGAGCTCGATTGATACGGTTTAGGAGCGGGATCTCAAATTCTCAGTTTGATTACCACCGGTGGCTGATTACAGTCGACGGGTTATCCCATTCCCAACGCGTCCCCGGTTTGGGTGCAAAAACGAAATTGAAACCTTCTCACTCAGTTAGGGTGCGGACAGACATTCAAATTGTTTTATGATTTTTCGTTTTTTATGGATTATTTTTTAGAAGCTGAGCGACTTGTAGCGATTAGAAGTAATTCAAGATAAAGTACTAAATGGTAGCAGACGGTATTAAGTACCTTTTGTCACCGTAGTACATAATTGTAAAGCAACTGTGATAACAATCTTGTGAAGACCATGAAACTTGATGTGCGCAACTTTGGAGATCCTTGGGAAAGGCTTTTATATAATAATAATGAGCGAACCTTTTCGCTGAAATAATAGATTATTTAACAAAGGGATAAAGCAATGTCTTATGTCAGGGGTGTAGGTTCGAATCGCAAGCGTAACGAAGGACGCTACGGTTAACGCCATGGTGTTAAATTATTAAATCATCAGCATAGCGACAACTCACCCAAGACAAAGACTGCCTTATCGGCAAAGAGAATAACTCTACACTGAAAAAAAGTATCAGCCAAACTATTTCGGTTACTCAAGAAATAAGCAAACTTTGGTTAAAAGATAACAAACTTTAATTAAAATATACAAAACCGTTTTTGTAAAACACCCAAAACTAGTTAGGTTAATTATTATTTGGTAAGTAATGATTGATGATGACAGATTTAATATAGGTTTAATTTAAATATACATTTTACATCTTCCTTGCGCCAAATACATTTATGTTAACTTTCTGTTCGGTTGACTGGTAGAGAAAGCCCCGTTGCATTAAGTCCGCACTTTGTACCTTTATATTGCTATAAAGATAAAATAAATAAATAAAAATAAATAATAAAATAATGATTGGTATTTTTAACTTAAAAAAGTTAGGTGAACTTATTTGACTAAAGCAACAAAATCGATTCCTTATTTAGGCGCTCTATCGCGGTGGGTTGCTGGATTAGGTATTTACTACTCAAAATAAAAAGTAAATTAGCACAGTAACTGTATTTCGTACACACAATATATTAATTATATTATGTAGTTACAAAAATGCTAAGACGACCGGCCTGTGCTGTGAACGAATGCTGACTCGTGACTTCTCTCTGAAGTCTGAACTCTCTATATTTATACCAGGTTGGTCGCCTTAGAAAAACCAAAGCCTTACGTATAAAAAATAAGTATTACCACTAACTAAGATACAATAGACTTACAAATAATAATCATTAAACCCAAAAGCTAATTTTGGGAAAGTTCCGGCGTCGGTACACAAAGAGAACAATGAATGAATAGTTACACAAAGACAATATTGTTTCCTTCATACGGCAACATGTTTAAAATCATAAAAGTACATAGCTATTATATTACAAATGTTAACTAACAATAGAATACCTCAATAAAGTAATACTGGTACAAACATGCCGCCAGTGAACAATTAAAATTTAAACAAAACAAATTACTTACTGCTATTACAGATACGACGCAGATGCGTGGGAACTTACAAATACCATGTTTTTACAATCGAATATCCTAAGGCCTAAATCTAGCATATTATTTAACATTATATACATGAGTTATTGAAGGGGCATACGTGGGACACAGTCACCACAGTACCCCCCTACCAGTGATTCAGATCACGAAACAACATAAAACCTCATGCAACTTAGTTACTATACTCGTTACTATACAATACAATTTAGTTACTATACTATACTCCTAGCTTAAGAAAGGCCGGCCTGGTAGTAGTCAGGAAAACGAACGCGTCTACCGGATCGGCGAGGAATCGTCTTTTGGGAACCGTCTGATGAATCTAAAATTACATTAGGAGAAGTACCAGCAGTAGCGTGTGAACCCGAGTCACGGTTCAAATTTACGTCCTGCTGAGGTTCCCGATGAATAACATTGTCTGTTGATTTATTATATACGTTACTATCAGGTTGATGTTCCGGTTTCCTCAACAAGTATGCCGGTTTAAGCCTATCGACTGATACCGTGACCTCGCGACCACGTATATCTAGTACGAATGTTTTTTCCTTTCTACTTATCACTTTGTACAGCCCATCGTAGGGCTGTTGTAACGGTGCTTTGACAGTATCATCCCTCACAAAGACATGACTAGATGTGATTAAATCTTTGTATATGAAAGTGCTTTTCTGGCCATGCCGAGTGCCAGGAATTGGTCTAAGTTGAGTGAAACTCGAACGTAACTCTTTCACAAACTCGCTATGCGATGGATTAGGTGTCGCTACGGTAGTCCCTAAGAGTTCCCCTGGAAGGCGTAGACTTTGTCCGTATACTAATTCTGCCGAAGTAGCCTGAAGATCTTCCTTCCACGATGCTCTAATGCCTAACATTACAGTTGGTAAAATTCGTGTCCAACTAGTGTGTCTAGAACCGTGACATTTTATCGCGCTTTTCAGCTGGCGATGGAAGCGTTCCACCATACCGTTAGCTGCCGGATGATAAGCAGTGGTCTTAAAATGTTTCGTACCTGTCAGAGCATTTAGTTCTCTGAACAGATGTGATTCGAACTGTCGACCTTGATCCGTAGTAATATTTAAAGGAATACCGAAACGTGCAATCCAATTGGAATAAAACGCGCGAGCGACTGTTTCTGCTTCTTGGTTCTCGATAGGGATCGCCTCAGGCCATCTTGAAAAACGATCTACACACGTTAAACAATAGCGATATGTCTCAGAGTAAGGCATGACAATTATGTCAAGATGCACGTGATCGAAACGTGAAGACGGCGGTGCGAAAAATCCTGGTAGTGTAACGACATGACGGGTTACTTTAGACCGCTGACATTCTATGCAAGCTTTTACCCATTGTTTACAACTATAGAGTTCATTCCGGGCCATACGAAGCGCTTTGAAACTAGTTTAGTCGTGGCCCTAGCTCCTGGATGTGAGTTACGATGTAAGATATCAAACGCAGTCTTCCTAAATAGTTCTGTAAGATACGGTCTTACCACACAAGTTGAAACATCACAATAAATCGGTTGGTTACTATCCTGTACGTGAATAAGTCGCAACTGTAAAGAAGAATTATTACCTTCAATCAATGACTTAAGCTCTGGATCGTTTTTCTGAGATATCGCGAGCGATTTCCAGTCAATGCTTCTATTTATTGACTCAATTCGTGACAGTGCGTCAGCTGGAATATTATTTTCCCCACTGACGTGGCGTATGTCCGTGGTAAACTGACCTATAAAGTCTAAGTACCTAAATTGTCTTGGAGAACACTGTTGCTCTTTTTTCCTAAACGCGTAGATAATAGGTTTATGATCAGTAAAGATAACAAAGTGACGTGCTTCTACATAATGTCTAAAATATTTGACTGCAGCGTAGATGGCAAGTAGTTCGCGATCATACGCTGAGTACTTTTGTTGAGTTGACGTTAACTTTTTAGAGAAAAACCCGATTGGTTGCCAGTCGTTTCCTACTTTTTGCTGTAAAGCTGCACCTATTATTTTTTCTGAAGCGTCACAAAAGATAGCTAGATCTGCGTCAATTTCAGGGTGAACTAATAAGGCTGCTTTGGCAAGGCTTTCCTTACATACATCGAAGTCATGTTTGGCCTCGTCTGTCCATTTCATGGGCGTCCTACCTTTCTTACTACCAACTAGATCATTAAGGCTGGCCTGACTTGCAGCTGCGTTAGGTATAAACCTCCTATAAAAATTTAACATACCTAAAAATCGTCGTAGCTCTTTAGCTGTCGCTGGCAGTGGGTATGTACGCACCGCTTCGACTCTTTCGGGGAGTGGTCGCGTACCTTCGGCTGACACCAAATATCCTAGAAACTCGATCTCGGTTTGACCGAATATACACTTTGCAGGGTTAATTACAACACCATATTTTCTTAACCTATTAAATACAGTCTCTACGTGTTTCAAATTTTCGGATTCATCACTAGATGCGATTAAAATGTCATCAATATAACAATAGCAAAAGTCTAGTTCACTTAACACTTCGTCCATAAACCGTTGAAACGTTTGAGCGGCGTTTCGTAACCCAAAAGTCATATATTTGAACTCAAACAAACCGAACGGTGTAGTTATGGCGGTTTTAGGTATATCGCACTTTGCTATGGGTATTTGATTAAATGCACGCACTAAATCTATTTTCGAAAACACTTTTTTACCACTTAGGCACTGTGCAAAGTCTTGAATGTGGCGCACTGGATACTGGTCAGGTATTGTTCTCTCGTTCAATCGTCGGTAATCTCCACATGGCCGATGCTTCACAGTAGTTTCATTCTCAGACGTGAAGAATGGCGAGGGCGTATCCGACTTCAAAGATGGCTTTTGCACCATGACTAACGGTGCCGCCCATGGGCTCTTGGATGGTTGTGCGATACCGAGTTTTATCATCGTCTCAAACTCTTTTTTAGCTGCTACGAGACGGTCTGGTGCTAGACGCCTTGGTTTTTGCGCTACTGGAGGCCCTGGAGTTACTACTATGTGGTGTTCAGTGTTATGTTTCACCTCTTTCACGACTCCATCTGGGCGTGTTATATCAATGTACTTCGCTAGTAGATCATGATAAGGTGATGTACCGTTCACCATCTTTATTGTAGAATGCTGACCCCTCGCTACGTGTCCTTTAACCGTACAACAAGTGAGCGCATCTACAAGTCCTCTATTCTTTGAGTCCACCATTAAATCGTAATACGCCAAGAAGTCCATGCCAATGATAGGTGTAGATACATCAGCCACTACAAATGTCCACGGGAAATCTCGTCGTAGACCGAGGTTGAGAGTCAAGGCGATGGTACCGTAGGTGGCAATCGGTGTCCCATTGGCGGCCACTAGTTCATAGGCAGAAACTTTGCGAGCCGTATGAGCTAATGATTTTGGGTAAACACATAGATCTGCGCCAGTATCAATCAGGAACCTTACCTTGCTGTCCTTGTCCGTAATAAAAATGCGGCGTGATGTATCGAGGGGCTTGATGTCATTCGCCGCTAATGACTCCCGCTGCCGTTTCCCTGCTGCGGTTTGTACGCGCACGGCTGTACGCACTTGTTGGCTCTCGACCCGAATTTGTGGTGGTACCAACACATCCAGTCCCCTGGTCGATGTTTCGACGAAGGCCGCGAGCGTGGTCGACTTCTCGAGCGTGAAGACGGTCTCGCTGTTGTCCTAACACTACACAGCTGTTGCTTCAAGTCTTCTAACCCCTCAAGCAGGCGTGACGATTTTTGTAAGAGCTGTTGGTGGAAAGTTGTACAATCTCCGGACCTGGCTGCTAACTGGTTACGAGACGACATATCTTCAGCACCAGCGTTTGAGGCAGCAGAGGCCGCAATCATTGCCGATGGCTTTGCGGAACGTATATACGGCGGAACCGATGAAATTATACCACGGACGCGGCGCGGACGAAACTGAGTCCAGACAACCCTAAGCGCACGTAAAACGAATGGATCACGTCGTCGGGGTCACCACTTTCGGCGCTCTATCGCGGTGGGTTGCTGGATTAGGTATTTACTACTCAAAATAAAAAGTAAATTATCACAGTAACTGTATTTCGTACACACAATATATTAATTATATTATGTAGTTACAAAAATGCTAAGACGACCGGCCTGTGCTGTGAACGAATGCTGACTCGTGACTTCTCTCTGAAGTCTGAACTCTCTATATTTATACCAGGTTGGTCGCCTTAGAAAAACCAAAGCCTTACGTATAAAAAATAAGAATTCCCACTAACTAAGATACAATAGACTTACAAATAATAATCATTAAACCCAAAAGCTAATTTTGGGAAAGTTCCGGCGTCGGTACACAAAGAGAACAATGAATGAATAGTTACACAAAGACAATATTGTTTCCTTCATACGGCAACATGTTTAAAATCATAAAAGTACATAGCTATTATATTACAAATGTTAACTAACAATAGAATACCTTAATAAAGTAATACTGGTACAAACATGCCGCCAGTGAACAATTAAATTTTAAACAAAACAAATTACTTACTGCTATTACAGATACGACGCAGATGCGTGGGAACTTACAAATACCATGTTTTTACAATCGAATATCCTAAGGCCTAAATCTAGCATATTATTTAACATTATATACATGAGTTATTGAAGCGGCATACGTGGGACGCAGTCACCACACTTATTTACAGCATAACTATATTGTTACTGTTCATCAATGTTTTTGATTATAATTTATTAAAACTAATGTCAATTAATAATTTCATGAACATCGCAATAAAATATTCAATGTTTTGTAGATATCTGACGGCTAATTTCGCTTGCTGTTAACGTTATGCTATTGTAAATAATTCCTTGTTAATTTAATTAATTAAAAATATACCACTGCGGCATAATTTTGTCAAACTTTTATAACTAGTTGCATAACTTTTATGTAGGGTAAAATAGCAAGTGGACGTTTGAAACGTCGGGCTAAATAATTAAAATGTTTAAAAGTTAAATATAAGCGAGTAAATCCGAAAAGTGTAGTTACTTTTTATTTAAATGGTATAAGGTGTTACGAATACCAGGCCCAATTCTACTAATAAGTTATAGCCGAATCGAAACTGAACCGTTGCGGTCGACCAATCGGAGCGGTTATATTGCCATTCAGATGTTCGATGACGTGATAATGTAGCGTTCTGAATGGTTAATCGTAACGGTTTAGTTTCGATTCGGCTGAAACTTATTAGTAGAATTGGGCCTCAGTAGTCCTACTGATTCTTATAACCGATTTTGTGTTAAATGAAGAAGCGTCTTACACACAGCAAATATTGCTGTAAAAATTTGCCTAGATCAACTGACATGCTGTAGATTGTACCACAGAAAATAATACAAGTTCATCTTAAAAGATGGAAGGCGGACAGATCTTTTGTTGGAAAGGCGATACCTCTCGTAACGTCTTAATCTCTATGATGCATCGTTTTATCAGTACCAAAAGAGTTATTACGGTACCAACTCTACACCAAAGCAGTAACACGTCCTATAAATAAAAATAAAATAAATTGGCTGTTTTATAAGTCCCTTATCTTGTTGTTTTATTATCACGGTTGTTTCAGCGGAATTCACTGACAAAAGCTCGGATTGCGCAATATTGTACCTTACGTCATCAGTATTAAGGCCACGGCTCATCTGTCAAACGCCGTCTAAGTCACTCCTTGAATTCGGCGTCCCATTACCGGAATTATTTATTTGTTTTCCACTTCAAATGGCAAGGCAAAAAGTAGACATACATGTTATAGACATGACAAACTTCTATTATTTGTTGTTGGATGCATAAAACTGGGTAAAAGCTTGTTAGATATAATAGATTAACGATTTCATGGCTATTCTTGTTTAGTTTTTAGAGTTTATGTCCCTATATCTGACTATCAGAAGGTTAGACTGAAATGAAAGTCATTAATACTGATAAATAAAATATATATTATTATATAATACCAAGAACCTAACGTTCGCTACAATATACGGAGGACGACTGCGTATGTCAGTCGATTCGATGCACACGTCAACTCAACGTACTGTACCACAGATTACATAATTATTGTACAATAGTGTCTCTACAAGTTGCTTATTACAATTTAATAAGGAAATCAAATGAGAAGATTATAAAAGTAGGTACATACATGAAGTGTAAATATAATAGGAAATTGATTTATCTAAAAACGTAAAATTTGGTGCAACCGACCGTAAGCCCGCATAGGACAATAAACAATACAGGGTCTATTATGGATGAGATGATGCTAATGAATTATGTATAGTGATTATACTACTGACTCAAAAAAGTTTTTAAACAATAATAAGAAATAATGTGCAATGGCGCATTGATTTAAGCTTATTGGTATTCCACTATAGTGGTCTAGGTTGACCTGAATGTGTAAGGTTTGTTTCCTTGTTAGATCAATGTGAACCATGTTTAAGAAATTGCTCGCGACAACCCTGTCAATATTTTAAATACAGAAATAAAGCTAAATTTAACACAGTATTAGTATAGTCTCACAATGTAATAATACGTATTTGATGTTTTATGTTAAATACAATAGCTGGCTATTATGTAGGCATACATAAATATTCCGGCTGATTAGATACCACTTTACAAGTCATAGTTTAATATATTAAATCTACTCTCAAATTATATCGACTAGTCTATATTACAGATTAGTAATAGTATTCATTCAGTTTTTTTTATAACGGAGGGATATAATCCATACAGACAGTCTCGTTTGTTTTTTTTCTGTTATCCTTGTTAATATTTTATTTGATTTTAACATTATAATCTATAACATCTGGTAGGATGTGATTCCGTTAGTCGTAAAATGATAATTCCTCTCCTTG
Organism: Schoenobius gigantellus; assembly: GCA_963935595.1. Taxonomy (NCBI): domain Eukaryota; kingdom Metazoa; phylum Arthropoda; class Insecta; order Lepidoptera; family Crambidae; genus Schoenobius; species Schoenobius gigantellus. The sequence continues at coordinate 23,008,191 of OZ012543.1, forward strand.
ATATCCTTACTCCAGTTATCACCAAAATCCTAAATACATCCATTTCGACTAAAACTTTCCCGAATAGCTAGAAAGAGGCAGATGTCATTTCGCTACCCAAAAAATTAAATTCAAGCACATATTCTCACTACTGTCCTATCTCCATTCTTCCATTCCTATCCAAAATCCTCGAGAAGCTAGTTTATCGACAGTTAATATCCTTTCTCAATAGAAACAATCTTAATACCTATCAGTCCGGTTTCCGTTCCGGTCATAGTACGACTACGGCACTCATCAAGATTACCGATGACATTCGACGGGGAATGGATGAGGGCAAGCTTACAGTACTAACACTGTTAGACTTGAGTAATGCCTTCAACACTGTTGATTTTGACATCTTGCTCAGCATTATGCGTTCTCTCAACATATCTCCAGCCTTTATTGATTGGTTTCACAGTTACTTGCACGGTCGTCGGCAGCGTATCCGAGTGGGTGATACACACTCAACTTGGTGTGACATCTTAGCCGGCGTTCCTCAAGGTGGCGTCTTGTCTCCTCTTCTTTTCTCCATCTTTATAGATTCCATCACACATTTGCTTTCAAATTCCAATCACCGGTATGCGGATGACCTGCAAATTTACACACAAGCGGTACTATCTGATCTTACTCATGCTATATCTAATTCTAACAATGATCTTGACAAAATCAATACCTGGAGTAAATCATTCGGCTTGAAGGTAAATCCTAGCAAAACTCAGGTAATCTTAATTGGTAGTCCTTATTACATCTCGAGGGTCAATTATAATCTGTTACCGCCTATCATTTTTTAACAGCACCATAATACCATTTTCCAGCTCGGCCAGGAACTTGGGTGTTGTTATTCTTGACTCCACTTTGTCCACAAAAAACTATACGCTGCATACAGCTCAGTGAATCGGTTGCGTAACTTTCTTCCGACCAGTACCAAGATCTCGCTTGCACAGTCCCTTTTACTGAGCATCATTGATTATGCTGACAATTCTTGCGTTGACCTTACCGAGGAACTCCTCAACAAACTTGAGCGATTTCAGAATCTTGCAATTAGATTCATTTTTAATCTTCGGAAATATGACCATGTGTCGTATTTCCGCGCCAAACTGAACTGGCTTCCCAATCGAAGGCGTAGGGACTTGCACTTTCTCACACTGCTGTATACCATCCTTTTCTATCCCAACTCTCCTTCTTATCTGAAAGATTGTTTCTCTTTTCGTACCTCCAATCAAACAATCGATCTATGCGCTCCGTTCATGACCTCATCCTGGAGATACCCTCCCATTCGACCCAATTTCTTTCCTTTTCCTTTTCTGTACAGGCTGTCCGGCTCTGGAATGCTTTGCCTATTAAAATTCGGCAGGCGCGTTTAGTATAGTTTCTTTTCAATCACAGGTGATGAGGTATTACCTACTATCCCTATAACTTTATTTAAGTATGTATGTATATGTTAATATATAAATTTACATATTTTTATATAATTTTATTTGCAACTTCTAGTTCTTTATTATTTAATTTATTTTTGCACTTTCCCACCTTCCTTTTATATTCCTTGCATTATCGACATCATTCTGTGGTTGCCTGGAACAGATTGCTGTGTAGCAATAAGGCCGCCCTTTGCTGTGTTTGTACTATTTATTTGTCTATGTGTTCTATTATTTGCAACAAAGTGTATTATTATTATTATAACTCTTAATGCTTGCTTGTATTGTTGCTTGATATTGCTCGTTTGGATACTTTATTTCTAATTTAATAGGTATTTTTATTTTTGAATATAATTTACAGCTTTTGTATTTCACGTTTTTTAGTAAGTATATTATTTCACAGTGATTTTACAGCCTGTTATGTGTGTTTTATGAACATGAACAAGACTAAAATAATGTCGAATTCCCGTGTAGTACCCACTCCTGTGAATGTTGGAGGCTTCAGCTCGGTAAGTCCAACTTCCAAATAGAGGTAAATCGGCGAATCCAACTCCGCTGGGCAGCGTTCGCTACCGCAGTGTCTCAAGACGAAAGTCTTTAATTCGTGCGTGTTGCCAGTGATGACATACGGAACTGAGACGTGGCCGCTGACAATGGGTCTCATAAGAAGGCTCAAAGTCACCCAAAGGGCAATAGAGAGGGCTAAGCTCGGGGTTTCTCTACGTGATCACATTATAAATGATGAGCTCCGTAGAAGAACTAGAGTTACCGACATAGCCCAAAGAATTGCAAACCTTAAGTGGCAGTGGGCAGGACACATCGCTCGTAGGACTGACGGCCGATGGGGCGGAAAGGTCCTCGAGTGGTGGCTGCGTACCGGGAGACGTAGTGTTGTTAGGCCCCCCACAAGTTGGACCGACGATCTGATGAAGGTCGCGGGAAGCCGCTGGATGCGGGAGGCGCAGGACCGATCGGTATGGAGAACCTTGGGGGAGGCCTATGTCAAACAGTGGGCATCTCTTGGCTGATATGATGATGATGATGATTGAGTTTTACCTACCAGCGCATTTTTACCATGAATACGAGAGATAGTGCTTGGGCTCACCCAGTTGAGCGGGTGGGAGTGGGGCGGCTTGCTAGCGTATACTTTGATAAGCAGTAAGTTCGTTTTCAGTTGAGACGTTTTCATTGACGAATTTCGTTGACAATACTGCATTATGTCCATGAATTTGTAGATATTTTCCGCAAGTTTAAAAACTGAATAACTTTAATAGTATTGCTCCAAAAAAATTTTTGTTGCATATTTATAATAAAAACCCGTTCCTCAATTTTCCCTTAAAATTTTTGTAATGATAATTTTTAGTGGTGTATACTTTCACACTTTATTTAGCTCTAAGATTGTCTAAAATTCTACTACACTTTATTTTCAAAGTTCATCAGAAAGTATTAAAAAATATTTTACATGGCAGTATTAAATGTTATAATGTTATATTTGGTATACCTAGCCATAGAAAATTTTAAAAAAGTTTGAAAATTTATACCAACAAAAGATGACCAACTTTCCGCATGTTTAATCAGCTAAAAATACAATTTTTTGAGCAGCTTTTTAAAAAATATATTATTCTCAGTTTCATATCCACCCAAAGTGTAAATGTTTGCCTCCGCAATAAACGCTCATGCCTCAATGTTTCTGTCAATGAAACAAACTACGTCATGTGTAGAGGGAAAATAAACGTGCGCTAGTTAATTGAGCCAAGATAACTCCCACATGATTTACTCTAAGCAAACAGTGGATAACGATCTCGAAATCGTTCTTGATACACTTAAACAAACGTTGTTTGTTTGTTTGTTTGTTATAGCAACCAAAGGCATTTAAAAGTATTCTTTTTATAATTGAACACTTAATTAAGATGATCTGTAAAATAGGTGCCCTAATTAAAGCCTGTAATGTTCTTCGGATGTGTTTACTGGTCGGACGCCGATGAAAAGAGAAAGTTTGAATACATTGTTTTTACTTATACACGGTGTATCAAAATAACCAATAAATAATCAATTCTTTATCGAAAACTCATTATTAAAATGTGTTTACACGTAATGTCATTCAACCCAAAATTTTCATGTAAATCATAGTATCATCATCATGTCTACAATTTACATGAAAATTTTGGGTTGATGTTGATTACATGGAAATTTTGAGATGTGTTTACACTAATGTCATTCAACCCAAAATTTTCATGTAAATCATAGCATCATCATCATCTCTACAATTTACATGAACATTTTGGGTTGAATGACATTAGTGTAAACACATCTTAATAATGAGTTTTCGATAAAGAATTGATTATTAATTGGTTATTTTGAAACACCGTGTATATTAATTTGTCAACGCCATCTAGCCCACTTATGGATAACTTAGTATAGATTCTTATTTGCTTATCTATATTTGCAAGCCATCTAGTCTCACTTAAGTGGTCTAGATGGCGCTGTTCTGTGGACAAGATGCAATGGAATGATTTACTTCTACCCCTGCATACAATAAGTTATGACAAAAACGAGTTATTCACTTTATATTTTACCTACTGACGAAAAAGATTATTTCAAGCCTAGCGTACTTTCCTGTCTTTCTGTTGAATAGCGTAATTATTTTATTGTCAATAACTACGTGTCACTGTTCTGAAGTAAGAAAAAATATGATTACTTAATTAGAAGTAACACCGTGACCTCTGTTCATCGTATAGTTGACTGGTAGAGAATGGCGTATAGCATTCTGTCGGCTATTTAAATTTGTTCATCAATTTCACATTGCAATCATCATCATAACAGCTCATATACGTCCCCACCGAGGAGCTCGAGCCTATCCTATGTTGGGATGTTTAGGCCTTAGTCAATCGCGCTGGCCCAGTGCGGATTGGTGCAATAAACTAAAATAAATGAATTATTAGGAACGATAAGGCTGGAGACGGAATCGTGGATACTTCACCTGCATTCCTCAACAAAGGAACCGGCTATCTGTTTCTTTTTTACGTTATTTAGGTCAATAATATTATAAACAGTTTAGGTCAACAATATTTAAAACAGTTTTTTTTAAATCAAAATCAAAATAATTTTTTATATTTTTTTTAAAATCAAAATAATAATTTAAAATAATATTATATGGAATCACATATGTGTGAATGTGAATAAAATACGAAATAGTGTAATAGGAAGTGCAGTTAGACAAAGTAAACATTATATCCTATATAATTATAAAAATACTTTAGATTTTTATGCCAAAAAATATTACGGATTTCATTAATAAATTATGTCACATAAAATTATAATAAAACATTAATTTAGTGCTACCAAGTACCAATATGATGTCAAAAGAAATAATAGAATTCAATAATTATGTTTGAAAATATTATATGTTTGGATAACTATGCCTTATAGGTATAATTATGCAAATATCAAATTATGAGACGTTAATGTTATAATTACTATTCGATGATTATGCCTAGTGATTTATGCCAATCGTTTTTATGATAAACAGCATTATGTGAAAAAACCTATGATACAGCACTTAATTTTATGAGAAAGCATATAAAAAAAATATTTGTAAGTTTAAAGAAGTTGAACATATTTTAGCGCCTCTAGTGTAGAGTTTCTTAAACTGTACACGTGTTTCGTCAGGACAATATTGGCCTTTGAAAAACTACCTACATTGCATAGACCGCTCCTCTTTGTATTTCCTCTGTGGTCCTAATCGCCCGAGGAAATTGCTTGTTAACATACTTACAACGCGTGCACTATTATCACATGAAATCCTGACCCTTCGACCTATACGATTTGATGAAAGTGTCGTGCGTAACGCGAGCAGAGGGGATTCGATACAAAACCAAGTCCCGGAGGTCATGATCCAACCACTCAGCTGCACCGTCGGAATGAAGGGTTCAAAATCTATTGAAACCTTTTTGTTCCCAGCCGCTTATTTGACCTACGAAGGCGCGGAAAAAGCCGACTTTGATGGATCTATAAAATGGAAGTCCTATTCTACTCGGGTGTTTACAATGTTGAATTAAGTCCGTTGAAATAGATAACGTGTTTGAGAATTATTTCAAAATTCATAGTTCGGTTTTATTTTATTGAAACTTACTTGGGCTGTTATTCAAACAATATGAGTAACTACCAACAATTACATTACATTCTATGTTACTAGAACAAAGAATTCCAACATAGTTACAAAATATCAAAAATGAAATACACAAACACAAGAAAAATTAATATTTAATCATGCATTAATGCTTATGTTATTTTACATAATAATGAAATATGAAAAGCCTAGTTATACATCATACATGAGGCCAAAATATCTTAAGCATGGCACACGTGGCACTTTTCTTTTAAGAAACGACAGGGCCCAACTGAAAAACTACAGTACAGACCCATCACGCTCTAAACTCATGTAAGTAAACAAGCTGTTCTCGAGAGTCATCACGAATCATTTTGCGCGCAGGTTTCATGAATACCAGCCTCCGAAACAAACCGGATTCCGAAAAAAGCTATAATACCATAGACAACATATATACGGTGCGGCAATTTATAGAAAAGACCGAGGAGTGTAACCTGCCACTATGCCTGCCATTTATGAGAAAACCTAATTTTTTTATTGCTAAAGGTGGCAGACGAGCAAGTGGCCCACCTGATGGTAAGTGGTAACCACCGCTCATGGACATCTGCAATTTCAGGGGCAAAGCTCAGTTGCTACCTACCTGGAGAGAAGTGCTCTTTTTAAACCTCGTTTGAAGCTGGACATATCATAGCGCTCAGGAAACTGCTGCTGGGAGTTCGTCCAGTTCGTACGTGGAAGAAATGAACGCTGAAACCGAACTGTGCTAGACAAGATCGGTTCCAGGTGGTACGGATGAACTCTATTGCGGTGGCGGGTGGTGCGATGATAAAAAGGTGACGAGGGCACCATTGCAAATAGTTCCTCAGAGCACTTCAGAGCTTTTTGACGTAATCTGACGTGAAAAAATGGCGTGTGGGTTTTGTCTTAGGAGACAAAACCCACACGCCATTTTTTCCGCAATCGGAAAAATGTATAGAGATGATAGGTGCGGAAAAAATAGCGTGAGTATGTCACATGCTAATGTTATTTTCATACATTTTTTCTGCGGAACGACTGCGGGAAAATTAGCGTATGCTTCGGTTACTCTAGAACAGGGGCTCCCAAACTAGTTTGGACAAGACACTCCTTGTCCAAAATGAACCGATACCTTACCCTATAGCTAAATTACTTTAAAAATCCTATATTACATTTTTTTCCTATTGATACAAAATACTTACCTATCAATTTAAAGCTTTCCGGTTGGTTAAGTGAGTAAGCTTGACATAATTTTTTCATCAACCTTTAACAAAATAAATAGGCATAAAATTCGGTAAATGTCAAGTGTAATTGATAATGATTAATGCAAATGACGTAAAAATACTTAACTAGGTAATTCTTAAAAAAAAAACTATTAAAATCGCAAAGTAAGAAAAAAATAGAACATGTGTATATACATACATAGGTACCAATTTTTAGATCTCATCAACCCCTAAAAACAGTTTTTATATATGCCGATCCCTGCAAAATCGATTTCAGCTTCAAGGGCTCTCTTATTTGGGAATCTGCTCTAGAGGTTCCAATATCGGTACATCTAAGTCACTTTACGAAAACGCCACCATTTAGTCCGCCTTGAAGACCAAAACTCAAAACCAATTAGAATTCAGCGAATGTAACGAGAATATCGTTATAGGATTCATTACCTAGTGGATTTTTTCAGGATTTATTAGATCGATGTTTCCGTTATGACAAGTTATGGCAGAGAGATGTGATTCTTAAAACAACCTGGATTAGAAACAGTAAAAAAAATAAAATGTTTTTTAAAATATTATTTTATGTAATAAAAATTAAAAGTACTCATTGCATCCAATAAGAACTAGTTGGAAGCTCACGAATCGACAGTAGCAATTGGCACCCAACGTGGGTCCAAATACACTAAAATTTATTTATTTATTTATTCATTATGTACGATTGTTTACAAAGGCGGACATAATGCCTGTGGCATTATCTGCCAGTCAACCTTTGGGCGATGCAGAGAATCCGGAGGTAGGCGTACCGAAACCAAGAGTTGAGCAACATTACCTACTAAGCTACCTATATAAATATTAAATATAAATATATACCTATCTAAATGTAAATAAATACACACATACTATTTAGAGCGAAAGACGTTTTATTTTAAGTTGTTCTGGTGTTTGCGTTGGCTCAAATTCTAAAACGCATGTATCGTAAACTAAAAAGATTGAAAAAAAAATTTTTACAAATAATAAAACAGAATTTAAAAATACCAAAAAGTCATAAATAATTTTAGAATACATACAACATCACAGTTTTATATTTAAGTCGGTGCCATGCAATGATCACCTGGAAAGTCTTAAAAAATGAAAAGAACAATTAATATACCTACTAAGTAACTTTGGCACCAACATCAATATAAAACTGTGATGTTGTATGTATTTTAAAATTATTTATGACTTTTTGGTGTTTGTGAAGTCGGTTTTATTTTTTTTAAATCCAAGTTTGCTAGAAGACTTTCTGACATCCAAAGGGAGAGCGTTCCATAGAAGGATAGATTGGAGTAAAAAAGAGGAATGTATGATCTCAGACTGGAGAGAAGGACATTTAAGGAGTCCATTATAAATTAATATTGTTACTATGGCGAAAAACTTAGGTAAGACGGTGGTAGCTTACCTAAGTTCTTCATTAAATGAAAAAATAAAATAATGTATTTCTATTTCCATAGTTACTAGGATATTCATAAACTTTCTACGGGAAATATTTTACAAGTTAATGGTTTAAAAGCAGCAAAACATATTAAAATTAAAATTTACCTTAGAGATTATGATAACCTTTAGTAAATTTAATTTGTTCCGCCATAGGAACGTCACTTTCATTACTTATTGATACTCAACACTGACTGCCCTAGTTGAAATGATTGGATGCAAATTCAACACGTCTGATTATATTATCGGTGACGTAGACATGATTCTAAAAATACAGCGATTTTGTAATTCAAAAAGACGCCCTCCTCATTGAAAACTGTTTCATTTAGTAAGTGCGCCACCGTTATCAACCGAAATTCAGAAAAAAAATAATTGTGCTGTGCTGCAAAAACTCAAATAGAACGGAGACCGAAATAATAGTTTTAGCACAAAACGAGCACACATTGATAAGTTTGTGCTGAAATAAATAGATTTGTACATTTGCATTGAAATGAAGACTTGCTTTTCTTGACTTATTTTTTATAGTAATACATCAATTAAAGTGAATTTTTCCCGTCATTCTGATGTCATTTTGATTTTTAAGGTAGCTTTAATGAGTGTGTGGATTTTGGAATGAGGGTTATTTGGGCTGATTTTGCGATAGTCTGTTCAAATGACTATCTACAATCTTATGTGGGACTAGCTGAACCTGCAAACTCGTTTCGCCAGTAAAAATACTAACATCCCTACTAAAAGTGAGGGTTGGTGGTAGAAGGGTTCAAGTTTAGGGCTATGAGTATTTTTGATGGCAAATCATAAAAAAATATTTAAAAAATGTGGTCCTCAAAATAAAAATTAAGTCTGGAGAGGGCCACCTTTATCATATAGGGATATAAAAAAAAGCCTACGACCTATTCTCAGACATACCAAATCTATCTACTTACATAAAAAATCGGTCAAGCCTAGACAAAGACAAATTGCATAGACAAATTAACACTTTTAACGTTATTTAAGCCTCAGAACAATAATTATTTTCTGAGTTAGGTATAAGCGCTCTTTTGACATCACATCATGATATTTCTATAGTATATTCACTAGTTTCTAAAAGATTTTGAAGTATTAGATTAGAGGTACGAGATTGAAATGAATTACTTATTCGTCACTAATAGTCAGCCCCTGTAACATGAACACTGAAACACGATATGATAAAATGATAACCGATATGAACTGTCAAAATATATTGGATGGAAGCGGTCTAACTGTGATTAATTTTCCTTTCTGTCAGTCAGACAGTCACTGCGGTGAAAAATGGTAATCCCAACTTGTAGTTTTTTTGTTAATAAAGAGGAAGTAAATAAAACATTCGTAGGTCTTCAGACGCAGAAGGTATTTTTGACATACACTTCACTACAAATGGCACAAAAACTATTGAGATTGCTTGCACAAGTCATGTTGATGTTGAAGTCATGATGTTATATTCATGACTAAATTGCACGACTTGGGTGTAACCTGCAAGAGGGTAACATTTTTCTTACTAAGCTAGTATATAAGAAACGGGGTAGATCTAAAATCAGCAAATATAGTAAGAAACCGTTCTTAAACTTGATAAAAGAATAAAGAGTTGGATTCTGTATGTCAGTGTTATAATTCGCGTGAAAAGTGATGTGGGTACGACTTTTTAGATAGGTACAAAAATGTTTGAGATCAGTTAATCGTATGGGAATTTCTAAATAAAAAGATAATGCCATCCTTTAATATTCACAATATGCTTTCGTATCCATAATGTTAGTGGAATAGAATTTACATATACATTTTGCATTATTTGTCATTTTCAGGCACTTTCTGCCGTGTGCTAAACCCAAAATGATTGATAAAGCCCATAAAACGAAGGTACTCGGGAGGTACCGCCATCCGTCATACCGTCGTTAAAATATGTCGCGGCAACCGCAACAAAATTATAAAAGCCAATATCTATGATAGAAGTTAAGGCTGACCGTGTATACCTACTTGATATTGTATTCCCTATTTAATAATAGTGTATAGTAAAGTCTTGTTATTTTTTTGTTTTAATAACTGTCTTTCTGGTGATCCAACATTTATATTGGTCGTACTCTATATGGTTAAATTACTTTTGCTCCTGCACTATTTCTATCTCTTAACATTAATTTGTTCTCTAAATTAAAATTAAACTTACAATTAAATTAATTTAATCCATGACAAAATCACTAGTAGTCTCCAATTAATTATGATTGTGTTTTAAACTGATTACAATAATCTCACAATAAAGGTTTCGTTAACTCTTATCAAGATTTTAAGACGATTAAAAAAATATAAAGATTTCTCAAAACAAATCAGAGATGCAACAAAACGACTTAGCTCACACTCCGAACCAACTCCAAACTACTGGCTCCAAAATCAAATTAAACCAAGCCCGCCCAGCCAAGTTCTGAACGAATTAAATAATTAATTATGCAATACGTAACGAATGCAAACTCCCAGTTTCGTTGGCTCAACTCATTATGTTTTCTTTACATTACCCCTTAGCTTCTAGTTAGCGACATTTGACAATGTGATTAAGGAGTTCCGAGTAGCCCCGGCGCTAACTGTGTTATTAGCTTGTTAAATGCGAGTGAAGTAGCAGCTGTTGTCCAGAATAGTTTCGAGAGCAAACGACTTACTTCATTCTCGACTCAAAGAAATGTGTTGGCATTGAACTTAGAGAACATTAACACGATGCAAATGACTCTAGCCTGGGCAGCCCCTCTCTCTAAGTGAGTAATCACAGTTTTTATTTCGAAGCTAGATGACACCGCAATGAGAGCGCGTATGCTTTGATGAGATTGATGGCAGCATGCAGAAATGAATGGCGATTGTCACAATCGGTACGTCTGGTAAACAAATTAGTTATATCAAGCTACAGGCCAATCTTTTGTTTGATTTATATATTTTGCTGTTATCAACTTTGGTTTGTATATTCAAAACAGCTACTTTGATATGTTTTGGACATACCAATGCCATAGTACCATTGATGGTCCTATCTAATGGTACCACGGAAAACAGACGATTATGAAGCCGGCGTTGAACGTATAACTTAAAAGTAATCAAGTCTATTGAAGCACGGATGAGTTCATTTAATCATAAATGAAACAGTCTATTAGTTTCCAATTACTGTGAACAAAAAAAGGTATATCAAATAATAATAATAATAATAATAAAATGTTATTTCAGACCTTAGTCCATACTGTGTTAGTAACAATTTTGTTCTTATAAAAACTAGTGTTAGTAAAATTACAGGCTTAGTTTTTTTTAGCTATTTATTTGCCTCTGTTGTGCAGCCGTATCCAGCGACAAATCAGTGGCGAGTCCCAGCGGTCTGAGAACATATTCAGCATTGGCCTGGTAGCACCGCGGAGCCGGGTTAACATGGAGGCGCATCGTTTTCTCATGATGGCGAAGAAGTCATCGGTGTGCGCCTCCGCAAACATTCCCGAAGCACTACTACGCCACGGCAGGCCCAGCAGAACCGTAAATGCGTTATTATACTGGACGCGCAAATCGCTGTATGCCCGCTGCGTGTAATCAGCCCAAAGGCTGCAGGTGTAGAACGACTGACAGTAAACTTTGAAAAGCGTGATTTTGACTGGTTTCGTACACCTTGCAAACCTTCGACCTAGCATATTACAGCGGACAGCCAGCGATCTGCGCTCTCTTTTGATATCGCAATTGCCTTTTAACTCTTCAGTGACCCAATGGCACAAGTATTTAATAGTTATTTGTTATACATGAGTGCAAAGTTTCTTTTTAACCGCGTGCTCAACTTTGATGACCGAGCAAGCGAAGGAAAAAATTAGAATCCTGAGCGTTAGCGAGGGATTCAAAAGAGCACAAGGTGAAAAATCTTTGCACTCGAGTGCAACACGTAACTTTTCATCCCCCCTCAGCGAGGAAATGACTAATTATGCAAAATAAAACATTTACAATCACAAGATACTTTTATATAACTTTAGGTACATATTTACTGCAACATTAGGTAAGTATTACAGAAAAATATTTATAGTATGTATAACAAATAATACGTTTTTTTAACTTGTTTTCAAGTTCTTATTTATAACAATACGACATCAAAATAAAATGGCGCGCGCAAAGCAAATTAAAAACAAAAGTACACCAAGGAGGTACAGAGTCTGAGTTTTTAACAAATTTAAAAAAAGTTGTATGATAAATTCGGCATCATGAAGATGGAAGTAAATAGTTTTAATGATGTTTTGAAATCACATACCTAGTGCACGCGATGTTCTAAATTCAAATTTACTTTAACCTCAAGCGAATAAAAACTGCTTTGGCGGTCAGATATCGAATAGCAAAAATACTCTTTCCGAGATGGGGGGATGAAAATTTATTTACACTTTGTAGAGGCGTGCCACAGAGTGAGACATCCGGTAAATGAGAATATGTCGAAGAACCCGACTTGAAAACCAAAAGCTCACTCTTTTTGACATTGTACTTGAGCCCATGTCAACGCGCCAATCGATGGGTTCAGCAGCACCATGTCATCCGCGTAACTGATGTTGTTCATCGAAACACCGTCAATATGGCATCCCACATGAGTGCTACTGAGCTCACCGATCAGCCGGTTCATGTATAAATTGAAAAGCCGTGGCGAGCTCAACCCCCCCTGCGTCACCCCACCCCCACCCCACATCATAATTGATACAAGGTCGAACGCCTTCGACAAGTCCAGAAAACATGCCATAACTGGTGTCTTTCTAGTAGTGTAGTACTGCACAGTTTGCTTGAGACATAGTATGGCACTCTCCGTTGACAGCCCAGGTCTAAACCCAAACTGAGCACTGAGCAGCATGAAGTTCGAGGTATTGAGCCAGCTGTTTGTCAAGCAAACTGTCCAGCAATTTGGCTACAACCGTGGCTAATGATATGGGCCTGTAATTGAGGGGTATAAAAGCAAAAACGCCACTGTCTATTTTTACCAAAATTATACTTTGAAAGCCATCTATTAGAACGCCTTAAAAGCTATATGATAAACTATGATGTTTAGAAGCAATGTAAGCACTGTCCCATAGAAAATACCGTGTAAAAAGTGCACTGAGAAGCAAAAATGACAATGTCCTCGATTATTGAGATACAAAAGCGCCACTGTCCATTTCACCCAATCACAGACCACCAATTTGTGCAAGGGCAAGATGGCGCAGTCGGTTGTCGCTAAGAGTTTATCGTAATTCAATTGCTGAATTTTCGCTGTTTTATAAAATAATTAGCTGTTGAAATAGTCAAAAAATGGAAGTTAATGTTGAAGAAGTAGCGCCGGAATATGCTAGAAAAAGAAGAAGAGCACCAGAGACGTGGAGGCGAGCGAAACAAAAAGTCGAAAGGTAAGATTATTTTCCATACATTGTGTAGAGTGAGCAACAAAATAATGACCGATTGTTTTATTATTTTTCTATTTCAGGTACTCGGCAAAAGCACTGCCTGATTCGAGCCACCACATTGTAGTCATGGAAAGCATGGAGGCAACAACAAACACTTCAAGTGTTTGAAATTAACGATGAATAGACATCCAAAACTTTCACAACGCATTTTATAAAACAAAAAGGATCAGGATGCATTTTTGCTGAAGCATTTGTCAATTCACAAACTAAAAAGACATCGACCGAGGGTTGGCCGAATGACAAGATTACGAGCCTGATCAATGTGAAGTTGCCGTTCCTGATTGTAATCTTCGGATTTAATTTTTTTTTCAATTTGTACCTACTTCTGAATCGAAAAGGAAAAAAATAGAGATTTACTTATATTTAACTAAAAATAAAGCGATTAATTTTATACGTATTTTGCATGTCTTTGTGATATACCTATTTCGATTCTGAATATAACTAATTTCAAGCTTTAATTGTATTTTTTGTTTCCTATAAAAACGCATTTTATTTACAAACTCAAACTGTGTCTAATTTTTTCCTGACCCTACCTCCATAGACTGTACCAATATTTATGTGCAAATGTGCCACTGTCCAGTATTTTAGATGCAACAGCGCCAATGTCCACCTTAGAAGTGCAAAAACGCCACTGTCCTGTAAAATATTGTGAATTTTTAGCATAAGTAGATCAAATTATACATTTTTGCCTTTTTCTTTTTTTCAACAGTATATTTCTTAAAATTGGATCAGTTACTGATAATATCTTTATTGATAAAATTACCCTAAAAGAGAATTTTGTTGATTTGACTTGCTCGCATGTCATGGACAGTGACGTTTTTGCTTTTATACCCCTCAATTGCTCATGTCAGATACATCTCCGGTCTTATTTTTAATAATAGGAACAACCACTGTAAACATCAGCGCCTGTGGAAGATATTCATGACTTAGGCATAAATTAAAAAATAAAGCAAGAACCCGGGGCAAATGCGGCCCTGCGTGCTTAAGGTGCTCAATGCTGAGACCATCTTTCCCCGGTGATTTACCTCTGACCATCTTTTTAATGACAGAAGCAACATGTTTAGCTATAAAAATAGTGGAGATCTCCCCGTCACCGCACCCAGCATTAAGCTCCCGCTGCACACTCGGTAAGGATGACTCAACCTTAAAATGCTGTTTAAATAAATTGGCAATGTCTTTAGGCTCATCGTAACCACCAACGCTCACAGGTAGACCCGGTTTCACATTTAACTTTTTAGTTGATTTCCAAAATTTTCCAAATTGTTTCTCTGAATAATTTTTTGCTAACATATCCATTTTGATTTATTCTACGTTATTTAAACAATACTTTAGCTTAGCTTTAAATATTTTTCTTGAGTCACACATTTTGTTGTATATATGTCCATATTTAGGTTTATTATATAGAAGAAGAAGAAGCCATTGCTGATAACATAGTCGAGCCTCCCTGTTAGCTGCTCTTACATGCGTGTTCCAACCAACCACACGTTTTTGTCTCCGTACCACATCATTTCCTACATACGTAACATGTGCTCCCTCTTTAAGTATATTTATGATATTAGTATACATGTCATCTAGTAATAAACAAATAATATCCAAAAACCAAAAAGAAAAACAAATGCTACTTGTAATGTAATCCCCAAAAGTATCATTGACTGTGTCTCATTTAAGCGATGGATACAAATCCAAAGAACTTATTTGACCACGCCAGCTCATTTCAACTCAAGTATGTATTATCTCGAAATTTAAAGGAATTCATGGTATTTACGTACTAACTTAATAAGTATTATTGGGGGAATTACTCTCTGTCACACCATTTTGTCACACCAGTGTGACACAGAAGTATATTTTTTCTCACAATCTTTTACAGTATGTAATCCCCAGGGGAGGCTCATGACCAAAAGTAGACGTCACTTGGCTGAAATGATGATATGACGCTACCTTCAATACTTTAGAACACCGAAAACATCTAATATTGTATCCTGAACTCTTCCGAATGAAAAGAAAACATTGGGTGTTTGCTCAGAGGGCTACTGACAAGACCGTCTCTAAAGTTCGCTGCCAATTTCATTTGCTGTTAAGCTTGAACCCAATGTCAATAATGTTTTTATTAGAAACATACAGTCATAAACAATCAAAATAAACAAAAATGTAATCATAATGTATACATTAGAAAGATTTAAAAGTTCTTTAAAGAAATTTGATTGTTTCAGTGTTGCTTTTTCTTTCTCTTATTAAGCAACCAAGTACAAGAACTCGTAAGAAACCCTACACCCTGTTTGTCCAGCGTTGTGTAGTAGGCCAATATACCTTTACATCTAGAGAGAGACCCGGTAGTGGGAATATGGGTTGAAGTGGTGGATGTTTATTATTCTTTCCTCCTCCTCCTTCTAGTCTCCTTTCACTGCCTAATTTTATACCTAATAGATTACCTACCTACATTGCTGTTGTTACTTTGTTATCATTCGGGATTTTGCTCATGTTTTCCGAACATTCGTAGGAGATACATGCACACATGAATTTATACGAGGTCTGCACATATTTTTGATATTAGCTACACGATAGGTGATGTTCTTTATGTACCTTAAATACTTAAACCACCTTTTCATTGCTTTACTTAATAAAAAAATATTCCTGTTTATCATGGTCTCTTCTACATTTTTACTTTGATAGAAATAATTGTTAAATGTTAAGAAATATAGTTAGAATATGACAAAAAGAACCAGACTTATGAAAGAACATACCTAAACATTAGCGAAACGTCACTCCTACGTCCCAGATAAATGCTTTACTTCAAATAAAATTACTCGTACATTAGTTAAAAGAACTCAATTTTTCGATACATTATGTTTATAAAGACGACAAGGTTATCGAAATTATGTGATTTATTTGATGTATTCAATATAAAATAAGTAAAAGAGAAATACTTCTTTTCCACCAAAAACCAATAAACGGTAAGGAAAAAACACTCGAGCGTATTAAAATAAATACAAAACACACGTCACCTTGACAAACGACGCCATTGAAACAAAATCCATTTCGTGCACAAATGGGGTTCTCATTTTGCGCCTTAATTATATCTCCCTTGAGTCCATTATCGCGCAGCGAGGTAGCAGCGAAGTAATTATTAAGCTTGCGAAATGATTATGAATTTAGGGTCATATGTGGAACATTGAGAGCGGTGAAATTAAGACAAATGCTGTGGAGAAAGTGTTTACGAGTTTTATCTGAGCTATTTAATTGGTAAAGGATTCATAATTAAACATTTTACAACAGCATTCAAAGTATTTAGTGATAATTATAATATTGTTATTTAATGGCTCTAATCATTAAAGCATTATGCATGGAATGTAATCGAAGTTTAAATTTCCTTTGTTTTATCTTTCTATTTCTCTTTCGACTCCTCGAATTTGAGGTTGTTTGATATATCTCACTTAGACACTCCTGAGTCGATATTAACCTGTCTCCTGACCAGACCAGGTTCCGGTTTATTTTGGGCCACCACCCGCGAGCACGCCTCCCCGGCGTGTACGCAGGAACTTGATTGGGTTGATTAATTATTGAAACCACTTGCTTTTGTTTTCCACTGTATATTGCGTATTTATACACTAACTAGGTACTACGAACTAGATAATTATGAACATGTGATGATGAAAAATGAATTTTTGTACAGCGTTGACAGCGTATATCTATAGCGCCCGATGCCATATTGTTTTTTTTTTATTAGCCTAGTCGGCGCGAATGTTGCGCGCGATTTTCAAATGAATCACAGATAACATATTACTTCAATAGGAATGAAATGACGTCGCGGCTAAAATTTAAGTATAAGTATACAAAACAATTTGAAATATAGAAACATGCTCATTTTGCGTGAACATTCCTTCCCCCGGGCCAGGAAAGGATGTGCTGAATACATGGAAGCAATTATAGTAAATGATACTGGATGAAAACAATGCAATTGTAAGGTGGTATGACTACTGACCTGATACATTACAAGCATTAAGATATGAAATTGACATGATATAACCATAGCATTATATATAGTATGACAAAGGACTACATTTTTTTTGTCTTATTAACTAACATTAATCACATTCCAAAGGTAATTTACACAACTTGACCACTGGTCTGATAAGTTCTCCATTTTGAGTTTTTAATCTTACTGATCTAATTACATTGTTTGATCCTCTAAACAACTCTATGACACGACCTCTACGCCAATTGAGTGGTGATGTATTTTCATCAATAATAAGTACTAAATCATTTAACTCTATACTAGCACTATGAATAGACCACTTGTTGCGTGCTTGCAAGGTATTAAGATATTCCTTATGCCAACGTGACCATATCATTTGTGAGTGCCTCTGAATGGCTTGATATCGTGACAACCGTGACAATTTAGTATCCTTCCAAAGGGGCTCTGGCAAGGCAACCAAAGATTGCCCTATTATAAAGTGAGAAGGAGTAAGAATTTCTAGATCACATGGATCCTCTGACATAGGAACCAGTGGACGGGAGTTAAGAATTGATTCTATTTTGGCTAACACAGTAGATAGTTCCTCGAAGGTCAATATAGTATCCCTGACTTCTCGTCTGAGTAAATTTTTAACACTTTTGAACCCGGCTTCAACTAAACCTGACATATGAGGTGCAGCAGGAGGATTGAACTCCCACCGTATGTGTTGTTTTCGAGCCTCATCCTGAAGAACTAGTTCGTTATCCATGAGATACTGATTGACCTCTTTGATATATGATTCGAAACCCACAAAATTAGTGCCCCGATCTGACCTGATTAACGACGGCAGCCCTCGACGGCTGACAAACCTCGTGAGTGCTGCGATGAACCCCTCAGTGCTTAGTGACGACACAAGCTCCAGATGAACCGCTTTCGTGCTTAAACAAATAAAAATACATAAGTATGATTTTACTGATTTTTTTTTTTTTTTTTTTTAAAAAAAAAACGTCGCCCCACACTAGGATTTTCTCCTGTGTCGTGGGTGCAGTTACAAACATAGAATATCACATGCACATACGCCCAGACCGGAACAAATTTCTGTAGGCCATACAAAATATCTGTCCCGAGCGGGAATCGAACCCGCGACCCGTTGCGCAGTAGGCGATCACTCGACCTCTGCGCTAACCGTGACAATTTGGATTTTTGCAGTCGCCCCCCGACTCGAATGAAATGTTGCTCATCCACGAACATGCTGAGCTTTTGAAGTGATTTACAAATCAATTTCCCCTTTTTGACCAGTATGATTTCATTCCTGTATTTTTTTTTTTTTTTAATTGCTAACGGTGGCAGACGAGCCAGTGGCCCACCTGATGTTAAGTGGTAACCACCGCTCATGGACATCTGCAATGCCAGGGGCACAGTTCTGTCACTGCCTACCTGGAGAGAAATGCTCTTCTTAAGCCTCGTTTGAAGAAGGACATATCGTAGCGCTCAGGAAACACCGCAGCTGGGAGTTCGTTCCAGAGCCTACACGTACGTGGAAGGAATGAACGCTGAAACCGAACTGTACTAGATGAGATTGGTTCCAGGTAATATGGATGAACTCTACTGCGATGGCGGGTGGTGCGATAGTAAAAAGGTGAAGAGGGCACCATTGCAAACAGTTCCTCAGAGCACTCTCCGTTAAAGAGACGATAGAGCACGCAGAGAGAACCAAAGTCTCTCCTTTGCTCCAGCGTCTCCATTGAGGCCGTGATATTGGGATCACTGACGATGCGGAATGCACGCCTTTGCAGGGAGTCAAGAGGGTCGAGCTGATATTTGGGAGCTCCCGCCCAGAGGTGCGAACAGTACTCCATATGCGGCCGAATTTGTGCTTTATAGAGCATTAGCCGCTGGCTTGGAGTGAAGTACCGCTTGGCTCTGTTCAGGACGCCCAGCTTTTTGCTCGCCAATTTGGCTTTGTCCTCCAAATGACTCCCAAACTGCACTTTAGCAGAAATTTCCACACCGAGGATTCCAATACCATCGGACATACGAAGAGTAACTCCCTGGAACTGAGGCACTACGATAAATGGGTCCTTCTTCGCAGTGAATGCGCACACTTGTGTCTTCGTGGGGTTGAACTTAACCAAGTTCTTTGCACCCCATTCGGAGACTCGCCCTAGAGAGTCTTCGACTTCAGACACAAGTTGTAACCGCCTTTCTAGCAACGAACTCCGAGGGACATTCTGGTGGTCGGTATACCGCGCATCACCCGTACTGTCATCCGCATAGCAATGTATGTTCTCAATTGACAACATGTCATTGATATGCAGAATGAACAGGGTTGGGGAGAGCACCGAACCTTGTGGAACACCAGCGTTTATGGGCATGGTTTCGGAGCAGCAGCCGTCGACGACGACCTTAATGCTCCTACCATCCAGGAAGCTGGCTATCCATTTGCAGAGTCCCTCGGGGATTCCATATGATGGTAACTTCGTGAGAAGAGCTCTATGCCAGACCCTATCAAACGCCTTAGCGATATCGAGTCCAACGGCGAGAGCCTCACCTTTGCCCTCCAAGGTTTCCGCCCAACGGTGGGTCAGATAAACTAAAAGGTCACCAGCTGAACGGCCGTGACGGAAGCCGTATTGTCGGTCGCTAATCAGCTGGTGTTCTTCTAGGTACCGTAGGAGGCGGGAGTTGATGACCCGCTCCATAATCTTGGAGAGCAAGGACGTTATCGCTATTGGCCTGTAATTTGACGGGTCGGATCGGTCACCCTTTTTGGGAATTGGGTGGACGTGAGCAATCTTCCACGAAGATGGAACCCTATTGTTTTGATAGGAAAGGCGGTAAAGGCGCGTTAGTACGGGGGTCAGCTCAGGGGCGCACGTCTTCAGCACCACTGCTGGGATGCCATCCGGCCCACTCGACTTATGGACGTTCAGGAGCTTAAGCTCCCGCCTGACCGCACGTTGTGTAATACGAATTTCAGGCAGAGAACTTTCACACCGAGAGATGGTGGGTGGTGTGGCTCCCCCATCGTCCATTGTCGAGTTAGAGGCAAAGAGTTCAACCAGGAGATTGGCCTTCTCTTTTGCGCTGTGGGCCAGGCTGCTATCAGCTCTACGCAGTGGTGGGAGATTGGACTGGCAGAAATTACGTTGCGCAGCTTTGGCCAGCGACCAAAAAGCACGACTCCCACTGGGATAGCTTCCTAGTCGCTCGCCAACCCTGGCCACGTGTTCCGCCTTGGCTTCAGCAATAGCCTTCCTGTTGGATCTGGAAGCAGCGTTGTACTGACGCTTCTTCTCCGTCACACCAGGATCCCGACTTTTCCTGGCGTTTTCCCAGGCGATGTACGCAGATTGCTTGAGGTGGGCAGTCTTCCTGCAGGTATTGTTATACCAGGGACGACTGCGACCGCCAACAGGTATTTTGGCGTTGGGAATGAATGTTTCCATTCCCATCAGCACCGTTTCAGTGACGCAATCTGCGCAAGTATCGGGATCTTCGGAGGCGAAGCAGAGCTGCTTCCAGGGGTAGGATCCGAAGAATTCTCGGAGTCCATCCCAGTCTGCTGACTCATACCGCCAAACTGCACGACTGCCAGCCGCAGACGCGCGATGGGGCCGCGCAAGACTAGCAGTACTACGGACAAGGCAGTGATCCGATGATCCAAGAGGAGCATCGACCACAACCCTGTATCCGCTTGGTCGTGTAGTCAGCAGAAGATCCAACAGGGAGGCTTCATGGCTCTCTATATCTGGTATACGGGTGGGCTGTACGACCAGTTGAGAGAGGCCATAGGCCGAAGCCATGTTGAAGACAGTCCTACCAGGGAGGTCAGTGGTCCGGGACTTCAACCACTCTTTATGGTGAGCATTAAAGTCACCAAGGACCACCACCTCCGCAGATGGGTACTGCTCCAACGCTCGGTCAATCCCCTCTTGGACGTGCTCAAAAAGCTGAGCTGACCCTATTTCACTGGCATGGGACCTGTAAAGGCACGCGTAGATTCGGGTAAGGCCCCCATGGTCCACGCGCAGCCATAGTAACGACAGGTCCCGATGCTCGAGGCCCCGAAGGCGGCGACAACAAACATCGCCCCTGACGAAAACGCACACCCCGGCTTTACGTAGGAATGTGTGTTCCAATTCGTAACCGGGGTATTTCAGGTACGAAATATCATCAGGGGCGCATATTTGCGTCTCCGTTAAGAAGAGCAAGGCAGGCTGAGCCGTCTCTAGGTGGTGGTGGACGGCATCAAGATTACTATGTAGACCCCTGATGTTGCAGAAATCCATTTTAAAAGTGGATTGGGTGTCCGCCGTAGGAGCTCGCTTCTTCTTTTTATTTACCTTCATTTTGTTTTAATTGAGCATTTTGGGGAAGGGGATAAATGTGAGGCAGAGTCCCGGTGACAAACAAAGAAAGGGCAGAGTGTAGTACAAAGTGGGAACGCGGGTTGTGTGAAGAGCTGACACGCGGCACGGAAGGGCCCCCGGTGCCCCCCCGCATGCACCCATCGGGATCCACTCCGGTCTCCTACTCCGGCACGATGACTGCACGACGGGATTTTCGCCGGTTGTGCAGGACAGCCTCCCAGGCAGGATAGTCCTGGGTTCGGGTCCCCTACTGACCGGCAGGTGGCCGACGGTAACCATTTCCACCGGGTCTCCCTGTACCGCGCGTCAACTCCTCACGCCCAACGAACAACACTGAGACTTATAACTCTGCTAATTTCGATTATCACCGAGACTCCTCACCACAACAGGGACGGGAAGGGGGCATGAAGGAGCGGCTGCCTCTGCCCTTCAATCGAAACGCAAGACTGCTTCACGACCGAAATAGGCAGAGTGGTGGTACCAACCCGCACAGTCCCGGCATTAAGTAGGTGAACCTAATTAGTACCGGGCCTTACCACAACTGTAATGGGAGAGGGAGGGAAGGAGAAGGACATCGACACCGCGGAGATAAGAGGTAAACGGCATCGAAGGCTCGAGAAGCCGGGGTCGCGCACCCGAGTCATCTGAAAAAGCAACCGGACAAGCTGCAATTAGATAACCTCTCTGGCATAAAAATGTATGTAATGTAATGTATGAATCTAGTTGAACCTTCTAGATCCAATGTCTTATAGCTTCTCGAGTTTCAATCAATGAGAGATTCGCTCTAAGATTCCTTCCTTCTTTAGGCAACTTTATGTTCTTTATGAACCTGAGAATGTATGCAGTGACATTGATGAGCTTATTAAAGGAACTGACCCTTGATAACAATCTGTCTTCCCAAGTTTCTTGAGGGCTGATGACATTTACCAATTTTATGAATCCTGGCAAGTTCTGTGGCATGACCACTGGTAAGTTTGGCCAATGACTCTGGTCCTCATACAATCAGTCTGGTGACCACCATAGCTGGCAATCTATTATGTTTTTTTGCTGACAGTCCCCTTGAAGCTATGTCAGCCGGATTTAGTTCTGAACTAATGTGACGCCATATCATAGAGCGCCTTGTCTGTTGAATTTCTTGAACTCTATTACATTCAAATGTATGCAACATGTGAGGTTTTGAATTAAGCCATGACAACACTATAGTACTGTCTGACCAGGCATTAATACTTTCAAATTGCACTGAATCCTCGTAAGCCTCTGCCACATGGTTTAACAGCTGAGAAACTAGATGAGCAGCACTCAGTTCCATTTTGGGAATGGTTCGCTTCACCTTCTGTGATGCGACCCTTGATTTGGCTATGAGAAGTCGTACCGTTATATTCCCTGATAAGTCTTGCGTGCGTAGGTATACGCACCCGGCATACCCCAGCTCTGACGCATCTCCAAATCCATGCAGGGAATAGGACACAGCTCCTGATAGTACCACACACCGAGGAATCTGTAAACTTGACAGGCATTTTAAATCTTGAATTAGCTCATCCCAGTCAGCAGTTTGTTTTACACTAAGAGGCTGATCCCAGTTTAGACCATCTGTGAACAAAGATTGAAGAAAAATTTTTAACCTGAATATGATGGGTGTGCAATAGCCACATGGATCATATATTCTCGCTATTGTACTAAGCACACTTCTTTTTGAAACTGATTGACCAATAGGTATGTTGAGTTCATATGACATTGAATCCGTGCCAGGATCCCATTGAATACCCAAAACCTTGATGACGGTTTTATCATTATCAAAATGATGTGGAAGCTCGCAATATTCAGTTGGAATATCATTTAGTATCTCGTGACAGTTTGATGACCATTTTCTGAGCTCATAGCCTGCACTATCCATCAATTGAATGAGTTCAGATTTTAATTGTTGTGCTTCTTCGATTAAATCCACCCCAGTCAGAATATCATCTACGAAGACATCTCGTCTTATGACATGAGATGCTGATGAATTAGGATGCTCCTTCTCCCAATCATCAGCTAGCTGTATAAGTGTTCTTATTGCAATGAAAGGCGCACTTCGTAGGCCATAGGTATTAGTATTGAGTTCGTATACCTGAATTTCTTGAGCTGGGTCTTCTCGCCACAAGATTAGCTGATACCTTCTGTCTTCGGGGTGAATCCAAGTCATTCTAAACATCATGCGAACGTCCGCTGAAAACACGATCTGATGTCTCCTGAAATTTAATATTATTTTTGTAATATCTCTTTGTAATGGCTGTCCTGAGTGCAAACATTGATTGATTGATTCTCCATTACTAGATTTACTAGATCCATCAAAGACTACACGAATCTTATCCCCGCCCTTTTTGAAAATGCCATGATGAGGAACAATATAGTGTTCCGAGTCAAATTGAAAATTCGATTTACTCATGTGACCAAGGGCTTCATACTCTCGCATGAAGTCCTTATATTTTTCAGCGAATAAGGGATTTTTGGCCATTTTGTTTTCCAATGATCGTAGTCTTTGAACAGCCGCGGTTTTTGACTCACCTAGAGTCGGCCGCGTTGAAAGCAATGGTAATCTGACTTGGTATTTGCCATCTGGCATACGTTGAGTAGTGGAATTATACAAGCTTTCGCACTCCTGATGATCAGGATGAATGGGTGGTTCTGAAGGCGGTTCCTCCGTCTTCCAGAATCTCTCCAAGATGTCCTCAAGCCTGGAGGCAAGCAGTCCATAATGTTCTTCCGAAGTTCCACTTGATTGATGAACAGTAGCTGTTCCCATGATCACGTGACCAAAACATGTTCCATAGACTGACACACCTGGAATGAGGGTTGTGAGTTTAGAACCCTCTAGCACATAGTTGAGTATGTCTGCTCCTATTATAACATCCACATCGTCGGCCTTGTCAAATCCTTCATCAGCCAACAATATGTTTGACAGCCCTAATTGACTCCGTAATTTTGATGTAAGTGGGGGTATTTTTCCTGTTAATGAATGCATGACTATGGCTTTAGTACTTATTATCGGTACTAACCTTTCGACAGGTTTGATTACTAAAGTGACCACTGTCCCAGGGACATTCACTCTCTGATTACCTACTCCATACAATTTTGCCCTATCAAACTGTTGGCATAACCCCAGCTTTTTTACTAATGTTTGTTTAACTACTGACACACCTGCCCCAGTGTCCAGTAATGCTCGTGTTTTTATGAAGTTACCTGAGCTTGATCTGACCATGATCAGTGCAGTTGGGCAAATAGTGACCGACCCCTTACCCATTATGTTGCCAACAGTTTGATTAAGTCATTGAGACTCAATGTTGTCCCGAAGACCAAACCTAAGTTCTTCAAAGGCCACCTGAGCCCTCCTCGCCCTATCACCCAGGCGGGGGCGTGGTGCGTGTCCTTTGACCCTTTGAATTGTCGCAGCTGATATAGGGGTGATATCCACTGCCTCTGTCGGCTCCGGCGACCTCCGTCGCTGTGACATACCTAGTGGCTGCGGTTGTGACCGCCCAGGGCTCGAGCCACTATCATGACCTACCCGGTGAATGACAGCGCGATTTTGTGAGCTAGTGCCCGCTGACATTGCATTACCACTGCACAGTAGTGAATTGTGTTCGACTGACCGACAGTGGGTGCACCAGTTTTTATGAGTGCAGTCGCGAGCAAAGTGGGGCCGTAGGCACTTGAAGCAGTGTCCAGTCTTCTTTGCCCAAGCCTTCCGTTCACCTGGTGTCTTCGGGCGAAAGTCCTCGCACCGGTAGAGTGTATGATTCTGACGTGAACAAAATGAGCACTGAGTGGATGTCACCTGATTTTGTGAGCTTGATTGGGCGTGCAGCAATCTCCCTGACGCTGCAGGCCTCGGAGCGTCTTGACCCCGACGCATGTTTTGAGTTGGCCCTCTGCTCCTCGGCACCGATGATTCTGGAGTGACTGTCCGGTGCACCCTGCACTGCTCGTCCAGCAACTCCAGAACTTGATTCACCGTAGGCAGTACCTGAGGATCCTTGCCATATCGCTCTTCATATGAAGTTCTGATTCTGACTGGCAACTTCTGTAAAACTAAAAATACTATTATATATGACCACTCCGTCACTGGCATTTTCAGCTTCTCTAAAGCCTGAAGTGACTCCCGCAGTGAGTCAAAGAAATGCTGTTGTAGTGGGTCACCCTCCCCTATAACAGGTAAATTGACAATTTTGGCAAGGTAGGTATCAACCAGTAGCCTCATATTTTGGTACCTATCCTGTAATAATTTGAGTGCTACTGTGTAATTGGCATCATCCATAGGCAATTGTCTGACTAATGACAAGGCCTCTCCTTCCAGAGATGCCCTTAGGTAGTAATAATTTTCAGCATCGGAAATAGCCCTCGTATGAACTAGAGACTGGAAAAGATCATGAAATGATAACCATTCCTGAACCTTACCAGTGAATTTGGGCAGCTCAATAGCTGGTAATTTTGCTGATAGTGACTGAGTAGGAGGTTTGACATCAAACCGTTGACCCCCTGTCTCCGATTCGATCGCCTGTTCAAGTCTTACGAACAAGCGATTGATGAGCGTAAATTGTTGCTCATAATGTGTCCTCTCCTCTCCAGAGAGGTCCTGGTCTGAAGCACTAATGATGACTTCATAGGCCCCATGAATTGTGGATAAAAGGTGTGAAATTGTCGCCTAGTGACCTCAGCAATCACACTCCCTTGAACATCATCTATCGAAGATCCAGTGTCCACTAACAATTGGAAGCGTGACCTAAATTGCATCTTAGCTGTGCGAAATGTGGTCATGATTACCTCTTAACACTAGGCAAACAACAACAAATGGTACAATCCTACAACAAAACTTATTCTAGTATATTGTGTATAAACAATATCAATGTAAAGGAAGAATATATGAAATGGTATATTTTGTTGTGTAATAATCAATTAATAAACTAAAAACTTATTTGAAATAATGAATTGAATACTTGACAACTTTAGTAATCAATTAATAAAAACAAAAATTTATCTATAATAATGATTTCAATGCACAACTATATTGTGTCAATCTTGTTATCCTATTACAATAACAATGTTTATATGATAAGGTACAAAAGCTTGATTCATGAAATAATGCAGTAATAAATTTATGACAGACACACCCTTTTAACTTATTGTAAACAAGCCCCTTGTTTCAATCACTGGGTTATTTTAAACCATGCCATTTACTTCACTGTTAAACACATTAAATTAACTTACAAGGTTTAAAAATAAAAATAAAAATATAATGTAGATTATTCTAATGAACGCTGAACAAAGAAATTAACCAACACTTATCTTTTTAAGTTGTGACAAGAAAACTGCATTAATTAAAATGTCTTTTACCTTTGATACTATTAGTTAAAGTACATACAGTTCCACGTCCTGACAATTGAAGCCCGTGACGACCTTGACATTGAGGTCCCGTTATTGTATGACGGAACTCGATGATAAACTCACATCACATATTTTAATCTTTTTGATTTTCACAAATACTGGCCATGCACTGAATTTACACTCTGAATAAATGTAGCAACGCAGTAATAGCCTTCGTTGGTATTTCCAATGAGCGATCGACGACGCGTTGACCTTGACTCGCCACGCGTTCCTTTGTTCCCTTTATTAACTAATCATGCTAGTTCGCCGGATTCCCCTCATGGGCCACCAGAAAATGTTTGATATATCTCACTTAGACACTCCTGAGTCGATATTAACCTGTCTCCTGACCAGACCAGGTTCCGGTTTATTTTGGGCCACCACCCGCGAGCACGCCTCCCCGGCGTGTACGCAGGAACTTGATTGGGTTGATTAATTATTGAAACCACTTGCTTTTGTTTTCCACTGTATATTGCGTATTTATACACTAACTAGGTACTACGAACTAGATAATTATGAACATGTGATGATGAAAAATGAATTTTTGTACAGCGTTGACAGCGTATATCTATAGCGCCCGATGCCATATTGTTTTTTTTTTATTAGCCTAGTCGGCGCGAGTGTTGCGCGCGATTTTCAAATGAATCACAGATAACATATTACTTCAATAGGAATGAAATGACGTCGCGGCTAAAATTTAAGTATAAGTATACAAAACAATTTGAAATATAGAAACATGCTCATTTTGCGTGAACAGAGGTTCAAATGGTCACTGAATCCTCTCAAACAAACGTTCTGCCTTGAGGAGGCAGTTGGATGCAGACTTGGCAAAGGAGTTAAAGACCGACCTATTATTCTTTTGTCTAATGCTTGCCTTCGTATCTTTGTATTTTCTGAATTTATTGAGCTTAATGATAAAATGATATAAAAACAAAAGGTTACCTTTAAATTGAAAAGATACTTAATAACATGAATATCCACAAAATTATCATCAACTGGCATGTGACATATGTTACTTGACGATATTTATACCCTCCGCGGTGTCTCCAATATTAGGTAGAGACTTCGAATGGGGCCGTGTCGTGATGACAAACCGACCCATTTCATTAAAACTTCATAGGGTGTGGGTAATTTTATTTGGGAACTTCGTCGAGCTGAAATTCGGAAGCTTCGCAAGTGTGGTTTCGCAAAAATTTCATTACCCTTAGTTGCCCTCAGATTACGTGCGTGTTTTGAAAGAATTTTAGAGGCGTCCCAGCAAATTTTAAGCCCTTCGTACAACCAACACAGTGTATTATTGTTGGAAACTTTGCCGTCTTGTTTCGTTGCAAAGCCACTTTAGTTAAGGTTAAGATAGGGCGCGACTTTCGCCCTTGCGAAAGCTCGCTCATCTCTAAACTTATTGGCAAGCCGTGCGTAAGTTTTGAAGTGAAAGTTACGTTTTGATCTCGCGAGAGGTCTTAAATAGTTAACTTGTTGTGGTGTGCCTTAGGTAGCTAGATTGAGTTGAGTGCACGAAAAATCCAGAAAAGTTGAGCGAATTTGGGTGCGGTTAAAGAGCAGATAAAGATAGAGACCGGGGCTTGAATTTACACGATAATAAATGACGCCGACTCACTACACAATAATTAGTATTAAAATATCGAGTGCAATAAACGCACTTTGTTGTCGAATGTATCGTTTGTTTACATATACATTTTAAGTCCTAAATAGTTTTATAGAGCACTGTTTAAGAGTTTTGACGTCAATAAGTGCCTGTAAAAGTATATTGAATAAATATATTTTTCTGGTTTGAGTTTAAGGTTGAAAAATGCGATAGTAGTTTTATTTTTTGTATATCAAAAAACCTATTTTAGTAAGTAGTATCTTTTCTCTAAATATATAATAATTTCAAAATTTATATATATCGAGTCTTGACGTCGAGCGATCTAAGTGTCATACAATATTTTTTTTTGTATGTATTGTTTGTATTCTGTAAATGATTCTGATTCCAAAATTGAAGTTTTTAAGGAAATTTAAATATTTTATTTCGTAGGTATGAAGCATAAACTTGAAAACGACAAAAACTGATTTTTTTAAATAAAAAACGTCGCCCCACACTAGGATTTCCTCCTGTGTCGTGGGTGCAGTGATAAACATAGAATATCACATTATCGAACCCGCAACCCGTTGCGCAGTAGGTGATCACTCGACCTCTGCGCTAAACGTATCGTCGGGTCTCAAATTGAAATAAGAGTATACTACTCCCTTGGAATTCTGACCTTCCTGGAAAAAGCGAGCCAGAAACAAACTTGCTCTTTTAAGATAATTAACAAACGTTATAAAAAAGTTATATATTTGAAATATTTTTTTACGAGGCGGAATGCTGTTCCGCACCATACCTGTCGCTTGCTAGTCGACAGACGTGTGTGCCAGCAATTCAGAGCATACCCACAAAATCAATCTTGACGTCCACCTTATCCATAGTCAGGATGATCCAGTTTCTGAGAGGTCCCAATTCTCCAGACCATCCCTGGACGTTTCGGCCAGCTACGGTTGCAGGGGATTATCCTGGATATAGACGGGGGGGGGAGGGCTATACCGCATGCCTCTGAAACCACTCTAGCAGGAAGGTCACACCAAAGGGGGTCATAAAAGGCAGGCTCCATAGGTCCGCCTTCTGCCACCCAACCGTCCGCGTCGGAAGTGTGCGGTGTAAGGATAATTTTCCAGCTCCTTCTCCACTGCCTCCTTTTGCGAGATTACATCCTCGAGAGGCTGGAGACCCTAATTTATAAATTGCTCTAATTGCGTGTTTTTCAAATACAACGATCCTGTTTACATCTACGGCATTCCCCTAGAGAGCATAGTACTAATGTCAACAGACTGTGGAAATATCCCAAATAAACTAGTCCTACAGCGTTACACAAAATACTGCGGGTTTCCGCCCAACCGTGTTCGCGACACGCAATGGGTCTTACGTTATACCTAAGAATATAGTGAAATCTACAAAATTTAACTATTCATCTCTGATTGAGATGGAATAAACCGGCATAAACCGCACAATTGGCAAAGAAAGGACCTGAATACAATGTTTAATTAGCGCCTGGTGTACAATTCATACAGCTATAGCACATAATTGGGGAAAAGGAACTAATGGAAGTTCCTCAAAATCAATATGAAAAATATAATGTATTTTCAACACTTAAACTCTACCTATCTGTCGAGAAAACAGATTGTTTGCTATTTTAAGGAAGTCTGCAAAAATCTCATGAAATCAAAGTAGGCTAAACTACCTGAAAAATAGATTTTTGAGGACGCCTTCCCTTTTTATAGTTTTTGCATCGCATTCCCTAAAGAAAACACAAAACCAAACATTCAATTTTAAATTATTACCTTCGGACGTTTCGAAATGAAAATATCATTTTTACTCTGCAACTTTTATCTTAACGGTGCTCTTGTCCGCTGGAATATCGTCTTGACTTCCAAAGAAAACATTTTATTAGTGGGTTTCAAAGTGAACTGATTTCAACTGTGGCATTTTTAAGGTTGATATTGCCGTATTTTCTTCACACATAGGTAACGATGAAGGTACGTTCGGTGTTGGCTGGAAGGTTTCTAAACAACGCTAAAGCTTTTACAGAATTTAGTCGAAACGCTACCCTTGGGAGTTGCCTCGAAAGTCTTTCATACAAAGAATATTTTCATAAAGAACGTACATATATCATACAAGCATTTTGTTTTAAGTTTCAAGTTTGTTTCAAGGCAACTGTCTCTGGGGTGTTGAGGTTTAGAGTAGGTACTTGGTAGCTTTGTATGTGTAAAAATTTTGATATGTGACGGCGTCATCTAAACTGTAAATTATGAAAGTTCTTGCGTTCTTGTAACACTTTATTCCTATATTGAACTCTACAAAATTTGACCTCATTTTATAAATTCCATCTATGCTTTTCAATACTCATAGAAATTAAGAAAAAATTGTTAGATTATAAAATGAATAAATTATCTCGAGCGGTATTTAAACCCGCGTCTCCAGCATACCGTGTTGAGGTCCTTTTGGTCACCGAGCTCTTAGACCAGCCCTGACGAAATCTTTAACATTGATCTCTTTTTGAACTTTTTTACCTAATTTAGAATTTCACCCGATTTTTGATATGTAGTAGTTTTTTCTTTTTTGGCTAAAACACTTAGTTATGATGAAACTGAAAATGTGCTAGAATATCAGTAGTTTGTTATGGTTATGCGTTACGTAGAATAAAATATATGAATTTAAATGTAATAATGACAATTATTATATTTTATAGCTTTTACCCGCGGCTTCGCTCGCGTTGATGGAGAGGGATCACTAATAAAAAAATAAAAAGGCCGCCTACGTACTCGCTGGTAATGTAGCTTTCTCTAATTTGTGAAAGAATTTTTAAAATCGGTTTAGTGGTTTGGTGGTTTAGGTGTGAAAGCTTAACACACAAACATACTTTCGCATTTATATATATGTCCTTTTTATGTGTGTAAGTATATTATTAAATCAAATTAATAACGGGTCGAGGAATTCCTAATAATTTTATAGCTCTCAAGTATGTGCCAATTCGTACTGAGCTTTGCTCTTGTCCTGAAAAGAAAATTTGGAAGATCGCGTTTCTTTAATATATTTCTACGAACCAGTATCAATAAATAATATTTTGCAATAAAACAAACAATAATCTCTCTCACCGTTGATCGATTGAACACATATAAAAATAGCCTATTATCTGCTTCATCTAGAGTCTATTTTAAATTAGAGAACGCTTCTTCTCCTAGATTGACATAGGTATCATTATCATAAGTGACCAATTTCACATTTTATTAAATTCTTATTATGATTCAAGATTTGTTATGAACGGACTTAGCCCTTATCACTCTCACCAGTCAATAATGTTCTTATGAATCATATGAAATTGCACAATATAAATAAAATAAGTGTTCTAAGAAAATATTAGGAATTCGGTTTGAAACAACAAATTCTTAAAAAATTTAGGCTTTAAATTTAAACAATAATATAACGCTTTTAATACTAGGAAACTAAATGTCTCCTGTTAAATGTTTTTATTTAGTTTGATCTGTTAATTTTAAAATGTTATGTTAAAAGTCTATAATATTAACGGACTACGGAAATGTCACATTAAAAATTTTCTTTAAATCTAGGACACAGTGCAAGAACGTAAAAACTATTGTGAATTAAAATACCAGAGATATCTTATCTATTTCGTTCGTCACGACATTTTGGCAAACATCAAAAGATTCTTTAGGAAGATGGATCACCTTTATTTAAGTAGCTCCTTCTCAAATGTCAGAAGTTCTTCGATTGAAAATTCGTAATTAAATTTCTCTGAAACACCTCAACTTTGCGTCGTCATGAGCGCATGATGATATAACTCCAGTTTTATAAATTCTGTAATTTGATGCTAATCAATATTTTGAGACGGCGCCGCTAAATTAACAATTCGGGTTGATTTTTGGTTGAAATTTCTAATTACTTACGATATTTGATGGATGGGACTTAACTTTTACCTCTCATTATACCCACATAATGAGTGATTACGATGCAACCAATATACGCCGCTCGGCCACAGTGAACGGAGACTTTCAGTTAAAGAAACAAAACAAACATATTTCATCAAATCTATTTAAATTTCAACTAAATAAGAACGTACACAATTTGTCCGATACAACAAGTATTTTACCCTCCGAAGTAGGTATTTTGTAATAATAGTTAGAATTTTTATGAAAATAAAAATTTTAAAAATGATTCATAAGATGTAAGTAATTAAAAATATAAATGTTATAATGATATATTATTATTTTATTTATTTATGGCAAATAAATAAATAATGAATAAAAATCATCCTTCAGTGTTTCATTATCGAGATTAGATACAATTTGTATTATAATGGATATTTATAAGATCACTTCGTTTCCCATCTGTACGTCTATCTGTCATGCATGAACTATCAAACGTGCGAAATTTAAATTAACGTAGTTTTCTGAAATTTTCCAATTTTCTATGCAATCGGAACCCATATCCATTCAGAGACTTCGGTGGTTTCCGATATCTCACCTACTCGATTCACTACGAACGGCTTAAGAGAACGAGCTTCAGCTCGTAAAGTATTTGTGCAATTTTCTAGACAATAAAAATGCACATCTATTGGTAACACTTTTATGCCATTTATTATTTTATTTTCTGATTCACAGCTGTTTTAAAATATTGAACAGAGTAATCTTTGGATTTTTTTTCTATCGAGTGAAATAATATTAATCATGTTTTTGTCTTTAAGAATGTTTAGATAAAATGTTGAACAATATCATATATGAATTTGAGAACTACATGTTTTATATTCGTGGTGGTACAGTTAATCGAAATTGTATAAAATGGGAAAGTAGCGTCTTAAAACTGATCGCAAATATCTGCACGCTCTGAACGCGCCGCATTATGTGACGTCATCAGCATGCGTCTTTACTCGGATACCTACCACATTTTTGAAATCCGGCGCGTTCGGCGCGACCAAATGTGCGAGGTCTCATATAGATTCATACAACGAATTCCAAAATGCGGCGCCTACGGCGCGTGCGGCGAGTACATAAGTGCGTTCAGTTTTAAAAATTAAGATCTTTTGACAATAAAACAATTTAAGAAACAGAACAATTGAATATCAATCTGTCAATTTTGTCATTCACTCATTTTAAGTATGATAATTTCCCAAACATATTTTTTATACAAATCTTGCCCTGATAATATCTAATACAATAAACAAGAATTGTCTAATTTGATTGTTCTGAAGTTATACGCATACACACATTTTAGCGATTTATTTTTATTTATTAAGAAGACTAGCGGGCCAGGCAAACGTTTTCCTGCCAAATTACACCGCCACCTATATACCGGGTCCAACTGTACGTTTAAGCCTTCTCTGGACCTAACCAAATATTCACAGAAAATTTTCTAAGAATCGTTCGCGCCATTTGAGAGTTTTTGCGAGATTAACGCACAGCAATTTATTTTTATATATAAAAGAAGATCTCTCGGGTCTACAGTTACCTTCTGCTGTAAAAAAAACCTACTTGTAAGTCAACACGATCAAAAGATACCTTTGACCGTATATTTTCGCAAATTTTGCGATATCACAAGGGAATCTAAATCTATAGAGTACTTTTCGTCGATCTAGAATCATGAAATTTGGCAAAAAGCAAGGTGTTATTATAGAACATGATAAGGAAAAATCTCAAAACTGTTACATGATTTCTTATGACTGATATTATTATTTTTATCTTTTCCTTCATCTTTATATTGCAAATTGACAATATTATCTATATCTAATATATAAAATTCTCGTGTCACATTGTTTGTTACCAAACTACTCCGAAACGGCTTGTGTAATGCTTTTTCTTGCTGAATTGTTGAAATATAGGGAAATCTTAGTCGAAAGAAAAAAACAAACTTATTCCTTTAGTCCGATACAAAATGAAAAGCTTTATTGTTGTAGGTACATAATTATAATTTACTTATGCATATGTTAACACAATTCCTCAATGCAAAGCACTTAACTTAATGTTTAATCAATACAAGCCAAGGGCAGGATGGTTCAGGTTTGTTTGATCAATCTCGGCAGGTAAAAATCAGGTACAAATTGGGTACAAAACTACAAAATGAGGGGCAATAAAGTACACGAACAAATAGTTATAGGTTTCTTTTTTTTTAAATTAGTAGCCTTCCCCGGAGCGGTTGTTAGTGGATCATACCTTCTATGCTAAGTCTTGCAATCACGGGTCAGAGATATAATATTCCTGTTTTATATTAATATATTTATCTCCACAGAATTCCTCCTTGATAATAGGTTAGTTCATCTGGCTCTAAAGTCAAGCAGCGGAGCCCTACGGCCTCCGGGAACTGCCCTGGAGATTCATAGCACAGTGTTAGGTTAAAAATATAATTAAATATGCCTATGATCTTGAGGTCAGTGGGTCTAACACTGAGTTCTGAAGGAATCCCAGTCAATACATCTGAATTTCAGGTAATAAACATTGCAAGTTAATTCCAAACATAATTTTCAATGAATTGTCAAAGTTTCTTATTGGTTAGTTAATAAAAAAGACATATGGAGGGGAGAGCACCTATTTTGTGTATAATTACTGCTATTAATAAAAAGAAAACAGCTTAATTTGTGAGTTATTTGCCAAAGTATGATGTGAAACTCAATATAGCGAAAATCTAGAATTTAACATGAAATTCACAAGTGTCACTCAATATATGCATTAATCCCACTAAGATGCCGCTTACTATCAGGTTTTTTTTAATGAAATAGGGGATGAAAAAGGCGAATTTTGGAAATGTTACATGTTTGATTTAATAATCAATTTACCCACAAATAAAAATAAAATTAACAAAATCTGCTTTAAATCAAGAAATATAATAAGTTAATTAGATACCTTATTGATTTTTTGCACTTATTGATACAATAAATCCATTTAATTTAATGAATCGCGTGCCGGCGAGTAAATATATAGTATTTTTTTTCCTTAGCTTTACTCTTCAAGCTGAAAACAAAAAGAACTGAATTTTGTAGTTTCACTGTGGTTTTTCAAATCAAATTCACACGGAAAACGGGAGAAATACCTATTGGTTTTATTAGCAGAAATAAATATATAAAAAACTTTATGATCTTCAAATCAATAACAAATCCCTTCGGTCGATGTCTCACAGACTACTCATAACATAGACGATAGACGCGTTCTAAAAACCAACGCTCCAGCTGCGCACAGATTTGCGTTTATGTGGAAGCGACGGAGCCGAGGTCCGTTTGCTGAATGTTAAGCGCCGTATTGGCGACGGAACCTCTCCTAAAACCAAATTCATTTCATAACACTCGTAAGACTCTTAACTTGCTTCAAGATGTGTCAAGTCAACATACGGATCTTTCGAAATTCTACAATACCTATGCAATAAGTATTTCCAGCTAAAGTTATAAGTTTAGTTGAAAAACAAAACGTAATGAAAAATTAACCTTAAACAAATTGTGAATGCTTTCCAAATTCTATTCGACGAAACTATAATTATATGATCTATAAGTTTAAGTGTATTTTATTAAAATATGTCTATAGAAATGATCAAAACAAACGGTCTAAATGTCAAATTCCGAATTTTGAGAAAATCAACCAACCTAAATGGAAGCACGGGATTTTGGGCGAAAAAAAACTATCTTTGTAAATAAGGCCAGGATAAACGCGAGATTTATTTTGTTTATGCAAAAAGTGAATAATGACCAAAGATAATTGCAAATGTCACTGACGTGACGTGAAACGACGTTGACGTTGACACTTGACATTGATATTGTGAAATTAATTGACAAAGTTATTGTAATTATGATTTTAGTTGTGAAATTTGTGTTAAAACTACAGTGAAACCAAAATGTTTTTGCAAAATTAGTGTTTTATGAAATTTTAAGAAAAAACGGTGTTACAGTATCCCCCCAACCACGACAGAATTCACGTAGGGAATTCGTCTGACGCCCCGTCAGCCTCAAAACCTCCTAACCAACCAAACAGAATTATCATAAATAGAATCAATTAGGTACTTAAAAACTATTCATTCGTGATAAACTCTGTACCCAATTACGCCTAACGTTATTTTTTTTTATAAGTTTATTTATTTGTATAAGATAAAAAATAAAGCTTTAAATATAAACGTGTGTAAATAAAGAATATTTAACACGCATGCACCTTAAATCTACGTAAATCCATTAATATGGTATGTTAAAGATTGTAATAAAAAAAAACAACATTCACCAATAAGGTGACAAAATCTAGCGCGAAACTACTGCTGCTAGCACCTACATGGTTTTAAAAAAAATATTCACCTATAAGGTGGCAAAATCTAGCGAAACCACTTCTGCTAGCACCTATATGGCTGTGATAAATAGGTAAAAGGCATTATATCCTATGCCCATCAAATATAAGTAAGTAATAAAGAAAAAACTGTAGTGTCAGGACTGACGCCGAGATGGCGTTGTTAAATAAGTATATCTTGACACTAACAGAGTATAGCATGTAATGTCAACAACCACCGGTAGATGTCGTTATTACAGACATTTTGACTCTAATCGTCAAATAATAAGTAGAAAAAAAAAACAATAAAAAGGAAATAATAAAAAATGAGTTGCATGTGTCGTTGCCCCTGATCGTCGATATTGATTTTCCTACGTTTCCAGCTAGATGTAACTTCCTCCATTATAAGAATATAGCAAAGGCTTATTTCTAGAGTTGCAAACCGCTCCTGTGAGGAATTCAAAATTAATTTTGTTGATTAGAGTAGAATACATATAAAAATAATGAACAAGACACGTTTATATTTGTGATCTTGTGCTAAATGCATCTATCTAACCACATAACAGTTATAATAAGTACATACTTGTTCCTTAATTCTGGTATCAGATACTAAAGAAGTAATATCCATTTTATATAATGGTAGTAATAATATATTTATAATGGTATGAACTAAGACACGTATAATATTTGTGTTTTAGAT
This sequence comes from Schoenobius gigantellus, assembly GCA_963935595.1. Lineage (NCBI taxonomy): Eukaryota > Metazoa > Arthropoda > Insecta > Lepidoptera > Crambidae > Schoenobius > Schoenobius gigantellus. The sequence goes on from OZ012543.1 coordinate 23,046,119, forward strand.
CTTTATGTACTTATGTAATGGTAATATCAATTTTGAAGATGTTAGGTATATGGAAACTTAAGTATCAAGGCAAATCAATAAAAAACGACAGGAACAGACACATGCAAAAACGCCGCCAGATGTTATATGGCGCGTTATCCTACACTCGGGTTCTACGAGACGCCAGGAAGAATGGCGGGGTGGGTATTCTGTGACCGCCGCACCCGCGGTGCTTAAATGTTAAATGCTTATAAAAATATGGCTATTTTCATAAGAGTATAAAAATGAAAATTAAGTAGGTATTATGTTACTAGGTATGTAATTTAGTCACTCGAAGTATTTAAATTTTTAAAATCTTTTATGTGCCACTTCCCTATGTATTTTCCGTTCTCGTCCTCGAGCTCATAGACGAGGCGGGAAAGTTTACGTATAATTTTACAACGCTCATATTTAGGGGCAAGTTTAGCAGTAAAATATTTATTAGCAGAACTCTGCTTGTACGTACGCTTCCACACAAAATCACCAACATTAAATGAGATATCTCTGCGTTTGTTGTTATAGTATTTTATATTCCTTTCATGGGCCTTACGCAACGACTCTCGGACTTTGATGAAAATGTCACCGAGGTGGCCAATATTAGACGCATGAGTATCGCGTGGTACCACAACCAACTCTTGGAGATCTACAAAATCACGGTAAATACTACCATCAGTGACAGCTTCCCTACCGTGTACTAGCATGAAAGGAGTATAAGAAGTAGACTCATTTACTGAGGTGTTCATGGCAAATTGTATTTTATGTATGTTAATATCCCACGTTCTATGATCGTTCTCAACAAACGAGGAAACGGCAGTGATTATTGTGCGGTTATAACGTTCCACCGTATTAACTTGTGGACAATATACTGGACCCAAATGTACTTGCGGAATATTGTATTTTTCATATAATGCCTGAACCTCATATGATGCCTGTTTTTGAGTTTTAGCTTAACTAACACACAACATTAAAAAAAAAGAAAATTATTAAAGATACATACCGAGATGGATCAACACTATCTGAGCATTTGACCAGAATAATGGGCCATATAATGCCACAAAACCTGCTGTATATTCGGGCGCCAAATTGTAATGCTTTTTCTTGCTGAATTGTTGAAATATAGGGAAATCTTAGTCGAAAGAAAAAAACAAACTTATTCCTTTATTCCGATACAAAATGAAAAGCTTTATTGTTGTAGGTACATAATTATAATTTACTTATGCATATGTTAACACAATTCCTCAATGCAAAGCACTTAACTTAATGTTTAATCAATACAAGCCAAGGGCAGGATGGTTCAGGTTTGTTTGATCAATCTCGGCAGGTAAAAATCAAGTACAAATTGGGTACAAAACTACAAAATGAGGGGCAATAAAGTACACGAACAAATAGTTATAGGTTTCTTTTTTTTTAAATTAGTAGCCTTCCCCGGAGCGGTTGTTAGTGGATCATACCTTCTATGCTAAGTCTTGCAATCACGGGTCAGAGATATAATATTCCTGTTTTATATTAATATATTTAGCTCCACAGAATTCCTCCTTGATAATAGGTTAGTTCATCTGGCTCTAAAGTCAAGCAGCGGAGCCCTACGGCCTCCGGGAACTGCCCTGGAGATTCATAGCACAGTGTTAGGTTAAAAATATAATTAAATATGCCTATGATCTTGAGGTCAGTGGGTCTAACACTGAGTTCTGAAGGAATCCCAGTCAATACATCTGAATTTCAGGTAATAAACATTGCAAGTTAATTCCAAACATAATTTTCAATGAATTGTCAAAGTTTCTTATTGGTTAGTTAATAAAAAAGACATATGGAGGGGAGAGCACCTATTTTGTGTATAATTACTGCTATTAATAAAAAGAAAACAGCTTAATTTGTGAGTTATTTGCCAAAGTATGATGTGAAACTCAATATAGCGAAAATCTAGAATTTAACATGAAATTCACAAGTGTCACTCAATATATGCATTAATCCCACTAAGATGCCGCTTACTATCAGGTTTTTTTTAATGAAATAGGGGATGAAAAAGGCGAATTTTGGAAATGTTACATGTTTGATTTAATAATCAATTTACCCACAAATAAAAATAAAATTAACAAAATCTGCTTTAAATCAAGAAATATAATAAGTTAATTAGATACCTTATTGATTTTTTGCACTTATTGATACAATAAATCCATTTAATTTAATGAATCGCGTGCCGGCGAGTAAATATATAGTATTTTTTTTCCTTAGCTTTACTCTTCAAGCTGAAAACAAAAAGAACTGAATTTTGTAGTTTCACTGTGGTTTTTCAAATCAAATTCACACGGAAAACGGGAGAAATACCTATTGGTTTTATTAGCAGAAATAAATATATAAAAAACTTTATGATCTTCAAATCAATAACAAATCCCTTCGGTCGATGTCTCACAGACTACTCATAACATAGACGATAGACGCGTTCTAAAAACCAACGCTCCAGCTGCGCACAGATTTGCGTTTATGTGGAAGCGACGGAGCCGAGGTCCGTTTGCTGAATGTTAAGCGCCGTATTGGCGACGGAACCTCTCCTAAAACCAAATTCATTTCATAACACTCGTAAGACTCTTAACTTGCTTCAAGATGTGTCAAGTCAACATACGGATCTTTCGAAATTCTACAATACCTATGCAATAAGTATTTCCAGCTAAAGTTATAAGTTTAGTTGAAAAACAAAACGTAATGAAAAATTAACCTTAAACAAATTGTGAATGCTTTCCAAATTCTATTCGACGAAACTATAATTATATGATCTATAAGTTTAAGTGTATTTTATTAAAATATGTCTATAGAAATGATCAAAACAAACGGTCTAAATGTCAAATTCCGAATTTTGAGAAAATCAACCAACCTAAATGGAAGCACGGGATTTTGGGCGAAAAAAAACTATCTTTGTAAATAAGGCCAGGATAAACGCGAGATTTATTTTGTTTATGCAAAAAGTGAATAATGACCAAAGATAATTGCAAATGTCACTGACGTGACGTGAAACGACGTTGACGTTGACACTTGACATTGATATTGTGAAATTAATTGACAAAGTTATTGTAATTATGATTTTAGTTGTGAAATTTGTGTTAAAACTACAGTGAAACCAAAATGTTTTTGCAAAATTAGTGTTTTATGAAATTTTAAGAAAAAACGGTGTTACACTTGACAGATCTTTATGAATTTTTTTGTGTATATTTAGTAGGTCTGAGAATAGGTCGTAAATTATTTTTTTTATGGCGAAACGTAGTTCGCCAGCATAGCTAGTCTAATATATAAAATTCTCGTGTCACAGTGTTTGTTACCGAACTCCTCCGAAACGGCTCGACCGATCTTTATGAATATTTTTGTGTATGTTCAGTAGGTCTCAGAATAGGTCGTAAACTATTTTTTATATGGCGAAACGTAAGTTCGCCGTTGTTATGGCTAAACGTAGTTCGCCGGCGCAGCTAGTATTGATATAAAAATTTATACTTAATAATAAAAAGCTGAAAAGTTTGTTTGATTGTTTGTTTCTTTAGTTGAACGCACTAATCTCAGGAACTACTGATTCAATTTGAAAAAAAAACTTTTTGTGTTGGATATTCCATTTATCGAGTAAGGCAAGATTTTGTTTTCGCAAAAGTATTACTCCTTAAATGGTCCCATTGTCCCCAAGATAAGATTTGGTAATTTGATCTCAGGAAAATCCATGGAGATCCTTAAATTTCAAAGGCACATCCAACGTCTTTAATATTTTTTCTGAAGCTATTCAGGTATTTGAGCCTGAAAGTTATCACCTGTGGATTTTTCCACTTTGCTGTGCTGACGGGAGATCCTTAACTTTTAAGAGTTCAGCGGTTGATGTTTTAAATATAATAGACACATATTCGTCCTAAGTTGTATTCACTCAAGGTGCATTGGTGAGCTGATGTTTAATTCAGATAAAAGATTGAAATAAAAATATGGTACAAAAAAGAAAAAACCGACTTCAAAAGACTAAGACTGTTTAACATCATGATGTATTTATTTTCTGACATCCACGCGAAGGAAGTCGCGGGTACAGCTAGTGTTCTATAAAATTAGTGTTGTATTATATGCGGCGTCTCTAGCCCTATAATAGCCTAAAAAACATCGGTAGCTAAAGATACTATCTATAAGGAAACATAGAAGGTACATGAAAAACATGATGAGCATACAATGTTAAAATATAACAGTAGGTACGGAATTCCTGCTTTAGTCTTTGTTCGGCATCATAATGAAAATTATGATTGCATCATTATCTGATAGTAGTAACAGCTGCCGATGGTATTTTAATTAAACTGTGGCATAATTTGCAAATAAAAATGAATGAAACATTGATTAATAAATAATACGTTGATTAATAATTTGCAAATAAATATGAATGAAACATTGATTAATAATACCCACCCATTAACCGACTTTCAAAAAGTAGGTTCTCAAGTCATCTCGTATTGTTTTGTTTTTCAGTACCTACATCTCCCCACATCACTCCGTAATTTATTATCACTTTTAAAAATTCTTTTTGTTTTCGCAAAAGTATTACTCCTTAAATGGTCCCATTGTCCCCAAGATAAGATTTGGTAATTTGATCTCAGGAAAATCCATGGAGATCCTTAAATTTCAAAGGCACATCCAACGTCTTTAATATTTTTTCTGAAGCTATTCAGGTATTTGAGCCTGAAAGTTATCACCTGTGGATTTTTCCACTTTGCTGTGCTGACGAGAGATCCTTAACTTTTAAGAGTTCAGCGGTTGATGTTTCAAATATAATAGACACATATTCGTCCTAAGTTGTATTCACTCAAGGTGCATTGGTGAGCTGATGTTTAACTCAGATAAAAGATTGAAATAAAAATATGGTACAAAAAAGAAAAAACCGACTTCAAAAGACTAAAAGTAAAAAATAATAAGAATACACATAACACATCACATTTTTGTATTGAAGTCTGTACCAAGCGATGTTCCTTAGAAAGACTTAAAACATGTGATGACTAGCAGACACAAAAACATCAATAATTTCATTAAAATCATGAAACATGTTGGACGTGCCTTTTTTTTCTCGGGGGGAAATGCATAACCGCACCATACCCGCCGTTGGCTACACGGCGAGTGCCAGGCCTACCCACTAAAACCCCCCGGTGTTCTCCCTGCCCTTTTGGGCGCGCTAGGTAATGTTGGACGTGCCTATGAAATTAAAGGGTTTCCTTTGATTTTACTGAGATCTCATCACCAATGACATTGTGATCAACATAAAAAAATAGATACAGTTAAACATAGAATCTTCACCTTTTTTTAAAATCGTCGTCTACTTGGTACCTCCGTTTTACCTATTTCTGCCTCAAATCAGCAGTGCTTACATTGCTGTGTTTCGGTTTGAAGGGTAAGATAAATGGCAGTGAAATTACTGGGTACCGCCACAGTACCGTGACTTTACATCTGATGTCACAAGTTGGTTTGTTCTTGTGGGTGTTGCAGTTTCGCTGTGAATCTCACAAGAGCAACATGTATTATAGGTGACTATTACCACTTACCATCAGGTGGGCAGTTTGCTTGTTTGCCAACTCAGTTGCAATAAAAAAATAATAGCTGTCTTTATTCTTCAAAATCTGCGTGTAATAGTAGATTTTACAACACGGGCATAAAATGAGTCATTGTAGCCTGAGACGAGTAAGTTGAGGGGTACAATGACTTGTTTATGCCAGTGTTTTACACTCTGCTTTTCACTTCGATTGCGAGAAATTTTAACAATTAGGTACTTCAAAATATAAACGAAAATTAAAATTGAAAGTAAAATTTTAATTAAAAATTCACTTTAATTCAAATATGTATGTAACACAATGTTGAAAAATTAAAGAACTTAAATATTAGCCAATTCCCACCTGTAAACGTTTTTTATAATTTTTATATGGCGATGGCTTAGGTACATATTTCATTCTGCCAAGTATTAAAAATAATTCGATGCGTTTTAATAATAACCGGTTATTATTTTTATCTGGTTTCATGACTTTTGGGGTAGAAAACACAAGAGAAATAAATTAAAGCAAATAAATAAATTATCGCAAGTTATTCTGTGAAGTTTTATTGAGCGTTGTTGGCTGTTGGGATTGGGACTAAGAATCTTTGCCTAAATGAAAATTTTACTTTATGCTCTAGAACACTTATTTCCATTTTATGCAGCCTATAAAAGACATAAAGACAAACTTTGCGAGCACGAGAAGTGAAAAAGTCTATTTTAACCGCTAGCGTAGAAAAGTGATTTGAAATTCGAACGTTTGAATATGGACTGGGAATATAAATTCTAACTTAGTGGTCAAAAACTTTTTCGTTTTAATAAGAACAATCTACATGATTAAAAACGATTACATGATAAATTCGCCGCGTAGCAATGTTCCAATTTCAAATTTTGTAATTTTTGTTGCATCATTTTGTATTCCATATTGAATTGTCTTGTTAACAGTAATAGTACATTATGATACGAGCGCGCTATGTCGGTTATCGCGTACGAGGCGATATTGTGCGCGAGCCGCAGGCGAGCGCGACAAGATAGCAGAGTACGTAATGACCAATGCGCGCGTGTATCATACGACGTTTTTCAACACACTTGTGAGGAAACTAAACGATTCTGTGGTATTAATATTTTTCTGAAAATGACTGCGCTTTTTTATCAATTTTCCACTGCATGAAAGTATCGTATGTCGCCAAGTATTTATCCTTTGACTTTGGCGGCAACAAACTATTACTCGCGCTTTGCGCCTCCATAATTATTTCCGGCGGAGTTAATAATATGGATTCTTCTTTACTTGGACTCGATATATTTGTAGATAATCAATTATCAATTACAACAAAAAGGCAAAAAATTTCAATAGCGGGAAAATGCCGCGCGCCTTTTTTTTCGCGCGCATGACTAAATTCTTCATAAAGCCAACAAAAAAGGGCCAAACAGCCAAAATTCAAAACTAAATAAACCGAATATTTTAGTTTTTAAAAAACAAGTTTGTGTGAATTTTTAATAATTTATTTTAGTTATTAGTTTATATTTTAATTATTGTTTTTAAATATTTGTGTTTAAATGTCGTTGTTAATGTAATATTTATGTAATCAGTATTAAGGCTGTTCATTTGTTTCCAATTGGCAGCCGCATAAAGTTGTGTTAAAAAAAAGTATTATGCGACTAATTTAAGAATGCGTACTGGACATTACATTTACTTTGCAATCTTGAACAAATTAGAATTTGTCGTGTTAAGATTACCGCACTTGTGCGATTATGTAAAGTGAAAAGCACTCGTGTTTAATATACTGAATAACGGGTCTAAATGCAAGGTAATAAGACCCACTTTACGAGAAAGTGTGTTGAAAAGTACTTTTATAAGTTACCTATTAAGGCAAAATTCAGTTTCGCTGAGGAAAGAAACCTATTGAAAACGACAGACACCGTTACAATATAGACTTTAATGCGTACGTTAAGATTTCAAGTCACCAAAATCAGAATTTCATTCTATCTCCCTCAGAATCAGACTGTAGACAGAATCCGGTGTAACTTATAAACGTGGTACTACTATACCTACTATTACTTATTCTGTCACAGTAGTAAGTATTTTCCACGCTGAGGTGAGGTGAAAAGTTGTGTGTTGCGCTCGGCTGCACAGTTATTTATTTGCCTTTCGTGCCTTTGAATTCCTCCTTACGCCTTGTTTTAGTCTATATTTACAACGTTTGAACTACTTTGAACCACTCGTTTCGCTCAAACTGAGAATTCTTTGCTTTCTTGGGATTCAAATCACCACGCAGGACACAAACCAACTTTGCAGTCACGCAAACTTTTTTGTCAACTGGTTGCGAAACTTAGTTGTCAGAGCCGATTGGAGGGGCTTTGTCGATACTACCTTTATAGAGATAGCTGAAAATTCATTTTATATTTTATAAAATGTATGATAGCTTGAGGCTATCAACATTAAAAATATTTAGTATATTAATATTTCATTTTATTGATAACATAGATGTCAATGTTTTATAAATAGCAGTTTCGTGTGCGTTCCCCCAGCAGGAAATTGTGTCCTAGGCTAAATTAAGTTTCATGAATAATTAGAGCGTCGTTTGCTATAAATGTGCGCGAAATAAAAAAATTGTGCGCGTTTCCGTTTTGGAAAAAAAATGAGAAAAACGAATCCTGCTGGGGTAACGTTTTTCCAGCAGGAAGATTTTAAACGAATAATCCGAGAGATAAATAATTTATATGAGCGGATAGCTTATATTTGTGCATAAATGTGCGCCAAAAATGAAATTTGTGGGCCATCGGGTTTTACAGATATTTCGTTTCCTGCTGGGGTAACGTTTTGCTGAAACTTGTTTCTCCAAAACCATCGAATGTGCGCCCATTGAATAAAGATACATGTCTAGCTTTTAATTTGTGCCTATTTGTGACATAATTTGATTTTCAAAAATATTTACAGTTTAGGAGTAATCGCGTATTGAAGAAAACTCGAAAAAAAATTATAGCGCTTAAATGAGAAAACATAGAAGCTCACTGAAAACGTTATTTGATTGGTCTTATTGTTTCGATCAAAAATAAAAAGTTTCATGAATCTGAGAATACGCGTTTTTAAATAATATAACTTTAACTTTAATTGGTTATAACGTTAATTTGAACTCAAAGTGCACGAAACTGATTAATGCCAAGTTAAATGGGTATGAATAAAAAATTAGTGCATGTTCCAAAATATATGTCATGAAAATTTCAGCTTCATACATTTCTTAATAAAGTAGATATAAACAAAAAACCAAAATATGGGCTAAGTTTATGGTTATCCGACTAAATCCGAATGACCACCAAAAAGCGACGATTTCATACTTGTTGATGACATTCTATTCTTGACAGTATTAAACAACAGTTGTTGTCGATACAGTCGCGTTCATAACGGCAATTGAGTTTTTGAGTTTATTGTCATTAATGTAGCATTCATAGCAATTTTAGTACAATATAAACTGCCGTGCTTTTGTTAGATAAGTTATCCAACGGACCAAGTAAAGAGCTTTGCGGCACACTAGACATAGACTTTACTGGAGGGACTCTGTACTAGGGTCGTCTGCTTAGGTACCTCCGTCTTATATATTTCTGCCGCAAAGCAGCAGTGCTTGCATTGCTGTGTTCCGGTTTGAAGGGTAAGATATGGCAGTGAAAATACTGGGTACTGTGACTTTACATCTGGTGTCACAAGTTGGCAACGTACACTGTGGTTTTTGTGGGGGTTGCAGTTTTGCTGCGAATCTCACAGGAGCTACATGTATTATAGGCGACTGTTACCACTTACCATCAGGTGGGTAGTTTGCTTGTTTGCCAACTTTCTGCAATAAATACGTATATATACTTAAACATATTATAAATAAATACGTCCTATATACGTATATTGCCATGCAACTGTTCAATGACATGATAATGTGGCGTTCTATTCTGATAATAGGTTACAGACGAATCGAAACTCAACCGGTACGATCGACCAATCGGAGCGCTTATATTGCCATTCTACTGTCCGATGACCTGATAATGTGGCGGTCTGATTGGTCGATCGCTACGGTTCAGTTTCGATTGAGCTGTAACTTATTAGTAGAATTGGGTCTGTGATCTGCGGCCGTACCGCCCAATTCAAAGCGATCACTCGCTATCGCTATCGTGACATTAGAACAATAGTTTTAATGTCACCTGTGACATTAAAACTATTGTTCTAATGTCACGATAGCAATAGCGAGTGATCGCTATGAGTTAGGCGGTACGGTCGCGGGTGGTGATTCCCCTTGGGGACAAAAGTCTTAGTTTGTTGTTCACTGTAATAACAATGCTAATAGCATTGTCGTGTTCACACAATTAGAGATAAATAAGGCTCTCAGTTGCTGAAGAGCCCAGGTGAAGCTTGTTTCCACTTTCAGCCTTATCGTCACTGACCATCAGGTGAGATGAGGGCCAATATCTTGTTTTAATAAGCTTTTATTTAACTTGTAATGTTTGATTGTTGGTTTGTTTCAAATCCTGTAAGTCAAATTTAACCCACTTAACAGTTTTCGATTGAGCTGAAATTTGATACACCCCTTTAGTTCTAATAACAATGCAATTGTGTAAGTATAATAAGTATATTTGTAAACCAAAATGGCTGCCACAGCAAAATTGCGGATTACATATTTATGTACAATTCCCCCAATATGTGTTCAAATTAAAAGACTTGACTTGTAAAATACTATTCACTATTAAAAAAAATTGAAATCCAAGATGGCCGCCGACACAAATGGTTGATAATATATTTTTGTACAATCCTCCCGAATATAAATATCAGATGAAAGAGTTTGACTGTCATTAAACGGCAAATTACATATTTACATATTAAAATGAGAAATATACAAAACACTGACAAAAAATATAAAATAAATTATTAAGATACCTTTTTTGAAAAAGCATTAAATACTCTAAAAAGATAAAAACTTTAACTTTAAACAGAACTAATAAATTCTTAGTAATATTATAAATTGAATATTACTTCAATGTATTACAATCAATAACCGCTGAACCGATGTACTATAGGTAGGTCTAAAAAAATAATATAGGTATGTTTTTAAAAAATAGATCAACACACGGCATTTATTAATTTAATGAGGTATTCATTTTTCATAAAAAAATTGATAACTTTCATTTCAAATTAAAAACTATGCAATTAAAATACAAAATAAATATTTTACTCACACATGATATTGCTACATTTGGGGATTGTTACATCACGTTAAATCCGAATGATCACCATTGGATACACTGTATGTGCAACAAAAAAGATCCGATCACCAAAGAGCGGAATAGATTAGGACTTAGGTTGGCTGGTAGATATCTCTATGAGAAATAAGTCCGCCTTTATATATACTGTTAGTTTTAAATGTATTTTTTTAATGTGTGTGTACAATAAAGAATTATATATAATATAGAATGCGACAGTTAATCGCCTCAGATAGGAATGACAAGCACGCTTTCCACCCTATGCGAGTAATCTAGCTTTATAGCTACAAGTAAACAACTAGGTGCCATCATTACCTACTTCACCTAGCGCCGTAGATTGATGTTTTGATTCTATTACATTAAAAAAGCAGTTTCTAAGCATTTAAATAATTTTGCTGTTGCAAATTTTATGTTCATAATATAAAAGGATACTTTATTGGTTTCCTATCTATTTCTATAACTTGACCATGTTTGTGTTTGTTTGCCTACACTTAATAAATTTTCAATATGCCTAATATTTATTTGATATCTTTTTATTTCCACTAAAAGAGGTCTATCTCCGCAATTGTAATATTATATAATGCTATGATTTATATAATGCTATGATTTATATAATATTACATAATATATTCACATAATATATAATATTACATTATTAATTATCAATAGACGCACATTAAATAAGTAGGTATTTAAGTGGAAGTGTTTATTTTTAATAATATAGACAATAAACTCAAAAAAAGTAAATAAATTCATTCATTCCAAAACAGTTTTACAGCCGAGTGTACACAGACGTGGCGTATTTAAACTTGTTAGTGGGTAAAATTAAGAATGTCATCAACAAGTATGAAACCGTCGCTTTTTGGTGGTCTTTCGAATTTAGTCGGATAACCAAAGAATTAGCAAATTTTTTGGTTTTTGTTTATATCTCCTTTAATACAAAATATATGATGCTGACATTTTCATGATAAATAGTTCTGAATACGCTCTAATTTTTAGTCTATACCTATGTAATTTTGGTTTAGTCACTTTCTTGCATTGTGAGTTTACAGTGACGTTATCACCGATTAAAGTTAAAGTTTAATTATTCAAAAACGCGTACATGTAGATTCTTGAAACTTTTTATGTTTGTTAGTAATAATAAGACCATTCAAAAGTCGTTTTCAGTGAGCTTCTATGCTTTCTCATTTATGCGCTAGAATTTTTTTTCGAATTTCCTTCATTACGTGATTACTCCCTAAACTGTAAATATTTTTGAAAATCAAATTATGTCACAAATAGGCACAAATTAAAAGCTACTCATGTATCTTTATTCAATGGGCGCACATTCGATGGTTTTGGAGAAACAAGTTTCAGCAAAATGTTACCCCAGCAGGAAACGAAATATCTGTAAAACCCGATGGCCCACAAATTTCATTTTTGGCGCACATTTATGCACAAATATAAGCTATCCGCTCATATAAATTATTTATCTCTCGGATTATTCGTTTAAAATCTTCCTGCTGGAAAAACGTTACCCCAGCAGGATTCGTTTTTCTCATTTTATTCCAAAACGGAAAGGCGCACAAATTTTTTATTTCGCGCACATTTATAGCAAATTACGCTCTAATTATTCATGAAACTTAATTTGACCTAGGACACAATTTCCTGCTGGGGGAACGCACACAGCAGTTTCTTAGGTCTTTAACTCTTATCACAAAACGAAGATTATGAATATTATGATTAATAATACAACGAACATGCCCTTTGTAATAAAGTGAGGTCAATCATAGTTTTACACAGTGTTTCGCTGGAAGAGCTTAATCTATAATATCTTTGTCTGCTTCAATACAACTACTCTCCTCTGTGTTATGAAACTATTGGAATATCGTAATATAAATAGCAGCTGCCTAGCTATTATTTATTTATACGTATTAGGACAACAATCTTGATCGATGGGACGGTCAGCAGACACAGCCGCAATGAAATCAGGCCTAGGACCCACTGTTCCAAGCCCAACGTGCTATCCGAAGCACGCAGGAGCACAAAGTGTTTCATTTTTGATGTTCAATCAAAGCCTGACTAGGATCAATGTTGATTAGCTTTAGCTATTGTAAGCCAAGCGTATAATAAGTTAATATTTACACATTAAGCCCCCTTTTCCATTTTGAATGTTATATAAACATTATAACTGCGAATTGCCTTATTTGTCTTATACAAAATGTATTTTAGAGGATCCTCATAGAATCGTTCTATGATATTTGATTTAACAGACATCAACACCCCTATCTGCTTCCAAGACAATTTGGTTCGGTCTAAAGTTCCATCCGTCTCTAGCATTGTTGATTGGACGATGCGCGAACTCGCACGGGACCAGTGAACATGGTGGTAGACTGCTCAAACCTTCTTATCTAAGACATTAAAGATGATGACAAAACTCAGCAGAGATCTACTCACATATCTTGTAGTCCTCTTATCATTCCACACTTATACGCATCCTTTTCACTCCAATTAAACCGAATCTGAATGATAAAGAAAAGCGAGCATCACCGTTACATATTTAAATAAGTTTACCAGAGTCAAAAGCCACTCGTCAAAGGGCAGGGCGATGTGAAACAGTAAAACGGCAAGCTTATTGATTCCATCAGCGCATCGGCAATACGCCGTCTCGTAAAATTTTCACGGTGAATATAAAATAACCATGCCGCGTTTTATTTTCATGCGGAGACAGGTGACCATAATGTTCGTACGTTTCACTGGGACGCTGTATGTAGAACCTATGTTAATGCGATTTCGAAAACATTTTGCAAGTTCACATTTTGATATCATTGTTGACTATGGGTGCACTAGTTTGTTAGGTTGAGTTTTGAGGTGAATTAGCCATAGGTAGGCTTATTGTGGCATTTTTCTTTCCGCCTCGCAGATTAGCTTAGTTTATGCAAGAAATTGAAAATGTTGATAGTCAATTTTTTTTAAAAAAAAACGTCGCCCCACACTAGGATTTTCTCCTGTCGTGGGTGCAGTTACAAACATAGAATATCACATGCACATACGCCCAGACCGGAACACATTTCTGTAGGCCATATAAAATATCTGTCCCGTGCGGGAATCGAACCCGCGACCTGTTGCACAGTAGGCGATCACTCGACCTCTGCGCTAACCGTGTCGTCAGGATAAATAGTCAGTATAATAATAATTGATATCTACTAAAATAATGTTTGTTTTTTAAAGAGGTAATAAACTTCATGTCAACTTACCTATAATTTGCATTGGTATTCGAAACTTTAAGAGATAAAGTAAATAGGCGTATGTATTCCTTCAATAAGACTGTCATATATTTAAAAAACGCTGTATTGAAAAAATAAAAATACAAATTTGGGAACAGAAAAATTAACTACTATAAATGCTAGCGGTGTGCTTATCGCAGGCGTACGTGAGCTGATCCAGTTTGCTTCAGTCCGGGTTTTAATATAAAATGTTGTTAGTGTCTGGGCGTAGTCGAACGCCAACGTATATTCTGAGTAGTAAAATGATTCAAAACTACAAGTAATAATGCAGAACTTCATTTATCTTTTAAGGGATCTCTTAAGGCAGATCAAATTGGGAATCACTTGAGAAAATCTTTCACAGCTCTTCACACGAAACAAAAGCCTAAGGTTTCCATCTCACCGGATAGTCAGTGATGAAAGTGAGAACTATACTGCTTTCTCAACACACAGATGTGTTTGCTTTCTTTATTCTTAATTGTAAAAACAAATTAGGTATGTTAAAGTTATTTTTATTACCGTAAACATAAATAAAAATGGTAGCAGTTAGTCAGAGTAAAAAGACAGTCCAACAAAAACATTTGCTTTCTGGCTACTAATGAGTGGCAGCAAATCCCAGGATTCTAGTTCCAAATCGTACTCAACTAAACCACATAGGTACATTTGTGAAACATATAATGTTACATACTCGTATACCGACTATCAGTAACAGCTGCAGCAAGATTTGATATATATCTTTCTTAAATCAACAAATTATAAAAGATGGAGTCACGAAGGCAGTTACCAGAAACTTCAGCAAAGTACAGTCTACACAAGTTAATATTTTAGGTACAAACCAAGACGTGCTGCCGTTGCTAAGAACGCTTGTAGGTACTGCACGGCAGTAAAGACACAATGTTGTAAAATTCTATTTTATTTTACTGCCTCTAAATGTCACGATCACGAAATATTTCAAGGATAAACGCTGAGAAGCATTTGTCTGTGTTAAAAATTTTACATCTTGCAATACGGTCGCTTGAAACATAATACGACTCTTGAGATGCTGGGACCCAGCGTTTCACAATAGATTTTACAGACATATAGTGAGGTATCAAGGGTTAAGGTTAGCTGCGGGGAAATTAGTAAAAAAGTGATAATTATATCTTAGTGTTGTAAAGATACCATATATCGATGAAACATGAGTAAGTTTTCAGAATGAAAGAAATTAAATAATCCTCTCGCATTCGGAGCGAGCAATTGCTTAGGTTATAATTGGATCCTCCAGGATAAGATAAACGCAATTTCATAAATAATTTCGATTTATGTATAACAAATTAATACATATCATACAATCTAAAAATTATGATCGTCAAAGCAAATGAGTTACATAAATTACACCAGTTATCGCCCGAATTTCGAAATTGGCAACGAGAACCAATTCTTCTTGTGAACTTTGTCATTTTCTCAGTTAATGACACAACTGTTGAAAATCATAAAATTTTATGAGACAGACAACGTTTTTGCGATGAAATACTTTTGGTTCGACATAGAATTAAATTCATCAGGGGATATTCGCGAGCGCGATGAATTAGATTCTATCGGATATTCAATGAATTCTTGATGTAAGGTGAATCAGCTTATGGTAATAAGGCAAGTCAAGATTGAAATGTTGTTTACCGGAATATTTTTAATGTTTGCTGTTTTTAATTATCAACTGATATCACATTTACTTTATATTGTTCGTAAATCCAAAAGCTTCATAGGTTTTATAACATTTTTAGTTCGCTTTATAATCTGTATGAAAGATTTTCCAAACAATCAAATTCTTTAATTTTGTATTATTTAGGCTTGGATACACTATAAATAAATAAGCATTTAATACTTTAATAGACTAAAAAATCGCCTATTCAAGTAAAGATGTATTTACTCCAGCTGCACTATTGTAAAGCTAGTTTCATACGTAATATTATACACTCTTCAATCTTATTCTGTGCGTGAAGCGAACTGCTTAAAGCGCACTCGGTGTAGTTCAAAAACACATCTAGCGCCTAAATTCATCGCCACAATTAGAAAACATGATCTAATGGAATGAAGTAAACTTAACAAGATTAATAACAATTTTCTAGGTGATGATATAACCAACCCGCACTTGGCCAGCGTGGTTAACTAAGGCCTAATCGTCCTATTTTAGGGTAGGCTCGAGCCGCTTGGCGGCGGAGACGACAGATGAGCTGTTGATGATGATGATGATATAGAAGAAACTAGGTAAAATGGCTTGGGACCTATTTCATAGAAAGTTTTAAAAGTAATTTAAAGATATTTGACTCACAATTTAAAAAAATAACTATCAATATTACCTATAGGTATACAACTAATGTTATAAAGAGTAAAGATTTGTATTTTTGTATTGAATAGGCTCCGAAACTACTGGACCGATTTCAAATTCTTTCTAATAGTGAATGCTACATTATCTCTGATTAATATAGGATAAAAAAAATATGTTTTATTTTTTTACAAACAGTACGTGATAATTAGTATGGCCAATAACAGGTTTCCCTTAAGTAAACAAAAGTAATCAGTAAGGTAGCACAGATAAGCAGTTAAACAGCAGCAAATAAAATCAACATACAAGCAACTCACTTAACAATCACTCAAAATATACCCAATTTTATGATAGTATTGTTGAGACATTTACAAGAATTTAAATAGTAAAATAGTAGTTTATCAATTCAATCAATTCAATTCTATTGCCATCGAAATATATATAATGTTTATGTTTATTATCGGAATATAATAATCTCATTATCTAATAATTTTTAAGAATTTAATTTAAGTTTAGTTTTTAAGAATTTAGTTATTTTTCTACGAGAAAATATACATTTTCAACGGGAAAATATAAAATTCCCTCCGGAAAACCAAAACAACGCGAGCGAAGCCGCGAGCGGAAAGCTAGTAAGTTATAATCTAGTATTCTGCGTCTGATAATTTCTGTGAAATAGGCCTCAGAATTTTTAATACATTACATGTTAAATAAATTTAAATAATAAATAATATCATCTATCCAATCACCAGATTTAATCATCGAGTGCGTTATCCAGGAAATAGAAAGCAATAAAATTTTGTCTGATATTAAAAAAGTTTTCACGTTACCGAAGGTTCGATTGTAAGCCCTTATAACAAGTTTGTTTAAAAGCCTTCTCAAAGGTTTCCGAAGACTTACATACTTCACAAATTGTGTTCTGATTACAATTTCATCGGAATCGGCCACACAGAATGGAGTGATTTTGACCGGTTACCTATTGAAACGCATAACGTTTATGGCCATAAACTTAGAAATGCATTAATATTACATTGAAATACTCGTACATTATTAATTTACATTGAAAATATGATATCACTTTATTACTAAAAAATAAAGCTCTAATTTACGATTACTGTAATAAAAATGATGTCATAATATTCATATATTTAGAGGTAATTACCTTTTTAGAGGTAAATAAATATTTTACCGGTCAGGTCATTCTTTATTCATATATTAAGAGGTAATTACCTTTTTAGAGGTAAATAAATATTTTTTATGTTTTATCATTCATTCTTAGGAGAGCATTTTTAAGCGTTACAGGCTCATATATTCTATATTCTACAATAATATTGTTTTTGCTCATTTACACAGCTTCATTTGCAAGGATGCGCTGGCGTTAAACCCATCTGATAACAGGCAGTTAGATAGTGAATCCGGTTTGCTAAGCATTTTATGTGCACTGCTACTCTGGGATTAGCTTTGAATGAAAGTTAAACCACAGATTAGACAATAGTTACGTATTACCGTGATTTTGTAATTCAGATTACAGATCACCTGATTTAGATATGGAGTTTCCAGGTAAAATTTTCAATATTTTTAAACTATTTAATATATGAACTTTATTAATATATAACTTTATTAAATAATTAACTATATAATATATAAGCATAAACCTTGGATTAACCCCGCCGTGAGAGTTGCAATGCGTGAACGCGGCAAAGTGTTTGTGCGTTTCAAAATCAAAACTGATAAGAGCTGCTGCGGTAGTTAAGCGCCAATATATTCATAAAAACCGGCCAAGTGCGTGTCGGGCCACGCGCAGTGTAGGGTTCCGTAGTTGCAAATGCCAACTTTGAGTTCACACTCACACCTATTATTATTATTAAAGCTGCAATGATTTTATATTTCCTTAACTTCACGTGGTTCGTAAATTTATATTCAGTACTAATTTTCAATGAAATTTAGTTTTCCGAGTACATTTTATAAGTTGGTCTTCTATAACTTTTTAGTTTGTAGTTAGTACTCAACTATGATAGTTTTCCTTTAAACTTTGTTATATATACTACCGTTGTAATTTTTTTCACGTGTCCATATATACCCGTTTAGCAGATAGAGGGGGAGGGGACACTTACCTCTAACAAAAATGTTCACTTTAAAACCAAATATTTCAGAAACGGATACCTAAATCGAAAAATGGTGTTCTGAACCTTACATTATTTTTTAAAAACTTATTCAACAAAAGAAAAAAAATTAATCCCACTTTACTTGTATGGAAGCTACTCTAAAAAAAAATTTTCATTTTTTTATCTACTACTTTTTTGGCATGAATAATATACATACCCATACAAAATTACTACTACTAATAGGCTCTGAGTAAAACCGCGGACAGACAGACAAACAGACATGGCGAAACTATAAGGGTTTCTTGTTTACTACGGAACCCTAAAAATGGGTTAGAGTCCTCTTTTTCCGATACATGGAAGTTCCCTCATACGCTTAGCATCTTCGGCGATCAATCTCAGTGAATGCCGCAATTTACTTCAAACGAGTTAAATAAATACTTCTGACAAACTGTCAAAAAATACAAACTGCAACTCATGCTTTAACTTTAGTTCTATGATTGATGAAGACGTCCGTAAAGCTGTAAATATCTTTGATAAAAACCTATGCGGTGGTTTGCGATAATATCAGTAGAATCATGATAATGTTACATCTTGACTGCTTGCTCCCTATTTTTAATCAACTTCAAAAAAGGAGGAGGTTCTCAATCGATGCGTATGTTTTTTTTGTTGTGTGTATGTTACGCGATTACGCCGCCAGTTGTGAAGCAATTTTCAAAATTATTTTTGTATTCGATAGAGTATACTTTTAGGGTGGTTCCAAGGTCACCAAAGTCAGGATCTGATGATGGGATCCCATGAAAATCGAGGAAAACCCTTAAATTTTAAGGTGTTTCCAACGTGTTTTGTGTGTTTGTTACGCGATTACTCCGCCAATTTTGGGCCGTTTTTTTAAATTATTTTTGTATTCGATAGAGTATACTCTTAGGGTGGTTCCAAGGTCACCAAAGTCAGGATCTGATGATGGGATCCCATGAAAATCGAGGAAAACACTAATTTAATGTGAATTGTGTGAACAAGGTGTGAACCAAATAAAAAAATAAAAAAAGAGCCCATCATTATATCATGACATGGTGATAATGGGACCACCTCAAAAGTATACTCTTTCGATTACAAAAAGAATTTTGAAAATCGGTCTACAAATGGCGGAGTAATCGGTGAACATACATTAAAAAAAAACAAAATAGACGCAGTCGAATATCGAACCTCCTCCTTTTTCAAAGTCGGTTAAAAATTAAAGGCGGTGTAAAAACCTTACTGAAGTTATGAGTCTATGTAAAATTACAGAAGAGTTGTAGATAAATGTGACAAAATCTTTAAAAAATCCGGTTTACTCGATAATTTCACTTACGTTAAAGACACAACGAAAAATAAATATTAATTTTACTTGAAAATCAAACAACTAAATGGCTGCCCATAAAACCTTAGCAATGCGTGAAAAACACTCGAATAAATAAATTCGCTTCCTGGAACCCATCGCACATTCTATGAAAACGACTAATCAAACATTTGCTGCTTCGTTTTTATTTTTAATCCATTAGAGATTTGATTCCTGTACGAGCTTCCGCGAAAGCTTGTAAAGGTACCGGCGGGGCTTCATATGTTTTCAAAGTCACCATAGGCACCGGAGTACTCTAGAAAAGAATTTTTCGTTATTTTTCAACACGAACTACTCATACCTTTCAATCAATTTAGTTATAGAAGTTGCTTTTTGAATGAGAAATAAAAACACGTACCTGTTCCAGGGTAAATAAAAATTAAGGAGTCTTTATAGAAAAATCTGAGTAGTATCTGTAACATAACCGTTCTAAACGTCATTGAAAATTGAGGTCATGAATATAAGCTAATCTTATCAATAAGCTCGAATAGGAAAAACTGTTTTTTTTCGAGATGGAATGCTTTTGCGCAAAGTAGTCGATAGCTAGTCGACAGGCATTTGTGAAACTCACCGCGTAGTCTGCGGAGCCTTTTGACTATACTAACATTGATGTCCATCATGTCCATAGTCAACGTTATCCGGAGACTGAGAAAAACCAATTATCAATAATCCGGACTACCCTGGGAGTATCCGACCAGCTACGGTTCAGGTCTTTACGATTGTGGAGGATTACCCTGAAAATACAGAAAACCTAGTTAAGTACGCAGTATAATACAATACTAATCCCAAGAAGAAGCTGGAGCCATTTTGAAGATATTTTATGCATACTTTAAAATTCATATTGTTTAAAAAATATCTTACCTACTTCTTTAAATCTTACATCTGCGTCGCTATAACTCTCTGTGGGTCCCGACCTCCACATACTTGCGCCACTCCCTCCGATCCGTGGCTTTCCTTCTCCAGCTATCGAAGCGTCCCACGGCCCTCAGGTCTTCCTCGACGTAGTCGATCCACCTTAGCCTTTCGCGTTGTCTTTTCTGCGACGGCTTCCAGTACGTCATCACCTTGGGTGCCCTATCTTCGCCCATCCTCTCTACGCGCTCGACCCACTTAAAGCGTTGTGACTTCACGTATCTGTTTAAAAAAAATATCAAGATTGAATATAATAATAATGGAAGGAAACAGTCTATGTTTTTATGGATGTCGAGGTATTATATATTTCTATATAATACTATAAGCCATTATTTCAATTTAACCTTACATATTTTTTTTTACAAACCTACATCGGTTCATAATGTTATCTGCGTCGATTTCGAAATCGGGTCTTCATTAATATAATTATTGTTAGTATTGAGTCAGTCCCCTTATTACGTCGGAAATATAATAGTGTTCTTTATGAAGCAGTAATTGACGTTAATTAATAGAGTCAATTTAGAGGTGAAGATAGAAACCTGATTGATTACACAATTAGGTGGTGTTAATTATGTATCAAAATAAACATCACTTCATACTACTAGCGCCACCTATTGATATCCTGTGTAGTTAAATTGAAATAAATGTCAGTCTGTTGAAAGCCATCTTGAAGTTTTAATAGGTTATGGGCCCAGTCCCGCATTTCTAAATTTTCAATTAGTTTTTAGTTGCGCTCAGTTATAAAAATGTCAGGAAATTACTCAGTGAACGTTCCAAAATTAAAGGGGCGTGAGAATTACGATGATTGGGCATTTGCAGTCGAAAATTTTCTCATCTTGGAAGGCGTCGATTTGAATAGCACCCAAGCGCTAGATGAACAAAACGACAAGAAAGCCAGAGCAAAAATAATTATGACTATTGATCCATCTCTTTATGTCCATATTAAAAGTGAAAAAACAGTGCAAAGTTTATGGAAAAAATTGAAGTGCTTGTTCGACGATTCCGGTTACACGCGTAAGATCAGTTTGCTAAGAAATCTAATTTCAATTCGTTTAGAAACGTGCGAATCCATGACTAGTTATGTCACGCAAGTCGTAGAAACAGCACAAAAACTTAAAGGTACTGGTTTCGAGATTAACGACGAGTGGATCGGCTCATTACTCTTGGCGGGACTTCCAGAGAAATTTAGCCCTATGATAATGGCAATTGAGCATTCAGGGATACCTATCAGTGCAGATGGGATTAAAACAAAATTATTGGATATGAGTACAGATATTGAAGTAAAATCAGAAGGTGCATTCATCGCAAAAAAATATTATAAAAGAGTTGGCGGTTGCAGCAAAATAAATTCAAACTCGAAACATAACGGTAACGAAACGCATCGTCAACTGTCAAACAACAAAACGTCAAAGGTCATTCGTTGCTACAAATGTAAAGAAATCGGCCATTACAAGAATCAATGTCCAGATAAAACCAAGATGAATGCATTTAGCGCGATATTTTTAACGAGTGAATTCAGTCAAGATGACTGGTACATTGACTCCGGCGCGAGTACTCATTTAGTGTCAGACAAAAACATGTTGAGAAACATCTCTTATCAACCGAAAACTAAAGAAATTATAGTAGCTAATCAAACAAGTGTACAAGTTGTATGTTCTGGAGACTTACAAATTACAACTGCAGTTGGAAACAAGCAGTATGATGTAAATGTAAACAATGTTTTGTATGTGCCTAACCTCACAACGAATTTGTTGTCAGTGAGTAGAATAACCGCTAGTGGAAACAGAGTGGTATTCAATCAGAGTGGATGTTTTATTTACAACTCACAGAATGATTGCATTGGTGAAGCAAGGTTAGAGAATGAGGTCTACAGATTAAACATTTTGAAGTCTCAGCAAATTTTAGCTGCGGCAGTGGAAACTTCAAGCGCTACATGGCACAGACGACTAGGTCATATTAATCTTAATGACTTATGTAAAATGAAGAATGGAATAGTTGATGGAGTGGCATTCCAAGATAAAGGAGGTGAAATTGACAAATCCAGCTGTACAATATGCTGCGAGGGCAAACAATCACGGTTGCCGTTCCCTCTGAGTGCAAGCAAAAGTCAGGAAGTGCTGGAATTGGTTCATAGTGACTTATGTGGACCAATGGAAAATAAATCACTAGGAATGGCTTCATACTTTCTTATATTTGTTGATGACTATAGCCGAATGTGTTTTGTATACTTTTTAAAATCAAAACAGCAAACATTCAAGTATTTTAAAGAGTTCAAATGGTTGGTTGAGAACCAGCAATCCAAGAATATAAAAATATTGAGATCTGATAATGGTGGTGAGTTCTGTTCAACTGAAATGGAGAACTATTTTAGGCAATGTGGTATAGTACATCAGAAAACAAATGCATATACTCCACAACAAAATGGTGTTGCCGAGAGGTATAATAGATCAATTGTAGAGAAGGCGCGCTGTCTCCTATTCGATGCTAATTTTGAAAAAAAGTTTTGGGCAGAGGCTGTTAATACAGCAGTGTATATAAAGAATCGATCGCCAGCAGCAGCACTAGATGGAGATACTACACCTTATGAAATATGGACAGGCAGAAAGCCTAATATTACCCATTTAAGAATTTTTGGTAGCCCAGTAATGGTCCATGTTCCCAAGGACAAGCGTAAAAAGTGGGATAAGAAGTCGACAAAGATGTTCTTAGTTGGCTATTCCGAAAATACCAAAGGTTTTCGCTTGTTCAACCCTCAGTCGCAAAAGGTTATTGTTGCCAGAGATGTCGTGGTCATGGAGGATACTAATGACAAATCAATAGTCACAATGCCTATCGTAGACCAGCAGTCACAGAAGTGCATAGAAAACCTGTCAGATAGCACAGATATCATAGAAAATAATGAGAATGATGAAACATATGTTCCCGATGACACATCAAGTGATTCTGAAGACAGTTTCCATGATCCTATTACTTCAGATGACACATCTGTTTTGAAACAGTCTGAACTTTTGGATGTTCCAAATAAGAGGACTCGAAGGAAACCACACTACTATGGTCATTCCCATATGTGTATAGAAAATGTGACAGACGAACAGATTTCACTAAACGAAGCTATGAGTGGCCCCGAAAAAATGCAATGGCAATGTGCTATAAAGGAAGAGTTAAAATCTTTTACTAGCAATGACACTTGGGAGTTAGTGGACAGACCAAAGAATGGCACAGTGGTAAAAAACAAGTGGGTGTTCAAAAAGAAATATAACAGTGATGGTGAAGTGCGTTACAGAGCTAGGCTTGTTGCCAAGGGTTTTACCCAGAAAAAGGGAATTGACTTCACTGAAACTTTCTCTCCAGTGTTAAGATATTCTACATTAAGACTATTATTTGCTTTAAGTGTTAAATTAGAACTTAATATGAATCATCTAGATGTACCTACTGCATTTTTAAATGGTTTCTTAAATGAAAATGTGTTTACAGAAATACCAGAATTTTCTTCTTTTGAAAATTGTGATAATAAAGTTTTAAAATTGAAAAGAGCAATTTATGGCCTAAAGCAGTCCGCTCGAGCCTGGTATACAAGAGTAGAAGATTGTTTGTTAAATTTAGGCTACAAAAAATCCAAATATGAACCTTGTCTTTTTATAAAATGTAATGGTGATGTTAAAGTGTTTATAGCTTTATTTGTGGATGATTTTTTTGTGTTTTATAATTGTAATAACTCTTATTTACAGTTAAAGACTGAACTCACAATGAAATTTAATATTAAAGATTTAGGTCAGATCAAACAGTGTCTTGGAATGAGAGTAACAGTTAAAAAAGACTGTATTACTGTTGATCAAGAGCAATTTGTAAAGAATATCTTAAACAAATTTAATATGTCTGAATGTTACTGTTCAGATACTCCTATGGAGATTAATTTAAGGTTAGATAAAGATGAAAATAAAAATTGTGATAAAAAATATCCCTACCAACAACTGATTGGCAGTCTCATGTACCTATCTGTATTAACAAGACCAGATATAGCTTACAGTGTAAGCTATTTGAGTCAATATAATAACTGTTTCAAAGAAATTCATTGGAAACATTTAAAACGATTGTTAAGATATTTACAGAAAACTAAAAGCTATGGTTTAGTGTATAAGAAAGATGGTGATAATTCTTTACATGGTTTTGTTGATGCCGATTGGGCATCATGTACTCTAGACAGAAGGTCTTATACTGGATTTTGTTTTGTTATGTCAGGTTGTGTCATATCTTATGAATCTAGAAAACAAAGAACAGTAGCTCTGTCATCAACAGAGGCAGAGTACATGGCTTTGTCTGAAGCATGCAAAGAGGCTATTTATCTTAATAATTTGTTATATGAATTGTTAGAACTAAATGAAAGGACACCCGTATACCTGTATAGTGACAGTCAAAGTTCATTAAGTTTAGCAGTTAATCCTCTATTTCATAAACGCACAAAGCACATAGATGTGCGACATCATTTTGTACGTGAATGTGTTTTTCATAATAAAATTAGGCTTGAATATGTTTCTACTGCACATATGCCAGCTGATTTACTAACAAAAAGTCTTTGTGCAAGTAAACATTATAAGTTTATGACTTCAATCGGTGTTGAGCAAATATAGTTTTGTATTTGGCTATGTAATCTTATATGTGTTATTTTGTTAGTACTATAAATGGTTAGTAGTTTATTTTGTTAAGAGGGGATGTTAATTATGTATCAAAATAAACATCACTTCATACTACTAGCGCCACCTATTGATATCCTGTGTAGTTAAATTGAAATAAATGTCAGTCTGTTGAAAGCCATCTTGAAGTTTTAATAGGTGGTCAGTCGTAAACTATTTCATATGAACCAGTGGTTCTAGAATACATTTTGCAGTGTTACTAAGTTTGAATTTTAATATGAATACTAAATAAGTATATACTGTATAAGGATAGTACAACCCGTTGTTTGATTACATTTTAATAAAATATTAGAGTGGTAAATATTTTATGGGCTAACCCTGCCCACGGGACGTCGTCAAAACACACTTGACTGGTTTTTATAATCTTATAAAACTCCCTGCCAATAATCATGCGAAAGGCGAGTACCAACAGCGGTATTCCATTGGATCCATGTATCCCGATGATCGTAAACAAAACTAGACGATCCCAACCAATATGTTTATTCCCATGGGAATCTTGCAGTTGTAAACTTTGATTGTATTGAATTGAACCAGTGAACAAAACACGCTCATAAAATAAGCGGATACGGATATGGAATCGGTGGTTCGAGAACGATGCAAACCTTTTTAACTTTACATTCACCGCCTCTTATAGACTGATAGAAGTTTTCTGAATTGGATGCGGTAACAGTTTTTAAATGGATAAGGTATTTACAAACTTTATTCGTAAAGTAAGGGCCCATATGACGTCATTCAGACTCCTACTGCAGAATACGCCACCATTCCGTAATGCTTCTTATCATTCACTGCAGCATTGTCAGCAATTATCAATAAAGTATTTATTTGTGCGAATTTTAGAATTGAACATCGTGCTCAGCCTTTTTTTTAATTCAAAGGTAGGTCAAATTGCATACTTCAAGCTCTCCTTTACGAAATTGCGTATCTTTGATATTAATGGAGATTTTATTTTACTTTCCATTAATTAATGGATAAGTTCTCGTATATTTAATGTCATTTACACTCGTTGTACACCAAACCAATAAAATTTAAAATGCTGTCTCTTGGAAAGTGCAAGAAAAATGTTTGTTTATACTTTAAGACCACTATGTGAATTTGCGTGCCCTCTACGAGCGATGCAAGTAATTTTATTATTGGATTGTCAGCACCTTTAAACATGATAATTTTGAATCTTAATTCAGTTTAAAGGTTTTTTTTATTTAAATCGACATCATTAATTGTCTCTGAAACCTTATCTTAACTAAGAAGCTTCTCGAATTTGACTTTATGAAAATCTATCACGACGGCATTTTCAGTAGCTAAATAGGTATTCCTGACAAGTATTATAATTGAGGGTAACATTCCTCTAATAAGTGGAGGTTGGAAATAACTTACATAACACAGAACAAAATTATAGAGAAACTCAACATGAAAAGAATATCCCAAAGTCGAAATAGCTCACCAGCGATATTATATTAACATTACGTGACCTAGACACTCATGAGCAAGCTTTAAACATCGCATCCCCAATTTAGCTCTTATTTACAGATTCACGCGAACCAATATTACTTGAGCAAACTTTGTTATTACTTTAGCCAAGTTTATTTGGAAAATGAACTGGAAACTGGCGGCCAGTGGCGACGCACGCGATTTATAACCCCTTTTACTGTCCGAACAAGCTTCGCAACTTTCGATATTAAGCCTTATCGTAGCTACATAAAAGCTGTGTCAAGCGCATGAAAATCAAGTTGAAGTTGACTCATTGTAACTAAATCGCAAAGTTTGATGTGCATTCGAATGATAAAATTTGACTTCTACGCTCTCCATGCAAGGTCCATGGATGATTCGCATTTAATTTGCCAGAAAATTTGCTATGTTTTAATTGGGAGTGCACGGGACTGTTTTGGGACTTTGGACAATGGGCCTGTGTGGGCTTTCGCATAGTAATATTTTTACTGCGGCAGGTGCGCAACGTTTTGCGGTTATGAGTGTATCAAAGAATTGAATTGTCGTAAAATGTTTATTGAGTTGTTTTATGATGAAATACATTACGTTATTGAATTATAAGTGTTTAGTACGGCAGTTTGGGTCAATTTGAGTGCTGGGTTACGATCTTGGCAGAGAAAAGATGTTAATCAACTTATTTGGTAGCTATCAAGTTCCCTGTGACTTTGGATGTCGTAGATGTAAAATTTTAGCGCACGCTTTTATGATGCTAGGGAAATATATTGAATAAGGCAGTCCCAACTGGGATATGTCGTAAAAATCTTCTTCCTTTAATGTGTTTTATCTGGGTCATATGCATGCGTACACTAAGGAAGGATGCGACATTGTTGGCATTGGATATGTTTGTGTTATTTCCAAACTTAGCTCAGAGACTATGCTTACTTTCAATTAATCAGTTATTCAAGTGATCTTATAAAAGCTTTTTTAGAAATACTGACGTTTGTCATATATTTCTACATAAATGAAATCAGTGGCAATGGTAATTACCTATATTATCTTTCAAACCTAGCAAAATAAACGTGGGCTTTCTGCTAAGAATTTCCATTCATGTTTGTAAAGTTTAGAAGGCAATTTATTATCCAACCTTCACTTCAGCAGTGTTGAAAACATGAGTTATACTGCACGAAGTGCTACGGAAAATAAAATATTTAAAAAGTTCACCGAAGAACTGAATTTCAAATTTATATTCGCTCTTCTAAGCGTTGTATTTTCAGTTGCAACTAGCTGAGAAATCCGGCTTTGTCCAGGTCAAAATACATCGTAGGCTTAATGTTTACAGAATCAGTTTTTTATCACATATTATCTTCAAATCTTTGTACCATTAAACGTATATAGTAAATCCGAAATAACTCATCATCATCATTTCGACCAAGAGACTCCCACTGTTGGACATAGGCCTTCCCCAGGGATCTCCTAACCGATCGGTCCTGCGCCTCGTGGTATCAACGGAAAGTAATTAACTCATTTGTGATTTGCAGACGACATTATCATTTTCGCTAAGACAGTCGCAGATCTTCAGCTTATGTTGGGAGAACTTTACGACGTGTCACTGTCGGTAAACCTTCGCATGAATACCTCAAAAACGAAAATCATCAGAAATCTGAACGTAGGCCCCATAATTATTGCGGGAAACGTGGTTGAGCAGGTTGATCACTACAATTATTATGCGTCTGGGGCAGCTACTTACTCTTGAAAAGAGTGGGCAAATACAAGAAATAGACAGTGAATAAAACTAGGCTAGGGCGCATTTAGCAAAATGTCCCACATTTTCAGGAGTGGGATGCCTGAATCTCTTAATCGCCAAGCTTTCGAGCAATATGTCCTACCGGTGCTCGTGTATGTGGCTGAGACCTGGACCCTGACAAGACAACATATACATGCGCTACAGGTAGCACAAAGAAAAATGGAGCGAGCCATGCTCAGGGTTTCTCGGCGGGATCGTATCCGGAATACGGAGATACGCAAGCGCATCAAACTGATCGACGTGGCTCGTGTCGTTGCGTGTTTACGTGTAGAAAGTAGCGATAGGCGGGGCACATGGCCCGCAGGACCAACAGCCGGTGGAGCAACAAGATCATCGAATGGGAATGGCTCCCCAGAACAGTACAAAAGAACGTTGGTCGACAGCCGGCTCGTTGGTCGGACGACAAAACAAAGGCAGCGGGCATGAACTGAACAAGCAAGGCCAAACAACGTAGTGCATGGCGCAGAATAGAGGAGCCCTGTACCCAGCAGTGGGTGGACATAAGTAGAAGAAGAAGAACATCGAGCCGCCCAAACCAAACTTCTTTACTTGTAAATGCAGAAAAAGGATTATCTACCGCTGCAACCATGAGTTATTGAAAAAAGGCTAAACACAAGAACGCTCACAAATTCCTTATTATTCTTAACTAACTGGATACTGATTCTGAAAGTGCTATACGAGCTCTATCTAATGGTATCAATAATAACTTATCTGGATCTTATCAATAATAACTTATCTTATTAAATATGCTGGATCTATCCGATATATCGATGTTTCCAGCTTCCATACATAGAATATGTCGATTTGCAGTTCATTGTTAAAACCAATAAGGTTCACCTAAATCTAGTTCAATTTGTTCATTTAATTTAAGTTTTAATATGCTTTCCATTAAAACATTTGTAAACCCTTAAAACCCTTAGTGGTAGTTTCGACGTCAAAATTTTCAACTCACGTATCAAGCCGTAAACATAGTCAAATTACAAATTGCGTCAAGTACATAGATTAACTATTTGCGCATAACTTGAATTCAAACAACTTAACGGCCCAATTAAGTTATGATGCTGTCGGCATGTTATATCGGTGAAATCCAAAACTGTGGAGACACGAGTGGTCGCCAAGTGCTGAACAACTATCCAACTGAACAGAATGGCTTTTGTAGTTTGCACGATCTCTATCGACTTTGAAGTTAGTTGTTGAGCACGCACTTTAGCACGTATACTGTTAAGATTTAACAAGAATACTGCATTATAAAGCCATAATCGATCGCATTTATATTGAAAAACCAACAGTCTAGATTTTGCTCGAGATGGGGCTCAAATCTCAATGAAACAGAATAAATTCTTTAAAAAACAGTTTTATCAGACTTCTGATATCTCTATTGGAGAATTAGTGGCGAGCTCATCAAATGATTGCGGTAAATGTGTTAAAAATATTTCATTGCAGATGTTTAAAAAATTTACAAAAAATAAAAACTGACTTAAAAACACTTAAGTTAAAAAATATAAGAATACAGACTACACCACGTTTTTATATTACAGTCGGTGCCTAATTGAAGACTTTTTATGAGATTATCGTTTGGCACTGTATATTTAAGGAACAAACTTCTAACTCCAAAAAGTTAAGAATCCTTCCATCATCAGCTCAGTTCATGACTACCAGACGCAAATACCTGAATAGTTTTGAAAAAACATGAAACACGTTGGACGTACTTATGAAATTTAAGGGTTTCCCTCGATTTTCCTAGGATCCCATCAACAGATTCTGACTTTGATGTCAATGGGAGCACATCATCAATATACTCTATCGAAAATAAAAAGGATTTTGGAAATCGGTACCTAATTGCGTTATATCGCGTGTGCATGTTACACACAAAAAAACACGCATTGAATTGAGAACCTCCTTTTTGGAGCTATAAAATAGTAATAAAATAGTATTACGGATAAAAAATTTGGAGTCATTATATTGTAGACATTTAATTTATTAATCTTTTCTTATAACGAATTGTATTATTTTAACTTTACTCAGTAGGTATCTCGGCAAAAGTCAATATTCACAGCCGAACTGTGCTTTCTGTTTTCTTTACAAATAATTTATAGAAAAAAGCAAAAAAAACCCCATGGGCGTTGAAAACGTCACGAAAATATTGAGCGGAGAAGCATAAGTTAATCTTCCAGTTTGGTAACAAAACTCTTAGCTGGAAACTTTCCACTAAGTCTATTGGAAAATCAGCGAAAATAAAACTAAACCCTTATAACGGCAAGTCCGCGAAATACCGCCCAAAGTTTTGATATAGTGCTGTTTGGATTTTTTTCCATATTTCCAGACGCCCCTTGAGTGTGGGGGACATCTGTTATTTGTTTATCGTTAAGTGGCGCAAATGGTTTTCCAGGGAACGTTTTCGCGAATGTTGTCATATTTTATTATTTCAATAAAAATCCATGTGAGGAGGCGGATGTTAATGTTGTTGTATAAGTCTTAAGACTTTTTTATTATGAACTTATTCAACATTACCTGAATATAATTTTAGTTTTTAATAAAGATGTAGTTAAATCCAAGGGAAGACGAGAATAGTTAACTACAACTACATTATTGGCCGGTTGCACCAAATTTACGTTTTACGATTTCGTAAAAATAACAGTAAAAGTCAATATAAATACGTAAGAATTGCACCATAATCTAGCTTCAATTGTAGTTTTATTTTATAACTAGCTGTGCCCGCAAACTACGTTTCGCCATCAAAATACTTAACACAGTGTTTAGTTTTTTCCTCCATTTTATTCCATACTGATTCAACTTTATTTACCTTTCTTGAGCATCGGCCATTTCGAAATTAGGACAATTTTCGTAGGTTCGTAATGCTCTTTTTCTAACAGTCCACAAAATTAAATACATTACATATTACTATAAACACTAAGTATTATTATTGTTTTAGAGAAATTATTCATATTAATTCTTCTTCAGTAGAAAAAACTACACAGTTGTAAGAATAATCTTTATCGTATTCATGTTTCGAATTAAAATAAACAATTGTTAAATAAATTAGAACTGTATACGAATAAAATTTAGATTTTATAATGGGTGTTGGTAACACCAACAAAATATATTTTTGGATATGACAACTTGGCCAATTTAGACTGGTCGTACAGTAAGTGAAGGTTGTTCACGTACAGTAAGTTCGTACAGTAAGTTGCTCCTTGTGAAGCTATACTGTTTGACCTTTGGACCGTTCTTATGTCGCTCGTAATACTCGCGGTTTTCGTAGAGTTAATGTATAGCATGAATGGGGGGGTTACTGTACAAATACGTTTCCCGTATTCGATGTCTGATCACGGAATACAGACACGGAGTTTCGTGAACGTAGCGCAGACGTTCGTTTCTTCTCATTCGGGATTTCTACCATTCTACCTAAACGTACGTACAGAACGTGTTCCTTTCATAATAAAAACGAACGTGTGCGGCAGTCAATGTGTATTTTGTATAGATTTGATGCATTCGGATGCCCGCATTCAGAAAACGAATGCGAAAAAACGTATTTATGCGGTTAGCCTTAAAATGTATTGAGACTTCCGTTTTGTAACGTGTACTGTGCGAAATAGTGTTGCTGGCATAGTTCGGTTAGCAAACTCGCCGTGATGACTAAATCCAACACACAAACTTGGAGTTATCTTGGAAAGCGAAATACTTGACGGAACCCTAAAATAAAACAATAGTTTTTAAAAGTGTATTATTTATTAATAAGCATAATAAAATTACGACCAGATTTCCGCAATAATTTAGAAAAAATCAAAACACCCTGTTTTGATTTTTTCTAAATTATTGCGGAACCCCTATAGGGGTATTGTGGAGCGCGTGTGTATGGGTTCCGCGGAACGGGTTGTTGTACATTCGTCACAAAGTTAATTCGTCACATTTTTGTAAACTCCATACATTGAAAGTTAATTCGTCACAAGTAGGTGAGGTTTATTGTAAATTCGTCATATATTCACATTTTACATTATTTTTGCATAAAGTACTTGTAGCAAACAAATTATTGATTGTTAGCGCTCAATATGAAAGATACATAATTGCTAAAATTATGAAAGTATAGGTAATAATTATCTTATGACTATAAAAAATAATAAGAACTAACAGTAATCCTACTAATATTATAAATGTGAAAGTGTGGATGTTTGTTACTCAAACACGCAAAAACAGCTGAAGGGATTTGGATGAAACTTGGCATGCATGTAGCCTTTGACATAGAAAAGAACATACTACTTCGCTACCATACTATAGGCTACCTTTTATCCCGATTCCTTAAGTAGTTCCCGAGGGAAAATCGAAAATTGTTTACGAGCTAAGCCGCGAGCTTTGAAATTTGGTATGCATGTCATCTATGCTATGGAAAAGGACATGTACTTTATATTCCTTAATGATCTCTCAAATAGTTCCCGTGGGAAGATTAAAAATTATTAACGAGCGAAGCTTTAGACCCAATTCTGAAGTCCACGCAGACGAAGTCGCGGGCAGAAGCTAGTTATAGAAATAAATAACTGTTTATTTATCCACAAAATATGAAAATAATTCCTTCCACAATTTCAACTCTCTTTCCTCTGAGCTCCCACTCACGCTATCATGCATTCGCTCGGTCGCTATATCTATCTCTTTCTATTCGTAACGGTCACTGCATCGCCGTCTAGGCCGTGGGTGTCTATAATTTTTGAATCAGATGTTGTTGATTATTTTTAAGTCTGTTGAATTGTTATAAACAATTACTGTGATTATTATACATATTATGTTCCTAAAGTGGCTCAAATATCTTTATTATGATTTTAAGTTAGACGTGAATAACTCAAATTATTAAACTTATCTATTCATCTTTCGTAGGCAAATGATTAAGCAATACGAATATTATTTATTAATATACCAAAAAGTACAAATTTGATTGTAAGCATCACTGTGATTTATATGTAGCAGGGAAATAAAAATAAAACAACGTGATTATTTGATTACTGTGATTTATGTCGTTGTAACTGCGTTTTTCGATTTTATATTTTATTTAATGATTTTTCTATTTTTTATAATATTATTGTTGTGGGCAAATCAGCCACCTAAGTAAATCTGTGATTTTTATATAAATGTAAGGTTAAATTATAACAATTGCTGTGATTATTAAAACAAATAAATGACGATTCAATTTAATTATTGTTTATTTCTCTGCTATCAGTCCGGAAATAAACAATGTGACGAATTTACATATAAAAAATACAACTGTGACGAATTAACACATACTTTTTCTGGGACGAATTAACTTTGTGGCGAATGTACAACAACCCCGCGGAACACACTTAGAGCATGGCTGCTCTAGGTACTCTTCAGGGCCTACTTTCATTTGAAACCCCTATTGCTGGGTTTGAAAAGCAACTGTTATAAGTCTTTTTTGAGCGGCGGCCATGTTGAATTTACGTCAATGTTGCTACGTTCATAGTGCTCTACTGATCAAGGCCTTTTATTTGATACCCATATTGCTGGGTTTAGAAACGAACTTTTATCCTTTTTTTTTTGAGCAGCGGCCATATTTTGTCCTATTTTCCTAGGTTCATAGTGCTCTACTCTTCAAGGCCTTTCATTTGATACCTATATTGCTAGGTTTGGAAACGAACTTTAATCCACCTTTTTTGAGCGGTGGCCATGTCAAATTTACGTCAATATTGCTAGGTTCTTGAAGGCTATTCTTGAAGACCTTCATTTGATACCTATATTGCTAGATTAGAAAACGAACTTTTATCCACCTTTATTGAGCGGCGGCCATGTTGAATTTATGTCAGTGTTGCTAGGTTCATAGTGCTCTACTCATCAAGGCCTTTCATTTGGTACCCACATTACTCGGTTTGAAAACGAACATTTATCCTTTTTTTGAGCGGCGGCCATATTGAATTTAGGTAGATTTTCGTAGGTACCTAATGCCTAAATTTTATCCACCTTTTTTGAGCGGCAGCTATGCTGAATTTACGTCAATGTTGCTAGGTTCATAGTACTCTACTCATCAAGGCCTTCCATTTGATACCTACCCATATTGCTGGGTTTGGAAACGAACTTTTATCCGTTTTATTTGAGCGGCGGCCATGTTGGATTTACGGTGATTTTCCTAAGTTCATAGTGCTCTACCCATCAAGGCCTTTCATTTGATATGCATATCGCTGGGTTTGGAAACGAACTTTATCGGCAGTCACGTCAAATTAATTCAACGTGGCTAGGTTCAATGTGTTCTACTCTTTAGGTTCTTCGTTCGATATCCATGTTCCTTGGGTGGATCCAAAAAAATGTGATCCGTCATTTTAGACATTAGGATCAAGAGACCCGTCCCGTCCTCTACGCGTAACCCAGAACATTGCAGTCAGATATTTTTTTAAATTATCAATATTAATCTATTACTTTTAATAGTTTTAAATGGATGAAAGAGTTTGATTCCTTAGTCCTAATGTAAAAACATATAATACCTTTCAAAATACCTTGAAAAGGGTTTCTTCAATTTTCAACATTTCAAATATTTCAAAAATTGTACCGATTTTGTGAAAATTAGTCAAGAATTAAACCAATCTACAAATTTTATTGTGACTCAATGATATTATCATAAAAATACTTTATACATTGGTTGTATGACTTGATCCTTTTGCCTTACCACCACGGTACGATATAAGAAAAATACAATTTGGTTGGCGTAATCCAGTTGGGCACAGCCATTAACAGAAAATATTAAATTTTATTTGTACTATGTGAAACACTTCATTCCTGCCTCTCAACTTTCGAAATCCAATTACTTAAGATCAGGCTGTATGGCGTAGTTCCATTGCCTTTCCTTCGTGGAAGAAAATACCTTCTCTCTGTACTATGTGACAGACTTGTCAAAATAATTTCACGTGCGCCATGTTGTTTTTCTACCTAAAGCATTGTTCGAAAATTTTATATGGTATTTTTTCACTAAAAATAAAAAGTGAATTTAAACGAACGAAATTATGCCTATATGTTCTTCCGGAAAATTCTAAGCATTGTGGTGTAAGCCATATCAAATTCTGTCCAGTAGTTTCGGAGATCTTTCCGGACAAACAGACAAACAAACAAACAATCAATTTTTTTTAAAACTATTCTATCGTATTCAGCTAATGATTTTAAGGTGACCTGTGTATTTTTTTTCTTAATATTTCGCAATTACAGATTTTTGTACCCCTACGATTTTATTATTTAATATTTAATAGAGAATAGAGATTTATGTTTAAAAAGGTCAAATTTACGGTGCGAATCATATGTTTAATAGTGAAACGACCCATTTTTATGTATTAAGTTGTTACTTTTTACGAAATCGTAAACGTAAAACTTGGTGCAACCGGCTATTAGTGTTTAAAAATTAACCTGGCTCGCATCACTTGCATCCGAGTAACACAAAACCGGACAACTATAAGTTGGACTCACGCACTGAGGGTTCCGCAAAAACTTATCTCAGTATAAATTTATTTTTTCTTGCCGTACCTTTTTTCTTGCATTTCATGATTTTAGGTTAATGGGAAGTATCCTATAGGTTTTGATCCTTTGTGAAATCGCAAAATTTGTGAAAATATACGACATACACAATCGTACACTTTTGATAGTGTCGACTTAAAAGTATGATTTTTTCACAGCTGAAAGAGACCGTAAGCCCGAGTATTTTATATAAATTTCAGTTTGATATCTTTACGCGTTTTTGAGAGGGGTCTCGATATACAGACGGGCAACCGAGTGATCCTATAAGTATTCAAGCTAATCAATCACAACATTGGGTCCCCTCGTGAAAATTCGAATATTAATATGAGTAACATCACTTTCTAAAGCCTTACTATATGATCGTTCGGATTAGATCAAAGTTTAAACACTATTGAGACAGAGACACCGCTTTTTAAACTCTCACTCTTTTAAATTGTTTTAAGTCGCTTGCAAACATAATGCAAACTCAAGTTTCATCATTAGTGCGACAAAAGCAACTGATGTTACATTTTCATAACAGAAAGCTATTAATTCCTATTTCGATTTCAGATTCAATCGTCTGTCGCATTCATACAAACTAACCTAGCCGAGTATTAACACGTTCACAGTGGCACTGATTAATGTGTACTTTCCATTCCTGTAGTTTAAGCCTTGAACCTTCAACGCCTTGTACTAAAAACTATCATTGTGGCGGCGCGAGATCTGCTTAGCCCAGTAACGTTTTAGAAAGTAAAATCTTTCTTTTGAATATAATCAAAACATTTTTTTAATATTATAAATTCAGTCAGTGGCTACGTTTGCTTAGAATCTTTTGGTAACAGAAAATATGAGGTCACATGTTTACATATTAATAGAACGAAATAGCGGTTATATGTCGCAGTGTACTCATATATGAGTCATTACTCATTAAAGTCATGAAGAATAACAAAGTGTTTATATCTGTATATATATTGGGCAATCCATCTGGGAAAAAAATATTCACCATAATAAAATCGACAGGCAAAATAGAGACTTCTGTTAGGAAGGTTTTTTGTCAATACTTCTGCGTGGAATCTAGACGTCGATCCAAAGCGTCCAATTAAATTGCAGAAAAAAACTAAAGCTTTACATTTGCCGCAACAAACATCGATATATCAAAATAATATATCGATATCGCTAAAATAATAACGTTGAGAGCCGGACATCTTTA
Organism: Schoenobius gigantellus; assembly: GCA_963935595.1. Classification (NCBI taxonomy): domain Eukaryota; kingdom Metazoa; phylum Arthropoda; class Insecta; order Lepidoptera; family Crambidae; genus Schoenobius; species Schoenobius gigantellus. Next base: position 23,083,435 of record OZ012543.1, read on the forward strand.
CAGTGAAGTAAAACATAGAGGCGGCCCAGAAGATCCCGCTCGCACTGTAACAGATTTCCCGGGATGCTCGTATATTCCGACGGGTAGAGCGCATGCGTCGAATGTCGCGTGTTAAAAATTTACGAACGTTATCTATATTTGGCGGTGGACGATGAATGGTGTGGTATCTGGTAATTAACCGATTTGATTAAAAATGACAAACTGGCGATTGATAACGTTCATATGCAATGTATTTTTTATCAATGTTATCAATCGTCATCGTTTATCACACAGAGAAACTCCAAATATTACTGTTTCCATTGCTTGCTGAGCAACTGTGGCTTGTGAACCTGTCCCTACTTCATCGTAATACTAACGAATACAAAACTTATATCTCCTCATGCAAACGTTTGTATTGATTAAGTAGTGCATATTAATCGACTTTAAAAAAGAAGGAGGTTCGATACCTCCGTGGGTGAGGAGCAATGCACATGCATGTTTGTGTAGATCAGGGGTGGCCAAACTTTTGACCTTCAATTTCAAGTTCAATTTCAAACCTGGTCTACTTGAGTTCAAAAATATTTCTTGCGGGCGGCACTAAGTAAGAGTTAACAAGAGAGAAATAAGACATTTTAGCTATAAGTTTTTAAATATACGTAGGTCACTCGATATGTTTTGAGATGCTCATAATTTAAAAATGGAACGCATGTGTATTATATATTTTTAAAAAACAAATTTATTTAAAAATAGAACGCAAGTAATGATATTCCAGATTATAAAATAATGATGTTCCAGTCATTTTACTACGACGGTTCCCGTGTTTTTCTTTGCAACGATAGAGCTTAACCGCGAACATTTTCGTGCTATGATATTTTATGATTTTAAAATTGGTTTAACTGAAAAACTTTGCCTTCAACGATTACAATCAGCGTTAGGAGAGTCTGCCCCATCTCGTGTAATGATTTTTAGATGGTTCAGTGAATTTAAAAGGGGTAAAACAAACCTCGAAGATGACCATAGAAGTGGAAGACCACAAACGGCAGTAACTGCAGAAAATGTGTGGATTACTGAAATGATGGTGCGAGAAGACCCACGAATTACTTACTCGGACATCTAGAAGAATTCTTGGCGTTAGTTCGGGGAGCGTTAACATTATTTTGCATCAACATCTTAGAGTGAGGAAGCTTTGCTGTCGTTGGATCCCGCGTTTGCTCTCAGACACTGAAAAACAGGCCCGTGTGGATTGGTGCCGCGAAATGCGTCTACGATTTGAAAACGGCCCCCCAACAGGAGGGCTCGGGGGCGAAGCCCCCGCCATCACAAAAGAAAACAGGTGACAAAATTGCCTTCTGTAGGTTAGGTTAGGCTTAGAACAAGACTATGCGTAGCAGCGTCATACTATTCTTTGGGAACCTATACCACTGAAATCATATTATCATTAAGATCTTCCAATTTTAACATCTTCTAATTCTTAAATAGGTTCAAGGTGCGGCACAAACAAGATTAAAGGCTCGTATTAATGAACGCGTCTCAAAGTTGAGATCGATCTTAAGCTGCAGTTTTGACGTTTAATGTATGGAATTTAATGTATGGATCTGTTAAAAACAATATCTTAAGCTCTATTTCATTCTCGAGTTGCAATTATTAATACGAGCCTAAATACAACGCAACCTTTTCCCATACATTTTGAGGCTAGGTTTGTGAAAATTTTTGAAATTAATATCTCGAAAACTACGCATTGCCGAGAAAGGGGTGTGGTACAGGGGGGTAGCTCCCCTTCTCCCCTCCTCCCTTCGTTATTAATTTTTCAAAAATTAATAATAAAAAAAATTGAACCAAGGAACTCTGCTCATTATGGTATTTTTCAAAGTGGTTTTTCGATTCAAAACACTTCATTTAAGATAAAGATAAAATCACCATAAATAAATCTCGTCATCTTATTATTTTCAGCTTATTTATCTCTTGGGGGCTACTCAAATCGCCTTCGCGGTCGACCGGTAGACCGGTTGGCCACCCCTGTATACTTGTAGATGCTGTATTGAGTATCGAGCAGATGCAGTGTAAGAGGAAAAAGGATCAGCCGCTCGCAACTACCACTGCTTGTCGCTTTTAAGGCTTATGGATTGATAATAAATCGATTGCATAGCTATAATTATACGCAGCCTTAAATAGCCTGTCAAATAATCGCCTGACTGAATTGGGAACAAACCAACTAATTTTAAAAAATAAGGTCTTCCAATTTTATGATACTCTTCGCTAGAACCAACCATAGGTAATAAGTAACTTTTGTACACATTATCTTCAAACAGAGCCGAAAATCATAAAAAAATGCGTTAGACCATAAAGCCCATCACACACAGTGAAGATAATATCTATCATAGCATCTAATATAAAAATATATTATCTTAAAGGACCCACACACAGCTAAGATACGATAATATATCGCAACTGCATCATTGTATTAAAGGCAGTCTTGCGAGTCGCCGGTTTCGTTCCTTATACAGAGTGTTTTTTTTTTGCCATGAACTGCATACAAATCTGACTGCTGTTGCTAGATGTATAAGTACTTGACAGGTCGTCTGATGACGAATGGTACAGTAAATTTGATCATATATGTATTGCGTCGAGAAGAAAAAAGCGTAAAATCTGAAAAGAGGACCACTTAAGAATCAAAAAACAGCGCTAGATAGAACATACTGTAGTTTATCTTAAGATAAATATCGCCGAGTATATTAATATATATTTCAATATCTTAAGATATCGTTACTAGGTTAAGATATCTTTCACATATCGCTCAGTATCTTAAGATACTGTAATGTAAAATATATATTATATTAACTGTGTGTGGTGATCCATTGAAATGTAGGGTTAGCGATACGTCGCAGATAAGATATATTTTATAGTATCTTCATTGTGTGTGATGGGCTTAAAACAATACGAAAAAATAATAAATAAATTTTCAATTTTTTTTTAACAAGCTTTTTAAGGAAATTACGTGACAGGTTATTGACATAAATTCATCAAAAAACAGACGCTTTGTTTGAGAAAATAAATTAACACCTTATTTTCCATTGTTTATAGTACTTAGTTTTGTCATATATGCTTAAGATACTACTTACTGGTAGACTTCATGGTCGTCCTCGAGTTTTTGAGGTAATGTTCTTCCCTGTGATCGACGCTATCGATCACTATCACAAAAAAAATGATAATTTTCTACATTTGGCGGGTTCGATTCCCGGTTCAAACTGGTGGCTATTTCAAAATTTTTCAATGCAGTTGAAATTGTTTTTGAAATCAAAATGATCTCTACTTTCAGTAATAAAATTCTATAATAATATGGTATTGAAGGTATACTTTCATTTACAGTGCTTGAGGTGTTACCGTACCCCAAGTCCACCCCTACGAAATCCAGTGGAAGAAAAGGGAGCAGCCATGTATCGTAAATTCGTCACAACAACATCATCATCACAGCTCATATCCTCCTCGGTGGGGACGTATATGAGCTGTGATGATGATGATAAGTATAGTAGGGATAATGTTTTGGAAATAATAATGCGTTTTGGAAAACAACGAGGGGCACGAGCCTACCCCAACTAGTTATGTGAGGGCGATTAGGCCTTAGTCAAACCACGCTGGTCCAGGTTTGACTTCACATACACCTTTGAATTACTTTGTAGGTGTATGCAGATTTCCTCGCGATGTTTTCTTTCACCATAGGAGAGTCAGATAAATGTACAAGTGACACGAAAAACACATTGGTACATGGCAGGATCGATCGCGGGCCTCCCGATTCTCCTCGTGGCACAGTCCAGTGCCGAAGCCACAGCGCCACTGACGCTCTTACTATACTTAGATAATATTATAATATAAATGCGAAACTAACTCTGACTGTTACGCTTTTACACCTAAACAACTGACCAATTTTAATGGTTACGCTTTTCAATAAAAGTTGGTTTAGAGAGAGTCGCGGGCAGCAGCCAGTATAATATTATTCTTATTTGCTATTGCACGAATTCACAAAAAAACAGACATTGACTCGTTTGACAATCACTGCTTCCACTTCCAAGTTTCTTCATTTTTATTGTTTTTTTCTATAAATTCGGAGTGCTGTTTTTAGTACTCTGAATCAATCGTGGCCAGTCATTAGTCAGCACTTCTCGAGATGCAGGGTAGTCCCAGTTCGACAATGGATGGTTAGTGGCAGGACACTCATGTTTACTGTCCTTTCTCTGTAAAACTTTTATTGAAATGAGTCAATTAAGTTTTTTTTTATTAAAAAAATCTAAGAACATTTTCTAATTATGTATCCATGTACGCTATCAACTTATTCACCTTTTCCATGCGCGATATAGAAAGTTTATTCCTAGTTAAATCCCCCACTAATTATATTACAAGAACAACATGAAGTAAAATAAATAAAAGATGAAATGTTATATAATAAAATAAGAGGTCCTCAAAATCGGATGCCACGAACTTTGAGCCCGTCCACTCTGGCCAGATCCCAGCGGCTACGGCGTAATGGCGTAACTCGATAAAAGATTTCCCGAGACGACGATACCTCAACACTGCCATCGGCCATTTTAACTTGCTGGAGACCGCGCTTCCCGATATCATAACTTCGGGACGGGTCTGTTGTGAAACTCGCCGCGCGCCGCGAACCGGCTGTTGCAGTTTCCACGAAAATATGATATTTTTAGTCACCCGCTTATCTTTGACATCTGTTGGAATTTTTTTTTCGATTACATTATTAAGCCTTTTATCCTGTGCTTTGCATACAGTTCATATTAATTTCTTGCTTACAGTATATCTCTAAGCTCAGTGTGCCTGTTGGCAAAAGCCTCCTCTAACATTTTTCAATATTCCCTATACCTAGCGACCCGTCTCCAGTTAGGACCCGCTGTTAATTTTAACTCATCTTCCCATCTTTTGTGTTGTCTTCCCCTTCTCCTTGTACCATCTCTAGGATACCAATCTGTGACAATTTTACTCCATTTTTCCTGATTACTTCTTAGTGTATGCCCGGTCCATCTCCGTTGGTCTACCTTTGCAAGTACATCTTTTACTACAATCTAAGATCTTATGGTTGTATTTCATACTCTGTCTCTTTGACAGTATTTGAACATATCTCTGTGGTGTTTTGAAAGGGGGTTTCACATCCATAGGTGAGGCAAGGTAAAATGCAGGTATTAAACACTCCGTTTGATTGCTATGCTAAATTCATTAGATTTCATCACTTCTTTCAGCGACCAGAATCTTTTCCAGCTATTGGCTATACGGTTTTTGATTTCATATGTAGTTTGATCTTTTAGCGATTTTTAAGAGAACTGTAAGAATTGTCATTTATAAATAATAGGAAAAATTGAGAGAAAGTGACATGATAGATGAAGAAAGTCATGGCTGATTAATATTATATGAAAGATGTGGAGTTGCCTTTAGTAATGGAGAGGCTAGTTAAACTAGACCTATTTCTACATAAACTTTACCTTCTTATATAACTGTAACAGTGACGAGGCTTTTCACTCTTTGAAAATGGAAATTATGTGATGGAATCCCTTCTTATAATAATTACCCAACCCAGCCCAAATATTGGAGTGCAGGACTTTGAGTGAGCGGACTTTGAGCTCCATATTTTTAATAGATTCTAACGATTTGGAGTCGCAGACAAATTAATCGACGGAATTATCTAAGTATATACGTTCCCAACTACATATTATTTCCGTTTTTCATGATTCTAGGTCAACGGGAAGTGCCCTATAAGTTCAGATTCCCCTGTGAACCGCAAAATATGCGAAAATATGCGACAAAAACAGTAATATTTTTTCAACGCGTTGACTTACAAATTTGATTTTTTTTACAGCTGAAAGAGACCATCGACCCGAGTATTTGATAGAAATTTCGGTATGATCTCTTTACGCGTTCTTAATAACGAATTGATTATATATATTATATTATTATATTACTATTTTTTTATGTATGTTCACCTTTTACTCTACCATTCGTGGGTCGATTCTTAAAATTATTTTTATAATCAAAAGAGTATACTCCCTAGGTGGTCCCATAATCACCACGTCATGATCTAATGATGGGATCCTATGAAAATCTATTTGAAACCTGTTTTATTATGACAACCATTTTTATACATTATTATTATTTATTAATTAATGGATTTTGCTAGAGTAAGGGGTCTTCTTATCATTTTATCATTATTTGACAGACAAGTTTTTAGAGCAGCAGGGGTTTATTCTTATATAGGTTTTGTCTTTGGCATACACTACACTGCTTTATCATCATTTCAACCCTTAAACATCATTTCAACCGTTATATAGGTTTTTTCTTTGGCATACACTTCACTGCTTAATCATTATTTCAACCCTTAAACGTCCCAGTGCTGGGCATGGGCGGGTCTCTCCGCAGACAAGGTGGAATTAACACGACGCTGTCCAGATAGGTTCAAGTGAGGTGTTTCCAGTTTTGCATCTCTTCGCAAAGACTTCCTTAGTTGGCTCCAACGACACCCACGGAAAAATGGAAGTACCGATATATGTATTCTAAGTCAGTCCCCACAAGAAAGAAAGAAAGAAAGAAACATAATTTATTTGGCTGTGTGGCCAATAATCAATTAAATATAAATTAAAAATACACAAAAAAAAAGAATAATGTGGTGCAAATATTGTGCGAGGCCAAAAAAGGTCCGAGCCTCAGCATATGCTTCCGCTACAAACAAGTGCAGCGAAATCGCTAGTATTCTGGCAGGGCCTTGTAAAGAAAGACCCAAGAGATGTCAAACTACTACATATAAATATTTAAAAAAAGATAAAAGATCTGGCTGCATGGCTTATTAGGCCAGAGCCTTATAAAAATGTTTTATATAATGGAACACACAAAAACCAACACGAAAAGTTAACACCGAAGGCTAATGAAACGAAACGCGTTGATGCTAAAAATGTTACAAATCTGTGGTTAATTGGAACGCGCCGTTAAGCACGTGCCTGTAGTATCTCTTATTAGTCTCTATGTTGTACAAATACGTAGTATCTCTCCTTAGTCTGTGTACAAACCCTAGCTTACTACACTATATTAATCTGTGAACCCACCCTGTTTTAAATATTTCCTACAACACAAAGAGTAAAATCGTAAAATTTTACACAAATAGTACGAAGACTAATTGATGATTTCACTATTATGTTAGTAGTGCAATTATAAGTTTGTAATTTTTCTGAATTCTCTTCTGTGAAATTGTGATGCTCAACAGTGATGCTGCCACGCCACATTGCTAAGCCACGTGAGTGCCACGTCGTAAAAAACAAACCATATAATGGTTTATGATAAATGAGGTCTTGAGGTGTTTGTAAAGGCAAAGAAGAGAATCACCATAAAAGGCGCATGCTATTTATGTGCGTGATTGCCCCATCACCGAGAGTGACCTGACTCCCGTCACCCTGTTCGTCGCGGCAAATCTGAAGGTGAGGAACTTTGATTTTGACAAAAATAATGTTTCCTACATCCACCTTACCTATCAATACCATAGCCAAAAGGGCTTTCGCCGTTTAATTACCATCACTTTGCCAACCTCATTCCAAGCCCACCGACAATATAGCAACAAGACACGCGATTCTATACATCAGACATCAAATGTAACTGGACACGGCTAATCGCGCTAGTAGCCCCACAAATAAAACCCGCCGCTGATAATAAGCCCCGGGACTAATTTTCCGCCGGCGCGAATAGCCGAAAAACAGTTTTATCTCGCCCATAAGGCCACTAAGGAAGCAATTCGCAAAAACAAAGGGTCCCAATAACGAGCCCAGTGTTCCGGGACAAGATATTCGCAGATCGGATCCGGATAAAGTAGTTCCTGGGACATGTTCCGGCTACACACGCAAATGTGGGTATCTAAGAAAGCACGTATATTCTTATAGGTGCTCCGTTGTTGTCTAGCAAGACAACACAATCAATGCTGGTGCTGATAAGAGCATGACCTCAGGCAACTGTAACCGAATATTCATTTTTTAATCTCGCTGTGCTTTTCGTGTCATTTTAAACAGAGATGCATGTAATGTAGTTAAATAAATAATAATTGTTTTCTTAATTAACAAAGAGTAGGTTGCCATATTATTTGTATGCTTGGATAGAACAAATCTGAAATGTTTAATTGCTTTGGTAACTGAAAATTATTTATTTCTTTATTTAAATTTGTACACATACACAAGTTGCTTTGGTTAAATTTTTAAATTGTCTGTCAAAATAAGCAAATGTGTCCGATTGTTTTTTTTTATATTACCACTTTTATTTTTAACCCAAACACACACAACCCATCTGATATGCTCTACTTCGTATCACTATAATTTCAGCGTTATTTCATCATAATTTAATTTGGTCGCATTCCTCATCTATCGTTCGCAGGGCTATTTACACTGAACCGTAAATAAATAAAGTCATCCATAAGATAAACACTAGTCTTGTTTAGTATAACACCGTGTTCATTGTTGCAACCCCAAACTGAAGTGTCTTGTATTATGGAAATCGAGACACGAGGGAAACTCCCAGTGGCACCTTTGTAGTGTGTTATTTAAATAAGACCCGCCAACTCATGTGTATCAGAGGCGTCCAATTTTTTTATGTTTGAATTATCTAACAGTATATCTTTATGTGAAAACGTAAAATATTTCATATTTTTAGCGTGATCCAAACATTGTTAGGTAACGCTTATGTGCTCATGTTTTCATCTGTCCGTCCGTCCATCTGCTTCATCGGGATCTCGGCTCCTGGCTCTACTAGAGACTTTCGGTTTTTAATAATTGGTGGGGCATGATCTATAGCTTAATCTATTTTTAATTGTTTTCGGTCATGCCACCTAGGGTCAAATACCCTATTTTTCATATATCAATATAATAATATGATTAATTAATTGGAGCCAGAATTAGAGCCAGGGGTTTTAGAATAAAATTTAGTTTCCAGCCCCAATTAATATGGGGTATCAAATGAAAGGACTTGAGGTGTAAAGCCTATAAGCCTGGCAACATTGCCCTAAATACAACATGAGTGCTGCTCAAAAATTGCGGATAAAATTTCGTTTCAAACGCAAGTGATATGGGAATTAAATGAATGGTCTTGAAGAGTATAGCACTATGAATCTAGCAATATTACTCCAAATTCAATAAGGCCACTGCTCAAAAGCGACAGATAAAATATTGCTCGCGCGGCATAAAATAAAAAATCACATATTTTTTTAAATTTTGTCTTCATTATTATTTTCATTAATTTTTATCTTGTTAGATAAAGTCACAAAAAGTTATATTCATGTTAAGTCGTTTGAGTTCAGCCTTTAATGTTACGTTTAATTCATTAATCTTACGTCATGCTTATCAAAACGCATATTCTTTTTGAGAATAATAATTTTTTTTTTCTCTTCAAAGCAATAGCAACTGCTAACACAAGTGCTAGGTTAGCGTGAGAAAAAGATGAGCCAACAAGTATAATCGACTAACTAAGCACAATGAATAAAAAACAGCGAAAAAATACATCTGCACTTATGAAACGATTTCCCCGAATTCCACAATGTCAGAAAGATAACTGCTAATGGCTCACCTAAAAACTAACATTATCGAAGTTCTCAGTCAAAAATCCGGCGGCGCCGCGGACGTGAGAAGTCCCGACGAGCTAAACCAAGACGTATATAGCGTACACTCTATCATTTTATCTGCGGCTGGACGCACGCCGAATACTAATGAGCGGAGGTGTGCTCTCAGTATCTGAGGGATGAGGAAAGCGGATATTACGCGAATCCCGAGCCGGGGCAAGACCCTGTGGCAGATATTGGATTAATTTTCTCAAGGGATAAGTTTTGTGTGATCGTAATGCTAATAAAATTATCAGTGTTTCCTTTTTGTCCAATGCTTTAGGCGTTGGTCTCGGATTTTGGGAATGAGAGGAAAATGTAAAGATTTCCTGACGGTTCCATGGGATGTCTGCTTCAATTCTTCTTAGACAGCAGCATGCAAAATGTTACTTGTTATAGTTTTCTAGTTTCAAAGCCTTGTACAAAAAAGGCGTCGATGGCGTAGTGCGTAAGGCTGTCGCCTTCCAATCGGGAGGTAGCGGTTCGAACCCCGCCACGTACCAATGTGTTTTCAAATTTTGAATTCATATGTACGTTTATTCGACGCTTTTACGGTGAAGGAAAACATCGTGAGGAAACCTGCACACACCTGTGAAGAAAGAATTTCTTTACAGGTTGTGTGTGAAGTCGACCAACCCGCACTTGGCCAGCGTGGTTGACTAAGGCTTAATCGCCCTAGTTTAGGGTAGGCTTGAGCCCCTCAGTGGGGACGTATATGAGCTGTTGATGGATGGATGGATGGAAAGCCTGTCAGGTTGCTTCGCGCTGACGGAAAGTCGCGAGACTTACGAATAAAATGTTCACTTCATAAATGTAAATAAAAGACAAAACTCTCATACTCTACATTTAAGTCTACTAATTCTTTATTGTAACTAGGTAGGAAAATATAATATTATTACCTTGTCTTTTCACATGTCGATCTTGTAAATATGCACAAATTCTTGTAACACTTTTGATTCACGAATGTTTGTAAAGCACTAACTGATTATTTATTTGAACTTCACTTTGTATAACGCTATTATTCACAAGCGATAAATATTTGTAATATTTATTAGTCCTTTATTGTATTTTTCTATATTTTCTTATTATAATTGTTAGCGTCCGACATTTGATCTCAATATTGTAGCTCAATGCCTACGTGACTGACAAATGTCATATAATTATTTTATTGTTCAAAAATCTTTCGCTTGACAGCTATATAGTTGTCTATTGTTATGGCCAGTATAAAAGCGGACCAGGGTCATTAGGAAGCCAGTCTACTACCAGCTCTGGTAGAGAATACAAACAGCTTAAGGAGTATCTAAGCTCCTGTGCTAGTTTTGGACTGGTCTACCACCAGCCATCGTAGAGTTGCTGCTCAAGTACGTAGGGGACAACTGGCCGCCTAAAGTCGAGTGCCCTACACGCCCACTTGGACTGCGTGTCTCCGTCTGCTACGGATTCTCGAGCCTCGCCTGCATACTGCTGCCGTCGGGGTGTTCCTGAGCCCGCCTACGTGTCTGCTGAGCTGCCTACCAGTCCGCTGAGCCACCTACGTGACCGCTGAGCTGCCTACCAGTCCGCTGCTGAGCTGACTACCTGTCCGGCTGAGCTGCCATTCGCTCCCACGTCCTACCCTGGCCAGGCTAGATCTTGTTATATTTAGTTGTACATAGTTTTACCTTTTAGGCTAATTTAGTTATATAAGTCCTGTCGTGCCCTCCTAATATTATTCCTCCCTACCTCTGCCTTTTCTTGTTTCCGTTTTCTCTTGTAAATATACCGTGTTAATTATCTAACTTGTTTTCTTTTAGCTTCCTCCTCTCTTTTTTTTGTACGAAGCCTTCCGCTTCGCGACAGTTTGGCGCCCAACGTTAAAGAACCCTTCTCAAAATTTTAAATTAAACTTGCACAAGTTGGCTTCACTTTTAGTACTACATTTCGGCATTTACCTTTGGCATATTTCTTTTTCGGTCTCTTAATTTATCTTTTTAACTTTTCCTTCCTAGCCCTTTATTAACTTTATTTAGGATGGCACGGCCTATTAATTTTATTTTATTGAATAAGGCGGAATTAGAGTATGAGGTTTCGGTTCGTTTTGAAACACCCGCGGATAACGTTGTTTCACTAACGCGGCAAATTCTCCCACTGTCCGAGAAATTTTCTCCCTCGGATATCTTAGACTCCGTTTTTCCGATTGATGTTGATTTAACTCAGATCTCTGACACAATCTCCTACTTATCTCGTAAAATTACAGACCTTGAATCTGGCCAATTTAAATATGTAAAAAAAATTGAAAGTTATCTTAACCATTTGCATTTTCGATTCGAAAGAATCGACATAACCGATGACCATGACTTACACGACTCAAACTTGACTGAGAGATTCAACGACTTAAAAACTCAATATGGACTGCTAGAACAACGCTATTACTCTGTGTTGACGTCTGAGACTGACAATTCTACTAAGCCTCTTAATACTCCACAAAATATTTATCCTATTACATCTTCTTCACAAAATTTTACTTTGCCTTTGCAAAATAATAATAATTACCTTCAAGATATTAAAAAGATAACATACGACGGGAATTCTTGTCCTAGATCTTTCTTGTTAAAAATCAACGAATTCACTATTGCACGCAATATTGATAAAGAGATTTTGTTGAATTTGGCATATGATATCTTTACGGATAACGCTCTCTATTGGTTTCGATTCCAAAAAACTCGAAATCCAAATATAACTTGGGGTCAACTCTCAGAATTGTTGATTAAAGATTTCAGTAATTTCGATTACGACTATAAACTCTTAGAAGCTATTAAGGCTCGAACTCAAGGCAAGACGGAGCCTATTATTGTCTATGTGTCAATAATATTTGAAATGTTTTCAAGGCTTACGAAAAAATTATCAGAGGAAGAAAAACTGGAAATCCTCCTCCGTAATATTCGTCCTTGCTATTCAGTTTTTGTTGCTTTAAAAGATATAAATTCAATTGATTCTCTTATTGCTGCTTGTCAAAACTATGAGCGTTATATTGACCGTAATAGGAATTTTAAAGAACCTGAACCTAATAACATTATTCCTGAGTTTTCTTATAAACCTAAAAATTCTAATTTTAATTTTTTACCTAAGCCAGAGTTTGTGCAATTGTCCAAACCTTCCGGGTTTACTCCTCAAGTAAAACCAAGTAATTTTAAATCACCAAATAATAAACCTTACTCTAGTACTCAAAATACACACTTTGGTACTAGCAAAAATTTTGCCACTCATGCCTTAACTTCTAAATTTCAACCCAATTTATTTTGTGTTCGATGTCGGGTTAACGGTCACTCTTTGAGCGCTTGTGATAAGCCTCACTATTTAATTTGTTTTAAATGTGGCCTTAAAGGTTTCAAAGCTCTGGACTGTCCCAAATGTAAACAAAATTCTACTCCCTATACTTTTACTCAGCCAAAAAACTAGTAACCGACTTGGATAAAGCCTCACAATATTTTGATTTAGATGATTGGAAAAATTGGCTCAAAACACTAAAACACTTTTTCCAAAGTTATAAAACGTCTTCTGTATATTATAACAATGAAAAAGATTTTAATAGACCTTTCATTAACGTTTCGATTTCTGACGTCAGTTTTACCGCACTACTTGATAGCGGGAGTTCGATTACAATTCTTGGGAACAATTCCCACCTAAAAATTTTAGACCTTGGTTTTTCTTTATCCAAGTCGGACTTTATTTCCGTAAATACTGCAAGTAAGCAGTCTATTAAATCAATCGGTTATTTTATTTTACCTTTTAATTTTAATAACCAAACTAAACTTATAAAAGCTTATGTATTTCCTGATATTTATCCATCTATGATTCTTGGTGTCGATTTTTGGCGAGAATTCAACTTAGTTCCAAAACTTTTATCTTCTGCTTTTACTTTAGATGAAACATCTCGTAATATAAACACTATTGAAAAACAAATCTTGCCTTACGAGAACCTTACTTCTCAGCAAAAAACTATTGCTGATAATATAATTTCTCGTTTTAGAGATATCTCTTTTGAAGCTAGAGGTCAACTTGGTCACACTGACTTAATTTGCCATCGAATAGACACTGGTGATTCCTTACCAATAAAACAGAGATGCTATCGACTCTCCCCAGAGAAGCAAAAAGCTCTCGTGGAAGAGGTGGATAAAATGATAGAGCTCAATGTTATTGAAAAATGTGAAAGCCCTTGGCTATCGCCTGTCTTAATAACTCCAAAAAAGAATGGTGAATGGAGATTTTGTGTAGATAGTAGGAAACTTAACTCAGTCACCCGTAAGGATGCCTATAGTCTACCTTTTGTCAATGAAATTCTTGACCATCTCAATAACGCAAAATTTTTGACAAGTATTGACATTGCTAAGGCTTTCTGGGAAATTCCCCTACACCCTGACGATCGCGATAAGACCGCTTTCTATGTTCCTGGTAGAGGAATGTACAGATTTGTCGTCATGCCCTTTGGTCTCACTAACGCTCCTGCTACTCAGCAGAGACTCATGGACATTTTGTTCACTCCGGAGTTCGATAATAAGGTGTTTTATTACCTAGATGACATTATAATTGTCAGTTTGACATTTGAAGAGCATATCTCATTGCTCGTTAAAGTTCTTGAAAAACTAACACTAGCTAAACTTACGATTAACTTTGAAAAGAGCCAATTCTTTAAAAAAGAGCTTAAATACCTAGGCTACATTGTAGATGAAAATGGTCTACGTGCCGACCCTAGCAAAATCCAGGCTATAATAGATTTTCCAACTCCTAGTTCTCGCAAAGAACTTAGAAAATTCTTAGGAACATGCAGCTGGTTTCGCAGATTCATTCCTAACTTTAGCACAATTGCTACTCCTCTTAACAAATTAACTTCTTGTGGAAAAAACGCTCCTAAATTTTCTTGGAATTCGGAGGCAAACGCCTCATTCTTAAAACTAAAAGAACATTTAGTCACTACTCCAATTTTAGCTTGTCCTGATTTTGATAAACCATTTTCTGTACACTGTGATGCATCCAATTCTGGAATCGGTGCCATGCTTACTCAAATTCGTGATGACAAGGAAGTTGTCATAGCTTACATGAGTAAATCTCTTAATAAAAATGAGAGAAATTACTCTACTACTGAAAGAGAAACATTAGCTGTCATTACTGCTTTGGAACATTGGCGTTGCTATCTCGATAATGGAAAACCTTTTACTGTCTATACTGATCATGCCGCTTTAAAATGGTTTTTGAGCTTAACCAACCCTTCTGGTAGATTAGCACGATGGTCTCTCCGTCTTTCATGTTTTAATTTGACACTTAAACATAAGAAGGGCAAGGACAATCTGGTCCCTGACCTTTTATCCCGCTCTAAACCAGATGAGATCATGAATCATAATGTGGCTCCAATCTCCGATACACCAATCTCTTCTGATTTAGAACAGTACAATAAATTATTGTATAACTGTCGTAATGATCCTACTAGTTTTCCGAATTACGTAATTAAAAACAATAAATTATTTCGACGCACTTATACTCCACACTCCTTAACTGAAGACTTCATTTGGAAAGAAGTTCCGACTCCAGATAGACGAGAAACCTTAATTAGCAACGCTCATGGTTCCTCTACCGATCCACATATGGGAATCTTTAAAACATATAAAAAAATTTCTTTGCTTTATTATTGGTCCGGAATGTTTAAAGAAATTGCAAAATTTGTTTCTAATTGTGAAAAATGTTTGTCCTACAAACATACAAATCATTCACCGTATGGCCCAATGGGCAAACCTAAAATTTGTTCTAGACCTTTTCAATGTATTTCTTTAGACTTAATGGGTCCACTTCCTATGACTAGAAGAAGAAACCAATATATTCTTGTCATAAATTGTCTTTTCACAAAATATACCATGATTTTTCCATTGAAACGTGCAATAACGTCTAATATCATAAGCAATCTCGAAAATTATGTTTTCCTAGTCCATGGGGTACCACAAACTATAATAATGGACAACGGTCCTCAATTCCAATCGCATGAATTCAATACTTTCCTTAAACGCTATAAAATACCGCACATTTCTTTTACACCGCATTACTGTCCGCAAGTCAATACCACAGAGAGATATAATAAAACTATTATAACCGCTCTCGCATCTCTTGTTGGTGATGATCATAGGTCGTGGGATATCCACCTACCTAAAGTTCAATCCGTAATGAACAGCTCCGTAAATGCTGTCACCGGTTTTACTCCAAATTTTCTTGTTTATGGCCGTGAACTTATAACTTGTGGCTCCATATACTCACAGGGCTATAATGTAGATGAAATGACTTTCCTACCTCGTGACATATACGCTAGTAATATAGGTCTCTTGTCTTCAATTTTTGATAAAGTTCAAGTTTCTCTTCATATAGCCCACACTAAAAACTTAAATCGGTATAACTTAAGACACTCATTTAAAGAATTTAATGTAGGCGATATGGTATGGCGTAAAAATTACACTTTAAGTAACGCTGGTGCATACTATAGTGCTAAACTAGCACCAAAATATCTAAAATGTAAAGTGGTGGAGAAACTTTCGCCACTTGTTTACATACTAGAGGATTCTTTTGGATGTCGTGGCAAATGGCACGTCAAGGATTTTAAAACCTAAAATTTTTTTCACCTTTTTTTTTTTATTATGTATTTCACTTTTATTATTCACTTCACTTTTATTTTTTTTATTTCACTGAATATTTTTTTCTTTCTTTCGTTTACGTTGTAAATAATTCCATATTAATTTCAACATATAGTTATGGAAGTACTTACATCGTGACAGTTTGGCACTTCCATTCTTTTTATCGTCCATGGTAGGTCGGGACAATTTTTTTTTCCCATGTTTTTATTCCACGCTGCTTGTATGTATTTAGGTATTAGGTGGGTATTAGGTATACACTCTGACCATAACCATAAATACTTACAAACACTGTCGATACTGTTAAGCACTTTATGTTTTCTTTTTATTCACTTTTTTTTTCAATTTGTTTAATAAATGTATGAAAAATATTTTTATAATATTGTATTTAGGTATTAGGTGGGTATTAGGTATACACTCTGACCATAACCATAAATACTTACAAACACGGTCGATACTGTTAAGCACTTTATGTTTTCTTTTTATTCACTTTTTTTTCAATTTGTTTAATAAATGTATGAAAAATATTTTTATAATATATAATTCATGTAAATATTGTTCATACACTTCATTTCGCCACATACACATTGAATCCAACTTTCGTGACTGAATTTTGGCAATATCAGTCCGATATATTTTTATTGTTTGCACATCTTTTATAACTGACGACGTTGACGACTGACAATATGTTTTGTACGATGACGTTCACTTATACTGGTGCTCTTTCATGACCTCAGTCAAAAACTTTTGACTAGAGACCTTCTCTAAACATGTCTTTAAACTTGAGCTTAGAGAAAACCTCTTCTTTAGTCATGTTACCTTTTGTAGACACTAACTGGTTTTCACATTTTTGAGTCACCAAAAAGTGACTTAAATGCGTTTAGTTTAAATATTTATTCATCGGGTCTTAAGAAATGGAGCGGATGACAACTCCTCAAAAATAAGCCGTATTGTCATATATAATTCCGGGATACTTTTTTTTGGAGTTTGTGTCATAGGCGGTGAACCCTACTCCTTTTTTTGCTAGACATGTATGATTGCGAGACGTATGAATGTATATTTCGAAAGGGAAGATCGTATCCAATTCAACCTCAAAATTTTCTCGGAGGCGAAAATTTTTCTGGGGCGGTGGGAAAATGTCAGGTTGCTTCGCGCTGACGGAAAGTCGCGAGACTTACGAATAAAATGTTCACTTCATAAATGTAAATAAAAGACAAAACTCTCATACTCTACATTTAAGTCTACTAATTCTTTATTGTAACTAGGTAGGAAAATATAATATTATTACCTTGTCTTTTCACATGTCGATCTTGTAAATATGCACAAATTCTTGTAACACTTTTGATTCACGAATGTTTGTAAAGCACTAACTGATTATTTATTTGAACTTCACTTTGTATAACGCTATTATTCACAATTATAAATATTTGTAATATTTATTAGTCCTTTATTGTATTTTTCTATATTTTCTTATTATAATTGTTAGCGTCCGACATTTGATCTCAATATTGTAGCTCAATGCCTACGTGACTGACAAATGTCATATAATTATTTTATTGTTCAAAAATCTTTCGCTTGACAGCTATATAGTTGTCTATTGTTATGGCCAGTATAAAAGCGGACCAGAGTCATTAGGAAGCCAGTCTACTACCAGCTCTGGTAGAGAATACAAACAGCTTAAGGAGTATCTAAGCTCCTGTGCTAGTTTTGGACTGGTCTACCACCAGCCATCGTAGAGTTGCTGCTCAAGTACGTAGGGGACAACTGGCCGCCTAAAGTCGAGTGCCCTACACGCCCACTTGGACTGCGTGTCTCCGTCTGCTACGGATTCTCGAGCCTCGCCTGCATACTGCTGCCGTCGGGGTGTTCCTGAGCCCGCCTACGTGTCTGCTGAGCTGCCTACCAGTCCGCTGAGCCACCTACGTGACCGCTGAGCTGCCTACCAGTCCGCTGCTGAGCTGACTACCTGTCCGGCTGAGCTGCCATTCGCTCCCACGTCCTACCCTGGCCAGGCTAGATCTTGTTATATTTAGTTGTACATAGTTTTACCTTTTAGGCTAATTTAGTTATATAAGTCCTGTCGTGCCCTCCTAATATTATTCCTCCCTACCTCTGCCTTTTCTTGTTTCCGTTTTCTCTTGTAAATATACCGTGTTAATTATCTAACTTGTTTTCTTTTAGCTTCCTCCTCTCTTTTTTTTGTACGAAGCCTTCCGCTTCGCGACAAGCCTTGTACATATCTTTGACAAAGGCGCTATGTTTAAATACAGAAATATTGGAGTGAAATGGGTTCCAAATAAACAGCTAACTTTACCTGCACGTGGTTCATCCTGTTATTCAACATATGAGGCTGTGGTGCACCCCATCACTTTAATATAGCGTGGTAGAAGATAGCCCATTTATAATATACCATATAGTGTTTTATGCCTGCAACGGCGACGGTTGAAAATTTGAGATTTTTTCCTATTAATAAAAATTTGAGCTTGAATTAAGTAAGTTTTGTTTTAATTTTTTATGAAATATTGTCTCGTACGGGAATCGAACCCGAGACCCGTTGCGCGGTAGGCGATCACTCGACCTCTGCGCTAACCGTGTCGTCAATTCACAACAAAATGTGTTAAAAAACTTTCATACATTTATTTGGGTCTTCATAATCAATTTTCATACTTTAAATTAATACCAAAATTATTATTGAAACGCTCCAAGCGACCAGCAGCCTTTGGTACAACAGTGAAATTCTTTTTCGCCACAAGCTTACATTTATAAGGTACTAGCTTTTGCCCGCGGCTTCGCTCGCGTCAAATTCGGGGTAAGGCAACCACCTTCCAGCAGCACCTTGAACTGTACTAATTATAGATGCAGAATTATTCCTGATAACTACTCCTCTCGTCTCGCCACGCCGCCCGCGCTCGCCTAGGTACCCGATTGACGACGATCGAGATGGCATACCTAAAATGAAAAAATATATAGAACCCTTATATGGGTGATGATACTTCACGTCTGCCGCGTTAGATTTTAAAATTGTTGCTGTTTTCGTAATCAGCGACTCGATAAACCACAAAAAGAATACCCATCTTGATTTTCAGACTTTCTCATCCCATTTCCCTTTTTTAGGGGTGGATTCTGTAAAAACTTAAAACACGTGTTTACTCATTTATTGATGACAGTACTCCTGTGAAATTTCGAATAAAATAGTCTGATTTTGTTTCCTCATACAAATGTTGGACCTCCGTTTCAAATCCTTAGAGGGTGGTTTTTGAAAAAATCAATCTTAGTGCTCATAGCCCTTAGACCTCATAAGAAACCTTTTTTTTTTTTTTTGAGGCGGGGTAATCTCTTTACGATTCAACAAGGGGCTGAAAGCTGACAAAGCCGCCCCAAGGATATGCCATTGGACTCGGGTTACCTGGGTAACCCCATACCTGGCTAAACCACCCTCCAGAGCAACTTCTACCTCCGTAGAGACACACTCGGGATCGGCGTTAGCCATTCACCGAGTGCAGACCTCATAAGAAACCTACTTGTTAAATTTTGCATCTTTAGATCTTTGGGCTGTACGTTGATATGTGAGTCAGTTTCTTCTTTTCCATATTAAGAAGAAGATAGAAAATGATGATGGTATTTCACGACCGCCAGGTTGGATTTAGAAATCGTTATAGCTATTGTAACCAGCGACCCGATAAACCATACAAAGGATACCCATATTAATTTTATGCCTTCGACACCCCATTTAAAAGGGTGAATTCTGAAAAAAACCTAATACAAGTGTTGACTCATTTATCGATAGGAGTACTCCTGTGAAGCTTCGAATAAAATAGTCCAACTAATCTTGTTCCCCCATACAAAATTTAGAGCCCCAAAATTAGGGCGTGAATTTTTGAAAATCCTTTCTTAGTACATCTCATAAGGAACCTACGCGCCAAATTTTAAATCTCTAGACCCGGTGGTTTAGGCTGTGCGTTGATATATCAGTCATTTGGTATCTTCTTTTATATATACAGATATAGATAGAAGAAAATAAGTAGGTAATATGTAGCCGTGATCTATATATAATAAATCATTTTTCATCCCGAGCCCTATTATGTAGAGAAATTTAGAGATTTTACAAATATCTACAAAGTATGCGCCGGAGCTTAAAAATAACGAAATTTTGGATCCCTGTGATACCCAAGAGATAAGTCGGAGGAATCTAATGTACGTATGAAAAACGGTGAAGTGTGAGTTTGATAAAAAAAATCATATATTTTTCCTTCTGGCACTGGCTGCATTGCATGTTTAACCGACTTCAGAAAGGAGGGGGCTGTCAATTCAGTTATATTCGCTACTGTGGAACTTCGTTGATTGAGAGCCGATTTCTGTGATATCGCGGGGATGGCCCCATTTAGATACTGGCGGTCCGGTGCTTTTTGAAAGAATCGACTGGAACAGAAGTAAGGGTGTTTGCCTTGGTTTTTTGGTGTGTCGTTTATATAGATAGTCTAATTTTGTACAAATTTTAGACCTCCGTTTCAACCCCGTAGAGGGTGGTTTTTGAAAAATCCATTATTTTTGCACTTGCATAAATCTCCAGCCTAAATCCAAAATTTGGAAATACTAACTTCAAAACTGACGGACTTTCATACAATCTTTCATTCCCATTTTACCCCCTCAGGGGTGGAATTTCCAAAAATTCTTTCTTAGTGCATCCCTATACCTCACGAGGAACCTACGTGCCAAATTTGGAATCTTTAGGCCCAGTGCACAGAGGGACACGCTCCATATAAGGGCGGTCATAAATAGTTAAAGTCCTGTTCCTATCAATACATTGTATTATTTTAGTGACTTATAGTTGTAAAAGTGTTTTAGGAACATTAAAATGAAAGAAGTACATGTATTTACGGCATAAAAAACGTTTACTTCAGTAAAAAACAAATATAAACAATAACATACTTTTACCTAAATTTATCATGAACAAACACTTAAAAATTGGAATGTAAAACATATATTTTAAATAAAATAAGAGTCAAAACATTGATAACATTATTTAATTATAATAAAATAATAGAAATAAATAAATTAAAATTAATTAAATACAAAAAAAACAAAACAACTAACAAAATACAAATAAATTATTCTTATTCTAACAATATTAAACATGTAACAATTCTATTACACTTTGTGACAGAGTATTTTTCTTTTTAGGGGGAAGTTTCCGAAGACTTGTAATATTAGGTTGGGGAAAAAGTCTTTTCGCATTATAGTATGTATAAACTTGTAATAAAATCTCTTTGGCTATACTATTTGTATCTGGCTGGTTTTGGTATCATTGAAAGTTTAAATTTTAAAGAACATAATTCCAAATTCAAATTAGGAAAATGTGTGATTTTCATTTGTTTTTCGTACCGCCAAGATGAGTCAATCTAATGAAGAAATTCGATACATTTTAAAATTTTACTACAAAAAAGGTAAAAATGCAACGCAAGCCGCGAAAAAAATTTGCGATGTTTATGGACCTAGTGCAGTGTCTGTGAGAGTAGCACAAATTTGGTTTAAGCGTTTTCAATCCGGAAATTTTGATGTCAAAGATGCACGTCGCTCTGGTCGCCCTATTACAGATAAAATGGATGCCATTTTTGAAAAAGTGGAGCAAGATCGGCATGTCAGTAGTTACGACGTAGCTGAAGAACTGGGAATTGACCATAAAACAGTTTTGGCGCATTTGAAAAAAACTGGGTACACAAAAAAGCTCGACATTTGGGTACCTCACGAGCTCACTGAAAGAAACCTAATGAACCGTGTACTCATTTGTGATTCTTTATTACGACGTAATGAAACCGAACCATTTTTGAAGAAGCTGATAACTGGTGATGAAAAGTGAATCACGTACGACAATAACGTGCGAAAAAGGTCGTGGTCAAAGGCCGGTCAGGCTTCACAGACTGTGGCGAAACCCGGGTTAACTCGCAACAAGGTGATGCTGTGTGTGTGGTGGGATTGGAAGGGCATTATTCATTATGAGCTGTTACCACCAGGCAGGACCATCGATTCTGAACTCTACTGCGAACAACTGATGAGATTAAAGCAAGAAGTTGAGAGAAAGCGGCCGGAATTAATCAACAGAAGGGGTGTGGTTTTTCATCATGATAACGCTAGACCTCACACATCTTTAGCCACTTAGCAAAAATTAAGAGAGTTTGGCTGGGAGGTGTTATCATCCGCCGTATAGTCCTGACCTTGCACCTTCAGATTTCCACCTGTTTCGGTCTCTTCAGAATTCTTTAGGCAGTGTCAGGTTAACATCACGAGAGGACTTTCACGAGAGGACTGCCAAAACCACTTGTCGCGGTATTTTGACCAGAAGTCCCAAAATTTCTATAGCAAGCAGATACAGCTGATTCCAAAAAAACTTCCTGGCCGTGTTTCCGTCGTTAGACGTCCCGCTTCCACCACTACGCGGCTTGTCAACTATTAAACCTAATCGTTCCCTAAACTGGGACTGTACATATTGTTTTTTATTTGATAACAATTGTTTATCACTATCTAGCCTAACTTGCCATTTTTTTATGTCTAATCTATATGAAAGATGAATAAAATATTCGAAGATACGTATCCAAGAATGTAGTGGTGATAATCCAAATTGGTATCTACTCTCTATTACAGGTTTTTGTAAACATTCGTCTATTTTATTCATCTCTTTAGGGGTAGCATTACATATATAACATCTACTTGTAGATGTTTCACTTAAAGCACTACAAATTTTACCATCTACCATTGAAAGCTGCAACTTATGAGAAACGACCAATTCACGATTGTCGATCTGAATAAAAGTAGGTTGCAAACTTTCAATTTTATCCTTAAAATAAGCTTCCTCTTGCAAAGACACTGCTGTGCTTTCTTTCAAAAATTGAAATCGAATAGGACGGCAGTACCTAGTGGAAGAGGGTCGAGGATTTTTCCATAAAATTTTACAATTATCTTCAGCTAATTTTACAATAATTTGAAGGGGTACATAAGATGTTACAAACAAACTACTATCTTCTAAAGTTGAATCTGAAAAAAATTGTTTGTATTCACTATGTCCAGTGCTGCCATCGAATCCCCATTTCCCAAGTAAAGAGATATTAGACAAACAATCATCAGGAATCTGATCTAAGACCTCTTTTTGAGATTCAAGGATTCGAGAAGCTGTGTGATCAAAAAGACTTTGTAATTCAACTTCAACTGAAGACTCGGAAACCGTTATATTAGAAGGATAACATCTCTGTTTCGCTTTAGTAATTTGTTGGTAACATGGTAATACATTAGGAGAAATCTTACTATTAACAAAGTTTTTAATTAATAAATACTGATGTTTTGTCAACTGAGCATCAGTCACAAGTGACAAGACATCATCAGTGCTAACTCTAGATATACACGAATCGAATGAACAGTCTGAAACATCAAGCAATGCACTCACAGTAGAATCATCAGACTTTGACAAATCAGCTACTCTCCGACGTTTAGTCCTTTTACTACATTGCGTAAAAGGTTTTCGAGGACGACCACGTGAATGACACGGCGACGTTTCAGACGGAGTACATTGCTTATTGTTTTTCACAAGTTGAATTTTTTCAATAACATTAAACCAATCGGAATTCTTATATAAAAGCTTGGTTTTATCCCTATTACATTTTTTCCAGAATCGAGCAATAGCTTTACATAAATTATTAACAATTTTCTCTAAATAATGAATATCAATGTTCTCAGCATCGTCGTTCAGAGTAGTCAACAAACTTTGTAGGACTTGACGACACTTTTCCGAGTCATTATCGGTATTGACAGTTAGCCATATTTCAAGAATATGCATTCTTGAAAACGAGCATATATATAAATTACCTAAAACAAAAAAAAAACGGTTAAAATTCAGTCACAAAACCTACACAAAGCACTAAGACTAAATAAACTAATTTCGTAGCAAATGCTACGAGATAATCTGGCAACCGTAGCACCCTTGTCATCGCCAAAAGGGCAGATAAGGGCAGCCAAGTTTTAATTTTCCTAAGATAAGAAAGTCTAAAGATTATGGTGCAATATACCTCCATAGTCGGAGCGAGTGGGAACATATTTAAAAGTTTATTCAAACTTTGAATATTAAAATATAATACTCCAAGAAAAGTCGCCTCGTAGCAATGACATACTAAAGAAAATATATACTAAGATACAATTAAAATAAAAATATTAATTATTACATACCCTGTTCTTGGATATCCATTTCAGAAAAAACTCACACAGCACTCACAGGTCCCGCAATGACAACAAATGACGTCACGCTTTTTAATGACTCACTGATAACAAACAGTATTTACGATTGGCGATGCGCTCTCTTTGAATGCACAATAGATAATGAAGGCGCACTCTAATTATTGACCTATTTATAGTTTCAGAAGGTACCGCAACTATCCAATGTAACGACAAGGAATAAAATGTAAAACAAGAAAGCAGGTTTTTAAGATTTATGACCTATGGATGTCCCACAGTGCAGTGGTTTGGGCTGTGCGTTGATATTATCAATTTTCACACATTGACACCCCATATCCCCCTTTTAGGGGTTGAAATTTGGAAAATCCTAAATAATAATAATAATATTTTTAGTGAATGAAATCTTTTTAGTGAAAGAAACGTAGTGTTTTCCTCGATTTTCTATGGGATCTCATCATCAGATCCTGACTTTGTTAACCATGGGACCACCCTTGCAGTATACTCTATCAAATACAAAAAGAATTTTGGAAATCGGTTTACAAATGACGGAGTCATGAGGTAACAAACATAAAAAAATACAACCGAATTGATAACCTCCTCCTTTTTTGAAGTCGGTTAAAAATAGAGCTAGTAATCTGGTTTCCTCATACAAACTTTGGAGCCCTTTTTCAACTCTTCAGAGGGTGAATTTTTAAAAATCCTTTCTTAATGCACCCCTTCACCTCATAAGGAACCTACGTGCCAAATTTGGAATCTCAAGGCCCAGTGGTTTGGTCTGTGCGTTGATATTATCAATTTTAACACTTTGATACCCCATATCCCCCTTTTAGGGGTTGAAATTTGGAAAATCCTGAAACAGGTGTTAACTTATTTATCGATTGGAGTACTCATGTGCAGTTTCGATTAAAATAGAGCAAGTAATGTGGTTTCCCCATACAAACTTTGGAGCCCTTTTTCAACCCTTTAGAGGGTGAATTTTAAAAAATCCTTTCTAGTGCACCCCTCACCTCATAAGAAACCTACGTGCCAAATTTGGAATCTCCAGGCCCAGTGGTTTGGGCTGTGCGTTGATATGTCAGTCAGTCAGTCAGTCAGTTTCTTCTTTTATATATATAGATAGTAACAAATTTACCAGAGTGGTCAGATTCTAAGTTATTCAAAACATTTTGTGCTAAAGGCTCTATGTCAGTATAAATATTATCAATGCATAAGGCAAAAAACTCGGTAATTCTTTTCGGCTCCAGAAATAAGTTTATAAGATTATATCACTGAAACAAATTTTCAATTCTCATGTAATAACTAGATTTTAAAGTTAATATTAAAATCTCCACAGACTATATTTTCAAAGTGGACATACAATACCGAAGGACGCCTGTATACGCTCACTACAACAATCTGGTCCAACTCAATGCAGGCAATTTCCATTGTTCGTTCAACTGAGAAGTTCACAATATCTTTATGATCTTTAAAGGGGAATGCCCAATAAATGCCTGAAATGGACAGAAACAATAACTTATCCAAAAATCTATTCAAAATAAATCAAGAATAATGATAGTAATCTTATATCTGTTCAACTAAGTTAGTGTTTTTTTAGTTTTCGGTTATACAAATAGCCAAGTTTCGTTCTTTGAATGACATTCTCTGCGGTCC
The DNA here is from genome assembly GCA_963935595.1 of Schoenobius gigantellus. NCBI lineage: Eukaryota > Metazoa > Arthropoda > Insecta > Lepidoptera > Crambidae > Schoenobius > Schoenobius gigantellus. The sequence continues at coordinate 23,109,547 of OZ012543.1, forward strand.
GAAACACTTAACAGCGCTTGCAGTGCTTACGAACATAATCACTCGATCCAAATTAAAAAGCGCACTAAAACTGCTAACATCACTATCCGCATGCTTATGATTTAGAACAAGTTTTAACGTATAAATATCTCACTAAATTGTGCAGAATTAGCATTTGGTTAGATTTCTTCGATTGCGCCTTAGAACTTTTGTTTTGTGGATTTTCAATTAGCCTCTTTCGGGCCGCAGCCGTACCGGATAAAAATTGAATATCACTCATTGTTTGGTTACTCATTCGTTGACTCCTTTCGTTTGCTTCAAACGATAACTATGCTTAACACAACAACTTGGATTTTTGTTGATAACTGACTTAAACCTGCTTTATACGACAACCTGGATTTTTGAATTTGTGCTGCTAAACACATATATATATATATAAATGAATTCGGATATGCACTGTGCTAACTGCTATTTCGATCTTAGATGGATGAGACGTAATTCCTTGTCAATACAAAGTGCAGAAGTGCGTACTCTACTTCAAGAATGGATGTCACCACAAGCTGTAAGTAGGATTAAGATTCTTACTTTTATTTATGTTGAGTTGAGGTATAATTAGAGGTAAAATTCATCTTTGTCCACCTCAGGCATTTTCTTGATGGTGAATGGACATTCCCCTTTAAGCTTTTTATTTAATATGATTAATGAGCCACCGCGAATTGCATTTTCTCGACTGAACGAACTACCAACCTGGTGATTGCTGAAGTTAAACATGCACTAGTGGCTTTTAAGCCCAATGTTCGGTTATACAAAAAATGTCTACATACCTTACTAGAGTTCATAATAATAACAATAGTAATACACTTTATTGCAAATAATAAGACACAGAAAAATAAATAGTACAAAAGTGCAAACACAGCAAAGGGCGGCTTTATTGCTACACAGCAATCTCTTCTAGGCATCCATAATAAGATGAAAATAATGAAAGGAATATAAAGGGAAGATTGGAAAATATCCTTATAAATCTATTTAAATAAAAAAAATGGATCGCCGAATGTGTCGCTAATCGCAAAACTCGAGAACGGGTGGACTGATTCGGAGATTTTTTCTTTCATATTTTCCATAAGGGCCAAGGTAAGTTCTTATGGAGTGAAAAAACATAAAAATTGCGTGGAAAATAGTAAAAACAACACATTTCTTTTCCCATACATATCACAGAGTTAATAACGTTTGACAGAACGAAGTCTGTCCGGGCAGCTAGTAGAAAATAAATATACTATCGAGTTTTTTATGTATATACCGATTTATCAGGCAATTGACAAAATGCTTTTTTCAAATTCGAAAGCACATAGGTACTTCTGAAATGGACCCACATTCACCGAACCAAGATCTGGTGATGGGATTACCTACAGGTGAATCGAGGCCATCGTATAATGGAAAGCATCTCTTAAATAAGTATCGTAAAATTTAGACATTAAAGGAAAATACATGTTTTGCAAAATGACCAGTACGAATTGTTAAGAGTAAAAATAATTTGAAATTAAAAATCTTTCATCTTATCTCAGATCAGATTTATACTTCTCGTTAAGTTTAGAATTTATAAACGTAATATTGTTTACCTACATTTACGTGAATTTGAAACAAATTATGTATTCGAGATCTTATTAGAAAAAAAGTCCTCGAGCCAAAAATAACAATATTTGCGAAACAAAATTATGAGAAAGTTTGCCGAAAAATATAATCGGTAATTTGAATTTTCTATAGGAAAGTTGGCAGTAAAAGTCAGAGTATAATTAGAGGACATCCACCCACAAGAAGTTGACTTATACTTCACTCCAGAGTTTACAGTGGAACTTTATGGAAGTTTCCGAAGAAAAAGTTATTCGTTAACAATAAATTTCTGATAACAAAGTAAGCGCGACAGGCCTTATACTCGACAATGCGAGTCAAAGTGTACATATATATAAAATATGTTCCCAATAAGCAAGACCAAATGCCACGTTGGGAAACGCTTTCATTGTTGAGACATAGCGGGTTTCGACATTCTTCGAAAACATGTCGCAGAGAAATATCATGTCCTAAAGTCACAAAGTCACAACTAAAGTGTTGGTGGAATGTAATGGAAGAAATTCCATGATTTCAAGATATTTTTTTTTGCTGATCGTGCTTCTTGTATCCCACGGCTTCTCCCGATCTTCTGTACATCAACCATCCATGTTGTGTCAAAAACTGTCAAAATGTGCCTCCCAGTACGTAAGTTAATCTTATTCTTAATGGTGTTATGACGAAACCTAAGCTCAAAGAACAATGGCAGAAAAATGTCTGGATTTTTTTCTAGCGTCCCTAAATTTCCTATATAGCAAGGAAATTAAAATAATTTTCTAAGGTTTTTGAAATATACACTTATTTTTGTACAAGCCGGAGTTCCTTTTGTTTTTATAAAAGTATATCAAATGTTAACTACTATTTTAAATGGCGCACAAGGTATGGCGTATTGTAGACGTTCAATATTTATCAAATTCCATTTCAATTTTATTGATGGATCTCAGCAGGCCTATTCGCTAACTACGGTTGGTAACTAGAACTGTCATTTTTTAAAAAGGAACTTTATATCCATTACTGGTTTTAATGATCTTATGTGTTACGGAGGCGTTCATGATAGCAGTAATGGATGTTAAGTTCCTTTCAAAAATGACAGTTCTAGTGAGCAACCGAAGTTAGCGAATAGGCCGGCAGATGAAACTACACGTTCAATACGGGTCGCGTCAGTATCACGGAGTACATAATCACTGTCAGTATCTCTCTAATCTGTGGATGTGTAGATACGGAAAATATACGTAAGGCGTGTTCCACTTAAGCGCAGATTTGCAGCATTTTCAACATTTTTAGCATCATCGCGTTTCATTACATTTTGACGCTAGCAGGGCTAGCATCGTATGTTAACGTAATGCATTCCATTTTGAGGATAGGCTTTGTGAAAAATAGCGCGTCTAAAAATGTTCACATTTCTTAGAAGAAAAACCAAAACATGGTTAACATTTGATATTAACGTAAAAAAAAGGGCGACGATTAAATGGAAAACACGGGATCGCGATAAATATTGATGACAGGGCTACACAATCAATAAATATCGCGATAAATATTAAGGAGTTGGATTTCAAAATATCTAGAAATTCTGTGATCCGTATTTATTTTGTGATCAATATTTTTCACGATATTTGGATCACGATCCAAGATCGCGACATTTACTGATCGTGTAGTATATAATATTGATGGATCGCCAACTTCATATAAACGATTTCGCTGTCAATATTTATCACGATAAATATCGTGATAAATATTGAACGTGTAGAATATGCCTATAAGTTATTTTTGATAACGCTTCTATCGGGTCCGAATAGCAATCGACTTCTTTAGGGATCCCGGTCCGAATAGCCATTCCGTTTTTTATAATTTGTTTATCCCGTAATTAATTAGAAAATATAAATGTATATAAATAAAATACCATAGCCATAGATAAAATAACAAAACACTGTACCTACCTACGTTATAAAAGAGCTCACAGATGAATAATGCGGTGCATAACCTAAAAAAAATTAAATACCAATATCTCTTTTTTCCGGCTTTATTGAATAAAAATTATTTTACATATAGATTCTGAAGTTAACGCCGAATCTTTTAATATATTTTTCATTACGGGACGCTACAATTTGACCATAGACATTTTCTTCTATGGAGACCTGCCATTGTTCTTTAAAAGCGCGTAATAAGTGTATGATATATTTTCTAAAGTTATTGAGCTATTTGCGCCTGATCATTTCATGTTGATAGGGTAATGACGGAAGGTTCTTTAACAGTTGGAAATAAAAGAGTGAGTATTTAAATATCATATGCACCTATAAAGCTATCAGTTTTATTATTTTAAGATACTATACTTATTTCTGGCGAAACACAGTCGAACTATCTTAATACAAGCGAGTTTGCTGACGATGTCATTGTTTCGTTTGAATCCATCCCATTTTGAAATAAGTAGTAGTTCTCAGAAAATTAAAAAAATGATGTTTGTCACAAAAAATCGATACATAATATTTTTTTTACAATAATTACACTGACTCAAAAGAACTTAAAGCATAAAATAAATAAACCTTTTAAGTGCTGAGTATTGAGCTTACTTACATAAACTGTAAAATTTCATGTAAACTAATTTTGAATCGACGCCAAATAATAAATTAATTTGTTACGTAGAGCCTTTCTCTGTTTCTAGGCGCATACAAAATTATAGTAAGTTATTAGTTTGCCAACTCAAAATTAGCTTCATTATCATCATCATCACAGCTCATATACGTACATATACGTAGGGGCACGAGCCTACCCTAACTAGTTAGGGCGACTAAGCCTTAGTCAAACCACGCTGGCCCAATGCGGATTGTTTATTATTATCTTTAGATTACCTATTAAAATTAGCTTATTTACTATTTTTTTAATTAGTTACTTAGTTTTCGCTTGACAAAATACGCCGCACAATCAATAAAATGGGATTTATTTACTTCCAATTGTTATCTAACATAAATGAAAACATACTAATTCTGATAGGCACGATAAATCAGATAGGGACTTTTAGGCTGATATCATCAAAATCCTTATCATTGTGATACACTTACAATTTACTGTATTTCATCAGGTCACTCCGAACAAAACCTGCATCGTTAAGCCAGGGGCCTACCATGAATACTTATAGCAAGGTTAAATCAAAATTGAAACAGAGACACAGCTCTTGCTACATATAGCGCTATCTCGATCTCAGTGCTGTCTTGATATTGTTTTGAGTGATCATGGTTAGGGGGCAGGTTTTTCTATAAGAAATTCGCCACATACAACTATATATTTGTACCTTGCTTCTTGTTGATATTCTCGAGGTTTATACTAATATATATATATATGAGGATACTGAGTGAATATTGTGTCATACTTTCCAGTAAGCTGGATAATTAAATATACTCTGGCAAGAGCTCGTAACTTTTTGAATCTTATGGAGCCTGATATTTGCAGCTCTCCTCCCCATAAATTGCCATTTTATTAATTTATATACAAAAATCTGTAGATGATTCGTTCAATGACAAGTTTAACTGCCCACTTACCATGATCGCTCAAATAATATTAAAAGCGCAGTAAGAGATAAACTGGTAAGATAAACTGGGATAGCCACAGCTATATACTGGTATACCTATAGGTGCTTCTGTTTCAATATTGTTGCAACCTCGCTCTATAAGTGGTAGAGCCCTTGATCTCATTCTCCGCGCTCGCTGCGCCCATCACGGAGGGCTCTATTTGCAGCAACAGTGAAATGTAGCGTAAAAAGAAATCCTTGAGAGGGCCAATGCCGATCCTTATTTATGACTCAGCGTATTATTATGACTCGCCAATTTTCCGGGAAATAAAACGCGTTACAGTCGCCGGCAGCGGGGCGGCGACGTGACGTGCCGGATTGCTTTCCGATTTTTAGGGGGCGTTTGCATGGTAATGCCGAATTCAACGTACAGCCCTAAACGATGCAATCTGATTCATTGGGCGCTGTCGAAGTCCGTTGGAGTTAAGCGGATTACTTAGCAATGTTTCTATTTTGAAAATTTTAGTTTTTAAATCGCTTCATTTTTTTTTGGATCCGCCTTTTAAGTACATTTTTTACCCTAATCAGATCCATGTTTTTCTACGGCTTACATGCTTTGAAATAGAACCAACAAAGAATCTAATTTCCTAAACAACGTCGGCCTTTATAACATTTTATTTTCCTATAAGTACTAAAACCTACATATTTGCAACGGCATTTTTTTTTATTGTTTATCGTATTTCTTCTTTGCAAACTTTTATTTAACTTGCAATGTAACTCTTTGTTCGGGTGGAATCTTGCAACTCTATTTTGAAGCAGTTTCTACCGATTGAGCTGAAATTTTGTATACACGTTTAGTTTGGATGACAATGTATGGTTAGCTTTGTGATATTATTCTAAATCCAACATGGCGAAATGCCCAAGATGGCGGACTAGTTATTTTTGAATATAAAATCAAATCCAAGATGGCCGCCGCAAAAAATACAATCACATATTTTTGTACAGTACAATAATAAAAGTAGTTGCCATTTTAAATGATCTAAGCTGCGCTTTTGATACCGCGAGTCATCAATTGCTCTCGAAAAAAAATTAAATAACCCCCGACAAAAAAAACCTCCAAAAAGTAAAAAATAAAATGTGTTGGTTGGCCCATTACCTAACTGAGATATATCTAGTCTTACATATTAGGGGCTGGGTTAGTTTTTTAAAAAGAAACAAGTGGTCACACCACTCACATTATTATTTAATTACTGATCAAAATAATGAAGACAAAAATAGCACTACTAATTTATATATCTCTGCGCGATAATTCCGTGATAACCGAGTACTCGCCGCCGTTGAGAGACAAGAAGTGAGCACATGGTGTCGGTGCGGCCCCTCCAAAAGTCATGTCCACTGCTTTAGCCATGATAGCATAGCCTCCGAGTCGATAACAGCAGTCTCAGTGTCGGTAACAGCAGATTCGGTAACAGCATAATCTCGGAGTCGGTAACACTAGTAATATTTTGATGTTAGCGTCATCACGTCGGGGGACCGCAATTAATATATATATTTATTCGTTATTTACATTATAGAATTAATTGCGGTTTCCTAATTTCTAAGTTTTGATTTCTTTAGAACAATTGCAAGTAAATGAAACTCATTTTATTGATCGTGTAACTTTAATGAAGGATCCAAAACAAGAGAGACTCACTCGGTATCAGTAAAATAAACGACTTTCAGACAGGCAGGACAGTTTTTCACACGTGATTTTTGCGTCAGACTGTGAACTCATAGTCTGACGAAAAAATCAATGTGTAAAAATCAACACAATACCCGAATAAAATATTGAAACGTGACTTAATAACGCAGTAAATATACAATTATATCTCCTTTAAAATAAACTTCCATCTTGGCTTTAAAAGAAAGATAATGATGATGAACATAAATATTATCATAGTAAAACCTAAGAAATAATTAGGTACCGGTCATCACATCACTCTCTTCGTCAATCTAGAGCAGCGGTCAGCAACAGGCGGTCATCGGCAGAAGTTCGAACCTCGGACCGCCAAATATTGTAAAATATACCCACCTACATAATTTAAATAATATTCTCATAAATTTGTCAGAATGACCCCTCCCCCCAAAATGGACTTGTGATTTTAACTCTTAACCCCCCCCCAATGACATCCTGGATCCGCCCCTGTCCGGACCCCACAAATTAACGCCAGCGAGCGCGTTTTGTTATTGTAATATAGTTTCGGAATCTGTTCACCTTCATCAACTGTAGCGTGCACTCATTATCAATCAAAGCAATAAACGTGTTCTAAACTATCCTCTCTATCATTCTATCAGTACGATACCCGTACACATACATTGCTAAGATCTCGCTCTGTATCTATGATGCTTAAGGCTGAGCCTCCGGTCAGGAAGTGTGCTGGTGTCAGATAGTCTAGGTCTTCAGGGTCTTCTGTTAGTGGAGCTAGTGGCCTTGAGTTTAAACAGGCTTCTAATTAAGTTAGTAGGGTAGTATATTCTTCAAACGTGAGGTGTTGATCGCCGATGTCACGTTTGAGATGGCGTTTCAAACTTTTGACAGCCGCCTCCCATAAGTTTCCTGCTGATGGCCACGAGGGGGCATTGAAGTGCCATTCGATATTCATTTCAGTAATCACCTCCATTATTTCCTGATTCTTATGAAGCAGTTGATTAAATTCCTTTTGTATGATGTTGTTGGCTCTGATGAAGTTGTTCGCATTGTCACTGTAAATATGACATGGTGCTCCTCTACAAGCTGCCATTCTGCGTAAAACAGCTATGAAGCTCGAGGTCGTGAGATCAGACACAAGCTCTAGGTGTATAGCTTTTGTCGCCATACATACGAAGACTGCTATATATCCCTTCGTAGTCTTAATCCCACACCCTTTATTTGCCTCTACATTGACATGACCCGTAAAATCAATGTCTGTATGATAGAATGCTCTTGGAGAAGCGTTGCATCTAGGTTGAGGCAAGTCACCGATGAGTTGTTGCAATTTTCGTGGTTCATGTTTCCAACAGGTTACACAATTACGTAATTGTTTTTTGATAGTTCTCATTCCGCCGATGATCCAATATTTTTGGCGTACAAATGATAAACATAATTTTGCTCCTCCGTGATATGTAATTTATGTGCCGATTGAATGAGTAATTCTGCTAATCTACTATTAGAAATTATAATAGGATTTTTCCTTCCTTCGGACGTGTCTTAATCTACCACCGACCCGCAAGACACCTTGATTGTCAAGAAAGGGGTGTAAGCTGATAATTTTGCTTTTCTTTGGAATGCTTTTTTCTTCTCGCACATTATTGATCTCATCTTGAAATTCCGTCTTTCGATGACGCATGATCACGATATTTGTCGCTTCTTTTAATTCTGTTATTATATATCTTGTTTTAAGGGTGACGACGCGGACGATGCCGTCTGCTCCTGGGTTCTGAGTTCTGACTTCCGTGACTCTGCCCATGATCCACTTGCCTGCCGGTAAATTATCGTCATGGACTAGAACTACGTCGTTGATCTTGATGTTGTCGTGAAGTTGCTGCTGTTAATTCTGTAATTGTCAAATAGTTGATTTTGCTCGCATGTTTTCCTATACCAAATCTTCGTAGCCAGGCAATCACGCGTATTATAAATGAAAAATTGCTAAATTTGCTAATGAGCGTAGCTACAACGTCATACTGCTCTTGCTTTGTTATGATATTGACCTGGTTTGATTTTTTCACTTCTTGATCAGTGACATATGCAGGCCGTTGGTCTTTATTATTAATGCTATAATGTTGCAGCCAGTTAGGTCCATGCCACCAAAGAGAATGACTCTCCAGCTGTGTTGCTGTCATACCTCGGGTAGCACAGTCTGCCGGATTTTCCTCGGACCTAACATATTTCCATGATTCTGGTGGAATGACATCTCTGATTTTAATTACTCTTCCCTCAACGAACGGTTTCCAGAGGGAGGGTTCACCATTTAACCACCCCAACACCACCATTGAGTCAGTCCAACAATGTATTTGTATATGGTAAGTATTAAAACTAATAATAACATTTAAGAATAATTTAGATAATAAATGTGCGCCCATGAGTTCCAGTTTAGGTAATGATATTATCTTTTTTAATGGAACTAGCCTGGTTTTTCCTGCTACTAGAGTGATTTTGTGATTGCTGTTAGTGATTTTGCAATATATGACGCAAGCATATGCCTTCAATGATGCATCACAAAATCCATGAAACTCTATTTTATGATTTTCTTTGATGCCTAACCACCTTGGTATACGATTATGCTTGATATTATCGATATCCTGAATGCTTTTAACCCATAAGATCTTTATATTTTCAGTTAAGCTGTCATCCCTTTCAATTCTTTTCCAATCAGTCTGGATTACCAATATAGAGTATATTGGTAATCCAGACTGATTGGAAAAGAATTTTCAAATTTGTTGTAATAGGCGACAGCCAGCCTAAGGGGTCAAATAGTTTTGAAATATCTGAAAGCATGGTTCTTTTAGTGGGCTTTGATGTGTTAGGTTTTATTGCAGGTTCAAATAAAAATACATCTTGTTTGCAATTCCAGCGAAGCCCTAAGGTCTTTGTGGACTCTGCTTGCTTAAATGTATAATCCTTCTTTTCAGCATTATTACAGTTTATTTGTTGCAAGAGTTCCGTGGAGTTGGAGGCCCACTTCCGAAGATTGAAACCGTCGGACCGCAGTATCTCGGTAAGTTGCTTTTGTAACAAAATAGCGTCTTCAACAGAGTGTGCCCCGTGGAGTAAGTCATCCATATAGAAGGACTCCTTGAGGGCTTTGATAGCTTCACTTGCTTGATAGTGAATGTCTTCATTCTTAGCTAATCGCTGAAGAGTTGCCATGGCCAGGAACGGTGCGGCCTTAGTGCCATACGTGACCGTGGTTAACTGATACTCTTGCAGTGCTTCACGAGGTGAGTCTCTCCATATAATTTTCTGAAGGCTTTGATCTTGTTCGTTTACCCAAATCTGTCTAAACATTTTTTCAATATCGGCGGTCAAACCAATCTGATATAGGCGCCACTTTAATGTTAGAGATTGAAGGTCCTTTTGCAAATTTGGACCCCTTGCCATAACGTCGTTCAGGTTTGTACCAGTAGAAGTTTTAGAAGATGCATTAAAAACGACTCTTAATGCATTAGTTTCAGAGTCTACTTTTATAATACAATGATGCGGTAAGTAATTGTCTAATGTGTCGGTAATTTTAGCCGGTTTCATATGACCGAGAATGCGGTACTCGTTAATAATAATTTGTAATTCTTTTCAATATTTTTATTTTTTATAAAGCAACGTTCTATTTGATGAAATTGCGCGATTGCTATTGATTTTGAGTTACCGAGCTGATCTTGAGAGTTGCGTTTGAGAGGAATGCGAACTTCGTACCGCCCATCTTGCTTACGCATGGTCGTGTTGTCGAAATAAGTTACGCATTGTTGATCTTCTGATGAAAGTGATTCATCTTCTGTGATATCTTCAGTCTCCCAAAATCTAGCAAAATCCACCATGTTACCCACAATGATATTACATTGTCGTGTTTGCACTGGTGACGGTATCGTTGTTCCGCATATTATCCAACTAAGTTCAGTTTGTTGACCCACCGGCATGGAGGGACTCGGTCCCTTACGGACTCCATCTAATAACAGTTGTGGAAAAATATCTGATCCTAGCACGATGTCAATGGGGCGACTAATAAAAATGTCTTTGTCAGTTAATTCAAGCCCTTCCAGGTACTGCAGTTCTGTCTTTTGATAGTGCAACTCGGAAGGTTTTTTACAATCTTATTCATGATACCGAAAATGTAAAATTAAAATTGTAAAGTAATGAACAATTTAATGTTATTACACCTTTGCAAGTGCTCTCTTTCTCTCCTACTCCAGACACTATACCTTTGCAAATTTGTGCAGCATTTTCAGTAATTAACGTCATCTGTGAGCATTGATCTACTAAGGAACGCATCTTAAGGTAAGTACCGTCCTTTGATTGTACACGTAACATAGCTATTGTGATTAAAATTTTCGAGGAATCCCCAACCTGTGTAACGTAGGAGTTCCCTTGGGATGTTATGGGTACGGGATGAAACAAAAAATGTGTCTTGTGATGTTTTGCAAAATACTTCGTACAAAATTGTGTTATGTGAGTCATTGCACTCACGATATGTTTTGCTTGAAAAACAAACTTTGCCTTGGTAATCGAATAAGCAGTTTTTACACAAATTAAATTTCGAAATTGTTTTGCGCTTGGAGTCGGCTGACATACTTAAGAATTGCTGACAATGAAAGATTCCATGTGGCTCGTTACAAACTGGGCATAAAATGTTGAATTTATGAGATTTGTAGTTAACTTGTTTAACTTATTTATTAATCGGTTTTGACGAAATTTTATTTGTAGCGAATTATTTGAAATTCTGTTTTATAGGCCTATGATGGGTAATGTATTATGAGATTTGACTACATTTTCTTGCTTCTTTCGCGTGACTGGTGTTTCCATGGTAGTGAACTTCAGTTCTAAGAAACTAAGAAATTCTTTCAGTGTAGGGATGTCACGTGGTTGTTTTAATGATTCTAAGTAGTCATTGTAAGTATCAGAATCAAGTTTCAGCGACATGATTTGAACTATTAATGGATCCCAGGAACTCACATCGGCCCCGAGATTTTTTATTGAATTAAGACACTCATTGATGGTGTCATGAATACGCTTTATTTGATTGACATTGGCATGTTGCATAATAGGCAAGTTTAAGAGAATATTCACGTATGATGTAAATATGAGTCTTTTATAATGATACATATTGTTTAATAGCTCCCAACCATCATGATAATTGTCAGAGTCTATTGAAAGATGCTGAATCAATTTTTCAGCTTCTCCCCGCACCTTGCTCTTCAAAAACTGCACTTTCTGAGTATTGTTAAGTGAAGGGTTATTATGAATAGCCTCGGTAAACAGATCTTTAAAGGATACCCACTGATAGTAAGTATCAGAATCGTAGTAATTGCCATGGAATAATGGAATTTCCATTTGCGGCGTAGATTTTTTTCTTTGAGACATTGACGAAAGCTTCCCACTGATAGCTTTTTTCAAAATTTTGTAAATTTTTTGTTTTCAGTAAATGACCTATCGTACTCCTCATTTGTACCGTTAAGCTCACTATCTATCTCCCAATGAATAGAATCTATTACTGACCATCTGGAGTTGAGCTGATGTAAGAGATCTTCGAACTCCCACTTCTCGGTTATTGCTTCAAGATCAATGTTATCTACTGTGCGACTGAAGGCCCTAAAATTACTTGCTTGCTTTTTTAGTAGCTCTGCAGTCTTACTGTCCGTTGCTTGAGATCTCCTTTCTGGAGCTGGCGACTGTAACGATGTCCCGGGCATGCTAGGGTTTGGTATAGAGACTGTCTTACCCGTTACACCACTCGGAATGATTGACTTCTGCAGGCTTTGCTGGATATAAGCTTTGGCATTTATGTAAAAATCCAGGGCTTGTTGAAAGTGATTGTAAATGCTATTTTCGTCCTTATACTCACAGAGACGAGAATGATTGGATTCGAATTCTCGCCAATGTTCTTCCAGAGTGTTCAACTTCCTCTTGATATAATTGGGAGTGCGGCGATCGCTTCCCGTCTTTTTGAACGACGAGAGAAGCTGCTCCATGGCACCGACTGTCTGCTTTTGATTCAGTAGAAGTAAGGTGTCCATTATGATAAAGTAATTGGAAAGATCTTACTTGATAGATGACACGCTGGCTGCTTGCTCGGTCACCTCTGCTTACTGGACGTATCCTGATTGTCCCTGATTCTCCTTGCACATGGATGATCCCGTTGATTGACCAACACGCGCGAAAGGTCAAAAACTCGAAGGACCAATGTATGTGTACGGGTATCGTACTGATAGAATGATAGAGAGGATAGTTTAGAACACGTTTATTGCTTTGATTGATAATGAGTACACGCTACAATTGATGAAGGTGAACTGATTGCGAAACTATATTACAATAACAAAACGCGCTCGTTGGCGTAAACTGCTGACCGCGCAGAATGTACTGGCATCGGCCCGTGCACAAATTACTACTTGTCGACCCATATGTCTAGAGCATAGATCAGGCGCAAAACTAACACCGAGAAAGAGAATCATCCTCACTTTACTAATTTTAATACTTTTTCGACGTGATTGATATAGATCTTGTTTATTAAAAAGCACGAAACCAAGGAAACGCCAACTTATTTTTATTATAAATAATAACCCATATAAATTAGTTATTAGTACATTAAATTATATTATTATGAAATTAAATTCTTACGGATCATTTACGAAGAAATGCCCATTTTTTGTTTTGTTGCAAATTTGAAACTCTGTGATCGCACGCCTACAGGTACTATGCTTCCGGTAGCCGATAAGAGGTAAAGATAATAATTTAATATTAATAAAAATTTATTTATTTATCTCATCAATAGGACATGATAACTAACAAAATATATTAATTGGTTTATTCAAAATATATTAATGTGCAATATTAGGCTGGGTTATGGCGACTTACCGCAATCACTCCTTCCACCACCACGAGTCGAGGGCTAGGTAAAAGATAGCTGATAGGCTCGTCAACGCACTAAAATCCGTAGCCAGCAAATATATCACACACGAGGGTCCACAGGTCACAGGTAAATTGTATCTCCAGTAAGCAGAGAGATCTCAAACTTGATGACTTTTGAGAAGTGTTAGATTGGTTATGCACACACGACGGTTGTCGGATTCGAACAGGCTTGTTACGCCTTCCATCACGCAGATGGCGCTAGCGTAGCGCTCAGCATTACCATCGTCCCAAGACAATGGTTGCTTCCAGATTGAAAACGAATAATCGCCCCACCCAGACATGATTAGTATTTACCATCCAATTATGTTGTTGCATGAAAATAAAACTAATAAAAATACTGTTCCAGTATGGAACATGCCGCTCACCTTAAAAGAACGTAGTTGCTTTTAACAGCAAGAAAAATTATAGCTACTTATAATCAAATTACAGCTATTTTTCATTGTATATAAATGCCATGCAATATTTACAGCTACGGTAAAAAATAAATAAAAAACTAATAACTAAATAATTACCTAATATAACAACATCTGCTAGGGTTTATTCTAACGGAAGTGGACAAATCTTAACGACAGGTCGTTTAAAAAGTGAATTGCCCCTTTTCAAGGTAACAACCCGCGTTATGTTATCCGAACCAGGATGCAAAGCCACAACGCGAGCGAGCTTCCATTGCAATGGTGACAGGTTTTCGTCACTAACCACTACAACAGCGCCCTCACGAATAAGTGCACCACGATCTTGATGCCATTTCTGACATTGTTGAAGTTCATGGAGGTATTCTTTACTCCAACGTTGCCAAAAATGCTGCCGACATTGTTGCACCCAACACCATCGAGTAAGACGGTTTGGATTTTCATCCACTAATGACATATCTGGTATAGCAATGGATGGTTCTCCTATTAAAAAATGGGACGGCGTTAGCGGTAGTAGGTCTGATGAGGATGCGCTCATTGCGCACAGAGGGCGGGAGTTTAAGATCGCCTCTATTTGACATAGAAGGGTGTGCATCTCATCATATGTTTGTACGCGCGTGCCTACAACGCGGTGCAAGTGATGCTTAAAGCTTTTAACACCAGCCTCGAATAATCCCCCGAAATGACTCGCATATGGAGGTTGGAAATGCCATGTCAGGTTCTGTTGAAGAGTAGAACTATTTAATTCACTCTGCACCGAGTCACTGCGTAAAAACGAATATAAATCTTTAAGATAATTATTACAGCCTACGAAATTCTTTCCACAGTCAGAAAATATATCGGTGCATAAACCTCGACGAGAAATGAACCTTCGTAAAGCAACCTTACACGCTGCATCGTAAACAACCCGCGTGCGAGTTGTCTCACTCGATTCTTTGACCACGCAGTGGTGCGGAATATAATAGCTGGCGCCTAAGACCGCTGACTCACTATCCACCTGTTCCATGTGGTTCATGTCCACATATTCTTGGAGACAAGCGTGATAGTCAGCCTTAAGTTTAGGATTGCGCTCGAGCCGATATTCTAGCTTGCGAAAGCGTGCGAGTGCAATTTGCCGAGACTCGCCCAACGGCGGTGCGTCAGGCTTAAAGGGCAATGCGACTACATATCGGCCTGTTTCGTCACGAGTATGCGTCTTTCGAAAAAAGGATTCGCATAATTCTTCATCTGGAGTATAGCTCCGTTGCTCGGGAAGAGATTCTAATTCCCAAAATCGTTGCAAGTTATCATTGTCAAATGAGCTGAAGCAGACCTGTAATGGAGTTGTAACAGGGGTTATATCTAGCTTACCTAACAATAAATAGCCAAATACACTATTAATAGCCATTGGTGATCCCGGAGTGCCAGTGATTACGTTCCCTAATAAAATATCGGACATGATGTCCGCCCCTAACAACATTTCTACGGGTTGTGGAGTGTGAAAGTCCGGATCGGCTAATTGTATATTTTTTATGTGTGGCCATCCTGTATAAGGCAACGGCACACTGGGCATTTTTGACATTAATTTTGGCAATATTAACAAATTAACGGGAATAGAAGGCTGTTGTTTATCTTTAGGAGTTATGCAACATAACACATAACCTTTAGGGTGTATGGATTCAGTACTACCGATTCCATAAATAGGCACATTTATTTGTTTACGTTTAATGTTTAAACGTTGTGCACATGACTCACTAATAAAGCTTGCTTGGCTGCCCGTATCTATAATGCACCGCACGGTGGCTAGTTTCGATGTGCCTATGCACACATCGACAAGGGCCGTAGATAAAAGGACTGTGTTCGTATGAGTCATTTGCGTATTTGAAACATGATAGTTAAAAATAGAATCGTCGACAACAGGTGATGCGCGGGGAGTGTCATTCAATGCATCGGGCCCTTTCTCCGCCGTCGACTCAAGCACGGGCTGGAGTGAGACGGCATTACTTGTCGTTATTTTGCCAGTCTCAGAAAAATGAATCAAACTATGATGTCGCTTATGACATGTACGGCAAACAAAGTTTGAATTACAACTTGCTACGTCATGACCCAAATGCAAACAATTGTAGCATACATTTTTATTTTTAATTAAAGAAAATCTCTCTTGTGGAGTTAAGTTCAAAAATTGTAAACATTTTAATATTGAATGATGTTCGCCACAGCACACGCATTTCATTTTGACGCTTATTTCAGACTCCGAAGGGCGAATATTGCTTGGACTATTAGAAGTCGAATTAACATTAGTTGCGAAAGATCGAAACGAGCGCCTCGCAGGAGGAGGTGCGCTTGCGCGTGCTTCAGTGTTGATTCGACGACCAGTATGAGTACTTGGATGATCATTATTCCACTGGCCACAAGCAGAAATAATTTCTTCGGCGGAAATTTCGCGCTCTAAGAACGAAATTAGTGTGCTTATATCGGGAATATCGGAAGAATTTGATAACGATCGCTCGAAATGTTTACGTGTGCTTAAAGGTATTTTAGGTAACAAAATACCAAGCAATAGGAAGCTCCACTGTTGGGTAGGAAAGTGCATAATTTTGAGTGCTTTTATGTTTTCCTGATAAATATTTAGCAAATTACGAATACTAAGAGTAGACTTATCTGTACACGGGGCAATATCAAGAATTCTATCGAGGTGTTTGGATGCAATAACCCTTTTGTTTTCATACCGCGCCACTAAAATATCGATAGCTACAGAATAGTTATCATCAGTAATAGGAATAGATTTAATTAAATTGTGTGGCTCGTTGTGCACAGTGAGTAATAAATACCTAAATTTCTCTGCATCCGTGTAGGAGCTGTTGCAATGAACTAGTGACCGAAATAAGTCGAAATATGATGGCCAATCTGTAGGGTCGCCATGAAAATTAGGTAAAGGTAAGGTTGGCAGGTTTTTATTACCCTGCTGTTGAACAAAAGGTACTACTGATGGACGACTCATGCGTCGCTGCTCATCATCCTGCTTCTTTAAATTATTTAAGTGGGTGATAATAGCGTAATAAAGATCGTTAAAATCGTTTCGTATTTTGATATGTTCTTCTTTGTTAAATGATTTTAATTTTATTAGAGTTTTCTCAATTTTAGTTTGGACTTTATTGAATTTTCGCTGATGTGAAGCTAAATCAGTAGTTCGCGAGCGAAACTGCTGAATATCAGTTGCTGCGAATTGTAATGTTCGTTTTAGATCATCCAGAATGAGTTCTCTCTCAAACAAATCCTGTTCGCAAGGTGATTCTTCGTCGGCCATTTTGCGTAACAAAGATGACGACTCAGAATGCGTATGGAAATTATTAAAAGAAAGTACGTAGTACTGTAAGTAGCAACAACACAACTGGACGATAGCAATCCGGCTCGAAGGACCAAATTTTATGTGCAATATTAGGCTGGGTTATGGCGACTTACCGCAATCACTCCTTCCACCACCACGAGTCGAGGGCTAGGTAAAAGATAGCTGATAGGCTCGTCAACGCACTAAAATCCGTAGCCAGCAAATATATCACACACGAGGGTCCACAGGTCACAGGTAAATTGTATCTCCAGTAAGCAGAGAGATCTCAAACTTGATGACTTTTGAGAAGTGTTAGATTGGTTATGCACACACGACGGTTGTCGGATTCGAACAGGCTTGTTACGCCTTCCATCACGCAGATGGCGCTAGCGTAGCGCTCAGCATTACCATCGTCCCAAGACAATGGTTGCTTCCAGATTGAAAACGAATAATCGCCCCACCCAGACATGATTAGTATTTACCATCCAATTATGTTGTTGCATGAAAATAAAACTAATAAAAATACTGTTCCAGTATGGAACAAGTTTTATTGTGTTATATAAAAGTCTATTAAACGAACAAGCTATCAAAAACGATTAAATGTATAAAGTAATTGTACCGGTTCCTGCGACACAGGCCTGTATAGAGTCTAGTGCAGTGGCCGCTGCCAAAGTGTTCTAATGTTAATGTTCGTAATTTAAATATTATTTAGTACCTATTTTTATAACAACGACTTTGTCAACCTAATTGGATAATTAAGATTTCTTTTAAAACTCTGTGTGAAACTAACTTTCATTGAATAAATATTATTATTATTATTTAAGGGCAGCCAGGTATCCTGTTGTGTCAGAGACTGGTGTCTATGATAGACTGAAACAGCCTGTGTTAAGAAAACAGCGGTAAGATTACAATTGATTGTATATCTATACAATAGCACAGTATAACGCATCCAGTGAGAGAATTTTACATCATAAGTAGTAATTTAAAATACGAGTATAAACATAGTAAAAAGAAAAATAATACAAAACTAACAAGGACATAAAAATAAACACTAGATTTACCGAAGATTACACTTATCGAGATATTTAAGAGTTTACGTGTATGAATGTGTGAAGATGTATACATAATAATTGAATGGAATAAACGCGTAAGCGCATGTTTGTATGCTTATGTGAGTGTAAGCATGTTTTGTACTGGTGGTTGTGATACTTTTGAACGAACTTGAGGACGCCCATGTGTATGCGTATGTGTGTTTGTGTATGAGCAGGTGTGATTTTGTGTGGTGAAATAGGACAATAAAGTTATCAACTCCACATTGGAAAAGGTTAATAATATCAATTTTCAAGATGTCACTGGGGTAGACACTTTGATGCCCCTGCAATTTTTCAGCAATGGTTTTATAAATTAATATTGACTAATATAATATGTAAGGTATAGGAGGATATAACTAGGTTTTTCAGTAGAATAATAATAATAATTAGTATAATTATTATCATAAATGTATTAGGTATTATTGTTGTGGGGTGCGATGTCAGACAACCTCCTTGTGGTGCACCTTGGGCAACCCGGCAGATTCTCTGCTGCGGGCTAATAGTCTGACGAGAGGACCCCTATGGAGGGGGGCCGTGGAATGGCTGGGCTTAGCCCGGCGGGTCACTTCGTGTGGCCACCCGCTTCATGCGGGGAAGGGCGAAGTCCCCTCGTCTTATGTTAAGAAGAGTGATGTGTGGCTTTCGCTGGAAGAAGGTGCAAAGCAACATGGCGATTCTTATCGCCATGTTGCTTTGCACCTTCTGGGAAGTATCCCTGAGCTTCGGCTCACCGCGCGGCGGCGGACCCAGTGGAGTCTGCCATCGGGCAACCCGTTACCCGCACTGAGCGGGCCGGGGGTTCGGCTCACTGAGTGTCGGACCGCGTGGAAGACAACCACCATAAAAACCAACTTCGGGGTGTAGAGCGGCGCAATTCTGTGCCGCTCCACAAAGTAGCTGAGCCAGGTGGAGAGTCCGGCAACGGACATGTCACAGGCAGGGGGTCAGCGGGAATAAGGCCTGGCTGTTGTCCCCTTCCCCCTGTCTTGTGACGGACGGAGGAGCTGCTGGGGGGGTTTTTAGTGGGTAGGCCCGGGCCGTGTAAGATCTGGGGAGTCCCACATATCCTCGTGGTTTGGCTCGACCACGAGGAATGCGTCAATGCATTTTCCCCCCTCCCAAAAAAAGGTATTATTGTTGTATTAAAAATTTAAGTTAATTGTATTGTGTGTTTTTTATTAATAAAATAGATAAGATTTGGCTTATGTTATCATTTAATTACAGTTAAGAGCCTATCTGTTGATTGATAGTATAGAATTTTAAATATCTGACTACAACGGTTTTACACGTGGCTTTCGGAAAAGTGTATATATTTAATATAATATAGTATAAAGCTTATTATAATATAAGAAAGATGATAGAGTTAAGTAAATTTAACCTTTAAGTATGGACGTCATTTTTTCATAACACTATCCTGGACGTGTAGTCTCACAGGCTCCTATATTAACTAGTGTTTTTTTTAACAAAATTATTTTAAATATCTTGAATACTATATTTAACTTAAAGTATGGTTTAGTTATAGTAAAAATACGTGAATATAATTTTTTTATAATAATTCTAGAAACATTCAAAATTAAAATATAATGGCACATTTTGGGTAATTTTAAGTACAACTACGTTTTCAGCAGGGATGTTACGGATATGATATTTCGGATCTGGATACGGATACGGATATAGGAATAAAATTATATCGGTTTCGTATACGGTTACGGATATGTATTTATTTTAGATTATCCGTTAGTTTCGGATAGTTTCGGTTACGGATATTAGATAGAAGTAAAATATAAACACAAATAGTATGTAACAATTTAGTTTTATTCAAACTCAAACTCAAACTCAAAAATCTTTATTCAATATAGACCTTTACAGGCACTTATTGACGGCAAAATAAAAACATAAAAATCTTCAACCAAGAATCTAATTAACTAAATTATTTAATCCTTGTATGTACACACACCCCAACCATTATTAAGATGTGTGCAAATACATATCAAATGAAAAAAAAAAATTGTCTCTACACCTGTTCGGAAATTGGGAGAGCCTTCTCGAGAAGAACAGGCAAGAAACTCGGAAGGTCTTGTATTTTTTTTTGACTCCTCTTTTAAAATGCCAACATTACAATATTATATTTCACAAACATTTTTTTTAATAATATAGAAATGCCTGTCGGTGTGAGTGGAACAGTTACTCGAATGAAATTTATCCCACCATCACAAAGTGTTAACACCCTTTGAACGTCAATTATCACATTTTTTGTCAATCCCAAGCAGTTTTATCTGTCATATAATTAGACACTTTATAATATGCTTTTTTCATAAGTGCGCCCTTGATAGTGACTTTAAATTTATTCAAGTTAAGTGCTTTAATATTATTTGGGATTTTATTGTAGAAACGTACACAAAGGCCTTTGAAAGAATTATTAATTTTTTTAAGCCTAGTATTTGGTAACGCTAACATATTCTTTTGCCTAGTATTTACTGAATGAATATCACTGTTTACAATTATATCAATATTATCAATATCAATTTTACAAAACGAATGTATATTTTTATGAACATATACTATATTCTCGTAAATATATTGCGATGCGACGGTCATAATACCAATTTCTTTAAATTTTTCTCTCAAAGAGTCTCTTATTTTAAGGTTATAAATAGCACGAATAGCCCTTTTTTGCAGCACAAAAACAGTCTGAATGTCGGCAGCATTTCCCCACAGCAAAATGCCATACGACATCACACTATGAAAATAGGCAAAGTATACAAGTCTTGCTGTATCAACATCAGTCAGCTGACGTATTTTCCATACAGCGTAGGCTGCAGAACTAAGTCTCTTCGACAATTTATCAATATGTGGGCCCCACTGAAGCTTTGAATCTAAAGTAATACCAAGAAATACTACGGTATCCACAAGGTCCACATTTTTATGCTTTATGTTAACAGTGGTGTGAACCTTTTTAACATTGGGTAAAACAAATTTTATACATTTAGTTTTCCCTTCATTGAGGCACAAGTTATTCGCATTAAACCAGTAAACTATTCTTGAGATAGAACTATTTACATCGTCATAAATTTGCAATCGTCTTTTAATTTTAAACATAAGTGAAGTATCATCTGCAAATAATACAATCTCATGCCTGTCTTGTACAAAAGCAGGCAAGTCATTTATATATATTAAAAATAGAAAAGGACCAAGAACTGAACCCTGCGGAACTCCTATTTTAACCGAGGCGCCCTGGGACCTCTCCCCGTTGACGTCTACTTTCTGAATCCTCTCAGTCAAATAGGAGACGAGTAAATCCAGAACAGTGTCGCGAAATCCATAGTAGTGTAATTTCCTGATCAGGGTGTCATGATGAACGCAATCAAATGCCTTGGACAAGTCACAAAAAACGCCCAGCGCATCATGTGAGTCCTCCCAGGCCTCATATATATTTTGTATTAACTCAACACCAGCATCAGTTGTTGAGCGACCCTTTCTAAAACCAAACTGTTTACAGTGTAGAAGATTATTTCTGTTAAAAAAGCTTTGTTCCAACATTATTTTTTCAAAGATTTTGCTAAAAGTAGGTAGCACAGAGATAGGTCTAAAATTATTGGGGTCTGATGTGCTACCAGATTTGTGTAATGGAATAATTTTACTTAGTTTCATTAGATCAGGAAACACACCACAGTCAATGCAATCATTAAAAATACTAGCAAGTATTGGAGCTATTGTTTCTATTACAGATTGGGAAACATCTACAGAGTTGCCCCACAGATCCACGGTTTTCTTTTTATTCAGCGTTTTAAATGACTTTATTAAATCATTTGCACAAATATGGGCAAATTAAAATTTATCATCACAAGTTTTAACATGATCTTTTAGAATAGATTCGGCTACAGTGGGGGAGGAATCCAAAGATTTTGTGATTGAAACTGGAATGTCAGTAAAGAATTTTTCAAATTCTGTAGCTACCTCAATATCTACTGTAACTTTCCTATTTTCAATATTTAAACAAAAATTGTTGTTATTAGTTTTTACTCTTCCGGTTTCATTATTAATAATGTTCCATGTCGTTTTAATTTTGTCACTTCTATTTTTTATTTTAGAGCTTAAATAATTGGACTTTGCAAATTTACAAACTTTTTTTAAATACTTTGGAATAAGTTTTTACATACAATTTAAATTGATCACTAGTATTTAATGAACGCTCATTGTAAAGTTCATAAAGTTTTATTTTGCGTTTGTGAATACCTGGTTGGGCCCATTCACTAAAAGCTAATCTACCATTGACTGAGATGGTTTTTGGAACAAAGATATTTTTAAATTCACAACAAAATGTGTTAAAAAAGTTTTCATACAATTTATTTGGGTCTTCGTCATAATCAATATACTTTAAATTAATACCAAGATTATTATTGAAACGCTCCAAGCAGCCAGCAGTCTTTGGTACAACAGTGATATTCTTTTTCGCCATAAGCTTACATTTGTAAGGTATAGTAACAAATTGACCAGAGTGGTCAGATTCTAAGTTATTAAAAACATTTTGTGCTAATGGTTCTATGTCAGTATAAATATTATCAATGCATGTGGCAGAAAACTCAGTAATTCGTGTTGGCTCCAGAAATAAGTTTTTAAGATTATATGACTGAAACAATTTTTTTATTCTCATACATAAACTAGAGTTTTCTAATCAGTTAATATTAAAATCTCCACAGACTAATATTTGTTTGCCTTGCTTACAGACTTTATTTAAAGCTTCATCCATTATATTTTCAAAGTGGTCATACAATCCCGAAGGATATACGAAGGATAAGCCTGTATACGCTCACTACAATAATCTGGTCCAACTCTACACAGGCAATTTCTATTGTTCGTTCAACTGAGAGGTTCACAATATCTTTACGATCTTTATATTTAAGCTTTTTATTTAATATGATTAATGAGTCACCGCGAATTGCATTTTCTCGACTGAACGAACTACCAACCTGGTGGTTGCTAAAATTAAACATGAACTGGTAGCTTTTAAGCCAATGTTCGGTTATACAAAAAATGACTACTTTACTACTGTTCATGAATAACTCAACTTCCAGATCTTTGCCCATCATTCCTTGCATGTTCTGGTGCACCAGGTTGATAAAATTTACATGTTTATTATATTCAAATGGGTCTTCCAGTACATTATCTAATAAACAATTTTCATTTTGTTCTTTATTTAACATTATGCAAGAGGATTTCTCTATTGTCTCAATACCTAATTTAAAGACTTACTAACTACTATTAGCGCGCTCAAACGCGTCCCGAAATGTTGTAAGCGCGCTAATGTTAGCCGTCATGAAGAGCCACTTGACGTCATCGTTAACGTCATATAGAACTTACGGCGCTCATGCTCTGGAGTGAAATCACTTTATGCGAACTGTCAGTTTGACGTTCGATAATTGTGTTTTCGGTTCAAAATGAATGTACCTCTTCTTCCGGACTGAAATCGTAAGCATGCTGATGGCATTTTCAATGTTCTCTTTAATTTGGACAAGGCGATTATAATCGTTAGTACTGTGAGCGCTGCTATCGGCAGCAGCCTCAATACGCGCCGCCATGCTACTCTTTAAGACATAGATATTATGTCACTGAAATTGTGAGATAATGCGTGACTCAAGTCCCGTCTTGGCAGCCCGTGCTACGCCTGCAGGCATGCAATAGTTCATTATTGAATGTCCCATGTTTGTTAGAAGTTGGCCCATACCTATGCCAATGTCATCACTAAACATAACAATATTGTCACTTGTGACCACTGAAGTCTGTAGTAACTGTGCATAGTCAGCTGCTGGTGGCTGAGATACCATGTTGAGAGCAGGATACGCATGATCAGGTACAACATTATAAATTATTTGGCTATCCAATGTTAAGCTATCGTTAGTGGAACTTAAGGAGTGTTTGTCCAGTAAGGCCTGATATCTGTCTTCATTAAATTGACAAAGTGTGGCTAGCTCTGTGACTGATTGGATATGCTCCTTAATTTCATTTTGAGCATTGTAATAATTTTTTGTCATGTTTGCTAAAGAATTTTGCAAGTTATTAATGACATTATTTAATTCTTGTATGTCCCTTTCATACATGTTTCTGCTCTCTCTCAATTTTGAGTCAAAAATGTCCAACGAATCTATTAAGCAAGCACGCTGCTTTCGTAATTTAATATTACTTTTAAAAGAGTTATGATTCTTAATTAATTTTTGTTTCTTCTTAATTAATTTATTAATTTTAACATATTTTTTGAGTTTATTTTTACTACTGAAATGGAAAGGTATGGACTTAACTGATGTTCCCGAATACTGCTGTGTGAGATTTTGTCCACCAGGAGATTGCATTAGCTCCTCAAAAAGACTATGGGTATGTATAATTTCACTATTTTGCATAGATTGTTCAAGTTTACCGATTTTTCAATTTGCATCACTCAGCTCCCGTTCCAGTTCAGAGATTTTATTCAGTGCTGCCTCATACATACTATTGCACAGAGTAAGGTCATTGATGTGGTCTTGTAACTGGTGCCGCTCCTCTAAGACTTCTTGAAATTTGGCATCAAGCGCTGAGAGCTCACTTTTGAGAGTGGTGTTTCTGTCGATAATCTTTTTTATCTCATCTTCACTGTCATCGCGTTCCTGTAGTAGCCGTTCATGGGAATCCTTTAGGGTTTTTAATTCCAATACAGCCTGCCTGAGCTTTGCCTCAGTGTTTTGTGCAGCAGCTTTACGGGTCAACATTTTGATATTTCAGCAAAGAAAACCTAAAAATGTACAAATACGTTTAAGTTCAAGTATAAACTGTGCAAAGAAATAGGGATGCAAAAAACACAGAGAGAAATCAAGACTATTGAAAGTTAGAAAAGGAAAAAGAAAAAAAAATGACAAAAAATAACTAGGACTTTTTAGCAATAGAATCTAGGGTTAGATATAATAATGAAATCAGTTTATACTATGAAACTATGAAAAGTCACTTTTTAGCCTATTTTTAATAATTAGTTAAAATGTAACATATCAGTTCCCAGTTTGTCACAGCCGCTGAGCACTGTATACATAATCACAAATTACATTTGTAAGGTATAGTAAGTCACCATTATCCTATTTGTATTAGAATTATTAAGAAAAAAAAATATTTATAAGCTTTATCAAGTCTAGATTATCATTTGGTATTATAATCAGTCATATAGGTAAGCAATTATTATACAGGGTGTAACTAAACACCCTAGTAACATTTAAGGGTATGTATCCATCAGAAGTAGAGATTCTGTAGGAAAAATATTAGGGCTAACAAACCTACTTTTTTTCCCATACAAACTAAATAAATTATTTTTTGGTATTAAGTGCCGACTGCCCTACGTAAGCGTACGAGGAATACTACGCTCACGTCATACAAACTAAACAAATTATTTTTTGGTATTAAGTGCCGAAAGCCCTAGGAATACTACGCTCACGTCTGTCATGTGTCATTTTGTGTTTAAATTTCTTTTGTGTTAAGAGCTGATTATGGTTGTCACTTGAAAGTTTTTGCTTTCAGTTTAAAATCAAATAACTCTGAAAGTATTGGGGTTCTAGGTCTCAGACAAGCACCGAAGGTCCATTTAGTATCTAACTTACAAATTAAATGTTTACTTATAATTAAATGTTTTTGGGGCGTTCAGTTACATCCGGTATATCTACTCAACATACAACAAACTGCAAGATTCACACGACGCGCGAGCGGAGAAAAAAAACCTGTCGAAACATGTCGTTTTATTTAAGCTCGGCCCTTATTCGAAACTATCCGAAACTTGTAAAACGGATACGGTTACGGTTACGGATATTATTTTATTTCGGATACCGATAGTTTCGGTTACGGTTACGGAGCTCCATAACATCCCTAGTTTTCAGCCGTAAAATCAACTAGAAATTATAAAAAATAAATATTTACCATACTCCTTTTTATTTTTTTACTATTCCAACATAAATAAGTCAAAGTTTACAAGAAAATCAAAAAAGAGAACAAAGTTGCTTACAAATATTTTTATAACACAATTATGGACGTGTAGCCTGACAGGCTCCAAAAGATTTTTAGATAAGCATTACTGACGTATTTTTAATTGAATAACGTAATTTCCTCCTTTGCTGGTCGTTTTGATACTAAAACTGAAGCTACTGAGCTACTCAAGTGTGGGGAGCGGGGGGAAGTATACAAAACTTAGAAATTAACATTTACCCGGAGCCTGTGAGGCTACACGTCCATACTTAAAGTTTAAAAAACGGCTTAGATGAAGTTTAATATTTGGTAAGATCAGACCCATATCAATTCTACTTTCGATTTAAAACAAATTCTTTAAAAAAATGGCAACAACAACTTTCTAGTAGTAAGAGTTTCCGAGTTAAACAGACAGACAGATAAACAAACAGACATGTCGAAACTATAAGAGTCCTAATTCTTGTTGACTACGGAATCCTAAAAAGGAAAGGTAGCTTTTATTTTGCTTTACACAATAACTGTTAGATTTTTTAATTACTGTGATCCAAGCTAAAAGAAATCAAATTAAATGTACTAAATAATAATGTTTTCGTACGCAAACTTGGCATAGCGACAATTAAAGCTATGCAATAATTAACCATATTGCAATGCAATATTTCATGAACTGGCCTGATCCCAATAAGAATATATTCTAAATTGTCAAATGTTGTATTTTTTAATCTCATAAATAATAAAAATGCTGAAGGACGGACCTCTACGGACGGTAAATTTAAAACAGAATGCAAAAATCTGAAATATAGGTATGAGAAGTTGGTTTTTTATATATATGTTAAAGGGACCTATTTCAACTTAGTAGTGAAACGTGTATGTGTGTATAGGTAAAATGTAGGCCGAAGAAATATTGTATGACGAATCAAAGATGAATTTCCTTATTGTATGTAATACTTTAGAGGCTCTTATTGACATCAAACGATTCGGTACCAAATTCAGCTGCTCTCAAACTTTTTTAGTTCGCAAAACACTTACCTGTAATCTGTTATTTAAAAAAATCTACTCTCATATCATAATATTCCAATCATAAAGTTGAAGACGAGTATTATTGACATACTGTTTACGACGAAATTATTCACAAATAACTGAAAAACAATGTATAGTTTTAGTTAGACTTTTTTATAATTTGGTTTTTTAACGATATGTTTATATGTAAAATAAATGGTTATTTTCGTTGTCTTTTACTTGGAAATAAGGAAAATTAAATAGGTAGAATAGTTAAGGATTAGGAAATATTTCATTGTATTAGAATAAGTCTTATTAGAATAAACGCTAGTTGGATTACGCAAATAAAGTGCGCATGCGCGAAAAGGTGGGAGGCCACTCTTGCGGGGCGCGGGGGGAACCATATATAAACAACGACCTATATAACAAAAAATAGAATAAAAGGCGGCGTGGGCGAGCCACCGCAACCAGTCCGCTCCGACCACTCGAGGAAGCAACAACCTCCACAATCAAGAAGTGCTGCGACCTCTCTCAGCAAGCGCTCCAGTAGTGATACCAGTGTTTCATTGATCCATCCAGTACTCCGGTTCCTGATTACAAAATCTACAGCAAGCGTTTTACAGTCCACTTCGAAGGCCGTACACCCTACTATTTCGATACAACACTTTATGTTGGTGGTGTCTTAAAGACAATCACTAACACATACTTCATAAACACAATGCCAAAATGTTAAAATAGAATTACATTATAGTATCATTTTTCTCAAACAAAATAATCTTATAATGATAATGATCATTGCGATAGAACAGGTCAAATCCAAGAAGATAATTTCACCAAGGAGATTCAACCTTTGTTTTTAATGGAAACCATATACGGAGCGCGCAATTTTTATGACATTACAAAACAGTTTTGATTCCAATTTTTATTTATCTGTGGCAGCACTCGCTTTTCATACATGCACGGTCATTTGCTAAGTAGGTAAAGGTGCCAATCCTACGTTTTTTTGTATTGAATTTCGTGGATAATGTTAATATTATTGCCAAAATTAGTAAAATAATGAATGTAAAGTTTGGACTTCGCCTAATATTTTCGCCTAATATTTGACGGAAATAACTCACAATTTACAACCAGCAAAGTTTAAACAACCAATAAGGTACTTGTAATGTTGATCTTTTGTAAATAAAAGAAGAGATACAAAATACAGCCCCAGCTTATAAGATAAGACAAACAAACAAATGTCAAACAGACAAATGTTTCTTAGTACCTACACTACCCGGTTTTGTACGAAGAATATTTTTTCCTTGTATATCTCTGGTAATGTAACTTGGTTAAGTACGAGTAACAAAGGGATAAAGTAATGTATGAAACTGCACATAACTAGGTATAAATTATGCCCCTGAGTATGCAACAATTTCATCAAATCCTAATTTAAACTGTTGTTACTTGTCAATATTAATAAGGAAATGTCTAAGAGTTTCTATATCGCCACAATATGACATGGTTCATGATGATATTTTACATGTTTTCAGTTTTTACAATGTGACGAAATACGAAGTTGTAAAATTTAAGCCGTACGACTACTATTCGTGGGACTTTACTCACGTTTCTTCAGGATTAAATGTTGTTCTGTTTGTTTGTGTTAAAAATTAATAAATAAACGAGGTTTAAGAAACTAAAATTGATTAAAAGATAAAAAATGGCTATATAAATTCGTATTTCATATTATAGATTTACCAGTGACATATAAAAACTACTGTTTATATTGTTTTTTAGCCACAGCTACTGTTAAAGAAAATTGACTGCCAAAGAAAAGAATGGCACCTTATTTTGAAATAGAAGACGTAGTTTGAAAGCCACCGGTTCTAGGTCTGAAAGATTTCGTACGACGTTGAAGAGTTTGCGAATCAAGCGTTATGACATTTTATTGATTTTATTATTTGTTTACTGTTTATACTCGTATGTAAACGTTTGAAGTGTTATCTGATCATTTTGACCCAGTGATACTGGGGTAGAAAATGCTCGCGTTTAACACGGCTTCGCGTTTAAAATTTTTTTTACAAAAAAAGAATACCGACTTCAAAAGGCCACACTAGTATTTATGTTAACATAATTTTACTTTTTTTATGCTCGAGAGACTCGTATTTTACACTGTTGATAATATATTTTACACTAGGTACTTTTATATCATTTACTCACTAAAATATGAAATTTAAGTGACAAATATCAGTTTAGTAAGGCTAGTATAATATAAAATTATATTTATTTATGTACTAATAGTAAGATGTGCATGTGGCTGCGTACGTGTGCGTGCGTGCGTGCGTGTTTGTGTGTGTGTGTGTCCGTGTTTGTGTGTGTGTGTGTGTTCGTGAATGTCAGTTTAAATGAATGACGGAGTAATCGATAAACATACATAAAAAAGAACGCCAAGTGGGTGTCAAGTCCCGTAATTCTCCATCGAAACAAGCCTTTAGTTACGAATTTTATAGTAATCTTGAAGCTATGGTTGGGAAATATCTTTTCAAATTCAAATTCAAATTCAATATCTTTTATTCTAATTGGATTGTTACAATCTCTTTTGAACGTCAAAGCAGCTACGCCATTGGTTCACAAGTCTACGGCGGGAGACCTTGTACTGGAAAGAACCAGCAAGAAAACCAGCAAGGGCTATTTTTTTCTCCCTGTATTATTACAGAGTCATCAATTGGAAGCTGACCTCACAGCAGAAGTTTGAGCTCAACTTCCATTACAAGATTAGATGTGTCAGTTCTCTTCTTACTACTTATTATCAAAAATAATAATATTTGTTTATACAAATGGTTATACATAACAACACGATTCATTATCTGAGAAATTAACACCAGGCATTGGCATCATTCAAATAATCGTTGACTTTATAATATCCTTTACTCATAAGAGTCTTTTTTTACATGCGCTTTAAACTTATGAAAAGGCAAGTCGGTAACACTTTGTGGAAGCTTATTATAAAAGGTTATACATTTCCCCATAAACGAGCCTCTAGTTTTTTGAAGCCTGGATGTTGGAACGGCAAGTTTATTTTTGTATCTTGTATTTAGATGATGAATTTGGAAATTGGTTTCAAATGTATTATAATTCTTATAGACATAAATCAAATTTTCATAAATGTACTGTCCTGCTAAAGTCAATATATTAATTTCTCTAAATAAGTCCCTTAAAGAATCTCTTGCTCGTAAATTATAAATAACGCGAACCGCTCTTTTTTGAAGTACAAAAATACTTTCAATACTAGCAGCCGATCCCCACAGTAGTATTCCATTATGACATGACACTATGAAAATAACTAAAGTAAATCAATCTTGCCGTTTCAATATCAGTAAGTTGTCTTATTTTTTTAACTGCATATGCTGCAGAACTAAGTCTGTTAGCCAAGGACTCAATATGTGGATCCCACTGCAATCTAGAATCTAGTGTTATACCCAAAAATTTAGTAAAGTCGATGAATTCAACAATTTCATTATTCATTTCCACTATGGTATCCACTTTTCTTACATTTGGCAATGAGAATTTAATACATTTAGTTTTACGTGAATTTAAAGATAAATTATTTATAGTGAACCAATGCAATACGTTAGAGAGAGTACTATTTACAACGTCAGTATTTCCATTTCCTCTGTCAACCTTAAATATTAAAGAAGTATCATCTGCAAATAGTACTGTATCGCACAGATTCTTAGTGAAGTGTGGGAGGTCATTAATATAAATTAAGAAAAGCAAGGGTCCCAATATCGATCCTTGTGGCACGCCCATAACTATAGGTGCACCAGCAGACTCAGTTTTGTTAATAACAACTTTATGAACCCTATTGGATAAATAAGACTCAATAAGTCTCATTGCTTCTTCAGAGACACCATAATGTTTAAGTTTATTTAAAAGAGTTTGGTGACCAACGCAATCAAAAGCTTTTGATAGGTCACAAAATATGCCAATTACATCTTGTTTACACTCCCAAGCAGCAAAAATGTGTTTCAGAAGTGCAACACCGGCATCAGTAGTGCAACGACCTTTGGTAAAACCAAATTGGTTCATATGTAAAATGTTGTTACTTGAGAAATGATCAGTTAACTGATTAGATATAATTTTTTCAAATATTTTACTAAGAGCTGGTAGAATCGAAATTGGTCGATAATTTGAGAGGAATATTAGAGGTATCAACTTGCTATTTTTCATGAGGTCGGGGAAGACACCTTCATCGACACATTTAGAAAATTAGAAATAGAAACACATTACAGATTTAATTATATGGGTCGAAATACCCCAAAGATCTTCAGTTTTTTTGGTACTGATCATACGAAATGTTTTCAAAACAGTGTTAGCATCAATGTGACAAAAGTTGAACACCTTGTTGCACCTCTCCACACTCCGTCCCAAAAGAGCTACAGCCTCATTGGGACATGAGTTGAGACTACTTGTAGTTTCTATGGGTATATGAGAGAAGAAGTCTTCAAATGCTTTAGCAACCGCATTGTCTGATTTAATAGTTTGGTTATTGATTTCTAAAGAGAAAGAATTCACAGTACTTTTGGGTTTACCTGTTTCCTGGTTAATGATATTCCAGGTGGTTTTTATTTTATTTTTAGATGAACTGATTTTGTTACTTATGTACATTGCTTTTACGCACATGCACACTTTCTTGAATGTTTTAGAGTAATTTCTGACATAATTTATGAAAGCGGGGTCATTGGATGTTCCTTTTAAAGCATATAGTTCATATAGTTTTCTGCGACTTTTATATATACCAGGCGTAGCCCAATCACTAAATTTCTTTCTCCCATTTTTGATTTTAATTACTTTTTCTTTGAATATATCATTGCATTCATTTTTAACTACATGAAATAAGTTAATATACAAATTACTGGCGTTAGTCCCCTCGATCGGTAAATTTGCAGTTTGACTAATAACATTTCTTGTAAATTTCTCTAGACCACGTTTTGTTATAGATCTACAAGTAGTCTCACGTATAGAACAAACATTATGGTGCTCAAACGAGGCTAATTGTCCGCTATGGTCAGAGTTAATACAATTTATAATCAACTTATCTTGTACATTACAATTACAGAAGATGTTATCTATGCAAGTAGCAGATGTTGCTGTTATTCGGGTTGGTTCTTTAAATACATTATTCATGTTAAATGATTTGAATAAGTTAATAAATCTACTAGATACTTGGGATTGTTCTAAAATATTTACATTAAAATCCCCACAGACAACAATTTTTTTACTTTTTCTGCATACTATTCTTAAGGCATCTTCCATAGCAGACTCGAATTCTGAAAAATTTCCAGAGGGGGGTCTGTATACACAAATTATAATGAAATTGTCAAGTTCCACACAAGACAACTCAATCTATAATATAAAATAATAAGTATACATATCTATACGACAGACATAGGCCAATAGACAATTTTATGCCAGAGAGGTTATCTAATTGCAGCTTGTCCGGTTGCTTTTTCAGATGACTCGGGTGCGCGACCCCGGCTTCTCGAGCCTTCGATGCCGTTTACCTCTTATCTCCGCGGTGTCGATGTCCTTCTCCTTCCCTCCCTCTCCCATTACAGTTGTGGTAAGGCCCGGTACTAATTAGGTTCACCTACTTAATGCCGGGACTGTGCGGGTTGGTACCACCACTCTGCCTATTTCGGTCGTGAAGCAGTCTTGCGTTTCGATTGAAGGGCAGAGGCAGCCGCTCCTTCATGCCCCCTTCCCGTCCCTGTTGTGGTGAGGAGTCTCGGTGATAATCGAAATTAGCAGAGTTATAAGTCTCAGTGTTGTTCGTTGGGCGTGAGGAGTTGACGCGCGGTACAGGGAGACTCGGTGGAAATGGTTACCGTCGGCCACCTGCCGGTCAGTAGGGGACCCGAACCCAGGACTATCCTGCCTGGGAAGCTGTCCTGCACAACCGGCGAAAATCCCGTCGTGCAGTCATCGTGCCGGAGTAGGAGACCGGAGTGGATCCCGATGGGTGCATGCGGGGGGGCACCGGGGGCCCTTCCGTGCCGCGTGTCAGCTCTTCACACAACCCGCGTTCCCACTTTGTACTACACTCTGCCCTTTCTTTGTTTGTCACCGGGACTCTGCCTCACATTTATCCCCTTCCCCAAAATGCTCAATTAAAACAAAATGAAGGTAAATAAAAAGAAGAAGCGAGCTCCTACGGCGGACACCCAATCCACTTTTAAAATGGATTTCTGCAACATCAGGGGTCTACATAGTAATCTTGATGCCGTCCACCACCACCTAGAGACGGCTCAGCCTGCCTTGCTCTTCTTAACGGAGACGCAAATATGCGCCCCTGATGATATTTCGTACCTGAAATACCCCGGTTACGAATTAGAACACACATTCCTACGTAAAGCCGGGGTGTGCGTTTTCGTCAGGGGCGATGTTTGTTGTCGCCGCCTTCGGGGCCTCGAGCATCGGGACCTGTCGTTACTATGGCTGCGCGTGGACCATGGGGGCCTTACCCGAATCTACGCGTGCCTTTACAGGTCCCATGCCAGTGAAATAGGGTCAGCTCAGCTTTTTGAGCACGTCCAAGAGGGGATTGACCGAGCGTTGGAGCAGTACCCATCTGCGGAGGTGGTGGTCCTTGGTGACTTTAATGCTCACCATAAAGAGTGGTTGAAGTCCCGGACCACTGACCTCCCTGGTAGGACTGTCTTCAACATGGCTTCGGCCTATGGCCTCTCTCAACTGGTCGTACAGCCCACCCGTATACCAGATATAGAGAGCCATGAAGCCTCCCTGTTGGATCTTCTGCTGACTACACGACCAAGCGGATACAGGGTTGTGGTCGATGCTCCTCTTGGATCATCGGATCACTGCCTTGTCCGTAGTACTGCTAGTCTTGCGCGGCCCCATCGCGCGTCTGCGGCTGGCAGTCGTGCAGTTTGGCGGTATGAGTCAGCAGACTGGGATGGACTCCGAGAATTCTTCGGATCCTACCCCTGGAAGCAGCTCTGCTTCGCCTCCGAAGATCCCGATACTTGCGCAGATTGCGTCACTGAAACGGTGCTGATGGGAATGGAAACATTCATTCCCAACGCCAAAATACCTGTTGGCGGTCGCAGTCGTCCCTGGTATAACAATACCTGCAGGAAGACTGCCCACCTCAAGCAATCTGCGTACATCGCCTGGGAAAACGCCAGGAAAAGTCGGGATCCTGGTGTGACGGAGAAGAAGCGTCAATACAACGCTGCTTCCAGATCCAACAGGAAGGCTATTGCTGAAGCCAAGGCGGAACACGTGGCCAGGGTTGGCGAGCGACTAGGAAGCTATCCCAGTGGGAGTCGTGCTTTTTGGTCGCTGGCCAAAGCTGCGCAACGTAATTTCTGCCAGTCCAATCTCCCACCACTGCGTAGAGCTGATAGCAGCCTGGCCCACAGCGCAAAAGAGAAGGCCAATCTCCTGGTTGAACTCTTTGCCTCTAACTCGACAATGGACGATGGGGGAGCCACACCACCCACCATCTCTCGGTGTGAAAGTTCTCTGCCTGAAATTCGTATTACACAACGTGCGGTCAGGCGGGAGCTTAAGCTCCTGAACGTCCATAAGTCGAGTGGGCCGGATGGCATCCCAGCAGTGGTGCTGAAGACGTGCGCCCCTGATCTGACCCCCGTACTAACGCGCCTTTACCGCCTTTCCTATCAAAACAATAGGGTTCCATCTTCGTGGAAGATTGCTCACGTCCACCCAATTCCCAAAAAGGGTGACCGATCCGACCCGTCAAATTACAGGCCAATAGCGATAACGTCCTTGCTCTCCAAGATTATGGAGCGGGTCATCAACTCCCGCCTCCTACGGTACCTAGAAGAACACCAGCTGATTAGCGACCGACAATACGGCTTCCGTCACGGCCGTTCAGCTGGTGACCTTTTAGTTTATCTGACCCACCGTTGGGCGGAAACCTTGGAGGGCAAAGGTGAGGCTCTCGCCGTTGGACTCGATATCGCTAAGGCGTTTGATAGGGTCTGGCATAGAGCTCTTCTCACGAAGTTACCATCATATGGAATCCCCGAGGGACTCTGCAAATGGATAGCCAGCTTCCTGGATAGTAGGAGCATTAAGGTCGTCGTCGACGGCTGCTGCTCCGAAACCATGCCCATAAACGCTGGTGTTCCACAAGGTTCGGTGCTCTCCCCAACCCTGTTCATTCTGCATATCAATGACATGTTGTCAATTGAGAACATACATTGCTATGCGGATGACAGTACGGGTGATGCGCGGTATACCGACCACCAGAATGTCCCTCGGAGTTCGTTGCTAGAAAGGCGGTTACAACTTGTGTCTGAAGTCGAAGACTCTCTAGGGCGAGTCTCCGAATGGGGTGCAAAGAACTTGCTTAAGTTCAACCCCACGAAGACACAAGTGTGCGCATTCACTGCGAAGAAGGACCCATTTATCGTAGTGCCTCAGTTCCAGGGAGTTACTCTTCGTATGTCCGATGGTATTGGAATCCTCGGTGTGGAAATTTCTGCTAAAGTGCAGTTTGGGAGTCATTTGGAGGACAAAGCCAAATTGGCGAGCAAAAAGCTGGGCGTCCTGAACAGAGCCAAGCGGTACTTCACTCCAAGCCAGCGGCTAATGCTCTATAAAGCACAAATTCGGCCGCATATGGAGTACTGTTCGCACCTCTGGGCGGGAGCTCCCAAATATCAGCTCGACCCTCTTGACTCCCTGCAAAGGCGTGCATTCCGCATCGTCAGTGATCCCAATATCACGGCCTCAATGGAGACGCTGGAGCAAAGGAGAGACTTTGGTTCTCTCTGCGTGCTCTATCGTCTCTTTAACGGAGAGTGCTCTGAGGAACTGTTTGCAATGGTGCCCTCTTCACCTTTTTACCATCGCACCACCCGCCATCGCAGTAGAGTTCATCCATATTACCTGGAACCAATCTCATCTAGTACAGTTCGGTTTCAGCGTTCATTCCTTCCACGTACGTGTAGGCTCTGGAACGAACTCCCAGCTGCGGTGTTTCCTGAGCGCTACGATATGTCCTTCTTCAAACGAGGCTTAAGAAGAGCATTTCTCTCCAGGTAGGCAGTGACAGAACTGTGCCCCTGGCATTGCAGATGTCCATGAGCGGTGGTTACCACTTAACATCAGGTGGGCCACTGGCTCGTCTGCATCCGTTAGCAATAAAAAAAAAAAAAAAAAAAAAAAAAAAAAAAGACATATAAAGGGAAGCTGTGATCACTGGAGGGAGACTCTGTACCAGGGTCGTCTGCTTAGGTACCTCCGTCTTACCTATTTCTGCCGCAAAGCAGCAGTGCTTGCATTGCTGTGTTCCGGTTTGAAGGGTAAGATATGGCAGTGAAATTACTGGGTACTGTGACTACATCTTGTGTCACAAGTTGACAACGTACACTGTGGTTCTTGTGGGGGTTGCAGTTTTGCTGCGAATCTCACAAAAGCCACATGTATTATAGGTGACTGTTACCACTTACCATCAGGTGGGCAGTTTGCTTGTTTGCCAACTTTCTGCAATACAAAAAACTAATATTATAAAGAGGAAAGATTTGTATGTTTGTATTGAATATGCTCCGAAACTACTTAACCGCTTTGAAAAATTATTTCACCATTAGAATGCTACATTATCCCTAAGTAGCATAGGCTACAAAATTATTTTCCTAAGAGAAAATATAAAATTCCCACGGGAAAACAAAAATAACGCTGGTGAAGCTGAGAGCGGTAAGCTAGTAGGTAATAATTATAATATTCGCCTTTGGCTCGTCTTATAACCCTTTCATACTTTAAACAAAGCTATAATGAACTTGTTTCATAATGAAATATTATATAACTAAATATTTGATGAAAGCTCATGTGATTTAAAGCGAATGCGTAAAAGCACTTCAATAACCTGACACCTCGCGCGACACAAAAGGCTTGAGACGTGGTGCCTAGTTGTTATTGAATAATTTTCAGCAATACCGAAGTTGGTGGCCCAGAATTCGATAATCGATTTCCTTTTAAATTCATATAGACCACGTTCATACAAATTTTCAGATATCCAAATTCAGCGGTTTAGTCAGTAGGGGGTGGGGACACTTCACCCTTAAAAAAGCAATTTCAAGCTAAATACGAGTATTTCGTAAACGGTACCTTTTAGTGAAAAATGGTTTTAGGGCACCCGCAAAGTTTTTAAATATCTATCTAACGATACCTCACAAGATTCGGTAGCCAAAGAAAAAAAAATTCATCCCCACTTGTAATTTGTACCCTAAATTTTTTTTTCTAATTTTATACTACCACTTTATCGGTGTCACTATTATGTATAACTGTTAAAAAAAATTCATCTTTCTCTTTTGGTTTCGGAGCCAGGCTGCGGACAAACGGACAGACAGACTGACAGGCGTAACTCTGTGAAACTATGTTCCTTGTTGTTGCTTACTACGGAACTCTAAAAATAGATACAGTCAAGCATAGATTCTATTCCTATTTTGAAATCGGTTCATAAAAAAAATATTTTACAAAAAATGAAAACCGACTTCAAAGACACTAAAAAGTTAAAAATAATATAAGAATAGGTACAGACAACATCACACTTCTATATTGAAGTCGGTGCCAAACGATGATCTCCTAGAAAGTCTTAAAATTTGGCACCGACTTCAATATAGAAGTGTGATGTTGTCTGTACCTATTCTTATGTTATTTTGAAGTCGGTTTTTATTTTTTATTTTTAACTTTTTAGTGAATGCAATATTTTTAGTGAAAGAAACCCTAATTAGCATTTCCCTCGATTTTCATGGGATCCCATTATTAAATCCTGACTTTGGTGACCTTGGGACTACCCCAGAAGTATACTCTATCAAATTCAAAAAGAATTTTGAAAATCGATCTACTATTGGCGAAGTAATAGCGTAACATACACACACAAAAAAACATACGCATCGAATTGAGAACCTCTTCCTTTTTTGAAGTCGGTAAAAAAATACGATAGGCCTCTGTGTAATGTGGTTAAGACCATTAAGCTGGTGTAGTTCGAGGAGTTCGTTTCGAACGTTTATCACCATAATACTAACGTTGATTGCATTATTTATTTGAACAATTAGAGCTAAAACAAGCATTAATTTGTAGTTGAGAAATCCAAATGAATTTTTGCCTTTAGGAAGATGAAAGCCAAGAGTTGATAGGACAATTTTGAGTAGCGCAACCTTCTTGATATTTTCTCTGGGAATGTTATTTACGTATTTATATGAACATAAAACTAGTATAATAAGTAAATCTGATAAGACATTCGCCTTTAATGTCATATTTTATACACATTGTGTGCATTTACATAAACAATTTCATTGTTGGATACAGTATCTCCTAGCTATATCTGCAGATCTTGCGAAGATATGTCTTGTCTACTGTGGGTTCAGTATCTCACGAACGTTGTTATTTTTTGAAAGCTTATTATGATATTTGATTTTGTTATATGATCATGCAAAAAAAAGAACGGCTTTCAGATGCTGTATTAAATTGATTCATAGAAATCATCCAATATTTCTAAAAAATATTTCTAAAACTAGAGTACATAATTACTTTATTTTCATTTTAATGTGTGGAAGGTTAATTAAAAATAAAAATTATACACCGTTAATCTCGTGGTTTAATTTACCTGAAATATTTAGTAACAGCTTACTTTGCATTATAATAATACGAGTACACTCGTTTAATAATGCATCACACAACATCACATTTTCGTTTTGGAGTCGAAGCCAAATTTTGGACTTACTAGGAGATCATCGGTTGTGTATTTTTATATTATTTTTAACTTTTAAGTGTGTTTCAAGTCGTTTTTATTAATTGTAAAAAAATATTTTTAATTTTTAGTAAATTAAATACCAGCTCACCGAAGTTACTTGAAAGCATACAACTAAGTGTCAAAACGTGCCTTATATATTAAAAAAAAACTAATCCCTAACTCCTAAATGACAAGGCTCCTTCCATTATAAGCTTGGCTCATGATTGCTAGAAGTAGTCACGAGTAGCTTCGGAAAAAAACATGAAATACGTTGGTTTTCCTCGATTTTCCTACGATCCGATAATCGTCATTGATGACAATGGGAGCACCTCAGGAGTATACCTACTCTTTCGAATTTTAAAAATTGATCCACAATATTGGCGGAGTAATCGGGTAACATACACAAAAAAAACATACGAATACGCGTCGAACTGAGAAGCTCCTTCTTTCTCTAAAGTCATTTAAAAATGCAAGTGATGGATGATTAATATTGGTAAATTAAATTAGATCGGGTTTTGTGCGGATTTCGGGGCGGTAGTTGAACTAGTGGTTTTCTTCGTGTATTCACTTAGACCAAAAATGATTCGAGCTTATTAAAAGTTATAAGAAAAACAATTTTCTCTTTCATTTCTAATCGATAGTCCTTCATGTGCCGGATCATCCTGCTATGGGATCAAAACGAGCAGAAAATGACCGTTTACTCGTATTACATTATCTTAACAATGAAAAAATTTTTTTTTTCTCAAACATGCTCCGAAATGTAGGCATTATTGTAGTAAAAAGAAGACACAAAGTTTGTAATTCTTGGCTCATAGATTACTTTATCGGCCTAGGTCAGGAAAGTAAGTATGAAAATTCATTTTTGGCCGCTGCTCCAATGTTTTTTAATTTATCTATAACTTGAATTATGTAACTTGTCATACAGCCAATTGCTACCACATTATAAAAAAATGCACTCTTAGAGCATATACAACGTGTCTCATATCTCCCCATAAAAATTATAATATTTAATTTTATTTAAACTCTCAAAAGTGCCAACCTAAAACTGTTCTAAAACTGAATTTTCATAAATTTGACAATTAGATTCGATTGATATGACAAGTTATTAAAGTTGACACATTCTTTTCGGTTAAATGAATATTATAATTTTTATGGGGAGTTATTATGAGACACGTAAGAATATGAATATGACAACAATTTTATTAAAATTTTGGTATGAAATCACACGAAAAT
The DNA here is from genome assembly GCA_963935595.1 of Schoenobius gigantellus. NCBI lineage: Eukaryota > Metazoa > Arthropoda > Insecta > Lepidoptera > Crambidae > Schoenobius > Schoenobius gigantellus. The sequence goes on from OZ012543.1 coordinate 23,150,034, forward strand.
ATGCTTAATTTTCGTTGCGAGAGAAAAAAGTCATAATCTGCAGTATTACATATTTTGCGTGAAATATGATAGGGCTGTATGGGCTTTGATTCCTTTGCACTACCTAATTGAAAATTTAAAAGTATTATTAAATGCTAGGCTACTATAATTAATTAATTGCTTGATTTGTTTTTTTACTCATATCATATTCATTTGTTTCCAATTCAATGCAATTCAAAATCTTTTATGCATACCATAATGTGTAAAATAGGTGGTTAACAAAAAATAAGATCATTATGGCATAAGAATAACTAATAATACGAGTATAGAAGCGAAACTCCCGGCCGTCGAGCGCTCAATGCCACGTTATTTACCTACCGTTTGATTTCCGTTGAACGGAATCGCCAGTCAAGGCGCGCACCGTGTGTTTCAGTTCAGGTACCTTGTGAATGTTTTCCTATTGATTACCTGATTAAGCTTTTTATAAGAATGCGTATTTACTACGTGCTGAAGTTTAATAACCGAAACTTCAAATCATCTACAAAAACGCCATCTTTTATAAATATCAGACATTTGTAAATATTTCTGTTGAATTGAAACCTTTTAAATAAAAATGATTGAATACTTTAAAATTATTTTTATTATACCTACCCTAGATACAGATACCGTTTTATTCGTAATATTCATTACAAGACAAAGCTAATACAATATAATGTATCGATTTACTAAAGCTGTCTTTGTAGTGCAATTTTGAAACTCTGTAAGTATGGGATTTTTTTTGTCAAGTCAAAAATGTGCGTACTATTGCTAAAGATAGTCGCTCGCTCGCTACACTTGAAGTACAAAATCAATAAGACTCGGTGTATGCTCAGTTTCGCATTTAATGTAAAATATGCAGGTACCTATATAAAAAAATATTGTAGTGGTAACCATACGTCCATGTGGTGACCCTAGCGGCGTCCGCAGACTACTGCGGGGCGTTACAGGGGGAAGGGCGCTGTAGGTATGCAAATAGCGGCATTTGGCGCACCCACAAAGGAGATTCGCTTCTATACTGTATTAGTTATTCTTATGATTATGGACCCGTTGGGCACGCAATCGTTTAACAAGAGAGAGGAAGCTTATTATTATTAGGTACCTACTATTGTCTTATTTACAGATCATAAAGCTAAATTATACGAAGATCACGGCAATTAAAAATATTTGAATAAATAAACAACATTAAACAATAATTATTTTAATGATAGGTTTTTATTTATATGGTATTATTATTACACTAAATCTCATAATTAATTCCAGTATTACGTCTTTCATTATTTCCTCGCAATTATTGAGAAAATCACTATACGTACCTCGGCGGGAATGGGATTGCCGGACTCGTCCGAGTAAAGCATTACTCGTCCGGCAATCCCTAACTTCCCGGCCTCTGCAGTAATGTACTATTAATGACTTTTTTTGAGTACTTAATTATGTTAATATTACAATTATTTTGCAGACTTAATTTCTATTTCTCTATCTATTAACAGCTTATCTAGTCGTTATCTTACTCCGCCCTTATCTGCAGAGCGGTACCCCAAAAATTGTATGAAAACAGCTCGTAAATACATCGGCGGGCATAGTTTGTCCTATAATAAACGCGTAAACCCTATTATCTGATGACCATACGTCAGTGGCCCGTCGGGACGGTCCGCCGGATATCTTGCAAACAAGGGAATTACGTTGTTTTATCGCGTTCGGACCGTCCTTTTTATGGCGTTATTAGGGGTCACATGTTTTGGTCGCGCGCTTCATTTGTTTTTCTTTGTGATAATTGTTCTTGGTTGAATCATTGAATGTTTTCCTCTTTGACGTTGTGAATTAGACTGTTTCGTTTTTAATTAGCATCTCCAGAATAATCTATGAGTTGTGTGATGTTAACACACAGATTTTGTCCTTTTAAATAGGTTTTCACCAAGTCAGCATTTGTTACTAAGGTATATGTCGCAAAATTTTTATTAAGTTGCCTAAACTTACTACTCTATTGGTCTCTTATTTGACTTTTTATCTTTCCGAACCAAAGAGTCTTGGAAAATAAGGTTTGGGGTGGCGCAAACCTACCGAATCTGTCTATTGTAGGTGCAACAGAACATAGAAGAATTAAAACCAGCCAAGTGTGAGTCGGACTTTCGCACTGAGGGTTCCGTACCATTTTGAAATTAAAAAAAATAAATGTTTAATATTTATTTTATTTTAATTTGATTATTAATTTTTAAAATGAATATACAATTTGATATTCTGTAAATATTTCAAGCGTCTCCTGTTGCCGTTATTAATATTGAGTAAAAAACGAAAAAAAAATCACATTTGTTGTATGGGAGCCCTCCTTAAAATATTTCTTTTATTCTGTTTTTAAAATTTGTTGTTATAGTGGCAATCTGTGAAATTTCAACTGTCTAGCTATCATGGTGCATGAGACAGCCTGGTGATAGACAGACGGATGGACAGACATACGGACAGCGGAGTCTTAGTAATAAGGTCCCGTTTTTACCCTTTGGGTACGAAGCCCTATAAAAGGAAGGTTGAAATGAAATACAAAAAGTAGCGATCGTCACAAAACCGGAACCGGAACGGAGAATAGAATCGGTAAGTCTGATGCCAGCCTTATTCCGAAATAGGATTAACGATTATCCTTTTCTAATTATCAGCTGACAATGGGATTTAATTCATGTTTTATTTTCTGATTATCTAATTATAGGCATAAATTTATTGTCATTATTGGAATATGGATTTATTGTCATAAAATCAAATTCCATAATTTTAATTTAAATAATAGCAAACTTAACTACTTTAGTACTATTATTTATTCTGTGGCACAACACAAAGAGTTATTGCTGCCTGACTAAAATGGCGATCTTTGGCTGGGGTGACCTTAAAATGCCTATTCGTAAAAAGGCAAAGCTTATAAAATGGTCGTAAGACCCGCAATGTTGTACGGAACGGAATACTCGACGGTTATAGAGATGCATGCACAAAAACTTCACACGACAGAAACGAAGATGTTACGATGATCGGAAGGAGTAACAAGGCTGAACAGGATTCGACCTCCCTCTACCTGGTGGACTAGCATGACCAAGACATTAGATTCAAGTAAAATACCTAAATTCACAATCCAACACAGAATATCTTAGCGCAAACATATAAGAAGAGCCGACTTTACATAAATTGGGAATGAGCAAAATAGAAGTAGAATCGTCACGACGCATAATAATCAGGACTCATTATACTATGTGGGAGAAAATTGTGTGTCGCATTAAAATCCATAAACTCGAAACACAGAACAACTTGACGCATATTTATGTATAGCATATCATCCAACAATATGTTTACGCAAATTTTTTCAAAATATAATAAATTAATACTAAGATGCATTTAAGTTGTTTTCTATACTCCATACATTAAATCTGTTATTTATTTTGAAAAGTTTTTTATGCAAGCAAGCAGGCATGCAAGCAAGCATGCGTGCATGGATTCTATCATGGCTGTCACGCTGTGGTGTTCCGGTGATCGTACGCGAACTTATAGTCCCAGATGGTGTAAAGGCAGACCACGGCTCAGGCAGCGGCAGCAAACCGAATCTGCCGAAGCCGAACCTCCCCCTTGCCCTCTGCGCCTTCGCGATTCAGAAATGCACTCATGCTGGGCTAGGACAAAAGTGTTGCTTTTCAGCAATTCCTCTTGTCACTAAAACCTGATACAAAATTTAAAGGATAATAATACTTCAGATTTTTATGCCAATAAAAATTAGGGATTTCACAAAGGGTGTGTAATGTATGATATAACAACAATAAGTATAATTTTGTTAAATATTCAATAATTTCATATAATAATCAGATGATAATAATTTTATTATTTATTATTTTATTTTAAATGATATAAACTTATAACGCCTAACAAATTATTCATATAAAATTGTTTATTATAACAATTACCTCAAATAAAAATCTCATAACATTCAAAAGGTATAACAATCATTTAATCGAAAGTATTACAATCATTATCATAAAAGTTAATTCATAAAACTTTGTTTGTAATTTCGGTTTAGGTTCCGTTCCCGGTGCGAAAGTAGTGCTGAGGTTACTAATGCTGTATTAAGAGAGATGTAGTAATTTGTATGCAGCATGCAAGCAAACATGCAGACTTCAAGCAAGCATGCAGAATGCAAGCTATCATACAGAATGTAGGCAAGTAAGCAACCAACATGCAGTTATCAGTTTTATCGTATAAGTTTTTTCCTTGCAAGGGGCTTCCACCCACCGACCGATCCCTTAGACTAAATGCTATTATACAAAATGATTAATATGTTAAATAATCGTACGTTAAAAGAAATTATGTCAAGAGTTGTTATGTCAAACGTTTATTAGATTTGTTCCTGATTCGTCATATTCCTGATTAGTCATATTCCTTATTCGACACTTTCCTAACTGGTCATATTCCTAAATCGTCATGTTCCTGATTCGTCATATTCCTCACTCGTCATACCATGTACATTTGCCTGCACAAACTTATTATAGAAATCCTGGTAAATGATAAGAACCTCTTTAGATAATTAATAGATGAGTGAATGTTACTTGTCTATCATGAAGCTAATATCATTATCACTTTAGTATTTATATCAAGTCAATGATATTGTAATATAATTTTAATCGGAGAAAATGGCCTTGTAGACTTGTAATAATGGTGCGGACGAAGAAAGGTATTTTATCGAAAGTGAAAAATGAAAAAGTTACTCTTGCATTCTGGGTACAAATTCAGTATTTGGGGTCACGACCCGTCCACACCCACAGGACTTTCCCACTGGAAAGGTGGACGGATATTTTACGATTACCCTTCTACCCATTAGTGAGTTATAACTTTATAACGAGTTTGAGAAATAATTTTGCTTATGTGCCAAGTTATACAAATTTATTTACATGGGACTCCGCCTTAAGTAAATTATTGTCTAGGTACAAAGTATAACTACTTCGCACGTGTTCGCGATTTCATTTGACTGTACAATGACGAATTAGGAATATTACCAATCAGGAATATGACGAGTTAGGAACATGACCAGTTAGGAAAGTGTCGAATAAGGAATATGACCAATCAGGAATATGACGAATCAGGAACAAATCGTTTATTATACAATATGAATGTTATTGAAATGAAAATATATTAAATGACGCACATTCGTTTTCCGTCAGTAAGAAAATTAGGGACATTCGTTAATTCGTTACATGCAACATCCATTCACATTTTGCCATAAAACAGAAATATCGATATCACATCGATATTAAGCGGTCAAACGGCCGTTCTATTATTTTCGTATAAATTAATGGTCGGCTATGGCTGTGCGGGTTATTTAGGGTATGGCTACAAGAAATATATTGCGCTGTTTAATGGGTCGGGCCTGTTTAACGATGGAAGTGCGGCCGGATCGGACCTGTTATTAGTTTATTGGAAAAGTGTGCTTCAGGCTGCTTTAATAACATCTGTAGTGATCTGTAATGAAAATAAGACCTTTATAACCGATTAGCTTTCCGCTCGCGACTTCGCCCGCGTTATTTTTGTTTTCCCGTGGGATTTTTTTTCCCGTGGGTTTTTTTCCCATAGGAAAATTACCCTTTGTCCTTCACCTGGTCACGAACTATTCCTATACCAACTTTCATCAAAATCGGTTCAGTAGTTTCGAAGCCTATTCAATACAAACAAACAATCAAATCTTTTCTCTTTATAATATTAGTAAGTATAGATAACATTATTTCTTTTTTAGTTCAACTAAGGAATTTAGGGATTTTGATTTTTTATCAAATATATTTCTGGCGTCTGTTAATAGCAGTTTTAGGAAAGACGTTATTGAGCTCTTCATTCAGCTTCTTTCAGTAATCGTTCGTTTGTTTTTATAATGTTGTACTAAAATATTTCGTTATGCTAACAAACCCCTAAAAGCAAACGTGAACGTTTCTTAATTTGAAATTTTAGTCAACATCGAGGTATCTTTGTCAGGTAGGTACTTATTTCAATTTTTCATGATACTTTTCTTTAGTCGCCAGCATGTGAGGCAGGTTGCACTTGCTCTGTGAAAACCGACGAGTGACATCAATCTGTAAAATCTAACCTGTCGTCGTGTGTATATGGACATTTTGCTAAAAGTGATATATTTTTTCATGACTTGTTTGATGACTACGTCTAAAAAACTTGAAAGTATTTTTCGCGCAAAAAACTTGCCTCCCTTTTCCGATAAATTGTCGGGTGAGCTGAATGATAATATTTTTAACCCTCCCATCACTAACATTATTTTTGGAGGTATAGCAGCACTCGCATTACATACATTTTTTTTTCATTTTTAAATTTTGTATTAAACTGTCGATTTCTCAATCACTAAGGATTATATCGTTAAGTATGAAGACATCGTGTTTCTTCATCTAGCAGTAGGTGCTCATCTCAACCATCAAGTAAAGACGTAAACAAGTAGGTACCTAACTATAAACTTTTTATTTAAATTAGATAAATGTTATGACAATCGATTGACTTCGCTTAAATTCAAACATATTTAAGGGGCCAAAATTATGTAAGTTAAATATTGTTCACCGAAGGAAGAAAGTGACTGATTACCAATGAGGGCGTAATAATTTGAGGCCCGATGAGCAGCGGAGGGTCTTAATATACACGAGATGAGAATCACACTTTCTTCCGAGTGATACGTAATTTTTTATACTATAAGTACCTACGAGAAAAACAAAATCTTAATTTTATGATGATTATATTATTTTAAAATTATCACAGTTATTAAAAATCAAATTTAATTGTTTTGATAGAATCGATAGGGATATTAATGGCTATTTGAGTTGTTTAAGATAAAGCAGAAGAGATAATTGGATGTGCTATTGGTACTACGCATGAGGAAGGCTATGCTGTCAAAAGAGTAACTGGCTGCCGAGGTGCCATTAGCGACGACGCGACGTCGTCGCCCTCGACATTCTCGAGAAACAATGAACTTTCATACATATTTCATAGTAATAAAATTCAAGTTATTTACGATAGTTATACACGGTGTTTCAAAATAACCAATAAATAATCAATTCTTTATCAAAAACCCATTATTAAAATGTCCCACCTCTAGCTGTTTATACGTAATGTGATTCAACCCAAAATTGACATGTAAATCCTATAAAAAAACAGTGTTACAATACTATAATACAATGTGTTCAAAGTACAATATGACACACAACCGATCATGTATACCTGTATCGAAACTACCGCTGCTTTTTAACTTTTACAGCCTTTTATATCGTTTTCTTTGTCACTGGATATTCCATCAGCAATTTCCACTTCGCAAACATCCAGGTCTCGGTCCGGCTTTGGAATTCCTGTATCTATTTTTAAAGAAGCCCCTCAGTTTCAGTCGCTACAGTATTCAAATTGAAATGGTTCGAACAGTCAGCTGTAGACTACACTGCAATGTATAAACACCATTATTTAAGGCAGCAAAAGCAGGACTCAACCCCTTAATGAGGCGCACCTAAAAAGATTTGAAAATGATCGCGCGGGGTGTGAATATGGTGTAAATATGGCACCATAAAGTTAGTAATTACAATAAAATCAATTTTATATTTTACTAGCATGCACATTTTAACTTGCGTGCTTATTACATATTAACATTTGTTGAAAATGTTGACATTTAAACGTGTTTTAAAAAAGTTTTAAACAAAATTTTGAACAAGTTACAAAATTAATATAAACTATCTGTGCCCGCGACTTCCTCCGCGTTTTTAAAAAAATCTTGATAAAAAGTAGCCTATGTTATACCTTATATAATTAGCTATCTATTAGTGAAAGTGCCGTTAAAATCGGTCCAGCCGTTCCGGAGATTAGCGGGAACAAACAAACAGACAGACAGACAGACAAAAATGTTTTAAATTGTGTTTTTTTTATAGGTACTCGATATACATTCATACCCATTTAGTAAAAACTTGTTATTCTGACATTACAAACAGACACTTCAATTTTATTTATTTGTATAGATGTTTAGATATATACTACTTATCTACACTATAATTTTCATGGTACCTATTATGAGGATTTATTCTTGCTTTTTCTGCTCTTTGTGTTCTAACCGTACTCAACCGAATACCCCTCGCGACTGAATTCTAAAAATAAGCGCCACAATTCACACAATAATCGAGAAGATAAAAAACTCACCAATCATGGCGCCAGCTCAAATTATTCTCGGAATCGAACATCATAATATTTCAAACATCATAGAGAACAAACGAGAACCAGCAAATAAAGATTGGTGCGATAATTGGAGCAAAATTGAGTTCGGGATAATCCGACTTCCAATCAAATGTATGGGCGCCGTTTCCTGTTCCGCTCCGCGAATTTGCGCCTGTTAAACTTTTATACAACAAACTACATGTAAAAGGAATGCAAGATGAGGCAGACCTCTGGAGGTCGGCCTCTGGCTGAATACAAATGAGTGCACCTAAGGATTCCTTATAGCAAGTACCGAAGCATCGAATTACTGACAATGCACTTACAATGTTACCGACTTTAAAGTACACTGTAGACAAATATAATGATAATATTAGTAAGGGAAATATTTTGTACGAAAAAACGGCTTTTGTACGCAGAACCGACAAAATTATGTAGGTATTCTTAGTTATGCAACACACTAATTGAGTACGACTTCACATATAACAACCAACCGTTTTAACGACCTAAGTATAGGCACATGTTTGGTTTTAATATGAGCCACTATGAAAGTACATTCGTTTATTACGACTCCACTTACAGCGACCGACCGCTTTACAACGAAATTTCGAAATGCTTACAAATAATCGTAGGTAAGAAACTATCTCCGCCCCGCACACCTCCCTTGCCTGTACGTCGCTAATTCGAATGCGACTGCTTATTTAACGGCGGTAATTTGCGACTTCTAAAAAAAGTTGCTCCATTAAAGAAAAAAGGGTTATAATTAATTCAACTTTTTTTTTATATATAAAACTCCACAGACTCGTGGTCCGTGCCTTCTGAATTCTTGGGTACAATATTATGTGATCTATAAAACGCTTACTACTAAGTACTCTTCACTTAATCTAGGGTGAGTTGCGCATTAACAATTTTATAGTTGCCTATATAAAGATAATCTAATATTAATAAAATAATAATTATTTGTAATAAAGTGTATTATTATTATTATTATCTATGTATTATTATTTTCGTACGTGCATTATTATACTAACTATATAATACTATTCATATGTTACAATCTACTGATAGGACTAGTTCCGGATAGGGTTCGGGATGATATCTTTATTGGTGGCTGGTCTTGCACCTAGATTGCTGCCCGTGTAAGGGCTCTGAACGCCATCTTTTCATTATGGTCTTTGATCTCGTCATCCGTTGCCGTGTTGGAAGGGGTAATGAGGCGTCTTATGGCGTCGTCCTCCTTCAGTTGATAGAAATAAGTGCAGGACACCGTGTGCCTAGTTATGGCGCCCACCGCATGAGGGACACTATAATTCAACGTTTAGAAGCTGGCGAGTCCAATGTAATGCTTGCGAAGGTATTTGGTGTAAATCATTTGATAAGATCCACAATTAACAAAACTAAATAACAAAAATTCAATAAAAAACAAAAATTGTCAGTGCGTTTAGTGCGACTTCCGGTTAGTACGACGTAATATCACCCTTCGGTCCCTTAGCCGTCGTTATAACCGGATTTTACTGTATTAATTAAATCTTATAAAAACCAACTCAATAACGCTGCAAAAAATCTACAGTTATTTTTTATTGAATAAAGAAGAAAAGAAGACCAATGACGACTATTATCCTACGCTATTTTTAATAGGACAACTAAATCAATAAATAGCAATTATCGCCTTACAGCTAGTTACTTGGAGCCAAATATTGTATCAAATATGGCCTTACTCTTTAACTAGCCGATGCGAGTGCCTCACGTTTCGCAAGTGGAGTTCGCTGCTGCAAGCAAAGTAAGTGGAGGAAATACAATTGATCGTGAACGTCAGAATGGCCGGTCAATAGTCGTATTTTGACTTGAAATTGTGCCCAAAAATTACTTATCAATTGCTTATATTTGCTTACCATAATGAGAGAATTGCTTATTTCATAAGTTAAAAGAATTAAAACATTTAAGGTTGACCGCCCATTCTGATGTCAGAATGGCTGGTCAATCTCTGTAGAGCAGTAACTATTTGGAATTACTGAAATTTTCTTGGGCCAAAAATTGCTTATGAATTGCTTATTCACAATGTATAAACCCAGACCATATTATTCTTTAGAATATTATTTTAGAAGAATATTTGTTAAAAGCCCCTGCGCCTGCTAAAATATGAGAGCAACATACATTAATTACTTCACTTTGCTTTCATTTTTAACAGGCGTAGAAGAAAATTGTGTTTACGAGTTTGTCGCCGGTCAACAGTGGTATTTTGATTCAAGATTATTGCGTGAAATGTGGTACAAAAGATTATTAAGTCATTTCACATCCAACACATTTAGTCACGTTAGTGACAAACAACATAATTACATTAATTAATAAATATATTAAATTACAGTAAATAATTAAATTTTTAAAATAATCCTAAAAGTCTATCAACTGCCCATGCGATTATGATGTCCCATCCTTACATTCACAAAACTAAATTACCTACTCATTAATGGAATAAAAACAATTTTCTAATAGCCATAATTTCACATTTTTAAAGCCTGAAAGAGGTATCAAATGAAAATCATTTGGTAGAGCATTAAATACCTTAATACACATTGCTGAACAATTTTCTTGTGATATAAAGCAGTCCTTGGTCGTTCAGCATGAGTTATCTTATGTGTATGCCAACGGTTTCTCGGATACTTATATGTCTTGAAGGTTAGGTAATAACTTAGGATTCGCTTTAACAAAACACACCAAATTTAATAAATACATACGTACTTAGTAATGGCAGAATTCGATATTTATTAAAAAAGGTTTACATGGTTGACATGGTTCATTATTTGCCAACCCGTACATAGCTCGAATACTTTCTTTTGTCCAATAAGCGCTCTGCTTTTGTCTGTATTATTTACTCAGACAAAGAGGCAATAGTTGAGAGTACACACGCATTATATGCCTTCAATATTGTCTGTGGTGATGTATTTTTTCTTCATTTACCTAACATATACAGGGTAAATTTTGAGGTACCGACAACCTCGCGGGATTAGATAGCTAGCATCATTAACTACAACGTTTGTTCTACTACTTTTGATAATTCGATAGATTTTACTTTCATACAAAAATAAATATTCGTTTAATATACCTCTAGAATGTTTGTAGCTCTACGCGCACAGCGCGCGAGCGCAGCGTTGTCTTCCGTCGTCGTTTATAAATGAAACATAGACTTATCAATGTCACGACAGTGTAATAAAAACATGAAAATTGATTTTGTTCAATGTATTGAGTTATCTTAAAACTCGTAAAACAAACGTAGTTAATGATGTTCGCTATCTAATCCTGCGAGGTTGCCGGTACCTCAAAATTTACCCTGTATATATACGTAACTGTTGACTTTTGAACATATTTTTTCTACACGTGCTTTCCAATTTACTTTGAGAGTCCAGCAATACCCCAAGAAATTTTGTTTCCTTTGCTTTATTGATTCGAACAACATTACAGTTAATGTTAAGATTCATACCAGATCCACCATAATTTCTGAAATACATATACCTAGCATGTTTCATTTCGATTAAAAGGTAGATTGTTGACTTGTGCCTATTTCGAAATATGATCTATGGCATTATTAATATGTCATTCATAAATTACGTCATTATTATTTTTAGATTGTATAATTAATGAAATGTCGTCTGCAAACATAAACCATTTCTCGGACATTACCTCAGGCAGGTCATTTATATAAAAATTAAAGAGCAAAGGTGCTAATATGCTGCCTTGTGGCACACCATAACGGTTATTCTTTATAGACGACTTAAATGATGTCAATATCAAATCGTCATCGATATCCGAAATTTCGATTTCGGAGATAGCTTCTCATCCATGATAGGGCAGGCCCTCTTAAACCATAATCACCCAACTTATCGAGTAAAAAGGTCATGAGATACACAGTCAACTTCCTTTAGACATCATTATCATCTCAGCCGCACGACGCCCACTGCTGGGCATAGAAGAACAGCCCCCTAACCATGATCGCTCAAAACAATATTAAAACCGCAATGAGAGCGGGATGGCGCTATCCGTAGCAAGAGCGGTGTCTCTGTTTCTATATTGTTTTAACCTTGCTATAAGCGATCATGGTAAGGTCCCTGGGCATGGAAGACAGTAAGTATAGTAAAAAGTATTAAGGGTAAGATTCATTTCACCTCATTAACATTATTATTTTCATTGTCGGCTTAAGCCACTATGAATTATTCTGCGTCAATAAGTGAAACGTAATTAAAAAAATGACATGACTGAAAATAATATATTAAATGAGACTAAGTACCTTTTGATATCAACGCAATTCACAAACTCGTAAACACAATTTTCTTCTACGCCTGTTAAAAATGAAAGCAAAGTGAAGTAATTAATGTGTGTTGCTCTCATATTTTAGCAGGCGCATGGGCTTTTAAATAAATATTCTTCTAAAATAATATTCTAAAGAATAATTTGGTCTGTGTTTATACATTGTGAAATAAGCAATTCATAAGCAATTTTTGGTCCAAGAAAATTTCAGTAATTCCAAATAGTTACTGCTCTACAGAGATTGACCAGCCATTCTGACATCAGGATGGACGGTCAACCTTAAATGTTTTAATTCTTTTAACTTATGAAATAAGCAATTCTCTCATTATGGTAAGCAAATATAAGCAATTGATAAGTAATTTTTGGGCACAATTTCAAGTCAAAATACGACTATTGACCGGCCATTCTGACGTTCACAATTGATCGACTGGAAAATATGATCGATTCCAGATACGCGGTAGCATGTCAATCCAATTTAAAGCGAAAAGAACTGGCGAGTAGTACCCATGTCTAATGTAACGCGAAATTTTATTTAACATAAAAACCGAACCTGCTGATGGCTTAGAGCATTTGCTCTATACAGGGTGTCCCAAAAAATAGTGTCAAGCGTAAGTCCAGAGTTAGAGCACCTCTTGGAGTACCCGAATCACCCCCATGTATGTTCCGCGATTATTCGTAGTTTTCGAGTAATAATTTTTTTCTGACTTTTTGAAAATTTTGATCCAAAGAACTTAAAAATTTTAAATAAAAAAAAGTAGAACATATTTTAATGTTTTTCTTTTTGCCACCGAATCATCTTTAGTGCTTCTTTTATGTCTAAAATAATCAGCTTCGTAACTTTAGTGGAAATTTAGAAAACAGTAGTGTAAAGTCAAAATTTGAATGTTAGTGAATAATTACTTAAAAATTCATCTTTAAATTAAAAATCTAAACAGGCGAATTCATGGTTTCTAAGTATGTGTAAAAACTTCTCTAGACTCTCTGCTTTCATAATAATTAAAAAAAAAAGTACTTAATAGGGCTACTTTGGCTTAAATCGGCCATCAAAGACAGCAAGGTGAAAATTTCATAAAACTCGACTTCTGAATAATTTTTTTTTTAAATTCCAATTATTTATTAATAAACCAAAAATGATTGTAGAAAAGCTAAAAATTTATTATTTGAAGGTCAAAAATAACTGTTCCTGCTGCCATCTTTAATAACCTTTGAAGGTTTATTATAACTTAATAAATGAAACAAAACATTATTTTCAAAGTATTTATTATTCGATCGCTTAAAGAAAGTTTTCAAAATGACGACCTTCGTGCTCAATACATATTCTACATCGTCTAAAAAGTTTTCTTTTAAATTTATAAATGCAATTCTGTTGTTTTTTATTGTTTCTTCCGCTTGTCTTAATTTTGTTCTTAACACTGTGACGTTTGTAATGTCCTTGGCGTATACTAATTCCTTGTAGTATCCCCAGACCAAAAAATCTATGGGGTTCAAGTCGGGGGACCGTGGCGGCCACGCAATGGGCCCTCCACGACCGATCCATCTGCCTGGAAATGTTTCAGACAAATGTTGTCTAACATTTCTAACAAAATGGCATGGAGCGCCGTCGTTTTGAAAAATCATATTTCTCCGCGTTAATAGGTCTACATCTTCTAATAAGACGCCGAGATCACGTCGTAGAAATTATTACTCTAAAACTACGAATAATCGCGGAACATACATGGGGGTGATTCGGGTACTCCAAGAGGTGCTCTAACTCTGGACTTTCTCTTGACACTATTTTTTGGGACATCCTGTATAAGGCTGAGGGCTACGACAGGCATGTATGTGACTCTCCCCGCGGAGTGGGGGAGGAGGTACGCGTCATTTAATATATTTTCATTTTAATAACGTTCAAATTGTATAAAAATGTTTTACATAACAACTTGTGACATATTTTTTAACATAACGATTATTTAATAATATATTAATCATTTTGTATAATTGCATTTATAGCATAACATTCAAAATACCTTAAATCGTTTCAAATAAAACTCGTGATGTATAACGGTCATTTGACTTAATTTCGTTTTGCATAATCGTCACTTGATATACCTTACTTACCATTTATTTTTTATTTTATTTTTATTTACATGGAAAACCAACAGCAATTAAATTAAAATAGTAGTGACAGTAGTTACGCAATGAGCCAAAAACGGTTCTCACTTATAGAACATAAAAATTAAACTTACATGTACATGTAACGAGTGCCTCCATACATTATTAGAAAGAAAAATGATACAAATTTATATAAATAAAATTAAAGCATAATAGGTACAATATACAATATTACACAGATGAAATTGTTAAACTATATTATTGTTTTATGTTTTGAATTTAATTTAGCTAACTTCTTTTTAGTTTTATTATACTTAATTTTAGTGGAATCGAAAAATTCGTTTGAGATCACATTTTTAAAAGTGTTTGCCTCATCATATACAAATTAACACACTTAGAGTACTTAGAATTAAACTTATTACTGTACGAGCAATAATTTAATATAATTAATTATGATATTTAGATGAAATAAATAAAAAACTGTTGACAAAAAACTGTTAGACACTGTAACAATACATAGAGTAGTACTCAAAAAGTCACAAATTGCAAAAAACTTTTCCCGTACATTTTGTATGAAAATTTTACGCAAAAGTTTTTTTAGTGGCGGTTGAGATTTGGGTGTGTATAAATGGGTGGCGTACAGATTTTTTTTTGGAAGAGCCACCTTGTGCAAGATTTCTTAAACCTTTCTGGTTGGCACATGACGATTTGGATATTTGATCCTATACCATTCTAACGCAGCCGATGTATTTTTATTATTTACATAATATGCTTCTATCAAGTCTAAACGTTCTAAATTGGAGGTCATTTTTCTCTTATCAATAGCTGTACAATTATGCACTTATTGTAAAATGCACAACACGCTCAGAGCTTTTCTGACGCAACAAAACTGTCAAGATTGTTTTTTATTTAATAATAACGAGTTTGTTCAAAATTTGAATTGTTTTTAAACTTATCTTTTTATTCAGTCAACAAAAAGATCTCAACCGCTACTAAAAAAACTTTTGCGTAAAATTTTTATACAAAATGTACGGGAAAAGTTTTTTGCAATTTGTGACTTTTTGAGTACTCCAACGATGGTTGGTCCCATAGAAGTTTTTGATCAGTATTAGAAACAGGGTCGATTGGCATCAAAAATGTTTTTATGTAAAATGGCTGTTTTCTTGCTAACTGTACCTAAATTTTTTTGAAAATCTGTGAATGAGGATCAAAATTCCATAAAAAATTATGGATAGTCTCATAAGATCATTTTCGTGTAGCTGCAACGGATAAGGTACTTCTCCTTACTGCCCCGCTGAAAGTTTCCACCCTGTATATAAAAGAAAGTCGTGTTACACTATTTATAGCCGAAGAACAGCTGAACGAACCGATTTGGTTGAAAATTGATGGGGCGGTAGCTTAGAACCAGGAGACGGACATAGGATAGCTTTTATCGCAGAAATCACCTCTTAAGGGGAAGAAATGGGGGTGGATGTTTGTATGGGGAATCAATAACCGCTGAACCGATTTAGATGAAATTTGGTATGGAGATAGTTTGAATTGTGGGTAGGGATAAAGAATAGTTTTCATCCCCGGAATCATATATTAAGGGTGTAAAAAGGTTGGGGGGGGGGGGGGATTTATAAAGGCAATTAATAAAAAAAGATTTCCGCGCGGACGAAGTCGCGGGCAAAAGCCTATTATATATAATCTTATCTAATTATTATCTGAAATGATTGATATATTAAACAAAATTATATTATTTGACATTATATAATATGACTACTATACTAATTGTTGTTATATCATATATATTATCTACCACCCGAGTGAAGGCAACTAGACGTCCATCTAATCCATTTATTGGAACTTCCAGATGACCAAAGAAGTTGAAATTTGAAATCCAGCTAGATAATTTAACTCGTATAGTGCGTAACTTTAGTGCGTTCGCTCACAAGTTACGGATCTATTTTCGCAGGCGTTAGCTACAATTTGTTAATTAACCGATTAAGATCATCATTACTTATATTAAAGTCAATAGCCTAAATTAACGTGAATCTTAACTAAATTAATGTGAGTTAACTTGCACTTGTCGGGTTTTTAACCGACTTCAAAAAAGGAGGAGGTTCTCAACTCGATGCGCGTATGTTTTTTTTGTGTGTATGTTACGCGATTCCTCCGCCAATTTTAGACCGATTTTCAAAATTCTTTTTGTATTCGATAGAGTATACTCCAAGGTTGGTCCCATGGTCACCAAAGTTAGGATCTGATGATAGGATTCCATGAAAATCAAGGAAAACCCTTAAATTTTAAGGTGTGTCCAACGTGTTTTGTGTGTATGTTACGCGATTACTCCGCCAATTTTGGACCGATTTTCAAAATTATTTTTGTATTCGATAGAGTATACACCTAGGGTGGTCCCAAGGTTCCATAGTCAGGATCTGATGATGGGATCCCATGAAAATCGAGGGAAACGTTCGAAGGTTTCTTTCATTAAAAAGATTTCATTCACTAAAAAGTTAAAAATAAAAAATATTTTACAAAAAATAAAAACCGACTTCAAAAACACTGAAAAGTTAAAAATAATATAAGAATAGGTACAGACAACATCACACTTCTATATTGAAGTCAGTGACAAATTTTAAGACTTTCTAGGAGATCATCGTTTGGCACCGACTTTATAGAAGTGTGATGTTGTCTGTACCTATTCTAATATTATTTTTAACTTTTCAGTGTTTTTGAAGTCGGTTTTTATTTTTTGTAAAATATTTTTTGCGACAAGTGCGAGTCCCGTACCAATTTGTAGGTACTACATATTATAATAAGTTCAGGAAACGAGTCTGGCATTCTCCTGGGGTTCAACCACTGTAATGAGCGTTTCCGTTTGTCGTACAAGTTCCATTTATCATCACAATTAACGATACAATTCAAAACTTTCCGTTAATGTGACGGTAGGCACGATATTAATAAACGTAACAAAATAAAAGTTTTTATAGCGTCAATTAGTTAACTCCCAAGAATTCCTTGTCGCACTACTTTTCTTCAGGGCGGGGGAATCTCTCTACCATTCCACAAGGAACTGAAAGCTGACAAGGCCGCTCCTTGGATATGCCGTTGGACTCGGGTAAAAATTCCATTCCCGGCTAAACCACCCTCCAGTAACCTCTCCGCTCCCGGTGGAGGCACGCTCGGAATCGGACGACCTATTCCCCGAACGCACCCCCTGGAGACAGACCCAGCGGTGCTAGCATCTTGGATACGACGCTGGCCAGCGCGAAAACTAGTGCGTCGCGCTGGGGCTGCCAGGCCGGGCACTCCGTTAGGCGATTAACACACTGCCACGCACCACGCTACATCATGCGTGTCGACGCAGCTACGCGCGTACTTGCGGGAGTGCAGATCCGCATCATAATGCGGGTTTTTTACGTATTCACGCGCGTAGTTGCGTTTCCAAAATCAACGCCAAGCCCTTCCAAAATGACGCACGGCACTGCGAGACTCGGTGTGCCATACCTTGCGTCTCGCGCACACCTACGCGCGTGGGTGCTTCTTTAACCGCTCGTAGGCGCGTGATCTGCATGAACGCGCGTGGATGCGTTTTCTGTGTGTTGGACTCTGCGTGTTTTCTATACAATAGGAGATACTTACAAGCAACGTAAGAACACGCATCCACGCGCTACGCTCCGTGGTGCGTGGAGTGTGTGAATCGCCTTCGGGTGTGTCCAGCTGTGTCATCGGGAGCGGCGCAGTGCTGGCACTGCGGCGTTTGCTCCCGACGTGCGATATGATAATGGCCGAAGCAGTCGTGTCCAGTCATCATCTGCACCGTCCGGTAGGTGAGGCTACCCTGCCAGCGCCCAACCCACTCCTTGGCGCACCCCTGCCCTATGTCACCTGTCCACTGTTCAAATTTGGGAATGCCGAAGCATTTGGAACTCGATGTTGATAGCGTGTTTTCAAATATGAAAGTATTGGGAGGAATATGTCAGAAATCACTTTGACGCACAAAGCGGTGCTTAACCGTGGTACTACCCTAGTTGGTACTACTGGTAGTTATACATTTTTTATGGTGTTTTTTTCCCGTGGTACGTCCGGTGGTACGTGGTCACGTGTCCGGTAGTATTACGGGTGATTAATTTTGCCCATGGTACTACTTATTATTTTTGACAATATATAAAAGAACACCTTGCCCATATGGGCAACTATCGTTTTTAATATATTGAAGAAATTAAGTAACCCTTTAATAAAACTATTTGAAAAGCGACTTTAACGCAACTTTTCAATTTCGAGTGTAACTTCATTTTTTAACCGACTTCACTAGGAGGACTTTATCATTTCGATCATATGTTCTTTTTTTACGTTTGCTACCTCATAACTGTCATTTATTAACCGATTTAGAAAATTATTTTTTGTAAGTATAGCCTATAAAATTGAAGGGTTCCCTGGGATCTCATCAACAGTTAATGACTTTGGTGACAATGAGACTAATTGGGAAGTATACTCTCACAAACAAAAAAGAATTTCCCAAATCGGTTAATAAATAACAGTTATGAGGTAGCAAACGTAAAAAAAAGAACATACAATCGAAATGATTAAGTCACTATTTTGTGAAGTTGGTTAAAAAATGAAGTTACACTCATTGAAAAGAATACAATTGAAATGTTGCGTTAAAGTTGCTTTTTAAATAGTTTTATTAAAGGGTTCATTAATTTCTTGGTTCTTTTATTGTCAAAAATAATAAGTAGTACCACTAGCAAAATTAATCACCCGTAGTACTATCGGACACGTGAGTAGTACCACGGACAAAAAAAATTACCCTGGGTACTACCAGTAGTACCAACATAGACACCTGCCATTTGGTAGGTAGCTGAGGCTCGCTTCCACATACTGACTATAAAATTGTTAAATCTTAATGAATAATCCTTTTAGTAGGTAATAGTATCGTAACACTGGCTGTTTGGTTTCTATCCACCCGAATGAAGGCGAAAGAGCTATTTGCCAACACTCGCCTCAAGCCAAGATTCTACATACGTAGATACAAGGAATCGCACATCGTCCATAAAATGGCCGTGTCGTCGCTTATCTAATTTGAAAGCTTTGCCTTGGAGCTCGAGACGGTCGTGCGTCTGCCCCAATTACCCGGCAAGGATAAGAGCTTGGTCAAACAACGGTTGCGATAAGGCAATGACAGGCGCACGCTTATCCTGGAAAAGTGGGGATATTTTAGTTATAAGCCGTGCTAAAGTGTATAAAAATGTTTCCCTAAATGTGACAAATTATAAGGCCAGGCCCGGTGCGTTTGGGCTATTGCGGTGTGACTACAGAGAAATTAAATTAACTATAGTCACACTGGTGTGACAACACGGTGTGACTACGGATCGGTTGGGTATTATTCATTGACGAAAAGGTTGACGTTTTCAGTGGGAAGCAATTATGAAGAATTCTTGAAAACAAAAATAGCTTTGGACTAAAAAGAAACACAATAATCGATATAATATGGAAGTGTCTAGGTTAATATCCAAAAAATCCTAATCTTAAAAAAATAAACTTCTATGTTGATCTTGACTTCATAATTTTTAGGGGCAATGATATGATTTTTTTTACAAAAAGGATAGTTTTTTTGTTCTTACACAATATGTGCTTAGATTTTTAAATCTAATGAAAGCTTCCGTTTACTGAAAAACTATTAAGATGTACTACATAGTAATGTTTTCGTTAATGAACCATACGAAGTGATACAATGAAAAAAGAGTTTTTAGTATACACAGTTATATTTATACAGAATTTATTTGATACTGTTTGCATCAGTGTAGTTGACAGACGTCCCTAATAGGAATATAAAAACTTATTAAAGAAATAAACTAAATAAATGTCATAACAAAAGCTATTGAATAATAAACCATATTGCAAAATAGCACCAAGGGCAGGATAACGCTACACTGTTTCAATGTTGTTTTTAGATTGCTCAAAGCGATTATAGTAAAGCCCCTGGCCTGGCTTGTAAAGTGTAAATCTCTATGTTTCTCTATGTTTGAATATTAATATAGTTTTTGTTTAATTCACTAATGCCAATTCTATCCTAAAGTAAAAACTTCAGTAAAACATGGGCAATAATGGGCATGTGTTGTAATGCAAATAGATACTACATAGATAAAAACAGCAAACAATATAATTGATACACAAATTTACATTTATAAATAAAGCAATTTTATGTTTTAATACTAGTTTCATAATCTTTGTTTCCTAACAAAAATTTAAAAATCATATCGGCTTCATTTGATTTTGATGCGCTAATTACAATGGAGTACCTTTAGTATATTTTGTCTTTGGTTTAATTTTGAGGAAGCTAATGAAAAGCAATAGAATCATCACTCTGGGTTTATATACACCAAAGTATATTTGAAAAAAATAATAACGACTACGTATTCAAGAAATAAAAATAACGTTCAATTAACACTTTTATTCGTTGCAAATACTTAAAACAATATCCTAAGCCGATGCTGAAAAACAGACGCAACGTTCGCTTGTTTAAACAAGACCTTTTTTGTATCTCCCATTTCCATGAAATAACAAACACAAAAACACACAGTCCACATTTAATGTAACAACTCAGTTTACATTTCGCGATTTTGTTTATACAAATTCTACATTAATCAACGGCGGAGCTCGTGATTTTGTATCAAAGTCTCCTTCAAATTTTAATCACTTGACGTCTTAATTGCGTTCTATTATAGAACGGGGGAATTTGTTGATTTCGTTTGATTCAAGTGTAAACTTGATTGCTCAATGACATGGCGTTATTGATTCGCTGCATGCTTCCTGACTGAGGGGCAACGTTTCTGTTCGGATTTACGCCACAGAAACAACACTTAGATTTTCATTAATAATGAAGACAAGAATAATTTTATTTTATGTCATTTTCTTCAAATTATTATATTTATAATATATTTGCAACGTAATTTTTCGGCGGAATCAACATTTTACTTTTCGCTTCAGTGATATTCTTAGTGATGTCAGCAGGCGTAGCACGGGCTGTCAAGACCGGACCCGAGTCACGCAATTATCTCACAATTTCAGTGACATCTCTACCTCTTAAAGAGTGGCACGTCTCGGCGCGTATTTGGTGTGCGTTAAAATTTCTTGACACTCGTCAAGGGACACGTGTGACTGAGTTTTATCACAAATTTCTTGCTCTCCAACTGATATTACATCTTTCAAAGTATTAAAGCCCGTGCTACAACCACAGCAGTCGGAGCACAGGCACGTCAAGAAATGTGTGATAAAATTCAGTCACACTAAATACGCGCCACACCGTGCTACTCATTAAAATATAGAGATTATTCCACTGAAATTGTGAGATAATGCGTGACTCGAGTCCAGTTTTGGCAGCCTGTGCTACGCCTGCAGATGTTAACAAGTTTTTTTAATTAATACAGCTTTCGTCCCATATTGTCTCGTCCGATGGTAAGTTTGGGAACTTTTACCAATTGCGGTATGTCACTAACCTCTACGTTAGAATCGTGTCTCGATAGCGTTTCAATAAAATTGTTTGACAAACACCATATATTACGCTTTTCGAGGTTCAAAATATAGTAATATTAGTGACATAATTCAGATAGTTTTCGTTCCAGCAACATACGTATTACTTTGTCAAAAAACGATGTTTTTTTATGGGATAGGGGGCAAGCGAGCAGACGTATCACCTGATGGTAAGTAATTACCGTCGCCCATGGACACACCCAGAGGAGTTACAAGTGCGTTGCCGGCCTTTGAGGTGGGAATACGCTCTTTTCTTTATAAGTTATTGTTATTGGAACATTATTGATATATTATATGCAATAAATGCACTAACATCAGGGATATGACCCTGGTCGCCGTTAACACGATAATCAGCTAGATAATGCGTCCGGAGACATGTATTCAAACCGGAACACAGCATGCAGCAACATGCAAGCACTATTGCTTTGCGGCTGAAAGAGGTACCCAAGCAGACTCTGCTCCAGACTCTGCTTGGGTACCTCTTTCAGCCGCAAAGCAACAGTGCTTGCATGTTGCTGCATGCTGTGTTCCGGTTTGAAGGATCACAACACAACAGAGTATGTTGCCAACTTGTAAATTTGCTGTAAATCTCACAAGAACAACATATACTATATAGGTGATGTGACCGCATACCATCAAGTGGGCAGTATGCTTATTTGCCAATTAGTTGTATATAAACAAAAACACAACGTTTTTAGGAGGAATTCCCCCAGCACTAGCCCGGGTATCCCAAGTAGCATTTATCCCTAGTGATAGTTATGAGAGATGCCTTTTTGTCATAAAAAAGTTATATTAAGGAATTTGTATATCTTGTAAGTTCTATGTCAGTTAATTTTAGAGCTCCTTGGTCTTAGAACTATATGGTTTTTGTTTTAACCTAAAAGCCTTTTTCAAGAGGTTAATATAACGCAATCATAGATTGTTTTCCAGAGCTATAAGCTATAAGTCTTCTAAGTTCCGAAAAGGTTATAATTGGGTTGTTTTTAGGATAATCAAATGCCTAAATATGACGTGAAACGCATTGTTATATCTCAAATGTGACTCTTTCATAACCTACTTTACTAATAACTTATTAGCTATCTCAAAAACTGTTTAATAACTAAATAGCATTTTGTGGCTACATATGGTTAGGAAAATCACTTTAAGGCGTAAAAGTTAGCTTTATAGCATAATTTATAAGCTTTTATTAATGATTATAACCTTTAAATACATAAAGAAACTACTCAGTCATCACCGTAACTTCAAAGTTATATGGAATGCCCACTTACAAATATACAGGATGTCTTAACAAAAAATAGCGAAAAGTGAACATTATAAAAGAAATTCGTAAAACATAGTACAGCGAATCATCACAAAAAAGGTAGTTTTACGTTGGTTAAGTACTTATATATCTAGGTCCTGTTATTTGGGAAATAATAAAACGATCGAATAAAAAAACAGGTAGAGACTGATGATGAGATACTATTTTAATAACTTGAGCGGTATGAATTTGAGTAAGTGAAAAATTAACTAAACTGACAACGAATATTAATTAATAATAAAATCCAGAACGAGCTAACAAAAAGTGGGTTATGAATAATCGATTTTGGATATTAAAATTTTAAACGTGCGACTGAATTACTATGTGAGCGACTAGAAATACAGAGAGGACATCATTTTATATAAAAGACTAAAGAGCAGGGGGACGGTGGGGCGCAGCCCTCCTGATCACAACACAAAATAGGGGACAAAATTGCCTACTGTAGGTTAGGTTAGGTTCAGAACATGACCATACTTAGCGGAGCGAGCGAAGCGAGCGATGCGAGCGCAGCGTCATACCTACTATTCTATGGGAACCTATACCACTGAAATCACATCATTAAGATCTTCCAATTTTTGACATCTTCTAATTCTTAAATAGGTTCAAGGTGCGGCACAAACATAATAAATACACAACCCAACCTTTTCCCATACATTTTGAGATTACGTTTATGAAAATTTTTAAAATTAATATCTCGATAACGACGCATCACCGAGAGTGGGGAGTGATACAAGGGGTAGCTCCCCTCGTCCTCTCGTTATTAATTTTCAACAATTAATAACAATTTTTTTTTAATTTGAACCAAAGTACTCTGCTCAATGTGGTATTTTTCAAAGTGGTTTTTCTATTCGAAAAACTACATTTAAGATAAAATGCCGCTCACCATAAATAAATCATTTGCCAAATACTGAAAAAAATGCAGGACCTAATATTTGTTTGATTGTCACTCCAACAAATATTAGGTCGCTCAAATATTATGAAGGTTCTCATTTTGTATTTGAAGGAACTCGAATAAATGTTTATAAGTTGCTGTTCTGTTGATTTATCGTCATTCGCAGTCAGTCGCTCACTTAATACAATCACCCAAATTAATTATTTTTGTCTCTTAAAATTTTCATTTACAGTCACTCGTTTAAATACTACCCTTTATGTTCCACCCTTTCCCTATGAGTTTTTACCAATTGTATCACAAAATAGTTCATGCTTTTTAGCCGATACAAATGATGAAGAAATAGAAAGTATTTATTTATTGTTTAGTACATTGGTGTACAAGGCGGACTTAATGCCAAAGGCATTTTCTGCCAGTCGACCTTAGGGTAAATCTGAGAATCATGAGGTAGATGTAAAAAATAAATGTGACTAATAAATTCGATGAACACTATTATAAAATAAAATTACACATACTATAAATATAACATAATAAATACACTATACTATATATACAAATACATATTATAATATTATAAATATATGTATATATATATATATATATATCGCCGAATAGTATGATAATTGAATCTGCAGTAATAAAAGAATGGAAAAAATAGTAATGTCGTGTGAAGGTCAATGGCAGTCAACTGACAGAAAACTACGTAGTCTCCTCTTGAATGCATACAGACTACAATCAGACATTCTTAAATCGGGAGGAAGAGTGTTGCAGGAGAGAATCGATTGCACAAAGAACGAAGAATGAAAAACATCACAGTGATGAGAAGGACACTTCAGCAATCGATTGAAAGAAGATCGAAGATTCCTATCGTGGGAAGTACATAAGTATTGGAAATGGAATTTTAAATATGAGGGAGAATGTGGCGAATGAAGCAGAGAAAAAAGAGTAGTTATCGCCCTCATCTTTCTCCGTTGTCGAATGGGCATCCATCTTAGAAGACGGCGATGAGTAGATACATGATCATACTTACGAAGGTTGAAAACGAACCGAATGCAGTTATTCAGAAGTCGGTCAAGTTTATTTAAGAGATCTGCATTCAGGTCGAGATAGCACACATCGCCATAGTCGATTAACGGGAAAATCAAGGTCTGGACGAGCATCGCCTTCGTTTTAGGTGGTAGTAAATTCTTGAGCCTATAAAGTGAACGCAATATTCCTGTTACCTTCTTGCAGATATTGGTATCATGTGTCTGCCAGGTTAGAGTTGAATCGATATGCAAGCCGAGGTCTTGTACGTCACTGCCAATATGAATAACATTACCATCATACATAATTTGATTTAAGTTAGCGATGTCAACTCTGGGTATAATTCTCGAACTTCCCACAATAAGGGCTTGACATTTAGACGGATTGACCGCAATACCAAACTGTTCAGACCATGTTTTTATTGCTTGAAAATCTAAATTTATATTGGCAATGGCTTCGTTCCAATACTTAACATTAGCCTGACAGTAGAGTTGCAAGTCGTCAGCGTACAGGTGATACGAGCAGATAGTCAGATATCGTGAATTAACAGCATTTAAAGCATTAGAGAAATCAATAAGCACTAAGACGGTGACCTTCGTGGCTTCAATTCCCATTCTGATATCACCGGTCACTTTCAGAAGGGCAGATGTAGTGCTGTGCCTGGGCCTAAATCCTGTTTGTACTCGCTCAAAAGAGCACTATCATAAAGGATAGGGATTATCATTTGGCGGCTTAAACTGTCACAGCCTACGGCTGTGGACTTGATGGACAGGATTATTTTTTTAATATCATCAGGAAAGGCTTGGAAACAATCAGAAGCCTCAAGGCAAGTCCATCCACGGGCTATGATGGTATGCCAGCCAAGGTCTTAAATCATTTGAGTACTTTAATTATTCCGACCTTAATAAATCTATTTAACAGATGCTTGAGACTTGCAAAATTTCCTGATGTACTGAAAAAGTCTGTTCTTATACCGATTCATAAGGCTGGGAGGAGAGATTGTGTCGTTAACTAAAGGGTAGTATTTAAATGAGTGACTATAAATTAAATTTTTAAGAGACATAAATGATTAATTTGGGTTATTGTATTACTAAGTAAGCGACTGTCTGCGAGTGACGATAAATCAACAGAACAGTAACTTATAGACATTCATTCGAGTTAGGTACGTCAAATATAAAATGAGAAGCTTCATAATATTTGAGCGACCTACCTAATATTTGTTTGAGTGTCAACGTTACGTCCTGTATTTTTTTTTTCAATATTTGGCAAAGGATTTATTTATGGCGGCGTGTGTCTGTCTGTTGCATCATAACTCCCGAACCGATGAACGATTTTGATTCTGTTTTTTTTTGTTTTAAAGGTAAATTAGTCGGAAGTGTTCTTAGCTATGTTTGATGACTATCGGTCCAAGATGGCCGCCGCCATAAAATGGCGGATTACATTTTTTTACAACTTCCTCAATATGGGTATCAATATGACCAACAATACAGTTTTCGTAGGGGTCGCTCTGCTGGTGATCTTCTAGTTTACTTGACACATCATTGGGCAATTGAAGCGAAGGGGGAGGCACTGGCAGTAAGTTTGGACATCGCGAAGGCCTTAGATCGGGTCTGGCACAAAGCGCTTCTTTCTAAACTTCCTTCGTATGGGCTTCCCGAGAAACTATGTGGATGGGTCACTAGCTTTTTATTAGACAGAAGCATAAAGGTCTTAATTGATGGTGAATGCTCAGACTCACTGTCTATAAATGCTGATGTCCCCCAAGGATGTGTGCTATCAGCTACACTATTCCTTTTGCATATTAATGATATGCTGCAAATCAGCAGCATTCATTGTTATACAGATGACAGCACGGAAGACACCTCATATAACGGCCGTGCGAACATTTCTCGGGAAAACGTCATCAAGTTCCGGAATAAACTTGTGTCTGAAATTGATACATCATTAGAGAAAGTCTCTAACTGGGGTCGACTTAATTTAAGTCTGTTTCAACGTTACAAAGACACAGGTTTGCCCGTTCACCGCCAAGAAAATTCCATTTGTCGTGTCTCCTCGCTTTCAGAGCATTCCCCTAACTGCCTCAGCCAATACTGAGATCCTTGGTGTCGACATATCGAGCGAAGTCCAGTTCCGTGGCCACTTGGAGGGTAAGGCTAAATTAGCCTCTAAGAAGCTCGGTGTGCTCAATAGATCGAGACGGTATTTCAGTCCAGCGCACCGCCTACAGCTTTACAAGGCGCAGGTTCGGCCTCATATACTGTTCTCATCTTTGGGCAGGGGCGCCCCAATACCAGCTTCTCGCACTGGACCGCATTCAGCGGAGAGCGACTCGAATCGTCGATTGACAGCAAATTTCCAATCGTTTTGATACCTTGGCGCTGCGTAGAGATGTCGCCTCACTATGCATCTTCTATCGCACATTTTACGGGGAATGCTTAATATCTATAATGTAAATAATTAAATAAATAGATATATTAATTGCATTGCAAATAAGAATGTAAAACTAAAGTAGGTAGGTGCCTATTTAACTAGCAGTAGGTGCATATAGAATCTGAAAAATAATAGAAGAATAATAATAAGCATATCCTTTGGTTTTGTAAACACTCTGTAGGTACAACACGCGAAATGTCGTTTTTTAATAAAATGCAATCTAAGCTCTTTTGGCATCTGAAATTACTACTTAGTCCGTCCGCGGTGATATAGATTTACTATCAAATCTAACTAGAAATTTTAATGCGTGAAGGGTTACAAAAATAACTAACAGTTTGTGATAAGGTTATATAAATTACCTAGAGGTTATTTTTAAGTAAATTTCGTGCGTTAATAGTAATTCAGGCTATTTAAGAGTTATTTGTAAAGCTAGTAAGCCTTTCATTGAAGGCAGCCATTTTTATGAGGCTTATTGTGGCAAAAATTTTCGAAAATATCAATTTATTTATTTTATTTGCTGGTGATAATAAATTTAATATACATTTTAACGTTTATAAATAATTGTGTGCCAGATTGGAGGTAAAAAATGTATTTAATGTATTTTTTTTACACTACGTATGACTATTAAATATTTCAAATATGCCTGATAATTAGGACGCGTGTATTTTATAAGCATATTATCCCATAATTTAACATGAAACTGGTATTCGCAATAGAATTTATAAACACGTGTGAATTTTACAGACATTTTGCTCCGCATATGAATACGCTACGTCATAATAAAAAAATAGTATTACAAATGGAAGCCATTTGTCTGATATGAAATAAGTTTTAACTAATATATAACCCGTCTCCTATAAAATATTTTTAAAACTTACTAATAAGCTTTTGCTGGTACTTGACAATAACCTAATTCTGGAAAATGACTGCTGCGATAAAAACTGATTATGACTAGTCCATGACTAAGGTGAGACTTCATAAAGGTTATAATTAGGTAATATCCAACTAGCACAAACTAGTTGCTTAAGAGCTTTGGAGCTAATCCGATTATTCCCAAAGGCACCAAGCTCAAGCGCCAGAGCGTGCACTGCAGACCTTATGCAGCCGCTTTGCAGCCAAAGGGGCACAACTTTTTGCAACCTACAGTTCCATTACAGCTTCATAATAGTGGCATAAAAGCGCTACAGGAGCTGCAACTAATAATTAGCATCACACTAAAGCTCTTGTGGCACTTATTGAATGAATGACAGGTTTAACTGAACGAATAAAGGCTCACTGATCATTCACCTTGTCTCTCATTTGTTAAAAATACATCTTTTGTTCCTGAGTCAGACATTACTGAATACAAATAAATAATAAGTGAAGTGAAGGTAAGTGTTTTTGAGCTATATTTTGTATTATATACAAGTGGCTAAAACGCAGATCAGTTTATCGTGCATATAGTTGATATTATTGGAGTATTTTTAACGCGCCTCAATAATTACCTCAGAATGTCGTAAAATATGTAAAAATTATTATATAAATAATATTATATCACATACCTACACGACATTGACATTACATTCTTGACTACATTTCTATTTAGTAAGTTGCTGGTTCTATATTTAGTTATATTTTAAATTGAAATTGTGATAAAAACCTATAAATTTCTCAAGTAATGATAAATAATTGTCTTGTAAACATGGCGTCTATGAGAAGCAGCTTTAACTTGCAACTTCAACCTTAATACTTCCTCTCTGTGCGTCAAAGCGTTAAGTTTCACTCTTCTAAAGATCCAAGTAATACCTGTACCACTAATGCAGTTCAAGTCTTTACAATGACTTTTATTTCGTACTTACTGCAGGTATCGAACTACACTAATGGTTATTTATTTAGAGCTCCGTAGAACTCGTTGAAAACCCTAAAATACGATGATGTTTGTAGCTGCTTCTATATTTTTCGCTCTTTCAATTGTTTAACACTTTCTATGTCTTATCATGTTTTCAGAATGCCTTTCAAAATAATTCAAACTTATAATGAACAACAAAATAAACAAGAACTTTGCATCTGTCCATCTACGTGGGAAAAACATGGAGTGTTACACTGGCCGAACAAAAAAGTAAAAAATTATGTAAAATAAAAGATTCAACTCCACAACCAAACTGGACTAAAATAAACTGCATTGTTAAAATGAACAATATTATGTCGTAAAAAATTGCTGACAAGCAGTTGACAGAAATGTTGAGATTGTTCGACAACAGAACAAGAAGCCACAGAACTCTTAACAGCGCTCTCGCCACACCTTATCGGACCAACAGCTTATATTGTTGTTATTTTAGAATTTATCTAGTTTAATTATTTTAATAATGTCAATTATGGGCCAATTTGCCAATTAAACAAGTTGATTTTATCTTAAATATTGTTTTATTATAATTCACCAATACAATTATACAAGAGGCGCTTCGATTCTACTAGTTACAATGTGTGTAATAAAGGACCAAAATATAAATCTGATTCATATCGAGTGACCACAAGTTTACATTTAACATCACACGGCAAACGCACATACTCTAAACTTAAAAGTGTTTCCATACTTCTTTTCTCTAAAATTCTTGTCATTCCGTAATGGACAGTTGGTGTCAGGAACTATCACAGTGTGCGAAACATGCGAATATTCTCCCATGTTTTCCATTATAATTGCACACACCTGGAAAAAAACAAACAAAACAGACTAGATTCGAAAAACTGTAAATACAAGTAAATAATGACATAATCTTGAATAAACACGGTGGTTACAATAAAACCCCATAATCATTAAAATTGATTTGAAATAGTTGAGAAAGAATAACGAAATCTTCTCCCGACTTGCTAATAGCACATGGCAGATAGCAAGTAGATACAGGTGTACCTTTTATCATAGCTCTGGCAGGAGAATCGTATGCAAATCATCTCAATGACACTGAATTTTTTTTACTTAAACAAGGTTATTTTACTTTATTTTTATAATATGCCACACCAAGCTATAACTTACTTTTCCTCTGTAACTGGTCCGTTATCATTGATTGAGAAAACACAATCTACGGGACCCTCGCTTGTGTTTGTTGAACTCGAACTTGGCGCAATATTTTTGTTTGTATCCAATGAATCCTTTAAAGAATAAATTAAATGAATAGAGTTTTATAAATGAAAGCTAAATTACTCTCACGTAAGTAATTGAGTTAAAGAAATTTAGGTGTTCAAAAAATTTCAATTACAGAATTCTCACACAGATGTTGTCTTTTTTAATTTATGCATATTCTAATAAAATCTCCGTACTTTCTTGCGATATCCACCAGTTCTTTGTTTGAACTTCCATGCTTTGAGATCTATATTTCTTTTAAACGGGCTCATATATTTCATATAATGTGATTTCTCCAATAAAAATAGCAGAATGTATCCAAATGAGTAGGCAATGTCCATTACGCTCTTGCTTCTATTGTGAAGCCTTAATATCGCTATTAGTAAAACAGTCGATCAAATTGCTACTTAAGTCTGCGCAAAAGTACAAATCACTTCTGCAATGGAACTTTCAGTGGCAGAACAGCGATAAATATATTTTTTATACAGTTCCGTTAAAAAGTCTGCAATTAAAGTCTTTATGCAGTTCTGAAGCGTACAGCAGCGGCAATAGAAACTTTTTAGCAGTTTTTAGCTTTAACATACATGTTTTATCTATCTTTTAAAGCAATAGACGGCAAATAGGTTGTAAAATGAACTCTTATAAAGCCTAGAGTGGCATTAGGTTCAGTTTCTGCTACCTCTAGTGATATTTACAGCTATGAGCAGTTACGGAAGCAATAGTAGAACTTAAAACCACTTTCTGAACCCCTAAAGCGCTACTTTACAGCTAAAAGTTGCAAAATAGGCTGCTATTTCCACTAGTGTGCTAGTACTGAATTTAACCAGGTTATGAAATGGTTCATTTACGGTTACATCAAGGTTATCAAGCATGCCTTTAGGTAATTTGTCTAGTCAGTATAGAGTAAAAATAACGTCTGCACTAGGTTAATATGGAGGGCCTTTTTGGTCATTAAGAGTTTATGCGGAGTTTATTATGACCATATTAGGACCTATCGTATTTCTTTGAGGAAATCCATAGAAAGGTTATATAACCTATCTGTAACCTTTCTATAACTTAAATTGTTACTTGGGATGCCCCCCGTGATGAATTTTCAATAAAAAATAACATCGAATTACAAGAAAATGTAATTGTAATTTTATTTATTCACCCCCACGATTCCATTGTTTTTAGCGTCATGTGTACGAATGCACGCCTCACGCTCTGCATTCGTGAAGTGGACTCACTCACGCTTCGTTACTCCGCTCGAGCGGGTCGCGACGAGGGTTCCTCAAAGGGAACGGGCAAATCTGCAGATTTCTGTTTGTTTCTCTTTGTCTGCGACGATTTTTATATCCTCCACTGTCAGCGGGTCCTCCATTTAATTAATGGCCGGGAATTAATGTTGTGTGCGTTACGCTTGTCAGTCAAACAATTTTCGTTTGTCGTTTGTAGGCACGGATCCATCACTGCGAGTGGTGATGTAATGGATGTGCGACGCTCTACACATGAATAATGTAGAGACGCTTTTTGGTAATGAAAAAGATACGGCCGGTGTAGCTGGAGAACTTTTTAATGTTTTTAAGTGAAAACTTCCATCGGCTTATCAAATGACAATGACTTGAGTAGATAATGAATAGAAGGAGGATAACAAGAATGAAGATGAAAAACAAACCCTAAAATATCATACCTTTCTTTTTCCTACGTAACTGCATGACGTCACGCTTTAGTTTTGCTACCGTGTGACTGCTTTATCGAACCCATATAACTTAACTTTCATACGTTTTATCTAAGATTTTTTTTTATTTCAACAAAACTTAAAAAAGTCAATTAGTTTTTATTATCTGTCGGAATAAATTGCTTATTTTTAAATTTCATATACCATAAGGAAATCAGTATGGTAATAAGGTACTAAGTGCAAATAATGATCAATATGTTGCTAAAACTTATTTGTCTGGAAATTATTTTATCCCAAGTAAAAACGGATCAAGGCTAAAATTTATTAAGTAGTAGTCAAACTTTTGGACTTTTGGACAAGGTATTTTAATCTCGTAACAGGATCCGGGAACCACCTATCACCGATAGCCCTAATCCTCTACCAATCCTCAATACATGGGCCGAATCACGGGAGATGCGCGCGGAACCAGCGAATCACACTCTGCCGCATTGCACTTCTTAACTCCCTAGAAGCTACCTGTCCATGTGTCTTTCGTCCCTTTCTGGGGCGCACAAATACACGGTATGCCTTGGGTGTTCGCCACAACATCGTCATTTCGGGCGGTCGCTGTTCTCTTTTCACCTTGTTCCAATCCACTCCAGATAAGTCCCCACCACCACCGTCACGTGAAGTCTCGCAGCCGCTGAAAATTTTTCTCCGTCCCCACGAAATCGCAGTAATAAATCGGACCCATGAAACACTCTCGATAATTATGTTATAAGAAAATTAATAAATACAAATACATTTATCTATTATTTTCAATAAGCTTAAATAATTTTTGATCTTAGTTAATGGAATAAGTGAACAAGCATTGAACCATTCATTTACCTACTCTACTGCCCTTAAACTCTATTTGATCGGCTAATCGAAAGCCGGGAGCAGTACGCTCTCCACACATAACCTATACTACTGGTTCATGCATTTTACTAACAATATCCTTTCCTATTTTTAATAACAAAACGTACAATTGAATGTTGAAAAGCTACAATATAAATACTCGTACATGTCACAATTATAATTTTCAAATGATAGAATATAATTGCTGTTATAAAAATAGCTTAAAAATTATATAAATGCTCTACTTACACAACGGTACTACATACAGATTTATGTTTGTTTGTTAAAGTATAATCCTTGCAAGAAACGAAATCCGTATTCGCAAATAACCTCGGATTCAAGAAGACATTACAACGAACAAGGTTTATCACTCGGAATAAAACTTCTTAATAGTCCTCTAAACATTCACGTTCACTGAAAACTTTCAGATGGCATCCCTAGCCAATTAAAAAAAAGAATGTCATTCCCAACGCGGCGATATAACAACAAAAGCACATTAAACCGAGCTCCCAACACGTCACTAGTAACGAACTTCGTTAAACAGACGACACGGTAATGTTGTGCGGAACTAAAACTCCCCAGAAGAAAGGCCCAATGCGTCCCTGCGCTGGCATTATTTGGCTGATGTGACGCCAGGGCCGCGCTCGACGCTTTCACGCGTTATCGTAGCAGTTTCGTACGAGAGGAAGCTTCAGTGTGGTCTTTTAAAATAGGGTTGTCGCGGCGACTTTTATTTAAAATAAATACTTTTAATTTATTAGTTATTTCATAGTTCTCTTGTTAGGAATTGGAACGTGCTACCTTAATCTTGATGGAGCAAATAATTATGTGCATGTTTGAGATTGATCGCAATATTTAGGTATGTTGGTTAACATATTTTTGGAGAAAGCTACAAGCCACTGTAATATGTGGACTTAACAGTAGTGAATGGCGAGTCGAGTCAAATAGCTTGGGTAGCTCGGGCTTTTCGTTGAACCGAGTTGACTCGAGTAAATGTTCTCATCTAGCGAGTTGAATCGGTCAGTAAACTAAGTTATGGCGCCGCGACGCGGGCGGTCCGCGGAACTCGAAGTGAGCGTGTCGCCGTGGTCCGTGTTGTTTTGTGTGATACCTCGGTTGTTCTGACGACCTCTCGTACGCAGTACTTTTAATCCGTTATGTACATTATTCAATACAGTTATAAGGAATCTATTTTGAAGGACAAAAAAGTAACCCGAAGGCAATCCCTCGTCTTCGAAGGCCTTTATCTAGATCGCTCGTCGTGGGGTCGAACTCAGCCCACACTTGCCACTTTCTAAATAGACATACTATTTATTGACGTATATGCCTAGACACGCTGTCCGGTACAGAGAAATTGCTCACTACGAGATGGTGCCAATTGGAACCACGCCGCGCCGCTTAGTCGACCGCGGGCGAACGTGTGAGGTAGCCGATGTGCCGTGTGTCGCTAATTTTACGTAAAAAATGTCTTAAAACTTTAAAGTGACTATTAAAAACACTGTCGCTGTGTACGTGTGAATATTGGTCTTGTATACTGCGTCATACGCTCGACCGTTACCTTAAGACCTTAGTTTTGCCGTCTCTTTTACTCTCATGTAATATTACGTTAGAGCGATTACGCTGCAGGTCTACGCCTCACCCAGCGCCGTACCACGTCGTGACACAATTTTTCTTCGCAACAACATCATAAATCCATATGTTAATAATAAATGTTTGAATAATCTCTTCTAGAAGCTCCTGTGGAGCGTCGGTGGCACTTGCCTTCCAATTGGGAGGTCCGGGGTTCGAACAGACATGTACCAATGTGTTTTTCGTTTTTCGAATTTTATAATTTGTTTGTCGTTCATACAATGAAGGAAAACATCGTAAGGCAACCTGCATACATCTGCGAAGAAATTCAAAGGCGTATGTGAAGTCGACCAATCCGCACAGGGCCAGCGTGGTTGACTAAGGCCAAAATACCCTTACTTAGGTTAGGCTCGAGCCCCTCGGTGCGGACGTATATGAGCTGTTATAATGTTGATAATGAATCTCTTCAATATAACTGAGGGTTGACAAGCAGAAAAACACTTATCACATGTGTATGTGATAAGTGTTTTTCTGCTTGTCATTCAAGTTCAAGTTAAACGTATTAAAATTACTGAAGCAATGAATGTGACCGGGTCTGATAACTGTTATAATATCTCATGTAATAGTAAATTAACTAAGCTGTTTGCATAAAATTCTTTCAGAACATTTTCTTAATTCGATATTTTAGAATTTTTAACATACTAGACTAGTTTTTGAACTAGAGAGAAGAGAGATATTACTTGTGATATACACGTGACCGGGCTTGGTTACTGTGATGATCTCCAAACTTACCTGTTCGCGGTGCACCCCGCTGATCAACAGGCTTTCGCGCTCCCATCAACCCCTACTGGCTAACCACCATAACTTCTAAGTGGCCTACAGTCGCGGAGGTGATGTTGGCGTGGACGGACATCGGCTCGGCGTCAAGATTTGGGGTGGGAAAGATCCCCCGCAGCTCGGCGAAGTTTAAACGACGTTAAGGCGCGATAACGGGCCGGACAAGCGGACCAAGGAGAAGTTGTTATTAAAACACTAATTTCACAAGTTCCACTTGAATCTTTATTATATTTAAATTATTGCGACCGGTTTCGATACATCATCGTCAGGCAATCAGTGGTAAAACCGGTCGCAATAATTTAAATATAATAAAGATTCAAGTGGAACTTGTGAAATTAGTGTTTTAATAACAAGATACCATGGAGTTCCATCAAGAAATTATAACACAAAGCTTTAACTACAAGGAGAAGTTCCTGGAATGGAAATAGAACAAGTTTCGCTCGAGTATTGTGGATCTTTCCAAAGAAAGGGCAAATCTGGCAACCTTCCTTAAATCACCTATTTCCGGGATGATGGAGATCTCTCATGAGCAACATTGTATGAAGGTGTACGGATATCGAATCCGTGACTTACACAGAATCACCAAACGGCATGCATTGAGGTCAATTAGGTATATGCTCCGACCTTCATGCATCTACAACTACATGAAGAAATAAAGGTTTTGTATGAAGACATATTTTCTTCGGCAATACATGCTAACAGAAGGGTCAATAGGTCATGATAAGCTGTAAGCGTGGCAATTTGGAACTGGCATTCGGAATAACTAAAGCGAGGCTTGTTACTTGTGTCAGTACATCCATCTTACCTATTTCTGCCGCGAATTAGCAGTTTTGCATTGCTGTGTTTTGGTTTGAAGGGTTTAAACAGGCAGTGTAATTACTGGGTACCGTGACTTGACATACTATGTACTATGTACTACATACTATGTACAAGTTGGCAACGTCGATAGAAGTCCTTGTGGGAGTTGTAGATTAACAAATCTTACAGAAACCACATTGTCATAAGCACTTCACTTCAGCGGGATGTGAGACAGGGTGACAAGATATCGCTGAAACTGTTCGCAGTTTGCGTTGGAGTTTGGTTTTGTTTGGATATGTTGAAACTTTTTGACTGGAGAGAAGTCGACATTAACATAAGAACGAGTATATTACTCATTTTTATTTTGCTGTTGATATTGTACTCGTGGCTGAGATCACGATATACCTATCGTATGCACAATGCTGGACGTCTTCTGCAAAGTTTCCCAGCAACTGGGTCTTAAAACTGAACATGAATAAGATAGAAACTATATACGAGTATTATGTCAAATTCGAGTATGTTTACCTGCAACAGATAGTTCAGCTCGGTAAGTCCAACACCTAGAAGAAGATCAATCAATGAATCCTCTTCGGCTAGACAGCATTCGAACTGAAATAAATACCAGTATAACTGAACGAGGTCCGAAAAGTAATAACTAGCCCTCCAATTGGAAATATACAATTTACGCTATTCCCATGAGTAAATACGAATATCTCAGCTTACGCAATTGAATGTTTGTCTGTATTTTGAAACATTTTTGTTTGTGTTTGTGCATTAATAAAATATTTTACCTTTTTTCCGATTTGCTACTTCTGGTTACTATTTGCTTGAATACTACCGCGAATACTTATCAACGTCGCGTGCAAACCCTAATTTAAAGGCCAGCAAGCGAAATGGCGGACATTGTTTCGCCAGCATGCTCCGCAACTGACGCGTGTCAAATAAAGATACATTCAGTTAAATGGTAATTGTTTTCCTGGATTTCGTAATGGCCGCGCAAATGGTCTCGACCACGTGACTGCTGTGCTTGCTGAAATACTCGAAATCTCTAGACTCAACTATATCTACTTGAGTTGTGCGTTAAAAGTTATGTGGTATATAATTAGCTTGTGTGTATTATGTTCTTTTAGGGTTAAGGGATTCGAACCATGTCTCCCTCGAGATGCTGTATGATCCAGCTAGCTAACATCATTTCCAAGAACTTCCCCGCTTCATGCAACACCACCGGCCTGAGCCCCGACGGATAGTTGGCGAGACGGTTCGGCTTCCTGGGCAGATAGAATCACCTTACTTACCAGCATGAGGAAATACGGCCTGATCATCATCCAGTGAGTGCAATGCAAGACAAATGGTCTTCGCAGCAGTCCATTTGGTCCAGCGATTTGCCTTTGGCTATGCGCCGTAACCGCCTCCTAACTCAATGTCCGACATATAAAAGTCCGCTTCCTTCTCCTACGAGAAGACACTTGAGGTGACTCAAATATCTAAAAGCTTCAGGTTTTGAAGATAACGTCCCTAGACTCTTTGCACATCTGGTCTATAAATTTTGGTAAGAAGAAGTACCGAAATGGTGCTACCATTTTGGTACTTCTCCTTACCAAACTTTATGGTCACCTACTCGGATTGGAGTCGAAAGTTTCGATGAATCACCCCCTCACCTCTGTCTCGGCTCTGTAGATTTTGCACTTTAACGCCTCATAATTAACGAACCCCAAGCCAACGCTAACCGCTTGCGCTACATCTTTTCAATCAACGAACTTGAGTCTAAAGTAGTAGTGTATTATTGTTCCTTCTATATCTCGTTCAATCGCAGACACGATTTCACTCCATCTATAAGGAACAATAAAACACGTGGTAGCAGATTTTTACAGTTACAAAAGTAAATTTTCAGTTTAGAAGTTTACGCTCGTATTATTCCGTGTTTAAGTACAAAATCACCTAATGATTCGAACCAGCGATTGCTGGTTATGTTTTGATAAATTATCATTCAAAATAATTTACTTCAAATCTAACCATTTCAGTAGTTAAGTATTTTCTGTCAGCAAATGTTTAGCGTCATATGGCTCGTTGCGCCATTAAGTAGTTAAGTATTTACTGTCAGCAAATTCTTAGTGTCGTATGGCTCGCCGCGTCCGGTGTGACCGCGGCGTCCGCGACCTAATTACACTTGTTTTGTCTTCAAAAATAATTATTTTAAATTGAATTGAATATTGCAGCTAGAAATACGGTTTTGTTTGACTGACCACAGCAACGTTCGCTGTGGTCAGTCCTAGGATGGGTGACCAAAATAAGAAACATCTCAAGCTCCTCCGTGCTTCGGAAGGCACGTTAAACAGTGGGTCCTGCGCCTGATCTCACCCCGATCGTGTCGGTTAACCGTCCCATCGGACTAGGCGAGTGAAGGAACAGAGAGTGCACTTGCGTTTGCGCAGTCACTTGTGCCCTATAATATCTCCTGCGCAGATGGCTAGTCTCTGTGGAGATTGTCCGCCGTGACCGAATATCGGTTAGGAGGACATTATTATTATTATATCCAAAGAAAGTTGGCGTCAGACAGATCGGCTGTAAAAACCTCAGTCAAAACTATGTTTTGGAGTGATTGTCATTCCAAGCAAATCAGACCCTGGGCTACGAAGTGATGATAGAAAGATACTCTTTATTACTCACCACGAAAGTAGTACAGTTACAGAAGTTTTACAAAGCTAAAATGTACAATTTCGACAGTCTTATCGCTAAGAGTGATATCTTCCGGAGAACCTTTGGACAGAGGACACTTTGTTTAAATGATTTTGCGACATTCCTAAATGTGAAAAATGTTATACTAGCGGTTTTTCTAGTATTAGCGTACAAACAGAAAGCGTTATGATGAAATATATATTATGCTTGCACTAAAAATAGACAAAAAGATGTACTCCATATGACGTAGGATTTTTATTTTATGTTTATAATCCTTGTCAGTTTTGTTTGATATAAGTGTAAAGAAACGGACCCAAATGATAGCAAAAATACTTAATTTTATATGTAAGTATATATCAAAATGTAAATTATTCGTTTGAAAACCTATATAGAAATAATGGTTAAACCCAATTATTTATTTATTACAATTATTAACGCCCAAGGTTAATATATATGTACAACTTACTGAATTTGGTTTTATTTATTAGCATTCACTAGATATTAATATATGTAAGTTAAATAAGTGGATATGGACTAGCGATTAGAATCAAATATCAACATCATCATCAGCCATTAGGTCTTCTGCTCAGAAGACATAGGCCTCCCTATGAATCTCCTTCAACCCTAACCAGGTCACTTATCCACCGGGTAGGAGGCATGCCTACTTACTGTCTGAATTAAATATGTATAAGGTTTAACATAATAAAGCATATAAATAAATAGCAGCATAATGAGCGTATGCACATTTTAACTACGTGGAAGTCGCAGTGTGGACCCTATCACGCGCGCCTATAAGGGCAGGGAGAATACCGGGGTGGTTTAGTGGTTAGGCCGGCACTCTGCTGGGAGCCCCATACACGCTCGTCGTCTAGCCAACGGCGAGTACGGTTCCCCTCGACAAAAAAATGGTAAAGGCAGTTCGACATATCCAAAAACTTAAAGGTCATAACAACTGATTTTCAATCAATGAAACTATTATTATATTAATTAACAAAGACCCAATTAAATATTTATCGTAGGTTGATGTGCTGTTGATTGTACTTTAATTAAAATTGCAATAAGTTTTCGTGTTTAATAATGTTTCATTCTTATTTTTTGGTTTGTTTTAATAACACTGAAACATAAATCTAATATATAAAATTCTCGTGTCACAGTGTTTGTTATCAAACACCTCCGAAACGGCTTGACCGATCTTTATGAAATTTTTTGAATATTTTCAGTAGGTCTGAGAATAGGTCGTAAACTATTTTTTATTATGGCGAAACGTAGTTCGCGCGGCACAGCTAGTAATATATAAAAAATTCAAATACATTGAAAGTTATAAAAATGCATTTACAAGGTATTACTGCATTTTTTAAAACTTTTTAGTAACAAATGTCGTCTTAGTTAAAAACGTGGGTATATATGTATCTTATTTACATTAATTTTAAAATCTAATAATGAATTTCTTTCGTTTAAAACACAATTATGTCAATAAACTACCCTAATAAATATATTTTATGTATAAAATTTAATTGATGTT
Organism: Schoenobius gigantellus; assembly: GCA_963935595.1. Classification (NCBI taxonomy): domain Eukaryota; kingdom Metazoa; phylum Arthropoda; class Insecta; order Lepidoptera; family Crambidae; genus Schoenobius; species Schoenobius gigantellus. Next base: position 23,190,830 of record OZ012543.1, read on the forward strand.
TTGTTTAATTTGTGTTTAAATAATAAATCTTTGAAATTGAATTATTTCAATAATGAATGGAAAGTTTTTAACGAGCAAATTAAAGGTCAATACGTAAAGTCATTTAAATAGGTTATTGCACACGGCACCACGGCGAAAAATGTCTAGCGCGCAACTCTCGATAGGGTTGTCACGAGTGACGAGAGAGAGTCAGTCGTAGTGGGACGTCGACAACAAGATTTTGCTGTAAGATTTTACTTTAGTAGTAATAGTATTCAATTAGTTTTAGGACAATCCTAGTGTACTGACCTGTTAAACATATAGGTATTGATTGTTTGCTTAATGTTACAATAGTCAAAATCTGTAATAACAATGTATAAATATTATACATTGTATTGTTTTTTTCTATTTAATAACAAATATTTTTAATTATTGATGACATAATAATGACGTCACAGAAATGTCTTACTAAAACTAGTATACAAAGAAAAAAGGAATAACTAGAAACAAAATACTTATAAACTACTTTACTTAAAAAAAATACAAATTGTTTTTTCTAATGATGGTTGATTACGTTTTTCACTAACGTAGATTTACTGAAACAACATTCAGGATAATTTTTTCACGTACAGTCAACAGCTCATCAACCTTCATCAACTTTTGCACCAGCACAGTGCATCGACTATCACTTCATATTGATCTCTTTGTGTTAGACTTAAAGTTAATACTATTTTTCGTTGTAGTTTTTCTTATTCAGGTTTCAAAAACAGATACATTTGTGACAACCCTAGTAAAAATTGATGAATTTTCAATAAGTTCCTATATAATGCGAAATTTTCGAGTAGTGGTTCATTCTGTTCTTCAAAGTGCTTCGAGCCAAGGAACTAGCTGCAACAGTGTCGTCAGTCGTCGTCGAGGAGTCTCCCCAGCACCCAGATCTTCAGCCACAGTACTTTATTTGTGAGTGTTCATTATGTAAGTACTTTGAAAGGTTTACTGATAGTTGGTTGTAATTACTATTTCCTCCAAGTTTCGTACGGAGAAAATAACAATGAGATAGTTTTAAAGATCGTCACACTTACAATGAAGGATCAGTGTAAGTATGCATTGTCTTTTTCCGATACTCAATTTTGCGTTACTTTTTCAGGTCTGACTCCGAGTTTGAAGTCTTCCAACCAGTGCAGAAGACCAAACCTAAGACAAAACCAACATCTCGAGATAACATCAGGTAAGGTTTAATTTATGCTGTCGTCATAGTATTTATTAAATCTTCGAATCGTTAGTGAAGATTTTATGTGATAATACCACAATATTTATTTATTAGGGTATGCCAACAGTACACATATTAATGAATTAGATTGAAGTGGATAACAATTGAACACTAAAATGATTATGAATGAGTGAATGGTGTTAGTATGCTGTTGCTGATCAGTATTAGCTAGGAGACTAACAATATTATTAAATTTATCTTTTCAGGTCTGACTCCGAGCAAGAACTGTTCGAGCCAGCGCAGAAGCCTAAGCCTAAGAGAAAACCAATCTCTCGCGATACTATCAGGTAAGATATGAGTTATTTATGCAAGTGAAGTGGTAATTTCGTTTTAGGTTCATCACTGATAGAGTGGGTTTTTTTTTGTATTGAAGTGTTGTTTTCTTTATCGATCATAGTGGGTTAGATAAATTCGAAGATTGCAGGTGTCAATCGTAGGATAGGAACATTGCGTTCTACAACAACATAGTAATATCAATTATTGTTGAGTTGTTTCACGTTCTTGCTGATTGTCCTAACATAGGATATAATACAATCTCTTTTGTCTTTTACAGGTCTGGTTCATCGAAAAAGGCTAAGTCGAGCTCAAAGGAGTCGTTGAATTTGTTCGGGTTGGTGTCGGACGACGAAGAAGTTACAGCCGAGCGTGCGTCACGCGTCAGGCAGGGCAAACGACTCGACAGCAGCCTCGCCAACAAGACCGCGCACGGCACGCTCCTGCGGCGTACTCCGCTCGACGGTCGCTACTACGTGGAGACGCGCGTATACAGCACGGACGAGGCGTTGGCCGTAGCGCCCGACCAGCGGTACACCAAGGCGCTTGTCACACTCAAGGTGCAGCTAGAGCCAGACCAGCCCGAGTGGGACTACTTGCAGCAGTTTTTAAAGCGGTCAAAGTCGTTGTTTAAAGATAAGCCTGTATTTTATAGTAATAAAACAAATATTAAATAAATAAATTAACTAAGCAAGTAAAATATTTTTTACAATAGGTTTTTATATTTAATCCGGTTTTTTTGAGCCCACGTCCAGGTAAAGTTACAGTCGTAACTTAGGTATTAATGAGGTACGGTAATCATTCATTTAGTTAAGTGGATAAGTAATTAACTAAAAAAACTATAGATTAGCGTTAGGTAACAAGTTGTATACTTTATTTTTCTGAATTGCTACGATGCCTTTTTGCTCAGAGTGTTCGATGCAATTAGGCAGCAGACAATGGGTAGGACACCTGCGCAGCAGCGCGCACAAGCGCAGGTGCGCAGTGTCGCGGGCGCACGACGACGCCGGTGTTGTCGAACTCGCGAGTGCGTTTAGAGGTCGCATCGTTACATACAGAATTACTCCTACAGATGAGTACCGATGCTCTTTACCCGATTCATTCTTGCATAGTATATTTTCTAAAATTTATAATCTTTTGCAAATGTCTCTAAATAAGCATATATGTTTAAAAGTAAATTTTGAATATTTTGCCGATTTTCTTTTATTTAAGAACGAGGTAAATAACATTAAGTCGTTTGTTACAAAAAATTTAACGATTCATCGCAATTTTGATTTTAACGAGTTGTTTGAAACACTCGTAAATACTATTAAGAACAAAGTTGAAGAATTTGAGGATCGTGACAGTGGTTGGACTTTTTTAAGTAATGTTTCCTTAGAAGTTAACATTAATAGATATGATCCTCTAAGAGGGTCTGGTTCAACTTATGTAGATTTACCACTAGCGATAAAAAAGAAAAAGGCGTGTATTAACATCAGGAATAAAGATGAATATTGTTTTTTGTGGAGCGTCGTTGCCGCTTTGTACCCGGCTAAAAAGAACGGTGACCGTACGTCGTCGTATCCGCACTTTGAACAGGTCCTAAACACCGACGATATATCTTTCCCAGTAACGTTTACGGATATCGCGAAATTCGAACAAAACAATCCACATTTAAGTGTAAACGTATATTCATTAAAGAATAATCAGATAGTTGTAGGTCCCATTTATAAGTCTGGATATAAATCCAAAACCAGAACTAAAATTAACTTGCTTCTACTTGAAAATAATGTTCTATGTCACTTTGTTTTGATAAAAAACCTTTCTCGACTTGTAAGAAGTCAAATTACGAAAAATCATAAGAAACTATATTTTTGTGATGATTGCTTGCTATTTTTTACTTCTGAAGTTAATCTTGATAATCATACATGCAGCGGCGTTTGTACAGTACTGCCTGAGAAAGGAACTTATCTACAATTCAAAAATTTCGAACGGAAGCAAGACGTTCCTTTTGTGGTCTATGCTGACTTTGAAACTCTTCTTATACCGTTCGATGGCTGTGAGCCTGACCCTTCATTAAGTTTTACTTCTCAGCGTCAACAGCACATTCCATCAGCTTTTGCTTATCACATAGTGTGCTCGTACGATACCAGTCTGAATTCTTTTGTACAGTATCGAGGAAAAGACTGTGTCCAAAAATTTCTTGATAAACTGTATTTTGACGTTAAAAAGATTTATGACATCTTAGATAAAGAAATTGCGATGGAATTCGATGAATATGACGCAGAGGCCTATGCGCGTACCGATGTTTGTCATATTTGTAAGCAATTATTATTTTTTGACAAAGTGAGAGATCATTGTCACCTCACTGGAAGTTATCGAGGTGCTGCGCATCAATACTGTAACTTACGGTTTAGCGTTCCTAAATTAGTTCCCGTTTTTTTCCATAACCTATCCGGCTATGACTGTCATCTGTTCATCAAAGAATTAGCCGATAGTTTAGGACCTGTTAAAGTCATACCTAAAAATAAGGAAAAATACGTATCATTTACAAAATTTTTACAGTTAAAGAATGAAAAATATGCTCAAATACGATTTGTCGATTCGTTTCAATTCTTAGGAACCAGTTTGGAAAAATTAGCGAGTGGGTTAGATAAAACAGATTTTAAGCATTTAAAAAAATATTTTCCAAACGCAACTGAATTTAAATTATTAACACGCAAAGGAGTATATCCGTATGATCATATGACACATTGGAAATCATTTTCCGAGAAACAACTTCCACACAAAAAAGGTTTCTATAATTCTTTAACTGATGAAGATATAAGTGATAAAGATTACACTCATGCTCAGGAAGTTTGGTCTACATTTAGAATACAAGATATGGGTGGGTACACAGACCTTTATCTAAAAACCGATGTATTGCTATTGACTGATGTATTTGAAAATTTCCGTGAAATTTGTAAATTGAACTATCAATTAGATCCTGCTTTTTACTTAACAGCTCCAAGTCTTTCATTCGATGCTATGTTACTTAAAACCGGCATTCAGTTAGAATTATTAACTGACTTAGAAATTATACGTTTTATACAGAAAGGGATACGGGGAGGTATCTGTATGTGCTCAACGCGATATGCTCGTGCAAACAATAAATATATGCCACAATATGATTTTACAGAACCAGATTCTTTTCTAGTTTACATCGATTGCAATAACTTGTATGGTTATAGTATGTGTCAGTACTTACCTGTTTCAGATTTTAGACTTTTAAGCGAATACGAAGTAGATTTGTTAAATATCATGAACGTAGCAGATGATGCTGAGTTCGGATATATTCTTGAAGTGGACTTAACATATCCCGAGGAGCTACATAATGACCATAACGATTATCCTTTTTGTCCCGAAAAATTTGTACCACTCGGAGGTAAAACTTCTAAACTCTGTCCTAATCTGTATTCTAAATATCAGTATGTAATCCATTATGTTTATTTGAAAACATGCATTAATAATGGTCTTGTTTTAAATAAAATTCATCGCGCCTTAATTTTTAAACAAAGCCCTTTTTTGGCTAAATATATCAATTTAAACACAGAACTGAGAAAACAAGCTGTAACTACTTTTCAGCAAGACCTTTTTAAGTTGATGAATAATTCAGTGTTTGGAAAAACATTGGAAGACAGTGAAAAAAGAGTCGATGTTCGCTTGGTTAATAAGTGGTGTGATAAATCTAACAAGACAAAAAAGTTCATTTCAGCGGACAAATTAATAGCGAGACCTAATTTTCACAGCGCTACTATTTTTTCCAATAATTTAGTTGCGGTTCAAATGAAACCTGAAAGGGTTATCTTGGATAAGCCAATTTATATTGGTTTTACTGTTTTAGAACTATCTAAAAGTCATATGTATCAATTCCATTATTCTGTCATAAAACCTTACTATGGAAATAAAATACAACTTTGCTACACCGATACTGATAGCTTTGTTTATAAGATTGAAACGAAAGATTTTTATCATGATTTGAAAGATAACTTTTTAAGCTTCTTTGACACCAGTAACTATAGTTGTGACAATATATTTGGTCTGCCTTTAAAAAACAAAAAGATACCGGGCTTATTTAAAGATGAATTAGGAGGTGAAATTATGACAGAATTCGTAGGTCTCCGGTCTAAGTTGTACTGTATAAAAACGGAATCAGCATTTATTAAAAAAGCAAAAGGTGTGAAAAAAAATGTAGTAAGAGACTTAACATTAGATGATTATAAATCAGTTCTGCTTCACGACAAAATAATACGGAAAAAAAATATTTTGTTTAGATGCATTAAGCATGAGATTTTTACTCAGAGTGTTAACAAAGTAGCTTTATCTAATCAAGATGATAAACGTTTTATTTTATCCGATAAAATTAGAACCTGGGCTTGGGGACATGAAAATCTAATCTAAGATAGTGTTAAATTAGTTAATATAATTGTTTTTGACCTGTTAATATTTTTTATAGTTAATAAATGCAATTAAAATAGTATTATGTGTTTTATTTATTATTGCATCTATATTAATATTATAAAGAGGAAAGATTTGATTGTTTGTTTGTTTGTATTGTATAGGATTCGAAACTACTGAACCAATTTAGATAAAAGTTGGTATAGGGATAGTTCGAGACCAGGAAACAAAAATAACTCGGGCGAAGTCGCGAGCGGAAAGCTAGTATGCTATAAATTACTGCACTTACACATGCTACATATTTCCGCGTGTTATATTAAGGCTAAATATGATGCAATGCCAAATAAGCATTAAAATAGTATTGTGTTTTTTTATTGCATACCTACACTATAAATTACTGCACTTACACATGTCATATATTTCCACGTGTTGTATTGAGGTCAAGTGTGATGCAATGCTAGATAAGCAAATTTAGTCTAAGCCTCAACTTTATTTGATATTATATTCATTCATAACTCGTTGTTCGTGACAAGCAGTCCATATTGTAATATTATTGTAAGTATCATTCTCTTTTCATATCATTTTTTAATCATTATTGATTATTGAGGTAATTATGGATATCAACTTATTCATTATTATTATTCACTTGTTACAGATAATGTCAAACTCGTCGGATATCTTGTTTTCCCAATATGCACAAGATCCATTGGAAGGCTTCACGCAAGAATATCAAAACATGATACGTCGGGAAGAACAAACTAATGAATCAAGACAGGGAGAGAGAAAAATAAGACAAAGAAAGGACATCACAAGAAAAAGAGCTCGTAAATCTACAAAATCATTTGTGATCACTAAGGAGCAGAAAGGCGTGAAATTAATTAAAATACTGGTCTTGGACTTAGTGAACGATTCTTCAAGTGCATCAAATAGCTGCTTTGACATTGCTGATGCGGAAGAAAACGTAGTGCTGAGTGCTCAATATGTGGTGCAGGAACCGGTGGATGAAATCATGGACCTTACGGAAACCGTTATAAGAAAAATATCCAAAAAACTTTGTGGTGATAACTTATAGATAACTTTTTAATTTTGTTAAAACGTTTTCCTAATAAAAAAATATTTTCAAGTACTAAGTTTTTTTCTTTTTGGGTATCAAACATAATAAAAACAACTTTTATTACACATGACATTTTATTTGAAAAATTCTTAATATAGTTGTATATTAATTTTTAAACAAGATTGTTTCTCTAAATTTAGATTCAAAAATCATATAATGTGTATCCATTGAGAAAACACCATTTTTTAATACACAATGAATTTCTTAACGCACATCTTTTTTTATGAGTTAAACAATGGAACATATTATTACTATACAAATCATTTAACGTATTTAAATTTGGTATACCTGTATAACTTATGTCTATGATATTATTATGACCACATAAATCCTCTACCCATTTAACTTTTTCTTCACCTTTTACAATTATTTTCCTGTCTTTCAAGAAAGGTTTAATAATTCTGTTAAATTCTCTGTAGTCTATATATCCTTCACTCCATTGGTAACCTCTGTTTCTTTCTATCCAACAAACTTGTTTTTTTTCTTCATCAGTTAGTGTAGAAAACGGATAAGGAGGTTTAATTAAAAATATATGGGTAAACTCGAGAGTTGCTATAACAAATTCTTTTACTAAAAACTCATTTTTATTATTTTTAAATCCTTGCAAATCTACAATTATCGTATCGTTGTTCATGATATTTTCCTTACAATATTGCTTAAAGGTTTATATTCAAATATGCAATCGTTCAGAATCAAACAATATGCAGCTGTTTGGTCAGGTATTTCTTGATCTGTTTCAATTTCAACTCTAACGTCAATAGATCCTTTTAACGTTTCATGCTGACGTGAACAATCAATGATGAATAAAGGAGCGACGTCTCTGAATTCTTTTAGACTCATCAACGGCTCTGGTCGACGTCCGTGATAAGACTGTTGAAATCTAATGTACTGTTCGTATAATAAAGTAAATTTATCATCTGAAAAATTTACATTCAGTCCTTCATAGGGATAATATGACGAATTTAAAAAGACTCGTATGTCACGTACATGACAATGATCGAACTCTGCCATTGATAATTCAGCGTTATGTTTCCGATTAGTTTGTAAGGCAATTATAACAAATCGAGGTTTCTCTATTTGTGAAGATGTTTTGATAGACCAAGTATGTTTACGAGTTTTCGGTAATAATGGATATTCATATAAGTCCCAATTACGAAAAGCTAAAGTGATTGCTCGATCTCTCTCTAAATGTTTTAGTAAGTTAATTCTTTCACGGTCTGATACTTTAATGTGCGGAACTCGCCAAGCAATTTTAGTAATTATTATATCATCCACTATTTCACCTTTATTTAATATCAAAGCATTCAGATTTGTGTTGCTTCTCAACAATACTAACTCATGTTTGCAGTTTATTATAACTTTTTCATAGTCTTCTGCAAAACCCAATATTTTGTTCATTGGTATAGAAGCAGAGAATCCGCCATCACCAACACTAGTTGTACCTGTAGTCGACCAGCCCCAAGCTCTTGCGCTTTTGGATTCATTTTCATTTAATGATAAATAAGATTTTATAGTTGTGCTAATTCCTGCATTTTTTATTTTGTCTATTTCCACTCCGTTTAGTTCATATCGAATGTCTTGAAATAGAAATAACACCGGATTATTTACGAAATGCACACTTGACACCTTTTCTTTTTTGCTGTTATAAACATTAATTGTGCCCTCAATATACAAAGTGCTGAGTGAGGGCAGCACATACAAATCTTGCTGATTGATAGGTATTCGTATTTCATCATTCTTGTTGAAACTTGTTACATATGGTTTGTACGAGTGATATTCAAAACTTTCAATGCTGTTATCTATTGACGTCGGTTGAGTTATATTTAATATATTCATTTTAACAAGCCCACTAACTTCAAAAAATCCTTATTGCTTTTAGTCAACTTCTTTCTAAGCCGAAGCGGTGCGTCTTTTTGAGGTGATCTTTTCAAACTGACTCGAGTACACGATGCCTCTTGCTTTTTATTGAAATCAATCATTTTTTTTTCGGAAATGCAAATATAGTTGTACTTCTTCACCTCGTAAATTTACCTGTTTGTTTTCAGCGTCTAGTAACCGTATGCTAATCGCACTTATAGAACTTTGGTTTACTGGAAAATATATTAAATTTTTAGGTATTTCAATGATCCGATATCCTGGTGGTACATTAGGCACAAATTCATAAATTATATGACTAGCTTTTCCGTTCACAAATGAACCGCTGACTACGTCGCATTCAATCCTCACGATGGTTGTTGATAAAATGCTGACCGGATTCTGAGATTCAGTACTTATATTTGCATGTATTGTTTCAGTTCGAAACCCTAAAATTTGACCTAGTGAATCACTTTTGTTAAAGTGAACATTTTTGGAACAAAATATATTTGTCTTTAGAGTATTGTTGTTACAAGTCAATTTTAATACGGTGTTTTTAATATTACTTTTTATGTAATCACAAATATCTTGAAGTTCATAAGACCCTTCAGGAATTTCGATGACTTCATTTTCGCCATAATAAAATTTATTGTTTCGTTTATCAATATTAGGAATAGAATTAAAAGTAGAAAAATATAAAAGACCACATTCATAGTCGCCATGTAACTCCAATGTTGGCGAATAGTTCGTTGTCAAGGAGGCTCCTCTCCCAGTTATAGACACAGTGAAAGACATTTTTATACTGACAATTTTATTTATTTTACACGTTATATAAATGATTTTTCCAATAACATCTTAAAAATTTTAAACATAGATGACCACAGTTAGTAGTACCAAATTTTTGGTGTTGTACGTAATTATAGTTTATTGGTAAGTTGTGTAAATATTGAATTAATTCTAATGGAGGTTTCAAATTACCAAAACTATCAAAATATTCAGCGTAATTGTTTTGCTTGACGAAGGCTACCCAATGTGTTCCAGGATTTTTGGAGCTATCCAAATTCAATATCGCACATTCTATCTTTTTAGGTTTCGTAGGTAACGTATCTCTCATGAAAACACCACGAAAAAATGGAATGTCACTTGCGTGTTCTAATATATCAATATTGGTAAGTGCACGTCTGGGTAGCCCCTTATTTAGTTTTTTGATGGATTAAAATACAGTCCAGCTCCTTTTTTGTGAGGTTTTATATACAGCCCTTTTCCAAGAGCCACAGCTTCCATCATCCTGTTGTGTCGTTCAGATTCCTGAAGACTTTTTTGTGCAGCTTTAGAATCATTAACAGCCTTTGCTATACCTGCTGCTCCTCCGGCTAATGAACCTAAAGCCGACAATCCCGCAAAAATCGGAATAAGTGGTAAAAGTCCTCCACATTTTGGAATAGGAATGCGACGCGGCAAACGTATTCCCTTTTTATTTGTAAATATCTTTTTTGCAGCAGCGTGGGCATATTTAATTGCAGAGTGACTGTCTTTAGATTTAAGTTTTTTTAATTGTAAGCGTATTTTTTTTACACCGGTCATAAATGATTTGAGCCCACTCCCTGCTTTGAGTTTAGCTTTCATTGCATTTTTAACTATCCAAGAGGCAAACTTTTCTCCTCTTCCAGCATCCTTGGATTTTAACCTTCTTTTCGCCATATTTAAAAGTCCTAAATCAGCTTTATGTCGAACGTCTAAATTTCTATTTGTATAAGCTATATCGTGGTACATACAAGCATTATCTAATTTGTTTATGCCTCGTTCACCTTTAAGCAACCGTTTATGAAGTTTTGTTCCAGGGCCACAAAATTGATATCCAGGTAAATGTAACTCAATCGGTAAATTGTCTATTATTGTGTTAAGTATACCACCACCTTCCTTCATTGATAATTCTAAAGTGAATAGAAGATACAGAATTGCGTAGCAATATTTATACTATTGAACCAATTCACTCTTGTCAATCCAACTGTTCTCTTTATTATTTAGACCTAACCATTTTACATATAGTGTGTTTCCTTTTCTTTTTAAAACTTTCTCAATAAGGTAAAGATCAGGAACTTTAGTTTTTTGTAATTCATACCCGTAAAAAGATCCCAAAATAATTTGTTTGTGTTTATCTTCTATTTGATATGTTTGAGGATTGGTTTCATTAACTTTTACTATGCGGAAAATTTCTGTAGACCAATTTGGAGTATAACCCTTACGAAAATCTCCTTTGTATTTACTTATACGAACATAATCACCTATTCGAAACGCAAATCTCTTTTTTGTTTTAGGTTGTTGCGTTTTAACAATGTTTGACTTAACAAAAATTTCGTTTGACTTAGTAACATCAACAGGCTTAAATTTAGTAATTCGATGTTTAGTGTTGTTATAGTTTTGTATCACGTCATCCAAATTATGTTCAAGCCATTGATATCGTCCATGAAGACTAAATAATTTGTAAAGATGAGACTTGATTGTTCTAATGACACGTTCGACAATGGATGCTTTTTTTGCAGAATATGTAGAATAATGATTTATTTTATACGTTTCCATCAATTTTTTAAAACTCGTATTATAAAACTCAGTTCCTAAATCGGTTTGTAAATTTTTAGGATTACGCGAAGAAGTGGTTAATATACTTTGCATAGCATTCATAACACAGTTTGCTGTTTTTGATTTTAAAGGTTTAGCCCAAACGTATTTTGATAAGCCATCAATCACTACTAGAACGTATTTATGGCCTTTATTGAATTGTGAATATTTTTGTAAATCCATAAGGTCTGCTTGCCATAGATCATCAATTCCTTTTATGAATGTACATCGACGAGAAAAATTTCTTCGTGCTGCTTTGTGAAGTTCGTTAACTACGTCTCGCTTACTCATCCTTAGTTGAATTTGCTTGAATCATAAAATCTATTTCTTTTTTTGTGTAAAATAAGGCACTCAAACTAACAATTGTCGCCTTTTCTAAACTACTTAAATATCTTTTAACATCACTATTATTATTTTTATTTCTTGTCTTAGTTCTTCAATACATTTATCCACGTATTCTTTATTTACTGCTTCGTCGTTATTTTCAGGAAATTGCAAACCCTTCAACTTTGTTGATTTTAAATCAAAGTCACCTGTTTCAGATTTTACTAAAGTATCATTGAGAGTGTTAATGAATTCTGATAATCTTAAACGCTTGTGTAGATGATGTCCAAATTTGTCTACATTCATTGTCGTCTTGATGCAGTCTTCATTGAAACGAGACTGAATAATTTTCCTGATGGATGCTTTTTATATTCTACATTTATGATGCCAGCTTCATATAGTTCTTCAATTATTGCATATATTTCATTTATCACTCCGGTATTACCAGCTTCTTTTGATGCTAGTAGTAATTTTAATCGTTCCACTAACTCATTTGGATCGTCCCAGTAAACCAAATCAGTATCTGTTTTAACCCTTTTTAAAAGGTTTATACCTTCTCCTCGAGGAATACTTTCCACACTACTTGTAATATTTCTTGTGTATTTAAACAGTGGTTTAATAATACGTATATATTTAAATCCTTTATTACTGTTCACTGGTTTTAAAGGATCGTAATTACGTTTATGAGCATTAGTATCTATTAGTATCTGTTTATAATTTTGTAAGTCGTCGTCAGTGACAAGGTCTAAATTTGGTATCTTTTTAAACAATAATTCCTTTAAACCGGGTGTTTTTTCCAGATCATGATTTCCAATCCTCAGTCTACAACCTTCATCGTAAACGCGAGTTTTGCCAAGCAAAAGTTTACCTCGCTCGTTTCTGACTCCATAAGGTATATCTTTTATTAGATCACACGACGTAGGCCATGAGAAAGATTCTTTTGCAATACTCGGAGATGATTGAATGGATTTAAACGAGTTTTCATGCTCATCGTGATCTTCAGAGGGTAATATCGTAAGAGTTTTGTTAGATAATTTATAAGCCTCATCACCATAAGAGTTTTCATCTTCTTCGTTCATAGCTTCCTCGAAATCTTCACTTACAGAATTTGATGACTCACTTTCGCTGTACTTATTTTTTTTTACTGGGTGGTTTTGGTCAATATCCAAATTTTTATGAAGACTTTCGTTATTTTTGCTTGTTAACACATTAAGTGGTTCTACAATAGGCTTAAATATTGTTTCTAATGCCATATTGCTAGCGTCTTTTGCATCTTTTATCATATTAACCTTCCTTTTCACAGCTGCGGCAGATTTTATAATTTGTTCTTTCAAATTTTGTTCCATTTTGTTTATATTTCCTCTCGGTATGAAATCACAAATGAAACTGATTCCATATTTATGTAACACCTTTTTATGAATGCTAGTCCACCATAATAAATGTGTCAAATGCCTTTCTATAGCATCCCTTATTCCGTTCGCAGTCTTTATTGATAACAATGTAGCTGAATGGTTGATTCCAAACAGTTGAGCACATTTCTCGAAATTGAGCCCAAGACATGTCAGACCCTACATGTTCCTCATAGACATGTCTTAAGTTAATGTCGTCTAGTTTAAATAAAATAATCAAGTTAGAATTATCTCGTACTAATTGTTTCGGTATTTTAGTATAAGTTTGATTAATATAAAAACAATCAATGTTTTTATGACGTCCCATAGCAAAATAGTCTCGGATGCTATTTTGATTCTCACAAGCAACATCGTCAAATATAATGATCGAGTTCGGCAAAGCTTCGTGAGGGCTTAAAATTTCACTATTATGATTATATTTATTATAAGTCGTGTTCGTAACCATACTCATAACTTTTTCTAAGAATGTATATTTAGGCTGATACAAAGACTTTGAATAAACATACAGATTTTGAAATCGTGGACCATCTTCATGTAATAATAAACTTATTACTAAGTTGGTCTTTCCACAATTCGATGGGCCACAAACAACACAGCGAATGGTATTTGGTAGTAAGTTGCCATGACGCTTTGGTTCATTCATTGACGTAGGACAAATACATTCTAATTTTAGTGATTGTTTTTGTTTGATAAATTTCATATCTGCACTTAAATGTGACCGATGTGATGCGTGTACTTCAACAAAATGATGACTGCATTGTCGCGTTAAAACGTTATAAATAGCGGAATATTTTACAACCAATTACAGACCTGAATTGAATCTTATCTGATAATTTACTTACTAGACGCTGCTACCACGTGTTTTATTGTTCCTTCTAGATGGAGTGAAATCGTGTCTGCGATTGAACGAGATATAGAAGGAACAATAATACACTACTTAAAGTATCGTAATTATCCATGCCTACAGCATAACTAATTACTTTTACCACTGAAAACTTTTCCACACGCCTATGGTTCCAAGATTAGTATTACATAGTATTTTATATACTATGATTTATTGATAGTGCATTACTGCAGAGACCGGGAAGTTAGGGATTGACGGGGCTGAGCATCAGCGAGGCCTTGACAATAATTACGAGTCCGGCAATCCCATTCCCGCCCATCCCATGTATAGTGATTTTCTCAATAATTGCAAGGAAATAATGAAACACGTAATACTGGAAATAAATGAGTGTAATATAAGTGAAAGAACGAATAAAGAAATTAATTAATGTTAAACGTAATGTTTGATATATTTTACGCAAATACATATGTGCGAGATATATTTTATGCGTATATGCAGCCCAGTCATATTTTACGCAAAAAATATAATACTGTAGACTATGGCTTTTATCTCTCGCAACGAAAATTAATCATATTTTCGTGTGATTTTATATGCTCGAAGAGTGTATTTTTTATAATGTGGTAGCAATTAGCTGTATGACAAGTTACATAATTCAAGTTATAGATGAATTAAAAAACATTTGAGCAGCGGACCTTCATGGTCCGCTGCTCAAATGTTCATGTTTATTCACCTTCCGAAGCTTCATGTTTATTATTGTGTTAAATTTATTATGGCATAACTTAGTTCGCGGGCACAGCTAGTTTATATATACCGTATTTGGTCAATACCCTTTTTTACGAGGAGAATACGTTAACGCACCGTCCAAGCCCCCGCAGACGACTCCGTAGCGAGCGACTACCCAATAAACCCCTCGATATGCCCTCTTTGGCGCCTGGCGCAGACACGCCCAAAGGACGCGCCGCTACCGAACGAGATCGTAGGCACCCATCTGTACGCAACCATAACCTCGTCGGCGACACCTTCCCACCAATGAAGGGCCCCTCATGCCCTCTCCAAGATGGAGATGGAAAGGAGTTCCCGGGGCATACTCCGGGAGATAATTTTTTACAGTGGTTTTCTTCCACGCGGCTTGACGCTTAGTGCGCCAGGCCGTCGGCCCCGCTCAGTGTGGGGTAACGGGCTTACCCGACGGCAGACCAAAGGGGCAATGCGCTATGAACCGCGAGTGGATGCCCGCGACACACAACCCCATCTTAAAAAAGAAGGAGAGGTGACGCCCCACATGGCTACATTAAGTGGCAAGCCGGGTGAAGCGCGGCCCAAAATCTGCCGGATTGCCCAGGGTGCACCACGAGGAGGTGATCTGACATTGCACCCCGTTTGGTCAATACACATTTTTTTTGAGAGGGGGGAAGTGCATTTACGCATTCTTCGTGGTCGAGCCAAACCACGAGGATATGTGGGACTCCCCAGATCGTACTCGGCCTGGGCCTACCCACTAAAAACCCCCCCAGCAGCTTCTCTTCACTGTAGTTTTAACACAAATTTCACAACTAAAATCATAATTACAATAACTTTGTCAATTAATTTCTCAATATCAATGTCAAGTGTCAACGTCAACGTCGTTTCACGTCACGTCAGTGACATTTGCAATTATGTTTGGTCATTATTCAATTTTTGCATAAACAAAATAAATCTCGCGTTTATCCTGGCCTTATTTACAAAGATAGTTTTTTTTTCGCCCAAAATCCCGTGCTTCCCTTTAGGTGGGTTGATTTTCTCAAAATTCGGAATTTGACATTTAGACCGTTTGTTTTGATCATTTTTAGAGACATATTATAATAAAATACACTTAAAGCTACAGATCATATAATTATGGTTTCGTCGAATAGAATTTGGAAAGCATTCACAGTTTGTTTATGGTTAATTTTACATTACGTTTTATTTTTCAACCAAACTTATAACCTTAGCTGGAAATACTTATTGCATATTATAGAATTTCGAAAGATCCGTATGTTGACTTGACACATCTTGAAACAAGTTAAGAATCTTACGAGTGTTATGAAATGAATTTGGTTTCGTCGCCAATACGACGCTTAACATTCGGCAAACGGACCTCGGTTCTAGTATCTGCATAAATGCAAATCTGTGCTTAAATGGAACGCGCCCTATCTCTGTAGTCTGTGAACGCGTCTATGCTATGATCTCGGAACTGGATACCTAGTCTGTGAGACATCGACCGAAGTAATTTGTTATTGATTTGCGAACTAAAAAGTATTTATCTTAATTTCTGCGAATAAAATCCATAGGTATTTTTCCAGTTTTCCGTGTGCATTTAATTTTCAAAGCTACAGTGAGATTTCAAAAGTCAGTTACTTTTGTTTTCAGTTTGGCGAGCAAAAGCTCAGGAAAGTTATATGTTTAATCGCCGGCACGCGATTCATTACATTATATGGATAAATAGATTTTATCAATAGATAATACTCCGCCCACACTAAGGTATCTAATTATCTTACTATATTTCATGATTTAAAACAGATTTTGTTAATTTTTTTATTAGTGGGTAAATTGATTATTAAATCAAACATATTACATTTCCAAAATTCGCTTTTTTCATCCCCTATTTCATTAAAAAAACCTGATAGTAAGCGGCATCTTAGCGGGATTAATGCATATATTGAGTAACACTTGCGAATTCCATGTTAAATTCTAAATTTTCACAATATTAAGTTTCACATCATTCTTTGGAAAATAACTCACAAATTAAGCTGTTTTCTTTTTATTAATAGCAATAATTATACACAAAATAGGTGCTCTCCCCTCCATATGTTCTTTTTATTAGCTAACAAATAAGAAACTTTGACAATTCATTGAAAATTATGTTTGGAATTAACTTGCAATGTTTATTACATGAAATTGAAATGTATTGACTGGGATTCCTTCAGAACTCAGTATTAGACCCACTGACCCTAAGATCATAGGCATATTTAATTATATTTTTAACCTAACACTGTGCTATGAATCTCCAGGGCAGTTACCGGAGGCCGTAGGGCTCCGCTGCATGGCTTTTCAGCTAGAAAATATAACAAAATAACCTGATATCAAGGAGGAATTCTGGGGAATTGTCCAAATATAATACATAAAATCTAAGGAACTGGAATATTATATCTCTGACCCGTGATCGCAGAAACTTAGCATCGAAGGTACGATCTACTAACAACCGCTCCGGGAAAGGCTACTAATTTTTGGAAAAAGAAACCTATAACTATTTGTTGGTGTACTTTATTGCCCCTCATTTTATAGTTTTGTACCCAATTTGTACCTGATTTTTACCTACCGAGATTGATCAAACAAACCTGAACTATCCTGCCCTTGGCTTGTATAGACTTGACATCTAGTTAATTTAAGTACTTTGCATTGAGAAATTTTGCTTACTTCAGTAACATATGCATAAGTGAATTATATGTACCTACAGGAATAAAGCTTTTCATTTTGTATCGGACTAAAGAATAAGTTTGTTTTTTTTCTTTCAACTTTAAGATTTCCCTATATTTCTACAATTTAGCAAGAAAACCCACTACACCGTCTAGCTCTGCTGCTTTGTGGAGCGACGCAGAATTGCACCGCTCTACACCCCGAATTTTTTTTTTTATTGTGGTTGTTTTCCACGCGGCCCGCCGCTCAGTGCGCCGGGACCCCAGCCCGCTCAGTGCGGGTAACGGGTTGCCCGACGGCAGATCCCACTGGATCCACTGCCGCGCGTATGAGCTGAAGCTCTAGGACACCCCCAGCAGGCGCAAAGCGCCGTGGCGAAAAGTCGCCTCCACCTTGCTACCTTCATAGGTAGCTGCCCAAATCGGGCTTCAGGCGAAAGCCTTAAAATCTCTCTTCTTAAAATAAGAAGAGGGGACTTCGCCCTTCTCCGCATGAAGCGGGTGGCCACACGAAGTGGCCTACCAGGATAAACCCAGCCATCCCACACCCCCCTCTATGGGGGTCCTCTCGTCAAACTATTAGCCCGCGGCAGAGAATCTGCCGGGTTGCCCAGGGTGCACCACTAGGAGGTTGTCTGACATCGCACCCCGTTTGGTCAATACCCTGTCAGGTCGAATCCTACCCATGTTAACATAGTCATATAAAAGATGTGGCGTCATTGAAAATTCGAAGTTGTGAAATGAATTTTCAAATTCCCCATACCTTTTTTTTTACAGACCCAACTATATTTGTGTGGTGATTTCAAAATTAATATTACAATTTCGAATTTTCAATCACGCCATAACTTTTTATATGACTATGTTAAGAGGATTGTGAAGTAATCGTGCGCGGCGCGAGTAGGTATTTTCTAAAATGCTATCTGTTTCACACCGCTCGGCCTCCCGTCTGGCGTTTACACCACAAATACAACACGCGCAAATTCTCACGCACACTACGACAGCAGCGCGCGACTCCTCGGCGCGAGAACTGGAGATCATTATTTTACCGTTTGTAATGTTTTGCGTTGCTTAGGTATTCCTGACTGCGTTTCTGCTCGCAACTTTGCCTTCGTGAGGCAATTTTGTTTTCCCATATGAAAAATTATTTTATAACCTTATATTACTCAGTGATAATGTAGCATTCTATTAGTCAATTTTTTTTTAAATCAGCCTAGTAGTTTTTAAAAACAAAAAAATATAATAAGTAAAAATAGCTTTATTTCTAAAAATCATTTTAACAATAATTACGCCGAGACTTCCCAGTAAGCTAGTTTTTGAGTTTATTCATTACAAACAAAAATACAAATCTTCTTTTTTTATAATATTTTAGTAGATAAGTTTCGTAAATTATTTCAGTATTCCTTTGAAATTTATAGTGTAGGCACTTACTGTGTATCCCTACCAAGTCCTACTTTATAGGACTGAGCTGTTATTTGTTATGAAAGTACTTATCTATCGTACATTTACATGTCTAAAGAAAATTACTTTTTGTAAGATGAGTGTTATACTGAATTAAAATGATTTTCATTTGAGATGTGAATCAATAATGGATCCTTTTATGAAAAAAATAAACACTAAACATAAAACAATAAAATCAAAACGGTTGACACGGTTAGCGCAGAGGTCGAGCGATCGCCTACTGCGCAGCAGGTCGCGGGTTCGATTCCCGCACGGGACATGTTTTGTATGGCCTACAGAAATTTGTTCCGGTCTGGGCGTATGTGCATGTGATATTCTATGTTTGTAACTGCACCCACGACACAGGAGAAAATCCTAGTGTGGGGCGACGTTTTTATAAAAAAAAAACACGTTGGACGCACCTAAAAATTTAAGGATTTCCCTCCATTTTTATGGGATCCCATCATCAGATCCTAACTTTGGTAACCGTGGGACCACCATTGGAGTATAATTTTGAGAATACAAAAAGAATTTTGAAAATCGGTCTGCAATTGGCGGCGTAATCGCGTAACATACACAAAAAAAAACATACGCATCGAATTGAGACACTCCTTTTTTGAAGTCGGTTAAAAATACCTATTAGTATATGCAATCAGCTGCTTTAAATTTTATAGTTAGAATGAAAAAAAAACTTCAAAACCGTACGAAGGGTGCCTTCTTCTCATATAAGCCTACCCTGCCTACCCTACATACTCGTATATTATTTAGGTACTTTGTCGTTTGTATTTTTTATACAATCGTAGATTCCATAACGCGAGTAAAACCTTAGAGCCCAGCTTTAGAGGAATAAAATTCAAATAAAATAATATTAAAAATAACGCTACTTGCATAGTCTATTACACGTTTTTAGCTGCTCCAACTTCATACATTGCATAACAAATACCCTTTTTTTTTGGGAGGGGAAAATGCATTTACTCATTCCTCGTGGTCGAGCCAAACCACGAGGATATGTGGGACTCCCCAGACCGTACCCGGCCCGGGCCTACCCACTAAAAACCCCCCCAGCAGCTCCCCCGTCCGTCACAAGACGGAAGGGGACAACATCAGCCAGGTTATTCCCGCTGACCCCTGCCCGTGACATGTCCGTTGCCGGACTCTCCGCCTGGCTCTGCTGCTTTGTGGAGCGGCGCAGAATTGCGCCGCTCTACACCCCGCAACTGGTTTTTTACTGTGGTTGTCTTCCACGCGGCCCGACGCTCAGTGCGCCGGGCCCCCGGCCCGCTCAGTGCGGGTAACGGGTTGCCCGATGGCAGATCCCACTGGATCCACCGCCGCGCGGGTGAGCCGAAGCTCGGGGAAATCCCCAACGGGCGCGAAGCGCCATGGCGAGAAACTCGCCTCGTGCCTACTACCACCAGAGGTAGCCGCCGGGATCGGCTTCCAGCGAGAGCCACACCTCTTCTTATCATAAGAAGAGGGGACTTCGCCCTTCCCCGCATGAAGCGGGTGGCCACACGAAGTGGCCCGCCGGGTTGAACCCGGCCATCCCACGCCCCATATGGGGGTCCTCTCGTCAGACTATTAGCCCGCGGCAGAGAATCTGCCGGGTTGCCCAGGGTGCACCACTCCACAAGGAGGTTGTCTGACATCGCACCCCGCATAACAAATACCCATCACAAGAAACAAAATACAAATTTATTTTGAGTTGGTTTCTTTATGACACATATTTATTATAACAAACAACTACTTACATACTTACATTTTTTTCTTTTTTGGTTTTGGGAATTTACAGTAAAGTTAACAGGCTACAAGCTGCTAACCCTTAAATAAGGAAATTTGTATTGAAATAAAATCTTTAAAATAAAACACTAAAATCAATAAACGTATTCAAAAAGATATTTACTTTTTCATGTATAAGGTATTTGTGAAGATTAATAGTTCCGACTTGAGTAATAACTTTCACTATTGATCGATATATCGATATTACTTTCTCCTCCCTAGGCGACAATAACTACGATAACATTATGTCACATCACTATCACTACATTGTACCCCTGCCCCCGACCCGTATCGTGCGATAGAGGGAGTTGCAAGAAATGGTCGAAATTGCCTACAATTCCTGTTTGAAATATTGTTTCGGGCGATAACTGTTTTACTCCCCTAAACCTTTGTGAAATTAGACGCTTTTGGTGTCATTACATTCAGTATACCTTAATCTATGTTTGTACGTTTTGCTTTTTTTGTAATTCAGTATAATTTAGTCAAAAAAAGACAAAAATGCTCAAGGTAGTTTTTAAGTCGAAAATATAGATATTTAGATGCTAATAACTTATATTCTGAGCAATATTTCTTCAAAATCAAAACGTACAAACCTAGTTTTTAATTATATCTACAAGATTTCCAAAAATTATGAAAATTGGACTATGTTTAGAGGTAGAAAAGCGTTATCGCTTTTTGTATGAAAATTTACAGCTTCACAATCCTCTTAAGGTTTAGGCTTGATAAGGTGTTGACCAAACACCTTGTATATGTATATGTTTGTGTTTATGACATATGTATTGTGTTATAATATTATTGTGTATTGTGTGTATCGTTTTGTATGAAAATGTCTTTATCTTTATAAGTGAATATCTATAGACACGCGGTAGCGTGTCTAGCCAAGTTCTAAGAAAATGGAACTGGCGACGTAGCAGCTATGTGTGATATTACACGAACCATCTCGCGCCACTTTTGATCCTGTTATTTATACGAGCCTAATGGCCATTTTCACCAACCAATCCTAAAGAATCCCCTAGCTAGGAGTTCCCTAGCTTAGGGTGAACCTTAAATCAAACCCCTACCTAAATTTAGTTTCACCGAGCAAAGTGATACTTTATTAGGGACCGCTTAGTTAGGCGACAGATTGCTTTAAGAAGAACCGCTGAACATAATCAATGCTTAATCGATTTTGTGAAATTACCTGAAATATTGCCAATTTTGAGTTAAAATGGACACAGTTTATAGTACAGTAGCTTAATAATGACAAAAAAAAAAGATTTTTTGCATGATGTTGTACGAAAAAAGCTTACTAGCTGATTTTTTGGCTGAACAATTAAGTACACCGTTGCCCAAAAAACGCGACTTTCGCGTTTCGGTTGACGTTTCCCACTCATGGGATTTTAATTTTTATTTTTATTTATTACTAGCTTTCTGCTTGCGGCTTCGCCCGCGTTATTATTATTTTCCCGTAGGAAAAATAATTTTGTAGCCTATTGGCTACGCCCGGATAATAAATTTCATAGAAATTGGAGCAGATTTTAAATATTTTCCATAGAAACTTTCAACCCCTATTTTGCACCCTAAGGGGGTGAATTCCAATAAAACATGAAACACGTGTTCAATTAAATATTTTAGAGAGCATGAATCTCAAAATCGTCGCTAATTTAAAGATTTTTCCATACAAACTTGCAACCCCCATTTTATCCCTTTAGGATTATTTTTTTTAAATCCCTTCTTAGTGTGTCTCCGTATTTTGAATTAAAACAACTGTCCAAATTTCACGTTGCTACCTTCAGTGGTTACGGCTGTGCGTGCGTCTATAGATGGGAACATCTCCTTTATAGAAGATATATATATATATATATATATATATATATACACGGTTATTTTTTTATCACCCTGGAAAATTTAAGGGACGCTTCACGACATGGTATTAGAATGATTTAAATATAAATAAAAAAAATAACCCCCCTCCTTAATTTTATATTAATTTTTTTAAAAATACAAAAAATGCTGCACTAGTTGTGAGCAGCATTTTTTGAGATTTTTTTATTTTTTTTAAATATTTTTTTATATTTTTTATTTCATTTTTTTTATTTTTTATATAATATTGGATGTGTCCTGAAGCGTCCCTAAAATTTCGCTTCAGGACACATCCAATATTATATAAAAAATAAAAAAAATTAAATAATAATAAAAAATAAAAAAAAAATAAAAAATCTATGCGACAGGAGAAAACAGAAAAGTTACAATTTATCTTTAAGATTCATTGTTGATCCTGGCCACCTTGCAACAATATCTGTTATTAATTTTGCATTACTATGACTTGATTTCGAAATAATTCTTCATCATCTCCACGTACATGGAGTGCAACAAAAAAGTTAACCCAAATATTTTTTTGTGTTTTTATTGTGGTTTTTGACAAAATATGATTTGTAAATAACTTTGTCATATTACACCAGAAAATTAAGAAAAAAAAAATAATAAATTCGGAAAATTTATGCATTTTACGGGAGAAAATTTCAGTGATTTTCAATTTAGGATCATGGTCTGAACTCACTGTTAAACGGACACCGTCACTTATATCCTGTGTAGTTTCTACAGCGTCAAGAGCATCTAAACTATTAAATAAATATTTCATGCTATTAGGGTTAGAGAAAACTTGGAGAAATTAACCTAAAAATAACTGTCACTTAGCACTAGGGAGTGGAATAATGGGCCCCTATATTTAAGGCATCCCTTACGGTACTAGGTGTCCCATCACAATTTCCATTTTGCACAACACAAACTTAACACTTCAAATAGCTCATATCACTTTATTTTTAGTGAAGAGTTCAAGATTTCGGCACCTTTCTATAGTGTCTTTAATTCGTCGAGTCGTAGATAAAGAAGATGTGTCGGAAATGTCGTCAAAGGGAACAACTCCAGTACCTAACTTTCTGACACTGAAGCAAATATTTTGTAGTAATTGTCGACTAACGTGCCTAACCTTCTGACACATAGCTGTTTCAGTTTGTTTCCAATAAAATATTATCCCTTCACATCTCTTCAGGTTTTATAGGTAAACACAACCACTTCACAGTGCCAAAATAATTCACTCACGAGTCAAATAATGCATTAAGCACAAGTTCATAATAGAGCGTATTTTAATAGCCGAGCTCAATGGAAAACATGATCCAAAATTCACTCAATCTTTTGTTAAGAGTTAAGTCTGCATTATTGATTTGGTTACAATAAAATCTATTCCCGATCAGTATAACTTGTGATTTAGCTGAATTAATAGCTAGGCTATGAGATTTGAACCTTTCATTGACATGCTCGATGTCAGCATTCATATCAATGATGGCGGTGTTGATATCATTTAAGTTAAAGTGATAGAGCTGTAAATCGTCTGCATAGAGATAGAATTTGGATCTGATTACTCTAGTAGCCGTGTCAATAAAAATGAAAAATAGTAATGGTGAGAGAGACAGAGTGAAAATCACTCATGCGGACACGCTATGACCGCCCTCGAAGGTAGGACTCAAACCATTGAACAGTAGACGGAAGAATTGCTAGAAGTATATCGGCATCAACCGTATTGAAAGCATTAGATAACTCTAAGAGAACTAATACAATTAGAAGTTTATTGTTCATTGCCCGACGGATGTCGACAGATACTTTAACTAATGCAGTCGTAATGCTATGACCCGAGAGGAAACCAGACTGAAAAGGGCTAATAAGATTATGCTTTGTGAGGAAGCCAGACAGCTGACTATGAACAATATGCTCCAAAACTTTCGACAGGTATGGAAATAGGACGGTTCTGATTCAAGGAAGTCGGATTTGAAACTTTAGGCAATGGTATAACATGTGCATTTTTCCAAGATACAGGGAAGGAACTCGTGAACAATAAGCTGCTTTTGGTCTGTGAGCATTATGCTAATGCTCATGGGCTGAAATACAATTTTTCCAAAACCGAAATGATGGTTTTCACGGCGGGTCAGCATCCAGACAGGATACCTGAGGTATATTTGAATGGCACGATAGTTGGTGTTGTTAAGCAGTTCAAGTACCTAGAACATATACTGACGGAACGGCTGCATGACGATATGGTCATTGAGCGTGAGCGAAGGGCCCTCGCCATCAGAGGCAACATGCTCGCACGACGATTTGCAAAGTGCAGCAAGGAGGTAAAGATCACACTCTTCAAGGCGTACTGTCTTGGCATATACACCTCCCAGTTGTGGATATCATTTACGCAAAAAGCTATGAGCAGAATAAAAGTTCAGTACAATGATGTGTTCCGGGCTCTTATGCTGCTTCCGCGGTACTGCAGCGCGTGCGGCATGTTTGCTGAGGCGGGGGTACCCGATTTCTTTGCCGTAATCAGAACTCGTGTTGCTGCCTTTTGGCAAAGACTGCGTCGTTCCGACAACAGTATTCTCGTGGCTGTTTCTGACGATGTTAGAAGTCCAGTGTATAGGCGATGGATCTCTGTGCACACGGATAAGAACATGAAATGACTCGACACTTTAATTGTGGACCGATAATTTATTTTTATTTTATTTTATTATTATTTTATTTCTAATTTTGACATGTACTTGTACTTTTTTTAACACCCCTCTACAGTGTTCCATCAATTAATATTAGTTTAATTTTATTTTTGCATGTAAATATGGGTTGTATATGCCTGAAATAAACATTTATTATTATTATTATAAGTAATTAAGGAGACATCTCCTCCTAACCGTCCCATCCGTTCATGCGTAAAATTAAGAATGCTTGAGCTTCCCACGGCCAACTCCCATTTCTTTTTGCATTCGTTCTCCTATCGTGCCGCTCAACTTTGGAACAAGCTTCCCACTACAATTCAAAATTGTCCATCCATATCTTCCTTCAAAAAACATCTCAAAAAATATTACCTTTCCCTAACTCCCACATAATTTTTTTTTTATATTGTACAGAATCCTCTTTTTAAAATTCTCACCAAATATTCATCTTGACTGCAAGGTATTCACCTCGTCTGTATTTATATAGTATATTTATATAATGTATATTTATTTCTATAATAATGTGTAGTTAGGTTTATTTTACCTATATGTATTATGTGTATAGATATAATTATATACAATATAATGTATGTATTATATATTAATAATTATCTATACATTTCTGCGCAAGTGAACAGCGCTCACCATTGTATTATTCCAACTACCATGGGTTGACTGGAAGAAATCTCTTCTAGAGATAAGTCCACCATTTGCCATTGTACCACTGTTTATTTTATAAGACATAGTATAATTGTATTTGTGCAATAAAGTGTGTAAATAAATAAATAAATAAATATGTCAGAAGGTATGTAGGAAGGATGATAAGCAGGATTAATCTAATCACCTTAGAGCAAATATTGTTACAACCGGCTGTCTCGGAGTTTATATTCTGAATGGACTTAAGAACCTCTTTTTCAGATATAGTGTGCATTTCAAATGGGAGACTACCTGAAGCTACGTTACAATTAGTTATAGAAACGAGCGTTGCAAAGAGTTTTGCAGATCAGAATCAGCGATGATTCGAGCCGCTCGTCTGTGCAGGGAGTCAAATAGTTCAAGTTGGTATTTTGGGGCTCCTGCCCAGAGATGTGAGCAGTACGCCACATGGGGACGATGCTTTGTAAAGCACTAGACGTTGACTAGAATGTGTAAATATATAAATTTTAACTTAAAAGCAAGTAACCAGAAAAGCATGTCTTGTGATTTTGTATATTTAAGTAAAAAAAAAATATTAGGTGTAAAATAAAACTTGTCAAGCTTTGGACTACACGGCTAGCTTACTCGTAGTAAATAAGATTTTCTATACAAAAAGTCCTCAGGGAATCTTTCTGGAATTAATCTCTTAATGCCCCCCTACCCTTTTCATTAGAAGATGATCTGGGGAGCAATTAATTCACGGTGTTTTCTAAGAAGCTTTCTGCTACAGTATGTATGTCTAAAATAAATTAGAGTAATCATCACGTTATCGTGTTTGTTTATTCGAAGTAGTAAATTTTTTAAGTAGTGAAGTAGTTTTATTTTGAATTTAATTGAATTATATTCAAAAGTATTTCTATTCGCTAAAGAATCATAGAAACCTACACTAATGCCCATTTTGATACTGAAAATAACTAATATTTAGAATGCTGATATAATTCTATTGAATAATTTTGATAGAATATAGCTATTTTAACCGACTTCAAAAAAGGAGGAGGTTATTAATTCGGTTGTATTTTTTTTTATGTTTCTTACCTCATAATTCCGTCATTTTTAAACCGATTTCCAAAATTCTTGTATTTGATTATACTGCAAGGGTGGTCCCATGGTCACCAAAGTCAAGATCAGATGATGGGATCCCATAGAAAATCGAGGAAAACACTAATTTAATACCAGCTACCGAAGGTAAATTATGGTTTCTTTCACTAAAAAGATTTCATTCACTAAAAAGTTAAAAATAATTTTTTTTACAAAAAATAGAACCGATTTCAAAAACACTGAAAACTTAAAAATAATCTTCTTCTATATTGAAGTCGGTGACAAATTTTAACACTTTCCAGGAGATCGTCGTTTGGCGCCGAC
Organism: Schoenobius gigantellus; assembly: GCA_963935595.1. Classification (NCBI taxonomy): domain Eukaryota; kingdom Metazoa; phylum Arthropoda; class Insecta; order Lepidoptera; family Crambidae; genus Schoenobius; species Schoenobius gigantellus. The sequence continues at coordinate 23,218,151 of OZ012543.1, forward strand.
TTCAATATAGAAGAAGATTATTTTTAAGTTTTCAGTGTTTTTGTTGCTTCTTCCAATTGCACAATATTAATATGATTTTTAAATTAATACGGTGAATATAAGTAATTTGATAATAGGGAGTAGCGGATCAGATATATTCCTAACAATGTGTTGTTTTGGCAACGTAAAGCGGTTCTACTTTAGTACTTCTATTATTTATTCAGTGGCGGTACAAAGTCAATTACTGATTCACCAAATGAGATCCTATTATATTTGTATTTGTGCGAGTGTATGGTATATTGTGATGATGTATATGGTGATGACCAATTAAGATAATAATGAAGATATAATTATGATCATTAATAAATCTAGTTAGTGCTCACTCTACGGTTACCTTAAAGACATTAATGGCTTCTAATTTTCAGAAAGTTCGATCAAATTCACCGTTTTTTAATGACACATATTTAGCCATCTAATTTAATACAGAAAAATGTATCTTATACTGAAATAGTACCTGCACAAACATTTCACTACATATCATTACTATTGTGAGCTTACATCCTGTATCTGTTCATTTTGTTTCATTTTGCATTGTAGTTTTCCAGTATCATCATAAGCTATCGAAATTTCATCTTTCTGAATCAATATTCTTATTGACGAATATTTGCCAGGCATCAGTGTTACTCAATCTCTCCATTTGATACGCTCTTCAGCGATTACGATGACCTTGTGTACTTTAATGGTATTTATAGGTAATTTTTCTATAAACTGCGAACGAAGATTTTGTGCACATATTTTATCAACACTCTACTGTGTGGTGTGAGGTGTGTTGATGTTAAACCAACACGGCATTAAAACCACTTTGAAGTACCTAGCAACTAGTCATCTGTGAAGTGCCTAGCAGCACAGAATAATTAATAGTACTAACGTATTAGCAGTGGCAATATCTAGAAGACGTCAATAGTGTTTTTGTTTTTTTCGCGAAAATGGCTTCATATCGACTTAATGAAATTCGTAATTAAATGACTAATCAAGTACTGTCGTTTATTAACTCTATTATATATTTTTGTGCGTTAATTGTATTTGACAGCTGTGCAATATTTGTCCACAAATATTTTTTTAAATTATATTTAACATATTATGATATGTTCATGCTTAAATTAGCTTTACTCGGACCTTCATTCCTATCCATGTTAACATCTAATCTTTAAAAATGTCGACTACTCACAGTACCTTATTCAAATTGTTCACCCCCTTTCAACCTTTCAACCCTCTTCAAGATTCAGATGCGTCAATAGGTAACCTATCCTTTCTCAAGGCCCAATCGATCACAATACTGATTTTTATTAAAATAGGTCCTGCAGATTACTAATGAAAAAGTTGGTATGTTAAGTGTGAGTTCGAATTTATATTAACAACAGATTAATATAAAATATTTTTAAACTTACTTGCAAAGAAAATTGAAGTATAAAATTAAATTATAAGACGAATGATACTCTAAAATATTATTTGGAAAATAATATTTATCCTTAATGGAAAGAACATATGAAGGTCACCCAAATTGATTCCAAAAAAATGTCGTCGTTTCAAGATCAATTACAGTAGCTTCAGAAAAGGGCCGGACAAAGTATAACATGAAAAATAAATAAATGGCGGTTCGATTTAATGAAAAAATAAAGCCCTATATTAATAACGCAAGATACTTTCTATCGAAAAGGTTACGTGGGCCGAATGAGAACGGCATTGAGATGACGGCGTTATTACGTAAGCCTTACGTATCACTGAGTTTGCTTAGTTAGAACAATGCCTTTATATACACAGGCTTTTACATAATACGACGTTAAGTGAAAAAATATATTTGTCACCTTTTAATAATACTTCTTAATATAGGTCAATTTAAGATAAGTTTAAATTGTAATATTTCTTAGTAATAAATTGTTTGATGCCTACCATATTGTATGCCACTTTATTAACTTACAGACTTTTAACTCTTGGATTAATATCGTGAGAAATCTATGCATGAAATCAATGCATGGTCTCTTATAACCATTAATATTGATTCCACGTTAGATGCCAATTTCTGCCTTAAGTTATGAGTATATTCACTAAATGGATAAGTTTAGTTTTGTATAACTGAAACACCAAACTATATTTATAAGCTTTTCGAAAAAAATATGTCACAATTTGACGTTTGTAAACATACCTCATATCTTTACTAAATAAATGTACGCCTGTTGGCAATGACAACGTGACATCTTAAAAAAATGTAGTTTTTGAGATGTCACGTTGTCATCGCAAAGAGGGAGCTATATTTTGATTTGAGTATTAGTTACGTTGTCATCGCAAAGAGGGGGCTATATTTTGATTTGAGTATTAGTTACAATCATTCTAACAGAGCTATACTTGTATAGTTTCGTGAACGATACTATTATTATTGTATAAATGTGTTTAAAAAAATATGTAAAAACTGAGACCTGGCCGCTTACAATGGGTCTTAAGAAAGCTCAAGGTCAGTCAAAGGGCAATGGAGAGGGCCTACTCGGTGTTTCTGTACATCATCGCAGCAGAAATGATAGGATCCATAGAAGAACTAGAAATATACCCCACAAAATTACAGACCTTAAGTTTAACTCCATCATACTCGAGGGCAATACGCCTAAAGCATGACACGGGGGTGTGGTGGCACTTTTCTTCAAAAAGGGCGATAGGGCCCAGTTGAAGAACTACAGACCCATTACGCTCCTGAGTCATGTATACAAGCTGTTCTCGAGAGTCATCACGAATCGTCTCGCGCGCAGGTTTGACGACTTCCAGCCTCCCAAACAAGCCGGATTCCGTAAAGGCTAGAGTACCATAGACCACATTCATACGCTGCGGCAGGTTATACAGAAGACCGAGGAGTATAATCTGCCAATATATATAATCTGGCGTTTGTGGACTATGAGAAAGCTTTCGATTCTGTCGAGACCTGGGCCGTGCTTAGGTCACTCCAGAGGTGCCAAATAGACTACCGGTACTATGTCAGTTCACCTTCAGGACCAGAACTCGAAACCAATAAGACTTTAGCGAGGTGTGAGACAGGGTGACGTTATATCGCCGAAAGTATTCACAGCTGCGCTGGAGGATGTATTTAAACTTTTGGACTGGAAAGGACTCAGCATCAACATAAACGGCGAGTACATGACCCACCTTCGTTTTGCCGATGATATCGTAGTCATGGCTGAGACCGTGGAAGATCTAGGCACAATGCTCGAAGACCTATATAGAGTTTCCCAACAAGTGGGTCTTAAAATGAACATGGACAAGACCAAAATCATGGTGAATTCCCATGTAGTACCCACTCCTGTGAAGGTTGGCGGCTCTACACTGGAAGTTGTTGACGAATATGTTTACCTGGGACAAAAAGTTCAGCTTGGTAAGTCCAAATTCCAGAAAGAGGTAAATCGACGAATCCAACTCGACTGGGCAGCATTCGGGAAGCTACGCAGCATATTCTCGGCCAATCTACCGCAGTGTCTTAAGACGAAAGTCTTCAATTCGTGCGTGTTGCCAGTAATGACGTACGGAACTGAGACGTGGCCGTTTACAATGGCTCTCATCAGAAGACTCAATGTCACTCAAAGGGCAATGGAGAAGGCTCTATGCTCGGGGTTTCTCTACGCGATCGCATCAGAAATGAAGAGATCCGTAGAAGAACTAGAGTCACCGACATAGCCCAAAGAATTGTAAACCTTAAGTGGCAGTGGGCAGGACACATAGCTCGCAGGACTGACGGCCGTTGGGGCGAAAAGGTCCTTGAGTGGCGGCCACGTACCGGGAGATGCAGCGTTGGTAGGCCCCCCACAAGGTGGACCGACTATCTGGTGAAGGTCGCGGGAAGCCGCTGGATGCGGGAGGTGCAGGACCGATCGGCTTGGGGATCCCTGGGGGAGGCCTATGTCCAGCAGTGGGCGTCTCTTGGCTGAAATGATGATGATGATGATGAAGTGGCAGTGGGCAGGATACATATAGCTCGCAGAGTGATGTCCAACAGTGGACATCTCTTAGCTAAAATGATGATGTCTATTACTTTCAATGTTGATCATATTAAATACGACAAAAAATTTGACCTTCCGAATTTCCTACCTGTTATTTTCTTGTAGGCCCTCCCGATTTCCGAACAAGTGTAGAGGACCATTTCTTTCTCTCTTTTGTATTATACATTTAGGCTGTATGCATTCTAATTACAGTAGGATTCTATGCACATATTTTATTAAGCTTAATAAATTGTTTAATTAACCTTAGACATTACTTTCTTGATTATTTAAAAATTTGTGCTAATGCATGTAAAGTAAGACACTAAATATCATGTCTAAATGTATGTCAAGGTAATACAGTATTTTTTAGCACGAATATTACACATTTAAATGAAACATACTTTCAGAACTTAACTCACATTTTGATCATAATTATTATACATTCAATGATTTTTGGATGATATTAATCTGATATTTATCTTCACTTCAATGCCTTCTATTATTTTCAGTCCTCCCTTCCCCACAAGTGCTCAAAACCACTTCTGAAAGAAACTTCTGGCTAAATAATTAAAAAGTTTAAGATTACATTATGAAGGTTTAAGTTGAATATAGATTTTTTGAGTTGGATATTCAATTTCGTAAATAAAGAGAGCTAGCGGACTAAAAGCGAGCTCTTAGTGAACCTACAGCTATTGGTGCCCATGGTTATAAAGGTAAGACATATCATGGTATTTATTGTGTAACATATTTTTTTGGCACCCAACGTGGGACCAAAATTTAATTTTAGCGCCCAACATGGGATCAACGCAATATTAGCAGGAATGCAGTAATACATTATCAAGTTATTACACGGAAAAAATATATCAACTCAAAGTTAAAACGTGAAGCAAATCCTTTAAACATACCTGAGCTTATAATTTCAATTCTAACATCAATGTACCTATGTTTATGAGTAAATAAATGAATAAGAATATAAAGAATGTTTCCAAATAATTAAATATTCACCATTTTCCCTGATATACATTTTATTCTTGTTCTAAGTGCGATTTGTTTTGTCAAAGTCAATAGTAGTTACGTTAATCGCAAAATGCGGTAAAACTTTCAATTTACTAATACTATTTAAGAATAAAAAGACGCTTTCTTCATACAAACGCTCACTAATCAAGTTGTCGCATATTATGATCACACCGCATAGGCGTCAGAAGGAAAATAATCATTAACCCTGTCTCGTTTCCAAGCGAAGAAACCGTTCAGTATGTGGATTTAGATCGGTCCAGAATAAGATCCTGTTATTGGATAAGTTGGTTTTTCGGCTGATTGGTGCAGAGCGGGTCACAATATATTGCCATTGTTGTACGGAATACTAATGACCTATGATAAGTTAATACGCTTGTGCGCTTGCCGATCTCGGAGATTTGCTGACGTTGGATTGCTCAAGAAGTTTTTCGTTGTGTTATTGTATATTTTTCTAATATTCCCAGTAATCGCGAGCTCTTTGATCAGTTGATATTATAACTAGAATGATCAGATTATTATAATAAGGGCTAAATGATATCCGACATTTAGGCTCCACATATAGGTATCATAACATTTATTGACAGTATTCACAATCTGTAAATAAACTATTCCATATATTATTTTATTTATTTATAATCTAATCGCTAATCTTTTGTTGCCGAGATTTGAACTTTTAACCAAGTTACGAGGGTCATTTTTATTAATTGATTAATCTTCTTCTTCTTATATATAAAATTGAATCGCTGTGTGTTAGTCTTGCAAAAACTCATAAACGGCGAGAACATTAATGCTCTAAGGGCGAGACCGATCGAACAAAATCTTCTGTGTATGTTTGAATAGCTCCACGGAAGGCTTATAACTACAATTAAACCCACTAGGTGGCGCTGTGGGGCAGGTTGGTTGGACAGGACAACGTTTGCCAGGGCCACTAGTAGTCGATAAACATATCTCACTTATTGATACCAATTTATAAATTTTGCCTTCTACAATGTAAGTATAAGGTATTCGCAATAAATCCAAATAAAATAGGCCAAACAACATAATCATCACTTTCAGAATATCTCTCTTTCTCTGGTTGCGTATGTATATAATCAATATAATAATCTTTGCTCAACTTATTAAAGCTCAAATCAAAACAAAGTGTATCATCAGAGGGGTTCGAGTTCATGCCTACGATAATAATTTCAACTACTTTGTTGGTTGACTAGGTTCATTGGAATAGGGTGAGTGTAACCTCATCTGATTTCTGAGGGAGAGTAGCAGGTTCAGTTAACACCCAACCTCGAGTTTTGGAATCCTTTGGCCTTGTTAGTCACAGTAACATCTCGTATTAACTGATAAGTCTCCTTCTCGATGTCAACTGAATGTACTCGTATATATCGTCAACGTAATGACGTTTGTTGATCGCCTCAACGGCACGCTGATGAGATAAAGCAAAATATTATTATATGACTGCACAAGGAGATGACGTTGTCCCAATATGTCGAGTGCCATGCGAGCTATCTTCAGACTTGATTCATCAAACGTCCCGAGAAACACTGAGCCTTCTGTGGGGCTGGCACGAACATTTGCGTCAAAGTAGTATTATTAGTAAGTAGTAGCTCGACATAATTATCATCTACATCTATACAAATAAATAAAATTGAAGTATCTGTTTGTAATGTCAAAATAACAAGTTTTTACTAAATGGGTATGAATGAATATCGGGTACCAATAACAAAAACACATTTTGTTTGTCTGTCTGTCTGTTTGTTCTCGCTAATCTCCGGAACGGCTAGACCGATTTTGACGGGACTTTCACTAATAAATATATAAGGTATAACATAGGCTAACAAGATCTTAAAAAAAATTGCCAACAAAAATCTAAATGCTGCCAAAAGTTACTATTCCACGCGGAAGAAGTCGCGGGCACAGTTAGTTCTTGATAATTTTGAACTGCATGAATGTCTTACATACATATGTCTACAGTATCACGGTGAGCGTTATTTTATAAAGAAAAATGGCCTCAAATAAGTCCTTCCGCAGGCATCATGAACCAGTTCAATTATCTGTGGACCATATTGTTTGTCTTGAGGATTCTTTTCTCTTATAGTCTGTTTGGTCGAGAACGGTTATAAAATCAAACTACACACTAAATACATTATCTTTCTGTGACAATGTGTAACTCTACCAAAACAACAGACCAATAGAGGAGTAAACAGTATTTTTAACTGACTTCAAAAAAGGAGGAGGTTCTCAATTCGATTTGTATGTTTTTTTTTGTAAAATATTTTTAACTTTTTAGTGAATGAAATCTTTTTAGTGAAAGAAACCCTAATTAAATAACAGCTCACCTTCAGTGAGCTGGTATTTAATTAGCGTTTCCCTCGATTTTCAAGGGATCCCATCATCAGATCCTGACTTTTGTGACCGTGGGAACACCCTTGGAGTATACTCTATCGAAAGAAATAATTTTGAAAATTCGTTCACAATTAGCGGCGTAATCGCATAACATACACACAAAAAAAAAATACGCATGTAATTGAGAACCTCCTCCTTTTTTGAAGTCAGACAACATCACACTTCAAGTGTGATGTTGTATGTACCTATTCTTATATTATTTTTAACTTTTCAGTGTTTTTGAAGTCGGTTTTTATTTTTAACCGACTTCAAAAAAGGAGGAGGTTCTCAATTTGATGCGTATGTTTTTTGCCGCCAGTTGTGGACCTATTTTCAAAATTATTTTTGTATTCGATAGAACATACTCCAAGGGTGGTCCCATGGTCACCAAAGTCAGGATCTGATGATGGGATCCCATGAAAAACGAGGAAAACCCTTAAATTTTAAGGTGTTTCCAACGTGTTTTGTGTGTATGTTACGCGATTACTCCGCCAATTGTGGATTGATTTTAAAAATTCTTTTTGTATTCAATAGAGTATACTTCTAGGGTGGTCACAAGGTCACCGAAGTCAGGATCTGATGATGGGATCCCATGAAAATTGAGGGAAACACTAATTAAATACCAGCTCACCGAAGGTGAGTTGATATTTAATTAGGGTTTCTTTCACTATAAAGATTTTATTCACTAAAAAGTTAAAAATAAAAAATATTTTACAAAAATAAAAACCGACTTCAAAAACACTGGAAAGTTAAAAATAATATAAGAATAGGTACAGACAACATCACACTTCTATACTGAAGTCGGTGCCAAATTTTAAGACTTTCTAGGAGATCATCGTTTGGCACCGAATTCAATATAAAAGTGTGATGTTGTCTGTACCTATTCTTATATTATTTTTAACTTTTCAGTGTTTTTGAAGTCAGTTTTTATTTTTTGTAAAATATTTTTTGTTAATTTTTTTTATTGATTTAGATATTTTGCTTTACTTCATAAATATATTTATGATATTTTATTAACTGGTTAGAGAGAAAAAACTTTAAAATTTGCTCCTCTTTGCTTTAAATATAAGTAAGATTGAATTGAATTTTATCCCTTTATATTAGCTACGTAGAACATTTTCACTACTTTATGTTACTGTTCTCGTATTTTAGGTCAAAAAATTATTATTAATATAAGTAGGAGATGCAGAAACACGTAGCATTCAAGACTATAGACACAATAGAATCGGATGGCGATATTTGTATTCAGAATGGCGCTTGGGACACGTGTTCACAATAGCTCGTCTGCTGCACCCCAGTCCATTGGGGGGCCTGAATCGCTCGTTTACCTAATAAGTGTGACTCGTTACGAGCAACTCAAAATGTTCGGCCTCTGCTAATCTTTCTCTTGTCGGCTTCACGATGTCAGGCTTTCGAATTGGTGCTGAAAGTGTTTTTGGAATTAATAAAATTTACTAAGAAAAACTGATTCACATAAGAAACATTAAAAAACATATTTTCCTAGATTACACTTAAAGAGGACACATCAGTCTGTACTTAACTAAAAATGTTAAAAATTAACAACATAATAATGTTTTAAAATGTTTAACCCTTCTTTGGAACCTTCACCTTAGTACTATTAGATCGTAATGGGAGTACTACTTTCTGTTTTCGGTATCCAGTATGTGTAAAACTTTATTTTTATTAAAATATTTTTTTTTTCTAAAAAATCATTTTTTTATATTCGACAAGCATGATGTTTTATATCGATCGAATTATCATTGATAGAATATCCAAGATAATAAGCCTAAACTTAATTAGTTTAGTATGGTATCAAATTTATTCATTTAATAGTCATCATACAACAACTTCTTGGGGGGGGGAGGCCTATGTGCAACATCATCATTTCAGACAAGAGACGCCCACTGTTGGATATAGGCCTCCCCCAAGGATTTCCAAATCGATCGATCCTACGCTTTTCGCATCCAGCGGCGATGTATGATAAATATAATACTCGTATATATGATACGATACTTATATTTTATCTGAATACTGTCTTTTTGACAGTCTAGACATATTCAAGAAAGCAAATTAATCTATAAACTATAACGGCCTTATTAATAAAAATGTTACTACTTGGATCATCCTCGGATTAGTTACTCCGTGTCTTGTCTTGTTTCCGCACGTGTCGGCTGTCATATGTCAAAATAAGACAAAACACGGAGTATCTAATCCGAGGATGATCCAAGGAGTAATTTTTTTATTAATAAGGCCGTAAACGTATAGCGGGTTTCACATTAATTATGTTATCTGTTTTCTAATTTTGTGATCCACAGTAGGTACGTAATCAGTCGTTATCGTTTTCCTTATAATTTGATCAAACAAATTAGTTGCTTGCTACGCAAAAAACTGATTAAACTTCCCAAGTTAACGCAAAGGAAGCATGAAAGTTGGACCGCTTAAGTAATCGCGAAATGACTAACGTTATTGACTCTTCGACTTCTTTTATGGTTTCACAATTACAAGAAAAGGGTTTGGTTCGACTGGGAAAGGTACCTAATCTAAGTTCGAAAGCTTTCTAATTAAAACTTGAGAATTCAACTCGTATAAATCCATGGCTCGGTTTCAAGTAATTATTCCCTTGAAATGGTAATGGCATCTCTTAAGGATTGAGCGGGGAGCATAAACAGATCCCGATTGATGGCTAAAAGGATTCATAAGACAGCATTACAATAACAATGAGATTTGTTTTGCATTTTGTAAGCAATTTCGGTAATCTATCTCTGAAGGGGTGTACCGGGTTCCATGTAAATTGTTCAAGTGTAGAAATGCTAACAATGTATTACTTGTGTTTGAACAATTTCTAAGAAACTTTTTTTGTATTTTCGCTTTATTAAATTTGCCAACAGCTATAATGCTTTACCTTTTATATAAATAATATTTTCAAGAAACAATTTGACTAGTACATAACTACTTACAGGTAAACAGCAGCGTCCTCTTGCGACGTCCGCAGAGGGTCATAGCGACCCGGGCCGTGCGAGCTTATCGCACGGTCAGTCACGGCGCGGCCTGCGTTCTAGCGGGCCAAACGCCGTGGCATGTCGATGCACGCGTCCTCGCGGAGGTGTATCGACATCGGGTTGCTACTCGTGAACGGGGGGGACGATCCGCTCCACAGGAAGTGGAGCGGATTCGTACCCTGGCGCAGAGGGAGGCTCTGCGTCAGTGGGGTGTGGCACTCGCCTCCCCAGCTGCCGGCCACCGGACGATCGACGCGATCCGTCCGGTGTTGGAGGAGTGGGTTGGGCGCCGGCAGGGCAGCCTCACGTTCCGCATGGTGCAGGTACTGACCGGGCATGGCTACTTCGGTCACTACCTGCACCGAGTCGCGCGTCGGGAGGAAACGCCGCGGTGTCACCACTGCGACGCTCCCGACGATACTGCCGAGCACACCTTGTTGGTGTGCCCGGCCTGGCGACCCCAACGCAGCGAACTTAACACTGCGCTGGGAGGCGGAGACCTCTCGCTGCCGAGCATGGTCGTGGCCATGCTCCGCGGTGAGGCGGAATGGCAGGCTGTGGCTTCCTTCTGCGAAGCAGTAATTTCGCAGAAGGAGGCTGCGGAGAGGGAGCGGGAGGAAGATCCCCAAGCCGCTCCCCTCCGCCGCAGACGGATAGGCAGGCGAAGGCGGGCATTCGCGCAAGCAATGCCCGTCTAATGACCCTGCCGTGGAGGCCTGCGTGCATGGTTGGCCCCGTGCACGCCACCGTAAGGCCCTCCGTCTGGGGATTGCTCTGGTGTTCTCGGGCAATCCCCCCTCGGCGATAGCCCGACCGGTGGTCGGGCTTGCCCGGGCGCGCTGGTAGTGGTAGTCGCAGTGTGGACCTTACCATGCGCGCCCACAAGGGCAGGGAGAACACCGGGGGGTTTTAGTGGGTCGGCCTGGAACTTCGCCAGGCCAGCCCCACACACGCCTGCCGTCTAGCCAACGGCGGGTACGGTGCGCTTACGCATTTCCCCCCGACAAAAAAAAAAAGGTAAACAGCAGCGTGCTTAATGAACTAAATAACCACAATCATAATAATAATATTGTCCTAAAGATGACTATTAAATACATAGACATTTAAATACATAAGGAAAACAATTATTTCTTTATTGTTTTTTGCTATAGTTCGTGCTATGTAAGTAACATTAACATTAAAAATTAATTGATATGTTGGGTATTAATTGAGCCTAAAGGATTCAAACTAATCTTACTTAGGTACTCGAAGTACACCCTGATGATGAACGGAGACTCGGATGCACCTAAAAACTCACTCTAGGCTGGCGGTGTAAGTGTTAGCCCGAATCTCTTTTTACAGGGAAGGCACAAGCTCAACAGTGGAAGAATCGCATACGAAACATTTGAGTTTTTCGTCGCGCTTAGACCTGTGGCATGGAAGCATATCTGATCCAGTGTGAGCTGTGCTGTTGTGGTCATATGCTCCGCATGCCGGAAGAGCGAGTGGCAAAGCACATCTTGTAATCTGCGAATTGCAGAATGGCAAACGCAAGCAAGGCGGACAGCTTTTGCGCTATAAGGATGTGCTTAAATTGAACTGATGACATGGAAGTCGATAGCTGCAAACCACCCAGAATGGAGACGTACGACGACGCTCTCGTACGCATGCGCAGAGACGAACTCGACGTTAGAGACGAATTAAAGGTCAAACCATCAACGGCTCTAAGGTTCAGTCAGACAGTATGTAGCAACGCGACGCTAGCGCGACGTAAGCAGTTTTAATGTATGAGTTAGTATGAAATAATAAGATGTCACACAAGGCGACACGCCGGAAGCGACGATGCTGTGTGACGTATTACATACTAACTAATACATTACAACTGCTTATATCGCGCTGTTGCCGTCCCGTCCCGCCCGCTGTCTGACTAACATACCACTTACTCGACGGTACGACGTACTTATTTGCCCAAAATGCTCGAAGACTTTCACAAACATTGATTATAGCAGTCATATGCAAGCACATAATCGCGAGGAGCAACGAGACGTTTACTGCTGAGTTTGTCCAGCACTCACTGTAGCCAAAATCGGCTGTGACAAATTATTATTATTATGACATTACGCTTGTCATTACAATCACATTCTGTTCCTGCGTGTAAGTAAGGGGACGCCGACATTTTAATTATTTTAACTATGTTGGCAAACAAGTAAACTGCCCACCTGATAGTAAGTGGTAACAGTCATCTAAAATACATGTGGCTCTTGTAAGATTCGCAGCAAAATTGCAACCCCTACAAGAACCACGCAGTGTACTTAACTTATGACATCAGATGTAAAGTCACGGTACCCAATAATTTCACTGCCATATCTTAAACTCCAAACCGGAAAACAGCAATGCAAGCACTGCTGCTTTGCGACAGAAATAGAAAAGACGGAGGTACCCAAGCAGACGACTCTGGTACACAGTAACCCTTCGCATGAAGTTGTGGATAGGTTATGCGCAGATAATTGGTTAGTCGCAAACATCACTGGAAAATAGATGACACCTATCATCCGCCCAACCTTCTGGTATATTTATATACGCGACCACTTCTATAATGTAGCGTTCAATGACTTTGTCTCAATATCAAACTGATAATAAAATAGAAAAGTGTTTAAGATATAAAACAGCATCGCTCGATCACAAGCTCTTAGGGCAATCCTCACCAACACAAGTCGCAAAATAAACTGCGCAACTTCAAAATGACTGAGCGTTAGCCAGTTGAAATCAAAAGCTTCACATCCCGCTCATTGTTTCGTCTCCGTGCCCGGGACAATTTATCACGGCGGAGATATGGCGGCAAAAAGAAGATGCGGGGTTGGAGCGCCGATTGTCGGGACAAGAAACCATTTTCCGTTTTAGAAAATTAATGAACCTCCCGCCGCTGTTGTTTACTTTGTGTAGTTTTTCTAGCGCCAAATAGATTTTTATGAGCCCTTTATGTTACTGGATTACTGCATTAATTGTGTAAGCAGCCCGGAGTAATCTCTGATCTTGCCCTCTCACTGTGCAACAACATCTACAATTATAGCCTTCGATTCGACAGTCAGTTCAACACTGATCCACATCCATCACTGCTTTATAGGAAAACATTAGCCAAAGTCTTATATTGACTGCGCAGTGGGTATCAAATTGAAAGCTATCATTGTACAATTAGGCGGCCGCTTGGTACGGCCTGATATTTTGAAAGGTCGCGATTATAAGGTTACGCTTATTTCTAACAATATAACGTTATAAAGGTTGCTATAATGATGTCAAAATATTTAGATTAAAGATGAAAAAGCTCAACATTTTTCAAAAGACCAAATTTTTATTCATGTGTGCTTGAATAGCTTTAATGATTTTATTTAATTGTTGTCTGTGCAACTGTCGTATAATTAAGGGTATCAAACACGAATGTGGGTGATAATAATATCACAAAAGTTCCTATACCCATGATATGAGTGCTCTATAAAACGTTCTGGAACCACAAGGTTTTGTATACTTAGTTGCCAGAACTCTATGGCCATTCATGGAAAGCTTAGTTGCCTAGTCATCATCATCATAACAACTCAAATACATCCCCACCAAGGGGCTCGAGCCTGCCCTAAGGTAGGGTGTTTAGGCCTTAGTCAATCACGCTGGCCCAATGCGTATTGGTCGACTTCACATACACCTTTGAATTTTTTGCAAATGTATGCAGTTTGCCTCACGATGTTTTCCTTCATCACGATGTTTTCGAGCATCAGATAAATGTACATTTATGAAATTAGAAAAACGAAAAACACATTGGTACATGGCGGTTTCGAAGATTGGAAGGCAAGTGCAGAGTCCACAGCGCCAAATGCCCAGTATCTAATACGAATAATCCATAATAATAGAATTAATTAATCTGGTAATTATAGTAATATTTACAATATCTATATACCGGGTTATTTTTCCAGCAGGAGCCAAATTTTGAGTGCTTCTTTAGACAAGCCAAATGAACAACTTTTGCTATGGGACCAAACTCGAAATCGCGAAAAAAATCAGCTGTTGCATACGTTTAGGTTCAGTGAATGTTGAACATTTGTATGGAACAGCTGATTTTTTTTTCACGATTTCGAGATTGGTCCCATAGTAAAAGATCTTCATTTTGCTTGTCTGAACAAGCACACAAATTTGGCTGCTGCTGGAAAAATAACCAGGTATATAAAAGGAGAATTTCCCATGTATAGACGCACGCACAGCCCTAACCGCTAATGGTAGAAACGTTAAATTTGGACAGTTTTTTTTTAATTCAAAATACGGACACACGCTAAGAAGGGATTTAAAAAAAATAACTCTGAAGGGATGAAATAGGGGTTGCATTATTGTATGGATTTTTTTTTATTTGCAATGATTTCGATAAAACTTAAGATTCATACTCTTAAAAACATTTCATTAAACACGTATTTCATGGTTTATTGGAATTCACCACCTTAGGGTGCAAAATAGTGGTTGAGAGTTTCTATGGAAAATATTTAAAATCTGCTCCAATGCTCCTAAATATAAATAACAGTCTTCTATATAATAGGCTACATAATTATTTTACGAGAAAATAACAATAACGCGGGCGAAGCCGCTAGCTGAAAGCTAGTTTCGAATAAAAATGGTGGAATGCGACGAGGGATCGATTAAATAATTTATTTACCCCCGGCACAAAAATAGACATATTACAAAGATATAGATGATCATAGTTTTGACCGGAATCTTGATAATCCACAGCAAAGGAAAAGTTGTTGTTGAAAGTGAATTTCCTATGTAACTGCCTGCATTGACTTAGAGAACCGCTTCTTATATATCCGGCATAGAGTTGGATTAAGTACTACCTAATTAGCCTATAATTTTAATATCCAGATTAACAAACTTTTTCGCCAGCGAAAATTCTATTTCACACGCTCTATTTCGCAAAATTCTATTTCACACGCTACAGATGGCCAGTACAAATACTTGAAGCAAACAAACATGGCGGTGATGACGTCACCACGCCACCTGCTGGCATCCACAAACAGCTTATTTAGAATGCATATGACTGCACGCCCAAGTAACAATTTAAGTTATAGAAAGGTCACAAATAGGTTATCTAACCTTTTTATGGATTTCCTCAAAGAAATACGATAGGTCCTAATATGTTCATAATAAACTCCGCATAAACTCTTAATAACCAAAAAGGCCCTCCATAACAACCTAGTGCAGACCTTATTTTTACTCTTTACTGACTTGAAAAATTACCTAAAGGCATGCTTGATATCCTAGATGTAACTGTAAATTAACCATTTCATAACCTGGTTAAATTCAGCATTACCTAATTATAACCTTTATGAAGTCTCAGCCTAGTCATGGACTAGTCATAATCAGTTTTTATCGCAGCAGTCATTTTCCAGAATTAGGTTATTGTCAAGTACCAGCTAAAGCTTATTAGTAAGTTTTCAAAATATTTTATAAGAGACTGGTTATATATTAGTTAAAACTTATTTCATATCAGACAAATGGCTTCCATTTGTATTACCACAGATAATATAATGTATTACTATTTTTTTATTATGACTTGGGTATTCATATACGAAGCAAACGTCTGTAAAATTCACACGTGCTTATAAATTCTATTGCGAATACCAGTTTCCTGATAAATTATGGGATAATATGCTTATAAAATACACGCGCCCTAATTATCAGGCATATTTAAAATATTTAATGGTCATACGTAGTGTAAAAAAAATACATTAAATACATTTTTAACCTCCAATCTGGCACACAATTATTTATAAACGTCAAAATGTATTTTAAATTTATTATCACTAACAAATAAAATAAATAAATTGATATTTTCGAAAATTCTTGCCACAATAAACCTCTTAAAAATGGCTGCCTTCAATGCAAGGCTTACTAGCTTTACAAATAACTCTTAAATAGCCTGAATTACTATTAACGCACGAAATTTACTTTAAAATAACCTCTAGGTAATTTAAATAACCTTATCACAAACTGTTAGTTATTTTTGCAACCCTTTACGTATTAAATTTTCTCGTAAGATTTGATAGTACTTCTATATCACCCCGGACGGGCTAAGTAGTAATTTCAGATGCCAAGAGAGCTTAGATTACATTTTATTAAAAAACAACATTTCGCGAGGTGTACCTACAGAGTGTTTACAAAACCAAAGGATATGTTTATTATTATTCTTCTATTATTTTTCAGATTCTATTTGCACCTACTACTAGTTAAATAGGCACCTACCTACTTAAGTTTTATATTCAATTTGCAATGCAATTAATATAATAATATCTATTTATTTAATTATTTACATTATAGATATTAATTGCGGTCCCCCGACATGACGATGCTAAAATCAAAACATTACTAGATCATCATCATCATCATCATCATCATCTCAGCCGCACGACGCCCACTGCTGGGCATAGGCCTCCCCCGTGGATCTCCACAACGATCGGTCCTGTGCTGCCCGCATCTAGCGGCTTCCCGCGACCTTCGCCAGATCGTCGGTCCACCTGGTCGGGGGCCTACCCACTGAGTGTCGCCCGGATCGTGGTCGCCACTCAAGAACCGTTCGGCCCCAACGGCCATCGGTTCTTCTAGGTAAGTGTCTCGCCCACTGCCACTTCAGCTGAGCAATCCTTCGAGCAATGTCCGTTACTTTAGTTCTCCTGCGGATCTCCTCATTTCGGATCCGATCACGCAGAGAGACCCCAAGCATTGCTCTCCCTATTGCCCGCTGAGCGACCTTGAGCCTTCGGACGAGACCCATAGTGAATGGCTACGTTTCGCTTCCGTAGGTCATCACTGGCAACACACACTGGTCAAAGACTTTGGTCTTGAGACACTGAGGTAATTTGGACGCGAAGATTTTTCGTAACTTCCCGAAAGCTGCCCATCCGAGCTGGATTCGACGAGAGATCTCTTTCTCGAAGTTGGACTTACCTAGCTGGACTATCTGTCCTAGGTATACATAGCTGACTACAACTTCAAGTGTAGTGTTCCCAATATTAACTATAGTGGGCATTCGACATGATTTTTGTTTTACCCATGTTCATTTTAAGACCCACTCTTTGGGAAGCACTACTGAGATCTCCGAGCATGGTGTTCAGGTCTTCCAAGGTCTCAGCCATTAGAACCACATCATCGGCAAAACGGAGGTGTGTTAGGTACTCGCCATTAATCCTTTTCGGAAACCGGCTTGTTCGGGAGGTTGGAAGTCGTCAAACCGGTGAGCAAGACGATTCGTAATGACTCTCGAAAACAACTTGTAAACATGACTCAGGAGTGAGATCAACCTATAGTTCTTCAAGAGTGTTTTATCACCCTTTTTGAAGAACAGGATGACCTCACTCTCACTCCATGCTTTAGGCGTTCTGCCCTCGAGAATAACGGAATTAAAGAGCCTCTGGAGGACTTTTAAGTATCGGCTTACCGCCCGCTCTCGGAAGCTCTGTAGTGATTCCGTCATCACCCGCCGCCTTATTGTTTCTTAGTTGTTTGAGAGCCATACTAATCTCGTACAGGCTGACGTCCGGGATATCTTCAGTATAGTGTCGGGTAAGCTTGGCTCTGGGGTCTCTAGCCTCGCTTTCAACAGGTGCTTGCGTGGAGTATAACTGTCCATAGAAACTCTCAATATCCCTTAGGATCTCAGGCTTCGACAAAATGAGGCTACCGTCGTCAATCTTCAGCTGCGTCAGTTGACTTTGCCTTTAAATACTTTGGGAGCCTTTATTTCGCTCGATAGCCTCTTCAATGCGAGCCGTATTGAATCGGCGAAGGTCGCATGCCAATGACTTTAATATCTGCCTATTAAGCTCCCGGTAACTACTAGCATCCGTTGAGCTCTGCAGCCTCATTTCGTGTCTCCGATCCACAAGTTGGAGCGTTTTGTCGGAGAGTTTCTTTGTTCTGGGACGGCGGGTTTTAAAGAACTTAGACCCTACCGTACGGACAGTATCCACCACCATGTTGTTTAGATCGTCCACATTTAAGCTGTTCTCAAGGACTTCGAAGCTGTTCTGGAGCTCGAGTTGAAACCTTTCGGGGTTTTGGATTTGCGCAGGTATTGGTCAGAGCGTAGACTTTATCATTCGAGATCTTTCCAGCTTAATATTGATATTCAATGTGCCTCGTACCAGTCTGTGATCACTTCCCGTTTTGACGGCATTGATCACGGAGATATCATTGAATATGTGCCTTTTCGTCGACATGATAAAATCTATCTCGTTTTTGACATTATCGTCCGGACTCATCCAGGTCCATTTTCGGCTTTCGGACTTCCTGAAGAAAGAGTTCATCATATAGAGGTTCTCCTTCTCCATGAAGTCCGCTAGCATCTGGCCTCTGGTATTCCGGTGCCCAAATCCAAATTGCCCCATTCTTAACTCATCACCGCAACGTTTCCCCAACCTAGCGTTAAAGTCCTCCATCACAGTCGTGTAGTGGGTATTGTGGCTACGTATGGCTTCAGAGATCTCCTCATACATAGCCTCCACTTCGTCATCTGGGTGTGTCGAGGTCGGAGAGTAAACCTGTATGACATTCAACGAATATCGTTTCGATATTCTGAGTATCAGATATGCTACCCTGGTCGACACACTCACGATGGTTATTACGTTGTTGACGAGGGACTTGTGGACGATGAACCCGACACCACCTTGGGACTGTTGATCGGCCTTCCGGTAGTACAGCAAGTTGCCGGAATTGAAGATTATTGAGTCCTCCCCCTCTCTTCGGACTTCAGGTAAACCAATGATATCCCAGCGTAGCTTACTGATAGCTTCTTCCAACTCCGTTAACTTTGCGTCCGTCCCCAGTGTATGCGTGTTGTAGGTTGCCAGGTCGAGTCGACGTAGATAGTAGCCGGATCTTACCCGGGGATTCTTCGCACCCCCTGTCCTACTAGATATATCTAAGTTAACCAACCAACGCATTTTATTTTTTTACTTTTTGGAGGTTTTTTTTTGTCGGGGGCTATTTAAATTTTTAGTTTAATTTTTATTTCAAACTTTTTAAACCCTAAGCCTGAACACCCTAACTTAAAAATGTAATTCACTATTTTGTGGTGGCGGCCATCTTGGATTTGAGATTGTCATCATAGTGTTTAGCATTCTTCTAGTCGAGCCCTTTCATTTGATACCCATATTGAGGGAGTTGTAAAAAAATGTGTAGTTCGCCATTCTGTGGTGGCGGCCATCTTGGATTTTAAATTTATCATAGTGTGTAGTATTTTACTAGTCAAGCCCTTTCATTTGATACCCATATTTATTTATTTATTTAAACTTTCGTAGAGCATAAATAAAGTGTACAGGGGCGGACATAATGCCAGGCATTCTCTACCAGTCAACCCGTAAAATGTGAGAAATTCTTTGTTGACGTTGAATAATATACTAAGTACACAAATATATAAATATTATATACATAAATATAGATATATAAATATATATTGAGGGAGTTGTGTACAAATATGTATTCTGCCATTTTGTGGCGGCGGCCATCTTGGACCGATGGTCATTAAACATAGCTAAGAACACTTCCGACTAATTTACCTTTCAAACAAGAAAAAAACAAAATTCGTTTATCGGTTTGGGAGTTATGATGCCACAGACAGACACACACAACACCACCATAAATAAATCATTTTGGAAAATATTGAAAAAAATACAGGACGTAACGTTGACACTCAAACAAATTAATATTAGGTAGGTCGCTCAAATATTATGAAGTTTCTCATTTTATATTTGCTCATTTCATTTTATGTTTATAATATAAGTTACTGTTATGTTGATTTATCGTCACTCGCAGTCAGTCACTCGCTTAGTACAATAACCCAAATTAATCATTTATGTCTCTTAAAATTTTAATTAACAGTCACTCGTTTAAATACACCCCTTTTTATTTATCGACACAATCTCTCCTCTCAGCCTTATGAATCGGTATGAGAACAGACTTTTTCAGTACATCAGGAAATTTTGCAAGTCTTAAGCAACTGTTAAATAGATTTCTTAAGGTCGGAGTAATTAAAGTAGGTATTAAAATGCTTTAAAACCTGGGCTGGGATACCATCATAGCCCGTGGATGGGCTTGCCTTGAGGCTTTTGATTGTACTTTCTATTTCTTCATTATTTGTATCGGCTAAAAAGAATGAACTATTTTGTGATACATTGGTAAAAACTCATAAGGAAAGAATGGAACATAAATAACAGGACCTAGATATATTCGTATACGTACTTAACCAACGTAAAACTACCTATTTTGTGATGATTCGCTGTACTGTTTTTCGAATTTCTTTTATAATGTTCACTTTTCGCAATTTTTTGTTAAGACATCCTGTATATTTGTAAGTGGGCATTCCATATAACTTTGAAGTTACGGTAATGATTGAGTAGTTTCTTTATGTATTTAAAGGTTATAATAATTAATAAAAGCTTATAAATTATGATATAAAGCTATCTTTTACGCCTTAAAGTGATTTTCCTAACTATATGTAGCCACAAAATGCTATTAAGTTATTAAACAGTTTGTGAGATAGCTAATAAGGTATTAGTAAAGTAGGTTATGAAAGAGTCACATTTGAGATATAACAATGCGTTTCACGTCATATTTAGGCATTTGATTATCCTAAAAACAACCCAATTATAACCTTTTCGGAACTTAGAAGACTTAGGACTTATAGCTCTGGAAAACAATCTATGATTGCGTTATATTAACCTCTTGAAAAAGGCTTTTAGGTTAAAGCAAAAACCATATAGTTCTAAGACCAAGGAGCTCTAAAATTAACTGACATAGAACTTACAAGATATACAAATTCCTTTTTATAAATTTTTTATGACAAAAAGGTATTTTAAATAACTATCATAAAGGATAAATGCTACTTGGGCGGAGCAACCTCATTTTTTAAGTTCATGAACTATCATAATATTAATAAGAATTGGATTTTTTTACAACATGGGTGTCTTATATCATCTGGAACATTATTTGCAGTGTTTGATGTCGTAAAAAGCCATGAAAGAGAACTTAATTGAAAAAAAAATGTTATAAGTAAATACTTTATCACATTATAAAAGCTTCATTAATTTCTTACTGCGTAAAATGTCGATTTAATCTCAAAATACGATCCAACCCAATGAATCTTAAAACTCCAATGAAGGTAAATTAAGTATCAGGATGATCTTTTAATGCGATTGCTGACCTAAAACGAGCGCTTTGATTTCTTTAGGTTTTCTTGCTCATACCTATTATTTAAAAATTTACCAGTATTTTGGCGAATTATCCCCAAATTGTCTTAGTTAATCAGTGTACATTTAAAACTTATAAAATAGTGAGTATAGTTATTAGTTGAGACAACTTAGCCCAATTTGGTTAATTTGTTTAATGTTTTATCTAAGCTAAGCTTTGGCTGCATTACTCAACAATAGAAATTCGTTGTTTAGTCTGTGGTCAACCTCATGGTATAGGTACATACGAGAGTCTAGCTGCTCCTGGTATATGCCTGATGGTACAGTGACGTGTGCGATTGACATACGAATGCTAAAGTTGAACAACACTCGCAAACACATAAATCATTTCGAACTTCTTTCTTACTTCGGAAGAAAGGTTGAATAGTGTACTTAATGCTATCGTGTGAGACTAATCGTCCTATTGAACTATGCAAGTGAGGGTGCAAATGCAAGAGTTTCCAAACACAATTTCTCTGCGAAAGCAGCTACTAGAGTAACCCTAAATTGGCGTAGGAGTGAAAAATATCACTAATAAGAATTGATGTATGTACTAAACTAAACCAAGTTACGCAACTGACCACAAGATGAACATACATAATATTTTTGCTGTTAGTCTCGCAAAAGTAATCACACAAGTTGAACAGATGGAAGCTCGCCAGGCGGTGAGTTAGCACACCCTCGGGATGCTGCCTTCGTTAAGCCCAGAACGGAGCTATAGTTACCGACATTTAACGTAAAGCATACCGTAATGGATCGACAAGTTATGTTATACTAGCTATGCCCGCGACTTCGTTCGCGTGGATGTCGAAAAATTACTACATGTCGTACATATTTTCCCATTTTTGCAACATTTTTCATTGATGCTCAGCTCCTATTAGACGTGGCGTGTTGTTATATAGCCTATAGCCTTCCTCTATAAATGGCCTATCCAACACATAAAAAATATTTTACAAAAAATAAAAACGTGTTTTTTTCATAATGTTTATTTGTGAAACTAAATAAATTAATTTGATTTGATTTGATTTTTGTTGTCTTTACCTATTCTTATATTATTTTTAAATTTTCAGTGTTTTTTAAGTATGTTTTTTTTTTGTAAAATATTTTTTATTTTTAAATTTTTAGTGAATGAAATCTTTTTAGTGAAAGAAACCCTAATTTACAGATATTATATAATTTTCAAAAAGAATTTTGAAAATTGGTCCACAACTGGCGGCGCAATCGCGTAACATATACACAAATAAAAACATACGCATCGAATTGAGAACCTCCTCCCTTTTTGAAGTCGGTTGAAAATGAATTTTTCCATTTAAATTAATAGTTCCTTAAATTAGCGCATTCAACCAAACAAACAATCAAACAAATTCTTCAGCTTAATAATATATAGATATATATAGATAGATACTAATAAATGATATGGAGCATTAATAAGGTATCGAGCTTTTTATTGCTAGTAATTAAATTTTAATGATTTTCACCTAAATAAGCAAATGGGTAGACAAGATGCGAAATTAAAAATTACTGTTCAACTTATTTTACACAAATCTCAAGAAAAAATAATAATCAAGACATTAGAAGTCATCAAGTATCAAGATAAATAAATAATAACAAAATATACACCGTACTTGTCATACTTTTACGGATCACTGAGTTACTTAAATGTTTAGACACCTGATTATAGATGCAGTTTATTATTTCCCACTCTAGTCTACCGAACCGCCAATAGATAATGGACGTTCGAAGTATGTCGTATACGTCATCTCATTTAGATTCCACCCCATATGAGGACTCTCAGGAATACACTTATGAAGTAATTACTTCCTTAAAAATTCTCTCAGCTACCTGACTGAAAGCCTTTCCAAATCGTCGTATGCTTGATTCTAAATGTAAAAATCTTCACGGGTTTCTACGTTTGCACGTAAATGTGTTTGCTTTAAAGCCAAGAGCTGCTTCAAGAAACGCATAGGTAGAGAATATGTTCCGTGCCCCAATTTTTTATCTAGTGTTTTTCAAAAAGCTAACATAAAATTAATGCAATATATTATTTTTAAGCGCTGCAATGTAGAAAAACTTTTTAGGGGTACCCCCTAATTTTAAAGTTTATATAACCTTTTTTGGCTTGGTTAGGGTTAGGAAATTGAATCTTGCCTCTACTTTTTCTTATAAAAAGTTATGTAAGACTTGGTACTCACACAAGTCAGATTGTTCTAGTACTTACTTGATAAAGTTTGTATTGAAGTAGGGTTCATCAAGAAATAGGTGAAATATTGTAATAGGTAATTTTCGTCAACAAATGTAGGCATATAGTTAATGGATGGATAGAACATGACAGCTACGAGTAAGAACGGATTTTAGATTAACCCTTTACTACGGGAACGTATAGAATTCCCACGAAAATAACGTGGGTGAAGACTATAAACGCTTGCTTTTATGGGTGGATTTCTCAAACACAATTTTCATGCGGCGGGGCTGCAATTGGTACTTTTTTGTAAACTTTTTTGTATAACATAATCAATAAAGTATATTGATTATATTTCTAGAAAAAATATAAAACGATTTCTTTATCAGGATATAAATATTATTGACTTGAAAACTTTATAAGTTTGTAAAAAAAATATTTTAACGTACTTTTCTAAGTTTGGTGGTGCGTCCACTACCTAACTTTTTAGATAAAAGTATCATTTGAGCGAAATTCCATAAACGTAATTAAAAACTAATCTTATTTTTAAATTCTGCATTATATTTTGGATCCAATAATACTCTAATTTAGAAATTTCTCAAAAAATTGAGAATACGACATGCCGCCAAGTTTTGTCCGCGAGGAATTCCGCCTTCCTTCTGTCTTCCCGCCAAAAACGTAAGTAAATAGTTTGAGAAAATTGCTTCTTTTATGAGAATAATATTGATGTAACTAGCACGTTGTCAACCCAAAGCCTAATTCTGTCGACATGTGCGCACGGAGTTCTAATAGTACTCGTAAGTGGTAGGCAGTGCTAAGTAAAGTAAAGTGGAATCTAATGCTAAATCATTGTTCAAACATGGCTTGATATAATTAAGTTTTTAATCGACTAATTTTATTTACCTACCACCCACTCAGGACGTTTTGCAGCTGATGAGGAGAATGGGCGCAAGAAACTTATTAGCTTTTTAACCTCATCAGCTTTTCCAGAACTACCGAATACACCTACGAGTATGTTACCTATACACTATAATAAATTGTGTCGCTATCATACAATACACAATAAAATTACATTTGTTTATATTGCAATTATTAAGTGATGTTTAAATTCAACTCCCCAGAATTGGCATCATTATTTCTCATAGAGTCATTAAATTTTAAGCCATATGCTTAAGTTAATGAAGAGGCAAGTCAGCAACACTGTGGAACTTTGATTAAAAAAGTACGTCATTTTTCCATAAACAAGCCTCCAAGCCTTTGAAGCCTGTGCGACAACGGCAACTTTATTTTTATTTTATTTAAATGATGAAATTGAAAATGTTTATATATTTTTTATAAACATAAATATTTTTTTTATAAATGCACTGATCTTCATATGACTATAAATCAATCTCCGCCAATAAATCTTTAAAGGATATTCTCTCGAATTTAAATTATATCGCAAATCGCTCTTTTTGTAGCACAAAAAAATCTCTATATTCGCAGCAGATCCCACAATTATATAGTCTATATACGACATAACACTCTGAAGATAACTTAATTAAATCAATCTTATATATTTTTTACTAAATATAATATTAGATAGACCCTTAACGAGAGGCAGAAGTCGAATATTATGTACCGCGTACACGACTGAAAAGATATCGGCCTTATGAATACCGAGCGCCGTATCCTCTTACTAAAAATGATGTATGCGATATTTGATGCTTTTGTCAGTGACATTCTGTGTTACCGGAATATCATAAATCCGAATCTCGTTTCGTTATCAACATTCAAGTAGAATTGAACTTCTTTTTATTGAATATCGCATCAGTTTTTGGTTGGGGTTCAAAGTTTTTAACTTATAGTGAAGAATATATAGGTTGTAAAGTGCTTTAAGCTTTGATTGGTACATAAACGGAACATTTTGAAGTTAATGCTCCATAATAATATGTATATTAAAATTATCGAATATAAAAAATAACATAATTACAAAGATCTAGACTCTGTACTAGGGTCGTCTGCATGGGTACCTCCATCTAACCATTTTCTGCCGCAAAGCAGCAGTACTTGCATTGACGTGTTCCGGTTTGAAGGGTTAGATATGGCAGTGAAATTACTAGGTACCGTGACTTTATATCTGATGTCACAAGATGGCAACGTACAATGTGGTTATTTGTGAGGATTGCAGATTTGCTGCGAATCTCACAAGAGCCACAAGTATTATGGATGACTGCTACCACTTACCATCAGTGTGCTTGTTTGCCAACTTAGTAGCAATAAAAATAAAAAAACTATACTGATACCGCATGTGATAATAGTCCATTCAGTTGCTAAGATATTGTCACGCCGATGGTGTATAAATCATCCAGCGTGGTTTTCTTTGCATTAGAAGCGTTTTTAACTGCCTGAAAACGCAGTTCAGCGCGTTTCCGACGGTGTTCTATCACATAATAGAATATCGAAATTTTACCCAAGTTGCCGTTGTTTTCAGACGCCTGAAACATGTTTTCAGTCTGTTTCAGGCTACCCTCTATCGAACCACACCATAACCAGAAAACCCGTTTTCAGGCGTTTTCAAGACCCCTTATGAGCCTCTGAAGCACACTTCATTATATTCTTCGGGATAACAATAGTGAGCACCTTCCAGATATAAAAGACAGATTGAAATGCATCCAGGACCATCCAGACATGCTCATAGAGACAGAGAACATAATCGGATGTACCATGGAACTTTCCAGAAGGAAAGACAAGCAATCGATCGAGTACTGAATGTTCGAGAATCGACCGTTCTCGAAATACCTCGAACATTCGCCGCCCCTATATAAACGCGAGGGCAAATGCTTACGGACAGTGAAAGTACGTGAGAGCAAACCAGCGGATCAAGCGATACAAGCGACTTGGAGTGATCATTTGCCACTTGGAAGCGTTTTATAGTGAAGTGTTTAGTAAGGTGCTAAATTAAATCCTATCTCTAAATTGTCGATGTTTCGATATTTTCTATAGAACCGCCCCCCCTCCCCTTTCGAAAACGTAACAATATGAAAACATAACAGAAAGCTAAAAGGTATTGGAAGATTGATTGGATATCAGATTGCATAAGTTTGGCCTTGCAAACAGTATTTTAATTATTTGTTCATGATAGTATTTTTGTGCAATTGATAAATGAAAAGAATCTGCTTGGTATATTTGACTTAAATAAGATCACCGAGATTGAATGTTACCCAGGTTATAAAATAAATACACCTATTCGATTTTAACCGCAGGTAATAAGACAAAGTTAAGTTATCCTGAAGGATCGAGCTCGTGACTGCTTACTGTACGCCAAACCAAACGAATGAACATATAAAATACTTTGCCTTTATGTTTTACTGTTAGCGACGTCTGCCAAATGTGCCTGATACTAAATTTTCAATTGAATATTAATAAATATGGACGCAATTAGTTTTAATCATATTTGCACTTTTTATCGAAAAATATCGGTTCTTCCCTAAGGCAATTCGCATGTTATATATTTGCTTTTTAGACTTTTTACAGCTTAGATATTGATTCAATAGGTTTTGCTTGAAATATATTCTTCGGACTACGTCGTTTAATACGCCAAAGGAAAATTAAACATACAGAGTAGGCAATCCATAGATGAGGAAGGAGAGAATGCGATCGTGATGTCAACCCTACTTAAATCGCCACCATTAGAGCTGACATTTGCCTCACAGCTTCATTCAAATGTAAAACTAGTTTCAATCTTGATGTCACTAGCCCTATCTTGAGCTAGAGCTGAAATAATTCTTTTAAGAAAAATAATAAAATAAATGTATTAAGAATCTCATTCCTATTATCCCCTTATCATCATTTTTCATCATCATCTTCTTTTTGTATCTTTCCTCTGCCTGGAAATTAGGTCATAAAAACCGTTACCAAAAATTAAATTCACCTACTTTGCCGTCTCATTATAGGCTAATATCTATTCTGCTTTCCTTTTAAAGGTTTCCGAGTACATTGTCCACAGACAGCTATCTTTCTATTCTATCTTTTTATTATATAAGTCGCTACTATCTCCATATCAGTCTGGATTTCGGCCAGGCCATAGCACTGTTACAGCCCTCATTAAGTAATAGACGACATACGACTGGCTATGGATAATAAATCCCTGGCTGTGTTAGTGTTACTAGATTTTAGTAACGGATTGAATTCTGTCAATTTACTATACTCCTCGAAGTACTGCGTTTTCCGAATTTCTCATCTTCCTCATTAGCATGGTTAAATTCCTATTGTCGTGGTCGCTCACAGCTGTTCGGATGGGGAAGAAATCCTCTAGTTGAACCGAGCTAGGTGTGGCGTTCCGCAAGGTGGCGTTCCCTCTTCTCTGCTTTTCTCAGTCTTAATAGACCTTATTTCAAATACTCTTTTATCTAAGTAGTATCTCTATGGTGATGATTTGCAGATATATCACCATTGTCAGTTAGATAAATAAAACGATCGAAGAGATGAATCTCGATCTGGAAAGGCTTATACATGGGAAAAATCTTTTGGTCTCACCTTGAACCCAAATAAATCACAAGTCATAATTATTAGGAGTTGTCACTTTAAGGGTGCTCTACAGCTTTCCTCCGTACCACCTCTGTTGCTTGGAGATATGCCTATTGTAATTACTGATACTGCTAGTGATCTAGGTGTGACACTGGATTCTCATCTTTCATGGTATACTCATGTAAGTGAGACTAGTCGCAACTCGTTCCACTCCCTTAAATGTTAGCAAAACTTTTAGCCGACTAGCACTAAGATTACCCTCGACTAATCCTTAGTTCTTCCAATCATTGATTTTGCTGATGCCTGTTATTTGGATGCCAATGAGGAGCTAACTTAACAAACCTGAGCATTTACAAAATCTATGCATTCGTTTTATATTCGGTTTGGAGAAAAACGACGACGTCTCTTTTCCGAGTATCGTAAAAGGCTCAAATGGCTCCCAATTCGATTTCGTAGGTTAGTACTGATTCTTTGTTCGTTTAATAATATCCCACACAATCCTAAACTCCTTATTTATTTAAAAGACCGTTTTTCATATCAAAAACCTTCTAATGTCCTCTGTACCATCCCAGCACTACAGAGTTTTACTCCCACTCCTTCACTAATTTTATTTTATACACTGTGTAAACCGTATTTTACGTATATCATCTGTCGCGGGTCTGCTGGCAGAAATTTACTCGGATGTACGCATACCGTAGTTATTATTGAAAATAGTTTTATTTTAGAATTTCAGTTCTGATTATCTTAATTGTTTTTTTAGTATTTGCAGTATGAATTGAAGGCGAATCGATAGTAGGTACATTACAAAAATCAAAGTGTTTATGATTATTTTTTTATTTCAATTTTGATGTGATACGGAACAACTAATTTTAATAAACGTACTTGGATTTAATGGTCTATATAGGTTTAAAATGTACTTAGATTTATTAGCTGCTTAACCCGTTATGATTTTACGCTTTTCAATAGGGTCTTATTTATTGTAAGTCTAATGTTATACGGAATGCCGTTTCGGAGAATGTAAAACTTTGCAATAAGGGCTCGGAGCTTATCACATACCAAGTTGACATGATGTTATAAGTATTTTTCCAATAAAAAAGCAGTTTATAATTTTAATTATCTATTAATAAAACATGAAAGGGTAGGCTCGTGCCCCTCAGTGGGGACATATATAAGCTGTGATGATGATGATGATGATGATGAAAACATGAAATGATTGTCAATCATCTTTACAAGTAGAATTATTTAGTTGTACATTTGTATTGAAAAGCTGTGATTCGACGGTGATCTCACGGTGATGGATCGAATCGACTTTTAGCGTGCGGAGTGGCTATTCGGACCCGGGTTACTATAAAAGTGGATTGCTATTCGGACCCGATAGATGCATAAGCGAAAAATAAATTATAGGATAAAACTGTTAGGTTAGACATTGTGCAGATGATGACCGGGTACGGCTGCTTCGGCTATTATCTGCACCATGTCGCACGTAGGGAGCAGTGCCACCACTGCGGAGCTCCCGATGACACGGCCGGACACACCGTAACGGAGTGTCTGGCTTGGCGACCCCAGCGCGATGCATTAGTCCTCACGCTGGGCATAGGTGGCGGTACGCCCGTGACGGCGTGGGAGGTTGCAGCCTTCTCCTGCGAGGACATGATCTCGCAGAAGGAGGCAGCGGAGCGAGCGCGGGAGGAGGACTCTCAAGCCGCCCCGCTCCGGCGCAAGCGGTTGGTTAGGAGGAGTCCCAGGGGGTGCGTTCGGGGAATGGCTTGTCCGTTCCCGAGGGTGCTTCCATCGAGGGCGGAGAGGTTACTGGTGAGTGCTTTAACCGGGTATGGGGTTTTTACCTTTGTCCTACAGCATATTCAAGGGGCGGCCTTGTCAGCTTTCAGTCTCTTATAGAATCGTTAAGAGATCCCCCTGCCTTAAAAAAAGGGTTAGACTATCCTCAGCGGAGCATGAATCTGCATGTTTCATGCTCCGCTCGCAAAAATCAATTATTAAGTAAAATCCATCTCGTCACCATTTTTTTCGCCTGGGTCCAAATAGCAATCGACTTCTATCGGGAGCCAGGTCCGCATATAACGGAAGTGCTATGCCGACCAGATACTGAATTTTTATCGAAAGAAACTTATATGATCAAATTGAAAACTGTAGATAAGGTTAGGTTAGATATTGTGACCAAACACAGAAATAAAACAACTGTTTACTACTTTCAAACTGAAATAAAATTGTATGTTTCATGCTCCGGGTCCGAATAGCAATCGACGTCTATAGGGACCCGGGTCCGAATAGACACAGCTTTTAGCGTGCTGATATCAATGTCATCGCCTTTGAGAACGCACCTTTTATTGGCTCCGCACAGCTGCATTTAGCGATACATAATCACTCATCTATGCATTTAGCCACAAGCCACAACTGAGTATAAAAATGTCTATAGAAATCATGTTACTTTTTACATATTATTAGTCCAAGTTTTTTTATATTAAAATGATATATACTGATTTTGGTAGGTAATAATTTGTTTAATTATCAAACAAACATGACCTCAAAATCACTAAGTATTTAGCTAATAATAAAGTTCTCAGAAGTGTTCGTCAATAATCTTTGTTTATGCAATGATTTACTTGTTATTTGGAACCTATAAAATAATAATGATTCTTGGTTATTAGACCAACTATGTATGGGTACTGAGCAATCTCCGTTGGATCCCGCTTCAAAAGTAACCTCGTATACAGGGTGTTTGCTCAAAACCCCATCAAGCCAAAGCCTACCCATGTTACCATAGTCATATAATATATAAAAAACTAGGTGTTTCCCGCGACTTCAGCCGCATGGATGTCCTTTTTTATTGATTCCCTTTACAAATCCCCCCCTCCCTTTTTTACACCCTTGAGGAATGACTTTGGGGATAAAAACTATTCTTTATCGTTCCCCACAGCTCAAACTTTCTCCATACCTACCAAATTTCATCTAAATCGGTTCAGCGGTTATTGATTGAAGTTTAGGCGTAATTGCGTAACACATAGACATACAGTGATATTTGCATTTATAATATTAAGTAAGGATTAGAAAGGATAAGAATATGGCGTCATTGAAAATTCGGAAAAGGTAGAATTGATTTTCCAATTCACGATAGAATCGATATCCACAGACCCAACTATTTGTATTGGATGCTTTCAAAATTAATTTAACAATTTCGAATTTTTACTGAAGCCATATTTTTTATATGACATATGTTAAGATGGGTAGGTTTCGGCTTGACAGGGTATTGATCAAACACAGTGTATAATGTAGGCTATTAACTTTTCATAATGTAGTAATATTATTCTGTAATCATGCAGGCACCTATTCAACGCGTTAAA
Organism: Schoenobius gigantellus; assembly: GCA_963935595.1. Classification (NCBI taxonomy): domain Eukaryota; kingdom Metazoa; phylum Arthropoda; class Insecta; order Lepidoptera; family Crambidae; genus Schoenobius; species Schoenobius gigantellus. The sequence goes on from OZ012543.1 coordinate 23,249,825, forward strand.
TTAGAAAACGTAACGCCAAGAAATCAAAGATAAATCCCATGCTAATTTATTATTCCCCTATAAAATCTGTCGACATTTTTGGGACTGTCAACTTGATCTCGAACAAAGAATTTAATATCGTTTCCAGCCACTAATAATATGATTAAAATTTCCGAACGAAACGCAATCTTGGAATATTAAGTCGACGCTTGATGGCTCCTTGAATTTCAATGATCTGGCGAAAGGCCATCGAAATGCATTAACTGGAGACGTTTCAAAAGGACGGTGGAGCGGGGCTCACTGATGGCTCGTTGATTCGCGATCGACCTTAGATATTGGAGGGACAGATATTTGATAGAAGCCGAGGACTCCGCCTTATTGAGGGCCCTAAGAATCTGGGAGCAAACTCCGGAACGTTCGAGATTATGCAGCAGTTCTCCAACTATTTGCAGCTTTAGCTATTTTCTGTTGGTAGTCTAATTTGGTTGGAACTTGATATCTTTCATATAAGACTAACTAAATATTCCATTAAGGATATTTTCACGATCTGATAAAAATAACTCGGTACATAACTGTAAATATTTTTATTGTATTGCTATCACGTTACAATCGAGAGACGACTTTGTGTATTTTAAGCCCTTATTTTGTAAGGAGCTAATAAACCTGATGATTCTGAAGCCGCCGTGCTTAATTGTGTTGTTAACACTAACATAATGGCCTATACAACGTTCTGAAATTAACAATATTGCGATAGAATAGTAGAGCAGAAAAGACTTGAAACGAATAGAACTGGCAGCCAAACACCACGATACGCCGGTGTGCGGCACTCGACAAATAAAATTAAAAGAACAGTTGAAACGGCGAGAACACACGAATGAAATTAAGTGGCTTCAATAAAATGAGTCCAGGGTGGATTGTCTCTCTCAGTGTAATCAGTGATTGTGAAACTTATTAAACCGCCCCGCAACAAATCTTAAATCGTAATGCAAAGAAACATCAAAAGTTCAATTTCATTTTAATTATATAACTGTCAAACATATGACAACATGTCCGACCTACGGCCAACTCCTCTGCGATCTTCCAAAACAACAATACAAAGTGGAACAGAATAAATTTAAGCAGATTAAAATTTCGTAGCCTAGTTACAAATTAATAAATAAACCCCTTATCCGGGGTACGGGATATTGCAAAACATAATCGCGGTTCGCGCCGCAGCAGCGGCGAATAACGAAAGATAATTGAAAATAGTATTTGGCTCTATATATTTTGCATAGCTCGCTAGTTTCCCATTAGCACCTGCTCAAACCATGCAGATTACTATGCAAAGCTTAGAACCTTGAATTTACACACATTAATGTTTAATTAAATTATTAAACATTAATGTGTGTAAATTCGATTCAATATCGTTTACTGAAATTGGATTTTTATTCATATAATCTCTTTTCAAAATTTTGTAGGTTCGGGTATTGTTGAAATAGTGTTGTAACATTAAGAGAGCACCAACAAGTTATACATTGACCGATTCAAAATAACTATTTCTGGAAAATCTTTATATTGTCTTAAGGATTAAATTATTGTTAATATAATAAGATTTTGGTAGACAGTTGTTATTTTATGCTTGATTCGTAAATCTAGCTTTTGTGTATCCTATTTATCATTATATTAATATATAATATTTTATAATTTTTTATCATTATTTTTATATATAATATACATAATAATATTTATTTCAACAATAAGTAGGGTTACAATTTATCATTACATAATTAATTATACCGTGTAATACTTAACATCCCAAAAGTGCTTGTGTTTAATTGGTAGTTTAACTGCAACTACGCCATCGACGCTTACAATGCAACAAGCGTCGATGGCCTTGTGCGTAAGTCCTTCGCCTTCCAATCGGAAGGTAGCGGCGAATCCGGCCAAGTACCAATGTGTTTTCAAATTTTCAGTTCATAATTACGTTTATACGACGCTTTTACGGCGAAGGAAAACATTGTGAGGAAACCTGCACACACCTGTGAAGAAAGAATTACTTTACTCAAAAATGCATGTAATGTGGTCATTATTTTGACAACCTTGTTTGAGCAAAGTCGACCTTGCCGTTCTGTTTCAAGGAGCGGCCGGCAAAGTTTTGCTTCTAGTTAATTAATATATGTTTTATTTAAATTACTTGCTGGTTTTATTTAGATTAGGTACTTGCATTTTTGAGTAAAGCACTATACAAGCCTTGGCCCACAATGACTCAAACTCAAAAATCTTTATTCAATATAGACCCTTACAGGCACTTATTGACGTCACAAAAAACCTTAAAATCTTCAACCAAGAATCTAATTAACTAAATTATTTAATCCTTGTATGTACACACACCCCAACCATTATTAAGATGTGTGCAAATACAAGTCAAATGAAAAAAAAAATTGACTCTACACCTGTTCGGAAATTGGGAGAGCCTTCTCGAGAAGAACAGGCAAGAAACTCGGAAGGTCTTGTATTTTTTTGTCTCCTCTTTTTTTTTACTGCTTCGCTGGTCACGCTATGATTGCCTCGAACTAGCCTAGCTACACTCTAGGCCTTCCAGCTTGGCCATCATTGCAGCCCTTGCTGTCCTCACTGTAAAGGCCTCGACCTACGGTCGCGGCCTTTATCTCAGCTCGTCCGTCAAGTGCTGCACGCTGACTGCGCTGTGTCGGCCTGGAGCTGCGCTGTCGGCCATCATCAGCGCGACCAGCAAAGTAGTCATTATAGACCGCGGCAGTAATGTACTATTACTACAGGTTGTGTGTGAAGTCGACCAACCCGCACTTGGCCAGCGTGGTTGAGGACTAAGGCCTAATCGCTCTAGTTTAGAGTAGGCTTGAGCCCCTCGGTGTGGACGTATATGAGCTGTTGATTGATTACCTGCAACACCGTCATTAGAACCTATGTGTATTTATGGTTTCTGTAAGATTTACAAATGAAATTGCCGCAAACTAACAAAAGTGATTATTCCAAGAGATAGTAAGAATATAACATAAGGGAACTCGTTGAAACTCTGAAATGACTCGAGTATATTATATCTGTCTGTCATATAAGTGCAATATATGATATTACAATAATATGTGTAGATAAAATTTTATTTATATTATATACTAGCTGTCCCCGCGAACTATGTTTCGCCTTAAAAGTTCAAAGAAACAACTGTACATCTACTTTCCCGCGGGAACTACTTACTTTTCCGGGATAATAAGTAGCCTATATGCTAATAACTGTCGTAATTAATTCAGTTTTTACGTGATAGAGTAACAAACATCCATACCCACAAACTTTCACGAGCTTTATATATTATAAATACATACATATACATATATATATTATATATATGTACGTTTAAATTAGATTAGTATTTTATTCGTTCATTAAGATAGCGTTTTTAGGAAATTTTCTGTGGAATCGTTAGAAGTGTTTCGAGCCATTTTCTACCGGTTGCCTTGGCGTTATGAAAGGTGGAGCGCCTAATGTCACAAGATTTGAAAACTTTATTGTAGATTCTACTATTTAAAGGGGAAATGTTTGGCAAAAAACCAGTGGAATCGAAATTTAAAAAGACCTCTTAATTTGTTTCAAAAATTATAAGTTTCTGGAAATATTATAAATTAAACTTAATACAAACCATGTGACTTAAAAAATAAAAATTACGAACTTCCCAGAAATAAAGAAATTGAAATTCTACTTTATCGACATGATATTGAAATAACCTTACCAAAGTAAAATGAGATTTTAACTTCATATAGCGAAGTCTTGGATCGGGCTGGGGGATCCTGGTGGACTACCTCTTGTGGAATACTGTTCAAGAGGTAGTTAGTTCGAAAATATAAATGATAAATCAGTTTTTATTTAGTAATCAGTGTTTGTTAAGCACATAGGTAATCAATATATAAATCTTAAAGGTTATAAAGCTTTATATATTATAGATATCTTATGCTAATAAAGGAATTTTATTGCGATAGCTTATTACAAAATACGAGTATTATAATTCGTGAAACAAGTTATGGACAGGATAACATTTTTTCATATAACGAAAAGCAAATTTTAATTGTAAAATTAACTAAACGAAGCAGCACGTGGAGAGCTTTTCTATCGTAACACTATTAGCTGTAGTATAAGAAAAAGCCGTTTAATGTTGTGTTCCACACATTACACAATACCTATCAGTTACTATAATTTTATCTCTATCAGATATAGCTATTATCTATACTAACCGCATGCGGCGCGAGCCGCATACGCATCACAAACAAATGGAGACTACTCGTACAAACAAAAGGCTAGCTCGGAATCGATAAATCATGTTTACATAAATAAGAATAACCTCGAAAATTTCCAAAAACGCGTGAAAGCTTTTGTATCGTATCCTAAATTTAAAATAAAAACTTCAATTGTCATTTACAACACTGAACTGTATTTATTTATTATTTATAACACCGAAGCACCGAAGAGATCAGTTAAAGGATAATGCTCGGAACGTAATAAGCATTCGTCATCTTAACTCATAACGGACCGTTTCCCCTAACTCCTACTGCAAATTTCAATAATATTGGAGTTTCAACAAAAAAAATATATCAAATACGCATTGCTAACTGCAACTGAAAACAGCAGTCTTAGACGTCACGCTTATAATTTACGATGCAAATTTACAGGCTCGGCCATGTCATAAATCGTTAAGACCTCGTGATGAATTTGCTTAGAAAGTAATCTCGCATCAGGCCACAGACTCATAATATTTGACAGGGAAGAACTCAATCTCATTTCATAAAACCCAGTCTTCATAACACTGGGCGAATATTAAAGTTTTTACATCGCTTCATAAAAACCGCGCTGATTTGGTTAAAGCGCAAAGTTACACCCCATCTACATATAACATCCAGTAACTTTAATATTTCTATTTCGTTAGACTCTCCCTGAAGCTGCTTGCCTTGGGAAAGTTTGAATGTGTCACTTGATATTCGGAGATTGAGGTGCTTCAGTGATTCAATTAAATAAAGTCTTAAAATTAATATTCTTTCTATTTAAAAAACTCTTTGTTTTATATCCTCTATGGTATGTAACATATTCAGTTATCCCGTGACCGCAAGCGCTGCAAGTTATACGGAGCATCGAAAAATTATTAAGTACTTACCAATTTAGTGACTATATTCATGTTGTGTGCATTCTATTGAAAATGCAAACCTGAGAATTAAATTTTGTGGGAAAATCGCCTAGGTATTTATAACGTTATTTACTTTGAAATACACATTATATGTATAGCTATATTGTAAACAGTAGTCGTTTATTAACCATTCATTATATGCCATTTTACAATTAACCTTGAGTAGAATCTGAGTTACATTTAATGCAACAAAACCTCTTAATATGTTTGACAATGATTAGCTTGTAAGAGCTTCATAATATTATTCTACCACCTAACTAATCAATGTATCAAATTTTGAAATTTAAATGTTATTGAACATGTGTGTAGTCCAGGTTTTATTCTTCGAAGTCAGCCGTCCACAGGAAACGGATGTGGCTCGCAGCTAGTCCTGAACTGTGTAATTTCGCGCGCTAGCTTTCCGCATTCTATTTTTGAATGCTGCGTTTTTGCTTCCGTTTCTGTTGACCTCAAAGTTTGTGGCTTGTCTAAACTCAAGTTACACAATTTTTTTTTCTGTTTACGGACTCTCGGAATGCAAAGGGTGGATATGCACAATATGTAGGTAGCCTTAAGTCTTAAGTTATGTGTACTTAAGTCAACTATAGCTAACAACAAAAAAAAACACGATATTTTGTTATTTTGCATAAAATTTAAGATGTATCTCTAAAACTTCCTTTTTAAACGATAACATTATAGAGTGAACTTTTACTGAATGTATTATACTCATTAGATATATATTCGAAACAATAGCAAAACATACAATTTTAGGCATAGAAGAACATAATAGAGAATATTAATTATATAATAGTGAATATGATAATTTCCACTTATAATCCTATACTTATTTTTGAAATAACTAGAATGAGCTGCAGTTCATACGTGCTTAAAGGCCGAACTCACACAGTCGAAATGTACAGTTCAATAAAATCTTGATACATGGTTCTAACGTTGTGTGGAGTATAACTGCAATAAAGAGGAAGCTTTAGAATTGTGTTGTCTATATGTGGCAATAAAGATTATCTGGGACTTAGCAAAATCATTTTTACGCTCCTTCCATAGGCCTCATACACTTTCATTATTGTTTACTGTAATACTATAGGGGAAGAAAAGAAATAAATAATAATATATGTCGTAGTAACAACACCACGCTGCATTAATTTAACTCACTAACGCCATCTATCGAGCTCAAGTCGTAACGAGCATCGGAAACGTCAAGTGAATCACTTGGGTAGAATCGATACAGCAGTGGCGGGCACGGAAAATAGTCAGTTGAATAACCTTTTAGGCGATATGGCTCAGTGATCGTTTGCCGTTGCGAGTGAAACGTTGCTTCTTTTCTGATTTTGCCTCGCTGTATCGAGATTACCGCGTTCTCCGATACTAATCTACTGAAATCTAGTTAATCACCAGTTATTTTGTGCTACACATTGTTAATTCAGAAGAATATACGTTTGAACTAGACCTAGAGACTATTATTTCCGGGAACTCATGATGTTTGACCCTTCTAAAAATAACGAGAACTTGGACGTTATTCCGTCATATATAATATAATATTTAGTGTCAGATATCAAGGATCCAGGTGTTAGTAACAATTACCTTATAAACTATGTTAGTAGCAAATAAATACAATCAATATTTTTTTTAATGTTACCGTAAACAAATACATAAAAACAAAATTTTGACCTTAGTCAGCACATGAACCATATGCTGACTAAGGTCAAAAAAATGTAGAAGATCATTTACATACAAAGGTAATATGTAAATGATCTTCAAAATTCTTACAAAGTATCGCATACATTACTACGATACATTACTTTTAGGACCTACTAAGTAATTAGATGACTTACAAGGAAGTAAAAATTATTGAAATTATTCTGTTAAAATATTAATCATTTACAAAACATTAACGGCCTTACCACAAAAAGTTTTTAAGCACTGTTTAAAGTTAAACACTGTTTAAACATGATGCTGTCTCTATCTATCCTTTTAAAACAAATGAAACAGCATCATGTTTAAACAGTGTTTAACTTAAGACAGTGTTTGAAAACTTTTTGTGGAAAGGTCGTAAACTTTTTGTTGCTTTAAATCTTCATTATTATCTTGCAAACCTTATGAAAATTCAAACTACAACACATTTACTTGACATAGTGTTGACTGTTGACACACGTAATCTTAATCCATGCCGACACGCACGTAACACGTAAGTTATGATACTTCATACGTGCTTCTCCGTCTACGTGGCGTTTGTACGTGGGAAAGTATGTGCAACTGACATTTACTTGAGGAATGTTATCATATAGGACGTGTGTAACATGTGCAACTTCGTAACTTGTGTCCTATCATTGTTAAGGGTGAAAAGAGTTAATGTAACATATTATTCCGTTCAGTGGATCAATTTCGCAGTAACCGAAATGAGACGAAACGAGAGAGCACAGCGCTTATCGCCCTTGGGACCGAGCCACAGATAATGGGCTTTTTAATAAATCGCAAGACAATTTTTTGTCGAAATCGCGCCATATGTTCGTACGCACATGGCCAATTAAGGCTACTACGGTAATCGTTTAATGAAGGAGCTGTTGCTTTTTTATACATATAAGTTGGCACACAAACAGACTGTCAGCTAATGGAAAGAGACTCGAGTTACATATATGTAGCTCCTGTATTTTAAACAATCTGTAACCCCAGTATACATTTCCTAACTGTGTTGCCATCTTGTAACATAAGATACTAGTATCAAGTCAACCTACCCAATAGTTTATCACTCGGCAAATTAAAGCACCGTATCAAGCAGCTTTTTTATACAACTAAGTTGGCAGCAAACAAAAATACTGCCCACCTAATGGTAAGTGGTAACAGACATCTATAGTATATGTGGCACTTGTGAGATTCGCAGTAAAACTGCAACCCCCACAAGAACCACAGTGCACACGTTGCCGACTTGTGTCATGTACCCCGTAATTCCACTGCCATATCTTACCATTCAAACCGGAACACAGCAATGCAAGCACTGCTGCTTTGGGTGGGGCAGAATTAGGTAAGACAGATGTACCCAAGCAGACTAATGTCCTCCTAACCGATATTCGGTCATGGCGGCCAATTTCCACCAAGACTAGCCATCTGCGCAGGAGATATAGTGCACAAGTGACTGCGCAAACGCAGGTGCACTCTCTGTTCCTTCACTCGCCTAGTCCGGTGGGACGGTTAACCGACACGACCGGGGCGAGATCAGGCACAGGACCCTCTGTTTAACGTGCCTTCCGAAGCACGGAGGAGCTTGAGATGTTTCTTATTTTGGTCACCCATCCTAGGACTGGCCACAGCGAACGTTGCTTAATCTTAGCAATCGTTCGCAAAAACGAATCGTGTTATACCAGTTTTTTAAATTAAGAACGAATCCATGACCTGAGGGTATTTGGCTGATACATATCAAATTAACATTTTTTTTTACAATTTGGTCCTAATTCATTTTGTGTATCAAGAGACGTTGGTTTGTGATTCACTACGTCATCATATTATCACTTCAACCCATATACGTCGCACAGCCAGGCACGGGTCTCTTAGATGAAGAGTAATTGGTCTACTACCACTTACGTCACACCGGAAACCGGAACCGCTTACCATTAAAGGGGTTTCCAACCCTATAAATTCGGTAAGCAAATTCCCGACTTTCTTGCAATTGAAAACAATTGATCTCGGTAAACACTTACCGAATTCAGAAACCTTATTACACTATGAAAGGATTTTATAAAGTGCTCAAACAGTAACTAAAATACCTAGAGAGGTTAATAGTAATCACAAGAAAGCGCGGAAAAGAGATAAACAACTCTTGGTGGGTAAAGATATACTGAAGTTGCCTTTACTCTGTTTGATTCGATAAGGGCATTGGAAGCAATAACCCTTATTCAAAAAGGTTTCTACCGCGAAAGACTTGTAACGAGATGCTATATATATATCTTTTAGATAAAGCAACTCGTTGCATTCCCACGTATCCTGGCTGCATTTTAATTATTATATTTGTCATAATCTTATTCTTTTTCCCGTCACTCAAGTGCCGACATCGCGAGGCGGAATGTTGCAATGACATTTTTTAACATTAATTAATATATTATGTCCTATGTCATCAACATTTTTATATATTAAACAATATTGAAGTCGAGATGTACTAAAATCTTTGAATTAAAACATAGGCACTTATGTGTAAGTTGGTACATTTTGGTAAGTTTTCATATTATAATGTTTGTATATAAGTCTCTAAAAGTAATTTAATCTGTTGCAGAGTGCCTTTTTCTTCTTATAATTATAGCCGTGAAAGAAATATAAAATAGTGATGAAACTTTGATGTATTATTTACTGGCCCGACCTTACGTCACTACGTCATCATTAGCACAACCTCACCACGTTACAGACTGACACCATTGATAGCACATCAGTAAGGAAACTCTACCTTTGGGTAACCTGTTAATAGAGCTTGCCCAACAATTGGCTTAATCAGAAACGGAATTTCCGGTCTTTGTGTCACACTAGGTAGACTAGGTTGGTGTTGGGTTGTTTTTCGAATTTTTCATCTATTCAAGGCTAACATGTATAATTGCATTTAACTCTCTTAGTCGGCTTTCAGCACATTATATCATATGAGTGTATTACTAATAATGAATAAAGATAACATGAAATAATTATTGCTATTAATTCTGAGATAAAACCGTATTTGACATCATCTATATTTGTTCCACAGTGTTCTCAGAAAACAACGTCTTATTAATTAAGACGTTGTTTTCTGAGAATCTCCGTTTTTTGGATCCAGTTAGATTTATGTAATTTTTTTTTAATACATACAGTAGTTTATTATTTATACACGGTAATTTTTTCATCACCCTGGAAAATTTAAGGGAGGGTCCACGACATGGTATTAAAATGATTTAAATATGAATAAAAAAATAACTCACTTTATTTTATATAAATTTTCTAAAAAAATCCAAAAAATACTGCACTAGTTGAAAGCAGCATTTTTTTTTTGTTTTTTTATTTTTTTTTTATATATAATAATGGATGTGTCCTGAAGCGTCCCTAAAATTTTCCAGGGTGTTAAAAAAATAACCGTGTATAACGGCACACTGCATTTTACTTAATATAATAATAGTAATATTTTTTTCTTTCGGATAAGTTTCAAAGGTACAAATTACAGATAGACAAAGATTTCTAACGGCACAAAACTTTTATAAGATGCCTCATAATGGGGCAGTCTTATTTTTTAAAAATTACTCTTAGAATACTCTTGGTACTGCCCTATGTTCTACGTTGTAGCGACGCTGCTTTCTTGCGCATTATCGCATCAAAACTAGCCACCAACCACCAGCTTCGCAGAACATCCAGAGGCACTACAAAAGTCCCAAGAGTATCCAAAATGCATTATCATATTGAACTTTTAAAGCCTGCTTAAGGCTTTAATAAAATGCATATAATTATAACCTGTTAATGAGGTATGGAGTAAGGTCTTTGATAGTGTCAGTTTAAGCTTTTATTTTTCATTCGTTATATAAATTTTATTAGTAAAGGTAAAAGGATATTTTTATAGATATAAAAGATAAAATTAAAACAATAATAATAAAAAATCTGACATAGTATCTATCGATATTTAACAAAATAATCCCAAAATCAGATACCTATATTACACAAAAATTAAAACGGATGAAAATGTTGACACAGGCTCTCACGGAAAATGTGCTTCTTAGTCATAGCCGTTGACATTACCATGGACTAACACATGGAGAACACTACCTACTCCATGGTAACGATATTTATTAGTCATTGTAAATGTAAGTTATACCATTTTATCTCTCTGCTAACAATTTTTTTTTTCTTGGTCGTAACAAAAATGACTTAGATCAGAAACGAAATGCATTTTTATTGTTTTAGAAGTTGTTGGTTTCGTCTTCTATTGATAAAATTTTCTTTGGATAGTCTTCATTCCCAGCTACTCTTAATTCTTTTACCCACGTCTTAAATGTTCTTTCAGTGAACAGGCTTGTCAAGAACGTATTCCTGGGAGTCAAGAATAAACGCATTTGGATACATGCCAGCTTTAAACACAGGTGGTAGCATGATTCACTAAGTTCTGCGCACTGAACACGCTGTTAAGAAAGGCTTTATTCGTGAGATCTTTCCATAACGCAACCATTTAAGGCGCAAAGACACTCACGTTGTAGACTGATTTAAAGCGAGAACAAAATCAAGAAATCATATACATATATAACTAAAATACAGATAATAATGAAAAATAAAATATTCACCATTTTTATTTACCTTTTTATACGGGTGAACCAGACGAGCTTACAACGCACCTTTTAAGGTAGGAATTATCTAAATCGTCTGCATGGGTACCTCCGTCTTACCTATTTCTGCCGCAAAGCAGTAGTGATTGTGTCATGATTTTCTAAAATTATAAGTATTGCTATCGATTCTATACTACTTATCGCTGCACCTTATTGAAATATAGCTCAATAAATTAACGCAATCATTAATCGGAGTTGTTCCAATAAAATAAATAATGCCTAGTTAATATTACTTAATAAGAAATAATTAAAATGGCAACACGGAGGATGGTTAGGCGTTGAACGGTAGGAAAAAGAAAACTATTTAAGTAAGAAGTGGGTAGGTTATAATCGGGGCAAGCAGCTGACAGGAGTTAGACGGGACACGGATTCATTCTGACCGCGGCAGCCGAAGTGAAGATACGAGGAGGAACAGGCAGTACCTACGGAGCGTGGCGGAGTGTTCCAATAAGCTTATAATAATCAGAAGTGTCTAATCCACACCCACAGAATTTACTTGTGCATGTAAATACTACAAATGTTTTCCCTTGATACAGTTATGAAAGTAATGTTGAGCGAGTAATTTTTAGTAAGAAGTCATAATATAAAAAAAAACAGCATTTGAAACCGAGCTAAGCAGTTAATTAAAATAAGTGAAGTGTTCGTTCTATTGGTATTTGATCAAAGCAAACACGACTTTTTAAAAACCTTGATATTAAGCACGTGTTTGAACTTAAGCACGATGTACAATTTCATCTGAAATGCTTAAAAGTATTAATGCAATTCGGCTTCGTGCATTCAATACAATATTTTCAATAAAAATTAGTCACAGGTAACATTCCACTGAATGAAATTTACAGATTTGTTTTCCATTTTATCAATTATTATCATTGATTAAAACCACGTGGTGAAATAAGACTTGTGTGCTCGGAGTCTAAAAAAAAAGGATGTTCCGTGATTCAATATAATGATGTGTTCTTTGTTTTTTTTTACTTTTTATAATATTTTTTTAAATAAAAGGCCACGTGGTGGTATCGGGTTTAATAGGTTGTTAACATTTGAAGGTTCGGTATCATTTTCTAAATTAAAAGAAAAACCTAGTGCAGTGATCTGATTTAGCGAATTCCACTGTTTTTTCTCTCTCGCTAATGATTTTTTTTCTCTTTTCTTTTTCTTCAAAATTTTCTCAATTATTATTGATTTAAGCCACGTGGAATAGGATTTGCGTGCTCAATGTGATAAAAAAGGGCACGTGGTGATATGAGACTTAGTAGGTTTATTCAAATAATAAAAAACCGTTATGATTTGATTAAGCGAATTCCACTGTTTTTCCCCTATTTTGGAATTTGACTTTTTTCCAATATGAATTTTGGTTAAAATATCGAATTAAAAAAAAAGTACCACGTGTGTGATAAGCGTTAGTTACTTTTTCCTCTCTTTGGACTTTGCCAAAAAAAAAATTTTTTTTTACTGAATGTATTATTTTTGTTATGATATCAATTCGATCGTGAGCTGTGTCAACCGAAGAATTGACAATAATCAAAATTGTGAGACTACATGAAAATGTTAAACATAAAAAAAAATTGTTAATAACTTGTTAAAAATTTTTGCCTATAAAATAGTAAAAAAATTATATAGTTGAAAACAAAATATATTTTGGATGTTGAAAAAATTCGGAATAAAAAAAAATGATGGAAAAAATACTTGAATTAAAAAAAAAAGATAGTAAAATAATGAAAAAATTATTTAACGAAAAAAATATGTTGGGAGCTTAAAAAAATTATCGGACTAAAAAAATGTTTATGATAAAAAAATATAATGGAAAGTATTATTTAATAACAAAAAAAATTGTATTTATTTATGGATAACATTTTCGGAGTAAAAAAATATATATTAAAAAAAAATTTTTTTTAGGTTCCAAAAATTAAAAAAAAAATTTTTGTTTTACAATTTTTAGGAAATGAAAATTCTTTAAAAAAAAATTTTTTTTTCTTTTTGATATTTAATTTTGATGTTTTAGTTTTGTACACGCGAGAGTGCGTGTGTGCGTCATTAATGAGATTTGAACACGTGAGCGTGTGTGGTTGACGTGAGAGTGCGTCATTGATGAGATTTGAACACGTGAGCGTGTGTGGTTGACGTGAGAGTGCGTCATTGATGAGATTTGAACACGTGAGCGTGTGTGGTTGACGTGAGAATGCGTCATTGATGAGATTTGAACACGTGAGCGTGTGTGGTGTAGTGAGAGTGCGTCAATGATGAGATTCTAACACGTGAGCGTGTGTGGTTGACGTGAGAGTGCGTCGTTGATGAGATTTGAACACGTGAGAGTAAATATGCTTAAAGAGAATGGTCATTGATGTGATTGGATCCATCAGCCTGCGTCGGTTATCTTTAATTTGTTAATACGAGTATATCATGATCACAGCTTGTGTAATTTGTCTTTTCGACACATGAAGACATGAACGTATTTACAAGTAAGACGTGAAAAAAAGTGTCTTAGATTTTCGCTGATAAAACTGTCTGTGTACATGCGTAATAAGTGATTATATTTTGATCATGAATTAATATGCTGCATTGATTTCATTGTTCACAAGTGCGACTGCGAATCCAAGGTCCAGGGTTTAACCATATAGGGCAAAAGATTGTTGGTTTAATAAAAAGAAAATACTAAGTATGGGTGTAAATTACACTTTTACCTAACCTTTCGCCGAGAAGCGTTTTTAATATTTGCAATATAAATACTCGACATGATATTAAAAATGATTAATTTAGTATATAGGTATATATTTTGTTTTTAGAGATAAAACTAAATAGTACGGTTACCTACCGTGGGTATTGTTCATATTTTTGTCATTGTATGTTAGTTGTTGTAGATAATCATGTCGACGTCAAGTGGAACAAATGGGAATAGACGTGCATTATTACGAAGAAACGTTATATACAGTTCAAGCTCAGAATCAGAGAGTGAACCAATCGTAATACGACGCAAACGTAATGTGGAGCCTGATCCTAAAGATAAAAACAACGATGTGCCTGAAAAACAAAAGCGATTTACGGACACCTCTTTGAATATGTCTGATTTGATTAATGCGCTTGGATCAAAATGCAATAGCAATACACACATGACGTCACAACAGGTAATCAATTCGATTCCAGAATTTGATCCAGAAAACAAAGGCCAAAATATAGAAATTTGGCTACACAAAGTAAATGAATATGCTCAAATTTATCAATGGCAGGATAGACAAACATCACATTTTGCAACACAAAAGCTTGTTGGTATGGCTAAAAAATGGATTCACTCCTTACCAAGCTTAGATTTTACATGGAATGAATGGCAAGAAAAGCTGAAGAGAGCCTTCCCAGTAGATGACAATTTCGCTATTCTTTTAGAAGAAATGTTCGATAGAAAATCCAAACCTGATGAAAGTCTACGTATATATTTTTATGATAAATTAATGTTGATCAATAGAAGTCAAATTACAGGCAAGAAAGCAGTTGATTGCATTATTCATGGGATTAGCGATATCTCCATTAAAAATAGTGCTCAAGCTTTAAGATGTCAAGAGCCAGAAGAATTACTCAAATACCTTATTATACAACAACCACAACAAACATTTTCTCAGACATACAGAAAGAGAGGACTACCTTATTATAAATATCAGAACTTAAATACTAATAGAGTTAAAAAGTGTTTTAAATGTTTAAGAGAAGGTCATTTTGCCAATCAATGTATAGAAAATATTAAATGTTATAATTGTAAAGAAGAAGGCCATCGATTGTCTGATTGCCCGAAACCTGTTCGTAAATGTAATTTTTGTAAATCAATGGGGCATATTGAAATAAATTGCAATCGAAAACCTTCTTCACAAAACTATTTTAAATCTAAGGGTGAAAAAGTATTAAATATCGATTCTAATCATAATGATGATAAATTTACTAAAAGCGTTCTAATTAATAATAAAGATTTTGTTGCTTACATTGACTTTGGAAGTGATTGTTCCTTGCTTAGATTTAGAGAAGCAAATAATCTCGGACTATCTAGAGATGCTAAAGATTTACCTATTATCAGAGGTTTTGGTAATAGTTGTATAATACCACATTATAAATCACAGGTCACTCTTAATGTAGATAACGTTGAGTCTAAAGTAGTAGTATATATAGTTGATGATAGTTTTCTCCAAGCACCAGCTTTAATTGGTCAAAATTTTACTGAGTTACCCAATATCCTTGTCGTTAAGAATTTTAGAAATTTAACATTTTTAAACCAACCCTCTTTTGATTCAGAAAGAGAAAAAATTAAATTAGTGACAGTTGAATCAGTTCAATTAACAAATATTCATTTAGTAGCAGTTGTAGACTCCGAAGAGTTTACAGGTGACATTTATATCGAAGGACAGTCATGTTATAAGCCGGGGCATGAATATTATGTACATCAAGGTGTATACAAATTAATTAATGGGAACGGAAGTATTTTGATTTCAAATATTTCAAAAAATATAATGACTATTAAAAGCGCAACATCTGTAGCTAGAGCTATTCCAATTACCGAAAAAGATTCATTAAGTGTCAGGCGTATTAATACAAACATTGATACTCTTGCACCACTAAATACTGAGGATATAAAGATTGGATCACATATTTGCAGTAAAGACCAAGACAAACTCTTTAAGTTACTGCAAGAATATCGGGATTGTTTTGCAACTTCGCTTAGTGAGATAGGTTGTTTACCTCAAGAGTTCGAAATGAGTATTAAGTTAACTGACGAAAAGCCAATAGTTTACAGACCATACAGATTGTCTTATTCCGAGAGGGCAAAAGTTCGTGAAATGGTAACCGAACTTGCTAGTAATGGCATCATACGTGAATCTAATTCAGACTATGCGAGTCCAATCATAATGGTTAGAAAAAAAACTGGTGAACAAAGGCTTTGTGTAGATTTTCGAGCCCTTAATGCTAAAACAGTTAAAGATAGGTATCCTTTACCTTTGATTGAAGATCAAGTAGCAAATTTAAGTGGTAACAGGTTCTTTACAACACTTGATATGGCATCAGGATATTACCAAGTTCCACTAGCAGAAAAAGACAAACATCTGACATCATTCGTAACACCTGACGGCCACTATGAATTTAACCGGATGCCGTTTGGTCTCGCTAATGCTCCTGCAGTATTTCAAAAGGCAGTTAATAGAATCTTAGGAACAAAAAGATTTAATTCTGTCCTTGCTTATATGGATGATTTGCTCATTCCTACACAGACAATTAACGAAGCATTTAAGCAACTTGAAGAAGTGTTGAAATTATTAAGAGAATACGGATTGACACTGAAACTTTCAAAATGCTTTTTCTTCACTGAGACCATCGAATATTTGGGGTATGAAGTTTCTGCTCAAGGTATAAGACCGAGTGAATGCAAAATAATTGCTATTACAGAATTCCCGAATCCTCAAAACATTCATGAAGTTCGACAATTTTTAGGTTTAGCTAGTTACTTTCGCAAGTTTGTTAAAGGATTTGGAGAAATAGCTCGTCCTCTAACGAACTTGCTAAAGAAAAATACTGAATGGCAATGGTCAGAATTCGAATCAAACGCAGTCACAATGCTTAAAAAGATTCTGACTAGTAGACCTGTGCTAGCTTTATATGATCCTGCATTGGATACAGAATTACATACCGATGCAAGCTCTCTAGGCATTGGGGGTATTTTAATGCAGTGGCAAGAAAACTCTAGGTTACTTAAACCTGTAGCATACTTTAGCAGGCAAACGTCTTCAGAAGAAAAGTATTATCATTCCTATGAACTTGAATCACTAGCTGTCGTTTGTTCTTTAAATAAATTCCGAGTATATTTGTTGGGAAAACGCTTCAAAATTTTTACTGATTGTAAAGCATTAAGACTTACATTCTCGAAAAAGGACATTATACCCCGAATAGCAAGGTGGGTATTACAGATGGAGGAATACGATTTTGAAATAGAATATCGACCTGGGGACAAAATGGCTCATGTGGACGCCTTAAGTTGCAGCCCAGTTGAAAAAAGCAATGAAAATTGCTTACCAGA
This sequence comes from Schoenobius gigantellus, assembly GCA_963935595.1. NCBI lineage: Eukaryota > Metazoa > Arthropoda > Insecta > Lepidoptera > Crambidae > Schoenobius > Schoenobius gigantellus. The sequence goes on from OZ012543.1 coordinate 23,267,343, forward strand.
AAATATAATATCTGTTTTAAATATCCAACACAGTGATTGGCTTCACACTTTGCAACTTGGAGATCCTGAAATTAATCGTATTGTCAAAATGTTGAAACCTGATTTAGAAGATGATTATAAGGAAATTAAAAAAAACTATTGCTTCAAAAATAATATTCTTTATAAAAGGATTAATGACAACCCCGATGAGCTACGAATTGTAATACCAAAAGGAGCGAGATGGCAAATCTGTCGACGAAATTGGTCATTTCGGCATCAAAAAAACAACAGAAAGGATTCAGAGTCGTTATTGGTTTCCAAAAATGACAAAATTTATAAAAAAATACGTTGGCGCATGCTTAGAGTGTGCTTACAATAAAGATAATACACCTTCAAAACAAGGTCATATTTATCCAATTGACAAATACAACACCCCGTTTCACACCTTACACATTGATCATGTGGGACCATTTATCAAGAGTAAACGTGGTAATGTGTATATTTTATCCATTGTTGACGGGTTCTCTAAGTATGTTTTTATCAAGCCTGTAAAAGACACAAAAAGTTCAACTACAATCAAAACGCTACAAAATATTTTTCAAGATTTTGGCATTCCAGAACGATTAATATCCGACAGAGGGTCGGCATCCACATCAGCCCAATTCAAGCATTTCTGCCAAGAAAACAATATCAAACATGTTTTAAATGCTGTTGCATGCCCTCGCGCAAACGGGCAAGTAGAAAGGTTTAACCAAACCATCCTACGAGCGTTAGCAACGCAAAACTCAGGCAACGATGAGAAAGACTGGGATACAAAAATTTTACAAATACAAATTGGAATTAACAGTACAATAAATTCATCAACAGGAAAATCTGCATCAGAGGTGCTATTCGGTACTCGACTAAAGTGTCAATCTGATAGCCTGCTGAAAGAGTTTTACAATGAACCCACGCGAAAAGAAAACGATTTATTAGAAATCAGAGAAAAGGCAGAACAAAATATAAAGCAAAGCCAAGAAAACATGAAAAATATTCACAATTCAAAAACGCCTCCAGCAAAAACATATAAGTTAAATGATTTAGTCCGGATTACTAAAGTGTCATTTTCTGAAAATATAGGAAAGAGTAAAAAATTACTCCCTATGTTCATCGGTCCATACAAAATCACAAAAATTCTAGGCAACGATAGATATGAGGTGTCCAGTGTACCTGGTTTTTCAAAGAAGAAAAAATATTGCACGGTTGTTGCTGCCGATCGAATACGCCCTTGGATCAATATCAGAGCACTCGAAGTAAATAATGATGAATCCCCTACTTTTACAGATTCTGATACAGATGAGGAATAATTATAATAAACATTAATGTGTCCGAATGTCATGATTATGGTTAGATGATATGATATAATTTTTAACAATATGTATTTAGGTACACTAACATAATATTTACATCCTAGAGAGGCGAAGCCTCAATGTACGAGTACATAACAATGTATAAAAAATATAATCCAAATAAATGTTGTAATAATAAATCATGATTTATTTTTCTCATTATAGAAATTTTATTTATTGTTCTTGAATTTCATTTATCTCTTGATGTTGAGCGTGACCGAACGCCAGGAGGCTGTTCGTTGGCGGATGGCCGAATGTCATGATTTTCTAAAATTATAAGTATTGCTATCGATTCTATACTACTTATCGCTGCACCTTATTGAAATATAGCTCAATAAATTAACGCAATCATTAATCGGAGTTGTTCCAATAAAATAAATAATGCCTAGTTAATATTACTTAATAAGAAATAATTAAAATGGCAACACGGAGGATGGTTAGGCGTTGAACGGTAGGAAAAAGAAAACTATTTAAGTAAGAAGTGGGTAGGTTATAATCGGGGCAAGCAGCTGACAGGAGTTAGACGGGACACGGATTCATTCTGACCGCGGCAGCCGAAGTGAAGATACGAGGAGAAACAGGCAGTACCTACGGAGCGTGGCGGAGTGTTCCAATAAGCTTATAATAATTGCATTGCTGCGTTACGGTTTGAAGGGTAAGATATGGCAGGGAAATTACTTGGTACCGTGACTTTGCATCTGATGTCACAAGTTGGAAACATTAATTATTTATTTATTTATCGGAGAAGCAATAGCTTTTATGAATGTTTTACACAGAACTAGCTGTCCGCCCCGGCCTCGAGTAGCACGGGTATCCTTAAAACCTTTTGACAATACAAAAATGTAAGAAACCAAATATTTTTGGAATAACATGGTTGTTAATCTGTCAATTTCGTCACTTCTACATGAAATTTTTTAAATTCATAATATTCACTTTTTTGTATAATTTTTCAAACATTTTCTTTTATACAAACCTTGTCCTGATAATAACGAACACAACAAAGTAAGAATTGACCAATTTGGTGCAGTCCTTTTAAAGCTATGCGCGTACATACATTTCGACGACTCCTTTTTTTATGTATATAGATCGATTAGAATAGCAACAGAGAGCCAATTAAAGGTCCTCACAAAAAGGTTACAAGTTAAATTACATGTAATGTACGCAATACATTAAAGCTACCACATACAGGTACAACTGAGATCAACACCTTAAAACAGAGTAATACTGACTGACTATCTAAAGAATTGCTGACAGAAAAGATGCCTTGTTGACGTAATTGTACTGTTAAACAAATCAAAATTCAATCTGTTCGGCAATGCGTTGAAATTGTCGGCCGCCCTCCAGAGATATGTATTCTGCCTGTAGTTTGTAAAAACACAGGGAACATACAGGGGGGTGGAATCTAAGAGGTCCACAACGAGACCCTCAACGAGAGGTGCGAAACTAGCTCGGGGCAGTCCACAGATCCAAAAGCAATCTTCAATAAAAACACTACAATTTCTAAAGGAAGTAAATAATGTTTTCTACATAAATCTAAATAAACTTCAGAGTCGTGCCAATCTTTAGTACGGAAACACAAATATTTCATAAATCGCTTCTGGATATTTTCAATACGTGTAATATACTTTTGATATCTCGGGTTCCCAACCTGCGACGCATGGTGGCTCGCACTCGAGGTAGCTACGGACAAAATTAGTAAAGCTTATTGCGCGAGTATTATTATTAACAATTGACCGAGAAGATCCTATTAATATATTTTTTTTTGTATTCATTTCATTACGTCAATAAAATCCTAAATTAGATAAAAGTTAACACCACATTCATTGACTGTTAGGCAGTACGAAGTTAGCCGGATCAGCTAGTATATGTACATATACATATTACAGTGAAGTAAAGCCGGTAGGCGGATTGTATGCTGGTGATACGGCGCGACGTGAAGCTCACTCTCTGACTACCTAACTTTCTGTGTGTGATACAGTGTTGTTTTTGAGGCAGATTTACATGGGTCACTTGTAGGAAGTGCCTCTACTGTTTATGTACTACCAATGATTAATTCCTCGCTGTCATCTTTGTCGCCCTACACTTACCTTACCCTTGTGTAGGGTACGCGTATCATTTACTCTTAATTTATTTGCCTTTTCAAGCTGTATGTCAATATTTACATTCTTTGCATTCTTTATATCCTTCTTCATAGAAACCATCCATACTTTCTTGGATCTTCCTCTACCTTTACTTTTTATACCCAAAAATATTTAATTCTTTGGAATTTGAGTTTTTGGAATCCGTCTAGTGATTTTGAAGTTGTAATTACATAATATACAAAAATGCAAATCTCTAATCTTTATTATTTTATTGAATGGCATTATTTAGTATGGAATATATGTAGTTTAATCTTAAGTATATTGATACAGCACTTTGTATAAATTTTTCTGTACTGTGTGTTATAAAGCGAGAACACTGGTTCCCGAAATACAGTTTTAACTAGTTTGGGGATCAGGGGACTCACTAATTTTATATGCTGTTACTGGGCCAATAAACATTATTATTAATATTCTATAGCTCTTTTTGCCACAAATTTTCCACCTCCCTATGTTTGGGGTAAGCCAGTGCCCGAAAATAAACACAGGTACAGTAAAATGGTGATTTTTCTAAATAACATTAATAAGTTTTTAATTTCTAAGTCGTTCCAGACAGTACGACGAAGAACCCATGACAACATTTCACTAATTGGACCACTCCTGCATGGGCACTGTCTGGTTTGCTGTTGATTGTTCTCCGCATTTTCAACCTGAGATACTTACTGATATTACATAAAGCTTGAAATATATTTTAAGAACTTAATTCTTTTTTCCTTTTCTATAATGTAGAATGATATATTTCGCTCAGTCGTCGGTGGCGCTGTGGACTCGGCACTTGCCTTCCAATCGGGGGGTCGGGGTTCGAGACCCGCCATGTACCAATGTGTTTTTCGTTTCGAATTTCATATGTACATTTGTCTGACGCTCCTACGGTGAAGGAAAACATCGTGAGGCAACCTGCATATATCTGCGAAGAAATTCAATAATGTATGTGAAGTCGACCAATCCGCACTGGGCCAGCGTGGTTGACTAAGGCCTAATCACCCTAACATAGGGTAGGCTCGAACCCCTCGGTGGGGGACGTATATGAGCTGTGATGATATTTCGCTCCTGATTTATATCTTGGTGCACATGGTACAGTAATGTCATTAAGCAATTTAAGTGTGAAATATCGCGGCAACTTCACGTGTTAAAGTTACACTCATTTTAGTATGTCTCCGATATTAACTGCAGTAGAAAAAAACTGTAGTTAGCTAAGTAGTTTTAATTTTCTGTGTGATATTATGTATTTTAAAAATAATAGCCAATATAATAGTTAGTTATTACGTTATTATTTTACCTTTGGTTACCATTATTATGTCAAATCATATTGTTACGTGAATTTATGTGTATTGAATTTTCTTCAAAAATACCTAATAAATGTAAACATAGAAGTTGATAATAAGGCTTGATTACCCAGTAAGTTGTAGTATTTTTGGAAGTCTTATTCCTTTTAGAACTGGAGGTGAACGTATTTATAGAGGATTGTCATTTTTGAACTAAGGCGAATGCAAATAATTAAAATTGATATTTAGGTATATAGGCTAATCCATTTAAAAATTAAATATTGCAACATTTTTGGAATAATATTCCTGTTAAATAAGAGGAAAGGGGTAGGGTCAGAAGTTAAATCTGGGTTTCGGGGTTATAGGATTGTATAAGAAATGCATTTTTTGTTTCAAATTGAATGTTTATTTGATGATAATGGAGATAGGTTTTTAAATTTGATAATATGGGGGTTGGTAAAAAGACATTTGATTACTCAGAAAGTGGGATTGTGGTAGTATTTATGGGACCATGTCCCCGAAGGGAACAAAATCGACAAGACATGAAAATTTCCTGAAGAAATCAGTTATTTCTTGATTTAGAAGTATGAAAATGAAACTCCCATTATAAAATATTTTTTTACGAAAATTTGGAATATACTACAGAGAACAGGAAAAATAAACCGCCAAAATTGAGTTACCCATGCGGGAGAAGCCGCTGCACGGTAGTTCCGCGTTCAAGGCAGCGCGGTCAAAAATCCATTAAATTGGTTTTAATCATTCTTTTTTAATTTGAATGATGTAAAATATTAATTTAAGGCGTTTTTAATTAAATAAAAGAAAATTTATTGAAATAAAAATTATAATTAGTAATATACAAGCATATAAAGAACTTTCAAAAATTAATGTAAATCCTATGCAGTTTCGTTATCACAATTTAGTATTAAAATATAAATATTTGTTATATATAACAAACAAACATCTATTTCATTCATCCAAAGTGTCAAGCAATGGATTTACAATAGAGGGATCTACTTGTGATAGTTCTTTTAACCTTTAAGTATGAACGTGTAGTCTCACAGGCTCCGGGTGAATGTTAGTTTCTAAGTTTTGTGTACTTCCTCCTGCTCCCCACACTTGAGTAGCTCAGTAGCTTCAGTTTTAGTATCAAAACGACCAGCGAAGGAGGAAATTACGTCATTCAATGAAAAATACTTGAGTAATACTTATCTAAAAATCTTTTGGAGCCTGTCAGGCTACACGTCCATAGTTGTGTTATAAAATATTTGTGAGCAACTTTGTTCTCTTTTTAGATTTTCTTGTAAACTTTGACTTATTTATGTTGGAATAGTAAAAAAATAAAAGGGAGTATGGTAAAAATTTATTTTTAATAATTTCTAGTTGATTTGACGGCTGAAAACGTAGTTGTACTTAAAATTACCCAAAATGTGCCATTATATCTGAAATCTACAGCTCAAATAGGCATTATTTTGAGCCTTGAAAAAGAACATTTGATTTTAGTACCTGAAATTATAATATAAAATTGATATCAAGTTTCGTAGATAATGCTACGAGGGTTTTCGGCATCGTAGCAGACATGTTATGGTCACGCGGGCAAATCGGGGCAAAAAATATGTTCCCCATAAAATAAAAAGATGTACCAAACATTTAAACTAAGTCAGATAAGGGCCAACAGGGGCCAAATCTTTGTAGCTCTTGAAAAAGTTACAGTAACGGAAAAATAAACCAAGAAAAATAGGTTGGCGTAGCACCCACATAAGTGGGTGCTAAAAACTAATAATTTAAAAAAACATTTACCCTGTTCTTGATACTCCGTTGTACAGGAACAACAAAATAATTAACGTTTCTTAGAAATCACCAAAGACAAACACCGGACGGATAGGTCACGGATAAGCAGCGAGCGACAATAATGAGATGCTTTCCCTTCCAAAGTCGATTAATAAATGATAACTCAAATAAATAAGCTTTATATTTATGCTAGAAAGGTACGGAAGTAGTGATGACATCTTGCTATATGGATTACCAATATTCGACAATAATTTTTTTAAATTTTGTCATATGGCGGGACCACTGCAATGTGCGCTGGTGTACCTAAAGCTATGACTAAATAAATGCGATCAAACAGGTGTATTCTACATAGCACTTAAATGAAGAAGTAATATAAAGAATGCATGTACATACTTCTATAAGCGTTTAAGCTCGCGAAGAAAAGCAGCTTTAAGTATAACTCAAGTCATATAACTTTAGTCACATGAACATATTACTGTTTTTTTTACTAAATATATATGTAGTAAAGGTAGGTAACGTTAAGATATTCTTTTCCTGCCTATTAGGTACCACTTTAGAAGATACCTACCTCTATATTTAATCTTGTAATAAAATAATTACATGAAACATTATGATGTCTTTATATTTTGGCGTCATCGTAGATTAGTATCACTATTCCAATTCTCCTGTATTTCAAACATACATACAGTTCAAAATACAACACGATACTTTTTCCAGTATTCATATTTTAGTATGATATTAAATACAAAAACAATTAATTATTGCTAAGTAAGGCATGGACGCACTCAACCGGCTTAAAGTGCACCTGTTCCGCGCTAACACTTTTATCATAAAAGCTTGTTTTTCACTCCGTGCTTCTTGTTTACATAACGCAATTATTTCTCATTCGTTGGACATGAAAAGTGTGTTATTACATCTAGAAATATAGCTATTATTATATTATTTCAATAATTATATATTCATCATATGGTTAATCTTAACCCGCCATTAGTGACGTCAATTTAACTTACATCATTGGTGACGCCGGTCTCACACACCGGGATTTTCAATGAAAGGTTTTTCAAAATACTTTATTTGCTGTTCATTTATTTTTTTAAGTATATGTAATTTGATAATAAATCAAAGATATTTCATTAATCGCAACTCTATTATTTGACTTTTAATTATCATTAAGCAATTTTACTTAAAGCATTAAAAATTACTAAGTTTTTACACACAACTTTTTAAAATTCGGGAACACACAGCAATCATTACATTTCTATAATTATTTTAGTCTTTTCGATGTTTGACACTAAGAACTTACATAAAATAAACAAAAAATAGTATCCTACCAACAATAAATAACAACAAAATATAAATCTGAAAAATGACTATTCTTCAGTCAAAGAGCTCTTGCATAAAAGCACTACTTCCTAAATACACAAATATTTCTAGCACTTGTGACAAGTGTATTTGGTCTTGCTGTTAGTTTTCCAACGACATTCATAACACCGACTACTTCTTGACGGACCAACAGTCCTAAGTACCTTATCTAGCTTTAAAATTTCTCACAGTCTTTGTTTCATTAACTGTGGCAAGTTCAACTGCATTTGTCGTTCTCTTAGTGAGCGAGTGTCACTTTATTGAGAATTGGCTATGAAATTAATTGAACCCTAATTAATTTCATAGCCAAATTCCGAATGAAGTTACGAATTACGCTGCATTGAGCATAGTGTCAAAGATTGCCATAAGCCATCATCTTGTTGTTTGAGCCCGATTATAATACACACATAAAATTCAACTCCTCATCGCTTGCTAAATTCTGTTTTTCATTTGGTAAATGATTCGCTGGCTTGATATCACTTCTAGCATCACTGCCTGATGACATTGGTGGTCTTTCCTCATCAAGTATTTCTTGTAGAAGAGATTCGCGACCATGCGGAAACAATGTTTACAAATTAAAATATACATTGCAAAATTATTAAAAATATATATATAATCATGCGATAGGCTTACTAATTATAAGATAATGCAATAAAATAATTACAAAAGTAAGTGAAAAATGTATATAGCCCTGGAAAAATGCTAATAATCAATAATTCAACTATGACTAATTTACTAACGTAATCGATGACGCCGGTCTCACGCACCGGGTTAGTGCCAAAACTCCAGAATATGGCGCATATTCTGGAGTTTTGGCACTAACCCGGTGCCAAATCTCCAGAAATCAGGTGATGACCTAATGGCGAGGAACGTCCAAAGCGGCAGCTACTAGAAATCACGATAAAAATCGATGGCGGAGAAAAAAGTTATTCGCATTTTTAAAAACACCCGGTCTCACAGACATGTACGTCACCAATGGCGGGTTAACATCAATATTATAATGTAGTGGCATATGATTCTATGCCTTTCCTACATAATAGTACATTGTTACCCCAGAGGTGAAAGTAACTTATTTAGTCCCGAGACGGAGTTTGCTTTTTATTACGAATACAAGGAAAGTAAAAATGAAAACAAGAATTAGGTAAAGAAAAAATGAGTGAATTTTATTTTACACTAGCTGTGCCCACGAACTACGTTTCGCCATAAAATTTGTCCAAAAAATATAATCTACCTATTGTATACCACTAGTAATAGTCTATGACTTATTCTCAGACCTACCAAATATACACAAAAAAATCATATAATTCGGTCGATTCGGAGGAGTTCATTAACAAACACTGTTACACGAGATTTTTATAAATTAGATAAATCAACAACTTCTGCTTTAGCCTCTTCTCTTATTAAATCAGGCGTTAAATCTATATCTGAATCCATATCTGAACTCATTATCTTAATACAAATCTCTGCTATACGGAACTAAACAAAACTCTACAACTCGAAAAAAACAAATGAAGATCGGACTGCCGCTTTCCTGTCTATTTTGATTTTTTTTTGTTCTGTGGCTATACAGCTATTATTTTTCATTTTCACATCGAATATTTAGTAAATATATTGCCCAAAGGATTCATTTTTCTTCCATACGACTATGCCCAAAACACGTACCTCCTGTTTTATTACATTTTTCTATGTAAAAAAATCTGAAAATTCATAAAAGAATAAAAATAATTTCTCAAAACCGTTTGTACCACTTCAAATTATGACCTAAACATTTTGAGGACTGGCAACATAGCATCAATATTAAATAAAGCGTATTATAGCGTAGTGTATTCTCCAAACCTGTCTAGTAAAGGTTTTCCAACAATTAAAATAATAAAAATAGGATTTTTACTTAATTATAACAAATATTACAATAAAACTCGTAACAAGTCCATATTCCAAAGCGTTATAAGTCTTCTTAAGTGTCACATAGTCTGTGGTATGGCGATTATTTTGGTGTTTGGTCTTTAAGGTGTTAACGTATTAAACAAACTAGGGATATGTTGTTTAGTGAATTTGCCCTAAGCTTAGGGTAAGCGCAGGCAATAAAAAGGCAATAAAAATCCCGTTTTCCTGGTTTCTTTAATCTTTATCAAACTTTTGTGAATCCATACATCCAAAAAAAAGACACAATACTTACATCGTAATGGTGTGGTTCAAAAATATTATAAATTTATGCGGTAAAAGAATGCTATTAAGAAATGTGTATTCAACACGAGTCTATTGCAAAAGAACGATCTAAGTAAAAATCTGTAATTTTGTACATTTTAAAAAAGTTATCAAGCACAATTACATTTATTTCCTAAAGGCGTATTATCAATTCAGTTGCTTAAGACAATTAAGGAGGATTTGTTGTAGTTATCACGCGTAAAGCCTGTTGAAAGCGTAATAAAAAATAAACTTTATACATCAAAGTCCGCAAAATGTAAGCTTAAGTGCAGGAACGCTTTACCTCTGAGAGGTTTGTTATTACATCCCATTTTTCCGAACATCACACAAAGAAAAGGATAAATATCAAAATTATTAATTAAGGTCACTTCTACCGCAGTAAGAAGAGCATTATAATGCTATTGTGGAAGCTTCTACGAAATAATAATTTGAGGATTTTTTTACGAAAGAGTTTTTAATGCCCTAGGACTTAATTTTAGGTAATGTTTAGTTGCTACATTATCTTTCTCTAGGTCAGAGGAGCGATTCTATAACATATCAGCAATTAGCCATTGTGTACCTTGATATTTTTGTTTGATGAAATAAAAACGAAATTAATGTGTTAAGTATTTTGTACTGACATAGTCCGAGAGGTGATGGCATATTTGTCAAATAAATCGACAAATACTTATAGTCAATTAATATAATTCTATTTTTTATTAATTTATTTAATAATTCTATTTTTTGTTCTTGATTGTCTGTTTGATGCCCAGTGCATTACTACAAAGAAAATTGCCGATAACTTTGCGAACGCTTTTGACAAAGCTGTAAAAAATATAATTTCTAATTGTTCTACAAAATTATTAGACTTTCAACATTATCCTGAACACCTAAGTTCTTCCTTATACTTTACAAGGGCTACTGGGGAAAACGTTAAGGACATAATTAGTAAATTAAATTCAAACAAGGCACCAGGCATAGATAAGATAAAAGTGTCTGATATTAAAATGACAGGTCCCGATATATCAGAAACTATAGTCTGGCATCTACCCTGATGAGTTAAAAATAGGCTGTGTGCGACCAATTTTTAAAAAGGGTAAACGGGATGAGTACATTAACTCTGCCCATCGCCCCATCCCACTGCTTTCTACAATTGACAAAATTGTTTAAAAATATGTATGTAAACAAATTCATGCATTATACGAAAAACACAAAGTTGTGTACCAAAATCAATTTGGCTTTCAAGCTAATAAAAGTACAACAGGCCTGTTATCAAAATTTAGTGACGAAGTAAACGAGTACTTAAATCAAAAAATGATTATATATGCTCTGTTTATAGATTTTTCACGTGCCTTTGATACACTAGACCATAAGCAACTAATCTATAAGTTGAACGTCTGCGGGATACGTGGCCCCTTGCTAGACTGGTGTAAAAACTACCTTCAAGGTAAAAAAATTACCGTCAAAATCGGAAATTCATTAAGTGAGCCCATTGAAGTTACAAGGGGCACGGCCCAAGGGTCAGTTTTAGGACCACTTTATTTCTTATCCTACGTAAACGACATGAGCAATAGCATAAAACGCTGCTCATTTTATCAATTTGCAGACGATACATGCCTCATAATAGCTGACAAAGACCCTCGGAAAGCTCATGATCTCTTACAAACTGATTTGAACGCCTTATCAAGATGGTGCCACGATACTGGTCTTGTGTTCAATACGGATAAAACCAAATTGCTTATTATAAAATCACCATATACAAAATGCATTCCCCCTACAAGAATAATTGCACACAATCATTGTTTAATGCATGACACAAATAATATGACATGCAAATGTTCCCTCATAGATGTAGTTTGTTCTCATAAGTACCTAGGACTGGAAATTGATTCAAAATTTAACTGGAGTAATCAAATCGAACACGTCTGTAACAAGTTGAGGCAATTTTTGGCAAATATTGTTACTATTAAAAACCGAATTCCGTTTAAAGTCAAACTTATGTTATACAACTCCCTAGCTGAATCATATATACAATATGGTCTCAGTAGTTACGGTCGTACATATAAATCTTACATCCAACAAATTTACAAATTAGTAGTATCTGCCAAAATCAAAGAAAAAAAAATGACGAGTGCGGTTAATTTAAACACTGCAATGTACTACCCGTCCAAACACAATTTAAATTAATATTGTTGAAAGAGCAGTTTTTCAATGATAGTATATTGAATAAAATCCAACATCCAACACACGGTCCGTGGCACGAAACCAGCTCTGCACTTAAAGTGCTAATAATACATATGGCGAACGTACATCGGCCTATCTAGTTCCCCGACTTATAAACAATCTACCCCCAGATTTGCGAAATATAATAAAGCCTTCAAATATTAAATTTAGGCTAAAGTCTTACTTTCTCCAGAATATGGAAATGTAATAATACTGGGAAATGTTTCTGCCAATTCCATCAAATTGATATACCTACCATTTGTTTTGTTTTTTTTTATTTGTTATTATTTCATTGTTTGTCTCTTGTGTTTAACTTGCATTTTGTTTTTTAGCCATTGAACTGTGTAGACTGTTGTAGCATTTACTACAAACCTTAGTGGTTTTTTTAATGCTATTTTATTAATCTGTTAGTGTGTACTGTATACTGGTAAATAAATAAAAAAATATATATTGACCATCACAAAATGATAGTTTTGACGAGCTTATTCAAGTTATCAGAGGGTTCAAAGTCACGTTTGGCCGCAACCTCCCGGCGCGCTTGGTTGAATGATTCAGTTTTGCAACCAATTGCAACCAAGTGGGACTTGGCACCTTCTGATAAATTAAAATGATCGAAAATTGTTTTTCCGCAGATTGAAAAAATATTATTTATCTCAACTGTAGAATTATGTTACTACATGTAGTGAACATGTAGTAACATAATTCTTTGTGTATGCTATAATAAGTAAGTATTTTGATTACATTCTGAACGTGACTTTGTACTCGCAGTCAAACTTATTAATAAGTTTTGCGAGACTATTGTAAAACTGTTATAAATTGTAAGTATAACAAATAAATAAATAAAATAATAAAATCTTTGCACGTTAAGACATAATATATTTTGGCGTGTCTCATTTCATAGCTTGATATACATTTATGTTTCGAAAGACTAAAACTGGTGTCAAAAATCTATGACCCGGCTACATTTAGTTATTGTTGGCCCCTTTTATCAGAACTAATTAATTCACATTTTGCCATTCTTTACCTCAATATAGGTATAGGTTTTCATGCAACGGGCTCTTGGTCAAAATGGCTCCATAAATCGTCATTATATTTTATTAAACAATAAAATAGACAGTCAAAAATAAAGTCATGGTCAACTTTACATTAAATTCAACCCTAAACCAATAGAATCAAAACGGAGACCACGATTGTTTTTCCCATTCACAGAGAACATTCAGCCGAGCCCTATTTCAATAATGCGCCCTCGAAACAGTTAAAAACACATTTACCTTACATTTTCATTCCATTTTCGCTCAACAAGCCGCCCCATGTTGGTGCGTAGACCCCGGATCCGTAAATAAACACATTGCGTTCAGAAGTCATAACAATAAATATTTATTAAAAATCCACGATCCGATCAAAGGGACAAAGTTAAGTCGTTCAAAAGATTTTGCGCTTACAAAAGCTAGTCACAATGCTAGTGGCGGTTAGGAGGCATATCCCAAATTCCCTGAAGTAGAGACCGCAGCTCAATAGAGCAATCTCATAGAATTGCCATGTTGTGAACGCCGCCATCAACTCTTTATTGCGTAGATACTAAAGTTCGCTTTACTGTATTGCGAATGCAAATGGTGAGTGTTGGTAAACGACACATGGATTCAAAGATTGGTGAATATGTTGGGTAAATAATATTAACTTGAAATATCTATTTTTTCTAGTCCCAGTATCTTATTACACACAGGATGAGTCAAACCAATGCCCCTTGGTGCAAAAGTATCCTAATTGTGTAAGGAATCAAAGTATCAATAGAAATAAAAAAGGACAACAAATAAAATACAAAGATTTTTTAAAGATTCTAACTAGACCTACAAATCGAGCCTGGGAAAAAAGACTGGTGGGTTTCAGCCTAAAGTCTTACATAATTGAGACTTTTACGAAAAAAAATTAAATTTTTCGTAGATTTTATTAAAGTACATTTTTGTAGAATTTTGCAAACTAAAGAAAAATATATTTTCACGAATTAACCGATTTTACAAAGAAAATAATACATAAACGGGTTATTGAATTATAAAACTTACTTTACTAACCGCAGATTTGCTTATATTATTCGTAATCATTGTTTTTCAGAGATTTAAATATAAAAGGTCACTGGATCGATTAGGCGCTATATTGATTAATTTATTAAGTCCGGCGTTTAACCGCTTCATAATCTTGGAGAGCAAGGACGTTATCGCTATTGGCCTGTAATTTACCGGGTTGGATCGGTCACCCTTTTTGGGAATTGGGTGAACGTGAGTAATCTTCCACGAAGATGGAACCGTGTTATTCTGATAGGAAAGGCGGTAAAGGCACTTTAGTACAGGGGTCAGCTCAGGGGCGCACGTCTTTAGCACCACTGCTGGGATACCATTCGGCCCACTCGACTTATGGATGTTCATGAGCTTAAACTACCGCCTGACCGCACGTTGTATAATACGGATTTCAGGCAGAGAACTTTCACACCGAGGGTTGGTGGGTAGTGATGGCTCCCCCATCGTCCATTGTCGAGTTAGAGGCCAAGAGTTGACCAAGAGAATGGCCTTCTCTTTTGCGCTGTGGGCCAGGCTGCTATCAGGTAAACGCAGTGGTGGGAGACTGGACTGGCAGAAATTACGTTGCGCAGCTTTGGCCAGTGACCAAAAAGCACAACTCCCACTGGGATAGCTTCCAAGTTGCTCCCCAACCCTGACGTGTTTCGCCTTGTCTTCAGCAAGAGCCTTTTTGTTGGATCTAGAAGCAGCGTTGTACTGACGCTTCTTATCCGTCATACCAGGATCCCGATTTTTCCTGGCGTTGTCCCAAGCGATGTACGCAGATTGCTTGATATGGGTAGTTTTCCTGCAGGTATTGCTGTACCAGGGACGACTGCGACCGCCAACAGGTATTTTAGCGTTGGGAATGAATACTTCCATTCCTATCAGCACCGTTTCAGTGACGCCATCTGCGCAAGTATCGGGAGTTTCGGAGGCGAAGCACAGCTGCTTCCAGGGGTAGGATTCGAAGAATTCTCGGAGTCCATCCCAGTCTGCTGACTCATACCGCCAAACTGCACGACTGTCAGCCGCAGACGCACGATGGGGTCGCGAAAGACTGGAAGTACTACAGACAAGGCAGTAGTGGTCCGAATATCCAAGAGGAGTAGTGTTACAAATTACTTTTATCATCCCGTGTCATCCCGTGTCATTATGTCATCCCGTGACCACGGCCTGATGTAATTCGGCCGAAACGTCGGGAAACAGTAAGTCAATATAGTTATTGTTAACCGCGAAATAGACCCGAGTCAATTGTATTTAAAATTACTTTTAGTTCTCCTTGTTGCTATTACGATTGCGTTACCTCAATTATTAAGCTATGATTGAAAGTGTCATATATTTGTCATGTCAATTAATTATTAAAATATAGCATTGAGTACTATATATTATTTCATTTATAAATGATCTGAATCACATACATATTATTGGTGACGAGGATGGACGCTGAATAAATCGAAAAATGTATTAACATATAGCAAGGAACAGATATCAAAAATACTATCCATGTTGGCCTTAAATACAACATCGGGTCATGGGGAAGAAACACTTCCTTCGACTTCAACAAACAGTGTGACGAGCGCAAACATGCAATATGTTAAGAAGGTCAGTATTTTTAAAAACTTTAATATGGATAAATTCAACCCCGATTGTTGTAAAGTAGAGGACTTTGTTGGTTTTTTCGAAACGAAATGCACAATTCATAACATTTTTAACGACAATTTGAAAAAAGACTTGCTACTAAACTGCTTAACTCCAGATTTATTCCGAGAAGTTAAGGTTGGACTTACGCTGAATTTCGAAATCAGTACATATAAAGACATCAAAAGCAAACTTGTAGATATATTGAGCATAAAGAAAACAAGGCATAGAGCATTACCTGAATTCTGGAGCTGTATAAGAGCAACCAATGAATCGATGGAACATTATGCTATTCGATTAAAGGACATGAGCAAAGAATAGTACTAGACTATCTTACTAGATCTTACTAGAACGCCAACTTCGTGATAGATTTGACAGGCTTGAACCATACAGAATTGGAGACGGACTTAACCTCTCACCTTCCTGGCAGTCACTTGCGACCGGTGTAACGTCACGCTATGATTTTTTTATAACTACCCTCAAAAAAAATTTTTCACAAAAAAAAAATATTTCACAACCAAATCAAATTTTTGATTCTATAAAAAGCAATGTATTTATTTATACATTTCGTTTCGTGAGGGGAGGACAAACATTATTAAAACAAAACAAATACAAAATTATCAAAACAAATACTGTCCGGCAGGTGGTGGAAATGGTTACCGTCGGGTAACCATTTCTATCGGGTCTCCCTGTACCGCGCGTCAACTCTTCACGCCAAACGAACGAACGAACTTACTGACTCTTATAACTCTGTTAGTTTCGATTATCACTGAGACTCTACATCACAAGAGGAACGGCAAGGGGACATGAAGCTATAAGACATTGTTTTTTTTGTAAAATTTTCCGAAAAGGTTTTGGTTCCCTTGTGAAATTACAAAATATGCGTCATAGTTTTTTTACATACTCGTGTGAATGTCAAATAATAAGTCTATTGAAGTGAGTAATCACAATAGTACTCGCATTTGACGCCTTTTATTGTAAATTGCCCGTTCGCTTCAACTGTGTGTAAAATGTGCAAAGTTGAGAAGTACTCGTACCTACAGCTTCACAAAGTAACCACAGCCTGCTGCATGGCCAATAACTCCTTCACAGCAACTGCATGCCGATTGCTGTATTTCATCTTATTATTTTTACTGTTATAGAATTATTTATACTTTTTGACGATAGAGATTAGAAGAACTATCATCTAACTTCAATAAATTAATTGAAAATTATATTAGTCTGGGAAAACAATTAACTAGAGTAACATATGGGTTCAAAGTCCATATTTTGAATACAAAACTGGAATCTTAATATTTATTGTGACTTGTTTGCTTTAGTACTTAATAGTACCACCTAATAGAATTAAAGGAACTTCAAATATCTGATACCTCAGCCCGGTATCTCGTACAAATAATTTCAGTTCACACCCCAAACTCCAAATCTATTGATCCGAGTCCTTTGATTGGTCGTGTCATACGAATTCATTTCATTTGGTTTGTTAGCATAATGCCAAGCTATCTGAAACGATAACTTGCCTTTAATTTTGTACTTTGTGACTTCATTGCAAGGTGACATTCAGCAATCAATTGTAGATCATATACAGATTTCGACTTTACCCGATGAGCTGTTAACAGTACGAGTTTATTCCTTTTTGTTTTCATTTATAGCTTTTGTTTAATAAGACAGCTATGTTATTTTTTGTTGCTAACTAGCTAGGGGATCACGAGTATAGTAAGTAATCCTTATAAACTAGAGTACATATTGAGCATATTAAATAATTTCAAATGTACAAGACATAAAAAAGCACTCGTGTGAAACATACAACTTTTCACCTCGACCTGCAAGAAAAGTGGTAGGATGATTTGAAAAAAACTTTAATATTTTTTTATGATCATATCTGAAAAATAATCAAAAAATACCAATGTAAATAAGATATAGTTTCGACAATAAGAAAGGAAGTGTTAGTAGCAGTTCATTATAAATAAATTTTATGCCACAGCAATTTTGTTCACTGTAGAGAAGGTCACCGCAAATTTACATTTTTACTAAAAATTAAAAATAATAAATGACAATGCCAGAAGTTCTATAGAAGTTTGCCCCACCCCATAAAATTGATTTACACGAATGCGATAAACGACATTTGATAGCTGTAATATTGGTCATTAAAACATAAAAGTTATAAATTCTCTAGATGTTGCGGTTTTTTTATAATATACTAAAACGAAAACAATTATCTTACGTTTTTCGAACTGCATTTGTGCAGAAAACTGTAATTGCTATAAATTTATAGTTAGGCGCTTTCATAATTCTAATAAATAAGTAGTAGCGAGGTACCTATTCGTCCGTTTTACGATAATTACAGTAGGTAGGTAATAATCTTATAGCCCACTATTGTCGATATTGTCGATAAATTATTAAGCCTATTACAATAGATTACCTATTCCCACATAGGTTCCGATCTTGTGGGATATCAGAGATATACCTAATTTATTACACTTTATTTCTAATGGTAAAATAATTTTATGATCGGTTAAGCAGTTTCTGAGTTTATTCATTACAAACAAACTTACCAATCGTTCCTCTTCATATAATGTAAATGTACTTAAATAAAAAATTGCAATACCGATTAACAAACATATATATCGTTACTAACGAATAGGTATATCATATATATATTCCCTATTTGCGACATCTTTTAAATTAGCAATATTGGTAAAGCAAAACCACAAACAATATAGAGATACTATGTTTCATTCATTTTGCCATTTGTCATCAGTTCACCACACCACAGAGTCATAAGGAAAAGTAAATGTCAAACAATATCAATCCAGAATTGGCGTTTAGTTTCACATAGGTACTCCTTAATTATGCGTATGCACATAAAACATTAAAGGAACTAGAATTGTTAAAAACTTATTTATAAACATTAATAACTTACAACCGATATGCGCATATGATCCATAATGTTAAAAAAGAGAACGATATTTTTCGAAAACTTGATTGATATTTTATTCTGTTTGTACGTCGTACAACAAAACGCATTTGTCATTTCTTCGTTCTTTTCCCAACGGAAATAGTAGGTACTTATTATTTATTCAATATCCGCAAGTTTTAAAAAGTAACAATGAAATCAGTACGAGATAAAAATTCATATAGATGTTTTAATATATTTCATATTACTGTAAATGGTGGGTCAGAATCTGGCATTGTCATTTAAATGCATTTTCTTTTAGTATCGCCTTAGAATAAAATTTACTATACAAAAAAGTAAAATAAGCTATTTAAAGCAAAAATTTCATGCTAGAGAAGTGATAAATATATTATTTTCACTTCTCGTGCTCGCAAAGTTCGTGTTAATGTCGTTTATAGGCTGCTTTAAATGGCTTTTTATGTTCTAGAGTATAAAGTAAAATTTTCTTTTCGGCAAAGATTCTTAGGCCCAACAGCCAACAACGCTCAATAAAACTTCACAGAATAACTTGCGATAATTTATTTATTTGCTTTAATTTATTTGTCTTGTATTTTCTACATCAAAAGTCATGAAACCAGATAAAAATAGTAACCGGTTATTATTAAAACGCATCCAATTATTTTTATTACTTGGCAGAATAAAATATGTACCTAAGCCATCGCCATGGAAAAATTTAAAAAAGTTTACTGGCGGGAATTTATTATTTAATTTCTTTAATTTTTCAACATTGTGTTACATATTTGATTTTAATGAAATTTTCGTTTATATGTTAAAGTAATTTTTTAATTTTCTCGCAATCAAAGTGAAAAGTAGAATGTAAAACACTGGCATAAACAAGTCATTGTACCCCTCAACTTACTATCCAGGATAAAATCGTCTCAGGCTACAACGACTCATTTTACGCCCTCGTTGTACAATCTACTATTTATCACTTCTCTAGGACTGACGAGGACGACTCAAATTAATGAGGTATAATAAAATTGAGCATTTATTCATTATCAGACCGCCCCAATATAAGTCGGTTATATGTTATCACGCTGGCCCGATGCAGGTTGGTTGAACACCAGAGCCAACTCGGCAGGTATTAATCCGATTACAAAACTTACTACAATTTCGATTAAGGAAGAATGTTTCCTCAAAACTGATTGATAAATAAATTACAACAACTTGATTTGGTTTGGGATTAAATATAATTACCACCAAAAATACTTTGATACCCTAAGCTCTTTTACCAATAATATATACTTAACACCATAAAAATAGAGTATAAAATTACAATAGTTCTAGTTGTTTTAGTCATGACTGCACTTCAAATTGTATTCAAAGACCAAATGTAGTAAATGATCACCAAATCTTAGCGAGCAAATTAATGCGCTATTTCTGCCTATATAAACCATGATTGCCATAAAATGTTAGCACATTACCAAATAAAGTATAATGATGCCATATTATGTCTTCGGCTTAAGCGTGTCCAACCACCTTTACAGGCAAGAGCTATTCCGATTGGCATGAAACGCAAAAGAGGACGATCAGCCAAAGATAAGAAAGCATTAATTGTGCAGTAAATTATTACAGAATACTGATTCTTCTTAAGGCGCATAGTAGGGTCAATCATAAAAAAATCATTGCAGAAAAAACCGGTTCCTTTCATAAATATTGAATAAAAAAGTCTTTAAAAAAGATATGTGATTATTCAACGCATTCTTTGGAGGATGGTATTTTTAATTTTTTGATAAATTAATTAAAACTTGGTTAAAATGTGACCCAAACATGCCTCGATTTTAAAACTTTAAACCTAATCGCGTCGTAAATATTAGATTAAATCATATAATTTCGATTTCAATAAATAAAGTGAACAATAGTGAATTTGGAGTCGCGCTATAATCGTTAAGTAGTCTGCACGCGTTCGTGTTAGATATTAGTAATTCCCAAACTTTTATTTACTCATTCAAAATGTCAAAATGTGGTAGATGTGATGGACTTTTTTCCGATGGTGCTCGATGTAGTGTCTCTTTGAAAAGTTTCGACTTTTCCTGCTCTGGAATAACTGAAGCTGGTTATCGGAAATTAGGTGAACGTCAATCCAACTGGAGGTGTCCTTCATGCAAGACAGGATCCAGTTCTAAAACTGGCAGTGGTTCTCCGAAGTAGCCAACACTCGACCAGGTGTTGCAGGAACTAGCTAGCATCAAGATTTATGGATTTCTGTGAATATTCGTGACTCTCGTAGTAAAATTAATTGTAAGCTATATATATGCATATTATACCTGTGTGAGCAAAATCAAGGCAACTCATTCTATGTACAACTTGATAACTTTTTGTTAAAGCTGCAAGATATTCTGTTGCATGGCTCCTCAGATAAATTTCTTATATTGGGCGATTTCAATATGAGTAATATTCAATGGCTATTGTCTGATAGTGGCCTATATCCTACCAATATGCTAGGTGAACAACAATCAAATTTTATTAATGTACTATACGACTGTCATTTACAACAATTTAATAATATAGGGAATTCGTTTGGAGGCATTTTAGATCTTGTGTTTTGTAATGATTGTGTAAATGTCTCTCAGTGCCATGATCCTTTGGTCAAAGATGATCCCTATCATAGAACATTAATAATTCAGACATCATTTGCGGAATTCAATGCTCTTGCAGTACCCCGGCGTATCTCCTACATGTATAGACGAGGCAATTACGAGCGTATCAAATCTTGCCTGTCTGTCATTGATTGGACAAGTATTCTCACTAATGGTAGTATTGAGGAAGCAGTTGCCCAATTTTATTCCATAGTTTACGAACTAAGAAATGAGTACATACCCTCCTGCCCGGTTCAAAGCTTTAAATATCCACCGTGGTTCAAGTCCTCCCTGGTGAAATTAATAAAAGAAAAATAGAAATATTTTAAAAAATTTAAAA
The DNA here is from genome assembly GCA_963935595.1 of Schoenobius gigantellus. Taxonomy (NCBI): domain Eukaryota; kingdom Metazoa; phylum Arthropoda; class Insecta; order Lepidoptera; family Crambidae; genus Schoenobius; species Schoenobius gigantellus. The sequence goes on from OZ012543.1 coordinate 23,289,234, forward strand.
CGTATGGTAATAAGTCGGACGAACACACTTATCATTTATTGTCTGAGAGGGTAAGAATTGTTGAAAAACAATGCTACAAAGACTACATAAATAATATTGAAGAGTCTATTCAAAAAAATCCTAAACTATTTTGGTCTTTTGTAAAAGCCAAACGGCAGTGTGGTTCTTACCCTGCGAGCATGACCTTGAAAAATGAACGCAGTAACACTGGCGCAGGTATCAGTAAACTATTTTCATCATATTTTCGCTCGACTTTCTTAGACTCCGCTGAGCCTATTGTAAACCCTGAACCCTCAAATGTAAACTCACTCACCAAAATTACCACAGATGAGGTGTATAAAGGACTTGAATCGCTCGATCTAAGTAAGTCATCCGGTCCTAATACTCTACCCGCTTCTTTTCTGGTAAAGTGTGCTAAAGAGTTGTCTGTGCCAATTTGCATTCTATTTGAAAGATCCATTACCGAAGGCACAATGCCCCACATCTGAAAAAAAGCTTTTATCACACCTATTCACAAGAAGGGATCTAAGATCAATGTAGAAAATTATAGACCTATTTCAAAAATATGCTTAGTTGCCAAGGTCTTCCAGCGTATAATTTATAACCAACTCTATAGTTGTATAAAATCAGGTTTCCTCACTCAACAGCATAGATTTCTCAAAGGGAGGTCCACTGTCACAAATCTTGCCATTTTTAACGACTACCTGACCCATCATATGGATGCTGGAGATCAAGTAGATGCAATTTACACCGATTACAGCAAAGCTTTTGATCGAATTGACTATACAATACTGCTTGCTAAGCTACAATCGTTAGGTATTCGAGGCAATTTAATCCGATGGTTCACGTCTTACGTAAGAAATGTTGGTTGTTGTTCTAAATGATTTCTCTTCTTCTGCTGTTGATGTACCATCTGGTGTACCTCAGGGATATTTACTTGGGCCTCTTTTGTTTGTAATATTTATCAACGACATTCATACTTGTTTTCTCAACTCAGATTTCGCGGATGATATGAAAGTATATAGAGTTGTAAACAATTTCTCTGATGCCATTCTTTTGCAAGACGACCTTAGTCGCCTACAAAATTATTGCCTGAATAACAAATTACATCTAAATATTTCAAAATGTCTGGTTATGAACTTGACTCGTAAACGTTATAAATTTATACATGATTATAAGATTAGGCATCAGACCCTAGTTAATAATGTTAGCACCAAAGATCTCGGAGTCATCCTAGATTCCAAATTATTATTTGACAAACATATTGAGAGTGTTGTTGATAAATCTTACAAGGCACTGGGATTCTTATTCAGAGTATATAAATCATTCAAAAATATGAAAACTATCAAAATTATTTATTGTGCTTATGTGAGAAGCCACCTTGAGTATGCATCTCAAATTTGGAACCCCTTTCACGATACATAAATGTAGATCGCATCGAACAAATTCAAAGAAAATTCACCCGGTTTCTTTGTACTAAGTTTAAACTTCCCACTCAAGACTATTATCAACAATGTTTGCGATTGCATCTCCTACCACTTTCATTACGTAGGAAAATCGCGGACATGTGCTTTCTCATGAACATAGAACAAGGTAAGATTGATAGTCCTTAGCTCTTAAGTAAAATTGAGTTAAAAGCTCCAGCCTCAAATCTCCGCCAGAGATTTGTCCTGCTTCACATTCCGCAATTTCGTACTAATTATGCAAAGAACTGTTTTCTTCTAAGGTCTTTCAAATTATTCAACGATTTAAATAGTATGTTTATCACGGATAATCGATTTGATTTGTTTAATGGCACAACTAAATATATGAAATGCTTGTTAACTGAAACGCAGATAAAATAAATATATTTTTTAAACAGTAAAATTATAATCTCTCTATATGTGGAAGATTGTAATTAGCGTCTAGATGTTAATTGTTTTATCCAATATTGTCAATGTAGCTGTAAGCTTTCCCAACAAATAAAATAAAATAAAAAAATAAAATATTCTAGCGGATGGTCTTTTTAGATTTTCTTATTCGCCTTTATTAATTTTTAATTGAAATAATTCATCTTACGCGTAAAGGTTACGCGTAAAGGTTACGCGTAAAGGTATTCCCCTCACTCTCACTCACACACTCCTACGTAATCAGTGCGGGACGATCGATGCAAGGTCATTGGGACCACTATGCGCCTTAAGATTATAAAATGTTTATTATTAGTTTTAAGAGGACTGACTTTTTGTGTTTGTTTTAATTTTAATAAAAGGATTGAAATTGTATGACTTTTATTTTTTAACCTTGATGATGATAATAATAGGCATTTGGTTGAATAAACACTCAAGAAAAACATTTTTTTTTGGTAGTGTAATCAATTTAGAGACATAATAAGATCAGACCTTAGTAAACATTTTACAATAGTAAAAGGTTAAACATTTGGAGTTTATTTACTATGTTTGGGTAAATAACTATTTACCTAGCGCAATTTACTTTAATAGGGTAATGAGATGTTAAATATTTGCATGTCATTTTAAATTAAAATGTGGTTAATAGTTTGGTGTTCATTAACTATTTTTGGGATAACAATGGTTCTTTTGGAATCATTTGCTTTAATAGGATAGCAAAATGTAAAAACTTTGGTTAAAATTTCACATTAAAATGCGAGTTTTATTTTGGTGATCATTTACTATTTTTGACTGTTATATTTTACTATATCTGGTAATAAGTTAAACATAAGCCATTTGGTTTTTGCCCTTTAATACCATACCACATGCGCCATTTTTTGTTTTTATGTATATCTCAGATAGTATCAATATATTGAATTGAGAAATATATATTTTGTACCTAATAAACGTATTTATCTATCTATCTACATGAAAGAATACACCCTCTAAGCTTAAGATTGAAGAATAACATCGCACTTAACACGGACACCAATCAACGACAAAATCTCTTGCGGCCTATAAACTAACTCGAGCTCCTTACAATATACATACTTAATATTATTGCAATATCCTTTTCATCAACACATCTGAATAGTTCCTCAGTAAACGTTGGCCAGAGTAATTGAAACATTCAGTCCTCACCCGGCGACGACCTTCGACCTTTATTAGCCTTATTGAGAGCTTTTATAACCGCCCATGCGTCGCGTCGACATAACAACATTATCTGGAACCCATACGAGACAATATTCGAGGGAAATTATCACTACAGCAGACAATATCGGGCTTTTACGACTTCCGAGTTGGAATAATGACAACATTGTGACGCAGCCTCTCTACAACAGTTTTAGATCTAATTGACTGCGTGATAAGGTCGCTTGTGGTTTGTGTACGGCGAAACAGTCATTAGTTAGTTCATCATATCTCCATTGGGCCAATTAGTTTGCGATCTCTCACTTTGAAATATACGGTGAAGTGTTCGCGGCTGTGTTACTAATTTAAATGAACTCATGATTTATTTGAAACTAGTTGTGCCCGCGACTTCGTTCGCGTACTGTATGTCAGAGAATAACAACATGTCGTACACTTTTTTTTCCCGTTTTTGCATCATTTTTCATTAATCCTCAGCTTTTATTAGTCATAGCGTGATTGATGTGTAAACAGTGATGTTAAATAGCCTATGCCTTGGTCAATAAATGAACTATCCAATACAAAAATAGCTTTTCAATTTAAATCAGTAGTTCCTGAGATTAGCGCATTCAATCAAACAAACAAACTCTTCAGCTTTATAATATTAGTAAGTATAGGTTATTTTGATTTGGTAAAATCTACCCTTATACAAGCTGTGCATGTGCTTACTATTTGAAGAGGAGCTGGAAGGGGCAAAAGTGACCCCATCAGCCATTGCGATCGCGGTCTATATAAATCTATTGTGGTGGTCCCCATTATTGTATAGGTTCATAGGTCCAATTAGACCCACGGTGGTGAAATAGCCAATGACTCGCAGTAACGTCACAGATACCAGGAGGCCTAGACAAGTGACAATCGTTTAATAGCGAAACATTATCTATATTCGTCATCGTCTCTGAGATAAAGAAATCTAATTCCTATCCAACGTAAGAATGAGCGATTGCTGTGTTGAATTGTTCCTTCTGTAGGAACACAACATATTGTTTATATAAGTACTCAAAATTGAGAACTGAAAAAGAAATGGTCAAATTAATTATTAACATTTTTTTTTCATTTTAATGAAAAATGAGCCGTTTTGAGTAGTATATGAAAGTAACGAAAAAACAATTCTAATAAGCGAATCAATTTGTCTACCAACTTACATATCGATGACTTTGATCGATTCATCTCGTTATTCAGCGAAGGTATATGTCAATCCCATACATTTTGTTCTTATCGAACTTCGTTATCGTTTTGAAATTGTCACTTTGTCGAGGCCCCCAGGTGACTTAATTACCTAATTAATCTATATAAATATAAATGGATCTTCGAAATGTATGTACGCCCATAACTTTGGAACGACTGCACCAAATTGGATGATTCTTGGTTTTATGTATTCGTTATTGTCAGTACAAGGTTTGTATAAAAGAAAATATCTGAAAAGTTATTACAGGATTTTTTTTTAATATGTTCACGTAAGAGTGACGAACTTTACAGATTGACATTCAGGCTACTCCAAATCTATTGTTTCTTACACTGTTGTATTGTCAATAGTTTTTTTAGTATACCCATGCGGGACCGGGGCGGGCAGCTAGTATAATTATAACGAGCACTACTGCTACGCAAATACAGTCTTGCAGGCAAAATAGAAACTTCTAAACAAAAATTACACGCATCGCATAAGCACATGATTCAAGTACGTGTGTAGTACTCGCTCAGCGCTAGAACTCAGCAACATAATTATCCCCTACTTTACTTTCTGCGAGTGGTGATTATCAGCTAATCAAACGCGTCTTGTGTTGCGGGCGCTCTGAAGACAGTAACCGTGTAGCTCCGTACCGTACTAATCGTATTATCAATAGATTACTAAGTACTGATACATATTCGATAGTGATACAAGAGCCTTAATTGTTCGTGCTAAAAACACATAGGTTACATTAACAAGATTGATTTGTTTACCAAATAAAATCCAATTCGAACTTTTAATGCATGTCACATTATAGAAAAATACAAGTCGCATGCACAAATATTATAAGTACACACATATGACGTCCTGCAAGGGCACAGCAAACATAAGAGGGCTAATTTTTATTTTACTTATTATTTATCATTATAAAATAAAACAATAAAATAAATTAAATATACATAAAAAATAATATTTGACAGCTCACTGCGGTAAACCGCTTATCGCTTGTGTAGCACATCCGTAAGTTGCAGAGGACGTAATCACATAATCAAAGCTTAGTACTATTTTCATACACAGTAAAGCCAAGTCAACGTATTGTCGTGCGCCGCAGTGTAGCAGCGCCTTTTTGTTACAAATGCTACAGTTCGTAGCGCTCGTAGCTATTCAATACTCAATACTTTTATTGCAACCATAATGTTTACAAAAGGTGTTACATATATATAAAAAGTACAAATTATGGACCCTGTCGGGTATAGCAATTTCAAAGAGGAGACGAGGGCGTATTATTTACATTAAAATAGACAACATTAGATTTGTAATTAATATTATTCATTATTATACGTATTATTTATATTAAAATAGATAAAATTAATTTTATTGGTAACCGATATTAGAGTATTAATTAATATTATTCATTATTATATGTATATTGTGGTGTTTTAAAATCTTTTGTATATTAGTAGAATATTATTTTATATGATTTAGATGATTTATAAATATTATCGTTCAATTACATTTTATTTTATCAAATTTTAGCATTCATATATTTTTGAATACTGTAATAGCATTTATGAGTTAATATTTGTTTTAGTAATTTTATAAATATTTTATCGTTCTTTTCACTTCTTAATTTTTCGGGGAGTTTATTATAAATCTTTATTGATATGTTGTAAGTGCTAGATGAACATAATTTAAGCTGGAACCATTAATTTATTTTTATGTCTTAAGGAATATTTTACTAGTACATCCTCACATATTGTGTAAAGCTCAGTATGTTTTCTGACAAATTTACATATCTCTAAATTATATATACAGGGCAGGAAAAGAATCTCATGTTTCTGAAAATACGGTTTACAACTTTCTGTTTGTTCTAGATTGACTATAATACGAATTAGTTCTTTTTGAAGTATGAATAGGGAAGGAGCGTCGGTGCTGTTTCCCCACAGAATAACTCCATAATTAAGCCATGCATAAGCATAAGCATAATATGTGACCAAAGCTGTATCAAGGTCAGTAGTTTTTTCGTTGATTTTTATTCGTAGACTATGATTGTAGCTGACTATTATCCGTAACTCGATAATTTGTTGTAGTAACGTCAATTCATGCGTAGCATGTCCGTGAGTTGCAAAGAACGTAATCACTGCCACTTTCATACACAGTGAAGCCAAGTCAACATGAGCAGCATTGTCGTGCGCCGAAGTGGAGTAGCACCTTTTTGTTACATATTCTAGAGATTGTAGCGCTCGTAGCTATTCGTAGACTATGATCGTAGCCGACTACAATTGTAGTGCGCCGCAGTGGAGCAGCGCCTTGCTACAAATGCTACAGTTTGTAGCGCTCGTAGATATCGTAGACTATGATCATAGCTGACTATTATCCGTAGCTCAATATAAATATACGAGTAATATCAGATTATAAGGTATTTAAGTTAGGTACGCCCAAAAAATTCGAGGTCTTAAAATAAGTTCGATATACTTAAATTAAAATGTTTCATACGACTAGTTTTATCCAATTTATTCTCAGCAAAATGATTTTAATCGTGAATCATTTTTTCAAGGGACAATTATATTATATAATTCATTATAATAAGCTAAAATTGACAATCAACTGGGTTGAATAATCAACGATCGGTTTTTATTTCGGAGTGTTAACAGTACATATTAAGAATTTATGGTGTTTTATATTAATCTAATAAACATTGATATAAAGCTAATAATAGATAAATAGGTACAAATATCAAGGCTGTAATTCTCCAGCGGGAGACTGTGGCAGAGTCAACTGATTGAGTACCTTTATCTTACGCATTTCTGCCACCAAACAGCGGTGCTTCCTTTGCTGTGTTCCGGTTTGAAGGGTGAAATTGTGATACTGTGACTTGACATAATTGTTACAAGTGGCAACGTACAGTCTCGGAATCTGAAAGTTGGGCAGGATAATGATTTTTTTATATATTTTATGTATTATAATGTTATACGAGACGACAAATATTGTTATTTTAATCCTCATAACAATAACCTGAGTTTTATTCCATCTTCCTGCAATGAAATAAGTAACATATCGTCGTATCCCACGTTTAGAGGCGTAATTACAAAACAGCTACTTTTCAGGAGGAGCCTTTATATGTTTATTTCAAAATTTAATCAAGATATTTACAAATTTTTATGTATTGACATCTTATTGTTGGGATAGAACTATTTATTGTGAAAAATATTATATTTTTTGATAGTTTTTGTCCCTTAATTCCTTATTCTTCGCTCTATTTCCACTAGTAAAGAGCTAAATTGGGTACTAAGCTTCATTATGTCCTTTTTCACTGGAAATGTCGAAGTTACAACCGACATTGTGTCCTTTTTTTATATTTTGCAAATAACCCCAAATCATTATAATGTATCGAATCGTACTTAAAAATAGTTGAGTAAACTGTTTTCTTATTAAACGGTCGTTAGAATATTGAAATGAAATAATATATTATAATAATATTCACTTTTATTAAAAATAAATATAACTTGTTAATCAAGGCATACAAAATAACTCTTTATTGTGTATTGCTTAAAATTACTTAAGTAAATTTTTAAAAAGATTAAAGATCAACAAATTAAACGAAAAGCAGTTAACTATCAAATACCTAATCGACTTAGTTATGAGTCATGCAAAAATAACAGCAATAATAGGAAAATAAAGAAATAATCGTAAACACCTCTCAAATTATTATGTAAATAGAGAAATATTATATCATTTTGGTTTCATTTATCAGTCTTTTTAACTGTCACCAATAATATTATTAGTTAAAAAATCTCAATCAATTGTCTTTATCGTCAGTGCTCTCTGTGATACTTGTAGCTCCTTGTCCATACGACCACTATTTATTTTTACATCGCACATGTACTTTCGCACTTTGAATTTATCGTTATTGATAAAAACGCTTTAGTGAGTGAGAATGAGGTTGCTATCAACGTAGAGTAGAGCCCAAATTACTGCAGCTAGAAGCATGTAATTCGGTAGTTTGTTCATTTTCCTAAACAGTTGAATCATTTCATTCTGTATTGTTTCACCATTATTATTTACAAAAGCTTGCGAGAATTTTGAGAGCTTCTCTTTTAAAGTTCTCCTATTCACGGTAATTTTTACCAAGACCCCGGATTTTACCCGGATTGGGATGTGTATCAGAAGAAGAACCTATTAGCAGGAAACTCACTTCTGATCATAGCGGTAACGAAATTGTAAGCCTTGAAGTTGGACTATCGGAAACTAAGTCAAATGTCGCAATTGAAACGTTTTAGTACATAGTAGAGCAAACATCTGTAATTTTAATTATATCATGAGCTGTATTTAGTTGTATAATAATTTCATTTGCTGTTGAAACACATTTGCTTTTTTCATGTATGTCCACCCTTTCTCGACTTTTTTGTACAATTCTATCATCATATTGCTTGACTTTACAAACAAGTCGCGAAATTTGGTTCAACTTGCTCAATATATCTTATTCTGTTACTCCAATCACAGATGGTAATTTATTATTGAGAGGTTCTTCCAAAAACCGCCTCCGTGGTTTAGAGGTTGAGACCACCGGGTGTAGATCGGTAGGTCCCGGGGGTTCAATTCTCCATGGGGGTAAAAGATTTCCTGCTCGGTTTGGTTGGTGGTATGGTTTTTGAGCCCGACTGGCTAGCTACCAGCGTCTTACCTAATTTTGTTGCCATAATAATAATGTTAATAGCAGTGTTGTGTTCCGACAATTAAAGGCAAGATAGCCAGTTCCTCAGCTGTTGAGGCGTCCAAATGAAGCGCCCACCTTCGGCTTCTCACTTACCATCAGTTGAGATGAAGGCCAAAAGCTTAAGAACTTCCCTGTGGTATGTCAAAAATAGTTTTTGCCTATTTAAAAATTATATAATAATTGGTACTTACAGACAACATCACACTTCTATATTGAAGTCGGTGCCAAACAGTGATCTCCTAGAAAGTCTTAAAATTAGGCACCGACTTCAATATAGAGGTGTAATGTTGTCTGTAAGTACTTATTCTAATATTATTTTTAACTTTTCAGTGTTTTTGAAGTCGGTTTTTATTTTGCGTGAAATATTTTTATCTTATTAGCGAATGAAATCTTTTTAAAATATTTAAATTCAGGTCTAAAAGTAAAAAGTCAATACATAAAAAGATTTAAATTCAGGTCCAAGGTCAGATCAGGTCAGATCAAGTCCAAAAGTTAATGATCCTTCTATTATCAGTTCGGTTTATGACTACCAGACGCAGATACGTGAATAGTTTCGGAAAAAACATGAAACACATCAATGACATATGACAGATTAACTGATTACTCATCAATTACGTCATGATTATCCTTCTCTTTCAATCACATATATCAATAAGCCTTTTGGAAATTATAAGTCACTGGGAATGTAAATGAAATTGGTAAACCACTTTCTTGGCCGACCGTACCTATAAAATTTAAGGGTTTCCCTCGATTTTCATAAGATCCCATCGTAAGACTTTTGTGACCACCCCAGGAGTATACTCTATACGCATATAACATACGCATTGAATTTAGAACCTCCTGTTTTTTTAAGTCGGTTAAAAATATAATACTAACTAGCTTTCCGCTCGCAAATTCGCCCGCGTTATTTTTGTTTTCCCGTGGGAATTTTTTTTTCCCATAGGAAAATTAGGTAGGTACCTTATGTCCTTCCCCTGGTCTCTATACCATCTTTCATCAAAATCGGTTCAGTAGTTTCGAAGCCTATTCAATACAAACAAACAAACAAGAAATCTTTTCTCTTTATAATATTAGTATAGATATAGATTAAGGCTGGAACCTAAAAAAATTGCTTTTAAAGCAGTAAGTGTGTGAATGTGGGGGTGAGGCTTAATTAGCAACCATTTTGCGTCCCTTTGTTGGTTGGGTGTTACTATGTATTTGCATGTTTGAGACGGATGAAGAACTGGAATAGTGTGGAGACCAATTTTCACTGGTTTAAACAGAGTTAAATATGTTCCAAGGATGTAAGTAGTAAATCTGATACTTTAGTGCAAAAGTACGTATTGTATATGAATTCCGATTACTGTTAAAATTTATATTTTTGGAAGAAGTAAATCATCGTAGGCTAAAGTTATGCATTTTTGGATTCAATCTATGCATTAATAACCACAGATTAACATTCATAGACAAACTTACTAAATGTTAGTTAATTTTCCTAATTACAGAAACTTGTTGTTTCGACCACTTATGCTTCCTTCCCGCACGCCGGGCGCGCCCTCTTGTTATTTATGACAAAAACGCGATGACAGTCGAGTTGTTGCCTTCCCGACGCCAGACGTATAGACTGACTGACCACGGTACTCGCGCACCTACCTAGAAGTGAAAGTGATTTGTGCCTAAAATAGTGCCTACAAACTAATAGAAGAAGCCCCGAGTCTACGTGCATAACCTATGGTCGACCTAGGTAACGCCGAAATCTAGGAATATCGGTAAAGTACCAGACTTGACTACCTATATAACCTTACAGTTCAGCCCAGCATATTATTAATAATTAAAATTATATTGTTTGATATTTTGCTCTAACACTTGTGTTCATTAACTAGGCGTGTATCTCCGACAACTATTATTAATTGATTAACCAGGCTATTGTACGCAAGTTTGCTACTAAAAACTAACCAGTTGTTTTGTACACTACAAAGGATAACTTCACAAAGAACTTATTATCCTATTAGAGTGCTAAAGTGAAATACAACTGCTTTTCCGCGACATCACCGTTAAAAAGCAACTATGATGGCTCACAGAGCCAATTTGGAACAATTTCGTCTTAGGTGACGGTAAAAGTTGGCATATCGCACTCCAAGTTCCCTTTGGTCCCATAACAAAGCGGACTTCCAAATGATATTACAAACTTGCGAATTTAAGCCACTGGTGCAAGTCACAAGAACAAAAAATATTTTATTTTATGATCTGTATGAAAATGTCATATAGGTTAAGGATAAACTATGAAAATTGTCCTTAGAAAATGGGTAAAAAGGACTTATCCATTCTCTAAGGCCAAATATGTTATTTTAAAATAGATATTCTATATACCACGGGCCTCCAGTGCAACAAAAAAAAAGTTGTTCCGGATATAGCCATAGCAACAATATAGATTTAAATGTAAAATGAGCTTCCTTGTGATTTTTTAATTTTCGAATACGACCTATGACCAAGTGCGCGACCGTTCATATCCACCTGAGGTATGGCCTGCGCGCTAGGGTGGCTTTTCTGTTTTAAAAGTTTAAGATCTTCTGTTATAAAAAGAAAATGAGGTTAATAGTGTTTCTCGGAGTTGACACTTAGGAAAATAAAAAATAAAAAAATAAACTTCGTCTCATGTTCCATACAAGTTTCAGGTGTATGATTTTGTAACTCATCGATTGATTGGCAATCATTAAGGGACTCGGGGATTCGAGCGACTATAATCACTCCATACACCTACTTTTTTAAAGTCAGTTCAAAACGATTTAAGAATGTTTTACATCTGTTATAAGTATCGACCGATCGACTCAATAATACGTCACGACTGCTAAAATAATTAATAATTAATAAATTATTGAATAATTAGGAAATTATAAGATTAATTATCTTATAATTTCCTAATTATTCAATAATCGGTTTCAATCGGACAGATTATTGTAAAATCCATACCATATACTTTTTATGCCTATTTTTTCAATATATTAAGATTAACCAATCAACATTTTTTTTTAATTTTCTATTTCTTAAATATATTCAAAGGCGTCGATGGCGTAGTGCGTTAGGCTATCGCCTTCCAATCGGGAGGTAGCGGTTCGAACCCTGCCACGTACCAGTGTGTTTTCAAATTTTGAATTCATATGTATGTTTATTCGACGCTTTTACGGTGAAGGAAAACATCGTGAGGAAACCTGCACACACCTGTGAAGAAAGAATTTCTTTACAGGATGTGTGTGAAGTCGACCAACCCGTACTTGGCCAGCGTGGTTGACTAAGGCCTAATCGCCCTAGTTTAGGGTAGGCTCGAGCCCCTCGGTGGGGACGTATATTATGAGCTGTTGATGATGATTCAAAGGCGCTTGTAACTCGCACCATACGGCGACTAGACCGCCTGCTGGATACACAAAACTTATCCGAAACTATTAAGCTAAGAGGCAGACTTGTTTTAACTCTGTTAAAAATCGACATTTTCCCATTTATCTTGCAATGTGATAGCTCATTTATTACTTGCTTCTACCTGAAACCACATGTGAAATAATTATTAGGATAAAAATTGATAGATGGATCACACCCAGGCCAAAATCATACCCAGTAATAAGCCAGTAATCTACAAGTCAGGTGGGTTACCTCTTTTGTTATCTACTATGGTGCATAAAAAGGTTTATTCTATTTTTAAATTATACAATCGATAAATGACGAAAATATTTTATAACATATAAAAAAATACATTTTATTTCAAATTATTTATTATTTTTAAAGAAAATGCAACGTCACAAATACTAAATATTGTTACGTTTGCGGGGTAGGTGTTTTATAGAAATTAGTGAAACACCGACAATTAAGAGATAAGATTTAATTTAGCACTAATTAAACCATTTTACTAAACACTAAACACACAGAACTCTTCACTATAAAACGCTTCCAAGTCGCAGATGGTCGCTTCAAGTCGCTTTGTATCGCTTCAACCACTTAGTTTGCTCTCTTGAAAAGAACTGCCCGTCCGCATTCGCCCAACAATATATAATCAATTTTATTAAATGATACAGAATTGCGAAAATCAATCAAAACAAACCAAAAAGCCAAGTTTTCGGTCGTGAACCTGGCGAAGCGACAATTAAAGCTATGCAATAATCATATTGCAATGCAATGCAGTATTTTATTATTTATTTAAAAGGTTTGTTATTTATTTAAAGGGTTATTTATATTTGTTTGCTCCTATTAAACAACTCTACGTCTTTTTTATTAGACTTTTACACCGTCTACAATTTTCCCCACATTTTTACTGGTTGACTGGTAGAGAATGCCTCATGTATAAAATGCGCCTTTTGTTCGGGTGTGTAATGTTTGATGTTAATACTAGTGATCTAACATACAAATAATATAATTTCATTTCGTATAATTTCTGTTCATATACTTACTGACTTAATATAGTAAACATTTGATATAATTTTAGATTCTCTAATTTCATTTGATTTAATAGTTTTTTGTTAAATACCAGATGATATAAAAAAACATTTTATATAACGCCTGTTTGTTTGCAATACATTTCTTAACTTGCATGCAAGCAAGCAAGCATAATGTAAGCAATCATACAGCATGCAGGCAACCATTTAGCATGCAAGCTAGCAAACACCATGTAAGCAAACAGGCAAGCATATAGCATGCAAACAAGCATGCAACATCCAAGAAAGCACGCAGCATAGAAGCAAGCATGCAGCGTGCAAGCAAACATGCAAAGTACAAACAAGGATACAACGTGCAAGCAAGCATGCAACGTGCAAGGAAGCAGCATATAAGCAAGCATGCAAGCAAGCATGCACCATGCTAGAAAACATGCAGCGTGCATGCTTTCTGTCACGGCTCCGGCGTTGCGGGGCTCCGGCGGTCCCATGCGAGCTAAGAAGCACCATCTGCGACGAATTACACTCTAGCAGCCGGTTGCACCAAGTTTTACGTTTTACGATTTCGTAAATAGTAACAACTTAATACCCAAAAATGTGTTATTTCACTATTAAATATATGATTTGCGCCATATACTTAACCCTATAAAACGTAAAGAATTAAATAAAACTACAATTGAAAATAGATTATGGTGCAATTCTTACATAGTTTTATGGTTACTTTTACGAAATCGTAAAACGTAAATTTGGTGCAACCGGCCGTAGGGGTAGGACAAACAAGACTACGTGGAGTCAGTTTTGCAGCGATTCGTTTCTGTCACTAGGAGCATAAATGAATTTCTATGCTAAATATAATTTTAGATCAATTTATGGTCAAAATGATATTTTTATAGAAAATTATTTAGTAAACAATGTAGAAATTATATCTACTAAAAATATAGAATATGATTATTATAGCAATGTAACTTTATGCAAAATGTTGTTGTGGAATATGAGTATTATATCAAATGAATAATATACCAAATGTTGTTATAGGAAGTGTCGTTAGACCAAGTAAAAATTATATCCAATAATTGTTATTTCCTTAGAAATTAGATCATTTGTAATTTATGAAACGAATCGCAAAATAAAAGGGGTCTTTTGTTCATCTCTTTTACTCGTTCTACGATAAAGATTAAATAAATAAATACAATAATTAACTTTCGCGGAAAGCGTGGATTTCGTGAACTAGCCTTATTTTTCTCCACTTTTATCCCTGATTACCATCTTCTTCCATTGTATTTGTTGAAAGGAAAACAAATGATGCACCGCACATTAGAGATTTAATTGCTCTCGTGTTTTTATGTCAGTGCATTACTTTCTGCTTAGCGCAACATACCACCATTATCTGTCCATTCATTTGTCTTTGGTCACTTCATTGTTTGAAAATACCTATATATCTTAGAACTGAAGTTCTAAATAAATTAAAATCATGCAGATGATAATTTTCTATAAAAATGTATACAAAACATTACATGCTTACAAAAGTGTTCGATGCCATTAAATGGGGCTATACTTAATTGTAAGAGGCACTTTAAATTGAAGAAGTCGAATAAGTTTTTTTTACCCGCTCCAGACGGCAAAGATCACTTTCGCCTGTAATTGGGGTGAAATTTAACAACCAATTAAATTTTATCTTTCGCGCCCTGTGAAAGATAATATTTAATACTTACACCTAATAATATTGCCAAGTTGACCGCCGTTCAGCTAACTTTTTTCCATTACAACTTCACAAAGAAACCTTTTTTTTTGTTCCCGACTTTTTCAGCGTAAAAAGCCTTTAGCGTTGATTGCCGTTTTATCATCAAGTTTCGTGGCTTTGACAAGTTCATTTGCACACGAAGAGGCTATTCGGTAGTTATAACTTTTTCTTTTGATTATTATTTGATAATTAATAAAGGTTCTTCCTGCAAAAAACATTCGAAGATTCGTACATTTGTGATCAGCGCCAACACTCGATCAGCGACCTGCAGGGATCGTCGTGACTTATGACAGTAAGTTAGATTTCTTTAATAAATAACACTTCTACTCATATACGTTCTACTGCTGGGCATGAGTCTCTGTTTAAACGAGGAAGAATCTAGCAACTTCATCATGCTGCGCTGGCCAGACGGGTTGAAATTGTATTTCGAGTTTTATCGGCAAAGGAAAAAGAGCGTAAAACAACGCTCTTTTTCTCCTGTTCGAAAATGTTTGACGGGTGTAAATGATGTAACTCCTAGTGCAGAACGACAGCTATTGGCAACCGGCAACGCCATGCGCAATGCTCCTCGCGATAGCTTGACTAGGTAGTTCATATCTGCAGCCCGTTGAGTGGTACGAGTAGAAGGTGGGCCTTTGCAGCTCGCTTTCCACGACCGCCCTAGGTGTAACGAGCAGTGCTAGGGTAACACCTGATGCGCGCGATTTTTTTACTGCTATTAAGTGGGCAAACAAGCAAACTGCCCACCTGATGATAAGTGTCACAGTCACCTATAATACATGTGGCTCCTGTGAGATTCGTAGTAAAACTGCAACCCCTACAAGAACCACAGTGTACGTTGCCAACTTGTGACATCAGATGTAAAGTCACGGTATCCAGTAATTTCAATGTCATATCTTACCCTTCAAACTGGAACAGAGCAATGCAAGCACTGCTGCCTTGCGGCAGAAATAGGTAAGACGGAGGTACCCAAGCACAAAACCCTGGTAGAGAGTCTCCCTCTGGCGATTATAAGCTCCTCGTCTGAAAAGTGACCCCGTGTCCTCGGTTTCCCACACAGGTAAGACCCAGCCCCGTAGCCCGTAGTAGACCGGGTTGTTTCGGGGTAATTTCATGCTGATGTCACAAGTTGGCAACGTAATCTGTGGTTCTTGGGGGGGGTGCAGTTTTGCTGCGAATCTCACAAGAGCCACATTTATTATAGGTGACTGTTAACACTACCATCAGGCGGGCAGTTTGCTAGTTGCAATAAAAAATGCAATTCTGAAATATGCCTCCTTAATTTATGCAACCCATTATGGACCCCTGATATTGAGTCATCCTTCCTCCAATCGGAAAAACTTTTTATTAAAAGATGCCCAACAAGGGATTTAAAAACCGATCGGTCTTGCAATGCGCAAATCCAGAGGTTTCCCGCGACCCCATCAGGGGCTCTATTATTTAATCATTCGTCAAGCGATGAATGGTCGTTGAGCATCGTCTGCGTTCATTTCTACTATTTTCCTTTTGTTTTGGATTAAAATGTTAATAATGTTTATTTTTGTCGTAATATTTTATTGATCATAAAAAAATTGTCCAAAGAAAAATTCTGTAGAGGGCCACCTTTATCACCTAAGGCAGGGTTTCTTAAAGTGGGGTCCACGGACCCCTTAGGGGTCCGTAGCGTGTGTGTCAGGGGTCCGCAGTGGGTCAGTCTGTAAACATATTTACTAGGCAAGTGTGTTGTAAACTCGACGTAAACATGTCATGCACTTTGCCTTGTCGAAGACAATCGCACAATTTAACGTTCTCATTGAGGCCAAACAGCAGCACCCTTCTCATAAACTTAGTAGTAAGGGTAATGAAAGTGATAATGAAAGTATTTTTAATTACAATATAAATAAGGTTTTCTTTCATTTCCAAAAATATTTTTGACAGGGTCCGTGGGATTGTTTAATTTGTGAGAGTGGTCCATGACTGAAAAAAGTTTAAGAAACACTGACCTAAGGGTATGAAAAAAGTTAACGACCCATTCTCAAACCTACCAAATATACACAAAAAAATCGATCAAACCGTTTCGTAAGGTGTTCGATAACGAACACTGTGACACGTGATTTTTATATATTAGATTATTATGTGTTTTAAAACCAACTACTTAGGAAGATGTAGTGTACATATCACACTAACGCGAAATGCGCAATTCACGGGACTATTGTTGGCATTGTGTGTGGTTCATTTGTTTAAGTTGTCTGTGCAAGACGCGCAAAGCGCCAGTGATATGTGCCGTCATCTCCGCAGCTCCATAAACAAGACGTCTGTCTTAAACTTCAATTGTTTATGTTAGTAATTAAATTAAATTAAATAACGTTATTGGTGAGTGCATACTCTCGTAATGAATAAACATTTTTATTTCGTTTAATGTAGAAACCACTACACCACATTCAAACATAACTTTTCGAGTTAATTACCTTTCTAATAAGAAGTAGGTATCTGCCCAGACCAAAGCAAATATTTTGCAATATGTATATTTTATGAAGATTAGTTGGAAATTTCTATGAGAATCTGTAAACATCTTGTAGTCGCGCACTTCTGACTCCAGTTGTTAGCGATAATTTTGTCGTAAACAGCCCCTTTAGTATGTCATTAGCTATTTAGGGATTAGATCATAGCTCTATTTTACCAGATATCGTGTAAGTTTACACAACAGACTATTGTCAATAAAGAATTCATAACACAAAAGCTAATATAATATAATGGCCTTCGTTTGTTTCACGGGGAACAATATAGGTGTAATATTCAGTCCATTGTTATATTAATAATAGACCTCCCCCAACTCGAAACGAATCTCGGTCATAGTAGCCAATCTCAACAGACTTACATGTCTCCATTTGAAACAAAGAAAAAATATACATTATCAGTCGGGCCCTACGCTCTCGCTTAACACAAAAGGTTTTTTCACTAACAGATAAACCATGTTAAAATACGCCACAGCTGAAAAACCGTCGCTCTACAGATTATAATAGACAAAAAAGTCGCGCGCAGAGTCGCAACAATGGAACTCCAGCTTATCTTCCTGGGCTATAAATCATTTCACTCTTTTGTGCGCGGCTGATATACTAAAGGAAGTGTAAATCAAATGACAGCTCTAATTCAGGCGTTTACAAAACACGCCTTTGCACTCGACAATCAAATAGATTGAAAGCTATAGTTATGGTATCCAATCATAGTAAACTTTAAACCGTTGTAAATATTCATTTAAAGAATTGACGACACAGAAATTTTTGTTAGGCCACAAATGGCTGCATGAATTTTAAGTTTGTTTCCGAATATTTACGATAAAAATTATAATTGGTTGCTAATACTTTACGATATCACACGATTCTCTATTAACAAAATCAAAATATTTTACTTTAGTCGCACTTCAAAATTTTATCTTTGAGTCGTAATATTAACACATGTTTAAACAGCACATATTTTTTACTCATTACAATGATATTATATGCACAATGGCTTAATTACAGTGACAAGACTAGTAGAGGTAACTATTATTTGGTCAACTGTTATAATTTATGATGATAGTACTGAAACTACGTTCCTATTTGTTTACGTTCAAACGTCTCAAATCTAGTATAAATAACCGTTAAGATTCAGTACAAGCCTAGTCGATAGTACAACATCGCATTCAATAAGTAATTCCACCATCAAAGTAGTATCACCTATGGTAAATCGACACTGAAACTCAAAATAATGACAATATGCAGAAATGAGTTTTCATCCATAGTGATACAGAGAGCTGTGCTAGTAATTACAGAATGCTGTCAAACAACATCATACATTAGTTTCCATGATGAGTTCAAATCATATGAATATACTACGTACACCCAGACGCTTACTCTGTAACGCAAAGTGCCAAAACACAGTCTAGAGATGACCAAATTATCATGTTTTACAATTTCGCTCTATCCATACAAAATTATATTTTAACTAAAGAAATTGTTGGAAAAGCCAAAATTTTTTGCATCTTTGGACATAATAATATGTTCCTTGGGAAAAGATGTTCAGTTTCACAAGTAGAATTGTGTTCTCTTATTTTCGGAAGCGGTTGCATTACATCCTCTCAATTTGGCGGACTTAATCCTTTAAGACATTGTTACCAGTCATCCATAAAGGTAGGAAGGAAATTTTTGTGGATTGTGTTACCTTCTTTGACGTTACCATTACCAAAGAACTGATTTTATCTGGCGCCAGTCAGATTTTAACATCACTGACCTTGAGTGACTGGTTTTTCAATTTTTGTTCTGAGTTCAGAGTTCTTGTTTCGTGTTCTCTTTTTTTCGGAAGCGGTTGCATTACACCCTGCATGGTTTTGGTCCAAACATTTTTTTTATAAATTATAAACTGCGGCAGAGAATAAGCCTACAGGCTCGACAGGAATAAATCACATCAAAGATGAGCGCGCTGGGTGCCACATACGTCGTCATTACGGCTCCCAATTTGTGCGGCACACACCGCTGATGGAGTCATTTGCAACGTCGTTCATACAACTTGATTGGCGTATGAAACTGAGCTAATCAAAACTTGGAGCGGATGGTTTACCATCTCTGTGGCTGTGGCTTGTGCGTATTCGGTATTCATTCTATCTATTCTAATTACAATGAAATTAAATGTCATATCAAGTACAATAAAGTGATATGGTATCAAGAACCATGATATTTTTATATCTTGATCAAAGATATCTTATGATATCTTGCACCAAACATTGCGATTAGTATCATTTAGAAGCCGACGTCAAGCCGAAAGCAGGTGATAGACTAAGTCATATATGTTATCAGAAAAATAAAATAAAAAATCTAAGTCACCTACTTAAAAAAAAATCTAGCATTAAAAAAAATTGATAAAATTTACACCCTGTGACGGTTTTTTCACTGTTGTTGCTACAATTCTTGACTTTTCTAAACATTTTCTTTTGTTTTGTAATCCTGAATAATGTTTCTGTATACTCTAATCTAAAATTTTAAGCCAGCTGCTCCAAATTAGAAGAATATGCCATTTTTATCTAAATTAAATATTCAAAATTTATTTTTCGCATAGCTTTAACAAGCTGTACTGAAAAAAAATGTACTATGCGAGTTTGGCAAGTAACTGCAAAGGTTGGCGCATTCAATAAGGATTCCAAAATGGTATGACACTTGGTAGATAATTTCTACGATTGCAGACAATTTTTTTTTCCAAAAACGCAGTTTTGAACAAATTTTTCTTACGTACTTAAAATTTATTCTAATGTACCCATGGTTTGCTTTAAGGCCGTAACTTTAACATTCTAGTTTGAGTTAGACCTGGAGAGTCATTTTACGAAGTGTGAGAGAGACAGATAGTGAAATAAATTAAATACACAAAAATTGTTTAACATAATTTATTTAAATGTCAAGATTTACAACAGGTGTTCAAACTGTCTTCCTTCAGCTCTAATGCAGACTCGACATCTTCTTAAAAAAGATCGGGCTATCAAGCGGGCGAATCTCCCATTATTAACAAAATCATTTGCTTCTATTATTCTTTGCCGTAGGTCAGTCACAGTTTCGATTGGCTTTGCGTAAACTTTTTCTTTCACCGCTCCCCAGTAAAAGAAATCTAATGGATTTAAATCTGGGGAACGGGCTGGCCACGAGATAGTACCAGATCGTCCTATCCATCTGCCTGGGTATTCCTCATCGAGATATTCTCTTACTGAGCTGGCATAGTGAGCTGGACAACCATCTTGTTGAAACCACATATCTCTTAGAATGTTAAGTGGCACATCTTCCAGTAGATTTGGTAAATCATTTTGTAAAAAATGTAAATAAACTTGATCAGTCAAGGCGTCTGGCAGCTCAAAAGGACCTATTATTTGTCCATTTAAAATTTCGGTCCACATTTTTTTTTATTGCTATAAATCACATATTCACTTTAAATCGATATTGTGATCTATTTTGCCTCATCAAATGAGAATTTTCGATATGCCACTCGTGTAAGCTGTGTAGGTTCATGTAACCATCTTTTTTAAATGTTGCCTCATCTGACCACAAAATTTTTTCGAAGAATCGCGGATCTTCTCTGTGTTTATGTAGCATTGTTTGACAAAAAGCAACACGGGGTCGATGGTCCCGGGGTAGTAGAGTTTGTACTCGCTGTACGTGGTACGGGTGTAGCTGATTTCTTTGCAAAATCCGATGGGCTGTACTCCTGTGCTTCTCTCTATTCCACGTACAGAAATACTCCGATCTTCTTCGACAATGTCTAGTACAACGTCCTCGTAAGGGGGACGAAATCTTCTTTCACTATGTACTTGGTTCGGCAGTCGGCCCTCTGAGAAGAGTAATCGGTGCACATTTGTAAAGACTCGATGATCCGGAAAACGAGCTGCATTTGGGTACCTTTCACGATAAAGTCTAGCTGCAGCGTTGGCATTGCATCTACATTTCCCATAAATTAAATGCATGTTAGCGTATTCTTGTATGTGTACGCAAACATGGTGGCACTACACAATTACACAATCAACGATTAGTAGTCCGGAGCAAAGCAAAGGTCGTCGGTAGAGAAACTAAACAGTCCGAATCCAAATCACAAGCAATCAAGTCCAATAAACGAAGCAGAAAGTGGTAAGCACGAAATCAACACGAACGAATACAAAAAGATGCGCAGTAAGCGAAAGAGCGAAACGTACTGATGTGTATTGTTTGTTCGTTAGCGAATATTTGGCGTCACTATCTGTCTCACTTCCACTTCGTAAAATAGTCATTTTACGAAGTGGATGTGAGACTCGCCGTCTCTGTCACGTTAGCGTCACTATCTGTCTCGCTCATACTTCGAATCTCTCCGTCTCTGTCACGTTAGCGTCAGTATCTGTCTCTCTCACACTTCGTAAAATGACTCTCCCGGTCTCACTCAAACTAGAATGTTAAAGTTACAGCCTTAAAGCAAACCATGGGTACATTAGAATAAATTTTAAGTACGTAAGAAAAATTTGTTCAAAGCTGCCTGTTTTTGGAAAAAAAATATTGTCTGCAATCGTAGAAATTATCTACCAAGTATCATACCATTTTGGAATCCTTATTGAATGCGCCAACTTTTGCAGTTACTTGCCAAACTCGCATAGTACATTTTTTTTCAGTACAGCTTGTTAAAGCTATGCGAAAAATTAATTTTGAATATTTAATTTAGATAAAAATGGCATATTCTTCTAATTTGGAGCAGCTGGCTTTAAATTTTAGATTAGAGTATACAGAAACATTATTCAGGATTACAAAACAAAAGAAAATGTTTAGAAAAGTCAAGATTTGTAGCAACAAGAGTGAAAAAACCGTCACAGGTTGTAAATTATATCAATTTTTTTAAATGTTAGATTTTTTTTTAAATAGGTGACTTAGATTTTTTTATATTTTTCTGATAACATATATGAATTAGTCTACCGCCTGCTTTCGGCTTGACGTCGGCTTCTGGGACACCCTGTATACAAAGGTAGATTCTGATAATTTTTTTTATTGCTAACGGTGGCAGACGAGCAAGTGGCCCACCTGATGGTAAGTGGTAACCATCGCTCATGGACATCTGCAATGCCAGGAGAAAAGTTCAGTTACTGCCTACCTGGAGAGAAGTGCTCTTTTTAAACCTCGTTTGAAGTTGAACATATCGTAGCGCTCAGGAACACCGCAGCTGAGAGCTCGTTCTAGAGTCTGCACGTACGAGAAAGAAATGAACGCTGAAACCGAACTGTGCTAGACGAGATCGGTTCCAGGTGGTAAGGATGAACTCTATTGCGGTGGCGGATGGTGCGATAGTAAAAAGGTGACGAAGGCACCATTGCAAACAGTTCCTCAGAGCACTCTCCATTAAAGAGCCAATAGAGCATGCAAAGAGAATCAAAGTCTCCAGCGTGTGTGTGTTATCAAGATGTGTGCTGCATCTAACAAGATTTGGATAGTATAAAGCGAATTAGTGTGATCGAATTATTATGACTCTTATCGTGAATAAATGTTCTAATTCATGTTCTCATATCATTTGTGAAATCCCAATCATATCAGACATAACACCATCAGGAAGGGGTGGTTTGAGCCATATCCCACCACTCTGTCCCAATGCATATTGATGGGGAACGCCAGAGCCTCAACCGATGGTCAACAGGGCTCATCACGAACAGATGAGGATGACTTAGGTCCCATAAGCTTTTACTCGGAACCCTATAAATCTTAACTAGTCCCTAGTATAAAAATATAATAATAAAAAAAATATCGCAAAAGGCGAGTAATTTCAAAGGAGGTGTTCGCCATACGAATCACATTCTTACGCTGCGACGTTACTGCTCGCAGCAAAAATCATTTAGTGTGATCAAGAGGTGAAACTTATTGGTTTAAAACTACTCGTATTTTACACCCAGTAAAGTTTTCTTATTGAGATTCTTTTCAGGTTTAGGTTTACAATTGTATTAATATTTAAAATGTTAATTTCTGTGTTTCTTTTTTAATGCAATAAGTGATACTAAAATAGCTGTTACAAATACAAATAACAAATATAAATCAATAATGGTTTCAATAAATTAAAAAATATATTCATTGGAATTTATACGTAATTGAAAAAAAAAATGGGAATGCCCTCAACAAATCGGGTCAACGGATTTCAAGAATGTCTACTAATTAAAACCTCCCCGGACTTACAGGTTGCTAATTATCATCTAATTAATTATCTTTTTATATCCAGCCGACGGAATACTTATTTATATGAATCCTGTCTTTATTCCAATACCTTATTACGTCACCTGGAGGTGAGTTAGGTATTTAAGGAAAAAATAATAAATACGCAAATATTATGTCGTTACGCCAACAATTAATTCAACTAATCAATCAGTAAATTTAAATAACTTAAAACATCTTTTCACGCCACCTACTCAAAAATAACATATTCTGAGTAATGTGAACCCAACATAAAGCCTCTTAAAAACAGGGATTGAAAATTGTTTTGTATTTGGAACTCAAAAAGTACTTACATTTTGTTAAAAACCCATGTCTTATATATTGTCAAGCAGAAAAAATTATGATTGTGAATCGACAAAAGATGCTCAAAAATCCGCGATGACACTCAAATGTAATAAAATCAAACAAAAATGTAGTCTCACTACGTTGTTTCTATTTAAAGGCTTTAGTTTGTCAAGTTAAAAAAGCAAACGGATTTAAGCACATACAGACATTTCTTCTGTATATTTTTTTCAATACAGTAGTTCCGTAACATTTTAAAGTAATATGATTTAACATTATTTTAATATAAGCATTTTGAATAAATGCTGTATTTCTTTCGTATTGTTTCTATTTTCTCGCAGGTGGTGCGAAAATTAGACTACTTTATACCCAAGGAAAATTCCTTGGGTATAAAGCAGTCTTGATTGGGTGAGCTTTACTCCCTCGCGCTATACTCAGGACTTTGTTACACCCTCGCTGCGTTCAAAAGTTAAGCATAGAGGTTTTCATTACGCTCGCGATTCAAGTCTACACCCTTGGCATAAGACACTGCTTTATCCCTTTGATTTTTTTATTACAACTAAGTTGACAAACAAGTAAACTGCCCACCTGATTGTAAGTGGTAACAGTCACCTATAATACATGTGGCTCCTTTGAGATTCGCAGCAAAACTGCAACCCCCACAAGAACCACAGTGTACATTGCCAACTTGTGACATCCGATGTAAAGTCCAGTAATTTCACTGCCATATCTTAGCCTTCAAACCGAAATACAGCAATGCAAGCATTGCTGCTTTGCGGGAGGAATGTCACTACTCAATGTCACTACTCACCATTACCATTTTCTTACATCATTTTCATCATTTCAATATATATTTTTTATATAGATATTAGTATTTATCTACGTATATGAATGAACGAACTACAGTTAATATATGAATGAACTACTATTCAAATCAGTTGATTTATTACTATTACCTTAATCACAATGTTCCACTAATTGGCAATACGCCTCCCAACCCAAGGTTTTGTCAAGTTGTCTTACCATGCCGAATTATGGAAAGCTGAGGTGGGCTTGGGCCCTAAAAGATTGTTATCTCACCTTCCGGCTGATATAGCCACATACAAGCCATGTTTGTTTTGACCGGTAATTGCATGTTATTGCTGGCCGGGAGGACAATTGCTGAATTTCCAGTGGCGATCCATAAGTATAGGGATTATCACAATTTCTGTGTCTACAATTTATTGTAGAGCGCTGAATATTGTGCCATACAATTGGTTATCTCTCCTCGGCGGCAAGTATATGACTTCCAGCAGAAAGAAGCCTGTGACTAGGAAACAATATGCACTTATTCTACCCAGGCTGACAGACATCATTTCACTAATACAAGACTGCAGTAAGACTAGCGGCAGCGCAGAAATGACTCCCTCACAAGTGGAAGAAAGCTTTGCCGTGGGAGTGGAAGGAAAGGCTAGAAATGTCTAGCTCGGGGATTAATTAACTGTCTATATAGCTGAAGTCCCTGTAATTCGTGGGGGTGACCACGAGCTCCCCTATTAGTTGACTTCCTGCAATAAAGTTCGTAATCACTATCTGAAGTCACTTACATGAAAAATTTTACCTTGTTATATCAAAAATTATTTTATATACTAGTTGTGCCCGCAAACTACGTTCCCCCATAATAATTCTCAAATAAAATCTGGAGAGGGTCACTCTTATCATCTAGGGGAATAAAAAATAGCCTATGATCTGTTCTCAAATCTACCAAATATACCCAACACATACAAATCGGTTGAGCCGTTTCGAAGGAGTTCGATAGCAAGCACTATTATTACTGTATTAGGTAGTAAGTTTTTTGTTTTGACTTTTTTATCTTTGTCTCATCCAAACAAAATTCTCAATACAACTTGCGTTCGGTTGACTGAAAGAGAACGCCTTGCCAAACTGTCCGCCATCTTTACCTTTTATTAATGCATTAAAGATTTAATAATAAAAAAAATACTTTGGATGCCAACTTTAGACTATCATTTTAAAATACACCCTATTTCTATTAGTAATTTAGGCAGTAGTTTTGTTATAGCGGCGTTCATTATAACACTATAACATGCAAATAGGATTAAAGCGACCTCAATAAACCAAAGTATATAAAGCAAGGCAATCAGCAACTTAAGACGGTATTCCTGGTATTGCTAGGTGAATTCCACACATCTATGCCTCCCAACCCGAATGGTAGAGACAATGCGTAAACAGCATTTTACAGCGTCCAAAAAAAAATTGCCAATTAAAGATACCTAAACCCCTAACGAAACATATTCTTAAACAACCTGACACTTTTAGGATGCACAATAATCTCAGAACGAGGATCACAATTTTTTTGTAATTATTCTTAAAGCTCAGATCAACGAAGGAGATTAGGCATATTGCAAGGAAAGTTTTCCTAGGTATGCCTGGCCTATTCACAAAAGCTACTTTTTTGCAATATTATTGCATAGCATTTATTGTCGCTTCCCCAGATTCACGAACGAAAACGTTCTCATTCAGTGCATTTTAATTGATTTTCGGAAAACAATTCACGATAAAACATCGCGAAAACATTTTGTACATTTATCATATTAATGTGATCGCAACATAATTATATTGTATCACAAAGTTTTATAGCTACAACGAGATTGCAACAGTGTGGCAACACAATTTATCATATAATACAAAACACCAAAGTTGCAATTTAACTTATTTTCAATCTTAGTTCCCTCGCTAATTACGTCTTCCTTTTGCCTTCCAATCATCTATAGCCGATAATTGTAAAAATATGTTTTGTAACAAAACGAATTTATCGCTCTCTGTTTTTATCTCCTTTGTGTACGACAACAAAATTATGGTTTTCAATTTATTGCAACATTTCCGGAGGGGCAGGGGTGTACGAAAGACGGCCGATTGTTTTATCTGTTGTCATGTTTATTTAATTTATTCCCTTCAACCATATTGATAACTGACTGTTTGATAACTGGAATTTTTCACTGTATCGTAACTAGTTATTTAAGGAGAAGATTTTTCGCTTTATACATACCGGGTCATTTTTCCAGCAGGAGCAAAATTTTGTGTGCTTGTTCAGACAAGCAAAATGAAGATTTTTTACTATGGAACCAATATCGAAATCGCGAAAAAAAATCAGCTGTTCCATACAAATGTTTAACATCAACTGAACCTAAATGTTTGGAGCAGTTGATTTTTTTCGCGATTTCGAGTTTGGTCCCATAGCAAAAGTTGTTCATTTGGCTTGTCTAAACAAGCACACAAAATTTGGCTCCTGCTGGAAAAATAACCCGGTATATTCATTTTATTTCAGTACCTAACTGTTGATTTTTGCAAAGGTAAAGTTTGCATCTCGTAAAAGCTTGCATGCAATTTAATCAGAATTACGTACCTAATGATAAAAATTTGAAGCCGCAATCATGGTGCTTGTCTACAAACTGCAAGCAACTTACATAATTGAGATTTGGTTACAAATCATCATCATCGTCATCATAACAGCCGCTGGCCTAATGCGGATTGGTCGACTTCACATACACCTTTGAATTTCTTCGCAGATGTAGATGATGCAGGTTGCCTCAATATGTTTTTCTTCACCGTAAGAGCGTCGGATAAATGTACATATGAAATTCGAAAAACACATTGGTACATGGCGGTCTTGATCACAGCGCCACTACAAATAAACATAATATAATATATTATTTAAAATTTTCCAGTATTTGATAATCATCATCGAATAAGCAAAAAATAAATGTTATGCGTAAAGTTTCTTGAATCAAAACTAGTTTTAATTTTCACATTCTTACTATTTAAAAAATACAAAACAATGACTACCAATGACTGCAATGGCAGAACTTGAGAACTCCTATATGCTCATTCAAAGTGTCATTTTATGTGACGAAAAAAAAACAAAGAATTTTTTACGCCGTAGCATTTCGTTAGTGGGAACAAAGAATCAGATTCAATTTCGTTTTTAATTTACGGACTTGCAATGTTTTGACTACGTTAGCTTAATGCATTCAATACTAACAGCAGTTCAAGCTACGATTCCTAGAGACTCCCAGACCACCTAAACACAAAATCTCTCCCAACACAAACATCAAATCGGTTTCGCTTAATCCCATACGAGATAGTCGAGATTACTCCGACGCGGCATTCAACCTGTGGAATTACACGAGAATCTATTTACGAGCCTGAACGGACTAATCCGGTAGGTCACTAAGCACGGAACAATTACTAGAAGGCAAAACTCGCCTAATAGGCCCAATTGCCCCTTATCATTGGTTGGGGCGAACAAAAGTTAAAATCACATTACCGCTGCTAACGAGACGGTGGAAGCGTTAACTGTTGTTGTGTGACCCAAGTTATTGGCTTTTTGTAGTATTCATAATGTATCGTACCGTTCCAATGTACAGGCTTTAAAATACTAGAGGCTCGTTTATGGGGAAATGTATAACTTTTTACAATAAAGTTCCATAAAGTGTAACTGATTTGCCTAAAATTCTCGTGTCACAGTGTTTGTAACCGAACTCCTCAGAAACGGCTTGACTGATTTTTAATAATTTTTTTGTGTATATTCGGTAGGTCTGAGAATAGGTCGTAAACTATTTTTATACCCAAAGGCGATAAGGGTTTTTCTGGACAATTATAATGGCGAAACGTAGTTCGCGGGTACGGCTAGTCAAATATAAAATAAAAGGCCTTATTTTTGTGAAGGGTTTTGAATTAGAGTGTGCAAATTATTGGTTTTGCTTCCATGTTTTATCACGTGCTCTATTCACGTCACGTTTTTCAATTCATCCAACTTGCTCAAGATGAAGAGTCATAGAAGGTTACATCTCGCTTACTTGTTATTTCATGTAATTAACACACAGAAACCGCGGTATATTAGCGAGATTGCAAATTTTGCGAGAAACAATTTGCACTATTTTGAAGCATATCCCAGCGGAAGCTGTCTAGCGGGCAAACTGAAACAAGCTCATAGTTATAAGACTTCACTTCGAAAAATTTGTGTTAATTATATGGTACCTACAATATATAATAAAATCCCACTGTCTATAAGGTCAATAACTGATAATAAAAAATTTAAAACTGCCCTCAATGGTTTTCTTGCTGGCAAAGCATACTATAACCTTCAAAGTTACTTAAATGATAAGACAGTTAAATAATGGTAATTGAAATAATGACAATATTTGTTGACATTTTTACATTTAACTTGGTATTATTTTGACATTGTTAATCTATTTTTTTTGACATTTATTATATTTAAGTACTGTTAGTCTCTTTTTAATTTTATTTTACATGAACAGATATTGTAGTTGACATTGACATTGATATTAAATACTATGATTTTATTGACATTAATTATAAATAATTTAATAGGCTTTTATACCAATCGGATACGTCTTTGAATTTGTTTATATTTCTATGTCTGTATTTCTTTTTTGTAGTTTTCATATGTCTACAAGGCGAATCATGGCTGTACCCATTATTTGGAACACCAATGTATATACCCATGTATTATGAAATAAATGAATATGAATGAATATGAATGAATATCTGTAATGATATGGGCTTGGGAGCGGCGACTTAAGTCAAAAAAGGCCTTTACTCAAAATTGATGCTATTTAACACACGCCACCGAATGGTAGCTTAAAAATAACAAACATTTTAAAATCAGCAGAATCTCATGACTTGGGCTATACCCAAAACGAAAACGGCGGCGGTCGGCCCCAAGAATTGTTATTGGGTGGTAATTTGAAGGAATAAAGGAGGACGCAGCAAGAAGACTTTGTTTTTACAACGTACTTATAGATGATGGAACAGAAGAACGAGATCACGTCTCGCTTTATAAGACAATTGTTACCTGCTTACAAGATTTTATTCGTGTCAGGAAAGCAAGGGCACAGCGTTTATCGCTCCTAAGCTGCGTCCATCCAATCCTGTCGTGCTGTGTCCATTCAAATTTTTTATGCCAAACATCAAAAATGTTGGTTAAGGATTGGAAATTGATGAATTACGTAATAATGGATAAGATATTAATACAAAATCAACAAAATCAACCTTTTTCGTTCAGGATTTCTAACTATTTTATTTGCAAATAACTCATTGTGATGTAAGGCGAGACGATGTTTGTTGGATATTTGCGGCCGGAGCAAGGTGAGCCTCAACGCTTGAAACTTCGCATTTTCGCTCAATTAATTTAGCTCTCTGCTATAGGCATTTGGCCTCAACGTTGGCTTTTTGGCCATGTGGCCGAGGTTTTCTAACTGTAATATAAATGTGGCATTCCCCTTATCCCAAAAGCGGACAAGGAGGAGGTGTGAGGGGTCTCTCCTGGCTTGGTCAGAGGTACACTCCAGGCGACCGTACTTCGTTTTACCACTCGCCATTCCTTCCCTCCTACACACACCTAAATCGCAGTATACATTTTTCTGACACATTTAGCGGGAGGCAAGGTAAACACGCATGGCACACTACGAAAATCTATAAATTCAATTACAAATACGCACACTATGAAAATATTACCTTACAATAAAGAAACACACACACACATCGACAAATGAAACGTGTATCTACGCAATCTCCAGCAAATCATGCGTACTGTATTTGAGCTACCAACGTACCATTGTATTTTTCTATCGTAAAGGCATACAAATTACTTTAAAATTGTATATAAATAAAACACGTTAATGTGTATTTAATACTAACATGTAATAGTAAACGTTATGGTTTCTAAGATTTGAGTAACTGGATCGCCTTTTGCAAGAGGAACCTGCACAATTAACCATTTTTTACGAGCTCTTACTTGCGATACGAAACGACACCAAATGGCAGCGGCCGCGTGTCAACTATTTTTATATAACGCGCATGGTTATAATAATAAGGCCTCGTTTACGGAGACGCGGGGCGTTGCGCGGCGCGGCCCGCTCAGAATTCAAACATATGGCGTTGTATGAGTGCGTTTACGGAGAAGCGATTTTACACGCCTTTGCTTGAAATGGCGCGTTTTTTACGGCCGAGCCCGCGGATGGCACCTCCGCGTCCGTCGGTGTTCCCGTCTCGCATCTCTATGAACAACATCGTATATTGCCAAATGTTTGTGTTTACGCGTGCGATTATGAGTGCCGCTTCACGCGCCGCCCCACCGTAAACAGAAAAAACGTCTGACGGGCCGCGAGACGCCACGCCACACGCGACGCGCGACGCCCCCCGTCTCCGTAAACGAGGCGTAATGGTCAACGTACTTTGGCAGAGGGGTTTGCCCTGCCTTGCCATCTTCATAGGGTAAATGCTCTAACGGAGCGTGTGGCCAACAACGACCCTCAGAATGAAGAACCATCACTTGCCACCGTTGCCAGGGCACACCACGCGGAAGTTGTCTGTCATCGCTCCCTAAATATTAACCTAACCTAAGAGAGTCGACTATTCTTATAAGAAAGTGATATCCAAAAACTAATCACCCATATACGTCCCTTAGTAAACAGAGAAATAGACCTATTTCAGCACGTTGGATAGATGGGATGGTGTAAGGTTTCGAGTTTTTCATTTTTTCACAGAGGTAGAGTCAATTAAAATTGTGAAAACGATATTAAAAGTTTACTAATTATATCTAGGTATGTGTAATATAACTGCAACAAAACAACTACTATTTATTATCCTACCCTGTAATAAAACAAAGCTTAAGGATTGAAA
The DNA here is from genome assembly GCA_963935595.1 of Schoenobius gigantellus. Lineage (NCBI taxonomy): Eukaryota > Metazoa > Arthropoda > Insecta > Lepidoptera > Crambidae > Schoenobius > Schoenobius gigantellus. The sequence continues at coordinate 23,321,058 of OZ012543.1, forward strand.
TAAAATCTCTTCGTAGGCCAACATAACCAATACTTGTAGTGAAATACCTACAATATTAAAACTAAAATAAATCTATATACATATAATACATATAATACATATAATAAAACTGTAGAGGTCGAATGTCTGTACATAGAAAAAAAATGCTTAAAACCAAGTCAAGGGGATGTAAAAATAGGGAAAATACCAAATTTTTTTTTGTTTTTCTGTCTGTTTGTACGGGCTAATCTCCGAAACAGCTAGACAGCTTTCAATGAAATTTTTCATGGTGGTAACATATATCCCTGGTCAACATCTTAGATACTTTTATTCCGGAAAATTAAAGGGTTCCCGTGGGATAGTTAAAAAACCATAGCAACTTGGACATCTTAGTACACACAATTTATGTACTTACCTTATGCTGATGCTGATACCGCTCGAATTAAGTATAAATCCTATAAAAGTGACGGGATTCAGCGGGAAAGAAAATTGCTACGGATCCCTATTCGTGCGTGGCCTAACACACACTTGGCCGGCTGAACTTGAACAGGTTTAGTAACCTGTGAAAATCTCAAACCGACCGAGCAATTTTGACTCCGCGAAACGACCAAGCCGCAAGAATAAACTTGGATATACTCAACAATGTTCAAGGAGAAGTAGTTGAGTATACTTCTTTCAACAGAGTAATGGAGCAAGATGACGCTACCAATTATCCCGTTGAATTTCTTAATCTGAGCGCTCCTGGACTTCCAGCACACAAGATTAATTTAAAAACTGGCGTCCCAATTATTTTGTTGAGAAATTTAAGACCCCCAAAATTATGCAATGGGACAAGACTGAAAGTTACTTGTCTGCAGCGTAACATAATAGAAGCGGAGATTTCGGCGGGATATGGCGTCGGTGAAAGGGTTTTATACCACGAATCCCACTGATTCCCAATAATTACCCATTCCATTTCAAACGTGTACAGTTCCCGGTGAGTTTGTGTTATGCAATGACTATAAACAAAGCCCAAGGGCAGACGCTACGTGTTTCCGGCGTGGACCTCAGCGTCGGCTGTTTCTCACACGGTCAGCTCTATGTGGCTTTCTCCCGTGTAAGTCAATAAGTCAACCAAACAAACCGTTTGTTTATGTTCCGAACCAAACCACGTCGAACGTTGTAAAGAGCCATTATAAGGTACTAGCTAGATATGGTACGGAACCTTTCGTGGGCGGGTCCGTCTCGCACTTGGCCGGTTTTATTTTTGCTGATCGTGTCGATCAAACGACCTCTGTGGCACAGTGGTAATTTATGGTACCGCAAGTGCCTTTGGCCTGCAGGGATCCAGGTTCAATCACCAGCCAGGTTAAGTGGGAAAATAATCTCTGTCCAATTGTTTACATTTTCTTTTTATCTACGATTTATGCATTAATCCAAACTTTGTATTTTTAACAAAATTAAAAAAAAATATTTTACAAAAAATAAAAACCGACTTCAAAAACACTGAAAAGTTAAAAATAATATAAGAATAGGTACGAACAACATCACACTTCTATATTGAAGTCGGTGCCAAATTCAAAGACTTTTAGGAGATCATCGTTTGGCACCGACTTCAATATAGAAGTGTGATGTTTGTACCTATTCTTGTATTATTTTTAACTTTTCAGTGTTTTTGAAGTCGGTTTTTATTTTTTGTAAAATATTTTTTATTTGTTTTATTTATTTTTTGCTGTATAACAGTTAACCGCATGATAAAATCAAATACACGCGGACGAAGTTGCGGGCAACAGCTAGTGTATCATAATTTTTGAAACGTCACCAGCAGCTGAAGGTCTTGAAAGCGATAAATTACCGGAGAGCTTGGTCGAAAAATGCAAATGTTCAAGTTACAAACTTAAATTCACGCTAAGTATCGTTGTTCAGCCCCTGTAAATGATGTGATTAATTAAGTGGCTTGTTAGTATGCAAATATATTCCGTGGTTTATTCTTAGGTAGAAAATGCAGGCAAACAGACGCACAGTGAAGGGTGTGCTCAAACAAAGGGCAGAATATGATGAGTAGTGAGAAAAAAGTTCTAAAAAAATGTATCTGTCAGTGCGAATTAATTATAAATTTTTATATTTCTTTGTTATATTTGTCATTGTCACTGTGTGAAAATGACAAGTGTGCAGGGACCTTATTCTGCTAGCGTTAACGCATTTATGGCGTATCAATAACGCTTCAATAGCATCACTTTTGGAGTCACTTATTTTTGGTTAACCGATTACTAACTAAAATAATTGTCACTATTGACTTATCAAGAAATTGTAGTACGAATAAATTTCACCGGGAAATAAGTATAAAAGTGACAAAAGCAGTTTTCATCATCATCATCATCATCATCACAGCTCATATACTGGAGGGAGACTCTGTACCAGGGTCGTCTGCTTAAATACCTCCGTCTTACCTATTTCCGCCACAAAGCAGCAGTGCTTGCATTGCTGTGTTCCGGTTTGAAGGGTAAGATATGGCAGTGAAATTACTGGGTACTGTGACTTTACATCTTGTGTCACAAGTTGGCAACGTACACTGTGGTTCTTGTGGGGGTTGCAGTTTTGCTGCGAATCTCACAAGAGCCACATGTATTATAGATGACTGTTACCACTTACAATCAGGTGGGCAGTTTGCTTGTTTGCCAACTTTCTGCAATAAAAAAAATACGTCGCCACCGAGGGGTTCGAGCCTACCCTATTTTAGGGTGATTAGGCCTTAGTCAACCACGCTGGCCCAGTGCGGATTGGTCGACTTCACATACACCATCAACGAAACGCTATCAAGACACGACAACGACGTTAAGATTAGCGGAATTAGGTTTTACGTTTCAAAAGATACAGATCTCAGAATACGGAACAATGGAGTATTTGTAATATATATATAAAAGTAGAGAAGTAGAACGGAGTACCGTTGTCACTATTTTAATTTTTTTTAAACATCGCCCCACACTAGGATTTTCTCCTGTGTCGTGGGTGCAGTTACAAACATAGAATATTACATGCACATACGCCCAGACCGGAACAAATTTCTGTAGGCCATACAAAACATTTGTCCCGTACGGTACGTAGGTGATCACTCGACCTCTGCGCTAAACGTGTCGTATTATTGGAGTCACGGAACTTTACAAAAAGTAAAAAAAACTACGTAATTGTCTTAAATGATTTCAACCGCGTTCCAACTTAATAAAATGCGGATTTCATAAGCAGCGCTCATGTTCTGATGCAATGTTGCAATCTGGCAGCAGACACTATTCCTCTAATAACACAAAGGCCGGTTAAGGCCGTCACTTGAAAAATCACGTCACACCTCTGCGCTTGGGTCACAGAAATTGATATGTGTACTTAATCGGTCTAGTAGATTCAGAGATAATTGACTGTGACCGTGAAGGATTCTGTTTTTTATTCGGACGTACAAAACCCTAAAAAAATTACAAAACATTACATATATGTAATGATTTTGTCAAAAACGGTTTTTGTGTGTGTGTGTTTGTGTGTGCGGATGCGCGTGTATCTATTATTTATTTATACTTCCATCTTACAATAGGTTGTTTGTACATATGGCGGACTTAGCGATGAACATCGCTCTCTACCCGTCAACCATTGGGCCAAGCAGAGAAAATAGATGGCGGCATAAAAGAAAAAAATTGTAATATTAAAATATTGTGATATTAAAAGAAAAATGACGGGTTGCACTCCGGGAGTGCCGGCAGAAGTGAAAACTTAAGTATTAACGTTGTGCGTTTTGGATATTTTGGAATGGTATTGGAATAATTTTGCACGAATTGCTTTAATTATCAGAATAAAAGTACTATCTTTTATGTGGTAGAATACAATATTTATTTATTGCGCTATCGTACACAAACATGACAATTTATATTACATTAAAAAGTTTATCCCTCAGAAAAATCAACTTCCTGTTGTAACGTTGTGCGTACATAATTATATAACTAGTAATAATGAATCAAAATATTTACAATTAAATTAAAAATATGATCAAAACAGACATTAATATACTACTTAAAACGTAATTTTATAACAAATAAATAATATTTAATTTATACTAACTTACCTAATTAATATTTACAACAAAATCAAATAAAAGCACAATTTAGATTTTTCGTAACAAAGTAAATAAATTGATTAAAACTGTCTCAAGTGACGTGTGACTTCCAGTACTTTTGCCAGCCGCTATTGTTCTCGGCCGGCTTACGTGGACCCCTCACCGCACCTCGACAGTTCCTGCAGCCATTTCAATTTTAATTGGTCTTACGCATTTTCGATCAGTGTCACGTGATCCTGACGCTAGTTTATCATTTTTTAGCCATTACAAAAAAAGTGTACAACGCCGCTAAAGAAGTTCTCACTTCAAAATACTATGGCATTATTCATTAAATGTTCTAACTTATTAAGGAGGTCGCTTCGTAGCTCCGAGCAACACACGTCGGCATAGTCGAGTAGAGGCAGAATAAGTGTTTGTACCAACAGAATTTTGGTCGGAATTGGAAGGAAGTTTTTAAAGCGATATAAATATCTCAAAGTATTCGTTACTCTACGACTAATATCGGCCACCTGTGGAACCCAGCTCAAGGAGCTATCAATAATAAGGCCAAGGTCCTTAACCTGGTCGCTATATGCAATGATGGTATTGTCAAGAATTACCGAGGGTAAGTTGGCAAGCGAAATTTTTCGTAACTGACGTGTACTCCCCAGAATAATTGCTTGACACTTAGCCGGATTTACCGAAACACCATAACGCTGCGACCAGGCCGAAATCCTAGCTAGATTTTTATTGAGGGCTTCTATCGCTACGCCAATTTCATCAACACTAGCTTGAGCATACAACTGAAGGTCGTTAGCATACAGGTGGTAAGAGCAGTCAAGGTCATTAGTGATAAAGTTTATAAATATCGAAAACAGCAATGGTGACAAAATGCTTCCCTGTGGGACACCTGTTATGATATCACGCCAGTCAGAAATAGTACCATCGACTTTTACAGCTTGCCTACGACCATGAAGATAAGATATAAACCAGTTGACCGCAGATGAGGAGATGCCAAGGTGGTTGAGTAAAGCTATCAAGATTTGATGGTCAACAGTGTTAAATGCATTTGAAAAGTCAATCAACACCAATACTGTTACCAAGCAGTTATTCATGCCCTCTCTTACATCTTCGGTAACTTTTGACAGAGCAGTAGTAGTGCTGTGCCCAGCCCGAAAACCAGATTGGTACGGGGTTAAAAGGCTGTTTTTTGACATATATGTAGATAGCTGTTTATGCACTACAGCTTCGATAACCTTAGAAAGAAAAGGCAGAATAGAAATAGGTCTAAAGTCTTTCAGAGCACCAGTCACTGGCACTTTAGGCACAGGAAGAACATGTGCATAACGCCATATATCAGGGAATGTACTAGTGGAGAGAGAGAAGTTTACTATATGGGTTATTATAGGAGTCACCTGCTCCAGTATAAGAAAAATAATCACCCTATTAATATTATCATTACCAATGGCGTTTGATTTTATTTTAGTAATGATCTTTCTAACCTTCTCATCTGTTTCCGAAGAAAATTCAAAAGAGATGTCACTCCTAGGTGGCAGTGTTGAAATTTCAGATAATGTACTGGATTTAACTTGATCATTGAGATGAATAGTTCTGGAAAAATGATTATTTAAATCTTCAGAAGAGAAAGGGACTTCTAATGGTTGCGATTGGCTTCTACCTATTCCAAGAGTTTTCAAAAACTTCCAAATATCTGCTGGTGAAGAATCTTGGACATTAGAATGAATATAATGGCGCTTGGCTGCTCTCACCATTCGATTGCAGTTGTTTCTTTTAATTTTGTATCGACTCCAGTTTTCATCTGTGCGCGTCGACTTGAATTTCCGGAAAGCTTTATCCCGTCTCGACGTGGCGGCTCTAACCTCATCAGTCATCCATGGTGCGGGTGGTCGCTTCAATCATACTGTATGAAGTGGAGCATGTTTGTTGTATAAATTTAACACGGATTCATTGAATGATTTCACCATGTCATCGACAGTTATCGCGTCCACAATAGCACAACAACTTAGATCAGCAGCATCTCTCTTCAAGCTATTTATGTCTATCCTGTTGAAACTACGCAGCTGGATCACAATAGGTTTCATTTTTGGGACCTTGATCTTATAGCTCACAAAAATTAGATCATGTTTTGAAAAACAAGGTGCTGAATACTGACCAAAGTCAAGTACCAGTTCAGGAGAAGTAACATAGACATGATCTAACCATGTGTCGTTAGTATTCATGTTGACATGTGTCGTATTCAATGGCAGTAACGATAGATTGACTGACTCAATAAGTAGTTTCAGTTTTCGACTTCGTACACTATCATATATAAGGTCAGTGTTAAAGTCACCCATAAGAATTTGGTGTTTACCTTCCAAAGCAAGCTGTTCAAGCACAGATTCCAAATCAGAAAAATAATCAACTGCTGGAGGACAATAGATTACACCCAGAATGGCCTTGATGCCCTTAATATCTATATCCAGAAATAGGTACTCAGCTGCGGCAGAATAAGGCTGTGGAGATGATTTTATGATTTTAGCAGAAATGTCATTACGAAGGTAAATAGCAACACCTCCTCCTCTCTTCCCAATTCGATAATTACGATATAAGATGTAACCAGGCAAGGAATATAATGATGATTGCATCGAAGGTTGCAACCAGGACTCTGAGACTAAAATGGCATGAATATTATTACTATCCGAGAAAACATCACAGAGTTTAGAGTGGTGCAATACTCTGGGCGTTGATATGACATGCGTTAAAGCCGTGTTTACGGTCACTAAATCTTTCCGAAAGCAAATGGCCAAGCGTTAGATAATTATCGCCAGAATAATCAAGTGAGTGAAAAGAATTATCGGAATCTGATTCCAAGGTAAAATATTCATCATCATCGGACATCATACATACAATATTATACTATATTAACAATAATAAAAACTTTTAAATAATTAAAAAAGCTTATTAAAAATTTAAATCTAATAAAATAAAATTACGAAACTAACACATTTATCTGCTTTACCTGCCGGCTGGCCGTTAACATATTACATAAAAAAGAAAAACCACTTAAATACTATACCATTAAACACAGGAAAAGAACAAATATTATTTTGTACAATTCAGAGCCAAAAAGTAATATACATTATAAATTTTCTATGTAAGGTCAAACGTCAATAATTAAATTAAAATAAAACACCGAGCTGTGGCTTATGGACTAACTCCCGTTGCCTCTATGAAAGAACGACGGTATTTACGCAAAAAGGAACCACCCAGCAAACACACGCTTCTGAAATATCGAAGGATTTACAAAAACATGTGCAGCTCTGTTAGATGAAGTAAAATTACTATTTATTTTATCTGAATTTATTGATAGATTACTTATTTAAATATATGTATATAAATATGCTCTGAATACTCTTAAACTTTCTAGATAATTAAAAAAATGTGAATGTGGTTCGTTTTAACATTTACTCATTGATGGGTTTCTCTTATACAAAAAAGAACCACAATTGAAGCTTAAAATGAAACTATGTATTAATTTTATGGTAATAAAACATTAATTCACAAAAAATAATACATATAGAGAGCTATTATTATATTAGTATTTCTAAGTAACTTGTGCTAACATTTTCCTGTTTATGCCTTTATATACATATATGTAACGTGTCCGCTTCGGGTTTCAGGATTATTGTTTATTTTTAAAACTTGATGGGACTCTTTTTTTACTTACACCAAGCTCGCTGCGCCTGATAGTGCTTAAAGCACTATTTTATCATTGTAGGTACTCTGTGACCACTTCATCTGTTGTGCTGGGAAGGGCAATGAGAAGTCTAATTGCGTCATCCTCTTTCAGCTCCCCGTAGAAGTAGGTGCAGGATACCGTGTTTCTGGTTATGGCAATTGTGACCAGGGTTCTTCCTTTCTGCTCCTCTGAACACAACCACGTGATCGCACATTAGTCCCTATGTTTCATGGATCGTCAGTCGGTGCCGAACCCATCCCTCCCATACGCTTTTTTCTTAACCTAAGGTAAGGAAGAGAAAATTTTCGTCGCCCCTTCATAGTACCGCCTCCGATGCCATGCTGCATGTCATGGACCTCAGTACTGTAGCGCCCTATGCGCGCTCCGGGATCTTTGGGAACTTGGGACGTTAATTTAAACCATATATGTTATATTACTCAACTCTCATTACAATGTGTCACGTTTTATTCTTGGTGATCGTCTGTCTAAAAACTTACTATAATTAATTCCAGAATAATCTATATTTATAAGGGGTAACACTCCTTGCCATCGTGCATATCTACGCAATAAGGTGGAATGCGGTGTCATAGATGCAAGGAGGTCACCACAGTACTTACCGTGATGTGTGAATGTTTGTACGTAGATGTTTTAGAGGGCGTACACTACATCCATCGAACTTCTGTGTGTGCAGAAGAACTTTTCTGTAACAGACGTAATGGCAGCAGAACTTCTGTAACGCATTTCGAACAGGCTCTCTGTCTATGGAGGGTATCTGATTCGTGTCAGTCAGTAGTACCAATTCTCTTCTCCTTTAGTTCACTTCCAACAAGCTCCAAAATGGACTAGGGGAGCTTCATCCACCAAAAGGCACTTTGATGCTCCAACCTCATTTATGAGGACCGAGGCAATGATTCTCGATCGCCCCGAATCATGTCGTTACTTTATCCGACAGTTTCTTTGCCGTGATCATGTCTTCTTTCATATGGAAGTTGTTGAGGAGCCACGTGATCTTCCCGCAACTCGACACACCGGCACTTTAGTGGAAAATTGTCCATAGATATAAAAAAAATAGATAATAAAAAAAGGATCAATATTAGATACATATTTAATATTGCAACTAAGAATAGATGACTAAATGTATTCAGTTGCACAACTTACCTTAGAATAGGAGTGAAAAGTACCTAGTCGCAAGTCTTAATATAATAATAATATATAGAATAGATCAAAAAGAAAAAATATAAATGAAAAGAGCACGGACTACGAGTCTGTGAAGAATTAATTTAGTAAGTCTGTGAAGAATTAATTTAGTAAAAAAAAACAGTTTTTTCTACACTTTGAGCTATACATGCAATAAAATAAACTGTACCTAACTAGTCATATCGGTTTGGATTGTCAGATTGGATTTGGTATCTTTGAACGATGATAGGTTCGATGTCGGTTTGTCAGATTGGATTTGGTATCTTTGAACGATGATAGGTTTCAAAATAGGTTTCAAAACGTTATGCATAATAGAATCACAGATGCGTGGTTCCATTTTACAAAAAAAACAGCATTTTAATTATGAATTTATTTTACGCGTAACGAAACCAGAGAAACTTGGTTCCATTTAACGTTTTGAAAGTAATTGTTAATAATAGAAATAAGTATAATGTATAATGGTCCCAAGTAGGTGTGGATCTGTTTTGCATAAAATGCCCTGGTAGTAATATCATTTATTTTTTTGAATAATCGAGTCCTATTGTGTTGTGGTTCGGTTTTGTTTAATATGTAGAGATTATTGTTGCTGTTGGTTCTGTTCTGCTTTTAGTATACCAAGGTTCCAAGGCAAAAATCATGTGGTTCTTTTTTGTATAAGAAGTTTAGAGCGCTTTGATTCAGTATTCTCCAAAAAAAGTAAAAATCGAAATTTGTGGTGTGGTTCCATTTTGCATAAATACGGACAATTTAAAACTTAACAAAAATAATTATGTTTGACAATGACATTTGATAGTTTGTATTGTTTGCAAAAATATAAAGTACCTAGGTACCTACCTAGTTTGAGAAATATGTATAAAAACTTATATATCAATGAGAAGAGTAAACAAACGTATATATATATTCACTTTGCTCTAGTGGAGAAAGTTTAATTTGTTACATAATTAGCACGTAAATTATGAGAACCATATGTCCTAAGATTTTAAATTAACATTGTCAAAAAAATAGTGATTTGAATTATAAAAACCGATAAACAATGCTGAAATTCATTGAAATTATGATAATTAGGATATTTGGAATGGGTACATAAAGGAGCTACCGTAAAACATGCACTACAGCCACAAGATGGTTAAGGATCTAAAATTAAACTACCAAGTAAACAAAAAAGGATAAGAAGAATCATTGTTTCGCCTTTACTGTACGCTTGGCCTTACCAGTGGCAACTGACTTTGAGGAAGAAGTCTTGGCTGCTGAAGGTTTCAAATTGGTGGTGGATGCTGGAACAGCTTGCTCAGCATGTTCAGTTACAAGTTTTTCAAGCTCCTCAGGATCCGTTATACGCGCCCTTCTACCACTTGGAAGTTTTATTATAATGTTTCCATCCAGACTCCACACATTCCTCATACCAAATTTAGATCTTGCTTCCAAAAATAAGAGTTGCCGTCGCCGTGTTAAAAACTCAGACAAAACTATAGAGGAACCCTTCAGCATGGATTTCTTTTGCCAAATGGATGATCTGTTACTGATTTCAGTGGTCCAAAAAACGATACTTCTAATGCGGCCTTCAGCGGGTTGACCAAGTCTATGACATGCCTTCAAAAGATCAGGGGAAAAATCAGACAAGCCCAGCTTATCCTTCATTATTTCGGCAACAGTAGATCGAACATCTTCACCATCACATTCAGGAACTCCGGACATTAAATAGTACATTGTTACCCTAGGGGTGAAAGTAACTTATTTAGTCCCGAGACGGTGTTTGGCGCCCGAGCGTAGCGAGGGCAACAATAGTTCGAGGGACTAAATAAGTCTTTAACCCGAGGTAAACACTGTGCTTTTACGAATACAAGGAAAGTAAAAACAAAACAATGAATTAGCTAAAGAATAAACGTGTAAATTTTATTTTACATACCTTAATCAACAACTTCTGCTTTAGCCCGCTTTCTCTAATTAAATTAGGCGTTAACTCTATACCTGAATCAGATGAACTCATTGTGTTAATTATAAACACAATATTATACACATATAATTAACAGTTAAAACAAATCTCTGCTATACGGAATTATTAACAAAACTACAAATGGAAAAAGCAAATGAAGATCGCATTGCCGCTTTCCCGCACCTTTCCCGCTTATTTTGTTTTTTTTTTCTGTGGCCGGCCAGCTATTCAGCCATTATTTTTCATTTTCATAATTTAAAAAATGGTAAATATTTTTTCATTCCTCATGCTCGGAAAGGAGCGTTTCCTTGATCTGAGTATTGGGAGGAAAACGCTAGTTCCCACCAGCGGGCGGGAAATTCTCATACTATTTACTTCCCTCCTTAGGGCAGAAAGTAAAATTTTAAAAATAGAACTGAATTAGGTTACGTCCATACAATCTTTGGTACAATGATAATAAAAGTATTTGGCTGAATGGCCAGTAACAGGTAACGCGATGTGTTCCAAATTTAAAAATACCTGTGAAAAAGATAATTTTGGCGGGAGGGTAATCTGTTACGCTGTACCGAAATCTTGATTGTGTGATTTAGGTATTTAAGAAAAACAATGAATTCAAGCGATTCTGAAATTTCGGCTCCAGATTCAGTCACGAACGAAGCAAATACAATACTCGAAATTTTTTTGCCAAAAATTTCAAAGGAAAGATATTTAAATACATACTCCGACTTTATGAAGTGGCGAGATGCAAGGAATATAAAATCATTTTCTGAAAATGTATTTCTTATATACTTTAATGAACTATCTCATAAAGTGCAGGTGTCTACGCTATGGAGCAGATATTCAATGCTTAAAAGTACACTAAGTGTAAAACACGATGTCGATATGTCATGTTAGGAGTATTTTTATTAATAAATTTTATTAGAAAAGCTATTTTTTATTTTCCTTGCATTCGAAATGAAAAGTAGAGTGCTACACACGGGTAAAAGGAATCAAACCCTACTCGGACTATAGCCTCGTAGGGATTGATTCCTTTCCACCCTTATAAAGCAATCTACTATTCCCTAATCTATGTTATTTTAAAGAAATAGTTGAAAATAAATTATAATAAAGTCATTTAAAAATATATTCATTAAATACTTAACATTATGTTATTTAAATTTTACACCGCGCTGTAATTGAGTGGCTGTATAGAATGTCGGAACATGGTTCAATAAAAATGTGAAAAAAAGAACTAGTTTCTTTTTTAAAAATTGACAGCAGCTGTCAGTTGGAAGTGATTCTCCCTAGGGCTGAAAAGTATTACTTTCAACCCGCTCCTCAGGCAACTTCAGACCTACTTTCAGAGTATGAGTAATGAAAAGAAACTTTCTTCTGTGACGCATTTTAATATTATCAGTGGCTGATAATATACCAGAAATCTGTTGGCGAATCAAAGAAAACATTTTAGTGGAGAACTCCTTCAACTTCTTTAATTCTTCTTGGATACTGGCATTAGTAGATGAGGCACCTGGGCACACTGTAGGTGCATTTAACTTATGCTCCAACTCATCCATCCGTGTAGTGATTGTGAGCTCAAGTGACTTTTGTGTTTCTATAATCTTTTTTAAGTCTTCCATCTGTGGTAGGTGTTAAAAGTAACAATAGTTACAATACCTTGTTAAGCAGTGGCTGTGAAGAGTCAATGATAGCCACCAACAGGTTAGTGCAGATAATTCTTATATTTCTACCATTAAATTTGATGCTATTATTTTATCTTGATATTATTTGTATACTTTATATGAATCAATAATAAAATTCAGTAAAATGTTGCTAATTTATTTAAAAATAAAATTAGTTGCTTAAAATCGCAACTGAACAGATTCACATCTACCGCCCAAAAAAGTAGTATTATGTTTTGAATTTTATTGTATTCTGTAAAATTTTAATCCAATCTTGAGAGGAATTCGAAAAAATGCGATTCTGAATTTAAATAAAACTGAAATTAAAAAATAACACGCATTGCAAGAGTATTTAAAATAACTCCAAAGCGCCAGAAAAGATAGCTCTAAGCCATCACGAAAGCATTATGAAATATTACCAAAATAAGTTTAATGAGTTTGGTCCATCAAAGGAAAACACTCTGAAAAATAATTACATTGCCCTTGTTGCGTGGCTAAGATTGCGGTAAAATTAATTAACTATGCCCCTGGTAGGCGTTTAGGTGAACACGAATGAATGAAAAAAAAGAAAAAAAAAATTGTCTTCACACCCACGCACACACACACACACTCACGCATATACACACACACACACACACATACACATACCTACATATTCATATATTCTGATAGTCTAATCACTTTTTGCTTTTGTTATTTAAGTATTATTGTAATTATTTCAAAATTTTCTTGATTGCTACTGTTTCGGAGGAGGGCGTTGATGCACGCGACACAGTGTTATACACTATTGCGGGTATCATCGTTTTTCTTATTGTAATGTAAATGTCGTTAGTGTTAATAATATTAAATAAATAAAAAAATAATAATAAAAAAAAAAATTGTCTGAATAACAATTAAAATAGTATCACGTAATATAACCACAAACACAAAATGTGGTCTTATTTGCTAAAATAGAAGTTTCTGCCAGGAAAAGTTAGGGGTAAGGAAAGTATGTAATAGTACATTGTTAACCTAGGGGTGAAAGTAACTTATTTTTCCCATCACAATAAGTAAACACTGTACTTTTCATGACAAATACATCATCATCATCATCATCATCATCTCAGCCGCGCGACGCCCACTGCTGGGCATAGGCCTCCCCCATGGATCTCCACAACGATCGGTCCTGTGCTGCCCGCATCCAGCGTCTTCCCGCGACCTTTGCCAGATCGTCGGTCCACCTGGTCGGGGGCCTACCCACTGAGCGACGTCCGGATCGTGGTCACCATTCGAGAACCGTTCGGCCCCAGCGGCCATCGATTCTTCTCGCTATGTGTCCCGCCCACTGCCACTTCAGCTGAGCAATCCTTCGAGCAATGTCGGTTGCTTTAGTTCTCCTGCGGATCTCCTCATTTCGGATCCGATCACGCAGGGAGACCCCAAGCATTGCTCTCTCCATTGCCCACTGAGCGACCTTGAGCCTTCGGACGAGACCCATAGTGAATGGCCACGTTTCACTTCCGTAGGTCATCACTGGCAACACACACTGATCAAAAACTTTCGTCTTGAGACACTGAGGTAATTTGGACGCGAAGATTTTTCGTAGCTTCCCGAAAGCTGCCCATCTGAGCTGGATTCGACGAGAGATCTCTTTCTCGAAGTTGGACTTACCTAACTGGACTATCTGTCCCAGGTATACATAGCTGTCAACAACTTCAAGTGTAGTGTTCCCAATATTAACTGGAGTGGGTACAACATGGGCATTCGATATGATTTTTGTCTTATCCATGTTCATTTTAAGACCCACTCCTTGGGAAGCACTACTGAGATCTCCGAGCATGGTGTTCAGGTCTTCCAAGGTCTCAGCCATTAGAACTATATCATCGGCAAAACGGAGGTGTGTTAGGTACTCGCCATTAATATTAATGCCGTGTCCTTTCCAATTCAGAAGCTTGAAAATATCCTCCAATGCAGCGGTAAAGAGTTTTGGAGAGATAACGTCTCCCTGTCTTACACCTCGCTGCAATTGGATGGGATTAGAGCTCTGGTTCTGGAGTCGGAACGACATAGTGGCATTTCCGTATAGATACCTTAGCACCTCTATGTACCTATAGTCCACTTGGCACCTTTGGAGAGACTGCAGCACCGCCCATGTCTCGATCGAATCGAAGACTTTCTCATAGTCCACAAACGCCAAGCAATGTGGCAGATTATACTCCTCGGTCTTCTGTATAACCTGCCGCAGCGTATGGATGTGGTCTATGGTACTAATAGCCTTTTCGGAAACCTGCTTGTTCGGGAGGTTGGAAGTCGTCAAACCTGCGAGCGAGACGATTCGTAATGACTCTCGAAAACAACTTATAAACATGACTCAAGAATGAGATCGGCCTATAGTTCTTCAAGAGTGTTTTATCACCCTTTTTGAAGAACAGGATGACCTCACTCTCACTCCATGTTTTAGGCGTTCTGCCTTCGAGAATAACGGAATTAAAGAGCCTCTGGAAGACTTTAAGTATCGGCTTACCGCCCGCTTTCAGAAGCTCTGTAGTGATTCCATCATCACCCGCCGCCTTGTTGTTTTTTAGTTGTTTGAGAGCCATACTAATCTCGTACAGGCTGACGTCCGGGATATCATCAGTATAGTGTCGAGTAAGCTTGGCTCTGGGGTCTCTAGCCTCGCTTTCAACAGGTGCTTGCGTGGAGTACAACTGTCCATAGAAACTCTCGATCTCCTTCAGGATCTCAGGCTTCGACGAAATGAGGCTACCGTCGTCAATCTTCAGCTGCATCAGTTGACTTTGCCCAATAGACAGATATCTCGCAAATACCTTGGAGCCTTTATTTCGCTCGATAGCCTCTTCAATACAAGCCGTATTGAATCGGCGAAGATTGCATGTCAATGACTTTGATATCTGCCTATTAAGCTGCCGGTAACGACTAACATCCGTTGAGTTCTGCAGCCTCATTTCGTGTCTCCGATCCATAAGTTAGAGCGTTTTGTCGGAGAGTTTCTTTGTTCTGGGACGGCGGGTTTTGAAGAACTTAGATCCTACCGTACGGACAGTATCCACCACCATGTTGTTTCGATCGTCCACATTTAAGCCGTCGTGCCATTACAAATACAAGGAGAGTAAAAATAAAAACATAAATAAATAAAGAAAATATGAGTGAATTTTATTTGTCCCATTGTCTTAATAAAAATCTCTGCTATACGGAAGTACAAACAAAACTCTGCAACTCGAAAAAATAAATGAAGATTGGATTGCCGTTTTCCCGCCTATTTTGTATTTTTTTCTGTGGCGGGCACCATTATTCTGCCATTATATTTCATTTTCATTATTAAAAAAACTAAATATTTTGCCCAAATCTATGTTATTTTAAAGAAATAGTTGAAAGTAAATTCTGATAAATTCATCAAAAAATATATTCTATAATTAATACTTAACTCTATGTTAATTCAATTTTACATCTAACTTTAAATGTTATTATGTCGAAACGCAGTTCGCGAGCACAGTTACTTAGATTTTATAAAACAATGGCATACAGGCACAGACTCAGGGTGCACAAAGTGTTTTTGTCTATATGGGATGCACGCCACTACCCTCACCGGCTATTCCGTTGGATTCCCCATACCCGGCTAAACCCTCTTTTTAAGGCGCTATATCGAAAATGAATCAAACAATGGGAGGCGTGGTCTATACGTAAACGCGGGGCGCCCCCCGTGCTCAAGCAGCTAGTCTTTATATCTATGTCAACAAAGTCGTGAATGCGTTGCGCCCGCATGCAATCAGATCGCTTAGAAATTATCGACGTAAGCGACAAAATACAAATTATTTTATGAAAAAATAACTATAATGATTAGAAAAAAATGCTTCTGTACGATTCTGGATACTGATGATGGCTACTTATTTAAGGAACTTTTTAATTAATACCTAACACCGTTTACTAGTAATCCTGAATATTCTTATTTTTAAGAGGTAATTTCAAAAATAAAAAGTATCGAGGCAAAATCTTTAAATCGCGGATTCGGTTCTGCTCGTGACTAGCTAAAGATATGAAGAAACACATATTTGACTTTCAGATCTTTAAGATCTCGCAGTTACCTATGACATTACATTAAAAATAACCAATATTTTCGATATATCGCCTTAACCCTCCCCAACTTTCGAGATCAGATAGGCCAATTAAGCTAACGTCCAAGACGTAAACCTAGTTTCAGATTAGATTAATTTGATAGGTGGCTTTTGTTAATCGGTAATAAAAATTTAAATCTTAGATTAAACAGCTTCTTTCGCAAATCTATACTTATATATACTCATATGAAGCTGAAGAGTTTGTTTGTTTGTTTGGTTGAACGCGCTAATCTCAGGAACTACTGATTCAAATTGGAAAATTATTTTTGTGTTGGATAGTACATTTATCAAGGAAGGCTTTAGGCTATATAACATCTCGCTACGACTAATAGGAGCTGAGTATCAATGAAAAATGTTGCGAAAACGGGAATAAATTATTATGGCGAAATGTAGTTCGCGGGCACAGCTAGTGTATCATATTATTATTTAGGTGGATCCTATAATCTTGTCTATCTCGATTCTCATATAGTGAATAGGTAAAGTTAAAACGATTGTGAAAGTAAGCCGATCATTAATTTGGCATACTTTGTAAAATGCTCTTTGTTTCATCATCACTTTTGAGCTATTCGCTTTTGAAAGCGGTAAATAGAACGCAGCCTGTATACAGTCAACCAAATATTATACGGTTTTACAAGATATTTTGAGGATCTTTGACTTTTGTGTCTCACTGAAAAGGCGCAGCTCTAAAAGATTCGCTGCCTATCCATTCACTCGCTCCATTCAAAACGGCTGGAGTTCCGCCATTCGCTCATTCCCGTTCAATATCTCATTCAATTTGAGTGCGCCATTCCATGATTAGCCTTGTCACCGCCAGAGCTTCGATCGCTCTTTGAAGGCACTTCTTCAATTTACGATTCATTCAATGTTTACGGAACCTAGGATTCGATAAGGGGCATCTAGATTTTCAATAATAGAAACCGGTTAACTAAAATAGTTACTTTGCATCAGTTTTTTACTAAATAATATTAAAGTATATTAAATATACTGAACTGAGTATCTTTAGTACATTTTTAAGGAATACTTTTTAAAAAATGTAACATAATGTTAGATAGCTCTTTAAGAGCAGTTCAATCGAACTAAGCTTAGTCATTCCAAATAGATTGTTTTCTTACAATCGACATAAATTTTTATCTTTACTACATATTAGCTGCTCATACTATGTATAATGAAACACCCAACGATAACATACGAGTATAATCAAACGGATAATCATCAAATTGTCTTTGAAATCACGAAATATTTTCTTTCCACTATATCAGCCCTTGCAACTATAACAGGAAAACAAATCCCGCAGCCGTAAATGGTTTTAAGTGGCTGATCCCCAAAACAAGTCTCCAGAAAAACATGTGTTGTGCCCTTAATTGGCTGCTCGTCTCGACATGTTTGTAACAAAAACCTGTTATTTCCTCGTCACGTCCGGAAGCCCCTTAACACTGCCCTGATTGGTTGATAACACCCAAAGAGACGTTATCTTCAACTAAGTTAGACTGAACAACTTTCTGACCTTAGCTAAGCACCTTTAGTAAGTAGATCTGGCACAATTTTAATTCTTATTGCCTGGATATTGAAGCGAATACCTAAAACTGTGGCTGCACAGCATTTGTTAAAATTAACAACTTCGCTTTTCTTTCGATTCCTCTATTTGTTAGCTATTTACAACCTTATCCGTGAACCATAAGGGTTTAAATGTGTTTCCTAAAACAAAAACGTGGTTAGCTTTTTATAAAATATTTTGCTTTCCTCCAACTCTCATTATCGTTATACTACGAGTACTGAAAGGAATATCTTCGGCCATAAGAGTCCTCTGTAAAGTTAACGCTGGGCTAAGCATCCTCGAGGATTGCCACGCAATCAGTTGGATTTAATTAGATTGGTGTTTATAATTATAATAATACAGTTGAGGGAGACTCTATACCAGAGTCGTCTGCATGGGTACCTCTATCTTGACCATTTCTGCCGCCAATCAGCAGTGTTGGCATTGCTGTGCTCTGATTTAAAGGGGAAGGCAGGCAGTCAAATTACTGGTTACTGTGACTTGACATCTTATGTCACTAGTCGGCAACATACATCAGGGCTCTTGAGGGTTTGTAGATTTGCAAGGCTTATAGGAGCCTGAGATGAGATAGGAGCCACGTGTACTCGTACTATAGCAGACTGTAGCCACTTACTATCATGGTGCAACCTACATTTCTTTCTAGTTAATGTAAACTAATTATAAACAAACACATTTTTTTACAATTTGATTAAGTTAACGGAGAAACTCTGAACATTTCAACGATTGTTTGCCATAAGCCAAAAAGTTAGCTTATCCTATGCACGATTATTATTATTAACTGATAATAATGTCCAGTTTACGGCTAGTAATGCTCTTGTATTATAAATAAGACGGCGACTTTTACCATACGTTACGACTTTTACCATTAGGGGTTAGTAAATTTTACGATATTTATGTACCATAGTTCGGTCTTTTACAGTAACGTATACAGTATATTGATGCTGCCTTTTCTTGAAATTTTATACCTACAGCGGATCAGCATTAATCGGTGCATTGCGCCGCAATAGGGCTGCCCGCTGTAATTGTATAATTTCAAAATAGCTATTTGTAATGCATGGCTGCAAAGTTGGTTTTTGTCACAAGTGCTGAATTTGGTAGTCCCTTTCTTCACCGAATATCGATCGTCCGAAAATCATAATCCCGAAAACGCTTGCTATAATCATCACTTTCCATAATGTTCGAGTATACGTAATTGTATATTACCTAATCGTCTTTAGTTCTAATGCTTTTGTGTCATAATATCGGGTGCTATAATAATAAGATATCCAAATTTCATTTGCTATAAAGTCACATGTCCTAAGTGTTATATTGTATAATATTGTTAGTCCGAATGATGGTTTATAATAATTTTGTTAGTCCTAAAACATGTTTAAAAGTTGATTTATCTTGGTTATGTTATCAATATCATAAAGCTTAGACTTACTATCAATAATAACAAATTGAATTAAGATGTTGTTTTATGAACCTTAACAACCGCTACGTTTTCAAATTCAGTGACAGAAATATATCGCTGTAAAACCGACTCCATGTAGTCTTGTCTGCCCTACCCCTAGAGTGTTATTTACACCCGCGTAGGCGCGGAGGGGCGAGGCGGCCCGCGAGCTGAGGAGCAGGTGGTGGGCGAAAACCATCTGCGACGATAAGGTCGCGTGGGACCGCCGGAGCCCCGGAGCCGTGACAGAAGCCATGCATGCTGCATGCTGCTTGCTTGCATGCTGCATGCTTGCTTGCATTACATCAAGTGACTGTTTTTAAACGTATGCATGGATTTGGTAATACATATAATGAAAGAACTTTATATTTGTGGTATTTCGATTTTAGGGCACGTTATATTATGACATATTACGTTATAGAAAAGGTTTTTAGGAATTTTAAATATTATAGATTGTGATATTTATAGCAAAAAAAATTTGATCATATTATATTTAGAGATTTCGGTTTTCGGGCAAGTGATATTATGAGAAATTAAGTTAGGGGTGCTTATCATTCGGACATATGATGATTATGTCAAAAAACATTATGACTCGTTAGATTACGGATAAAAAATTATGAGACTAAATAGAGAACCGCTGAATTTGAATCCCGAGAAAATGAAGGAGAAAAATTTCAGCATACAAGTGGCGCGCATATGCTGCGCCCAATTCTTTCCAGCTTCTTTCATGTATTCTGTGGGTTACAGATCTACTGAATTTCCGTAGTCGGAATCTGACATAACAGCATCTTTAGTGGACGAATGCAAAAGCTCGAACTTCAGTGAATTTTATTACACTCGTATTTCAAACATCATTATAATAAGATTTCATTATAAATTCGGCACAACATTGCATACATTGTAATAATATGGTAGTCAGTTACCGATATTATTCCAGTGTCGAGTACGTTTGGCGTTTGCTGAAATGCGGCCAAGTCGTGGTGCGGGCGACGGTAAATTTGCGCAGACTGTCCATTCAAACCCTGTTATTTTTCAAGCACTATTCACTTGCGATATTTTATCGAGAACTTTATTAAAGCAAACGTATCAATTTCGACTGATGATGAGATTTCTTTATACAAAATTATGTTCTTCATCATTCCAGCCAAAAAACACTCACTGATGGGTGTGGGCTTACCTTAACTTAGGGAATTTGGGCCATCACCCACCACGCTGGCTTGGCGCTTGGTGATTTGTTTGCTAAGGTTGACTTGGTCATATAGGGGGTTTTTGAAATCTCGTACATCCCACCACAAAAGGTTTAAGAATATATTACTCGTATTTCTAGCTTCGGCTTTGGCATTTTCTGTTTTTAGACAAAATTCTGTTTAACCCAATTTAAAACTATTTAATACTTGAGAACCAAACCACAGCTCTAACCACCGAGTGAATCGACAATTGATGCACTAAATACGTTTACCGCGTGCCGCTCTGAGCTTAACTCATAGCGATTTGCGATAGCGATAGCGAGCCACTCGCTATCGTTTTAATATCACGAGTTTGCTATGAGAGGCGGCGGCCCTACCGCCTAATTCATCCACTATCGTTTTAGCTCTCTAATCTTGTAATTTCGTTCTACCTATCATAATGGGCCTGCCACACACTCGACGAGTGGTATGGGAAGTAGCGAGCACGTCATGCTCCTCTTCATGCCCACCGCTCCCTACTTTGTCGGTTTTTGAACGCGAGTCAAAGAACCGGCAATATGAACGCAAGTGGCTGGCCACATAACCGCGAACACAGTCCGCATCGAGTGAAAAATTTGTGTGTGAAAAAATTAAATGACTGGGATTATGCAACATATTTTTAAAACCTCTTATGTGATTACTTGTACAGCTTGTACTTCATCTTGCGATTAATATATGTCATCTCCGTTGGCGTGGATAACGACGACGATTTATATGTCTTTGACACTGCATAATTAGCTATTCCAATTTTAGACGTTTATTGTAAAGCAAGGGCAAATAACCAAGTGCGGAGCGTCACGATTAATTGCGCGAGCAGAGCAGTGTGTGGGCGGAGAGGGCAACATCGCGGCAGTGCGAGGAGCAGTGATGAGCAAGGCGAGGAGCATAGTGTGGCGGGCCTATAACAAACTCGTGAAATTAAAACCATAGCGAGTGCCTCGCTATCGCAATCGTGTATCGCTATGATTTAGGCGGTAGAGCCGCCGATATACGTTACTATAATTGTTTCTCAACGTGGTTTCGCAGGTTGTATTGCCGGTAGCCGTGGGGTAAACTGGACGCCAGTGACCGGCAACGAATCGGCAGCGCGGTAGCTGGCGAAAAGCATCTTGCTTATTAACACTATTCATTACATACACTATAATAATAGTTATTTGTTATACATGAGTGCAAAGTTGCTTTTTAACCGCGTGCTCAACTTTGATGACCTAGCAAGTAAAGGATTCAAAAATTAGAATCCTGAGCGTTAGCGAGGGAATCAAAGTTGAGCACGCGGTTAAAAAGCAACTTTGCACTCATGTATAACACGTAACTTTTCATCCCCCCTCAGCGAGCAAATGACTAAATGCAAAATAAAATATTTACAATCACAAGATACTATTATTTCAGTTTAGGTACATATTTACTACAACATTATGATAGGTAAGTATTACATAAAAATATTTATATTATGTAATAGTACATTACGATATTAGTGCGTTAAGATGTTATAACCAATACGCACGTATATCGTACGACGTTTTTTAACACATTTGCGAGGAAACAGAAAAAAAATCATTTAAATAAACTCAATCTGTGAATGCACACTGTTGCTTTCCCGCCATTTTAACAGCGCGCTAGCGCTGCCTACTGACTGGCGCCGCGCGGCGATTAGTTCGAGATTTGAATAGCAACAGCGCGCTGCTCACTAACTGGAGTCGTGCGGCGGCGATCAGTTCCATATTTGAAATGGCAAATAATACTGTTATGGAATTTGTATGGACTATAACTTAACTATTTGCTTTGGTAACAAACGCGTTTTTTATGACCCGCTTTACATATTTAAAACCGGTGGAATTACATCAGCTTTACGAGCAAGGGTGTTAAAAAACAAATAATAGGTTTTTGTTTACTTGTTTTCAAGTTTCTTATTTATAACAATACCACGTCAAAACAAAATGGCGCGCGCAAAGTAAATTAAAAACAAAAGTACACCAAGGAAGTTCAGAGTCTGAGTTTTTACCAAATTTAAAAAAAGTTGTATGATAAATTCGGCACCATGGAGATGGAAGTAAATAGGTTTAATGATGTTTTGAAATCACATACCTAGTGCACGCGATGTTCTAAATTCAAATTTACTTTAACCTCAAGCAAGCCTCAAGCGGATAAAAACGGCTTTGGTGGTCAGGTGGTCGATAGATGGGGGGATGAAATAATTATTATTATTCGGAAATATGCATTTTATTAAAGGTTCGGAAAACCATCGGGCAAGACCCAGCTCTGCTCGTCAAATGCTAGGTTCTCCAACATGTACTACCAATGGGGAATTGGACCTAGGCTAGGTCGCTAGGTCCAATTCCCCATTGGTGATTTTTTTTATTGGTGGTACAAAGTATGATACCGCCATGACAGTTCTAGTACTTTATTCATAAACAGATGCAATTCAACGGTATATTATGTTGTTACGGCCAGTCTAACTCCGCAGTAGCTGTCCAACAAATCAAAGTATAACTAGGACAGGTTTTCACAGGCTTGTCAAATTTCGGGATGCGCGCGTAAAGTAGGGTCACGTTGCTTTGAACCTGAGTCGGCATATGTATTATGTTTCCTTGTTTACATTGTCAGTAACCTATTTGTTTCAAATTTATTTAAATAAATATATGAATTGCTGTGCGTGGTTAGCAACTCGTGAAAATAGGTACCCTTAGCATTCCGCCTTCCTAGGCGTAGCAGCCCTTGGTGTGGCCATGCCAGGTTATTCTCTACAGGCTTTAAGATCCGAAATGCAGGTGGCCGGGCTGTACCGGGGTGGTCCGTTTTCCCAGTCCCTGGATCACTACGACTATGGACGAGATGGACATCGAGCTTTGTTTAGTTAGTGCTGAGATAGTGGGTATGCTCCACACACTATGGGATTAGTCCCATAAATCCCGTACACGCCTTTTCATCGGTAGGTATAGGAGCAAAAGCATTTCACCTCCTAAAAAAAGGACTTTATAAGCGATACCTACCTTTCTCAAAAGATGGTCGCTTTTAATTTAAATAACCATGATGTTTCCGAGAAAAAAGAAATATTACCACTGCGCCGGTCTTTGTAGTGCGGCATCATATGCCTGGGTACAAACATTGATTGTGTTAATCAATTGCGGTATCAGGTCAAAGAGAACCGATGATGGACTATCCCGCCGAGCGGCATTAAATGTACTGTTCCTACCGTTGGTACGGGATAGATATCTTCGCTTTACCAGGGAGTCTAAAAGAGATAGTTATAGTTTTAGAATTGCCTTGTTAAATGTTTTTCGCTAGTGTAATAAAAACCTATCAGGTCTATTGGATCTGATACCGATAGAGAAGATTTTTTTTCACCTAGTACGAATATCAGGTGCATTCGACCTGATACCTGATGACGTGATAGCCGCATTAAACATAAAGTCAGTTTATCTAGTGCGGAGCTCAAGTGTAGTTGATATAAAAATAATAATCGATGTGATAACATGCGGTTTTGTTATTGATTATTGCATATAAATATTTTGGTTGTGTCTATCAGTGTATGAGGTGCAAATTACTATGTGAATGATACTTCTGTCTGCGTCATGAAACGTTCAAGACGAATGCTTTTAATGTCGACTCGTGAAGTTGAAGCCAAAGAAAATAGAGAAGCTGACACAAGAACATCAAACGATGAGAGACCTATGCCATGGACACCAGTGTATCGCCTGCGTACTCGTAGCAATGTGAGTAATAATATTTATACCAGTCCCACCACCGGCCACACATTAACAATGCTTCAAAATGCATCTGAATCACCTGTATCTACTCAGCCCCCCTAGACAAGATGTCTTTCGATAATCGTAATCGCAATCGCTAAATGGACAATGTATGAGATTTGACAATTGCACTCGAAAGCTAAGCGAGGGCTTATGTCAAATCCCATACATTTCCCTTCTAGCGATTGCGAGAGCGATTATCGAAATGCGTCTTGTCTAGGGGGGCTGGCCAATTTAAGCAGTAATAAAATCCAAATATTTGAAGATTTATCTATTCCACCAGAGTACAACAATGAAAATATTAAGAAATATGAAGGAACAATAATAAATTTATCGAAATTTTATTTTCACAACCCTAATAACTTGTCGATAAGATTATCACTCAGTAATGACATCAGGTCGAAAGGATCTGTCATAATATTTTCATTAATTAATATACTTCCCATTATCCGATTCAGAAACGGCTCAAGTAGTATCTTATGTTTATTGGAAGTAGTTGCCAATAAAAAAATTAACCCAAATAACGACCTCCAGCTATTAAATTGCATGTGAACATACACCTCTAGAACAGATCCATTCGACCTTATAATAATAATAATAATCATCATTTATTCTCAGGCCACACAAACCCATAGTACATAACACGAAAACATAATCAAACATAAACATCATCAATATTGAAATTATAATTGATACATAAAATATTTATACATAATTAAATACTATTAAAATCAATACATTATATTAAATTAAAATATTATCCACTACAATTATTACCGTCATTAGGTATTATTATTAAAATTGTCACAGCACTTATTCATTATAAATAATCAAAATAAAATAAAGCTAAATTAAAATAAAAATCAAATCTAAAAAAAAAATAACAGTACTAAATTAAAAATAGAAATTAATACATCAGATTAAAATTTGTCAATAAATATCACGATTAGTTACAAATAATAATAATTGTGCCTATAAAATGACGTTTAAAACAACGTTTATTGCCTCTTAGTCCCCAGCCACAGGAACATGTCCGTTACAGCAGTTACGGATATAGAAGCAATCGACTCTTCCCGCGATCATTCTCAAGACGGTGTTGGGGCTGGCCCAAACCCTGCGCACCAACGACGCGCGCCTCTTACGCATTGTCGCATGGAAACAATCAGTACGCGCCATCGCGAACATGCCTGAGGCGCTGCAGTAGCGGGGCAGCCCCAGCACCGCCTTGAAAGCGTTGTTAAACTGGACACGAAGGGCATTGTAAACTCTTTGCGTGTAGTCGGCCCACAGGGCACACGTGTACAGCGCGGTGCGTATGCACAAAATAGGGTAATTTTTACCCCTTCCGAACATCGCGCAAACCTGCGCGCCAGCATATTTGCCCTACGCGACAAAGCCCTTCGTTCCCTTTCCATGTCAGCATGGTCTCTGAGATCACTAGTCACTATATGACCTAAATATTTAAATTGTGTTACTCTATCTAAAGAGACACCATTCAGCCTCACAGAGGGCAAACTAGCTGGGCACCTAGCGTCAGAGGCCTCAAACACCGTGAACTGACTTTTTAACACATTGTATTTGAGCCCGTGCCTCTCCGCATACTCTTCACAAACCCTCATCAGCTTATTGAACCCGCATATCGACGCGCTCAGCAGCACCATGTCGTCAGCGTAACTTAAGTTATTTACACATACATCATCAACATGGCAGCCGACATGTAGGCTGCTGAGCGCGACGACCAGTGCATCGAGATATAGGTTGAACAAGGTGAGAGGTCAAACCTCCCTGCCTCACACCGCACTCCATCTGATAAGGCTCTGACATTGCTCCCGCCCACCTGACGTTGTTGACCTGGTGGGCATACCAATACTGGAATATGTTAACTATTTCACTCGGCAAATTAACGCTCCTCAGTTTCTCCCACAGGATGTCATACGTAACCAAACCAAATGCCTTAGAAAGGTCGAGGAAGCAGGCATAAACTGGTGTTTTTCGAGCCGTATAATATCTGACGGTGTGCTTTAGGCACAATATTGCACTTTCAGTAGACAATTTAGGCCTAAAACCAAATTGGTTATCATGCAGGTTTATGTATTTGTCCAGCTGTACATTAAGCAAACCGTCAAACACTTTGGCTAAAATAGTGGCTAAAGAGATAGGTCTATAGTTCCGCCTATCAGCAAGATCACCAGTTTTATTTTTGATAACGGGGACCACAACCGTCCTCATGAGATCCGCAGGCAGGTAGGAGTGGCTGACACACAGCGAGTAGAACATCGCCAGTACACGGGCAGCATGCGGACCAGCGTGACGCAAGTGTTCCACGCTTAGGCCATCGTAACCCGGAGATTTGCCTTTAGTCATGTTCTTAATAGCTTTAGCGACGTCTTTTGCCCCGAATCCGACCTTTACCTTACCCTCTAATTTCTCAGCATTGTTTGTCCTCGACGGGCCCAAAGCAGACTGCACGGTAAAGTGATCTCTAAAGATATCTGCAATGCCCTTGCAGTCACTCACTCCATCGATACTCACCGGCAGCCCAGGCTTCACCATAGCCCGGTTAGTACCTTTCCAGAAACCACGAAAATCCCCTTTGGCATGTTTAGTAGCAAGTGCGTCCATCTCTATATTGGAGATAGTTTTATGACGCTGCAATAGAAAGTTAAGTAACAGGCCCAAAATATCTGATACAGCACCAACGAAAAGTCAGCTAAATAGACTGCCGCAATGAACGTGTTAACAAAAAAATTAAAACAAACTAAAACTACACACGTCACATTTTATTTTAATATGGCACCGATTTAACATAAAAAATTAAATATTTTTTGACTTTTTTGAATTTTTTAATTGACTCTTATTTGTAAAAAACTTTTGAGAATTTAATACCAGCTTACCGAAGTAACTTGAAAGAATACAACTAGGGGTCAATACGTGCCTATTGCATTTTAACACTTCCTCTAACTCCTAAAAGTCATTATTTCCTTCGTCAGCTCCGCTCAGAAAAAGTATGAAATACCTACGTTAGACGCGCTTATAAAATTTAAGGGTTTCCCTTGATTTTTCGGGGATCCCATCATCAGACTTGGTGACAATAGGACCGCTTAGGAACGGAAGGAAGGGAAATTTGGAATATTTCCAATTCCCTATTGGAAATATTCGAAATCGCATTTACGGTTTTTACGGTTACGGTTTTATGAACTAACAAATATAAAAAAGACATACAGTCGAATCGACAACCGCCTCCTTTCTGTGAATTCGGTTAAAAATAAATAAAAATGACGTTCCGAAACTAAACATTAATTTCTTTATAGGGCGCGTCCAGAACTAGTACGTGGGTGGCGGTAGGTACTGCTTACTACCACGTGGGCCGTCTGCTCGTCTGGCAGCAATAAAAAAAGACAGCAGCCATCTCAATGGCTCGCTACTCTTCCACGCCAAATCTTATGTAACTTGTGGTAACTGCAACGCAATACGTTGAGCAATATTTTAATATACATATTTTTATTTATAAGATAACATAGATGCATACTAAAACTAGTTTTTTTTGTAGGACATCCAATCAAAGGTCTCTGACAGATCAAGAAAACACGCATGCACTGGCGCATTTTGATCAAGACATTCTTGACAATAAGTGTGCTTAAACCACAATATGGCACTTTAAGTCCTAAACTAACCGAACACTAAACTGATTTTCATGCAGACACGTGATTAAGAAAGGTTGCATTTTGAACTAATTAATCCATACTTCCATACTAATATTATAAATGTGAAAGTAACTCTATCTGTTTGTCTGTCTATCGCGCTTTCACTCCAAAACTACTGAACCGATTTAAATGAAATTTGATAGTCTAGAGCCTTTCTCAGGCTAAAGGATAGCTTTTATCGCAGAAATCACTCCTCAAGGGGGAGAAAAGGGGGGTAGAAGTTTGTATGGGGAATCAGTAACCGCTGAACCGATTTTGATGAAATTTGGTATGGAGATAGTTTGTTGTGGGAAAGGATAAAAAAAGGACTTACACGCAAACGAAGACGCGGGCAAGAGCTAGGATTCTCATAAATTTTGGAATAATCATTATTTAAATATTGCTATTTCTAAGCTCTAAACTAAAGCTCAGATCTGAAGGTTCCAAACAATTTTAAATTACTGCCCTCAGATTCGAGTTTCAGCCAAAGTTGATTCCGGGAGCTGGTTAGCAGTATATCATGCGAGAAGTTTGGAGGGGCGCCGTGACACGTAGTTGGTAAGCGGTGTATTCGGAAAGTCACACTTATAAATAAGTCAGCCGCCTGAGAACGCCGCTGACTTTGTTACGAGTTAGCGCTTGTGGTTGGTAATGTTAGTGTTCTGACTTCCAATGCTCGTGCTTTAGACTTCGTAACAAGCTCGAATATTCGTTTCACTTGTGTGTATCAGTTTGCATTCAATTGTGGTGTCAAGTTTAAGCGAATAATCAGATCCGCTTAAAACCACGTGAACATGAATGAGGATATGATTGTTTTAAGAATACAATAAAAGCAATAAACATGAACAATGATCAATTTCAGATTTGAAATAAAAGCACAATACGGTATGTTAAAAATGGGTTTCTTACCTTTGCCTAATTACATGTCTTCGTCCATTAAAATCTAGCTTCGTTTTTCATAGCAATCATCATACAAATTCCGTCGGTATATGTATACTTGTTGTAAATTTCAGTTTATCTTCAATGTTTAGCGTTAGACCCATAGTTTACAGTAGAATAAACTATTCTTATGTATTTTGTCGACTTTTAATGACACTTTTTTTTTAAAGTGAAATGTAAGACTTGGTGCCACCGGCCGTATGGCTGAGCGCGAATCAAGAAGATCTGTGCCGTGTATGTGGGGACGGAACCGGATTCTGTTTAACATTATAGTCGGACCACTTAATAGCCTTAATAGGCCACATTTGACAGTTCTGACCAACAAGGTCAAAGTGAAATGACCTTGTGATCGTTTATCGATTAATTGAATGAATCGATACGATATCCATATATTTGTGAATCAATTGCAGTTATTATGCGAAAATAAACATCGGTTGTATAAAAATGACTAATAAAGAGATTTAATTTATTATTTTCTAGGTACGTTCACCTAGTTTACTGTGATAATCCTATTTTTTGTCATATTTTGCTATCAGTGCTGCGAATGTGGCAATGGTTAATGCATGTTTTATTTTAATTGTAATGTTATATTAATAAATAAAAAAGACAATACAATGTGTATATGTACTTCGTTATTTGTACCCGAGAAACTATGTGCACACAGAAGTAAGAAGGAAAAGCAGAATAAGGATTTTTTTTGCAAACAAGATTTTTATTTCTAAATGTGAGAAACAAAATGAACTCAACAAATCATAATGGAATCAAAAAGAAATTGAAGAGGCATTTGGTTGTACTCGCACCATCTTATAATCAGACTAATGTTGGAAAGTAATGAAGTCATTTTCATTTTCTATAAGTTTGGAAAAATCTTTTGTAAGCGAGACATTCATTTTAATTTGGAGTATACGATCGTTAATAAAGATCTAAAGTAAAAGAGGAAGAGTGAGAATATTTTTATTTTGTTTAAGACAGAGAAACTCCTTGTTTTATTCCACCATATTTTATATGGTAATACTAAAGCTAACGCATTGTGCAGTTTCTTGTGGGCAGATTTGTTATTCATTGGGTCGACAGCACACAACTACGTATAGACTACAGTTGTATGTTGAGCCGCGTACTCACTTAGAGGTGTAGCACTTAATGTAACTGATATACTACCTAATAAATTACCAAACAATTTGAAGAACCTACCGCTGACTATATTTAGAAAAAAATTAACCAACTTTTGGCAGACAAGCTATACTATAGTATTAGTGAATATTTAAATGATTATTTTTAGAATTTAGATCATTACTCAGTATTTTATAATTGACATAATCTATTTGTTTCGAGTTATTTAATTACTTATGATTATTGACATTTAAATTATTTATGATTATTGACATTTAAATTAATTACGATTATTGACATTCACAAGTACCTATATTTTTATTTAATGACACAATATTTAATTAAAATCTGACAAAATGAGAATAATGACATTACTTAGCTGTTTTGATGTATTTCTATAAATGATAAATTATGTGCAAATGTCATTAAAGATTAAATAACAATTTATATTTGCATGCTTTTGACATAAGCGGAATATGTGACACTTTATACACTTGAAGATCATATTGTAACACCATGTTCTAGCAAATAAATGATATTCTATTCTATTCTATTCTACTGTAGTGATCTACAACAAGCGCGGATCCACCGTTGTGGGCACGATGGGCATGCCCACAACCCTAATAGACTTGTAACGTCACACTTTCATGGTTTAGTGAGATCAATAAGCTGATGATAAGGCGTAGGTATATCTAATGCTTTAATAAAAAACTATGAATTTTGGTCAGGGCGTGATATGTTTTGTAAACATCTCCTTTGTAGGAATGCACTATAATCGACCATAAGCGAGTTCAGACTCCGGCTCGCACTTGGCCGATTTTCGGGTGGCTGTGACCACAATCCTTTTTGAGGGCTGGATCCGCGCCTAATCTACAAGTGTGTACATGCCTTCCACGAGCACGCTGCGAGGGCCTTTACGTTCGCGCAAAAACCGCCCACCGGGCGGCATGTTGCTGCGAGCCGTTCGCGCGCGGAGCGCAGTGGCAGTGTGCTCGTGGACGGCATGTACACACTTGTAGATTACTGTATCAGATACGTTACGCGTTACACCTTTAAGTGAGTAACTGATTTGTGAAGTGACTGTGCGTGGTTGGTGTACTTTATTTACTATTCTATTTTGACCCGGCTTTCTCATTAAATTCAACTTTTAAATGTAAATCTATAAAGACTGACCCTCTTTTGCCGAAACATTAGGAATAGGAAAGAAGACTGTTACTGAAATCGTAAAAGAGAAATATGGACAGTCAGGCTCAATTTAACATTTACCCAAAAAAGGGAGAGAGACATAGAAAAAAAGTCATCAGTGTGGAAAATTTTGATACTGCTGCAATTCATAACCACTTGTATAGGTATTATTTAATGAAAGAATTCCATATAAGAAAAAAATATTGATTTCTTCAAGAGGCTGGCTTATTTTATGGAAACAAATAAATATTAAAATAAGATAAGATACTCAAGCCATCGGTAGGTATGTATAGCCTATTTGCTAACTTTAGTTGTTAATTTTGAACAGTAATTTTGAAATACACATATATCCCTGAGCGCCGCCATAACATAACTAATCACTAAACTAAAGATTTTTTCTAAATTACAATTCATTCATACCTAGTGAAAAACCGAAAATAGCGAGTAGGAGTGCTAGTTAGGTACCAACTTTAATATGTTATTATTGTTTGGTTTTATTGTATACACCGTGTTGTGTTGTTGTTACTACTACCGTGTTGTTGTTACTACTCCATTTCAATAGGTTATTCAGACTATCACATTGAACAAAAATCGAGAATCGAGAATTTACAGTTGATCCCATAGTGTAAACGTTGTCCTTTTTGATGGTCTGTTAAAGAAACTATTTACATTTTAGGTTAATAAATAAATGACAGTATATATTCCACTCAGTTACTCGAATATTACCCGTGAAATGAAACGAATGATTCAAACAATTTGTTCAATTGCATAGGGAACATCCCTAGCATAAAAAAAGGAAATTGACTTTCGACTATAACCTTGTGATGACGTCAAGTTTCCGACGATTTACATTATTTATTTAATTTAGGAAAGCTACTTATAAAGGATAAGTGTTAAAAAAGTCTTCATTTTCATTTCGATAATCAATTTAATATGTGGCAATTAAAACAAGTGCGATTTTATCATTCGAGAAATAAATAATATTTTGTGATCGCCATTATAAGACTACCAGTGAATAGCTTTGATGAACTGTCAAATGTGGCCTATTAAAATGGCCCAACTATAACGCATAGAAGGTAACGTACGCGTGCATTGGCTATATACGCATAAAACCGCTATGTATGGAATTGACATAGGCCACGTTGTTTCATTATGACATTTCTATACATTGCTGGTTTAGAGCAACGAATAGCCATTTCAAAGCAAACTAATATGTCAGTGTGATATGTAAGAATCTGTAGTTGCATGTGTGGATGTACACAATACGCGCCCTGTCAAAATAAACAAAATGTGAAGTTGTTCTGTTAGTAAAACTGTCTCCCGAATTTCCGATAGATAGAGAGATTCTTAACTAGTTTCGGAAGAAGTAGTATCTAAGGCAGATAAGCTCGCCTTTACAGTTGGGTATCTATTTTATCGTAAATCGTTATCGGGTATATGTATTAAACTGATATATTTATCCATATTATGTAAGTGTACTTCCCAATTTCTTCTCCAAAGCTTCAACCCTCGTGGGCATGTAAATATCGCTCGAGCGCTATCTCACATGTCTTTGCTGTTAAAAGTTTGCGGAATTAAACGGCTTTTGGTTTGGAGCGAACGAAACAGGAAGTATTCCTGCCAGAACTCTGGTGCTTTCGCCAAACTTCGAAAAGTCACTGTGATGCTTTAGAGGTATTTTGGGTACAACGTCCGCAGAAGCTTAAGGCTTGCTGGTCGGTCACGTGCGAAGTTAATGCGACATTGTCCTCATTATCGCCTATCACGATATTCAAAGAACGAACGAACGAACGAACTGATTTGACTGGGTGACAAATGCGCAGTTAGAGTAGTGATGGATTTCAATATGCCACCAAATTAGAGTAGGTTACACTACCTCAAGAATATTAGCAGTAATATTTATATTACGGCTTATATATTGTAAATTTAATGTATACGTTTTTATGTATACTCATAGTTTAAACATATATAGGTACTTATATTATTTATAACTTGGACTAAAACAAAACATTAGTAAAGTCCCTATTTTAATCTACGCAGCCGAAATCTCGCACAAAACTTAACTACAGGTAAGTGTGAAACGTACAATAAAAATGAATGAAATAACATGATTAGTTCCAGTCAACCGGTTTAGGTGGTTGAAGGGGAACGACGCCGATAATTTTGCTTAAATTTTAGAAATCCCCGTATTAAGCCCCCGGCCTGTTTCCATTAACCAGGAAACGAAATTAAGGAAATGGAAATATCTGCTAAATCAAGTGTAACGTTCAGTAATGGACTATTTTAAATTCGCGGAATCATTATATTTATTCCGATGATTAAAATGTTTATTATTTTATGAAACTTGTCTATTATGGGTTCAACAACACACCGTTACAGTATTACTACCTCAAAAAGATATGGATAGAGGTGATTTTGAATGGAAGGATGTTTTCCATTCATGTCTAGTTATACGGAGGGACTACTTAGGTACGAGGGACATTCTATACCTGAGTCATCTGCCCTGCGCGTTCTTACCTTATACGGCAAAACAGCAATACTTGTATTACTATTCCGAATAGAAGGGTGTAGTGAGTTTACTGGGTACTGTGACTAGATATCTTCTGCAACAAGCTACAACGTACAAAGTGGTCCTTTAATTGTTGCATTTAAGCGAATCTTACAGAAACCACCTGTACTAGGTAACAATAACCGATTACCATCAGATCTGTCAGTCTGGTTATTTAACAAATTTGTGGTATAAACTCTCTTGAGTCGTGACTGATCGAATATTGGGCGAATGAACTTAACTGCATAATGTGAATGGTGCTATTATAAGGTGAAAATAATAATACGATCACTTAAAATTTGTACCTACCATTAAACCTACGCTCAAACAGGAAACTTTTGATTACATCACGCAATATTGTTCGTTCGCTTGATCTCACCGAAAGCACTTTCGGATTTCATCAAACGAGATTACTTTTGAGGGCCAATTCTCGTAGCGGATATTCCGTGACCATCTGAGGGCCGATAGCGCGGAATTATTATGATTGTGTATAGTGGGGCCTAAGAAAACAACTTGAGTGCTCAGTCAGATTAAATTTATATCCCAACAACGCCCCGCGTTTTCCTCCAGCTCAGAGAAGCGAGAATATTCGTTGCGACGCAACGCTTCTTTATTTCTTTTTATTATTCATGTTTAAATGCGAGATTAGGGCGGGGTTCTATTTAGATGTTGTGTAACACGAAAATATTGGTAGCGATATCAAAGCGCTAAGGTCCTACGCTTAAGATCATGTTTGGCGAATAAACAAATTGGTGACTGAAGAATCTACTTGAAATTTTGACGCGTTTGTGCTTTGCAAATGTAAAATAGTGGCATGGTACGATATTTACATCCTTGTAGATAATTGGCAATGCAATTGGTAATGTACAAAGAACAAAAGTTTCTTAGTACACTGCCCGGTTTTGTACGAAGAATATGTTTTCTTTGTACATCGCTGGTAATGTAACTCGGTTATGTACGAGTAACAAGGGGAATTTATAAGGACTCTAAATATTGTTTGTGTTTTAAGATGTTCAAATTTTAAAAACTTTTTTATTGCTTTATTCTGTTTTGTCTAATTCCTTTTTTATTGAATATTCTGATTATGTTATAACATCGCTTTGCGCTATCCCGCAGAATGTTCGAGCTCTATCATCACTTACAGAAAAGAGGTCGCCAAAATCTGCCCAACGATTTACCGAGGTACATTATGTGGAAATGAATTCCCTATTTTTTACTGGTTATTTAGAAACGACTAAAAATCCTTTTTTATTTGTAAGAAAATACGCCGTCTTAAACCCTATAACCACAGATTACATAATATGCTTTATATATAACAGTACAAATTGCTGCCATCTATTGTCGGATTTTTGAATTTTTATAACGCCGTCAACTAATAAGCACTGGACATGTTTTTGCAGCACACGCAATTTTGAATTTCATTATTTTATTTTAAACCGGTATCGTTAGTTTCAAAACAATATTTTATTTTAAACTAAAGCATTGAGTCGTTACTTACGATTTTATTTCTACAAAATGAGTCAATAATTTATTACATTCCCGTTTTATAAAACCAAAACTGCATAGATGACATAGCTTATGCCATCTATGCAGTTTCGCATGAAACTTTGTGCCTGTATTGGTAGCCCGTGACCATAGATCATATTTTAACATTTTGTGGCGTTTTGTTACTTGCGCAGAGACAGTTGATTTGCAAGTAAAAATATTATTATTTTTTACTTTTGATTGTTGTAATCCCAATAAGATATATTTTTTGTATAAGTGCATGATACATTCAAACTTAAGCAAAAATTAACGAAAAATAAAATATTTAAACGTAAACACTACAAGTTTTGCAGAAGTCGAAACTAAACGCAATTTTTCGGAATCCTTGAATGTTTCTCTACATTTTGGCGCACATGTACTTCAAGGTACAAACATGGGCAAAAATGTATAGACGATTGGAGTCCTCCTTTGATTATACCACGACGTTGCATCCTCGAGATTTATATATTAACCAGGTAGTCCACTTTCTAATGTACCGGGCACCAAGCACAATTTTAGAGCGAAGACATAAAAATAAAAAGATAGGTAGGTAGTTTTAGTATTATTCACCCGCTCGAGCGATGTTACGCCGTTTGACTCATTCGCTTTCTTTGTGCGGGCATCACAGCATCGAAATATTAAAGATCAAAGTTTTATTATTTTATAACTTTATTTTTAGTTTGTTATGTAGTTGTTATAGATACCAACATGGGTAAAAGAAAACGTAACCCAAAACAATATACTTGAGACACATTTGGTCTGTCAAAACAATACTGTACGTGATTCCCACTGGAATCAACATAGTTGTGTAGAACTTTGGGTGTTAATATACCTATCACCCAAGTCCGTCCAAGGAAGTACCTCCAGTGTATCCTATATAAAAGTTGGGTCTTTCGAGCACTCTCCTTTTTTTTAAGGAGGGGGAATCTCTTTACGATTCGACAAGGGACTGAAAGCTGACAAGGCCGCCCCAAGGATATGCCATTAGACTCGGGTATAAACCACATACCTGGCTAAACCACCCTCCAGCAACTTCTACCCCCATAGAGGCACAATCGGGATCGGCATTAGCCATTCCCCAAGTGCGCCCCCTGGAGACAGGCCCGACGGTGAGCCAGCGTAGTGACCCAAGCGTCGGGGCTTACTCTACGGAGGGGTCGCCAAGTGCAATAATGCGACCCCCCAGACGGGCTGGCCAAGGGTAGAAAAGTATGCGGCGAGAGGGTCGAACTCTCGCGCCCGCTCCGCTGCCTCCTTCTGCGAGATCACGTCCTCGCAGGAGGCGATAGCCTCCCACGCCGTCGCGCCAATCTGCATCTCGCGTGCGACGCTGGCCAGCGCAACGGGCGCACCCCTACCTAGGCCCAGCGCGAGGGTTAGTGCGTCGCGCCGGGGTCGCCAGGCTGGGCACTCCGAAAGGGTGTGTCCGGCCGTGTCGTCGAGAGCGCCGCAATGGTAACACTGCGGCGTCTGCTTCCTCCGTGCGACATGATGCAGATAATGGCCGAAACAGCCGTGCCCGGTTATCATCTGCACCATCCGGTAGGCGAGTCTGCCCTGCCGGTGCCCAACCCACTCCACCAACGGCGAGCACTCTCCTAGGGCAACCCGTACCGACTAACTATCTATCTATCTATCTATTAAACCCACATTTACCCACTGCTGAGTATAGGCCTCTTCTTTTTTGCGCCAAACTTTACGGTCCTGAGCTGTTCTAGTCCAGAGTCTCCCCACACTCAGGACAATATCATCTGACCAGCGGGCCGGTGGTCTACCCACCGAGCGTTTTTCATTCCTTGGTCGCCACACCGTGACAGCCTTGGTCCACCTTCCATCATCCCGCCTCGCCACGTGACCTGCCCACGCCCACTTAAGCCTTGCAATCCTTTCACCTACGTCGGCTACCTTGGGGTACCGGCTACCGACAACTAGGGGTATTCAATATTCCCAAACTTGAACTCTATACATGAATTGCAATAAGCGCAGAGAATGTAGAAGTGTACTTAGTTATTTATTTATTTATTTATTTAAAGTTTATTGCATAAAAAACAAATGTACAATTAGCGGGCTTAATGCCACATGGCATTCTCTACCAGTCAACCATTGGATCCAAATTGGTTCGTGGCGGTGCTTTTAACAACTTAACAACTTATGTGAGTGTAGCAAACAAACTAAAAGAAGGACAGATTTATATTAAAAATAAATAATTAATGGTTAAACAAACTTACCTTTGTGATGTTTGACCATAATTATACGAGACGTTGCATCCGAAGAGATTTATATATTAACCAGGTAGTCCACTTTCCAATGTACCGGGCACCAAGCACAATTTTAGAGCGAAGACATAAAAATAAAAAGATAGGTAGGTAGTTTTAGTATTATTCACCCGCTCGAGCGATGTTACGCCGTTTGACTCATTCCTTTAGAGCAAAATTTCTCAAAAACATTGGGTATTTATTTGCAACACAGCAAATAATGGGTAGGGAGGGAGTATAAATCTCTTCGGATGCAACGTCTCGTATAATTATGGTCAAACATCACAAAGGTAAGTTTGTTTAACCATTAATTATACCACGACGTTGCATCCTCGAGATTTATATATTAACTAGGTAGGATGTTTAGAGTATTTTGAGAAATTTTTGATTAGGAGAGAGAAAAAAAATAGTTTGTCGTTAATTCGGTATAAGTTGTTTTTTTTTATATATATATAAGTAATTTATAACAAAATCTAAATCAATAAGTTAAGAGTTTTACGAGTATTACGCATGATAGACTCTTGATAGAATCTTGATAAGAATTTCCAAGGCACAGAAAATCATCTAAATAATTTATAATAGTAAACTCAGCACTTCTAAGATAAGATAAATGGGTTTAAAAAGCTTAGTGAAAATGTATGGAGCTGAATCAAGTGCAAAGGGAAGACATTGAAATTCATAAGTTACTTGCTCAAATTTAAATCTAAGATAATGTTTCGACGATTGATGCGTAGTGGCACAAAAATAGATATAAAAATCAATGAACGCCATGTAACAGAATTTAGACATCAGCTTAAAAGCGGTTCGAATGTCGTCCATTTTAAAAGGCAACTCTGAACTTTATTGAAAGGTTTGACAATAAGAATAAATCTGTTCTAACCCTCAGGTTTACGGATTGTAACACCGTTTATTCTTGAAATTTTATTAAACACAAATTTTGCAAAAACACTTTGGTTTCACTGTTGTTTCTACACAAAAATCACTTTTTCTTTTTTTTTAATACAGCAATTCTTTGTCAATTATTTTCAAAATATCCTTAACAACGTCATTTTTGCACGTGACAATTGCAACTACCTTTGATCATTGTGTAATTTGTGCACAGACAAAATTAATGAAAATAAATTTGACATTTAATCCGTTTGTTTTGATAACTTTTAGAGACATTTAACAGAACATATTTTAAATTAATAGATCATACTAAAAGAAGACATTTAACATGAGACATATAAATTGATAGACATATAAAGATTTTCGTTGAGTACAGTTTTTAAAAGCGTTAACATTTTTGTTTATTGTTAATTATTCATGACCTTCTGTCATTTTCAACCAAACATTCAAAACTTTTACCTAGAATAACTACTGATTATATATTGTAGAACTTCTAAAGATTCATATGTTGACTGGTGACGGTGATGAGCGATAAGTCCGTCCTTAACACATCTTGAATCACAATGAGAATTTCATATTGTGGTAGTATGGGTATGATTCCTTTGCCAATACCTTGACCTTAGAAAAAATTAATCCGTAATTTTATATTTACTAACGAAGTCTTCTGCGTGCATTTCATTTTAAGAAAAATAACGAAATAGTTTCGTTGGAATTTACTACTAAGTGCACGCGACCTTCAAGGTTTTGTTTGCAGCTCGAGATCAAGGCTCTGGATACGCAATACATACGTAGCTATAAAAGATAAGGATTCGCCGAATGATTCATCAATTTGTTATAATAATTTAAGTACTTACGCCAATTAACAAGGTACCTAATATATTTCTAAATTACTTGAATATTTTTATGGTTTAGAACAGATTTTATTAAGTTTTTTTTTTGGTAACTAGGTATTAGGGTTTTTTCAAGCACATTATATTCTCCAAATTCGTATTTTACATCCCCTATTTCATTAAAAAACCCTGATAGTAAGCGGAATGTTGGTGGATTAATGAACAATATTTACACATTACATGTCAAGTTCCAGATTTTCACCATAGAAAGTTTCTGATCACTCTCCGGCAAACAACTCACAAAGGCTATTTTCTTGAATTAATAGTAGCAGTTGCACACGAAATAGGTAGGTGCTCTCTCCTCCATATTTATGTCATTCCCACAATCCAACAAATAAGAAAATTTTACAATTTATTTATAATTATGTTTGACAAACCCATTGTTAGAGCCCCTGACCATAAGATCGTTAGGCATGTTTACATATTATATTCAACCCCACACTGTGGTATGAATCTCTAGGGCAGTTCCCATAGGGCTTGACTGCCTGACCCTTCAGTCGAGGAACTAAGAAACAATTAATATAACGAGGAAGAATTCTGTGAAATAACATAATTATCTAAAACATATAAAATTTAAGAAATTGGAGCACATCGGATACGATCCACTAACCACCGCTTCGGAGAAGGCTAATCACTTAGTTTACTTCATTACCCAGTTTTGTTTCCAATATAGATGATAGCTTTATGAGTTTGATACCGAGATTGATTAAAAAAAACCTGAACCTTGAATCTTCAACCACCGGCCCGCTGGTCAGATGATATTGTCCTGAGTGTGGGGAGACTCTGGACTAGAACAGCTCAGGACCGTAAAGTTTGGCGCAAAAAAGAAGAGGCCTATACTCAGCAGTGGGTAAATGTGGGTTTAATAGATAGATAGATAGATAGTTAGTCGGTACGGGTTGCCCTAGGAGAGTGCTCGCCGTTGGTGGAGTGGGTTGGGCACCGGCAGGGCAGACTCGCCTACCGGATGGTGCAGATGATAACCGGGCACGGCTGTTTCGGCCATTATCTGCATCATGTCGCACGGAGGAAGCAGACGCCGCAGTGTTACCATTGCGGCGCTCTCGACGACACGGCCGGACACACCCTTTCGGAGTGCCCAGCCTGGCGACCCCGGCGCGACGCACTAACCCTCGCGCTGGGCCTAGGTAGGGGTGCGCCCGTTGCGCTGGCCAGCGTCGCACGCGAGATGCAGATTGGCGCGACGGCGTGGGAGGCTATCGCCTCCTGCGAGGACGTGATCT
Source organism: Schoenobius gigantellus (assembly GCA_963935595.1). Taxonomy (NCBI): domain Eukaryota; kingdom Metazoa; phylum Arthropoda; class Insecta; order Lepidoptera; family Crambidae; genus Schoenobius; species Schoenobius gigantellus. Next base: position 23,361,955 of record OZ012543.1, read on the forward strand.
CGCAGAAGGAGGCAGCGGAGCGGGCGCGAGAGTTCGACCCTCTCGCCGCATACTTTTCTACCCTTGGCCAGCCCGTCTGGGGGGTCGCATTATTGCACTTGGCGACCCCTCCGTAGAGTAAGCCCCGACGCTTGGGTCACTACGCTGGCTCACCGTCGGGCCTGTCTCCAGGGGGCGCACTTGGGGAATGGCTAATGCCGATCCCGATTGTGCCTCTATGGGGGTAGAAGTTGCTGGAGGGTGGTTTAGCCAGGTATGTGGTTTATACCCGAGTCTAATGGCATATCCTTGGGGCGGCCTTGTCAGCTTTCAGTCCCTTGTCGAATCGTAAAGAGATTCCCCCTCCTTAAAAAAAAGGAGAGTGCTCGAAAGACCCAACTTTTATATAGGATACACTGGAGGTACTTCCTTGGACGGACTTGGGTGATAGGTATATTAACACCCAAAGTTCTACACAACTATGTTGATTCCAGTGGGAATCACGTACAGTATTATTGTATGTGCAAATGGCTTAAGTTCTGTTTGTAACATGTACTGTAAGGGTAGGTACTAGTCTACTAGCTCAAATTCAATATCATTTTTGATTATTAGATTATTACACAATCACTTTTCTACGTAAAAGAAGCTACGCCAATGGTTAACAAGTCTATAGCGGGAGACTTTGTATTGGAAAGAACCAGCAAGAAAACCAGCAAGGGCTATTTTTTTCTCCGTTACAGAGTCGTCAATTAGAAGCTGACCTCAATGCAAATATTTGAGCTCAACTTCAATTACAAGATTAGATGTGTCAGGTCGCGTTATACATAGAAAAATAACGCCTGATGCCAATGCGACGTTAATTTTTAACGTCGCATATTTGTTTCTTTGCGTAAATATCATGAGGCGTAATTCTCCAAAGGCATAATATATATAAGCATAATTATGAAATCCCTGATTTCTTTTGACATAATATTGGTAGTCTTAAAATGTTTTACCATAATTTTTCGTGCCTTAATTTTTGAAATCCCTAATATATGTTGGCATAAAAATCTGAAGTATTTTTATCCTTTTAATTTTGTAACAAGTTTCAGTACCAAAAAAGGAATTGCTGAAAAACCGACACCAAGTAATCATGTCCCCCTTACGGCCGGTTGCACCAAATTTACGTTTTACGATTTCGTAAAAGTAACAATATAAATACGTAAGAATTACACCATAATCTAGTTTCAATTGTAGTTTTATATTATCCTTTACGTTTAAAAAGGTTAAATGTACAGCGCGAATAGAACATATTTAATAGGTAGTGAAACGACTCATTTTTAGGTATTAAGTTGTTACTTTTTACGAAATCGTAAAACGTAAAACTTGGTGCAACCCGCTTTTAGAGTGCAATTTCGAGACGCTAATGGGCGTAGGAGAGAGGTGGCCCGCGTACTGAGGCCCATCTGCGACAATAATAAGTACGCGTGGGACCACCGGAGCCCCGCAGTGCCGGAACCGTGACAGAAGCCATGCATGCCTACTTGCTTGCATGCCTGCTTGCTTGCATGCATGGTTACTTGCTCACATAGCAAAGTTTTCAAAATAAATAACAATTTCGGATTTAATACTTATGTAAAGGAGTATAGAAAAAACTAACATGCATCTTAGTGTTAATCTATTAGTATGCGTTAAAAAATAATGCGTCCAGTTGTTTTGTATTTCTATTATATTTTTGACCAACACTTTTCTCTTGCTTGAAAATTAACATTCTGCTTGCGTCTTGACGATTATTTCAATCGAAATCATGGAATATGATTTTACGACAAAAAAATTATGCCTATAATTAGAGAACAATTTTTTCTCAAACATAGTCGGAAATGTAGGTATTATTGTAGTAAAAAGAAGACACGAAGTTTGTAATTCTTGGCTCATTCATTACTTTATCGGGCTAGGAAAGTAAGCACAGACTAAGAAGAGATTCTACGAAAGTAAAAAAGTAAGTATGAACATTCATTTCTGGCCGCTGCTGAAATTTTTTTTATTCATCTTTAACTTGAATGTCATACAGCCAATTGCTACCACATTATAAAAAATGCACTCTTCGAGCATATACGTTTATATGAATAAAATCTGACAACAATTTTATTAAAATGTTGGTATAAAATCACGCGAAAATATGCTTAATTTTCGTTGCGACAGAAAAAAGTCATAATCTACAGTATTACATTATTTGCATAAAATATGACTGGCCTGTATACAACGTGTCTGACCATGCCTATATAAAAATTATAATATTTAATTTTATTTCAACTATCAAAAGTGCAAACCTAAAACTGTTCTGAAATCGAATTTTCATAAAGATTATTATAACAAGTTATTAAGGTTGACTCTTTCTTTTCGGTAAATAAATATTATAATTTTTATGGGGAGTTATGAGACACGTTGTTTAGGTACGCGTAAAATATATCTCGTACCTACATATATTTTTGCATAAAATAAGTAAATCAAACATTACATTTAAGATTATTAAATTGCTTTATTCGTTCTTTTATTAATATTATACTCATTTGTTTCCAGTATTACGTCTTTCATTATTTCCTCACATTTATTGAGCACTATACAATTATACATACCTCGGCGGGAATGGGATTGCCGGACTCGTAATTATTGAAGCTTACTCGTCTGGCAATCCCTAACTTCCCGGCCTCTGCAGTAATGTACTATTACGATTTATAATAGTAGCAAAATAGCTCTATACCATTATCTGATTAGGTTTTTTTTTAAATTTCGAGCACATACCTAGAACAGAATTCTAATCCAAAACGATTTCATAACCTTTCTATTCCATAACATAATTGTAATTTAGCACAAATTATTGCGTCAGAAAATTGTGTTGAAGTAAAGAAAGAAGAAAGATCCCTTACATTCAAAGTTTAAACTTACATAATCGACGAAGTTTGTATCCAAAAGAATAGTTATAGAATCGAGACGATAAAATAACGATTGAAAAGGAATTATACCTCCAACGCGATCTTTGCAAGTCTATTCCTAATTCGAAATGGGGAAAAAAATCGGTAAGCTTATTTGGTCGCTCAATTATTCAGTCAGTAAGTGGGATATTTGGTACTTATACCCGAATATTTCACCGAATATTGCTCTTTAACAGAAACGTACAAAAAAGTATTATCAAAAGCTGTTATTTTATTTTCACTGTAATAAGATAAGAATGAATGAGAGCTTTTCATCAAAAGCCATTTATTGAGAAGTAGGGCTATGATGCCCCTTAAAAATATTTACAAAAAATAAATAAAGTAATAAAAACCGACTTCAATGAATCACTCTAAATTATCAACAGTTCTTTACATTGGAGTGATACCAAGCAATGATCTTCTAGTAAGTCAAAAAATGTAAATAAAAGAATAGCAAATTGGCGTAGGTCTGTTTTGTCAAACATATTTATTTTAGTGAGACATATTATTAACTTTGGTTTGAACATTTTTACATCAGCATTAGAATCAGAGTGAGGTTTTGAAATTTTCTATGAATTTACTAAGTATAAGTTTTCTCTTCAACTCTTCACCAGTATCTCATATTATTACGTCAGGCTATCATACATTGACACATACTATCACATTTACATGTTCCCGTTAGATGAAATGTAAGCGATTTAAAAAAAATACAATAATCTATCTAACAGCTTCAGAGAAATGCGTTGGCAAAGATAAATATATGATGTTTTGTATACTGGTCTTACCCTTAATTGAGCACACTTAAAAAGTTGCATAAATAATTACAATTAATTACAATTCAATACGAAATAAATTAACAAAACTAATATTGAACTGATATCATTTTTAAACTTTACCTTCTATAACACCAATAACACAGGAAAACAGCATGTCTGCTGAATGATTGTTTTTCTTGAATCTGAGTAGATTTTCCACGCTGACTTCAAAAACATATCCCGTTTTTACGTCGCAGCTCTAATTTAGTGGCTCTGAGGTGATGGGATTTTTTGCCAAAAAAAAGTTTAAGGAATAAACATTTATTGGATATTTTTTATTCTGAATAATCTTTTATTACATGATTTTCTCGCGTGAGGTATGCTAGAAGTACTATTTCAAATGTTTCAACAATAATGATACATCATATTTACGTTCCATTATCCATCATATCTCTCCTCCATAGTGCGAATATCCTGGTGAAAGCGCTTCTCTTGTTCCTCGCTTAAGTCACCGAGATTAAAATAAAATATAATCATAGTGGCTGGAAAGGTAGTCAAGCTTAATAGTCATGTTGCATCCATGTCGCTCAAAGTGTATAAGCAACTGTTCAACGCGCCGAATGTAGACATCAGACTTTCTATTTTCTTTCATTATAAATCTCAAAAAATATAAATCGGTCTCTGAATATATTGGCGGCTCCAGGGGAGGGCCATGATGGCCATGCCTGTCAGAATGACAAGCCCCCCCCCCCCCGAAATGACACCCTGGATCCGTCGCTGTCTGGATACCTACTAGTGAAGCATTTTGCTTTCCGGGGATCCCTTTTTCCCAGTGCTCAGCTTTAGCTCAACTGCTCGATAAACATAGGTAGCAAAGGATACTTTGTGTACCCACTTCGTTAGTTTTCTACATTAAAATTTTGGCAGATTGATTATCTGGTCATTGCAGTCATACTTATAGTACTAAGAGCATTCAAACTTTGTTTTTCTGTCCTTAGTTCCCCCATGCACAAGATCGAGCTCCGCTCGCGACAGAATTGTAAACTTCATACAATCATAATTTCATGAGGTACCTAGAAGACCAACGCTAAATTAAATTTAAAAAAGTTATGAGCCTGGAAACATCCTTTAAAATGTATAACTCCCAAGAGCCTAATTAAAGTTTCAGGGTCCCATTAGATATTCTTATAATAAGGCAATACTTTAAAGTCTGTAGATATAAAATAAATGCGTATGGAATTGGTAACTTCCAATTTTTGACAACAGTTAAAAAACAACGTGAGTTCACCCACATGTTTAGCCTAGAATCTAAAATTCGTGCCGAGTTATTGGCAACAGGCTCACAAGCTGTTGCATGAGAGTTTTATAACAAATAAAAAACTTTCGAAAAAAATAGACACAGCAGTTATAATCTTTTTTGTTTATAAGTAATTATAAAGATACTCGTATCATGGTAAAAAGCAAGCCAGCACCGCATTGAGCGGGAATAAGAAAAGTTATCCGTCCCAAAGGGACAGATTCTCTGGACATGAAATTCATCAAAAGTATAAATGGGAAGACTTGGAGCACGACACAAGAGAGATTAATCTTAGGTGCGAGAGATATCGCCTGGAGAACAGCGCGGACCTCACAAATATGAATCTCTAGGGCCTTTGTATTCTTAGACCTTATTACCTAACTCTGTATTAACGCGGCCTAGAATATGTGGTTAATCTCTTATATTCCACAATGTTGTGTTTAGGATTATCTCAAAAAATACTGAATCGTTAACCTCAAATTTGCTCTAGACGAGACCAATCAAAGTGTTTTTCGTGTTTGTCTCGCTACAGAATGTTTGCGAATGATTCCACATGATATATCATGATGTGGAATCATTCGCAAACATTTCTGTTCAATAAGTTTTAACAAAACAAATGCGAATGTTACTTTGGCTATAGGCAAAGGGGCCTAGACAAAGTAACAATTCAAAAACGTTAAGGAAGTTCGAAAATAATAAAATGTTTGGGATTGATTCCACATCACGAATCATTCTCATACATTGCCTTTCGATACAGACGCGACTGCTCGCTAACCGGTCGTCGTCATCGGAGGCCTTCCGCCTGGGGGCGGTTTTGGGCGTCGGTCATTGGTCGCCTCTTGCCAGGGCATCTTCTCGGCTAGCGGTGTTCGAGGACCACAACTCATACCATGCTGGGGAGGTGTAATTATTATTGGAGAGCCGCGAACGAACGCAGCATTTGTGGTCCATGTGCAGACCAATTCTGCTACCTGACTTTTATAAATAATAGTTTCAATGTATACTCGTACCTATCGATTTTGTCTTCTTAATTGCACGTCATATCATTCTGATTCTAGATTTCATGTCACGGAACTGCTGGAGAAAAATATAGTTCACTTGCACTGATTATTTTTTGTACCAGAATTTTTCATTTCCAGTTTTATATCTGTGCATATAAATAAATAAATAGATGGATAATGAAACCAGTCATTCCATATTTCATCCGCGTATATTTATTTTTAAAGATTTTAGATATTTACGAGTAGCACGATGTTTCGAACTATTTTCAACATTCATGGTCAGGAGATGACTAAAAGTAGAGAGTGTCATAGATTGGAAGTAAAAATCAAACATGTAATTTTACAACGGTCATCTTCTATACTATTATGTATGTTTATTTTGTCCATCTATATTTATATGGTATGTTCCACGCATACGGTGCTCACTGTATCCCTGGTTTTGGCAGTCTTTGGACCAGTAACCCATTTTGTGTTTTATTTCGTGCCTTTATATTAGCTATATTTCTTTTTGATATGTATCTCCACTCTATGACGCGCACAACCTGTTATCATAGCGCGAGCGCAAATACTACCAATCGTCTGGAATGTTGAGCTGTTTTCATGACAAATATATGCGAGTAGTGTAATATACGTGGCAAGATATTTAATTAGACTGTGTAGTAGGTAAGACAGTAAGTATTATCTATACCGTATTTTATAAGCTAGCGGTTAAAAAGCTCAAACAAGTTTAAAATTAAAGCTCAGCCAAGCTGTTCGATAGTTCGATACCGAGTGACGCCCAAAGGACAATGCCGCATAATTCACCCGCTGGCTTGGCGCCTCCGAGCTGGCCAGCAGCCAGTTTTACATAATAACGCCTAGATAGCACTCCCGCTTGGTTTTAAACGTCATAAACCATCCCAAAATCTCTTCTAATGCTCCGTAACTGTGAAGAAACTTTCTTTTTTTTCCGCGCCTTCCGTGTATAAAATTTAGAGTTGGGTCACATTCTAATTTGAACCCCACGTTGTTTACATACGCTTCAGTTTTGTATGCAGACTATGGTAATGTAATCATGCCACTTTTCGGTTGCCGATGTCATGAATGCGTTATTAAATGTAATGGGTTTTAGCTTTTCTATGGCGGGTTGTTTCGTTCACTATTGCGTGAATATTGAGAGGAAAATTGTATTGACTCGTAATATCATTTTCATACTTAACCTTTTTGTTTTTTTAGTATTTTGTTGGAAAGGTTCGTTCGCAATATGGTAGGTATGAGAATGGTAGCAATAGTAAATTTGAACACAAAAGCAGTTGCTTGCATTTATTTCAAGTGAACAAATAATAATATGTTCTATATACAAATATAATGTAATTATACTTTAGACAAATAATGTTTTTACTATTGCCACTTCAAAAGGGGCATTTGATTCGTGTATAAGTTTATAACATTTTTTTTAAGCTTGTAAGCATACCGATTGTATTTTCTAACTTTCAATAACTATGTAAACTGTAAATGGTGATTTAAAAGAGGAGATGGTTATTTAAGAGAGGACCTTTCGAGTTTCTTGCCTGTTCTTCTCGAGAAGGCTCTCCCAATATCCGAACAGGTGTAGAGTCGACTTTTTTTTCCTTTCCTACTTGTATTTGCAGAAATCTGGATTCTGGATTATATTCGTGATGTACGTATGCACATACAAGGTTAATATGTTTTCTATCAATTAGAATGTTTTGCTCTGTTTTGACGTCAATAAGTGCTTGTAAACGCCTATGTTGAATAAAGATTTTTGAAATTTTTTGATGAACACCAACTGACTTTAAGAGATGTATGCGAACTTGTGAGTTCGCAGACACCGACGTAAAAAGACTCATGATATCGATGTCCCTAGTGACTCCAAACGCTTATTTAAAACAAAAAAGGGTCTCTAGAACTGCTTAATTTATAGATTCATCTACTTGCATGTAAGTAATCTAATCTTTTTCGTCTTCCGTAAGTGTATCATTTGGTTGGGTGTCCTTTTGTCTATCAATACTTTTTTTACGGAACGCGTAGAGATATCTAACTGAAATTTACCTATATCAAATACTAGGGTCTACGGTCTCTTACAGCTATGAAAAATTATATTTGCAAATCAACGTGATCAAAAAACATGACCGTTTATGTTGCATACTAGTATTTTGGCAAAATTTGCGATTTCACAAGGAAATCAAAATCTTAGGGTACCTACATATATTCCGTCGACATAGAATAGTGAAAGTTGGCAGGAAGCAAAGTCTTGTGGCACGTGCTAAGCAGAAAAGCTGAAAACCGTAAAGTACATAGTAGAGAACTTGTATACGTATATAAAGATAAGTTTGTACAGAACCCTCGGTGCGAAAGTTCAACTCGCACTTGCCTGGTTTATCAATTTATTTCAAAAATAGCTGTTCTGTTTATATTAATGTTGTACACGTATATTAATAATAATAATAATTATTATTATTATTATGTTTTTATATGTATTTATTGTAAAAGACTTAAATTTAAGATACTGTTTGAAATAAATGTATAATAATAATAATAATAATCTTTATTTTTCACACCACAATCTGTAAACATATGAATTTGTAACTATAAAAAGATACAGTAAGTATTTGAAAGACTGTGGCGGGCTGATACCCGAACTAGGGAGATTCCTGTGTCTCGGACTATCAACCCTCCACCCCAAACAGTGGTCAATAAATTAAGTGCACTTAATTAACACATAGATTGGTAGAGGAATCCACAAAAATTGAATACATTTAAAGTGTGGGATAGTTATGCGTACTCATTTTAACAGAAGGTAAACTAAACATAACAAACAAGAGTGATGAAAATAAAAGAAAAACACTCCAATTTTGTATCATATACCTACTTACTAACTTATGAATGTGAGCCAAAGTTCATTGATTAATTTTTAGAATTTCTTCTGTCATATAGTAGTCTAAAGTTTTAAGTTTTTCCTTAAGAATTATTTTAAATCGAGATTTATTAATTTTAATTATATGGTTGTCGTCATTGAAATATCTGTAAAGAAATGGTCCAGTGTAATTAATTTGTCTTCGAGCAAAGATTGAGTTAACAATAGGAACTTTAGTGCGTACTCGTCTTTTATTATTGGGAAGTTGGGATGGGTCAATTGTTTTGTGATGTCGGACGATTGAGTTGTAAATAAATAACTGTCGTACGGTAAGTTTGTTTGTTTCGAGTTTTTATCTATTCACAGACGTATAATTTGTTCTAAACTCCTTTACAGAGAAAAATGTGGAGCTGCTGCGAAACATTTAACATAGGCTCGTATTAATAAATGCATCTCAAAGTTAAAATCGATCTTACGATACAGTTTTGATGCTTTATTTATGGAACATCTGTCAAAAATACAATCTTAAGAATGATCTCATTCTTAAAATGCGATTATTATTAATACGAGCTCTAAATCCGTTATCACGCGGAGACACGCTGTTATATAGCTGGATGATATTGCTAGACGGTATTTGACGATCAACCAAAAGTACACAGATCGATGTTGATCGATCAGCGATCAATCTATTGGTGTGTTAGGTGATTCAAATTAAGGGGATTACCTCGCATAAACTTAAAAAATACTGCATGTTTGAAGAAGATTGTAGAAGAACCCTATTGAGCAAGAGTTATAAAAAAAATATATGTTATACGCAAGGTCACGAAGTATAGATTGTATTGATTAAAATTTTAGTTACTTATACCCAGTTGTTTAAAAAAAAATTAGAAAAGTCGCCAATTTTAAACTTATTTACAAATTCTCTCAGTAACGGCTTATTACTAATGCATGAATTTTGCATCAATAAAAAGGTAACGATGTCTTTTATAAATCGTATTGATCAGATTTTAAATAACTTCAAAGTTCTTTTAAATAATAAAGAAAAACCTAAAATACTATAAGAACCCCGCGCCAGGCACCTCCGCAACGCCCGGACAGCAATACTCGATACGAGAATCTAGTGCGTTCTTAACTCTCGTAACGGGTGGACTGTACGTGCGTTTTTTCGTGCGACATCATTACGAAAAGTGACAAATTTTGAATGACTTTTAAATTAAATCGGATTGTAGATAGTGTTAATACTTAAAATAAATAATATTAAGGACCATAATTAGCTTGTAAATGTATTTAATAAGTTTTTATTTAGTATTTGTTATAAATAGTTGTCATAGAGTGAAATTAGATCAGATTAGGTAATAATGCCTAAGCATAAAAGTAAAAGCCTAGTGGCTCGTGGTCGAGCTCTCCAAAATTATTGGTAAGAAGTTGCATTTAGATATTATGAAAAGGTTAAAATTTATTTCTCTTTCAAATATTTATCATAATGAGCCCTGAAGTTATGGTAAGGATCTCAACCACTGCATTACGTAAAATTATCGTGTTTGGCCTCATTTGAAAGAGCAGGCCCCGTATTGTGAAGTATTATCTCCATGCAGTTTAATGACTGGCTATTTTTTAGTGTGCGTTCCCCCAGCAGGAAATTGTGTCCTAGGCCAAATTAAGTTTCATGAATAATTAGAGCGTAATTTGCTATAAATGTGCGCGAAATAAAAAATTTGTGCGCGTTTCCGTTTTGGAAAAAAATGAGAAAAACGAATCCTGCTGGGGTAACGTTTTTCCAGCAGGAAGATTTTAAACGAATAATCCGAGAGATAAATAATTTATATGAGCGGATAGCTTATATTTGTGCATAAATGTGCGCCAAAAATGAAATTTGTGGGCCATCGGGTTTTACAGATATTTCGTTTCCTGCTGGGGTAACGTTTTGCTGAAACTTGTTTCTCCAAAACCATCGAATGTGCACCCATTGAATAAAAATACATGAGTAGCTTTTAATTTGTGCCTATTTGTCACATAATTTGATTTTCAAAAATATTTACAGTTTAGGAGTAATCGCGTATTGAAGAAAACTCGAAAAAAAATTATAGCGCTTAAATGAGAATACATAGAAGCTCTCTGAAAACGTTATTTGATTGGTCTTATTGTTTCGATCAAAAATAAAAAGTTTCATGAATCTGGGAATACGCGTTTTTAAATAATATAACTTTAACTTTAATTGGTTATAACGTCACTTTACACTCAAAATGCACGAAACTGATTAAAGCCAAGTTAAATGGGTATGAATAAAAAATTAGTGCATGTTCCAAAATATATGTCATGAAAATTTCAGCTTCATACATTTATTAATAAAGTAGATATAAACAAAAAACCAAAATATGGGCTAAGTTTATGGTTATCCGACTAAATCCGAATGACCACCAAAAAGCGACGATTTCATACTTGTTGATGACATTCTATTCTTGACAGTATTAAACAACAGTTGTTGTCGATACAGTCGCGTTCATAACGGCAATTGAGTTTTTGAGTTTATTGTCATTAATGTATCATTCATAGCAATTTTAGTACAAAATAAACTGCCGTGCTATTGTTAGATAAGTTATCCAACGGACCAAGTAAAGAGCTTTGCGGCACACTAGACATAGACTTTACTGGAGGGAGACTCTGTACTAGAGTCGTCTGCTTAGGTACCTCCGTCTTATATATTTCTGCCGCAAAGCAGCAGTGCTTGCATTGCTGTGTTCCGGTTTGAAGGGTAAGATATGGCAGTGAAATTACTGGGTACTGTGACTTTACATCTGGTGTCACAAGTTGGCAACGTACACTGTGGTTCTTGTGGGGGTTGCAGTTTTGCTGCGAATCTCACAGGAGCTACATGTATTATAGGCGACTGTTACCACTTACCATCAGGTGGGCAGTTTGCTTGTTTGCCAACTTTCTGCAATTAAAAAAAATAAAAAATAAAGTCGGAGTCCGCATATCAATTTTTAGCTTTCTACCTTGAAAATTGCGGAATACTCCATGCAAACTTCCACCCCCATTTTAGGGAAGTGGGGGGTTAGAAAGAGACAAAAAGTAGCCTATGTCACTCTCCATCCCTTCAACTATCTCCACTTAAAAAATCAGGTCAATTCGTCGCTCCGTTTTGCCGTGAAAGACGGACAAACAAACACACACATACACTTTCCCATTTATAATATTAGTATGGATTACATAATATATAATATATTTACATAATATATAATATTACATTATTAATTATCAATAGACGCACATTAAATAAGTAGGTATTTAAGTGGAAGTGTTTATTTTTAATAATATAGACAATAAACTCAAAAAAAGTAAATAAATTCATTTTTCCAAAACAGTTTTATAGCCGAGTGTACACAGACGTGACGTATTAAAACTTGTTAGTGGGTAAAATTAAGAATGTCATCAACAAGTATGAAACCGTCGCTTTTTGGTGGCCTTTCGAATTTAGTCGGATAACCAAAGAATTAGCCGATTTTTAGGTTTTTGTTTATATCTCCTTTAATACAAAATATATGATGCTGAAATTTTCATGATAAATAGTTCTGAATACGCTCTAATTTTTGGTCTATACCTATGTAATTTGGGTTTAGTCACTTTCTTGCATTGTGAGTTTACAGTGACGTTATCACCGATTAAAGTTAAAGTTTAATTATTCAAAAACGCGTACATGTAGATTCTTGAAACTTTTTATGTTTGTTAGTAATAATAAGACCATTCAAAAGTCGTTTTCAGTGAGCTTCTATGCTTTCTCATTTATGCGCTAGAATTTTTTTTCGAATTTCCTTCATTACGTGATTATTCCTAAACTGTAAATATTTTTGAAAATCAAATTATGTCACAAATAGGCACAAATTAAAAGCTACTTATGTATCTTTATTCAATGGGTGCACATTCGATGGTTTTGGAGAAACAAGTTTCAGCAAAACGTTACCCCAGCAGGAAACGAAATATCTGTAAAACCCGATGGCCCACAAATTTCATTTTTGGCGCACATTTATGCACAAATATAAGCTATCCGCTCATATAAATTATTTATCTCTCGGATTATTCGTTTAAAATCTTCCTGCTGGAAAAACGTTACCCCAGCAGGATTCGTTTTTCTCATTTTTTTCCAAAACGGAAACGCGCACAAATTTTTTATTTCGCGCACATTTATAGCAAATTACGCTCTAATTATTCATGAAACTTAATTTGGCCTAGGACACAATTTCCTGCTGGGGGAACGCACACTATTTTTTATTTCGTAATGAACTCTAATACCTTGCTAATAAAGTTCATAACTTACACACAGTTTTTGTTGCCCGTAAACCGAATGGAAATAAGAATTCATAATACGGGGGCTGACTTAGATCAAAATAGCTATGATGATTTTGTCTTCTGATCCAAAGGTAGGTACAGGATCTCAACCACTGTATTACGCAGAACTGATGATTTGCCTTCTGACGATCAGCATAATAAATAAATAAAAGGATCGAAGGATAAATTTTATAATACACTAGCTGTGCCCGCGAATTCCGTTTCGCCTCACGATAGGTTCTTTTGTTTTATTCTAGTTTTCCCGTTTTATTGTAAAATTTTTCCCGTAGGAAAAAAGTATCATATATCCGTCTCCTCGTCCTAAGCTACCTCTCCACTAATTTTCAGCCAAATCCTAGTTTTCCCATTTTCCCGTGGGAATTTTTCCCGTGGGAATAGTATTATATATTATACCTTATATAATTAGCTATCTATTAGTGAAAATCCCGTCAAAATTGGTCCAGCCGTTACGGAGATTAGCGGGAACATACAGACAGACAGACAACGGGAACATACGTCTCCGGGACGGCCAGACCGATTTTGACGGGACTTTCATCAATAGATAGCTAATTATATAAGATAACACATAGTCTACTTTTCCTACAGTAAAAATTCCCACGGGAAAATGGGAAAACTAGGATTTGACTGAAAACTGGTGGGGAGGTAGCTTAGAACCAGGAGACGGACATAGGATACTTTTTTTCCCAGGGGAAAAAATTGACGGGAAAACTAGAATAAAACAAAAGAAACTATCGTAAAGCGAAACGAAGGTCGCGGGCATAGCTCGTCGTACATAAAGTCGAGGCGGCATGGTTAGCGCAGCGGTCGAGTGATCGCCTACTGCGCAACGAGTCGCGGGTTCGATTCCCGTACGGGACGTATGTGCATGTGAGATTCAATGTTTGTAGCTGCAGCCACGACACAGGAGAACATCCAACTGTGAGATTCTTGTGAGAACAAACGTTCTTTGAAGAAAAAAGAGTGTAAATAAATATATGTAATCTGTATAGTGCCCAAACTTCTATGAAACGGCTATTTAAAAATGAAGCCACTATAATTATTTAAAAATTATTAAATTGATGTTACACTTGACTGTGCTAATAAATGTGCTTATAAAGTTTTCTGTTTTTAGGCAATCAAAAAATCTACAAAACTCCCAAACAGTTCATAAGGAACTGCCTACGACGAAAGTAAAAGGAATTTCGCCAGAATCAAACAAACTACGTTCTGTCGCTATTGACGAGGGACCAGTACAAAATATGAGGGTATGTTTTAGCGTCATCATACTCTGTGATTTGTCAGAATATAGATTTTTATTTATATTTGTGTTATAATCTAACTACAAATTTAAAATTAAGATATATTTAACTGCCTAGTAATCATGAACATGCTATTTTTTAGTTTCAACAAAATGAAGATTCTTTGCCTGGCCTTATTATCGAAAAAGAAGTACAATCACAAACAGAAGTCCTAAACATATCTGGAAGAAGAGTTGTCTTTTCACATATCGATCTTGTAAATATGCACAAATTCTTGTAACTCTTATTAATTCACGAATGTTTGTAAAGCACTAACTGATTATTTGAACTTCACTTTGTATAACGCTATTATTCACAAGCGATAAATATTTGTAATAGTTATTAGTCCTTTATTGTGTTTTTCTATATTTTCTTATTATAATTGTTAGCGTCCAACATTTGATCTCAATATTGTAGCTCAATGCCTACGTGACTGACAAATGTCATATAATTAATTATTTTTCAAAAATCTTTCGTTTGACATTTATGTAGTTGTCTATTGTTATGGCCAGTATAAAAGCGGACCAGGGTCATTAGGAAGCCAGTCTACTACCAGCTCTAGTATTGAACGCAAACGGCTAAGGAGTAGCTAAGCTCCTTACACCGGCTTGGAACCTAACCACCACCGCCAGGCCTTCGTGATCATATCACTTCATGCCGGTTCCTTCACGCGTCTCCACCGCGCCTGCTACGTGTGCCTACTGCCGTCTGCCTACGGAGCATCGTTGGGGCGCTCCTATGCTGCCTACCTATCCTCTGAGCTGCTTATCCGGAGAGCTGTGCTGCCGTGCCTGTTCCTGTTCCGGCTATCCGGCTGAGCTGCTACTCGCCCCCGCGTCCTACCCTGGCCAGGCTAGATTTTTATATAAATATTGTTGTACATAGCTAGATCTTAGTTAAGTTAGATAATTAAGTTCGGTCGTGCCCTCCTTATCACCCTACCTTTGCATTTATTTTTTAATTATACGGTATTAACTTTTAACCGTGTTTTTCTTTTAGCTTCCTCCCTTTTTTTTGCACGAAGCCTTCCGCTTCGCGACAAGGTAATAAAGTAAATAGGGCTTGCAAAAACTTTCTGAACAGCCAAACGTTGTCAAAAAAGGCACGACTGGCTGTTCATGCGTTTTGGTCCCTACGCTTATGTATGGTAGTGAATGTTGGGTGTGGCAAAAGAAGGATGAAAGTAGGATTAATGCAGTGGAAATGAGAGCTTTGAGAGGAATGGCTGGAGTGACTCTGATAGATAAGTTTCTATAGATATTTGATAGATAAATTAGATAAGTTAATAGTGTGATAAGGGAAATGTGTGGGATGAAAGAAGACGTAGTGACAAAAAAAGAAAAAGGAATGCTAATATGGTTTGGCCATATAGAAAGGATGAATGGAAGACGACTTACGAAAAAATATACGAGGCAAATGCAAGTGGACAAGTCGGTAAGGGACGACCGAGACGAACTTACCTGGACCAAATAGGGGACATCTTGGACCTGCACCAAAAGGTCAGGTCAAGAGTACTCGTAACCGACGAGCGTGTACGAAAGCATTTATGAAAGTGGAGGACGCTAGAGACGTATGCTTAGACCTACGAGCACTTAACCCAATAGAGATGTAATTCATGCGAATTCAAAACAAAACAAGAGTGTCAACTAGCTGCGGTGCGCGGGAGGTTGTGATCGCTCCGAGCACCTCCGAGGTACTCCGATAGATTCCGATGCATTGCGAGCCCGATCGCTAAGGCGAGGTGTTAAGGACTATTATGCGTGCGTCGCGAGCGGCCGCGAGATTCTTTACGACGATGAGAGATGGACACACATTTACAATTAAATAAATATTTAAAAATATCCCCTATACCCTGGTTACCATCTAGCACTAAAGTACTCATCAAGACGAATCAAACGAGCCCATACTCGATGTGGCTATGTCGATTAATTAATGAGTTCCTATGGCCATATTCCAGTTCCATCATTAGACCCTGGTTGCGTCGTTGCTTTACTGAGTTTCTATGGCCACATTCCAGCTCCATCATCAGACCCTGGTTACCATGTAGCACCAAAGTACTCGTCAAGACGAATCAAACGAGCCCAAACTCGATTAGGATGTGTCATTTTATTGCGAAGTTTATATGGCCACCTTCCAGCTCCATCATCAGATCAGCACCAATGTCATCATAATATTGTATTGTCACGCGATTTACACTTGTATGCTAAATTTTAGATCAATCGGTAACCGGGAAGTGGATCAAATTTAATTTACAAGATTTTGTGACAAACATCGACATAGGTGAAAGTAAATAAAAGTTTAAAAAAAAAAAAAAACCACATCAAAATCCGTTGCGTAGTTTTAAAGATCTTAACATACATAGGGACAGACAGCGGAAAGCGACTTTGTTTTATACTATGTAGTGATGAGAAAATATATGTCGCTCAGAGAACGATTAAAGTAGGCAAAATAACACTGACTGGGCGGCGTGTCTGTAGTCTTATTTTATCTTGAGCTTAATACTTTGTAGTGCAGTTGTCTAGAAAGAGATGGCGTTAACGTGGGAATACTTTTACCAGCGGGCAAATGCTGAAGGTCATTGGGCGACGTAATACCCTTAAGTCCAAGGCCCGTTCCATAAAGCAGCATACAGTCGCTATGCAATTGCGTGTGAGCATCGATCGACATCATGTTATTCTATCTGTACGTTACTGACTTACCTTTTCATAAGTTTAAAGCGCATGTAAAAAGACTCTAATAAGTAAAGGATATTATAAAGTCAATGATTATCTGAATGATGTCAATGCTTGGTCTTAATTGTAGACTTAATTTATAGATTTAAATGTATAACGTACACTGTCACATCCAATCTTGTAATGGAAGTTGAGCTCAATCTTTTACTTTGAGTTCTGCTTCCATTTGACGACTCTGTAATAATACAGGGAGAAAAAATAGCCCTTGCTGGTTCTTTCCAGTACAAGGTCTCCCGCCGTAGACTTGTGAACCCATGACGTTTAAAAGTGATTGTAAAATCCCAATTGAATAAAGGATATTGAATTTGAATTAATCGCACAAAAATCGCAGACTGTTGAGGTTTTTATAGCGATACAATCGCGATGCAAACGCGACAAAATAGTTGCCACAATACAGTCAGTGTGCTAACGCAATAAACATTATTACGTCAGCAATAGCTGATATAATAATTTGTAATTTAATGATATTACGGTTCTTTGTACTTTGATGGTATTAAAGTTTCGATTATATTTCAAAATATATTGAAATTTCTTGTGCTGCATTGTGATTTGCAATATTTTTCAGATCTGGAGGTCTACTCTATTTCTTCGAAAAATGAAATTTCCAACGAAATTTCGCATGTTTCCTACCACGGTTCTCTTCGATTCGAATATTCGTTTGACCGAAAATAATTTCACAGATATATGTATTCTCCAAACCTACTCTAATTTACGAAAGTTCGAAACGAAGAATTGTATTTGACAGTTAATTTTTCGGAATTTTAACCTCAAATTAACGAACACAAAAGTGTTACCTTTTGATATCCGTAATGTGAAATTGCTGCTGGAATACTTTTGCTTGAAGCTGCTTTGCATGAGGAGTGTAAAGGGCGTAGAAATATTCGACGTTGCCTCGGAAATAATCAAAATTTTGCGTCGATTCCCGACTTGGGATTTTATACAAAATTGCAGTCAGATGAATATTATTTGAAAATTGAAATTGAAAATTATGAAGAACATCGATTTGCTACGGGGTAACAAAACTTGTTATTTTAAGTTTAAATCAGTAATCATCAATATTATTTACATAAAAGCTCAAAACATACCTATTGATAAGTACCAATAGGATTCTTACTTACAATTAAGAATACTTAACTTGAAACCAAATAACACAATACAAAATGTAACTGAGACTGAAACATTCCTTTCTTTGAAATGTGTCGCGATAGCGGACCATAAAAAATACCTAACTCAAAAACATTGCTAAACCACTTATGGAACTTCTATTCACCTTCTATTTTATACAAACCCAAATTCCAAGAAATCGTGATTGTTTTCATTTGGAAAAAAATGTTTGAGATTATCCATAAATAATTAAATATTATTATTATTGATCCCGAAAATCCTTTACCCTATCCACCCCATTTTACAGCAATGGTCTAACTCCATTCGTTCCTCGTATTTTGTTTCACTCTATTGACCCCCGGACACTCTATCTACCCCATTTTACGCCAATATATTTTACGCCATTTTCCATTCGTTCCTGATTCATTTACGAAAGTTGTATAAGGAAACTAAATTATTGTGTGTATTCGCAAATGTGTTTCACATTAAGAGACACTTGCGAAATTTCGTTTGATCTTCGTTCGTTGACGAAAGTTCGTTTCGGAGAAACAGAGTAGATCTCCTGAAAGCCTGTGCCTGTGCCAGTGATTTGTAACGACATATAATTCGCAGTAATTTCAATTTCCTATATAAATTGGAGTCGCTGATTAAAGCATATCTGAAAGTGAATGATCTGTATGGAATATAATAATGTTAATAGCTTTGTACATACCATTCAATGTTCCATAATAAATAACTAAAATATAACATTCTACGAATCTTAACATATAGAACTAGCTCTAACAATATAGCAATAGCTCAACAACCATTAAGTATTTAAACAAACAATGTTTGACAAAACTTTAAAAATAAACAACCGGCTTAAAGAAACACAAGTCTAAAAATGAAATAATAGGTTTTAGCTTTACACCGACTTCAAAAAAATAGTATAAGTAATGGACTTCCGAAAAATAACGCCTGACACCATTAATGATGATTATTTGTATGTTGAAGACGGAATTTATTATATTATAAAATGTATTTAATTTATTTTTGAATATAATACATGCGTATTAGAATGTGACGCGACGCTAACGCCCTTAACGTCTGAATAACTTGCAATAATATGAACAACGCCCCAAACGGTACTAAAAGACTTATGCCCTAACTTAATGCCCTAAGATTTAAAACTTTTTAATGCTTGCCATTTCGCGATGGGTGCTTATTTTACTAAGCTTCTATGGCTTAAGAGTCCGGGTAATGCTTATATCATCAGATATCATCATCGTGCGAGATTAAATCAAAGATCTTTCGCACTGTGGGAGAAAAAAAATTACCAACATGTTATAAAAATATAAGTTGGAGAAAAATGTTAACTCAACATGTTTTCAGAAATCAGGCCTTCACTACAGGCCATTTGTTTAAAATATACACAGGAATGTGTACATTTTAGTCAAAGATATTTTTAATCAACTGAATAAAAATTAATCCCGCTTAAACTCGACAATGTTACACATCATCCTATTTGAATTCTAATTCTGATGCAAATACATGAACAAGGAAAAAGTGCTTTAAAAAATTCGTCCCGACAGTAAACACCATCGCGCCCGGAGACCAGTTTTACATAATAGAGCCTTTATGGTCCTCCAGTTAGGTTTAAACATCATAAACCAGTGTGTAAATCTCGTCTAATGCGACACCACAGCATCCAGCGGCGTACCGATTTCTTTTGTGAAAGTCTTTTGAAAACATTAAGAAGGCTAACAGTCAATTTATATCTGGCGAATTGAGCTAGATTTCTTCTGAATCGCTTTGAATTGAGACAATTGAGAATAGATTTAATGATACGACAATTGAGAATTAATTTGATGATACGGATTCATTATCATTTTTAGTGTGTATACAGTGTGTAACAAAAACCATGTGAACCTTTAAAGGAATGTACATGTTTACTTATACATACTGACCAAAAACGTAGTTACAATTAAAATAATGAACTATTATTGACCAAATAATGATAAGATATACATTTACACCATAAACTTGAGTCGTCAGAGAGTTCAGCAAACTAATTAGTCCGGTTCAATTCAATGACAAAGTGTTCGATTCCCGGGCTCCACTCAAGGGAATAAGCGCAATGACTATTAGAACTAGCTATTAAGCTTATACGTCTGTCTACTAGACTCGTGAAGTCATCTATGTGGGGACCTCTATCTCACCCATTTCTGCTGCGAAGCAGCAGTGCTTGCAATTCTGTTGTCTAGTTTAAAGGATGATAGGCAGAGAGGTTCCAGAGGGAGGGTTTTCCCCTTTTTTGTTCGCATGTTTGGTGAGTTGGTAGAGTTTGCTTGGAGGAACACGGAGCTTGAATGCTATTTGAAACATTCTCGCTTCTCTGGAGAGAGGATGTAACTGGGAATGGGTGGGAACACCAGCGGAATGACGTAGGCGGTTTAGTCAGCTTAGACCTTTGGATCTCTTCTTCGTAGCTCCTTGCATTCCTAGTGGATATATATTGACAGTGATCTAAAAATTGAGAAAATACCACTAAATTATTCGAATCAGAAATCCCTCGATTGAAAAGGGTTCAAAGGTGAACAAAGTTCGGTTTTAAAAGTCCAAGCAATTTGCGGACCTTCGTCGAGGTGTAGGGTCGGCGTGATTAAATTCTAATCTCAATTAACTACGTTATTTTATGATGAGGTCTCACAGGGTTCCTTTGTGGAAACCTGCTTCGGCACATCTAATTAATAAACTTTGCCTTTGTGTGGAGTTTGCGTGTCGCAATGGTAGGTTGACTGGATGTAGCAAAACTAGCAAACGTTCCAGCCAGCCACGTACGTTAACAATAGCAAACGCTTGCACCGGATTGGTCAATATTACCATTGTCATCATCATCATTTCAGCCAAGAGACGCTCACGGTTGGACATAGACCTCCCCCTAAATTACTATTGTAAGTGTGTCTTATACGTTTAAAAAAAACAGATATACGTCTATAAAAGATTCTTAATTTGTGATTATTCGTGAAATTTAAAATAGCAAACAAAAATTTTGTATTTACTACAAATCATAAATGTAAATATTACAAAAAATAAAAACCGAGTTCAAAAACACAGGAAAATCAAAAATTATATAAGAATACATAATATCAGATTTTTATATTGAAGGCTTTTTATTATTTCAAGTGTGAAAGAATACAACTATGCATCAATACCATTACCTATACCTACTTAAAGAACTATCCGCTAACCCCTAACCTAAAACAAACCTTCCATCATCAGCTCAATAACATGATGTTTAAGGTATGTTTTAAATTTATTTAATATCAAAGTACTTATGTAAAAATTTTATGTGTACCTGCTAATAATTGTATTGATTTATGAAATAGCAAAATAATTAATTTTTATGTTTTGACTATTTCAAAATACTTTAACCATTTATTATGAAGTTTAATGAAAAAGAAATTACAAATACCATAGTCAAATAATTTTACAATCCATAGAGTTGAGAAACGACTTTGATATCGGACGACACCGCTTAGCCTGTGTAGGTAGGTTAGGTACTTAAACTATCAGCACAAACTTTGTGCTATCAGTCCCAAATGTTCAGCGGTTATCAGTAAATGAGCGATTAAATGCGAAATGATTGGAATAAATTTTGTTACCACAAATAACAACAATAAAATCTTTGTTATATTTTGCTGTCGAAGTACATGTGTTGTTGTCCTAATAATAATTAATGTAATCAGCGATTATCATAAAAAAAGTAAAACTTGCTCGCAAATTGCACGCGGTCATCTGCTGTCGGCCCCAAATTGGGATGATGACTGAATTCTAATTTTCACATCTCGTCATAAAATATTAATATACCGTAGATAAAGATACAATCATGTGAAATTTGAATTAAAATCGGCTTAAAAATACATTAGGTAGAAGCATTTTAAGCTGTTAATTTGGAAGTGATTAGACGGAGAGATCCGACATCAACCGTAACAGTTTTGCTAGAAAGAGATGGAGAAATATCTTAAATACCTTATATCTTGGCTGTTTTTATAGTTACTCGAAAATCGATTTTTTCTTTCTGTTTATTATATGAATGAGCTTCTATTATAGCAATATTTTTTTTTTATTCATCTAGCCTTTGTCTGCCGTCAGTCCTTAGCGATCTTAAGCGTAATCGGGAGCCGCGCTGCCGCCTCGCCTCTCTGTAAGTCCCGCGTTGCTCTTCGTAAGTAGGTTCGATTCACAACTTACAGCGTTGCTCTACGCAAGTACGTTCTTTTCGCAACTTTCTGCGGTATTCTTCGCAAGTGCGTTCGTTTCTCAACTATGGCTGGGTGTGGCACGCCAATGTTCCGCCAAGCTCTGTATACTATTTAATTATAAGTATTATAACACACGACGCCAAGCTCGGCTTGGCGGTATCTATCAGGGGCTCTATTTTTTAATCATTCATCTGACGTCGAGTGCTCGTCGTTTGCGTTTGATTTCTGCTGATTTTCCTTCTATTTTCGATAAAAATCAAAATAATTTTGATTTTCGACATAATACTCCATTGATTTTTATCGCATACGAAACGAAAATCAAAAGAAATCGAGGTCACAGCCGACGCTCGACGAGCGTTCGATGCCATCGAATGACCCCTGACGTCCTCCATACTACATTGTTAAACTGTGCTCATACCCCATATCCGACCCATTCACGCTTTCTGTTTGGCGGCAGCTTAACGCCTAGACATATAACAAAGCATGCCGCAGCAAATATTATCTAGAATTATTGTCGCAATTTAAAAGCCAAGCCCACCACAGTATGGTCTAGGATAGGATGGTCACCCCAGGACGTGAGGCTACTGTTCCAAAATTCTCTGATGGACGCCAAACAGTGATAACTTCAAACAAGTTATATCAAGGGTTAGGCCCACCCTAGAAAACAACTCTAGATACGCCCAATGACGCAGACTGAATGGGACATTTTTACATACTACTTCTTAACTTGAGATTTGAGAAGGCTTTATCAATAATTAGGAACTGATTGAGGTACCTACACAAACTTGTGTAGATACATACCTACTTCATTAATTGAAAACCTTCGCAAGAACTTTTCAACTAAAAACTTTTCCGCCCAGTTTTCAAACTCCATTTTTAACTTCGATTGTACTGAGTTTCTCTAACTCTCTCAAATAAAATATTTAATTAGGTTATCTACCAACTGAGCCTTACGAAGCAGTTTCTATGTATATATCTCTCGAGGCAGTCTATATTTTTATGGCACTGATTTTAACCGGCAGTTGTATATTGTATTTTTGGTCATTTAAAAATTACAAAATGTTTATTTATTAACGAGTTCGGCATTTAAAACTCGGCAAAAATGTAAACAAAAATAAGTCGTAAAAATTATGAGATTTTAGTGATTATAATGAGTTAAATAGCAAAATGGTGTGGGTAGGTGTGGGTGGGAATTAGTCGGTAAGAAATCATTCTGAGCAGTAAAATTAAAATGAATTCCTCGTATATTCCCTTTGTTCCTAACTAGACACATTGCAACACGTAACAGTGGGACTCTTAAGTCACACTGTTACAATCAAAGTCAAAACTTTTTTATTCGTTTAGGTACAATTTGTACACTTATGAACGTCAATTTTGATGTCATCGGTTCAAGAGTCTACCAGGAGGCCTTGTTCTGAGAAGAACCGACAAGAAACTTAGCATGTTTTATCCTCCCTTTACATTTTTCATAGGTTTGGAAAGAGTCATAATTCACAAGTTTAATGGCCATTTTCACCAACCTCTTCTTAGCTTAGGTGACTCTTAGGTAGCATGCTGTCACATTCTTTTCATTAAAGACAAAAAGTGACAGCATACGTCTTAGAGGACTCTTAAGCTAAGTTATGGTTGGTGAAATCGACCATTAGTTTCACTTTAATAAATTATTATATAAAGTAATAAAATAAAAGACTACTTACTCATTTATAGTAATAAAAATAATGTGTTTTATGACGTCTTCCTTTACAATGTTATTAATGTATTATATACACATATTAATATCTCATCTTTAAAATGAAGAATCGAGCATATTCGAATTAGCCCACACATTTTTATCATCTAAATATTCCTGAACTTTATAATACGCCTTCTTCATTAATATTTGCTTAACGTAAGACTTAAATTTATGTAACGGAAGTTCAGTTACATTGCGTGGAAGTTTATTATATATTTGTATACATTTCCCCATGAATGAGTGACTAGTTTTATGTAGTCTGAAATTTGGAACAGCAAGTTTATTTCTACCTCTTGTATTTATATTGTGATAATCACTATTCCTTAAAAATGTGTGTACATTTTTATGAACATACATAATGTTGTCATATACATATTGGGAAGCATCTGTCAAGATACTGATTTCTTTAAATAAATCTTTAAGCGAATCCCGAGTTCGTAATTTATAAAATGGCGCGTACGGCTCTTTTTTGTAATACAAAAATGTCCTGAATATCAGCTGCTGATCCCCACAGTAACAAACCATATGACATAACACTATGGAAGTAACTGAAATATACAAGCCTTGCCGTCTCAACATCAGACAATAATCTAAATTTTTTTACAGCAAAAGCAGCCGAGCTATATGAGGATTCCATTGCAAACGTGAATCTAAAGTTATTCCTAAAAAGGCTGTGGAGTTAACACATTTTATTATTTCATCGCTAATTTTAATATTTGTACTGACCTGCTTGACATTTGGTAAAGAAAATTTAATACATTTTGTTTTATTTGAATTTAATAACAAGTTATTATTAGTGAACCAACACACTACTTTGGAAAGGGCATTATTTACATTTTCAACATGTTCTGTATATCTATTTAGTTTAAAAATCAGGGATGTGTCATCGGCAAATAATACCGTTTCATATAAGTTGTTTACATAGAAAGGCAGGTCATTTATATAAATCAGAAAAAGTAACGGTCCTGATATCGAACCCCGTGGCACGCCCATGAGAATAGGGGCCCCTGAAGACTTTGCTTTATTTATAACCACTGTTTGCAAACGGTAACTCAAATATGATTCAATTATTTTTAATGAGTTTATTGAGACACCATAATGTTCTAATTTACGCAATAAGGTTTTATGTTCTACACAGTAAAAGGCCTTGGACAAGTCACAGAAGACACCTAGAGCATCTTGTTTATTTCCCCAGGCATCAAATATTTGTTTCATTAGCGCAACGCCTGCATCTGTAGTTTTTTTTTACCCTTAGTAAACCCGAATTGTCTGTCATGAAACAGTTTATTCGATGTGAAATGAGAAAGTAATTGATTGTAAACAATTTTCTCAAATATTTTGCTTAATGTTGGTAAAATACTATAATATGTTGATAAAATACTGAATAAAGATTTTTTCATTTTTTCATTTTTTTTTTCAAAATGGATATAGGGCGGAAATTAGTGGGATCACATTTATCTCCAGACTTGAATAACGGAATAATTTTACTATACTTCATTAGATCGGGAAACACACCATGTTCAATACATTTATTAAAAATAGCCGCTAGATAAGGCGAAATTACTTTAATTATTGGTGTTGTAACTGCAACTGATATTCCCCATAAATCTTCTGTATTTTTCTTATTCAAAGATTTAAACGTTTTAACAATGTAATCGGCATTAATTTCATGAAAGTAAAAAGAACTGGTACATTTATTAAAACTAGATTCTTTTTTTTTTTTTTTTTTTTTTTTATGGATGGCCCGGCAAATGACCTCCTCCCGCCTGATGTTAAGCGGTGAAAGAGGCCCAAATGAGTTGACAGATAGAGTAGGGACGACATCCACTCTCCTACCTGCCCGCCCCTTGCCGGCCCAAAAGATGCTTTTTCACGCCTCTTTTGAAGGAACCCATGTTGTAGGATGGGGGAAACACGTGCGCAGGTAGAGAATTCCAAGTGTGGGATGAACGACAGAAGAAGGAATCTTGGAATTTCTTGGTACGGTGTGAAAAGGAGGACACAGTGTACGGATGACTCCGAAGGCCCTTACGCGTGTTTCTGTTAAGGAATGGAGAGGAAGGGATAAGGTTAAAGAGCTCCTCAGAGCATTCCCCATGGAACATTCGGTAAAAGGCGCTAAGAGAGGCGATGTCACGACGAAGTTGTAGAGGCTCGAGGGTGTTAGTTGCCTCTACATCGCCAATTATGCGAATAGCGCGACGCTGCAATCTGTCCAGAGCATCGAGGAGGTACTGAGCGGAGCCGTCCCAAAGGTGCGAGCAATATTCCACGCAAGACCTAACCTGAGTTTTATACAACAAGCATAGTTGGTCCGGCGCAAAATACCTACGCACCTTGTTCAGGACACCGAGTTTCCGTGAGGCAGTAGTTATGACGGATTCGATGTAGTCTCTGGGGTTCAGATCGCAGCGAATGTTCATTCCGAGCAAGGTGATGTTGCTCTGTGTGTGAAGGGTTGTGCCCTGAAGAGAAGGAAGGGGGAGAAAAGGTGACCTTTTCGCCGAGAACACGCACACCTGTGTTTTCTTAGCATTGAACTCAACAAGATTGTTGGAGCCCCATTCGGAGACGAGGTCCAGCGTCCTGTTGAGCTCAATGATAAGATTCTGCCTTTCCCTACCAATATCACCACGAGCAGCCCCCGAGGTTCCGTGATATCCCCCATGCACTGTACTGTCGTCCGCATAGCAATGTATAGCTCCCAAGGAAAGCATATCATTGATATGCAGAAGAAACAATGTGGGGGATAGAACGGAGCCTTGCGGAACACCAGCGTTCACTGCCACGAACCGCGAAGCGCAGCCGTCAACGACAACGCGAATTCTACGCTCGTTGAGGAAGCTGGCAATCCACGTACAGAACTGCGCGGGTAATCCGTATGCCGGAAGCTTGGAAAGAAGAGCCTTGTGCCAGACTCTATCAAAAGCTTTGGCGATGTCGAGACTAATAGCCACCGATTCGCCGCGCTTATCGATAGATTCACCCCATTTGTGCAAAAGGAACGCTAGAAGGTCACCTGTTGACCGTTTAGGACGAAACCCATACTGTCGGTCATTAAGTAACGAGTGACCTTCCAGGTAACGGATCAGCTGTGTATTAAGGATCCTCTCCATGATTTTACACAAAATGGAAGTGACGGCTATAGGACGAAAGTTAGCCGGATCAGAACGATCTCCCTTTTTGGGAACCGGCTGGACATTGGCCTCTTTCCAAGAATTCTAAAAATGAAAGTGCGGATCGGGTAGATGAATTCAGTTTACTAGTGATTTTCACGGGAATGTCTGAGAAAATGGACTCCATAGCATTTGCTACCGTTGCATCCGTTTTTAACATTTTTCCATCAATATTAATTTCAAATGACCTATCTTTAAACGACATTTTACCAGTTTCTTGGTTTATAATTTTCCAGGTGGTTTTAATTTTATTAGTTGATTTTTTATTTTATTACTAAGGAAGTAAGCTATTATCTATCACCATATATACAGGATGTCCCTTAAATAATGGATAAACCTGTAACTATAGATGGACTTCATCATGGCCTCCCTTAGGCTTGTACACGATGTCAGTATCCTTGATTGCGGAGTTGCGGACTCGCATCCAACATGCAGCTGCTTACATCAAAACGTCGGGTTACGCGCACCGCATTAAACATTCTTTTATTAAAAGGTCTAGGACGTGTATAAGGGCGCAAGGTCAATTTGATTTTTTTACGTATAAATGTATTTTTTACCGAGTACTTTGAAATTTTCATACTCTTTAAGCAGCCATGAGATTAAAAAATACAGAATACCCTAGGTATTCTGTATTTTTCTCATTATACCTTTACATTAACACAGAACCTTAGAGTAATTATTACGACAAAAACAGTTCTTTGAAGTTTTTGTACTATTTGCTATTCAAGTAGTCATGAAATTTAAAATATTCAGAATGCCTAGGCTTATGATACCTTATTGGAATCTAGAATAGCTAAGCAAGTTTTTAAGATAATGGGCACGATGAGCGTCCTACATTTTTTTTACACTGTCGCTGATCAAACATGAAAGAAAATTAATTTCATTTTTAATTTTCTTTGTTTTATTTTTTTTAAGCACTTTACGCTGCTTTATTAAATTTAAGTCTTTGTTTTTGATAGCTGAACTGTCGCTTGTGAAATAAAGAAAAGAATGAAATCGAAAAACCTCTTCATTTATGGAAATTGCACTATAAAAACTAATCGCACATGGAAATTTTCAAAAAATACAAAAACAATAAATATCTCTGAAACCTTGATATTTTCACAAAATATTTCAAAATTTGTGGTAAGGGAGGCCATGAGGAAATCCATCTATAGTTACAGGTTTATCCATAGAGACATTCTGTATAATAGTAGCTGTGCCCTCGAACTACGTTTTTTTTCGCCATATATTATTGTTCCCGTTTTTCAACATTTTTCACTGATACTCAGCTCCTATTAGTCGTAGCGTGATATTATGCCTAAAACCTTCCTCGATAAATGAACTATCTAACACAAAAATAATTTTTCAATTTGAATCAATAGTTCTTGAGAAGAAAGCGTTCAACCAAACAAACAATCAAACAAACTCTTCAGCTTTATTATATTTGTAATTAGTCCAAGGTATAACTATTGTAGTAACGCCTTCTCCCACTACTAAATACGCGAATTTTAAAGACACCATTAAAAATATAAAAGAAAAATACACCTGGCAACTCCACCGTCACCATAGCTTATTCGTTTTTTCGCGCTCTACGCAGCTGACACATATTTTACATGTTGATGTTTTTCAAAGTGATTTAATTATCTAAAAAACTAAAATCCAGATACGCAATGATAAAAATGGAGAAAAGATGCCAAAGTTGTTCGAAAGTAAAATGGTTATTTTAACACAAAGAAAATAACCCAAGATGTCGAAACAGTAAGTACCTACCTGTTTTGAAGATGCGTCGTAATTTTGATTTAGCTTGGCAAGAGGACCTAGATACAATTAATTTAGATAAAATTTGATAATAAGAAATATATTTTTAAAACTGCCTGCTTTCCGTGGGAAAGCGTTACCTATCAAGGCAAATGAATTAGATGATGTATCTAGGTACCTACTCGATTATGAACTCTATTCATTGGATATAGGCAAATACCTTTATAGGAAATTATGGTATATACGAGTAGCTTATATTTATGACCAAGTTTACAAAGAATTGCATTGCAAAATATTTTAATTGAGGTTGCCTATGTAGATAAAGTTTCTTGAAAACTGCAAACTGTTAGATGGTCCATAACATAACATGGAAATTCCTAATATCCTTCTAAAACTTGAGATAAATTACTCGAAAAATAAAGTCAAAGGAAATGAGTTTTGCAATTGCTGTAATATCACAAGTATTGACTTCAATTTCCAAACAATCTTCTTAAAATATCTGAGTGATGTCTTTAGATTACAATGCATTAAGTTTACAATTTCAGTACACCAGGATCAGAAGGAAACATGACTATGCTTTTATAAAAGACCTAATAGAAGCTATTAAAAGCAATAAGAGGGATGAATATTTGTACTCCAATAAAAGTGTAAAATTATTTACAGTCTTAAGAAGAATGATAAACATTCTAAAATATAAGCCATGTATAAAAACCTCAAAAATTTGCTTCTAGTTTGAAAACCTACCAGCAGCCTGTGTGTTGCAATAAGCAGCCTGTGCGCTGCAATAATTTCTAACAATATCCTCCTCGGAGAGGCTCAGAGAGAGGGCCAACCTCAACTATCATTCAGGTCACGAATGAACATGCTCTGTTTTCAGCAGCCAGTCTCGAACCAATTATCCATAGACCCCATATTTTACCCATCGTGGGAATAAATAACCGAGGTCAATTAATTTTAAAAGTGGATAAGAAGCTATGTAATACATTTTGTTACTATTATGAATCAACTTTATTATCCACTGGACAATAATAAATATTGTGAAATGGATAATTATACAAACAAATTAACAACTGCATAGGTAGCAGAAATGCTTGGCCCCATGTAAAGATTTCTAGAGTTTTACTATTCCTAAAAGGATGGTTCCATAGATTTATTTTAAAATAAAATAATGATTCCCTAAAATAAGTTGATAATAAGTTTATTGAAAATCTACACTTTCAAATGAAGATTTCATGTTATAGATTTGATTAAACTAATGCATGCACTATTTACATCCAAATTATTCATAGCGAAGAAAATTGTTAATTTTTATGTTTGAATAATTGTATGAATACAATTGCTTTTACCATGCGGGTTAAATACAGTACATACATACCTTAACCATTTGTCTCAATTCAATTTCAGGTATTTTTATATAAAAAAATGTGTATTTTTATATTGTAAAAAAAATATATATATATATTTAAGAAAAAAGCTGAATAAAGAACATAATAATAATTAAAATTAATAAATGTTTGACGACTTGATTAAAATATTGATAAATCAATAAGAAATGTTAGTTAATGTAATTTTAAACTATAACTTATAACGGTTTACAATAGTTAGGCTTTATTTTTTAAATAAAAATTAAATTTTACTAATTTTATTCAATGTAAAATAATTTGTAGGTTTTAAAATATATTCCTTGGATATGACTTTAAAGATTAAGTGCAATAGAAAGGAAATGTATCACACTATTAGTCATCATCACTTATAAATAAATTTGGTTTGTAATTTTGCTCAATGTTTCATTAGGAATGGCAGTTTAATTGTTTACACTTTGAGCTCAGATAGATATAAGTTTATGACTTTGAACGTTTGGGGGGCAATTACAACATGCTTATGTATATGAAAAGTATTGTAAAATGATTCTGCGATATGGAGTACTTCCTAAACATTTTCTTTAGATATTTTCTCAGGTGTATTATCAACTGACAGTAATTAAATGGTAAAAGCAAGACAGTATCAATTTCTTAGAACTGTTAGATACATAATTATGCAATAAGATGTTTTGCTGACCTCTCAAGTAGATGTGATATTTTATTAGAAATAGATAACACCACACTTTCAATACATTAACAGAAAAAGCTCAGTTTGATATCCATCCAAATGATCTTGCTAAACATTTGGCGGTGGTGTGAAACTAGCAGCACCTGATTTTTTGCTTAATAGGTATATAAAATTTCAAAATATTATTAAGCTGATTTTAAATCTTGTAGTCTCAATGCAGATGTAAGTTGGAAACTGTCGCAGGACATAATGTACTTCTAAGATTTGTGATGCATTGATTCATTTGTAACACATTTCAATAAAAAAAAAAAATAATATATATATTATTATATGATAAATAAATTATATTTTATAATTAACATGTAATCATGGCATCGTCTTATACTTTACCATAGGATTAATATTTTTATAAAAGAAGAAGAAACTCCTTTTTTTTTATTTTGAAATTTTTGCCGAGTTATAACTGACAGAGCTTAAGGAATCTAAGTATTTCCTTTTTAGACCATTACCACTCAGGCTAAGTGCAAAGAAATAATGTTTCATTCAGATCTATCCAATGTTTTAATACCAAAAGTTTCTTTTTTCAAATCTTATGTTTATTTTTAAAGCAGAAGCATCACATCAATCATTGCATTTTCACTGTTCAGCTCTTACACCAATTATCTAACTATAGGCAATAGAATAAGGTTAGATGATAAAATTAAAAAATGGATAAAACGAGTTAAAAGACTATGTCTGGCAAAGCCAATGTATGTCAGCATAATGGAATATGGCATATGCAATCCTGCCATAGTTTTATATTACCTCGCATAAACTTAAAAAATACTGCATGTTTACCTCGCATAAACTTAAAAAATACTGCATGTTTGAAGAAGATTGTAGAAGAACCCTATTGAGCAAGAGTTATAAAAAAAATATATGTTATACGCAAGGTCAAGAAGTATAGATCGTATTGATTAAAATTTTATTTACTTATACCCAGTTGTTTTAAAAAAAATTAGAAAAGTCGCCAATTTTAAACTTATTTACAAATTCTCTCAGTAACGGCTTATTACTAATGCATGAATTTTACATCAATAAAAAGGTAACGATTTCTTTTATAAATCGTATTGATCAGATTTTAAATAACTTCAAAGTTCTTTTAAATAATAAAGAAAAACCTAAAATACTATAAGAACCCCGCGCCAGGCACCTCCGCAACGCCCGGACAGCAATGCTCGATACGAGAATCTAGTGCGTTCTTGACTCTCGTAACAGGTGGACTGTACGTGCGTTTTTTTGTGCGACATCATTACGAAAAGTGACAAATTTTGAATGACTTTTAAATTAAATCGGATTGTAGATAGTGTTAATAATTAAAATAAGTAATATTAAGGACAATAATTAGCTTGTAAATGTATTTAATAAGTTTTTATTTAGTATTTGTTATAAGTAGTTGTCATAGAGTGAAATTAGTTCAGATTAGGTAATAATGCCTAAGCATAAAAGTAAAAGCCTAGTGGCATAAGAATAAACAAGTATAGAAGCGAAACTCCCGGCCGTCGAGCGCTCAAGGCCACGTTATTCACCTACCGTTTGATTTCCGTTGAACGGAATCGCCAGTCAAGGCGCGCACCGCATCCCGCACGTACGTGACTCCTTCCCGCGCGCCGCTATCTACCTAGTCGCCGCGATGCCGACTTATTGTTGCGTTTATGGGTGCAAAAATAATGCCATAATAACCCCAAATTTAAAGTTTTACAATTTGCCCGAAGATAAAGAAAGGTAAGTACAAAGGTATATCTACTTGTTTTATTCAATCCTCTCTAAGCAACTGCGAAGATGACTTGGATATATTTCTTTTGAGCAAAGACGACGGCACAGAACCTTTTTTTGCAAACCATATGACATCGGAGATTTCGCCGCTTGCTGTTCCGACATGCGATTACAGGTCTGAGGGCCTATTACCGATCTCATGGTTTTGCAAATGATATCATATGATATCATAGTGCAAGACGAAAAATACGATTTCCGGTCAGATTTTTAATCATTTGTTTATTATTTAATGATGACATCATTGAAATTATGCCATAGTGATGATATCATTGGAGATCAGTAATACGAAATGCAGTATTTCATGACTTCTTTTTCTCAAATTTATACCATGTCATACGATGAAAGATCCATAATTGGCCCTCAGATTTGCCTACACAAAACGCACTTTCCTACGTTTGTGGGTATCTACTCAAAAAATGCTCGCTTAAACATGAATGCCCAGCTTTCAATAAATACAGAGATTACAAGGGAGAAAATACAGAAAATTCTCAACTATTTATTCATTTTAAAGCATTCAATCGGACAAAAATTTTCGGAAGTTTAACTGTTCCTCCGGCACATTTTGTAAACTATATTGAGAAACTCGAGAATATATTCGTAAATAGCTTCAAAAATTTTATTTTTACCGATGGTGCTGGTGCGATCTTGCTAGATACAATGAAAAAAATTGTGTTTCAGGTACCTTGTGAATATTTTCCTATTGATTACCTGATTAAGCTTTTTATAAGAATGCGTATTTACTACGCGCTGAAGTTTAATAACCGAAACTTCAAATCATCTACAAAAACGCCATCTTTTATAAATATCAGACATTTGTAAATATTTCTGTTGAATTGAAACCTTTTAAATAAAAATGATTGAATATTTTAAAATTATTTTTATTATACCTACCCTAGATACAGATACAGTTTTATTCGTAATATTCATTACATGTCAAAGCTAATACAATATAATGTATCGAGTTTCTAAAGCTGTCATTGTAGTGCAATTTTGAAACTCTGTAAGTATGGGATTTTTTTTTGTCAAGTCGGGAATAATTTGAATTATGAGAAACTTTGGTACTGCTATATAGGTATATTTTTATCGACCTTTGTTACTGTTCCATATAAAATTTAAATACAATCAATACTTGATTAAAATTATGAAACAACAGATTTTTTTTCAAGTGAAAATGTTGGTCTGATAGTAAAAAGTGAGCTTAGGTTTTATCCATTAGTACATTCATAACTTCAGCTCTTGGACTATAAACGTAGGTACGATACCTAAATTACAAACCATTTTTGTACATCGAAATTCGAAACATTTTAATGATTTTGTTCTCTAAGTTGTAGGGATTAAGCTCAATTAATCAAAAATAGGCAGGTTCTTATAACTACGGAATCAAAAAAACTAAAAATGTGGGTACTATTGCTAAAGATAGTCGCTCGCTCGCTACACTTGAAGTACAAAATCAATAAGACTCGGTGTATACTCAGTTTCTCATTTAATGTAAAATATGGAGGTACCTATATAAAAAATATTGTAGTGGTCACCATACGTCCATGTGGTGACCCTAGCGGCGCCCGCAGACTACTGCGGGGCGTTACAGGAGGAAGGGCGCTGTAGGTATGCAAATAGCGGCATTTGGTGCACCCACAAAGGAGATGCGCTTCTATACTTGTTTATTCTTATGCTAGTGGCTCGTGGTCGAGCTCTCCAAAATTATTGGTAAGAAGTTACATTTAGATATTATGAAAAGGTTAAAATTTATTTCTCTTTCAAATATTTATCATAATGAGCCCTGAAGTTATGGTAAGGATCTCAACCACTGTATTACGTAAAATTATCGTGTTTGGCCTCATTTGAAAGAGCAGGCCCCGTATTGTGAAGTATTATCTCCATGCAGTTTAATGACTGGCTATTTTTTATTTCGTAATGAACTCTAATACCTTGCTAATAAAGTTCATAACTTACACACAGTTTTTGTTGCCCGTAAACCGAATGGAAATAAGAATTCATAATACGGGGGCTGACTTAGATCAAAATAGCTATGATGATTTTGTCTTCTGATGATCAGATCCAAAGGTAGGTACAGGATCTCAACCACTGTATTACGTAAAACTGTCGTGTTTGGACTCATTTAAAAGAGCTCACCGAGACCAAGATGACTGTAGTGGTTTTGCTTTCCTGGTGATCAGCTCCGAAGATAGATACAGGATCTCAACCACTGTATTACGTAGAACTGTCGTGTTTGGACTCATTTAAAAGAGCTCGCCGAGGTCAAGATGACTGTACTGGTTTCGCCTTCTTGATGATCAGCTCCGAAGGTAGGTATAGGATCGCAAGCATATTAACGACTAGCAATGTAGTTAATTATTTTTATTCTTACACTAGTTTTCACATACCTACCTATATACTTATATTTTTTTCTTTTATGGTTTTCTTTTTTTCTCAATGTATGTATATTCATAATCTAATAGAAATAACCACCAAAGACTCCATTACCTACTAAAAATATTTATGTATGTAACACATGCTACGTTATACGTGGCTACAGTATGACGACACGGTTAGCGCAGCGGTCGCGTGATCGCCTACTGCGGAACCGGTCGCGGGTTCGATTCCCGTACGGGACAAAGATTTTGTATGACCTACAAAAATTTGTTCCGGCTTGGGCGTATGTGCATGTGAGATTCTATGTTTGTAACTGCACCCACGACACAGGAAAAAATTCTATTATAAGGCAACGTTTTTTTAAATAATTGAATGTATGAATAATTAATATTACATATGCTGTACTTATCTATATAGTATAACTATGTATAACTGTTTTTTGTCTGTAAGTAATTGTTATAATGTCATAACTGTTGGTGAGTCTAATATTACGTAGAACTTTTGTGTTTGGACTCATTTGAAAAGGCTCACCGAGAACAAGATGACTGTGATGATTTGCCTTCTGACGATCAGCATAATAATTTTTATAATACACTAGCTGTGCCCGCGAATTCCGTTTCGCCTCACGATAGGTTCTTTTCTTTTATTCTAGTTTTCCCGTTTTACTGTCTAATTTTTCCCGTAGGAAAAAAGTATCATATATCCGTCTCCTCGTCCTAAGCTACCTCCCCACAAATTTTCAGCCAAATCCTAGTTTTCCCGTTTGCCGTGGGAATTTTTACAGTGGGAAAAGTATTATATATTATACCTTATATAATTAGCTATCTATTAGTGAAAATCCCGTCAAAATTGGTCCAGCCGTTACGGAGATTAGCGGGAACATACAGACAGACAGACAACGGGAACATACGTCTCCGGGACGGCCAGACCGATTTTGACGGGACTTTCATCAATAGATAGCTAATTATATAAGATAACACATAGTCTACTTTTCCTACAGTAAACATTCCCACGGGAAAATGGGAAAACTAGGATTTGACAGAAAATTGGTGGGGAGGTAGCTTAGAACCAGGAGACGGACATAGGATACTTTTTTTCCCACGGGAAAAAATAGACGGGAAAACTAGAATAAAACAAAAGGAACTATCGTAAAGCAAAACGAAGGTCGCGGGCATAGCTCGTCGTACATAAAGTCAAGGCGGCATGGTTAGCGCAGCGGTCGAGTGATCGCCTACTGCGCAATGAGTCGCGGGTTCGATTCCCGTACGGGACAAAGATTTTGTACGACCTACAAAATTTTCCGGTCTGGGCGTATGTGCATGTGAGATTCAATGTTTGTAGCTGCAGCCACGACACAGGAGAAAATCCAACTGTGAGATTCTTGTGAGAACAAACGTTCTTTGAAGAAAAAAGAGTGTAAATAAATATATGTAATCTGTATAGTGCCCAAACTTCTATGAAACGGCTATTTAAAAATGAAGCCACTATAATTATTTAAAAATTATTAAATTGATATTACACTTGACTGTGCTTATAAAGTTTTCTGTTTTTAGGCAATCCAAAAATCTACAAAACTCCCAAACAGTACATAAGGAACTGCCTACGACGAAAGTAAAAGGAATTTCGCCAGAATCAAACGAACTACGTTCTGTCGCTATTGACGAGGGACCAGTACAAAATATGAGGGTATGTCATCATACTCTGTGATTTGTCAGAATATAGATTTTTATTTATATTTGTGTTATAATCTAACTACAAATTTAAAATTAAGATATATTTAACTGCCTAGTAATCATGAACATGCTATTTTTTTAGTTTCAACAAAATGAAGATTCTTTGCCTGGCCTTATTATCGAAAAAGAAGTACAATCACAAACAGAAGTCCTAAACATATCTGGAAGAAGAGTTGTCTTTTCACATCTGGAAGAAGAGTTGTCTTTTCACATATCGATCTTGTAAATATGCACAAATTCTTGTAACAATTATTAATTCACGAATGTTTGTAAAGCACTAACTGATTATTTGAACTTCACTTTGTATAACGCTATTATTCACAAGCGATAAATATTTGTAATAGTTATTAGTCCTATATTGTGTTTTTCTATATTTTCTTATTATAATTGTTAGCGTCCAACATTTGATCTCAATATTGTAGCTCAATGCCTACGTGACTGACAAATGTCATATAATTAATAATTTTTCAAAAATCTGTCGTTTGACATTTATGTAGTTGTCTATTCTTATGGCCAGTATAAAAGCGGACCAGGGTCATTAGGAAGCCAGTCTACTACCAGCTCTGGTATTGAACGCAAACGGCTAAGGAGTAGCTAAGCTCCTTACACCGGCTTGGAACCTAACCACCACCTCCAGGCCTTCGTGATCATATCACTTCATGCCGGTTCCTTCACGCGTCTCCACCGCGCCTGCTACGTGTGCCTGCTGCCCACCTGACCACTCCGTCGCGCCTTCTACGGGTCCCTGCTGCCGTCTGCCTACGGAGCATCGTTGGGGCGCTCCTATGCTGCCTACCTATCCTCTGAGCTGCCTATCCGGAGAGCTGTGCTGCCGTGCCTGTTCCTGCTCCGGCTATCCGGCTGAGCTGCTACTCGCCCCCGCGTCCTACCCTGGCCAGGCTAGATTTTTATATAAATATTGTTGTACATAGCTAGATCTTAGTTAAGTTAGATAATTATGTTCGGTCGTGCCCTCCTTATCACCCTACCTTTGCATTTATTTTTTAATTATACGGTATTAACTTTTAACCTTGTTTATCTTTTAGCTTCCTCCCTTTTTTTTTCACGAAGCCTTCCGCTTCGCGACAAGTTAATAAAGTAAATAGGGCTTGCAAAAACTTTCTGAACAGCCAAATGTTGTCAAAAATGCACGACTGGCTGTTCATAGATGCGTTTTGGTCCCTACGCTTATGTATGGTAGTGAATGTTGGGTGTGGCAAAAGAAGGATGAAAGTAGGATTAATGCAGTGGAAATGAGAGCTTTGAGAGGAATGGCTGGAGTGACTCTGATTGATAACTTTCTATAGATATTTGATAGATAAATTAGATAAGTTAATAGTGTGATAAGGGAAATGTGTGGGATGAAAGAAGACGTAGTGACAAAAAAAGAAAAAGGAATGCTAATATGGTTTGGCCATATAGAATGGATGACGACTTACGAAAAAAATATACGAGGCAAATGCAAGTGGACAAGTCGGTAAGGGACGACCGAGACGAACTTACCTGGACCAAATAGGGGACATCTTGGACCTGCACCAAAAGGTCAGTTCAAGAGTACCCGTAACCGACGAGCGTGTACGAAAGCATTTATGAAAGTGGAGGACGCTAGAGACGTATGCTTAGACCTACGAGCACTTAACCCAATAAAGATGTAATTCATGCGAATTTAAAAGAAAACAAGAGTGTCAACTAGCTGCGGTGCGCGGGAGGTTGTGATCGCTCCGAGCACCTCCGAGGTAATTCGATAGATTCCGATGCATTACGAGCCCGATCACTAAGGCGAGGTGTTAAGGACTATTATGCGTGCGTCGCGAGCGGTCGCGAGATTCTTTACGACGATGAGAGATGGACACACATTTACAATTAAATAAATATTTAAAAATATCCCCTATACCCTGGTTACCATCTAGCACTAAAGTACTGATCAAGACGAATCAAACGAGCCCAAACTC
The DNA here is from genome assembly GCA_963935595.1 of Schoenobius gigantellus. Lineage (NCBI taxonomy): Eukaryota > Metazoa > Arthropoda > Insecta > Lepidoptera > Crambidae > Schoenobius > Schoenobius gigantellus. Next base: position 23,401,069 of record OZ012543.1, read on the forward strand.
GATGTGGCTATGTCGATTAATTAATGAGTTCCTATGGCCATATTCCAGTTCCATCATTAGACCCTGGTTAACCTCTAGCACCAAAGTACTCGTCAAGACGAATCAAACGAGCCGAGGCTCGATGGGGTTGCGTCGTTGCTTTACTGAGTTTCTACGGCCACATTCCAGCTCCATCATCAGACCCTGGTTACCATGTAGCACCAAAGTACTCGTCAAGACGAATCAAACGAGTCCAAACTCGATTAGGATGTGTCATTTCATTGCGAAGTTTCTATGGCCACCTTCCAGCTCCATCATCAGATCAGCACCAATGTCATCATAATATTGTATTGTCACGCGATTTACACTTGTATGCTAAATTTTAGATCAATCGGTAACCGGGAAGTGGATCAAATTTAATTTGCAAGATTTGATGACAAACATCGACATAGGTGAAAGTAAATAAAAGTTAAAAAAAAAAAACATCAAAATCCGTTGCGTAGTTTTAAAGATCTTAACATACATAGGGACAAACAGCGGAAAGCGACTTTGTTTTATACTATGTAGTGATGAGAAAATATATGTCGCTCAGAGAGCGATAAAAGTAGGCAAAATAACACTGACTGGGCGGCGTGTCTGTAGTCTTATTTTATCTTGAGCTTGATACTTTGTAGTGCAGTTGTCTAAAAAGAGATGGCGTTAACGTGGGAATACTTTTACCAGCGGGCAAATGCTGAAGGTCATTGGGCGACGTAATACCCTTAAGCATGGGTCATCTAGAAACCTGACATTGAAATAACCTAGACTCAAGAAAACTGACATTAAAAACTGCTATTATTAGCAAAACCACTGGCCAAAAAGTCACAAATCCTATACATAATTAGTTATGTATTAATTATAGTTTTCTCAAATTAAGATGGCTATTTTAAGAGATATTAAAAGTTCTATGACAGCGACACTTAAGCAAGTTGTCTCTTCTCTATTTAAAGATTATTCCAGATATTTTACTTGTGAGAACTTTGTTATTGCTTTAGAAGTAACAAATAATAAAGGACCATAGAAATAAATATCTGATAAATTTATTTAAGACTTAAAATACTAGTACTCAATCCATTAGTAGATGACTAAAGCAAACAATGGAGGAAAGTTATTCTAATTATTCATCTTTCATATTAATATTCTATTTATTCATCACCCTCCAAACAATATGCTTCAAATTATCATGCATATAGGGCAGGATTAACTATTTATAATATTCTCAAGGCGAATAAACATTTTCAGTAAATCACTATTTTACATTTTCGCGTGGCGATTATGTACTCTGTCCATGGGACAGGCTGAAGGACATATATCTTTCAAAGCACATAAAAAATTTTTTTTAGGGAATCGTTAATTCTACATTTTCGCGTGGCGAGGATGTAGGTACTCTGTCCGTGGGACAAGTTAAAGGACAAATATATGTCCAGGCATATGAATGATTTTAAGGAATTGTTAATTCTACATTATCGCGTGGCGATTATGTACTCTGTCCGTGGGACAGTCCTAAGGAATTGTTAATTCTTCAATTTCGCGTGGCGATTATGAACTCTGTCCATGGGATATTCCAAAGTACAATTAGGTACCTATAATGGTAAATGATTGATTTCAGGATTTTATTACTATTACATTTTCGCGTGGCGATTATGTAGTTTGTTTGTAGAACAGACTAAGGCTAAATTATTTTTAATGTATTTGATATTCATTATTAACTTCTGTACTTACAAATATTTCACTAAGGCAAAATCATTGAGTCTCTGTACTGTACAGTGAAATCCCATTAGGTTTCAATCTGGAAAGGGAACCGAAACTTACAAAGAGTTAGATAACACATTGGGTGGCATATCCCCACTATTGGATGATCTAATAAATTATCGATATTTGCTAAATATTATAATATACCACGCCAGTTAGAGCCGTGGCAAAGCTTTTTGCCACGGCTGGTAGTTCTTGAAATTTATAGTTATTATATGGTTAACATGAAACTGTTAACACTAGTAAACGTTATCTACATTATGAAATAAATATTGAATGTTATTGAATACCTATTGACAGTTAGTAAATAGGTATTAATGTTTACCTATTTATCAAAAACTCTAAACATCTACAATAGTTATACCTTGGACTAATTACAAATATAATGATAGGATTAAACGAACTTACCTAAAGTGAAGTTCAATCCATATTATATGAAGTAATTAGTCCAAGGTACGGAGCATCCCACCCTTCCCTTTTGAAGTAATAAATTACTAACCCAATTATATATACCTAATACTCTAAACTAATGAGCTATGGTGACGGTGGAGTTGCCAGGTGTATTTTTCTTTTATATTTTTAATGGTGTCTTTAAAATTCGCGTATTTAGTAGTGGGAGAAGGCGTTACTACAATAGTTATACCTTGGACTAATTACTTCATATAATATGGATTGAACTTCACTTTAGGTAAGTTCGTTTAATCCTATCATAATATTAGTAACTAAGTAAGTATAGATAAACTCAAATATGCAACCACTTTTTTTTGTAACCCGGTCAGAAAAGATATTCTACCCAAGAGTAGGGTGGACTAAATATCTTGCTGTCTCTTGTGGTTAGGTATGTGAGAATCCCGCCGAGTCTAATCGGACATACTCTCTAATTGGACATACTCCAGTATACCCACTTAAAACTTATCCGGGGTGTTCCGTCATTCCAGTCGTGGGGTGTTCTGAGATCTGGGTGACCCAAAGTAAATGCAACCGCTACAAGGACCACAGCCACAGAATAAATAATAGTACTAAAGTACAGAAGGATCACTCTCGAAGAAAAGCCATGTTTAGGTATGAAAATTTACCTACTCTCACGACCTTCATCTGACTGCACGGGAAATTGAAATTTATTGCATGACACGAGCGTTCCAATTCCGTCACGCATCGCTGACCCGATACCGGTTTGGCGATAAGAGCGCAGGGTTCCCACTCACCGATATGCAGTTATTGTTACAAAAATGACCTCAATTATTACGTGCGACGCGGCCAGCGTGCGAGCCGAGCGGCAAGCTTTTACCACATACCGCCCGGCCGGACCGCCCGGCCAAACGTACTTAAACTGCGGAGTGAAACCCCCCTGCCACAGCGTAGGTACGTTGTCAACTCGTAACGTAAGATGTATAGGCACAACACCCCTAACTTTGTATTTTTTTTAGAATTTATATTATAACTCCATATCATTTCATTTTATTTCTCGGCATATTTGCCACTTCCTTTTATTCTTTAAGTACACCTCTGTACAAAAATTATATATATGCGAAATATTAGTGTAAAACTTTTGAAAACTAAATTGTATATTATCCCCCGTTTGAATCTCCACTGTGTATATATTATATTTCCTATCCTGAAAAAGATTGTTCTTTAGTGATAAGGCCGCCCTTTGTTACATTTCTGTTTTTATTTCATTTGTTATTTCTGTTGTACTTTGTGTGAAATAAAGAGTTTTATTATTATTATTGTGTACGTGGCACCAACATCTGACTTTAATATTTTGTGGGTAGGACCACAGATGCTAATACAGTTTGAAGCCGCGCTGACTGAGTCAAACTAGCGTGTAATGGAATTCGACGCTCTACCTCTCGCCGACGCAGGAACAGCCCTCGTCAGGGCACCGCAAACCGCACGAGCATTACCGGGCGCTCCAACGGCATAAACATGAAAGGTTATTGGAAATCTGCATTGATATATACGAGTATGTAGCCTAGACAAGCTGTTGCTAACAAAAATTGTGTCACGACGCGGGGCAGCGCTGGGTGAGGCGTGGACAGTAGCGTACTCGCCCGCTCGTATGAGAGAAGAGACAGCAAAACTAAGGACATAAAGGTCAAGGCGGTCGAGCGTAGATCGCAGTTCGGAAACCATTTTCATTTGTTTTAATCAAATTACTCAGTAATACAAACCTTAAATACAAAACCAATATCCAAACGTACTAACAACAGTGTTTTCAATTGTCACACTAAAGTTTTAAGACATTTTACGCAAAATTTGCGACACAATCTTCACGGCAACTCGACTACTGAGTGGTGAATTTCTCTGTACCACACAGCGCGTCTAGGTGAATAAGTCAATGGAAATCTGTAATATCAAAAAGCATGCGAAGCGACATTGACGCGAGCGGTAGTGATATTCGACCTTCGTATACTCGTACCATACATTGCATCAATACTGAATTTAATAACTGACAAGACAGAACTGACTGTTGACAAAAACACGTCCATTTTAACACTTGCACTACCAAAACCGCAGTTATTACGACAGATTTAAAAGCACTCCAAAATTCAAAGTGCAGTCTCCTGTTGCCGTGTGTAAATGTCAAATTTACAACACAGTAATAATTTGAGTTAACACAATAAAGGGATTATTAATATATTATAGTTCAAACTAGCTGTGCCCGCGAACTACGTTTCGCCTTAATTTATTTTTTCCCGACATCTTCAACAAATATCGTTAAGTACACAGAAATGAACACAAAAACTTAACAAATTATATACTAAAACCTTCCTCGAGAATTACGCTATCGAGTGGTGAAAACCGCTTGAAAATCGGTGCAGTAGTTTTTGAGTTTATCGCGAACAGACAGACAGACAGACGGCGGCGGGGGACGAATTTGCAAAAAAATGATATCCAAACTATCTGAATTGGAACAAATGTTGACGATGCTCTTTTGCAGTCTATCCAATCTTTGAAACATTTTTACTCTTAGAATAATATTATTATTCTAAATTTTCACTGTATGTACAGACATAAATAATTTAAAAAAATATACTTTTAATGGACGTTGAATATCATAGCAGTTTGGCTACACTTCGGTCGAGTGACTTTACAATCGGTTCGTGTTACATGGGAACAAGACGTGAATATAAAAATGGTATCAGCGACCGACGTCGGCGTCGCATCGCGTCGTAGCGATATTGTACATAACTGCTTTTTATGCGAGTCGGGCTTCTACGGCGGAGCTTAGACGGTGTTGTACATAGACACAGTGTTCTGTCACAGATTACTAAAAAGTTCTGTGATGCTGCTATACCTATTACGACACAGGTAAATGCTACATATTGGCACCTCATAACTACATTCACACTCTTATGCCCGGTTTCCATATTCAAAACAACTCATTTTTGCTACGGATTGTTATATATTGACAGATTTTCCATAGAATAAATGTCAAAATGTAACTGTCCGTAGCAAAAACGATTCGTTTTTGAGTATTGAAACCAGGCATTAGCTGACAAAGAGGTATGTGCAATTTTCGCAGGCTTGAATACTACTAATCTAAAAGTCATTGATTGGTTTTAATTTTATGTTTTCAACATTTGACAACATTTGATTCAACCCATTTAATATTTTACTCCAATTATTCGATTTTATTAAAATCAACTAGGACATTGAACAAAAACTCTGGTAGAGTCACGATTCGTATTAGAGGGTGGGCCGCCAGCATCACGGGAAATGTTTACAGTAATAATATTTTTAATCAGTGCCTCGCTCGTTCCGCGCGAACGTTATAAACCGTTATCTCCTTTAATAAATCGCGGAAGCCATTGTTACTTCATAACAAGTTTAAATCTCGCCGTATTTACGTTCCGCGGCGGGCGGCGCGGCGTCTCGCCGAATACGGGAACATCTTGCGTAATGTTATCAAGTAATAATCTCATTAAGCCTCTAGCTCTGTAATCAGACGAGCAAACTGGCTGGTCTCATTGTTGGTGTGGACTAGGGTGCCCACACGAAATAAGAACGTAATAACGACAACGGCTTATAAGGAAAATAAGGGACAACGATTCCTTATGCAAAAATTAGATTCGCCCAACTGTGACACCTGTAATACAATAGAAGATGTACAACATATATTTTTGGAATGTATAAAACATATAAAAAGGAAAGAGAGAGTCATTACTGCAAAAATTTAATATCAATATCTTGGATGTAGGAGTACTTATAAGCATTCATTCAAACCCAAATTCCGCTATTTTTAAGCGACTTCAAAAAAGGAGGAGGTTATCAATTCGGTTGTATTTTTTTTTTATGTTTGTTACCTCATAACTCCGTCATTTTTAAACCGATTTCCGAAATTCTTTTTGTATTTGATAGAGTATACTGCAAGGGTGGTCCCATGGTCACGTTAAGTTTTCAGTGTTTTTGAAGTCGGTTCTATTTTTTGTAAAAAAAAAATTATTTTTAACTTTTTAGTGAATGAAATCTTTTTAGTGAAAGAAAACCCGAATTTAATACCAGTGTTTTCCTCGATTTTCTATGGGATCCCATCATCAGATCCTGACTTTGGTGACTATGGGACCACCCTTGGAGTATACTCTATCGAATACATTTTGAAAATCGGTCCACAATTGGCGGCGTAATCGCGTAACATACACACAAAAAAAACATACGCATCGAATTGAGAACCTCCTCCTTTTTTGAAGTCGGTTAAAAAAGGACAACGATGTTGTTTTTGTAAAGCATGCCCTGTCCATTGCGGGAAGAGTACACGCTTGTTGATTAACCATTGGCAATGACACGGGCGCAACAGCGTTCCACCTAGTTACAACAAAACAAAGGATGACTGCAAATTAGGAAGTTGTTGGATTTGGCAGTGGCGACCCAAAAGACCGCGGCAGGAACCATTTGTGCCTGCCCTAAGGTATGCCCATGCGTGTGTGGTTGGCTGTCATGGACTTACCAATGACCCCAGTCAGCAGGTTCACTTACGTATTTTTAGCCAGAAGGTGGGTGCCCACGTGTAAAGCTCGCTGCACATGGAATCTGATTTTCTCCGGACGAAACAGAATCAGAACGGGACGGTAAAACTTGGAAATAAGCTCAAAGATCCTCGTGCAACTGCATCTGCTAAGGTCACAGCGCGCGTCGGCACTGAATGCCACTGATGAGTGCGTATAGCACGTCACGGTACTGATCGTCACGTGTCGACACTGATGTGTGCGGATAGACCTATATCTTTAAATGTTGCCACGGTGTGCATATGACGACGTGTAGGCACTGTTGAGCACACATAAAAACCAAGCTCGATGCGTACGTATGCATGAAGTCCTCCCTCTATTATATTGATATCAAATCAGAAGATTTGTTAAATAGGTTTCAAAAGGAAAAGTCGAGATCGTTTAATCCATTTTCCCTGACATTGCTTAATACGAATTGTGAGTTGTCTTTTTACAAGAAGATTCTGGTAGATCTTATTGTTTTATGACATTAAAACAAAATATACATAATATAATTCGTATGTAAAATAGGTTTTATCAAGTCCCGCCATCTTTATTATATTTGGTAACCACTTGACGGGTGGAAGGGAATAATTTGCATAATCTAACAAAATAATTTGAACAGTCCATTGCATCGTGAGAAATGAAGTCATTTGCTTGGCGAAACAACGAAATATGAATTTTCTTAGTTAGTATAGCGCCATGTTGCTGAAGTTAGTGTTTGAAGTGAGACTGCTAAAATATAAAGTGTCGAGTCGATCCCCGGGTTGCGTAGAAATGTTCATTGTAATTTTTTTTGTGGTCGCATGAAGACTAAAAGGACATGACCAGTGCGACTATGGGCGCTAGCCTTTTTTTTTTTTTTTTTTTTTTTTTTTTTTTTTTTTTTTCTCGGGGGGAAATGCATAACCGCACCGTACCCGCCGTTGGCTAAACGGCGAGCGTGTGTGGGGCTCTCCCGGCAGAGTGCCAGGCCTACCCACTAAAACCCCCCGGTGTTCTCCCTGCCCTTATGAGCGCGCTAGGTAAGGTCCACACTGCGACTCCACTACCCACGCGCTCGGGCAAGCCCGACCACCTGGTCGGGCTATCGCCAAGGGGGGATTGCTCGAGAACACCAGGGCAATCCCCAGACGGAGGGCCTTACGGCGGCGTGCACGGGGCCAACCGTGCACGCAGGCCTCCACGGCAGGGTCATTAGACGGGCATCGCTTGTGCGAATGCCCGCCTTCTCCTGCCTATCCGTCTGCGACGGATGGGAGCGGCTTGAGGATCTGCCTCCCGCTCCCTCTCCGCGGCCTCCTTCTGCGATATTACGTCCTCGCAGAAGGAGGCGACAGCCCCCCATTCCGCCTCGCCGCGGAGCATGGCCACGACCATGCTCGGCAGCGAGAGGTTTCCGCCTCCCAGCGCAGCGTTGAGTTCGCTGCGCTGGCATCGCCAAGCCGGGCACACCAATAGTGTGTGCTCGGCAGTGTCATCGGGAGCGTCGCAGTGATGACACTGCGGCGTTTCCTCCCGACGGGCGACTCGGTGCAGGTAGTGACCGAAGCAGCCATGCCCGGTAAGTACCTGCACCATGCGAAATGTTAGGCTGCCCCGCCGGCGCCCAACCCACTCCTCCAACACCGGACGAATTGCCTCAATCGTCCGGTGGCCGGCAGCTGGGGAGGCGAGTGCCTCACCCCACTGGCGCAGAGCCTCCCTCTGCGCCAGGGTACGAACCCGCTCCACCTCCTGTGGAGCAGACCGTCCCCCCCGCTCTCGTACAGCAACCCGATGCCGATACACCTCCGAATGGACGCGTGCATCGACATCCCATGGCGTTTGGCCCGCAAGAACGCAGGCCGCGCCGTGGCTGACCGTGCGATAGGCTCGCACGGCCCGGGTTGCTATGACCCTCTGCGGACGTCGCAGTAGGGCCACCGTACGGGGGGAGAGGCACTCCGCCCATACCGGGGCTCCGTATAGTGCCATCGACCTTATCACCCCGTGATACAGTCGACGGCACGCCGATCCTGGTCCTCCCACGTTGGGAAGGACCCGCCCGAGTGCGGCTGCGGCGGCGCACAGCCGTGGAGCGAGGAGCTTAAAATGCTCCTCGAAACTCCATCGGGGGTCCAAAACCAAGCCGAGGTACTTGAGATGCGCCTCGACCGGTATACGTACCCCCTCCACTCGGACGCGGAGCCCCGGTGGGATCCTGCGACGGGGGGCGTGGAATAACATGGCCCTCGTTTTGTCGAGGGCCACGTCCAGGCCCAGGAGGCGGATGCGTCGGACGACCAGTGAGGTGCCGACCGACGCAAGGTGGGCCGCCTCCTCCCCCGTTTTCGCTCTCGCCGCGACAAGCGTGTCGTCGGCGAAGCAGACGACCTTCGTTCGTGGCAGAAGGTCGCCTCGCAGGACCCAGTTGTACCCCAGGTTCCATAACAGAGGACCTAGTATGGAACCCTGGGGTACACCCGCCGCCATTGTCCACGTGTGGACACGCCCATCCGGCCCATCGTAGAGGATGGATCTGCCTTGCAGGTAATCCTCCACGAGGGCGCGGAGGTACGGAGGCACCCGGTGGAAGCGGAATGCCTCCTTTATGCACTCGTGGGGCAGGCTGTTGAAAGCGTTGCGAATGTCAAGAGACACCGCAACAACAGTCTCCCCACGAGCTGTGGCCTCTTCAGTCCACCTCTTGAGGAGGGCCACCGCGTCCACCGTGGACCGACCGGTGCGGAAGCCGAACTGGTTGTCAGCCAGGTCCGGCCCCCGGTCCTCTAGGTGCTCGACGATGCGGGAAGCCAGGATTTTCTCTAGGAACTTCCCGGCCTCGTCGAGTAGCACCACCGGCCGATACCCAGCCGGGGAATCCGCGGGGCGGCTCTCCTTCCTTAACAGGCAGAGCCTGCCCGCCTTCCAACGACTGGGGAAGCGGCCCGAGGTGATGCTTAAATTTAGCACTGCCCGGAACCGCTCCTCAAGGTGTCCCAGGGCGAGGGCCAGAACCCTACTTGGGACACCGTCCGGTCCCGGCGCCTTTTTTTTGCGCCGGAACCGTTCCCTCACCATGTCGAATTCCACGTTCGACACGGGAGGGACAACGGCAACCACTTCCACCGGAGGAGTGTCCGGGGGGACCATTCTGGGGGGCTGAAACGGACCGGGATCGGGAAACAGAGTCCCCAGTACCCGATCCAGCAGCCCTCTGTCCATAGCGGAGGTAGGGGGAGCGGAAGATTGAAACTTCCCCCTCACCATCCGGTACGGACGCCCCCACGGATCATCGTCCAGGAGCCGTATAAATTGCTCCCTAGACTCCTCCTTGGCCATGCAGATTTCGTTCCGCAGGGCCTTCTTGGCTGCCGCATACACCCGACGAAGTTCAGCTTCCTCGTCGGGTGTAGTTCTGGCGCGCCTACGACAACGCACGTAGGCGCGCCTGGCCCTCATACTGGTGGTCCGCAGGTCCGCAATCTCTTGCGTCCACCAGTACACCTGCCCCCTTTCGGGGCAGGCCTGCGCCCTCGGCATGGCGGCTTGGCAGACGACTTTCATGTCGTCTGCGAAGAGATCCGCCATGCCGTCGACATCCCCGGCGAGATGAGGCGGCACTGCTGCCCACGCTCGCACCATCGCCGCCTCCTCCGCCACATCCGGGCGGAGCTTGGTGAGCGCCCATCGCGGGAAGGCACTCACCACGGGGCCCCTACGGATCGGGGTTCCTGGGGATGCCGTGGAGACCTCATATCGGACATATAGGTGATCCGATAGGGTCTCCACTTCTTCCTCAACTCGCCAGTCATTAATTCGACTGGCGAGTGAGGGGGATGCAAAGGACACGTCCACCACGGACGTGCCCTGCACCCGGACGCAGGTAGGGATGGAGCCCCTATTCAAAATCTGGAGCCCCAGGGACAGAACCCAGGACTCCAAATCTCTACCCCTCGCGCTAGTGCGGGAGGACCCCCACGCGGTAGACCACGCATTGAAGTCCCCCGCAACTAGCACCGGTACCGGGGCCGTTCTACGGACGACCCCCTCTAGCGCAGCCAGGAAGATTGTGAAGTCCGCCCGGCTGCGATTGGGGGAGAAATATGTTGATACAACCAACATTCCCCCCCACATGGCGGCAACGTAGCCAGTGCCCCTCTCTCTTAAAATGAGAGAGGGGGCTGTGCCACGCGCCGCCCGCATTATGGCGGCGGAATTATCCGCCGCCACCAACCAATTTGACGACTGCGGCGGAGCGTAGTACGGCTCCGACACAATCGCCAAATCCACACCCCACTCCGCCGCGGTCTGACAAAGGAGGTCCTGTGCCGCGGCGCAGTGGTTCAAATTAGCCTGGAGGAGCTTTATGGGACCACTAGACATTGGTGGTCTCCATGGGCTCCTCCTGGGCCATCGCTGTGGCCGGTGCTGCTTGTGGTGTCGGGCTCCTTGGGGCCACGGTCAATTTCACTGGGGCCAAACGGCCCCTTATCGGCGGGGGACTGCAGTTCATGCCCCCCATGCGATGATTCGCTGGTCGTTTGGCGTCCGCACAGACGGCGCAATTCAGCTCCGCCTTGCAGTCAACCGCCTTGTGACCCTCCGACCCGCAGCGGAAACACAGCCCGCTGCGGTCCTTAGCGGAGGGGCACCGCTGCATGGGGTGGCCCATGCCCATACAGCGGAAGCACCGCATGGGTTTCTGCTCAAGAAGTTGAATGGAGGCAGAACTCCATCCAACTTCGATGCGCCCGGCCTCAGCCAGGCGCTTAGCTGCCTCCACAGGCACGGAGGCGAATGCCGCCCCGACGCCCCGCACCCCCGTGTGCACACGGCCCACCTTGATATGGTTCGCCGGGCACGCACCGGCCTGCGCCAGGATCTGCCCCAGCTCCTCAGCGGTCACCGAGTCATCTAAACCAATGACCCGGATATCTGCCGTTTTCACGGGACGCGTCACTTTTGCCGCGTCCCCTAAGGCTTCTCCCAGCTTTTCCGCCAGCGAATCAGCCTGAGACGGGGATGTCTCCTTTGGGAGCTCGATAATTCGAGCTCCGGTTATCCCCGTCCGGAATTTGGCGGGCCCTATGCCTAGGGCGCTGAGGCTAACGGAGGCCTTGGCCTTGGCTATAGCCTCACCATAGGTGAGGCCTTTCTCTACTGCCTCTGGCTTGAGAGCCAGCACCACCGCCAAACATCGCGGTGCCTTAGGCAGCTTTGGCGAAGGCTTGGAGGCCTCAGCGGAAGCACCTGCCTTCTTGGGCGTCGCCCCATCCACTGTCGGCTTCTTCCGACCTCGCCGCACAACCGTCGACCAACCATCATCGACCGGTGTCGCCACCGGCGCCGTAGCCCCCGATGAAGAGGGTACTGCCACTTGCGCAGAGGGCGTAGTCTTCCTTCTGACCGCTCTTGCCTCTTTCGGCATATTTGCCGGCGAGGCAAGAGTGGTGTTGCCCATCGCAACTTTCGCGGGCCGTTGCGGTTGAGGCTGTGACTGCGGCTCACTTGCACGGTCCACCGCAAGCGGTGGCCTTCGAACCTGAGCCGGCATAAGCCGCCCGTCAACCTCCAGGCCCTCCAGTCGAGCCGAGACCATAAAGCCGACTTGTGCCAGCAGCTCGCGCTGGAGGAACTCCATACTTTCAAGGAACTCCATCCTGGAAATCCCTCCGGCGGGTGCGGCCTCAGTTGGTACGGCCACGGCTGGGGCGGCCTCGGCTGGTTGGGCCGTCGGGAGCTGCACCTCCGGCAGCTCTTCCTCCATTGCGTCGTCGGCGGCAAGGTCCTCCGACTCAGCGCTTTCTACTATCAGAGGGGCCGTCTTTGCACAGCGGCCCTTTGGGCGTTCTACCCCCCGCTCCGAGAAAGCCCGGCGAAGGGCTTTCATTTCCCCCATTAGGGAGTCCACTTGACCCCGGAGGCGTTTGTTGTCGGCTTGGAGCCGACGCATCTCCTCCGAGGTATTTTTGGACGCCAGAGCACGGACAATCTCGAGTAGAGAGTCGGAGGACTCTCTAATCTCCCTCACGGACGTCCCCTTGAGGTTTTTCGATTTCCTCGCGACTTCCATTAGCGACTTCGCTCTCTCCTCAGCTCTGCTGCAGAGATGTTCAGCAGTGGGTTCGGGAGTGCGCATCCCCTTTCCTTTCCTTTTGGGAGCCGTTACGGCTTCCGTCTTCCGATTCGACTCCCGACCCGACTCCCGACCCGACTCCCGATCAGACTCCCGATCCGACTCCCGATCCGACTCCCGATCCGACTCCGACTCCTCAGAGTCGGCCTCTACCTGCCTGAGCTCTCGCTTCGCCTGCGAGAGCCCAGCTCCGTGCGATAGGCCTCCCCTACCCCTACGAGTTCGGGGAACCTTTGGGGCGTAGGGTGCCGTGACCTGCTCCGTCTCAGTCTCCAGGTCCATTGCTAACGGATCCTGGAAAAAGCGGCCCAGCATGGACCGCTTCCTTAGAGCGGGCTGTGACGTCGCTGGGAAATCCACCTCCGCCGGCAACGCCGCTTTTGTCCCGCTACTTATATCCCTGTAATCGGGACGAGACGCATTCAGGCGTATGCGAGAGCTGCGACGGGGCGCTGCCCTCCCGACGTCCGAGACTGACAATTCCGGGGACACCACCCCCTCGACAGCCGTAACCACACCATCATCAACCGGCGAGCGGCTTTTTTGTCTCCCAGATTCCACTGGGAAAATCAGGTTTTTCGGGTCCCTAATGGGCCCCCCTTCACCAGCAGTGTCCGTCTCGGACATCACGTCCGAGTCGGACATGGTCCAGTCGTGGACCCAGTCCAGTAACGAATTTGTTGGCGAGAACAGATTAAAAATCTATTTCTCGCACAACAAAAAAAAAAAAAAAAAAAAAAAACAATCCAAATCGTAAGCAAAACAGTTTCACTGATCCAAAGCCAAGTCGTACACAAAGATCGTCAAAGTAAAAAAAGAAAATATAAAAATATAACAATGAAAATAGAACAAACCTTAGTCTAACCTAAACCTACAAAAAAGAAACTAAAAACAACCAAAAATCCCATAAAAAAAAACAAAACAACAACAATTCTTGAACCTAATAAAATAGAAAATAATATAACCAAGGGCAACAAAATAAAAGGCAACGTATAAACAATACCAAGACAAACTATTTATAGCCGCGCCGGGGCAATGACCCCCGCGCCACTGGCACAGACACTGACTTACAAAAAACGAATACCTTATACCTAGGGACACAAATAACCTACAATTTATTGACAACAAACAAATGATGAAGTAATGATTTGTGTGTTTGACTTCAAACACACAAATTATTTAATAAACAAGACAGCAGCAACAACGAAACAAGAACGAAAACGACAATGATAAAACCATACAAACAAACGAGTTAGACCAATCGAGATCGATACAACACAATAGGAAAGGACGCGCGCGCTCGCTGTGGCAGCTCGCTCGCGACTATGGGCGCTAGCCTAGGCATTTAATATTAATGTGCAGCAAATATGGTGCTACTTTTAGAATTGTTATGCCCCATAGTTTATAGCAAAAAATGTTTCCAGGCTCTGAAAGCCGAGAATCCAGAGAAAAATGAAGATAAGTTTTTGCAAAATAACCTCCTTCTACACACAAGATGGCGCTTACACTTGTTGCAATATACTTATAAATAATATTCTGAAAGCTATAACTACTTAAGCATCTACACATTCTTTTAAGCTTATTTGATTTGAGTTATATCTTAGTGCTTTGACATTTGGCAGTTTGACCTACAAAATAACATATAGATAATGAAATCTACAAAAAAGATTTTCTACTTTGTCATGAAGAAAACTAAAAAAAGGAACACAGGCAACAGGCGAAAATAAAAGGATTATTTGAATGAATACAATTAAAATGATATCATCACAAGAAAAGTACGAACTTCACACTTCGGTTAACATAATACATAAGTACTTGTGTAACACCGTTTTTTCTTAAAATTTCATAAAACACTAATTTTGCAAAAACACTTTGTTTTCACTGTAGTTTTAACACAAATTTCACAACTAAAATCGTAATTACAATAACTTTGTCAATGAATTTCACAATGTCAATGTCAAGTGTCAACGTCAACGTCGTTTCACGTCACGTCAGTGACATTTGCAATTATCTTTGGTCATTATTCGATTTTGGCATAAACAAAATAAATCTCGCGTTTATCCTGGCCTTATTTACAAAGATAGTTTTTTTTCGCCCAAAATCCCGTGCTCCCCTTTAGGTGGGTTGAATTTCTCAAAATTCGGAATTTGACATTTAGACCGTTTGTTTTGATCATTTTTTGAGACATATCATAATAAAGTACACTTAAAGCTACAGATCATAAAATTATGGTTTCGTCGAATAGAATTCGGAAAGCATTCACAGTTTGTTTATGGTTAATTTACATTACGTTTTGTTTTCCAACCAAACTTATAACTTTGGCTGGAAATACTTATTGTATATTGTAGAATTTCGAAAGATCCGTATGTTGACTTGACACATCATGACACACATGTTTTGAAATGAATTTGGTTTTAGGGAAGGTTCCGTCGCCAATACGACGCTTAACATTCGGTGAACGGACCTCGATTCTAGTATGTGCGTAAATAGAACGCGCCCATTTTTCACCCTAGTCTTTGAACGCATCTTTCGTCTATGTTATGATCTCCGAACTGGTTAGACTGTGAGACATCGACCGAAGAAATTTGTTATTGATTCGAAGATCATAAAGTATTTATATTCATTTCTGCGAATACAATCCATAGGTATTTCTCCCGTTTTCCGTGTGAATTTAATTTGAAAAGCTACAGTGAGACTTCAAAAGACAGTTATTTTCGTTTTCAGTTTGGCGAGCAAAAGCTCAGGAAAATCATATTTTTAATCGCCGGCGCGCGATTCATTGAATTAGTTGGATAAATAAATTATATCAATAGATAATACTCCGCCCACACTAAGGTATCTAATTAACTTATTATATTTCATGATTTAAAACAGATTTTGTTAATTTTATTTTTATTAGTGGGTATATTGATTATTAAATCAAACATATTACATTTCCAAAATTCGCCTTTTTCATCCCCTATTTCATTAAAAAAACCTGATAGTAAGCGGCATTTTAGTGGGATTAATGCATATACTGAGTAACACTTGTGAATTTCATGTTAAATTCTAGATTTTCACTATATTGAGTTTCACATCATACTTTGGCAAATAACTCACAAATTAAGCTGTTTTCTTTTTATTAATAGCAGTAATTATACACAAAATAGGTGCTCTCCCCTCCATATGTCCTTTTTATTAACTAACCAATAAGAAACTTTGACAATTCATTGAAAATTATGTTTGGAATTAACTTGCAATGTTTATTACATGAAATTCAAATGTATTGACTGGGATTCCTTCAGAACTCAGTGTTAGACCCACTGACCTTAAGATCATAGGCATATTTAATTATATTTTTTAACCTAACACTGTGCTATGAATCTCCAGGGCAGTTACCGGAGGCCGTAGAGCTCCGCTGCTTGACCTTACAGCTAGAAACCATAACAAAATAACCTAGTATCAAGGAGGAATTCTGTGGAATTACACAAGTAATATTATATAGAAACAGAGAATAATCTAAGAAACTGGAATTTTAAATCTCTGACCCGTGATCGCAGAAACTTAGCATCGAAGGTACGCTCTACTAACAACCGCTCCGGGGAAAGCTACTAATTTAAAAAAAAAAACTATAACTATTTGTTGGTGTACTTTATTGCCCCTCATTTTATAGTTTTGTACCCAATTTGTACCTGATTTTTACCTACCGAGATTGATCAAACAAACCTGAACCATCCTGCCCTTGGCTTGTATCAATTAAAGATTTAGTTAAGTGCTTTGCATTGATTTTGCAGGGATTTTGTTTACTTCAGTAACATTATGCAGAAGTGAATTAGAGTTATGTACCTACCAGAATAAAGCTTTTCATTTTATATCGGACTAAAGGAATAAGTTTGTTTTTTTTCTTTCAACTTTAAGATTTCCCTATATTTCTACAATTTAGCAAGAAAAAGCACTACACTTGCCGATTTTCTTGCTTTTTCTCAAATCGATATTTCATTATCAAATCTTCGAAAAGATGGTGGCAATTTTCGGTCAGCCCTAATGTATGCACGTATCTTTGTTTTTTTTAGTTTCAAACAGGGTAAAAACTTACACACAATGAAAAAAAAAAGATTAACCTACCTACCGTTCCTTTTTAATAAGAACCCATTTTAAAAATTAAGAATCATAAAGACATGACAGTTACATTTACTTGATCTAAATTATCTGCGTGATCATTTAATTTTCCTCATCTTGCTTGTTATGATGGTTACGGAATGGAGCGTAATATGGAACGTCACTAGCGGGATCCTAATATCTATCTATGGTCGCACACGCATCCGAAAGTCTGCGCGAAGCGGAAGTAATAATGTGTGCCTATTTATTTCAAATGTAATATTCTGGGCTTTATTTGAAATAATGACGCCACCGTAAATTAATGTTTATTTTATAAATAATAACGTAAAAGCAGATAACCTGCACATATTGCCAAATTGAAGGGCGATTACTGGTCATGTCCTTTGTTTCATAATTATTTTAGTGGCAATAGGTTTGCCCTCTGTTACACGATTGGCGCATATGAGTAAAATGTGTTTACTTGCATGCGCCAATCGTGTCTAATATTTCAAAGAAAACAGTGCAGTTAATATAAATAAGAAGCCATATTCGCGGGACAGAGTCAACATCGGTAACATTGCCGATCAACGTAATGATACAAAAATGCGAAATCTTGTCAACTTCATAGTTATTTAAGTAGATAATAATTAGTTTTTAAGATACTGTTTGTTTTCCAAATAAAAAAAAATGCCGGCAAGCAAGCAAGTATGCATGCAAGATTGCTGGCATGCAAGAAAATAAGCAGGCAAGCAAGCCTGCAACATGCAAGGAAGCTCCAGTTTATCCTATAAGAATTTCTTTGCTGGGGTTACCGCCTCATTCCCTCCAATGCACAGCTGCTATACACGGTTATTTTTTTATCACCCTGGAAAATTTAAGGGACGCTTCACGACATGGTATTAGAATGATTTAAATATAAATAAAAAAAATAACCCCCCTCGTTAATTTTATATTAATTTTTTAAAAAATACAAAAAATGCTGCTCTAGTTGAGAGCAGCATTTTTAGAGATTTTTTTATTTTTTTAAATATTTTTTTTAATTTTTTTAATTCATTTTTTTTATTTTTTATATAATATTGGATGTGTCCTGAAGCATCCCTAAAATTTTCCAGGGTGATAAAAAAATAACCGTGTATATTGAAAAAAGTTCAGAAGTACTTTGGTCAAAAGTAAATAATTATCTTGAAAGCCGGTAAAACGTAGATCGGTAAAATGATACTTATTATAATATGTCAAATGATAATTCAAAGGTCTAAAAGTATGGCAAAAAATACATATAATAAAAAACCAGCCAAGGACTCGTGCACCGAGGGTTCCGTACAAACAGATTTCAGATTTTTCCTTAGTATGTGCTATGACCTTGCTTCATGCCAAATTTCATGATTCGGAAAGTATCCTATTAATTTTAATTCCCTTATGAGTGTCGAAATTTCCGTTTTTTCGGCATAAACGGCCGTATCTTTTTTTACGTTAACTTAGTAGTTTGACTTTTTGCAGCTTCAGGGGACTGTAGACCTGAGTATATGATTTCAATTTCAACTCAATATCGCTACGCGTTCCCGAGATAAAAGGTCTTGATGGACAAATGGACGGATGGATAACAAAGTGATCCTATAAGGGTTCCTTTTTAAGGTTCCGTAGCCAAATGGCAAAAAACGGAACCCCTAATGTTCAAGGAACAGATTCGTCATGTCTGTCTATCTGTCTGTCCGTCAGTATGTCACAGCCACTTTTCTCCAAAACTATAAGAAGTACACTGTTGAAACTTGATAAGTAGATGTATTTTGTGAACCGCATTAGGATTTTCACACAAAAATAGAAAAAAGCAATAAATTTTGGGGATTCCCCATACATAGAACTGAAACTCAATATTTTTTTTTATCAAACCCATACGTGTGGGATTGATTATGGATAGGTCTTCAAAAATCATATTGAGGTCTCTAATATCATTTTTTTCTAAACTGAATAGTTTGCGCGAGAGACACGTCCAAAGTGGTAAATGCGTGTCGTCCCCCCCCCCCCCCCCAGTAACTTCTAAAATAAGAGAATGACAAAACGAAAAAAAATATATGATGTACATTACCATGCAAACTTCCACCGAAAATTGGTTTCAACGAGATCTAGTAAGTAGTTTTTTTAATACGTCATAAATCCTACGGAACCCTTCATGGGAGAGTCCGACTCGCACTTGGCCGGTTTTTTTCTTTTGGGGGACGAATCCCTAAAAAGACGTCGGTCAAATGTAAATCGGGCAAGTCAATTTCGAACAAGTAGTAGGTTCCCAAGCCTAAGCCTAACCATCTTCTAGCTTGCTCTAGACTAAGGTGCCCGTAGATAATAACTATATCGTATTGAATATTTCATACTAATAGCAAAAAACAACCCATAACAAACAATGGTTAACAAACTGAAGCCTTTATTTCCTTACCTAAATTACGAACATACCAAAAGCAGGAACACAATGAATATATTTGTCTAACCGCGTGCAACATGACGACCACAAAGAGGACGCAGTGACACAATTGCTTGGCCCACAGCTATTGCACGATTCCGCTTATTTGATGTTCCTAGAACTGTTACCAATTTCAACATACTATTTCTCATGAAATTGCGTTTTAAGCATTTGTCATTCAACGAACACAAAACTCCGTTACGGCTTATTTTGGTGGCAAATATATAGGACTGTCTTTGTTCCTAAAGGATAACTCAAACCATTCACCGTAGTTGGTTAGAAATTTCATTCCTATTAGACCACTTGATGTCTACCTTTTTTTTTTTTTTTTTTAAGTTGGAAATGCGTTGCGCATACCTCGCGCTTGGGAGGCGCGAGGTTATGTCGGACTCTCCGCGGCCCCTGTCAGGCGGGATGGTATGTCCACCAGAGAGTGCAATGCTGCGGCCTACCGACTAAAACCCAACTATAACCCTCACATGCGCCTTGGCGCGAGCGCGACAACCGCCGCCACATCCTCCCCGTCATCTGACGAAGAGGATCCGGCGACGAGAGTCGTCTCGCTGCCGGACGAGGTCATGAGAACCCTTTCGGAAACTACCACAACCTCGTCGGCGCGCACTCGCCCAAGGCGAGTCCCTCTCACCCCCCCAGGTTGGGGGGGCCGGTAATCCCCCGGGGCATCCAGGGGATCAGCGACTGGCGGCAACCGATGCAATGCAGGGCCCGGGCTTCCCAAGCCTGGACCCAGCTGGTTGCCGTCAGGAGGAAGAAGGCGGGCGTAATTCCGCCTCCTCCGTCCCAGCACTTGATGTCTACCTAGTTAGTCTTGACTTTAAGGTTTAACTGTCCTGCTCGCATACACAAAGTTGTGTTACGGCATCCTTACGATACCCTTTTTTATTTTTTTAGGGCGAGGGATTTTCTTTACAATTTACAAAGAACTAAAGCTGACAAGGCCGCCCCTTGGATATGCCGTAGGGCTCGGGTAAAAACCCCATATCGGATGCGGATCCCCAATGCGGATGTTCATGCGGATGCGGATGTAAGACAAGCCGCGACAAGAAAGAAATTGGGTGTGGCCGGCGAATGGCGCGTGCCGTTCGCACTTGACATTACCAATGGGAACGAAAAAATTGGTGACAAGATCCGACGTGTTTGTTGTCGTGCATCATTTGCTAATCATTACGTGTTTGAGTGTTGTTGTGATACAGTGAGCATTGTGTGTAAATAATTCTTGTTTGGGAAATCTTTATATTGGTCTTACGTTAGCTTATTAAAATCGCCAGGTAAATTTCATTATGTTACACCGGCAATATTTTTTATTTAATGTAACGTTTATCGTTTTATAACAAAATTCTTCATTTTTCAGCGAGGTTTCCGTTATTGATTGATCTAACAAGTTAATTAACAATGACACCACCGACACAAAGTGATATATGGAATTCCCCCTTCCCCCTGTGGACGACCGGTGTGAAGTTAGCAGCCAAAAGTAGCAGCCGATGTATAACCCGACCAATTTAAGAAGTAGTTATAAAATCTTCAAATAAAACTAGTTAATTCAGCCTTTAAAACATTAGAATATATGTCACATTGCCTAAAGAACATAAAATAAGATAAGATCATTAAAAATTCCATTCTAACACTAATATAAATGAAAATAGTATTAAATCAATGAGATGATATTTGCAAACATGAAAACTGTGGCGCCTATCAATTTGTAGGCTCCTAACTATCTTGATATGCTCAAAACCTTTCAGAAAAGCCTAAATTTATTATTTTATGATACCTATATCACCCAGAAACCAAGTTCATTAGCTAAAAAAATCAGAGTAAATGTATGAAATATCGTGTCACAAGGCTTGTTAACGAAATCCTCCGAAACAACACGACCGATTTTTATGAATATTTTTGTGTATTTTTGGCAGGCCTCAGAATAGGCCATAGGCTATATTTTATATCACTAAGTGATAAGTCCGACCCTCTTCAGATTTTTTTTGGTTAATTATTATGATGAAACGTATTTTGCGGGCACATCTAGTATATTATATAACAAAGGCGACTGTTGATTAGCTTCAAAATGATTATAGGGAGCGTACCAATTAACGACTTACTTATCAGTCTAAAACGTCTAAAAATCGTGTAGGAAAAAGTATATTTATAGTGATATTCAGGGGTTTAGATACCCGTTCAGGCTGGCAGACGTATCTTTGCAAGCGAATATCAAAATATTGAAACTGTGGTATCTGTGCCATAAAAACCAAAGCGCGTACCACTTTGTGGCCTACTTAGTATTCTAGATATGCTTATGTTCTTTTATAAAAGCCTAAATTTATTGGAATAACTAGGAGACAAGATACTTTTATCACACAGCAGCCAAAACAACAACTAGCAAAATATTGGAGTGAATACATTCAACAAAAAACGCGAATGTTGGTTATTTTTTCAGTTGATAAAGCACATGTACCATTTGATGATTTCTTCTATAGCCTAAAACAGTTCAAAATCTTTCCAGAACATGTATACTTAAAGTTGTGTTGAGGGGTTTTTACACCCGTTCAGGCTAGCAGCCGCATCTTAGCAAACCGGTACCAAAATATTGAAACTGTGGTCTCTACCATAAAAACCAAGGCGCGTACCACTTTGCCGTCTAATTAGTGAACTAGCCATACTCAAGAGCTTTCAGAAAAGTCTAAACATTAAGGCATATCTAGGGGATTAGATACTTCTATCACCCAGCAGCCAAATCATTACCTAGAAAAATGGGAGAGAAAACATATTCATTTTTTAAGATGAAAGGTAAAAATATTTATAGTAAAAGAAGGAAGTGTACCGCTTTAGGACTTACTCCAAGGTCTAGAATAACTCAAAACCTTTATAGAAAATGTAAATTTGTACATGTTTTGAGAGGTATAAAATTTTATTTAGGCTAGAAGCCGCATCTTTGAAAACGAGTATGAAAATATTGAGACTGTGCTCTCTGCCATAAAAACAAAGGCGCGTACCACTTTGCGGCCTACTTAATATTCTAGACATGCTAAAGGGCTTTCATAAAAATCTAAATTTATTGGAATAACTAGGGGATAAGATACTTTTATCACACAGCAGCCAAAACAATAACTAGCAAAATATTGGAGTGAATACATTCAACAAAAAACGCGAATGTTGGTTATTTTTTCAGTCGATAAAGCACATGTACCATTTGATGATTTCTTCTATAGCCTAAAACAGTTCAAAATCTTTCTAGAACATGTATATTTAAAGTTGTGTTGAGGGGTTTTTACACCCGTTCAGGCTAGCAGCCGCATCTTAGCAAACCGGTACCAAAATATTGAAACTGTGGTCTCTACCATAAAAACCAAGGCGCGTACCACTTTGCCGTCTAGTTAATGAACTAGCCATACTCAAGAGCTTTCAGAAAAGTCTAAACAGTAAGGCATATCTAGGGGATTAGATACTTCTATCACCCAGCAGCCAAATCATTACCTAGAAAAATGTGAGAGAAAACATATTCATTTATTAAGATGAAAGGTAAAAATATTTATAGTAAAAGAAGGAAGTGTACTGGTTTAGGACTTACTCCAAGGTCTAGAATAGCTCAAAACCTTTATAGAAAATGTAAATTTGTACATGTTTTGAGAGGTATAAAATTTTATTTAGGCTAGAAGCCGCATCTTTGAAAACGAGTATGAAAATATTGAGACTGTGCTCTCTGCCATAAAAACAAAGGCGCGTACCACTTTTTGGCCTACTTAATATTCTAGACATGCTAAAGGCCTTTCATAAAAGCCTAAATTTATTGGAATAACTAGGGGATAAGATACTTTTATCACACAGCAGCCAAAACAATAACTAGCAAAATATTGGAGTGAATACATTCAACAAAAAACGCGAATGTTGGTTATTTTTTCAGTCGATAAAGCACATGTACCATTTGATGATTTCTTCTATAGCCTAAAACAGTTCAAAATCTTTCTAGAACATGTATATTTAAAGTTGTGTTGAGGGGTTTTTACACCCGTTCAGGCTAGCAGCCGCATCTTAGCAAACCGGTACCAAAATATTGAAACTGTGGTCTCTACCATAAAAACCAAGGCGCGTACCACTTTGCCGTCTAGTTAATGAACTAGCCATACTCAAGAGCTTTCAGAAAAGTCTAAACAGTAAGGCATATCTAGGGGATTAGATACTTCTATCACCCAGCAGCCAAATCATTACCTAGAAAAATGTGAGAGAAAAGATATTCATTTTTTAAGATGAAAGGTAAAAATATTTATAGTAAAAGAAGGAAGTGTACTGGTTTAGGACTTACTCCAAGGTCTAGAATAGCTCAAAACCTTTATAGAAAATGTAAATTTGTACATGTTTTGAGAGGTATAAAATTTTATTTAGGCTAGAAGCCGCATCTTTGAAAACGAGTATGAAAATATTGAGACTGTGCTCTCTGCCATAAAAACAAAGGCGCGTACCACTTTGTGGCCTACTTAGTATTCTAGACATGCTAAAGGCCTTTCATAAAAGCCTAAATTTATTGGAATAACTAGGGGATAAGATACTTTTATCACACAGCAGCCAAAACAATAACTAGCAAAATATTGGAGTGAATACATTCAACAAAAAACGCGAATGTTGGTTATTTTTTCAGTCGATAAAGCACATGTACCATTTGATGATTTCTTCTATAGCCTAAAACAGTTCAAAATCTTTCTAGAACATGTATATTTAAAGTTGTGTTGAGGGGTTTTTACACCCGTTCAGGCTAGCAGCCGCATCTTAGCAAACCGGTACCAAAATATTGAAACTGTGGTCTCTACCATAAAAACCAAGGCGCGTACCACTTTGCCGTCTAGTTAATGAACTAGCCATACTCAAGAGCTTTCAGAAAAGTCTAAACAGTAAGGCATATCTAGGGGATTAGATACTTCTATCACCCAGCAGCCAAATCATTACCTAGAAAAATGTGAGAGAAAACATATTCATTTTTTAAGATGAAAGGTAAAAATATTTATAGTAAAAGAAGGAAGTGTACCGCTTTAGGACTTACTCCAAGGTCTAGAATAGCTCAAAACCTTTATAGAAAATGTAAATTTGTACATGTTTTGAGAGGTATAAAATTTTATTTAGGCTAGAAGCCGCATCTTTGAAAACGAGTATGAAAATATTGAGACTGTGCTCTCTGCCATAAAAACAAAGGCGCGTACCACTTTGTGGCCTACTTAATATTCTAGACATGCTAAAGGCCTTTCATAAAAGCCTAAATTTATTGGAATAACTAGGGGATAAGATACTTTTATCACACAGCAGCCAAAACAATAACTAGCAAAATATTGGAGTGAATACATTCAACAAAAAACGCAAATGTTGGTTATTTTTTCAGTCGATAAAGCACATGTACCATTTGATGATTTCTTCTATAGCCTAAAACAGTTCAAAATCTTTCTAGAACATGTATATTTAAAGTTGTGTTGAGGGGTTTTTACACCCGTTCAGGCTAGCAGCCGCATCTTAGCAAACCGGTACCAAAATATTGAAACTGTGGTCTCTACCATAAAAACCAAGGCGCGTACCACTTTGCCGTCTAGTTAATGAACTAGCCATACTCAAGAGCTTTCAGAAAAGTCTAAACATTAAGGCATATCTAGGGGATTAGATACTTCTATCACCCAGCAGCCAAATCATTATCTAGAAAAATGTGATAGAAAACATATTCATTTTATAAGATGAAAGGTAAAAATATTTATAGTAAAAGAAGGAAGTGTACTGGTTTAGGACTTACTCCAAGGTCTATAATAGCTCAAAACTTTTATAGAAAATGTAAATTTGTACATGTTTTGAGAGGTATAAAATTTTATTTAGGCTAGAAGCCGCATCTTTGAAAACGAGTATGAAAATATTAAGACTGTGCTCTCTGCCATAAAAACAAAGGCGCGTACCACTTCGTGGCCTACTTAGTATTCTAGACATGCTAAAGGCCTTTCATAAAAGCCTAAATTTATTGGAATAACTAGGGGATAAGATACTTTTATCACACAGCAGCCAAAACAATAACTAGCAAAATATTGGAGTGAATACATTCAACAAAAAACGCGAATTTTGGTTATTTTTTCAGTCGATGAAGCACAGGTACCATTTGATGATTTCTTCTATAGCCTAAAACAGTTCAAAATCTTTCTAGAACATGTATATTTAAAGTTGTGTTGAGGGGTTTTTACACCCGTTCAGGCTAGCAGCCGCATCTTAGCAAACCGGTACCAAAATATTGAAACTGTGGTCTCTACCATAAAAACCAAGGCGCGTACCACTTTGCCGTCTAGTTAGTGAACTAGCCATACTCAAGAGCTTTCAGAAAAGTCTAAACATTAAGGCATATCTAGGGGATTAGATACTTCTATCACCCAGCAGCCAAATCATTATCTAGAAAAATGTGAGAGAAAATATATTCATTTTATAAGATGAAAGGTAAAAATATTTATAGTAAAAGAAGGAAGTGTACTGGTTTAGGACTTACTCCAAGGTCTAGAATAGCTCAAAACCTTTATAGAAAATGTAAATTTGTACATGTTTTGAGAGGTATAAAATTTTATTTAGGCTAGAAGCCGCATCTTTGAAAACGAGTATGAAAATATTGAGACTGTGCTCTCTGCCATAAAAACAAAGGCGCGTACCACTTTGTGGCCTACTTAGTATTCTAGACATGCTAAAGGCCTTTCATAAAAGCCTAAATTTATTGGAATAACTAGGGGATAAGATACTTTTATCACACAGCAGCCAAAACAATAACTAGCAAAATATTGGAGTGAATACATTCAACAAAAAACGCGAATGTTGGTTATTTTTTCAGTCGATAAAGCACATGTACCATTTGATGATTTCTTCTATAGCCTAAAACAGTTCAAAATCTTTCTAGAACATGTATATTTAAAGTTGTGTTGAGGGGTTTTTACACCCGTTCAGGCTAGCAGCCGCATCTTAGCAAACCGGTACCAAAATATTGAAACTGTGGTCTCTACCATAAAAACCAAGGCGCGTACCACTTTGCCGTCTAGTTAATGAACTAGCCATACTCAAGAGCTTTCAGAAAAGTCTAAACAGTAAGGCATATCTAGGGGATTAGATACTTCTATCACCCAGCAGCCAAATCATTACCTAGAAAAATGTGAGAGAAAAGATATTCATTTTTTAAGATGAAAGGTAAAAATATTTATAGTAAAAGAAGGAAGTGTACTGGTTTAGGACTTACTCCAAGGTCTAGAATAGCTCAAAACCTTTATAGAAAATGTAAATTTGTACATGTTTTGAGAGGTATAAAATTTTATTTAGGCTAGAAGCCGCATCTTTGAAAACGAGTATGAAAAT
This sequence comes from Schoenobius gigantellus, assembly GCA_963935595.1. Lineage (NCBI taxonomy): Eukaryota > Metazoa > Arthropoda > Insecta > Lepidoptera > Crambidae > Schoenobius > Schoenobius gigantellus. The sequence continues at coordinate 23,427,830 of OZ012543.1, forward strand.
ATTGAGACTGAGATCTGCCATAAAAACAAAGGCGCGTACCACTTTGTGGCCTACTAAGTATTCTAGACATGCTAAAGGCCTTTCATAAAAGCCTAAATTTATTGGAATAACTAGGGGATAAGATACTTTTATCACACAGCAGCCAAAACAATAACTAGCAAAATATTGGAGTGAATACATTCAACAAAAAACGCGAATGTTGGTTATTTTTTCAGTCGATAAAGCACATGTACCATTTGATGATTTCCTCTATAGCCTAAAACAGTTCAAAATCTTTCTAGAACATGTATATTTAAAGTTGTGTTGAGGGGTTTTTACACCCGTTCAGGCTAGCAGCCGCATCTTAGCAAACCGGTACCAAAATATTGAAACTGTGGTCTCTACCATAAAAACCAAGGCGCGTACCACTTTGCCGTCTAGTTAATGAACTAGCCATACTCAAGAGCTTTCAGAAAAGTCTAAACAGTAAGGCATATCTAGGGGATTAGATACTTCTATCACCCAGCAGCCAAATCATTACCTAGAAAAATGTGAGAGAAAACATATTAATTTTTTAAGATGAAAGGTAAAAATATTTATAGTAAAAGAAGGAAGTGTACTGGTTTAGGACTTACTCCAAGGTCTAGAATAGCTCAAAACCTTTATAGAAAATGTAAATTTGTACATGTTTTGAGAGGTATAAAATTTTATTTAGGCTAGAAGCCGCATCTTTGAAAACGAGTATGAAAATATTGAGACTGTGCTCTCTGCCATAAAAACAAAGGCGCGTACCACTTTGTGGCCTACTTAATATTCTAGACATGCTAAAGGCCTTTCATAAAAGCCTAAATTTATTGGAATAACTAGGGGATAAGATACTTTTATCACACAGCAGCCAAAACAATAACTAGCAAAATATTGGAGTGAATACATTCAACAAAAAACGCAAATGTTGGTTATTTTTTCAGTCGATAAAGCACATGTACCATTTGATGATTTCTTCTATAGCCTAAAACAGTTCAAAATCTTTCTAGAACATGTATATTTAAAGTTGTGTTGAGGGGTTTTTACACCCGTTCAGGCTAGCAGCCGCATCTTAGCAAACCGGTACCAAAATATTGAAACTGTGGTCTCTACCATAAAAACCAAGGCGCGTACCACTTTGCCGTCTAGTTAATGAACTAGCCATACTCAAGAGCTTTCAGAAAAGTCTAAACATTAAGGCATATCTAGGGGATTAGATACTTCTATCACCCAGCAGCCAAATCATTATCTAGAAAAATGTGAGAGAAAACATATTCATTTTATAAGATGAAAGGTAAAAATATTTATAGTAAAAGAAGGAAGTGTACTGGTTTAGGACTTACTCCAAGGTCTATAATAGCTCAAAACCTTTATAGAAAATGTAAATTTGTACATGTTTTGAGAGGTATAAAATTTTATTTAGGCTAGAAGCCGCATCTTTGAAAACGAGTATGAAAATATTAAGACTGTGCTCTCTGCCATAAAAACAAAGGCGCGTACCACTTCGTGGCCTACTTAGTATTCTAGACATGCTAAAGGCCTTTCATAAAAGCCTAAATTTATTGGAATAACTAGGGGATAAGATACTTTTATCACACAGCAGCCAAAACAATAACTAGCAAAATATTGGAGTGAATACATTCAACAAAAAACGCGAATGTTGGTTATTTTTTCAGTCGATAAAGCACATGTACCATTTGATGATTTCTTCTATAGCCTAAAACAGTTCAAAATCTTTCTAGAACATGTATATTTAAAGTTGTGTTGAGGGGTTTTTACACCCGTTCAGGCTAGCAGCCGCATCTTAGCAAACCGGTACCAAAATATTGAAACTGTGGTCTCTACCATAAAAACCAAGGCGCGTACCACTTTGCCGTCTAGTTAGTGAACTAGCCATACTCAAGAGCTTTCAGAAAAGTCTAAACATTAAGGCATATCTAGGGGATTAGATACTTCTATCACCCAGCAGCCAAATCATTATCTAGAAAAATGTGAGAGAAAATATATTCATTTTATAAGATGAAAGGTAAAAATATTTATAGTAAAAGAAGGAAGTGTACTGGTTTAGGACTTACTCCAAGGTCTAGAATAGCTCAAAACCTTTATAGAAAATGTAAATTTGTACATGTTTTGAGAGGTATAAAATTTTATTTAGGCTAGAAGCCGCATCTTTGAAAACGAGTATGAAAATATTGAGACTGTGCTCTCTGCCATAAAAACAAAGGCGCGTACCACTTTGTGGTCTACTTAGTATTCTAGACATGCTAAAGGCCTTTCATAAAAGCCTAAATTTATTGGAATAACTAGGGGATAAGATACTTTTATCACACAGCAGCCAAAACAATAACTAGCAAAATATTGGAGTGAATACATTCAACAAAAAACGCGAATGTTGGTTATTTTTTCAGTCGATAAAGCACATGTACCATTTGATGATTTCTTCTATAGCCTAAAACAGTTCAAAATCTTTCTAGAACATGTATATTTAAAGTTGTGTTGAGGGGTTTTTACACCCGTTCAGGCTAGCAGCCGCATCTTAGCAAACCGGTACCAAAATATTGAAACTGTGGTCTCTACCATAAAAACCAAGGCGCGTACCACTTTGCCGTCTAGTTAGTGAACTAGCCATACTCAAGAGCTTTCAGAAAAGTCTAAACAGTAAGGCATATCTAGGGGATTAGATACTTCTATCACCCAGCAGCCAAATCATTACCTAGAAAAATGTGAGAGAAAACATATTCATTTTTTAAGATGAAAGGTAAAAATATTTATAGTAAAAGAAGGAAGTGTACCGGTTTAGGACTTACTCCAAGGTCTAGAATAGCTCAAAACCTTTATAGAAAATGTAAATTTGTACATGTTTTGAGAGGTATAAAATTTTATTTAGGCTAGAAGCCGCATCTTTGAAAACGAGTATGAAAATATTGAGACTGTGCTCTCTGCCATAAAAACAAAGGCGCGTACCACTTTGTGGCTTACTTAGTATACTAGACATGCTAAAAGCTTTTCATAAAAGACTAAATTTATTGGAATAACGAGGGGATAAGATACTTTTATCACACAGCAGCCAAAACAATAACTAGCAAAATATTGGAGTGAATACATTCTACAAAAAACGCGAATTTTGGTTATTTTTTCAGTCGATGAAGCACAGGTACCATTTGATGATTTCCTCTATAGCCTAAAACAGTTCAAAATCTTTCTAGAACATGTATATTTAAAGTTGTGTTGAGGGGTTTTTACACCCGTTCAGGCTAGCAGCCGCATCTTAGCAAACCGGTACCAAAATATTGAAACTGTGGTCTCTACCCTAAAAACCAAGGCGCGTACCACTTTGCCGTCTAGTTAGTGAACTAGCCATACTCAAGAGCTTTCAGAAAAGTCTAAACATTAAGGCATATCTAGGGGATTAGATACTTCTATCACCCAGCAGCCAAATCATTACCTAGAAAAATGTGAGAGAAAACATATTCATTTTTTAACATGAAAGGTAAAAATATTTATAGTAAAAGAAGGAAGTGTACCGCTTTAGGACTTACTCCAAGTTCTAGAATAGCTCCAAACCTTTTTAAAAAATGTAAATTTGTACATGTTTTGAGAGGTATAAAATTTTATTTAGGCTAGAAGCCGCATCTTTGAAAACGAGTATGAAAATATTGAGACTGTGCTCTCTGCCATAAAAACAAAAACGCGTACCACTTTGCGGCCTACTTAGTATTCTAGACATGCTAAAGGCTTTTCATAAAAGCCTAAATTTATTGGAATAACTAGGGGATAAGATACTTTTATCACACAGCAGCCAAAACAATAACTAGCAAAATATTGGAGTGAATACATTCAACAAAAAACGCGAATTTTGGTTATTTTTTCAGTCGATGAAGCACAGGTACCATTTGATGATTTCTTCTATAGCCTAAAACAGTTCAAAATCTTTCTAGAACATGTATATTTAAAGTTGTGTTGAGGGGTTTTTACACCCGTTCAGGCTAGCAGCCGCATCTTAGCAAACCGGTACCAAAATATTGAAACTGTGGTCTCTACCATAAAAACCAAGGCGCGTACCACTTTGCCGTCTAGTTAGTGAACTAGCCATACTCAAGAGCTTTCAGAAAAGTCTAAACATTAAGGCATATCTAGGGGATTAGATACTTCTATCACCCAGCAGCCAAATCATTATCTAGAAAAATGTGAGAGAAAATATATTCATTTTATAAGATGAAAGGTAAAAATATTTATAGTAAAAGAAGGAAGTGTACTGGTTTAGGACTTACTCCAAGGTCTAGAATAGCTCAAAACCTTTATAGAAAATGTAAATTTGTACATGTTTTGAGAGGTATAAAATTTTATTTAGGCTAGAAGCCGCATCTTTGAAAACGAGTATGAAAATATTGAGACTGTGCTCTCTGCCATAAAAACAAAGGCGCGTACCACTTTGTGGCCTACTTAGTATTCTAGACATGCTAAAGGCCTTTCATAAAAGCCTAAATTTATTGGAATAACTAGGGGATAAGATACTTTTATCACACAGCAGCCAAAACAATAACTAGCAAAATATTGGAGTGAATACATTCAACAAAAAACGCGAATGTTGGTTATTTTTTCAGTCGATAAAGCACATGTACCATTTGATGATTTCTTCTATAGCCTAAAACAGTTCAAAATCTTTCTAGAACATGTATATTTAAAGTTGTGTTGAGGGGTTTTTACACCCGTTCAGGCTAGCAGCCGCATCTTAGCAAACCGGTACCAAAATATTGAAACTGTGGTCTCTACCATAAAAACCAAGGCGCGTACCACTTTGCCGTCTAATTAGTAAACTAGCCATACTCAAGAGCTTTCAGAAAAGTCTAAACATTAAGGCATATCTAGGGGATTAGATACTTCTATCACCCAGCAGCCAAATCATTACCTAGAAAAATGTGAGAGAAAACATATTCATTTTTTAAGATGAAAGGTAAAAATATTTATAGTAAAAGAAGGAAGTGTACCGCTTTAGGACTTACTCCAAGCTCTAGAATAGCTCAAAACCTTTTTAAAAAATGTAAATTTGTACATGTTTTGAGAGGTATAAAATTTTATTTAGGCTAGAAGCCGCATCTTTGAAAACGAGTATGAAAATATTGAGACTGTGCTCTCTGCCATAAAAACAAAAACGCGTACCACTTTGCGGCCTACTTAGTATTCTAGACATGCTAAAGGCTTTTCATAAAAGCCTAAATTTATTGGAATAACTAGGGGATAAGATACTTTTATCACACAGCAGCCAAAACAATAACTAGCAAAATATTGGAGTGAATACATTCAACAAAAAACGCGAATTTTGGTTATTTTTTCAGTCGATGAAGCACAGGTACCATTTGATGATTTCCTCTATAGCCTAAAACAGTTCAAAATCTTTCTAGAACATGTATATTTAAAGTTATGTTGAGGGGTTTTTACACCCGTTCAGGCTACCAGCCGCATCTTAGCAAACCGGTACCAAAATATTGAAACTGTGGTCTCTACCATAAAAACCAAGGCGCGTACCACTTTGCCGTCTAGTTAATGAACTAGCCATACTCAAGAGCTTTCAGAAAAGTCTAAACAGTAAGGCATATCTAGGGGATTAGATACTTCTATCACCCAGCAGCCAAATCATTACCTAGAAAAATGTGAGAGAAAACATATTCAATTTTTAAGATGAAAGGTAAAAATATTTATAGTAAAAGAAGGAAGTGTACTGGTTTAGGACTTACTCCAAGGTCTAGAATAGCTCAAAACCTTTATAGAAAATGTAAATTTGTACATGTTTTGAGAGGTATAAAATTTTATTTAGGCTAGAAGCCGCATCTTTGAAAACGAGTATGAAAATATTGAGACTGTGCTCTCTGCCATAAAAACAAAGGCGCGTTCCACTTTGTGGCCTACTTAGTATTCTAGACATGCTAAAGGCCTTTCATAAAAGCCTAAATTTATTGGAATAACTAGGGGATAAGATACTTTTATCACACAGCAGCCAAAACAATAACTAGCAAAATATTGGAGTGAATACATTCAACAAAAAACGCGAATGTTGGTTATTTTTTCAGTCGATAAAGCACATGTACCATTTGATGATTTCTTCTATAGCCTAAAACAGTTCAAAATCTTTCTAGAACATGTATATTTAAAGTTGTGTTGAGGGGTTTTTACACCCGTTCAGGCTAGCAGCCGCATCTTAGCAAACCGGTACCAAAATATTGAAACTGTGGTCTCTACCATAAAAACCAAGGCGCGTACCACTTTGCCGTCTAGTTTGTGAACTAGCAATACTCAAGAGCTTTCAGAAAAGTCTAAATATTAAGGCATATCTAGGGGATTAGATACTTCTATCACCCAGCAGCCAAATCATTACCTAGAAAAATGTAAGAGAAAACATATTCATTTTTAAAGATGAAAGTTGAAAATATTTCTAGTAACAGTAGGAAGCGTACCACTTAAGTACTTACTTCATAGCCTAGAATAGCTCAAAACCTTTTTAGAAAATATAAATTTGTACATGTTTTGACAGGTATAAAATTTTATTTAGGCTAGAAAATCTTTGAAAACGAGTATGAAAATATTGAGACTGTGCTCTCTGCCATAAAAACAAAGGCGCATACCACTTTGTGGCCTACTTACTTTTCTAGACATGCTAAAGGCCTTTCATAAAAGTCTAAATTTATTGGAATAACTAGGAGATAAGATACTTTTATCACACAGCAGCCAACACAATAACTAGCAAAATATTGAAGTTAATACATTCAACAAAAAACGCGAAATTTTGAGGAATAAACCTGGCATTGAGATGGGTGGTCAAATGGTCGAGCAAGTGGGGGAGGCTAGGGATTTAGGTGTAGTCATAGATAGCCATTTGCTTTACGAATCTCATATAATTTTATAGACTTATGGTGCTATATGGAATTCGTAATTATCTCAATGAAGATATGCATGTTAGGGTATGTGAGGCGTTGATTTTGTCTAAGCTAAACTACGGTGATATAGTTTACGGGCCGCGTATGCTTTCGAGATCACGTCGCTTAATCCAACGTGTTCAAAATGCTTGTTGCCGTTTCTGTTTCTGAAATAATTGACAAAACCTTGGAATAATGTAAGGTTTTTATTCACTAAAAATGGACATCATATTAAATACAAATATAAGATAAATATTGTTAGATTGACAAACTCACAATGACAAGATAATCATAGATATAGAAATAGATATTGAGAAAAGACTTCATGTCATTCTTCCCGGCTGAATTTATTTCATACAATAGTCATTTAAATAGTTCGGAAACTTTCGATCTCTCTTGGATTTTCGTACCTCCTGATCGGTAACTAGCGAAGGCGGCTGAGAAGTTGAAGGTTGGTCAGTTGTTAAGTCCCTGGCCTCAGGTTGCTCGGAAGCTGTTTCTTCATGTACCACATTCCGTAACTCTGGTAACTCAAAAGCTATATCAGTGCGCGTGCCTGAATGAAGTTCAGTACTATTAGTATCTGGTGCATCAAAATCACTAGTCTCATCTATTATCCTACCCGAGCATTCACCTCTAGGCGCCAAGTGTCGATTAGATACAGTTGTTTCTCGGCCGTCTTGCAATCTTACTAATGAGTAATGAGGATTCGGGTGTATCATGTCTACCTCTTCAACAATAGGTTGATATTTGTTAGTTCTGTTAAATTTCTTCATAAGTACCTTTTCTGAGTTCGAGAGCCAACTTAGTAATGATTCGCCATTTGATGACCTTCGCAAATGTTTAAACATCCTTTCATGCGGCGTACTATTCGTAGAAGTACAAAGTAAAGAACGTATGCAGTGTAAAGCTTGTGGCAAAACTTGCTCCCAATTTTCTATAGGTAATTTTTTTGTCTTTAGTGCTAATTGGATAGTTTTCCAGAGAGTGTGGTTCAATCTCTCCACTTGCCCGTTTCCACGAGGGTTGTATGCCGTGGTTCTGCTAGTAGCTATTCCACGGCTATGAAGAAATTGAACAACTTCGTCAGATAGGAATGATGTGCCCCTATCTGAGTGAATATACGAGGGCATCCCGAAAATCATAAACAAGTTATTTAAATGTTTGATTACAGTGCTGCCACTTATATCTGAACATGCGAATGCGAAGGGAAATCGTGAGAACTCATCTATGACCGTCAGTATAAATCGATTTTTTGTACTTGAAGGCACAGGGCCTTTAAAATCCACGCTTAATCTTTCAAATGGGCTCGTTGATTTAATAAGCTTAGGTAGATTTTCGATATTTGACCTGAAGAACTGCGGTTTGATTTCATTACATATTTGACAGTCTCGTGTGGTATTACGTACTTCTTCAAGTGTATATGGAAGGATTTTAGTTCTTATCCAATGGAACATCCTAGCTACTCCTGGATGACATAAATCTTCATGTAAAGACCGCAATTTTCTCATTCTATACTCAGTATCCATCGTACAGCAAACTCTTGATAATGTGTCGGCGACGCAGTTTTCTTTGCCAGGTCTATATATGATGTTGTACTTGTAAGGACTAAGTTCTAAGCGCCAACGTTGAATTTTCTCATTTTTTATTTTACTGCTGTGTTTGTTATTAAACATAAATGCGACGGATCTTTGATCAGTAATTAATTGAAAAGGTCTCCCGATAAGAAAATGTCGCCATTTCTTAAGGGACTCAACGATAGCGTATGCTTCCTTCTCAATGGCTGAATGTTTTTGTTCACTTACATTGAGCGTCCTAGAGAAAAACGCAACTGGCCTAGAGGCCTGTGATAGTGTTGCAGCAATCGAATGCTCTGATGCATCTGTTTCAACAGTAAAGGGGATGTCATCAGAAATAGCATAAACAGCAGATTTTAAAACATCAGACTTCAATTGCACAAACTTGCTTTTTAGATCATCACTAAGCGGAAATGTTTTAGATTTTGAGAGAAAAAATATTTTTTCAGAGAAATTAGGTATCCATTTTGAGTAATGAGCGAATAATCCCAGTACCCTTCGTAAAGAAGCTATGTCTTGTGGAGGGGGAAGCTCCATCAATGGTTTCAACCGGTCGTTGTCGGGCTTAATCGTTTGGTTAGAGATGGTATATCCAAGGATATTAATAGATGTTAACGAATATCTGCTTTTTTCTCTGTTTATTGTCAAACCATATTTCTCCGCGGCTGATAGAAAATTGCGTAAATTTGTATCGTGATCAATTTGACATTTGCCGCAGATGGTGATGTCATCGAGATACGCGAATGTACCCTGAAGATTTTCTTCCCTTATCACCCAATCGATAGTTCTTTGAAAACTAGCTACTCCATTTGTGACTCCGAAGGGAATGCGACGAAACTGATATAAGTTACCCGCAGCTTCAAAAGCAGTATATGGTTTTTCTTCTTGTAAGATGGGCACTTGATGGTATGCGGATTTGAGATCAATGGCGCTAAAAATGGCATATCTGGAAACCTTGATAATTAAATCTTCTAAATTGGGTAGTGGGTAAGCATCTAATAGGGTATATTTATTTATAGTTTGAGAATAATCGATGACGAGTCTTTTCTTATGATTCGCATTTTTAGTAATAAGCACTTGAGCTCGCCAAGGAGATATACTTTCTTCAATTATGCCTTCCCGCAGTAAATTTGAAATTTCATTTTTAATAAATGTTAAATCCTCATTACTGTATCTACGCGATTTTACAGCAATTGGTCGACAATGTGGGTCTAAATTAGAAAATAATGGGACTGCTGGGACAGTAGCTTCAGTGACATTACATACTCGAAGTGGTTCTTCAGGACCACCAAAATTAAATTCCAGCGAGCGGTGTCTTTGTAGCACATCGTGACCCACTATAACATCGGCGCATAATTTTTCTACAACCAATAAATTTATATTATCGTAAGTATTGTTTCCAATTTTTATAGTTTGTTGTGTTTGGCCTTTTACCGGAGATGTATGATCAGTGGATGCCATTGAAATGATTTGATTGCAAGGTTTCATGTTTAAGTTGCATAATCTAAAGAAGTCCTCATTAATAAAACTAAGGGAGCTGCCTGTATCCAAAAGTGCTTCAGCTTTCACGCCTTTAATAAAAGCAGGGAGCATAGCTTTACGTAATGATAACGGTGAAGCTGCTATTATACAAGCTATTGTGTTTTCTTCTTTTTCCGTGACAGCAGCACTTCTTGTTGGGTTTTTACTTCGGCAAACAATTGCATAGTGTCCTTTCTTATTACAGATTTGACAAATTGCTCCAAATGCAGGACAATATTTCCTTTGATGAATAAGACCTCCACAAAAGAAGCATTTTCTCTTCGTGAGATTAACTGCAGCCGACTGACTTCTTTCGTTGCTGCTACGGGGTTCATTATTATTCTCGATGGTTTGAATCGAGTTGACCGTGGAGTTAGCATAATATTTAACATTAGCTTCTGCACTTTCTAGAGATAATGCTTGGTTATAGGCTTGGTCTATGGTAAGTGACAAATTCTCCAGTAAGCGTTGCCTTATATTTTGTGAGGCTAATCCCGAAATAAACGCATCACGTATATAATCATTTCGATTGGTCTCCGCATCAACGCTACAAAAATCGCAATCTTTTGACAGTTGTTTAAGCGCTTGCATATAAGTATCTACAGTCTCTGTGCTGTACTGCTTCCGAGTAGCCAATATGTATCTAGCGTAAATGACATTCTTTGGTTTGGTGAATATTCTATCAAGAGTTGTCATTGCATCTTCGAAACTATTACATTCGCTTATATAGGCATAGACATTAGGAGAGACGTGATTAATTAATAGTTGTAATTTTAATTGAGAAAAGCTTAAGCAAGAATGATCTTCATTCGGCTTACCTTCTTGAAGTTCACATTGTTGCGTCGCAAGAAAGTTTAAGAATGTCTTCTTGTAGTGTTCCCATTGTATAGATGCGTTTGCCGCAGTTGGGTCAACGTCGAATCTTTCGGGTCGTAGATATTTATCCATGATAATGCTTTAGTGAATAAAATTGAAATAATTGACAAAACCTTGGAATAATGTAAGGTTTTTATTCACTAAAAATGGACATCATATTAAATACAAATATAAGATAAATATTGTTAGATTGACAAACTCACAATGACAAGATAATCATAGATATAGAAATAGATATTGAGAAAAGACTTCATGTCAGTTTCCATATACCACCAATCGTCGTTCAAATAAGGTGTGATGTGACTCCTAGTCACATCACACCTTATTTGAACGACGCTTCTCTGCTCAACATGAGTTCGCGTAGGCACCTTCATCTTGTGAGCCTCTTGTACGATATACTTAAATATAAAAAACCGAGTTATCTTTACACAAAACTAAAGTTTTATCATACTAGGCCTAACACCAGAACCAGACGTTGCCTACTGGAGTACCATCCGCATAAAACGGCCAAGTGCTGGAACAATTTTACCGCCACCTTTAGGTATATCAACCTCGAAACCCATATTTAAAAAACTTTTTAAATCACATCTTGAAAAACAGCGATTGGGTATACCTGATGGGTATTTATTGAGAAATTTAGCTTGTTCGTGACCGTAGTGCCAACGTGTAATGTAAGGATACGCAAATGTGTACATTAGTTGACTCTTTTTCATATGTGCAACGAACTCATCGGTTTCATCATCAGACCTATGTTTGCACACATTTTCGTATGTATAATCGAATATCCTTCAAATATTTATTTTTCTGGTAGTAAGTGTCTTTTAACAAACCTATCAATCTTATATTTATATGTAATATGTTTGTATGTGTTTAAACATACATGCAATATATTGAATAAATGATGAATATGTAGATATTAAATATATTTTGTAAACATTTCTCGATTTTAAACGTTCATCGGAAGGTGTTTTGGCTTTTTGATACCTCATTTTGAACCTCTGTGCTACAGCAGAATACCAGTGATTTGCTCATCTGCATGAGCAAATCGTATGCTGAGCTGTGAGCCCTTTTGCACCACTCAAGCACACAGCGGTCTAGCACATGCGTTTATAAATGCATATTTTATACATTGTTCCATTGTTTGTATTGTTGTATTGTGATAGTTTTTGTTTTTGTTTGTTGTATTTAATCGTGTGTTGTATTGTGCAAATAAAAATGTACCAATCTATCTATAAAAATAATCATTATTCGCGTTTTTCATTTAATGTAATTACTCAAATATTTTGCTAGTTATTGTTTTGGCTGCTGTGTGATATAAGTTTCTTATCCCCTAGTTATTTCAATAAATTTAGGCTTTTCTGAAAGGCCTAAAGCGTATCTAGAATTCCAAGTAGGCCACAAAGTGGTACGCGCCTTTGTTTTTATGGCAGAGACCACAGTCTCAATATTTTCATACTCGTTTTCAACGATGCGGCTTCTAGCCTCAATAAAATTTTATACTTCTCAAAACATGTACAAATTTTCATTTTCTAAAAAGGTTTGGAGCTTTTCTAGATGTTGGAGTAAGTCCTAAGGCGGTACGCTTCCTAATTTTGCTATAAATATTTTCAACATTTATCTTTAAAAATGAATATGTTTTCTCTCACATTTTTCTAGGTAATGATTTGGCTGCTGGGTGATAGAAGTATCTAATCCCCTGCTTATGCCTAAATGCTTAGACTTTTCTGAAAGCTCTTGAGTATGGCTAGCGCACTAACTGGACGGCAAAGTGGTACGCGTCTTTGTTTTTATGGTAGAGAACACAATTTTATAATTTTGGTACTGGTTTGCTAAGATGCGGCTGCTGGACTGAACGGGTGTAAAAACACCTCAACACAACTTTAAATATACATGTTCTAGAAAGATTTTAAACTGTTTTAGGCTATAAAAGAAATCATCAAATGGTACATGTGCTTTATCGACTGAAAAAATAACCAACATTCGCGTTTTTTGTTGAATGTATTCACTCCAATATTTTGCTAGTTATTGTTTTGGCTGCTGTGTGATAAAAGTATCTTATCCCCTAGTTATTCCAATAAATTTAGGTTTTTATGAAAGCCCTTTAGCATGTCTAGAATATTAAGTAGGCCGCAAAGTGGTACGCGCCTTTGTTTTTATGGCAGAGAGCACAGTCTCAATATTTTCATACTCGTTTTCAAAGATGCGGCTTCTAGCCTAAATAAAATTTTATACCTCTCAAAACATGTACAAATTTACATTTTCTATAAAGGTTTTGAGCTATTCTAGACCTTGGAGTAAGTCCTAAAGCGGTACATTTCCTTCTTTTACTATAAATATTTTTACCTTTCATCTTAAAAAATTAATATGTTTTCTCTCACATTTTTCTAGGTAATGATTTGGCTGCTGGGTGATAGAAGTATCTAATCCCCTAGATATGCCTTACTGTTTAGACTTTTCTGAAAGCTCTTGAGTATGGCTAGTTCATTAACTAGACGGCAAAGTGGTACGCGCCTTGGTTTTTATGGTAGAGACCACAGTTTCAATATTTTGGTACCGGTTTGCTAAGATGCGGCTGCTAGCCTGAACGGGTGTAAAAACCCCTCAACACAACTTTAAATATACATGTTCTAGAAAGATTTTGAACTGTTTTAGGCTATAGAAGAAATCATCAAATGGTACATGTGCTTTATCGACTGAAAAAATAACCAACATTCGCGTTTTTTGTTGAATGTATTCACTCCAATATTTTGCTAGTTATTGTTTTGGCTGCTGTGTGATAAAAGTATCTTATCCCCTAGTTATTCCAATAAATTTAGATTTTTATGAAAGCCCTTTAGCATGTCTAGAATATTAAGTAGGCCGCAAAGTGGTACGCGCCTTTGTTTTTATGGCAGAGAGCACAGTCTCAATATTTTCATACTCGTTTTCAAAGATGCGGCTTCTAGCCTAAATAAAATTTTATACCTCTCAAAACATGTACAAATTTACATTTTCTATAAAGGTTTTGAGCTATTCTAGACCTTGGAGTAAGTCCTAAAGCGGTACACTTCCTTCTTTTACTATAAATATTTTTACCTTTCATCTTAAAAAATGAATATGTTTTCTCTCACATTTTTCTAGGTAATGATTTGGCTGCTGGGTGATAGAAGTATCTAATCCCCTAGATATGCCTTAATGTTTAGACTTTTCTGAAAGCTCTTGAGTATGGCTAGTTCACTAATTAGACGGCAAAGTGGTACGCGCCTTGGTTTTTATGGTAGAGACCACAGTTTCAATATTTTGGTACCGGTTTGCTAAGATGCGGCTGCTAGCCTGAACGGGTGTAAAAACCCCTCAACACAACTTTAAGTATACATGTTCTGGAAAGATTTTGAACTGTTTTAGGCTATAGAAGAAATCATCAAATGGTACATGTGCTTTATCAACTGAAAAAATAACCAACATTCGCGTTTTTTGTTGAATGTATTCACTCCAATATTTTGCTAGTTGTTGTTTTGGCTGCTGTGTGATAAAAGTATCTTGTCTCCTAGTTATTCCAATAAATTTAGGCTTTTATAAAAGAACATAAGCATATCTAGAATACTAAGTAGGCCACAAAGTGGTACGCGCTTTGGTTTTTATGGCACAGATACCACAGTTTCAATATTTTGATATTCGCTTGCAAAGATACGTCTGCCAGCCTGAACGGGTATCTAAACCCCTGAATATCACTATAAATATACTTTTTCCTACACAATTTTTAGACGTTTTAGACTGATAAGTAAGTCGTTAATTGGTACGCTCCCTATAATCATTTTGAAGCTAATCAACAGTCGCCTTTGTTATATAATATACTAGATGTGCCCGCAAAATACGTTTCATCATAATAATTAACCAAAAAAAATCTGAAGAGGGCCGGACTTATCACTTAGTGATATAAAATATAGCCTATGGCCTATTCTGAGGCCTGCCAAAAATACACAAAAATATTCATAAAAATCGGTCGTGTTGTTTCGGAGGATTTCGTTAACAAGCCTTGTGACACGATATTTCATACATTTACTCTGATTTTTTTTAGCTAATGGACTTGGTTTCTGGGTGATATAGGTATCATAAAATAATAAATTTAGGCTTTTCTGAAAGGTTTTGAGCATATCAAGATAGTTAGGAGCCTACAAATTGATAGGCGCCACAGTTTTCATGTTTGAAAATATCATCTCATTGATTTAATACTATTTTCATTTATATTAGTGTTAGAATGGAATTTTTAATGATCTTATCTTATTTTATGTTCTTTAGGCAATGTGATATATATTCTAATGTTTTAAAGGCTGAATTAATTAGTTTTATTTGAAGATTTTATAACTACTTCTTAAATTGGTTGGGTTATACATCGGCTGCTACTTTTGGCTGCTAACTTCACACCGGTCTGTGGACGTGCATTAGACTGGACGTGTTTTCTGTTGTCATATTTTATTATTTAAAATTTTAAAATTAAAATTTTAAAGCTAATGAACTCGCGGCAGCTACCAGGAGTTCATGTATAGCAAGACAGTGTTTTTAGTGGCCGCGCACTAAAGCAAACGTACGTTGTCTTTGCGGCTAAACAAGTTTCCGTGGTCCGGCTACGAACGATCACTGCGTGCTACGGCTGCGGCTTATGAGTAAGTGCTACAAACCATGAAGCAAATACAAAGAGGAGATGTTATAAGCATCTAGGTCCAGCTCCTATCACCAGAGTCCTGACGTCACGCATTTTTAGTTTTAGCTACTTAACGCCAGAGGCGCTGACATCAGTCGATCTTTTTATCTGTCGGATTAGTACGTCGTACGCTCTTCTTTTATTTTAGTTTTAAATTACCTAAATACAAAATGAAATGTTGTATTCTATCGTGCAAAAGTTACACAGACGACAGAAACAAAGTGAACGAAAAAAAAATCTCTTTCCATTTGTAAGTACATTAAACAAGCATTATTAATTTATTACTTGACGTATTGCTTCTAGAATGTTCGACGCCACATGGACGCTTCTGTCAATGTCCCGATAAAGCACAAAAGGCCCTCTAGTGGCGAGTAAAAATACTAACGAAAACGTAGGATGTATTAAGGGCGAAAACAAAACACGAGAATTAATATAAGCAGTTTTAACGATTTTTATTTTTAGATTATATTGACACAGCACCTAATAAATTATCTTTCTCCTACGAATGTATCTTTTACTGCCACCTAGTAATGTATAGCGGAACTTTTATGTTAACGTCAATAATGCTGGCATTTTAGTCTGTACTAGCACTGCTGCCACCTAGTAATGTATAGCGGAACTTTTATGTTAACGTCAATAATGCTGGCATTTTAGTAATTCTACTCACTACAAGGTGACAGTGGCGTCGCGCACCCTCCCCCCGCACCCCGATTTCCGGCTTCACTTGATTTCATACGGAAAACGCGATAGGGCACCTCCTCTTTGTATTTGCTTCATGCTACGAACGCATTCCCACTGCTACGGACAATACAATACGAACTAATTGCAACCTAATACTCAACCCGGCGCCTGAAACTGAGGTTGTTTATTGTTTTCTCTTTTTTCTGAGTACTAAAAATGCCTCTTAAGCGAACTCCACCACCAACCGCACAGACTGTCGGATCTGATACAAACCAAAGCTCAGCGCCAGTAAGCGATACTGAAAATGATAGTTCTAATAATGTTACATATAGTACTCGCCCTAGAAAACGACAGCATAATGATGAACAGAACCTGTTCATGGCAGAGATTAAATGCGCAATTGATGCATTTCAAAGCCAATTAAACTCAATGCAAGGAATTGTAAGTAACATACAAAAACAAAATAATGACATTATACAGTTCATGGAGTTCATGTCAAAGCAATATGAAGAAATGAAGGACAAATTTATTAAATTGGGGTCTGAAAGGAAATTACATTTGGCACAAATACAAACATTAGAACAGAAAGTCGAGAACCTTGAAAGAGTCCAGAAACTATCCAGTGTTGAGTTAAAAAACATACCTGTCCAGAAAAACGAAACTAAAATCAACCTGCAAGACCTTGTATGTAAAGTTGCTACTGTTGTAAGCACTAACTTCATGGAGTCCCAGATTCGAGATGTATTTCGTGTACCAACAAGGAAGTCTTCTGAAAACAAACCGATTATAGAGGAATTTTCATCGGTCCTGGTTAAGGAAAGCTTCCTGACATCAGTAAAGTCTTTCAATAGACAAAACAAAGACAACAAGCTCAATACAGACCATATACAGGTTAGCACAAATCCAAAACAAATATTTGTCGCTGAATGCCTGACCTAGGCCGCTAAAAGGCTTTTTTACCTATTGCGCGAATTTGGGCGTAAAAATAACTATGCCTACTGTTGGTCAGCTCACGGAAAATTTTTTCTGCGTAAGGGTGAAGGAGCCCCATCTCATCGTATAGATTTAGAAGACGATCTTAACAAGTTGCAAACTATCACTAATTTATGACTTACACTAATTATTATCTATGAGTGGTTTTTATATGCTAGTAAATGTTATATCAATTTAAAGAAATTTCCAGTTTACCTTTTGTGTCGTCTTGCTAATATTGAATATTTTTTAAACTCACACACATTCAAACTCTTGTTGCAATTTATTTTTTTCCAACCACAAAAACTTTTTCACAACGTGAACATTTCAATTCAAATCACACTAATTTATTCTTCTGTTTTAAAATTGAAAATGCAAATTATACTAAATTGGCAACTCGTTTTGCAGTGCACATTTAGAACTAGATGCAAAGATGTTGTTAATCAATAATGTCTCTGATGATATCGACTCCTTTGAGGTGTCTAAATAAATTGTGTGTAGTCCAGAAGATTTGCAAAATCATAAGGAATCTTTTGTTAAATCTCTTAAAGTATTTCATACTAATATTCGTAGTGTTGCTCGTAATTATGATGAATTGGCCATACTTTTGAGCCGTTTTCGATTTCAGTGAGACATAACAGTTTTAACTGAGTGTTGGCTAAGTAATACCAGAGATGAATGGATATAGGTCTTACTCCTCTGATTATCGTAATCAAAATGATGGTGATATCATTTATATTAGGTCTGATATAAGACATGCCCTTGAGACACCAACTGTCTCAACTGCTAACTGTCTGCTATTGAAATGTGAAAATGATTTTGCTCTTATGGCTGTCTATCGTTCCCCTTTCTGTAATAATATACACAAATTTTGTAGTGAATTGGATCCTTATTTTGCAACATTAAATTGCTTTAAATCAGTTATATTAATCGGTGACTTGAATATAAACATATCTCCAAATAAATGCGACTCAAATGGTAACTACTATCTCGATTTCATGGCTTACCATGGACTATTGCCGGCACACGTCTTTCCCACGAGAAATGCAAATTGCATTGATCATGTCTTTTTAAAATCTGAGAAATACTCGAGTACTTTCGTGCTCGATTCCTTATTTACTGATCATAACCCTCTTGTGTTCTATTTGGACTACAAAGTAAAAAGAGAAAGAAAGAATACTTCCTTGGTTAATATTAACTATGCACCTTTGGTCAAAGATTTTCAAACCACAGACTTTGATCTTGTCTATGGTGCTTCTGACGCTAATACTGCTGCTAAGGCGCTTACGACCATTCTCACAAAAGTTATACAGAAGCACTCTACTGTTATTAAGACTCCCCATCACCTCCGTCCTATTAAGCCTTGGTTAACCCCAGGACTGGTTCGTTGTATTAGGCATCGTGATATGCTACAAAATAAAGCCAAACATAATCCTAATGATGCAAACATTCAATTAATATACAAACGTTATCGTAACTTTTGTAATAACTTATTTAAAAATATAAAAACTAATTATGAAAAAGCTAAATTTCATAAAAATAAAAATAATCCTAAAGGTATGTGGTCCACAATTAATAAAATAACAAACTTAAAGCGGGCTTCGACGCAGCCAACTGAGCTTTTATCGCTCACTCAAGATCCTGTTGAGTCTATTAATCTTGTTAATGAGCATTTTACTGAAATAGGTACTAAGCTAGCTAATAACATTTTGAGTTGTTAGAACGGACAATCGAATATCACTCCAACTTGCATACATAATTCCCAGTGTGACTCCATGACACTACTAGAAACTGATATCGCCGAAGTAAACACGGTTATTAATAGTCTCAAAAATAACTCTGCATCAGGTATCGATGGGATTTCCACAATGGTAATCAAGAAGGCTAAGGATAGTTTAACTCCACCTATAACATTCCTAATTAATATGTGCTTGAGAGCTGGTGTTTTTCCTGAAATTTTGAAGGAAGCCCTTGTACGTCCTATTCATAAAAATGGTTGCAGAGACAGTGTTGAAAATTATAGGCCTATTTCGGTTTTGACTGTTCTATCTAAAATATTGGAAAAGATCTTAAATATACGGCTATTTAAATTCTTAAACGCTAAAAATATTATTGCTCCCAATCAATTTGGCTTTATTAAAGGAAGATCGACCGAGGACGCTACATTGTTGCTCAGTGAAAAAATAGTACGTCATTTAGACAACAATTTAAAAGTGGTAGGTATTTTTCTTGACCTCTCTAAGGCCTTCGACACTGTCTCTATTCCACTACTACTGGATAAATTGGAGAATGTTGGCATTAGAGGAATTACTCATAACATCTTTAAAAGTTACCTCTCAAATCGTACACAGCGTGTTAGAATCGGCGATTGCACTAGCTCTCAAGCTCATCTATCTTTTGGTGTTCCTCAGGGTAGTGTAATGGGTCCAACACTATTCTTATTGTACATCTATGCAAAATGTCTTTACCAAATTGTAGCATCATCACTTATGCAGATGATACGGCATTGATTGTTCACGGAAAGAACTGGACAGAATCGTATAGAAATGCTGAGGTGGCTAATAGTGAGGTAATATCATGGCTAAACAAAAACTTATTAACGTTAAACACGAGTAAAACGAACTTTATTACTTTCTCTAAACGTCCGAGCAGCCAGTCTAAACTGACATACCCTCTCAGAGCACACTCTTGCAACCAGGAAGGTATCTGTGACTGTCCCCAATTGACTCGCTCCACGTCGGTCAAATACTTGGGTCTTATTGTTGACGGCTGTTTGGACTGGTCTCAACACATTAATAATTTAGCTGGGCGTATAAGAAAGCTGATACACATTTTTAAAAAGCTTAGAAATTCTGCTAGCATTGACACGTTGCTTTGTGTTTATTATGCTCTCGCCCAAAGCATCTTGCAATATTGTATTGTTGTTTGGGGTGGTGTCGGTCCTACTACTTTGATGCCACTTGAAAGAGCTCAGAGGGCTGTTTTGAAGGTGATGCTTGGGAAGCCACGGTGGTACAGTACAGATGCTTTGTATGAGGATTGTGGTGTTTTTAGTGTACGAAAACTATTTCTTGTGTCTACTATTCTTAGGAAACATAAACTTTTAGACTTCAAACCTATACCGATACGATGCAATAGCCGCATCTGTAAAACTGAATATTGCAAATCCGTATTGGCCAAGCGACACTTTTATGTGATGAGTAGTCGTCTATATAATTTGTTTAATAAAATCAATAACATCTTTCCACTAACTATATTCAATTGTAAAAAGGTAATTCAAAATTGGCTACGAAAATTAAATTATAATGAAACAGAAGAAATTCTTAAAACTGAAAAGTAATTTTACAAATACACTCATGTTTACACACACACAACAAATAAATACACTCGTAAACACATACACATACTCACATACACATACTCACTCACACACACAGTAGCTAAGTTATACATTTGTTAATATATCTACCGCATCACACACAAATATGCTCAATTCTTTATGCTCCCTTGTAAACGTACGTAGTTTCAGTTTGTTGCTATAAGTATTAATAATGTACTGTTTTCTTTAATTTTTCCATAGGAGTGGGCGCTGGCAGTTGTAACACAGTTAATACTATCACTCCTGCCAACTTACCACTCTTAATGTACATTACTTGCTAAACAGGTTGTGAATTTCTATACTTTGTTTTGTACATTAAGTTTAACATTTGTATGAATCTCAGTGTGATAAATAAAATTATTATTATTATTATTAATTATTTTGAACCAAATATAGAAGATCATGATAAGGCTGATTGTAAAATATGCAATAAAAGCGTCTTAAAAAAATCATTATAACCGAAATTCATATTTCGCTTTTAAGTAAATAATTACACTAGAAATTTCTTTCTGCATTTCGCATTTTAGCATTTAATTAGTCGTAGCCATGTCGTAGCTAGCCTTGATGCCAGAGAGAGAGAGTCATTTGTCAGTTTGACATGACATTGACAATTGTTATGTCAATTTTTTTTCGTTTCATTTCACTTTTCTTGATCAGTAATAATTAAAAAATCCGATCCGTTTGGAGTTATTAGAACAGTACGTTTTATATGTTCGAACGTTTTTTAAAGGTAAAGGATGCTCTAAGTCTTTACATCAATTATAATGAGATTAACCCCATTTTGTCAGAAGAATGGAAAATCATTGAAAGTTTTATTGAATTACTGAGACCTTTTGAGGAAGCAACACGGGAACTGAGCAGCTCTCATGCCCTTATTTCATCTATAATTCCAATAATTCAAATGCTTGAAAAAAAAGTTGATGACTATTTAACAAGATCACACGAGTTTGATCCGATTCGACAGGCCGTCACGTCTCTTAAAAGTGAACTTTCAACAAAATTTTCCAGCTTGGGAGAGAACAATTTATATATTATCGCCACCTACTTAGATCCTCGCTATAAGTACAAATTTTTTACACCGGTGACTGAGGAAAAGATAAAAGAAAACATTTTGATGATGACAAAAATTAAGAATAATGTTTTCGGGTCTCTTAATGCCAATTCCGAAGGGGCTAAAAGAATGAGAATGACGGATTCCACGGAAAAGTATATGGAACAAATAGGACCAGGGACATCAGGTTTTATCAGAAAGCCATGCTTAAAGCACGACCTTGCTATAATGTTAGATTCGTCAAGTGAAGATGAGAGTCAAGAAGTACCAGAAAATGATACCACTGAAGCTGTACTCAAAAAGGAGTTACTTTCTTACCGCACTAAAAAAGAGTCAGTGTGGATGAAAATCCTCTTAAATGGTGGAGTGTTCATCGAGAAGAATTTAAGGTATTATCATCGATATCATCATCATCATATCAGCCAATATACGCCCACTGTTGGACATAGGCCTCCCCCAAGGATCTCCATACCGATCGGTCCTGCGCCTCCCGCATCCAGCGGCTTCCCGCGCCCTTCACCAGATCGTCGGTCCACCTTGTGGGGGGCCTACCAACACTGCGTCTCCCGGTACGCGGCCGTCACTCGAGGACCTTTCCGCCCCAACGGCCGTCAGTCCTACGAGCGATGTGTCCTGCCCACTGCCACTTAAGGTTTGCAATTCTTTGGGCTATGTCGGTAACTCTAGTTCTTTTACGGATCTCATCATTTCTGATGTGATCACGTAGAGAAACCCCGAGCATAGCCCGCTCCATTGCCCTTTGGGTGACTTTGAGCCTTCTGATGAGACCCATTGTAAGCGGCCACGTCTCAGTTCCGTATGTCATCCCTGGCAACACGCACGAATTGAAGACTTTCGTCTTGAGACACTGCGGTAGATGGGCCGAGAATATGCTGCGTAGCTTCCCGAACGCTGCCCAGCCGAGTTGGATTCGCCGATTTACCTCTTTCTGGAAGTTGGACTTACCGAGCTGGACTATTTGCCCCAGGTAAACATATTCGTCAACAACTTCCAGCGTAGAGCCTCCAACATTCACAGGAGTGGGTACTACACGGGAATTCGACATTATTTTAGTCTTGTCCATGTTCATTTTAAGACCCACTTGTTGGGAAACTCTACAGAGGTCTTCGAGCATTGTGCCTAGATCCTCCACGGTCTCAACCATGACTACGATATCATCAGCAAAACGAAGGTGAGTCATATACTCGCCGTTTATGTTGATGCCGAGTCCCCTCCAGTCCAAAAGCTTAAATACATCCTCCAACGCAGCTGTGAACAGTTTCGGCGATATAACGTCACCCTGTCTCACACCACGCTGAAGTCGTACTGGTTTCGAGTTTTGGTCCTGAAGGCGGACTGACATGGTGGCGTTTTCGTACAATGACTGCAACACTTGGATGTACCGATAGTCTATTTGGCACCTCTGGAGTGATCTATGTACGGCCCAGGTCTCGATAGAATCAAAAGCTTTCTCATAGTCCACAAACGCCAAGCATAGTGGCAGATTATACTCCTCGGTCTTCTGTATAACCTGCCGCAGCGTATGGATGTGGTCTATGGTACTATAGCCTTTTCGGAATCCGGCTTGTTCGGGAGGCTGGAGGTCGTCGAACCTACGTGCGAGACGATTCGTGATGACCCTCGAGAATAGCTTATAAACATGACTCAGGAGCGTGATGGGTCTATAGTTCTTCAACTGGGCCCTGTCGCCCTTTTTGAAGGAAAGTGCCACCACGCCCCCGTGCCATGCTTTAGGCGTTTTGCCCTCGAGTATGACGGAGTTGAATAGCCGCTGCAGCGCTTTCCGGACTGGTAGTCCACCCGCTTTTAGGAGTTCGGCTGTAACTCCATCATCACCCGGTGCCTTGTTGTTTTTAAGCTGTTTAAGAGCCATACTAATCTCGTACAGGCTGACGTCCGGGATATCTTTGGTGTAGTGCCGGGTCAATTTGGCTCTAGGGTCTGTAGCCTATCACCGATAGCACGAAGATTTTTATCCACTCCACCAGGCAGTGTTCCTAGCGAACAATTATTTGGTAGCGCGGGTTCAATATATGAACCTCTGCGTAACCGACTTGAGTCAGAGAGGGCGGCAATATTACTTTTTATTAAGTATAATGCTCCTATTTTTAACTTCATTTACTAATTGTAATTAATAAAAATGTAAATAATTACTCTATCATTATTTTAATTCATAATTTATATACTTTTTTCTATAACATCTCAAACATCCGCATCCGCATTCGCATCCGCGGATGTGAGTCTTCAAAAATCCGCATCCGCATTCACATCCGCGGATGTGAAAAAATCGGCATCCGCAACATCCCTAGTCTAAATCCTTTCTAGCTGCTCAGAGTATTTCTGGCGCACCTAAGAAAGAGCGTCTCCTTCTATCCTTACGATACCCAAGTCAACCTCATTTCGTGGAACTAGTAGAGTTCCCTTTTGATTAACGAACGAGTCTCTGATGCTCCTCATTAATCCACACTAGGGCATCGTGGTGAGATGCAACACAAATCCCATCTTGGAGGAGCATGTTCAGGCTGGCATGACTATGATGAGAGGAAACCCAGAAACATATTTGCTGCAGTACCTATTAATTAGTAATATAATGGTGGCAATTCTGTTGGCAATAATTCGATTAAACTAAACTAATTTACTCAATACTCAATACTTTTATTGTATCCAAAATTACAAAGGATGGTACAGATAATTTTGGACCCTGTTGGGCACAACAACTTAGTAGGTATGTTGCTACATTTTTATAAAAATTATCCACTATAAATAAATTCAAATAGGAACTAGTTTATCCGATTACATTATTAAAGTCCATTGCGCCTTCATTACATTTAAACTACATTATTTAACATATTACTAAATTAATTTAGTTTTAGTGCTGTCAAATTGTGTTTCCAGTTTAAACTTTCGAACAAAAAACACGATTTGACAGCATTAAAACTAAATTTAGTTTAGTCTATTCAACTAATGCCAATAGAATCGACACCAATATCTATTTTCATAAATAAATTAATCAGTTAAAAGCACAGGAGAAGTAGAAAACTGACTCACACATCTTTGCAAAGCCCCTCGAATCCATATTTGTGACTTGTGTGACGTTGCACGTTGATGTCACAGCATCGAATAAAGCAAAGCTTTTAGATAATGAACGGCATCGGTAAAGTTGTTAGCAAGCCACTCGCACGACCTACGCCTTTTGTCTCCACAGTAATAACGAGATGCTTTTTCCCAAAGCCAATAACTGTGAATACGCCAACCTTTGTTTCCACACATCGGCCGTCAAAAGCCAAAAGTTTCGAGTGACTGACGTGAGTGAATGTGATCTTCAACAGTGTTAGTTTCTAGCCTAACACCACAGAGCCATCTTAAAATATCGCTATTCTATTTCATGCTTTGCGAATTAGATATAAGATATTAACATAACGTGATTCGCGTTATGTAGTTACGTGTATTAGTAGTTGTTAGGCAACGCGTTGTGACATTTACCACTGATGGGCAACGCGCCTAGGATATATAAACTTAACTGCACAGAAAACTGTAGGGAAACAGGGTAACATTCTGCATCGTCTTCCACAATTTTGGTCCAGTGCGAATTCGTTAGGAGCACCAGAGCCTGAGCATGGCTTGAACTGAACCTGTCCTGTAAGAACCCATAAACACTTATCTTTGATCACTTGCGAGTATAAAACCTAGGTGTATTCATTCAATTCCCCGGGACAGATTTTTTGACACTTTATAAAGTGCAAGACCAATCGTGTATGGACCAATCGAGCCACCGAGACTAATCGAGAACCGCGGCCATCTTTTAGAATGGTTCAGTTAAATACTATCTTACTGCACTAGACTCAGTATAACACTCTGGAGGGAGGGAGACTCTGTACCAGGGTCGTCTGCTTAGGTACCTCCTTCTTACCTATTTCCGCCGCAAAGCAGCAGTGCTTGCATTGCTGTGTTCCGATTTGAAGGGTAAGATATAGCAGTGAAATTACTGGGTACTGTGACTTTACATCTTGTGTCACAAGTTGGCAACGTACACTGTGGTTCTTGTGGGGGTTGTACCTCCTTCTTACCTATTTCCGCCGCAAAGCAGCAGTGCTTGCATTGCTGTGTTCCGATTTGAAGGGTAAGATATAGCAGTGAAATTACTGGGTACTGTGACTTTACATCTTGTGTCACAAGTTGGCAACGTACACTGTGGTTCTTGTAGGGGTTGCAGTTTTGCTGCGAATCTCACAAGAGCCACATGTATTATAGGTGACTGTTACCACTTACCATCAGGTGGGCAGTGTGCTTGTTTGCCAACTTTCTGCAATAAAAAAAATATATAATCAAGAGAATTATTAGCGACAAAAATCTGATGAAAACCAAATTTCACAGCTACGAGTATGTTGCCTGTTTGTTCGTCTTCTACAGACTACTTTGGAGAATTTACTCTAGGGCTGCATAAGCTGGGGTGCGATGTCAGACAACCTCCTCGTGGTGCACCCTGGGCAACCCAGCAGATTCTCTGCCGCGGGCTAATAGTTTGACGAAAGGACCCCCATGGAGGGGGGGGGGGGGAGTGAGAGGGTCGGGTTCAACTCAGCGGGCCACTTCGTGTGGCCACCCGCTTCATGCGGGGAAGGGCAATGTTCCCTCTTCTTATGTTAAGAAGAGGTGTGACTCTCGCTGGAAGCCGATCCCAGCGGCTACCTCTGGTGGTAGTAGGGTCGAGGCGAGTGTCTCACCATGGCGCTTCGCGCCCGTTGGGTATTTCCCCGAGCTTCGGCTCACCCGCGCGGTGGTGGATCCAGTGGGATCTGCCGCGTGGAAGACAACCACAATAAAAAAGCAGTTGCGGGGTGTAAAGCGGCGCAATTCTGCGCCGCTCCACAAAGCAGCAGAGCCAAGCAGGGAGTCCGGCAACGGACATGACACGGGCAGGGGGTCAGTAGGAATAAGGCCTGGCTGTTGTCCCCTTCCCTCTGTCTTGTGACAGACGGAGGAGCTGCTGGGGGGGTTTTTAGTCGGTAGGCCCGGGCCGAGTACAGGCTGGGGAGTTCCACATATCTCTGTGGCTTGGCTCGACTACGAGGAATGCGAAAATGCATTTCCACCACTCCCAAAAAATAAAGCTGCATAAGCTGATCCCACCTTTACCTTTTCACTACCGGGATTTTCTGCCGGCGTCTTTTTTGCCGAGGTCATTTCCAAACATCTTCAAGGCAAGAGTGAACAGATCTTCTAGGTAATCACACCTATCAATAGTAAGCCTAGCTCAAGTAATAAAAAATAGCAGACATACAGATTAAAACGATTGAAAAAAATACATTGTCTGCAGTTGACAAGAGTGACATACGTATTACTGAACCTTTTTCAACATAGAAATTCACAAATTAAACTTTCACAAGAAACTTATTGCCATTTTCGAAGCTCAAAGCTTTGCGATTTGATTGCGTCCACAGCAAAATAATTTTAAATCTTAATAATATAATGTAATGAAAGCTATTTTACGCAAGGCGATGTTCAAAAAATTTTCATCAAAACGAAATTACGTATTCATCAATTTAGATCGGTCCGCACACGTACCTCGTACCTACAAATGGGTCCAACATGAAATGTGTTTGCGAAAAAAATCGCTTCAAATTTTCTTTCATCTTTTAAAGCATTAATAACCATTGGGCGGCCATTGGTGTTTATAAAGTGATGGAAAAGTGAGCTTATTCCCACTCCCTCACCGTCATCGCAACGAAGGGCTCGCTCAGTGAAACGACGCCAAATATCACGCTTGAATGTCAAAATATTTGATCTGAGCTTTGATTTTATTATGAACGGCATGTCTTTTTGTAATCTGTGGTGTGCAGTTCGTTTTAAGGGCTTGAACATTGTTATTAATAGGTAGAGTTCTAAGACGGTTCTAAATCATCAAGATTGTTTATTTAAGGTTAGTAGTTAGACATCATCATCATCATCTCAGCTGAGAGTCGTTCACTGTTCGACATACGTAACTAGCAATCCTACACAAAATAATTAAACAAGTAGACCAAATTCACATTTTTCCTTTAGTTTAAGTACTTTAGTGGTCTAGTGGTTGAATCCACCCAGTATAGATCTACAAGTCCAGGGTTCGATTTCCCACGTAGGTAGTGGAGTCGCAGTGTGGACCTTACCTAGCGCGCCCTTAAGGGCAGGGAGAACACCGGGGGGTTTTAGTGGGTAGGCCGGGCATGCTGCCGGGAGAGCCCCACACACGCTCGCTGTTTAGCCAACGGCGGGTACGGTGCGGTTACGCATTTCCCCCCGAGGAAAAAAAAAAAAAAGGGTTCGATTTCCCATAGGGGCAGAAGGTTTTCTGCATAGAATGATTGGTGGAAGCGCTTCAGTCTTTTTTAGTTCGCTTTTATTATTGACATCGGTGGCAGACGAGCTAGTGGCCCACCTGATGGCAAATAGTAATCACCGCTCATGGATATTTGCAATGCCAGGGGCTCAGTCAGTGCCTTCATGGAGGGGAGTGCTCTTTTTAAAACTGGTTTGAAGTAAGACACACACAGGAGCGCTGGAGCGCAGGAAGGAAACACCGCAGCTGGGAGTTCGTTCCAAAGTCTGCAGTCTGCACGTACCTACATAAAAAAATGAACGCTGGCACCAAACTGTACCACTTGCCCAAGTTTGTCGCCACAATTACATTGTTGTATTCTAATAATTAGAAATAAGATAGCTAGTTCCTTAGTTGTTGCGGAATCTGAGAAGTCAATGTGAAACTCACTTTCATCTTTTGCCTTATCGTCACTGATTATCAGGTAAGATGAAGGTCTAAAGTTTCTCTGTTGTGTGTAAAATGCCAAAAAGTTTGCGACCATCATCGCTGTTCCTGTAGTGAATTACTGAAATGAACTGGGGGGCTACCGCCTAACTCTTAGCGATCACTCGCTTTCGCTTTCGTGGCATTAGAACAATAGTTCTAATGTCATATGTGGCATTAAAACTATTGTTCTAATGTTACGAAAGCGATAGCGAGTGATCGCTTTGAGATAGGCGGTAGGGCCGCGGGTGATCCGTGCGTATTGCTGTACCTATCGGTTAACGGATGGCTGGTACGTTTCTCGGTCAACAGCTATGTTCGGTTTTTCATCGAGAGAGTGCTGCCAACCATCTGGGCAATCTTCCGAAGGAGAGTTTCGAAGGCTTAAGAATATTTTTCTTTACTTTTTAACCAACGTCAAAAGGAGGATGTTCTATGTTCGACTGTATTATATATTTTATGTATGCTCACCGATTACTCCGAAGATTGTGAATCGATTTTCAAATTTATTTTTAAAGTGAAACTGTTTTTATATCGCCCCAAATTTTTACGCCCATTTATCGCATGTCGCATGAGGTCTTTCATTTCACAATTCCATATAGGACAGAATGGTCATGTGCGTCAGAGCTTTGACTTTAAATCTGAATGGCAGTGGTTCGATCCTGGTGTAGCACATTTTTTCTTTTTCATAAATTTGTTTTTATAATTTTTTGAATCGTTCACAAGCGACAACAATCAAAACAAATCTGGCTTACGCAAAAAAAAACATTTTTTTACCTGTTATCTATGAAGATAGGGCAAAATTTTGTAGTGGCGCAAGAGACTCGTTTCACGAGTCTCTTGCGCCACTACAAAAGAAAAAAAGGCATGATAAATTATTGTATAGTATAAAATCTCTTCTCGGGCGCGTGAGTAGAAATGTCGCATTGTGTACCCTACTACATGCCCCCTAAAAGGCAGGGTTTTAGTCGCTCGCCGTCTAGCTAACAAGCATATCGCCTCAAATTTTTCGTCCATCTATCGCATGCCGTGTTATGCGTAACTCGTGTAACACGAATTACACGAATTGAGCTTAATAAGTCTTAATCGTATTTTCCATATCCATTTTAATAGGTGCAAAGAGAAAAATATTTTTTTGTAAGCAATTTTATGAAATATTCATCTTTAAATAATTCGTGTAACTCAATTTTGCGTGGCAGTGTTACACGAACCTCGTGTATTTTATTTACCGCAGATATGCCCTTAATACTTGTCGGTGAAACGAATCGGACCTTTCTCGTGTAAGTAAAATTAAGTTAAGTAAAACGATATAGGCAAAACAAACCTGCCCGTACGTGTTGAGCGGCTATTTTTTTTACTTAGAATGGGCTTACTCTTGATCCCAATCCAACCTTGAGGCAAGGATGAGATCTACGGTGGGACGAGTTTGTCTAGAAAGTGCCTATTCACTCTTGCTTTGAAGATTTCCGGGTTGTATGAGCTCGAGAATATAGACGCCGGCAGAGAATTCCACACCTTGGCTGTGCGCACTATAAAAGAAGACGGGTAGCGCTTTGTGCGACCAGCAGGAATATCAACCAGGTGAGGGTGGTAACCAGCCGTGCGTTCCCAATAGAAAAAAGGAAATGGCGGGATCAGCTCATGTAGTCCCTGAGCACACTCCCAGAAGTACAGCCTATAGAACACAGATAGACAGGCAACACTGCGTAATAATAAGTCTCCTGGCTCGGCGTTCCACTGAGTCTAGTGCGGCGAGTTGGTATTTGGCCGAGCCATCCCAGAGGTGACTGCAGTACTCCATACACGATCGGACTTGTGCTTTGTAAACTGTGAGAAGCTGTCCTGGTGTGAAGTACCGCTTAACCTTGCTCAGGACGCCTAACTTTTTTTGCCGCTGTTTGCGCTTTAGACTCTATGGTGTCACCAAAATTGAGATTGGTAGTCAACCTCATGCCTAGAAGTAGGCTATCTGCTACAGGAACATTTGCACCCTCGGAAAGTTGGAATCAGCCCAAAAGGACTCCCTTTTGCGCTGAAAAGACACGCCTGTATTTTAGAGGTATTGAAGCTGACCACATTATTGTCATCCCATTGGGAGACAAGACATACGTTCCACCATGACCTCTCTAGACAGGCGACCTTCATCTCTGCTGGCCCTAGAGTCGGACAAATACTATTAACACATACAAAGTTTTGTATATGTTCTTCTTCTTTATCTTCTTCAGCCCATGTCCACCTGCTGCTGGGTATGGGTCTCCTCCATTCTGCGCCATTCACCACAGTGTTGGGCCTTTCTTATCCAGTTCTAGCCCGCTGCCTTTGTTATGTCGTTTGACCCACGAACCGGCTATCGACCAACGTTCCTTCGTCCAGTTCTGAGGAGCCACTCCCACTCGATGGCCTTTGCTCCACCGGTTGTCAGTCCTGCGGGCCATGAGCCTTGCCTATCCCCACTTTCTACACGCAACGCAACGAAACGAGCCATGTTGATCAGTTTGCGTATCTCCGTATTCCGGATATGATCCCGCAGAGAAACCCCAAGCATGACTTGATCCATTTTTACAAGCTTTTATTTACTTTCACCTGTCCAGGTGCCTCTAATGAAATCTTGCAAGTTAAACTTCCCGGTTTCCGATTGAACTGAAATTTTGCATGCATATGTATATCGTGTGATAATGCAATATAATCATGACATGGAGCTGATCTGATGCTGGAGCTGGAAGGTGGCCATAGGAACTCCGCAATAAAATGATACAACCCCATTGAGTTTGGGCTCGTTTGGTTCGTATTGATGTGTACTAAAAACTTGTATTTAAACAAGTTTTTTTTTAATAATTTATTCCTTGTGCTAACTGTTGTTGTCTTGTCAGGGTCCAGGTCTCCGTCCCCATACATGAGCACCAGCAGGACGCATTGCTCGAAAGTTCGATGCTTAAGGGATACAGGCATCACGCCCCGAAGATGTGGGACATTTTACTAAATGCGCCCCAGCCTAGTTTTAAGCCAAGAGGAATCAATTCAGAAAAAAATAAGACTTATTGACACTTTTTAAAAGTATGCTACAAACTCGTGGTAAGTTTTATTAGAATCTTCCGGTGAATGATTTAGTGCGGGAACTTGATCGAAATTTTGATCTTTGAACAGTGAATTTCTTAAATCATCAGAATTTTTAAAATCAAAGGAGTCTCCATTTTATTTTCACTTTTGTTACACTTAATGTTCCTAGTCAGGTGCTGTGATTTTAGTTATGACCTTTTAATAATAGTACTACTATTTGTATTATAATATTCCAATAAAGCTTTACTTTTAAATTCAGTCGTTTTATTAGTTATTGTCTATCTATCGACGCCTAAATATAGATTCTTAATCTTGATTTTTCTTAACTGCACCCTAAACAAAATTTTAGTACTTTACCTATTTCGTGCAACTTCACATACACGTAAAAGGAATTTTCCGAAAAAATTTTAGCGTATTGCACGTACCTCGTGTAATTTAGATACACGGTGTCGCGTAACACGATTTGTATGAGATTTTGACCTGAGCAAAATAGCAAATGTCTCTAATTTTATATTACACTCTCAGTTTCAAAAAAAATATACAGGGCCGTCTGTATTATACTAATACACAGCTAGTTGTATATTTTCTTATTCAATTATCAATGTTTTTAATAAACTGGAGGCAAATAACTCTATTTTTATTGAAACGCGTTTTTCTCAAGTACACCTCTTTAAAGATACACGAAATGCGCTTAACACCGAGTGGATCTTAACCTTTTAGTAACGAGGAACCATTTTACAAATATCTGTCTAGCTATGGACCACCAACTCAAAACCAATATAGAGCATACATTAATAAAGGGTTGTTTGTTATATCAATAATATAATATTTCGTATGGCTCCGTGGACCACTTCGGCTGCTTCCAGGGACCACCAGTGGTCCGCGGGCAACCAGTTAGGCACCACTGATCTATCGCATGTCGCATTACAGCCGGCCGCGCAGTAGGGGTAAAGACGAGTGAAAGGCGCTCGGTAAAGCCACAATATAGAGAACGATACAGTAGCCCGACTCAGGCGTGTCTTTGACACCGCGTTTACACATTCGTACGAATCGCGAGGCGAATAACGAACTAGCTGTTTACATATGCGTGTTCGTTATTCGCCTCGCTATTCGTCTCGCTATTCGCCTCTCGATTCGCGCGAAATAGCACGTTTACACATTCGCGCGAATCGCGAGGCGAATAACGAACACGCATGTGTAAACAGTAAGTTCGCTATTCGCCTCGCCCATTCGCCTCGCGATTCGTGAGTTCGCGTTGGGAGCGGTTTTTTGGACGCGAATCAAAGGGCACGAATGGCGAACACGAACTTACTGTTTACACATTCGCATGCATTTAGTTGACAGCTAGCGTCCGACCCAACCGAACGTGTAGACAAAATAGAAAACTGAGCAAAAAACTCGATTCTGGCGAAATCCAAAAGGGAAACGCCAACAAGTAAAAAAGAAGAAGAATACAAAATAGAGTGGAGTGAAGTGCGAATTTTAAAATTCCTAGAACTTTATTATAGAGATGCTCATTGGGAACCCAAAACATCGCAATCATAATTACACAAAATAAAAACTGACTTCAAAAACACTGAAAAGGTAAAAATAATATAAGAATAGGTACTGACAACATCACACTTCTATATGGAAGTCGGTGTCAAATTTTAAGACTTTATAAGAGATCATCGTTTCGTACCGACTTCAATATACAAGTTTATTTTTTAATTGCCAAAAAAATTTTGTGTGCTTGTTCAGACAAGCAAACTGAACAACATTCACTACGGGACCAACTTTGAAATCGCAAAAAAAATCAGCTGTTCTATACATCTAGGTTCAGTGAATGTTGAACATTTGTACGAAACAGCTGATTTTTTTTTTGCGATTTCAAAGTTGGTAATAAAAAAATAACCTTGTATAAAAGTGTGATGTTGTCTGCAGATATCTATTCTTATATTATTTTTAACTTTTCAGTGTTTTTGAAGTCGGTTTTTATTTTTTGTAAAATATATTTTTTGCAGTCGGATAAAAAAAACAAAGAAAAGATAAACGATGCATGGAACCGTATATCAACTAGAATGGGATTGGGATATCTCAAAAATTGTATAAACTCAATAGATGTAGCTTCATCTGAATATTTTATTTTAGTATAAGTAGTTAATCATATATTTATGTATCTGTGTATGTATGCATATATGCAAGTATGTATGTATAAAGACATTCATACACAATACTTACATAACAAATTTACATGGTGTAAAAGTAGACCCTAACAATTATAGACCCATTTCTGTTCTAACTGTATTCTCGAAAATTATTGAAAAATTAATAAATACTCGACTACTAAATTATTTAAAAAGCTTTGATATTTTATCTAATAAACAATATGGCTTTAGGCAGGGCAGATCTACTGAGGATGCTGTAATAGCACTAACATCACAAATAACTAAGCTATTAGACTCAAAAAAGAAATGCATTACAGTATTTTTAGACCTTAAAAAGGCGTTTATGTATGTCTTCCCACTCTTTTGCAAAAATTATAGTATTTTTAGACCTTAAAAAGGCGTTTATGTATGTCTTCCCACTCTTTTGCAAAAATTAGAAAGTATAGGAATTAGGGGAATTCCCCTAAAATTATTTAGTGAATACCTATTTGGGCGGAAGCAAAGGGTACGTATTGGGAATTGTGTGAGTGAGGACAGAGAAATAACTCATGGTGTACCTCAAGGGCTGGGCCCAACCCTCTTTCTCATTCATATTATTAACCTTACTAAACTAAAGATAGATAACGGAAATGTGGTCTCGTACGCTGATGATACTGCTATTGTATTTGAAGGACCTACGTGGGACAGAGTATTTCACAATGCTAGTATAGGATTGACTAAAGTTTCTAATTGGTTGAGACTAAATCTACTCTCAATAAACATCACAAAAACCGAGTACATATGCCATCATATTACCAAAAAACTCAACCCGATCCTAGTTACGAACTTAAAGTCCATCAGTGTCACGGAACAACCTTCGCGCAGTGTAACTGCAGGGCATTGGAGAAAGTGGAAACAATAATGTTAAGAAATGAGTTTTGTATCAACGCACTATGAATGAATTCCAATGTCTAATTATGTTGTTGTTTGTCATGGCTTGTCATCTGATTTTATGTCTATGAAAAATATGTAATGTGTATTGAATTTGAGGAATATATTTTGGTTTATTTTATTTAAAATGCGTTTACTTTAACATGGTAGCAGAGCGTTCAAATTAAGAGATATTGATGTGCGATAATAATAATAGAAATGGAGGAAAAAAGTGATGAATTTCGATTGACAATATTTGATGGTACAAGCTACGACAAATGGAAGTTTCGTTTAAAATTATATCTACGGATGAAGAATTGTATAGAGGCAATTGAAAATAAAGGTAAAATAGAAGGAATGAATGATTGTGAGTGGAAGAAAATAGACTTAAAAGCACAGAACTATATAGTAAATAGCATCAGTAATACGCAACTAGACATTATTATTTCGCAAAATTCAGCCTATAAAATGATTAAGAAATTGGATGATATGTATTTCATAAGAGGATGCGCAAACAAATTGTTAATAAAAAGAAAGATACTCGAAACAAAATATAAGGACGGAAACCCGATAGATTTTTTCCAAATGTTTGAGAAGCAGATTAATGACCTTAAGAGTGCAGGTGAGACAGTAAGTGAGGAGGACCGATTAAACTATTTGTTACTTTCGTTACCGGAAAAATTTTCACACATTGTAAATATAGTCGATGCTATGCCTAAACAAGAACAAACTGTAGAATATGTCAAATCTAAACTCATGTTTGAATACAAGAAAAATGAAAAGATCGATAATGGAGAACAAAGTTTTATGAGCAACAATTTGAATGTAATGAGATGTTTTGAATGCAACCAAGAAGGTCATTTTAGAAAAGATTGTCCTAGAATTTTATGTCAAACTAGTCGCAATGTAAATAATTCAAATTATGGGAGTAGACCGCAATACGTGCAATACCATAGAGGAATAAACAATGGAAGATATAATTTTAGAGGAAATAGTTATAGAGGAAATAGTTATAGAGGAAATAGTTATAGAGGAAATAGTTATAGAGGAAATAGTTATAGAGGAAATAGAAGACAAGGTGATAATAGAGCAACATATAGAGGTGGCAATTATTATTTTAGAGGGAGCTATAGAGGTAACACAGAACGACGTAACACTAATCTTTCTTACAGTGACCCTACAAATGAAAATTTAGAAAATAATTTTAATGTTGAAGTTATGACAGCTGGAACTAATGACACAATAAATTGGCTTCTTGATAGTGGATGTAGCGACCATATTGTGAATGACTGTAAATATTTTTGTAAGTATAAAAAGTTAGATAGTCCTATTAATATTAAGGTTGGAGATGGTTATTGCTTAAAATGCGAAATGATAGGTAGTTTAAGTATGACTTGTCACATTGGCGGACAAGCACACCAAATTAATATTGAGTCCGAGAGATTGGTATGATTGTTTTAATGAATTTATAATAAGCATTGGATTTAAGAGATCAGACTACGATTACTGTTTGTATATAGGAAATGTTAATAATATGAGGATTTATTTATGTTTGTACGTGGATGATATTTTAATATGCGCAGAAAAAATAAATATTATACAAGATGTAAAACAAATGCTAAAAAATAGATTTAGTATGAGAGAGTTAGGAAAAATTGAGCAGTATTTAGGAATAGATATCGATTATAATATGGAAAAGAAATTAATGAAATTAAGTCAACGTAAGTATATCGAAAGTCTAGCAGAAAAATATAATGTGAAAGATGCAAAGAAATATGAAACACCTATGGAACAGAACTTATCAATTGAAGCTGGTAAAACTGATTGTAATTTAAAATATAGGAATTTGATTGGAGCTCTTATTTATGTCGCTAGTGCAACGCGTCCTGATATTTCTTACAGTGTTAACTATTTGAGTAGATATCAAAACTGTTATAGTGATGTACATTTTAAATATGCCTTGCGTGTTTTGAAGTATCTTTATAACACTCGAGAATTAAGCTTAAACTATAATGCAGTATTCGAAGATTCATTCGATGCTTTTGTAGATGCTGATTGGGCGGCAGACAAAATTGACAGAAAGTCAACAACTGGAATCTTGCTACGAGTTTATAATAATCCAGTGCTCTGGAAAACGCGTAAGCAAAGTATTGTTTCGAGAGCGTCTACACATGCAGAGTACTATGCTCTAGCTGAATGTGTCAGTGAAGTCCTACCAGTGATCGGCATATTAAAAGATTTACATGTAAATATATTGTTGCCTATAAAAATCTATGAAGATAACAGTGGTGCCATAGTTCTTGCGCAAAAAGGAAAATTTTGTAAAAATTCTAAACATATAGATATTAGTTATCATTTTGTTAACGATTATGTTAATAAAGGTGTCATTAGTGTTAATAAAATAAATGCAAACGATCAGTTAGCTGATATTTTGACAAAAACTTTGGGAAAAATAAAATTTAAGAACCTAAGAGAATTAGTAAATGTATGTTAATGTGTTTCGTTATAGTGAATTGATAATATGATTTTTGTTGATATCTTTTGTGTACATATATTAATATGATTTTGTTGTTACAAAACTCAAGGAGGTGTGTTAAGAAATGAGTTTTGTATCAACGCACTATGAATGAATTCCAATGTCTAATTATGTTGTTGTTTGTCATGGCTTGTCATCTGATTTTATGTCTATGAAAAATATGTAATGTGTATTGAATTTGAGGAATATATTTTGGTTTATTTTATTTAAAATGCGTTTACTTTAACAAATAAAGTACCTTGGAGTCATTCTTGACCAAAGTTTGTCCTGGCACCTACACATTGAACATGTTAATAAAAGAATCAGAAAACTGATTTGGATATTCAAAATCCTAAGGCATGTTGCAGCGCAAAAATTATTAAAACAAATTTATATTGCCTTAGCCCAGTCTGTAATTACCTATTCCATATCTGTATAGGGAGGGGCAACAAAAACTAAGTTTCTAGAAGTCGAAAGGGGTCAAAGATGTCTATTGAAGATTATGTTTTTCAAGAATCTTAGATATCCTACTAAAGTTCTTTATGAAAATAGTAAACTATTATCCATTAGAAAATTATTCATACTATCTGCAACCCTAAAATTACATAAAACTATACCTTTTAGTCCAAATAAACAAACTGGAAGGAGAAATCGCAAAGTCGCCTCTATACATACATCAAAAACAAAGTTTGCTAAAAGGCAATTCCACATAATATCGCCTTATATTTATAATAAATTAAATGATCTACTAGATATACACAAACTTAAAATATCGAAATGTAAGACAGCAATAGCTGAATGGCTACTGACCCTGGATTATGACGGTATTGAGAAATTCATAAGAATTCTAGAAGTTCATAATAATGTAAATGTATATACAATATATGGACAGTTAAGCTCACTCATTCATATACACATACACATACACACAACAGGTGCGCGCACACGCACACACACACACACACACACACACACACACACACACACACACACACACACACACACACACACACACATACACACGAACACACACAAGAATTTATTACTTTCATTTTGAATTGATCATCGCATGTTTAGGCCTTTACTTAAAAATAAAATATTTTGAAGAGCGGGATCCCCTACCACAGGATTTTACGGAAACCTACTAGGAGGGTCTCAGAAAAATGCTGTATTAGATTTAAGGCTTATGAAATAAACAATTTTGAATTTGAATTTTAACTTACATAACACTTACACATACACACACACATATACAATATGTATATGGGAGTGTTATGTGCGTGTATGTATGTGTTTTTTTCTTAATATCATATAATTTGAATATAACAATTATTTTCATTTATTACATTTCTTATGCCGTCATTTACTTTCTCTCCTTAGCCCAATGGTTGACTGGTAGAGAGCGATGTTTATCGCTAAGTCCGCCATATGTACAAACCGTTTGTAATATTAAATCTTAAATTATTAAACATTAAAATAAAATGTAGCACACATGCTGCCATTATTTTCACGTCCTCCATGTTCGTGTGCGAATATCAAAATGAATCACCCGCGAATGTGTGAACAGTAGTTCGCGGTGGCACTCGTATACGAATGTTTCGTCGAATGACGAGGCGAATAGCGAACACGAATGTGTAAACGCCACAACAAGAATGTTTCGTCGAATGATTCGTCGAATGTTTCGTCGAATGATTCGTCGAATGTTTCGTCGAATGGCGAACACGCATGTGTAAATGCGACATCACTAAAGCTGAACTGGGCGCTAGGGTTGGAAATCGGCGAACATATACGTACGCGCCGCGCGTGAGCGGCGCACGTGTACATGGAGCACGACAATCTCGGCCGGCGTGACCCTGCGTTGCTATGCCGTTCAGATTCAGAGCATGCTTGGCGGCCGTGTAAACGACGTTTGTATGTGTGCGTCATTGTGCGTGCGCCGATTCGTCCCTTTATATGGAGTCGGGCTACTGTATCGTTCTCTATATTGTGGTAAAGCAGTCAAGGCCAATATGGCCTTAATAAATATTCTGTTAAATGCCTACGATCCGAAAAAGGATTCACTTGCATCGTGGTTTCATAAAACCACACTATAAGTTTTTTATTCAAAAGAGTATACTCCTCAGGTGGTCCTACTGTCACCAAATCAGGATCTGTTGATGGGATCAGGAATATCGTGAGAAACCCTTAAATGTTATGGCATATTCAACGTGTTTCACGTTTCTTTCTGCAACTATTTAGATATTTTCGTCTGGGCGTCAACATCTCAAGGATTCTTCACTTTTAGGAATAAGGGGTTAGTTATTTAAATACAATAGGCATGTACTGACTCTTAGTTAGGAATTAGGGAATAATTTTTTAAGAATTGTTTAGATCGTAATTAGTGTTATTTTATGTTATTTAGGTGTTGGTGTCAGGTTCGTGTTGCTGGTACAGAAATACGTACACTTAAAAACTATCAATTTAACATATAATTTCAACTTCTCAATTATTTATTACTTAATTTAAATCACCGTCATTTCCATAGATATTCAGATACATGCGTCTAGTCTAGGAGGCTCAAGCTATTGAGTTGATTATGGATGATTTCTTGTGGGTTAGAAATTAGGGAATGGTTCTTTAAATAAAATAGGTATGTATTGGGGCGTAGTTGTATTCTTTCATATGATTCAGGTAAAGTGATAGTAGAAGTACAATTTCTTAAAATCAGGTTCTAAGGAGTTCGGAAATAATATCTTTTAGTGCCGCGTAGAGAAAAGATGTTCTATTTTAAGTTATTCTGATATTTGTCTTGGGTCGAATTCTAACACAATGTTTTAAATTCACTAAACATTTTTAAATAAAATAATCCACAAAAAATAAAAATTGACTTCAAAAACATTAAAAGGCAAAAAATAATGTTACAATACACACAACATCTTATTTCTAAATTGGGTGCGTTTCCTTTCTTATAATTACAAATGATCTTATTTCAAAGGAAATAACGTTCATTGGATATAATTTTGACTTGGTCTTAACTACATTTCCTATAACAACATATCGTATAAAGCTACATTGCTATACCTAATTCATATTCTATATTTTCATTACATAAATATTTTTTCATAGGATAAGAAATAATCTTGTATTTATAAAAATATAATTTTGACCATAAATCGAATTAATATTACTTATTTAACAAAGTAATTCATCCATGCTACTAGTAACAGAAACTAATCCCTGCGAAACCGACTTCACGTAGTCTTTTTTGTCCCACCTTTAAAATGTAATTCAAACCCGCGTAGGTGCGGAAGTTTAAACCATCCATTTGTGACGATAAGCTCGCGTGGGACCGCCGGAGCCCCGCAGCATTTGCTGGCATGGTGCGTGCATGCTTGCTTGAATGGTGCATGCCTGCTTGCATGGTGCGTGCTTGCTTGCATGCTACATGCTTGCTTACATGTTGCTTTCTTGCACGCTGCATGCTTGCTTTATGCCGCGTGTTTTCTTGCATATTGCATACTACATGCTGGTCTTCATGTTGCTTGCATGCTGTATGTTAGCTTACATAATGCTTGCTTGCTTGCATGCAAGTTAAAAAACACTTTACAAACGAATAGCCGTTATATCTATAATGTTTGTAATATCATCTGAATAGCATGTCAAAAAAATATTGTTTCAAATGTTTATTATAAGAGAATCTAAATTATATGAAATATTTATTATATTAAGTCTGTTATTATATGAAATGAAATAATATTATTTATTTGTTAGATTACCATTATTTACCTATATCAAACGTTACACACCCTTTTATATTAAAATCAGTGGCATATTTTAACTAACTACATTATTTAATTCTTACATTATTCAATATTAG
Organism: Schoenobius gigantellus; assembly: GCA_963935595.1. Lineage (NCBI taxonomy): Eukaryota > Metazoa > Arthropoda > Insecta > Lepidoptera > Crambidae > Schoenobius > Schoenobius gigantellus. The sequence goes on from OZ012543.1 coordinate 23,468,768, forward strand.
GACAATACCCTTTACCTAACAAAATTATAATAAAATGAAGTCTCTTCCAAGAATGAATTTTAAATATTTTCTGAGATGCGTACGGAGATCCAAGTTAAAAAATATCGAGATATTCCGAACATTCTATATTATTAGTATGTTTGGAGGTCATGCATCAGTTCCCGTCGTCGCGATAAGTCCCGGCCGCAATCCCGTGGGCAAGATTCCGGGATAAGCCATAATAGACAAACTCGATTACATGTTTCCTCGGGCTATGGCCAAAGCTTAGACTAGATGTCCCCGAAGTCAAATCGTTTGGTACTAAAATACAATAGGCGAGATTTCAACTTTTAATTCTCAAGCTGACTTTTACTTTGTTCGGTTCGCATCTTACGTAAACAAAGAAAAATTAAGCTTTCACTTAAGTAGTGTGAATAATGAAAATACTTCTATTTGAATCGAGATAGTAATCCTACCTTTTTCAATCCTGTAGGTATACTCTAAAAGTTTAAGGTGTCACAAATGTCGCAAGCAAAGAGACTGCCCAACTAATGCTAAGTAAATAGAACACGTGGTTTTTTTAATATTCCCAATCTACAATGTTTACTGCCTCACCAACCCGTACTAGGCTGGAGTGGTGGCAGAGAGCTCAAATGCCCTCTTGAAGGAGGTCTGTGCGTGTCAGTGAACTTATCGAGACTTACATAATGTGAGACCTTTACTATCAAGACATCTAGTTACAGTACCCGGTTATTCAAATAATTAAGGCCTTTTTCACTGGAGTGTCAAATGTAATTTAGATGTAATTTGTGACCACATGCTAGAATTGCGAGGTATAGACAGTGCATTACACTGTAATGATACACCTTTTACTATTTATAAAGTCAATGTCTTCACTATTATTGTTATCGATATCCATTTATCATCCATCATTTGTTATCGATATCCATTTTTCAATTAATTTCTATGAAAATCACCTATACAATGCACATCGACATTGACAATGATATTTAATTCATTTCAAAATATTCTCGGCCAATGCTTATAATATGCTCTTCAGTAGATAATATTCTGTTTACTAAAATTCTTATAGGATTTATTCAAACAAAAGCCGTCCAAAAAGGAATCTGGCGAAAAGGGCCTTAAACATTAAAATGGGAACACATCAATGCAAGATGCAAGTAGGGCTGGCTAACGGCAGAAATAGTAAGATAGAGTTACCTGTGTAAATGACGCAACAATCCAGTAACCACCTGGTACCTTTAGGCGCGTAGTGATAGGTTCCCTTTACGAAATCGCTATCGACATAACCATACATCAAAGAGTAAACACAAGATGTCGTATAGTTGTTAAACACCAAAGTGAGGATTTACCGAAGGTCTTCCTTTGTGTCAGAAATAATAAAAAAGGGTCGGATAATCTTCAGATATCGCTTCGGATGCGTTTCGGCCTCGGAGCTATGCCGGTTGTTCCTGCAATGATTTTTACAAATACAACGGCCAATCCGTCAGGAGTATTTTTGGGAACTACTCGTAGGTCTAAAAGGGACAATTTACTCTTTTTGTGTTCTGTTAGGATTAAAATAGTTCGTGTTAATAGATGCCATCGATAAAGATTTTTATTCTTAATTAATATTATTTTTAAATTTATAGTAGGTAGTTAAATTGTGAGTAAATAACCATCATCATCATTTAAGCCAAGAGACGCCCACTCACCGTGTTGTTGGGGACCTACCCAAGTAACATTTTTTTCGGGTCTCGGTTGTAAACTTTACCTCAAGGTTTTAAAAAAGTCATAAAAAGGTTAACGTTTTGCTATCTGGTCGTATTTAGTATTTCAGAAAGATTAATAAGTCCTAAAACTAATTGACTATTATTACAACTTTGGAACCGCTGACAAGAGTTTAAATTAACGTTAATTTTACTTAGGTTTTAGAAGCATATAGTCCTAAGATCTTAAAGTTGTCGTAGACTCCTGATTCAGTTCTAGAAAAGCTAGCATTATACTAAAGTGAGATCTAAAGGTTAATTTTTTAACTTATATACAGCTATAAAGTTATGGAATTTTAAAATCACCTATAAGTCATTTCTAAAACCTACATGAAACCTTTAGGCTATATTAGAGTTATCTAGACAAACAAATTAGGATTATGTGGTTAAAACCCAAACCAGTAATGCTATTGTATAAGCTTACGGCATGATTTAAGTCCTACGAGAATATTTTAAAGCTTAAGAAACATCCTCAAAAATTTTCAGTTATCTCCGCGAGTTTTAAGCAACTGCAAAAATAGCCTAGTAGTTTTAACTAGCTCCGCCAGATAATCTTTAGATCTTATTTTGGCAAACATAATTAGCTTTTAGCTGTTACAGTTCTGAAAAGGTTAATTTAAATTCTTTCTAGTAATTTCCTAACGGCAGCCATATTTTTTATTGAAATAAAAAATCTATCGGAACAAAAAGCAATATTTTGAAAAATTAAATAAGGCAAAATTAAGTAATGTATGCTAATATTTAAAATGTATGTTTTTTAGGGATAGAAGTTTCATTTCTAATGCGATTTATCACCAACTATCGTATTTTATAATTTTTATTTTATTAAAATATCTTCAGAATTTTAACTTACGAAGGGCCCACCTCTTATACAGCTCTATTATCATGAAGTTTTACAATAAAGTGCCAGTCGCAATATTTTTAATTTTTCCTGACGTCAGCAAGCTCCTTATTATTTTGATGAATACAACACTTACCTTATCTCGCCATTTTAAAACAAGGAATCGCCATTATAAATAAAGATTTGAAATGCACTTGTTTCTGTGTAAAAAATCTTAAATAGAAACATTTTAAAACCTGGGAGTCTCGGAAAAGCATTTATTCGTGTCTAAAAACGGTTTTAAGTTATCATAAAGACACATCCAACAACATTTTAGAAGGTTATATTAACCTTAAATAAAGGTATTGTGATTTAAACTATAGGTTTTGCTGTAGCTCTCAGAAAGGTTCTAAAACGTGGGCCCTTTTTGCACTCAGGGGGTTATTATAAGGTTAATATAACATTATTGAGTCTATTAAGACTTAGTAGCAGATATCCATATATAGGTTCTAGAACCTTTTCAAAACCATTCTAGAACCTAAAATGTTACTTGGGTAGTAACGCCCGTCTGACGCCGGCCGGCGCCATTTGAGGTAGGTAATAATAAACTTTATTTCTCACCCTAATCAATTTTCATTGTTTCTTAATAGGAGCTTAAATTTACAAGAAGATTATAATGTTGAAGCAGTACAGCATTACGGCAGATTGATACCCGTACCAGAGAATATAGAAAAGTAATACGTACCGTACTAGGAACGATTCCATATCATGGGTAATCAATCTTCCTCCCACTTACAGGAGCATTAAAACTAGACTTTGAGTGAGGTTGAGGCGAGTAAAATAAAAATAAAATAGTTAATATTAACATTACAAATCTAAACTGGTCTTAACTAAATAAAAATATAACGAGAAGCAAAAAGATAAAAAGATGCGACCCTTTGCTTGCTGCAGCACGCAAACATATTGACGATATATGTATTGTAAATCTGTATCTCTGATTGTGTGTTTTTATTTCAATGTTTGTGTGTTGATTGTAAGCAATAAACGTCAACTACTACTACTATACGAGTATTTTCAACACACTTGCTCGTAAAGGGTTATAGAGAGAGAGAGCTATGCTCTAAGTTATTGTTACATAACTTAGAGCATAGGTATCTCTCTTTTAAGTGGTGCTCAGAGCGCAATCACGTGGTTGTGCTCAGAGGATTGGAACCAAAAAACCCAGTTCACGACAGCGTCACGCGGTGGTCGCCATAACAAGGCACACGTGACTTGCACCTATTGCTACCGGGAGCTGGAGGAGGATGACGCCATTAGGCGCCTCATTGCCTTTTCCAGAACGGCAACGGATCACGAGGTCGTCGATTATAACAAGAAAATGGCTGTCAGAGCCCAGACACGCGCAGCGACTTAAGTGCGGAAAATAAACCACCTCAACCTGAATCCCTCTAGCGGTAGTTAGCTAACCTTAGCTAAAGATTAATATTTGCTACATATACAGGCTGTCCCTAAAACAATAGATAAACCTGTAACCATAGATGGACTTCATCATGGCCTCGCTTACCACAAATTTTGACCTTAGTGAAATATCACGGTTACAGAGATATTTATCGTTTTTGTATTTTTAGAAAATTTCCAAGTGCGATTAGTTTCTATAGTGCCATTTCTACAAGTAGAGAGGTTTTTCAACGTCGGATTACGCGCACCGCATTAAACATTCTTTCTTTTATTGAAAGGTCTAGGACGTGTATAAGGGCGCAAGGTCAATTAGATTATTTTACCAATAAATGTGTATTTTTACCGAGTACTTTGAAATTTTAATACTCTTTAAGTAGCCATGAGATTAAAAAATGCAAAATACCTAGGCTCATTATACCTTTACATTAACACAGAAGCTTAGAGTAATTATTACGACAAACACATTTTTTTTTGAAGTTTTTATACTATTTGCTATTCAAGTAGTCATGAAATTAAAAATATTTAGAATGCCTAGACTTATGATATATTCTTGGAATTCGGAACAGCTAAGCAAGTTTTTGAGATGATAGGCACGATGAGCGTCTTACATTTTTTTTATATTGTAGCTGATCAAACATGAAAGAAAATTAATTTCATTTTTAATTTTCTTTGTTTAATTTTTTTTAAACACTACGCTAGACTGTTAAATTTAAGTCTTTGTTTTTGATAGCTGAACTGTCGCTTGTGAAATCAAAAACAAAACGAAATTGAAAAACTTCTCTATTTGTAGAAATGGCAGCATAAAAACTAATCGCACTTGGAAATTTTCGAAAAATACAAAAACAATAAATAAATCTGAAACCGTGATATTTTAACTAAGGTCAAAATTTGTGATAAGGGAGGCCACGATTAAGTCTATCTATAGTTACAGGTTTATCCCTTTGTTTTAGGGACAGCCTGTATATGGACATAGTTAATTAACCCTTAACTGGTATCGGGGGTCAAAATACACCCCAGTGCGATATATTTTTTTACATAAATTTGCAGTTTTATAACCTACACTCCGGCGCATCGAGCTAATCTTATTACGTCGCGGGGTGCGGCAGGCGATGGACGTTGGTCGTTCTAATATTACTGGGAACAGAGATACGTACAAAAATCACCCCCGACACCAACACATTTTGGTTGGCATTTTTTTATTATTGCATTGATCTCATATAATGTTCCTTTATTTGTTATAAGCTCCCAGCTTTATAATATATTATAGATAGTACCAAGAGTTATTTATCTATAATTGTTAGATTTTTATAGAACTTAAGTCTACTAAACTCGACTCTTAAAAATATTGTTAAAAATTTAAAGGTTTAAAAATAAGTTTCTTTTTGTGTTTAAACGTGTAATAAAAGTTGTTTGATACATAGATTAATAGTTGTTTAATTAAATAAAATAATAATTTAAAAAAAATTTACTATTCATATTTTAATAACTTAATTCATCACAGGGGTCACATTTCACCCCCGATACCAACTAAGTTGCCCTTTTTGGCGAATCCAGTTAAGGGTTAAATAGTTAAGAATGCGTATTTAAATAGTAGTAACGAGATCATAATAAGATAAGAAAGGCACGGACTACGAGTCTATGGTGAATATAATTATATAAACAAAGGTAAGTGGTCACGTCTCGCTCTCGATTTCATAAATGGTCACTAGTAAAACACGCGAATTGATAACAAAGAATTGTGTAAGGATGCCAAACGTAACTCAATATGTATATTCACAAAAATCAGTAGAAGTCGAACACAGGCGGCACTCGACGAGTACTCAACACCATACCAATGGAGCCACTGAACGTCGGTTTTCGACGTTCGCTTTCTTTTATACGTTCAGACCTTACGAATATTATTATAATATTTTAATTTGCAAATCCTACTGAGAACGTTGCGCAAAAGTGATACTTATGATTGATCTTCGCTGTTCTCAGATAAGCCCTAGAGGCTTAAGAGTAACAGCATTAGTATACATTATATATACACAGCTCTGCTTTAAAAAAAATCATGCCCTGATTCACTAACTAACTGGCTGATTTATCATCGACAAGCGTAAACTATTGGAAACATCTGCCCCATATTTATGGATAAATGTCAAAAGCCTTTGACTATGTTCACCATAAAATTCTATTGCGAAAACCCGAAAAATATGATATACATAACGAGATACGCGGCGTTGCACTTTCATTATTTAAATTAAATATTTTTTGATTTTAATAATTTGCTATATCTATACTAATATTATAAAGAGAAAAGATTTGATTGTTTGTTTGTTTTTATTGAATAGGCTTCGAAACTACTGAACCGATTTTGATGAAAGTTGGTATAGGGGGATAGTTCGAGACCAGGGGGGCTACCGCCTAACTCATAGCGATCACACGCTATCGCTTTCGTGACATTAGAATAATAGTTCAAATGTCACCTGTGACATTAAAACTATTGCTGTAATGTCATGATAACGAAAGCTAGTGATCGCTTTGAGTTAGGCGGTACGGCCGCGGAGCAAGGACATAGGTGTTACATGGCTGTATGAGCATTATCCCTCGTTACGTGCCTATATAAAATAAATAAAAAAAAGAGACTCGCTCTCTCTGATTTCCGACATCACGCTGTTTCATTGTCCGCATCCTTTCTCCTACAAAAGTCTACTTAACATGGTGTCAGAAGTCCTGAAAACGACAAATAATAGTCATCCGAGGTACCTAATTCTATCAAAACAGTAAATTGCGGATATATAAAGTCGCGCACGGATGAAATAGGTAGCAGCACACGGCGAGGTCGGCGAGCAGCAAGCGATGTCAAAATGGCTGCCGGCCCATCTTCTAATTTGTCTTCAAATATTGGTCTACATTCGGGCAGTCTAACTAAATTGCAGGTAAAAAACTGTAACAATATCGGCAAGTCATGGCGAGACTTTCGCACTTCAATCGACATTTATCTAACAGCGAATAATCTAAAAAAAGAAAGTGATGAACGAAAAGTCGCCATACTATTGCATAACCTTTCACCAGACGCTATGGAGATATTTAACTCTTTCAATGTCAGTTACGAAGAAATTACCTACAAGGAGCTACTTGAAAAATTCGATAGCTATTTCATGCCTAAAACTAATATAACTGTCGAGAGGCACAAACTATTCAACCGGCGTCAAGGTCAGTCGGAAGACATCGAAGCGTATGCCACAGATTTGAAAAATATCGCCCTGCAGTGTGAATTTGGAAGTTTGTTTGACTCACTCCTCAAAGATATTTTCTCCTGGAATATTCACACAGATTATAATTTCGTCAAAGAAAGACTGCTTCTTGAAAAACCGGATACTTTTGAAGAGGCTGTTTCAATAGCAAAAACAGTCAGAAACACTAGACAAGACATTCAGAAAATTACTCAGGAAGAGAGCATCGACCAGGTCATATTTCGTCACAGCCGAGCCAGATCAAAATCACAACACAGACCAGCTTTTTCCAAAAATGACCTAAAACGTCCACAAATTTCAGGCCAGAAATGTCATCGATGTGGTCAAGTGCACAGAGTTCGTTGTCCAGCAATAGGAGCAGTATGCAACATCTGCAAGAAGCCCAATCACTTCGCTTCAGTATGCCGTTCACGTTCCAGTGGTCGAAGAGTCAACAACATGCAGTCAAATGAAAGTGAGATTATTTCTGATCAGCTGTTTGTTGGTCCAGTATTTTTGTCTACAAATAATGTCAATTCTGTAAGTAGCAATAACTTTAAAACTGAACTTCTTGTAAACAACCAACCCATTCTATTTCTATTAGATACTGGGGCTGACACGAATATACTTCCATTCAAAATATTTCAAAATTTAAACTTGCCTTTAGACACTTTACAAAAAGTCAACAGCAACTATCCACATTTAGTGGTGAAATCTTACCAAGTGTCAGTGTACTTTAAAAATTTTGCATAATAATCAAACACATTTTCTACTATTTCATATTGTAGACTTACCTTGCAAAAGTATAATTGGTCGTAAAAGTTGTGAAGATCTGAAACTGATAAAAAGAATAAATAGTGTAAATTTTGATTTAAATGAGTACAGTAAATTAATAAATGACAATATTGATTTATTTCAAGGTATAGGATGTATAAAAAATTTTGAGTGTCACTTAACTTTAAAGCCTGATGCTTCTCCATCTGTTGATGCTTGTCGCAGAATTCCTTTTCGGTTAATGGATGACCTAAAAAAAGAATTAAAAATGTTAGAAAAAGAAAACATTATAGTCAAAGTAGATGAGCCAACTGAATGGGTCAGCGCAATTGTACTTACATCGAAAAAAAATAGTTCCTTGAGGCTGTGCATTGATCCCCGTAAATTAAATAAAGCTATTATGAGGCCGCACTATCAATTTCCTACTATAGACGAGATTAAATCCAGTTTGGCAGGATCAAAATACTTCTCTACCCTTGATGCTAACAAAGGATTTTGGATGCTTAAGTTGGATGAAAGTTCCTCTAAGTTGTGTACATTTATTACGCCCCAAGGACGATATAAATTCCTTAGACTCCCCTTTGGTGTCAATGCTGCACCAGAAATATTCCATTCAGAGATGTCCAAACGATTTAGCGACATAGACAGACGGGGTGAAAGTAATGAGTGACTACTTACTCATTTTTGCACCAACCAAAACAGATCATGATAAAATTCTCAAAAAAGTGTTCGATAGGGCTAGAGAAATAAATCTCAAATTCAACAAATAAAAATCGAATATTGGTAAAACTGAGGTCAGGTATTTAGGACATATTTTCAATAAGGATGGGGTTAGAATTGATGACGATAAAATAAAAGCTATTTGTAAAATGCCCTGTCCCACAAACATTACTGAATTACAACGTTTTTTAGGTATGGTGAACTATTTGGGGTCTTACATTGATAACTTATCACAAAAAAATAGTAACCTAAGATTGCTTCTATCAAAAAAATATCACTTGGCAATGGACGGACAAACATACAGCAGAATTCAATAATTTAAAAGAGGCTATAACCAATGCACCTGTGTTAGCTTACTATGATCAATCCAAAGATATTACTTTATCTGTGGATGCTTCTCAGGATGCAATGGGGGCAGTTATAAGTCATGGGGAAAATCCAATTGCATATTCATCTGCTACTTTAAGCACTTGCCAGCGTTCATACTCCCAAATAGAAAAAGAGTTACTGGCTATTCTTTTTGGTTGCACAAAGTATCACCAATATATATATGGGCGTAGAACATTAGTTGAAACTGACCACAAACCTATTGTGTCTTTATTTAATAAACCTATATATGACATACCTCCTCGCTTACAGCGTATCATGCTAAGACTACAACCTTATGACCTCAATGTAACATACAAACCAGGCAAATATCTGTATGTCGCTGACACGCTCTCGAGATCAGCTTTACATGAACAAGCTTTAACTGATTTAGATTCAGATATTGATCTTCATGTTAACTTTATTGCAAAATCATTGTCTATCAGTCAGCCCAAGCTAGAGGAATTAAAAGAACACACATCTAGAGATCAAACACTGCAATGTATTATAAAATTTTGTTCTAATGGGTGGCCAGAACATAGACGGTCAGTTCCTGATACAGTCAAACCATATTTTTCTTTTAAAAATGACATACATTATATGAATAATCTATTATTCAAAAGTAACCGTATTATTATTCCTATGTCCCTAAGACAAAATATTTTAACTTTGCTTCATGAAGGCCATCAAGGTATTCAAAGCACTCACCGTTTGGCTCAAACCTCTTTATACTGGCCTAATATGTATAATGATATAGAGAAATATATAAATATGTGTCATGTGTGTTTAACATTTAGAAGAAACAATACGAAAGAGCCATTACACTCTCATGAATACAATTTCATTCCTTGGTATAAATTAGGTGTAGATCTTTTTGATTTTAACTCGCAAAAATACCTAATAGTGGTTGATTACTTCTCAAAATATGTTGAGCTTGCTTTACTTAACGATGGGTCCAATTCAACAAATGTAATCATATATTTAAAGTCTATTTTTGCACGACATGGCATACCAAAAACACTTGTCTCGGACAATGGTCCTCCATTTAATTCAAAAGAATTTAAAGAATTTACATACAATTGGCAAATAGACCACATTACATCAAGCCCATACCACAGTCAATCTAATGGTATGGTGGAGAGAACCATAGGCACTATAAAAAACATTTTGAAAAAATGTGCAGCGGATAAGTCTGATCCCTATTTGGCAATCTTGCATTACAGAAACACACCAAAAGAGTCTATGTGTTCTCCTGCTCAATTACTAATGTCAAGGTCTCTTAGAACAAACATTCCCATAATAGATAAACTGTTAAAACCTAAAGTTTGTAATTATAATAAAATAAAGGTATATAATGAAACACAAAATCATAAGTCAAAATCACGTTTTAATCAAAACACAAAAAACTTAACTATATTAGATGTCGGTGATAAAATCTATTTCAAAAAGCTTCCTAATAGTTTATGGATTCCTGGAACTATTTCTGATGTAGGTCCAGAACCTAGGTCTTATACCATAACATCACCAACTGGTACTTTCCGTCGAAATAGAGTCCACATTCTTTCACCAAAACATTTTTCTGATAAGTTAGACAAGACAGTGCACTGCCATCCTCAAGTACTGATGTATTAACAAAAAATGAAAATAACACAGCCACACAATCCAATGATATTGTAACCTATTCGTCCTATGGTCGTGCTATTCGTAAACCTGCTAGATATCGTTAGACTCGTTGATCATGTACTATTGTGTTTGGAAGGGTACATATTATGTAATTATCTTTTATTTTAAACTGATGGTTTCTGTTAAAATATTGCTCTATGCATTAAATAAAATATAAATTAACTTTAATAAATTCCTACTTGAAATATTAAAATGTCAAAATCAAAAGTGTAATATGTCAAAAACATTATACATAGTGTTGTTCTCTGTTTATCGAATAATGTATCGAGTCATAGAACTTAAGTTATTAATAGTTATTATAGTGTTGTTCCTTGCATATCGAAAAATGTATAGAGCCATAGTTATATGATAACATTTATAACAATACATGTTGAACTAGTTTTAGTTTATAATTTATTTCAATATATGTGGTTTTCTTAAAGAAAGGGAGGTGTTACATGGCTGTATGAGCATTATCCCTCGTTACGTGCCTATATAAAATAAATAAAAAAAAGAGACTCGCTCTCTCTGATTTCCGACATCACGCTGTTTCATTGTCCGCATCCTTTCTCCTACAAAAGTCTACTTAACAATAGGGTAATTTTCCTACAATCTTGAGGGATAAATATTTCGTTTTTTTAATTTATTGACACACAGGACGGACAAATTTTTATTAGCATAGTACCTTTGTAAGTATTTGGCATAATTCCATTTGGTCTAACGACCTCGGCAAATCAGTTTGGATATAAGGAATAGAGGACTTTATAAATGGGTCTATGAGGAACGATAAAGGGTATTCCGCGTGGCCACGGGGGACCACGCTAACCGCGTTTTCTTGTAGCACACCGCCTTAGAGCATTCATAGGTTAAATGATCTAAGCACACCCCGGACACTCCATACAACGTTCGCAAATCAATTACCTATTACTACTACTTAAGTAAATGACGTTTGCACACGCGCAAATGTGTGCGTGGAATCTAGTAGGGCTGAGTGGTGAGTGCATTATTATCAATCGAAATGACGTGAGAAGTGCAGTGACTGCCTTCTCTTTTACCCGCATAGCGCTATCTCTGTTATCGGCCGGCGCTCGCGTCTACTCGGTGAACGTGATGTGGGGTGAACATGCCCGAGCGATCGCGCACGGCTGCGCGCCCTTGTTTATGTGTCAGTGATGTCTACAACGAAGTGTGGGGTTGGGTAAGGTATTTGAAATGAGTGCGGGGAGGTGAGTGGCCGTTCTGTACGAAGTACTACTGTGCTTGTGGTCCTATCCCACCAGTGGAGTTTCCAGCATAGTTTCCATCCGTGATAAGATTTACATCCATCATGACAAACCTATGAATGGTTTTAGAACTTTGCTTGACTCGAGAGCGTGATTGTATTTTAGATATCTCATTTTTTCCATACCTGTCACAGCTCTACTCCAAAACTTATATTATGGGTAGGTAGTTACAGGGTTTTCTGTAATCAATTTAGTATATATTTTTTTTAGACTTACAACATTTCAAAAATAAACTTATTTTTTGCCGTGCACTCACCCTTTAACGGGCAAATTTTTTTTGTAAGATAGAGAAATTTTTTTGGCATGAGGTTTAGTTAAGGACTCTATATGGATCTTAAGAAATGGAAAATTGACTACTTATGTTTTGCGGTTTTGTCTGTAGGCCGTGGCTACATATTATGTAACTGTGCTATAAAGTGTGGGACTTATATTGCCACTGTGACATACGCCGCTGCATGCTGGTATGAGCGTGGGCCCAAGCACGTTATGCGGAGCGCACTGCTGCGCACCCAGAAGCCAGCCTTGATACTTCTTATCAAGGCCTATCGCTTGACGAGCTCAGACGCGTTACCGGTATTAGCCGGTGTACTACCGGTCGACCTGGAGGTGATCCGTGCTGGCAGACTAGGCGAGGCACGCGAGTCCGGGCTTGTTAAGGAGGAGATGCAGAATGCCAAACTCAGAGTTTCTGAGTCCGTCCAGGCTGAATGGCAGGGGCGTTGGGACACATCTACCAAGGGGAGGAAACTATAACGATTTTTCCCGGATGTTGTGGCTCGGCTCAAGTTTACTTGGGTCGCGCCTGACTATGAGACTTCACAACTGCTCACGGGTCATGGCTGCTTCAGAGGGAGACTTCATCGGATGAAGCTCTCGGACACTTCGTCCTGTTACTGTGGTGAGACGGAGGTGGAGGATGTCCACCATGCTTTGTGGGAGTGTGAACTCTACAAAGATGCGAGTAGGGACCTTTTAGATAATATGAAGACGCTTGAGGTTGGCCCGGTTTACTACTGTGACCTCCTGGGATCGGAGGACAACTTCCGACAGCTACGAGACTTCGCGCGTAAGTGGCACAGGATTCGGAGTGAGCTGGAGAGAGAGGGAGAGGTGAAGAGCCGAAGAGGGTATACCTGAAGACTACATAGAGAAAGCCAGCGGTACCACATCAGTGGGCACGCAGCGACCTTGGCGGTATCGAAGGCGTATGTGTATAGTCAAGCATTGCGCGCGGCAGAATGCGATTCGCAGGTTCCGCGCGCATCTCCCACTATTCGGCCCATATAACCAGGATGGTTGGTAGGGCCATGGGCGGAGGTGGGTTTGGCCGCTGCGACCTGGCCACCGCAGCCGTCGTCACCAGTGCGTTTGAGCCCCTATAGATTTTTTTGCTTGTTATGTTCCTAGACTAAGATTGTGATACTTTGTATTGTACTAATTAGGTATATATTGCTAATTGTGATGTGATATGTTAAGATTTATGATTGATCTGTGCCATTTCTTAGCTTTTAAGTTTAAGATTACTAGCCAACTTTTGTGAAATGATACGTCATGTTAAGAATAGGTAAGTTACATTCATATTGTTTTGTGATGATTAGATCTCAAATTTTGATAAAACTGTGCCTTGAATAAGAGTAAATTATTAATTTGGAAAAAGTTTAATAAACGTTGATTATTTTTGTAAAACTTGTATTTATTTACACAGCCCATATCTATTTTGTTGACTGGTATATCTTGCCTTTCATCATTTAACACGTCTTCTAAAAGACTGAATTTTTAGTAAACTGATACAATTCAGGTAAATTATGTAAATAAGCTATTAATTAGTAAAAAAAGTAAAATCTACAGGGATATATCTTTACCTTTTGTTTGAGGAACACTGAGCTTGGATCAGTATTTTGATAAGATATTTGATGTTTTAGCTTCGTGTTTATCAGTTTACACAAAGACAACATATAGGTGCAATTTGATTCAAGTGAACAAGTATCTTTTTTACATAACTATAGTACATAACAGACATAGGAAAAGGTACAACTCGCACGTTTTTTACGGACTACATTCAAAATTAAATATTTACCAAAAAAAATAAAATACATAATGAGAATGTTTTACCCTACAAAACAAGATACTTGAGTTTAACCTAACCCTATTAGTTGAACAAGAATTTTTTTAAACTTGTTTTTGCTTCTCTGTAAAATGATTATTTTTCACTTGTATCACCTATCACAGGAGGCACAGATATTTACGTTAAATAATATTCAAAGACTTTGAAATTAAAATTTTGAATACTTACATATTTACGTTAAATTTTTTCTATAAGCTTAGATAAATAAAATTTTCTTAAATTATATTTAATGTTAGTTTCATTAATTTCATTTTAATGTTAGCCGGAAGTTCATTCATTAACCTAGGAACCTGATAACACAATATTTGTTTACCATACTGATTACAGTATATAGGCAGAATGAATTTAGGAGCTCGTCGCAATTGTTCTACTGTAACTTTACTTAGATTCATTGAAAAAGTCAATCAGACGTATATATTTCAACTGATCGTGAATAGGTATAATTCTACGGTGATTTAAAAAAGTTATTAGCCTTCTAATTCCGCACCCGTCTTGATAATGGCGCTCAGTCAAATAATCACAAGCACTTTCATCTCAGATTTATGAAATTTTGCAGAGCGAAGAAAAAAAGAAGACTAGGATGATCGCTGCAAATTTAATTTAAGTCAATGCGAGGTTTGGGACGGCCCAAGTGTTTCGCTGAGCACTTCGGATTAATTGCAATTAATATGTGATGCTCTTTTTACTATCACACTAATTGTAATTTGTTATTTAAATTTAGAGTGTGCGTACGAAAGATTTACTCGAAATAGTCGATCAGAATTATCACCATAATAACCTTCATACTCCCAAGTCAAGTCCCACTGGTGGGCACTGGTCACTTCTTAACACAGGAAGAATTGATCTAACTATTTCACGCTGGCCAGGTGGGTTGGGGCAGGTTTACGTTTCGAGTTTTCTAACTCTTCGTAGATGTGTGATTGCGCTAAGCCCACTAGTGGGCTTTCTCGACATCCACGGAAGATCGGGACATTCTGTTAACCATCATTAACGCTTTTAAGGTTAGAGAATCTTTATTTCTCAAAAGAATTTACAATTCAGTTATGCAAGAAACGTATACTTACTAAATCAAAAAATACTAAACAAGCGTACCTATTAAAATGAACGTGTGTAGGGTATTTGTCAATTATTTGTCTCCAGCTAAGTTGACCACTCGCGGTAGAATACCCTCGCACAAATGTTGTTCGCCACCGACTTATAGCGGTAGGTACAGCTGGAGGCGGCACGGGTTCACGTAAGATAGAACATAGTAAAACTGTAAAGTTTAAAAAAGAAAATATTTTTTTCATTTTTATTTACTACTAGCTTTCCGCTCGCGGCTTCGCCCGCGTTATTGTTGTTTTCCCGTGGGAATTTATATTTTCCCGTAGGAAAAATAATTTTGTAGCCTGTTTAAGCCTGGATAATAAATTTCATAGAAATTGAAGCAGATTTTAAATATTTTCCATAGAAACTTTCAACCCATATTTTGCACCATAAGGGGGTGAATTTCAATAAAGCATGAAACACGTGTTCAATGAAATATTTTTAAAAGCATGAATCTCAAGTTTTATCAAAATCGTTGCTAATTTAAAGATTTTTCCATACAAAATTGCAACCCCTATTTCATCCCTTTAGGGTTATTTTTTAGTCTTAGTGTGCGTCCGCATTTTGATTTAAAACAACTGTCCAAATTTCACGTTTCTACCATGAGCGGTTACGGCTGTGCGTGCGTCTATAGATGGGAACATCTCCTTTTATATACAGAATGGATTTTTGAGATGGGATTTAAAGGGCAGGTACATTAACCGTTATAGTTACAAGAAAACATTGTTAGGCTACCATCCATAACTTTTTAAGATATTCTGATCTGCATTCACAGATTTTGGAAAAAAATTACAGTCAACAAAAAAAATGCTGAGATAGCAAAAAAAAAAAAATTTATGCCTATCGATCCTATTTCATGTAGGGATCAAAAGACTCTATGGGACCATTTAAGGTATGAGTACTAGAAACGACAGAAATCGCCAAAAACATTTCCTATACATTTTGTACGGAAAATCCTCGGATCCTATTTCTTACGGTGATCTCTCTATGAATCCTATTTCTTACTTTTAAGGGAAACTGTAATTTAAATAAATACTAAATTAAATCATTTAAACATGTATTTTTAAACAAACGCAAAAATATCTAATCTCTCCATGAAATAAATTGCTCAAAATGTCCGCCGTCTTCACGAATAGACAAGTTTACTCGCTTTTGTACTGAGGACGCGTAGCAGCTAATAATTTTCTTGGATGGATGTTATTTAAAGTCCTCGTCAATGCATCTTTCAGTTCCTGAACACTGTCGTATTTCGTTTTTGTAGGTTTCGTCTTTAGGTAGCCCCATAAAAAAATCTAGTGGCGTTAGATCGGGGCTGCGAGGTGGCCACTTTATTGGACCATGTGTCCCTGTCCACTGTGTTCTGAATTGTCTGTTCAAACTGGAACGCGTACGGCGGCTGTTATGTGGTGGAGCGCGGTTTAAAAATACATGTTTAAATGATTTAATATGTTTTCATTTAAATAACAGTTTCCCTTAATAGTAATAAATAGGATTCATAGAGAGATCACCGTAAGAAATGGGAGCCGAGGATTTTCCGTACAAAATGTATGGGAAAAGTTTTTGGCGATTTCTGTCATTTCTAGTACTCATACCTTAAATGGTCCCATAAAGGTTTTTGATCCCTACATGAAATAGGATCGATAGGCATAAAAATTTTTTTTTTGCTATCTCAGCATTTTTTTTGTTGTCTGTAACTTTTTTCCAAAATCTGTGAATGCAGATCAGAATATTTTAAAAAGTTATGGATGGTTGCCTAACAATGTTTTCTTGTAACTATAACGGTTAATGTACCTGCCCTTTAAATCCCATCTCAAAAATCCATTCTGTATATGTATAGATCATGAAGCAAATACAAAGAGGAGATGTTATAAGCATCTAGGTCCAGCTCCTATCACCAGAGTCCTGGCGTCACGCATTTTTAGTTTTAGCTACTTAACGCCAGAGGCGCTGACATCAGTCGATCTTTTTATCTGTCGGATTAGTACGTCGTACGCTCTTCTTTTATTTTAGTTTTAAATTACCTAAATACAAAATGAAATGTTGTATTCTATCGTGCCAAAGTTACACAGACGACAGAAACAAAGTGAACGAAAAAAAAATCTCTTTCCATTTGTAAGTACATTAAACAAGCATTATTAATTTATTACTTGACGTATTGCTTCTAGAATGTTCGACGCCACATGGACGCTTCTGTCAATGTCCCGATAAAGCACAAAAGGCCCTCTAGTGGCGAGTAAAAATACGAAAACGTAGGATGTATTAAGGGCGAAAACAAAACACGTGAATTAATATACGCAGTTTTAACGATTTTAATTTTTAGATTATATTGACCTAGCAGCTAGCACCAGCACCTAATAAATTATCTTTCTCCTACGAATGTATCTTTTAACATAATTATCTTTCTCCTACGAATGTATCTTTTACTGCCACCTAGTAATGTATAGCAGAACTTTTATGTTAACGTCAATAATGCTGGCATTTTAGTCTGTACTAGCACTGCTGCCACCTAGTAATGTATAGCGGAACTTTTATGTTAACGTCAATAATGCTGGCATTTTAGTAATTCTATTCGCTACAAGGTGACAGTGGCGTCGCGCACCCTCCCCCCGCACCCCGATTTCCGGCTTCACTTGATTTCATACGGAAAACGCGATAGGGCACCTCCTCTTTGTATTTGCTTCATGGTATAGATATTGAGTCTAAGGACTTATTCAATTTTAACTTATTTATATAGGTACCTATGTATATTAAATAGTAAATATTTGCTTATATCTTTAATAGTACTTTCGTATTTATTCATTTTACTTACACCTATATTTTATTTGTTTTTGTATATTTTTATTTTATGTAACTTTATACATACCTATTACCATAGTTATTCATATATGCAACATGCACATGTAATTATTCAGAAGAATTATAATGTTATAGCAGACGTTTAAATTTCCAAAATAATATAATTAGGTTTGTTTATTCGGTTACCGAATAAACAAATACAATAATCTCGGCAGTTTAAAAATAGGTACTCAAAATAATTATCTCCCTGCTATTTTTTTATGGAAGTTTGATTTTATTTTGCTCCAGTTTTATTTAAGTATGTTCAAATATTATATACATATTGATTTAATTAATACTAGTTTGTTCATTATAAGTTAATGCTTTTAGCATGTTTATACAAATTAATACTATACATTTTCATTGGAAATTTTACTCTTAAGGCACGCCAAGAAATTTGTGATAAAACTCAATCACACGTGTTCCTTTACGAGCGTCAAGAAATTTTTATCACGTCAGTCACACTAAATACGCGCCACCGTGACAGAGATTTTGTCACTGAAATTGTGAGATAATGCGTGATTCGTGTCCAGTCTTGGCAGCCCGTGCTACGCCTTTTTTTTTTTAACGGTGGGAAATGCTTTACGCATACCTTGCGCCTGGGAAGACGCAAGGTTATGTCGGACTCTCCGCGGTCCCTGGGGGCAGGGTGTCAGCCAGAAGCCGAGGCCTACCGACTAAAACCCACCGATGCCCCTCACAGATGCCTTGGCGCGAGCACGTCCATCACCGCCGCATCTTCCCCATCATCAGATGAAGAAGACACGCCGAGGAGGGACGTGTCACTACCTGACGAGGTCATGGGAACTCGAATGAATACTTCCACGACCTCGTCGGCGTTTGCTCGCTCTGAGCGAGTCCCTCTTACCCCACTGGAATGGGGCCCACGATCCCCTGGGGCATCCAGGGGATCGATAACTGGCGGCAACCGGTGCAATGCAGGACTCGGGCTTCCCAGGCCCGGGTCCCGCTGGTTGCCGTCAGGAGGAGGAAGGCGTGCAAATTGCCGTCTTCTCCGTCCTACCCTCCTACGGCGGCATGGATCAGCCCGTGGATCATCCTCCCGGGCTCGTTCCGCCACCTCCTTCTGCGTCATGACATCGACGCAGAAAGAGTTTACAACATCCCACGAGCGCTCACTCTCCAGCATGGCCTGAACGACCGCTTGGAGGGAAAGGTTTTCACCAGCTACCTCGACTAGGGCGCGTCGCTGCTCGACGAACGCAGGGCACACTGCTAGAGTGTGCTGGGCGTCATCATCATCGGCGTCACAATGATGACAGCGGGGCGTCGTCTCCCTACCTATTCGGTGTAGATAGTGGCCAAACGAACCGTGGCCACTCAATATCTGCACCAGGTGATAGGAGAGCGCCCCGTGCCGTCTGTTCGACCAAGTGGTAAGGAGGGGTCTAATGGCCTCAACGGTCCTCGTAAGAGTACCGGAGGCCGACCCGCTTATCCCTTCGAGCTCCTCATACCACTGGCGGAACATTTCATTCCACGCGTCCTCCAAGGCGGTAGCCACCTCACGGGCCGCCATCCTCCCTCTACTACGCAGCTGGTACGCCGCCACCAAAACGTGGGCAACCAGCTCCCATGGTGGGGCACCAGCAAGAATGCAGGCTACCGTATGGGACACTGTACGATATCCACGAACAGCCCTCAGAGCCATGGCGCGGTGCGCTCGGCGCAGTGAGGCAATGGCGCGCGCGCTGAGGGCGTCGGCCCAAACAGGCGCACCGTACAGTGCCATGCTGCGTACGATTCCCGCATACAGTTGGCGGCAGCTGGCGCTCGGTCCTCTCACATTTGGGAGGAGTCTCCCCAGGGCGTCTGCCGTACCCAGCAACTTGGGCTCTAATCGCCGAAAATGTTCCTCGAAGCCCCATCTACCATCAATAATAAGCCCTAGATATTTCAGATGGGGCTTCAGAGGGACGGTCTCGCCATCCACCACTATGGTAGTACCCGCAGGGGGTCTCCGCCGGCGGCCATAAAACACGAGGGCCTCCGTTTTGGATAGCGCCACCCGCAGTCCCAGCATGGCAATTCGGTTGACCACTAGGGTGCTCGTTACCGACACCAGCCGAAGGACATCCTCAAGCTCCTGACCTCTTGCCGTGACGAGGGTGTCGTCGGCATAACAGAATAAACGCGCTCTCGCCGGGAGAGCTCCCCTAAGCAGCCAATCGTAACCCACGTTCCACAGTAGGGGCCCAAGAACAGACCCCTGGGGAACGCCACGGGACATACGATGACAGTCGATTGTTCCCCCTCTTCTCGGGCAGAGAATCTCTCTGTTCCGGAGATAGTCTCCCAGGATTCGACACAAGTACGGTGGCACCCCATGGAAATTGAGGGCCTCCATGATTGTGCCGAATGGGAGACTATTAAATGCGTTGGCGATGTCTAAAGACACCGCCAACACATACTCACCTCTCGATGTGGCCTCCGCGACAAGCGATTGGAGGTCCATCAGTGCATCTATGGTAGACCGGCCGACACGAAACCCATATTGGGTCTCTGATAGGTTAGGACCGGTCTCCATCAAGCGTTGGTTGAGGCGGCAGGCGATCACCCTCTCAAATATTTTTCCAACTTCGTCTAACAAGACGATGGGGCGATATGCTGACGGTGAGTCTAGTGGCCTGCCCGGCTTCGACAGCAGGCAGAGTGCGCCATCCTTCCATTCTTTCGGGAACTTTCCGACGCGCAGGCATGCTTCGAACAGCTCCTTGAGTCTGTCTCCAAGATGTTTGAGGGACAGACTCAGCACCCTGCCTGGGACCCCATCGGGGCCTGGAGCTGTCTTTTTTGCCCTAAGACGGGCAACCGCGGCCGCAAATTCGCTGTCTGCGATTGGCGGACCTTCAGTCGCTACAATGGCATCTGCTCGCGGTGGTGCCATCCGCAGCCCGTGTTACGCCTGCTGGCGTTACAATGTTAAATGGTGAGCATATTTTAAAACCTCAATATTCTCCTCTTGCAAGATGTACAGTAAGCTCCTTATCAAGCTATACTGTTTGACCTTTGGACCGTTCTTATGTCGCTCGTAATAGTGGCGGTTTTCGTAGTGTAAATGTATAGCTTGAATGGGAGCTTACTGTACGTTCGATTGATAAATTTACTTCGACCAAAAAACTTCGTTCCTACTGATAACTTGACATCAACTATTAAGGAATAATTAAAGGCAATATCTTTACCAAGAAACATTAAACTACGAAAAACTAGAGCAGAGTGAAAGCTTGAGCCACATTACATGGACACTTAGGCAAAGTGGTGAATGTTCCCATTTCTTAGAGAAAAAAAATTGTCTGCTGAACTTTTACGTGGAGTGTGAAAGTTTAATTCCATGGATGTGGTAAGTGCAATTGGTGAAATTAAAAAAATCGCATTGCAGTGTTTTTCGTTTCACGAATTTCATACGTACATAAATCTGATGCTCCTACGGTGAAGGAAAACATCGTGAGGAAACCTGCATACTCCTACGAACTAATTCAAAGGTGTTTGTGAAGTCAACTAATCCGCACTGGGCCAGCGTGGTTTGACTAAGGCCTAATCGCCCTAACATGTTAGGGTAGGCTCGTGCCAGATTTTGAATAGGGGCTCCATCCCTACCTGCGTCCGAGTGCAGGGCACGTCCGTGGTGGACGTGTCCTTTGCATCCCCCTCACTCGCTAGTCGTATTAATGACTGGCGAGTTGAGGAAGAAGTGGAGAC
The DNA here is from genome assembly GCA_963935595.1 of Schoenobius gigantellus. Lineage (NCBI taxonomy): Eukaryota > Metazoa > Arthropoda > Insecta > Lepidoptera > Crambidae > Schoenobius > Schoenobius gigantellus. The sequence continues at coordinate 23,490,583 of OZ012543.1, forward strand.
CCTATCGGACCACCTATATGTCCGGTATAATGTCTCCACGGCATCCCCAGGCACCCCGATCCGTAGGGGTCCCGCGGTGAGTGCCTTCCCGCGATGGGCGCTCACCAAGCTCCGCCCGGATGTGGCAGAGGAGGCGACGATGGTGCGGGCGTGGGCAGCAGTGCCGCCTCATCTCGCCGGGGATGTCGACGGCATGGCGGATCTCTTCGCAGACGACATGAAGGTCGTCTGCCAAGCCGCCATGCTGAGGGCGCAGGCCTGCCCCGAAAGGGGGCAGGTGTACTGGTGGACGCAAGAGATTGCGGATCTGTGTTCCACCAGTATGAGGGCCAGGCGCGCCTACGTGCGATGTCGAAGGCGCGCTAGAACTACACCCGACGAAGAAGCTGAACTTCGTCGGGTGTATGCGGCAGCCAAGAAGGCCCTGCGGAACGAAATCTGCAGGGCCAAGGAGGAGTCCAGGGAGCAATTTATACGGCTCCTGGACTATGATCCGTGGGGGCGTCCATACCGGATGGTGAGGGGGAAGTTTAAATCTTCCGCTCCCCCTACCTCCACTATGGACAGGGGGCTGCTGGATCGGGTACTGGGGACTCTGTTTCCCGATCCCGGTCCGTTCCAGCCCCCCAGAATGGTCCCCCCGGACACTCCTCCGATGGAAGTGGTTGCCGCTATCCCTCCTGTGTCGTGGAATTCGACACGGTGAAGCGACCGTTTTGATTTTAACTTTGACCCTCCCGGAAGGCTCCATTCTATTATGAAAGCATCACCTAGAATGCAATAGATTTTGTAATTTTCTCTCTGTTATTTATTATTATTTTCTAACTACTTTAATATCGATAATTTTCAAACTGTTCAAATTTAATTTTAGGTTGTTTAATAAATAGTTGGATGTACTCGAACATGCTATATTTGCCTGTAAGTGTTTGTTTCACCTAGTCGTAGATAAAAATTTTGGACTGTAATAATTAAATGTATTGGTATGTACAAACGTTGGCGAATCAATAAAAAAAAATAAAAATAAAGAAGGCCGCGGAGAGGGAGCGGGAGGTAGATCCTCAAGCCGCTCCCATCCGTCGCAGACGGATAGGCAGGCGAAGGCGGGCATTCGCACAAGCGATGCCCGTCTAATGACCCTGCCGTGGAGGCCTGCGTGCACGGTTGGCCCTGTGCACGCCGCCGTAAGGCCCTCCGTCTGGGGATTGCCCTGGTGTTCTCGGGCAATCCCCCCTTGGCGATAGCCCGACCAGTTGGTCGGGCTTGCCCGGGCGCGTGGAAAGTGGAGTCGCAGTGTGGACCTTACCTAGCGCGCTCAGGGCAGGGAGAACACGGGGGGTTTTAGTGGGTAGGACTGGTACTTTACCGGGAGAGCCCCACACACGCTCGCCGTCTAGCCAACGGCGGGGACATTGCGCGACTGATGTATGTATATTGCGTAAGCGGCTGCATTAACAAGACGGCTAAATAATATACCATGAGGTGATCAAAAACCAGTACCTGCTTTATATCTTTTTTTACTTATTATAATATAATGAATGAAAATTATTATGAAAAACAAAACATCTTCAAAACCAAACAATTTGGCTGCAGGTTTCAATATAGAAGTGTAACATTGTTTGTATTCTAATATTATTTTTACCTTTTAAGTGATTTGAAGTCGGTTTTTATTTTTGTAAAATTTTATAAAGACTCTCCAGGTGACCATTGCTTGGCGCCGTCTTCAATATGAAATGTGATGTTGCAGGTATTCTTATATTATTTATGACTTTTTGGTGTTTTTGAAGTCGGGTTTGAAGACCAAATGCAACTACAGTGTGCCTGAAGCATCAACCAATCCATAATGAAGCTTATTAAATTATTAATGGTATTGATGTTTTATATCTCGAGCAGCTCTTTATACTTACCATATTGGATGATATTGACATGGACATGTTGCTTCAACAAGGCATTCTATAATCCGTTAAACAAGTTCCATAATCCGTTGCCTACCAAAGCCAACAAACCCCTGTCAACTATTATATCTTCTGTGCCCCTGTACCGAATTCTATGCTTCTAGCTCTAGTAGTTTGGGCTCCAATAGTTTTAAATACAGATTTAATACAACTTCGAGTACCTACTTAACTGTAAATCTTTTGTTCACCGTTCCGTTCCATATTGCTGTTCCGTATTCGCAAATATGCAATATAAACAGTCATATATTTTGATCGCGTCAACCTACAAGTTTGTAGGTTTGTTTTAAAAAAGATCGTATACCTTAATATTTTATAAAAAAATCAATTTGATATCTCTACGCATTCCTAAGGAAAGAGGTCTTAACAGTTATCCGACAGACAGACCGATGGACAGACGGATAATGAAGTGGTGGTGAGTAGGTTTACAAGGGTTCCATTTTTCCCTATGGGGTACGGATCCCCAAAAAATTATGGGACACTGTTTATCAAATTAACTTCAAGAATATTACAAAGACTAACTGTTTATATTATTACTAACGTGGTAAATAAGAAAACATCTTTTCATCAAAGATTCAGGTAAATTTTTCTTTTCAGAGAAGAATTTTATATTTAAAAAAAATGTATTGTTATAAGTTACCGTATCGCGGTTTCGTGGCTCACTGAGGAGTCAAAACGCCTGTCGCAACGGTTCGTTACTCACCCGCCCATTACCGTCCTCATCGAAATACTACTTTATTTCCCTACCAAGGCTCCTAAGTAATAACTACTAGCTGTAGTGAATTCTAAGCGTTTTTGCAGTGACTCGTGGGGTGGCTTGTTAATGGAGATTCGCGACATTAACTTTAATTTGTAAATCTACTTTAAATTTCTTATTAGCTGTGCTTTGTTTCTCATATAGTCATATTATATGTATTGCAAGTTACAGGAGAGGACCCTTTCTTTACGTAAGCATGTCAAGGTCCATCCATTATGACTACACACTTCCCGCTATGAATAAAGAATATAGTCGCCCTGCTGCGCCAACATTTAATCGGGCCATGATTTATCCTGTCGTCAGGGTTAGCCTTACAGGGCCGATGTCCCCGCCAACATCTGTCATCCGTCCACAGAAGTGACCCGACCCAAGTTGGGGTCTTACCACTAATCCAGGAACATGTAACATGTAGAGGCCGAGTTAAAGGGTAGGGAAGAAAAATCTATGAACAATGATGGTGACTTACTGAGATGAAAGTTCAAAGATAAGCAGGATACGATACGATTACGAGTAAGAGTAGGTTTTTGTTTGAATTGTTCGTCTCTTACTGGTGTAATTGCGGTGATCCCCTTTAATCGACTCTTATGATATCCATTATAAGAATAGGAGTGGCGACAGGTGTATGTATTCTACATACAAATATAAGGGAAAATATCAGTCAAAAAGATCAAAATGGTACAGACATATATATAACTAGACGCCGCGAGTGTATGTACCTCGCATCTTAAAAGGAAAGGCAATGCTCCTGTAGAAAACTGTTTCACTTAGGTAGCGTTCTACCGTTATCGGCAGAGGTCGTCAACATTTAGATTTTTTTTTATTTACTGGGCTTAGCAAATCACTCCATTCCAACTGATGGTAAGTTCAAGTAGGGTCCAAATGCGAAGATAGCTAGTGCAGTATAGAGAATACACGCTGCACTAGCCACCCTCACCTTGCCGATCTGCAGGGTGCTTCTTCACGCCTCTTTTAAAGGACCCACGTGTGCTGGCAGTGACTTCCATTTTTTGATTGTGCGACAAAGAAATGAGTTACCAAATGTCTTTGTACGCGTTGGAATGGTAGTCACATTAAGACGGTGACAGCGCAGACCAGCACGTGTTTCACAAACTTCACAAACTCAAAAACATGAAAGAGACCAAAATTTGGTAATTTTTAGCGCTTGAAGCGTTTTTAAGTCACATTTAGCAAAGGTAAATTATAACGCTCGCTTTTCATACATATGGACAATTTGAATGTATTAAACATCCTGTTAAACAAAACAAAATTAAGGACTTGGAAAAGATATTCGACTTTGAAAGTGACCACTTAGCTCGTCAGTGATACACACGACAGACAGTAAAGCACCCTTGGAAAGCCCTTTTGTCGCTCGTAAAAAGCATAGTTTTCATAGTGCAAGTCTAAAGCTGGACGTTTTCTCGACTGTACAATGGCACAAATTAAATCGTGACCCCCTTAGTCTATAACTCGCTTCAAACCTGTTAAGTTTTGTTCTAAATAGCTTCTTGCATTTAGGATTTTTATAAATCTGACTATTGATAAATATCTTAATGATACTGATAATACGAAAATAATAAGTTTGTTTCGAGGGCTGCTACTAGTATTGTAGTGTACTTAACACAAACCACCGAAAATCCGAAACTGATCACAACTAGGGGGAGCCACGCTTCGAACCGTTAAACCATTATAATATACCGAAAGACCGAAACATTATATACATACGAGTATATAAACTAGCTGTGCCCGCGAACTACGTTTCGCCAGTAAAAATACTAATAACACTATTAAAAAATGAGGGTTGGTCGTAGAAGGGTGAAAATTTAGGGCTGTAAATATTTTTGATGCGAAATCTTAAAAGAAATAAAATTTTACCCAAAAAAGACTTCTGGAGAATGCTACCCTTATCAACTATGAGTATAAAAAATAGCCTACGACTACTCTCAGACCTATCAAATATACACAAAAATTTCATAAAAATCGGTCAAGCCGTTTCGGAGGAGTTCCATAACAAACACTGTTATTCAGTTAAACAGTTAAATTCTACGTTATTTAGTAGGACGTTTCTAAGTAAATAATCTTAAAGAAGGTCGTGATTCAATTTGTTCGATTGGTTTCTAGTGGGCATGTTGCATCCAATTTTCGCCTATACTCACATTCGCTTTTGACTGCAGAGTTCCGGGTTTATTAAGCAGACTTCTATTGAAGACAAAAGTGTCAAACCTTGGCCTTTTGTGATTGACATTTGCATAATCGGTTGGCAAAATAAATAGCGTCAGTTGTACTGCAGACTCAGCACTGGCAGAATCAGGAGGTCCGGGGTCCGATTCTGCTGTGTAGGTACTAAAATGTTTTTCATCTTTCGAATTTCATAAATAGGTTCATTTATCCGACGCTCTTAAGGTGAAGGAGAATATCGTGAAGCAACCTGCATACGTACATCTGCGAAGAAGTTCAAAGATGAATGTGAAGTCGACCAATCGGCACTGGGCCAACGTGGTTGACTATGGCTTAAGCATCCTAGCTTAGGGTTCCTAAGCTCGAGCCCCTCGGTATGGACATATATGAGCTGTGATGATGATGGTGATAGTGATGATTTGCATGATCTGTGGATACATAACGTTTCTTCTGGTTCAACTCGATCCACCAATTTTTGTTCGGAACGAAAATAGGTTCTATTTTCGTTCCGAACGTTCTACAGTTAGATTTGCACCATTGAATAAAACTAAAATAAATTATAAGTATCTAAAAACTATTTTTTTATATAAATTGTCATCTTTTTTTAATATACAACAGATAAGCTGATGGTAAGTGACGATAACATCGAAAACTATAAAATAACTAAACGATTAAACTCCTATAGTTATATATGACTATGAGGGATTTTTTAATAACCCTCCGTTAGTGTTCGTCTGCGTAAGTCTATGAACCCCTGTACCAAACTTCACGCTTCTGGCTCCAGTAGTTTGGGCTCTACGTCGTTACCTCACTCACTCACCAAAGTCTAATAAATACAGAAAAAGCTAAACAGGTCTTGTCTGTAAATCAAATTTTAAATGACATCAGCGATTCAATTGATGTCACCAGGATTCTTTCGGCATTCCATATTCAGACCTCTTTCATAATGCATACAGCCGAACCATATCAGTAAATGTGTTTTCGATATATCAGAATTTTATTTTATTTTGCTCGGAATTCTTCGGATTGGTTTTTAAAACTTTTTATGTACGAAATGATAACCTAAAATTGTGGATAAAATATAAATTGCCACTAGTTTTTTTGTGTTTTAATAATGCGCAATAATATGTATTAAATAAAAAAACTTCAATTAACAGTAGGTGACTAGTTCCGGATGACAATGAGCTATCAAATCATAAACGATTCAGTATTAAAAGATGATGTCTGTTTCCTAGTATCTATTGAACAGAAATTCTCCAGCGCAATCTCTGCGCGAAGCGGGAAACGTTCCCACATCAATTCTACGCCGAAGCCCCGGAAATAAGGAAACGCTTTGTGGAATACAGTAACAATATTTGATGCTAGTGTGCGGCTGTAAAATGCGATGCAAGATGGGCACAATAAATAGCTGGGATCCGATGTAAAATGGATCTGGCTTGCTCTGAGTGCGCGAATAGTTCTTGGAGTCTCATAGGACGCATTCATATATAGCAATTTCTTTCTGCCATTAAAGAGAAAGAGAAAGAGAATATTTGTATTGCAGCAACCAACTTAAACGTTCTAAAAAGGCAAACTGAATACTCGTAGAAACTTTTAATAATGTTGTCAGAACAAATAGGGAAATTTGTAAATTCCAGGTTTCCAGGGGAGGCTTACGGAAGTGTGTACCATTGTGTAGGGGCTCTCGCTCGTGAACCGATAAGCGACTTCCGCCTAGCGTCATCTGGCCCTCAACGATAATTGCACGTTGAGGGTAAAGGGGACTGAAAACATAGAAACGAAGCCATAGATTAATAATGATCTCTGAATTTAATGTAACTTTCGCTACAATAATGATTAAATAGATGGATTCTCGAGGGTCAATGGATGAAACACTTTAGATCTGGAGGCCCAGCCAGAATTACCTCAAGGCAGTAAAATTCACATTAGAATGTTAAACGGCGATTTGCCTCAGATGTATAGCTTACTTTACATCTGGGGCAAATCACCATCTAACTGGGTCTTTTAATTGGACTAGAATAAGCATTTGGAGACATGCAGGATTTGGATACATCCCCCACATATCAGACCTAGGCCATCTGCTCTGAAGGCGCTGTGAAGCGATTTTCTGCACAACATGGAGGTCGTTTGCATCACCGTCGTATGAGGAGGCGGTCCACTCACTCGCAGGCTGTCGGCCGTCTGAAGCTCTCGTACAGCTGCTATTCAATCCGGATGGGTCCAGCTCAACGTGACGACAACTTAATCACGGCGTGATACAGTCAACAACGCTATGCGAAATCGCGATATGGGCGGAGCGTTTCTCCTAACGGAGGCCCTCCTGCGTAGACCACAGAGAGAGAGAGGGTCAAAACCACCCGGGCATTTCATCCGAGCGTAAACTACGGTCTCCCACGGAGTAACCTGTGTTCTCGCGAACAAGCCACCATGGGAAGACGAGGCACGTGTTCTTGCGACCGTATAACGGCATCAGGTGTGCCTACTATCAGAGGAGGTGGCCCCCTATCAGGAGACTGGCGCAAGGGGAGGCCATGTACCAGTGGGCAGACACGTTCACCCACGCAGCTACCGGCCATTACACTAACTGGACTATCGAGGCCGATCGTCCTGTGTTGGAGATGTGGGTTGAGCGACAGCGGGGCAGGCGCTGGGGTAAAAGGAAAAGTGCCTTTTAGGCGCTCTCTAATTACCCTAAGCAGTTTGGGAGGGGTTAGCCTAGGCAGACCAATATAGTTCTGACCTGATCACTCGTTTTGGGGATCACAAACGAGTTAAGCTTGTCCCTAGGCGAGGTCCCAACTTGTTTATACTATTGGAGCTGATTTCAGGGTAACAGCTGCAAGTGGATCAGTTTCCTAAGGCATCCTCAAGTGGGCGACCAAATAAACATCCTAACAAAGATTAAGTACATAAACAGGCACGACTTGAGTGGGGTCAGTCAAGTCACAGCCCAGGCTTATTGCTCTCGAAAACGCAAATTCTCATCCGCAACGCGAAACTACAAGCTGAACAAAGGGTAGTTAAAGGCCTCCACTTGAGCCTTAACTTTTATATAGAAAGAAAGAAATATTTTATTTGGCCACAAAAAATACAGATATACTCGTAATTACATATAACACACAAAACACATTACGAGAATACAAAATAATAAAATGCATGTTCGAGGCCAAAAAGGTCCATGCCTCAGTTTATATGAGTGTTATGCTCTCCACCACACCAAGAACCGAGCTCTAGGTGGACCCAAATTGCTACCACAGGATGCGAAAGATATGTCTCCAAAGTTTGTTATTGGCTATTTTATCACCACGTGCCTAATTGAAGGTCAAAAATAAAGGTCAACCTTAATAGACCTACAGAGATCGTAATAGCCTGCTGGAGGCCTTTATCTCCAGACCACTTCGATACGCCACTAAAATAAGCTATGTATAAAAATAGCGTAAGAGCCGTAAAAGTCATAAATGTTTCATTTGTATGAAATTCAATAATGAAATTCAAGTGTAAATCAAGAACATTAATGCAAAAAAACATCACGTTGGTTTAATAATATGCCGAGTCGAGTGACTGAACCGAAAAAATTAATGAGTCGAACGAGACGTCACACGGCGTATAATTTTGAAATTATTTAACTGTAGTATTTTCGGCAGGCTATCTTAACGAGATTTAAGTTTGAAAAATTGGCCGGGAAAATAAAGCGTTCTGTTGATTTGTGTATGTTTCCTAAAATCTATGTTTACCAATTCAAGCTCATAATGAAAATGGGAGTCAAATATTAGATTTGCGGTTTAATATTATAAAAGAGAGAATTTTCTGTGCTGGTAGTTTGTTAAGTGTTATTAATATATTATAAATTCCTAAGTTACCTTCCTAAATAATAAAAAATTCTAGCGTTGATGCATGTTTGAAAAATCTATTTTTGAAATTAATCCGGTCAATGACATACTGAGCGCGATGAAGAGCTTTATAATTAGTGATTATGATGATTATATTCTTAAATACGCCATATTATTATAAGGAGACATAAAATTCAGATCATCTCAATGTGACTTAGGATGAAACTCTTAGGGCGAGAGGTATCTGTAAAATGTATTACTGTCGCGCTGTGCCCGATTAACCGAGCATAGCTCGTCAACTGTAACTCGGACCGAAAATACCTACAAAAAGTACACAAAATTAATCCTATGTCAAGTTCTCTATTTTTATCTTGTAAAAAGTTGTCCAAATGAAGGAAAATAAGACTAAAATGAAACAAGACAAGGGCATCATCTGGATTTTTGAATTTTATTGGTAGTATCTACACTACGTTTCTTACTAATTTTCAGCAAACAACAACATTTTTAACATTGTTGTTTTAGTAAACCTTCAAAAAAATGGTAGCTGGTCGGATAGTATGAAATAATCGTCAAGTCTGAGATCATCAATCATGATGATGAACAGTTGGAACAGGCCTGAGAGCTCAATCACAATGGAGGCACCAAGAAGAATGGGCCAACCATAGGTATAGCAATGACACACGCCAAGCTCTTTATGGGCATGGAGGACTGGCTTAGATTTACATTAAGCTCGAGCAGATCTCAGACTCGCTTAATGGCAGGTGCTCTGACTGGACATTTTTGCACTAGGATCATGCTGAACCGTTGGCTAGACGGCGAGCGTGTGTGGGGCTTTCCCGGCGGAGTGCCAGGCCTACCCACTAAAACCCCCCCGGTGTTCTCCCTGCTCTTATGGGCGCGTATGGTAAGGTCCACACTGCGACACCACTACCAACGCGCCCGGGCAAGCCCGACCAACCTGAAAGCTGAGTGCTTCCCTCTCAATATAGCCTAGAAAAATGATTTATATACACCAATTTTACCTTATAAATGACGTGAGGTCAGATCTAAAATAAACGTTGTTGCTTACGCGAACTCAATGAATGCATCTTACAAGCTCCAAAAGTCCCATGCTTTGATAAAATGTCGTGTGTTTTTATCGACTTTGTCGAATCAGTGTCTGAATTGGATTCATCTGATGAAAAAACATCTTCAGTACTATCTGAGCTCGTAGATTTGGTTGTATCACAATCAGAACCTGAGTTGAAGTCACCTGAATCTGAGTTACTATTAATCATCATGTCAGTAGGTGTTAGTTTACAGTTAAACAAAGACGGATGCTTCATCTTTGTTTAACTGCAACGTGCTCCTTGGACGTAAATGAATAAGTGAAAATAAATTACATAAACTATGCCGAGGAGGTAGAGGCATGTTAAAAGGATGAAAGATGAAAGTTTAAGGAAAAAATTATACAAAGCGAATGTAAATGAAGCTGGGAAGGGGAGGGGACGCGAGGCGAGTATATTTAGTAAAACTATAAAAAAAAATTGAGTTTCAGTGCTAAGTATGTGGAACCCCCAAAATTTATTGTTTTTTTTTTCTATTTTTGTGTGAAAATCTTAATGCGGTTCACAGAATACATCTACTTACCAAGTTTTAATAGTATAGTTCTTATAGTTTCGGAAAAAAGTGGCTGTGACATACGGACGGACAGACAGACAGACATAACGAATCTATAAGGGTTCCGTTTTTTGCCATTTGGCTACGGAACCCTAAAAACGTCTGACGCGCCGCGAGACGCCACGCCATACGCGTCGCGTGACCACCTTCTCCGTAAATGAGGCCGTACGATCTGCGGCTACTCTTATCCAGTCCGTGCTAGCCATCTGCCAAGATCGTAAGCTCCATTTAGTATAAAGGCGACCAAAACTGAGCAGAAAAATATTTGCTCTCAAAACAATTGAGCACCGAATGCGAAAACTCGAACCACATAAAGAGGTATGGGAAATATTACAGTCCGCGAAATACAGTGCACAAAGACCTCTCGTGGTGCCTCTCGGTTCCTCTTACATTCACACAGACGATGGGATGATTTATCAATACAACCTGGGTGAGACTGCTAAACGTACCTCCTGAAGCCTGGAGATTTTAAGCAAAAACTTTATCTTGAAAATCTCAAGAGCTAGGTCGATCTGTTGACATTAGTATTATTACGAATCTTGCGCGGATGTTGACTCAGCTGTAACACTAAGTTTGATTAACCCAAACAATTTAGCGCGAGTGTGTTGATACGAGTACCTCAAGAGTATTTAAAAACATTACAATATCATTGTGAACCGGAATTGATTTTAAAGGTAATCTTGCTGCTTAACTTTGGCAAACTAAACTAAGAGCACACGTCAATAAACCGAGCTCGTCACAATCATAAAGCATAAGTGATAATTTAGGCAGCGTCACTTAATCTGAACACTAAATTGTTCAATCTGAACATTAAATTGCTTATCCATTACCAAGATATTTGGATTCGGATGTAGTGTGCCTAATTAAGCAGTCGACTCATGAATCGTACCTTCATCTAGTAAATCAAATTCAGTTGCGTCTAGTGCTGATTTGCATTTTATCTCCTGTGTATCTACTGCCTCGCGAATTGAAAATGAACCTGGCATACTAGCTCGATCGTTTGCTATATTATCAAACTTGCCGTTTTACATATTTCGTTTTAACTTTATTTTACTCTATGCCGTGTTTTTAACTGCTGAGACTATCTAGTTCAAGTTTTCGCGTTCTTTTTAACCGACGTCTAAAAAAGGAGGAGGTTTCTCAATTCGACCGTATATATGCTTTTTTATGTTTTGAGAGATTTTTTTTCTACTCAGTTTTGGTCGCCCTCAGAATAGATGGAGCTACGATCTTGGCAGATAGCTGACACCGACTGGATAATAGTAGCCGCAGATGGCGTGCTTTTAGAGAGGTCTGCATCCAGTTGTCCAGCATCAGCTCATGATAATCATCATGATTGATAATGTCAGACTTGATGATGATTTCATACTATCCGACCAGCTACAATTTTCTTAAGCATTCCACTACAACAACAATGATAAAAATGTTGCTGTGTGTCGAAATTAATAGGAAACTTACTATGGATACTAACAATGTAGTTGATAAATCCAGATGATGCCCTTTTCTAGTGTCTCATTATGCCCGATTTGAAAACTTTTTACATTATAAAAAATTGTTCTTTCTAGGAACCAATACTTATAAAATGCCTTCACACAGTTTTTTGAGTCCAGTAGTGTGATTCTGTAAAACCTCACTTTAAACTTCGAATCTGATTCCGCAGTGAGTTCTTAGATTGCCATTCTCAAAATTCGAATGTAGATTCGAAGTTACTAGAAACTATTAATATGTGTACATAAGTAATATGTGCTACAGCGCTACACTTGCGAGCGTGGCAGCGAGTGGAACTAGAGGGACCGTGAGATTTTGACATTATAAGTATGGGATGACGTATGAAGTGGCATTCCGTAAAGGGAATTCCTTTATCACTTCGAAGCTCACTTCGCACACGAACTCGAAACAAAGTGTCAAATAAAACGTTGCTATTTTGTGAGTGAAAACAGGCAAAGTTTATTATCATAGTTTAAAAATACATTTAAAATTATTTCTGAAGGTGATAAAAAATAGTTCTGAGGTATTTGTTAGAATTTTATCGCTACTAACTCGTGATAATGACAATGTAAGGGTATCTTGTATCTTATGCGAAGTGAGCGTGAATATCGAAGTGAGATGCGAGCTATTGTTCGAATTTTACAGAATCGACATCCTGGCCTCATGTGTTCACCAGATGAATGACTTTCCCATGAGATGGCAGGAGGATGAATACTTTAAAAATTGATTAAATACACATATTTTACCTTAAAAAAGTTAGTTTGAATTTTTCAACACAGCAAAAAATGCTGGTATCCTGAGAATTTCTGATATAACGGAGCTCCATATCATCCCGTTTTTTACTCTCTCATTAAGAGGATTGTGAAGCTGTAAATTTTCATACAAAAAGCGATAACGCTTTTCTCCCTCTTAACATAGTCCAATTTTCATAATTTTTGGAAATGTTGTAGATATAATGAAGATATAGGTTTGTACGTTTTGATTTTGAAGTAATATTGCTCAGAATATAAATTATTAGCTAAACATCCATATTTTAGACTTAAAAACTACCTCGAGCATTTTTATGTTTATTGACCAAATTATACTGAATTACAAAAAAAGCAAAACGTACAAACATAGATTAAGGTATACTGAATGTAATGAGACCAAAAGTGTGTAATTTCGTAAAGGTTTAGGGGGGTAAAACAGTTATCGCCCGAAACAATATTTCAATAAAAAATGTAGGCACTTGCCTCGCGACTTTCAACTCTAAGCGGTGTGCAGCAAGCTGCTTTTTTAAAAGTGCATACTCGAGTCATGAATTGGCACTTCACAGTCCTCTTAAGTGACAAAATTGTCGAAATTCCTTTCTTACTGAGTATAAACGATATGAAAAGAACCTGCTGGTTATATTATCTGTGCTGCTGGCTAACTTTCATGTGTTTGGTTTCATTCGTTTGCACTTGGCGATGATGAATCAGTCACTCATAATAGGTATAGAACGTATACGAGTATTCCAACACAATGTATAACGTCTAATAGTACATAAAGCTAAGTAGGACAGACTTGCTGCCTCCGGTTGATAGGAATCTTCATTATTGTTCTGATTAATGATTGCGGTTCAGGTGTTCAGGCATGTAATAAATAGTTGCTGAAGTAATTGGTATTTGATTAATACTGACAACAAATTCATAACACTGCTTCTCCCATTTAATTAAGGAAACGAACGATTTTCCCATTAACTTTAATAATACGGCATTATTTTTTAGTTAAATAAAGTTGTCATGTATGTTAATGAAAATAAGCTATATAAAGCTATAATCTTACACAGGAAACAGTGAATACAATTTTGTGTTTAATCCCGAGTAGAATTTGATAATCTTTTAATTTGATATCATTTTGATTATTTTTAATCGCAGAAGGTAGTTAACGAATCAAATACGGTATGAATACGGTAGTTCTATAAAATGGTTAACAGAAGAAAAAGTATGTTATATGATTATTATTATTTGGTATTTCTTGCTTTTCGGCAAAATTGTTTGATTTTCATGTTCGAAGGATAATGAATCTCATATTTGATATTTAAACCTGGGGACTGTTGGGCTGTCTTACCTGGGGCAAATCGAACTAAATAAATAAATCGGCCCAAGTGAGGTGATAGTAATGGAAGTTAACGAGGAAGGGGGGTTGCCAACAAAACAAAAAAAGATCAATGGGAAGAAAGTTTATCCAAAGTTGTTCTTATAATTTCAAATATATAAAAAAGTTAGATTATGTTTAATACACTGAATTTCCGGATCAGCTCAAACTGGCAACGTTCAAATTTATACGCATAATTTGGCTCGCCGAGCGAGTCTCTGGAATGTAGGCTGTCCCGAAAACTTTGAGTTAACTATCAAGAATTCTCTTTACCTGGAATACGAGTTTAATGCTAGATTTAATGGTAAACATATTTATAGTTTCATAGAAATTATGTGTTAATGTTTTAAATAGTGTTACATTTTGGTAAACATAAACAAGAAGAAAAATAATCATTTATTGACCAACCAAATCATATCCCATAGCTCTAGAAGTTATCGATAAAGCCACTCTATTAATATCACAGTAAGAAGGTGGCCGTACAGTTGCCACTAAGAAGTGAATGTGGTAGGAAGATATCCAACTAATTTAAATCAATATTTTATCATAGGGAACTTCTAGGGAACAACTTGCTGAAGGAACTAAACATCTACCCGCAGCTTACCCGCTACTTTCGTTATTTTTCGTAGAAATTCTATAGAATCGCGAAAAGTAGTAAGTAGAAGTAATTATAACAATAAAGCAGAAGCTTATAAAAAAAGTGCAGCTAAAACACATTAAGTATAAGGCGAGATTACCCAGGAAATCTACTCTTGCACGGCGACTGCTTTATTGCAAGGTAGCAGTATAGTTGATTATTGCATAGCTTGAAATGTCGCTTACGACCGAGCTAAAACGTTACCTTTTACACGTTTTAATCGATTTTTGAAAAACTGAGGTACAAAATGAAAAATGACTTTTTGCAATTTTCTAAATATTAATAAAATTGCAAATTTATTGGTAAATGTTGTATGTCATTTATTATTTTATTTTCTGATCCACAGCTGCATAAAAATATTGAACAGAGTGGATCTTTGAATTTTTCTCTATCGAGTGAATATTATTGGTCATGTTTCTGTATTTTAAAATGTTTAGATAAAATGTTCAACAATAACATATATGACTGACTAAGGCCTAATCACCCTAACATAGGGTAGGCTCGAGCCCCTCGGTGGGGACGTATATGAGCTGTGATGATGATGATGAAATTGAAATTGTTCGAAAACGGAAAAGTAGCGCCGTGTCAGGTAGTGATGAGACATACGGGTCCTTCCTTCCCTATAATATTTTCCCATAGGAATTCCCTTCCCATAGGAACGAATGTTGTTGATTCAATTTCGAACCCGTGACACACAGGCAAAAACAAACATTTAAGTCCTTTTCCAACTCATTTTTAGGGTTCCATCCCTCAAAAGCAAAAACGAAAACCTTATATGATCACTTTATTGTCAGTCTGTCCGTCCATCTGTCTGTTTGTCTATCTATCTTGATCCATTCTCAGAAACGTGCAAAGATATCAAATTGAAATTAATATGACATTCTCTGACTTACGATCTCCTTCAGCTGTAAAAAATAAACATGTAAGACAACGCGCTCAAAAGATATGACCGCTTACATTACGTCGCATATTTTGAAAGAAAGAAAGAAAGAAAGAAAGAAACCTTTCTACTTACGGCTACATTCCGTTGACCTAAATTCATGAAATTTGGCAAGAAGAAATGTCCTACAACATTATTAAGGATTATATACTTAGAAGAATAAGTGTGTAAGGAACCCTCAGTGCACGAGTCCAACTCGCACTTAGCCGTTTTTTTACAATGGCGAAAATTTAAAAAATTACACTTTTACCCATTCCTAAATTTAAAGTTTCATGCATATAACTTAAATAACAAGAAAGTTTTGCACAAATACTTTCAACCTTTAATTCACTACCTACCCTAGTGATTGATTTCTAAAAACCCTAGCTTAGTGGATGTCAGTGCGTAATAAAAGAAATTTGCTGGTCAAATTTCATAAACCTATCTAGACTCGGTGATGCTGAATTTGTCAGTTAGGTTGAAAATGTAATTGTCATTGAAGTGTACGCGAATTTACAACTGACCACTATAAAACTGACAATTATAATGAGCCCTCCACATTCTCGCGAGAACGCGAGAACAACACGAGAAGTGTGAATGTGGATCCGATTCGCATGTTCTCGCGTAGTTCTCCGACTTTTATCGGTTTTTTGGCGCGAGACAAAGGCGCGAGAACTATATTGAGAACCTTGTACCAGGGTTGGAAAAAATCATGATTTATTGAATAAATCCTAATTTATCATGATCGATGATTTTTCGTTTTTATCGTTTTTATCGTTACTAATTTTAATAAGTAAGCAACTATTTTGCGGAAAAGAAAGAGGAAGAGGAAAAATTAAATATTTACCCAGTTCTGAGGCAACTATTTGGAGCGATAGCCTCCTCAGCATCAGTGGAAAGTTTTTTTTTTACATTTGGCATTGTTCACTCGAAATTACGTAACAGATTAGGGACCAAAAACCTGGAAAATTAGTTTTTTTTAATCATGAATTACAATAATGACACTGAAATATGAAATATCTGATTTACTCGGAAAATAGATATTCATAAAAATACATGTTTCTTCACAAAAATAAAGAATTATGATTTCATCACTGATTTTGTGCCAACCCTGCCTTGTACCTTCTCGCGAGAATCTCGCGAGAAGTGTGTACCCAAGAAGTTCTTGCCGAGGTTCTCGCGTACTTCTCGCGTAGATTCTTGCCGAGACTCTCGCCGAGAATCTCGCGTGAATGTGGAGCGCTCATAACAATAAAATCAAATATACTCCATTAAATACGTTGCTTCAATCCATTCATTTCAATTCACGTCTATTAAATAAAAAGGCATTCAAATTTAAGCAATGTCGCTACTGAGCAGGCAATATTCCCCCCGTTGTATATTCAAAATACGCGTCAATGACTCGAATGTCGAAACAAATCCTTAAGCCGTTATAGAAAGCCAACAACGATCCATTCAAGGCACCTCTCTGGCTCGGCTCAGCACAAAAGATGAACCGTTTTTTAAATCTTTCATCACAATGACGACGGTGAGTAAATACAGTGAGGCGTTTTAATAAAAAGGGCAATATCTGTCAGCAATAGCTCTTCTTTTTGGTACACGCTGAATGGCTTTGTTTATCTTTTGTACGATGAACTTGAGTTTTTTGCGTCATTTTCTCGCATTATCCAGTATTTTCGAAGCGTTAACCTATTTTATAATTTTAATTCAGCTTTTTATTTGAGGGAGCGTCGACAGAAAATATATGGAGCGAATAAAATCCACGCTTTAGAAACATAATACGAAACGTATTTTTTTCCCACATATACAAGAGTATATTTAGCTGTTTTAAATATATTCTATGTTCCGCCCAAGATGAAATATTTCCTCATACTGATAAATTGTTTATCAATACAGCATTATAAAAAAAATCACAACAAAATAATTTTTAACTTAAGGAACTTGAGCACTTGACGAGCACGTACTGACTAGCGGCATTATGTCAACAGTTTCAGCAGTCGATACCTATTGATGGATAGATCGACCATGGATGGCGACCGTCTGGATGGCATTCACAGGAGTCACTCACGGCGCCGTTGTTTGCAGTTATAGCGTACAAAATAAAATGGTGGGCGAGTCACACTTGCTGGTCACACTTCAAATGCAAACAACTGTAGTATTTTTAACAGACTTCAAAAAAGGAGGAGGTTATCAATTCGGTTGTTTTTTTTGTTTGTTACCTCATAACTCCGTCATTTTTAAACCGATTTCCAAAATTCTTTTTGTATTTGATAGAGTATACTGCAAGGGTGGTCCCATGGTCAGGATCTGATGATGGGATCCCATAGAAAATCGTGGAAAACAGTAATTTAATAAATTAGGGTTTCTTTCACTAAAAAGATTTCATTCACTAAAAAGTTAAAAATAATTTTTTCTTTACAAAAAATAGAACGGTTCAATTTTTTGTAAAAAAATTTTAGACGTCGATACATTAGCTTTCAACGATTCATTGACGCCTGCCGTCAATAGGTGTCGACGGTTAATGTGGCCTCTGCCATTACAAAAGCGCTATTTGTCTGACATGCTGTTAGTGGCGAAAAGGACATTGCTCTGCGTCCATACATTGTTCGCCCCAACACCAACAGCACTGAAAAAATTATTTTCGTATAATTAGACATTAGTAAATACTGTACGTCCACATCAATTACTACGGACAAGCTTTATATAGTATAGACTAGATGTCGCGTGTGTGCCACGGGGTGCAAGCACCCCGCGGAGGTGGACTTCCATGAATCAGATTTTGAGGTTAGTTGAAGTAATACTTTATTTCGTTAGAGCAATACATATAGTCCATTTTTATAAAATTATTAAAATAATAATTATTGCAATCAATCAAAGAACGTTATTATAGCCACGTAGTAAAGAACAAGAAATCTCGAAATTATAAAGCAAGTCAAAAACACAACAAACTAACAAGCGACAGCGCGTGAGTAGTCAATTGACGTGTAATGACGTTGTAAATTATCAAAGAAGTTATGAAAAACATAATTTAAATACAAATAAAAAATGTCCATACCTACATAAAATGGACTTAATTCCATTCAATGAAGCAAAGGTAACATTTGTTTATTTTACTTCATTTGGATTTGTTCCTGAAAGTACTTTTAAATATTTTTGATTTGTCCGTTGAATACATACATTTGTAATGAGTGTTATAAAATATGCATATAATTATGATGTAAATCAAATCTTTGTTGGTCATGGGGCGATTTTCGACATTGTCCTTGTATTTCTTCACGATCGACAAATCAATGCCAAAATGCAAGTGTGGTTCAAGGTGGTGTGCTGTCTTCTCTACTAAATTAACATTATTGAAAATATCATATTCACAGCGGGGTACCTTTTGGCCTTTACCTTGCTTAATGGTAAGTAAGAAGGCCATGTGGAAAAATTCTGTAAGCCAAAAATTCGAATATGTTAAGTAATTTTTGACTTATTGAGTATCTTCCTACAACAGAAAAGTAACTTGGCCTTTAACTTACCTGATGGTAAATACATTAAGGCCAAAGAAAGAAGCGAACTTCACCAGGACTCATCGATAATAGAGACATTGATTGTCTTATTCAACAGTCGGAACACAATAATGTTATCAACATTATTATTACTGATAAGACCAGAGGTGAGCACAAAAGCCCTATCAGTACTCAGACCAAATAGAAAAA
This sequence comes from Schoenobius gigantellus, assembly GCA_963935595.1. Lineage (NCBI taxonomy): Eukaryota > Metazoa > Arthropoda > Insecta > Lepidoptera > Crambidae > Schoenobius > Schoenobius gigantellus. The sequence goes on from OZ012543.1 coordinate 23,509,816, forward strand.
GTTCTGCCCCCACGGGGAAACGAGCCCCGGAACTCCAGTGAAAATCGGGTGAGAGGGTGAGGCAGTTAAAAAATCAAACTTTCGGTAGAGAATAAATCAAATCTACTAATGGTAGGAAAAACTCAAATTATAAGCAAAACTCATCTCGAGCTCAACTGAAAAACAACTAATAAGATTACGGTCGTATATTTCAATGTCCTATAAACGTCTAATAAATGGGAAGGTTACAGCCGACTTTAAAGGATCGTAATTAATTTTAAATAGCATCGTTTACGAGTTTCGGGCCTTTACGGTGTGAGAAGATTTTAAATAAGAGACTGTATATTAATTAAGGCACGAAGCCGGCTATATGCCTTAGCTTTCTGTTGATACACAAAATAGATTGATGTTGAGTAGGGCCTTGGATTAATTTAGCAGTGCTCGAGTATGAAATCGGTTGAGAATGGAATACGGAACATAAGCTTATGAAGTGTCAGAGAATTCGTTTAAGTACGTTTCAGCGTTAATTATCACTCGTAATATACATAGAAGGCGAATATATTTATTTGTTCAGACAGGACGAGCGTATCATACTCGTATGTGTTAGTGAGGAGAAATCCAAATTCAAAACTATGAGTTATACAGTTTTTTTTTTGTTCTTAGGGTTCATGCTTCAATTTTAAAGATAAGAAGAACAGATTTTAATTTGTTTTTTTTTGCACAACTGGTAATGAAGCCGATAACTTTTTGAATAATCTTCTTCATAGATATAAAAATTAATCACTGTGTGTAGTCTCGCTAAAACTTTAAAACGGCTCGACGAATTCTTGCGATTTTTTCTGTGTGTTTGAATAGGTCAAGGGAAGGCTTAAAAATACAATTGGACCCAGTAGGTCGCTGAAATCGGGCAGGACAGCGTCTGGCAATCCCACTAGTATTTTATAATTATAAGAAGCTGAGCGTCGGTGCGGCGCTGTGGACTCGGCACTTGCCTTCCAAGCGGCAGGTCCGGGGTTCGAGACTGCCATGTACCAAGGTTTTTCGTTTTCGAATTTTTTATGTACTGTTATGGCGTAGTGCGTAAGTCTGTCGCCTTCCAATCGGGAGTTAGCGGTTCGAACCCCGCCACGTACCAATGTGTTTTCAAATTTTGAATTCATATGTACGTTTATTCCACATTCGACGAAAGAAAACATCGTGAGGAAACCTACACACGCCTGTAAAGAAAGAATTTCTTTATAGTTTGTGTGTGAAGTCGACCAACCCGCACTTGGCCAGCGTGGTTGACTAAGGCCTAATCGCTCTAGTTTAGGGTAGCCGCTCGGTGGGGACGTATATGAGCTGTTGATGATTTGTCTGACACTCCTACAGTGAATGAAAACATCCCGAGGCAACCTGCATACATTTGCGAAGAAATTCAAAGGTGTATGTGAAGTCGACAAATCCGCACTGGGCCAGCGTGGATGACTAAGGCCTAAGCACCATAACTAGGGTAGGCTCGAGCCCCTCGATAGGGATGTCTATGGGCTGTTATGATGATGATAAGAAGCTCAAACCGAAAAATCTATAAGCAACATTTGCCTTTTCATATACTTTTGATGCCAAACCAAACGCAAAATTATAAGTCAGACCATAACGTCAACAGAACTCAATGAAAGAGGTAACGTCTAATTGTGTTCTGTGCATCTAACGGTTAGTTTCAATCGCCAGTAAGCTTTGATCATTTAGTAAAAGATAAGTCTATAAGCCAAGATATTTCCGTTTAAGGAAATAACAACAGTAATGTTGCATAGCAACTAAACTAAGATAAGCCTCTTATTTGCGATAGGCCATTGAGAATGGCAACGGGACATCAAACGATTAAATAATCCATCCTTGTATGTGCATAAATCCTGATAATATAAATAAGACGGATGAGAATACGAAGAAGAAAAAATCTTTACACTACGAGTACATCTCTTCAGAACTTATGTTCCGGACGAGCGCCGCTTCGCGACCTGCTGTCGCTCAGCAGGCGGAGCACGGGCTGCCAAGACGGGACTTGAGTCACGCATTATCTCACAATTTCAGTGACATAATCTCTATGTCTTAAGGAGTAGCACGGCGTCGCGTATTTAGGCTGCGGTCTGAAGTAGCAGTGCTAACGATTATAATCGCAATCCCAAAAGCACACTAAAAGTGCTGACAATACTATTTATTAGCAGCATGCTTACGATTTCGTTCCGGGGCTAGCGTATCAGTTTGTCAAACCAAATGAGGAGTTAAAATTTGGTTAGGGTAGATCATTTTGTTTTCGATTGCTCCTCAGTAATGTTTGTGGATTTTAATTACAACATTGTTTTTGAATCAAAAACACTATTATCAAACATTTCGGGACGCGTTTGAGAGCGCTAATAGCACTGATAGCGACTTTTATTGATTTTGGGACCGCAACCTTAGTGTGACTGACGACCTCCTACCGTCATCACCAGCTCATTCCCACGACGAGGCATCCCACCCCGACCGAAACACCGCCTCGCGAAAGAAATGTATTTATTGCAAGTTGTCTTCCCCGACAGAATGCTCGTCGCTGGCAACGCCACGACCAGACCTCGTGTCGCTTACGTCTTCTAGTTTGCCGCCGGATCCTACTTCACGCGAGCGTGACTCGCCTAAGCGACACCACCACCGGACTTGACACCAGCACCCTTATAAAGACCAATGATCCTCCTTCCCCGTCGCTCCTCCGGACACAGTATAAACCGCGGCCTACTCGTCGGCGCTCGCTGGGTCTGGAGACTTTGGGGCAAGACCCAATCGACTGGTGTGCTTGATTGACCACGCAGGGTCGTGCCTCGAACCTGGGCTCATCACTAGGTAAAGCAAAACGCTGGTTGCGTTTTGCTTTAGCTGCGCCTACACCCACCCATGGCGGATAAAACTCAACTGAACTAAACTTAAGAACAGACGCTATTAAAGCACATAATGCCATCCCGCTCTCAGCGCGGTCTTAAAAATATTTTGAACGATCACGGTAATGATACTAATCACGGTACCCGTTAAACGTTATTTGGAATCCCGTTCACCGAATCCTGTTAGGTCTCTGTAACCAATGCTTTATCGAGATTTTAGTTCGCTGTCTTAATTAGCCGTCATGGCGGTATATCCGACCTATCTAATAGGCAATTAATCCAGTGTGCAATGTGCTGATTAACCAGTCATTGTCAGCGTTGTCAGTCGGTGGATCTAGGTAATCAAGCTGCGTAATTAATGCATTGCGCGTCTACAAAGCGCAGGTACGGATTCGGCGAGGCATGTGGACTCTTGGACACTGAAGAGGCTTTGACTGCCACGAACTCGACAGATATCGAGGGTCTCAGGAATACAGCATCAGGCAGATGAAAGTATTCGTGTAACAGCTTTGCTACCCTATGTAAGGTTAAATAGTGTGAGCATAGAGCTTAGATCGCGTGGGTGTCCCTAGAGACTAAAATTTTTAAGGCCCGATTACAATGGAATAGAAAAAAAAATGTTTTCCTGCAAGAATTTGTTGTATTATGTAAGATCTTCGTTTCCTATTTAGTTGTTAATTCCTTTTAACGGACTTCAAAAAAGGAGGAGGAGATCAATTTTTTTTATAAATAATAAATAAATTCATTTATTTGCGTAAACATGGTATACAAAGTTGTTTCATATACAATAAGGATCATGCATGTTTAGCTAATATCATAGCATGCAAATTTTAACTTACATATGACTCACACATTGTTTCGCATTAAGAAGTTCTTTAACACTATAAAAATTAAATTTACACAACCATTTATACAATTCCTTTTTGAACTTCCTAAGATTTAAGTTTTTAAGATCTTTTGGAATTTTATTGTAAATTCGAATACACATGGCCAAACAGCTTTTATTATATTTTGATAGTCTCGGGAAGTCATCCAGAACAAGCCTATCAGGATCTCGACGATTTCTAGGAAATGTGTCACTTGCCGTTTTAAATAGATACCTTTGTTTTTTAACAAACATACAAACTTCATATATGTATAGTGATGGTAGCGGTAACAAGCCAAGTTCACCAAATATAGGCCGACATGACACATCGGACTTTAACCCATATATTGCCCGTATACACTTTTTTTGAGCAACAAATGCCCTATTATAGTCTGTACTATTGCCCCATATAATCAATCCGTAGCGTATTATTGACTCGACATAAGCATGATAGGTAGTGATAGCAGTTGAAATATTGGTAACGTTTTTAATATTTTTAAGTGCATATATAAATTTATTAATTCGCTTAGATACATCATCTACCTGAGCTTTCCAGTTTAGGTTTTGATCTAGTATTACTCCAAGGAATTTAGTTTGTGTTACTGCGTTAAGTTTTGGTATGTTGAGTTTAAAATTATATTGTATATTATAAGATTGATTAAATTGTATGTATATAGATTTATCGAGGTTAATTTTTAGATTGTGAATATCAGCCCAATTAATTAATTTTTCAATTGTATTGTTAATTTCCGTCTCATGATCTGATATTGTACTATTTTTTTTATCAGTTGTCACTATAATGGCGATGTCATCGGCATACAGTATGCATTTATGGTTTGTTATATCTGATATTGAATTAAGCATTCTGGGCCCTCTGCTATTCTTACTATATGTAAGAATAGCAGAGGGCCCAGAATGCTTCCTTGTGGGACACCATATTCATTATATTGATATTGCGACGAGAAAGATGTCAAAACATTATTTTTATTCAATCTCGTAACAACTATACACTGCTGCCTGTTTTTTAGATATGAAGTCAACCATTTAAGTGCGTGTCCTCTTACACCGCTTATTTCTAAATTTTGAAGTAATAATTCATGTGAAACTAGGTCGAATGCTTTTGATAAATCAAAGAACAACCCTGTCGTCATCTGCTTATTGTTAATATTAATAAGTATTGTTTTAATTAAAGAAAATATTGCTAATGTAGTGGATTTATTTTTTTGGAAGCCATATTGGTCTTTGTTTATTATATTAAAATTGTTACAGAAATTAAATAATCTCTTATGCATACATTTTTCAAAGTTATAGGTCTATAATTTTTGATATCTTCTTTTTCGCCTTTCTTGTAAAGAGGTTTTACAATAGATAACTTTAATAATTCTGGAAAAACTCCAGAAGAGAAGGATAGATTAATAAGATGCGCAAGAACTTTAATTATTTCATTAATACAGGTTTTTATAATTTTGGTATTGATTTGATCGTAACCTTCTGAGTTGGTGTTAGTGAGAGACATTATTTCTAATTTAACTTCATTTTGTGATACTGGCGTAATAAAAATAGATGCTGTATTAACATTTTTGCTACAACTGGATACGGTGTTTCCTTGTGTTGTTTTGGGCAAATTAATAAAATAATTATTAAATGCTGATGCAATCTCAATTGGATCAGTGAGTAATTTGTCGCCAATATTAATTGCTTCAAAATTAGATTTGTATCCATTATCAATTATTAAATTTTTTATTATTGCCTAGGTAGCTCTGCATTTGTTTTCACTCCTGTTTACAAACTTAATATTAGCATTTCTTTTTGAAAAATTAATAACTTTTTTCAGTAAATTTGAGTATTTTAAATATTTCATTTTGTTAACAGAGTTTTTATTTTTATAATATTGGTAACGTAATAACCTTTTAGTTCTGCAGCTTTGCTTCAATCCTTTAGTTATCCAATTTTGCTTGTGTTTGTCATCTGATTTCACTTTTACTCTTATTTGAGGAAAACAGAGATTGTAAAACAGACATATAATTTTGTGAAATTCTTCGAATGCTGTATTTAGATCATTTTCTGCGTATATTTCAGACCATGACAAGCTATTTAAGCATTCGCGAAATTTCTTGATATATTGTAAAGTGTAGTCTCTCTTATAAATATAAAAAGTTGCCGGTTTCTGTATTTTGTGCTTAATAGGAAAACTCAACATTTGTGCTGTTTCATGGTCAGACAAATAAAGTGGTAAAACAGTAGCAGATGCGTTTTGAATATTACTCAATATGTGGTCGATACAAGAAGATTTTCGTGTAGGAACATCGATGTGGATTTTCAAATTGTAATTATACGATACATCTTGTAACTCTTTTGTGACATTGCTATTTTTAAGTGTATTTATGTTAAAATCACCGGCTATAACAATATTTAATTTATATTTATATTTCTTATTTAAATCGTCTAAAAGTATACTAAGTTTTGTTAAAAATAGAGTAGGATCTGATGTAGGAGTTCTATAAACGCATATAATGATTGTTTTATATGGTAAAATTTGAACACCGCAGACCTCAAATGAATTTTGCGTCGTGTGTGTTTTTACGAAGGTTAGTTCTTTATAACATAATCCTTTTTTAACTAAAATACAGGTACCACCCCTCTGCTTTTCTCTACTATAATTTGCAGCAGTTTTATAACCATAAATTTTTAAATAGCACTCATTGCCTTTTTTTACGAAAGTTTCGGTGAGACACATAACATCTAGATCATTGTGTTTTTCGCGCAACTCATTTAGGGTTAGCTCAAGTAATTCTCGCTTTGACAGGAGACTTGCTATGTTTTGGTGAAGGATTTTAAACTTATGTATGTATGTTCACCCAATTACTCGACTATTTGTAGGCCGATTTTCAAAATTCTTTTTGTAATCAAAAGAGTATACTCCCAAGGTAACCCCATTGTTACCAGGTCATGATCTGATAATTGGATCACGGGAAAATTGAGGGACACCCTTAATTTTTATAGGCACGTCTTACGTGTTTCATGTTTTTTCTGCAGATAGTCAGGCATTTGCAACTGGTAGTCATCATATCATGTTACTGAGCTGATGATGGAAGGTTTCTGGTAGGAGTTCGGGAATAATGTATGTACAGATAGACAAACCAAATGGGGCCTTTAAAAATTCAAAATGACCGTGATGTGTCACAAAGGCAGTATACTTACAGACTCCTCACATATCCCAAGGTGAAAAAAAACATATTCAGATCTAGGACACTGAAAACTCGAGCTTCACAAAGTTTATCGGTACAGTCATCTATAAGTGGTAGTGGGAAAATATCTTTTACAATTTTCTGATTGAGTTTCCTATAATCAACACAGACTCTTACAGACCCGTCTTTTTTACGAACCAAAACCAAGGGGCTAGCATATTCAGAATGACTTACGCGTATAATTCCATTATTCAGCCATTCCGACATCTGATGTTCCACTTCAACTTGCTCCTTGAGAGATATTCTACGTGGAAGCTGGATTACTGGTATTATCTTTCACTATTATCTTCATTTTTATTGGAGATTCCTGAACTTGTTTTGGCATGTATGATTTCACTAATTGTTGTACCTCATTCTTCACAATCTGGTTTTTGATATGATCTAAACAGGGAAAATTAAATGATTTATCATCACATAGCAAACAATCCAACCATTCATTTTTCGGTCGCAGCCACACTGAACTTCCATTCATAAATACAAAACATTTTGCAAAAAATAATTTTCAACAATCATTTCGAAAGGCAATACAACTTTTATGTACAACGTAAAATTTTCATTTTTGCTATTCCTTATATTTGAGCAAGTGTGTTTGACTTGGGTTCTGTTAGGTGATGTTCGGAACCTTAAACTCCCTGTATTAATGAAGTAAATTCATATTAAACAAATTATTGGGACAAGACATGGCATGGTATTAACATGACTTTGAGACCGCTCTTATGTCACTCATATAACTACGGCTTCGTAATGCAAATGCTTGACGTGTTACTGAATATACAGGATTACTTTTTTTCACCCTGAAAAATTTAAGCTTCAAGACACGGTAGTAGAATGATTTTAATATTAATAAATAAAATAACTCACCTACTTGATTTTATATTATTAACCTTCTAAAATATCCAAAAAATACTAATACTAATAAAAAAGTAGCCCTATACATTAAAAAGTATACAATAAAAAGTCGTTAACGTGCGTCTTAGCGCACATAAGGTCTTGTAATATTTCTGGGACATAGTGAATTCAATATCTGAGAGGGCGGTCAACCACTTTTGAATGACTATTTGTGTCTAACCTATTTAATATCTACGTGCCTTTTATTCTGCGTCTCGTTATTTAAAATTATGAGGATCAAGGTTAAGTATTTTTTCCATAGTTTGTTCTTATTATTTAACTCCTATATAACTTGTTTTTATTTATTTATTTATTTATATTTTAACTCCTATATAACTTGTTGACTTGTAGCTCTACTTTAGAGTTCGGTGTATTACAGCTTACCTATTACTGATCTAAAAAAATCATGTGACATAAGTTCCATATCTTCATCAATGTTAATTAGGACGTAAATACTCTTAATTTAAACCAGAGTTAGATATTTAGCATCGCCAAAGCCCGTTGTAAATGTGCTTGCATAATATGATTGATCTTCACTTAACGCTCTTCCATTGTATCCAGAAGTCAGCATATCGGTGTTTGTTATCGGCTATTGTCGACTCGGAGCTGACGCATCGCAGATTGAGCAGCATAATTAATTCATTCCATCTGTTTCTGTCAGCGGTGACGGCTGTTCCCGAATATTTCTATCATTAGCGTGTTAAAATAGGTATTGGTTTCCGATAAATAAATTTGATTATTATTTTTCGTTTAAATTGTTGTTTTTAATAAGGTTCTATTTAATAAGGTTCCATTCTAAATGTTTACTGGATAAATCTTCATCGTTCTAGTCGATGGAGGCTCATTAGACTCAGAAATTGACTATACGTCAAGATTGTAAGGTACTTGGAACTAGTGACTTCTAGCAACATTTTTAATTTTATCTGTCTGTGTCCCTCGTCGCCTAACGATTGCGATTAGTCTTTCGTGCTTACACTTACATTATCTATACGTGATCTTCAATGTTTAACATAAAAATATTTAAGGTAAAATGTCATGTTTAAGGTAAAAAAAAATGCATATCGGTATGTGCTTTTGTCCATTGTACCCTTAAGCCGCGTCTGTCAATTTACACAGATATCTCCGGGAATGACCCAAGTCGTCGGAACGACCGCATCTCGCTGAATTATTTACGAGCGCTCACGTATTAAGGCTCCCTGAGACGCGCTGCAACACTGCACCTAACTAATGTTGTATGACTAATTGAATAGGAGTCGAAACTAGTTACTGTATTATGGTGGAGGTAGAACGTGAACTTTGTATCTTGTTCTTTAAAAGAATTTAAAATTTCAACAATTACTTAGAACAGATTTAACGAAGTCGGTTCAAAATAGCTTTTTGTCTCTTTGCCGAGACTTGGCTAATGGTAGTTATAAGCCAGGCGGACTCAGGAGCCATAATACCAAGAAATGACTTAGAAAAACTTTGAATTCTCGAGGAATTATGCCCTGGATTTCAATCAGGTCTCATTAACCACAAAAGTGGTTGAAAATCAATCTACAAGAAGAGAGAAGAACTACGGCAAGAATGGAGCACAACAGTGTTCCATCTTCTAAAGAAAGTGCGGAATTAACACTAACAATTTATGTAGCTATTTATTCAGTTCAAAGAATTGCCTTTTAGGTAAATATTAGTGCTATAGCATCATTAGTAATTTTGAGCATAACACCATTTGATAATAGTAACGAAAACACAAATATACTAAATAAAAAAAATATTTACGAATATTTCTTTTCCATTTTTATAAGCAATCCTATTTCAATAACAAATAAAATATTCGAATGGGTACACGGAGTGAGGAGAAAATGTTAGCTATTGTAATCAAAGAACACACTGTACTTAATTCAATTTCTCAAATAAATTGACATCTGACGCTTGACAAAAATAAAACGCACGCTGCAAACGCGAAAATTTGAATCCGTATTTCTGAAACTGAGGAAAAAATGTTGATATATTGGGGACGTCTTCGTCAACTCGTTCGATTTGAGCCTTATTTTAATACTCGTAAAGATATAAATTGTTTGGGCTATAACAAAATGGAATGTATAATAGCCATTACAGCATCGTGTCTAGGTTCTCACACTGTAGTCATTACGTTCGTTGAAAATAAACCAATTTCACGGGCTGACGACATCGATTTCGATTGAAATTTTCCAAGAAAATAAACAATATGGCGACACATCACTGAGTGAGCGTATTCACATTAGCTTATTTGCTAACGTTAATGTAGGTTGTTGTATCGGGCATGTATTTGATACATAAATCAAGGTCTGTTTTCGATGTGTTACGTTTTGGCATCAGGGTGAATTTGTATGTTTTATTATTGAATGTTTTAGAGCAAGTTAAATTGTGTTAAGTTATGATATTTTAAATACAAAAGCGTGTGAATTTTTCATTTCAACATAAGAGTTAAGAAAGTGAAACTTTAGAAAAATAATAACTGTTAAGCGATTAGTGTGACATTAAGGTGTTATTATTTTTTAACCGATTTCAAAAAGGAGGAGGTTCTCAATTCGATGCGTATGTTCTTTTTTTTGTATGTATGTTACGCGATTACGCCGCCAATTGTGGACCAATTTTCAAAATTCTTTTTGTGTTCGATAGAGTATACTCCAAGGGTGGTCCCATAGTCACCAAAGTCAGGATCTGATGATTGGATCCCATGAAAATCGAGGAAAACCCTTAAATTTGAAGGTGTGTCCAACGTGTTTTGTGTGTATGTTACGCGATTACTCCGCCAATGCTGGACCGATTTTCAAAATTCTTTTTGTATTCGATAGAGTATAGTTCTGGGGTCATCCCAAGGTCACTAAAATCAGGATCTGATGATGGGATCCCATAAAAATCGAGCAAAACCTTAATTTAATACCAGCTGGTATTAAATTATGGTTTCTCAATTCACTTAAAAGATATCAATCACTAAAAAGATAAAAATAAAAATTATTTTACAAAAATAAAAACCGACTTCGAAAACACTGAAAAGTTAAAAATAATATAAGAATACACACACTTCTATATTGAAGTCGGTGCCAAACGATGATCTCCTAAAAGTCTCTTTGGCACCGACTTCAATATAGAAGTGTGATGTTGTTGTTACCTATTCTTATATTATTTTTAACTTTTCAGTGTTTTTGAAGTCGGTTTTTTATCAACTATAAAGGTGCATTTTTATTATCTGGACGTCAACAATTCATTTTCTGTGGCAAACTTTCAACTGTAGAAAAATAAAATCAGAAAGCAGACACGAACTTTAAGAATAAAACCATAAAGAAATGGAAAGTAGTAGACAATTCAAGTGTTCAGAAGTGGATCGATCAATCCGTCTCTATAAAAAGGTGGTACATAAAACCCTCAGTTGGCCGTCGGCGCTGCTAAGTCGGCTGGAAGATATCCGATGGTTTACGGCACCATTGGACGGCTATGAAGATAAATGTTGCCATTGGTGAGTGCCCAGCTCTAAACGAGTGCAGACATGAACGACTGTGAACTAGATTTATGTTTAGGAATACGCATTTGCTTAGATTCTTATTGTGGGTGAGCACAGGTTCATGAGTATTTTAAAGCCTGGTTTTTTTAATATAATAATAAAAAGAAATTTTCTATATGACTATGATACTTATATCGTTTTTAATGTATGTAAGTAAATGAACAACGTTATTAAATTTGTATATATAAAATTTCGATTTATAACGGGTGTAAAAAGACCAAACACGAAGCCGAAACCTGTACGTGTATTGAACCCATAATTTTTGTCTTCTAGACCATACCTGGGAAATTAATAGTTACCGAGATATTGAAGTTTAAGGTGACAATAATTTTTTCGGGGTTTTATACCAAACTGTTTGGAACATTATTTGTACATTTTCGTCCAAAGAAACATAAAAAATCAGTATTTATTAACAAACTAGTTGGCCCGGCGGACGTTGTGCCGCCCGATTACAGCACCGTCCACCGGGTCGAACTGTACGTTTAAATCTTCCTTGGACCTATTCAAACACACACAGAAAATTTCGTAAGAATCTGTCGAGCCGTTTTTGAGTTTTAGCGAGACTAACACACAGCGTTTCATTTTTTAATCTATACTATAATATTATAAAGCTAAAGAGTTTGTTTGTTTGTTTGCTTGAACGCGCTAATCTCAGGAACTACTTGTCCGATTTGAAAAATTCTTTCAGTGTTAGATAGCCCATTTATCGAGGAAGGCTATAGGCTATATATCATCACGCCAAGATCAATAGGAACGGAGCACCAATGAAGAATGTTTCAAAATCGGGGGATTTTTTTTTCTATTGAGAGCTTCCGCTGCGTGCGCTGCGTAAATGGTTAAAGTTTCGCAAAATTCATGTATGACAGAATTGTTTCCCTTTAAAATTTCTAAAAAAAGTCCGCGGCAGCATATGTCTATCTTTTAAGTTTAGCTCACTATAACCTTTTTTATGCTAACCAAATTTGTTCTAAAATAATGCATTATTTGCGAAGGTGTTTTTATAAACATGATATTAATCCTTATCCAAATAAATACGTTATTCAGCACATGCCCTTTACATTATTCGATTTAAATGAATATCTTAGGAGATATAGAATTTTTAAAATAACATCACAGCAAAATAATGGTCGAGTACTGCGCGCACAATGTGCAAAGCCGGCGGGCAGTCATGAGAGGGAAGGGCGGTGGCCCCAGTTAGCTATCTACTTCTGCCGGAAGAAAACAAAACTAAAAATATAGTGTACGCAGAAGTACTTTAAAATAACATTAGTTTAGTTTTTTGAGAATAACCTACAATCTACATGATATAACATTATAAGACCCAGTACTTACTCACCTATATAAACGAAGTCGCGGGTTAAAGTAAGCGTTAGCGCAAAGTAACTATTCCACGCGGACGAAGTCGCGGGCGGAAGCTAGTATATAAGATATAAGAAGACTAGTGGGTCCGGCAGACGTTGTCCTGCCCGATTGCAGCGCCGCCAATTTTACGTTTAAACCTTCCCTGTATTTATTTAAATACACACAGAAAATTTTGTAAGAATCTGTCGAGCCGTTTCAGAGTTTGCGAGACAATCACACACAGTTTCATTTTTATATATAAGAAAGAAGAAGATAAAAGTTTTTCATTTACAACGCGAAATGTATTTACGAGTACAACGGACGCTTTCTTTTGTCGCCACGAGCCGCTGACTCACACAGAGACGATATCCGTAGCGCGCGAGCACTCGTTACATTGCGTAGTAGTTTTTGCAGTTGTTTTTAGATAAATAAATAAATTTCGTTTCCCATCAATATTTTTCCATAAGTTAATTTTAATGATCTGAATGCGTAGACGCGGGCTTCCTTATGGGTCTTTTTACACCCTGTATACTCATAAGATACGCACTAAAAAGAGACAGACCAAATTTTCCCGCTACGACCGCGTAATAATTCAATAATACGCATGTAGTGATTCTACCTATCCCAGTGCTACCCAATCCCATCTTTTAATGGATGCAGTGTATTTGGTTCGAATTTTGAATCCCCTTTTTTTATTGAATACGACCAAATGCCGATCTACTTTAATCTTTAATCGGTTTTTTCCCATTCATAGCATTAATCCTAGACCGTGAAAGTCGGAAATTAACTCTTTTAATATTCCGTTGTTGTGATCCCTTCTGTTGAGATCATTTAAATTCGTGATTGCATTATGCGCAAGACGATTCCAACAAAACCCCGGCATAAATATGAATAAGTCCCGTTTCGCATGTTCGGCAAATTCATAATTCTGCTTGCTTATTTCGTTTGGCTCAATAAGTAAATAGTAACAATGAGATTGCTATCTTGATTTCAATTCATTAGAATTTCGACTTAAGTTTCACAGCTTGGTTTAATGGTTGTTGAGAAATGTCTTGAGAATTGTTTGTGTGGTGTTTGTTAACGTGCTGATTGATTTGAGGAGCTGAGTATTTGCAAGTATATTAGCATCCGGCTTTCACTAGTTTATTCGGGTTTGAGCTGTGTACAAAGATGAAATAGCGACTAAGAAATTTAGCGTTATATTTGGAAACCATCTAAGCGAGAAAGTTAACGTTAACCACGTTAGTAAATATTTGTCGCTAGGTTCTATTATTGTAGATATTATTTATTACTAGGACGTCAATACGGCACATATAATGTTAAGAGGTAATTGTAGCTGTTAGGCGTATACAAGTAGTATTTTTACCGAGTTCCCCCAATTAATAATTTAATGAATAATAAACATAACAAAAAATTATTCACAAAAGTAACAATGGACAAATATTTAACAACATCACTCTCTAACAGCAGCATTTGCTCGAAGAGATCCTACGACGATCTAGAGTGGCGCACCGCGAAGCGTACTGCAAGTAGCCAAGAAAACCGATCATTCTGACAAGGCACGTGAATTGCCCACATATAACAGATTCGAAAATCTAACTGTTGACAGCGAAAACCAACGAGCCGCTAATACCCCGAGGATGGAGTCATCTGGTAGAACTATTGGGCGTATTCCACCAATAATAATGGAACTGAATGAAAACTGGACACATAAAGGACTACAAGATATAAACTGGAAAAATACACGAAACGCTTCAATTTCCAGTATAGAGGTAAAAACAGAGTTGCCATAATTTGTCATACATCCAACGACCACCAGACTATCAAGGAAAGGCTAATTGCAGATGATGTTTCCTTCCTAACATATAGTAGAAAAGACGAAAAGATAGTAATTTGAGGACTTCCAGCGGATGTTGGTGATGAGATAACTCATGAACTCGAGAAAATCGGATTCAAGATTCATTCTGTGACTACTTTGAAAACACCAAAAACTGCTAACGCTCCTTTCCCACCATTTTAGTCCAGTTGGCCCCAGGGTCCAATATTACAAAATTTCGACAAATTAAATATTTATTTAATTGCATTATAACCATGCAGAAATTTAAACTGAATCGTTCTATAGGCACTCAATGCTATAGATGTCAAAACTTGGGTCATTCATCCAAGAACTGTAATTTGCCTTCACGTTGTGTAAAATGCACTGATAACCACGCAACTGCTGATTGCCCAAAAAAAGACCGTAAGAACCCTGCACACTGCTGCAACTGTGGAGATAACCATCCAGCCAATTTTCGTGAGTGTAAGGCTAGGGTAGCTTACATTGAAAGCTTACAAAAAAGATTACAGGAGCGTAAGCACGACCCTACATTAATTACAACCTGTGATCCCTAAGTCTAACATTGCTTCAACCATCACTAATCCTTCACCTCCTGAATTGCGAAAAACAACATCTAATAAAGCAACATGGTCTTCTCTGCTATTTGAACAACCAGGACGCATGTCTACTAAGGAACATACACATAAGACAGTGTTTGATGAATTGAGCAGTAATTTGAAAATGGAAATGGATCCTGTTACCAAAGAAATGCTGGAGATCTTGGAAATTATAAAGAAGATCAGAACGCAACTCCACTCATGCACCTCGATGTTTGATAAAGTCATGCTAATTTTTCAGTATCTTGGTCAATATGTATAGTGCTAAGAAAATATTTTATTTATTTAATTTTAGAAACAAACAGTCATCCACAAAACATATTACAGTAAGAAACATTCACAAACAGACTTTTAGTTTCATTAAATTACATTAATAGTGGTTGCTACTTGTACGTACTTATTAGTAAACATCTAAAATATAATTTAATTTTTTTTTTATTGCGTACGAGAACAGAAAAAAAATTTACAATTTTACTTTTTTTTTTTTTTGAGGGTGAGGTCATTATTACCAACTTAGCTTAGGATATTCGGACATGCCCAAAAAAAAATCTACATCAATCATTTCGTCCGAAAAAAACCTTTTAACCTATTAACAGTACAATGAAAAACATCTACCTCTGAAAGATTTTCACTTTTATTAAATAATTTACATGCACGCTTAATAAATGTGTTGCCCGCATATAGTGTTTTACTATAACGAATATAAAATACGTCTTTTCGACGACATTGTCGTTCACGTCTGCGAGGTACTCTTAAATGAATCTTACAAAGCAGTGAAGGGGCATCAAGATAGTTATTTAATATTTTAAATAGAAGGATAGCATCCACACAGTTCCTGCGAATTTCAAGGGTTTGTATGCGATGACGTTCAGAAGATTGGGCGTATTCGGAATAAAAATTACCAGTCCGGTACTCTAGTGATTTTAAAAATTTCTTCTGTAACCTTTCAATTCGATCTATATGACATCTATAATATGGATTCCATACTGAGCAAGCAAATTCAAGACGACTGCGGACGTAACTATTATATAAGATCTTGTATACCAAAGGATCTTTAAAAGGCTTGCTAGCACGCAGAATAAAACCTAACTGACTGTATGCTTTATTTAAAATACTGTCAATGCATGGTACAGAAGAGAGCTTACTATCCATTAATATGCCTAAATCGCGTATTTCGTCTACTCTTTTTATTTCACTATTGTTAAGTTTGTAAATAAAGTTTATAGGTTTCTTTTTTCGACAAAAACTAATCACGTTACATTTATTTAAATTTAAGAATAATCGATTTTCGCTGCAATACCTTTCAAAACTTATTAAATCCTGTTGCAATAAATCGCAATCTTGTGGTTTCCGAATAATTCTATATATTTTGGTATCATCAGCATACAGAAGTGAACTTGAGTGCAAGATGACATTAGTTATGTCATTGACGTTAAGAATAAATAGTAAAGGGCCTAAATGTGAACCTTGAGGCACGCCAGAACTGATAATTTTAAACTGAGATGAATATCCTGCAAGAACAACTGCTTGACTTCTATTTTCGACGTAGGATTTAATCCATCGAAATAAATCTCCATGAATACCGAGACTCCAGAGCTTCCGTAATAAAGTGTTATGACATATTTTATCAAACGCCTTGGCGAAATCGGCATACACGGCATCTACCTGACAACCATCATCCATTGCCTGTAAAATTTCGTTAGTAAAAATTAGTAGATTGCTATCCACGGAACGACCTTTATAAAAACCATGTTGAGCGATATTAATGTGTCGCCTAACTGCCCTTTTTTTTTTTTCTCTCGGGGGGAAATGCGTAACCGCACCGTACCCGCCGTTGGCTAAACAGCGAGCGTGTGTGGGGCTCTCCCGGCAGCATGCCAGGCCAACCCACTAAAACCCCCCGGTGTTCTCCCTGCCCTTAAGGGCGCGCTAGGTAAGGTCCACACTGCGACTACTAAGTTGTTCCGTAATAACTTTTTCTAGTATTTTAGAGAAGTAACACAGTTTGGAAATAGGCCTATATTGATTAATGTCATTGCTAACTACTCCCTTAGGAATGGGCGTGATCCAAGCTTGCTTCCATACATCAGGAACATGACCTTCAAGCAAAGATTTCTTAAAAAGCATTGTTATTGGTATAGTTAAACTGCGAGAACATCTTTTTATGAAGAAAGGCCATCTGGTCCGACACTTTTATTTGGGTCAATAGATTTTAAATATTTAAAAACGATGTCCTCTGACAAGTCGACAGTGTTTATATCAACAACAGCATCACATAATGATTCAAAATTGGGTTGATTAGTGTTCTGATTGTCACTTTCAAAAACTGAGTAAAAATGTTCATTAAACCAATTACACATTTGTTGTTTATCTGATGTAGAACAGTCTCCGTAGTTCATTATTTGTGGTAGTCCATTGGAAGAGCGAATTGATTTAATATAACTCCAAAAGAATTTGGGGTGACTCTTTATCTTTTTTTTTCAGAAAATGAGATGAAGTCATTATAACATTGAGTAATGACTTTAGCTGCTCTTTTTCTTAAAATTTTAAAGCTTTCATAATCCAAAGGATTACCATAAAGTTTACAGCGTTTATGATATTTACGTTTTTCGTTTAATATATTTTTTAAAGATTTTGTGTACCATACGGGTTGTGAATTTGATAAAGACAGTTTACGGCGTGGAACAAATTTTTCAAATAAGCTTAAGCACAGCAAATTGTTAAACTTAAGCACACTTTCTTCCATATTTAAATTAAAGAAAAGGTCAGCCCAATTCGTCCCCAATAATATCCTATCAATTTCATCGAAATTGCCCTTATGAAAATTAAAATTAAAAGAACTGTTGTTTTCAGATTGTATAGACGGCACGGAACAGATTTTTAAATCAAAGGAAAGTGCTTTATGGTGGATGTCTTCACATGTCAATGGATAATCACAGGAGGATACATTACAATTTATGTTACTAATTATGAAATCGAGAGTTCTGTTATGAGCGTTATTTATTAAATTGAACTGTTTCAATTGATTAAAAGATAAAAAGTCACGCAAATATTGTATTAAACTATTACTACTTTCCTCTAATTGTGCATCAAGTGAAGATGTAGGCAACCATTTGGCACCAGATAAATTAAAGTCCCCTGTGATTAAAAATATGTCATTAGGGTGTTCGACTATAATTTGACTGGTTGTGTCAAAAAAAGTTGATAACGTTTCTCTGTATTGCGACTCCACCTCCCCTATTCGCCCCACTTTCAATCGCAGATCTATCTGAACGAAAAACACAAAAACTACACTGTCAAAGAATTCTTGGTCGTAGAAGTCAGAAGTCAACCATGTCTCTGTTAAACAAAGGAAATCATAATTCGATTGTATAACCTTGGACAAAAAATCATGCGACTTAGTTCGTAGCCCCCTGACATTTTGGTAATAACCACACAAATTTTTAGTACTCATTTTTATTTAAATATAAATGCAGCGTTATTATTAAAGTAAAAGTACGGCAGACGTGAGCATAATAAACAGAAGTAATTAAATTATATATTTTTATAATTGTTATTTTTTTTATGTTTTGTATTAGAATATAATTTTTTTTAAGCGAATTTTTTATCATAGTTATAACTAATAAAGGACATGCAAACGTGTATTTAACAAAAGGAGTAATATATTTCTTTACATATAAATATGTGATATATTTCAGAGGTGATGTTAAAACTATTTGAATATGAACTAATTTTCTAATAAGCGCTGTTAACAGGTTAACCAAAAAAAATGAGAATACATAAATCAAATGCGTACACGTTAAAATAAAACTCCTCTCATGGAATGCTGATGGCATACGTAATAAAGTTTGTGAACTACTTGACCTTGCGGTAAGTGATTTGCTTGTCGATGTAATTGCATTGTGTAAAACCAAACTCACCAAAAATATTAACATAGATACTCCAGGCTTTGTTTGTTACCATCAGGATAAAAAACATAATAACCGTGGTCAAGGTGTCGCAATTCTTATCAAAAATAATATAAGTCACTCACTCGTCGGGATCTTGGACACTTATAGTGAATTGTTTATTGTGTCCTCATATCAATCTCCTAATTTGCCCCTTGTATGCTCTGATTTGGATAAAATTTTTAACCTAGGACCAAATGTCATCATATGTGATTTTAATGAAAATCATTCATACTGGAACAGCAGCTACTGCAACACCAAAGGACGTTGCCTGTTCAGTCACATGATCGCTAGTGATTATTTTATACATGCACCTCTCACGCCTACCCAATTAAATTACCGCACTGATCTTAAGTCAACAACTCCTGATCTAATATTGTCATCCAGTGCATCTTTAATTGATGATCTGTATACCCTAACAGCACTCTCCTTAAATCACTTACCAATTTACTGCAGCATCAAAGAAACCATCTCTGTAAATATTCAAAATAAATACTATCGCTATGATAAAACAAACTGGGAAAAGTTCCGTAGCTGCATAGATGAAAACATAAATCTTGATGCAAAGCCTTTTAAAACTAAAACTGAACTGAATGATGCTATAGAACAACTTCATAAAGGTGTCATTAAAGCCAGAGATACTCAAATACCTGTTGGTGTATATAATAACCTTCCTACTAAATTGCCTAACTCCATAAAAAAACTTATAAGCTCAAAAAACTCTTTGCGACGTGTAATGCAAAAACTGCCACTGGTAGATGCAAAGAAACACTTGCGTTCTAAGATTAATAGTTTACAGGCCGTTATCCGCTTTTCTATAACTAAATACCAGGATAAGATCTGGAACAGTAAATTAGCTGAAATTAACAACGCTCATACCGATCTATGGCGTATCACTAGATCTTTAAAACCCAAGACTGCTGTTATTCCCACACTAAGACTTTCAGATGGCACTGGAACTTCTTCAAGAGTAGAACAAGCTGAAGAACTTGTCCTTGCATTTCACTCCAACATGAGTCTCACAATTGATTGGCGAAGTAAAGATTCAATTGAAAGTGAAGTCCAGAAGTCGATGAACATTATTAATGAATATAACAACTTTACATATCTTTACCCTGTGACACCCCGTGAGTTGCGTTCCGTGATCAAAATGTTAAAAAATCGCAAATCTCCGGGGGAGGATCAGGTGCACAACCTCATGCTGAAAAACCTCTCACAGAAAGCCTTAGTACTCCTTACGAAAATCTTCAATGGATGCTTAGCACTTAGCTACTTTCCTGACTCTTGGAAAGTAGCGAAGGTAATAGCGTTGAAGAAACCAGGTAAAGATGATACTATAGCAAGTAACTACAGACCAATTAGTCTACTTCCTTCGACCGGCAAACTGTTTGAGAAAATAATATCTAAGCGTATTTTAAAATATACAGATTCTCTTATTCTTAACGAGCACTTTGGTTTTCGGGCTGCACATTCCACTGTTCATCAGCTTGCACAAGTATCAGAGCACATACCACATCATTTGAGTTTAGGCCAATCAACAGGAATGTTTCTGCTAGATATAGAAAAGGCATTTGATACCGTCTGACATGAAGGCCTTTTACACAAACTTTTAAATTTTGGAATTCCCTTGAGTCTAGTCAAATTAGTCCAGTATTATCTGAGAAATCACCAGTTTAGGGTACACATTGATTATATGAAGACATCATTATATACAATACCAGCTGGCATACCCCAAGGTTCTATTCTTGGACCGCATCTCTTTTTGCTTTACGTCAATGTCTTTTGTCTTGTCTTTACTGTTTGAGAAAATAATATCTAAGCGTATTTTAAAATATACAGATTCTCTTATTCTTAACGAGCACTTTGGTTTTCGGGCTGCACATTCCACTGTTCATCAGCTTGCACGAGTATCAGAGCACATACCACATCATTTGAATTTAGGCCAATCAACAGGAATGTTTCTGCTAGATATAGAAAAGGCATTTGATACCGTCTGACATGAAGGCCTTTTACACAAACTTTTAAATTTTGGAATTCCCTTGAGTCTAGTCAAATTAGTCCAGTATTATCTGAGAAATCACCAGTTTAGGGTACACATTGATTATATGAAGACATCATTATATACAATACCAGCTGGCATACCCCAAGGTTCTATTCTTGGACCGCATCTCTTTTTGCTTTACGTCAATGTCTTACCAATACAACCTCGAACCAAACTCGCTTGCTTTGCTGATGATACTGCCTCATTCACGTCCTTTAAAGACATTGATCTAATAATAAACCGTCTCCAACTTTCATTAACAGCATTACATACACATTTTACTAAATGGAAATTAAAACTAAACGCTGCAAAAACTGAAGCAATTTTATTCATCGTCAACCACCTATAAGAACGCTAAAAATCGATATACATACTATACCATGGAAAAGCTCTGTACGCTATTTGGGTCTTACACTGGATTCAAAACTTAATTGGAGTAAGCATATAGCGAAAGTGCGTGTTAAGGGTGCCAAGCTTTGGGATGTCTAGGTCCAATTCTAAATCGCAAAAGTAAATTGAGTCCTTTTACTAAAATTCTCATGTATACAGCGCTTGCTAGACCTTGTCTGACTTATGCTTGCCCAGTCTGGAGTAGTACATGTTTAACCAACTATGGCCTTCTCCAAATTATCCAAAACAAAGCGATAAAGATAGCCTTTAATACTCCATTTAAAACCAATTTAAAAAATATCCATTCCCAATTAAACTGGAGAGATTTCACTTCTTTTTGTAGAAACGTGAGCTTGATCCACCAAGTTGAATATTTTTTGTAAAGGCGGTATGTCGATATCTTTAATAGTTTGGTTGGGCTCTTGTGTTTTCTAAACAGGGTCACCAGGTACTCCAGATCTTCGATTATCCTAGTTTTTATAGTTTTCTCTTTATGTGGCCATTAAATCCTAACTCTGGTACCAAATTTCAGCTCTCTGAGTTTATGGAAAGTACTAGTTCTATTTTGATGATCATGAGTGAGTGAGTAAGTGTCATAAATGCGAAACTTTGCTTTCGCTTAACTTCAGAACTAAATGACCTACAGACTTGAAATTTTGGATTTTAAATATGTAATTGGGATGATGACTGAATTCAAATTTTTACGTCTCGTCATTAAATATTAAAATACCGTAGAAAAAGACGCAGTCCTGTGAAATTAGAATTAAAATCGGCCTAGAAATACCTTAGATACAAGCATTTTAAGTTGTTAATTTGAAGGCGATTAGACAGAGAGATCCGACATCAACTGTGACGTCATTGTTGAGTACGGCCATATTGACTCCTTGTAAATTGCCGTTTTGCTAGAAAGAGATGGAGAAAAATCTTTAATACCTTATATCTCGGTTGTTTTTATAGTTATTCGAAAACCGATTTTTTCTTTCTGTTTATTATATGAATGAGCTTCTATTAAAGCAAAAAAAAATTTCCAGTAAAGGATGGTACGGCAGTGTTTGCTTCGCGCTCGACTTGGCGGGGTCACTGCCGTGCCCCCAGATTAATATTCATTTTATTTGTTACATTTGTAGTATATTATATTATAACATTATTGTAATCTTATGAAAATAAAGACACTTTCAAAACAAACAAACATTCACAAAAACAAACCGACTTACACCGCGGCTGATCCGCAAGTAGGTATTATTGACAGATTTGTGAAACTTTAGAGTACAATAATCAACCCAACTATTTTTTGGATGCTGAGGGTGTCAATATGGTGGATCTTGCGAAAGGCGAAACAATACACTCCGCAAACTATTTCAGCATCATTTCTCTTTTGCGTCAATTACAGAACAGAACTCAAGACTAAAACAAAAACATTCAAAAGGGTTTCTTAAAGACTTTACTAGATGGTGCTCATGACATGGCAAGCATTGTCGAACAAAACATCAACACGAAAAATATCAACAAAACTGAAATGTTTACTCTAGGTGACGAACACATTAAATACTTGTCTGGGAGATTGCTAAGATCTCAGCAACATACTCAAAACGATTCGTACTTCATTACAACAACTGTTAAGCCTGATGCTACGTGTTCTCAGATTTTAAGAAGCTGTGATAATTTGAAGAATTTATTAAATAAGAATGATATTGTAATATTGTCGTTAGGTGCAAATGATAAGAACCCGTATTTATTGTTTTCGCAATAAGGCATTGCCTTGCACAATCTGCGACATTATAAAGTAGGTAGGTATATGTAATGAATGTTCAATTTAATCATTACCTAAATAAGAATAATAATCAATCATATAGTGAAGCCAACTAGAAAAAATGCTAATTGTTAGTAATGTAAGGAATGTAACTAGCGCTAAAATACACTGTTAATATCTATCTGACCAAAAAACTGGACAAATTATTAGTATAACAATAGATAGATCTTCAAAATATACTCAGAAACCGCATTATTGGTTTGAGAAAAAACGTGATATGTGTGAGGAAAATATAACAAGTTTCAAGTAACGAGTGTATTGGCTCGATGTCGTTTGCAGAGGTTTTAGATGAAACTCATACAATGCAAGCTTTTAACTCCTTACATGAAACTATTGTTTTTTTTTTATAACCTAGCATAGGTTATAAAAAAGAACAATAGTTCCTTTGATTAAAATAAAGAAACAAATAAAATAATAAAAAATCGTTGGTTCACTAAAGAAATCGAGAGATGCTGTATTAATAAAAGCGATTATGTCTTAAATACCGCCTATCCTCCGCAAATAAACGTGAATATAAACGATGCATATCACATGCATATCAAGCATCATGGGATGTTATTAAGAATACAACTCAAGATATAAAAAATAGTATTAATATAATAAAAATTAAAAAGCTTGACGATAATTATTTTACTGACCCTAATGAAATATTCAATGAACTTAATAAATATTTTACAAGTTTGACAAATAAAAAAATATGCCAATGACATATCAGTACGTCTAGTATGAGTTTTGATAGTTTTAGATTCGAACGATCGAATAGTTTTGTTTCCATACATTTCACACCAGCGCCTCTATCGGAAACTATAATGAACTAGAATTGTCAGTATGAGTAACAAAGTAATAAACTACTCGATCAATGAGTACGTATTCGAGTAGTTTTTGAGTCTTTGGCAGTATGAGTTACATGTTTGACATTTGTTTGACAGTTTACTCGAAAACTATTGTAGTTTGGGTTCTCACCTTACATTTTTATGTGAGTTTGGTACATTAATACGTTTTTTGTGTTTCTAAACATTAAAATTCTGTCTACACGGTGGTACTTTGCATGGAGGGTCATGCAAGATGAAATAGCGCATGAAGAGAGACGGAAGAATTCTAAGCAGCGACAATCATTTTCTTTAAGCCGCATCTCCGACACACACTTTACTCAGCGCTACCACCTAACAAAAGCTGCTTTCCATCATGTTTGCAGTACATTAAGGGAGTATAGTGACCTTCGTAGTTCGCAAAAAGTGTCTCTAGAGACTAAGGTAAGTACCTACAATATTATTTACACACATAACATTATAGTTAACTTCTGTTACCTTTGTTTTAGGTGTTGTGTGCATTATTGTTTTATGCCAATGGAGACTACCAGCGTGTAATTGGCCTTGCTAATTACTTGTCGCAGGAAGCAGTTAGTTGGTACATTGACCAAGTAACAATGGCACTCAACCACCCAATGGTTATAAATAAATATATAAAGTTTCCAAATACTGTTTTTCTTTCATTAAACTCGCTTTAAAAATAATAAAACCGCTAAGAAAACGTCACAGTGACAAAATCGCGTGTCTCTTTCCATTCACATGTGTGTAAGAGAGATATAAATATATAATGTGAAGTTCGTCTAATCGAGTAAAACTAACTCGCTATCGTTTAAACGTGAATTCGAAACGAGCAACTCATACTACCGTTTACATGGTAAACTGACAGTTTGGCGAGCTAACGAAAACTATTGTAGTTTACTCGATTTAAAAACTCGTACTAGACGTACAGAAACCATTGCTTTAAGAAATCAATTTATCCATCAAAATACTATATTTCTGATACCAACTGATGAGAAGGAAGTATACAGTATAATTATGAAATTAAAAAAATCATTTTCTACTGGCTACGATGACATTAATGCTATCATCTTGAAAAAAAATGTATTCTATATATTTACACCATTAGTACATATTATTAATCAATCACTTAGCGAGGGCATTTTCCTTCTAAATTAAAATTATCTGTTGTTAAACCGTTATATAAAAGTGGCCCCACTAGGCACACGGTGTCCTGCACTTATTTATAGCGCCTGAAGGAGTACGTACTCTCTCACATTTGGCCTTTATAAAAGCCAGGGTTTCGATGTGGCCTTAATCACATGGATAGCTGCTTTTTTATTTTTTTAATCCAGGTTTGCATCAAATCTGCTTATATTTTAAGGTTGTGTATCTCAATATTTTTCGTCCATTGCAGCAATGGGCAGTTATCTTCATCTGACATTAAACAGATTGAGCGAACAAGGAGTCAATCGCTCGGTACGGCGGCGCGGCGCCGCCTTGACATCCGATCCCGAAACTTCACTGGCGATCGATGCCCCTTCAATTTCACGCCGTATTTACTCTACTAAATCTGTGCTTGTGATTTGTTTAAATGTATTGTGCGAATCACGAATGTATATACATTATTTTGAACCAATAAAAACATGTTGATGTGTACTAACCCTCCGCATACTACAGGAATAGACAGGGAACAGTTCTTTTGAGAATAAGCGCATTTGTAATAATGTTTTTACCATCAGTGCTAGCTGTATTTCTTCATCGTATATTTTAAGAAATGCTCATAAATAACAAAGTCAATTTAAGATTAACAGGAATATGAGGGCTAGCGTACTGTGGTGACCTCCTTGCGTCTATGACACCGCATTTCACCTCATTGCGTAAATATGCTCAGTGGCAAGGAATGTCACACTTTTAAATATAGAATGAGAATATTCTAGAATTGTAGACGTTTAAAAGACGATCACCAAGAGTATCTGACACATTGCAACATTATAAACCGAGAGATTGTAAAGAGAGTTGAGTAATAGAACAGATTGAAATATATCTAAATGGTTTAAGTTAACGTCCCAAGTTCCCAACGATGCCGGAGCGCGCGTAGGCCGCTACACACCACCAGTGGGAAAGTCCAGTGGGTGGACGGGTCGCGACCCAGACATTCATCCACCAGCAGAATAAAGACGTTACACCACACTCATAAATTGACATTTTTAATTTCTTTGCTTGTGTTAACTAAAATTGTTAAATAAAATTTGCCAAACACGTGTCTTTTCAAAATTGAGCCCACGGAATAAAATCTAAAGATTGAAAATAGTAGATTATTCTAAGCAGTGTCTTATGTCTCGGTTGTAGAATCCTGAGTGTAAAAAGGGACAGACTGGTTTATCTCCGAGGAAAATACTCTACTTTTCGCACCACCTGCGAGGAAAGAGAAAGAAATACCTAAAAATTACAGTATTTATTCAAAATCATTAGTTTTATAATATACTAGCTTTCCGCTCGCGACTTCGTCCGCGTTATTTTTGTTTTCCCGTGGGGAATTTGTTTTCCCGTAGGAAAATTACCCTATATCCTTCTCCTGGTCTCGATCTATAACTATACCAACTTTCATCAAAATCGGTTCAGTAGTTTCGTAGCCTATTCAATACAAGCAATCATTAGTATAGATATATCATATATAATTACTTGGAAATCTAAAACTTACAAATGTAATCACGTGGCGAGATTAAATTTTTCTTAGATTTTTTATATTTTAGCGTCTTCATGGATTTTTGGGCATATTTTGTCGATTCAGAATCTTTGTTTTTTTTTCACTTAACAATATAAGATGGGTTTCAATCAAAATTTAAGCACTTTTGTTCCAAATACAAATTAATTCAATCACCAGGCAATGAACGGAATTCATTAAAATATTCAATCCCTGTTTTTAGAGGCGCTACATAACTTACTTTAAGTAAGGTTACATGACACATAATATGTTATTTTTGAGCTGGTGGTGCGAGAAGGCAATTACAAGATAAAAAAACGTTGTGAACAGTACGTCTAGTATGAGTTTTGATAGTTTCTGATTCGAACGATCGAATAGTTTTGTTTCCATACATTTCACACCAGCGCCTCTATCGGAAACTATAATGAACTAGAATTGACAGTATGAGTTACAAAGTAATAAACTACTCGATCAATACAATAAGTACGTATTCCAATAGTGTGACAGTATGAGTTACATGTTTGACATTTGTTTGAAGGTTTACTCGAAAACTATTGTAGTTTTGGTTCTCACCTTACATTTTTATGTGAGTTTGGTTTGTGTTTCTAAACACTAAAATTATGTCTGCACGGTGGTACTTTGCATGGAGGGCCATGCAAGACGAAATAGTGCATGAAGAGAGCTGTGACAATCATTTTTAAGCCGTATCTCTGATACACACTTTACTCAGCGCTACCGCCTTAAATCACCATTCCTTAAAAAAGTGTTAATAAATACACATAATTTAACCGAGATTTTTAATTCTATTTTCATTCCTAAAGTGTTTAACACAATTTATTATCATTAAAATATTTTTTTTTTTTTTTTTTTGCCAGAATATGGTTAGTAGGTTGTTACAGTTATATTTCCCGACATATTCTATCGAATGTTCGATGTGCAAATGTTAAAATTATTGGTTAAATTATACATTTAATATATGCAGATATTTTGTTTTTCATGAGCATGGATATCTTATTATTTTGATAGAAGCTTACATATAAATGGCTTTTACAGGGTCATAGATTTATATCATTATTTATTAGAGAGAATTGTATTGTAGTAGAAATAAAATAATAGTAATGTCAAGATGATAGTCAATAATATTAATAGAATTGTCATAATTTGTCATTGAGATATTCATTAATAGTATAATACATTTTACTAATTAAAAGGTTATGCAGTGTTGATTTAAATTTATTATATGTCAATGTTTTTATTTTGTCTGGTATTTTATTATATATTCTAATAGCCATACAGTACGTGTTTCTTGAGTATAGTACCAATTTTTGTTGAGGAACGTATAGATCGTCAACCCTTCTACCTCTGTATGGATAATCCTTATTTTTTGGAAAGAGGTGAAAATTTTTTTTCACGAAAATAGAAATCTCCAATATGTAAAGGCAGGGTAATGGAAGTATATTAAATTTCTTAAATAGTGGTTTACAACTGTCCAAATAATCAGCACCGCAGATTGATCTCATGCTTCTTTTTTGTGCTTTAAAGGCCCTAAGCATATCTACTGAATTGCCCCACACTATAAGACCATATCTCAATATTGATGAGACGTATCCGTGATAAGCAACGAGAGCGGCTTCTTGTGATACAAGCTGTCTAATTCTATTAAGAGCGAATATATATCTGTCAATTTTGTTTACTACTAGGTCAATATGAAGTTTCCAATTACATAATTCATCTATTTTAATTCCCAAGAACATTGTGTCCTTTACCATGTCCAGTTTATTATTTTTATAATTTATGTCAATATCAGCGTAGTCAATACTTAATTAATTAATAATTTAATTGCGACTGACTTGTCCGCGACATTATAAAATAATATAATTTACAACAAATAAAAACTTTAATGTTTTTCTTTCATTTAACTCGCTTTAAAAATAATAAAAACGGCTAAGAAAACGTCACAGTGACAGAATCGCGTGTCTCTTTCCATTCATATGTGTGTAAGAGAGATATAGGTAAATATATAATGTGAAGTTCGTCTAATCGAGTAAAACTAACTCGCTATCGTTTAAACGTGAATTCGAAACGAGCAAGTCATACTACCGTTTACATCGTAAACTGACAGTTTGGCGAGCTAACGAAAACTATTGTAGTTTACTTGTTTTAAAAACTCGTACTAGACGTACAGGAGCTTTATAGGTACATAAACAGTAACCATCCATAGACAAACATTACCGAGCAATTACATTGCGTTGCAGATAAAACTATTGAGCAGACGGGACCAGGAACTTCCCTAAGTGATTAGCAACTGGCGAACTTTGTGATCCCCAGGGAGTCAGAGGTCGGCCATGACGCCCGAATAACGAGAAAAGACTGTATGACTCGAGTTGTGTTTGTAACAAATTCTTACTGGCTTCAAAAAATGACAAGGTTCACAATTCGTCGTGCATGGTTTTTTTTTCTTTTGCAGTCTGTAGGATACATGCGTAGCAAATAAAGGTGCTTGCGACCAAAGTTGGACGTCGGTGGCGCTGTGGACTCGGCACTTGCCTTCCAATCGGGAGGTTCGAGACCGCCACGTTCCAATGTGTTTTTCGTTTTTCGAATTTCATATGTAGGACAAGTGGGGCGCATTGGAACACGGGGTACAATAAAACAAAGAGGATATTATGATAAATTAGTGTAATTTGAAACAAATTCGCGCATTTTGCTTCGATCAATAAGAGCGTCTCATGCGGCACATGATAGCGCAGTGCAATATGACCAGATTACAACCAAATTAATTTAATTTTAATCAAATTAAAGCATTAAATGCAGTTACATTTGGAGTGGAAAACATAACTCAACATTTTAAAGATATTTTTAAAAGATTCAGATACCTAATGGGGCGCAATGGAACGGGGTACTATGAGACAGTGTTCATTGTGCCCCGTATTGTGGTATGAGTTTGAGTTTGAAACAGAGGAAGCGTTGAGCAAAAACGCATTTTTTTATAGCTTAAGGTTAATTTTTTAACTTATTTTTGTTCTTAATAGGGAGATTATGAACCGTTGTTGATCGTTCTAAACAAATATTATCAAAATATAAAGCACACTTTTTAAAAATAAAAATGCTTTTTTCGTTTCATTACACCCCAACTGTCCCTACATTAAAATAAAAAAATTTCTGACGCTCCTACGGTAAAAGAGCACATCGTGAGGAAACCTGCATACATCTGCGAAGAAATTCAATGATGTATATGAAGTCGACCAATCCGCACTGGGCCAGCGTGGTTAACTACGGCTTAATCACCCTAACATAGGATAGGCTCGCTCATATACGTCCCCACCGAGGGGCACGAGCCTACCCTAACTAGTTCGGGCGATTAGGCCTACATACTAATAAAAAATTTAATAATACTTACAGTATGTACTTTTAAACAAGAGGCAAAGAACAATGGTCATTTTTCTCCCCAAAATAAACGAAAAATAGAGAGATTTATATATGGATAAGTGTTATCCTAATAAATTATGTAACCGATGTATGTATCTCTTGAACGCACTAATGTAATTTCTTCCCGCAATTTTACTACACCGAGATCCTGAACGCATCTGTAATTTGACACTGAATGACATTACGAACCGCACAAAGACCGCTGAGAGGACCGCACCATTTTGACTTGACATTAAATGACATAGCACTTTTAAAAACACAATTGGAGAGTTTCTAGTTTTGTTACTTGACAATTATGGCAAAAATAAATAAGAGCCCAGATATTTTCTTAAAGTAAGAAAGGCTGTCAAAATCTACAAATCATATTCAAAGGTTTTAAAGGCTCGGCAACAACCTATCTTTTACAGGTTGTAATTAAATCTCTGGTAATAGTAATAGGTTACCTATTTATTATCTTGTCCCCCATTCTCATAATGACAACCTATCCAGCGTAATGCATTTGATAAAAAGCTATTTATAAATTAAACATGAATCTTATTTGAGTGATGGATAGGATACTATACTGTAGGTAGGCTTTTGGGAACAAAAAACGAAACGACTACCTAACCTATTGTGAATCCTGTTTGTCTGTCGCGAGTGTCGCTGTGGATGAACTTCTGAGTTCTATCTAGCTGGCATTGATAACAAAACCAGTTGATAATGCTTTGTCATTATCAAAGAAGAGTCAGCAAGTACAATCGATTTCTTCTTCTCCTTTTATTTGCAAAATTGATTTCTGTCAATCAAGAACAATTGTCTGGCTGTCACTATTAATGTCATTACCATTTTGACAGGCATTTATGGTCCGACTCCGAGGTCCGAAACGCGAATTTTATTAGTAATATTAAAACCTGAATATATCTTTAATCTGGGGCTTAAACAATAATATAAATATTGCAACGTGCTTTTTAGAACCAGTACTTTAAATTAAACTAGATTTTAAAATCTCTAAGTCTTGATTTTTGTGGGTGAAAATCTCTCTATTAAAATGACCATTCCTTAAGCATTTAGCCTATATGGAAATGGTACGCAACAAATCGCAGTATACATTTTTCTGACACATTTTCTTGATTCCTGTTTTTAGTTATTTGAGTAATAGGGATGTTGACGAATTTTCAGGACTGTTTTCATTTTATCATCCTCAAAAATCACATGTTTAAATGTTGCGCCTAAACGCTCCAAGCTGTCACCTGATCTTGATGACGTCACAATGTGTTGTCAAACTGTCGGTTAAGGCGATGATTATACCTCCATAAGATTTCCGTGAAGATCTAAAAAAAAGAAACCTAACCTAGACTGTGCTCCGAGTAGAATCGGGAGGCCCGCGATCGATCCTGCCATGTACCAATGTGTTTTTCGTTTCACGAATTTCATATGTACATTTATCTGACGCTCCTACGGTGAAGGAAAACATCGTGAGGAAACCTGCATACACCTGCGAAGTAATTCAAAGGTGTAGTGTGAAGTCAACCAATCCGCACTGGGCCAGCGTGGTTTGACTAAGGCCTAATCGTCCTAACTAGTTAGGAAAGGCTCGTGCCCCTCGGTGGGGACGTATATGAGCTGTGATGATTAAACACATAACATGGAGATTTAATCAACAGAATGGAACAATAGTCTCACCGACCTATATTTAAGAATTTTTAATTGTTAATGATTATTCCTTTTAATTCAAAAATGTCAATCACAAAGATGTTTTTACGTTCGTAAAACGTTCGTTTTTACGCTCTGCTGCACAAAATTCTTTGTTCTTAGTAAATAAACTCGCCACCATCAGTCTATGTCTATTTTATCTATATTTGGTAAATTATTACTGTTTTATTTTCTTAGGTTAATCCAGGCTCCATTGTAATTTTCACTTCCATACAGATAAGTTAAAAAAGATTTTCAACAAACATGACAGTTTGACATTTTGTCTCGCACCGCGGTCCATGTTGCGCAAACATTACTAACATTACGATCAGTGCAAACGATGACGTGTGGACCTAATGGAATACGGTGATATTTGTATTTTTAGGATGCAATCATTTCGGACTACTTTAATAGCACTCCTGTCAATTTTATTAATCAAATAGTCTTGTTTAACACAACATTGGTCACAACATTACTTAAGCATGCAGAGCAAAATCTTAATAGCTTTTATAGTCAATTAATTAAGTTTTTATCAACTCAGAACTTAATAAATGTTTACTTACATTTTTTATTTCAAGTCGTATAAACGTCAAAATTTTTAATTTGACATTTACGCACACACTGCTTAGCTAGTTTTCATGAGCACTGATTGCACCCCTTCATGAGGTCACATTGCTTCAGTTGGAACGTATTCGTACGCTATCGCTACCAATAGCGCTGAATAGCTCAATTTGGACTATAGTAGGCGCGTTCCATTTGAGCGCAGATTCGCAGCATTTTCAACATTTTTAACATCATCGCGTTTCATTAGCTTTTGGCGCTAGCAGGGCTAGCACCATAATTATGTTAACGTAATGCGTATCCTTAAGTACGGGTGGACTACTCAATGTCAACAAGCTAAATATCAACAGTAAAAATATAAAAAACTTGTAATCAGTCATTTAATATTTCAATGAATCAAAATACCATTGGTATACAACATAAAAGGTTCAAAATATCAACAACTTAAATTATCAACGAATCACATAATAAAAGGCTCATTTGTTCAACAACCTAAATTTTTTTAATATATCAACATCCAATCGTCCAACAATCAATAAACACGTATTTTTACAAGCTTTTGATTAACTTAGCCTGTTTCATACAAGTTTTTGAAGAGCTTTTATGTAACTCCCATAGCGAGAAGAAACATTTATTATTTCGTTCTGCTGTGACGGATTGTGTCGTAATTTTTTCTACCTTCGAGTTTGCAAACGCGTCGCGAGCCGTAAAGGGAAGAAGCCGCTTTGCGCATTTTTCAGGTCAGTATCAATGTTTGGAATTTTTTTGTAGGTCTCACAGACCTATATTTGTGAGACACGGAACTGAAAAGTGCCACAGATGATTTCGAGGACCTACGTCATGATGCTGACTTAGCTCCTGCTGGTGCTAGTTAGCTGAGATCATGGAAAATGTTTCAAGATGACTTTCAAAAGCAGATCAAGATGTTAGCCCTGCACTATATTTCTGTGTATTTTTGGATATAGCGTCAGCGAATGCGTGCATTTTTTCAGGATAAACAAACATAAAGAGGATAAAGAAACAAACAGAATTTATAAAACAAATAACAAAAGGATTAATTCGCGAACATTTACGAGTATATATAGATTATCAAATCTTCACATCCCGGAAAATGTCGAAATCATTATTTCGCAAACAAACCTCAAAAGGTTCAAAACTTTAACCTGGAAAGTGTAAAGCTAACCAAAGAAAATATTGCAGTATGTATGACTATAAAAAAGAGAAAACACAACATTAATGCATATAATTATGTTGTGTTTTTCTCTTTTTTATAGTGAATAAGAGTACTCTAAGTCAGCATGCGTAAATTGTATTGCCAGAAAATTAAGCGAAGTTTAACAAATGTCATTTTTTGTGATTTCGAGAATTATACAATAAAAAGACTAAATATCAGAGATTAGTTATAGAAGAATATTTTTTGTAAGTTATGGGACATTTTTTCAGATTTTTTTTGGTTTTATAGTTTTCTAAGTTAATAACAAATGGTGAAACTTAAATGGAAAACAGGGAATGTCAGAGTTTTGTCAAAAAACCGTGACATCACGCGCTCCGATTGGCGTTTGCAATCACGTGATACTGGTCATTTTTTTAATCATTTTAATTAATCTATAACGCATATTTACACTTGCAAAATATTATTTTCAGCATTTTAATATTCCCATATATAGTATAAACATAACTTTTTATATTTATTTTTGCGATTCATGTCATGTCAACATCCCTATTACTGTAAAACTATTACACACTACCGATCGATGATATTTAAGAGAAGAGATACAGAGAACAGTGCATGGTAAAGATTTTTGGATGACACTACGCAAACATTGGTGGAGAGATAAAACGCTGTAAATTAAAAAATGAACTAATAAGGCTGCAATATCCCATCTAAAAATTATAATTTTTTTTTTGTTCTAAGTTTGCATAATAAGCCAACGTTTGTTAGGTATAGTAGCCGGTACCGAACTTGGCAAGAGTTTGACGTCGATTTTGTGATTTTGCGCGTATACTTTCGTGTGAAACAAAAATGGTTACTGCTTTTTTTTATTTCCATTCTGGCAAATAATATTTCAGTATTATTATTATTCATAGTATCCACCATTCGAGTCAATATTAGTCATAATATCGCTAGTTCTTACCAACTTACGTGCCGGCAACTATACCTAAGAATTGAACAGCAGACGGTAAAAGGACAATTATTATTGGCCTAGAATGAAACGTCCTTTATATTTCATGGCAATTGCACACACTATTAAAGCATGAATAATAGAAAAGCAAATATTCTTTTAAATAGAATATGTTTTGATATTTAGGCCTTATTGCTTTGCTTATAATGGATTTTTCTTTCATATTAGACTTAACCAGTAGCGTACTATGTATATACCCGATTCGTCTGCGTAGGCCTCTGGAAGAGAGGTTTGTTTGTAAATTGTGAAGCTGCGAGGCTACGGCTTAGAATCAAATAAACAGTTTAATGTTCGACTAAGTATTTGGTAATTATTTGACCTATTTCATCGACCTATTCACTTATTAATGTAAACACTAAGAAATGATTCAAATTGCTCCAGATAGGATACGGAATGCTTCAAAAAGAGTTTCCAGATATTGCACAAAGTACCGTAATTGATCAACGGAACACGTAAAACTTCTTCATTATCACTAATGTGCCATACAAATAAAATAACAACTTTTCGGTCACATCCCCAAGTTTGTAATCGAATCGAGATTTTTGGGATGCCGAACACTTTTCTTGATTGCTTGAAGATGGATTGTGCGATATACCGAGAAGTTCAATATATTTTTGGCCTTTGAGAATTCCTTCAATCTCTGGATAAACTTTTGACATGAGTCAGTAAACATTATAAATCTCCTATCTTTAGATAAAAATGCTTTTAGTTAAGTCTCATGATATTTTAATATAATGTATAAGGTAGAATTATATAGCTACAAAATTACGGCTACAATACACTGCTAATGTTTTAATGCCTAACTTAAACTTAAAGGTCTTAGTAGTACCTACCTACGGCTTTAGGTCGACCGTTCCGTGCTAATCAGTTGAGTGTGAGGGAGCACAGGGGAATTTGTTAGAATACACTCGGACGTAAACTGAAATATTAAAACAACCAGGAAATAAAAGCGAATTTGAAAAATCTAAAATGTAATAAATTAGGTAATTCATAAAAATATATCAACTGCAACCTCACTACGGAATACACCTCTATCCCCCAAAGGGTATATTACCCAAACTGCTCCATAAACATTAAAATTCACCTACAAGCTTGAAAATTTATTAAGAGTCAAATATTAAGATTCAATGTTGTAGGTATTTGTCAGTAAGTAGTTGTACAATTAGCTCTTATAATTGGTATAAAAATGCATAAACTGCTTTTATTTTTTGTAACTTGTTGACAAAGCTAATAAAAAAATACACAAACACTCGTCAGTATAACTGGATGTCGAACCGAAAAAAGTCTGCCTCAAAGCCCTGACCCACCGCTATGTAAATTTGGGTTTGTTTACCGACATTATGACAAAACTTACACTTTTACGGTTTAATTAGCCAAGCACTCTGCAAAGAGCCATTATCTCTAGAATGTTTCACGCCATTATTTCACATCGCCTGTGGAACAGTCAACTGGTGCTCAGAAGAGGAATAATTGACCCGCTTCCTTTATATCTCCCTACCCTCTATAACTAATTCCTTTTGTTTACAATGCAACAAAGCACAAAAGATAATAAGGACTTTGTTATGCACATTAATAAAACAACCACTTTGTACGTTTCTCTTTGATAGAAATTTACGAGTATTATATAATTAATGGTTAAATGAACTTACCTTAAGTGAACTTCAACCATAATTATACGAGATGTTGCATCCGAAGAGATTTAACATACATTGTAGTCCGTTCAATGTTGTACTGCATTGCCACACCAGTTCAGAGAAATAAAAATAAATTAAAAAAGGCAAGTCTATTGACATTATGTTACTTACGTCAGCTCTCGGCTGTCACTTCATTCAGTTTAGAGCTTCATCAGTATCCCAGTTTACGTTAATCGGGTATTTATAGATATGGGCAGGGAGGGTGTTAAATCTCTTCG
Source organism: Schoenobius gigantellus (assembly GCA_963935595.1). Taxonomy (NCBI): domain Eukaryota; kingdom Metazoa; phylum Arthropoda; class Insecta; order Lepidoptera; family Crambidae; genus Schoenobius; species Schoenobius gigantellus. The sequence goes on from OZ012543.1 coordinate 23,546,444, forward strand.
GATGCAACATCTCGTATAATTATGGTTGAAGTTCACTTAAGGTAAGTTCATTTAACCATTAATTATACTTCGGTGTTGCATCCTCGAGATTTAACATACATTGTAGATGTTTAGCGTACATCGTAAACTGGGGTATTGCATCTTTTTTTTTTTTTTTTTTTTTTATACTTTAAATATAATAAATTGATTCAAATATTTTGTTATTAATTTAAGTACTTAGTATGATACATACTATTATATTAGTTTAAATAAAACAGTGCATGTATATAGTTTATCTTGTTATACATATATTTAGAATCATCAATCATATACTTATAATTTACAAGAAAGAAAATCGCATTTATCGTGAGAAAACTCCGTCAGCAAATACTTTGTTTTCGTCACTATCATCGTTTGCAATTAAGGGTTGATTGTAAAATTTTGCGAAGCAAAGAGAATTTCCAGTCCATCCTGCAGTCTTTTTAATAATGTCGAGGGATACACCAGCTCTGTTAGCCGCGGATGTGGATGCGTGTCGCGTAGTGTAAGCTGAGAACATGTCAATGTTGACGCCACTGTTTCTTAAAACTTCCTTTATCCAGCGGCTGATAGACTGGGGGGTACAATTATGAATGGGATTTTTGTATGTTTGAATTAATTTGTCGCAATCAACAGACCTTAGTGGTTTAATTTTTTCAATATAGGAAAGCAGAGTGTTTGCTGGACATATTGATAATCTGTCACTATAAAATGGTAAAAATAAGCGCGGATTCTGTTTATTTGGCATTGAAGTTTTAATTAATTCTGTTATAGATATATAAATACCAGACTCCATTATTTTTATATCACTTATTTTTATTAAAGATAACGTTTGCATCCGTTGTCCAGTGGACAACGCGAGCAAAGTCACTACTTTATGAGAAATCATTTTCAATGACAGATTATCATTTGGATATAAATTCGATAGGTAATCTAATACTAAGTTAGGATCCCAAGTACTATTATACTTAGGGAAATTCGGTTTGATTTTATAAACACCTTTTAAAAATCTAGATATGTAGTCATCGTTAACGAGATTTTTTGAAAATATTAAAGATAAGGCTGATCTCAAGGTATTGAGCGTACTATAACTTGCACCCTTATTAAACTCCTCAGTTAAAAAGTTAAATGTTAATGTAATTGAATTATCAAGATAATGTACGTTATTCTTCATACAAAAGAAGAACCATTTTTTGAGTGCCACATTATATTGACTTAAGGTATTATCAGATAAGGATCTTATCATTATAGAAACGGCATCAATTGGAATCTGACGTTTTACATACGATTCCCTGATAATATTGCGCACGCCAGGGTAAGTTTCTTCCACATGTGGTGGGGTTGCCTGCAAGGAGATAATAAATTATTTATTTTAGGTTCAAAATAAATTATTTTTGAAACAACTAATTTACAGAATAAAGGGTACCAAGGCTGGCTAGGCCAATAAGGGATAATAATTATACCTTTTGCTTTCTCATTTTTTATCTTTCTGAGGCATTTTAAAATTAATGCAAAAGGGGGGAAAGCATAAAAAAAGGTATTTTTCCACTGTATTGTGAATGCATCAATATCATAAGCATCTGGATCACGTTTCCAGGAAATGTTTTTTGCACATTTTTTATTTAGACGGGATGCAAATAAATCTATTGATGGCTGTCCAAATTTAGATACAATAGACCTAAATAATACGTGATTTAGTTCCCACTCAGTGTCAATGTTGTTGTACCTAGAGGCTTGATCTGCATCTGTATTTTCACGTGATTTGATATATGATGCATAAATCAGTAATTTTCTATTTTCGCACCATTGCCACATATCTCGCGTAATATCATTCAAATGGGGGAATTGAATTCCGCCCATTTTGTTTATATAAGCAATGGCGGTAGTATTATCTATTCTAAGAAGGATCTTAGAATTTCTATAATTTTTACAAAACACTTTTAAACCTAAAAAGGCAGCAAGTAATTCGAGAAAATTAATATGAAATTTCCTCTCCTCTATAGACCAATAGCCTCTAGTTACTTCACCATTGCATACTGCACCCCAGCCTGTGAGTGAAGCATCCGTGAATATTTCTAGTTGAAAGTCGTTATCAGAGATGTTTTTCATATTTTTATAGATTAAATGGCTCCACCAATCGAAATCCTCGTGTAAACAAGAATCGATAGACATAATTGCATCATAATTGTCGTTTGAGTTTAAAAGTGCCAAATACTTTTCCCTCTCTAGTCGTTTTGTATAAACCCAACTATATGCTATTGCTGGACAAGCAGCTGTCAACGTACCTATTAATTTTGCAAAATCTCTTATTCGAATTTGTTTTTTATTGCGAATTTTTTCAATTAAATAGGTAATTTTTTTAATTTTTTCGTTAGGTAGTTGTAAGCACATTAATTGTGAATTTATGACGAACCCTAAAAATTTACAAATAGTGTTCGGTTGGGGTGAACTTTTTTCATAGTTGATAACTAATCCCAACTTTTCAAAGGTTCTAGTAACTTCATTTATAGTTAAAACACAGTTTTCATAAGAGTTTTCTATACATATTACGTCATCTAAATACGACACAACGGTTAGATTACGTTTTCTTAAGTAGGAAAGCACTGGTTTTAATAACTTGGTGAAAACAAATGGTGCTAGACTTAAACCGTAAGGTAGACATGTGAATTCATACAAAATATTGTCGAATCGAAATCTTAGGAATTTTCTGTATGATTTATGAATAGGTATTAAAAAGTATGATTCTTTTAAATCTAGTGTAGCCATATATGCATTATGAAATATTAATTTTGATACAGTTCGTATGTCATCCATTTTAAAATGGCAGATTGGTAAGAATCTATTGAGTGATTTCAAATTAAGAATAAACCTATAACCACCATTACTTTTAGGTGTCAAAAAAACAGGAGAAATAAATTGTTGCGGTAATTCACTACATTCTGAGATAGCGCCTAATTTAGCTAGTTTATTAATAGCTACAATCATATCTTTATGAGATGTTGGTGGGTTTGTAGGCTCAGTATGTTGGTATACTTTGCTAATAAATGGTATTTTATAGCCATTGACATAGCTTAAAACAATTGGATCATCAGTTATAGACATCCAATGCTCTATAAAATGTTGGATTTTTCCAGAATGTAATACCTCTAACGACGGTTTTTCTTGTCGTGCACCTTGTTGTTCCCCATGTGTCGGCTGCGCTGGGATGTGATGTTGTAGGTCCTCCTCGTCGCTTGCGACGCTGGCTGGCTGCGGTTTGATGGGGCTGTACTCGGGTTGTTGGCTCGTCGAGGAGGACCCCGTATGTTTCCCGACTGAAATGTAGTTCGGCGGTTGCCAAGGATATTGTGGGTTGTCGGTTTCTTTATTTGCAAGCTGGTTTTCTCAATATCCTTCAAATTTTTTATGTTCTCTCCCAGTTTTGCTCCAAAAAGATATTCATCCCTTTTTACACCCTTAATTAAAGACCAAAACTGTTTATCCAAAAGAGGTAGTAAAAGCTTTCGGCGATTGAGAGTTTCCTGGTGGTGAAGGTCTAGTAATATTTGACTAATTTCAGTGATTTTTCTTAAAATTATCATTTTATCAATTGTCTGAGACCTGATTACATCTTTAGTTAAATTGGCTAGTCCCGATATTCCTATACCAAGTTGATTTTGGGACAACTCTAAGTGTTTGTCACGGTTTTTGGCAGAATCAGACAGTATTGACGCAATTTCAAGGTTCAACTTAGGTGCCAAAGCCAATGTGAAATTTTCCGGTACAAGTAATTTTTCTTTTAATGTATCCTTCTGTTCTTTCACCAATCCATCGACTAGTATTTTCCCCCAACGTTCAGAGACCTCGCTAGGTATAATTTCGCCGAGTGTGGGGTTTGCATTTTTTGCATCGCCAAGCATTTCAAGAATTTCAACAGGTATATTTTCGCAAGAAGCTTCGTTAGACGCACTGGTACCGCTCGGTATTTGAGAAGCCGGTAATGGTGAATGTTGTTCGAGCTCGGCGGTTATAGTGTGCTCAGGTATAGCATTTACAATTGACCTCATAGGCTGACAGTCTGCATTTTCAGGCTCAGACGAAATATTCTCACTGTTATGTATATACGAAGTTTCACTATCACTCAGATAGATTTCATGGGATGAGCTCGGCGACCGTGATAATTGTCTTTCTAAAAAGAAAGAAAAGATAATTACTTTCAGGATAGTATCGCGTACTTATCACATTAAGAAAGTAATGACATTGTATTTCTGGGTAACATCACGTGGTACCACTCTAAGAAACACATACAATACTATCAGGATAGCATCGCGTGATATCTCATAAAGATAGCATGAAACGCATAAATTTTTTTAAGTGGGTAGGCAACAAATTTTTACCCAATAAGACGACAAATTTAATATTATGTTTCTATTGATAATTATATAATTAAAGCATAATATGTATTGTAGCATTTATAGTCATAACTTTATGTTTTGATATTTTCTATGCAACTTAATATTTCTATAAGAGTTGATAATCAAGAAAAAACTTACGTCGTTTGCGTTTTCTCCTTAACTTTTCTTCGTATCGTCGAATCTTTCGTTCAATATGATATTCATCGTCACTATTGAAATAGAATTTACAGCTTTTTTTAAAAAAGGTAACGTGTAGCAATGCCCGCACACAAAGAACGAATGAAGTGACAGCCGAGAGCTGACGTAAGTAACATAATGTCAATAGACTTGCCTTTTTTAATTTATTTTTATTTCTCTGAACTGGTGTGGCAATGCAGTACAACATTGAACGGACTACAATGTATGTTAAATCTCGAGGATGCAACACCGAAGTATAATAGCATGCATGCATGCATACGAGTATTATATAATTGCATTTCAATAGGTAGATTGTTAATTCTGGTTATACCTTTATTTTCTCGGGGGGAAATGCGTAACCGCACCGTACCCGCCGTTGGCTAGACGTAGATGGCGAGAGTGTGTGGGGCTCTCCCGGCAGAATGCCAGGCCGACCCACTAAAACACCCCGGTGTTCTTCCTGCCCTTATGGGCGCGCTAGGTAAGGTCCAGGCTGCGACTCCACTACCCACGACGTAATTTCCTTAAAAGTATTATAGTTGTTAAGTCAATTGAGCTTGTTTCAATCCGAAATAATTTCATAGTGGATTGAAAAAGGCCGAGGAGGTTTAGTGTACACCCTGCCTGTGGAAATTCATAAACAAGGCTTTCGCCCGGCCAGTGATTGGCTATTGTGTGTAGTAACCAAATGTATAAATTTTTCGTATGATTACAGACTTTCGTTGCGCATAAAAATTAGTTACTACTTTGGGTTTGATGCAAAAACTGGTAACTAGTTTAGTATTTATGATCATAATCATCACAGCTCATATACGTCCCCATCGAGGGGCACGAGCCTACCCTAACTATAAGGAAGATTAGGCCTTAGTCAAACCACGCTGGCCCAGTGCAAATTGGTTGACTTCACATACACTTTTGAATTACTTCGCTCGCAGGTGTATGCAGGTTTCCTCGCGATGTTTTCCTTCACCGTATTTATGATAGATTTTTCCAATTAGTTTAAGATTGATTTTATTTTAAGTAATAATATGGTTTCAAATGTTGTAAAAAGTAAATGAAAAACTCTAGTTTAAACTAAGCCTGGCGCTTGACGCAAAGCAGCCGAGCGTCGCCCATTTTCGACAAAAATCAACATAATAATTAATATTATATCAAAAATCAATATCAGTTTGATTTTTATCAAAACTGAAATGAAAATAAGTAGTTTAAAGCACTAAAAATGACTTTCTCGTGCAGCAAGGAGAGCAGCAGAATCACATCCCAATAACGAAATAAAAATACCGATATCCAAAACATATTGAAAATTTAAGATAGCTGAAAAATCCAGGTTGTTTTGACACTTCATATCGATATATAGTATAAGTATAGTAGTAATAAGTATAAAGTGTATACCTAGTAGTAGTAATTTAGTTTAATATTAGTTTATTTTTTATTATTTCTGTTTGTGTTGTAAAACGTACAAATAAAGTGTTCATTCATTCATATATCGTTTAATCATATCGTGCTTCGGTGGTCAAGCTAGGGGAAAGGGCCTGGAACTCTGCCGGGCCAGCTCCACACACGCCCGCCCGCCGTCTAGACAACGGCGGGTAAGGTGCGGTTGCGCATTTACCCCCGAAAAAAAAGGGGAGCAGAGTCCCTAGACAAATGCCACACGCTAACTATTCCGCAATCGTTCCGCAGAAAAAAATGTATGGAAACGACATTAGCTTACGACAACTTCACGCTATTTTCCGCAGCTAATGTCATCTCCATACATTTTTTCTAAGGAACGGCTGCGGAAAAGTTAGCGCGTGGCATTTGTCTAGAGGGGCTGGGCCGCTTCTTCCTATGATATGAATGGAGCACTTGCCTTACTAGAGCTGACAAATTCCATTTTGTGTGCTAAACTAAGGCTTATTTTAATACTATTGAACACAAATTTTGTCGCAAAACCTCGACGTTCTGATTTGTTAAATATTACCTACTAGTTCTTATATTTTAAGCACAAAATCAGTGTTTAATGCACAAAGAACAAGATTCAAAATTAGTTCCCCTGCAAAATCGGAGTTGAACAGAATATTATCTAGCGGCTAGTGTTTGCGCTAGTGCATATTTATTTATTAGTTACCACGGTATTTCGCATTCCAAGTAGCTGTAGGATGCATGCTATTTCTAAGCGACGTTGGCTTTGATAGTTCCGTTTTGGGAAGTGTGAAAGTATTTCTTTCGAAGTATCTGTCTGGAACGGAGCCAATGAGAAATATTGTAGAAGACTACAGCAGGCAAATCTCTCAACACTCAACTGTAAACATATTATTCATTACTGCTTCATATAGGTACTAAGGTTGCACTGTATTTTTACTAACCAAAATATTACTGAAGGGAGTTAAAACGCCGAAAAAAATTATATAGCTGTATCTGAAAACGTTTTATTTCGATATGCCGTTAATATTTTATTATCTTTCTAAGCAATGAAATTCTGTCCCACCCTTCGATGTTAAGTTTATTAGTAAATACATATTAAAGTGTTTTATAAATATAACAAATAGTTTGTTACTACTATGACTTCGAAAAGGTATCATCATCATAACAGCTCATATACATCCCCACCGAGGGGCTCGAGCCTACCCTAAGTTAGGGTGTTTAGGCCTCAGTCAACCACGCTGGCCCAGTGGACTTCACATACACCTTTGAATTTCTTCGCAGATGTATGCAGGTTGTTTCACAATGTTTTTCTTCACCATAGGAGTGTCGGACAAATGTACCTACATATGAAATTCGAAAACAAAAAACACATTGGTGCATGGCAGTCTCGAACCCCAGACCTCCCGATTGGAAGGCAAGTGCCGAATCCACAGCGCCACCGACTGGTTCCACTGAAAACCAGCGTCACGGCACCCCTGTGTCGTGACACAAGCTGAGTGGAGTTCAATTCGGTGTCATTACTAATAAATATTGTATCTGTGTACTTATAACTGTAACTACCGAATAAATAATTTTTCTTTCTTTCTTTCTAAATTATTACAGAAAATAACACTTTTTCCTGTTGGTTTGTAAGATTATGTAGTATCGCCGAGTGGATTGTCATACGCGCTATATCAAAAGCCACTTCTAATTCTTGTAGTTCTAATCCTAATAGTCCACTCATCCCATTTCCTAAGACTTTTTCACGTTCAGTACTTCGCCAGTACGTACTATACTATCCGTCACACAAAGATGGCTTGACGAGCAACAAGGAGATCGCAAATAACTTTAGTAGTAAGTTTTCTCAACCTGCGCCCTCAAAACAACACACATTAAAGATACCGTCTATACATGACATAGTTCAGGTAGTAAAACAAGCGACTTGCGGAAAGTCTCCAGGATTAGATGGTCTGACCATAGAACACATAAAATACGCAGACGAAGGTGTGTTCCACGCACTATCTGTCTTGTTTACAGCGATTATAAAGACCGGGCATATTCCTGAGACGCTCACCGACATCGTAATAGTTCCTATATGTAAGAACCGCAGAAAGGACGTTTCGAGTTCTAGCAACTATCGGCCGATAGCGCTCGCTAACATGGTAGCCAGGCTGCTGGAGAAGGTGCTGCACAATTACACCGCTCCGTTCATACAGTCGTCGGACCATCAGTACGGATTCAATAGCGGAGTGTCGACCAATACAGCCATTTACATGCTGAAACTAGTAGTAGGCTACTATAAAAGCAAGAAGACTTCCGTCATAGCGTGCGACTTGGACCTCAGCAAAGCCTTCGATCAGGTGAACCACGCTCTATTGTGACAGAAGATGCACGACCGTCATGTGCCACATCAGATAGTCGAAGTGCTCAAAAACTGGTACACACAACAAAGAAATCGAGTGCGGTGGAAAAACGAATACTCCACCCCCACAGACTTCAAATGTGGGGTGAGGCAGGGGGGGAGCCAATCGGCTTCTCTTTTCAACTTGTATATGGATGAGCTTTCGAATAAACTGGTGCAGTCCGAATTAGGTTGTTACATAAACGCGGTTGTGACGAACCATATAGCATACGCCAACGATATGGTCTTATTAGCGCCATCAATATCAGCGATGCGTAAACTACTGGCTATATGCGAAACCTACGCTGAGGAGCACCCAAAAGCATAACCTACTGTTCTTCCTGAACACTATGCATACTAGCAAAGGTCAATTTTAACATAATACATCCAACAAAAGACTGCTTAATTAACTTTAAAAATTACTGGCCGTCATTTTCTACAAAGAAGATATTCTTCAAAAAGTAATTATGTTCGTACATACCTACCTGGATGAAATTGAGAACGTAAACGAATCCGACATTAAAATTAATTATATGATGTTATTAATGGGCTGGTTCATAGAACTAAAAAAATATACGGACAGACAATGATAAAGCGCTTTATTGCATGCTCAAAGCGCAATATATACAACTATTAATTATACTTTCCTATGTTAATCGTCCTTATAACAACGTTAATAAATTAGTGCTGTTGTGTTCCACCTATTATTGATAAGATGGTAAGTTGTTCTTCGATAGTCGAGCATCTAAGTAAAGCTCGTTTCTATTTTCGGCCTTTGGTCATTTATCGTCAGGTGACCTGCTGGATAGTCATAAATAGAATTTGTTCACGTGCATAGACGAGATACCTACAGCTTTTGACAAAATAAAATCTGATATCATCCCTGAAACAGTTGTGTCTGCTTTTATTTAAAACAAAACGTACAGGAGCAGTATCAATAGCCATAAGCAAGACCAAGCCTTTGTTTTCTCCACAACTGTGGCTACTTTTTGATAACTTCGCGAACAAACGTCGCATACAGAATATTGTTGAATCTTGACACAGAAGATGGAACTCGCTTTTGAAAAATGGAATTTAAACACAATGAAGAGTGAATTACGAGTAATAAAAGAGCAACTAGAGGTAACACAAAAAAATTTACGAATTTTAGCGGAAGGCTCAATGACCCTTCGCGCGGTGTCAAGACAACCTGAAAAGTTTTAAATCAGTGTCAGGAACTTGATGGTATACTGCAAGTATGATAATAAAAATATATACTTATTGATAGCTGGACGTTTGGACGTTGATATATTCAGAAATTGTTGATTGTTGAATAAGCCTTATATTATATGATTCGTTGATAATTTGAATTGTTGATATTTTGAAACTTTTATGTTGTATACCAATGGTATTTTAATTCGTTAGAAGTTCATTACAAGTTGTTGACGTTTTCACTGTTGATTTTTGCTTGTTGACATTAAATACTATGTAACTCCTCACTAAATAACCCCTCACTGTAACCCTTTATTCTAACCCCTCACTAAGAATACATAAGATTTCATTAACAGTAGTTGTTGGCGCTTATCCTAGTCATAGGGATAGTAGTTTCTACCAACACCTAGAATAGCGGGAATAATTGTAATACCATAGGTGGCTTGAAATTAGGGGTCAAAGAAGGGTCGAAAATGAAGGGGAATCGCTACACTCTATCGCTGCATATAGAAACAGCAACTACCATCAGCAGTCACGGCAACGGACTCACGAGCTGCAGCTCGCCCTCAACAGACTTCGAAGATGGTCGCGGTGATGAAGGACCAGCCTCTACCAGATAGCCAGTCGAAACATGTAGATGCGATGTAGAACTTTACTAACGCACTAGGCATGTAAAGATTCACAAGAACTTGCAGCACGCCACGTTGTGATTATAGAATGAAGAATACGGTGGAATCCGGAATCAGCATCCGGACGAGTCGCCATTAATTCTTAGACTGACTTTGGTGTTCAGCAAAGCGGGTATTATATATTTGATATTTTAGAAGGTAAAGGGAAATAATCTATTGATGAAATACATAGGCACAAACAGAATAGACACTTAATAATCTACTGTATGCCAATGCCAATATGATGCCTAGTATTGTATTCAAGGCCCATGGGTGGATGGTATATCCACCCATGGGCCTTGAATACAACCATCCACGAAATCTAAGAAAGTTTAAATATAATTAAAAACAATAAAAAACCATGAAAGCCCATGGCGCAATACGAGAAACTACTTAAAAATGAATGCGTTGCGAAAAAATGTGGCAAGTACCTACTGTATATTAGAAAACAAAAGAATGTATTTCAAGAATCTCGACGGTAAAGCGTTTCCGACGCGCACTTGGCTAGTTTTTCACGGGAATAGTGATGTGCGTGGTTTTAGTGTGCTTCGGATATCGTGCAGTAAAATAGATCTTTTTTACCTCAAATTATAATCGGTTCTTACCAAAAATTTTTTTACAAAAAAGACTTCAAAAACACTGAAAACTTAAAAATAATATAAGAATATGTACAGACAACATCACACTTCTATATTGAAGTCGGCGCCAAACGATGATCTTCTAGAAAGTGTTCAAATGTGTCACCGACTTCAATATAGAAGTGTGATGTTGTCTGTACCTATTCTTATATTATTTTTAAGTTTTCAATGTTTTTGAAGTCAGTTCTATATTTTGTAAAAAAAATTTTTTTTTCACTTTTTAGTGAATGAACTCTTTTTAGTGAAAGAAAGCCTAATTTAATACCAGCTCACCTCAAATTAGTGGTTTCCTCGATTTTCTATGGGATCCCATCATCACATCCTGACTTTGGTGACCATGGGAGCACCCTTGCAGTATACTCTATCAAATACAAAAAGAATTTTGGAAAACGGTTTAAAAATGACGGAGTTATGAGGTAACAAACATAAAAAAAAATACAACCGAATTGATAACCTCCTCCTTTTTTGAAGTCGGTTAAAAACTCGTTGCCATAAGAATACATAATATTTACAGCTGTGCTGAAGATTGTAAGATACTATGTAGTTCTTCAGGATTGCAGAGGATTCTGGGAGGTGGTCGCATTTCCTGAGCAGGAAATTAGATTAATCACCACTTGCCGACAGGTAAGGTAATACAAAAAATGTTAGATCAACATCGAAAATAAGAATAAATTATGAATACGTAAAACATATGAGAGAGAGTACGTGTAACGTCGAACGTTTTAATACGAGTGGGATTGACCTACTCTTAATGCAGCAGAAACAGCTCGCAATATCAATGCTGTGTTTGTAGAGGTGAAAGAGGAACGTACTTTGCGTTTTCTCCTTCGACATGAAGAATGAACCCCGAGGAAGACGAGCCGCTAAGGTAAATAACAATGAATTAAATGCGATAGTAAAAGTCGATCCGTATCAATCTACTAATGAATTAGCGGCATGGTTCGAAATAAGCATAGCCATAATATTGAACCAATTGCATCAAATCAGTAAACTAAAAAAACTCAAAACGTGGATGCCCCATGACTTCACTGATTTGCAGAGAGATGCGCGTGTTGAAACTTGTCTTAACTTCTTCATATGGTGCAGATATAAATTGTTTGGCCTAATGGTGACGTGTGATGAAAAGTATGATAATCTCCAATGAACAATGCCATAGCTGATTCCTGCTCAAATGCCGCAACAATGCCCTTAAGCAAATTGCACCAGAAAAGTGATGGCAACTATTTGGTAGTCACTTCATGTTGTAATTCACGTTATTTACGATTTTAGTATCCTCAGATCTTGTCAAGCAATAACAGCACAGATATAGAACTTTGAACAGTGGTGGTGAAATTCACAACGGGACAATCCCGGCTCATCAATCCACCACTATTATTATTCCATAATAACTTGTGATCTCACGCTGCTCGAGAAACAGTTTTAACACTACAGGATCTTATTATAAGCAATCTGTCATCTTCTGTAATTGTTATACCTGGCTTCAATCGTCTACCTTTTATTCAGCGATTTGGACAAAATTTTACATGATAAAAATGGTAAATCTCTTCCCAGGAAATGAAACAAATAGCACACAGTATATTGAGTCCAGGCTCTAAGAGTTCTACTGCAAGGGTATTATATTTATAACTTTCCCATGAGGTGAAATTTAAGGAAAAATTTATAGGTAATAAGAGTACAAAATATTATGATTAAAAAAATATTAAATAGTCCAAAATGGCAGTTTCATACTTTAACCCATATAGTACATATTTTGTATGATAAAGACTTAATTTTGTTTGACGGATATTTTCGGATATATTTAGCACAACACAACACTAGCAAACATGTGCATGCGGAAATACAACTAAATGTTGGAAAAGTTTTCTTTCAGCAAGACATCGTAGCAGTTCAGCAACAAGGAATTGTGCTCCGCATTAACTTTCGTTTCCGGTTTTTATATAAGGTCGTTTTTCCACTTAACTCAACACCGGTGCCGTTTCATATTTATTTTTTAACGGATTTCAAAAAGGGGGAGGTTTTCAATTGGATGCCTTTTTGTGTGTATGTTACGCGATTACGTCGCCAATTGTGGACCGATTTTCTAAATTCTTTTTGTATTCGATAGAGTTTACTCCTGTGGTAATCTCAAGGTTACGAAACTCAGGATCTGATGATGGGATCCCATGAAAATAGAGGGAAACCCTTAAATTTTATAGGTACGTCCAACGTGTTTCATGTATTTTCTGAAGCTATTCACGTATTTGCGTCTGGTAGTCACGAACCGAGCTGATGGAAGGATCCTTAACTTTTGGCTTGACCCGACCTGACCTGACCTTGGACCTGAATTTAATACCTTGAAATTTACTAAAAAGATAAAAATAAAAAATATATCTTTTTAAGACTCTCTAGGAGATCATCGTTTGGCACCGACTTCAATATATAATTTTTTTGTTGTTGTTTTTTATATTCCCGACCAAAGTCTTAAAATTGTGTTTTATATGCTTAGGACGACCGATGACTATATTATTTTATTATAATATAAAGCTGCTGGACTCTACATTATAAATGAGGCGCTTATTTTGCCCGCACACCCATATGTACTCGTAAGTACCTAGTAGCAATATCAATTTCATCTATCCCCCGATGGAAACTGAAAAGATCTCGACACAAAATATTACTTAAGCATCGGCTATCCTTGATGCTATTAGGGTTCTTTACGCTCATAACGTTATTAAGCTAGCCTTTGATGGTTACACTTCGGTCGTACTCAAGATTTATCGAAGAAAGAAGCAGAGCAGATTTCAGACACAGACATAAACATAATAGAAGTCGCAAGTTCATATACATATTTATGTAAAAACCCCTTCGGAGGAAATAATGCGCTATGTGGTTGGATCAATTTGCAGTACGAGGATTTTCAAACACACTCGATTAAACAACATTTTTTCTACCTACGACGACATAATATCATTTTTGTTAGTTAACAATGAAAAGAATTAGGATTCACTTTACTTCGGCTAACAATAATATAATTATGTCTAGAACTGATAATATATTTTATGTCTACGTGTCAAAACTGATGGAAAAAAAACAAAATAAGAGCATTATATTGCATAAAGCATACCTCCTGGACATGAATAAAATAAAATTGGTATTCTGAAGAAGGGAAAGTTCGAGTTTTCTCCGTCACCCTGGCCCTTGCTGGTTGTTGGAGAGTGCGAGAGCATCACCCGTGGTCGGGAAAGAGTTTAGCCCGTAGGCCAGCATGGTGCTCTACGTCATCTTGGATCTCGCAATGTGTTTGATATTAAGAAACCCTTATGCACAGTTGCGTCATTTGTAGAGTTAGGTCTGTGGTTCAGTAGAGCCTTTAATCAACTTTGTGTATTGAAGCGCTGCCCGCTAAAAGGAATCGGTTGACTTGTTCCACGCTGCAGCATCTTCGAATTAAATTTTATGTTGGACAGCTTTTGATTTGCTCGATGTTGCTGGATTAATAGGTCGTAGCTAGAGCTGGAATATCGTTAATTACGATGACTTTTTTATACAACTAAGTTGGCAAACAAGCATACTGATTATAAGTGGTAACAGTCAGCTATAGTCCATATGGTTCCTCTGAGATTCGCAACAAATATGCAACCCCCACAAGAACGACAGTGTATGTTGCCAACTTGTGATATAAGATGTAGTCACGGTTCCCAGTTCCCTTCACTGCTATATCTTACCCTTCAATGCGGAACATAGCAATGCAAGCACTGCTGCTTTGCGTCAGAAATAGGTAAGACGGAGGCACAGATTTGTCAAATAGGCATCGCAGTTTTAACCTCCTCTGTGGTCTGGTGTTTAAGATTTGATTCAGATCAGATCACTTGATTCAGATCTGGTGGTCTGGGGCTAAGGATGGCCTAAGGTTTTGCAACCTGGTTTGGCTGGTGGTACGGATAAGGCTTCGGAACCCAAATGGTTAGCTGCCCTAGTTTTATCTAATTTTAATACCAGTGTTAACAACATTGTTGTGTTCTGACAATAAGAACTAAGAAAGCTAGTTCCTTGGCAGTTGAGGAATTCAGCGCCGTGAGCACAAGAATACTAACAGCCAGTTTCCTCCTTTCAGGTCTGGCGGCCTCTCTCAAGCAGGAACACACTATGTCGTCATTTTACTGCGATGTTTTTTTAATGAAGATACTTCAACACTTATAGTCTACCATGGGACGCCACTCTGACTTGCCTAAGCGTAGGAATTATCACTCCACCAAGACCTTTTGACCCCCCCTTCTCCACACCTACTCCGGGTGAATGGTAGTTATTTCATCGGATTCCAAACTCGCCGCAGTCTTAACTCATCGGATTCCCATCTCGTCGGTTTCCAATGTTGTCGAATTCTTAACTCGCTGTCATACAGTCATGTTCACAAACTTGGGTGATCGCAAAAATGTCATCGGTAAGATGGGATCAAAAAATATTTATAAAATGCCATGGGTAGGGGAGTTAGTCCACCAGGATCCCCTAACCCGATCCCCTAGGGAATCCACGTGAACTCAGGATCTCTCATATTATGTTAATGTGTACAGAAACACATTTTCTGCTTTTTAGCTTAACCAAAATTAAATTACTCGTAAATACTACTATAAGCTCATACTTTTCACATCACATCCTACATAACATGTACAGTCGACTTCAAAAGTACATAAATATTTTACTACTGGAACTGTAGTTTCAATTTATTTTTATTCATATTAACTTACGATTCATATTATCTTATGATGACGCAAATAAATTGATTAAATTTTATAAAAAGTTAATGCAAATTCATCACCTAAAGACACAAATCGCAATAGTAAACGTATCATTACCTAGAGAAGTTGAATACAGCATTGAAAAAAATGGTCGACATTTCAAACATCTCACTTAATTAAATTAAAGGATATGAAATACAATGCTTTTTATTCATTTTAGATATCATGTTACACAGTAACATTTACTGCTTATGATCTACACTACACAATCGATATCCAAATAAAATAGAAAATATAGAAATAGGTAATGTAAGGGTTTGGTTCCCGAACTGAGTACAAGTTTTTTATTAAATCTATGTATGCAGTTCTTCTTGTCACTAAAATCGATGACAAGGTTCCTAAGAACAGGAGAGCTATTTTTGAATTACGTATGCGACTTCGAAATCACCAATGTGACTAATAATCACCGATTTGATATTCTTATTTTTGAATATCACTTATGTGACTACCTTAGTCACGGATGTGATTTCATTACAAGTGCCCTCACCCACTCGTAAACAAGTCATAACTGTGGAAACGTTATGTGTTTTGTTTAGAGAACATATTGACAAGTTTGAAGTTGATGTGTGTTGATTTTGAGTTGGATATAAATTTTTTAAAATTTGTCAAATAAGTAAATATGCACGGTTATTTTTTATCACCCTGGAAAATTTAAGGGACGCTTCACGACATGGTATTAGAATGATTTAAACATAAAATAAAAAACAATAACTCACTTAATTTTTTTTTTAAATACAAAAAATGCTGCACTAGTTGAGAGCAGCATTTTTAGAGATTTTTATAGTTTTTTTATTTTTTTTTTTATTTTTTTTTTATTTTTTTTATATAATATTGGATGTATCCTGAAGCGTCCCTAACATTTTCCAGGGTGATAAAAAAATAACCGTGTATAAGTTTAAAATCTTTTAAATTTGTGTCACAAACAAACTTAGACCAGTATTTTCTTATATTTTGGCCTAGTTGCAATGAATTTTTAGCCGTTTAATAACCGGTATATACCTAAAACGGCTACATTCTGCGTGGAACCGAACCCTTACGTATGTGTGTACTTTATCTATGTTGGCAGCTCTGCGTTCGACTTTCAAAAACAGGATGTTTAGGAATTCGTGATTTCAAAGTCATCGCTGACTATTTAGTCAGCGGTGATTTCTAAATCGCATACGTAATTCAAAAATAGGTCTCCTGATCTATTTGTTACAGACTTGCACATACTGTCCGATCTAAATGTGCCACTCTGTGTATTCATATTTAATTACATCGAATATAGTGAACATTATGAAAGAATATTGAAACAAGAAAAGTAACATAAGTATCTTGACATTATATAATATTGTGTTTTTGACATGACAGTACTGTATAGAAATCTAGCATACTTCAATAGCAGGTACTTTCCTAATCGGGCTGCGCTTAAACGACGCATAAACAATATTAAAGGTTTCCCTATCTTTAAGATTAGCAGTAACACTAGGCCCACTCTGGGCATTGTTTGGAGAATATGTCTTCCCAAAAAACTTACGTTTGTTCTTCATATTGAAAATAGTAAGATGCTGGGATTTGTAATCAGAAATCACAAGGATTTTCGTAATTATAAAAGCAAGATAGGTACTTATTGTATAATGCCCTGATGCGAAGTATTTTAGAATATTGCGCAGTTGTATGGAGACCTCACTACGCTACACATTCTCTGCATCTTGAACGCATTCAGAAGAGGTTCATGCGGCAATTAGTATTCTCGAGTGGCATTTCCAAAAAGAAGTTACCATCTTATAAAAAACAGTTAGCGCATTTCCATATGATTTCCTTTAGAAGAACGTAGAAGTATAATTGACCTAACATTTGCATATAAAACACTCAATAGCAAGATTGACTGTCCCCAGTTACTAAGTAAGTTTAAATTACGTGTGCCAGCTCGATATCCGAGAAAAAGAATTACTCCTTTCTACGTGCCACTCCGGAGAACTGTATTTGGCTCAAGTTCACCCATTCCCAGATTATGCAAACTGATGAATGAATATTTACGTCCGCTTTGATTTTAACTCTAACCCTCTTGGAAGGCTCCATTCCATTATGAGAGCATCAACTAGAATGCAATAGATTTTGCTATTTTCTTTCTGTTATTTATTATATTAAGAATAAAATTTTTAGACTGTAATAAATAAATGTATTGGTGTGTACAAACTTTGGCGAATCAATAAAAAAAAGGAATAGCTTAGGCTGATGCTACGTTACTGGTACGGGTGGAAATGGAGACTCAAATCAGTACAATATCGTAAGGTAGGACAACTTTTATGCAATATTTACACCTAAATGCAGCTGACATAGGAGTTTTCCAAAAAATTCTGGCGAATAATATCAGAGGCTGCAATGTTAGTGTGACATGGTGGCAATAAATACTGTTTCACTTGAAGTAAATATATGTTTTAAGGTACAATGGGACTGGCAGACATTGTAAAAGTTTCTAAATAAAATAAAAAAATCAATACAAGATAAAATCAACCTAAAACATACATACTGTCATAATATGACGTGATGAAATTTTTGAGGTTGATTATGTCTTGTAATAAATGACGTCTTCAAATCGAATTGTCACCTTTACTCGGAATAACCGAGGTTTGTTCAAGATTCAGTGGACCTACCGCAGATAATATTGGAATTTCAATTAATAGCTCAATCAGGTCAAGCCGGCACTCGTCGCTGGATCATGGTGCTGACGCTCGGCAGCGCACCACGATTTATGTGTAGAGATGCGCCTCTGCAAATCATACTCTTTTTAGGGTTATTTATTTGAAAAATATTTAAAAAGTCACTTGGGTGCAATGACGTTTTATTCTTCCTCTTCTTTTAATTTTGGCGTGCAGGCTGGACGTTTTATTCATAGGCTCGGCTAAAAGCTGTAGACTGTTTTTTTTTTAAATTTATCAATACTACACTGAATAGACTTCTAAAAAGACCACAAAACACATTTAATTAAACACTTAATTAACGTACAAGTACGTAGCAACAAGATATTACAATTAAAAAAATACATAATGGCGTTGGCAGCAAAGTTTTAGCTATGAAAACGATATACATAACGGAATACCGTTGGTGCACATTATGGAACAAATTATAGAAACATGCATTATTTTTTAATTAGGTCCATATATGCCGCATAATTTTTCCAAATTAAAGCATTTAGTTCGCTGTTTATCCACCAGCAGCGTTAGTGTTCTTGCTTTACTCTGCTTTTTATTCGTTTTTATCGATAATTAATGGTGGCCGTCAGAAGACGAATTGGCAATGAAATTATTGAAATTGAATGAAATGGCATTAAAAGTATTTTACTTTTAGCTTAAAAAGTAATCTTTCAATAAAAAATAAAGTGAAGTGTTATTATTTACTTTAGCTTGCACTATTATGTAGGTAAATATTTTACAATTTTTGTAAAGAAATAATGTATTTAGATTTTATAAAAACATTATTTACACAGGCTCGGAGTAGAATGTCTATTTGTCTCTATTGGATGCACGCCACTGCTGTCTTTATGGACATAGAGCCTTTGCCTAAGCTAGCATCTATGCTATATTTTGTAACACCGTTTTTTCTTCAAATTTCATAAAACAATTTGTTTAAGGCAATTTTTTATTACATCTTGTTTTTCAACCAAACACATAACTTTAGCTTGAAAAACTTATTGCAATGTTGTAGAATTTTTTAAGATCCATAATTTTGATGACTTGACACATCTTGAGGCAAGTTCAGAATTTTACGAGTGTTATGAAATGAAATTGGTTGCATGTATGATTCCGTTTCCGCATTAGGAATATGGAGCCCGCATACCGCATTAGTAGTCTGTGGTCATCCATCGACTGTATGGAAATCATTTTGTCTGTGGTAGTATCTCCTACTCCTACTTAGTCTGCAGTAATAACTATTGTTTGTTGTTTATATTGTCGGTACGAAATAAATGAATACCTAATTGACGAGAGTAACTAATAATATTGATTACCGATTTGTTTTCAGCTTGGAGAGCAAAGCTCAGTAATAATATTTTTTAATCGCCGGCCTAGGCGATTCAATTTATCAATTGTAAATAATAAGCTATAATCTTATAATCTACTCAGCCCGCATAAAGGGCAGTTGCCGGAGGCCGTATATAGGGCTCGGCTGCCTGACTTTTCAGTCCTAGAATAACCGGGAAGGTAGTCCTAAGATCTTAAAGTTGTCGTAGACTACCGATTCAGTTCTAGAAAAGCTAGCATTATACTGAAGTGAGATCTAAAGGGTGCGTTTCATTACTTATAATTAAAAATAACGTTCATTGGATATAATTTTTACTTGGTCTAGCGACACTTCCTATAACAACATTTCGTATATTATTGTTAAAACCTGGGAGTCTCGGAAAAGCATTTATTCATGTTTATAAAAAGGTGTTAAGTTTTCGAAATGTTACATCCCAGACTAATTTAGAAGGTTATATTAATTAACGTTAACGTTAATTATTGTGATTTAAACTATAGGTTTTGCCATTAACATATACGAGTACGTCAATGGGTTTTGCTGTAGCTCTAAAACGTGGACCCTTTTTGCACTCAGTAGGTTATTATAACATTATTGAGTCTGTTAAGACTAAGTAGCAGATATCCATATATATGTTCTAGAACCTTTTTAAAAACATTCTAGTTTTTGAAAAGGTCCGCTCGTTCACATAAAAAAACCTAAAATATTTTAAACTTGAGAGGGGCCTACCAACTTTACGTTTTCCAGTGCGCGGCCGTCACTCGAGGATCTTTCCGCTTCAACGGCTGTCAGTCCTGCGAGCGATGTGTCCTGCCCACTGCCACTTAAGGTTTGCAATTCTTTAGAATATGTCAATGACTTTAGTTCTTCTACCGATCTCATCGTTTCTGTTTCGAGCACCTGGAACAACTTCGAGCATAGCCCTCTCTATTGCCCATTGAATGGTCTTGCTTGAGTCTTTTTTATGTTCAAAGGTAATTAACAATCTCAAGATGCACATACAAGGTTATGTCACATGACATTTAATTTAACACAAAATCTGCATCTCGAATTATAAATTCTCACTATTACAAATACATCAAACTTGAGTTTTGTCTGGACTTCTAATGCTAAGGCTTAGTTTGCTGCCTGTGTACGAAACAACAAATGGAACTCTCGCCGCAACCAATAGCCATCGGTGACTATCAATTAACACGGTGATCGGCGTTTTTCAGAAATTCCCGCTTCGGTCGCTACGCGTGAACCAGGTAAAAATCTAAAGGCTCCGTACAATGAAGTGATATGTCGCTTCAAAACACTCTTTTAAGTATTCAAGAAAGTTCATAATACCTCGATCAATATTAGACCGTCAGGTTTGAAACTGTAGGTCGCGTTCAAGTCCACAAAGAACATTTACCGACTTTAAAAGATCATAGTCGGAAGTGTAGTCCTAGGGATGGAACGTCAATATTTTTAAAATGTCTCGAACGTAAGTACATTTTTTGACGGAACCAACGTATTATGTAGGAGATATCGTCACCATTCCATGTACAAGGTAAATATTCTTCTTAGTAGGAATAGTAAACATTCTTCGTAGTAAACATCATAGACACAGTTACATGGCGTAATAAACACGTCAGAAAAAACCTTCCATATCTATATCAATAGACTAGACTCATTCGAATAAGATAAAAATATTTTTCTGAATAAATCTAGCATATTCGAACGGAACTCCAGACCCGGCCATTCAGTGTGTCGCCGACAGAATTCTCCAAACGGTTTAAACCAACGTCACTCGATTGGAGTATTAATTGAAATTCCGATATCATTCAAACTCGCTTGGTACGTTCTTCCATTTGACGTAGAGTCATGTGTTAGGAGAGACTTTGTGCTTAAACTGGGTTTGTTAAGATAAAAAAAGATCCATTATTATTATTTTTTTACTTACAATAGTCTTACTCTTGATCGTGCTTCGGCAAGATGCATCAGGCTTTTAATGAGTTCCTGGTAGGGAAATCTCTGATCAATCTTCTCATTTTTTGGCAGATTGAAGTTGACTTCTATTGGACTTGCAACTTTATATTTCCTCTAAGTAAAAAGGCGCTGGTTTTGTATACACTAGGCAAATTAGGCAAACATAATAACCAAAAATTATACTTACACCTATGAGTTCATCAACATTGAATACGAAAAAGACATCTGCGTAGAGTGTGGGAAACACATTGTCGTTTCCATTCTTCATTTAGTTGTTTGTATCCATTTTTCATTAAAAAATCGGCCAAAGCTTTACTGCCTGGTTTAAGAACATTAAAGCTTTCCTTGAGTAACTGTTCTGCCACCCAACGGCAAAAGGTTGTTTGATGCAGATGGTTTCACGCAGATCTCTAGTAACAAAAGCAATCGCTTCATCAAGGTGAACCATGACAAAATCATATCCAACAGCAATAACGAAAAGTAGACGTCAAATGCGATATCGTACCTGTCTGCAACTGGTGCAAAGATTTATTTATAATCAAGGCCAATTTTTCCCTTCGGCCACTTTCGAAAGTAATGAGGGAGAATCCTTAAGCGATGACAAGTGTACCTACTTATGTGACTCAACTTACACCAACTCCTAAGTTATTCGGCGCTCGAAATATAGACATTCTTTTTATTTTTGATTACTGTTGTCCACCAATATATTTGACCGAATAAAGGACTTAATTTAGGTCTTATTTTACTTTTTCAATTTTACTACTAAATTTAACCAAATAAAAGCTTACACAAGCTTTGTGCGACATGAGTCAATTATATTCACTTTGTCTTGCGTCTAATCAATCCCTTCACTTTTAACTCTTCATAATAATATGTTTATTTCATTGTGCCATGTGAAGGCCAATTAAGTTTGATAGTTCATTTTATAATCCTTGAGCCATTTAGGAGGTTGTAGTACACGTCGAAGCTTACTATTATTAGATGTTTCAATATTGGAAGCATCTTGAGGTTTTACTTGATTATCATTCAAATGTAACATTAATTCTCCGTGTAAAATTTTTGAAGCTTCAGAATCTAAATCATGACTCAGATCACTAACAGCTTCTTTTTTAATTCCAAATATTCAAAAAATATTCGTTTTTGATATATAGTTAAAGCATATGCAATATATATATCGATGCAAGCATCCAAATCCTTGCGCTAATGAGTCACGAAGTGTTAATATACCTGGCAAACTTAAATGTCCTAAGCAACGATGCCATAACCCTAACGGTTTAGTCTTTGTTATAAAATATTTACCCACTGCACCAATATAAGGCTCTTGGTTTTCTGCTTGAAAATATAACTCTGATTTATAAATACCACTAAAGTTATTTCCAGTAAGATAGTAAGCTAAGACATGACCTTTTCTGCAATTTTGCTGACAAAATATTAGCTACAAAATTGAGTACAAATAGAGCATTAGTTAGTCAGTTTTCTCTTTTGTTTTTGCTATGTTAATGTGATCCACATCTATACTGCGTATAATATCATTTACATGAGCTGTTGCAACGTTGGAAGAAGTAATAACCTTATAATGAACTGTGGAAAGTTCTTGCAATTAGTCATAGGAGGAGTTTAACCTAAGCCTAGAATCCAAGTACTTCTTTGCGGAATTTTATCTTGAGTAGTGGATTTTACCAGTATTGTCTTTAACTGTATCAGAAGCTGTGTGATTCGACTTCTGCTACTTCAGTTGCGGACTTTATACGAATTTGTTTTGACATCAAATATTATTTAACTGAGTTGTTTAAAGTCAGGCTTTTCTTGAGTTCTTCTTGAATTAGTAGAGATTTCAAATTGCAAAGTAAACATAAGTTTTTTTTATGGCTTCAATTAACATTTATTAATGGATCAAATTCTGACAGTAGTCATTAATATCATTTCTATTAGCTCAGACTCGACTATGGTGTACAACAAATATTTCAAATTCAAATTCAAATTCAAATTCAATATCTTTTATTCAAATTGGATTGTTACAATCTCTTTTGAACGTCAAAGCAGCTACGCCATTGGTTCACAAGTCTACGGCGGGAGACCTTGTACTGGAAAGAACCAGCAAGAAAACCAGCAAGGGCTATTTTTTTCTCCCTGTATTGTTACAGAGTCGTCAATTGGAAGCTGACCTCACAGCAGAAGTTTGAGCTCAACTTCCATTACAAGATTAGATGTGTCAGTTCTCTTCTTACTACTTATTACCAAAAATAATTTTTGTTTAAACAAATGGTTATACATAACAAGACGATTCATTATCTGAAAAATTAACACCAGGCATTGGCATCATTCAAATAATCGTTAACTTTATAATATCCTTTACTCATAAGAGTCTTTTTTACATGCGCTTTAAACTTATGAAAAGGCAAGTCGGTAAGACTTTGTGGAAGCTTATTATAAAAGGTTATACATTTCCCCATAAACGAGCCTCTAGTTTTTTGAAGCCTGAATGTTGGAACGGCAAGTTTATTTTTGTATCTTGTGTTTAGATGATGAATTTGGAAATTGGTTTCAAATGTATTATAATTCTTATAGACATAAATCAAATTTTCATAAATGTACTGTCCTGCTAAAGTCAATATATTAATTTCTCTAAATAAGTCCCTTAAAGAATCTCTTGCTCGTAAATTATAAATAGCGCGAACCGCTCTTTTTTGAAGTACAAAAATACTTTCAATACTAGCAGCCGATCCCCACAGTAGTATTCCATATGACATGACACTATGAAAATAACTAAAGTAAATCAATCTTGCCGTTTCAACATCAGTAAGTTGTCTTATTTTTTTAACTGCATATGCTGCAGAACTAAGTTTGTTAGCCAAGGACTCAATATGTGGATCCCACCAATCTAGAATCTAGTGTTATACCCAAAAATTTAGTAAAGTCGATGAATTCAACAATTTCATTATTCATTTCCACTATGGTATCCACTTTTCTTATATTTGGCAATGAGAATTTAATACATTTAGTTTTACGTGAATTTAAAGATAAATTATTTATAGTGAACCAATGCAATACTTTAGAGAGAGTACTATTTACAACGTCAGTATTGCCATTTCCTCTGTCAACCTTAAATATTAAAGAAGTATCATCTGCAAATAGTACTGTATCGCACAGATTCTTAGTGAAGTGTGGGAGGTCATTAATATAAATTAAGAAAAGCAAGGGTCCCAATATCGATCCTTGTGGCACGCCCATAACTATAGGTGCACCAACAGACTCAGTTTTGTTAATAACAACTTTCTGAACCCTATTGGATAAATAAGACTCAATAAGTCTCATTGCTTCTTCAGAGACACCATAATGTTTGAGTTTATTTAAAAGAGTTTGGTGACTAACGCAATCAAAAGCTTTTGATAGGTCACAAAATATACCAATTACATCTTGTTTACACTCCCAAGCAGCAAAAATGTGTTTCAGAAGTGCAACACCGGCATCAGTAGTGCAACGACCTTTGGTAAAACCAAATTGGTTCATATGTAAAATGTTGTTACTTGAGAAATGATCAGTTAACTGATTAGATATAATTTTTTCAAATATTTTACTAAGAGCTGGTAGAATCGAAATTGGTCGATAATTTGAAGGGTCATTTTTATTCCCAGACTTAAATAGAGGTATCAACTTGCTATTTTTCATGAGGTCGGGGAAGACACCTTCATCGACACATTTATTGAATATCAACGCAAGTTGCGGCGCAAGTTCTTTAATTACAGATTTAATTATATGGGTCGAAATACCCCAAAGATCTTCAGTTTTTTTGGTACTGATCATACGAAATGTTTTCAAAACAGTGTTAGCATCAATGTGACAAAAGTTGAACACCTTGTTGCACCTCTCCACACTCCGTCCCAAAAGAGCTACAGCCTCAATGGGACATGAGTTGAGACTACTTGTAGTTTCTATGGGTATATGAGAGAAGAAGTCTTCGAATGCTTTAGCAACCGCATTGTCTGATTTAATAGTTTGGTTATTGATTTCTAAAGAGAAAGAATTCACAGTACTTTTGGGTTTACCTGTTTCCTGGTTAATGATATTCCAGGTGGTTTTTATTTTATTTTTAGATGAACAGATTTTGTTACTTATGTACATAGCTTTTGCGCACATGCACACTTTCTTGAATGTTTTAGAGTAATTTCTGACATAATTTATGAAAGCGGGGTCATTGGATGTTCCTTTTAAAGCATATAGTTCATATAGTTTTCTGCGACTTTTATATATACCAGGCGTAGCCCAATCACTAAATTTCTTTCTCCCATTTTTGATTTTAATTACCTTTTCTTTGAATATATCATTGCACTCACTTTTAACTACATGAAATAAGTTATTATACAAATTACTGGCGTTAGTCCCCTCGATCGGTAAATTTGCAGTTTGACTAAGAACATTTCTTGAAAATTTCTCTAGACCACGTTTTGTTATAGGTCTACAAGTAGTCTCACGTATAGAACAAACATGATGGTGCTCAAACGAGGCTAATTGTCCGCTATGGTCAGAGTTAATACAATTTATAATCAACTTATCTTGTACAATACAATTACAGAAGATGTTATCTATGCAAGTAGCAGATGTTGCTGTTATTCGGGTTGGTTCTTTAAATACATTATTCATTTGGCAATTCTTGTGTGATGATTGATATTATCAATATACTCATCCATTATATTTCAATTGCAATTATTTTCGCTTCAATAGTTATGTACGGCTATCTATTCATTGGCAGATTTCAAAGAATTTTAAGTTTCGAAAGCTATTTTTATATTTATTACAAAGGATGGGCAAACTGATACTGTTTATATATGACTGCATATGCGTAGTATGCCTACTGATCTTTATCAGGGTCTGATGACGCTGGTGCGATGATGCTCTTGTCAAAGACCGCTGTTAATCAGTAAAATTTAACTATTATATACAGTGGTGGTCACATAATTAACACACCCTTGATGCTGACCACATAAAACAAAATAAATGATATTTAGATACCCAAGATAGGGATCAATTCCATTTGAATTGTTATTTTACGTACACTGACGTCGTATTTTAAAAATGAGAACAGCAAAAATGTTATATCATAAATAGTATTCTGAATACCTTTTTCAAATATAACACAAACTTTTTACATATGCCTCTGGTCAGCTAATTAAAGACAGTGCGCATTTCAAGTTAAAAATTTTAAATATAAATAAAAGGAACACTTTTATTTATTCCATTACTTATGCCGCGAATTTTCATGACACGTAAAAACTAGCTCAGTTGTTGACATTGCTTAAAGTTTGATTGTGAAATTAAAACTGAATTAGTATAGGAAAAAGCAAAAATTGCAGTCCTACTAGGAAGATAATTCTCACTTTTTATGAAAAAGTTTATGTGCGCTATCCAGCATTTTAAGAAGTGCTAAGGAAACATAGAACGAGATGAACAACCCCGCGAAAAGACTCAAGAATAGCATTGTTGACTAAAAAGACCCTTTCAAAGAATCAGAAGTTATTCGTTTAAAAGTATTTGGTGCAGAGGAGTCCAGAGGAGTATCTGCAAGAATAGTCAGAAGGCGATTATGTGAGGCAGACTTGTTTGGAAGAATTTCTCGTAAGGTCCCACTATGTCGTCCCGTCCCGTCCTCCAAAAAAACAAATAAATCCAAAGTAATATCAAAGTTTGGGGATGTCTTTCTGGTCACGGTGTGGGATCTGTTAAAAAATAGAAGGAAAAGGACAATGTCGTAATTGGCCTAAGAACTAATATAAATTTAGCATAAGTATGTAATAATTGAAGCGTCAGTGGCGCTGTGAACTCGGCACTTGCCTTCCAATCGGGAGGTCGGGGTTCGAGACCCGCCATGTAACAATGTGTTTCTCGTTTCGAATTTCATATGTACATTTGTCTGACGCTCCTACGGTGAAGAAAAACATCGTGAGGCAACCTGCATACATCTGCGAAGAAATTCAAAGGTGTATGTGAAGTCGACCAATCCGCACTGGGCCAGCATGGTTGACTAAGGCCTAATCACCCTAATATAGAGTAGGCTCGAACCCCTCGGTGGGGACGTATATGAGCTGTGTGATGATGTGATAATTCTTGAGATAATTTAAGATATAAATATCACTTATTAGATTTTAACGCACACTTCTGAATATTTTATTCAATTCAAAAAGAACTTTATGATTCCTTCTAACATTTTTGAAAACTACAGCCTAGATCTCCCAATATCGGAACAGGTGTAGACTCTACACTCTACCTACACTGTAGAGTCAATTTTTTTTTCATTTCTACTTGTATTTGCAGACATCTTGAGTATAATCAGGATGTATGCACATACAAGGTTAATATGTTTCCTTTAAATTAGAATGTTTTGCTTTGTTTGACGTCAATAAGTGCCTGTAAAGGCCTATGTTGAATAAAGATTTTTGAATTTGAATTTGAACGCTCACGGTAAATTTGCATAATGTAGTCATAAAATTATTCATACAGTATCCTACGTAATATTTATATCTTAGTATGATTCTATTATGTATAATTTTGTATTTAACTTCAATTACAGTATGTACTCGTACCTACCTGCCATCGTTCATATCAACTGAGGTTTTAATTGTAAATTCTACGGAGAATTTATACTCTGGGATACAGTTTTTTCTTAGGTACCTATTAAAATTTTATATTTTCCGTTTCTATACTTACCTCGCTAGAAAGATCGGACTATTTATTAATCCCTTTTTCTACTCTTTTAGGAGAGGTTGAGAAGGGCCTTAAGACACATCAATTCGATTCTCAATTCAAATCGTCTCAAGTTAAGTCAATCGTCACAGTCAAGTCACACGTCGCGTAGATCGTAACACTGCGTCACGGATATTTGACAGTGCTCGGTCAGACATTTCCATGCTGAGCATAATGCTATGGCCGCACCTGCGCCTATCGTCCCGAAGCAATGCGAGCTGAGGCTTCGTACGTTTTGCACGCTAAAAAGTTATCGCGTATTTGCTATGGTCACATTAGCGGCTTCGTTATTCTGCACGAAGTATCGTGCAGTAATCCAAAATGACCGAAATCATTTCCAGACGTTAAATGATGGACAATTCAAATTCAAATTCAATATCCTTTATTCAATTGGGATTTTACAATCACTTTTGAACGTCAAAGAAGCTACGCCATTGGTTCACAAGTCTACGGCGGGAGACCTTGTACTGGAAAGAACCAGCAAGAAAACCAGCAAGGGCTATTTTTTTCTCCCTGTATTGTTACAGAGTCGTCAATTGGAAGCAGAACTCAAAAGTAAAGATTGTGTTCAACTTCCATTACAAGATTAGATGTGTCAGTGTACATTATACATTTAAATCTATAAATTAAGTCTACAATTAAGACCAAGCATTGACATCATTAAGATAATCATTGACTTTATAATATCCTTTACTCATTAGAGTCTTTTTTACATGCGCTTTAAACTTATGAAAAGGTAAGTCAGTAACACTCTGTGGAACTTTGTTGTAAAAAGATATACATTTCCCCATAAATGAGCCTCTACTTTTTTGGAGCCTGTACGTTGGAACGGCAAGTTTATTTTTATTTCTTGTATTTAAGCTATGAATTTTAAAATTGGTATCGAAAGTGTTATAATTTTTATAAACGTGCTAAAGTCAATATATTAATTTCTTTAAATAAATCACGTAGAGAATCCCTTGTTCGTAAATTATAAATAGCCCGCACGGCTCTTTTTTGAAGTACAAAAATACTTTCTATACTAGCGGCTGATCCCCACAGTAATTGCCCATATGACATGACACTGTGAAAATAACTAAAGTAAATCAGTCTTGCCGTTTCAACATCAGTAAGTTGTCTCATATTTTTTACAGCATATGCCGCAGAACTGAGTCTGTTTGCTAAGGACGCAATATGTGGATCCCACTGCAAATTCGAATCTAGTGTTATACCCAAAAATTTAGTAAAATCGACGAATTCAACAGTATGATTATTCATTTCCACAATATTATCCACTTTCCTAACATTTGGCAATGAAAACTTAATACATTTAGTTTTACTCGAGTTTAATGATAAATTATTCACAGTGAACCAATGCAATACTTTAGAAAGAGTACTATTTACAACGGCAGTATTTCCGTTTCCTCTGTCAATCTTAAATATTAAAGAAATGTCATCTACAAATAGTACTGTATCGCACAGATTATTGGTGAAGTGTGGGAGGTCATTAATATAAATTAAGAAAAGCAGAGGTCCCAGTATTGATCCTTGAGGCACGCCCATAATGATAGGTGCACCAGAAGACTCAGTTCTGTTAATTACAACTTTTTGGACCCTATTGTTGGACAAATAAGACTCAATAAGCTTAATTGCCTCTTCAGACACACCATAATACTTGAGCTTATTTAGAAGAGTCTGATGATCAACGCAGTCAAAAGCCTTTGACAGGTCACAAAATATACCGATCACATCCTGTTTACACTCCCAGGCGAAAAAATTTGTTTGAGAATAGCAACTCCAGCCTCTGTAGTGCAACGACCCTTAGTAAAGCCAAATTGGTTCATATGTAGAATTTTATTGATTGTGAATTAATCTGAAAGCTGATTAGATATAATTTTTTCAAATATTTTGCTAAGTGCTGGTAGAATCGAAATTGGTCTATAATTTACAGGATCATTTTTATTTCCAGATTTAAATAAAAGTATTAACTTGCTATATTTCATGAGATCAGGAAAGATACCTTCATCAATACATTTGTTGAAAATGAACGCTAGTTGCGGAGCAAGTTCTTTTATTATAGATCTGATTAAGTGGGTCGAAATACCCCAAAGATCTTCAGTTTTCTTGGTACTGATCATGCGGAATGTTTTTAGAATAGTGTCGGCGTCAATGTGACCAAAATTGAAGCCTATGCTGCCCTTCTCTACACTTTGTTCTAAGAGGGCTACAGCCGCATTGGGGCACAAGTTGAGACTACTTGTAGTTTCTATAGGTATGTGGTAGAATAAATCTTCAAACGCATTTGCAACTGCAATATCCGATTTTATTGCTTTATTATTAACTTCTAGTGAGAAATAATTTACACGGCTTTTGGGTTTCCCTGTTTCCTGGTTAATAATGTTCCAGGTGGTCTTTACTTTGTTTTTAGATAAGCTAATTTTATTAGTTATGTACATCGCTTTTGCAGACATGCACACTTTCTTAAATGTTTTAGAATAATTTCTTACATAATCTATGAAAGCGGGATCACTGGAGTTTACTTTTAAAGCATAAAGTTCAAATAATTTCCTACGGCTTTTGTATATGCCTGGCGTCGCCCAATCACTAAATTTCTTTCTCTCATGTTTGATTTTAATTACTTATTCTTTAAATATATTGTTACATTCATCTTTAACTACATTAAATAAATTATTATAAAGATTATTCGCGTTGCTCCTCTCGGTTGATGAATCTGCAATTTGATTAACAACATTTCTTTTAAATTTTTCTATACCGCGTTTTGTTATGGGTCTACAAGTAATCTCACGTTCAGAACAAACATGATGGTGTTCAAACGAAGCTAATTGCCCACTATGGTCAGAGTTTATACAATTAATAATTAATTTATCTTGTACATCACAGTTACAGAAAATGTTGTCTAAACAAGTAGCGGATATAGCTGTAATTCGGGTTGGCTCTTGAAAAACATGATTCAGATTAAATGATTTAAATAAGTTAATAAATCTACTACATAATTGTGATTCCACTAAAATATTTATATTAAAATCACCACAGACAACAATTTTTTTAGTTTTCCTAGATACTATTCTTAGTGCGTCTTCCATAGTAGACTCAATAGTTTTCAGAGGGGGGCCTGTATACACATATTACAATGAAATTATCAAGTTCCACGCATGATAACTCAATTATTCGTTCGACTGAAAGAGAAACTATGTCTTTACGTTCCTTAAACTGTATGTCATTATGTAAAATTATAAGGGATCCGCCTCTAATAGCACTTTTCCTAGTGAATGAACTCACAATTTTATAGTTATCTAAACTTGTTGACAATTCATAATTTTTGAGCCAATGCTCAGTGACATAAAATACATCAATCTTTTCATAATCTAAATATACGCTAATTTCTAAATCTTTCCCAGAAAGCCTTGAATACCTTATTATTCCTTTGGTCAATACCTGGCAAGAGGCTACCTCTATTGTCTTATTATTTAATTTAAATTACTTGAAACTTGTTCCAAAACATTACATTTAGTATGTTGCTCAATAGAAGCATTGTCAATGTGAGAATTAATAGCCAAGTTTTTGGCTAAATTAGAAAAATAAAAGCTTAGCGATACAGTTAATTGTTTTTTTGAATATGTTGATAGATTACTATCTTTTGTCAAGTATGACTTATTAGAAATGCAAGTCAACTTGTTTATGTCAATAATATGAAATTTATTAGAATAACATGTCAATATGTCTAGAGTCAAAATTAAGTTTATATCTCATGCCATTCTCATATTCTGAATGACTTTGTTATTTCTACATGTGTGTTAACAATTACATAAAGCATTTATCAAAATCTAATAACAAACCTATTTTTGGATGCTATATGATGAATTCAGCTTCATAATGATGTACCTATAAATTATAAAACTATTGCGTCGCACATGTCTGATGGCCACCGAATATTAACTGTAACGAATATTCTCGACGATAGCCGATAACGACTGGTCACATCTGCATGTATCGCGTCATAGCACGAAGCTTCGTGACGATAGGCACAGGTGCGGCCGTAACATAACAGAGGCCCGATTTTGCAAAGTTATAGCTGAATCGAAACTAAACCGTAGCGATAGACCAATCAGAACGCCACATTATCACGTCTTCGAACAGTTGCATGGCAATATACGGGCTCCGATTAGATTAGTTTTGACAGGATGTGTGAAAGTCGCAAAATTTTTAAGTCTCGTCTGAAATACTGTCAAAATAACCAAGAACAGATAAGAATGGACATACTTGCTTCACAACATTCTGCTAAGAAATTCTCAGGTGAAGTCCACCTTGCGGCCGACGGTGCCCGATGCTGGGGATCATCTGGTGGAATATCCCAGTAAAGTTACTGGCAAAGAGGTTGCGATGTTAATTAAAAATATGATTAAAGGAAAGTCACCGGGCTACGATGGACTCAGCATCGAGCACCTGCAGCACGCTGGGCCTCACCTTTGCAGAGTGCTGTCTATGCTATTCACTTTTTGTTTACGCATTTGCATACATACTTGCCTCCAGATCTCATAAGAACTGTGGTTGTGACCATTGCGAAAAACCCTACTGGTGATACCTCGGATAAGGGTAATTATAGACCGATCTCACTGGCTACCATTGTTTCAAAGTGTTTGATAGGCTGCTCGACAAACACTTGGATAGTTACATACATTTACATGATGCCCAGTTTGGTTTCCGAAAGGATCTCTCCACCGAGAGTGCAATGCTGTCTTTGAAACACACAGTGGATCCTTTCTTAGTGCGGAGGAAGGCAGGGTGGTCTGACTTCACCCAGGCTGTTTAATTAATATGTGAACAAGCTGATCGAGGAGCTCAGAAGCATGCATACAGGGTGCTATGTTGACGGCATTTGTGTAAATAACCTGAGCTATGCTGATGATATTGTGCTGCTGAGCCCTTCGATCGGCGTCCTCAGGCAGTTGTTAAATGTTTGTGAGACATATGTAGTGGAACATGGTTTGGAGTACAACGAGAGAAATAGTGAATATATGGTGTTAAGAGGTGGTATTAACGGTCCCAGTTTTGTCCCACCTTTAGCGCTAAATGGAGTACCTCTTAACCGTGTTACACAGCTTAAATATCTGGGTCACATTGTGAATAAGACTCTGAATGATGATCTGGATATTGAAAGGGAGCGTAGGGCATTGTCGGTTCGTGGTAATATGGTGGCGCGTAGGTTTGCGCGGTGTACGGGCGAAGTAAAAGTAACGCTGTTTAAAGCTTTTTGCCAAACCCTATATACCAGCAGTTTACGGTTTGACTTTTCGCTGAGAGCCTACAATGCATTACGCATCCAAAACGATAATATATTCAGGGCACTGTTTGGACTGCCCCACTACTGCAGTGCATCTGGTATATTTGCCGACGCCGGAGTGGACGATTTTTATGCAATTATGCGTAGAAAAGAGGTATCAACCGTGAAACGAGGTGACAGAGTGGACTCAGTCCTGCTTGCCAGGTTCACCGACCTGCATGTGCGGCGGGATCGGTGAATCAGGTAAACACTGTTTTGCTGTTTAGTTGTTTTTATTTATTATTAGTTCTTTTTATTATTATGTGTTTAGCTTTACTAACATAGACTATAAGTAAAAATTATAACTAACATACTATGGACTTGTTTGTCTGAGAATAAAAATATTTTACTTTTAATTTTATTATACTGACCGATCTAAATGTGCCACTCTGTATACACATGTAAATATGATTTTGAGCATCCAGGGATAGGTCATCTGCAAGCACGCCTACAATTGTGCATGTAACAAGCACATGTTACGTTATTATAACTTACCTTGACACATTCGTGATTTTGTGTGTGCCAGGCTGAAAACAATTCCCCTTTGCGACATAACTCGATTAAAAATAATAACCGACCCCTACAAACAGTGGAGTTGCCGCAAATTTTGTTTTGTACAAGTTGAAACTCAAATTCAGCGAGTCCAAAACTTAATTATGCCGCTAGAAGCTTTAGGCAAATACTTTAATAGAAGCTCCCCTTGCCGCACGCAATTAAGGCTTCAGTAAGTCGGTTGCAATTATGCTAAATTCGGTGCAAATATCAGTGAGTTGGAATGAGATGCCGTTTAGGAATTCCGAAATAGTACAGAGAATGTTCAGTCGTTTTTTATGGGAAACAATATCCAAGTTTTGGGGATTGGAGTCGCTCACGTCCGTAGGTTTTACCCTCGAGACCCTACACGTGATCCCCGGGTGGTGCTAATCGAGTGACCAACTTCTGGTGGTAGGGCTTGAAAAACCCGACTGGCTAGCGACCACCGTGCGCATGATGTAAAACCCGTCAAGTGGCCATTTTTGTCCGCGTTTCGGGATCAGTCTGCGCACAGCCAGAGCTTGAGGGGTCGTTGCTGCGATTCGTATGGTTTGTGCGGGCTTCCGTCGACCCAGTGCCAGGTTGACTGCGTTGACCCTCCGCCCAGGAAGACCCGAAGAAACGGCTGTTCCGCTGGCCGCCCGTGGTATAGTACAGGGGCCCAAGCGGACCTAACCAGTCCGTGAGGCTGCCCCACCATGCCACGCATAATCTCGGGGTGGTCCGTCGTGCCGGTTGGTGACCGGACGGTGGGTCCCGGCGGCCACTTCCGGGGGGGTTCGGGGGCCCTTCCGTGCGGAGGGTCAGCGCAAATCAGCTGTCGGCTGTTCCCTGGCGAAACAGGCCTACACACATTAACTATGCGAAGCGCAGCAAGGACACCTCAGTTTCACGCCTTTCACTCCAATAATTATGGCAGCGCAAAATATTAAGACTG
Organism: Schoenobius gigantellus; assembly: GCA_963935595.1. Lineage (NCBI taxonomy): Eukaryota > Metazoa > Arthropoda > Insecta > Lepidoptera > Crambidae > Schoenobius > Schoenobius gigantellus. Next base: position 23,581,573 of record OZ012543.1, read on the forward strand.
GTCGTACAGCGGTGCATTATCCCACCAAAACACCATTATTCGAGGTGGGGCTCGCTAACATCCGCGGGCTCCATTCTAACCTCTTAGCTGTCCACCACCATCTCGAGACAGCCCGTCCAGCAATGCTGTTTTTGACGGAGACGCAAATTATCTGCCCGGCCGATACAGGCTACCTTAATTACCCCGGCTACGCTCTTGAGGAGTCCTTCAAGGCGAAGGCTGGTGTTTGCTTGTTCGTCCGGGCGGACGTTTGCTGTCGTCGCCTGCGCTGTTTGGAGGAACCTTCCTTTTCCATCCTTGCGGTACACGTCGATTTTGGCACTCATTGCCGTGTCTACGTCTGCGTCTACCGTTCCCATCGTGGTGACTTGGAGACAACTCGACTTTTTGAACATCTAAGTCGGGTGGCAGATGACGCGCAGGAGCGATTTCCTTCCGCCGAGCTGGTGTTTTTAGGGGACTTCAATGCTCACCACGAGTTGTGGTTAAGTTCCTCTAAAACTGACCATGCGGGTAGGACTGCCCACGCATTCGCTCTCACGCACGACCTGACACAATTGGTCACCCAGAACACCAGGGTACCAGATATTATCGGTCAAGCGCCCTCTTTATTGGACCTTCTGTTGACAAATCGCCCTGACGGATATCAGGTGGTGGTTCGAGCTCCACTAGGATCTTCGGATCACTGCCTGGTATCCGTCTCAGTGCCTCAGGCGTCACGACCGTCGCCTGTGGTTGCAGCACGCCGTCTGTGGCACTATGCGTCAGCAGATTGGGACGGTATGCGGGATTATTACGCATCTGTTCCTTGGTGGCAGCGCTGTTTCAATAGGATGGATCCGGACTCCTGCGCTACCTCTGTTGCTGACGAGATCATACTAGGAATGGAATATTATATTCCGCATTCCAATCTCGTCAGTAGAGGCAGACGTAACCTCTGGTTCAATCGCGAGTGCGCCTCTGCTGTTGAAAACAAACAGCTGGCTTACCGCGCTTGGATCAGAGGCCGAGCATCTAAGGATCCCAATACAAGCCTACTGAAAACAGCCTACAATAATGCCACCAAGTTATGTAAGAGGGCTTACATTAGAGCGGATGCTCAGCGCATTGCACAAGTGGGCCAGGAACTGCTATCGCACCCTACGGGTAGCCGTTCTTTTTGGCGCCTGGCCAAAGCTGTGCAATCAAACTTCTGCCAACCCTCGCTGCCACCGCTGAGACTTGCCGATGGCTCACTTGCTCATCAGCCGCAGGAGAAAGCCGACCTCCTGGCAAAACTCTTTGCGGCTCATTCCCGTGTCGATGACTGTGGTACACAACCTCCGAAACTGTCCCATTGTGGCAGCACCATGCCCGATATCCGTATCAGACAGCGTGATGTGCGGGCGGAGCTCCAGTCGATCGATACTCGAAAAGCAAGTGGACCAGACGGCATTCCTGCGATTGTTCTTAAGAAGTGTGCAGCGGAGTTGACTCCGGTCCTTACGCGTCTATACCGTCTGTCGTTCTCTGCTGGTTGTGTGCCGAAATCTTGGAAAGAGGCCAATGTCCAGCCGGTTCCCAAAAAGGGAGATCGTTCTGATCCGGCTAACTATCGTCCTATAGCCGTCACTTCCATTTTGTGTAAAATCATGGAGAGGATCCTTAATACACAGCTGATCCGTTACCTGGAAGGTCACTCGTTACTTAATGACCGACAGTATGGGTTTCGTCCTAAACGGTCAACAGGTGACCTTCTAGCGTTCCTTTTGCACAAATGGGGTGAATCTATCGATAAGCGCGGCGAATCGGTGGCTATTAGTCTCGACATCGCCAAAGCTTTTGATAGAGTCTGGCACAAGGCTCTTCTTTCCAAGCTTCCGGCATACGGATTACCCGCGCAGTTCTGTACGTGGATTGCCAGCTTCCTCCACGAGCGTAGAATTCGCGTTGTCGTTGACGGCTGCGCTTCGCGGTTCGTGGCAGTGAACGCTGGAGTTCCGCAAGGCTCCGTTCTATCCCCCACATTGTTTCTTCTGCATATCAATGATATGCTTTCCTTGGGAGCTATACATTGCTATGCAGACGACAGTACAGTGCATGGGGGATATCACGGAGCCTCGGGGGCTGCTCGTGGTGATATTGGTAGGGAAAGGCAGAATCTTATCATTGAGCTCAACAGGACGCTGGACCTCGTCTCCGAATGGGGCTCCAACAATCTTGTTGAGTTCAATGCTAAGAAAACACAGGTGTGCGTGTTCTCGGCGAAAAGGTCGCCCTTCCTCCCCCTTCCTTCTCTTCAGGGCACAACCCTTCACACACAGAGCAACATCACCTTGCTCGGAATGAACATTCGCTGCGATCTGAACCCCAGAGACTACATCGAATCCGTTATAACTACTGCCTCACGGAAACTCGGTGTCCTGAACAAGGTGCGTAGGTATTTTGCGCCGGACCAACTATGCTTGTTGTATAAAACTCAGGTTAGGTCTTGCGTGGAATATTGCTCGCACCTTTGGGACGGCTCCGCTCAGTACCTCCTCGATGCTCTGGACAGATTGCAGCGTCGCGCTATTCGCATAATTGGCGATGTAGAGGCAACTAACACCCTCGAGCCTCTACAACTTCGTCGTGACATCGCCTCTCTTAGCGCCTTTTACCGAATGTTCCATGGGGAATGCTCTGAGGAGCTCTTTAACCTTATCCCTCCCTCTCCATTCCTTAACAGAAACACGCGTAAGGGCCTTCGGAGTCATCCGTACACTGTGTCCTCCTTTTCACACCGTACCAAGAAATTCCAAGATTCCTTCTTCTGTCGTTCATCCCACACTTGGAATTCTCTACCTGCGCACGTGTTTCCTCCATCCTACAACATGGGTTCCTTCAAAAGAGGCGTGAAAAAGCATCTTTTGGGCCGGCAAGGGGCGGGCAGGTAGGAGAGTGGATGTCGTCCCTACTCTATCTGTCAACTCATTTGGGCCTCTTTCACCGCTTAACATCAGGCGGGAGGAGGTCATTTGCCGGGCCATCCATAAAAAAAAAAAAAAAAAAAAAAGTGTTAGTGCTGTGTCAAATAAATGAAATGGTCACTATTGCGCCATACTGAATGCCGTGAAGAGTCGCCGCACCCTGTTTTTAAAATTCTTGCGTCCTGAGGAGAGGGAAGGAGAAGGAACACTGACGTTTTTGCCGGGAACACATATACCTGAATTTTCTTAGCATTTAAATCAACCAGTTTCTCTACGTGCCCCATTTGGATATGAGGTCCAAGACCCGGTTGAGTTCAATGACTAAGTTATTCCGTCTTTCCGTGGTATCCCATAGCCCATCCAGTCGCCGTGTGTCTGAAATATCCCGCATACACAGTACCATATCAAGGAATGTTCCAAAGAGGAATCATATCATTGATATATATGCAGAAGAATGAGTGTAGGGGATAGAATGGTCCCTGGGGCAGGTACTCCGGCATTCACTGGCATAAGTCGTGAGCTACATCCATCCAAAAGGACACTGATTCTTCGCTCATGCAGGAAGTCAGCAACCCGGGTACAGAGTTGAACAGTTAGACCGTAAGGCGGAAGTTTGAAACATTTTTGCTTACTGTATGGTTTCGAAGGGATTTCCTTCTGCGTATGCTTAGGATCTGGAAAGAATTCCTTATTTTGACGTTTTCTCAAGAGGTTATAGCTTGAAGTTCTTCAATAAGCGTTTAAAAATGTTTAAGAGGTCGGCAACGCGCAAGCCATACCCTCTGCTGTAACAGTGCAGAGCGTTCGATTAGGTAGCTCTTACCATCAATAGGATCTTATCTTAGTGAAGTAAAAAATATGACTAACAAGATACTGACAATTTTTTTTTTATCGCCGGCGCCTTCATAATTTAAAAGAGCTCGGTATACACGTATGTGTATGTATATACTAATAATATAAATGCGAAAGTAAATTTGACAGTCTGTTGCCTTTTCATCCTCAAACAACCAAACTATAGAAATGTGTTCACAACGTGCCGGCACCGGCACTTTCCAAGATGTCTTAACCTGTATCTGCGACTGCCACCACTAAAACTGAGCCCAAGCACCTGGCTTTAATAACGTCCATAGTTTAATATTTCTCTGTCCACTATAGCCGCAATCTTATCTTTAATGTTTGTATTATTTTGTTTACACTCTCGGTAACAATACAGACCACACAGATTTTAAGAAACTTTTTCTTCTTCTTTAGCCTGTTTGTCTGTTCTCGCGGATATGTAATGAAATTATTATCATTTATCCATATTTTCTATGACTATTATTTTTTTTAGGTTTAGTAGATATTGGAAATATTAGCGAAATGACCTGCAGTAAGTGTGGAAGCGGGCTCTTTATATAAAGACATCGGTAGTGACCTTATTCTTAAGTCTATGCAGTCGAAGCCGTGAATAAAGGTTAGTATAGGTTTGGAGAATTGGGTTTTTCTAGGCCCAGGATCACCCCAACTATGGAAGATGGATGTCGAGGTTGGTTAAGTTCGTACGCCCCACACTGCGAGGATCCCACACTCAACTACTTATCGGCAGGTAGTTACGCTACGCGACAGCCGTCCATCACGCAACACAGGTAGGTATAACTCTGCTATCACGTAAATATAATCTGCATGACTCTTAGATAACGTAGAGTTTGAACGTTTACGTCAATGTGTATATTCAAGGGCCTAATAAGGCCAAACACACATACTCAATTATGCTGCGGAGCTATTCACATATAAAATAGTTGAGGGTTTGTTAATTTTGCAAAGGTTACGCTTATTAGCATTCCTTACATTTTACATAAAGAAAGCCCGGGGTAGGCGGGCTAAGAGAGTAATTTAATTACTCACAAGAATAACTTTACGCCGTTGCCAAGCTAGACTTTGAGATAAATACTTTATTTTAATTTAGTTATGTGTTAAATAAGACTTATTAGGGTGTGTTGGCGACCAGGAGAGCTATTTTTGAATTACGTATGCGACTTCGAAATCACCGATGTGACTAATAATCACCGATTTTCAATAATTCTTATTTTTGAATATCACTTATGTGACTACCTAGTCACGGATGTGATTTCATTACGAGTGCTCTCACCCACTCGTAAACAAGTCATACATAACTGTGGAAACGTTATCTGTGTTTTGTTTAGAGAACATATTGACAAGTTTGAAGTTGATGTGTGTTGATTTTGAGTTGGATTTAAAATTTTTCAAATTTTAAAATAAGTAAATATACACGGTTATTTTTTATCACCCTGGAAAATTTAAGGGACGCTTCACGACATGGTATTAGAATGATTTAAATATAAATAAAAAAAAATAACTCACTTAATTTTTTTTATTTTTTTTATACAAAAAATGCTGCACTAGTTGAGAGCAGCATTTTTAGATTTTTTTTAGTTTTTATAATTTTTTTTATTTTTTATTTCATTTTTTTTTTATTTTTTATATAATATTGGATGTGTCCTGAAGCGTCCCTAACATTTTCCAGGGTGATAAAAAAATAACCGTGTATAAGTTTAAAATATTTTAAAGTGTCACAAACAAACTTAGACCAGTATTTTCTTATATTTTGGCCTAGTTGCAATGAATTTTTAGCCGTATAATAACCGGTATATACCGAAAACCGCAACATTCTGCGTGGAACCGAACCCTTACCTTTATCTATGTTGGCAGCTCTGCGTTCGACTTTCAAAAATAGGATGTTTAGGAATTCGTGACTTCAAAGTCATCGCTGACTATTTAGTCAGCGGTGATTTCTAAATCGCATACGTAATTCAAAAATAGGTCTCCAGAAACGCCACCGACCTTTTTGGTCATAATTTTATATATATATATATTTGATTTGTACTTCGTATTTGAAACTATATTCTTTTTTATGCTTGACATTGTCAAAAATTAGTAGGAACATTAAACTCAAGAGAAACGTGTCACTTTTTTTTATTTCCCAATTGTAATTAGTTTCTCTCTATCATCAACATTTTTGGTGTCAGAAGTGTTAAAATAAGCAACCATGCCTATGCTAACCAGAGCGAGTGCTTCATCAAAAAAATGTCAATCGGATATCTCAAAGGCTGTTCGAGATACTGTTTCAAGTGATAGTACTCCCATCCAGGATAACGCCTCCGCTTCCGGCGCCCTAGCGCCTGCGTCGTCTCGGGAGCCACATACCACAGGTAACGCTATTTCTTTATCTGAACCTTCAATGAGATCTGATGGAAGTGCCCCTGCAGCAGTTGCTTCTCATAACTCTACCCTAACAACATCTAATATGCTCTGTAAAACACGCTCGAAATCAAGTGTAAACTCAGCAAGCACAGTAAGGGCTAAAGAGCTCGCCGCTAAATTAGAATTTGCACGAAAGCTAGCTAGTATTGAAAACGAGCGTGATAAAGCCATAGCTGAGCGTGAAAGGGTCATAGCTGAGCGTGAAAAAGCTATCGCCGAACTTGAGTTGCAAACAGAACTAGCAGCCATAGCTTGCAGTTCCGTACATAGTCCAAAAACAAATTATATCGAAGATTGGTTGGATAAGTCTCAAAACAAACCTGTAGTCGTTGAACAAACTAATCCAACTCGTTCTCTTTTCAGAGAAACTGGTCGACATGAGGCTCTGCCTAGTGCACCGGAACCTCCAGCCTTAACCTCACGTAACTTTCTATCAGATGCAGCCTCTTTAAATCAAGTGTCAAACAAGCTCTATTTAGTTCCTGAGCCACATCAAGGAGACGGCTTTGAAACTGAACAGTTGCCGAACAAATACTCTAACACTCATTCAGGTTTAGGTACTCACCACTATAATGTTGATTATGTTGTTGACAAAAATAAAAATATAAATGAAACAAAAGGTACACAAGACAACATATTATTATTGGCAAGAACGATAGCAGATCTGGGCAAGAACAGGATTAAGGTCAGTGATATCCCTAAATTTGATGGTCGCGCGCTAGATTGGCTACATTTCAAGAGAGCCTTTGAACAATCCAGAGACAGCTTTTCGGTGAGTGACAACATCATCCGGCTCTCCACAGCTCTTCACGGCACAGCGAAAGAGGCGGTATCAATGCTACTTGTCTCCGCGGCTGATCCAGATCAGATAATGAAAGCTTTGGAAACGAGGTTCGCACAGCCGGAGTTTATAGTTCTTCAACAACTGGCATTGGTGAAATCTCTTCCAAAACTAGGTATCTACGAGCAGTCTCGGGACCTGAACATCATCGCATGCCGTATCCGAAACTGCGTGGAAGTCATCCGTCTGTTGGATCAACCCGAATACCTCGCTGCTCCCGAACTAGTAAACACGATAATCGGTAAGCTGACTCCTTTGCTACGTTCTCGGTGGATCGATTTTGCATCGACAAACACATCAATTGGCAAATTTAAGTTAGAAATGTTAGCAGATTTTTTAGAGCATGAAGCATATTTACATGTCAAATTTGGATTTATTTATACGGATACATCTCAAATTGTCAAAACTCAATCTGTCATCAAACCGAACTTCAACGCCAGAGATAAAGTCTATGCAATTTCTTCCACTGAACCAAAGAGAAATAATTCATCATGTACGTACTGTAAAACAAAAAATCATAGTATTGTTCATTGCAAAGAATTTTCGTCACTCAATATAGATGATCGATGGCAATGGGTCATAGACAATAAGGTGTGTCGTAGATGTCTCATAAAAGGATCACACCAGTATCTCAGCTGTAGGAAAAGATGCGAGGTTGACGGCTGCTTGTACAATCGTAGACACCACTCTCTGTTACATCAGCATATTATGGCGCCAACAGCTCATAGTAATGTACATTCGATACCACAAATAACTGAGGTTAGTGAGGTACACTCGACCACTGAAATTCCTTCTATTTGTTTGGCGTCTACTGCTGATAAAATCAGTACTCCAGCCGACAAACAACAATCCGCCACCGTCGGTCACAATTTCTCGACCTCTAGCCCCGTTAATCTGAGACCACTCCTGAAGGTTATAGGCGTTACGATTTCTGGTCCCAGCGGAAGTATAGATACATTCGCCTTACTTGATGACGGGAGCTCTGTTACGCTTTTGGACCAATCCATTGCCGACTTAGTGGGAGCCAAAGGCCCCAAATCTTTATTACAGATTAATTGCATTAGTGGTTTAAAGACTTATACAGAAGTCAATTATGTAGACATTGAGGTAAAGGGGCGTCATAACTCTGAATGTTTTAATGTAAGAGCGCGTTCTATTTCTGATTTAGGTATCAAAGTCAGTCAGCCCCACTTGATCATATCGGTCAATATGATTATTTAGCTGATTTAGCAGAAGTTTTACATTATGATCAAGCTAAGCCAACACTTTTGATAGGTTCTGATAACTGGCATCTTCTTATACCTAAAACCATTCGTCGTGGTACACGCTCTCAACCAGCCGCAGCTTTGACAGCGTTAGGCTGGGTCTTATTTGGTTATGTTCCAAATACACAAAATTGTCAATATGTTAATAATATTACTGCTGTTGAACAAACCGACGATCAGTCTTTAGAAATTCTTATCAAAAATTACTACAAACTTGATTCCATTGGGATTGCTAAGGTAGATCATCGTAGTGATAGCGTCAGGCGTGCACTAGAAATTCTGGAAAGCACAACCAAACTCTTAGACTCGGGAAGATATGAAACCGGTCTACTTTGGCGTGACAATATATCGATTATACCATCAAGTCGCGATTTAGCCTTATCCCGTTTTATTAGCCTCGAACGAAAAATGGATAAAGATGCAGACTACGCTGCGGCTTATAGAGTAAACATACGCGGCATGATCAATAAAGGGTATGCTGAGCTGTGCACGGAATCATTAGGACCAGGTCAAATTACCTGGTATCTTCCACACTTTGGTGTCACCCATCCGCATAAAAAAAAGTTACGCGTGGTTCATGACGCAGCAGCGAAATGCTCCGGGGTTAGCCTGAACTCTTTATTACTGGTAGGTCCAGATCTCTTGCAATCTTTGCTCGCCATAGCGATGCGTTTCAGGGAAGGGCCTGTAGCTGTATCGGGGGATATCCGGGAAATGTTTCCGCAAATTAAAATCCGACTTGAAGACAGGGATGCTCAACGCTTCCTATGGAGAGACAATCCACAGTTACCTATTCAAGAGTTCCGTATGTCTTCGATGATATTTGAAGCTGCATCGAGTCCATGTACGGCGCTATGGATCAAAAACCACAATGCCAATCGATTCCAGGCCGAACTTCCTGACGCAGCTAAAGCTATCATCGAAGACCACTACATGGATGACTACCTCGGGAGCTTTAATACTGCAGACGAAGCCGCAAAACGTGCTTCAGAAATCTTAGCTATACATCGAGCAGGTGGCTTTGAAATGCGCTCTTGGATATCAAACCATGGGGAGGCGTTGGCAATGATTCCCACTGATCTGCATGCCACTGAAGCTGCGGAAATAGGCTTAGGTCCCACGTCACCTCCACAAATTCGCATTCTTGGTTTAACATGGAAGGTTACTGAAGATAAACTTTATTTTGTAAGAAATCTCCAAAATGCTCCAGAGGTTTTAAACAAACGTACCGTTCTATCCATGTTGATGTCATTCTACGATCCTCTTGGCTTTTTAACTCCAGTTACTATGAAGGGCCGTATATTATTTCAACGGTTGTGGAAGTTAGGAATCGACTGGGATGAAAGCCTTCCAAACAATTCTTCCGAAACTTGGAAGGCGTGGCTCCAAGAAGTTCAGGGACTTGTTAATATTTCTATCCCGCGATGCTACATGTCGGACGTAAGCAACATTAATAATGTGCAACTTCACGTTTTCGCCGACGCGAGCGAAAAAGCATACGCATGTGTGGCTTACTGGCGTTTCGTTCTTGGCGACGGAAGCGTGAAGTTAGCTCTAATCGGAAGTAAAGCTCGCCTTGCTCCCTTAAAACCCGTATCTATTCCCAGGTTGGAATTACAAGCGGCATTAATTGCAGCACGATTTAGTGTGTACATCGCTGAAGTACACCGGCGAAAACCAAGTCAAATTTTTCATTGGTCAGATTCACTGACGGTTCTAAAGTGGCTTCGCAGCGACGCCTGTTCGTTTAAAGCCTTCGTTTCGTTTCGTGTAGGCGAGATTGCCGAAATTACCGATATAAAGAACTGGAGGTACGTCCCTACGGCCTTAAACGTAGCAGTCGACGCTACTCGAGCCACAGAGCTATCAGCCTCATCTCGTTGGTTCACTGGCCCACCGTTCCTTTTATCACCACCGTCTGAATGGCCTTGTGAACCTACGTGCAATGTCCCACCGGTGCCTGAAGAACTAAAACGTGAATCAGAATCGGTGGGATGCATCATGACCCCTACACCGCATGAACTGCCTTCACCGGTAGTTGCGGATCCACAGCGTTTTAGCCAGTGGAAACGCCTTCTTCGCTCTACTGCTCGTGTACTCCAATGCGCAAAAATCTTTCGATCATTTTTACACCAAAATTTGTCGTTGCCGCGTAATTGTCTCAGAGATAATCGTAACCTTCCCGTTCTTACTGTTGACGATCTGCACCGGGCAGAGATTAATCTATTCCTTAAGGTTCAAATAGATTCTTTTACTGATGAGATGATACGTACTAAAGCAGCACGCCCCGTTTCAGACAAAAGTAGGCTAAAGAATGTCGCGCTGTTGATTGGAGAAGACCATTTGCTTCGTCTCTCCGGACGGACTGCCTGTACTAAAGACATAGAATCCCATCCGATCGTCCTAGATGGCAAACATTATATCAGTAAACTACTGATTAAATTCTACCATCAACGGTTTGCGCACGGTAATAACGAGTTAGTGGTAAACGAGTTGCGACAGAAGTTTTATATAGTTAGCCTGAGACCTGCTGTAAGGGGAATATCCCAGAAATGCCAAATTTGTCGGATCCGCAAAACAAAGCCTACTTGTCCACCTCTCGGAGACCTGCCTGCTGTTAGAGTAGCCCGTGATCAGCGTCCATTCACATTCGTAGGGCTTGACTACTTTGGCCCTTTGAATGTCACTATTTGCAGACGCATAGCCAAAAGGTGGATCGCCTTTTTCACGTGCATGACGGTCAGAGCTGTTCATCTAGAAATTGTTGAAAATCTATCTTCCAGCTCCGCAATAATGGCCATACGACGTTTTATCGCAAGAAGAGGATGTCCTTCCCGCATATACTCCGACAACGGGACCTCGTTTATCGGAGCAGCCAAGCTTTTACCGGAGCTGTACGAATTCTGCACTGACAAGCGGATAGAGTGGAGATTTATTCCCCCGTCAGCGCCATTTATGGGGGGCTGCTGGGAGCGTCTTGTCAGATCAGTTAAGAATACGCTCTCAGTAACGCTCAAGGAGCAATCGCCTAGAGAAGAGATTCTCAACACCTTACTCCACGAAGCCGAGGCAATCATCAACTCTAGACCTTTTACACACGTCGGCGTCGATGACAACTCAGATCACGCAATTACACCATTCAACTTTTTAATCGGGAGCTCAAGTAATGACCTAAAGACGGGCACATTCGATGACTCTGATCTTCACAGACGAGCTGACTGGAGGAGAGTCCAGCGACTTGCCGACCACTTATGGCAGCGCTTCACCAAGGAATACACTTGTACCGCGCAAGCCGATACCCAAGTCGAGACAATTCCAAGTGGGTGATCTAGTATTTATTGCCGATGGGACCCTTCCTCGGAACTGCTGGCCTCGTGGACGAGTGATATCGTTATATCCCGGGAAAGATGGAGTAGTGCGCTTTGTAGATATCGCTACCAAAGGGGGAGTGCTGCGTAGACCCACACGGAAAGTGGCGCTACTGGTCACCGGCCAATAGTTTGGGTGCTTCTCACCGTCGGGGGCCATGTTGGCGACCAGAAACGCCACCGACCTTTTTGGTCATAATTTTATATATATATATTTGATTTGTACTTCGTATTTGAAACTATATTCTTTTTTATGCTTGACATTGTCAAAAATTAGTAGGAACATTAAACTCAAGAGAAACGTGTCACTTTTTTTTATTTCCCAATTGTAATTAGTTTCTCTCTATCATCAACAGGGTGTTAACAAGGTGCTGCTAGTTACATTATGATTTGAACAATGCCTATTAATAAATTGACGCAAAATTATTTCTTTTTATAAGCTTTTATTTAACTTGCGCTGTTCGTGTTCGTATATGCGAGTAAGTTGTCCATCTCAAAATTTACAAACCTTTTTTCGACCACTTGTTGGTATCAGGTTGAACTGAAAAGTTCTGATGACAAATGCAAATGCATAATTAGTATAGTTCTAAATCCATAATGGACAAAATGTCGGATTACACACACTAGAAAAAAATGTGTTGATTCAAATGAGATTTTGATACTTCCGAACAAGCAACTTGAACCCATTTGAGCTTGCAAAGATCTTATTTGATCAAACTACATAGATCTTGTTTGCTTGTGTGTGTTTAGTTCAAACATAGCACCTTGTTTGATTTAACTATAATTTTTAATTTATTTCACCGAACATGTTAATTGATTAAGGCATGTGTGCTTTGTTGAATCAACTATATCTTTGTCGAAATAAATAAAATTTTTATTTAACTCTACTTAAATATTGTTTGATTTAAATTCAAGAGTTGTTTACTTTAAGCATCGTAATATTTGTAAGTTATAACTAGCTTTATTATAATTAATAACAAACATAGTTATTTTAAATAGGTTTTCTTTGTTCTAAAAAATAACTAGTCTTATTCAGTTTTATCACTGGGTGAGAACACATTTAAATACGTAGACAGATACAAGACAGTTGTCACAGCTCACATACGGCCCCAGCAGTAACCACATACTCTACAAACTCCTCCGAAGTGACTTGATCGATTATTATGAATTTTTTGTGTATATTCGATAGGTCTGAGAATAGGTCGTAAACTATTTTTTACCCAAGCTAGGTGATAAGGGTTTTTTGGTCAATTATTATCAAAACGTCGCGGGCACAGCTATCTAATGTATAAAATTCTCGTGTCATAGTGTTTGTTACCGAACTCCTCTGAAACGGCTTGACCGATCTTTATGAATTTTTTTGTGTATATTCGGTAGGTCTGAAAATAGGTCGCAAACTATTTTTTATTATAGCGAAACGTAGTTCGCAAGCACAGCTAGTCTAATATATAAAATTCTCGTGTCACAGTGTTTGATACCAACTCCTCCGTTTGCGCGGCGTTTTATCTCCTCTACTCTTCTCAATTTTTATCAAGAGGACTGTGAAGTGCCAATTCATGGCTCGAGTATGCACTTTCAAAAATGCAGTTTGTTGCACACCGCTTAGAGTTGAAAGTCCGAGACAAGTGCCTACATTTCTTATTGAAATATTGTTTCGGGCGATAACTGTTTTACCCCCTTAAACATTTACGAAAATAGACACTATTGATCTTATTAGATTCAGTATACCTTAATCTATGTTTGTACAGTTTCCTTTTTATGTAATTCAGTATAATTTAGTCAAAAATGATAAAAATGCTCGAGGTAGTTTTTAAGTAAAAAATATGGATATTTAAATGCAAATAATTTATATTTGTACAAACCTAGATTTTCATTATATCTACAACATTTCCAAAAATTATGAAAATTGGACTATGTAAAGAGGGAGAAAAGCGTTATCGCTTTTTGTATGAAAATTTACAGCTTCACAATCCTCTTAATTCAATTTCTTATAACCTCTCGTCTCTCTACCATTTGTCCGCAGATGATTTGCAAATTTATTGCCTGGCTGCAGTCGAAGATTTAGCGCAGACTTTAATGACGTCAATGAAGACCTAAATAAAATTTGTGATTGGAGTAAGGCTCATGGATTACAAGTTAACCCAAAAAAGACCCAGCTAGCAAATACCAACTAGCAACTGTGCCAAAAATTTGAGACTTCATGGATCACAGCCTTACATGGGGATCACAGTTACAAGCTATGAATCGCAAGCTCTTTGCCTCTGCCGGGTCTTTGAGACGGTTGAGAAACTTACTCCCAACTGCTACTAAAGTTGCTCAATTTTGCACAGTCTCTCTTGATCCCCGTCCTTGACTATGGAGATGTCAGCTATCTTGATCTTACTCAGGAACAACTTAATAAAATGGAGTGTCTCCAAAATTTCTGTATCAGATTTATATTTGCTTTACGCAAATATAATCATGTCTCCGATTTTCGTACTCAATTAAAATGGTTACCAATTAGACTTCGGCGGAATGCGCATATTTTGTATTTAAGTATTATATAATATTTTGTTTAATCCTCAGTATCCTCATTATCTCAAAAAACGTTTTTGTTTCTTGAATGAGTCCACTGGAAGAACATTGCGGTCAGCACAAAACTTAATACTTAGGATCCCAGAACATCATACAAAATTTTACGATGGTTCATTTTTAGTGCAAGCTGCACGACTGTGGAATTCGCTAACAGTGTATATTAGACAAGCCAAGACATTAAATAAATTCAAATTGTTAAGGAGTACTATCTGTCGCTATCACGCAATTAGGATTTCCACCATTATTTATATTTGTAGTTTATATATTATTGTATAATTTTATATATATATATTATTTTATGTATATTTATAGTTTTATGTATCTAATATGTATTTATATATTCATTGATGCTGTGCACATATCTACTCTTATTTCATTGTCGTCCATGTCCACCCTAAGGTTGTCTGGAAGAGATCGCTCTTAGCGATAAGACCGCCTTTTGTACTCATACTAGTGTTTTGTCTCTAATCATAATGTTTGATTTAAATAATAAATAAATAAATAAAAATTCTTTATTGATTCGTTTCAATCTAGGATTAAATCTATTAATGACAGATCACTATAATTAAATTGTTAGTAGCCCGCCACCAGCCACCCACCATCGAACTAGGAACTAACCTGTATCTCGAAGTGTACAGGCAAGTGACTGGATACAAAAAGGTTCAGAGTACTACACACAGAACTCCGAAACAAATAAACGAAACGATAATAGTAAGGAGACTCAGAGTGGAAGCAGTAATTCTCAAACGAGACATAGTCTGTTTTTTGAGAATTCGTGTAATAGTAATAGAAGAAATTTAAATTATAACGTTTTCAAAATTGTGATATAATATTCTATTACTATCGTTGTCCTCTCAACCGCAAGGTAGTAAAAGTTAATGGTATATAATAACATCTGTACATGTGTGTATATGTGTGTGCATGTGTTTGTGTGTGTGGTGTGGTGTGTGTTTGTGTGTGTGTATGAGGGTGTGTGTGTGTGTGTGTATGAGGGTGTGTGTGAGTGAGCGTGTGTGAATGTATTTTGTAATATTGAAAACCAGTATAAAGCGATATATAGGTAAATAACCATAATTTTATAAAGTTTTAGCCAAAAGTTCTTCGGTCTCGAAATATGTTAATTTTATTAATAAATTTTGAATTTTTCTTTTTACCTCTCTTTTTTGACATGGGTAGATATTTATAATTTTATTAATCTTATTATAGATAATACAACTGATGATGTTGAAGTGCCGTCTAGCCAGAGCAGTCCTATATTGTGGTGTTTGGCAGACAATATCAGATCTTCGTTTGTCTGTCAAAAGTTTAGGGTCAAAAGTTAATTGTGAGTGTTTGCGGAGTATAAGATACATGAGAAAAAGTTGTCTCACAGTCAGAACTGAGGTATCGGTATAAAGTTGGAATGTGGGGTAACGGAAAGGTTTTCTTGTCATGACTTTAAGTACTGCTCTCTGGGCTCTTTCTAGAGGTAGCATTATCGTTTTAGCAGCACAACCCCAAACAGTGACACAATAAGACAAAACAGACTGACACAAACTCAAATAAATTAACTTGAGGATGTTATCGTCAGCTATTTTATTAATATTTTTGAACACATATATTAGTTTTCTTACTCTTGATATAAGAGACTTTATTTGATAATCCCATTTTAAAAATTGGTCAATGTAAATGCCTAGGTATTTAATAGTGGCTGTTCTTGTCATCTTTAAACAGTTACATTGATCTGTAGCTTTAGAACACTGATGGACAGTAATATTGGCAGCTTCATTAGTTGGTAGTGCTCTAGTGTTAGAGGCGAAAGTTATAAAATTTGTTTTAGCAAAATTTAGAGTAAGAAGATTATTGTCTAGCCATGATAGAACTGTGGTAATAGCACATTCAGCATTCAGATAGGTCTCCGTCCAAGTCGATCCATCAATCACAAGGGCAGTATCATCCGCATACGTGAAAATTCTGCAATGGGGCACTGCAAGCCTGCATAGGTCGTTGATATAGATGATAAAAAGAGTGGGTCCCAATATTGAGCCTTGTGGTACCCCGAATTCCAACACCTCAGGATCACTGATAAACTCGCCTATCTTTACTGACTGTGTACGGTTTACAAGATAATCTTTAAGTAGTAAGTAAGGAAGTCCACGTACACCAATCTGTTCAAGTTTATTCAAAAGCGCGGGAACGGAAACCGTATCAAATGCCTTAGATAAATCTAAAAACATGCCTATACACTTTTGCTTAGTGTCCATATGTCCTACCACTGAATTCAGCAATGAAACGACTGCATCCTCTGTGCTGACACCCCTTCTGAAACCAAATTGATTTTTGGCGATAATATCTCTACTTTCTAGGAAACTAATAAGTCTATTATTTAGAGCTTTCTCTAAGACTTTGGACATTGAAGTCAACACAGATATGGGTCGATAGTTGGAAATCTCATCCTTGTCTCCAGACTTATAGATCGGATGGACTAAAGCCCTCTTAAAAGCTACAGGGAATACACCGTTGGCAAAAGAAAGTCTACAAATATGCGTTAGTAAAGGTACGATTACACTCTTTGATGTTTGCAGGATGCGCGTAGATATACCGTCCCAACCGATGGAGCAGTCCTCTCGCAAGCTCATGAGTAATTTTTCTATTTCCTGCTCATCTACGTCAAAAAGTGCCAGAGAGGTGGGTTCGCGTAGGGCAGCCCCGACGCAAGGAGGCGACTCCCGATCCAAAATCTTGTTAGCAAGCTTCCTGCCCACATCAATAAAATGTTTGTTAACCAAATTCACAGCCACATTATGATTAGTGTGTAAATTAAGCAGATTCTCAGCACCGTTAAACGATGGACACAGATTTGTTATAGATTTGATGGCTTTCCAAGTAGTTTTAGAATTATTTTTAGCATTGTGTAACATTTGTTTATGATAATTTATTTTTGTTGTTTTTAAAAGTTTGTTAGTAAAATTTCTATATCGTGTGTACGTCACTTTAAGAATAATATTATCAGGATTACGCTTTAGCTGTCCATGCATACGATCACGCCATTTGATGCATCTAAGTAACCCGGGTGTTATCCAGGGCTTAATGTTCACTTTTGTGCGTGGAGTGACATAACTTTTAGTGTGTTTTTTTATTGTGTTGGCGATATTTGAGACTAAATAGTCAGCAGCAAAATTAGCGTCTCCTGATAGAAGAATAGGTGAAAAGTCAGTATTTGAAATAGAAGTGTGAACTGAAGAGTAATCTACTTTAGTTTTAAACTTTGACGGTTTTTGTGGCTTTTGGCTGATATTTGCCAACATAACAGTAGGAAAATGGTCAGTGATATAGGACTCCAACACTAGCGTTGTAGATCGCATTTTAGTCTTAAGAAATACATGGTCTAAGCAATTATCGCCTCTAGTGGTGAGTGTATGCGCGGGAAGAAGGCCATGCACTGCTTGTAGGTTTAAATATTCGTTCGCGCGGGTATCAGTGTGACCTATTTTGATGTCGATGTTTAGGTCACCCATGACACTTAAAACTTGAAACTTTGAAAGAATTGTTAATAGTTGGTCGAGTCCATTCAAGAAATTGTCAATGCAATACATAGAAGGTGATCGATAGATAGCCACGACAGCAGTAGAGGCCACCTCGCAGACCAAACAGTCAGCATCCCTAATTTGCTTAGGCTCATATACCTTACACGGTAAGTTGTCCTTGATGTAAATAACAATTCCACTATTTTGGTTAAAATTTTTGTTGGTACTATAAACATTGTATCCATTTAATGCAGGCAAATATGGTGATTTCGATATCCAACATTCTGTAAGTATAATAATGTCGAATACTACGCGAGTATTTTCGATTAAGGTAACAAAGTCATCAAAATTTTTATTTATGCTGCGAATGTTTAATTGAAAGACAGCCAAGGTTTGGCACTCAGTTTCCAAATAATTTATGCAATGTTCCGGCCGACACCTAATCGCCTGTGACACGCAGAGATCCTCCAATTCTGTAGAAATGTAACTTAAATTATCTAACACCATAGTATAAAAATAACATAGTAAAAAAAGAATCGAATATGAACCAGAGGGACCCTACGTTGTCTTGGCAATCAGGGGTAGGCACAAAAGAATAGGAAACATTACTATAATAAGAAGTACCAATATAGTTTTCAATTTTACAATTGCTTATAAAAACGAGTATGTGTGTGCACGAGTGAGGTATATATTTACCAAATGTGTGTGTATTTCTGTATTTGTAATGTCCATGTGTGCAATAAAGATTATATCTATCTATCCTCCGAAACGGCTTGACCGATCTTTATGAAATTTTTTGTCTACATTCGGTAGGTCTGAGAAAAGATCGTAAACTATATAATTATAAAAATGCAAATGCACACCGTATTCTAAATTCAAAAAATAAGTGCAAAACGTCATGGAATATAGTAAAGAACTATACCCAAAATAGTAATAAAAATGATAACATTACGGAAATAAAAATTAATAATCTTAAAATAAATGAACCAAAAAGAATATCAAATGAATTCAATAAACATTTTATAAACCTGACGAATAAAAAGAACCCATCACATGTCAATGAATCAAGACAGGCATTGAGTAATGTTCCATATCACTGTAATAGTATATATTTGACACCAATAAATGACATAGATATCAATAAGGTGATAAAAGGTTTAAAAAAGACACATTCTAAAGGATATGACAGCATTACATTACAACAGATATTATTAAAAAATCGGCTAAATATATTACGAGACCTTTAGCTCATGTGATAAATCTGTCCCTGGTTCAGGGTCACTTTCCTTCTAAATTAAAAAAATCGATAGTAAAACCTATATATAAAAAAGGATCGAGAGAAGACTTAAATAACTATAGACCAATTACATTAATACCAATCATAGCAAAAATTTTTGAGAAGGTTATGTACGACAAAATCTATTCATTTATTACATCACAAAAGTTGTTCTCAGATGCTCAATTTGGTTTTAGAAAAAACAGTTCAACGACTCTAGCATGTTTTCATTTAGTAAAGGAACTGACACAAAATTTAAATAATGGATTTAAGACATTGGCAATTTTCTTGGACATGAGCAAGGCCTTTGACTTTGTCTCTCACCAACTCCTATTACAGAAACTTGAGAGATATGGTATAAGAGGTAGTGCATTGTTATGGTTACAAAACTATTTATCAAACAGAGAACAATGTGTAGAAATAACCAAAATAACCGGAAATACAAAAAAAATCTGACTATATGTTAAATAGATGTGGAGTTCCACAGGGAGGGGTTCTGGCACCATTATTATTTTTTATATATATTAATGACTTACCTAGTATCACAGACCAGAAATGTCTATTGTTTGCAGACGACACATCCATCATCATTAAAAGCAAAAGTGAACACGAATTAAAAAAATAGTAATCGAAAATTTTCAGAAATTTATAGAATGGTTTGACAATAACTCACTGACAGTTAATGTTGACAAAACTAAATTAATTCGATTTAAAGCTAAAACTATTGACTACGCTGATATTGACATAAAATATAAAAATAATAAACTGGACATGGTAAAGGACACAATGTTCTTGGGAATTAAAAAAGATGAATTATGTAATTGGAAACTTCATATTGACCTAGTAGTTAACAAAATTGACAGATATATATTCGCTCTCAATTGAATTAGACAGCTTGTATCACAAGAAGCCGCTCTCGTTGCTTATCACGGATACGTCTCATCAATATTGAGATATGGTCTTATAGTGTGGGGCAATTCAGTAGATCTTAGGGCCTTTAAAGCACAAAAAAGAAGCATGAGATCAATCTGCGGTGCTGATTATCTCGACAGCTGTAAACTACTGTTCAAAAAATTTAATATTCTCCCTGCCTTTACATATTGGAGATTTCTATTTTTGTGAAAAAAATGTTTACCTTTTTCCAAAAAATAAGGATTATCCGTACAGAGGTAGAGGTAGAAGGGTATATCTTTATGAAATTTTTTGTGTATATTCAGTAGGTCTAAGAATAGGTCGTAAACTATGTTTTATTATGGCGAAACGTAAGTTCGCCGTTATTATGGCGAAACGTAGTTCACCGGCACAGCTAGTCTATCTAATATATAAAACTCTCGTGTCACAGTGTTTCTTACCGAGCTCCTCCGAAACGGCTTGACCGATCTTTATAATTTTTTTTGTGTATATGCGGTAGGTCTGAGAATAGGTCGTAAACTATTTTTTATTATGGCGAAACGTAGTTCGCCAGCACAGCTCGTAATATATAAAATTCTCGTGTCACAGTATTTGTAACCAAACTCCTCCGAAACGGCTTGACCGATCTTTATGATTTTTTTGTGTATATTCGGTAGGTCTGAGAATAGGTCGTAAACTATTTTCACTAATTGATAAGGGTGTTTCATTTAATTATTATGGCGAAACGTATAGTTCGCGGGCACATCTAGACTTTATATATAAAATTCTCGTGTCACAGTGTTTGTTACCAAACTCCACCGAAACGGCTTTACCGATCTTTATAAAAGCCTTCAGAGTCCCAGTGCCAAAAGATGACACCTTCAAACCGACATCAAGAGACCACTGTCTAAAATATTCTGACAACTTTTTATAATTAGAAACATTCATTTCATTCTCATTCGGTCATTGCACTAGGCGTATGTTGCTCGGAACATTTTTGACCACAATATTTCATTGTTATTCGACTAAGTAATGTCGCAATGGATTAGCGTACACAACAAAAGCACGCTGGCTGTTGTTTCGCATGAATATATTCATTGAAGTAGGGTGTCTACGTACCTATCAGCATACATTAGGACAAATTTTAATGTTTATTGGTAAGTGCTAAACATTCTCTAGACAATGTTGCAAATAAACATTCTAAATAGAGACACCCTAAAATTGCTTTTAAACCCCACTGTCAGCCAAAACAATTGAAGTGCTTATACTTGCTTACTGAGAAATTCCAGAATATGACATTAAAAAAAACAATATGCGTTAAATAGTTAAACATTTATAAACTACTACTAACTTTAAAGCTGCTGCCGCCGTCGATTCACCGCACTAAACGAAGTTTAATTCAAGCTTTTACCCCCATCAACAGAATATGAAATATGGTAGAAACACATATGCTTTAAAAAGTATACAAAATAGCTCTTTCCAGCCACTTCTTGCACCTGACGAATGTCCTGCACTTGACAAAGTTCAAACTCACATACAAACTCACTTTATTTTATCTCTTTAACGCCCTTAAGGCGAAGTTTCCCAGGAAATCTACTCCTGCACGGCGACTGCTTTATTTGCAAGGAAATATAGCAAATAATTGCATAGCTTCTAATGACGCATACGCGCTGTGACCGAACAATAACGTTACTTTTTATACGTTTTAATCGATTTTTGGAAAGCTGGAGTACAAAATATATATTTTTTTTTTTAATTTATAGACAATAATAAATAAAAATGTACAATATTGGTAAAACTTTTATGTCATTTGTTATTTTATTTTTTTTCACAGCTGTTTTAAAATATTGAACATGTGATCTTTGGATTTTATCTTTGTCTTTATAAATGTTTAGATAATATGTTGAACAATATCATATATCAATTTAAGAACTGTATGTTTTATATTTATGGCGGTACAATAAATCGAAATTGCTTAAAAACGGGAAATAAGTGGAAAAATTGCGTCTTCTACGTATTCAGCTTCATAGGCCAAAGTTTTAGTAATTTTATTTAATATAGATAGATTCAAATCTTCACTTCTTTAGTTCTTTAAAACATTCTTCGTGTAAAATAAATCTTTAACAAGTTAATAACAAATTACACTTGATGTTTTTAGACTTCCACGATTTGTACACATTTTCGGTAAACGTCAAGAAACCAATACTTAAGAAAGTGGCAGACGAGCCAGTGGCCCACCTGATGTTAAGTGGTAACCACCGCTCATGGACATCTGCAATACCAGGGGCACAGTTCAGTCACTGCCTACCTGGAGGGAAATGCTCTTCTGATTACTTCTTTTTTAGCGCGATATAGACCCGGATTCTATTGTATTTAAAAATTACACTTGCTTTTAGTTCACAGAGCCAATAAGAACTCAAACAAAACAAACAACAACTATAGTAGGATACAGTAGTGCAAATTGTATTAATATGAAACACGTAGCACTACGCGGTCCATGATTAACGCGACCCCGGGGATATTCGGGACACTGTCCTGCTAAATTATGGTCGCTATTTATTTTGTAGATTAGCTGTGGCCTGGGAATCCGCGGTGCCGAGGCATCACGGGTTAAAAGTGGCCCACGCTGACGGCTCAAAACGAACCATCTAAGTTTTCTGTTCTGCCATTTTAAGTGTTTTAAATTGGTTGACGGCCAGCATCGTTGTCGCGTAAATAGTGTTACTTCAGGTTTTTGTAGCAATCTAGTAAGTCTAATGATTAATTGATTATAATTGTTTCTTATAATGCCCAGTTAAGTTAAGCAGTGGAGTGGGATTTGGCTCAAACCCGGCAATGAGCATATGTGGCTAAATTAAATTTAGGAATAATAAGGATATCCCTCAATAAACAAGCAAAATGTTATAGTACATGGGCCAAGTAACATATTGGGCTATCAGTCAAAGTGTAATTCATTGAATTTTACGTACGTTCAAGGTAGCCACCAAATGATTAATGTAAAACCATCGTAAAACCTTATTGACCGCGAATAAAAAACAAATTCCAAAGGCACGTATTGCTGGGTTTGAGTCTGTATTGTAAACATATTTTAAAAACCGTGAATGAATTCTACCTTTGCTTAACAAGGAAATGAGAGTTCTATCCAGTTGAAACGTCGCTCAGGTTGGAAAGGTCCTCAGTGTCCTCAGGTCGTTAGTTCTCGTCCATTGTACTACTATTGAAGATCACCTTTCACTTATTGTTAATCAATTGTCACAAAAACTGTAAAGATTTCTAAATCGGATGTTGAACATTATATGTATAGCTGCCATCTTGTCAATGCACGTGTCACTTGTTCTGCGACCTCCTTCAGCGAGACTGTTATCACGCAGAAGGAGACAACGGAAAGGCAGTAGGGCTTAAGTCGATAATGACCCGAATGCTGCTTCTTTCTTAGGGTGACTTCTGATGCATGCGATTATAGGCCCCTTGTCTAAATATTGCTCCCATGTTCAGAGTGATAACCCCACAGGCGTTAAGTAGCTGGCCGGACGGGCTGTCCCAATGTGGTAGGAGAAATGGGGTTACGTACCCATACCTCGGATCACCTTAGCTATGGACAAGTTGGACATCGAAGTTGGTTTAGTGGGTATACCTTGCTCTCAGTAGGAAGAGCCACCAGTCCAAAAAAACACTCGTTAAAAAAGGTATAGCCGCCGTCTGTTTCAATCTACTCAGACACCTACACGAAAAAAAACATTGGGCCATTGTAATGAGATTAATATTTGCTAACAATAATATTGATTCACAAAATTATAAAACTTCCTTTGTACTCCGCTTCTGGCCTTATGAGGTACCGTTGTATATTATAATAATTTCAACTCTCATTTTACCCTTTTCAAGTATTATTATCGAAACAAAAGGCAGCTTATAGTCATCTCCCATGTTTCATCGATTTTCAAGACTAAATTCGTCAAAATCAGATCAGCGGTTTAACGTATATACTTAGTGTGTCACAATCCTAACTTAGCAAACATGCAGAGTTAAATTCAGATTTATAATCCAATGTGTCCAAGTTGATACAAAATTTGTTTTCTATACAAATTAAATATTCTAGTGTTAATGGATACAGTAATATTCAGAATTAAATACTGTAGATGTGAAAGTATCACAAGTGTGTGGGAGAACTGTAATAGTGGCGGTCACAATAGATCTTATAGGTCGCAGTGTCAAAACATAGCCGCTCATACTATTAAAAAAAAAGTATCACAAACTAATCTAAGCTACAACGTTTTATCTCATTTGTTGGCTGACATTAAACAAAAACTCGAGCCAAATAAATTATTTACCAGCGAAGATTAAGGAAAGCGAAATGTAAATAAGGGGAACCTCACAAATCCCGTAACAATGGATTTAAAACACTTTGGGGAACGAGCGGTCGCGGCCTAACTCAAATTAATAAATGTTTATATTTAATCTACTCGGAACCGTATCTTTGGGGCAAACTTTGGACCGGAGTCTTTCGTTACATCATTTTCCGGCTTTACGTGTTAATCGTATCATGTATTCTAACTTGATGGTCGCTCATTAATAAATCAATATATAGAGAGATCTAAAATCAAGAAAGACAGCACAGCTTATATCGATAAAGTGAGACTTTCGCTTAAAGAATCGTTGCCTTCCATGACTTCCTTCCTTCCATGGATTTTTTTAGAAAATTAATATGAAATTAAGTAAGTGAGTTATTTTTTTTATTCATATTTAAATCATTCTAATACCATGTCGTGGAGCGTCCCTTAAATTTCCCAGGGTGATAAAAAAATAACCGTGTATATTATCATAATCTATCTTATATTGAAGTGACCCCCGCGCAGACTCTGCACTACGATCCCTAACCATCTTTTGTGCTGCCCCTGCTCCTTTCCCATTAGCTATCCCCGCTGTTGAACAATTTGAGTTCACCTTAATTATGCAAGCATAAATACCGAAATTTTCATTTCAAAGATTAACAAAGAAAACCAAACAATAATTATGTACTTACTAAACTTGTGTTACATAAGTGGAGTTTAATATGTCGTAACATATTTAGAGCCGTCAAAGGAAGTTTTGTATTATCGCGAGGAATGCGCGGCTCTTTCGTAACAACTTTTAACCGCGTTGTGATACGCCCAAAGTTTCAATCTTATATCTTTTGTTGTTATTCTCCAACCAATTTAGAAGTTTAAACGTATGTTGTGTTAAATACTACAGTAACATTTCAAATAGATATTCTTTACTTGTCAGTCGAAGCACAGGAATGATGTAACTGGTTACAAGTAACACCATACGGGACCCTGGTCAAACCTTGCCTGCTCGTGGTGCATTCTGCCGACAAAACACACTTGTCCCATGTGGTGGGAGGTAAAAATTCTTACTTTAGGGGATGTTCATTCCCAATAGTAAACGTATTATGACTAGGGTAGTGTCCAATCTCAGTATACCGATATCTCGCAATACCAAGAAACTGCGTCATTCTTGATTCCGCATTAAAGGGGATTACGTGCATGCGCAGGATTTAATGAACACAATACGCCTAAAACGTTGGTACATACTTGAATTCTTACAAAAAAATTAATACTTACTTATCATGAATTATCAGTAGCTTAATTGGAATTCTTAAGATTTGCAATCTTAATTCATGGCTATTAAAACTAAACAAGTTCGAGACATAAGTGGGTAAAACCACAGAACATAGACAGTTCTGCCATTCTTCTTCATCTTTTTTTTCGTTTATTTTCTAATAAGACAAGTAAGCTCTTATATACCCTTTTTACGTGCTGGAGTGCGTTTGTGCACCATACCTGACGAAAGCTAGTCGACAGACGTGTGTGAGACTCTCCCTGCTGAGTGTAGAGCATACCCACTAAACCAACCTCGATGACCATCTCTTAGTCATAGCCAGGGTGATAGTCAGGGCCGTCTAGGGTCTAGGCAACCCCAATTTTCCGGATTACCCCAAAATTGCCCGACCACCGGCCGGGTCTCAAAGCCTGTGAGGAATGCTCTGAAATAAAATTACCATAGGGGTTTCAAATTACCCAGACGAGGGGTGGCGCTATGATTGCGCGCATCAAGCCCAGGGCACATTGCCAGCGGGCGGGCGAGCAAACCGAGCGAGCATCGTTTCACCATTTTTCACACTTTGGTTCACACTGCGAACTACAGAGCTAAGCTACGTCTGCGAAGCGAACAAAGCGAACAAAATATCCAACGATTCGAGCGAAGCTACTCGTTCACCTCGTTAGCTCTGTAGTTCGCGGTGTGACCCAGAGTATGAAAAAAGGTAAAACGTTCGTTCGCTCGCTCGCTCGCCTGCCCTCCCCGGTTCGACGATGTTTTTCGGACTACTCGACAATCGACTTTTGAATAGCAGTGTGTGTTTACATGATGTATATTGACGAAAGTTCAGATTATGATTATTGAACTCAAAATGTTAAAAAAAGATGCTAGCACTGGCTGCGTGTCTTGCCACCCCGCCCGCATGCCCGCTCGCCAGCCTGCTCGCTCGCTCGCCCGCCTGCGATGTGAACCACTCGTCGAAGTCGCGCACGCATGTAGGGTGCGACGCCGCGCGATGCGAACTAAAGCGAACGCGATCAGTTGGTTAGATATTTTCGCGCGAACTGGATGCGGTACGGTACCGTCGTTTTCTGTTCATAATTTTCTAACAAAATTATCGTCCGTTCGTCGATGACAAATGTTCATGTTCAATGCTCACCAGTGTTGTCAAGGCTCTTGAGTCTTGATTTTTGCTGTAGTATTTAAAAAAAATATGTTAAGTATGTATTTAAAGAAATAATTTATTTTACATAGGTATCTCTTCAATGATACCGAAGTAAGTAATTTTTCAATGCGTTTAGCATTGCAAAACAAAATTGTTTAAAAATTGAGTAGCCTAAAAAGTCACCAAAAATCACCTTCAAATCATATGTCACACACATGTGACAGAAGAGGGCCAAAAGTCACAAAAATGTGACTTTTGTGACCATTTGGCAATACTTGTTCACTGAACGGCGGCGGCGGTGCGGCGGGGCGGTGGTGGTGGCACGTAGGACAGAGTCGCCGCGTTGCACCGCAACGCGTTGAATTCGCGTGTACCGAATCGAATCGCTTCGCGTCGAGATCGCTCACCGAGGACGCTGCCTAGTTTGTATAGTTTCCATCGCTTCGCTTCGCCCGCCAACCCGCTCGCCCTCCCGCCCGCTGGCAATGTGTCCTGCGTTTCAGAAGCCGCCGCTCTTGGTCGCCTTTAACCGCCTCCGTGGTCTTCCCCATGGGGGCAGAAGTTTTTCTTCTCAGTTTGATAGGTAATAGAGCTTCTTAGTCCGCCTGGCTAGCTACCACCACCGTACCTAAGTCTGTCAACAACATTATTATACAAGCATTATTATGTTGACTTATCTTCAAGTTGTTTGAGAAGTTGCTGTTAAGGCAACTTCTACAGCCAATACTTGAAGACAAAAAAGTAATACCAGAACACCAATTTGGCTTCCGAGCACATCATGGCACAATAGAGCAAATTCACAGAGTCGCTCATACAATTAGACAAACCAAGGAAAAACGAGAATATTGCTCTGCAGTATTCCTGAATGTCCAGCAGGCGTTTGATCGAGTCTGGCATAAAGAACTTTTGTACAAGCTCAAGCTTTGTCTTCCAAATACAGCTTATATGCTTTTAAAATCATACCTCGAGCATCGGCTATCTCAAATAAGAGTTGATGATGATTTGTCTGTTTTCAGAGGAATAAACGCCGGAGTTCCTCAAGGATCAGTTTTGGGTCCTATTCTGTTAACCATACTCACCAGCGATCTACCTACTTCAGCTGATGTTTTAACAGCAACATACGCGGATGATACTGCCATACTCTCTTGCCATGCCGACCCGAACATAGCTTCTCATAAACTTTAGAAAAAAGATCTCGTCAAAAAAGCAGTGGGTAGTAGTATATATCAAGCGGTCCATTTCGACCAGAACCGTGCGCTCTGGAGGAGCATTACATGTGGTCGCGAAGTCGCGATCCTCAGCAGTGAGGGAACGACGAAGAAGAAGAAGGCCAAGACCCCACAAATTCACAATCCGCCCTTGCACCTTCGGCCTTATCCTCACTATCAGGTAAGATAAAGGCCAAGAGCTTCCCAGTCGTATGTAAAAAAAAACCTAACACGAATGCTACACTTCGGGCGGCCATGAAGGGTGGCTGCAACGTTTGGAGGGAGCGCCATGAAGGTTGTTTGTTTTTTGTGAGAAGAAAACAGCGGAGAGTAAGCGCTGTCCGCTGCCTTCTTTTCACAAAAGAGGCAACAGCCTCCCATTCCCTCTCACTAGCCAGCATCTTACTTACGATGTTGTAATTGAATGTACAGTGACAGGTAACCGCCGCCCAACGGCACGTAGAGCTCGCGACGTCAGGATCGCCAGGCCTAACACCCCAATAGTAAGTGCTCGACCGTACGGTCGATGAAAGTGAGCTTCACCTGAATTCCTCAAGCAGAGGAACTGGATATCTTACCTCCAAATTATCGGAACACTTTATTTATTAATTTTTTGCAGGATAAGTACGAAAAATCTTCGCACGTAATATCTAATCAAAAATTGGAATAAATCACATACGCGTTGGGCAATATTAAGCGAACCTCAGCGGGGCAGTGTGGCAGCGTGCCGGAAAATGGCAATATCGGGGTGTTAATACATCGCGCTGTCAATTTCACGGGGCGATGAGCCTTGCACCCGTCACGTTGGCGGCAGTAGTGTGCTGCGCACAATATACTGTAACATGGGTGTAGCCATGAACGTATTAATCAAAACTAAATAAATCCATGAGTGTAACTCAAAATCTATAACGACAAAATTTTGACACTGACGACAGTTTGACGGAAGATTATATAAATATACTAGCTGTGCTTGCGAACTACGATTCCCTTAAAGCTCAACAATCCAAAATTTCTGGAAAGGGCCACCCTTATCACCAGGGGTATACAAATAGCCTACAACCTATTCTCAGATAGACCTGCCAAATAACAAAAAATAATTAGAAATTGGTCAAGCCGTTTCGGATGAGCTTGATGGCACGAGATTTTTATATATTAGAGAACAATAATATGTAGTTCTCGTGATTTGACCTATAAACACAATTTGTCAGAAAGGTAATTTATGGATAGGACCAAATTTAACCCTCAAGGAGTGAAAAAAAATTAGAATTTTTTTATGGAAGTCCAACATTTTTAAGGTAGAATCATGAAATATGCTTATAATTTTAAAAGAGTTTAAACGTTTTTGAAATTGTGCTTTTGAAAGTTATTGAAAATATGAAATAGGAGTTGACATTTTATATTGTGTTTGAGTATCGCACTAACAAACTGCTTAACTTGACTTATTTAAAAGCTTTTGATATACTTATAGTTTGAATTGAATTATATAAAATATAGAATAGAATACGCACGAAAAAAAAAACGAAAATGACGAGAGCGAGATTAATAAGTAAAAGTAAAAAATATGTCATTACGAGAGTTACGAGTGTTTGTTTATCTGTTTCTCCGGAAAGATCTTTGAAATTACTGGACAGATTTTGAACTGAAATGACTCCAGCGACTTTTCCGCTGACTTCTAATTATTATAAAATAAGCAATAATACAAGCAGGTGGACACCCAGTCTGGAAGACGCTGTAGCGGCTATTTAACTCGACGGAGTTAAATAGCCGATGCAGCATCTTCCGGATGCTTTAGGCGTTTTGCCCTCGAGTATGACGACACTCGAAGGTAAAACGCCTAAAGCATGGCACAGGGGCGGCATTGGCACTCTTCTTCAAAAAGAGCGACAGGGAACAGTTAAAGAATTATAGACCCATCACGCTCCTGAGTCATGTATACAAGCTGTTCTCGAGAGTTATCACAAATCGTCTCGCACGCAGATTTGACGACTTCCAACCTCCCGAACAATCCGGATTCCGAAAAGGCTACCATAGATCACATTCATACGCTGCGGCAGGTTATACAGAAGACCGAGGAGTATAATCTGCCAATATGCTTGGCGTTTGTAGACTATGAGAAAGCCTTCGATTTTGTCGAGACATAGGCCATGCTTAGATCACTCCAGAGGTCACTCCATCATCACAGCTCATATACGTCCCCACCGAGGGGTTCGAGCCTACCCTATGTTAGGGTGATTAGGCCTTAGTCAACCACGCTGGCCCAGTGCGGATTGGTCGACTTCACATACATCATTGAATTTCTTCGCAGATGAATGCTGGTTGCCTCACGATGTTTTCCTTCACCGTAGGAGCGTCAGACAAATGGACATATGAAATTCGAAACGAAAAACACATTGGTACATGGCGGGTCTCGAACCCCGACCCCCCGAATGGAAGGCAAGTGCCGCGAGTCCACAGCGCCACCGACGCTCCAAGAGAGAGAGACGCTGCCAGAGGTCACTCACTCACTCCAAATAGACTATCGGTACATCCAAGTGTTGCAGTCATTGTACAAAAACGCCACCGTGTCAGTCCGGCTTCAGGAGCAAATTCAACCAGTACGACTTAAGCGCGGTGAGAGACAGGGTGACGTTATATCGCCGAAACTGTTCACAGATGCGTTGGACGATGTATTTAAGCTTTTGAACTGGAGAAGACTCGGTATCGACTAAACGGCGATTACATGACTCACCTTCGTTTTGCTGATGATATCGTAGTCATGGCCGAGACCGTGAAGGATCTAGGCACAATGCTTGAAGAAAAAGAGCATGGACAAGACTTAAAGTCAAATTCCAGTGTTGTATTAATACATAGTTTTGTTTTGACCCTGCCCAAACAAAAATGCAATCTGACAAAAGTAACCCACATAATGCAGTATAAATTATTTTCAATATTTTTTTTGTTAAATGTTTCTGACATTCTTAAAAATTACTATAAGCTTACGACTACGTTAAATCAAATGATTAATATGAGCACCAAAAGGCAAGATTCAGCAGTGAGTCTAGAGTTATTTCAAGATATCTGATAGTAGATACTTTCTTTTTTTTTTATGTATGACCCAGCAAATGACCTCCTCCCGCCTGATATAAAATATTCTAAAGACGGACATGAGCAGCGATTATTGTGGGTTTAGCAATTTTTGTCATGAGCTATTATGTTGCAAATAGTTGCAATGATAATGACGCGGCATAGTTTTGTTGGATATAGCAAAACATATTTTGATATAATATTTGCATGCATTGTCGATAAAATTTCTTAAAAGTTTATTATGTATATATATAGTGATCCCATATTGCGCATCATAAAACACCTGTTGGCAATTGTTGCCACTAAGGATGAGGGCTGTGTCATCAGCAATGATACAATTCTACCATTTATGACATTTGTGTTAGCTATCAGGAAAGCCCAATTCACCGAACGCAGAAAATTGACCCTAGTCGTATAACATCCACAGACGCATTAATAAACTATTTTTCTTGAAAATATTATTTTCAATCTAGCAGTATACACAAAGCTAGGGGTACGAAGCACGCTGTCCACATTAATAACTTCCAGTGTATTTTATGCTGCAATGTCGCTTTATTTAGTGCCAAATGAAGTTTCCCGTTTCACGTCAATTTAGTTTATTAATCTTACGAAATGAAGCGACTTCGGATCTGAAATATTTAATACTAGCTGCTCTCGCAATTTGGGACGTATTGATTTCTTAATTCAAAATTTATACTTGTATATTAAAGCAAATAGTAGGTGGTAAAATACATAATTATAATAGCTAAGCTAATAAAATACCAAACTGATATTTGCACAAAATTCATCCAGGAACCATTTTTGCCCTAGCATGAACACGATATAATAAAACGATATACCGATATAAACTGTTAAAAAAGTTGTATTTTTTAATCTTCAAGTTTTGAGTATGTTTTAGATATTCTAGCATAACATTCAGAATAAAACGTAATCTCATCCAGAGTGAATAAAATGCACAACATTTTACATATATTGATAATAGCAACGTGGAATTAATAATATAATAATAGCAGTTTTGAATTAATATATAATAAAAATAAACACGCGAAACAATTAATATTTATGGAACCGACAGAATAATAATATTAATTTACTTATAATAAAAGCTTAGAGACAAAAGAGATTAGCAAAATTATGTAAGCACATAACAAGCGTTCATAGGTGTTCCGCTTGCTTCCAAGCTAGGTACAACCTATGTTTTCGAAGACAGCGGTTCAGTCTCAGAGTCAGTCCATTGCCAGAGCACCCGAGTGCATTCAATATTTTACTATAAGAAAAGAGGTGACATTTACCATAAATTAAACAATAAACTCTGCATCGATGAAACGACTTTCAATGTAAGTGTGAATGGAAGATGTGTATGTATCTTTTTAATCTAGCATCGGTACACGGTTAACACTGTGTATTTATTTTTGTTAATCTCAAGTATACTGTTAACTTTGTTATATATTTTTCTGCAGCCTGCAGCTGCCGCATGTAACACTACTTGATGGTACTGAGCTTTCCACCTTCTACTTTTAATAGAAATTGGCTCGGCCTCCACACGAGCCAATTTCTACTAAAAGGAGCAAATGCAGAAAATGCTGCCGGAGGTTTAACTTTAGTATATAACTCTGCCCAACTGTTAGTACCTTGGCTTTTTCGTAAATGGCTTCCTATTCCTAAGCAATACTCTAAGCATAGCCATTTACATACATACCACTATTAGGAAGCCAGTTTAAGTTGCATCCTCCCAGATTGGAATACAATATGATTATGATAAATGCACGAAGTGCCGAGTAACTGTTTTTGAAATGTGGCGATCTGCAAAATTGTGTAGCTTTTTAAATACAAATATTAACTTCCAGAGTATCTGTCGTATTTCGGAGATGTTCATACCAATTAAGGCATTTGGGTCCAAATTAACCCCAACATATTTCAATAGCTCAGCCCCCGTATACTCGTAGCATGACCAACAAAACACAATATGATAAAGCGGTTTCTCGCTGTCAAAATACAATACGTTTTTATCATATTTTGACAGTTCACTGAGATGAATCGCTTTATCATATCCTGTTTTAGTTGTCATGCTACGGGGGGCTGATCTTATTAGTAAAGGGCAGGAGCAGTCTGTTTTCTTGCACCCGCATTACTGACCTTTCAATTTTATAGACGAACTAGGTGTCAGCGAAGACGACATTAAAACAATAATGCATTCCCTCAGATCTGATTGGTAAGTAGGGATGGTATCTCATCCAGACACTTAAAATCGGCTCAAAAATCCCTCTGTCATACAAATACAATATGTGCTTTATCTCCTAGGTTATCTTCCTAAAGCACTAAAAAGGGGGTTATACTTCCGATTTATAAGAGTGGAAATAGAAGAGAGTATTCAAAAAGCGCGTACGCTAGATTCTTTCAAATCCCTAGTTCGTAGTCACTTCCTATCTATAAATCCTTAGCCGCTTATTGTTATGTAATTTCTTCCCTATGACACAATCGGTTTTTTTATTCCTATTTCTGCACCCGTCCCCTTGATTATTCCTTTCCCATTTTCCAGTCTTAAGGTTGCCTGGAAGAGATTGCTTTATAGCAATAAGGCCGCCTACTTGGACATTTCTTCTTTTTTTAAAGTTTGTTTCTTTTGTTACGTGTATTATTTCTGCAATAAAGAGTTTTTTATTTTTAATAGTTTATGGGTAGACACTTGTCCTCATCTTGCCTGATGGTAAGCAAAGGTGGGGACTAAGGTGGAGCGTGCCTACTCATTAGGTGCCGACTCACTCTAGTCCTGAAAAGGCTCGTTGGTCGTTGGTCCTGAAAAGGCGATGTTCGGCCCGCGGGACGAAACGACAGTTCGATTATTTTTTTTATTCTCTATTGGTCGTTTCGGCCCGTTCAACAAATGAATAGAAATTTGCGTGTTTAAGTACAGTCGAGTAAAAAAGTCATAGAACTAAAAAATTATACACCATTATTAAATGACACTTATAAGTTTAATCACTTAATGAATTGGATTAGACAATTTTTTTTCAACAGCCTTAATGCACTTATGTATCTGTATTTTTACATCAGTATCTTCAAGTGACATCGGTGCATGGGAGTGGTTTGTTTCGCGTATTATAGCTTTTAGGTCTGTAGAGGTTTTAACGTCGCAAAGCATGATATTCTGTTTGAACAACGCCACGACATTGATCTATCTATATTTTTTATTTTTAAATCGTACTCGTAACCATGCCTTATTATCTTTTGACTACCCCGTTTCGTAGTTCCAATAGTGTCGGATAGCCACGTGACGTTGAAGGCTGAACTTCATTCA
This sequence comes from Schoenobius gigantellus, assembly GCA_963935595.1. Classification (NCBI taxonomy): domain Eukaryota; kingdom Metazoa; phylum Arthropoda; class Insecta; order Lepidoptera; family Crambidae; genus Schoenobius; species Schoenobius gigantellus. The sequence goes on from OZ012543.1 coordinate 23,615,814, forward strand.
TTTTGACGATTCTAAGACAAATATAAAAAAATATTTAATTAGAAAGCTTATTACGGGAAACCTTGTAAGACAATAAAAAATACAGAATTTACTTTATTTGTGCAAAAAATGCTACAATTTTCAACTTTCTTTAATCGTATGTTGACAATTTTTAATATTCTGGTATAACATTATTGTGATATAAATTTAGTGTTTGATATACTTAATTTTTTGGCGAAACTTCAAGGGATGGTCCGGATGAGTACCAAAAATTATAATAAAACTCGTTATTACATAAAATACATTACTGAGGAGACAATTATGAAACAAATACTAGAGTACAAAAAGCGGATTAAATGCTGACAAGCAATTTCTTCCAAAAAACCTTCGAAAAATAGAGAGCTAAAAAATAAACGTTTTAAATTTTAAATGACATACAAATAACTTCAAATTAAAGTGACCATTTTTTAAAATTACATTACCTTTTTAAAATTAAATTAGTTTTATTGAAAATTATAATTCAGGTATAAAATATAACGTTACATAATTTTTAAAAATCTGCTATAAATTATGACTAAAATAAATTAATTAGATATTATTAGATTAATTTACATTTATAGAAACTTACCTGATGCACTTTTTTAAAACCACACACTTTTTTAAAATAATTTACCGCAAAGTAGATTATAATTCACAATTTGATGTTTTGTAAACAAATAACTAGGTAATAAAGAAACAAAGGAATGTATCCAGCCCTTCCTGTGACGGGTTCTTATCAGTCCCAAGGTCAACAAGTTCTTTTGTGCGATTACGAATATTTAAAATTATAAGCCATTAATGACAGTTAAGAATTTCTTAACGTAAAAATTAGCCAATGATAAGTAAGGATCTCTTAACCGTCATTGGCTAATATCAAATATTCGTATATTCGCACAAAAGGACCTGTTGACCTTGGAATAAACTGCATTCAAATACAATACATTTGGGCGCCGACACATTTTAACTTTACCCTAAATCACAAAATGTAAATTTCTAATAATGTCACCAAATTTTAAGAAAATGCTAGAATGTAAGAACTAAATTATACGAACTTATAAGGTTAATAAAGCTATAAAAATATATATTGCTTAAAAACGATAATTTTATTAAACTAGACTTATATATCAACTAAAACACATCCTGAAAGTAAAATGTAAAAAAGAGTTGGATGATTCAGAAAACCATTTTATCAAGTTATATGAATGAATGAAGATTATTTTTACGTTTGTCTATTTACTAAACCTTCAGGACATAATTGTTGCCTCTTTAGTTCGCTCGCTTGGAAAGCTTCAAGCAATAAAAATACTGTAATATCAATTAATTAATTAATAATGCCATCCTCCCTTCTTAATTGCTGTGGAAATTTTAATTATTGTGTATGTTATTTTGTATACTATTAGAATTAATTCGACATAAAATATGTTTGTTTATTAGCTATACAGTGCCCTTGTAGAGTGCATGTACTGATACAATGTAAATAAAATTGTAAATACCTATAAATACATACATGTAAGCAAGCATATAAATAAATATTTAATAGAACACTAATGATCATATTTTATTCAAGTAAGTTTTCTAAAGCTTCCTCAACCGTACTGTATACCATAATAATATGACGAGTGAATATTGACTTAAATTTTAAAATCACTTTTCACGGTGACTGTACAAATTGCAAAATCATCTCAGTGGGACGAATCGACCGGTTATGCATTAGGGCGATTCGGCCCGCGGGCCGAACTTCGTAGGCCGAAACCACCAACGAGTCCTGAAAAGACCCGGGTTGTAATGAGGTGGGAACACAGAGGACGGCAAAGAATTCCATTCCTTTGCAGTACGCAATAAAAAAGTGGAAGCGAAACGCTTCGTGCGGAGTAGTAGAATTTCTACTACGTAGGGGTGCGTAATAGTAGAGGTGGGTCTTTGCCGTTCTCCGGGTGCCTCGGTAGTAAAAGGGAGATGGTGGAATAAGATCAAACAGCTCTTGGGAACACTCTCCGAAATGTAGCCTGTAAAAAACCGATAAACGGGCCACTGCGTAGCGATGTTCAAGACTCTGGAAATTTGACATTTTCAGAGTGTCTTCACCGATCAACCTCTTCGCCCGGCGCTCCACCGAGTCAAGGGCAGATAACTGGTACTTAGCAGAGCCGTCCCAAAGGTGGCTGCAGTATTCCATGCACGACCGGACCTGTGCTTGATAAAGTGTAAGAAGCTGCCCCGGCGTGAAATACCGCCTAACCTTCGAGAGTATGCCAAGCTTTTTAGCTGCAGTAGCCGCCTTCGCCTCAATAGAACGCCCAAAGTTGAGGTTCGGTGAGAGGTCGATGCCCAGTAGGCTTAAGGCGCATAGTAACGTCAATCATAAAAAATTACTGCAGAAAAAACCGATTCTCTTCATAAATATATAATAAAAAAATCTTTAAAAAAGATATGTTATTATTCAACGCATTCTTTAGAGGATGGTCTTCTTAATTTTTTGATAAATTAATTAAAACTTGGTTAAAATGTCACCGGACCATGCCTCGATTTTAAAACTGTAAACCTAATCGCTTCGTAAATATTAGGTTAAATCATACTTTCAATTTCAATAAATAAAGTGAACAATATTGTAGGGGATGGTCTTTTTGGATTTTTCTTATTCGCCTTTATTAATTTTTTATTGAAATAATTCAGCTTACGCGTAAAGGCTTGCTTAAATATTCCCCTCGCTCTCACTCTCTCACTCCTATGTAATCAGTGCGAGACGATCGACGCAAGGTCATTGGGAGTACTATGCGCCTTAAATGGTCCGTTAAAGGCAAGGGTACACTTCGGAATGTGGGAACCAAGTTGAACGGGTTCCGCTTTGAGCGGAAAAGACACGCCTGGGTCTTGGAGGCATTGAACTCGACTCTGTTAACTTCCCCCCAATCCGAAACTTTTTGCAGGGTCGAGTTCACGCGTTCCACCATGTTCGCTCTGAGCAGCTCAATTTGGGTCTTCCCAGTCTTCGGACATATATCTCTCTGCAACTGTGCTATCGTCTGCGTACCCAAAGATACCGGGTTTCAACAGATCGTTGATGTGTAGCAGAAAAAGTGTTGCAGAGAGGACCGATCCCTGGGGGACTCCGGCATCGATAGCCAAGGGATCAGACGAGCAGCCATCAATGACTACCCGAATCGATCTGTTCCTCAGGAAATCAGTTATCCATGAGCAAAGGTTTGGGGGTAGTCCTTATGAAGGAAGCTTGCTAAGCAAGCCGTCGTGCCAGACCCTATCAAATGCCTTTGAGATGTCCAGTGAAACCGCGACAGCTTCACCGTACCTCTCAATCGCTTCGCTCCAGAGGTGTGTGGCATACACTAGAAGATTCCCGGTAGACCGTCTTGGCTGAAAACCGTACTGCCGGTCACTGAGGAGGTCGTTACCTTCTAGGTAGCCAATAAGACGAGCATTCAGTACACGCTCCATACTCTTACAGAGAATGGAGGTAATAGCTATTGGCCTGTAGTTTGATGGGTCAGCACGACTTCCCTTTTTGGGTACTGGCTGCACATTAGCAAGTTTCCAAAATCTTGGAACTAGACCGGTGCTCAGAGAGAGACGGTATAGGCGTGTGAGAATAGGAGACAACTCGGGAGCACAAGTTTTAAGGACTACCGCTATTATTTATTATTATTATCGTCCAATCGCCTTTTTAGATACCTGCACATTCAAAAATCCTTGACAAGGTCCTAAATAATGCCATGGGGCTCTACCACGATCGCTTATAGCAAGGTTAAAAGATTATTAAAGCAGAGACAAAGAGGAGTACTAAAGGTTATGTTTCGAAAACCATATAGATAGCCGACTTGTGGTTTATGTAAAGACTGACTGCCTCACTGTGAGGCAGTTATGCTTATTAAAGGCTATTCTCCGTTGACACGTTTCCCTCCCAGTACTTGATGGAAATGCTCCCACTACAAAAAAAATCCAAAAGGCCTACTCAGATATGCCCCACAAAACACTGCAATACCAAATTTGCAAAAAACAAATACAATTATTTGAGCGTGATATAATTTGAATATAATTATTAATAATTTGAATTTGTTTCGCGGTATAGCCTTTCTCGATAAATGGACTATCCAACAAAAAATAATTTTTCAACATCCCCTTACCAAACATCTCTACAAAAGTAGAATTACCAATTGGATTAAGAAATTGGATTATACAGAGATAGAAAATCTTATATAAAAATGGTAAGTACATTATTATAATATGTATAGTACATTACGATATACGTGCGGTATGGTGGTTATAACTCACGAGGCGGAATTTCAGCCCGAGCCGAAGGCGAGTGCGTAATAGAGCCGATGGCGTAACAGAGAGATCGTATATACGTGCGTATATTGTGAACCAATATACGCACGTATATCGTACGACGATTTCCAACACACTTGTAAGGCAAATATACTTAATAAACTAAATTGTTTAATTAAATAACACACATCATTGTTAATTTGTAGACAAAACTAAATTATAAACAATAATGTAGTTCCTTGATGTCCTTTATATTACCTCTAACTTTTTTTTAAATATAGTTAATTACTGCCGCGGCCGGCAAGTGCAGCATTGCCGGACGCTGTGATGCGTGCCTCGGCTATAACACATGCGTGTTTGATGAGCTGCTTTATGTATCTAAAACCGGTCAAATTAGATCCACTTTACGAGCAAGTGTGTTAAAAATATATTACTACTAATTTAATAGCTATCCAATAAAGTTTATTATTGTTTACTTAATGTAAACTACAACAAGACTTTTCCACCGACCGAAAAATAATGTACCCTACAACAAAAATTTCTTAAAAAGAAACAGAAAAAATGTATACAAGGTGTCCCAAAAACAATGGATAAGCCTGTAACTATAGATGGACTTCATCATTGTTAAATTTAAGTCTTTGTTTTTGATAGCTAAACTATCGCTTGTAAAATAAAAAAAAAACTAAATCGAAAAAGCTCTCCATTTGTAGAAATGGCAGTATCAAAACTAATCGCACTTGGAAATTTTCTAAAAAAACAAAAACAATAAATATCTCTGAAACCGTGATATTTTCACTAAGGTCAAAATTTGTGGTAAGGGAGGCCATGATGAAGTCCATCTATAGTTACAGGTTTATCCATTGTTTTTGGGACACCCTGTATATTTAATTTATTTTCAAGCGATTAAAAAATATTATGAAGTTAAATCACATTAAATAGGTTGTGATAATTTTAAAAGCGTTAAAATAAAAAGAAATATCCAAAAGCTGTCCGAGATCGCGTTAAATAGTCCCCCGGTCGGGTTCAAATTGACAGGTTATTGAATCGTGATTCCGATGCGGGTGTTTGCCAATAATTGAGGCAGGGCCGCCACGATTGACAGATGTCGATTCATCCAGATCGCACTAACTAAGTAACAAGATAACATCATCACTGTATTATACAGACTCGCTTAAAGTAGGTAATCTATATTTTACCAAAATATATTTAACAAATGCGTTCAAAATAATTTATTAATGTCAAAAACAATGACAAAATTCTAATGGAGAGATAAAAGCCGATGTAAAGGGGTCGGCAACACTTTTTGTGGGTCTTTATCTGGCGGCACATGCTAATCTTAGAGCTCATTTAATTTTAAGATAAGAACATCAAGAAATAAAGGTCGCTAAGAAAGAAATGGCTCCAGCTGAAATATCGAAAACACGAGAACTTAAATAGATCTAACCATCTGTTCAACCTAAGAGAGTTTAAAAAAACCGGCCAAGTGCAAGTCGGACCCGCCCATGAAGGGTTCCGTAGCAGCAAGTAACATAATATAAAAGTTCTTGTAGTTCGTTGTAACTTTGATCGATGTTTTAATAATAGTGTATTTTTTTAAATTAAGTTATTGATAAGTAAACATTATAATTAGGTACCTAAATGATGGGATGTTTATTATTAGAAAATAATGGTTCACGGTTTATGCATAAGGTTTATGTTTATGAAAGTTTAATGTTTTTATATTATTTTTGAGTTGATTGAATGAAAGGTAAATTGCGGCTTACGATTTATGACGTATTAAAAAAAACTACTTACTAGATCTCGTTCAAACCAATTTTCGGTGGAAATTTGCATAGTACATCGTACATCATATATTTTTTTTTAGTTTTATCATTATCTTATTTTAGAAGTTACAGGGGGGACACACACATTTTACCACATTGAAAGTGTCTCTCGCGCAAAGTATTCAGTTTAGAAAAAAATTATATTAGAAACCTCAATGTCATTTTTGAAGACCTATCCATAGATACCCCACACATATGGGTTTGATGGAAAAAAAATAGTTTTAGTTCTAAGTATGGGCAAACCCCAGAATTTATTGTTTTTTCTTTCTATTTTTGTGTGAAAATCTTAATGCGGTTCACAGAACACAGAACACGGTTCACATCTACTTACCAAGTTTTAACAGAGTTCTGATAGTTTCGGAAAAAAGTGGCTGTGACATACGGATGGACAGACAGACAGTCAGACATGACGAATCCATGAGGGTTCCGTTTTTTGCCATTTGGCTACGGAACCCTAACAAGGTGGTTTATAATTGGAAAATTGTATGCTTTTCTAAAAAGATTTAAGTTAAATCTCCTTAGAAAAGCATACAAATTAATATCCAATTTTAAACTATTTAACACGGTAGGAAATGGCGCAGCAGCTTTTTTATTGTAGTTGTTCAGTGAGAGACTTCTAATTTATGTAATTAGTTTAATCGTTTACAAATCACACGTTTACAATCCTCATTATCCGACATAATAATTACAGACCACCAACAGATACAATGTAAGTATATAATAATACAGACCAAAGATTGTCGCTATAACATTACTCATAATAAAACTTAAAGATAAATCCTAAGCTATGAGGGTCACAGATAATAATACCGAACGCCGAAACACTTAGATACAGCATGGCAAAAAAGTATGGAAAAAATGAGGGCGCCACTAGTACACTTTCGCATGGGAAGCACGAAATTATAGACACAATTTCAAAACAGTTAAGTAATTTTTAAATAACATTTGGAAAATTAAGTAACGACATTCTCTTTAATACACTATCTAGCTGTGAAACTAGTTTTACTAAGGAAATTGCTTTTTAGTTCCAGCTGTCACCGCTCCATACTCTTTATTGCCAAGCTGTACGTAACAGTAGTAGTGCGTACTGTGAAGCCATTCATACGCTAAAAAATAAAAAGATTTTTTAAATTATTAGTATTGGCACATACTCGTATTGGCAACATTGTCGATGTCATTTTCATTCACGTTCTAGTGTCTGGCCGTTCATCGGATACCTAACCTACAATAAAAATTGGATATTTCCAAACGTTCACGCGGATATACAGTGTCTAACAAAAATACCTGTGATCTCATAAAAGAGCATGTATGTTTACTTATATACAAACCTAAAAGAACTTACAATAATAAAAAAACAATTAGTGATCACAATGTTTATAGAATTGATACATTTGAAAAAAAAAAGATTTCTAACATCAGGCCCCTATTTTACCATCTCTGACAGTTGTAACAATTGTCAAAAAATATATGAAATATGTCATAGGGCCGGGACCCGATTCTCGTGTAATAGAACTTTTCCGCATGGTAAATTCGTATGCGAATTTTTCGATTCTACTGAAAAGTTCGAATAATTCGTATGAACCGTATTCTGGGGTACCCATAGAACAATATTACCGATCGAACTAGGATGTCGGAAATAGCATTGACAATTTAATGTTTCGTACGACGTTCATGAGGCGTTTTTAAAAGCGCTATGGCAACCACTATAATGTACATCTTAAAATAGTTCTTTTTGGTAAAAAAATATTACAAAATCTATTTAACATAAAATATATTTTTAAATGTGATCATATTTTCTAAAAATAATACTTATATAACAAAATATAAAAGTTCAATTTTTAATATTTCGAAAAGTACATTGATTGAAACGGAACGCTCCAGACAGCACATTCATAAGTTCTGACGTTAAATGTCACTAATTACAACAAAGTTTGTCTAAGATAAATATTGAATTGAGACAAATTCTTATTTTAATTATTTTTTTTATATAATAATCTGTTATGGAGCAAAATAATATATCCAAAAAATTCGCTAGTGCGGAGCAAAGGCTTCGTCTAGTACATTTAGTAGAAGCCGGTCCACAGCTGAAATGTGGCAAACTTGATTGTCCAACTTAGTCCCGAATCATTCACTAAGAATGAAGCTAAAAGGCGGTGGATAAACATCAGTGAAGATATAAACTCCATCACAGGGGCTGAAAAAACTTGGGAGGAGTGGCGCAAGGTAAATTTTTGAAGTTATCCTCGATGTTATGTGTATGTGGTTCGGCGCTTGCTGCCTCTAATTCTTCCACCAAATTGGGGTAGAAGTTCACACCAAAAACTCTTCCTAATTCATTTTAATGAGACCAAACACAGAGAGAATACACAGTTTGAGCCAGCTTCGCGGTTTGTGCTCGTTTATACAGAAATAATCACAAACTCCTTGTATTTTTATAATTTTGAAACACTTTTGACAGCTAAATTCGTATACGAACCTCAACTTCGACTGGTCCATACCACTCGTTGCGTTCGAGTGATGTTCGTTCGAATTATTTCGATTGTGAAATTCCGAGAATACACAAACTGTGGTTCCTTCCAAAAAAAATCGAATTTCAAACATTTTTACGAATGTGAACTTTTTTCGAATGCATGAGAATCGTGTCCCGGGGCCTCTATTTTTAAATTATTCGTCCGGCGTCAAGCGTTGTCTGCCCTCGATTTATTTTGAATTTCGATTCGTTTTCGATTAAAATCAATAGGATATTACGACGAAAATCAATATGTATCTGATTTTTCGAAAACGATACGAAATTCAGTAGAAATCGAGCACTTGACGGGTTCGATGCATAATATGGCGACACTCGTCCTTTATTAGATTGTTTTTAGAATTGATACATTTGAAAAAGAAGAATTCTAACATAATCGTATATCGATTCTGAACTAAAAAGGTTCACGGGGCTTTTGCTACACACTGTATAATTAATATCGTCTACAAATTACATCGAAGCATTTGGCTGAATAAAAAGCATTTTTGCAGATGAAACGCAGATTTCATTCGGCCGTTGGCAAGATTGTTTTGCGGGAATAATGTGGCGTGAAATCGATGATAAATGGGACTTCTGATTCGTAATGACAGTAATCGGCGCTCGGTAGCCATTCAATAAACGAATCTACATTATCTGAATATTTCAAACCATCAATATTTTATTATTTAACGGCTTTCTAAGTACATTACTATAGTGATGAATGAAGACGTTTTTAGGTTAAACTAAATCAGTACTTTTTAGTACTCGTATTTGCAAATGTAAAGCGAAGCATCAAATTAGTTCAGCTAATTCAATCATGGAAGTAATATTTGATTGATTGTTTTAATGATTCCTGTCCTGTCTAGTCGAATCGTTTCTAATTGGTAGATAGTAGTGGCAGACCTTGCTACTACCAAGTTTGTTGACACACGCTCACTAGCTAAATAGCATTGTTGTATCCAGTAAGATAGCTAATGAAATCCTCTGTGGCTAGGTGAAATCGGTTCCATCTTCTGCTTTGTCGTTATTTCCCGCCAGTGCCAGTGTGTAAGGTACGAGTGTGCAAGCATTGTGAATTAAACAAAAACTTTTAAGTGAGCAATATCATACTTTTCACCACTTTTCGCGGGTATTATTTTGACGGTGCTCATTAAGTAATGATATAATGAGCGCATTGTGTGTCCCATTGCCGCGGCCCACAACGAACTTCCGCGTCGCGTCGCCCGCACTCGCCATTGTCTCGATTTTCATACTTCGCTGCGGCCGAGCCAACTATGCGGGGATCCGCAGTATTGTTCGCGGACCCTTCTGAAACAATGTCAGCTCGGGTACCGGCAATGAGGCCGATTGGACAGCGTTTTAATAAATAAAAGCTCGCTTATAAACAAATGTTTATGAAGCGTTACGTTTTCGCAACGAAAACTCGAAACTGAGCTTTTATAAACGCCGATGAAAATTTCATTGGTTCGTTACATTCAGAATCTGTCACCGACTAAAAAACGGTAACTTTTAACTTTGACAGTATAGCTCCTCTAAAACACAAAGATGGCGCACAAAAATTTAACAAAGCAACCAGCACCAATTTTGATAGACTAGCGATCAAAGCCTTTGGACGTTCACTCATTTGAACATTTATATCCCAGAGGGGTAGTGCAAAAGCTACGTGCTTTAAACAGAACATAAACACTTCGAGTTAAACTCCTAAATGCTATTATGTATTGCCGAGTCACACGATAGGTGCAGTATAGTGATCTTACAATAAATAATAATGATAGTAAGTGATACTAAAGTAACCGTGTATACACGGTTACTTTAGTATCACCCCATATAATTTAAGGGACGCTTCAAAACACATCCATTATTTTATAGAAAAAAAAACAATAAATTTGATATTTTAGAAAATGAATATAAAATTAAATAGGTGAGTACTTTTATTAAAATCATTCTACTACCGTGTCCTGAAGCATCCCTTAAATTATCCGGGATGATAAAAAAGTAACCACGTATACTTAGTAACTTGTAAGAATGAGAATTTATAAACTTGTACTTAAGTCAAAAATTTGTCGCTTACCAGCAACTAAATTTATCAAACACCTACTTAAAATACAGAAAAAGTATTCTCCCGACGCCTATACAGCGCAGTTTTCGGCTGAATAGCTGTTGACATTTGCATTGTGCCGCGGAGACAATGGCAGCGTGAATGGATCTTGCGGTGTCTCATTTTCATTGTTGCACTTCGGTTTGGCGGTATGCAAGCGATGCGGTATTGTAACGTGGAATGTTTATTCTCACATTTTTATTAAATACGAAAAAAGTATATTCACGTTGGCTTATACAACGAGATGGGTCGAGTTAAACTACTCGTATCGTAACTAATTAATTATATGAGTTTGATTTGTTAGGTGGCAAACAAGAATACCGCATTTATTGCCTGTGGTCCATTGACCATCTTTGTAGAGATTATCCTTTTGTTGATTGAAAATAATTCTCTAGGGCTATAATGTACCGAGAACCGACTGTTTTATTCTGAAACCAGAAGGCTAGAAATTAAAATGTGCCGATCGTTACACACACATCCACAGACCCGAATCACAAAGACAAAATTAGGAATCTCTTAAGCATAGGTCTTTACATGCACTATATTAACGTCAAAAACATTTAAAAAAATTAAAGTCGAAGAAAACATAATTTAACCTTGTATGTGCATGCATAATATTCCAAATCAAGATGTCTGCAAATCCAAGTAGAAAGAGAAAAAAAGTTGACACTTTTCATGCACCTGGTATGGAAAGTGGGAGAAGTGGCCTTTACAAGAAGAATAGGCAAGTAACTCGGAAGGTCTAACTTTTTAATCTTCTCTTTAAGGCGCTTAACACATTGCCGCCGCATCCCGCTGTGGTGTACGGAGGGACAAAAACCGCATGCGGCTGCGGCGGCACGGAACCGTGCCACCGTACGGTTTGCTCCGTATCACCGTCCGGAGCTGCGGTGCACGACGCCCCGCATCATCGCATTATCTATGTCGAGATCTATTACGCGTATGCACGTCCGCTCTACGCAATCCGTACGATACTGCGGCACAGTCTGGCATACCCCGCGGACCGCACCGCATCACCGTCTGGGAGTGCGGTGCCGTCGTGCGCGCCGCAAAACCGCACGGATATGCGGTGTGAGTGTGTTATACCCTGCGGTTTTTGTATACAAATTAAGATTCTTCAGTCGAAATTAAAAACCGCAGCACCGCACACCAAAGCGGTGTCCGGTGCAATGTGTTATGCGCCTTAAATCGTCATTTAGGTACATCTTTTTTCATATAAGTATATGTTTAATTATATTAGTGGCAACATGGTGGCAACGCACCGCGACAGGAATTTCCCTTAGTTAACAATGTACTATTGAAACCCCCGAATTTAATATTTGTCTTCGTAGAGATTAGATGCTACATTAGGTAATACTACAAAACACACAAAGTGCACATGTTTACATACTGTTTGCTAGGTCTCATTTAAATCCCATCCCATCAAACTACCAAACTAGGTATGATCATTGCTCCCGCCTTTCTTGGAAAGCTCAAGAGGGTCGAGAGTATAAATTAAAATTACACCAAACTATTTTTCTCTTTTTGCTGCGAAAATTCATCGTGACTGGTTGAAGTCTTGTACTGTTTATTTCTTGTACCGGATGCTCGAACTCGGGTAAGTGATTCTTAATACTATATTTCTTTTTCAATAATTATAATTTCTACGGAATAATACTATCGCAATAATTATGAGAATTTATCATTATATTTGTGTGGATGGCTTACCGAAAAATTTTCTTGTGGAAATTTTATATTTCACTAGTAAGTACCTACTTTTTCAATTGTGCTTGTTAATTCACAATATGCAAAACGAAAATCTCTTATATTTTCTAGTAATTTCCAGTAAACAAAACTGTGTTAATCTGAAAAGTGTTACTAAATTGCGGTACGTAGTATAGGGTTGTTATGACATCCGCGGATTTCAGTATTTTTTAATAATATATCAATTTTAGGTACACAAACAAATACATGAAAATTGATTCAATTTTCATATGTTTAATTTATGATATTTGGAGAACGAAATTAAAATAGTTTTTAACCGACTTCGAAAAAGGAGTTATATTCGACATATAAAGGAGCTACTCGTATGTTCGACTGTATCAATTTTTTTATTATGTTCAATTGTTCACCGATTACTCCGCCATTTGTATGCCGAATTTCAAAATTGTTTATGTAATTGAAAATATATTCTCCGGAGGTAGTCTCATTATCACCAAATCATGATCTAATAATTGGATACCAGAGAAATCGAGGGAAACCCTTAAATTTGGCATACATTATAAATATTAATTGAATAAGCATATGAGACTCGACTGAGATCACAGACAAACTTTTCAAACAGATTTGTGGACCTTTTGGCTTAAAAATAGTATAAGATCTGTTTGTATTAATAAATAATAATATTAACGTTTTTCATGTTTATTCTGAAGATATTCAAGTATAGAGTGATGATTTTGGTTTCAGCCCAGGAATCTCAAGTGCTGATGCTGTCCATGAGTTAACGGATCATATAGTCACCAAACTTGACATGAGGAAGAAAGTTCGACGAAGCGTTCGACACATTCTCTGCGCCTCTTTTCCTCGATAAACTCGAGAGGATGGGGATACGGGATGGCCAGCTTGAGCTACTCAGGAATTATCTCACCAATAGGTATCAGAGAGTGAGGGTCGGTGATCACGTAAGTTGTGATTTACCAATAAACTACGGAGTCCCGCAAGGTAGTGTGTTGGGTCCTACACTCTTCCTTGCCTTCATTAATGAATTGTGCAACCTTAAGTTGCATAATGGTAAAATTGTGACATTCGCTGGTGATACTGCTCTCGTTTTTTATGGTGATACCTGGGAACAAGCCTACCACTATGCACAGACTGGTTTCAATGAAGTATTCGCATGGCTTACGGCCAATGCTCTGACCCTAAATATACAAAAAACCCAATATATTCCCTTTTCTCTCACGAATATAAATATCTCTGTGCATGATCAATTTTCCTTATTCGCTCACTCTTGTTCGTTTGTCCCACATTGTTCCTGTCGCCCATTGACACGTACTCTCAGCATTAAATACCTAGGCGTAATGATTGATAACACCCTTAACTTCAACCTTCATCTCGACCTCTTAGCAGCCAGGACACGCAAATTAATATTCATCTTTAAGAATTTGCGCCACATTGCTGATACCAATGTTATTAAGATGGTGTATGTAGCATTATGCCAGTAAATTTTATGTTACTTCATCACTGTGTGGAAAGAGCCCAGAGACTAGTGTTGAAAGTAAGCTTGTTCCTGCCCTTTCGATTCCCCACTCAAGATCTTTACGCTCGCTCTGACGTCTTATCTGTAAGGCAACTCTTTATTCTTTGCATTATCCTGAAACAACATTCCTTAATAAAGTTTGATCCCTTTATTAACGCTAACAAACGTCTAAAACACAAGGTATGTAACACTTCTTTCTCCTGGACCACGGCTACATCACAAAGGTTTTTTGGCTTTCTTGGAAGCTATCTGTACAACAAAGCAAACAAATTGTTACGTATTTACTCACTTACAAAATTAAATTGTAAAAAAATTACGACTATTTGATTAAAGTCCCTAAGCTATGATGACACTGAAAATCTCTTAATTGTCCCCTCATAACCCTAACTTGATTGTAATTATACAAAATAATTATAGAGATAGCACGTAAATGCTACATGTCCATATATATATATATACACACACGGACACACGCGCACACACACTTACACTCACGTACACCCACACACACATACACAAGCTTACACGCCTACTCAACTTGATTTAGTTAAGTATGTACCTACCAAAGTCTCATCACCTGGTTCAGAGTCGGAGAGGCTGGTAATCTGTAATACAGGTCTCCTAGTACGGATACCAGTCTCTCACATAGATAAATAAATGTTTGTACCTACTAATTCGTCAACTCGTCCCAAATGCCTACGGCCCATTTGGGACGAGTTGCAGAAAATCAATATAAATAATTTTCTCATTATGCAACTCGTCCTATGTTTCTTTTTGTGTGGAACTTTAAACTTAATCAACGTTTGGTACAGTTAGTAAGACAAGATATACATTTTTTTAATTTGTAGTATTTACTTTTATTCATAAGAAAGATACAAAATGAAATCAATTCAATAAAGTACTAAATACTTTTTCTAGGACATCAGTTTATTGTTTCATTATACAAATAACACAAGTTCAAGTGTTATCCGAAATTAATACGAATGGTAGACATATATGACTTTTGGTTATTATCTAAAGGGAAACAATGGTTATGGCGGTTACTTTTGAAGTAGGACAGACCTAGGAAAAGAATGAAGGTGCAATAAAATCTTCTGGCCAGTGATGTGTCCCCGGTGATTATCAGTAAGTAAACAATGGTTATGGCGGTTTCTTTTGAAGTAAATGATGACAGGACAGACCTATCCGACTTTAAATAATAATAATTGTCGTATAATTAGATCGAGTAACCGTTTACATAACGTTTTAAAGCGACCCAAAAAGAATATGACTAAAATGTCGTGTAACATTGTTTTAAAGACGTTTCGATAGCAACCAATAAATAATGATCATATGATTTACTCGTGTTAACGCTTACAGAACGTACTAAAACGACACGGACTTATGACGACTAAAAAGTTTTGCTTACTACTTTTAAGGGATTTGAAAGGAAATTAATTACTTTCACATGATTGTCTTACAATAGGCTAGATGACTAAAAATTTTTTTTGCTTTAATAGAAGCTCATTCATATAATAAACAGAAAGAAAAAATTCGGTTTTCGAATAACTATAAAAACAACCAAGATATAAGGTATGAAAAATTTTTCTCCAACTCTTTCTAGCAAAACGGCAATTTACAAGGAGTTTATATGGCCGTACTCAACAATGACGTCACGGTTGATGTCGGATCTCTCTGTCTAATCGCCTTCAAATTAACAACTTAAAATGCTTGTATGTAATGTATTTCTAAGCCGATTTTAATTCTAATTTCACAGGATTGCATCTTTTTCTACCTTTATTTAATATTTTATGACGAGACGTGAAAATTAGAATTCAGTCATCATCCCAATTAAAAGTCCTACATCATTTGCTGTAAGTATTACTTATTTTGCTACTTGGGACATAGCTGTCATTACAATATCTGCGTTTAATCACTGCTAAAACATGTATACGTTTAATTTGGCGTACATTTGGCGTCACGCGGCATGCGCCATATTAATAAAGACAAATATAAGCTAAAATATTTATTTTACGCTAAAATTTAAAAACAAATTTATGAATTACCAGGCGAAAACCAGGGGAGAGGGGGGGGGTCTAGAGCTAGACATATACTACTGGTGGTCATCGATGGGGAGGGGAGGGGGGTTAAAAATGTAAAAAGTGGGTCACGTAGTTTGGGTATGTTCCCTTATATACATTACATGTTGATATGGGAAGTTTCAAAACTCATAATAACATCAAACCTGTAATATACGCATTACTCCCGAACAAAACAAAAAAGACATACGAAATTATGCTGAGATTAATTAAGAGTCAAATCCCTGATTGGACTCCAAAGACATTTATATTAGACTATGAAAAGGCAAGCAATACAATCTGTTTTTCCTAATACCCCTATAAAGGGCTGCTAATTTCATTTATCGAGATGTTTGTGGAGAAAAGTAAAAGAATAAGGACTACACAAATTGAAGCTCGTAAAAAAACATGTACGAGAATGTGCTGCTCTAGCACATTTACCAAGTTATGCAGTGGACGATGATTTCCTACATATTATGTCTCGTAGTCCAAATAACGAACAAGTAACAAAGGTAAACGATTATTTTGTTATTTTAGGTTCATTATTATTAAACTTACATGTATGAATGTTCATTATTACTTCGTGGGTTAATTGGTGTTGATTTAATCTTTTCTGTTTATATGTATTTGACCATGGTGCGATGATTAAATATTTCATAACTAATTCGTTTTTTTTAATAATTTCTACACACTTTTGCTACTGATTGTACCTTTTCTCATTTTGATAGTAACGTGGGACGAGTTGCGGAATGAATATATTATTTATTTTGATTTTCTGCAACTCGTCCCAAATGGGCCGTAGGCATGTGGGACGAGTTGATGAATTACTCTTTGTACTTACCTTATTATAATCACCTGTTAATATCTGTGTGAGAGAACAATAAACAATTTTTGAATATTTTTTAAATTTTGATTTTTTTTTTGATATGATAGTCCTCATTCATGCTATTGAGCTAATGATGGAAAGTTTCTAGTAGGTAAAGAGCTTGGGAATAATTATTTCATTACTGTTTAAAGCGAAAGACGTTTTATTTTATGTTATTCTGGTGTTTGCCTTAGCTCAAATTCGAATATGCATGTATTTACTAAAAAGATTGATTTTTTTTTACAAATAATAAAACTGACTTCAAGAGCACCAAAAGTCATAACATAATATAAGAAGAGATACAACATCACAACTGTTTTATATTGAAGGCGGTGCCAAGCAATGATCACCTGAAAAGTCATAAAATATAAGAACAATTTAATATAGTTACTTGAAATTTGGCACCAACTTCAATATAAATCTGTGATGTTGTATGTATTCTTATATTATTTATGACTTTTTGATGTTTTTGAAGTCGGTTTTATTTTTTGTAAAAAATTATATAACAGCAAACACACGCAAAGCCCCACTCTGGTCCCGGCCACTTTACATGTCGTTAGTTGTTGCAGATATGAATTCACATCCATGAAAGCTCCGCATTGATTTATGCGGATGCGAATGCAGTTGCAAATATCTGAATTAATGCGAATATTCCGCATTTGCGGATGCGGATGCGAATATCCGTAATACCCCTGTATTACAATTCACATTTCATACTTTTGCAGTGAAATTAATTCAAGATAACCCATAAGACGAGTCCCGTGTTTGGAATTATCTTAATAATAATGTAGTATTTTTTATTTATTAATTATAATAGCATGTTTTAACCTGATGACAAAGGTGCAAACATATTTTTTTTCAAGTTTTACCGTGCACCAGAGTCGTCAGTTGAGAAATTACGAGTATACATGTATTGAAAAAAAGAAATTCAGCTCTTAGTTTATAAATATTAATTTTTTTTTTTTTAAATATAGCTACTATGATTATAATCGTAGAAATACAGAGACATCATACTTCTTATCCATATACCAATACATTATGCAGCCACTCCACAGAGTTGTGACATCGTCATATAACTCAAACAATACAGAAATATTGATTACAAATGAAATGTAATATACATTAGGCCTGAATTCCAGTGCCGAAGCCACAGCGCCACCGACACCGACGCTCTTTAGCTTTTAACAAACTCTAGCTTTATGGGACTGTGCCCCGAGTGGAATCGGGAGGCCCGCGATCGATCCTGCCATGTACCAATGTGTTTATCGTTTCACGAATTTCATATGTACATTTATCTGACGATCATACGGTGAAAGAAAACATCGTGAGGAAACCTCCATACACCTGCGAAGTAATTCAAAGGTGTATGTGAAGTCAACCAATCCGCACTGGGCCAGCGTGGTTTGACTAAGGCCTAATCGCCCTAACATAACTAGTTAGGGTAGGCTCGTGCCCCTCGGTGGGGACGTATATGAGCTGTGACGATGATGATGAAAGAGTTTGTTTGTTTGATTGATTGAACGCGCTAATCTCAGGAAGTACTGATTCAAATTGAGTTTTTTTATGTTGGATAGTCCATTTATCGAGGAAGGCAGGCTATATAACTTCAGGCTACGACTAATAAGAGCTGAGCATTAATGAGAAATGTTGCAAAAACGGGGAAAAATGTACGACATGTTGTTATTTTCTGACATCCACGCGAACGAATTCGCGGGCACAGCTAGTACTCAATAAATTTAATTGCACATTCAGAGCTCTTCAATAGTAGCAACCTGTTCATTGCACGCCAACCTTAATCGGTCGCCTTATGAACCTGTTCATACCTTTTAAAGAAATACCTTATATTTTTTGTAGGTCCATGCCTTATATAAACAGATTTTTTTATAAAGCACATTCGAAATTTATACATTAATATTGATTAATATATGTCATAGAGATAGAGACAATTCAAGGCTAGCATGAGCATGAAGTTTCCCTGTTGTATATAAAAAGATAAAAAGTAAGAAAATATTGCATTAGCGTACCTTAATCAACTTTGTTATTCTTTGAGACTACTTCCATACTTCGCAACCGGCGGCAGACATATTCAAACATTGTTTATGGCACATAAACCATATAAAAATGGCGTCCGGGATAGCGGCAACAATTCGCACCCGCGTAGAAGGGGCGAACGCGAAATATTGTAATAGTTTCCTCCGATCTATTGTGATAACAAAATATTCGTTAAATGGAACGGGCTTGTTGATTTCTGCTCAATGTTATTGAGTTCGGGACGGAAAACTTCCATCTTGAGAGGAATAAATTTTTTCACGGTAAAAAATTATAAATAAACTACAGCCCTAAATCGTCCCTACTTTATGACACAAAAATGTTCATGTAATCTACTTAATTTTTTTTGAAGGGTTTAGTTTGATCCATTTATGCAAAATGCACTATGCTGTTTGATAAAAAATGCCATTTCAAAAATATATAGCAAAGCCATTATTAGAACTCAAAGCTCCTTAAACTAGGTTTGCAACTTTCTGTTCTTTTTGTTCCAACCAAAGACATTATAAGAGATAGACCGACAATACGCGCGGCCTCTAAGAAACCCCCTTCAACCACAACAGCGGTCAGGCGGCCGCTACTCATACTGTATTTGTACTGCATTCGACTGTCGAGCGCGCGTCAAGTTATAAAAATACTTAAACATGCCCAAATAACTTCGTTTTGTAGTGTAAAAAACGAACAGTAATAAAAACTAAATCACATTGTAACATTATTTATTACCGATGAGTCTTAATTATGCTTATTTATTTAGCTATTATCATATCAAAATTGGTTGAAGGGGACTTCATACATTTCGTTTGCATTGTTGGTCTACTCTTATAATGTCTTTGGTTCCAACCATAGCGCAAACACATTTTTTCTGACATTTAAAACTTTTAACCAGTTATTCGCATTGACCGAGCTACACAGCCGTGATTATCACGCTTTATCACCACGACTGTGTAGCCTCCAGGTAAAGATATAAAATGATTAACTGATGTTGGATAGTCTTTTTTGTGTAAATCAAAAAGAGAAGTGGAGCAATAATGCTTCCCTGTGGTACTCCAAATGTAACCAATCTGGGTCGAGAATCCAGATCTCATCAATAACTCCTTTTTAGTTTCTAGGTAAATTCGACTATTTAGGTAGGTACCTATTATGATTTGGGTTCTATTCTATTACTTAAGTAAGATCGTATAATGACCATGTAGTTTCCTCGTATTCCACATTCTAATTTTATTTTGTAGCAGTTTGTGGTCAACAAAATCAAATGCTTTAGTCATGTTCGTGAGCGTGGATACAGAGAAAACCGGTTTCCTTCGGTCAACTTTGGGTATATACCGGGTATAAGTGACAGTGTGCCTTTTCTTTTAACAGTGAGTTCAGGCCAATGTTAATATTTGTTTACCGATGTTTATTTTTCCCGAAAAAGCTTTTAAAGCGAAAAAAAATAGCTTTCATTTTTAATTTCTATTCATGTAACGCAATGTATGGCAACTATTAAGTAATCTGTGGTATGGCGCGCCGGCATCATTTTTGTTCCGCTCACACACTGGTGCGTTGACGTTCGATGACCCAAACAGCTGATTCCGCGCGCAGTATGATGGACATGTTATACGATTTACATTGCAAAGTTAATTTTTTGTGTATTTATTGTTTTTTTTGACAGAATATGATTTGTAAACGGTAACTTAGTTATATTACACCACAAAATTGAGAAAAAAAATTATCAGAAAATTTATGAATTAGGATCATGGTCTTAACTCACTATTAAAAGAAAAGGGAAACCGTCACTTATACCCTGTATAGTGTTATAAGAGTAAGCTTCGTCACACTTCGTACTGGCTTCCTTTGTCGTACACCACTTCGGCTGCCGCCATCAGAATGAGCGAGTGTCACCTCTAGCTCATGTCAGTTGCTTTGATCATGAACGACCCACTTCTAACAATATTTTTTCAACACACTTCCTCATAAAGTGGCTCTAATCCCATGGCAATTAGGCACATAATGACACCTATAATCAAACTGTGACTTTTTCATTACTATTATTCACGAGTGAGTAATAGTTTTTTTTAATATTATTGGTTGAGTTACGCTTACACTTGCGCTAAAATGCTATCTGCGAAAAGCCCAAAAAAAAGAAACCTCATTTTTTAGTCTATGGCCGATGCGCGCGCATAGGAAAACTGATTAATTTTTCCCGCCATTACGAAATTTATTAGTCTATGGCCGATGCGCGCGCATAGGAAAACTGATTAATTTTTCCCGCCATTACGAAACATTTTTCACAACTCGTCTCGTTTTCTCTTTTGAAGTTATTTAGTTAGTTATTAATTAAGATGTCTGCAAATACAATTTATGAAGAAAATGATTTATGTTGTACACCGCCCGATATAAGATGTGAAGCCCAGAACGTTATGGAAAGTTTACTACCAGAATACTCAAAGGAAAAATATCTATTAGCGTACCAAAATTTCATACAATGGCAGAACAACAAGAATACGCAGTCTTTTTCAGAAAATGTGTTCATGGCGTACTTTAAAGAATTATCTTCTAAGTACAAACCTAGCTCTTTGTGGTGTATTTACTCAATGTTAAAAAGTACAGTCCGAACAAAGAATGGAGTGGACTTAAAAACATACTCGAATTTGTCAGCTTATCTAGAGACTATCTGATGGATTTAGAAGCAAAAAATCAAAGGTTTTATCATCTGATGATATTGAAAAATTTATTAAAGATGCTCCAGATAACCAATATATGGCTACAAAGGTTAGTTAAATTAATTTTAATTAAATATTTAATAGCAGCTTGTGTTGTGTGTTGACCTTAATTATTGTTTCTTTTGTTTCAGGTTGCTTTAATATTTGGTGTAACTGGTGCCTGTAGGATACAAGAATTAACAAATATAACTGTAAAAGATATAGAGAACCATGGCCAGATGCTTTTAGTGAAGATACCTATCACGAAAAATAAAATACCTAGGTCATTCACCATACACGGTCCATTCTATGATATTGTTAAGAAGTATGAAAGTTTGCGTTCGCCAAAAACAAAAAATGACCGTTTCTTTCTAAATTACCAGAATGGTAAATGTACCTGTCAGCCTATAGGTATAAACAAATTTGGTTCTATGCCTAAAGAAATCGCTAAGTTTTTGGGTTTAGTAGATGCTGAGAGCTACACTGGACATAGTTTCAGAAGAACTTCAGCTACATTGCTGGCAAATTCAGGAGCCGATATAATGACTTTGAAGCGACATGGCGGGTGGCGATCTAGCAATGTAGCAGAATCATACGTAGAAGATTCCATACAAAACAAGAAGGAAATTTGTGCAAAAATCACAAAAAGAATTAAACTTGATTCTGAGACGCATCCTACTGGCGAAATACAAGTACGTCCAATGATTGGATTTCACCTACCTACACGAATAATGAACCATCACAAATAACAATAGAACATGAAAGTATTTCAATAAATAATCTATCTGATGAGACCGCTATGTCATCAAAAATTGTTAATTATAATTTTACTAACTGCACATTTACTAATTGTTTCTCTAAGTAAACTTTTTATCTACTATGTAAAATGGTTTTTTATTTAAGTATTGTTTTATTCAGAAGTGTGTTGAAAAACGTTGTATGATACACGTGTGTATTGATGGTTACCGTCCTCGGCTTCTTAAGACCCTCGCCTGACGGCTCGGGCCTCAATGCGCCTCAGCGGTAATCACCAACATTACACACTTTTACCATAATGTACTATTATATTACCTATCTCAATGCCTTAACGTATTTTATGTTGCCATTTCAATTATTTCCTATGTATGTGACATTATTAATAGTATTGATTTATTTAATCGGAACACCTCAGATTAAGAATATTTAATAATCATGACAATACTCCTCCTCCTCCTCAAACGACATGTCATTGGTTCTCCCACCTCACTCTTCCATTTTTTATGACAACTCCTTTACCGTTAAAGCCATTGGACTTTGGAATTCCTTACCTGAGACCATAAGGCGTGCACCATCTCATGATTCTTTCAAGTGAGCTATAACAACACATTTTCTGCAGCTAGAATGTTAGTTTTTTTTTCTTTCGTTAGTACTATAGGTATGTAGTATATGTATTTTATGTAGTTTATGTATTTTGTAGGCATATTTACTTATTAATAACAAGTAGTATATGTATTCTATTATTATGTTAGAATTTCACGGTCCCGTCGTTTTTAACCGACTTCAAAAAAGGAGGAGGTTATCAATTCGGTTGTATTTTTTTTTATGTTTGTTACCTCATAACTCCGTCATTTTTAAACCGATTTCCAAAATTCTTTTTGTATTCGATAGAGTATACTGCAAGGTATGGAAACCCATAGACATATACATACATAGAGGAAAACACTAATTTAAACCCATATACATAATAAACCCATATAACTTAAAACCCATATACATAGAGGAAAACACTAATTTAATGGTATTAAATAAGGGTTTCTTTAACTGAAAAGTTTTCATTCACTAAAAAGTTAAAAATAAACACTAAAAACTTAAAAATAATATAAGAATAGGTACAGACAACATCACACTTCTATATTGAAGTCGGTGACAAATTTTAACACTTTCTAGGAGATCATCGTTTGGCGCCGACTTCAATATAGAAGTGTGATGTTGTCTGTACCTATTCTTATATTATTTTTAAGTTTTTAGTGTTTTTGAAGTCGGTTTTATTTTTTGTAAAAAAAAAATTATGTCTCCAATTAAACTTTCTTCTACTATTAGGTTGCCTGGTATAGATTGCCACTTTGACAATAACGCCGCCTTTTGTTATAAGGACTAGTTTTTTAAGGAAAATTCTTGTAACTATTTCTATTGCAATAACGTTGTACATACATACAATAGTTAAGAATTTCCTTAATTTACTCAATTTATACACATGTTTTTGTGAAATCCCTTTTGACGCCACATAGAATTATTGTCTTCAAAATAATTATTATTTTGAATATTCAAGCACATTATGACTGCTTGCATAAACAATGGAAAGTTTATAAATTCTTAAGAATTCCATTCGTTCATTTTTGTTCTAATAATAGATACCTGGGTTTAACTATAGATACTAAATTTATTTGGAATGCACACATAAATATAGTATGTAATAAACTTCAAGCAATCATTGTTTTTTCTGTATAAATTGCCGCAGCTTATAAATGTGATTTAAAGTACTATAGCCTTTTTAGAATCCGGCTTGTTCGGGAGGCTGGAAGTCGTCAAACCTGGAGGCGAGACAGTTCATGATGACACTCTAGGACACTTTTTGTACATGAGTCAGGAGCTGGATCTGTAACTCTCTCAATTGGGCCCTGTCACCGCCCTTTTTAAAGAAATGTATCACCACGCCCCTGTGCCATGCCTTGGGCCTTTGCCGTCTAGTATGACAGAGTTAAACAGCCTCTGATGCGCCTTCCGGTAGTCCACCCGCTTTTAGAAACTCGGCTGTAACCCCATCATCACCCGACACATTGTTGTTATTGAGCTGTTTGAGAGAAATGGGCCTATGGCGATGTCCTCTATTATATCCCCCTCAAAAATCACACTTTGGGTCAAAGGTCACAACGAGATATTTTCAGTTATATTTTGGCACGGAAATTATACAATTTATACATATCCTTACTTTTGCTTTGACTTTAGTCGCAAGTGGGCATAGGTTACAAAAATATACAGATCAATGCTTGTTTGTTAATATGTTATGTAAAAGAAATATTTAAAAGAGAGATATTCGAGAAATTATAAGAAGTAAAAAGGAGACTCTGTACCAGGGTCGCCTGCTTGGGTACCTCCGTCCAGGCCCGCCATAAGCGGGCGTGCAAAGCGTGCACCGCACACGGGCGGCACGTTCAGGGGGCGGCAAATCGAGCGAATCATCACGTAATTCAAGTCATTGTCATAATACCCACCCCACCTAACGTTAAGAAATGTCATCACATGGAAAAAATCCGACCGAATGCGTAGGACCGAATATTGTTAACACCGCCATCTATTGGCATCCGTTAAAACTAAGATGCCATACCAAATATCGTCTGTCGGCAGGTTGAACCACCCGCCCCCGCTTGATGGCGCCTCAAGTATTCTATGAAAAGCAGGACTGGCAAAGTTAGAGGAATCCCCTCTGAGCTTCATTCTCGGTTGGTAGGTTAGGTACCTACCTATAGTCTGATCTTTAGTTCGACGGAATTCTGACAGATGGCAACCATAGACAAATCAGATATCAATAACCTTTTCTTCTTAGGATTTTTTAAATATTTAATTACAAAAATATGAAACAAAATTACTTAGATCAAGTAATGACATTGTAAATAATGTTTGTTTTGTGCACTCAATGCACACTAGCTAGAATGTAATTTTTTAAGTGCCAAATGGAAAAACAGAGTAAAACAACATATTTCTCAAATAAAAATATTTATTAATCATCATCACTAATATTATGATTGTCGTCACTATCATCAACTCGGATTAAAAAAGAATCACACACACTATCATCAGATCATTAAGAGGGCACATTTTGTCCTCTTCTTTTCTTCTGATATTAATTGTTTATACCGCGTTATATATAAACTGCGGTGCATGACGCGGCGTAAATAGCTTTTTTAACTTAAGATTTGACATCTTGTTATATTGGCTCTTAGAAGTAGCAAAAATTTTACAAACGAAGAGGTTTTTCTAAAAAAGGTTGGCAACCTACGGATTATTGAACAGGGATCCCAGTAATAGAAAAATAATTTCCTTGACAATTTTTGTCACTTCAATTATATGATATTAAACAATGTAATTGCCATTTTAAAATTATCTGTAATAATTTAAGTCTTAGTTTTCTAATTGAAAACTAAGACCATAAAGATTCCATAAAGGTTTATTTTTTATTTTGCTAAAATGCTCTCCCTTTTTAGGAAAAGTTTTTCAATGTTGGCAACACTTCTGAAATGTAATAATTCCGTCGAATTAAAAATCCAGAGTATACGAGTAAGTTGTATGTAGGTACGCATTCGAACAGTTCTATGCTGATTATAGAGTAACGATGGCACATTAAAGGATAGATTCGACGAGTTAAAAACATTTACCGACGTATTTAGCTTTCTTAGCAATAACTTATTTAATTACTCCAATGATGAGTTAATGAAACATTGCAAAGATTTAAATCTGAAACTTAAAGATGATTCAAGTAGTGAAACAGACATTGACGGTATTGATTTATTTAATGAAATCATTGCATTACAGTCGCATTTTGTAGAAAACCAGTCAAATGATCCACAAATCCTATTACAATATCTTTTTACCAATGACTTAATTTCAACATTTCCGAACACAGCAAAAGAATACTTATTACTTACACTGCCGGCTTCAGTTGCATCTGGTGAAAGATCCTTTTCAAAATTAAAAATAATCAAAAACTATTTAAGATCAACAATGCTCCAGCAAAGACTAAAGTTCTTTAGCTACTTATAGTTTCAATTGAACATAAAATAAGCAATTTGGATACAAGAAAGTTGATAGAAGATTTCGCAAATATAAAGGCAAGAATAGTTAATTTTTTGTAGATAAATATTTAAATATATAGTTTTATACTTCAGTAACCAAAAATAATAAGTACCTAATTAAAATAAATATTTTATCTTCGTTGTTTTTCTTTTTTCCCACCATAATGAGAAAACATTAATTATCCTTTTTTGACAAAACTCAGAGTAAGTAGTCGTAGGGCGGCATAATCGGTATTGCACGCGGGCGATGAAACAGCTAGCGGCGGGCCTGCCTCCGTCTTACCTATCCTTCTCCGGCGGAACCGCAAAGCAGCAGTGCTTTCATTGCTGTGTTCCGGAAGAGTACGATATAGCACTAAAAAATCTCTGGGTACCGTGACATTACACCTTATGTCACAAATTGGCAACGTACATGTGGTTGATGCGGGGGTTGCAGATTTGCTGCAAATCTCACAAGAACCACCTGTACTATAGATTACTGTTACTACTTTCCTACCGTCAGGTGAGCAGTATGCTTATTTGCCAACTTAGTTATATAAAAAAAAGTAAAAACCATATGGTGGAGATATTCCAATTTGCCAGCGCAATCTTAAACTAATCATAACAAAATACCTATCAACATCAAGGTTTCGTTCCCAAATCTACTTAGGGCCCTTCCATTAGCGTTGATTTCATTACAGGGCGGTGATGGCTCCGCAACGATGGCAACTCAATAATAATCGACTTATCAATACAGGGCGCTATTAATCAGATTGGTATTTTGTACGTCAAACTGTTTTTGAAACTCTCATATATTATCAGGATAAAATGAAATACACCATTCATCAATACTCGTAGTTCTAGTTTTGATCGCTGTGAGTAAAATATGTCGAGGCGTTACACGCTCACACGCACAGCCTCACGTCACAGCCTTTAGAAACGGTCGACGCGCTGCCCAAAACGAGTTGTGCGGTCTTCCCAGGGCACGGTAATAGTATATACAGTTGGTGGACTCGGCCTCTTTTTGAAATTTTATACCTACGGCCGCTCGGTATCGCTTGGTGCGTGGCCCGCGATAGGGCTCCTCGCTTACCGACCGTGCGCTCCGTTTGACTCGTGCGTATGCCCTGCGGCGAACTGCATTCGTAACAGCCCTTGTAGCTATGCGATCCAAGTGCAATCCAGAGCTAGGCGCGTAGGCATAGCGCGTGTTTCGACCGTTTCTATGGAAGTCATTCTACTGTATATATACTATTACCGTCTTCCAGGGAACTTCTCAAAGGTTCATAAAGTTTCAGAACATTCGATACTTTTCTATTAGATTCCAGAACATTCCAGTAGATTCGGGAACCTTCTAAAACATTCGACGTTTGTCTGGAACTTTTTAGAAGTCTCGCAATTTTACTGGAATGTTAAAGAACTCTTTTAACCTCCTATATATATCTGGAAATCAGGGCTTGAAACCGGTTCAACATTAACCGGTATTATAAGGGTTAAACCGGTTTTATAATATAGTTCCGTTCCGGAGTGGAACCAAATAGGAGCGATACTTGGAACCTAAATAAACCGGTTTATAGTGAGATCGGTCGCGACTTGTTGTAACTCGTTGAAGTACCCACTGTGTGCGTCGCTCGTAAACGCAGTTGCAGTAGGAAGAGTATGGTTGATCATTGCGCACGTTCCATGAATATGGGTCGGAAACGTAAACATTACGAACTTCAGTTCGTTTCCCTGAACGAAAAATATAACCGGTTAGTAAAAAATACCCATATTTTTAAAAACCGGTTCAAAAACCGGTTTAGAGGAACGTAACCTTTATCAAAAAGTTCCATAGGTAAATTCGTCGAACCGGTTCAAAAAAAATACCGGTTTCCAAGCCCTGCTGGAAATATTTAGAATACAAATAAAGTATCCAATAATACATAGCATACAAATCTTTTACAGTCAATTGCAATGGACAGCAGAATAAAAATTATAAACGATATTGACAGTACAAGTCTCTTGACTAGCGTTGAAGTACATGAGCCTGAGGCATGTAAACTGCATTTACAGGGAACTAATGTAAGTAAATTTACTGTACTATCACAAAACATCCGCAGCATAAATAAAAATTTTGATAATTTTGTAGTATTTCTGAGTCGACTAGAATTTAAACCTGATATTATAGTACTCACTGAGTGCTGGATAAATGAGCTTTCAAACGAAATACCACTAGATGACTATAGATGCTATCACTCTAAATCATACCTTAATCAAAATGATGGTATAGTGATATACTCAAGGTCACATCTCAACATCTGTATAATGGAACCTAAGTTTCTTGATGCAAACTGTGTGGTGATACAAGCTAATCAAGCTTATTCTGTGATAGCAATTTATCGCTCCCCATCGTTTGCAAATACCAAAAACTTTCTTGAGTCACTTGAGTCTATTTTAAGCAAATATACTAAACCTCACCTACTTAAACTTGAGCGAGTCCAGCGCGCCATCTTGAAAATAGCCCATCGTCGACCTAGGAGATATCCAACCGACAAACTATACTCCGAGTGCCAAGTCCTAAGTGTTCGCAAATTATATATTACTGCAACGATAACGCTTTTTCACAGACAAGCTAAACAGCAAGCTCGCACTTCATACAGATTACTTAAGTGGGACAAACCTAGAACTAGAACAGCTTTTGCACGTAGGTCAAGTCAATTCATGGGTCCCCATCTTTACACTAAAATATATAACACTTCCAAAAACATTATAGACTTAACTCGAGCAGGTTGCAGACTGACTGTATTTAAATGGTTAAAAGAGCTAAGCTATAATGAAACGGAAAGCCTTCTACAAATACAGAAATAAATCAAATTAAATTTGAATTAACATTTACTAGACTACTTTTATGTATAAATTCAACTCATGCTGTACTTATTTGTAATGTTAACAATAAAGGAGAAAGATATAATATAAAACAGACATTTCCAGATAAAAATATACCTACATAACACACGACGCACACACATCACACACAAATACACACAAACACACACACACACACACACACCTCACACACACACGCAAACGCTTTTTCGTATGCATATGTATATGTAACATAAATGGGAAGACTGGTCTTCACGACACAGGGAATCCTAGTGTGAAGTCCAGATTGCTTAATTTCTAATCATATGTACAAGAAGTAAATAAACAATTTTGATTTTTGATTTTTTGAACCTACCTACGACTCGAAACGCGAAAACAAATGTGTTTACGTGTCCGTCGTACGTAACAGAGATAGCAGCTATTTATGCTACATTCAAGATACATTTGTTGTTAGGCTAATTTAGTGACTTCTTCATTTTACAGGAGGAAATGTTGTAGTGATAGAGAGCCCGAAATTATAAGGCTTTATTTAAGTAAACATTACATACATATAGATGTTTAGTTATTAACGTGACACTGACATAATATAATGCGAAGTAGGAAACACTATGACATTTAATTGAGTACTTCTTAAATGACAGTCACGTCTAGATTACCACATTCTCCCCTAGTGGGTTTAAGATGGTACTCACGTCGTCTAGCGCCACCTGTCCTACGCGGCAGCGGAGTTGGGGATTAGGGAGGAGGTGGTAGCTCATTTTCTAGACGCTGTGTGTCGGTAGGTAGAGATGGTAGCTCATTTTGTAGACGCTGTACATCGGTAGGCTGTGCTTCCCCACTCTCCTGGGACAACGTCGGGTTTTCTTGAGGTACCGAGAGTCCACTTTCTTGTGGTGCCAAGTGCCGATTAGAGACTGTAACTTCCCTCCCATCTGCTAACCGTACTCGGCTATATTGTGGATTGGGTTCAATCACGTCTACCTCTTCAACTAATTGATCATATTTCGATTTTGATTCTATTCATAATGAGGTCGGGGAAGACACCTTCATCGAAACATTTATCGAATATCAACGAAAATTGCGGGGCAAGTTCTTTAAATTACAGACTTAATTATATGGGTCGAAATACCTCAAAGATCTTCAGTTTTTTTCCAACAATACCAGAGTGGCTAAAAATCCAAACAAGTTCAACAGGTAGCCCCATAGACTTAATATAAGTCTGTGGGTAGCTCCTTGTTGTTGCAATTAAAGGGACAGGTTCTAATATCTATGTATATTTTACTATTTAGTTTACATTTAAATATATTTCTTGTATTATGTTAAGAGGAGATAATGAGCCTAAAAAGATTACGGATTTCTTTATGTTATGAGCTTCTATGAATAAACAGGCTTCAAGGATACCACTGCACCCTCCCGTAAAAAACAGATCCCTCAGGGAGACTCATGTGAGACTGGACTGGTGAAAATTTGAGAATTTAAAGTGAACAGATATTCCTACACGGCCAGATAAGAAATAATTTAGATGCATCTCTATAAAATTTCTGCCAATCATTCCAGCGGTTATCTACGACATTTTAAAAATTATTTTGGAGTAGGTAGGTACCTACTTGTCCAATCAGGAGGTCCGGGGTTCGATTCCCAATGGGGGCCGAAATTTAAAAAAAGGGAAAGTTTGCGTCATGGTAATGCACTTATATCGTTTTACCCGAAATTCGTAAATAAGCTGCAAATACCTTATAACACAACGTAATAATGCCTACTACTCGTATATATAAAGGATATTAACCGAATTCAATTATTTTATGTTAAAATAATTGAATTATCCAACTTTTTATAACGACAAAATACAAAATTGTTCAAAGTTATCCGTTTTTACCTGTAAATATTTTAATTTTTTTTATATTAAATTCCAATAAAATATTTTTTTTTTGTTTTTTGAACTTTAATTTCCATTACCTATTTAAAAAAAAACAATAAGTATATTTAATTATATTATTATGCTTTGATCAGTCTGAACTGTTTTATCGTGTAGATACCATAGTAATTATAATTGAATGATATCAAGAGAAAGCAATAAACAGAAAATCACACATCTTCCTCACAAGACAGCACACCCTCTTTTTTAACATCTTCAGGAACACTAATCACAGTCTTCAAGCTTTTATACCAAATCTCCATTACCTCTGGTATAATGTTCTTTTTAAATATAATAAATCCTTTTTTTTGCCTCCAAAATACTGTCTATAACAGACGTGCGCACGTGCACAAGCAGAGCTAACAAAGATTCACTGCTTTTGCTTCTGAAGTGGACTTAGAGCATTCAGACGGGAAATGGCAAGGCTGGGCGAACCCCTCTGCCAATTTACGTTGACCAATGACCATACACGTTATATAAAACTAGTTGACGCGCAGCCGCTGCCATTAAGTGTCGTTTCGTATCGCAAGTAAGAGCTCGTAAAACATGATTAATTATGCAGTTTCCTCTTGCAAAAGGCTATCCTAAGGCTTGCTAAGGCTAGTGAGGTAATATTTTCGGAGTGCCCGGCCTGGCGACCCCAGCGCGACGCACTAGCCCTCGCGCTGGGCCTAGGTAGGAGTGCGCCCGTCGCGCTGGCCAGCGTCGCACGCGAGATGCTGACCGGCCGGCGCGACGGCATGGGAGGCTGTCGCCTCCTTCTGCGAGGATGTGATCTCGCAGAACCTGGCCTGCCCATCTGGGGGGTCGTATTGTGACACTTGGCGACCCCTCCGTAGAGTAAGCCCTGGCGCTTGGGTCAGCTACGCTGGCTCACCGTCGGGCCTATTCTTCAGGGGGCGCACTCGGGGAATGGCTAACGCCGATCCCGATTGTGCCTCTATGGGGGTAGAAGTTGCTGGAGGATGGTTTAGCCAGGTATGGGGTGTACACCCGAGTCCTATGGCATAGTTATCCTTGGGGTGGCCTTGTCAGCTTTCAGTTCCTTGTTGAATCGCAACGAGATTATCCCCCTCCTTAAAAGAAAGGCCTTGGTAAAGATACCTGCGGTAACGATACTTTTGGTAACGTTATTTATTTAATTTAATGAAAAATGTTAAGCCTACCCAGTTTACGCTATGCTTTAACGCAATTTTACCGGTAGTTTAAGCATTAATTAAACAGTAATTGTAAAGTCATTTCAAACAGCGTAGCCAGTTGTATAGATACCTACTTGCACGTGCGGCACGTGCACTGGGGGACAGGATGCACACTGGTTCTAAAAATTAAAAAAAAATACCCTTAAATGAGTCTTAGAAATTTGATCACGTTTTGTCAAAATGTGATAAAAAATTAATACCTATATGTATGTAATAAGGTAATACCTGTGAACCTATTCATAACGATAAGACAAGTATTAACGTTATATCTAGATACCGGTAAAATTCTCTAGAAACCACGTTAAATATTTAAACGGTGTCTATTTTTAACGATATCTGCATTTGACAGCGGTAATGATACCTTATTTTTAACGGTATTTTAAAGCCTAGATAGAGCGGCCCTGCAGCAGTGTCGTGAGTAGTGGTCTTTATGTCACCGTGACAAAAGTTACCCGTGCGCGTATTGCCTTAGGCTAATGGCTCTGTTTCCAAGTCCAAAAAAAAAATAAAAAATCTTAGTTTTGGCGGTAATTATTATGACAGAAGCAGCGCAAGCGTGCATGATTATTATTTTTTAGTTCTAAACAATAACATAATTTGTGGTATTAATTCAGTAGTTTGGCAGTAAGTTTAAAATTATACATATTGTAGCTATGATCCAGCTTCACCATTTCGCTAAATCATTGGACTTGTTTTTACGCACACCGTATTATTAACACAAGACTTGACAAGACTATTTATTTTATAACTAATCGTAGACCTAAATAAAACATTAATCACCGAAGATTAGACCAGCTATCAATGAAATGACAAAAAAATCTCCATAAATACCACCTAATCTAACATGGCCAATATAAAAACGATCTGCAATGGAGGGCATGTTGTATCGAAAAGGCCATTTCGGGTCTCCATCGAAGGCAATATTGGATCAGGCAAATCCACGTGCATAAAGTTTTTTGAGAAGTATCCAAATATAGAGAAACATTTTGTAAGTATACTGACATTACCTAGAATATCATAAGAATTGTGAAATACATTTACCATAAATTAAAATACTTCCCTAACCTTCCAACTGTAATAACTATGATCTTTTCATAATTTAACATGGTTCGACATTATTATGATGCTAACATAAAGCTTACCATTAACCAAAGAAGCAAAAAATAGACTGCCCCCAAAGAAAATTTAACTATAACCCTTCTGAACCAGTTAGATTGTTGCACTAGTATGGGAAGCATATGTGAATTATATGTTGTGTATGTATGTAACTTCTAAATAGATTTTTTGTTTTTACAGGAACCATTGAATGAATGGCGTAATGTCAACGGACACAACCTCCTTGGTTTAACATACAGTGATTTACATAAGTGGACATTTTCATTTCAGCATTATGTTCATTTGACCAGACTTAAAATACAGACAAGCCCTCCATGCAATCCAAATATAACAGTGAAAATGTTTGAAAGGTATCATAACATTTGTGTCATCTTAACTAAATTATTTTTAAATTACCAACCTAATTTTGTAATAAAAAATAATAAGCCATAATAAACAAATTTCTTTATAATAACGAAATTTCACTTCATTTTCATATTATGTTCTCAGATCAGTGCAAAACAGCAGATTCTGTTTTGTTGAAAATGCAAAGAAACATGGGTTTCTTCATGATGCTGAGTACCAAGTTTTGAACAAATGGCATGAATATGTTGAGAAAAATCTTGACCTCAGCTTAGACTTAATAGGCAAGTATATGAACCATTTTCTTAACATTTGTTTGGTGCCTCATCATCATTATTTCAACCACGACACATCCTCTGTTGGACATAAGCCTCCCCCAAGGATCGACATACCAATTGGTCCTGGGCCTCCCGCATCTAGCGGCTTACCACAACCATCATCAGATTGTTGATCCAGATGTGCAGCGTTGAATGGCCGCCCACAAAGTGAACCGAAGATCTGATGAAGGTTGCTGGATGTGAGAAGCACATGCAAGGGCGGATCCAGCTTTGGCGCCGGGGGGGGGGGGGGGGCAGGTAGTTGTGGTTAAGTCACAAGAAGTTATAATTCAATTTTGATAATAATAGATACAGGTAAAAAGTAGGTATTTTCTTAATGTACTATAGCTGTTGACTGCGACTTTGTCCGCGTGGTAATTGAGATATAAAGTAGGTACTATCAAATTTAACAATGCTACATATTTCATTGAACAGAAAATGCCTATCACACAAAGTAACTATAACAGTGTGCGGAGTGCGAGTTTTATCGAGCTTTACTCGATTGTAGGCATCGAGCGCGTTAACGCGAATTTGTATGGAATTAGAGCAGCGCCATCTAGTAGCTGCTATGGAATGAGACAGCTTCATCTAGTGATTACTAGATGGTGCTGCCCTAATTCCACACAAATTCGCGTTAACACGTTCGATGCGTACCATCGAGTAGAGCTCAATAAAACTCGCACTAGGCACACAGATAGATTATATTCCTTTGCGCCGGCCCTGTCGTAAAATCTGTTCCTACCTGCCATGTCTTTATATTCTCTCTTCAAGTTTTCAGGTACAAAAAACCTAGAACTTCATATAAACATGCGAGAGCCCTTAGTTAAGCTCTGTCGCATAATCCGTTTTTAGCGAACATTTACTAGGTACCTTTCTGCCAAATTTTAAGTCTATAGCACAAAACATTAAGTACTTTCATACAAATTTGCGAGAGCCCTAAAACCTGCTTAATCCCGCTCTGTCGCAAAATCTGTTATTTGTGAACGTCCACTATGCTATTAACTACCTCTCTGAATAACATTTTTTTTAAACTTTTTAAAGTCTATATTAAGTCTTACTTAAATATCTGACTAGCTGTGCCCGTGAACTACATTTCGCCATATATTTTTTCCAGTTTCTGCTATATTTTTCATTGATGCTCAGCTCATATAGTCATATCGTGATGCTGTGTAGCCTAAAGCCTTCCTCGATAAATTGACTATCCAACACAAAAATAATTTTTCAATTTGAATCAGTAGTTCCTTTTTTTTTACGAGGGGAATGCGTTTGCGCACCGTCCAAGCCCCCGGGCAAGGGTGTGTGGGACTCCGCAGCGAGCGACTACCCACTAAACCCCTCGATATGCCCTCTTTGGCGCCTGGCGCAGCCACGTCCAAAGGACGCGCCGCTGCCGAACGAGGTCGTGGGAACCCTTACAGACCGACCATAATCCCGTCCGCGGCACCTGCCCACCAATGGCAGGCCCCTCACGCCCTCTCCAGGATGGAGATGGAGAGGAGTTCCCGGGGCATACTCCGGGTGGTAATTTTTTACTTGGTTTTCTTCCACGCGGCCCGACGCTCAGTGCGCCAGGCCCCCGGCCCCGCTCAGTGCGGGGTAACGGGCTTGCCCGACGACAGACCCCACTGGATCGCCGCGCACACGAGCCGAAGCTCAGCGGCACCAAAGCGCCGACCCACCGCAAAAAGCGGCCACGGTGGCCACACGAGGTGGCCCGCCGAGTAGCACTGGGCCATCCCACGCCCCCCTGATGGGGGCCGCACAATTGTGCCGAAGCCACACGGTGATCGGGTCAGCCTCAGTCCTTGGAACAACGACACGCTGGAGCTCAACATGGACCCGCACCAACCCGACCAAAGGGGCAATGCACAAGGCGCGACGCGCTACGACCCGCGAGCGGGTCCCCAGGCGACACACAACCCCATCTTCAAAAAGAAGGGGAGGTGACGCCCCACATGGCCACGTGAAGTGGCCCGCCAGGTTAAACCCGGCCACTCCACGCCCCCTCCACGGGGCAGCTGTCAGACTCTTAGCCCGCTGCAGAAAATCTGCCGGGTTGCCCAGGGTACACCACGAGGAGGTGTTCTGACATCGCACCCCGAATCAGTAGTTCCTGAGATTAGCTCGGTCAACCAAACAATCAAACAAACTCTTCAGCTTTATAATATGAGTATAGATTATTATTTGTTTTAATATACACATTATACTCTGCCTTTTTTAAAATATTCCGCTAATTGTTCCAGTATATGTATTTAAGATAGTAGATAGTCTTATATTCTGTCGAAACATTGTGCTAAAATTATATATTTTTTTTATGTTTACAGTGTATTTGAAGACATCTCCTCAAGTTGTGTGGGATAGAATGATGAAGCGTGGTAGAGCAGAAGAATCGGAAGTACCTCTGGATTATTTACAACAAGTAAGTTTCATTTCTTATATGTGGAAGGTAACTTCTAAGAAATCGGAACTACAATAGGGAAACTACCTTCAACTCACCTGATGGTGTGCAAAGTTAATACTTCATCATCACACCTCATATACGTCCCCACCTAGGGGCTCGAGCCTACCCCATGTAAGGGTGATTAGGCCTTAGTCAACCAGAGCCCGGTGCGAGCCGCCGTCGAGTGCGCACGCGTTCACGTGAGCTCCGCGTGATCGTGTTGTTATTGTCGTTCCGTCAGTGTGCCATCTTATATTTTGCTGTTTGCTGTTTGTTTTACACAAATACGTATTCCTACACCTATCCGTTATCTGGGTCAGGCTATTAAAATCGCGAAAGTGACGCTAGATAAGTGGTTGTGGTTTTGTTGTTGCGACTCGCAAAAAAACCTGTGGCGTAGCATCGCCGCTGTTGTTTTTCATTCATCCGACATCTCGCCAACCCGGCGCTGCTGCGTCGAGGTTCCTGAGCTGTACGAAGATTGGATCGACGAGGAGTAATTAAAGACGAGTTAAGTGCGTGATAGTTATAAGTTAGAAATAAGTTATTGACTTTATTAGTGCAAAGTTTTTTTTTTTTGACCTCTTTTACTTGCAATCTGTCCCAGAAAGACATTCAGCAATTGGTTTGAGAGACTAATTTGGCATGCACGGTACGTATCCATTGATACGTCCATTCTCAATAGTTATCTCACAGAAGATCTTGTGGTATCCGTCTTCGCAAGCGACGAGGCTGAGCAGGTTCATTCATTAAGTGTTGGGCAAGAGAGTTGGGATGTTTTAACACTCTGGATTTGTAGGCTCTCAAGCTGTCTGCTATTTGTTGCTTTACTGTTTTAATTTTCAGGTCTTGGTGTAATCTATCATTGGTTATATACCATGGTGCGTCAGCTATCATTCTCAGCATTTTAGATTGGAATCTTTGCAGAATCTCAATATTTGAATTGGTTGATGTACCCCACAGTTGTATGCCATAGGTCCAGACTGGCTTAATTATGCTTTTATACAGTAGTAATTTATTTTCCAGGGACAGTTGTGACTCCCGTCTGAACATCCAAAACATTTTACGGACCTGTTGACCCATTGCATGCCTTTTGGTGAATATTTGTTTTCTCCATGTTAGTCGCTTACCCAGATATTACGTCATTGTGTCATCAGCTTGCGGAACCTGGACTCCATTAAGAGACACTGGTGGACAAATGCCTTTGCGATAAGTAAAAGTGACCTGGACAGATTTGCCCTCATTAGCCTTTATACGCCAATCCCTGAGCCAGTCCGACACCTCGTTGAGACTATTTTGAAGCTTCTGGGAAGCCATGTCTGGAGATTCATCTAATGATAATATGGCAGTGTCATCAGCAAAAGAACCAGTAACAACTCCTTCAGTAGTTGGGAGATCTGTAGTATAGAGGAGATACAGAATAGGGCCCATTACACTTCCTTGTGGGACTCCAGCTTCTATAGGATATAAGTGCTAAGTTATGAACTTTAAGTACCTAGTAGTTTAATATTCATATTAAGTTTTTGTTTTTCTCTGTACATTATTATTGTTTTTTTCCGTTGTTGTGTTGTGTTGTGTTCCGTTGGGTAGAAGACAGTTTTAATTCTGCTTTCTCCAACGGAATCTGTGGTGGGTAGGGTCCACAACTGGAGCATGTCCGAATCGGACAATATGTCCGAGACGGACGGTGCTGATGAGGGAGGGCCTGTAAAGGCTACCCTTAAGGTCTCAGCGAAGCCCATGAGGGAAAAAAGCCGTTCGCCGGTCATCGACGACGGTTTAACAAAAGCGGGTCAGGGGGTAGTGTCCCCAGTTTTGTCACCGGCGAGCGCCGGAGGGGTAGTGCTCCGTCGGAGCTCTACACCTAAGGAGCAGATGTATGCAGGTTGCCTCACGATGTTTTCCTTCACCGTAGGAGCGTCAGACAAATGTACATATGAAATTCTAAACGAAAAACACATTGGTACATGGCGGTCTCGAACTCTGACCTCCTGATTGGAAGGCAAGTGCCAAGTCCACAGCACCACCGATTTCATTAATATTACTTCATACATACTCAGGGCACATCTATGTCCTAAAGTAGAAGAGAAGACCAACATACTTTATTCAACATAATAAGTTTATTAAAACCCAGTTTCCAATAAAGAGAAATTATTCTGTTTTCGAAGCTAGTTTCTAATAAAGAATATTGAATCTTCTTTCAAAACGGCGATCCATTGAAAAGACGCATTGATAGATCTATTTGCATTTTTTATGTTCACTTTAATCCCACTGGGGCACAGGCGTTGTTTATGGAGAAAATAATATCCAGCTGGGAAGGGTATTTTTGGACACTTGGATATTTCTGGACGCATGTAATGGAGTTTTAGGCTTTAAGTATAAAATAAAAAAATATATATTGTAATGTTAGAAATCTGAAGCAATGTGTTTAAAACAACATACAAACATATATATAACCAAACACGAATCTAACAATAAATGACACTCAATATACAACAACCCTACTGCACAACGCTCTCAGCGCAACTGGTATTAAGATTTCTAGTGTCTTTATAGCAAAAGCTAGTGCCGTCACAGCTAGCCTACTTTATCCTAAGGCACATAACACATTGCACCGGACACCGCTCCGGTGTGCGGTGCTGCGGTTTTTAATTTTGACTGGAGAATCTTAATTTGTATACAAAAACCGCAGGGTATAACACACTCGCACCGCATCGCCGTGCGGTTGTGCGGCGCGCGCGACGGCACCGCACTCCCGGACGGTGATGCGGTGCGGTCCGCGGGGTATGCCACACTGTGCCGCGGTATCGTACGGATTTTTGCGTAGAAAGGACGTGCATACGCTTAAATGATCTCAACATAGATAATGCGGTGATGCGGGGCGTCGTCGTGCACCGCAGCTCCGGACGGTGATACGGAGCAAACCGTACGGTGGCACGGTTCCGTGCCGCCGCAGCCGCATGCGGTTTTCGTCCCTCCGTACACCGCAGCGGTGTCCGGTGCAATGTGTTATGCGCCTAACAGTAATTAAATATTATAGTTAGTTTAAGGGGTCGGGAGGCTTTTGGGACCAGGACTGCGGTCCCAAAAGCCCCCTTTTAATTAATTATGAAAATTGAGACGTCATTCGGGACCACAACTGTGGTCCCGAACGCCACCTTGAGATTTATATTTATTTTAAGTGGTTCAATGGGACCACGAATATGGAGACAATTTCTATCGTTATTTTTCATGTCGAGGAAGTACAGTCAAGAAAAACAACTGCTGTTATAATAAAATAATTAATATACAGGGTGTAACGTAGAACCCCAATAAGATTTAAGGGTATGTATCCATCAGAAATGGAGATTCTGTAGGAAAAATATTAAACTACTTTTTTTTCCATACAAACTAAATAAAATATTTTTTGGTCTTAAGTGCTGACAGCCCTACGTAAGCGTATGAGGAATACTACGCCGTGACTACGCTCACGTCTATCACGTGCCTTCATTCACAACTATCGAGCGCCATCGCAGGGAGACGCACCTACGGCTTGTGCCCGGGCGCAAAATCATGTAGGTATTACAGGAAAAGATAATAACTATGATAAAGTCAACTTACCTATGTTAAAGCAGCGTCATGGCAGCGTCCAATATGTTACACTTAGTTGACAAGTTATTGATTAATGTTTTTCACAAACACTTATCGCACGAAGCATTTAATGACTCACACATAAACCGCACACATTTTTCACCCGGGCCAGTTAGTTATTGGCTAAAAATAAACACTGCATGAGGTTGAATTTGGGCCGAAATACCTACTATTGAAGTCTTCATTTCAAACGACCGTTTTTTGACCTTTTTGCATCGAGCGAGAGTTCAATCATAAAAACGGCTTAATATGTCTACCACCCTGCTCTATGCAGGCAGCCGTTCGTCGAAGCATCGACTCTCTTACATTCTGCAACATCTGTCGAGTAACAGACTGAAAGGCTGCAATAAGCCGGCTCTCCATTTCCGCTGCAGTACTGGTTCGCGGGTTGCGCTCAAAGTACTGCAGTATCGCAGTCTCCAACTGCGAACGTGCTGCGTTTCTTGACCGACCTTCATTAAGCGGTGCACGAAATGTCCCAAAACTGTGTAATCGTATACACATGCTTCGGAAACACGAGTAAGAAGGCAATCGTCGCTGCTCAGCAAGTGGTCTATTTGCAACAAATCTTTGCCGGTAGAACTCACGAGCACCACTAATGTTTCCGTCACACGTACCAACACATAAAACCCTTTCGTAAAATTCACTATTTGAATAAATTTCACTACTACGACAAGACATTGTTGCTACGAGGTCACGACACACACACACCAAAAGTTTTCGCGAGCAACTGATGGACACGGACAGAGACGAGCCGTAGCCGACTCAAAGCCCAAAGGCGCCCCCGCCCCTCGGCCACAGCCGCTGCATTAGGGATGATCGATATCAATTGATTAATGAAAAACATCGATTTTTAGCAAAAATCTTTTTTTTTGAAATCGATATTAAATCATCATAATATCATACGGAACGTTGATTATTATACCTAGTCTAGCTCGGCAATCTAATCTGAATTAGGTGATGTTGACTAATGTTGTTGATAGTATTCACTGCACATTGTTCACTTTGCTTAGTTCACCCGCAAGTAAATGTAGCAGACTCCACCTTTTTAAATGTGTGGCTCGGTTGAGAATAAACAAATGTAACCGAACTAAGCTGAACGAAGTTATTCCTTTGCATTTCTAAAACTAAAGGGATTAAAAAACTTGTCAACTTCAATAAATTCCATGACGTAATAATTTCCTGTTGTTAATGTGAAGCGGAAGGGAGTGTTACAAGGTTGCTTTTTTTTATTTAAAACCAAACCTATTACTTTTATGGCAAGTGCTAGGATCTACCTATCCAAAGTTGCTGAAAGCAGCAATTAAATATTTGTGCTGCACAGCAACTTTGCCAACTTCGGGAAGACTTGAAAAGAAGGGTAACATTTGTATCAACAAACGAGAAGGGGATTGATTCTTCCAAAATTCGTAAAAAAATTCGAGTTTTCAGAGAAATCACAGATCAGCTAATCAGAATACATGAACATATCGAGCTTCGCCATTTTTTATTTAATATCGCTTGTGTTGACTCTAGTGCGTGGGTGTAGTCGAAACGTCAATACCAAATTTGAAGTGTGGTTTTTATTTCTATTTCTTTCTTTTTTTATTTTCTATTATTTTTTATTTGTAATGTAATTTTAATTTATCAATTTGTTTGTTTAAATAAACACATAAAAGATTATTCATTCAATTTATTATTTAAAGGTTTAATCTAAAATAAATAATTATTACATAAAAAGATAAAGATGTGAAAAGTCGATGCTACTACTCGAGACAAGTCAAGCGACGATCTTTCAAAAACTGACGCTACCGCCTTGCTCATAGCGATCACTCGCTATCGCTTTCGTGACATTAAAACTATTGTTCTTATGTCACGAAAGCAATAGTGAGTGAACGCTTTGAGATAGGCGGTAGGGCCGCTGAGTTGTGATATCGCCTGAGAAAAAAAAATCGAGTTCGAACTTTTTTCGAGTCGGTGAAAAGTAGCCCCTAGATTGACTTTTGATCCACCTAAATGTGTAACCAAACTTGATCGAAATACTCCTATTCATCGTTAGACATCTAGCTGAGGCGCGTTCAGGGCCTTCGCGCGAAGTACAACTTTTCGCTCTAACCCCGTTCAATGCCTTCGAGCGTGACAACCGGGTGAAACAACCGGCCCGTTCAAGACCTTTGAGTGTCGGCACGAGTTACAACCGAACAACCATCGAATTTGATGGTTGTAAAACGCTCTGACGTTTATGACTGAAATACTCTTACGTGATTGGATGATATTGGCGGCCATATTCTATAATGTCATCTACTAGAAAGAGAGAGAAATAAAATATCATGTGAAAGAGGGAGATAAAAGATTTGGTTGCTGCAATCCGTTCAACGCCTTTGAGCGAGTTAAAAAACAACCGGACAACTACACCCAGAGGCGCTGAACGCGCCTCTGTAATACCTGTTAAATGAAAACATTGATATTTTTACGGGTTCGTAGCATCAATCAAAAAAGATTTGCATTCTTCGTAATATCTTTAATATTTTTTAAAATTAATAAACACAAGTATGTAAATAACTTTACTTTGAATGTAAATTAATTGCTAATTTTCGTGAATAATAAATACATAATAAATAAAAAATAATGTTTTTTGCTCCCTAACACATCGATATGACATCGATGATTTCCTAAGATCGATCATTCCCACGCGGCTTATCAATCGATGCTGCCCTGCTCTAACGCCGGCGCCGCAAGAAAATGGGGCGGGACCGAACGCCGTTTTGATTGGCCGCTTATGGAAATTCGAATCATCGTCTTTTGACCAATCAGCTATCGTGTTCATTAACCAGAGTACGCAAAGATGAATGAAGTCCACGCGGTCTGTATGACGTTTACAAAGATTATACATTATCAGAGGACCTAGACAAAAGTAACAATTTGTTCATACATTTTGTTCTTTTCTGACTTCGTTATCCTTTTTGAATTAACAAATAAACATTCGCGTTTATTTTATTTACGTTACACGTTTATATCGAACGGCAATGTATGAAATTATTTGCGATGTGTTGCGATGTGGAATCATTCCTATTCATTTTATTCTTTTCGAACTTTTTTATCGTTTTTGAATTGTTACTGTGTCTAGAGGCGCGTTCCCTCTAAGCAATGATTTGCAGCATTTTCAACATTTTTAGCATCATCGCGTTTCATTAGCTCTTGTAGCTAGCAAGGCTAGCATCATATGTTAACGTAATGCGCTCCATTTAAACAATATATTGATTTTTAGGTTAGGTTCCCGTTGTGAAAAATAATGCGGCTAAAAATGATAAAATTTCTTAAAAGAAACGCAAAACATGGTTAATATTGATGTTAGCGTGAAAAAAATGGTGATGCTTAAATGGAAAACCGGGTAGGCTTCTTGACTAGACATCTGTGGAGAAGCTCGGTGGCGTAGTTGTTCGTGCGTTTGGTATGATGATTGCTAAAGTTTAGTAACATTTACCGTCGTCGTGACTCTGATGGGCGAAAAAAACTTAAATTATGCGAACTCGACCTCACCATCTCGCCTCGGCGGACACTAGCGGATTAGCGGAGTACCTGTCGGACGGGATTGAGTAGGTATGACCGCCGTTGAAAAAGGCGAACCACGTCATGTTTTCAATTTCAGTAATATGGGTATCAAATAAAAGGGCTTGAGGAGTAGATGTCTATGAACTTAATTACATTGCTCTAAGATCAATATGGCTATCGCTCAAAATGGCGAACTACATTTTGTTTATAATCCTGGTAAGATGGGTATCAAATGAAAGGGCTTGAAGAGTAGAGCACAATAAACCTAGCGACGTTTCTTCTATGTTCAATATGGCCGTTGTTCAAAAATAGCGGCCAACAATTTGATTTTAATCCCAGTAAGATAGGTATCAAATGAAAGGGCTTGAAGAATTTATTACTAGGAACTAAGTCACTTTGCTATAAATTCAATATGGCCGCCGTTCAAAAATGGCGGACCAAAGTTTATATTCGATCTCAGTAATATGGGTATCGAATAAAACTGGGGACCTTTCATTAGGCATAATGTTGTTTGTCATAAAGACGCTTGGCATAAATCACTAAGC
This sequence comes from Schoenobius gigantellus, assembly GCA_963935595.1. Classification (NCBI taxonomy): domain Eukaryota; kingdom Metazoa; phylum Arthropoda; class Insecta; order Lepidoptera; family Crambidae; genus Schoenobius; species Schoenobius gigantellus. The sequence continues at coordinate 23,660,132 of OZ012543.1, forward strand.
ATAATAATCGAAAAGCATAACATTAACGTCACATAATTATTTTAATTGCATAATTTGTATAAGGCACAATTATCCAAAGGCATAATTTTATGAAGCATAATTAATGAAATTACTAATTTCTTATGACATAATATTGGTAGTCCTAAAATGTTTTGCCATAATTTTAAGTGTCATAATTAATGATATCTCTAATATTTTGGGGCATTTATTTATAATTAGAAATGATGTTATTTTAAAGGATATAATGTTTACTCTGTTTTACTAAACTTTTTATAATAGCTCCATATATTATTTATTCAAATATGATACTCGTATCTTCTATATTTTCATTTGATATAATTTTTGCATAGTATATATGTTGATTTTTTTATTTGAAAAAGTAATTCATTCATGCTACTAGTGACAGAAACGAATCGCTGCAAAACCGACTCCACGTAGTCTTGTTTGTCCTACCCCTAGAGTGTTATTCAAACCCGCGTAGGCGCGGAGGGGCGAGGCCCGCGAGCTGAGGAGCAGGTGGTTTTAACGCTCGAAACCAATCTGCGACGATAAGCTCGCGTGGGACCGCAGGAGCCCCGCAGCGTCGGAGCCGTGACAGAAACCATGCATGTGCATGCTTGCTTGCGTGGTACATGCTTGCTTGCATTGTGCATACTTGCTTGCATGTTGCATGTTTGCTTGCATGCATACTGCATGATACATTGCTGCATGCTTGCTTGCATGTTGCATGCATGCTTGCATGCATACTGCATGATACATTGCTGCATGCTTGCGCGCAAGTTTATGCCTAGAGAAATTCTGCGTAATCGTATTGTTCGTTGTGATTAATATGCTAAACATTAATATGCTAACAAAATTATGGAATATGATTTTATGACAATAATTTTTATGCCTAGAAATAGAGAGCCAATAAAACTACTTAAGGAATGATCACTAGGAATGTAGCATCATTGCTCTAAATTTAATATTTTAAAATTATTCCTTTTTCTTTTTATTTCGTTATAAGCTTTTAAAAGCATAGCAAAAGTAACATTATTGTATCAAACCAAAAAGTAATTGGTAGTCATAACTTCTTACTTATTACATGAGGTAACCTTATTATTTGTAATTAGATTAAATGATACTTGATTTACATTTCAATGACTCAAAGAGGTTAGTTGAAATTAGGCATTAAAATACTATGTTTAAGTGTCCTTTCTGTACCTTATATCTTCACTTTGTGTTTAAATTTCTTTTGTGTTAAGAGCTGATTATGGTTGCCACTTGAAAGTTTTTGCTTTCAGTTTAAAATCTCTCAAAAAATCAGTTTAAAAACTCTGAAAATATTGGGTTTTTAGGTCTCAGACAAGCACCGAAGGTCCATTTAGTATCTAACTTATATGCCCCTTAAATGCTTTTGGGGTATTCAGTTACACCCTGTATATTTATTTAAAAAATCACAGTTCTAAATAAACCTTAATCAACAATTTCTGCTTATTACTATAGATACTTAAATCTACATGATTGCAGAAAACCATATGCTAATAAAAATTGCATACAAATGTTTACATAATAAAATGAATTCACTTGTTTGAATAGTGTTTATGTTAAACATAATAATAATAATAAACACTTTATTGCACACAAAATAAACATATAATTTTTTTTTCAAAAATAATGCAGGTGTACAACACAGGCGGCCTTATTGCTAATGAGCAATCTCTTCCAGGCAACCTTGGACTAGGAAAATACTGAGAGGAAATTTAAACGGGGATTGGTGCAGTAGTAGTGAAGGACACAATGAAGGACTATTTTAGCTAAGGATTTAAGGATAGGAAGTGATTTCGAACTTGATTCTTAAAGGACTCCAGCGTGCGAGCTCTCGTAATACTCTCAGGGAGAGAGTTCCATAGCCGGACGGCATATGCTGGAAAAGAGTATGAAAGGAAATCCGTGCTGTGGGGTGGGATATCAAGAGTTAAATTAAAGTTCGACCGTAAAGTACGACTTGAAGAAGAGGACCGGAAAGAGAACTGAGACTGAAGATATGATGGAAAGGTCGGAAGAAACAAAACATTGTAAAGTAGGGATAAAACATGTAAATCTCTGCGCTGGCGAATTGGCAGCCATTTAAGTTGAGAGTGATAGTAAGAGACATGGTCAAATTTACGAAGATTAAAAATAAACCGTATTGCCACATTTTGTAGACGCTCCAACTGGTTCAATAGCTCTTCGGATAAACATAATCAACTAAAACATATTAAAACATATCAACTTCATACATTTCATACCCGAATGGTCAGAGATATCTTAAACACCAATATTAAAAAAACTATTTGAATTAAAATATGAAACGCCTCACCTAAATAATAATAATAATAAATTTTATTTTTCAAAAAAAAACAAGTAAGAAGGGGCCTTTTTATGCATAAGCCTGTATTAAAGGAGTCCCGCTCGTCCTTAAAGATACATTTTTTTCTTATATGCTATACTTCTTTAAAACCAAGGACTTGTATTGTAGACTATTGTAGATATCTGCGCTATCATTATTTCAGTCCATAAGAAATTGAATAAATTATTGCACACAATATTTTAATCAGTTTCTCGACATAATGTTTTCAGCTTGTTCATAGGATAATCATAATAGCCATGTTGTTATGTTCTTTTTACATCATTGTATGTATCTAGTCGTATAAACATTCAATATTCTATTTACTTTATTATATGAATTAATTGATTGGTTATTAAACCGTTTAGAGCCGAATACAGTTCTAACTTCCTTTGATTTTATAACATTATATATATATTATATATATATATATATATAATATATAATATATTATTATATGGATTAGAAATAATAATCTTAACAGTCAGATGTATATTTTTGACATTTTAGAAATGTATATTTCTAAAATTTATGCTATTACATTAGCAGTTACTTAAATTATTTAAGGAACCTATATCAGTCTCAAAATTATCTTCATGAGTATATAACATTAGAGATGACATATTTTGTTGTTTGTAAGGTATGTACTACATACTTTAAAATCTAAATTTTTCTAGATATGTCCAATAGCTATCTGGCCACTTATCAATTTCTTTAATGTCGGAATATTTTTAACATTGATGTTAATGACACGTCTCTCTCCTCTCTCTCAGGTATGAAGTCTATGAAGTTGTTACTTGTTTTAGTTGATAATATTTTTAAATCAAGTATATTTTTGAAAATGTTGATTTTCGTGTGTTATTTGCGTTATTTTAAGGTTTAAATTAACATAGTGATCATGGCCAGTTCCCGGCAGAGGCGTTCTCTTATCATGATCTTATATATTTATCGTATAAAATTCGCTATTCTAAACCTAAGCCACGCGTGATTATGCAGCGTAATCTTAATAATATGGACACGGAATCCATTCTATCTGACCTTGGTTGCGTTGATTGGACTGCAATGTTTAATGCTGATACTATCGATAAGAAACTAGAAATTTTCAACACTATCCTTATTGACTTATTTGATATACACGCACCATTGCGTCCAGTGAGATTGAAACACATGCCTGCTCCATGGCTCACTGATAATATAAAGGCAATGATGCATAAACGTAATGCTGCAAAGCTACGTTTCAGGAAAAATCCTACTGAACTTCATCATGACCGGTACAAGGAGCTTCGTAATCGTTGTAGTAGGATGTGTAGGGATGCGCAGCGTCGTCAATACACTCCTCTGTCTCTAATGGAAATCCTGCTAAAACATGGTCCTTTCTAAATTCCATTGGTATTGGCAAAAATAAGACAAAGGTTCCTGTTAGCGTTGACCCAGAATTATTAAATGTGCATTTCACAACACCTTCTCCTATTAATCCCCTCACTAAAACATCTTTGCGATCCCTGCTCACTAATCTCGACCCCCAACGTCCTGCTTTTACATTTCTCTCCGTTACTGACAGGGTGGTCGAAAAAAGCATAAAATCCATCAAATCGAATGCAGAAGGGACTGATGGAATACGTCGGAGAATGATCCTTCACGGATCGGAATACCTGATACCGATTTTATGGCATATTTTTAATTTCTCCCTCGCAACGGGAACTTTTCCTGAGTGTTGGCGCCAAGCGGCCATAATACCGATCCCCAAAACCTCTAGTCCCACTCTACCCTCCCACTTCAGACCTATTAGTATTCTTCCTTTCCTGTCTAAAGTTCTAGAACGCCTTGTCCACCAACCTAAGTCTTTTCCAGTCCGGCTTCCGCCCGGGGCATAGCATGGTTACTGCACTGACAAAGGTGTCTGATGACATACGCTGGGAAATGTCAAATCAGCAAGTTACTGCAATGGTTTTATTAGACTTTAGTAACGCTTTTACTACGGTTGATTTTGACATACTCCTGGCCATGTTAAAAAGTATACTAGTTTCGGACTCGGTGGTTGAGTGGTTTCGTAATTATCTTGTCGGGAGACGTCAAAGTGTTCGGGTTGACGGTAAAATGACAAGATTTTGCGACGTTCCTGCCGGTGTGCCTCAGGATGGTCCTGTCACCTCTCCTTTTTTCCATTTTCATAAATTTCCTTAGCCCTCTCCTTCTTTGCCAATATCATCTGTATGCTGACGACCTGCAAATTTACGCACATGCTCCTGCGGAACAGATTGACGGTTTGATTGCTCGACTTAATGCTGACCTTGCTACCGTACATGAGTGGAGCCAAGCACATGGCCTTTTAGTAAACCCTAGTAAGTCAAAAGCAATTATTATAGGTGGTCCTAGACAAATTGTTAAAATGAAGAGATTAAGTTTACCCCCACTTTATTGCGATGGCGTAGTGATAGCGTATAATGACACTGTTAGAAACTTAGGAGTCTTATTTGATTGTTCTCTCTGTTGGGCTCCTCATGTTGCAGAAGTCAGCCGAAAATTATTTGCTGCTCTGGGATCTCTGCGACGATGGAAAAATTTGCTTCCCATTAAAACCAAAATTCAATTAGCACAGTCACTACTTCTCCCAATATTGGACTACGCTGATGTCTGTCTGATTGACCTTAACGAGGACTTGCTCAGCAAACTCCAAAGGCTACAAAATCTCTGTGTTAGGTTTGTTTTTGGGCTACGTAAGTTTGACCATGTGTCCGAATACAGAAAAAAATTAGAGTGGCTTCCCGTCGGACTGCGCCGTCAGGAGCATGTTCTCATTCTCCTTTATTATGTCCTCTACGATCCTCGCACCCCTCCCTATTCAAAGGAGCGTTTCCTGTTTCTGGGATCGGACCATTCTCGTGAACTGAGGTCCAAGTCGGATAATGTACTCAAACAGCCATTTACGCGATCGGGTTATTACAAGGATTCATTTATAATCAAGTCTTCTCAGTTATGGGATGATTTGCCGCCTGTTATTCGGAAATCAAATCACTAGCGATTTTTAAACGAAAGCTACATCAACATCTTTTAGGTCTGCGTCGGTAGCGGGTACTTGCTTGCAACATCATAATTTATTTTGTATTAATTCCATTTTTGTTTTTATTTTTATGTTCTTTTTTTTTTTTTTCTTAAATATATTTTTTTACAATATAAATATAAAAATACAAATATTATAAATTATTATTATTATTTTTTGATTTTTGTTTTTATTGGCACACTCATTTTTTACCAATTTTCCAAACCAAAGGTTGTCTGGAAGAGATCGCTTTTAGCGATAAGACCGCCTTTGCCCTCATTAATATTAAGAACCATATTGTACCTGCTGTATTTTAATTGTGATGAGTGCAATAAAGAATATCTATCTATCTATAGTCCTTAATAACAAAAAATGTGATACTGATTATAACAATTACAATCGATGTGAGACTGGCATTTTTACTATTTTTATTTCAAAAAATTTAAATACCTAGGTATATAAATCTGTAGGTGATTTTATTAACAATATATAAATAATAGTTAGTAGCTTAACTTATTAATTGATAGTGAACTTGTTATACGAAAAAATGTTAAAACTATCATGACTTTTACAGTAACTAGGGTTTCATTCAATGTTAACTTTAAGTCATAAAGACTTATTTACAGCTATGTTTAACATAAATACTATTTATAAAATTCGTTTTATTATGTAAACATTTGTATGCAATTTTTATTAGCATATGTTTTTTTCTGCAGTTATGTAGATTTGAGTATTTATAGTAATACGCAGAAATAGTTTGTTGATTAAGGTATAATTAGAACTATATTTTTTAAAATAAAGTTTCTTTTTAGTTACTAAAAAAAAGGACATGTCCACTTTTTGTATGGAACGTGGAATTTTATTCTGAACCTTTTTTAACCAGTTTAAAAATTTATGACGGAAATAGAACTTTATGAGAAGGATGTTTATCCATGAATATTAAAAATATTAAGGCCTGCATTTAGGAGAAAAAAATAAAAATGTTTTTTTTTATTGTTTCTTTAGCAGGGCCACATTTAGTTTTTTTTTACTGGCAATTAAAAGGATGTCATTGTCAATATGTCAATGCCACTGTAGCTGTCGTTTTGACTTTTGTTTATTGTTTGTGTGTATGTGTGTAACCTTCCTTCCTTTCACAAAATAGTATCTTTTATTTTCTACAGCTATGCTCAGGTTCTTGATTTTACATGTGATTTAAATATTGGCTTGCTAACTGGACTAAGTTTTCTCGTAATTTGAACGTACGAAGTAACCAGACCCAAGAATTGAACAACAAAATGTTATACTTCCAGGTTACAGTCGCACTCCTGATACAACTTCTCATTTTTTTTGTACCAGAGTGCTATAATTTGGAATGTCGAATGGTACCATTATATTTAAGAAAGAAGATCTTCGGGGATTGTAAAATATTCGTAAAGTAATGCCAGAGTCTGTGAAAATCACATGAGTCAATATGATTTTGCATTTTTACGGTAATATAAGTTCACTGTATTGTTTACACCAAATAATTCATGCTTGACTTACTAACAATAAAATCAAAGAACAGAAACTAATTGAATTTGAAAATATAGAAAATTCCACTGATATAGTATGTAAATACTGGACAGGTTTAACAGTCACACAATTTGTTTTATTGTTCTCTTGCTTAACTCAATTAGGTGAGGTTTTTTCAAAGCCTAAAAAGGCCTTAGGTTTATATTAAGTCAGACTATGGGCTAAGGAATCCCTTTGCAGAATTGCTTCTCGGGTATACATTTCAAAAACTCATGTTTACTTATATAAAAAAGTGTTATTGCTTCAAAAATCAATATGCACCTTTACATTTAGGTATAGCCCATATAAGCAGGGAAAACCTGTCCAGTAGAAATCTAACTATACGTTATACTCTTTGGGTCTGATTCAAACAATTCCATTGTTTTATTAGAGGTTACTAAAATTGTACTTACAAAAGTCCTCTAATTACCTATTTCAAAAGAAATCTTATAACTTACACTGCTAGCTGCAGTAAGCGACCAACCAACCTGGTGGTCAATCTATTTTAAATAGGGCATTAGAAGCCATCTTTGTACATATTGATGCTTAAATTCCACACTTGAATGTTCCCCAGAATGAAAATATTCAATTTAATTTTAATCAGTCTTGGAACATATTAAATTAAGCAAGCTAAGTCATATTTTGGAGAACATATTCAAGAAAATGATCTATCACATGAGAGGAAAAATCAAATGAAATCCATGAATTTAGGATGGGCTCCGCACCAAACTCATATAACACCACTGGCTCAATTTTGAAATGACGTACTAATGAGGGAAGATGTTGAAATTGAATAAATAAAAATAACAATTTCTGGGTTTTATTTCATACCTGCAACCAGTTTCTATATTACAACTCTTTCACATAGTTTCCACCATTATAATTATTCAACACTTCATATTACATATTTAGTACCCATGATAAAATCGAGGGTATGTAGTCATATAGAAGTAAATATTTACACTTTGAATTAGCATTATAGTAATCTTAGAGAATTTTGCATTTAGTTCATTATAATGACTTCATTAATTAGCATTTGTTTTGTAAAAAATCTTTTGTTATTGAAATAGTAAAACTGTAGCATTCTTAAGAACAGACCAGTATATTTTATTTATGTTGATATTTCATTACTGTGAGGTAGGTGCTTATCCTAAGAGTAGGCAGAGTAAAACAGGTATCACACACTAGACACTACAGCCAGGGGCTCATCCTAACAAATGCTGCACAAACACACTGCTACAAAGTAAAGTATAGAAGTCATCTGCCACCAACCAATGCATTTATTGTGCTAGATTTCATTTTAATAGCATGGACCTATTGATTACATGTATCATTTTTTTGGTCACAGTCAGAGATGCTTGTTTGTTACCAGCAGTGACCTGCAATGCTGCTAATTTGCAATCCAATTCAATATGTGGTCACCTGGGGGTTTATTGTCGAAGGAAAAATCTATAACGTCTGCGCTGCCTTTAATTTGACAGTCATTGCGGCAACAACACAAGATTGTGCACTTCTTAATAAAAAGTATTGTGATGTATTGTGATTGCATAAATTATAAGCGATCACGATCATTTTTTTTTTTTGATCCTCTTTTATGGCAATTTGTTAATTATGCCAGCGTCAAGTGAAAGATAGATACGTAACAAAAATTACGAAAAATTTTGAAAGAATTGTTCACCAATGATGACTAATTAAAATCACAAAATTAAACGAGGCTTTTTTTGACGCTGTCACTTCTGCAAGAGAAGGCAAAGGGAGCTAAGTTCATACAGCCATGTTTTTCGTAAATCTTGATAAAACATTAAAAATGTAATTTATGTGAATTTTTGTCAGAAAGTCACTCACTATCACATCGTTTGTGCGCTTTTGTTACTTATTTATTCGTTTGTGACACGTTTCAGTAACTTGTCATTGGTTTCCATACAAAAATCGTTTTGTTTTACATACTATGAAAGTCAATCATAAAATTGCTGTTTTTTTGAATTTGCAGGCCTAAAAAAACCTAAATTTTATTCTAAACCCTAGATTTTTGAGTACTCTTTACAATAATACCTGAAACATGTTGGTTAATAAATAATTATATTCTTAGCCTAAAAGTGGACATGTCCTTTGTGTGCTTGTTCAGACAAGCAAACTGAAAAACTTTTATTATGTAAACTCGTTTCACATTATGTAAATTCACTGAACCTAGACGATGGAACAGCTGATTTTATTGCGATTTCAAAGTTGGTCCCATGAAGCAAAAACAAAGGTTGGTCCCATACCCATAGTGAAAGTTGTTCAGTTTGCTTGTCTGACGAGCAAACAAAATTTTTTTAGTAATTAAAAATAACCTTCTATAGAAATTAATTATTTTATAACAGCTGTTGTTTTTCTTGACTGTACTTCCCCGACATAAAAAATAACGATAGAAACTGTGTCCATATTGGTGGTCCCATTGAACCACTTAAAATAAATATAAATTTCAAGGTGGCGTTCGGGACCACGGTTGTGGTCCCGAACGCTTTATCTACTAATTATACATGTTCACCTGTTTTACTGTTTCACACAGGTGATCTAAAACAACATTCACCTGTTTTGCCGTTTGACACAGATGATCTAATGTGGATATCCACGACAAACTAAAATTGACTAGGCATACGCAATAAAAGCTGCCTGCCGCGAATTGGGAACTCCGTGATTATTTTCATAACTTTTATAGTTGTTCAATACTCGATGGATGCGGGTAGCGTCGGTGGCGCTGTGGCCTCGGCAATGGACTGTGCTCCGAGTACAACCGGAAGGTCCGCGATCGATCCTGCCATGTATTTGTTTCACGTGTTTTTCGTTTCACAAATTTCATATGTACATTTATCTGAAGCTCCTACGGTGAAGGAAGACATCATGAGGAAACCTGCATACACCTGCAAAGTAATTCAAATGTGTATGTGAAGTCAACCAATCCGCACTGGGCCAGCGTGGTTTGACTGAGGCCTAATTACCCTAACTAGTTAGGGTAGGCTCGTGCCCCTCGGTGGGGACGTATATGAGCTGTGATGATGATAATGATGATGACTCGATGGATAATCAAAATCTGCATCGACCTGAACAAACGAATCATACGCTAATTCGCGCGCGGACAGTACCACGCCTTGTTAGATAGGGTCGGTCTCAGGTTGTCTAGATAGCATTAAGACTACACTACACTAATGACTATATCATAAATACTAGTTGCTAACCAAATAAACTCAGGATTCCTTAAAATCAAACCAAAAAGGTAAATTTTTGGCTAGTAGAGAATTAAACCACAGACCTGTAGAAATCATTGCACCACAGGTCATCTCAGTTACTAAGTAAGAGGTATACGTGTTAATGAAATTGAGCAAAACCAGAAATTAGTTTGTTCAGAATCAAGAGAACAATCAATTCCACTAGTTAAAAATATGGATCAAATTTAAAGAAAAAAATTCAACCACCGCTTTTTAAATTTCCTCAACTCTACCGCCGTTCGTTTCCTCAACAATGTATCCCCCGCCGTTCGTTAGTCTCGCTATTACTTAAAAACAGCTCGAGCGATTTTTACGAAATTTTCTGCGTGTTTGAATGGGTTCGGGGAAGGTTTATACATATAATCGGATCCAGTAGGTGACGCTGTAATTGGGCAGAGCAACGTCTACAGGGTCCACTAGTTAATAAAAAAACCGGCCAAGCGCGAGTCGGACTCGCCCATGAAGGGTTCCGTAGGATTTATGACGTATTAAAAAAAACCACTTACTAGATCTCTTTCAAACCAATTTTCGGTGGAAGTTTGCATGGTAATGTACATCATATATTTTTTTTAGTTTTATCATTCTCTTATTTTAGAAGTTACAGGGAGAAGTTTTAGAAATTTTAGTGTTACAAGGGGACACAAATTTTACCACTTTGGACGTGTCTCTCGCGCAAACTATTTAGTTTAGAAAAAAATGATATTAGAAACCTCAATATGATTTTTGAAGACCTATCCATAGAAACCCCACAAATAAGTATAGGGTTTGATGAAAAAAAAAAATTTGAGTTTTAGTTTTATGTATAGGGAACCCCCAAAATTTATTGCTTTTTTTATTTTTGTGTAAAAATCTTAATGCGGTTCACAGAATACATCTACTTACCAAGTTTCAACAGTGTAGTTCTTATAGTTTCGGAGAAAAGTGGCTGTGACATACGGACGGACAGACAGACAGACATGACGAATCTATAAGGGTTCCGTTTTTTGCCATTTGGCTACGGAACCCTAAAAAGGGGCAGTAATATTATTATTGTCTACCACTAAACAATCATATTTCATTTACAGGTCCATGATGCCTATGAAAATTGGATAAACTTGCCAACAATAGGATGTGAAGTGCTAATTATAGATGCGGATAAAAGCCTTGACTATGTTAAGGAAGACTTAGAGAGATACAGCTATAAAATATTAGGTGGTAATCATACAAATTGAGTGATGAACTGATAACTGAAATGTTTATGTACAATCAGCAACACTCCCAAGCTTTACATTGGCATTATGAAAGTTTTGGCTATTACGAGCGATTAAGAGCAGTTTAAGGTCAACATGTAAAGTCAGGCATGTTGCTGTGTGTACATTCAACCCTCGCATTGTTTCAAGACAGTGATAAATTTTAACACAACTTTGATTATTTAATTAGTGACAATTACTTTCTTTTAAAATTACTATTAATCGTGCAATCTTGACTTTATGAAATATGAATTGCCTATTCTCCAATTAGTTGTTTCATAAAATACTTCTAAAATGTAAGAATATGATTTGACGTGAGTACATTTGACCAAGGTAAAACATTTACAGGGCCCCAATGTCTCTATCATCGCATATAATTGATGTTACTATTCTCAGTTAGGCCTATTGTCAACGGAGGCGTAGCTTCATAGATGCTTTAAAATACGCCGTGAAGCCCGGCTTACCGAGCTCTGTCCAAGAAGCGTATTGCACGAGTACGTTTTCGATCGTTAGAGACGTTACTTTGGCTTCGACTGAAGACGACGATTATATTAATCGCATCCTTATACAAGGTTATTTTTTAATTATCACAAAAAAATGTGTGTGCTTGTTCAGACAAGCAAACTGCACAACTTTCACTATGGGACCTACTTTGAAATCGAAAAAAAAATCAGCTGTTCCATACATCTAGGTTCAGTGAATGTTGAACATTTGTATGGAACAGCTGATTTTTGATTGCGATTTCAAAGTTGGTTCCATAGTGAAAGTTGTTCAGTTTGCTTGTCTGAACAAGCACACAAATTTTTGTGATAATTAAAAAATAAACTTGTGTAGTAGAAAAAAATCAACTGTAGATTGTTCGTAGTGGCAAGAAAATTATCAGAAGATGATGTCTTTTACTCATTCTTTAGAACTATTAAAATAACTTATCAGAATTTAGTTAAAACACAGCTATTTTTGCACTTTTTGAACAAACTTGGCCGCCATTCCCGCCATTTTTAACCGACTTCAAAAAAGGAGGAGGTTCTCAATTCGATGCGTATGTTTTTTTTACAAAACTTAACACGTGCATTTACTCAGTATACGCCCCGGCGTATAACATGTACTACGGCAGGCATCATGAAGCCTGCATGCTGCAGCGACGCGAGCGCACCGTTGTCGCTTCGTTGACAGAGTTTCATAGTTATGTATGTTAGCAGCAAGGTCTACAGCAAGCGTATCCTGACGAATACGCGTCTATGAAGCTACGCCTCTGCGGACAGTAGGCCTAAAGTCATAAGAAAAGTGCTATGACTATTTTCCTGTTGTGTGCGATTTTAACGAGTTGACCACAAATATTTGAGTTAATTAATTTCAAAATCTGTTCATATTCATAACTCCAAAATGTCTTACGATTTCGTTTTAAATGAAAAGAAGCAGTACAATTACAACAAAAATTGTATACTGAAAAGAAGAATGACCTATTCCATACATATAAAGGCCCCGCACCCATTTACGTTATGGCATGGCTGGCAGAATGTAATAGTATTGTAATAAAGTCGATAGTTCCATGTAAAAAACCTACGCTTGTAGCTAAAAATAAATGCCACTCACAAGCTTATATTAAAACTTCACTCGCGAGCAACCAAATCAATTCAACCCCTAACTCCACATACATACATTGTTTTAAGTAAAAGATATTCATTAAAACAATATGTCATTTCAAAGACTGAAATTTCAGCTTTAATGAGATATCATTATCACTCAGTTAGTACTTATTGTTTTTTAAATGTTGATGTTTATTGAAAGCTAAAGTCAAGCTCAAGCTTTAAAAAAATATTGTTTTATAAGTATATCATAAGGTATGTTTTTAGTAAAATCAAGGTATGTAATGCACAGTAAGTGGTTGCGTCGATTTGGTTGCTCACGATTGTACTTATTTCATACCGTCAATAGGCACTGGGCCTGTCAGTAATATTTACGGAGAATCTGAAAATTTGAAACATGTACTAGTAATGTAAATTAATGCAAATTTTGATTAATTTTATTGGCACGCTCATTTTCACGTCTTAGCATGCTACGTGCTATTGCCATTATCTAAAATCGTTTGTAATATGGTGACTTGACGATTAATTGACTTGTCAAACTTTGGACCGCGTCAAAATAATTCGCATCTATCGAAAAAATGGCAGGCAGCAATTAACGGTGCGACGACGCGATCGAGCGTGGTTATGCATTTTTCAACACACTTGCTCGTTAAGTGGATCAAATATGACCGGTTTTGGATACATAAAACAGCTCATAAAACATGCGTGTGTTATAGCCGAGAAAAGCATTACAGAGTCCGGTAATGCTGCACTTGCCGGCCGCGGCAGTAATGAACTATATTTTTACTATACTTTTTTAAAAAGCTAGAGGTAATATAAAATACATCAATGAGCTACATTATTTTTCAAACTATTATTTTCATACCATTATTTAGTTTTGTCTACAAATTAACGATGATTTGTGTTATTTAATTACAAAAATCAGTTTATTAAGTTTTTTTTTTCCCTCGCAAGTGTGTTGAAAATCGTCGTACAATATACGTGCGTTTATTGGTTATACATACTCGGCTCTATCTATTTACGACCTCACCTTCGGCTCGGGCTTAAAATTCCGGCTCGTGAGTTATAACCACCGTATCGCACTTTTAATTATTTCGGACGTAAAGAACGTAAACGATTTCGCGCGATCGATGTTCATCAGCAATCATTTAGCAATTATAGCAACTAAGATTTATTTAATTACTTACTGCTAATAATTATTGCAAGTTCTATATTTATTCCATTACTAATGTACAACCAATGTGAGTATAAAATAAGTATGTACAGATTTATAAATTATTGAAATTTAATATTTTGTACTAATCTATGTATTTATAATAAATTATTACTAAACATGCACACTGAGTTTTGTCTGTAACAGTATGATAAGTAGCAGGAGTCTGATCTTGCAACAAATCGTATATCTCATTCAGGCTCCATTTTAATGACAATCATTTTTAACAAAGTTACTTGTTTGATAGTTAACATACAAAGCACATTTCTTACTTTAAGGATTATTTTGTAAATGAGAGACCTGCTATAAATTTATATAAGAGTAGCATAATTTGTATTAAAGAATTATCTACCAAATAGTCTTCAGAATTATTTTATTTTACACTAGCAAATATGATTAGCGATAGAGATGGTCAGCTCTGATATTGGTGGCTATCTCGCTCTCCCATTTGTCGCCGTTCAGCAGTAACTTTTCTTTGTTGTATAGTAGTTCTTCATGTGTTTCCGTAGAAAATTCAAAGTTCGGGCCTTCAACTATAGCATCTACTGGACACGCCTCCTGAATATAATTTGCCAAATGATAAAATTAAATTTCCCAAATTTATATACTTACTAATATTATAAAGCTGACACAACCATGGAGTTATAATATATTGTTCACTTTTACAAACAAGTGTATCTTTTTGTTTCCGTGTCATATTGTTAGGATAACTCGTGAAAGATTGTTTCTTTACTGATGTAGATAGTGTGTATGGCTTTTATGTTTGGCAGAAGCACATCCCGGACATTCCATACAACATTCACAAATCAATGACCCATTACTACTACTTAAGTAAATGACGTTTGTACACGCGCAAATGTGTGCGCGGAATCTAGTAGGGCTGAGTGCGCGGTTATCCATCGAAATAACGCGAGAAGAACAGCAACTACCTTCTGATGCAGGTAAAAGAGTTCTATTTTACCCGCATAGTGCTGTCTCTGTTATTGGCCGACGCACGTCTGCTCGGTGAACGTGTAGTGCTGCAATGCCCGAGCGAACGCGCGCGCCCAAGTACTGGTATATAGTAGTATTTTACAATTTTACCGATTGCCTATATGGGTCTCAGAGACCTATATCGGTATCAATGATATAAAACAATATCACAGTGCTTAAGGGTTATGTATCAGTGATGTCTAAAACGAAGTACAGGGTGGGGTGAGGTATTTGAAATGAATTCGGGACGGTGAGTGGCCGTTCTGTACTATTACAATCTTATGTGACAGAAGTACGGCAAGGCTACCAAAAGTAAAACAATGGTTGGAAATTTAAATAAAGATTAATATTTTTAGGTTTAAAGATTGAAATGGTCTATTTGGATCCTGCAGGCCTATTATGGATCTCAAAATTTATACCATGTCATCATAAGGAAGTCATAAAATGCTTCATTTGGTATGACCAATCTCCATTGAGATCATCACTATGGCATAATGTCAATGATGTCATCATGATATAATAAACAAATGACTGAAAATCTTATTTTTCGTTTTTCACTATGATATCATCATGATAACATTTGAAAACCATGAGATTGATAATAGGCCTGCTGGTAATGGGACTGTCGTACCCACAATAATAGAAAATGATTAAATTTTACCTGGCAGAATCCACAATAAATGCACTTGGTCATATCAATATCATAGCGGGTTGTTCTACGTGATCCATCTTTGCGTTCCTCAGCTTCAATAGTGATGGCCTGTAAGAGGTGATCATTGTTTTCTTTAGCGTCTATAATTATAAGTTGATGTAGACATTTGAGTATACACATGGTACCTTATAATAAGAGATTTGATTGTCAAATTGAAAGTGATCATAATCGATAACCTTGACTGCATTCATTAAAAGTAATATTGTGTTCCTGCCCTGGGTAAAGTGGCCAGAACTCATCAAGGAAGCGCAACAATACTGAAAGTGACCAAGTGATTTTGGGTCAGCAACATATAAGTAATTCGCGAAATATAACATTTCGCTAATGTAATATTATGAGAATGAAGCCCTGCAATAAACTATAACATCATGTGGGCTGTATGCTTGTTAGCCACCTATTGTTTTATTAGTAATTATTTTGCAACATACTTAAAGGAAGAAAACTATTTGCAAATGTAATAAAAATATACTTGTTTAAAAATATTTATTAGAAATGGATAAAAATACCTGTGCTGGACAAATAGCCTCGCATAGTTTGCAAGCGATGCATCTTTCTTCCCCTGATGGATAACGACGAAGTGCATGCTCCCCTCTGAACCGTGGAGACAGAGGAGCCTTTTCGAATGGATAGTTGATAGTTGCAGGTTCCTGACAATGTTATCATTTTATTATTCACAAACCTTTTTGACATTTTTCTTTCTACAGGAATTTTTAGAACCACAACAATGAAACACGGCTGCATTAGGAACTGTCTTTTTTCTTTAACCAAATTGTAGTGTAAATATTCTGTAGTGCGAAAATTATAGATAGAAATATTTAAGCAATTAAAAAAATAATACAAAGTAGCATTCATAATGCTTACCTTATTGTAGCATTGAAATGTAACCTATTACAGCAAAGCGAGACTTTAAAATTCTCTGTACTGGCTGAATCTCCCAAGCCAGTACAGAGAATTCAAATAATAGATTAGGCGATCTTCCTGATGAAAAAACCTAATAAACTTCTCTGATCCAGGGTATGAACCCAAAACCATATGATAAACAGTTACTATTATGAACAACTAGGCCAACAGTAATTATACATTTTTATTAAGATATGTTTTATTTACCTTAAAAATGTGAGCTAAAGTAACAGCAAAACCTCTAGCTAGCTCTGTCCAGAATACTGTCTGGGCTGCCCTATCGGACATTTCTTTTAAAGCCATGTTGGGGTCTTCAGCATTCACATATTTGTAGCCAGGTGTATTAGGTGGATATACTTTCTCAAGCTTACCCTCGGTATTAGAACTTGCAAGTCGTACAAAGGTACTACTCACACCTGATGCTCGTACTGCAAATCAAATACTTCATGTAACAAAAAAAATACGAAATCACCATAAACAAACAAAAGCCATTTCACCCGGTAATTTTTTTAAATACAATCATTAAGACAATTGTATTAAATGCTTTTTTATATACGACAGGGAAGCTCTTGGACTTCATATCACCTGATGGTAAGCAACGATAAGGCCGAAGGTGGAAGCGAGCTTCAACTGGACTCCTCAACAACTGAGGAACTGGCTACCTTACCTCTAATTATCGGAACGGCCGGCAACGCACTTGTAACTCCTCTGGGGTTGCGGGTGTCCATGGGCGACGGTAATCACTTACCATCAGGTGATACGTCTACTCGTTTGCCCCCTATACCATAAAAAAAACAATGCTATTGACATTGTTATTATGGCGACAAACCTAAGTAAGAAAATGGTAGAAAACCAGGCGGGCCCAAAAGCCCTACCACTAACCAAATATCTGAATGTATTATGTTCACAAACAATAACCAAGTAACAAAGTAAAATAGATATTTTAACATGAATTGACACGAAACGGAGGTTAGGACTACTTTAAGTTGCGTAACAACAGCGTATATTCAAAGAAACACTAATTCCAAACCAACACATATAAATAAATAGATTGTCTTAATGTATTTACCCCGAGAAGATAGTGAAAATATTTTTGTTACAGACATTATTTATAGTTCAAAATTCTTCAGTGGTAACAAAATACCCGTAGGTAGAAAACACAGACTTATTAGAGATACTACGTATGTAGAAAACTTCAACGATTTTCAACTGTCAATGTCAAAATCATTTTTTTTTTTTTTTGTACAATTCTTCCCATATGGGAAAGGCAAAGGTATCTTGAGACACCATACAGCCTTGACTGGGAGTTTTCATATCGTAACTTCAAATGTCTTGAACTGTATTTTCTATAAAATTATACAAAGCTGAATATGTTTGCAGATTTTTCAAAATAGCTTGAACAGTCGACGGGATATTTTCTTCAGTTTTATAAATCTTGGCAAGATGATTGAAAAGAAGTGTCCTTTGGGTAGAGAAGGTAGAGCACTCAAAAAATAAATGATCCAAAGATTGTGGAGTGGCAGAATTGCAATAAGTACATGACGGGGAAGAGATCATGTTCATTCTGAACAAATGTTCGTTAAAGCGTTCAAATACGTAACCTACAAAGCGTTTTGTAAAACTTTCTATTTTTAAAATGTCCTTTTAGAAACCACGGCTATTTTATTTCTGAGTTGATACTGTAGTACCATCTTCCTTTTGACTGTAAGGTTTTGTTCCAATCTTGAGTCCAACTGGTTGATAAATTTTCTTTAAGGGTGACGACACAATCTGATTCCGGAATTTTTACTTTTTTGATAGGTACAATATGAGATGTATTGGAAATAAAATTTGCAAAAGAATCTACTCTCTCATTGCCACTTACTCCAATATGAGAAGGTGTCCAATATAATATAATATCTTTTCCATTTATTACTAAATTGTAATATTTTTCTCTTATTTCATAAATGAGGTAGTTGGCTTGAGATGACAGAATTGGATTTCTTAACGATTCTAAAACACTCATACAATCTGAGATAACAATCCATTTTGAATCTTCTACCTTTTCAATATACTCTAATGCTGCGAGAATAGCTGCAGCCTCAGCAGTGTAAATACTAGCTTTTTTTGGTAATTTTATTCCATGCCCAACTTTACTTTGAGAATCATAAAAAGCCATTGCAACATTTTCTTTCTTTGAGCCATCTGTATAAACTTGTCTATATTCTGCCCAAGAGGTTAATTCGCTATAAACATCATATTTACTATCTAATTTCTTATTAATAACTATCTTCATTTCAAAATATTTACTACTAAAGCGACCTTTATAACAAGGTAAACTATCACTACTATATACATAATCACTTTCATACATTTTAGAAACGTTATTTATATCATGAATCAAAAATAAGGGACAGTTATTAACTCTTAATTTATTGATGAGTAAATTATCATTAATAGATAAAAGTTTTAATAAAAATCTAGATTTTAAAAATTCGAAGCGAATTGTCAATGGAGGTAAATTACACTCAATTTGCATGGAATTTATTGGTGTTGTTTTCATAGAGCCTAAAATTATTCGTAAGTTTTTATTTTGGATTTTATCGAGGCTGTCCATAATTTTTTTATTGGAAGCAAAACGGAAAAAAGCATATTCAAAATGGCTTCTTACTACGGCCTTATACATTATAAGTAAAAGCTTAGGGTCTGACCCCCAATTAAGACCAACTAGAGATTTTAAAATATTTGTTGCCTGCAAAGCTCGATCTGTCAGACAATCGACATATTCTTTCCAACTTAAATTTTGTTCAAAGGTAACACCTAAAAATTTTGCTGAATGTTCTACAGGAACGATTTGATTATTATACAAAATTTTAATTCTAGTCTGCCTTCTTAATTTCGTAAAAATTACAACTTTGCTTTTACAGGGACTTATTTCTAAATTTAAGTACTGAAAATAACGCTGTAATTTACACAAAGCGAGATTCAATTTATCTTCCAAGTCAGAAATAGAGGATCCATTCGAGTAAATGACTAGATCATCTGCAAACTGAAGATTGTTAATAGAAAGGTCAGGGCCTAAAATTTCGTTAAGTCTATGTATATACAAAATGTACAATAATGGACTTAAAATTCCACCTTGACTCACGCCTCTATAAGAAAGCCTCGGACCATACAATTTATTATTATGTTTTATATACATTTTACGTCCGTTAAGAAATTCATATATCCAAGCAACTACTTTATCAGGAAACCCTAAAGAATGTAAAGTTGAAGCAAGAATTGACAAATTAATATTATTGAAAGCCCCTACTATATCAAAAAATATACCCACTAAGATATTATTATTATCTAGTGCTTTATTTATGTCTGTATAAAGACACGCTACACTTTCACGAGCCGAACGCCCACGCCTGAAGCCAAATTGGTTATTAGGAAGCAATTTATTACTTTCAATATAAAATTCTAAACGTTGTTTTAGTAACTGTTCAAATATTTTGCCGACACAGGAAGTCAATGCTATGGGACGATATGATTCAGGACAATCTTTTCTTTTATTAGGTTTCAAAATTGGTACTAAGCAGTCTATTTTCCAACTGACTGGTATTAAATTATTTGACCAAAGCTCATTAATGAGGACTAAAAATTTCTTAGAATTATCAGTATTTAACATTTTTAACGTTTTGTATGATATAAAGTCAAGACCACATGATGTATCCTTTCTCGACTTAATCGCTGAATTTAATTCGGTTAAACTAAAAGGATTGACTAAGTATGAATGTATGCTATTACTACTCGTATTAGCGTTGCGATCAGGAAATAAAAACGATCGTGGTGGCTCTACAAAATCAGGTGTGTATTTTCTAAGAAAGTCATTAACCCATGTGAAATTGTCGTCAAACTGATCGCACCGTGGAACAAAAGTTTTATTAAACTTTCGTAAAGTTTTCCACATAAATGAAATAGGCGAATTTCTGTTAATGTTTGAGCAAAACTTTTTCCAGCTATTTGATCTTTCTTTTTTTATTATAATTTTTTTCTGAGCTTGCAATTTTTTGAACTTAATATAGTTTTCAAGGGATGGATTACTTTTAAAATTAATATAAGCATCTTTACTGATTTGTACAGCTCTAGCACACTCTGCGTTCCACCAAGGTACTGAAGGATGTTTGAATGCTTTGTTGTGCAACTGAGTTTGTATCGATGCATGAACAGAACGCAAGTCATCATTACCTTCGTTAATCTGTGCATTGTTTTCCTTATTTTGTGATTTGGTTGGGAGTGATTTTTTAGCGGCTGATTGGATAATTTCACAGAATTCATGATAGGAAATAAGAGGATCAGTTCCAACAGAAAAATCTTTCAACATATCATTTACCAACTTTTTGTAACAATCCCAATTAACTAAACGGAAGTTAAAATGATGTGTTAGACCAGTAATATATTGTGAACAATAACTTGAAGACAAATTGATAACAAGCTGTATGTTTGTTAACGTAGGTAAATGGTAACTACCAAGCGGATCATCATGAACATTCCAATCACAATTCAAAGCAATGCTAGAACTAACCAGTGACAGATCTAAACCATTTGGCCTCCATATGTTTGTTCCTACTGTGGTGACTTGACCATCATTAAGCAAAACTAAATCACAATCATCAAAAGAATCTAATAAATCTCTGCCTCGAGCATCGATATTATTGCAGCCCCAAATTGTGTGGTGCGCATTGAAGTCACCAGCAACATAAATTGGTTTAGGTAAATTATTTATAAGATTGATGAACTTGTTAATGTGGAATCCTGGTAAAGCATTGCTTGGACAATAAATAGAGACAATAGTCAATGTTTTGTTTTTTATTTTTACTTGGATAGCTAAATTTTGCAAAGAGTCATCATAGTTTGTTATTATTCTTTCATAATTAAATTTATTTTTTAAAATAACTGCTACTCCATTGTGATTATTACCACAATCATTGCGTTCAACATTATAACCCTTAATTCTAAATTTAATTTCAGGTCTCAACCATGTTTCAGATATAACAGCTATATCTATATCATTGTCATATAAAAATTTGATAAGAAAATGTCGACTGCATGATATGCTTTGAGCATTCCATTGCATAAGCTTTAATTGATAATTGAATTTTGAAGGTTTCTATTCTTATTACTAAGAGTTTCATTAACAATTTCTAATATATTTTTTGAAGTAATCGCAGTATTTTTAGTTTTATTTAAAGTGATTAGTTTAATAATAGATTCAATAAGTACTTCCATACAATTTGAGTCAGAACTTAGAATAGACATAAAGCTTTCAGGTTCAGTTTTATTTATTGGAGAAAAAGAAGATTTTAATTCTGGAAAGTTTTTCTTATGAAATAAGCTAGCATAAGAAGATGGCTTATGTTTATTTTTGTTCTCTAAAATTTTTTGTTGCTTAACTGGGCATTGTGCAGAAATACTAATATGATTCCCATTACAGTGGGCACACACAGCTTTATCCTTAGGAGTAGTACATCCTTATAATTGTGATTATTATTGCAAATCGAGCACTTCTCTGTATTTTTACAATATTTAGAAATATGTCCATACCTCAAGCAACGGTAACACTGCTTTACTGGTGGTACATACGGTACAATGCTATGTCTCCATCCATCCAAGTCGATGTAGTCTGGAAGTTGTGTGGCAGCGAATGTGATTGCGATGGTCTGTGTCGGCTGTCGAGAAAAACCAGTATCATTAATGACTTTTCTAAAAAATCTTCTTATACTTATGATTTTTTTGAAGCTTGCAATCATTGTATAAATTTTTTTGTTACTGTATTTGATAGGAACATTTCGTATAATCCCAGTGACCTCAGTGGATGAGGCTGGAATATTAGCTTTAAAATTGTTGTCTAGCAGGAAAGTTTTATTGTTTAGGAAAGCATTTGCTAGTGCTGATTTTTTAAAATATACACCAATTTTGTATTTATTGAGTGAACGCAAATATTTTACTCCTTTATTGTATCGACGTAAACAAGTCGATAGTGACAATGAATCTCTAGTGCCAATTGGTTTCTGTGAGTCTGCCGACTCGACAAAAACTACAAATTCTGAACTAATAGAGTCCTCTTGATAAAGCCGGGTGTAATCGGTGACATAGTATGGGACATAAGAGCTCTCCTCCCCTTCCTCTTCAGATTCTGAAGAGGTAGATTCAGGTAACTGACTGTCCAAATCTTCTTTTTCAGTACTTTCATTTTTCTTTCGTTTTTTTCCCGATTTATGCCTCCCCATTTCTCATGTCGTTCGTTTACGTCCTTATTGTGGATTCTGTATTACTTTCAAGTAAGTAAATAATGAAAATGAAAATAAAATTTTTAAATAAGATTAATTTAGCGCCTTTCTTTCGAGAGTTCCCGCCCTTTTCTCATTTTTTTTTGTTATTATTATTATTATTATTTTTTGTTTTCTCCCTGTTAGGGGAAAGCAAAGGAAACTTAGTCCATACAGCCTAATCTTTAGTATTTGGATTATTTATATTATTATTTTTTTAGTTTATTTTCTCATTCTGGGAAGGCAAAGGGTACTGTGCCCATACAGCCAATCCTTTGGTCATGCTTAATGTCGTTCTTTTCCTTGTATTTTTTTTCCAATCTTCATTTTTCGTTTTTTCTTATCTTCTCTTCTTCAATTATTTTCTTATTATAATATAATTTGTGCACGGCAGCAGCCATGTCGTTTGTACAGTTTTAAGTAAAAGTCTTTAGCACAATCACTTTTACTGTCTTTGCTGGACTATGCTGATGTTGCTTGGGCGGATCTGTCTGAAGAGCTCCTAGATAAGTTGGAACGCCTACAGAATGTAGCCATCAGATTCATTTTTAATCTACGAAAGTTTGACCATGTTTCTTCCTATCGCTCTCAACTCAAATGGCTCCCAATTCGACAGCGTAGAGACATGCATGTTCTGTGCCTTCTTTACAATGTTTTGTTTCATCCAACGTCTCCACCATATCTTAAGTCTCATTTTTCGTTTCGGCCCACTTCTTCAAATCGCATGTTGCGATCTCATTTCAACTTAATTCTTGATATCCCGCCCCACTCGACACATGTCTTGTCATGCTCATTCCCATCCTACGCTGTCCGCTTATGGAACTCTCTCCCAGAGAGTATTCGAAGTGCGCGTACGCTGGAGTCTTTTAAAAACCATGTTCGTGATCACTTCCTATCCTTGAATCCTTAGTTGCTTTCGTGACACTGATTTCCTTTCCCTATCACACATTTATTTCCGATTCCAGTTTCTGCACCCTTCCCCCGGTTGAATCTCCTGTGTTTATATTTTCCACTTCCGAGGTTGCCTGGAAGAGATTGCTTTTTAGCTATAAGGCCGCCTATTGTAACATTTCTGTTTTTATTTCTTTTGTTCTTTTTCTGTTGTACTTTGTCTTTGTGTGCAATAAAGAGTATTATTATTATTATTATTCTATGCAGTACCGTGTTAGACGACAAAGTTAAAAAGTATTCCTAATATATAATATACAATAGAAACAAAGACTAATCAAAATGATAAAATAAAAATGTTTAATGTTTTTATATATATTTCATTAAATTCTTGGCACACATTACATTTTATTATCAGTGCAGAGCCCTGCGAGCATAGAACTCTCGATAAACAAAATTTGACAGCAACAAAAATCGATAAATTTGACAGATATTCCTAAGGAGTGAAAGGGACAGATGCTTTTGTCGATCGATATATGTCGATCGACAAGTCAATGCTCGCAGGGCTTATCAAGCAAGACAAGACAGAATCGACATAGACCACTAATTTCGATACCTGAGAGGTACGTTCCGCGTGCGTCTCTCAACGCCACGCCGATTTGGCAAAGGAGCATCGGAACATTCAAACGTTACACTCTCCCCCTCCAAACTGGGATCCATAACACTGCTAGACTGAACATCTCTAGCACAGCGAGGTCTAGCTCTACGTTTCTTAGGCATACCAGGTGTGATAGCCGTATCAATTTCTGAAAAAGGAGTTAAGTCAGAGGCATGATATTTTCCAAGAACTGTGTCACCTGTCATATCAGTAAGTACAAAGGTGGTAGGTGTGACTATATGTTTAATACAATAGGGGCAATCTCGTTTAGGCATGAATTTACGAGTTACACCTTAAGAAGCATTACTAAGTTCGTGTGTTTTGATTAAAACCAAGTCTCCTGGATTGAATTTGGGAGCAGATCTACGACTACTATCTGCTATTTCCTTTCGTTGATCCTGGGTTTTCTCAACTCTATCCCTTATATCCTGCAAAGAATAGGCTAGTTGACCCTTTTTTAAAGTAGGGCTTAAAATGTTCATAATTGTTGTATTAGACCATAGCACATAAATATTATTTTTTTCGATGGCTAAAAAGTGCAAAAAATCTATTTTGAATTAAGATTTTCAATTTTGGACCGAAAACACGGTCAGCCATGATAGTCTGTTCATTATCTGTGGCAATGACGTCAGTCTTATAGTAAACAAAGCACGGGGGCGAAATAACCTCACAAAAACAATGCTTTCTAGAGATGGAAAAAACGTATCTTTGTTGAGATTGGATCATTTGTATCCGGATCAGTACAAAGATTCGAATCAGTAAAGTGCTTCTTTGCATCATTTGCATCAGTGACTCGGAACCGATTTAGTATCGCAAATAAATGAAATAAATACCTTCATGAATCGTTTTTATTGAATGATGATTGATGACAGTCGTAGTGCAGAGGGCACCGTAGTGCTATCCACACTAATCGATTCACTCAATTTTTTTTTCCATTGTAGTTTTTATAGAAATCGATTTTCCTTCATACTTATTACAGGACTGTCAGTTAGTTGTTAAAGATCAAACTGGCGTATTTAAAAATCGATTTTATTTGGGCTAGTGTTGCCGTCTCTCTCACTCACCCACTAGTAATGAATTACCGAGAGAGATGGCGGTTGGCGATCGCCTACGCAACGCGAAGCGCTCCGACTCCGAACTATTTACCTATGTCAATCGTGTGAGCGCCGCGTGTCGAATAAAACCGAGATGCAATTGAGCGACGCGATCCGAAGCGCTCCGACTCTGAACTATTTACCTATCTCAATCGTGCGAGCGCCGCGTGCGGATTGAAACAGAGATGCAATTGAGCGAATGATTCATTTGCAGCGCTGTTAGAGATTTGAATCAGTGAATCACTTGGAAGAAACGAATCACTGAGTCGTTTCTGTAAAGATCGACACATCTCTAATGCTTTCTATTAAATATCACAAAATATAGTAAAACTGTATATGGAACGGGACAATAGAACAGGAATATAGAATATAGAACCTCTTCAAAGACTCCAGGAAAGCTGTGGATTAGACGTACCCAGTGATATAGACATGCGAAATATTTGGTTAACACTCGCTTAAAGAAATCCTGTAACTATCTACTGAAACTCAAATGTATTTTTGCGAAAATCACATTAATGTAAGTACTATAACTGAATAACTCAATCTGTGTAGGTACTTCAGTTTCAACTTAAACAAAATAGAAGTTTTTAGGTTGTATGTAAAATCATTAATTAAATTTTTATCTTTCAGTTAGAATGAAAACTGACTGCAGCCGACCAACCAAATTTTAACTTGACCAGAAAACTGAGAGAAAACTTGACCATTCACGCCTTTTTGATTTAATCTAAGTTATACACTGACACTAGATGATGTTTCAAAGAAAAGAATATGTACTTATGTCCAATTGAATAATGATGTAATTGAATATTAATTAAAAAGTATGTAATACAAACAAAAATATCAAAGTTTCATAATGAATATATTTATCTTTTATATACAACTTTTACTTGAATTTACTGAGTACCTAATTAAAATTTGTTGCTTTCAGTGGTTACTTAATGAGAACTATTGTGTACTAACCTGTTCTCCTCTTGACAACGAGATTGATAAGGCAGTAAAAGTTGTGCAACATAATACAAAGCAGTGCATGCTCAGCCACAACATCAAAATGTGACCCGTCAACTAGAGTCTTGACACACGAAACATGAACCTGACATTTTTTCAGGTAGCAACACTGATACAATGTCCCCATGTAGTTTAGTTCAACATGGTGATTTTGATACTTTGTAATAAACAATTTCATGATATTTTTTTCTTAATTTCTGTCAAAATATTACAGATATTAAGTAATTTTAACATTCATGAAATCCAAATACAGCGATTTCTTATAAAAGGTTCATTGTTCATTAAAACTAAACATTACCTAATATTTAATTTTAAAAAAGTATCAACTCCTTTTTTTCCTTCTATATTCTACTGAATAGAAAAAGGAATAAAAGACAATCCTTTCACAAATTTAACATTCTAAATTACTACATAAATAAAAAAATATTAGAATATTTCAAGTATCAAAATGTATTTTACCTTCTGTAGACAGTATTACCAGAGCTAGAATTTTTGAATTTGCCGCTTTTTTCCAAGCTCATGTTTCGTGTGTCAGACAGAACAACATTATGTCAACAAAATAACTCAAGTATTCATATACCAAAGCACCATTTTTTTTTTTTTGAGGCGGGGGAATTTCTTTACGATTCAACAAGGGGCTGAAAGCTGACAAAGCCGCCCCAAGGATATGCCATTGAACTCGGGTTACCTGGGTAACCCCATACCTGGCTAAACCACCCTCCAGAGCAACTTCTACCTCCGTAGAGACACACTCGGGATCGGCGTTAGCCATTCCCCGAATGCGCCCCCTGGATTGTAGGCCTGACGCAAGCGCCAGGTCTTACCTCTACGGGGGGGTCGACAAGTGCCATAATTCGACCCCCCAGACGGGCAGGCCAGGGGTAGAAAAGTGTCTCCCGACCCGTTGTCGGCCGGCCGGGCCATTTCATCCCCAGCTTGCTTAGGGGAGTTGGTGGCGCGCGTCCAGGAACGCGCGCCTCCTCCTACCCAACCGCCTGCGTCGGAGCGATGCGGCGAGAGGGTCAACCTCTCGCGCCCGCTCCGCTGCCTCCTTCTGCGAGATCACTTCCTCGCAGAAGGAGGCGACAGCCTCCCACGCCGTCGCGCTGGTCAGCATCTCGCGTGCGACGTTGGCCAGCACGACGGGCGCACCCCTACCTAGGCCCAGCGCGAGGGCTAATGCGTCGCGCTGGGGTCGCCAGGCCGGGCACTCCGAAAGGGTGTGTCCGGCCGTGTCGTCGGGAGCGCCGCAGTGGTGGCACTGCGGCGTCTCCTCCCTCCGTGCGACATGGTGCAGATAATGGCCGAAGCAGCCGTGGTCGGTCATCATCTGCACCATCCGGTAGGTGAGGCTGCCCTGCCGGCGCCCAACCCACTCCTCCAACACTGGACGAACGGCCTCGATCGTCCAGTATATACCAAAGCACCATAGAAGTAAATAGGTCCAGTTTGGTAAAACTGAAAGATGTTATATCTTCACTGATTAAACCTGCTGGCCACCATGGCTGGTAAATTTCAGAACAGCTTATGCAAGAATATGCAAGTTATCCATTTTAAAGCCGTATACAAATATATTAAATGTGATTGCTGTGTTATCAGCCTGTGCTCTTCCTAATTTACAAGACCCTTCTTATTAAATAAATAATATAAAGAAATTTTTTTTCTTTACTTTATACATAACTAACATCTAAAGATGACATAATAAATTTTTGTACTACATTAGTCATTATGTTCTTCACTAAAAAAAATGTTCTATGTTTATTTGACAATAATGACTTGTAAAGGTTTAAGTTGAATCAAAATATTTTAATTTGAAATACCTACTTACATATGTTTTATTTTTCCGTTACACCTTATAAGATTTACAATATTTTATAGGTTTGTTGCTCATATTTATCATTGTTACTCATATATAAATATATGTTCCAAAAGTACAAATAGGTTGAATAGAGTTGTAATAAAAGTCAAAATAATAGTAAAGTGATTTATTATGAAGTAATATAAATACTTTCATATAATTTAGGAAAAATGTAGTATGGTTTCCAAAATGGCACTATTTGATCAATAAGTAATTGTTAGAACAAATGACTGTAAATATGGAGTTACTTGAGGCACAAAATTCTCTTTGCTTAGAATACTACGAATCTCATGATGTACATCGAAGGGTGTACGCATCTCACGGTAACATAAGGTATGCAGGAGTTTTACCTGTCGTACTACATACTGCACTATTCATAGAGAAGCGAACTTGAGCAAGATATTTTGGCCAATCCCTATGTTCACTTTTTACAAGGAGAGACAACTGTAACTTAAAATCGCAGGTTTTTCGTTTCGTGGGATTAGCTTCAGGATGATAGAGAGGTCCTGTTTCACACCTAAAAGAAACATGCATTGCTGCATGACAGCAGATAAATTGCAAACCATTGTCGGAAACAATACGCCTTCCTTGGTACACCGTAGCGCAGAAAGTATTCTTCTAACAACAAACGGGAGCAGTTTTCAGCAGTGGCCTCTGTAAGAGCATAAAATTCAACCCCCCTGGTAGCCACATCCTCAATCAGCAACACCCAACGCTTACCATTGTCTCCTTCTGGCAGAGGTCCAAACAAATCTATTGCGAGTACTTCGCCTCGTTGTTGTAAAACCGGAGTTTGTAGCAGGCCTAAAGGCTTTTGATTACTGGCCTTATACCTAAGGCATCAATACAATTTTTAAGGTAGTCGGTCACATATTTACGCATACCTGGATAATAATATTCCTCACGAAGTCGATGAAGAGTTCGTTCGACACCTTGATGATCAGCAGTGGGCGAATCATGGTGTTCTTGTAATATTTTTTCTATCAGGGAGCAGGGCACCACATACTGAGCTTCTTCGGAGTCAACATCAGGATTATAGCGGAAGAGGACACCATTCTACATCAGATATCCACGGTCCAACCATCGGTTTGAGGTAAGTTCATCTGAATTCTCTAAATCTTTTATATTTTTTAATATTCCGGGATCCTCTAATTGTGAAGCTTGAAGTTCACCTGGGTTAGCATGAGGGAGATCCACTG
Organism: Schoenobius gigantellus; assembly: GCA_963935595.1. Taxonomy (NCBI): domain Eukaryota; kingdom Metazoa; phylum Arthropoda; class Insecta; order Lepidoptera; family Crambidae; genus Schoenobius; species Schoenobius gigantellus. Next base: position 23,689,928 of record OZ012543.1, read on the forward strand.
TAACATAACAGACTTTACAATCGGTATTAGCTTCACAAGTGGGACGACTTAAGGTGTCTAAAACATTTACTTTACCTGGAGCATATTCAATCTTAAGATCGAATGATTGAAGTTTAAGAGCCCATCTAATGAGTCGTCCGATTGGAGATTTGAGAGTTAAAACCATTTTAAAGGTTGGTGATCGCTCTTTACTATACAGGTATGTCCATCAATATATTCTCTAAACTTTTCAACAGTCCAAATCGCTGCTAAGGCCTCGCGTTCTGTAGTAGTATAATTTTTCTCGGCATCACTTAGCAGTCGGCTGGCATACTCTATCGGTCTCTCTTCATTACCTTCACCTTGCAATAGAGCGGCTCCGAGAGCGTAATTGCTTGCATCCGAACGAAGTAGAAATGCTTTAGTGTAGTCAGCTTGAATTAATATAGGATAGCACTTGTAAGTTTTATTTTCAGGTCGTCAAATGGGCATAGAAAATAAAGGGGCTTAAGGGTATTTAAATGCGTTTCAATGTCTAATCAAGTTTATTAGGTAATGTAATTACAAACGACTATATTAGAAATAAAATAACAAATGATTAACCATTAAACATAATAAACAAAAGTAACAAGTCATAATAAAACTAAAGATCGTGTTATTAGTAATTAAATATAGAAATTAACGAATTACTTACACTTTTACAAACAATATTCACAGTTGCTGATGAGACAGGGAAATAGAATATTCGAAAGAATACTTAGCTTGGTATAGAAGCAGCCTAGCAGCAAGACAAACTTGTTTCCAAAGATCGATGGTACTTAAAACACGGTTCACAGCAAAACTGCCTATGGCCAAGCCGTGGCCTGTTTATATTCACAGAAAATGGCGGGAACAAGTTCGCGCCACAAACATTCCACCGGAAATAGGCTTGTAATTCAATAATAGATGATTAGTATACTGTAATTTGTTTTCCTATTTTCGTTAAATAGTCCAAACATTATTAAAAAATTACGATACACAATTTAGAGTGTATTTCACTCCAAATTATGTATCGCATCTTACGAAATGAAACCACGTGGAGATTATAAGCGAAAAGTACAGAGAAATAACCAATTCATGAGGTATTTTAAAACATCATATATATTAAGCTTTATTAAAACTTCGTGGTGTCAAATGGTAAGTATCGGTAAATGGTAATAGTAAAAGTTTGGATAATCCTAAAATATCTTAATTACTTATTAACAATAGGTTATCAAAGATATGACATACAATTTTATATGTTTGACATTGTTACTCTAATTAGCTACAATGAATTCCATGGGATGTCAGGACATGACCTAGGTAAGTAACCTCTTGACGAGCGAAAAAACTCTTGGCTCGATTGGCACGAAGACTAAATTGACGCAGTCGGTCAAATACTTTTTGCAGGTCATGGAGATGATCCTGAAAACTGCCAGGGATTACTACGAGTAGGTCATCTAAATACGCTAAAAGCGTCACGTCCTGTAAAGAAGACCCTGAACGGAAACGATCGATTAACCGTTGGAACGTTGAAGGTGCGTTCTTGAGTCCGAACGGCATCCGCTTGAATCTGAACGTTCCGAACGGTGTGACAAAGGCAGTTTTGTCCCGGTCTTCCGGAGCAACAAATACTTGCCAAAAGCCGGCACGCAGATCAATAGTTGACATGTGACAATTCCTTTTTGTAAGCTGTAACAACTCATCAATGAGGGGAAGAGGATAACTGTTACTTTTAGTAACTGCATTGAGACGTCTAATCAATACAAAATCTTACCCCTCCATCCTTTTTAGGAACGAGTACAGCAGGAGAAGTCCATGCAGATTCCCATTCTTCTATTATATCATCTCTTAACATTTTATCCAGTTCAGCTTTCATAACTTCTTTCTTAGCCGGGGTGAGTCTGTATGGAGGAACTGATATGGGCGGATGAGAATCAGTATCAATCCGATGTTCCGCATACGGCGTCGGCACTCCCCCTAGTTGAAAGATATCATTATTTTTAAACAAAATATCTGATAATTGTTGGCGCTCTTCGGCACTCAACATTACACCTTCGTCTTTACGAAGAATTGCTGTAGAAGAAATTATTGTAACTGGCTCGGGAGCTTCAAATTCTAGCGGGTAAGTAATATTCTCACCAGAGAACTTCCACGTTGAAGCAGTAAAATCTAACACGATGCCTGTGGCTGTCAAGAAATCTATGCCAAGTAAAGACTCATTAGACTGGGCATCGGGGAAAACAATAAAATCTATCGCAACACTTATTTGTTTTATTCGGACCGGTAAACTAACTATATGAACTTGACGATCCTTTACTGAACCATCAGCTAATTTAATACATTTTGTAGTCACTTCATAAAGTTGATTACATTTACAAAACAAATTGTAAAGTGTGACACCAGCAACGCTGCTTTTAACGCCAGTATCTATTAATGATCTACCTTGAAAACCTAAAATTTCTATACCCATTATAGGCCTTTTTTGTGTAGAATTATTGTTTACAGCAGAGATAGAGGCATAATCTATTTGTGGTTCAATTGAAGATAAATTATCATCAAACATGTGTAAATTATCCGATAAAGAATTTTTTTTAAATAATTCTTTATCGGAAGAAGATTTAAAATTATCCTGAAATTTTACAAAATTCATGGTCACTCTACTTTGTTCAAGTGTATTGGTTTCACCAAAGTTGCTTATATTTATATTAATAAAATTGTCTTGGTGTATCACATCAACCTCACTAGTACTGCAAATATTCGACTCAATTCTGAAGTAGCCGCTAAATTGCCTAATTTTATTGAAAGCATCGCCAATGGTACAATATCTCAATTCGTACAATTATCTGTTTACTCAAATTATCAGTTTGTACAATGAGCCATCCGTACAATTCTTGCATCGGTACAATTTCGCGATTCGCACTATATCTAAGTTCACACAAATTATCGGTTCGTACAATGAGCAATTTGTGCAATTCTTGCATCTGTACAATTTCGCGATTCGCACTATATCTAAGTTCACACAAATTATCAGTTGAGCGGCTATTTTTTATCACTGCGACCTATAAGATCAGAAAGAAATTATCAGTTAGTACAATGACAAATAAAAACTATTTTCTTAAATTACCTGAATATAAAAACTCTTTCAAAAAAACAATTGAACTTACGAGAATGAAGGAAAATGACATGACATCTTTGGTTCAACATACGAGTAATTTGGTACGGAAATATTTCTAGATATAATTAAAATTTACCTACTTTCCAATGGACTTTCCTGAAGATTTATTCTTCGTTCAAAGCGGAAGTGCAAAATGTCAAGACATTTTACATTTTGCGCTTTTTTGACATTTTGATCTTATGACATTCTGCGCTTTTGACATTTTGTTCTTTTGACATTATGCTGCTAAACTTTTTTTTTCTTTAAAGAATGACTATTTTTGGTTTAATTTTGCGATTTATTCAATAAAATATTTCTGTTATTAAGCTATTTGTTATTTAAACAATACTCTGAAGTAAGATTGTACAAATTACTAATTTTGTACAAATCCATAAATTATACGAGCATACCTACATAACTATGCATAAATAACGATTGTACCAAATTAGTATTTTGTACAAATCAATAAATTGTACCAATTACAGAAACGAAGCACCTCACCTTATTTTTGTTACGAATTGATAATGTTTGAAACAAAATTTTGAACGAATTGCTAATAAATTACAAATTGTACGAATTGAGATATTGTACCATTGGCGACGCTTTCATTTTATTTAGGTGCCGCTAAACCATTATCCTATTCTATGGTAACTGTCAAATTCAAATGACATTGCTAATTTGAATCTGACGTTTCTAATTTTAGACGGTCAATTAAACTTAGCTTTAGCCGTCCAAACGCTATTCCAGACGTGAGATTTTTACGCGTAAACATCCTAAACTGACTATTTTTAGCAGTGACTTAAATCATCCCGATTAAAATTAGAACCTTGCTAAAATCCGCCATTTTGGTAATGAAAATACAAATCCAAATACCTAACAAATGAGGTAGAAAATTTTATTTTGCCCAAATTGATTGTTTTCGCCTTAAATGAATAGGAAAATATTTTTTTTTTGTACTTACAATTATATTGTTATAATAAGATAATAATAATACATTTAATGTACATTAAATTTATTAACTGTTACAAACATTAATACACAAACGTTTTAGTTTCTTTAACAACAAGATCCATCCATTAATTTACTTTTAATATTTTTACGATAGCAACACAAACACAATTAAAACTAATCTTAGATATTTTAGAATTACGCTTAAGCTCTGCCTTAGTTGGCCTGCCACCGTAGAATAGCACTTGCTTAACCGGTCATTTAAATTAAGTTTAAATTTAGAAATTTTAGCTTTAGGTTATTTAGACGGTGGGCGCACAGAATTGAGTCCATTGTTCAACTTACCTGTCAGAGTAGTTTGTGAAAATGTCAGTCCATTGTCAACAACATCAGGAAGTTGAAACACCTCAAAAGTTGAATTCGGTTGCACATAAAAATGTTGACAACACAGTACCTGTGAGTTAGGAGAGTTTGAAATTCTAGAATGGTCATGATCAACATGAGGTTTATTTATATTAATTATATTTTATATCAACATTCAGTAAAATTTTTGAAAAAAACCGCGCTTAAGCAATTACAGAAACATTTTAGTAGTAATAACTTACTGCATATTAAACAATTTGGTTTTACCCGCGGACGGTTCACGATAGATGCTGGAGTAAAATTGTTCAAAGAAATTGATATTATGACTGTACATTCCCAATATATTTTATGAAAACTTACTGTATGCACACAAGAATAAAGATATTAAATTCAGTAAAAATAGTGACTATCATAATTTAAATTTAAGAAATAAAGACAAGCTAGTAATGCCCACATATAGGCTCCATAAAATAAGCAACTCCTTTACAGGTCACTGTATACGAATGTACAGTGCCTATTACATTACGCTATTTCTCGGACCCTGTTTATCGGGTCCCGATTTATCGGGCCCTGTCTGGCGCGTGGCCTATTATACCGGCTCCAGACTCACGCGAGAAGTCTCGGCGAGACTTCTCGCCGAGAACTTGCGCGAGAACCGAGAAGGTATCCACACTCAGCGATCTTCTCATTTACATTCTCGGTCGTGATCCGGAATGGACGACAGTGCTACTGCCTTGGTATTGTGTGCGTTAGTACATTATAATCTCGTTAACACGAAAATTAAAAATAATATTAAGAAAAAAAGGCTTAAACGATGGTGGTTATTGACAAAGTACTTTTTTATAGAAAACGTTTTGCTTCCCACAAAATGGGCTCTGTGTGAAAATATTATTTAAACTTTAACTCTGTTTCATTTTTCCACATTTTTTACTAGTATGTCTAAATTTACTGAACTAAAAAGACTAACGAAATATCTCTTCGTGAATTTAAATTATTTTCTTAATGATATTTATCACAAATTATTTTGTTAAGCACTGATAGCACAGATGAGAGACTATGTTAAATGAAAGAGTATATACAAATACAATAACTGTGAAGTTATCTAAATGATACTGATATGCATCAGACACCACAAAGTTTTTTTTTTATAGAATAATTGGCACGAGATAACATGCGATCTACGCCACGGTCGCAGTCGCACTGAGAACAAACGAGAATGTGATAGTGTTCTCTTTTCTCGCCCGAGAAACCCTTTGAAGCGGGCAAAAAAACCGACACCGATCGGAGAAAGGCGAGCCCGAGAACGAGAAGCCGTGAAACCCATCACATTCACGCTTCTCGGGTGTTCTCGGGGGTTCTCGGCGTGAGTCTGGAGGCGCCTTTACATTACACGATTTCTCGGACCCTGTCTGTCATGTGCCTATAAAAGCGCTGCCTGCTTAACTCACTCTCTCAGTCGAAAGTCGAACGTCGAACGTTTTGCACATCTAGCACTATGGCACCGAGTTTATCAAAATCACAAAAAAATGCTTTAGCGGTGACTGACTGTCGGTACCGTGCAATCTACAAAAAGGAATAAAAACTAATTTATTACAAAAAAATAAAACCCACCTTAAAAACACCAAAAAGGCATAAATAATATAATCAACATCACAGATTTGTATTGAAGTAGGTGCCTTTTAAGTAGCTATATTACCTAATTGTTCTTATATTTTTTAACACTTTGAAGGTGATCTTTGCTTGGGACCGACTTCAATATAAAACTGTGATGTTGTATGTATTCTTACCTTATTTATGACTTTTTGGTGTTTTTGAAGTCAGTTTTTTTTTGCGAAAAAAATTGTTTTTTAATCTTTTTAGTTAAGTTATTATATGCGTATTAGAATTTGAGCCAAGGCAAACACCACAATAACTTAAAATAAAACGTCTTTCTCTCTAAACAGCTTTGAAAGAATTATTAATTATTAACCTTACATCATCAGCTCATGTCGTGCTTAGTCACATGACATGATGACTACCTACCAGACGAAAAAACATGAATATCTTAAGAAAAGACATGAAACACGTTGCACGTGCCTATGAAATTTAAGGGTTTTGCTCGATTTGCCCGAGATTCCATTATCAGATCATGACATGGTGACAATGGAACCACCTCCGGAGTGTAGGTACTCTTTCGATTACAAAAAAAAATTGAAAATCGGTCTAAAAATTGCGGCGAAATCGGTGAACATTAATAATTTTTTTTTTTTACAAAAAATAGAACCGACTTGAAAAACACTGAAAACTTAAAAATAATCTTCTTCTATATTAAAGTCGGCGCCAAACGATGATCTCCTAGAAAGTGTTAAAATTTGTCACCGACTTCAATATAGAAGAAGATTATTTTTAAGTTTTCAATGTTTTTGAAGTCGGTTCTATTTTTTGTAAAAAAAATATTGTTAACTTTTTAGTGAATGGAATCGTTTTAGCGCCAAACGATGATCTCCTAGAAAGTGTTAAAATTTGTCACCGACTTCAATATAGAAGAAGATTATTTTTAAGTTTTCAATGTTTTTGAAGTCGGTTCTATTTTTTGTAAAAAAAATATTGTTAACTTTTTAGTGAATGGAATCGTTTTAGTGAAAGAAACCCTAAATTAGTGTTTTCCTCGATTTTCTATGGGATCCCATCATCCGATCCGGACTTTGGTGATCATGGGACCACCCTTGCAGTATACTCTATCAAATACAAAAAGAATTTTGGAAATCGGCTTAAAAACGACGGAGTTATGAGGTAACAAACATAAAAAAAATACAACCGAATTGATAATCTCCTCCTTTTTTGAAGTCGGTTAAAAATAGATACAGTCGAACATAGAACCTCCTCCTTTTTCGAAGTCGGTTAAAAAGGAGAATGTAAGTCAAAAATATTTACAGCTAAGAGAAAAATTGACAAATATTCAAATACTCAGTATTTTGTATTTTTTTTTATATATTTGAAGTGAACATTAAAGCCATCGCTTATCATATCTCTATTTGAGTAGTCTTTATGTTCTTTTTCCAAAGATATGGCATATTCCTATAAACTTCAATAAAAGAAAATAAATAAAATCCCCGAAAAAAATATTATACTCCAAACCTAAGCGCACTAGCAATTTAAATCGACGTGTAAACGCTGCGCTCGCGGCCACGCGACTGTGCTCTGTACACGATCTACAGCGTGGCAGGGAGGCAGGGAGGTCGGTCGCCCTATTTGGGGACCCTGCCTCCCTGTTTCTTATTACACTACCCTGTCCCTGCCGACAGGGCCCGAGAAATAGGGTAATGTAATAAGGCCTTACAACACGCTGCCATGTAACATGCATGACTTGTGAGTAAATAAATTTAAAATTTTAATTAAAGCTCAGTTATGCAAAAGGGCTTATTACAGTGTTAAAGATTTTTTGAATGATAAGGCAGCGTGGCGGTAAAAGAAATGAATTGCTCGTTCTCTGAATAGTTTTGTAATATTCACAATTTGTAAGACATTTGGCGATTTTAAAAGAGTTTTGGCACATGAGTTTCTTGCCCTCTTCTTCTTATGTTAGCCCCTACATTCGGAATCGGGTCGCTCTTGGCGATTACATGCGCCGCATCAACTCTGCAGATGTACTTGCCACTAGCGCACGGGTTATCTTGATTTTAGTAGAATATTTTTTATGTTTCATTAATTTTGTAAAATTGACGATTTTAAGTGCCCGCAAGGGCCTATGAAATAAAGTACTTTTGATTTTGAGGTATGGTCACCCTACACACGGATTTACCGTCGAGACTACCAAAGGAGTCATTACCTTGCATTCTATTTGACTGCTCCTGATAAGAATATTTAGTTATATTATTATATACTTGTCTCGCCGAACTCATGGTCATCCTAGTGTTATGAACCTCATGAACTTTTGATTTACTAGAGTATGACTTGGTTTTATTCACAACACAATTACTGAGAAAAAACTCACCTAACACATTTATAAAATCACACAATGTAAAATTAGAATTATATTCAAATGAACTACTCGTATGAGACTTGAACTTATTTCTTTGTTTATGAACAGATTTAGATTTTTCTTGAATATCAAAATAGTTTCTTGGAAGAACTTTTTTATAATCAGTATGTAAATAGTACAAATGGTTTAATTTTGAAGTAAATAACTGTGGAATAGCAGATTTAAATTTTGTGGGAAAATAATAATCAGACATAATATCACTATTATCACACCTGTTAGACAAACAATGTTTAGTTTGTTTACTTTATATGTAATTTAAACAACTTGGAGAGGAAGTAATTAAATTTGTAGATTCAGTAATGGAATTAGTAATATTCTGGTGCTACTCACCTGGTGCTCGGTCTTACCAGATGTTTGTATCAATGACCCTTTGCAAATCGGTGTATCGTCATAGCCTATGGTATAAAATTCAGTATTGCATTTTGAACATTGTGATCGCGTTACGCCTTTTTCACCACACGAGTAGCATGTAGGTATGCTTTCATTCACATTTATTACGTCAGTCTTTAGTTTTGACATTGTGGATAACCGAAGGCACTCATCACGTATGTGTCCATACTTTTTGCAATATACACAATATCGACTCTTGCTAGTGGAGTTAACGTTAAGAGCTAATTAAGAGGGCCGGTTTCGTGTAGATCGATGCCCTGTGTTCCTGTTGCTGTGTATTGGCGACGTAGGTGTTGTCGAAGCGGCGGCGGCGGCGGCACTCTGAGTTCGTGGCGGCGCATACGATGGTCGCAGCGAGGGCGCAGGTGGCACGACGACACTTGATGAAGGCGGCATTCATTTTGTATGCATGATGTGTGTTTCACATCGAACTTCCTCTGTAGAATCTTCAATTTCTGAACTTTTTTAGTAAATTCTCAAATGTGTCGCATTCTTCGCGACGAAGTCGCTCGCGAACACGGTGGTGTAGGAGTCCATAAACCATATCGATTTGCACCTTTTCTGTCAAATCGTCTTTTGGAATGCGTGCCATTATGGAACGACATTTAGCAACAAAAATTTCGGTTCTGTCATGCTTTTGTTGTGGGTTAGTAAACAATTCCCTGTATAAGCGGTGCGGTGGGTGGACGGTTTTTACCAAAAGCTGATCGCAATTCGCAAGTGTTGCAAAGCATCAGGCCATGCCGTGATGAAGGATTTCACACCTTGCCACCATACGGCGGTGTTATATGTTAAAAGAGGTTATGCGCACTTCGTCCCGCGTTCGCAGTTTGTCCTATTAGCACTTCGTCCTATTCGCGATTAGTCCCATTCGCGGTTCGTCCCATTCGCAGTTGGTCCCATTCGCAGTTTGTCCCACGAAAGTCTCGCTCTAAACTTGATTTCAATCTGCTTCCGCAAGTCTGCTTTGATGGAGTGGCTCTGCCGTATCTAAACAAAAGCAAGGACCTAGGACTAATCCTTGACTGTACAATATCTTGGACGCCTCATATCAATGAGATCAGTCGTCGCATGCATTATTCTGAGTATTTCTTACTTAACTAAAATTATGCTTGCACAGTCGCTCCTTCTCCCTATATATATACTCTTTATTGCATAATCAAAAATCGTTTGAACAAAAAACATAAACATTGTATGCAAGGGCGGACTTATCTCTTATAGAGATCTCTTCCAGTCAACCCATAACATTGGTGGCGTAAGTAAATGTAGTGGACAACATTAATAAAGCAATAAATAACCCTTATTTAAAAATACCTATTTCTATATACATACATAAATACATAAATAATAAATAAATTATAACTGACGATCATTGGACCTGCTCATACACTTTTCTGATATAGTGTTGCTTAACGCGGGACTTAAAGCTGTTATGTGACTGGCTGTGCTGAATGTCGCTCGGGAGACTGTTCCAAAGCTGAGCAGCGCGAACGCTGAAAAAATTGCGAAAAAAATGCGTGCCTCACAACAACTACGCTTAGGACGGGATGGAGGAGGGAGTAATTGAAAGCGGGAGCGCAGATAGGATGGGGAGTTGGGATCTTTTAGGACTTTGTTGAGGATAGTAAGGATGTGCACATTACGACGATCTCGGACGGGTAGCCATTTTAAATTAGCGCGAGAGTGAGAGATGTCTTATTTACTATAATTTGGTTAATTTTTTATAAACCCAATATGGTCCATAAACCACATCTTCCCATACAAATTACTTGCGTGGGACAAACTGCGAATGGGACGAACAACAACAAGTTACTCAACTAACTGTAAAAATATAATTTTTTTTCATGAAGTCATTCAAAGATAAAGAACCCCGCTGTAGTTTCTGTAAACGTTTATTATATTTTATATCAAAACGAATATCTATAGCCGAATAAAACGAATATATTTTTAAATAATCTTGTCCCAGTATTTTCCTTGGCGTAATTTGAAGAGAAACAAAAACAAGTTAGGTTTTTTAGGTACCTATGCGACTATTCATACGACGGTGCCAACCTTCGAGCGCATTTGTTGTTCTATGTTGGTTTTTCATCTATACTTATAAAATAACATGTCATTGTCCTTCCTTACTGACTCAAATTCAAATTCAAAAATCTTTATTCAACATAGGCCTTAACAGGCACTTATTGACGTCAAAACAAAGCAAAACAATCTAATTTAAAGAAATCATATTAACCTTGTATGTGCATACATCCGAAATATACTCAAGATGTCAGCAAATACAAGTAGGAATGAAAAAAAAAAGTTGACTCTACACCTGCGGCCGTACCGCCTAACTCAAAGCGAGCGCTCGCTATCGTTATCATGACATTAGAACAATAGTTTTAATGTCACAGATGACATTAGAGTTATTGTTCTAATGTCAAGAGAGCGATAGCGAGTGATCGCTATGAGTTAGGCGGTAGCTCAGAAATTGGGAGAGCCTTCTCGAGAAGAACAGGCAAGAAACTCGAAAGGTCTAAATTTTTTATCTCCTCTTTTAAATCGCCATTTACAATTTTGGTTTGTTACAAAGTCGTCAATTGGAAGCTGACCTCAAAGCAAAAGTTTGAGCTCAACTTCCATTACAAGAATAGATGTGTTAATTCACATTTGTATAAGCTATCTCTGAGAGAAGTGCGTGAACTTACCTTATAAATTGCTCTCACTCAACGTTTACGCAATACAATTGTTAAATATTAGAATTGACAGTTCAAACCCAAGCTTTTTTGTCCGTCATGTAATCAGACACTTTATAATATGCTTTTTTCATAAGTACATCTTTGATTGCAACTTTAAATTTGTTTAAGCTAAGTTCTTGTATACAACTTGGGATTTTATTGTAGAAACGTATACACAGGCCTCTAAAAGAATTATTAATTTTTTGGAGCCCGGTATTTGGTAAAGCTAATAACTGATTCATAATAGCCGAGCGTAAGCTATTAAAGTTAGGGCCATGAAATTTTGTGAGTACGGTCGTTTTATAGACACCCAATAAGGCAGGTATTTTGGAATTTCTACCCCTAAGGGGGGAGGGGGGGGGGGTTAGGAGGGGGGGTCATTTTTTAAGTTAGTCTGGAAGTCCGTCATTTTTGACAAATAAATGAATACGTATATCAGCATTTCTGGAAATTCTACTCGTAAGGGGGTAAAATAATTATTGGTAGAGGTTTTTAGATTTTCTAACGTTAGGTGTATAAGTAATTAGGTGTAGGTTATTTAAAACTTCGTAGGTACAAAGAGGTCCATAAGCCCACATCTTCCCATACAAATTACTTGCGTGGGACAAACTGCGAATGGGACGAACTGCGAATGGGACTAACCGCGAATGGGACCAAGCGCGAATAGGACAATGTGCTAATGGGACAAACTGCGAACGCGGGACAAAGTGCGAATGGGACGAAGTGCGCATAACCCGTTGTCGCGGCATAATTTATGCACGAATATAAACAACACAAGCGATATTTGTGGTTGGCCACTAGTGGTTGGGACGCCAGTTTAATGTTTATAAATATTTTTTTAAATTCTTGGCACACATTACAGATCATTCGTTCTCTAGCGCTCGGTATAGACGGATGTGTGTGCATATCGCTTTATTAACATGTCAACTAAATGTGATAATTGTGGTAAAAATATTACCAAAACAAAGCCGGCAGTGGAGTGTACAAGATGTGAAAAGATAGTGCATCAGACCAATCAATGTACTGGGCTATCAAACAAACAGCTTGCTGCACTTCGAGCATCTGATAATCTAGACTGGACCTGCAGTGAATGTCAAAATAACGCGAGTAGACGTCGATCTCACATCATTTCTAACGAGGAGGAGGATGAGGATGATGACGTGAGCGAGTCACCGGCGGTTCAACTGGATATAAAGAAGTTGAGCAGCAGCATATCCAAGGAAGTCGAAAAGGGACTGAGGAAGGATCTTAAGGATATTTGTCAATCTATTCAATACAATTCTGATAAAATGGATGAGCTAATAAAAAATGTGGATATTTTAAAAGGAACAATCAATGATTTGCAAAAAAAGAATGCCGAATTAACTAATCGAAATAACTATTTGGAGGTGAGGGTAGGTGCGTTAGAACAACGTATGCAGGAAAGGGAGCAGAATGACTTGAAGAAATATGTTGAGATTCATAATATACCGACCACTAGCGGTGAGAACCCTATGAAGATGGTAAGAGACGTCGCTGAAAAGCTCAACCAAAGCGTCGAAGATATTATAGAAGCAAAGCGACTACCTGAAAAGAAGGGTAGGGCGGGAGCGATACAAATCAAGCTGAGAGGTGAGCAACAGCAAGAATCCTGGGTCTCGGCATATAAGTCTAGTTCTTCCAAAATCACAGTTTCTGATGTTATCACAAACTCTTCTAACCCAAGTAAAACTATATTCGTATGTGAAGCTCTTACTCCGTATAATAAGCAGCTCTTATTCCAAGCGAAGCAAGAGCTTAACAATCTATTTAAATATATTTGGATTAAGAAAGGAGTTCTACGCGTACGGAAGGAAGGAGAAAACCAGAAAACGTTTGTTTTACGATCCGCTAACGATATTAAAAAACTCAAGTCACAGTCTGCCACTCCCTCGCGTTCGTAAGTCGTTGCTTCTCTAAACTCGCATTATTATAAGGTATATATTTAATTTCTTTTCTAGATTTATTTCATTCTATTCGCTTAAACTTGGATGGATATTTATTTAGACGAAATATTCGAAATTAACGATTGTAGGGACCTCAGGGTTTTTCTAGACAACGTTCCTCAAAAGATTTCACTTCTATGTATACATATAAATATCAGATCAATTATAAAAAATATTGCTGCCATGGAACAATGCATTCACTCTTCACCTAAAGTCCCAGACGTTATTATGCTCACTGAAGTTAATATTACTGACACTGTCAGTAATTTATTTAAAATAAAAGGATATAATATGTACACTAAGTTGAGAAATAACCAAAGAGGGGGTGGCATCATAATTTATGTTAAAAGTAAGCATAAATTCAATGTAAGCTGCTACAAAACACAACACTTTGAGAGCTTAATAGGATCACTTATAACTTGTAATTACACTGCGACTTTGTGTTGTGTTTATCGGCCTCCTAGTAAAAGTAAGCACTTATTTATCAAAGAACTGGACTCGGTACTAAAGAAAATACATAGACAATCAGACTTGTATCTACTGGGCTACGTTCCAAAACATCACCCGAGTGCACTCGGTCACCCGAAGTATGTCCTAAAACATTTCGGGTGCACTCCAGAGTGTTGGAGTGGCGTGTCCTAAAACGCTACGGAGTGCACTCGATCGAGTAGAATCTCACCCGCATAATATAGCAAGGTGTAATTTCACTCGATTGGATTTGGCGGGAAATTGTGTGCATTTTAAAGTTGTGTGTGATTGTGATTACAAAGATTTCATATTCACACACAATTTGTGCATCTCGGAGAGCGAGGATGCGCTTCGTAACGTCGACAATAAGTTAATTTTAAATTCCAAAGACTATAGGTATCGTAAGTGACACGATTGTAAAATTGGCCTTCATTTCCGCTGAAGCTAGGTTAGGCCGCGATTTAACAGAATTCACATTCTGTTGGTTTTAGCATTTTCGTAGATGAAACAGAGGAATGTAATCCATGCATTAAAGCGAACGGAGGCGCCGATGAAGTATATATTTTCTTATTTTTGTATATTTGGTTATGTAAACAAAGCAGACAACACTCTTGCCGTTCTAAAACAACCAACTCTCCGACCACCCTAACCGGCCACTCTCCCCCCACCACCTACTCACTCCGGGTGATGTTTTGGAACGTAGCCCTGGGTGATGTGAACATTGACTTGCGGAGAGAATGCCCTATAAAACATATTTACAACACCGCTTTGTACGATAATGGCTTAGTGTGCAGGATCACAGAATACACACGTATGGAGATAGCGAACAATAGACTGAGTAAATCTTGTATCGATCACATTTATGCACGATCCCGCGCACTAAACCTATACACAGCGGCGCTCGGAACTGTACTGTAGGTATAGTACTCTGTGGTACTGGCCGACCACCGCATTGTCGCTCTTGCGGCTGTTCCTGTTGATACTTTGACGGGTTGTGAAAACATACGGGCGGATCTTCGATCAAGTACTCGTTATGACTATGATCTCTTGAAAAAAAATCTTAAATCACTGGATTGGCAACCTTTGAAAGAAATTTTTGATCCAAATAAAATATACGAGATATTAGTAAATAAAATACAAAAATGTTACAATGAATCAAAAATAGAAGTTAAATTTCTCAAAAGTAATAAATTGCACAATAAGTGGATTAATAAAAATATTCTGAAGGCATGCCAATTTAGAGATAAATTATTTATGGATTGGATATCAGATACATCTAATATGATTGTAAAACAAAAATATAACGCTGCTAGAAATTATGCAAATAAACTAATATCACAAAATAAAAATAAAACGCTAAGGCAGCAAATACATGATCAGAAAAAAAATCCCAGAGTGTTGTGGCAAATATTAAATGAAATTACTGGTAGGGTGAAAACTATTGTCGATAAAGTAATCCTTAACGCATTTAGTAACCATAACACAAATACTATAGATATAGCTAATAATTTTGCAGATAATTTTGCTAACAGCGTCAAAAATACTGTACCTAATTGTAATATAACATTGTTAGACAAATCCTTGTATGCTAATTCCGCAAATGTTTCTTGTAAATTTCAGCCAATTTCTACTAAAACTGTAATAAATGAAATAAAATCCTTGAGTAATCTCAAGGCACCGGGTATAGATGGCATTAGAGCACAGGATTTGAAAATGATTGCTGGCGATGTTGCACAGGTTATTGCCCATTTTATAAATACATCCGTTAAACAGGGTGAATACCCTAATGAGCTTAAAACTGGTGTAGTTAGACCAATACACAAGAAGGGTAGCTATAGTGAGTATAATAATTACCGCCCCATTACAATTCTTTCGACAATAGACAAGATAGTGGAGAGAATAATTTCAAAACAAATACATAAGTTTTATAAAAATAATAGTATTATAACAGATAAACAATTTGGTTTTCAGTCAGGAAAGAGTACCACGCAATTATTGTCAAAATTTACTGACAATATTTATAAATATTTAAATAATAAAGAACATGTGTTAATAATCTTCATTGACTACAGTAAGGCCTTCGATACCTTAAAACATGAAACTTTAATTGAAAAGTTGTCTGACTGTGGCATACGAGGTCCCCTTAGTAAATGGTGTAAAAACTATCTTAATAATAGATCATATTTGGTGAAAATTAGTGATAGTGTTAGTAAGATAGTTGCGGTTAAGGATGGTACGGCTCAAGGCTCGGTACTTGGGCCACTCCATTATATAACGTATGTCAATGACGCCGTTAATATGATTACCAAATGTGAGATATATCAGTTTGCTGACGACACTTGTCTCGTATCTGCAAATAAGGATATTGACAAAGCATTAAAAAATTTGCAACAAGACTTCAATGCTCTTTCAAAATGGTCTCATGACGCTGGGCTTGTACTTAATCCAGAAAAAACTAAACTTATGTATGTGAGTTCTACTCAAAACCGCAAATCTAGCACTCTTAAAATCATAGCGCATAATCATAGTTGCTTACATAATAATAACATGAATTGCACATGTGAAGCTTTAGAAGTTTTAAATAAACAAAGGTACCTTGGCCTTATAATAGATGACCGCTTTAAATGGGTAGATCATATTAACTCTGTATGTGATAAGTTAAGAGCTATATTAGCGAAATTCAAAATTGTCAAACGTCAGATTCCTTATTCCACTCTTTTATATCTATATAAAGCTCTTGGAGAAACAATAATATTTTATGGCCTAAGTACCTATGGGCGCACTTTTAAATAGCATCTTGACCAAATTTACTGTTTACAGTCAAGGATACTCAAAACCATTGTACCAGACAAAGTTAAAGCAAAATTTAAAGATATTAATGAACTTTTTAATCACTGTAGAATTATACCTATTCACGATCAGTTGAAATATATACTTCTGATTGAAAACTTTTTCAATGAATCTTATTTGAAACTAAGTAAAGTTACAGTAGAACAGTCGCGACGAGCTCCTAAATTCATTCTACCTAGATACTGTAATCAGTATGGTAAACAAATGTTATGTTATCAGGTTCCTAGGTTAATGAATGAACTTCCGGCTAGCATTAAAAATGAAATTAACGAAACAAACATTAAATATAAGTAAAAAAAAATTTATTTATCTAAGTTAATAGAAAAAATGTAACGTAAATATATGTATATTCAAAAATCTTAATCTCAAAGACTTTGAATATACTCGTATGTTAAACGTAAATATGTATTCAAGGATTTGATTTATTTTCTGTATACCGACTCGCTCGGCAAAATTCACGCCCGTATGTATCCGCACAGTCAAAACTGGTTCTTGGGGAGTGCATTATGTCGAGCGAATAAAGTGACGTGCTGTTTATTTCATTGTGTTACATGCATGCACCTACATAATATTATATATCATATTATTTTTGAGATGACGATACGAATCTGTAGTGTACAGAAAAACCAATTATGGTTTCTATTGCACCGCAAATAATTTAATTTTTAGTTTTGGAAATGTTGTAAGTCTTATAATAAAAAAAAAAAAAAAAAGCAAGACAAGACAGAATCGACATAGACCACTAATTTCGATACCTGAGAGGTACGTTCCGCATGCGTCTCTCAACGCTACACCGATTTGGCAAAGGAGCATCGGAACATTCAAACGTTACAAATGAAAATTGATAAAATCAAAAATTGGTTTAAAACAATTGTTGTTTGTAAGAAGTTGCGGCAGAGAGTGCGGGATATTTTCAGGTGTTTTATAAATATACAGAAGATGATCGATCAAAACCATTCTATGTATTGAAAAGTTATTAACAGGTGATGAAGAGTTTGGCTAATTAATTGATAACAATAATTGCAATTGGAAGATGCAATTAAATTTAACTTATTTAGATGAGCATTGAATCGGTAGTGTCCTAAGCGCAAGCGACAGATAGTTGTGAAAAATTTTCAACCGTGATATTTTGTCCCCATAAAAAACCAAGGAGTTCCAATGTGGCTGTTTATTTCTGCCACAGGCATATAAAAAGAAGCAGACTAAGTGTATCGTTCAAAAAGCGTGGCAAGCATGGATTTATTAATAGTAATTGAGCTCTATCAAAAATGACGTATGCAAAAATACACCATAACACATAAGCCTAAGATTCAATTTAGGCCACCAACATAGCTGAGAGGGATAGCCAGAAGAGAGGCCGTTTGTCCCTTTCTATCATTGCCATTTGGGAAAAAAATCATCGAAATTAGTAGATCAATTTTTAAAGAGTAGTGGTGTCGCATTGTGGACCCTACCACACGCGCCCTAAAGGGCAGGGAGGAGAATACCAGGGGGTTTTAGTGGGTATGCCCGGCACTCTGCTGGGAGAGTCCCACACACACACCCGCCATCTAGACAACGGCGTATACGGTAAGGTCACGCATTTCCCCTCGAAAAAAAGGTTCGTTTCTAAAAACTGATAGAATTTTTTTTAAAGTCAACTATTTAATTACTTTAAAGGTTATGTTAATAATGTTAAAAATTATGACGTGACACATTTGTTTGTCCGTGTCTGGGGCCATTTTCGCCAATGTCCTTTGATAATACATCAATTATTTATGGTAAGATGTTTTAAAACAAGGTTAGGTAATTTAAATATTTCATATAACTATGGTAGGCTCGAGCCTCTAGGTGGTAACGTATATGAGCTTTCATGATGATGATGAATTTAAATATCTTAAAAAGTGACAATGAGGATTAGTACAACTATCACAAACTTGTTTGATTTGGTATTCACATTATTCTCTATGACATACGAATAGTATCTTTATGATTTTGAATTATCAAAATCGAACCATTAGTAAACGAGATATTGTGTTTTGAACCTAGACTAGTGCAGGCGGTTAAAGCCGTGTGCCGAGAATACGCGTGACGTCACTTGCTCCATGTCGTGCTCGTTTTTACCGACTTCGAAAAGGGAGGAGCCATTACTCCGCCATTTGTGCTACGATTTTTAAAATTCTTTTTGTAATTGAAAGAATATACTCCCGAGTTGGTTCCATTGTCACCATATTATTATTATGATCTAATAATGGGATCCAACGAAAATCGAGGGAAACCCTTGAATTTCATAGGCACGTCCAACGTGTTTCATGTTTTTGCTGAAGATATTCAGGTATTTGCATCTGGAATTCATCATATCGTGTTACTGAGCTGATGATGGAAGGTTTCTGGTAGGTTGGGAGTTCGGGAACAATTCTTTCAACACTGTTTAGAGCGAAAGACTATTTCAAGCTATTTTGGTGTTTGCCTTGGCTCAAATTCTAGAAAGCATGTATTATAAACTAAAAAGATTGAAGAAAATTTTTCCAAAAAATAAAACTGACTGCAAAAACACCAAAAACTCATAAATAATATAATAATACATACAACATCACATTTTTATATTGCAGTCGGTCATACAGCTAAACACTAATGTAAAATATACGTGTATAGATATCCCGCGACCACACAGATTTAAGGTCAATGATCTTACGCATAAACCAATCCTGACCTAGGTATATGAAGTGGTGAAATTAAAGATCTCATGTTTCTGTGCGATAGATGAATGAAAAAATCTGCGGCGATGTAAAAAAAGTTTCACTTAAAAAAAACGAAATTATTATGAGATTTTTTTTGTGTTGACTCTTGCTAGAAATTGGACCGTTTGATTGCCTTTTTACTCATTTGTGTGCGATTAAGGACCTCACGAAATCTTTCTGTTGAAGAAAGTTGCACTTCATGAACTCGCCAGGAATATTACGAAAAGAACATTGGCCACTTTGGACCTGATGATGACTAGAAATGAAACTTATTTCAATATCAAGGTGATTTTATAGTGTATCGATTCCGCTAACAGCTATACTTTTAAATCATCTACGAAAAAAGATATTTATGAAAAAAGATAAGATAATAAGCGTTTTAAAACTCCTGAACGCATTCGAGTGGTGATTTCTCTCTCCATAAATCGCTATTTAGCCTGTGGCTTGGACATACTTTGTAAAAACGTTCCGTTTTACGTTTATTTGAAATCAGGTTGTTATTGTTCAAGTTGAAATATTGAGCAAAGCTTAATGTTATTATTAATTATATTTACCTTTTTTATTCTTAGCTTAAAATAATTCAACTAATTGAAATAACATTTGAAAATTATTATTTCTTTTTTATGAACAACAACAATATATCACATGCTAGTAACGGAACGTTTTTGACGTATTATCGGCACGGATTTACATTAAACTGGATCACGTACTTCAATATTTCATGATTATAAATTTGCACTCTAAAACAATCTACATAAGCTTTCTTTTTCCGTGTCAGTTGTAAAAATAGAAAAACGAGCCAGGTGAGATAACTAAAGTAGTAGTGCGTCCTTGTCTAGCAAGTATACCAGTGTAAAATAAAATCTGCTTTGTAAGTAAGTTTGTTTGTTGTAAGTGGTAGAATTCTTAAAATTGGAAATATATCATTTTAATTATTATTGACTGATAAATGTGTTCATAAATAGTTGTAATAATTATTTGAGATTTGTATAGATGTATTTAGGCAAAACATATACTAAAAATAAGTATTATAATATATTATTAGAAGAATTTTCTCATCCTAAAATGGCAGCTTTGTCTTTAGACAAAAAGCAATATGTCTGCTACCTTTTTTTTCTTTGCGGCGACGCGTAGATGAAATTCGGTGCAGTTTTCCTATTATATTAACATAATTTATCAGTGAACATTTGAAAATGGTGTACTTTTGTTGCGTGAATGGATGTAAAACAGAATGGTATCCCGGCTGCGGTGTATCATTCCACAGGTCAGTTTTTATTTAGATTTTCTTGCTGGTTATGGACTAGGGTGTCCACGCTATAGGTAATTTAGGATTATAAGGGTCTTTTGGAGTTACGAGAAGAGTTGTCGTTTTTATTTTACTGTCTAAAGTCGCATATTTCGATGGTTGAAGTTTAATAATGACAGTCAAATAATCTTCAAAGTGTCATTTAAGTGTAGGGTATGTGGTATGATAATCATTTATGGTGAGCGTGGGTGGCGCTGTGGACTTGCCTTCCAATCGGGAGGTCGGGGTTCGAGACCGCCATGTACCATGTGTTTTTCGTTTAGAATTTCATATGTACATTTGTCTGACACTCCTACGGTGAAGGAAAACATCGTGAGGCAACCTGCATACATCTGCGAAGAAATTCAATGTTGTATGTATGTGAAGTCGACCAATCCGCACTGGGCCAGCGTGGTTGACTAAGGCCTAATCACCCTTACATAGGGTAGGCTCGAGCCCCTCGGTGGGGACGTACATGAGCTGTGATGGAATCATTTATGCTCCAAACATGAACAAAAACTCACAGTGAAAGTCAAGCGTTCTACCAATACCACGGCTCATAATATTATGAATTAAAAATATTTAGTTAGACCTTTGAGTAGGCATTTAAAATGACAAGGATGTAATTTCATTTCATGTGTATTTTATTGCTGTACAGGATGCCTAAGGATGAATCTGTTGCTAATAAGTGGAAAGAAATTATACCTGGAAAAATAACCAAAACCTCAGTTGTATGTAACTTACATTTTAAAGATGAAGATTTTGTTAACGAATTCAAAAAACGATTAAAATTTTACGAAATTTTACGAAAAAATATATGATGAACGTCATCATACATCAATTTTATCCTCGCTTAAACGATATTCCTCATCCAGTACAACCCCTCACCACTGAATCAAGGCATGAATTAGAACTAATTAAATGTATCGCGAACAGATATTTAAGCATAACAATGAAAACGTACGCGAAAGAAGAGTCCCTTAAAATAATGGGAAATCGCATTTCGATGCGGCAACGGCTTCATAAAACAATTTTATTCAGTAATGTTTGAATTTCTAATAAATTTCTGTGATTAATTTCTTGTTTTATTTCCATTACTATTCACATCGCTTGCTCCGAACCGGCTTTAAACGAGACTACTAATAGATAAATTATAAAAAAAAAACTTTTTAAAACAAGCTTAATGCTCTTCAGTACCAATTAAACGAGCTAAAGTAAATAAAAGCTCGTAGAATAATATTTTCTCGTTACTACATTTTATGGACACACTATTAGAAAAGGACACACATCTACTTTCGAACCTCTCTTTCGGATCGTTTTATTTTAGATACCGCGCAGTCCAGCTTAAGTCCGTTCGTGATTATCGGTAAAATTCCTCAGATTAAATACACCAATGGATTCGCAATATAATTAATAGATTGCGAGTCCATTGGTGTACTTAGTCTGAGATTGCGGCCCACGTCAAATAAATACTCATCTTTCTAGGGTGCGGTTCATAATCAGATATCAGTGCAAACGATTGCATGCATGCAAACAACCCGTTCAAATCGTTAGTACTGCTCACGGACGTAAGCACTCAGATCAATTTTGAACCGAGCTTTCGACCTGTGAGTCTGTCAATTTGACAGGTAATGTAATTTGAAAAGAAAAATTGGAGGGAGACGTATTGTGCTTTCAGTATCTTTACAGAACACTTCTCTATTAATTGTAGATAATCTAATGAAAAAATTTTAAGAAACTAAAATAAAAATAAAACTGGTGTTGACTTTGACATTGACAGTTCTGGATACAGTGCACTACCTCTTTTCTGTTAGCACTGTCAGCATTAATCTGCATACAAAATGCGTAGTATGAGCAATTTTGGTCCGATTGTTTGCGTGCAAATAGCGTACACGAGCGCTGATATCCGGGTGCGGTTCATAATCAGATATCATTGCAAACGTTTGCATGCATGCAAACAAATCGTTAGCATTGCTCACGGACGTAAGCACTCAAATCAATTTTGAACCGAGTTTTCGATATGTGAGTCTATCAAGTTGACAGTTAATGTAATTTGAAAAGAAAAATTGGAGGGAGACGTATTGTGCCTCCAGTATCTTTACAGAACACTTCTCTATTAATTGTAGATAATCGAATGCAAAAATTAATTCGAACAAACTATAATAAAAATAAAACTGGTATTGAACTTGACATTGACAGTTCTGGAGACATTGCACTACCTCTTTTCTGTTAGCACTGTCAGCATCAATCGGTGACGTCATCAATTACGTCATACCGCATACAAAATGCGCACATGAGCAATTTTGGGCCGATTGTTTGCGTGCAAATAGCGCACACGAGCGCTGAGGCGCGTTCAGCACCTCTGGGTGTAGTTGTCCGGTTGTTGTTTAACTCGCTCAAAGGCGTTGAACGGATTGCAGCAACCAAATCTTTTATCTCCCTCTTTCACAAGATTTTTTATTTCTCTCTCTTTCTAGTAGATGACATTATAGAATATGGCCGCCAATATCATCCAATCACGTAAGAATATTTCAGTAATAAACGTCAGAGCGTTTTACAACCATCAAATTCGATGGTTGTTCGGTTGTAACTCGCGCCGACACTCTAAGGTCACGGGCGGTTGTTTCATTGTTTCACCTGGTTGTCACCACAGAACATAATTACTCCTTGGTTGTCACGCTCAAAGGCATTGAACGGGGTTAGAGCGAAAAGTTGTACTTCGCGCGAAGGCTCTGAACGCGCCTCTGATATCAAATTATGAACCGCACTCATCAAATTATGAACTTGTTATGAACCGCACTCTTTATAATCTGTTGTCAAAAAGCTAAAAACCATGGAATTATTACTCAAACAGGAATGAGCTCTTCAAAATATAGTTGTTCAAAGGAGATGGCCCAAAATTGCCCCAGAGTCATTTCATGTTTGAATAGTGAAAAATACCGTGAGACCTGGACATAAATATTGTATTAAAATTACTTAAAATTTATAATTTTGTTTGCTATATACAGAAATGTAGTAGTTAGCGGGGTTTTAAAAATTATAATTTGAAAGTTGAATTTGCGATGCGGCAGTCTGAATTGTATGTGAAGTTCCACTATTATCTCCGTGGTCCGAAATGCGCAAACATTACTAACACTGCGCTCAGTTCAAACGCATCCGAATTGAATACGGCGATATTATACATTTTGCAACATAATATGAGTTGCAGCATTAGTTAAACATGCAGAATTGTCAATAAAGTAAGTTTTTATCGACTCAAACTTCATAAATGTTAAATTATATTTTTCATTTCAAGCAGTCTAAATGTCAATACTTTGATATTTGTGCACATACTGCACTACCTACCTCTTTTTCGTGTGCATTCATGGAGTTCTTGTTGTAATTCTTTTAGAAATTCGGTCTACATCGAGTCGAGTTTTCAATCCTCAGTTAATTGCCACTTTCTATCTTAATATTTCGTGAGTGAAAAGTGAAGAAATTGTTTTCATTGTGGTATCTTGGTTGCGCAATGTCGCTTATCGTCACTTACCATCAGGTGATATAAAGACCAAGAGCTTTCCCTGTCGTGTAAAAAATCAGCAGGTACACCAGTTCCAAATAGTAATTCCAATATTTATTGAAAGAATAGGTATATTAGGTATAGGAATAGGTATATGTTAACTGCAGCAATGTTTCAATGCGATTTAAAAAAGCACATGCAATAGATATAATTAAAATTATAAATAAATTGGATAATAATAAGTCGGAAGGGATTGATAAAATTAGAATAAAAGAAATTAAATTACTAAAATTACAGTTAAGTTCAATAATAGCGTTACTTATTAATTTAAGTGTTAAAAAAGGTATATATCCCGCAGTATTAAAAGCAGCATTAATAAGACCAATTTATAAACAAGGCTCGCACAGTGACTATTCTAATTATAGGCCAATAGCTATACTGTCTACAATTGATAAAATTGTAGAAAAATTTATTGTGAGTCAGTTATCTGTTTTCCTAGAGAGCCAGAATATATTGTGTGACGTGCAGCATGGCTTCCGACGGGAAAGGAGCACGGCAACGGCCTTGGCACAGTTTACTGATGATGTAAATCAGTGCCTGGACCAGCGGAAGCAGGTGGTGGTGGTCTTTATTGATTTTAAAAAAGCTTTTGATACCTTGGAACACCACCAGCTACTTCAGGCTATGGAGGAGTGCGGAGTGGCGGGACCACTTAATAAGTGGTTCCACGCCTATCTTACGGGCAGGACGCTGCGTACAGTGGTTGACGGCGTGGTGGGCGAGCCCAGACCTGTCACTTGTGGAGTGCCGACCGGATCCGTGTTTGGCCCCGTTGGATTTATCATGCACGTCAACAGTATGTGCAATGTAGTACGCCACTGTCGCATATATATGTATGCTGATGATACTTGTTTGGTATATGCTGACAAAAATATGGAATTAATTGAAAGTAAAATACAAGAGGATTTCACGAACATCACGAAATGGGCACATGATAATGGCATTTTAATTAATATTAGCAAAACCAAATGTATGACTATACAATCCCCCTACCACCGGGGCAACGAGCGGCTACCGCGCATAGTGGGGCATAGCTACGAATGCCTGCACGCTCATAGCGACACGAGCGGCCGCGCTGCGTCCGCCCACGCTGCTGTGCAGTGTGCGTGTACGGAAATTGAGGTGGTGGAGCAGTACAGGTACCTGGGGTTAGTTATAGACTACAATTTCTCGTGGAAGAGCCACATAACGCACGTCTGTGACAAGTTAAGATCGGTTCTTGTAAAACTCCATCACCTTAGTTTTATGCTGGATAGAGCAACCTTGTACACAGTCTACTATGCGCTGGCGGACTCTTTAATATCGTATGGGCTGTCATGCTATGGTCGTACTTTTAAAAGTTACTTAGATAAAATAAAAATGTTACAAATTAGATTTATGAAATTATTAGTAGATAAAAATACAAAGAAGGTATGTAAAAATAGTAGTTATGAAGAATTGTTTTTGAAATGTAAAATGCTGCCAGTCCACGATAAAGTAATATTGTTGATAGCATTAGAGGAATACTTAAGTGATGAATATAAAATCAAACAAACACCTAATAGCAATAGGTCTCGAAGAAGAGGTAATGTAAAGCTAGAAGTACCCATGTACAATAATTACTATGGCCAGAGATGCAAAAAATACTTAGTACCAACCATATTTAACAGCTTGCCATTTGAAAAATGTGCTTCAAAAACAGCATTTAAATCAAAATTAGAAATATTCCTTTTTGAGAAATTCTATGAAAACCTCAGAATTTTTGATTAATTTAATTTTGCTTTGCATTCCTATTATTTAAGTCTATTAACTTAAATAATTGTTGTCATCAGAATAGATATAGTATATACTTATTTATAATGCAATTAAATTGAAAATATAATGGGAGCTACGTCTGCCAACAAACTGCTTTGCAGTTTGGCAGAAGTAATATATATTGTAAAATGGTGATGTTTGAAATAAACGCTTTTCATTTTTTTTTTCTTTTTTTTTTACATAGACATAACCTATATTTTTAGTGAAATGTTATGATACTCAGATTGCTAGAACCCCGCTACATAGAGCTAAAAATACTATATATTATCAATCTAGGATAGAAAACCAACCAAAATATAAATGTTTGATCGTGACGCATGATGTTTTTTTGGTGGGGCAAACAATGTATGGGGCGTGTCGGCAAATCGTTTATGTGTTAACTCCTCTGACCGAGTCAGCGAGTTGCTTTGCCCAAAACACGACTTGTCGATAATTGTAATGGGGTTTGGTAATGCATTACTTTGACTCACCTGTATAATATTGTGCTTCGCAATGGATGTAACGGGTGCTTCGCTTTGTAGACCATCTGTGTTCCTCCTGTTACCCGTAAACAGTTACAAGCCCTCGTTCATCTCCGACCTGTAGGTATTAAACGAACATTATTCCCATGTAATGGAATCTAAGTGCATAGGTTTACCTTAACACAACATAAGTACTGTTTGTTGTTAGTAAGTACGATTGACCGTCGTCACCTAAAGTTCGGTGATATGGATATGATGCTGTGCACCACGAACAAGGCCCCTGCGTCCAAGTTCGCCGTAGGTTGGGTATCCCTTCTGCCGGCAGGCCCCACACAAGTTTGGGGGTACAACGAGACTCTGTACCTGTAGAAGAGCTACCAGGTATCAGTCATGGGTGCAAGCACCTTTTCAGAGTCCTTCATTATGAGTGTCTAAGTTGGTTCTCTCATAATCTGGTCATCATACCAAGTCCCGCAGGACACACACACAAGTTAGGTAAGTAATAGATTAACCCTAGGCACTTAGCTTTCATCAACCCGTCAGTCCGGTCAGCTCCTCCAGTTAACAACTATTGAGCACTGATTCTACTTTATTAGACTTTCACAAGCTAATCAGAATCAAACTACATGAGTTACCCGCCTAAATGTACAATCGACGCTTACTGCACTGACGTATGCTTAATATGGCTGTCATAAGGTCGGATGATGAATGAAGGATGTATAGACTAATACATTGTCTTTGCTTACCTTGTACAAAATATCAGTGTTGCTATATACAATATATATTTCGTGAAAGTGTCACGACAGGGCGTGGGCCATCTCCTTTGGACTTTATTTCTATGTGAATAAAGACTAAACACTTGAAAGTGCAAAAGTGTGCCGAGAGAGGTAGCAATAACTGTACCTTTTATCCCTTTCCCAGAGTGTTGCTACTGTTGTATATTTTATAATTTAGTAGTTATGAAACAACTATTGGTAGATGAATATTTTTTATTATTGTTTATTTCAATTACTTTTAACGCCCAAAATACCTAAATTGTTTTTTTTTTTGGAATAATTATAACATAAAATAAATTAAATTATCATATTAGCCTACTATTAATAATTATAACACTATGATTTTACGTCCAGGAAATATTCTAGTGGTAGTATTCAAAAAATTTTATATTGCAACAACGATTCTTTGTCAATGTCAGTAATTTTCGTTGTCATTGTAGTAGGGTGACCACATGGTAATAAATATTATCGCAATTCTTAACATTTTTCAATAAAAGTAATTTATATTAGTTATTTATTGTTTAGCTTACACGATGCGATGTAAAGTTATTAGAAAAAAGAATTTGCATAAACATTATGTTCAAGATATTGGCGAAACTACAAAAGTTTTAAATATTGTTGAAACAATTCGACTCACACTGATGTTTTTAATTCTTTTCTTCTTAAAATATTACTCATTCTTTTACTTGGTATGTATTTAAATAGCACAGAGATTTTAGTGTTGACAAATTTTTGACAAGTTGATATATTTGATTATCTGTTATGTGGCGGTGGGATCAACATAATATACTGATTGGAAAGACCCATCTATTGAAAGACAATCATTGACATTCATTATTTTTAAAATAATTATTATATTAATAAAACCTATCTTGTATTGAAAAGCAGATATAAAATTCTTTTGCGCAACCCATTTTGAAATAATAGAATATAATATTTCTTTGTTGTACAACACCAACCAGCTTAAAGTCAACGTATAAATAATACTCTTAACACTAATTGTACATAGGGCAACCTTGTCGCTAAAAGCGATCTCTTCCTTAAAAATCGTGATTATTAAGCATATTATGATTTTCCAAAGCATCTTTCAGGTTAAATGTCATTGTTTTTAAGAAAAAATCCCTATTTTGTAGAATTTGTGGTCAACAAACTTACGAAAGAGACAAACGGTACAGTTATTTATCTCTCGCTCGGCACGCTTTTTTAAGCAAGAGCTCATTCCTGTTTGAGTAATAATTCCATGCTCAAAACATTCAGCAAAAAAAAAAAAACATTCAGCAAGCGAGTGACGTTTACAAAATTTTTAGAATTTTCTTCTTTCTGTGTAAAAAAAGACGAGTACCTATACTTTACGAAGAATGGGCGATGTACCAATATCAGATACAGAATCCAACAAACAAACTCCCAAAAAAGAAGCCAACACGGAAATAGTTAGTATTGTGTTAGACACCCGTCACCAATTAAAAATAAGATCGTTTCGATAGTGTATCATTTTTTCAGGCCCGGCGTCCGTTCGGTGGGTTAGAATTCCAGGTTTCCGAAGTAGTAGGCCGTTTAGAAGCTGGTGTAAATGCTCAGGAGTCTCCTGACGACAAAAAGAATGACACGCGAAAAATAAGCGCCGGCTTTTTCGAACCGGAAGATATGGCGATGGATGAGATTTTAAAGGTTTTAGAAGACTTAGTACTAAAGACTGACCCAAATTGTGAGAGCATGGAACCTCCACTACTACCTACAGATGCTGTTACTCGTGCTACCATTCTGTCACACAGTATATCTGCACTTTTTGGTAGATTAGAAAGATCTCATGCTGCAAGGCTTAGTGCTCATATAGCTACCGAAACAACGCGATGGATGGCACACATGTTCAGGTAATACCCATTAGATATTATTACATAAAATTTTTCAATTATTTTTACTTAACTTGGGGTACCTATTAATAAGTGAATGAATTTAGTATAATTTTCACTTATGTTACTGTAGTTGTGTTGATTTGACAATTGATAGTTTTGTTTTTACCTAATTAGCACTTTAAAGTTGACCTATACCCTACCAATCACAACAGTAGAATGCAAGCAGTAACAGCAGCTAAACATAAAAACAAAGGTATCTAAAATGAACAATACATATTTTTTAATTTTTGTGGTTTGGCTTTACTATCCTGCTGCACTAGTATCTGGCTAATTTTGGCTTCAATCGATAAGCATTGTTGCCCCAAATCATAATGTTAAAACTTTTTGTGTGGAAATGCGTCGTTTTTGATTTATAGCAATTATTCTTTTAGACTTGCCGATTACAATGCATTTTATCACCAAGAGCAATTAGAAGGTTTGGTGCGTGTAACTCGTATGCTTCTACATCATAGATATCCACGATATCTTGAAGATGGAGGTGAGATAAAATATAATGCTACTAGAATTTTCTATCAATTCATATTTTATTATTTTATACCAGTTAATGAAGTAATGAAATATATACATGTAATGAAAGATTTAATAGGCTGAACTGTTAAGCATATTAAATTGAAAGTAGGCATATAATAGAAATACAAAGAATAGTCATAAAACATTTTTTTTGTTAATCAACAACCTTAAATATTATTTAGGTATTCCATTACACCCGGTATATATATATATTAGGTCCTTACATATGAAATTGGCATTTTGTATGGGAGGAACATAAAGTCGATTTTTTTAATATAATATATTTATTCAATCAAAGTATGTACCATTGCTATCTATGCACTTTTGCCATCTCATAGGTAGCTCATCGATTCCTTTACTATAAAAACCATTCGGACGGGAATCAATAAATTCTTTGAAGGCGATTTGGACTGCCCCATCGGAGTTGAATTTTTTTCCCTTCCAAGAACTTATCCAAATTTCGATAAAAAATTTAACCTGTTGGAGCAAGGTCCGGAGAGTACGGTGGATGTCTTAGACATTCCAATTGAAGCTCCTCTAATTTGGTAGCCGTCTGTTGTGCAGTGTGTGGTCTAGCGTTATCATGAAGCAGCAGTGGCCTAGAGCTATTGACCAGCCTCAGTTGTTTAGCAGCTAGCTTTTCCATCATGGCTTGCAGTTGCTGACAATAGACATCTGCCGTAATCGTCTGGCCAGATTTAAGAAAGCTGTAGTGAACGACACCAGCACTAGTCCACCAAATGCTCACAAGCAACTTTTTTGGAGTCAATTTTCGTTTGGGGCATGGTTTGGCTGGTTCGGCAGGGTTCCCAGTTTTCATCACAAGTAATGATTACATTTAAAATCCCTTCATTATTGTGCCGGTTGAGTAATGCAACGCAGCAGCAGTCAACGTGCCTTTGTTGATTTGCTACACTCAATTCGTGAGGTACCCACCTTTCAAGCTTTTTCACCTTCCCAATTTGCTTCAAGTGGATTAAAACAGTTTTATCACTAGCACCGCAGCCTGCAGTTAACTCTGACGTGGTTTGCGATGGATCCGCATCCACAATAGCCTTTAATTCTTCATTATCAACTTTGGTCTCTGGCTGTCCACGGGGCTTGTTCTGCAGGTCGAAATTTTTAGAACGAAAACGTTGGAACCAAAAATGCACTGTGTTTTCTTTTGCGGCATCATCGCCATACACATCATTAATCCTTCGAGCCGTTTCTGCAGCACTGGTGCCACGGTGGAACTCGTACTCGTAAATAACGCGATATTTCAAGTTTTCCATTTTGTAAACTGAGTGACGCAAAGAAAAAAAACAATTGAGGAAAAAACAATTGAATTATAATTTTCGAAATACAAATACATGAGTAAATAGCTGTATAACTTTGAATTTGGAATTCTTAACCTTAGAGGAGATTTTTGAGATTTCATATTAAGGACCTAATATACAGGTTGACAGGAAAAGTCGACGTATTCCTTGAAAGGGGTTATAGTACAGGTCATAAGCAACAAAAAAAAACCCAATTAACCAGGGATCAAAAACAGTTCGTAATCGAGCTATGACGGTTTTAAATTTTTGAGATTTTTTCAGAAAAAAAATTTTTGGGAACAAGCCCAAAAATTTTTTTTTTAAATCTACACCATTTACAATTACAAATTGATTAATTGCGGAAAGCTGAAAAATGGGCAGTTAATTTAAATAAAAATTGTTGTCAAAAACTTACATAATTTTGGAAATAATAAGAGGACTTTATTGACAATTAAGTTGATTAATTTTTTATCTTTCTGAAAATCGACGTCAATTATTGAAAAAAAATGTATGGCAGTTGGCGTAAAAACTACTAAAATAACTTGCTGGTTTCATAAGCTTTTAAAAAAGGTAAAAATATTATTTACTTTTATTGACTCCATGGCCGGCGAGAAGTCCTGATTTGACGCCCTGTGACTATTAATTATCTTTGGGGTCACATGAAAGATCATGAGTCGACCCCACACCTGCGATTTCCATTGAAGATTTGAGGGCGAGGATCGTATCAGCTGCTGAAGTCATTAGGACATCACTTTCAACGTGTGTGACAGTGAGTGAGGTACGCCGTAGGCTGCGTGCGTGCATACGTAACAATGGCAGACAATTTGAACAGGACTTATAAATGTTTTTATTTATGTTGGTTTGTTGTTTAGTATTTTTCAGTCTTTTATGTATTAGAAGCAATTTTATTTATTTCTACTTTGTACTTTTGTATTTTCCAGACAATTTTTATTCAAAGATGAAATTATGAATTTTTACCTACAGCGCAACTTTTTGCTAATTTCTGTAAAAACTACTAATAAAAGTAAATAATATTTTTACCTTTTTTAAAAGCTTATGAAACCAGCAAGTTATTTTAGTAGTTTTTACGCCAACTGTTATACATTTTCTTTTCAATAATTGACGTCGATTTTCAGATAGATAAAAATTTTTTCGACTTAATTGTCAATAAAGACCTCTTATTTCCAAAATTATGTAAGTTTTTGACAACAATTTTAATTAAATTAACTGCCTATTTTTCAGCTTTCCGCAATTAATCAATTTGTCATTGTAAATTAATTTTTTTTAAAATTTTTGATAACAAGGAAAAAATTTCAAAAATTTTAAAACCGTCGTAGCTCGATAACCAACTGTTTTTGACCCCTGGTTAACTGGGCTTTTTTTGTTGCTTATGACCTGTACTATAACCCCTTTCAAGGAATACGTCGACTTTTCCTGTATATAAAGTATAAAATGTCAAAATACCATTTCCCACCATACCTCCCTAGAAATTGGTCATATTGGTAGAGACTGGTAAGATATCTGTAGGTTTTTTTTTATGTAGTACCCGGCAAATGACCTCCTCCCGCCTGATGTTAAGCGGTGAAAGAGGCCCAAATGAGTTGACAGATAGGGACGACATCGGCTATCCTACCTGCCCGCCCCTTGCCGGCCCAAAAGATGCTTTTTCACGCCTCTTTTGAAGGAACCCATGTTGTAGGATGGAGGAAACACGTGCGCAGGTAGAGAATTCCAAGTGTGGGATGAACGACAGAAGAAGGAATCTTGGAATTTCTTGGTACGGTGTGAGAAGGAGGACACAGTGTACGGATGACTCCGAAGGCCCTTACGCGTGTTTCTGTTAAGAAATGGAGAGGGAGGGATAAGGTTAAAGAGCTCCTCAGAGCATTCCCCATGGAACATTCGGTAAAAGGCGCTAAGAGAGGCGATGTCACGACGAAGTTGTAGAGGCTCGAGGGTGTTAGTTACCTCTACATCGACAATAATGCGAATAGCGCGACGCTGCAATCTGTCCAGAGCATCGAGCAGGTACTGAGCGGAGCCGTCCCAAAGGTGCGAGCAATATTCCACGCAAAACCTAACCTGAGTTTTATACAACAAGCATAGTTGGTCCGGCGAAAAAGACCTACGCACCTTGTTCAGGACACCGATTTTCCGTGAGGCAGTAGTTATGACGGATTCGATGTAGTCTTTGGGGTTCAGATCGCAGCGAATGTTCATTCCGAGCAAGGTGATGTTGCTCTGTGTATGAAGGGTTGTGCCCTGAAGAGAAGGAAGGGGGAGGAATGGTGACCTTTTCGCCGAAAACGCGCACACCTGTGTTTTCTTAGCATTGAACTCAACAAGATTGTTGGAGCCTCATTCGGAGACGAGGTCCAGCGTCCTGTTGAGCTCAATGATAAGATTCTGCCTCTCCCTACCAATATCACCACGAGCAGCCCCTGAGCTTCCGTGATATCCCCCATGCACTGTACTGTCGTCTGCATAGCAATGTATAGCTCCCAAGGAAAGCATGTCATTGATATGCAGAAGAAACAATGTTGGGGATAGAACGGAGCCTTGCGGAACTCCAGCGTTCACTGCCACGAACCGCGAAGCGCAGCCGTCAACGACAACGCGAATTCTACGCTCGTGGAGGAAGCTGGCAATCCACGTACAGAACTGCGCGGGTAATCCGTATGCCGGAAGCTTGGAAAGAAGAGCCTTGTGCCAGACTCTATCAAAAGCTTTGGCGATGTCGAGACTAATAGCCACCGATTCGCCGCGCTTATCGATAGATTCACCCCATTTGTGCAAAAGGAACGCTAGAAGGTCACCTGTTGACCGTTTAGGACGAAATCCATACTGTCGGTCATTAAGTAACGAGTGACCTTCCAGATAACGGATCAGCTGGGTATTTAGGATCCTCTCCATGATTTTGCACAAAATGGAAGTGACGGCTATAGGACGATAGTTAGCCGGGTCAGAACGATCTCCCTTTTTGGGAACCGGCTGGACATTGGCCTCTTTCCAAGATTTCGGCACACAACCAGCAGAGAACGACAGACGGTATAGACGCGTCAGGACCGGAGTCAACTCCGCTGCACACTTCTTAAGAACAATCGCAGGAATCCCGTCTGGTCCACTTGCTTTTCGAGTATCGATCGACTGGAGCTCCGCCCGCACATCACGCTGTTTGATACGGATATCGGGCATGGTGCTGCCACAATGGGACAGTTTCGGAGGTTGTGCACCACAGTCATCGACACGGGAATGAGCCGCGAAGAGTTTTGCCAGGAGGTCGGCTTTCTCCTGCGGCTGATGAGCAAGTGAACCATCGGCATGTCTCAGCGGTGGCAGCGAGGGTTGGCAGAAGTTTGATTGCACAGATTTGGTATCAGGTGTTAATAATAGTTTTAATAATATTTTGATGAACTTGTCAAATTTTAAACACAGTCCTTAAGCAGTTCTGCTATGGTAATTTAAAAATCTTTTTTGATTGCCATTTGAAATTGAAATTGCAATTTGAAATCACCTTTAGTTACCACCCATAGAGAAAGTGTTAAATCCATACTAATATTATAAATGGGAAAGTGTATGTGTGTGTCTGTTTGTTTGTCCCTCTTTCACGGCAAAATAGAACGAATTGATGTGATTTATTAAGTGGAGATAGTTGAAGAGATGGAGAGTGACATAGGCTACTTTTTGTTACTTTCTGACCCCCCACTTCCCTAAAATGGAGGGCGGAAGTTTGTATGGGCATTCTGCAATTTTCAAGGTAGAAAGCTAAAAATTGGTATGCGGACTATTTGTGCGTGACTAACAAAAAAATCGTGCATAATTTTTTTTTTGGAAGTCTGTCCCCAACCCCTTAAAAGAGGGGGTGAGTTTTATATGGGACTTTTCGCAGTTTTCAAGGTAGGAAGCTAAAAATCGATACACAGACTCTATGTTACCAACGAAAAATACCTGCCTTATTTTTTTTTTGGAAATTTTCCGTGTTACCCCGAATTTAACGCGAGCGAAGCCGCGGGCAAAAGCTAGTGTTGTATAAATCAAATGGAAATATGAAAACAAAGTAACAATGAAAAAACTTTATTCTTTCAGCCTACAGTAACACCCCTAAATATTAAGTATTTCATATCTACTAATAAGCACTAATTCTAGAGATTTTTATACTGTCTTAATCCTATAAAATTTTACAGCTTTAGCATTCATGAACCGGTTACCATGTATATACAGCTGTGTAGCCAGCCCACTGGGTATAGTGCAACACTTGTGCCGGCAGTTGGGCTTACCTTTGGCTTGCGTGAGACCAGTGCCAGTAAACTCTATGGGTAAGAATTTTTTTGTCTTAAGTCTTAGCAAATTATAGGATATATCCCAATAATGTTCAGAAAGAGAATCCAATTGTTAAAAAACCTTTATACCTTCTAAATCTGTTAAAAACTTTGACTACCAAATAATTTTTTTCAGTTTTAGAAAAAAGTATTTGGCAGTCATGATTGATCAAAGGCCTGCTTGGGTATCTCCGTTTTGCGTATTTCTGCCCCAAAGCTGAAGTGACCATCCATTGCTGTGTTCCGGTTTGAAGAGTAATATATGGCAGTGAAAATACTGGTTACCGTGATTTTACATCTTATGTCATAAGTTGGCAGCATACGCAGCATTTCTTGTGGGGGGTTGCAGATTTGCTGCAAATCTCACAAGAACCACATGTACTTTACTATAGATGACTGTTATCTCTCAGGTGGGCAGTTTGCTTGTTTGCCAACTTAGTTGTATAAAAAAAAATAAGTAATCACTACCAGAATACATTAAATAATCTATATATGGTCGTAAGTCATGTAACACCTTTTGAAGAATGGTCATGACCATCCAAGAAAATAACTTAATCTCTCTTTGTTTACTACAATCCATCTTAACTTATTGAATACGACTGGTTTGGGGAGGTGCTGGCTAAACAAAAATTATCAAACTAGAGCAAGCTCAACATTCTTTACTGCTCAACATGCTTTATATTTATATATTATAGATAGGCTTACCGAAGTTTAGTTATGTAGTCACCTTCTTTTTTATTTATAGGAAAATAATAATAAATGCTTAGCAATGAAACTATAGTAGCTTTGCTTTTTAAGAGTCATCATCGAAAACCACTACAAAAGTCATCATTGAAAAACACCTCATAGAGGACCTTACCGACCGACTGACTCTAGTCCTATGAGCCATACTCATAGACTTACCGACCGACTGACTCTAGTCCTATGAGCCATACTCATAGACTTACCGACCGACTGACTCTAGTCCTATGAGCCATACTCATAGACTTACCGACCGACTGACTCTAGTCCTATGAGCCATACTCATAGACTAGGGTCAGTTTTACTTTCTTTATTAACTTAACTTTATTAACGATCGAAAAACTAACCCATCATTAGTGTTAGCAAATCAGTTTTACTTTCCTATTTCGACGACACAGTTAGCGCAGAGGTCGAGTGATCGCCTACTGCGCAACGGGTCGCGGGTTTGATTCCCGCACGGGACAAATATGTATTGTAATTTCTAGTTTGTAATAGTGTAGTTATTGTTAAAGAGCCAAATTAATTAAAGAAATAAATAATATAATAGGGTTATTTGCTGACTCGTAGGCAGTGGAATGGACATTCATGCTTTGGATCGAATGTGTGAAGAAGATGTAGCAGCCAACAGGATACCTCTACTCGTATTGGGCGAAGTGGGTGCGCCCCCGCTCGGTTCGGGGTCACAGCTAGTTGAGCTGGGAGCCATTTGCTCACAGCGCAACATTCATTTACACGTCAGAGGGCACTCTTTAGCACTGCCTGCTGCCTTGGGAAGTAATCAGGTTAGTTTTTTTTATATTGGTAATTTTTATTAAATCTTTTTAAATTATAAAAAACCGGCAAAGTGCAAGTTGGACTCACGCTGTGTGGGTTCCGTACAAACTTATCTTTCTCGCGTCATGATGTTCGTCCTGGGTAAACTCCGAAACTACATAACCGATTTTGATGAAGTTTAGCTTCTAAGAATGTAACTACTGAGAACAAAGGGTTATTCTGCCCAACATAAAAGATAGGATAGGTTTTATCTCGATTAATTGACCTCAAAATTTATTATTGCGAATTAAATTGTTTGTAATTATTTGTAAGTTCCAAAAGTTTTTAACAGATGCTGCTGCAAGTTAAAGATTTGGTTATCTAGGTTGAGTAAGCATCCAGTGCATGGTGTTGTGTTTCAGTTTTTTTATGCTTACTCTATTCCACTAGGATGTTATTATAACATTGATCCGACATGTACTGCAAGACATTGCTTCTTGACAATTTTCATGATACTAGATCAATGGGAAACACCATATAGGTTTATTTGTTTTAGGTTATTTTATGAATTTATAACATGAAATTTAATATTAAAATGAAGTTATAATTTTGTTTGTACTGTTTCAGAGTTTTAGTTTAGCCGACTCTCTCACCCTGACTCCCGGGCCTTGGTTTGGGGTTCCTGGATTGCCAACTGTCGTATCCTTTACCATTTCATTAAAATATTTTAGAACCATGGTGAATATTATCTACTGAAAAAAGAAGTTTGGAGTGGGTTGACATAAAATATTATAAATTCAATGGCTTATAATTCTAACAAACACAATGTGCATCAAAAAAAACCTCCATAACTCAAAACCAGACATTTTACAAAATTCCTGAATCGATTGTTGTCAACGATCACTCCAAAACTGGCAGTAGTGTAAGTTGGTTTGATTTTTTTATGGTATGTTTCCTCTTCATTTATATTCAGTAAAAACGACAAAGCAACGTGAATACATAATAGCCTAGAAATCTACTGAAAAGTTAATCACTTTTCTCCTTTTTTATTCTCGTGCACGGCGACTGTTTTATTGCAAGGTAATAAAGTTGATAATTGCATAGCTTCTAATGTCGCTTATAGTCCAGTAGTGGGACGGTGTTTTTAACGCAAAAGTTATGATAATTCTAAAGTTGTTTATTTTAATATATATCGTCAGGGACATGTTTATAGACACTTTTGCAACTTTTTAGAACTTTTCTATATCGGCGTTAGGTATTATTTAGGTATTTGCAACATCTCTTAATAAAATCAGCAATATAAAATTTAAGTGAAATATTTTGATTTCATCTGCCATTATACGTTAGCAGCTGTATATTTTATAGTTTTTAGAAATTTTAGATACTTGCTATACTGTTAGGTAAAAAATTGTTACTTATTTTAGCGATATTGAATTTAAGTTTCTAAAATTCATTGAATACGCTGTAGGACTATATAATAATGTTGTAATAAAAATATTAGAAAAATGAAAGTTCAGCTTTCTTTGTAAATTACATTTTATGTCGCAGTGAGCCTAATACTGTATTAAAGTTATTAAAGATGAGTAGACTATTCTATGCCAACGCGTAAAGCTTTAATCCAAAAAATTAGAAAATTTTGTTATAGGCTTCAGAAGAAAACAAAAAATTTATAAAAGCGCGCAATTTTCTAATACCTAATTGCGGACAGGCGGCTAGGTTAACCCAGCGCGAGCCTCGCGCTCGCCGCGTACCTACTCGTGTGTCCGTTCTCGATTACTTCTAGGTTTGCAGAAAATCTACTCACGCACGAGACGGTTACTTTATTGCAGGGTGTACAGTGTACAGTTGATAATTGCATAGCTTCTAATGTCGCTTACGCGCTGTGATCGAAAGAAAACGTTACTTTTTAATACGTTTTATCAATTTTTGGAAAACTGGATTTCAAAATTATAAAATGTGTTTTTACATTTTCAGTCATATATTATTATGTATGTATTTATAATACATATTTTCTGATTCACAGCTGTTTTAAAATAATGGACAGAGTGATCTTTGTATCGAGTGAAATATTGTTAATCATGTTTATGTCTATAAAAATGTTTAGATAATACGTTCAAAAATATCATATATATGAATTTCAGAACTCTATGTTTTATATTTATATTTGTGGCGGTAATCAAATCAAAAACGAAATTGTTCGAAATAGCTACGCGCTGCAGTCGCTGCACTGATATTAGTCTTAATCAGTAATAAAGCATACGATTTTTATATGGGGTAAAAAAGAGATGTCTTATTTACGGACTTCATCTTGGAAAAGTAAGTAAAAAGGCGTGAGATTTCGAGCGCTTGGTATCCCCCAGTCAGTGAGGTGAGAGAAATGACGGGGCGAAGAATCTCTTGCATGAAAGACTAAAAATTTATTTGCACCAAAACTTGTAGACCGTAAAATTTAATCCGGAGCCATATTAGTAATAAATTATTTCTTGACCCTGCCGAGATTAGCCGCCGTGATGAGAAGTCAGTTATCGAATCTTATAACTAACTTGTGCTTTTCGTGTAATGAAACAGCCAACGGAATATTCAAGAAGGAGCAAATTTAATTCTCTATTCTAGACAGAATGACAATATGCACAGAATACAATTATATGATGTAGTAAGTCATCATACACGATTCAAAAACAAAAACTGTGAAGAAACTTCTTATAACAATAAAAAATAAATGAAAATTCCACATTTGACGTCACGCGGCATGTCGGATCTCTCTGTCCTACCGGTAATTTAAAACCCTTATAATTATCTTGCTTTTAATGTTATAAAATAACTGAACTAAGTTATTTTTAATAGAATTAAAAATTCTATGTGCATCTTCCTATTGTGGTAGCATGGAGCCATCGCGGGCCAGCCGTATCGCTGTACTTTTTGTACCTAAGAGGGGAAACGGTGGATACTTATTATGCCCTAACCACCCGGGCGGAAAGAGTGGTGCTCCAAAGTCAATTAGCTCAAGAGGGAGAGGCCAGTTCAATTCATCAATATTTATATCTCGAATAAGGCCCTATCTCTTTCTCCATTCTATGATGTAAAGGCCCACATGTATTCAGTACTGCGAGCGCTTCCAACTCAAGTTGCAAAATCGTTTAGATTGCTTAGAGTACTATATCAGTTCGCCTTCAGGACCAAAACTGGACACCAATACGACTTCCGCGAGTTTTGAGACATGGCGACGTAATATCGCCGAAACTGTTCACAGCTGCGTTAGAGGATGTATTTCAGCTTTTGTAGGTACTAGAGAGGGCTCGGCTTCTATATGACTCACCTTCGTTTCACTGATGGTATTGTAGTTATAACTGTCTCAGTTATAACTACAATACCATGGAAGATCTAGGCACATTTCCTGAAGACCTCTGTAGACTTACCCAAAAAGTCGATCTTAAAATGAACTTGGACAAGACTAGAATCATGTAGAATTCCCACGTACTCGTAGTTCCCACTCCTGTAAATATTGGAGGTTCTACTGTGAAAGTTGTTGACGAATATGTTTACCTGGAGCAATAGTCCAGCTCGGTAAGTTAAACTTCCAGAAAGAGATTAATCGACGAATCCAATTTGGCTGGGCAGCGTTCGAAAAGCTACAGCTACGCAGCATATTTTCGAACAATCTACCTAGATTGTTCTCTTCAATACTTGCGTGTTGCCACCTGCCAGTGATGATGTACGGACCAGCAGGCCAATTATGGATCTTTCATCGTATGACATGGTATAAATTTGTGAAAAAGAAGTCATGAAATGCTGCATTTTGTATTACTGATCTCCAATGATATCATCACTATGGCATAATTACAATGATGTCATCATTAAATAATGAACAAATGATCAAAAATCTGACCGGAAATCGTATTTTTCGTTTTGCACTATGATATCATATGATATCATTTGCAAAACCATGAGATCGGTAATAGGCCCTCTGAGACGTGGTCTCTTACAAAGGACCTCAAAAGAAGACTTATGGTCACTCAAAGAGGAATGGAGTGAGCTGTGCTCGGGTTTTCTTTACTTTGTCAAAACATAATGATGGGAACCGCAGGACAATGAAAGCCTAATGCCTTAAGTAGCAGTGGTCAGTGGCCGTTGGGGTGGAAAGGTCCTCCAGTGGCGGCCGCGTGCCAGGAGACTCAGCGTTGGTGGGCACTTCACAAGGTGGGACTGAACATCTGGTGAAGTTTGCGAGAAACCGCTGGATACGAGAAACGCAGGACCGATTCGATTTGGAGATCTTCGGGGAGGCAATCTTATGTCTAACAGAGAGCGTCTCTTAGCTTAAATGATGATGATGAAGTATTCACAAGGTCCCTAACCACGCGTTTTTTCCCCATATTAGGTTTTAATTAAGCCAGATGAAACGTTCATTTATAACAAATGCAGTGCAAGTCTCCTAGGATAAGTGCACTTTCCTGACTTGAGGGTACCGGGTACTCTTCTAGACACTTGTTCAGCAATATACTGGTGAAATCTATCTCATTTTTTCCTTCCTTCCTTCTTCCTTAACCACTTCGATGGCCACTTCGTCCTCGCCAGGAGCTTTAACATTCTTCATTTACTAAGAGCTGTTCTGATTTCAGAGTTCTTTGGTATACTTGAAGCTTTGGAGTTCAAGAAGAACTACAAAGTTTAGATTCCTAACAGAGATGAATTAGATAAGGAAATCCCTGATCCCTTTAGGAAAACTAACTAGATATGGTACACTGACGGCTCCAGAAGAGAAGGCAGAATAGGTGCAGGTGTTTTCGGAGTTATTGCGAAATACAGGAGAACTATGAGCTTGGGCGCACATGCCACCAAATTTCCAAGCAGAAATTTATGCCATCATCGACTGTTTTCACGCGAACAGTTCGAGTGAGAGTAAAAACATTCTCATTCTGTTGGAGAGCCAGGCTGCTTTAAAGGCACTTGCTGCTGTAGAGTTCAAGTCGAAAATCAACTTGAAGTGCACGAAGGCCTAGAATGAATTCGGGACCAGGACCTCTGTAACGATTGCGTTCCAGGTCACTCCAATATCCGAGGCAATGAAATTGTCGACGAACTAACGAGGGCTGGCTCTGAGAATGCTCTCATCCGACTAAAACCAGCTTGTGGCGTTTCGAGGGGGATCAAAAACAGGGTCCTCAGGAAGTGGGTACAAACACAGGCCTGTCTCCAGTGGGGTCAGTGCCTATATAGGATTGCAATGCAAAACCTCCAACTAAGCAGAATCCAACTAAGGGCACTCACTAGAACCTTAACTGGTCATTGTAAACTCAACAAACATCTGCACAGAATGGGCTTGACTAATTGTAGATTCTGAGGCGAGGATGATGAGCCACCAATTCACATACTTTGTGAGTACCATGCTTTTTTCATTTATTTATATATATTTATATAAAAAAGCAGATCGGCGGAGCGGCTTGAGGATCATCCTCCCGCTTCCTCTCCGCGGTCTCCTTCTGCGAGATGACGTCCTCACAGCCCCCCATTCCGCCTCGCTACCGAGCATGGTGGTGGCCATGCTCCGCGGCGAGGCGAAATGGGGGGATGTCGCCTCTTTCTGCGAGGACGTCATTTTGAAGAAGGAGAGGTCTCCGCCTCCCAGCGCAGCGTTGAGTTCGCTGCGCTGGCAGCTCTGGGTGGACCTAGTTTGCCACCCTTCAATACGAAGGCTCTATCTCCAAAGAGGGTTATTGATTACTTTACCGCTGTGAGCCTATTAAGAGAGCATAGGCCTTTAAAAAAAATATGTACAGGTCGCAGTGGCTCGCTGGGGGACGCTCTTCGGCCGCCCCAAGTCCTCCTTCGGAATGCAGATAGACAGATACTGTAACATTATTACTAATTCAGATGAAAACATTGCGATTCGCGATGAAAAGATGAAAGTACATCTAGGTTCAGTGGATGTCGAACATTTGTATGGAACAGCTGATATTTTTCACGATTTCAAGATTAGTCCCATAGTAAGGGCG
The DNA here is from genome assembly GCA_963935595.1 of Schoenobius gigantellus. NCBI lineage: Eukaryota > Metazoa > Arthropoda > Insecta > Lepidoptera > Crambidae > Schoenobius > Schoenobius gigantellus. The sequence continues at coordinate 23,732,925 of OZ012543.1, forward strand.
CTTGCGCACTTATACGTATTCGGTTCGTGTTCGATACGTGAAAAAACCGAACGGGAAATTTACGTCCTAACGTTTGCGTACTTATTCGTATTCGATTCGTGTTTGAGACGGTTGTGCGATAAACGTCAAGAAGGCGGGATCACTTCCTGTAGTCCTGTTTTTAAAAACTCACTGCAATTTAGTACTCATTTGGTACTATTTGATACCAAACATTATAATTTTGGTAGGTACCTGCTTAGCTTAGACAAAATCCGGCTTTCATTATCAAAATGGCGGAATCATGATCTAACATTAAATTTACTAACTATTTGATGTAACAGATTAAACCACAATTTAATACCTACCTCCAGAAAATAATAGTAGTTTCTTTTAAAATCGAATATTTAAATTCTGATGGCACAAAAAAATGAATGGAAAAGGAACAAAAACAGTATGGAATATTTTACAAAAAAAACAGACCAGTACAAATAGGTCTTTTATTGCTAAAAAGCAATCTCTTCCAGGCAACCTTGGGCCGATAGAATGAGACAGCATATTCAATAGGGGAAAGGGTACAGAACTAGGACTAAGGAAAGATTGTTATAATATGGGAATGGAATTACGAGCAAAAGTTCCAGCTTAATTAATTGATATTTGAATAAACTGTAGGTGTTTTAACATTCCACTTCTAACATATGCTTTCCACTATAAATTGCCATTAAAATATATAACTGACTGTATTGACGATAATATTCCTGTGACTGCTATATTTATGGATATAAGCAAGGCGTTCGATTTAGTTTGTCACAAACAACTAATGGCAAAATTATAAAGATATGGAATCAGGGGTCCAGCATACGACTGGATCAAATCATATTTATATCATAGGAAACAAAGTGTTGAAATATTAAGATATTGTGAAAAAAGTAAAAATGTAGAAAAGTACCGATTAACCTTTGCTATAAATAAGTATGGTGTACCACAAGGGAGTATACTGGGACCTTTGCTGTTTCTATTATACATTAATGACTTGCCAAAAGCCCTATCTCGGAAATGTTATTGGAAAGAGCATATTTATAATATCTCTAAGAAAGTTAATTGTTTTGTTTATGCCTTAAGACGAATAAGCCAAACAACGAGTAAGGAGGCTGCAGTCACAGCCTACAACGGTTATGTAAATAGTATCCTACGATATGGTATTGTATTATGGGGCAATAGCACTGAATTGGACAGGGCTTTTATCATGCAAAAAAGATGTATCCGTGCAATTTTTGGATTAAGACAAATTGATTCTTGCAGACCATTTTTTCGAAAATATAAACTCTTAACATTGCCCTGTTTATATATAATGGATATGTGTTTGTTTGTACACAAACATCAAAGCCTCTTTCAGCAAACCCAGGAAATTAGTAATCGTCAGTTAAGATCGAAATACAAAAACAAGCTTTATAGACCAAAAACAAATCTTAGCGTTGTTAGTAACAATGGTTTTATAATGTGCATAAAAATATATAACAATTTGCCAGATTCGTTAAAAAATCACAAATATCACAAATTTAGAAAATTACTAAAATATTGGCTTGCTAAAAGATGTTTCTATAGTACTCCAGAATATTTTAATTATAAATAGATTAATTCACCTATGATAATTTAAGACTTACTATTTGTAATTATTTTGTGAAATCATCGACATATATTACGTCAATGGGTGAAATAGAAATAGTTCTGTATTGTTCTGTATCCAATTATTATCTGTGTATACGTCTGTGAAGATAGATTTTCGGTGTTCTTTCTTTGTATGCAATGTGATCTGCATTATCTAGGTACCTGAATTTCATGCACAATAAAGAATAAAGAACTAAAGAACTAAAACAGATCTAAGTATGAATAATGTTATTAATGGTGTTAGTTGATTTTATGTAACCTGTACCTATACATGTAATAAAAAAGTTGATTTTATATTTAAAAAACCGGCTAAGCGCGAGTCGGACTCGCCCATGAAGGGTTCCGTAGGATTTATGACGTATTAAAAAAAAAGTACTTACTAGATCTTGTTCAAACCAATTTTCGGTGGAAGTTTGCATGGTAATGTACATCGTATATTTTTTTTAATTTTATCATTATCTTATTTTAAAAGTTACAGGGGGGGGGGCACACATTTTACCACTTTGGACGTGTCTCTCGCGCAAACTATTCAGTTTAGAAAAAAATGATATTAGGATCCTCCATATGATTTTTGAAGACCTATCCATAGATACCCCACACGTATGATGAAAAAAAAAATTTGAGTTTCAGTTCTATGTATGGGGAATCCCCAAAATTTATTGCTTTTTTCTATTTTTGTGTGAAAATCTTAATGCGGTTCACAGAATACACCTTTTTACCAAGTTTCAACAATGTAGTTCTTATAGTTTCGGATAAAAGTGACTGTGACATACGGACGGACAGACAGACAGACAGACAGACAGACATTACGAATCTACAAGGGTTCCGTTTTTTTGCCATTTGGCTACGGAACCCTAAAAACAATTACTCGAAGTTAGAAATTACGGATCGAACACGAACCGAATACGTATGAGTGTTCAAGCATCCATACAATCACTAGGACCGGCCAAACCGGATCAAAACCGAACACGAATCGAATACGTATGAGTGCGCAAGCGCCCTAAAAATTGTGTTTTGTGTTCCTTGTCGTAACATCTTATGCTTTCAATTTGTGTATGGTTGAAATTAATAGTAATGAAAATAATAATTATATCTGCCAGTTCTGTTTTCAAAAAACTGGAACCAGGACCGGTTTTGAATGCTCTAGATACAATGCAGATGTAAATTTTTATCTAAATGATATCAATATTATTGATTTCATTAGACGATGTTATTTGTTACAGTTACTATCAAGCTTCTGGAGACGCATTTTTGAATAATGATTCACAGAAGTGAACCTGGAATTCAAACACGAATATGCGAATTATTTTCTACTGTTGCCAATTTAAAATATTTTTAAATCACTCGCATTCAGTGTTGTCATTAAAATAAAAACAAATTCCCGCGAACCACGTTTCGCCATAATAAGGTTTAACGCAATAATAAAAGTTGACGTCAATAATCAAGATAAAAATTATTCTTCTATAAGAGGTTGGACCAAATTACCTACATGCAGTCAGCCAAATTTCTTCAAAATCGGTTAAGTACTCGTAGTTTCGAAGTTTCCCACATTCCGTGTATTCTGTGACGAGTGAGTAGTAAGTACTCACTCGATACAGAATGCACGTATTGAATATTCAAAAATAGTCAATTTGTATTCCAATATTACGATTTCAAATTTGAATTCTATTATTTCAAAAATGCGTCTCCGATAATGCAATGTGAGGCTAGCCTATGCATTTGTGCACGCTAAAACGTAGCTTACGCGGACATCCGATAGTTTTTTGTTGCGCGGAGCGGTGCGTGCGCTATTTGTGCCTGCGCGCGGTGCCGCGCTCGCTTGTAGGTCACTTTATTCGTATAACTTAATATCTGTTATAATTTATTTTGCAAAGATGTTACACTTCTAATTTTTTGCGTAGTTATAAATAGCATTATTGTGATGAAGTGGTATTATCTTTAAAAACTTAAATACAATATTAGACCAAATATGACAAAAAAACTGAATTACTAAGAAAGCATAAATTCTAGATTTCTAATCTTTCATAAGGAAATTCAGTAGTAAGTTTTATTACTATTTTCCCAATATCAGAAACTTAAATTTTATATTGACAAAGTTATAAGCATTTTTTAGTTTCGGTATGAAGCAGGTACATAATATTTCTAAAAACTTAATAGTATTATGATATCATTATTTCATACTAGATCCTGTATATTTCTTCCACTTAAATTTTATAATCACAGATTTTTTTACGAATTATATAAATACCTAAAGCAGCCATTAAAATTTTCTAACTTTTTGCAAAATAACTCTTAAATATGTATTACATAAAATATCAAAAATTTGGAAACTTTAAGAATTTCATAATTGAAACTTCTTCCACTACTGGACTATTACGCTCTGTGACCGAACTGAAACGTTACTTTCTACGTTTTAATCGATTTTTGGAAAACTGGGGTACAAAATAAAAAAAAATATGTTTGCAGTTTTCTAGACAATAAAAATGCATGTCTATTGGTAAAACTTTAATGTCATTTATTTTTTATTTTTTTTATTTATTTATTTAAGGTCGCTTTTTAACATCTCAGGTCATTAGCGACCACGTTTTATAATTCTTTATACATAACTAAATTAATTTATAAACATTAATAGCCTTCAAAAATTCGAGAGTTCGATCATATCCACCTTGATTTAAACAATCCCTCAAATTATTGGATACGTTATTTAAATGTTTTTCATTATTATATTCTGAACATTCTACAAGAAGATGAAAAATAGTCAAATCAGATCCACACTTGCATTTGTTTTGGTCACTTTTGGTTATTAGATGAATATGTGTCAAGTTTGTGTTACCGATACGTAATCTTGTAATAACTACTTGGTCTTTTCTACAGGAATTTGGACTAGGGGTTTTTTCAAATATTGAGTTTCTGACACTAAACAATTTTGATGTATTTTCTGTTTTCCAATAATGATCCCAATGAATTTTAATTTGATGTTTTACATATTTCTGTAGATCAGATGGACACGACATAATTGTATTACAAATATCACTGTCGTTAGTTGCATTTCTAGCTTCTTTATCTGCTTTTTCATTACCAACTATACCTTGGTGACTTGGTATCCATATAACTTCGAATTTATAATTATGTTTCTGAAGATGTATAATTCTTTCTTTTATTTCTAGAATAAGGGGATTTATGTTTTCATCATTTTTTAAAGCTATCAAACATGATTTGGAGTCAGTAAAGATTATGTATTTCTCTAAATTAGATTCATTACTTATAATTTCTATGGCCTTCAGAATAGCTATTGCTTCGCAACTAAAAATTGAAAGAAAGTCCCAAAGCCTGTACCGATAACAATTATTGCCAAAGATTACTGTACAACCTGTTCTTCCATTCATTATAGATCCATCCGTAAAAAGAAATTTGTAACCTCTATATCTATTCCTAATTTCATAAAATAAATTATTATATATGAATTGTGGTGTGTCATCTTTTTGGTGTTGGGTTTTATTTATAATTATAATTTGGATTTTATTAAGTATGTGATTATAGCTTACTGGATGACGAAAATTTCTGAGGCGCGTTCAGAGCCTCTGGGTGTAGTTGTCCGGTTGTTTTTTAACTCGCCCAGAGGCGTTGAACGGATTGCAGCAACCAAATCTTTTATCTCCCTCTTTCACGTGATTTTTTATTTTTCTTTCTTTCTAGTAGATGACATTATAGAATATGGCCGCCAATATCATCCAATCATGTAAGAGTATTTCAGTAATAAACGTCAGAGCGTTTTACAACCATCAAATTCGATGGTTGTTCGGTTGTAACTCGCGCCAACACTCGAAGGTCTTTAACGGACGGTTGTTTCACCCGGTTGTCACGCTCGAAGGCATTGAACGGGGTTATAGAACGAAAAGTTGTACTTCGCGCGAAGGCTCTGAACACGCCTCTGCGTTCTGGTCTTATCCAGAGGTTCTCAAATAGGGGCCCGAAAATGCGGCGAAATGGTTCCAGTAAAGGATGGTACGGCAGTGTTTGCTTCGCGCTCGACTTGGCGGGGGCACTGCCGTGCCCCCAGATTGCTGTCGCGTTGTGTGCCCGAACAATCGTTCTGAGCGCGATAGAGACAAATGCAGCTCGGACCGAAAATACCTATAAAAAGTACACAAAATATACGTTTCCTAGTCCCCTGTTTTCTCCGCTAAAACTAGAGCGATTTAATTACTTTTGCGATAAAAATTAAAGAAAGGCTTTAGCTGTGTTTCTATGTATTGCTTTTTACATATAATCTCGTCAAATTTCTTTGCTGGATGTTTAAATATGACATGTGACAGATATTGACACGGTTAGCGCAGAGGTCGAGTGATCGCCTACTGCGCAACGGGTTGCGGGTTCGATTCCCGCACGGGACAGATGTTTTGTATGGCCTACAGAAGTTTGTTCCGGTCTGGGCGTATGTGCATGTGATATTCTATGTTTGTAACTGCACCCACGATACAGGAGAAAATCCTAGCGTGGGGCGACGTTTTTTTTAAAAAAAAAAGAAATATATCAAAAAATCTGGCCATTTTTTAAGGTTTTTGAAGGCTTATATCTCATTTAGTAATTAACTGAATAAAAAAAGGAAAACAGGAGCATGCTAGCAGTGGCCATTGATTCAAAAAAAAAAAAAAAAAATAGAACAGCTATTGCCATTATCCAGGAAGGAAACAGGGGACTACGTTTGTATGGAAAAACGGCCAGTACGATATCCTCTTAAGAGGCTGAGTAACGCCAACGACCTTCAGACATGATTTGTACTGGAAAACGGGCGCGGTGCGTTATTGAAATTGAGCGAAAAAATTAAACTATATATATTTAAAAAAAAACTAGTAACTTATTAAGTGTAACGAGTTAATTCCCTGAAAATCATTAAATAAGCTTTGTTAAATAACTCGGATTTTCTTCTGGAAGCTGTTTTTGATGGGTGTCTTTGGCATTTTTTTAACGAGAAATTTTTGATTCAAATATATTTTGAGGACATGGATATTCTCAAGAATATTTTCAAGAGTAACATATTTTTTTTTTACTGCGGTATATTAAACAGGTTTTGCTAAAAAAAGTTTTAAGTGGAGCTCGATGAGCGCAGCTCAGCGTTGTCAGCCTCTTAATGACGGTCGCAGGGCGTCGGTCGCGAAGGCGCGTTGGCCGCTCTAGCGGGCTTAGGCGGCGGCGGCGCTCGCCTGCCGGCGCTGCCGCTGTGGACGTGCGTCCGCGCGGCCGGCGCCAACGCGCTGCGGCAACGGCTCGCCGCCGCCTTCAGGGCCGCGCGCGCCGCCGCCGCCGTGCTCCAGAGAGCGGGGCTGAGGCTGCTGGTGAGTGTGTGGCGTTTTGTGTTGATACATCGACTTTATTATTTCACATTGTAGAGAGTTCACAAGCGGCGCGCATGCATTTTTAAGAGGACTGTGAAGTGCCAATTCATGACTCGAGTATGCACTTTCGAAAATCAGTTTATTGCACACCGCTTAGAGTTGAAAGTCCGAGGCAAGTGCCTACATTTCTTATTGAAATATTGTATCGGGCGATAACTGTTTTACCCCCCTAAACCTTTACGAATTTAGACACTTTTGGTCTCATTAGATTCAGTATACTTTAATCTATGTTTGTACGTTTTGCGTTTTTTTGGAATTCAGTTCACATTCGATACCAATTTTAAATTTCATAACTTAAATACAAGAAATAAAAATAAACTTGCCGTTCCAACGTACAGGCTCCAAAAAACTAGAGGCTCATTTATGGGGAAATGTATATCTTTTTACAACAAAGTTCCACAGAGTGTTACTGACTTACCTTTTCATAAGTTTAAAGCGCATGTAAAAAAGACTCTAATGAGTAAAGGATATTATAAAGTCAATGATTATCTGAATGATGTCAATGCTTGGTCTTAATTGTAGACTTAATTTATAGATTTAAATGTATAATGTACACTGACACATCTAATCTTGTAATGGAAGTTGAACACAATCTTTACTTTTGAGTTCTGCTTCCAATTGACGACTCTGTAACAATACAGGGAGAAAAAAATAGCCCTTGCTGGTTTTCTTGCTGGTTCTTTCTAGTACAAGGCCTCCCACCGTAGACTTGTGAACCAATGGCGTAGCTTCTTTGACGTTCAAAAGTGATTGTAAAATCCCAATTGAATAAAGGATATTGAATTTGAATTTGAAAAAGTATAATTTAGTCAAAAAGATAAAAATGCTCGAGGTAGTTTTTAAGTCTAAAATATAGATATTTAAATGCTAATAATTTATATTCTAAGCTATATTACTTCAAAATCAAAACGTACAAACCTAGATCTTCAGTATATCTACAATTTTTCCAAAAATTATGAAAATTGGATTATGTAAAGAGAGAGAAAAGCGTTATCGCTTTTTGTATTAAAATGTAAAGCTTCACAATCCTCTTAATGCAACACACCGGCCAATTTTTAGTTATTTTAAAGAAATATAATAATAGTTATTATTAATTTTTTATTATTAATTTAAATTATTTTATTTTTTATATTTTGTATTTGTTAAACAAAATTGTTACACATTTCGTTAGTCTTGTTCGGTTTACTTATAGTATTGTCAACAATAGTTATATTGGTATTCTTTATTAAGTATATTATATTAGCAAGTGGTGCTTTCCTTCTATAGTTGGTGCATCTAGCATAATTAAGTACCTACCATGATTGTATTTTGAGTGTTGATGTAACCAACCATGGAGAGCCATTTATAAATAATTAAATAGTGTCACAAGAGACTTACTGGTTTTTAGGTTATTTTAGAGCTTGGTGTACAAGGGTGGATTAAAGATTTTTGCGGCCACACATTCAAATATACATATTTCATTTTTATTACACTATATCATCATTCGGTTAAGCTAGTTAAAGATTCGGTTAAGCCGAAAACGACACCAACTTTCTTCTTGTGTGTATAAAGCTAATGCAGTAGTGAGTGAAAATTCGTAACGATGTTGGCGAACTGCAGTCGCTTCGGTGTGTGCGTGAATATTCACACACGATGAATGTAGTGTTGAAGGAAATTCAATTTAAAAGCTAACATTTAAAAAAGGACAAAGAATTGATAAAAAACATACCTATATTGTTTCAGAGTAACAAACCAGGCGGCGACGAACCACCAAATTTAAATATTATTGTAAGTATACATTTTCAAGTATCAAGCGTCATTGCACTGCCCCCGTAGCATGAACACCGAAACACGACATGATAAAACGATAAATCTATATAAACTATCAATATATTATGTTGGATATGGCTTGGTTAGGCTTCTTTAAAATTTTATCGACATTTATTTATTAAAAATACCCAAAATAACAATACCAATATCCAAAACATACTCAAACCTTCAATATAGCTGAAGAATCTATCTTTTTTAACAGCTCATATCGATATATCGTTTTATTATATCGTGTTTCGGTGGTCATGTTAGGGGGGCTGGCCTCGTAATCTGGAGGTCTGGGGTTCAGTCCTGCCAAGTACCTGTTTGTATTTCGAATGTACATTTATCCGATGCTCCTACGGTGAAGGAAAACATCATAGGCAACCTAAATACAACTGGGAAGAAATTCAAAGGTGTATGTGAAGTCGGCCAATCCGCACTGGGTCAGTTGGTTGACTTGGCTAGCACCGATCCCGATCGTGCCTCTATGGGGGTAGAATGTGCTGGAGGGTGGTTCAGCCAGGTTTGGGGTTTATACCCGAGTCCAATGGCATATCCTCGGGGCGGCCTTGTCAGCTTTTCAGTCCCTTGTTGAAAGGTAAAGAGATTCCCCCTTCCCGAGAAAAAGGCCTAGAAACCCAACTTAGTGTAGGCTCGAGCCCCTTAGTGGGGACGTTTGTGAGTTGTGATGATGATGATGATAATTTTCCAGTATGATAATATATTTTATATCTTACTTTTTTATTATGTTTTTAATGGAGAGAACTCACTTATATCTAGGATGTGTTTTAATGTCATATGTGGCAAACAAGCATACATCTGGCTGTTGATGTAAAAAAGTTACAAAAAAAAAGTCATACCGCTTGAACAGACCTGCTAACTTCGCTGAGCTCTGGTGATGTCACTCATGACAATTGACTGCATTACATATGATACTTTTCCAGTTGGTCTGACAGTATGTGCAGTTCCTACCAAGGGTCATAGCTAACATGAAAACTAAGATATTTCCCCTTAAACATGACATTCTTCTACTTATAGGACGCAATGAGTCAAGCTTCGGCTTGCGTAGCGTTTCAGTTCGCGCCACCTGGGGCTGAAAAGCCACCTCCATACTACGATAAACTGAACTCCTGGCTAGGACAAGTTTTGCAGAGGGAGGCCGATATGGTGAGCAATTATAATATGCAAGTCTTATAACAATACTTTAGGTGATTAAACGAAAATTATGTCAGTAGTAAATAAGTCTACTTTTCTCGTTTAAGTGTTACTTATTTTGGTTTTATATTTTTTTGTAGTCAGTTTATTTTTTTTTCAGTTTTAATTATATCTTTTATACACGGTGTTTCAAAATAACCAATAAATAATTAAGTCTTAATCGAAAACTCATTATTAAAGTGTGTTTACACGTAATGTCATTCAACCCAAAATTTTCATGTTAATCATAGTATCATCGTCATGTCTATGATGTACATGAAAATTTTGGTGGCCCTAGTTTAGGGTAGGCTCGAGCCCCTCGGTGGGGACGTATATGAGCGTAGCCCCTCGGTGGGGACGTATTGAAGATGATGATGTATGTAATTTGGTTCAATTTAAAAGATAGGCTACTTTTTATCTCGATTATTGACCTCAATCTTTATTATCGCGAATTAAATGTTAATTAATTGTTTATTATGGGACAATTTGAGTATATTGTAGTGCTTAATGCGCTTACTGTGTCTACGGAACATATGCACAGATATATAACTAACGCATCCGTTAATAAACATTGCTCACTTGAGAATATTCAGAATATTTCAGAGCGAGGAACAACAGTTTTTACTTGTCTATTAATCAAAGATCTATCGCTTGCCATGCAGATCAGCATAGAAGTCTGCGAGACCGAATCCCACGGGGTAGTCCTTCGCTACTGTCCACTTGAAGGTACTGTCCTAGCAGAAGACAAGGTTGAGGCGTGGGCGGCCGAACTAGAGAGTCAATTACACGTACTACACGCGACGGCCGACCTTAGGGAGCTCTTCCATGAGCTGGTGCAAGAACATCCGCAGCTGTCGCTCGTTAATGTGCCCGGGTGGGCGGGTGAGTTTAAGCCATCAATTTCATTAAATACATTTGGATTTTTAAACTTGTTAAATACATTTGGACCGTAGGAGCGTCGGTGGCACTGTGGACTCGGCACTTGCCTTCCAATCGGGAGGTCCGGGGTTCGAGACTTAGCCCTGGATCTGCCCCCCCCCCCAGATCCAGGGCTGAGTCAACTGGGGGCACTTGCCCCCGGCGGCAGTTTCATGGGGGCGCCAAATCCTTGAGACAAGTCTATGGCCTCGCGATCCTAGCCTAGTTTTACGAGTTTTAAGATTACTCAATACATTGAACAAAAATCAATTTTCAACTTTATAAACGACGACGGAAGACAACGCTACGCTCGCGTACTGTGCGCGTAGAGTTACAAACATTCTAGAGGTATATTAAATGAATATTTATTTTTGGATGAAAGTAAAATCTACGAATTATCAAGTCGTAGAAGAAACGTTATAGTTAATGATGCTTGCTATCTAATCCTGCGAGGTTGTCGGTACCTCTAAATTTACCCTGTATATTTTTTCCGTGTTTCTGTTTTACGTCACAAATAAAAGTTATTAGCTTATAAATAATAAAAAGTTTAAATTTATTAAAGGATTATTTTTTTCACATATGGTCACAAAAAATGCTACCCATTTGTCAGTTCTAACAGTTTTTCTCAAACACACATGAGGGCGCTACTATCAAGATTTTGCCCCGGTTCGAAAACATCGTAGATCCGGGGCTGTGAGACCGCCATGTACCAATGTGTTTTTCGTTTCGAATTTCATATGTACATTTGTTTGGCGCTCCTACGTTGAAGAAAAACATAGTGAGCCAACCTGCATATATCTGCGAGGAAATACAATGGTGTATGTGAAGTCGACCAATCCGCACTGGCCCAGCGTGAGTTGTTGACTAAAGGCCTTACTAATAACTATTGTATAAGCCTTGTATAGTTAAGCAGTGTTTTGTCTCTTTTGTTCGAATTTGAAATGTCATTCGAGTGAACGTGACAAAACACTGTTTAACTAAATCAGGCTTATACAATGGTTATTAGTAAGGCCTTGACGCCTAAACACCCTAACTTAGAGTAGGCTCATCGAGCTCCGCGGCGGGACGTATTTGAGCTGTGATGATGATGAAATACATTTAGTGCGACGACAAAAGAGTTGCATCAACAGGTAAAGAGCGTCACCACTAGGTGATAAAATTTAATAAATTATTTCACCTGTCTTCACTTAATTTTTTTAATTAAATAAAATTTACTATTGGTATGCAGGATGCTGGTTCTCTTCTCTCATTCAAGCTAAGAATATTGTCACTTTTCGTCTCTTACACTTGAACTCTTGGTCTGGAAAAGATAGTTAGGTATTAAGAAATATTTTTACACGACAATTATAATACCTTAAATAATAATTGTCATCATCTACGTCATCATATACGTCCCCACCGAGGGGCCCGGGCTTTTACCCTAACTAGTTATGTTAGGGCGATTACGCCTTAGTCAAACCATGCTGGCCCAGTGCAGATTGGTTGACTTCACATACACCTTTGAATTACTTCGCAGGTGTATGCAGGTTTCCTCACGATGTTTTTCTTCACCATAGGAACGTCAGATAAATGTACATATGAAATTCGTGAAACGAAAAACACATTGGTACATGCCAGGATCGATCGCGGGCCTCCCGATTCTACTCGGGGCACAGTCCAGTGCCGAGGCCACAGCGCCACCGACGATCGAAAAAAATAATAATTGTAATTTAATGTATTTTTGCTGTAACATTACATAAGCTATTATGTGATTTGATGGAAACCTTTTAAATAAAACTACACTTTTCGTATTTACTCGCGTATATTTGGATCTTAGGCATCGTACTGAGAGGAGGGATTAGGGAGGTATAGGGGTGGTTCTGGAGGGAGCTTTAGCCGGGTATCAGGAAGCGAGTAGAATAGACACTAGTGGTCTGGAGTCCACTGCACTCCCTAATATAAATATAGTGTTACATTAAATGTAATGAGTATTGAATGAGAATTGTATTTCGATCACTAGACAATAACTTTTTTTTTACATAATTCTTCCACTCCCAAGGCTTAGGAGGAGTGAGGTACGTGCCGGTTGGCTGGGAAGATGCGTCCGTGGAAGAGCTCAACTCGTTGAACAGGCAGTTGGTGGAGGCTCTCAGGGTCACCGATGGGGCGTTCTCTTGCGGAGAAAGCGAAGAAGGGCTCGCTTGCGTTAGGTGAGACTTATGGTAACCACTTATCTTTATTTTAAATCCACTGGTAAACATAAACCGTAATACAGTGATTTACGGCTCTTTATTAGTAGTATTTTCTTTTTGTTTTGATAATGGCGTCAAAAACAGTTAATACAGGCCTTAGGGCCCTTTTACATTGCGATTTTTTGCAGCCATACAGTCGCGATGCAGCATCGATACAGTCGCAAATCGTCTACCTTTAGGGTCCTTTTACATTGCGACTTTTTGCAGCGATACAAACGCATTTGTGGCGTGTCAATAACGCTTCAATAGTAGCGCTTTTTGAGACAGTTATTGTTGGTTAAACGATTAAAAACTAAAGCGTTTTTCACTATTGACTTATCAAGATATTGCAGTATGAATAAATTGTACCAGGAAATGCATATAAAAGCGACAAAAGCGATTTTATTGCAACGCTATCAAGGCATGACAACGACGTTAAGATTAGCGGAATAAGGCCTCAGGTCGCAAACTCGTCTAATGATAGGTGCTCTAATCGCCTATTTCGGCGTTAGGATTATGCTAACCAGTCCCTCTATTCACAAATGTCGGATCGCGTATTCGACTAGGAAAGTCAGGTACCGTCCCGCTTTGATGTGCCGCAATAAAAGATTCCGCGATTCGATTGTTTTCCGACAGTTGGGAATTAGGGGGAAGGATGGAACATGAATATATAGAAAAGCATTGACCATTAACTGTGCCGCTGCTTATTTGTACGCATGTGTCAGGTTCGGCATGGTCACGGCTGACACGAGTGTGGACGAGTTGTTAGAACTGGTGGTTTCAGCTGGCAAAGAAGTCGAAGAAAGCTCGAAAGCTCTGACGGATATGAGTGAAGTTGTCAAAAAAGGTGATTATTCATTTGTGTACTTTTATTCATCTGCAATATAGGACCGAACCCATTTGGGCAGTAACACTATTATTTGTTTGGGCGGTAACACATATTGTAGATGAACAAAACTGACACAGCTTAATGTGACATTTCATTAAATTCGTAGATTTGTTTAATATTAATCCTAATATTCTTACAAAGCAATCTTTTGATTACCTACCTATCATAAGTTCGAAAACTTTTTGACTGAATTTCATTTAACAGAAAACTTTCGACTATTTTCGTTCCGACTTTTTTCTTCGTCGATTTCACGTTTGGCACTGTATCAGTTGACCTATTATCAATGCGATTTTTTTTCGTTACTCCGACGTTTCATTTGGTCGAAAACCTCTTTACCGAAGTTATGTTCAGCTGAAATAACATTTGTTCGAAGTATTATTTTTCCGAACACCGTTTTATGTACCATATTTCCATTTCATCAAACGCCTCAAAAAATTTGAGCACACTATCCGATCCCTAATCACTAAAAGATCCCTAATGTATGCTGTTATTTTATAGAACGCAGCAAAATCAGTGAAACATAGTTCGATCAAATGATATTTCGATGGTCTCAAAATATGGTAAACGATACATTTAGTAAAACAGACGTCGTTCCAACGTTTTCGGTCAAATGTAAATCGGACAATTAGTAATAGGTGCCCCAATCTTTTATTCCAAATAATTACATATTGGAGATGTCTCATGAATTTATGATGTTGAAAATATTATATTAGATTACTTGATAGAATTAAAATATAGACCAAAATTAATATGACTTTTTAAATCATCAATAAATTACAAAAAAGTGATGATTTAAATTTACGTATTTCCTGCGTGGGTTGACTGTGGCCGCCCACTAGCCATGCGCGGTCACGTGTTGTCATATGACCATTCGAGTGTCCCGTCGTTGCAGCACACACAACCCTTGCTTTTTAGTCTCAATGGTCTCAGATTTTACGAATAATTACTATTATCTGTGGAAATAACCAAATCACTGCGACTCTTTAACGCGCAAATAACTATAAAGCGCAACTTTAATATCCTATAACTTTTAAATTTTTACACTTTTGTTTCATTTGCTTTAAATTTTAATTATAGCAAATAAAAAAAAATGTAAACTTTTCCATTATAATTATCATACTCAAACATTTTTGTCACAAAGGTCCAAACGCACTTACGCTACGCGACGCTATGCGGCGCGTAGCAGCAACGGCCGTTCTAAACGCACTTACGCGACGCGGCGCGGCGCAGCACAACGCGGCCCTGTTCTAGATGACGTGTATCTTTATTTTAATTTCAATTCTACACCCGAAATGAGCGACTCCCATAAAGAAGTATTCATGTTAGCTTTAATTTGTGAGGTGGAAGAGAATGAACAAGAAAAATATAGGTTGACCAAATACATCTATCTCGTTCTAACTTTCCCCCCTCGCCCCGCAGCATAATTCCCACTCACGAATGTTGTCCACGCGGCCGTCCGCGCCGTACCGCGCTGCGTGGTTTTCCGTTGCGTCGCTCAAGTGCGTTTTGCTCCATATAAACTCATGTAAACTGCATTTGCTGCGCCGCGTTGCGTCGCATTGCGTAGCGTCAGTGCGTTTGGACCTTAAGTTTGCTGTTTTGTCAATGGCATTATCTGTGTTTTAAAATTTTGCTTACGACCCGTATGATTGCTGTAGCAACGCCAGTAGAGCCGTCATTATAGTTAAAAATTGACTTTTGCAGGCATAGAAGCAGCTCAAGCTGATCTAGAGCGAGAAAATGCTGAACGCTTATGGCAGGAAGGGTTACTGCGGCGAGTGCCCGTAGTGGGGAGAGTGGTTGGGTGGTGGGCCCCCGCTACGCCCCCTCCACCTCCCCCGGGACGTCGCTTGCACTTAGCACATGGGACTCTGCAATCGACGCAGGATTTATATAGGTAAGTTGTGACGTTCGTTGCGTCGAGCGTGCGCCCGCGCCGTACGTCGGCGCGGCGTGCGTATTTTTTTTTATCTTTATTATTTCCGAAGTTTTCGTTAAAACATTACATGTCAACCCCATCGTGACTTTAGATTTAATTGATGTTAACTAATCTTAACTTTCAACTTTTTGCCGCGAAACTGTAGATCGATAAGGCTGCTTCGGACATGGGCTCTGAAAAAATGATTTGCAATGCGGCAATGTCGAATATATATAAACCTTCAGCTTCGTGACAAAAGTCTTCTCGCAATGTTCGATTTGTGGTACATTCCGCCAACAAACACACAGCGTTCACAGGTTGGCTGAGCAAGAGATCTCTCTAAGAGATAAATCCACCCTTGCTCACTATTGTTTCTGTTTATTGTTTTGTACTATTTGTTTTATGCAATAAAGAGTATAATTAAACAAATGTAGGACATCTTCAATTTTTCCACATATGGTAAAAAAAGTTCGTTCTCCTAATGGAGAACGAACTTTTTTCATAAGATGATGCAAATTTATATGGGCCTCAACTCAACTGTGTTAAACGGGCGCCCTCGATAGACACCCGACGCGTATCTATGCATGTGAACACGCGGCGGGCTCCTTGGGAACCCGACGATCCCCGTCATGGGTATTCGTCGCGCACGCACCCGCATCGTTCGCATACAAAAGTGCTCCGTAACGGGAACCCGCGCGTGCCTCCGCTAAGGATCCCGTCATTACTTATCAATAAAATGCTAATCTTATACACCTTTTGTGCACAAAGAATTAACAAATATACTTTTTTAACTATTTTAAGTAATAAGTACCTAATTAGGCCGCTGATATTGAACATTACTTAACTCATCAATAAAATGCTAATCTTTTGTCAACAGAGTCGTACAAAGTAAGAAAGAAGAGGCCGTCGAAGAGCCGGCGCGTGCACATTCGCCGTCAAGACCAGAGCAGCCCGCGCAATAATTGTAAGTCATGTCAGTAGTTAGCCTTATAGCCCGTTCAAGCTCACGCCATTTCAGATTTCCGTCGAGAAAAAAACTAGCGATGTGTTTGTGGTGTTAAATTGTCTAATACCGACTTGGCTGTGTAATTTCAATTCCCTTGCCGATTACAGAACATATTTTTTTATTATTAAAATATACATAATATTAAAATTTATGTAATTTTTGTAACCAGAAGTATAAGTGACTGATTCCTTGCATAAAGTTGTTAATGTTTATGTAAATTTAAATTTTGATGTAAAATATTATTTCAAAAGGGAATGGTAAAGCCTCGAGACCACTTGTATTCAACCCAAAAGACAGAGAAAAATGTACTAATGGATTAACAAGATGTCGTTTAAAAAGTTAATACTCTTCTACTATTAAAAAAATCAGAAAAAGCTCAAAAGAATAACCCGATAACATCGCCTTGGCAGACTGGCTGACTGCCAGTTTTGAATCGCATAATCATGTCTTTAACAGCATGATATTGTACCAAGACCGCGATCACGCTCATAACTGTCGAAAAGACAAATGAGTTTCGTTTTTTCAGGATAATTTATACTTCTTTTAGAATTTTACCAAATTGACAATAATATTTCTCAATAGATAACATGCAATATTTTTATTTTTGCGCTTATTGTAAAGAATCCCATGCAGAATAGATCAAGTATGTTAAAAATTAAAATAATAAAATTTGTTGCATTAAAAGGCAGTCTTAAACTAACAGTTTCAATTTTCGCGCTTAAATTTTACAGTTCTGATGACGTCACTCCTGTATGTCTCTTATTCGTCGCTAACATTCAATTCAAATATCACAGGGAAAGTTTCCATTAGTTTCGAATTAGTTATTTTAAATGAACTATCCATCAACATCTTATAGTCAGAACAACGTTATTATTGCTCTGAAAAAAAGGCGTGTGGATTCATATTTTGCACCAATGTGTCCATCAACTTCAAAGAAGTTCTTAAATAAATTGTTTTTAACTGGACCTTCCGATCCGATCCAAAGTTGAAAAAAATGTCTGTAACACGATAACCTTCTTTTCGTATTTTATGCTCTAAAACACGAAAGTTTAACTGTGATTTAATACTTAACCTACCGTAGCTGTTTAGTTCCTTTCATTACTACACTCGAAAACTGCACTTTCAACAAAGAAGTTACTACCATGTCGACACTAACTCTTGGTAGGTTTCTGGAGTCTATTTTTATAAAGCCAACTACATTTTTTTACAAAAAATGTAAATAATTTTCGTAATAATAATGTTTACTTTTACACCTGACGGGACATAAAACACGAGTGACGTCACTAGTCGTTGATTGGTAAATGCGATATATGATGCGTTCCGTTTCGCGTATTTTTATTTCGCAGTTATTCACGAAAAATAGTATTAACTAAAATAAAAACGTTGCCATCATTCTTGTTTTACGTTTTTATAACATTTTAATCACGAATCGTTCATAAATATTACATTTGCATCTTCCCTATTTGTCATATTTTGCACTTAAGTTGGCAAGGTCAGAAACCACACAGCATCTTCGTGAGCGATGACGTCATCTCAACCAACGTGAACCAACGTGAGCGATCTCACAGCTATGCTGGAAACCAACGTCATTCGGATTACGGGGGTGATTACAAACAAAAAAGTTTATGTCGGGATAAAAACACGCAAGTGCTATTGTGATAGGTATTTCGCTTTGTCATTTCGTGTTTTAACTTTCGATTGTTTTATAAATGCGTATCTCCTGTGCGTGTTTTTTCGAAACACTACACAAAACACAAAATAAAACGTTTAGTTTCCATACACTCATCACAGACTGAAGTTCATAGATTTAAGTTTCATGTGAACCCAATAATATTCAGATCTCTCTCTCCTTTTGAGTATTTTTATTTATTACACAAATATTTTTAATTTTGTTTCAGTTAATATGTTCCGACACTATTTAAAATATAAATGTTTATTGTGTTTTACTGATATAATTGATTATATCTACTGAACCATAAAAATAAACAGTTTTATGGTTGCCTGATGTCTGATTTATCTCGGTAGCTCATGTAACTGGAAATAAATATTTACAGGTATAACCTCTTGGACTTTTTGACGTTTATTTTGTTTTTTAAACGTAGATTATATCCACACCATGGCAACATCTGGTCTATAACATTCTTTTTAAGATGGTTTTGGTTTAAAATTGTAAGTATACAAGATTGCAAATGAAATTAATACGTCATTCGGTAAACTCTTTAGAAATTCAATGAGTTTATATTTTAATATGATCTTCGTATAAAAAAAATGTTTTCTATAGTGGTCCCATATCCTTGCAAACTTTTAACATCTTCCGATGTTCATCGACCCGATGTGGGTCGATGAACTGACGTTGTGCTTGGGATTGTGAGCTTTATTTTCAACATAAATTTTTGTCACCCTAATTATATCTGGCCATAGATTTATATGTAAGTACTATAAATATAAACAGAAGTGACAATTTTTGTATTATTTCTCATCACTGTGGCTTTCGAAGGCTCCCCTTATCTTATCCTATTGCGTCAAATAAGACTGATTGATTCGTCCACCATCGCTACCTGTCGATTCTGACAATATTTATGTGATCCTCATGTATGTAAATATATGGTCACATACCCTCGACGGAAATTTGGTATGATACCGATTATTAAACTAACTAAAGTCACTAGAATCATATAATATGTACATCTGTTACAAAGAATCTGCTAATTTGTCGATAATATTAGTTATTGACTCAAACATATATAACATTGTTGCAAGCTAACACATCATAGGGCTCTGTTAGTTAATAATTAGTATTTTTATGCTATACGCGTGATACGATTGTTATATACAATTTTATGTTATAAATTAAGTGATGGAAATTACGTTAAACGACCAGCTATCCTCGCCATCGACGAATTTTAATTAACCTGTGACTTATTTTGTGTTTTTTTTACTGTACTGAAATTTGTGCAATTTACAAAGAATTGGTTTAATTTATCAATTCCTAATATGGTGGAAAAAATGACTATTTTGTATATATACTAATTCTGTATGTATAGAATATGTAAAAAGTATAAATGGATTCTTGCAAAAATAATCCTACTTGATGCTCATGTCATGAATCAACTGGCTATTGAGTATACCAGTTTGAGCACAGCGTAAGTAGCTTGGTCATGTTGAGAACTTGCACTGGTTACGTGCGTCATGTAAATCCTTGCAAAAATCAGGTATGATACTATCATTAACAGGCTATTGAGCATACTCGTACCAGCGTAACGGGTACGTGCACGCACGTTACTAGCTTGTGAATTAAGGGTGCTCGTGCACAGCGTAAGTAGCTTGGTCATGTTGGGCATTTGCACTGGTTACATGCGTCATGTAAGGGGGTGAGCATATTAGCGGGGCTCCTTTTTTGTATCATTCGTGCGATGTCAAGCCCTTGATTTCAACTGATTTTCGTTTGTCGCCAATGTTCTACTTGTGGTGAGTGAATGGAACCCTATTTGAGACAACTTCTGATATCGTACGAAAAACGATAGAAATCAGATAAATCATTCAAAAATGAGGCAAATTCCGAGCAGATTCCACTGCGAACCACGCCTTTACTCGATCTAGCTACCTGCGCACCCAGAATAATAATAATTATATATAGGTAATTTTATGGTGAGCTAACGGTTACCGATGGAAAGATTATGTGATTTGTCAATGTTGGTTTGGTCAGATCAAATAAGGTTAGAATTCTTACGTGTTCGTCATATAAGAATGCGACACTATAAATTAAAATTTGTTAAACGGCCGTTGTTGTAATTCATTTGACTATCAAGAGCCTAAACTTTGATCTGGTCAAACTGTTGTAACACGCGACCTGCGATTATAGTAGCTTTTATATTTATACGTCACGTAAGTAGGTAAGATTATAAAGAAGTGTATTCTAAATACTTTGAATGGTCCAGTAGAGTTGTAGAGTGCAAAGTTGTGAAGTGACTTGTGGTTCGTAATATGCGCTTGGTGATGCGCGAGGTAAGCA
The DNA here is from genome assembly GCA_963935595.1 of Schoenobius gigantellus. Classification (NCBI taxonomy): domain Eukaryota; kingdom Metazoa; phylum Arthropoda; class Insecta; order Lepidoptera; family Crambidae; genus Schoenobius; species Schoenobius gigantellus. The sequence goes on from OZ012543.1 coordinate 23,753,903, forward strand.
GACGGTTTTTGGACTGACCTTTCACTGTTGGTCGATCAACCGTCTTGAGGAAGCGGGGTGTAGGATGATCGTAGCACTAGAAGTTGAACCGTCTCCCAGAGATGAACGATCCATTTTAAATTTAATAAATATAATATATCACGTGTCAACGTGCAACATAATTACTCTGTCGAATTCTGTAGCAACAATTATTATTTTGGTTCTTATGCAGTCAGGAGCAGTCACGGCATCGCAGAATCATAATACGATTCATATTATGAATGGAGTGCAATTCATCATAAACAATTATTCTATTTGACAGCTTTGTATGAATATTCGTGAAATGGTCCACAAATAAGGCATTGCTAAAGTGTCAATTGGGACCATTTTACGAATATTCATACAAAGCAGTCAAATAGCATTTGCTTATAATGAATTGCACTCCATTCAAAATATGAATCGTAATATGATTCTGTGATGCGGCCTTTTAGGTCCGCTGGTTAACAAAAAAATATAAAAAGTTTTGCAGTTCATAGATTTATCGACAGATTTGTGTAGTTTTAAAATTGGAGTTAATATGTATATTGTGCATTATTCTTCTATTTGGAACAAATTTTTCGTTCAAGTATAGTGAACTAATACATGAAAGTCTTTCACTTAATGGAGAAAGACCGTTTTGCATCCATCTCAACTTGAATACTTATGCTAGGAAGTCAAAACAAAACCAATAAATAAAAAAAAATCGTATAGTTGATCGTAGTTTTATTTTTTAAGCTAGGATACGTGCCCCTGTAGCATGACCATGAAAACATGATATAATAAAGCGGCTTATCGCGATGAACTGTCAAAAAACGAAAAAATCGTGTTTCGGTGGTATGCTACGGGGTATGATTAATTTTGGAATATTATTTTGACAATTTCTAATCATCTTTTGGGTATTGTGTTTCACTTTCAAAGCTGAACTCTGATAATTTTTGATCATTTAATGATTTTTTGAATATTTTTATGTGCATAACAAAAAACATTTCTTAATCTTATTTTTTATTTATAACTTAAATGAATATTAATTTAATTGCATTCAAATTAAAGTCTTAAATACGAGTTCAACTATAATTTACACTAATATTATAAAGAGGAAAACTTTGTTTGTTTGTTTGGTTGGTTGTAATGAATAGGCTCAAAACTACTGGACCGTTTTTAAAAATTCTTTCACCATTCGAAAGCTACATTATCCACGAGTAACATAGGCAAAATTTTATTTTGGAAAAAAATAGGGTTCCGTAAGATATTTGGGTTTTTCGGACACAAGGTGTAAAAAATCAACCAGAAAAGTAACTTATTTTGCGTACGCTGCCTAAACTATAAAAGATAGAACCATAAAATGTTGTAATTAATTGTAGATCTTATAAATATCTACAAAAAAGTCTGCGACACACTATACCTATCTATGTCGAGTGAGGCCCAACAACCATTTTTTATTTAAAAACTTGAATTTTTTTTTGGACTACATTTAAACGCATTTATTTTTCTCATGCTATTAATCCTTATCAAAATAAATTATTTCATCGCTAAGTTTCATCACAGTTTATGTAGATATAGTCTTTGAATGATTAAAATTGGACGTTTGGTTTTGAAGTTATGGCGAAATTAAAATATTACGATTTCTGCTGCACGGCCCGTTGCGAAGTGAGCGTCACCAAGGCGGGGGTGCGCGTGCGGGAGGTTATGGAATAAAATGGAGGAAAAAAATTAAACACTGTGTTAATTAAACACATTCGATGGCGAAACGTAGTTCGCGGGCACAGCTAGTCAACATATATTTAGCTCATAATAAGGGGTCAGTGTTTAACCAAAGGGGAAATACATACTTACCTATACCATTTTCTTCGGATATATTTAACTGAAAAAATACGTATAACTGAAAAAAATACTATTTATTTAAAATGCTTAGTTGTTCATCTAATGGTGCTAGTATATAGATATGTATATTTAATTTTATTAGAGTCGTTACGGTTTATCGAAATCTACCATGCGCATATTATGAAAATGCACTTCTGTGAATTTGCTAGAGTCAATTTATTATAATAAGAAAGAACTGCAACTGAATCATTCATTTGAAAGCAATAAATCAATTCAATTTCTTGTACAGGCGGCGACTGCAAATAAGATTTTGTCTTTATTTGACAGTTTTATTCATTGAAATTAGTCTGTAATGAAGTTTTATTTTTTTACGTTTCAACATTGAACGTTTGAAAATAAACGAAAACACATTTATTGCTTTGCTGTGTTGTATTATGATAATTTGTATTGAATTCATGATTTTTTACCAAAGTTATAAATTGAAATGACATTTGTTTTCTCTTTAAATTATATATCTTTGAAATTGTAATTAATGCTTTGAAGAAAAACGAGGTAATTTTATGTATGTATAATATGTAGTATTTTGTGTGTTATATTGTGTAAAGTGCCAATTTTCAAGTGTATAACGGTTCTTTGTGAAAACGAGACAATTTGAGAAAAGGAAACAATTTCTACAGCAATAATACGCCATATAATCATTTGAAAATCATTTCATCATTTAACCATTTGTATTATTTTATCGCTTGTGATATAATATCTTAGATATGAAAATAAAAACAATCTTAGCTTACAATATTTTTATGAAAATAAAATTACTTCCATTTTCATCGTAGTATGTTTGCAACACTAAAGCATTTTTGAAGTGTGTCTTTCAATTTAAATATACGTATAGTGTTCACCCTAGAAAGTTCACTATAGCATTTATTAGGTTGCACGTGTATTCATATGTAGGATAATAATTATGTATAGCAGCCAGATAAAAAATTTTTATCTGGCTGCTATACAGAATATATATGTTTTTTTTTTGTCTAAAAATATTAATTTTAATTAAGCAACATTACTTATTCGATTGATTGGTTGGTCGAATTGAAAATGTATTTACATGAGGGGTATGATATGCTAATATTAGTGAGATTGCACGCTCACGTGTCTTTTGCATAATAGTATGAGCATTATTATAACTATGTCGTGTGCTGGTAACAGACAGACTATCAATAATCCGTAACCACGATTTAGCGTATCACGCCTATAAAAGGTTTGCATTAAATAAAACAGTAAAGAAAGAGATTTTAAGTTGCTTCACTTTAAGTGTAATGATGTTAAATAAACAAATAAATGAGTGTTTAGTTAATTTATTAAACTTAGTGCTACTATCTTTAAGATTGTATTGTTTCAAAGAAATTCGACTTTAGTGTAAGTTATTTAACGCACATTACTTTGTTGTATTTGTATACAGTATGTTTTAGTTATAATTTAGTAATATTATCATAAAGTGAACGATGATAAAATATGAACAGTATTGTGCAAAAAGGTTATTAAATTCTAGTTTTAAATGCATTTTGAATATTACAAATTTAGCTGCACTTATGCTTTTGTTGAAATTTATATTTATCGAAGTCAGTAACTTAATAAATTTATTACTTTTTATTTCTGATTTGAGTGACTAATTACTTTTTGTTATACAGTGGATTATATGTGCACATAACTAAATCAGTGTTTAAATCTATTCATAGTGTCGTAATTTAATTATATTGTAACACTCAGTCTACTTTGAGTTTTATATAAGTAATCAAAATTACTATTCACGTTATGATAAATAATAATTGAATGAGCTTATTCTTATGGCACTTTTTAAAGCTTTGCATATAAAGTGATATTCAGTGAATGACAGTACAAACAATTTATATCTAGCATATTTTTAGGTCTTAAGGACAAGACGTGGAGAAACAGATGATGATTATTTGCTAATGGAACGAGTTGAAAGCATGTTTCTCAATTTATTATATTACGTTGTCGCTCGTACATCGGGCGTTGCTAAAATATTATTTTGTACATAGATCACTTTTATAAGCAGTGCCAAGTAATTACGACTAAAATGTTATTTTTATTGTTGCGAATAATGTGCGTCACCGTAACTGCTGTTATTTAATTAACTTATTGTTTACTGATAGTAAACTTTTATGTGCACTATAATTGCGTAGCTAAAACATTCCTCTATATAGATAGCTGTGCAACGTTTACTAAAATTAAATACATATTAATATTAAAACTAAGCTCAGTAAAAGTGTTATTCTATGGCGTAAGGAATACAAAATGAAAGAAAGCCTTACTTCTGTTTTTGAAGTGTCTTATATTAACTTAATTAATAATTGCTGCCATACCTTATCGCCTGTTAAATTGGACACTTATTCACAGAAACGTATGATTTTGTTTTCTGTCAGTCATCTAACGCTTATTTTACGATGACTGTTGCATGGCAGACTGAAGTTTGTTTAGAATTTTTAACAGGATGTATATTACATAGATGTTTATAGACCTATTAAGCGAAATAACATGTAGTATACAATATGTAAAGCATGATTACTTAGTACAAAGATGCTGCTCAAAAAGGCTTGAGTGTAAGACATATTTATTTTTATTAGATAAACTTTATTAATATTATTTCTCTCAATTTACTTCACGCGGACATTTAATTTAGCTAATTCACTCGTATCACATTTTTTGTCACAAATATAGATTTTGTGTACTTGAAAAAAAATATATTGAAAATATGAAAATTGATAAGTAACGGAATAAAACGAAGCACTGTAAACTGATGTCAGTTATTGTATGAATAAATAAAATTATATCCTGTTGAAGTTTTGTTTCTTTAGTGACCCAATCTTTTTTTCGTAACGCTTACGTGGTCATTATCTTTTTGTCCGTCTGTCCGTTTCATCGATAATTAGCACATGGAGACCACCACCTAGAGACCTCGGATTTTCATTAGATGATAGGCTTATGAACTCTAGTTTTGTCTATTTTTGATTTTTTAATCCGACCCTATAGTGTCATATACAAACTAGGACCAAAAACCCTAATCTGTATTTATAATCGGCTTTAGTGGGTGAATAACCGAGATATTAACGTAGAGCTCAAAATATTGGAGGTAAAAGCATGAAAATTGGTATAGGCGCCCAAAAAGCCAACGCTTTTTGGGCGCCCATTGTGGAACGATTTTTTAAAATTCCCACGAGAAGCTGAGAAACTAGTGTTGATCTTTATTAAAGCGAAACGTAGTTTGCTGCGGGCACAGCTAGTTATTTTGATATATTATTATAAATTCAATATTTGTAGCGATTACTGGATTTTTCATGCTTAATATGCGAATGCTGATAGACAGCTAAGCGGTCATGCAACTAGGGGACTTTGACCCTAATTTAACTCAAATCTATACTAATATTATAAAGCTGAAGAGTTTGTTTGGTTGAATACCCTAATGTCAGGAACTGACTCAAATTAAAAAAAATTGTGTTGGATAGTTAATTCATCAAGGAAATACTATACGACTAATATAATAGGAGCTGAGCATCAATGAAAAATGTTGCATAAAACGGAATAAAATGTACCTACCTACATGTTTTTTTATTTATACAAGTCTATTTTTTAATTACCAAAAAAATTTTGTGTGCTTGTTTAGACAAGCTAACTGAATAACTCACTACCTATGGGTCCAACTTTGAAATCGCAAAAAAACAGCTGTTCCATACAAATGTTCAACATTCACTGAACCTAGATGTATGGAACAGCTGATTTTTTTTGCGATTTCAAAGTTGGTCCCATAGTGAAAGTTGTTCAGTTTGCTTGTCCGAACAAGCACACAAATTTTTTTTGGTAATTAAAAATAACCTTGCATTGTATGGTACCTACATATACACGGTTATTTTTTTATCATCCTGGTAAATTTTGGGGACGCTTCAGGACACATCCATTATTATATAAAAAATAAAAAAAATCCAAAAAAATGTTGCTCTCAACTAGTGCAGTATTTTTTGGATTTTTTAGAAAATTAATATAAAATTAAGTGAGCAATTTTTTTTATTCATATTTAAATCATTCTAATACCATGTCGTGAAGTGTCCCTTAAATTTTCCAGGGTGATAAAAAAATTACCGTGTATAGAATAGACTTACGTTTGACCGTAATCTCGCGCGATGATACAGTTTACGGTGGAACGCGCTTGCCTAGTAAAAACCGATTCACTCTCGATTTGAAGACACCCAGGTTGTATTCATCGGGAAACACCCACTCAGGCAACATGTTCCATTGTTTGGCGGTTCGTATGATGAAGTGTTATCAAAACGCTTGGTTCTCGAGTTTGGTGTGTCTACCATATAGCGGTGGCGCCTTTTCGTGTTTCTGGTTCTCCGATGTTGTTATTTTCCGACATCCACGCGAACGAAGTCGCGGGCACAGAAAGAAAGGAAGAAAGAAAGTTTATTTACCTTTTGTGATTCAGACAAAAAACAAAACAACAGAATAATGAGGCCAAAAGTTGCTATGTGCTCTCTGGTTTTAGGAACAAAAAAGCAGTGTCCAGTTCTGCCGCCTGGCTAGAAAACTATGATAACTTTTTAGTTACCCGAGATAGTTTCCTTAGGCGTGCACGGATTTGTACTATGGGATTGGGCATCTGTACTAGTATTATGTTATCTGTGCCAAAAGGTCCAGGCTCAGCTCAAAACTTTTGTTACATTACTGTAACAAAAGCGCTGGTTTTCAGCCTGAACCAGTTTGATATATGGCACAGCTCTCTCTTACCTATCTTAACCTCTATCTTACCTATTTTTACCGCCAAGAAACGGTGCTTGCATTGTTGTATTCAAATTTGAAGGAAAAGATATGCAGTGAAAAATTACTGGGTATTATTACTTGACATCTTATGTCACAAGTTGCCAACGTACAGTAAGCTCCCATTCAAGCTATAAATTTACACTACGAAAACCGCCACTATTACGAGTGACATAGAACGGTCTAAAGGTCAAACAGTATAGCTTGATAAGGAGGTTACTGTACAACGCGACTCCATCAACTAACCATCAATCTGCTTGTTTGCAAACTTAAAAGTACCTAGTTGTACTCTTCTTTTGAATATTTGCTGCGAATCTCACAAGAACCACACGTACCATAGGTGACTGTTACCACTAACCATCAGGTGGGCAGTTTGCTTGTTTGCCAACAGTTGTATAAAAAAATGGATTGGAACAGGATTAACGCGTGTTTAATATTTGGAAATGCTTAGTTCACCTCAGCCGGCAGGGAATATTGAATGCACAGATCTAGGTAAACAATATGAATAATCATAATTATATCTATTGAAATAAGTCATAATCTATTAATTTTTGGGTAAATAATATTCACTCACTATGTGCCTACGAATAGTATTCGTAACTAACACCAACAATTTCGTGGTATTTCACAATAGATCCTAGGTATTTCGTGTGGTTATTGGCGTATCTAGTTTTTTCTGGGGTAAGCCTGACCCTTGATTTTTGTTTCAACCTATCACTGTTTGGCGACAATCATAGAATTTTTAAGCGGTAGTCTAGCATCCTGGGGTGGGCACGGTCTACCCCCCCCCCCCCCCCCCCTATATACGCCTATGCGTGTGGTGTGAAAGCCAAAGCAAAGATAAATTTCCTGAGATAGGTCAGTTCTAAATAATGTCGCTGAGAGAGCTTTAGACTTTAGACGATTGCTTTGATTGCACCAAGAAACGTTGACCAATCAATGAATGCTTCGGTTACGGTGATATAGTGTAGGTACTCACATTTTCAGCAGAATAAAGTAAAAGGCAATGTTTAAAAAAGCAGTGGAAGCAGTAGTAGAGTAAGGTTCATCTCGATGATTTGGGAATGTTATTGTGACATCCTATTGTGTATCCTCGCAATAGGGGTGAAATAACCATGTAATTACTGTGTGGTTGGGGGCGATGCTCTTCCACTATTGGATTTATTTTCAGTTGATAGCGCATTAACCTATGAAATAAATATTGTAAATTACGAATAAAGGAAAACTAGTGAATAAAGGACGGATTTAAAGCGAGGGCCATAGATGAATTACAAGCAAGTGAAGGATTCTAACGACTGAATTCAAGATGATTGAATCGAGCGTAGCGAGTGATTCAAGTGTTAAAATCCTGAGCGACGCGGAGTCATTCATGGCCCTCGGTATAAATTCGTTTTATTCAAGAGTTGCATACTATACTTTATACAATGACTACGAGAAAAAGAAAGATTTAAGCGAAAATAGACATTTAATATCGAGCATTTTTTGTGCTCGTAAGTAGGTTGTACAGCATACACCAAAATAGTGATTAAAAGTGCTTTTTATTCACTGATAATAGTGAATAAAAAGCACTTCAAAGCTTTTTAGATGGGGAACGGTCGTCCAGCATGCTAGCCCATGTGGTTGGAATGCAAGAGCAAATAGAAGTAGAAATACAGAGAGAGAGATATGGCAGCAGTGTACTGCGAGGTAGTGGTTAGGAAAAGTTGTGAAATCAATATTATTGCTGAGATGTTACCTACAGTACCTTACCGTCAGATCTCATGATCTTAATCCTATTATAGTGAAATCACAGAAAAAACACTTTTTTCTTTTTAACACTTTTTTCTTGTTGTTTGTTGAAATGAAAATCCGAGAAAAGAAAACCTCTAGTATTTTCGTATACTATGCAAGACGCCAGATGGTAGCTTTCTCATACCCTCGGTGGTATTCAAGGATTTTGAGCCATCTATTGCGTAATATTTCACACTCTACAGAAAGTTCTAGCCAATCACTTGTCAATTGAATAATTTAATGCTCTTTTTGATCAGTTTAAGTTAGTGGTTCTATTTCATAGACGTGGGTTTGGTGTGTAATAAACTGGACAACGAAAAGAAACAATAACATGTTCCTAATGAAATTACTGAGTAAGCATCGTAAAGGAATTTTCATAGTCGCCCTCATAATTTTATCGTGTACAATAATTACGCAGACGGTTTTTTCATCAGACTTTTACTTTATACATTGGAAGACTTTAGAGAACATATCATGTCATTATTTAGATGCAGAAGACGTTTTACCGTTAGCTGACGATATAGAGTTTCCATCAGCAATATTTTTTCATGAGACATCCTGCAATGGCGGTTTGGATGCACGGCAAGCTTGCTCTGTGGAATCTGCGGCTAGAGCGCACCCATATCTGGATGTAAACGTACTTTTTATAGCTCCTGCTACGAAAAAAAGTATAGAAAAGAGTATACGTCTCCTAAAAGAGCTGAATAATATAAAATTCTACCGCATTAATGTCATCAAGTACTCTAAGAGCACGCCTTTAGAAGTTTTCGTTGCAAGAGGTGCATTAAACAGGACTAGGTGGAGAATTTCCCACGCTTCTGACATTTTAAGATACCTTACGCTGTTTAAGTGGGGTGGAGTGTACTTGGACCTTGATGTGGTCGTGGCAAGACCCTTGGATTCGTTGAAGAGGAATTGGGCGGCAAGAGAAAATGACTACAGTGTGGCTGCTGGGGCTATGGCGTTCTCCAAGGATAGTATTGGGAGACATATTGCTGAAGCGGCTGTTAGGTTAGTATGGTGGCACATATAAGTATTTGAGTGTCAAACTCAAAAATCTTTTCAATATATACCTTTACAGGCACTTATTGACGTTAAACAATGTAGCACATTCTTTGTGTATCTTCTGTTTATTTCAAAACAGGCTCTGCATTATTTCAAAACAGGTATAGGGCTTATTTCGAGTTTTCCATCTCTTCGCAGAGGTAAACTTCCTTTGTCGGCCCTTACAACATACACAGGGATAAAGGGACCCAATGGGATATGGGTTAAAAACATTGGATTTAATTTTCATACCTTATGAAAGGAGGTGCGAAACCGGAAGAGGGTAATGACAGTTAATAATAGCGGTAGTTAATCTTTATATACCTACCTTATTAAATTCAAGAAGATTTAACTTGACATGATACTACCTACTTATATCATAGCCAGCCTTAAATATTGTAGCATTTCTGAATCAACATTAAACTTTGTACAGGGACATCAAAAGGAATTATAGAGGCGATGTGTGGGGCCACAACGGACCCGGTGTCATAACACGTGTTCTCAAGAAACTATGTTCCAGGGGGGATGTCAGCGAAATGTCTGCCGCTACATGTAAAGGTAGTTTATATGTTCTTTTTTGGGACAGTAGAAAGAATGGATGCAGTGTAGAAAAAAATTTGAACCCATTGTGTTGAAATCTGTATTTTTTAAATACGACAGTAAAGCTCTTGGCCCTCATCTCACCTGATGGTAAGAGACGACAAAGCCAGAGTTGGAAACGAGCTTTGAGGATTCCGTAACAACTGAGGAACTAGCTATCTTACCTCTAATTGTCGGAACACAACAATGCTATTGCTGATATTGTTATTATGGCGACAAAATTAGGTAAATCGGTTGTAGTGGGCTCAGAAGCCCTACCATCAACCAAACCGAGCAGAAAAATCAAATAACGTTATGATGTGTTCCTGTTCGTGAGTTAGGCCGCCGCCACCAGCCCCCGTAGCATGAACCAGCGAAACACGACATGATAAAGCGATAAATCGATTATATTATATAACTGTCATAATAATATATTGGATGTAATGGCCACCAGGAGCGTCGGTGGCGCTGTGGACTCGGCACTGGCCTTCCAATCGGGAGGTCGGGGTTCGAGACCCGCCTGTACCAATGTGTTTTTCGTTTCGAATTTCATTATGTACATTTGTCTGATGCTCCTACGGTGAAGGAAAACATCGTGAGGCAACCTGCATACATCTGCGAAGAGATTCAATGGTGTATGTAAAATCGACCAATCCGCACTAGGCCAGCGTGGTTGACTAAGGCCCTTGAAATTTTATGACCATTAATATATTAACAATGTCCAAAAAATAATACCAATAGCCAAAACATACTCAAAACTTGAAGATAACTAAAAAAATCCCACTATTTTAACAGTTTGTATCGATATACCGTTTTATCATATCGTGTTTCGGTTCATGCTAGGGGGGCAGAGCGTATTGGGAAGACACTGTCGTACTTCTGCATGGGAACTTGGGTCGGTAACGTGAAAGTGACTCTGGTCACAAGCGTATCTATATAGCCGACAGACGGTAATCGCTTTACATCAGGGTGGTGATTTTGTAACTCATCGATTGATCGGCAATCGTTATCAGACTGCATGATTTAATAAAGAAGAGCGAAATTATGTTCATTAGCTATAAGTATTGGATGATTTATTCAACAAATATACCATGACTACTTAGACGACGACATTACAAAACGTTAAACATTTTAAAAATCAGTTTTAATAAAACAGAATTATCAAATCGATGCGATAGTCGATTGCCGATGAGTTACAAAATCACCCACCAGGTGGGTGATTTTGTAACACATCGGCAATCGGCTATCGTATAGATTTGATAATTCTGTTTGATTTAAACTGATTTTTACTATGTTTAGAATTTTGTAACGTCGTCATCTGAGTTGTCTTGGGTATATTTGTTGAATAAATCAACCAATACTTATACCTAATGAACATAATCCCGCTTTTTTCAATAAGTCGTCCAGTCTAATAACGATTGCCGATCAATCGATGAGTTACAAAATCACCACCCTGATTGGCCATAACGACTATAATACTTACTCATTAACCATTAAAAATAGTTTATAATGCCTGTGTCGACAGGCTTCGAAGTGTATGGACCAGAATACTTCTACCCGGTTGAATGGCAGCGGGCGCTGACTTACTTCGAGCCCGGCGAGTTACCAAATACGGGAGCGTACGGCTATCACGTCTGGAATCACTTCACGCAACATTACCGAATGGTGAATGGGTCGCCTTACGAGTCTCTTGCGAGGAGATACTGTCCGACCGTTTATACAATTTATGGTGCAGATTTCCTGTAGCAAATAGATAAGTAACGAAGCGTTTACAACATAGGCTATGTAGACTAATATAGATATTATATATATTATGTTTATGAGAGGACAGTGTCTGATAGCGGATGTAGCTTTGGCATTAAATTCATACAATACAAATTACTATTTGGAATCACTGCTCCATTTAGTGTAATGCGTTATGCGATAAGAGTAGGACAGTGAAAGAAAAGGCAACTAAACCTGACATGTTAAACACATGTACAAATATCGATTTACTCTGTACTACTTAACTAAGTATTAATTGTTCGCCTTAACGAAAATGTTTTGTACATGTCTACATATAGATAAAGAACTGATATAACTTCCGTTCGCAGCTAGGGTGTACACTTTTAATGATATTTAATCAATAATTGGGTTTTTAGCACCATCACATCAGTCACGATCAGCCAAGTGCTGTGCATAGACCTTCCCTAAGATTGGGCTTTGCGCCGACTTCTATTGTTGGTGGCGAGGAATGAGGCTGGTTTGGATTTGGTTACACGAGTAGTCTTCGAAACCCTTTGCACCCCGAATTGTGACTTAGACTTAGGCGTTAGGCTCTAGAAATAAGAACAATATTAATGTCATGGCAAACCTTTCAAATATATAGTAGTATATATAGGTATTGTAATTTACATATGTTTCTTTAGTATATTTTTATAAGGAGTTAAAAAATATTATTTAAGTACCTAATCTATTGGTACATATAATATAAAAAGCAAAAGTGCGAAAGTACGTCCGGGGTTTTCTCTCCATCACACCAACGGCAATCTACTCCCCGTTGCGGTGGTGAATACCCCATGGTCTCATGTTGTAAGGGAGTTTGGTCGCGGTGGGTGGCAAAATCTTGAAACAATATATTTCTGTCCTTTTCTATCACATAGAAAACTTTTTAAATATTCTAGATTTTGCCGGAATATTCTAGAATGCTCTAGAACAGGGGTTCTCAAACTTGAACTGCTGGCGATCTACCTCAATATTGTTAGAATCCGAACGACCGACACTGAGGCTGCAAGTATGTATGATGCAGAATTGTCGTCTAGGTAGGTAGGATTTATCGTGGCGCAGGTATAAGTATATAGAGACGTGCTAAGTTTCATGGCCATGACTCCACCTAGAATTAGAAGAAACGACATAAATTAGTTTTCCGCAATATTTAAGATGTAGATCGATAGAAAGACGGTTATACGAGTATATAAGCGTACCGAAAAACGTCTTTGACAAGTACCGCGCACGTTCCTTGATAAAGCCACAGAATAGATAATATAAAGCCTCCGTTCGCCGCTAGCAGGTGGTTACTATGATAGAAGTGATGAGGGACTATTTTTGGCTAATTAAGAATGAACTAAAACAACAACTTTGAAAAGATCTATATCGGCAATTTTTTCTCGAGATCAACTCAGAAAGCATTCGCGATCGACTGGTCGATAGCGATCGATTGTTTGAGCACCCCTGCATTAGAACGATCTACTATTATCCGAAAATTGTTAAATGACGTAGAGCAGTCTATTATCGACCAGCAAATGTTCTGAAACGTTCTAGAAAGTCCTCTATATTTCCGCAATTATCTAGATTATCGAAAATAGTTTAAAGACGTTAAAATGATCCAAAGTGGCCTATTATTGACACACAATGCTTCGAAATCAGAATGACGTCGATTATTCCAAATTGATTCACAGGCGTTAAAATGATCCAGAATGGCCTTTTATTAATCAGAATAATCTCAACGTTCTAGAATATTCTAGAAAATTCCAGAATGATGAAGCCGCTCCCATCCGTCGCAGACGGATAGGCAGGAGAAGGCGGGCATTCGCACAAGCGATGCCCGTCTAATGACCCTGCCGTGGAGGCCTGCGTGCACGGTTGGCCCCGTGCACGCCGCCGTAAGGCCCTCCGTCTGAGGATTGCCCTGGTGTTCTCGGGCAATCCCCCCTTGGCGATAGCCCGACCGAGTGGTCGGGCTTGCCCGGGCGCGTGGGTAGTGGAGTCGCAGTGTGGACCTTACCTAGCGCGCTCATAAGGGCAGGGAAAACACCGGGGGGTTTTAGTGGGTAGGCCTGGCACTCTGCCGGAAGAGCCCCACACACGCTCGCCGTCTAGCCAACGGCGGGTACGGTGTGGTTACGCATTTCCCTGAGAAAAAAAAAAAAAAAAAAAGGTTATTCTAAAATGATTCAGACGTTATAATAAATCCGGATGGTCTATTATTGTCCAGGATGCTTCCAAACGTTCTAGAATTTTCTCTTAATCACCAAAATAATCTAGCTAGACCATTCAATATTTCAATAATAATTCAAAGAGGTTAGAATGATTTAAAATACTGTTATTAACCAGAATGCACCCAAACGTTTTAGAAAGTTCTCGAAAAATCTAGAATGATGTAGATTATTCAAGAATAATCAAGAGATGGTAAAATAAATCGGGATAGTCTTTTATCGTCTTTAATGTCCTGGAAAATTAAAAAACTGATCTAGATTATTCAAAAATAATTCAAAGACAAACAAATAAATATTTAATTGAAATCAACTTTTTCTTATTTTAATTCATAAACATTTCAATAAGTTAATTGTTTTAATATACTTGCCATACATGTTGAATGGAAAATAAATCTCGATACATCGAAAATAAAAATCGTTATGTACCTACTCGTAAGTTTAAAATAAAATGGTGCTAATAAATTGTTCATGCCATTGACTATGCGATGTATTAGGACATTAGAACAATAGTTCTAATGTCACCTGTGACATTAAAACTATTGTTTTATTGTCATGGAAGCGATATCGAGTGATCGCTTTGAGATAGGCGGTAGGGCCGCCGGGCAACGCCGGGTTTCGCAGTTAGTATGATAATAAAATTTAAAGAGCACGGACAAAAAGTATATGGAGTGAACAAATATTTAAAACATTTTTTTTTAATATCCTTTTTAATATGGAATGAATGGTTACATGACATCACGCCTACATATTTTAGCATATTGTATTGATAAGCTTATAGAGGATTCATTTAAAATATGACTTTTAACAGCAGACAGTCTAATGGCTAAAATAAGAGAAAATAGAAATATGAACCATGATTTTAATTACATATGTACCTACTTAGCATATGTACATTGTATATCAATTATAGACAAGATAGTACCTACTCATTTTGAGGTAAGTTTAAAACTTTATGATAGATTTTGTTTCTTTAGTTATTAAATTAGAAACATTAATTTTATTAATATTATTTTCAGTTTAAATCAAACCGAACAAAATGTATTTCAATCAACTACGAACAGGATATAAAGGTTTTTGCAAGTATATGGCGCTAGGCAGCATAAGCGGACTACTCATATTTTTTTGGATGACAAAACCTCATAGTAATAGAGAATTGTATGTAATACCTTGGAACATGACGGAAGATATATCATGTCACTATTCAGATGTCGGTAACGCGTTGCCTGTGGTGGACAGCCGATTATCGCCGCCAGAAAAATCCATTTTCTTCCTCGAAACGTCGTGTAGGGGCGGACTGAGCTCAAGGCAAGCGTGCGCCGTGGAGTCTGCGGCGCGGCACCATCCGAATTGGAACGTGCATGCGTTATTCAGCGGTCCAGTAACCGACTTTGTTATGAAGAGAAGTTGTCTTGCGACACTTCTTACGTATAACAATGTTAAACTCTTAAGGATACACATAAAAGATTACGCAAAGAATACTCCGCTAGAGAGTATGGTGTCGGCGAGTCCGTATAGCAGGAGCAAATGGCGGATAGAACACAGTTCTGATGTGTTGAGATATTTGACTCTGTACAAATACGGAGGTGTATATATGGATTCGGATGTGGTGGTGGTGAAACCTTTGGATTCTCTGGCGAGCAATTGGGCGGCGAGGGAGAGTCCTTGGGCTGTCGATGCGGGCGCGCTGTTATTTTCTAGAGACAGTTTGGGAAGGAAAGTTGCGAATGCCAGTATTGAGTAAGTTAATGTGCGTAGAGTTGTCATAATTGCCTAATTCAGGAATGTTTTATAACTGTCGAGGCAACAAAAGTGTAGGCAACTCGTAAAAGGCAACCAAATGTATCTTGTCTTATAGGCATTCCAGCCCCCGTAGCACGTCCACCAAAACACGATATGATAAAGCGATTTATCCTGGCGAACTGTCAAATTACGACGAAACCCTATTGTCTTTTGACAGTTCACCGCGATAAACCGCTTTATCATTATCATGTTTTGGTGGACGTGCTAGGTAGACAGAAAGTTCAATTTGTGGATAGGATAGGTATTGTGTGTGTTAACCTTCATCACGTAACGGTAAGATGGTAGCGAGCATCAACGGGTTTACAAAACGACAGAGGAGCTGGCTATGTCGTGAAATGGCGGTAGCTAGCAGGCATTTCAGAAGTCCACGTGATAAATTGAATTGAACTGCCGGACCCCGAGATGGTGTATGATTATTTATAAAATTTAAACTTTTAACTGCCAAAGATCTTTCAATGTTTTAATTTAATGTTACCTATATATACCTACCTACTACTTACTTGCAGAGATTTCAAGAGAAACTACAAACCGAAAGTCTGGGGTAATAACGGCCCCGGTGTGATTACTCGGGTGTTAAAAGAAATGTGCAAGGGGAAAAAGAACAAGTGGAATCAGGGTTGCAATGGTATGTTACATACCTACATATCGTATGTACCGAACTAAAAGTTATTTGCGCGTCTTTCGCCTCATTTTTGTAGAGGGTCTCTCATTTCGGCCCTATGTATTTTCAACACGCCCGAATACGACGAAATATGACTTTCCTCTTGTCTTGAAGCATTGCGGTAAATGTGCCAAGAACATACTATGTAGCTACCCGAGTACCTACCTTTTTGTTTCAGGTTTCAAAGTTTACGAACCAGCATTGTTTTATCCAGTTTACTACAAGAAAAATCGTTTATATTTCAAAACTGGCGCGAAGTTACCTTACGGGAACAAGCCGTATGTCCACCACTTGTGGAACGCGCTCACGCGCAAATATAAAATACCCAAAGGATCACCTTACGACATCTTAGCCAAAGAGCACTGTCCTGCTATCTACTCTCTGTATGGTGACCGCTTTGGGGTATAAACTCTCATAATTATATGTTGAATTTTCCTACTATGGTTACCTTAGAGTTATAACTAGTGTCACCAACAGACGAGTTTTAAGATTTAGCACTAGTATCAAGATTAATAAACTACAAGTCTAATACTTAATAAAATGTGATTAACTAAAAATATGTTTTGTTTTCTTAAATAACCTGAATGTCCAATTTTTATTATAGACAAAAAGTATAGATGTTATTCCATAAATAAACTGAATTTCATGAACGTTATTATTACTATTTTTTCATTCTATGATCAATAATCTCTACATTATATTTAGCATAAGCCTGTGGATGCTTGTGACGAAAGAAAATTGTACCTACAATCATGAAATTCGTAAACTGCTAATACAAGCATTTCCTGGATAAACCTCACTAACGTTACAGGTTACAATATAGAATTCCAATTTTAAAATAGAATTAAAACTATTACCGTCTTATTACAAAACATGGACTAAAGTTAGTCCTGGTTTAAACCAGGACTAAGTTGATGCTGTCTCTATCTATGTATATTGACACAAGTGAAAGCGCACTACATTTAAACCAAGACTCACTTTAGACCAGGTTTAAGCTAGGTTTTGTAATAAGACCGTTAAGGTTATTTAGAAGTTCAATATGTTCTAATAGTTAACGCTAACAACTGACATCCAATGATATTTCACACAAACTACTGTAACGGCAGCCTACTTATAGAATAACTTCTTACGTTGGAATTAGATATGTGTGTATGTTAAGTGTACTAATATAAATAATGCATATATGAATGGTAAGAAGTACTCTGATTAGGTTGTACAATTCAGGGTAAGCAAGCCCAAACAATAGTATGGGGATACGCTCATGTGATTGCAGGATTCGGGAAAATTGATTACATATTACATTTATCTCTTATTAAAAATTAAGCTTAACTCAATCTTTATTTGAAACTAATGTAAATGATTGTTACAATGTAAAACAGCTTATAGAAAAATTTGTTTTAGATTAAAAAATAAAGGTGTGAAATTGTACTCTTGATATAAGTATTATTTACTCTTTGGCCATGTTTATATCAAAATTTTGTGATGAATTGCACTCCCTTACACAATTGCTGGTGAGGTGATGATTGATTAATACCTACGCGAGGTTTATATTGCTTGTAATAATGCTACTGGTCACCGAAGAAAGACTAAGCCAGAATACAATGTCTAACATCCGACTGCTTAGTTTGTGTATTAAGTTGAGCAACAGGTACTGATGAAATATAAAGTTTCGGCCTACAAATTCTTATCATCAACCATCTATTTTACTTCAATTGAGTAATGAATACTCGACAAACAAACATTCATCCTCAAATAGCAATTTAAGTGCATAAAGCTGTTAGGCTGCCTGGCAGAAATCGCCTGGCTATAAGCTATTATTGTTATGTCCTAATAATAGTATCTGTTGCGTCTAAATGTCTAAAGTGCACATTGGTAAAAGATATGTGACTTATTTCTTGCTTAATTGTATGTTGTATGAGTGTAGGTATCTGTAATAATAACACCTTGGCCCCAGAACTCTTGTGGCAATTTCTAAATGGAATTTGTTATATAGGCCCATATTCTAGTACTATGAGGTGGGTAATTTTGAAATAAATCAAACTAAAATATATATACAAAAGTAATGTAAACTAAATCATTAAAAATCACCAATACTTCAGCCTCTTTTTTGATTTTGTAGCTTAATATGGCACAGTTAGGCATTTTAATAAAGTATGGTTGATGGCTGGTGCGAATAACGAGCATGCCATGTTGGAGTGATGACTTTGCAATGTTCCTCTTTTAAAACTGTTTTAAAAGAGGAACATGACACTTCCATTAAGCATGTGAATAACAAACACTTGCTGCATCTTGTTGAATACATGTCTGTGGGTAAGTACCTAGTTTAAGGTGTGTGTAGTTAATCCATGCAATTGCATGCCACAGGTATATGTATATTCTACCTCATTATGACTGCATGTTTGATGTACACTCTTGTTTCAATTCAAGTGGTATTTTACTTAAACAAAAAATACCTTAATCATGTGAAATGCTTCCTAGACAGCAGTCTAATATGAATATGTCATGACCATATCGAAAAATTTACCATTTCATGAATTGGTCAACTAAAATTGACCATATCATTTAATTATGTCAATGTTTAATGATATGTTTATCCACATTCAGCCATATCATTGTGTAGTGTTCATGATGTATGTGGTCACAATGTCTGATCTAACCACACCTACAGATTTCAGTTATCGAAACAATTGTCTTCCACCATCATGCATCACTGAAACAAAATAATATCAGCACCTCTAGCTGTGAATAATGTAATTATTTTACCAATTTGTGACAATATCACGAAGAAGCCATACATATCTCACACGTATCGTTCACAGGGTTGATTGATTTAAATCAAATCATTTATATCATGATTTAAATCACTGATTTTAATCAAGTGATTTATTTAAAAAAATCAATGATTTAAATCAAACATGATTTTTTAGTATTAGGAAGATATTTAAAAATTGTAATGATATTTACTTTACACCATAACTCCAATTCAACATCAACACCGATTTTTATCTTAACACACACGATTTGAGGAATTCCTGTGTTTTCTATTTAATTGGGTTGCGTTCCAAAAGGGATAACTTTCACTCGGTAAATAGCTAAATTGACTCAATTCCAGTTCCAAAACACATCCGAGGATTTTTATCGAGGTGTTTTGGAACGACTTTGCCGAGTCAATGGGTTCCTGGAAAGAGCGATTTATTTATCCTATAAAATTCAGGGGTGGTAATTATTCTGTCATGGCTGTAACTGACAGTAGTGACAGTTGACATTAACTTGACGCGGTAAAATGTGGAAAATAAAAAGAATTATTATTGTAGCAAGTTTGCACATTGCAATTAACTCCAAATCCAGAAAGATGATAGCAACAGCGAGTGATCATAGAACATAAATACTCTACCGAGATATAGCGATGAGGCATAATATGATACAGAGGTCAGAATTCTCAGTGAAATCACTTTTTACCCCATTCCAAAACCGATTTTCAATCGGGTAACTTTACCCGACAAAGGAAATGTTGTTTGGGAACGCAACCTAAACTGACGTGACGTGGCCGTGGGTGGGAGAGTTATTAGCTTGAATTTTTTTTTGGCAATCAAGAAAAATCTGTCAGAAACAAAAAAAATCACGATTTTGCAGCAACACTGGTTGCTGCAAAATTAAATTAAATTAATCAAATAAATCTGTCAAAAACAAAAAAATCACGATTTTTATCAACCCTGTCTGTTCATACCCTTAAACATTTAATTATTCATTGATCTGGCCACACCACATCATGATATGGCCAGATGGTATTGGCCATTTAATGAAATGGTCGGCCACATCATAAACACAATTACTGTTACAACATATACACAATTACTGTTGTATTGCATTATAACTATTTTCCTGTTCAGTTTTAAGGCAGGGTTAAAAAGAAAGTTTTTAACTATTTAAACAAATTCTGAGTTAGAAACAGTCCTAGTTTCAAATCCCCAATTATCCACAGTATTGTACTGATTGGAATGGAAAACACAAATACACACTATTTTAGTCTGATCTTTTTGAAGCAGTAATTACGAGGACAATTGAATTTTTAATAGACAAAATGTAAATAAGTTTGCATCTTATAAATTCACTAAGTTGATACTAGTAGGATTCTACAAAAACAACATAGGTATTAGTTTTTTTGGATTTTATTTACTTACAGACCTAACTGTCACATCACTTCTTAGAGGCCGCACCGACTTTAGATTTCTTAGTACCACGCACCTTCTTCATCCTGTTCTTGCGTTCCTTGCGCTGTTTACGTGTTGGTCGCTTCTTCTCATATAGTCCATGGCGGGCTAATCTGTGTTTGGGCTCGAACTTCTTTGCCAAGTCCAATGTGTCGTAGATGAGAGCAAAACCAGTTGATTTACCGCCACCAAAGTTAGTTTTGAACCCGAAGACGAAAACTACGTCGGGTGTGACTTTGTACATCTTAGCCAGTTTCTCCCGGATCTCAGTTTTGCTAACTGTCGGCTTTCCTGGATGAAGAACATCGCAAACCATCTGCTTACGAGCCAACAACCTGTAAACCGAAAACGTTGTCAGACATAACCTGTCATGGCGATGGAACAATTTTAGATTCACATGTTTACGTGGAAAATAAGTTAAAATGTAAATTTACCTGTTGGTCATGAATTTGCGAGTTCGAATTGTTGCAGTTCCTTCCGTCATTTTCGCTTATTTTCTATATTTCGGCGTGTATGACGCACGTGTCTCGAACAATGTTCGAAGCAAAAGAACGTGCCAGTGCTGCCAGCATTAAATGTCAAAAAATTATAGACTATGTAGTAAAATAAAGATAAGAAATTTTATAAACGCAGAAGGATCTATTCCTATACAGCCATTGTCTGAAGCCTTTTTTGTAAATAGCTGTGTCTATTCGGACCCGAAAATTGGAATTCGGAAAATATTATTATTTCAACCCCCTAGACAAGACGCATTTCGATAATCGCTAACGCGATCGCTAGAAGGAAAACGTATGCGATTTGACATAAGCCCTCGCTTAGCTTTCGAGCGCAATTGTCCAATCTCATACAATGGACTCAATTCTGTGTGCCCGCCGTCTAAATAACCTAAAACTAAAATTTCTAAATTTAAACTTAATTTAAATGGCCGGTTAAGCAAGTGCTATTCTACGGTGACAGTCCAACTAAATTTAGGTAATTCTAAAATGTCTAAGATTAGTTTTAATTGTGTTTGTGTTGCTGTCGTAAAAATATTAAAAGTAAATTAATGGATGGATCTTGTTGTTAAAGAAACTAAAACGGGTTTATGTTTATATCAGTTAATACATTTTATGTACATTTTTATCCTATTTTTAACAATATTACTAAAAAAATATTTTTATTTTCCTGTTCATTTAAGGCGAAAATAATCAATATGGGCAAAATTAACATTTCTACCTCATTTGTTATTTGGATTTGTATTTTCATTACCAAAATGGCGGATTTTAACAAGGTTCTAATTTTAATCGGGATGATTTTAGTCGCCGCTAAAATTAATCAGTTTAGGAAGTTTACGCGTAAAAATCTCACGTCTGGAATAGCGTTTGGACGGCTAAACCTAAATTGAATTGACCGTCTAAAATTAGAAACGTCAGATTCAAATTAGCAATGTCAGTTGAATTTGACAGATACCGTAGAATAGGAAAATGGTTTAGCGACACCTAAATAAAATTAGGAAATTTAGCGGCCGTTTCAGAATTGAGTCCATTGTCCTGACTCCTGTCAGGCAAAAAGTATTCTGCGTTTATTTTCACGAAACGAAAGCGTTTAGGAATAGGAGCAGAGTAATAGATCGGTTATCCTCGGTTTCACTCGGGTGGTTTTCAAACGCTATCGGGTGAAATTCACTCTACCCCGAGTAAGAATTACTCGTTCTCGAACGTACTCCCTAATGTCATTTTCATACGTTTTCTCTGCAAAACGATTGTGGAAAATTATGCGTGTGGCTTTTGTCTAGGCCCACAGGTTTCTTTACTTTAATGATAAAAACAATATTTTATGAGCGTTAATAAAAGGAAATAGCGTTATTTTTTTGCAGTTTCAATTACAAATATAATTATTGATCTTTAAAACTTATCTCTAAGATGCTTTCCTGTCATAACTATGTAAAAAAAAACAAAACACTTAAAAAAACAATAATATTTATTGGGGTATCAAATTGTACGTGTACGTACGTTATTGTATTTTCAAAATGACGGCTACTGAAATAATATTATTTTGACCTCTCCAACTGGAAAAGGTGCTTTTGGTGCCTAAAAACTTTGGTGCAAAAATCATTTGCTGCGAGCGTGAGGATACGTGATTCAAATTTCGAACACCACCTTTTCTAATTATTCGGCGCAAATGGTCCATTCAGAAACTCATTTTGGTCTAGCGATTTAAGTCGCAGGAATAAAATTTTGCAATTATTTGTTGAAATTTAAGTTTGAAAACCGTACAATTGCTGTATTAAATCGTAATATTCAAAATAAATAATAGTAAACATTAATACCTATCACTTACTGTCTTATAAAATCATGTTTGGTTTTCATAAAAATGTCAACCAGAGCAATTTCCGAACGCAACATCTAAAAAAATAATAACCACCACAAGACATGGCTTAAAGGACTTGAATCCAGGCCAGTAAAGCAGCCAGCGCGAAGAAGAAAAGCGCGGGAAACGTCGAAATTGGCGGGTGGTCTTTTTTCAATTTTATTAAAATATAAAGTAATTTAACAAATAGGATCTTGATAAGTATTTAAATAGTTTATTTTTATTATTAATGTATACATATATTGTTATTGTAGTGTAGTTCCTGTTATTTGGTAAGTGATCACAATTTTAATAGTAGTCTAGGCTTCTGAATGAACTAGACGACCCTACCCGCATTGAGCGGGCCGGGGCCCCGGCGCACTGAGCGTCGGGTCGCGTGGAAGACAACCACAATAAAAAACCAGTCCCGGGGTGTAGAGCGGCGCAGAACCGCTCCACAAAGTAGCAGAGCCAGGAGGAGAGTCCAGCTACGGACATGTCACAGGCAGGGGGTCAGCGGGAATAAGGCCTGGCTGTTGTCCCCTTCCCCTTGTCTTGTGACGGACGGAGGAGCTGCTGGGGGGGTTTTTAGTGGGTAGGCCCAGGCCGTGTACGGTCTGGGGAGTCTTCCCTTGGGAATATTAATGTATTACAATACGCAGATGACTTGCTTTTGTATTTAAGTGGTAAAGATATTAATCAACTATGTTTTTCATTAACTGCTTCTTTAAACATGCTTAAAAGTTGGTTAGATAATAACGGTCTCACATTGTCTGTTTCAAAAAGTTCTTTAGTTTTATTTTCTAGATTAAGATTTCCTCCTGCTATTAATGTTATGTGTGATAATATGCGTTTACCCACTAATAGTGAGGTAAAATTTTTAGGAGTTATTTTTGACAGTAAAATGTCTGGTCTATCTCACTGTTATTATGTAGCAGCTAGATGTGAACGGATATTTAACATAATTCAAACTCAAACTCAAAAATCTTTATTCAACATAGACCTTTACAGGCACTTATTGACGTCAACAAATGACAAAACTCTATTTAATCAATAAATTAATTTAAAAAATGCAACAAGTCAAGATAAGCTATGTATTATTTAAGCCTTGTATGTACATAAATCTCAACCATAATTAAGATATATGCAAATACAAGTAAAATGAAAAAAAAAACGTTGACTCTACACCTGTTCGGAAATTGGGAGAGCCTTCTCGAGAAGAACAGGCAAGAAACTCGGAAGGTCTATTTTTTTTGTCTTCTCTTTTAAATTGCCAACATTACAATAATATATTATTTCACAAACATAACTTTGGTTTTATTAAAATATATATAGAAATGCCTGTCGGAGTGATTGGAACAGTTACTCAAATACATACATCCAACAATCACAAAGTGTACTTAATGAACGTCAAATTGATACATTTTTTGTCAATCCCAAGCAGTTTTATCTGTCAGATAGTCAGACACTTTATAATATGCTTTTTTCATAAGTACTTTCCTGACTGCAGTCTTAAATTTATTTAAGCTAAGTTCTTTAATATTGTTTGGGAGTTTGTTGTAGAAACGTACACAAAAGCCTCTAAAAGAGTTATTAATTTTTAAGTCTAGTACTTATTAGGTAATGCTAACATATTCTTTTGTCTAGTATTTACTGAATGAATATCACTGTTTTTACAAAACAAATGTATATTTTTATGGACATATGATATATTCTCGTAAATATATTGCGACGCAACAGTCATAATACCAATTTCTTTAATTTTTTCTCTCAAAGAGTCTCTCATTTTAAGATTATAAATTGCTCGAATAGCCCTCTTCTGCAGCACAAAAATAGTCTGAATGTCGGCAGCATTTCCCCACAGCAACAAGCCATACGACATTACACTAAGAAAATAAGCAAAGTCTTTTTTTCTTCGTCGGGAAGTTCGTAGGCAAGCACTGATTTTGCTAGCTCTCACGTATTATTTAATATTTAATGTTTAAAAGTTCAATTATTTATGAAATAAATACATCAAAATAAAGCTGTATTTGCAAGATTTAAGTTGTATAATAAAAATCGAGGAAAAGTGATCGTGAATGGTGTTATTTTGTACGAATACATCTTTTTTTGCCAACCGTCATAAAGAACAAGCTTATAAGCAAAATTGTGTATCACTTAATATTGAATCACAATAAGAATCTAATACAGACATGTCTCAAGGAGTGTGTGCTGCCTGTAATCAAGAAATTAATGTCAGGCAATATTTGTGTTGCAGTTTGTGTAATAGAAACTATGACCTGGATTGTGCAAATGTTAGTGAGAAGCGTTTTTACAACACCATGACCCAGGAACATAAGCGCCTTTGGAAATGTGTACTCTGCCTGAGTAAACAACCTAAATTACCGAACGAGAACACACCAGTTCGCGGTGCCGATACCAACATAACAATACGCCGTGGACCACCACAACCTGAACCAAAAAATACCACACTGGAAATGGATGTGTCAAATATGGATATGTCAGGGTTGGTGGATGACGAATCCTGTAGTAGAGACGATTGTGCATCTGCTACAACAACGGCAGACATGAAAATCTTCGTTGCAGAGATGCGTTTGCTCAGACAGGAAATGCATGCCATGAGTCAGTGTATGAGTTCGCTTCGTTCGGCAGTTGCTAATCTTGGGTGTCGATTGGATACTGCTGACCAGCGTGTGGATGATTTGTGTGGCCGTATAAATGACATTGAACAACGCCTGACGCATGAGCCTTGTGATTCATCTTTCAAGGAAACTATAACTCAGTTGAAGCTCGAACTTAATGACAGGGACCAGGAGTTACTAATGAATGAAATTGAAATAGCTGGAGTGCCAGTGCCTAAGGGGGAAAATTTGATGTCAACAATATCAGTATTGACCCGAAAAATTGGTATCGAGATGGATGAACGTGACATTGTGAGCGTTATGCGAGTGGGCCGTACACGAGAAAGCGTGGAAGGTGAGGTGTGCCGTGGTAGACCGCTGGTGGTGCGCGTGGCACGCCGCTGCGTGCGCGACCAGCTGCTGCAAGCGGCACGCGTACGCCGAGGGCTCACCACCGAGGGCACCGAGCTTCCTGCACCCCCATCTCGGATCTATTTTAATGAGAGACTTACAAGATATAATCGTGGCTTATTTATCAAGGTGCGTGAACACAAGAAAAAGTTTAATTGGAGTTATGAATATGTCTATTATAACTGGATGTGTCCCTGATGTTTGGAAATCAGCTCTAGTAACTCCACTACCTAAAATAGACAATCCTACAGCTTTAAGTGATCTCAGACCGATCAGTATTTTGGCTTTTTTGTCAAAGGTTTTGGAGAAGGCGATTTTCGTGCAGCTAAGTCGTTTCGTTGAGAAGAATAGCATATTGCCTCTGTATCAGTCTGGTTTTAGGAAGGGCATGGGTACAACGACTGCCTTGCTTGACGTCGTAGATAATGCTCTTGCAGAGGAGGACACTGGGAATTGTACATGCTTGGTATTGCTAGATTTTTCCAGGGCCTTTGACAGTATTAGTATTCCACTTTTACTGTCAAAGTTAAGATATTATGGTCTAACATACGAGTCCGTAGCTTGGTTTAGCAGCTACCTTAAAAATCGATCCCAAGCCGTTAAAATAACCGCACCGGACGGTACATCTGTACTATCGGATTCATTAATTGTTAACCGTGGTGTCCCACAGGGTTCTATTCTAGGACCTTTACTTTATATTATTTATAGCGCAGATATAGTTAATGTGATTAAGCACTGTCGGTATAATCTATATGCTGATGATGTACAGCTATATTTTTCCGGTCCTCCCGATAATTTTGCAGATGCAATACGTAAAATAAATCTTGATTTAGACAGTATTGCTGATTGGTCAAGGAAAAATGCACTAAATTTAAATCCCACTAAGTCTAAGTTTATGGTTATAGGAGCAAAAAAACAACTTTTGGGAGTCGACCTTCGTTCGGTTGATATTAAAATCGATAAAAAGTCCGTAGAACGTGTCGAAAAGGCAAGAAATCTGGGAATTGTAATTGATGCAGAACTTAGATTTGAGCAGCATGTGCTTGATTTGGTTAAATCTTGTTTTTATAGGTTAAAATTATTGTATAACATTAGAAAATTTCTTAGTGAAAAGGTTCGGATCGTTCTTTGTGAATCTTTAGTTCTTTCAAAGCTGAATTATGGTGATTTAGTTTATGGTCCTCGCTTACTTTCAAGGACACAAAGAATGGTGCAGCGGGTACAGAACGCCTGCTGTCGCTTTTGTTTCTCTGTACCACCTCGGACTCATGTAACACCATATCTGAATGAAGCCTCGATGTTGAAGATGGCTGCACGGAGATTTTTGCATTTTGCCACTACAATGTTCGATATTGTAAAATATAAAAAACCTCAGTATCTTTACGACAAGCTCAATTTTTTACAATTTCGGAATAATTATAACTGTAGGCCTAGACGCATCTTATTGGCAATGTATCAGCATAGAACAGCTGCGTTCACTGGCAGTTTCCGCTATCTCGCCACAAGATGTTGGAATAATATTCCACCACCTTTACGAATATTGTCAAGTAAAACAAGTTTTAAAAGAAAACTAAATTTAATTTTATTGGAAAAGCAAAAGTTAGGTATAATGGTTAATTTTAATATGATGGCGGACTCTGCTAGAGCACTTGATTAGTAGGTCTTTTGGTAGGTATTACATACATTGCTTATTATCCCCAAAGTTATATTATAACACTGTTCTTTTTCTCTCTTACTGCCTCCGGTTTGCCTGGCGAAGGTAAAAATCACGGATTTGGCTGAAAATCAGTGTTGCCTTGTACTCATCAGGGCATCAACACTGAGTCAAGTCCCTTTTAAACAGCAGCACACACTTGGAATTCATTTCTGGAAAGATGTGTAATTTTCTTTTTTTGTCAATGGAATTTAAGAGTCAATTGTTGTGTAAATGTATTCTTGTTATGTGTTTGTGTGTTGTTTGTTTAAATAAATGTATCTATCTATCTATCTAAAGTATACAAGTCTTGCTGTATCAACATCCGTCAGCTGACGTATTTTCCATATAGCGTAGGATGCAGAACTAAGTCTCTTCGACAATTTATCAATATGTGGGCCCCACTGAAGCTTAGAATCTAAAGTAATACCAAGAAATACAACGGTGTCCACAAGGCCCACATTTTTATCCTTTTTGTTTACAGTGGTCTGAACCTCTCTAACATTAGGTAAGACAAATTTTATACATTTAGTTTTCCCTTCATTGAGGGACAAATTATTCATATTAAACCAGTGAACTATTCATGAGATAGAATTATTTACATCGTCATTAATTTGCAATCCTCTTTTAATCTCTATGTATAATAAAATCGTAGGGGTACAAAAATCTGTAATTGCGAAATATTAAGAAAAAAAATACACAGGTCGCCTTAAAATCATTAGCAGAACACGATAGAATAGTTTTAAAAAAAATTGTTTGTTTGTTGGTTTGTTTGTTTGTTTGTTTGTTTGTTTGTCTGTTTGTCCGGAAAGATCTCCGAAACTACTGGACAGAATTGGATATGGCTTACACCACAATGCTTAGAATTTTCCGGAAGAACATTTAGGCATAATTTCGTTTGTTTAAATTCACTTTTTATTTTTAGTGAAAAAATACCATATAAAATTTTCGAATTGGCTTTAGGTAGAAAAACAACATGGCGCACGTGAAATTATTTTGACAAGTCTGTCACATAGTACAGAGAGAAGGTATTTTCTTCCACGAAGGAAAGGCAATGGAACTACGCCATACAGCCTGATCTTAAGTAATTAGATTTCGAAAATTGAAAGGCAGGAATGAAGTGTTTCACATAGTACCTACAAATAAAATTTAATATTTTCTGTTAATGGCTGTGCCCAACTGGATTTCGCCAACCAAATTGTCTTTTTCTTATGTCGTACCGTGGTGGTAAGGCAAAAAGATCAAGCCATACAACCAATGTATAAAGCATTTTTTATGATAATACTTATCGAGTGACCATAAAATTTGTAGATTGGTTTAATGCTTGACTAATTTTCACAAAATCGGTACAATTTTTGAAATATTTGAAATGTTGAAAAATGAAGATACTCTTTTCAAGGTATTTTGAAAGGTGTTATATATTTTTACATTAGGACTAAGGAATCAAACTCTTTCATCCATTTAAAACTATTAAAAGTAATAGATTAATATTGATAATTAAAAAATATATCTGACTGCAATGTTCTGGGTTACGCGTAGAGGGACGGGACGGGACTCTTGATCCTAATGTCTAAAATGACGGATCACATTTTTTTGGATCCACCCAAGGAACATGGATATCGAACGAACAAAGAACCTAAAGAGTAGAACACATTGAACCTAGCCACGTTGACTTAATTTGACATGACTGCCGATAAAGTTCGCTTCCAAACCCAGCGATATGCATATCAAATGAAAGGCCTTGATGAGTAGAGCACTATGAACATCGGAAAATCGCCCTAAATTCAACATGGTCGCCGCTCAAATAAAACGGATAAAAGTTCGTTTCCAAATCCAGCAATATGGGTATCAAATGAAAGGCATTGATGAGTAGAGCACTATGAACCTAGCAACATTGACATAAATTCAACATGGCCGCCGCTCAAAAAAAGGGGATAAAAGTTAGTTTCCAAACCTAGCAACATTGACATAAATTCAACATTGCCGCCGCTCAAAAAAGGTGGAATAAAGTTAGTTTCCAAACCTAGCAATATGGGTATCAAATGAAAGGCCTTGAAGAGTAGAGCACTATGAACCTAGCAACATTGACATAAATTTAACATGGCCGCCGCTCAAAAAAGGTGGATAAAAGTTAGTTTCCAAGCCTAGCAATATGGGTATCAAATGAAAGGCCTTGAAGAGTAGAGCATTAGGTACCTAGGAAAATCAACCTAAATTCAACATGGCCACCGCTCAAAAAAAAGGATAAAAGTTCGTTTACAAACCCAGCAATATGGGTATCAAATGAAAGGCCCTGATGAGTAGAGCACTATGAACCTAGCAACATTGACATAAATTTAACATGGCCGCCGCTCAAAAAAGGTGGATAAAAGTTAGTTTCCAAGCCTAGCAATACGGGTATCAAATGAAAGGCCTAAAAGAGTAGAGCATTATGAACTAAGGAAAATTGCCCTAAATTAAACATGGCCGCCGCTCAAAAATAAAGGATAAGAGTTCGTTTCCAAACCTAGCAATATGGGTATCAAATGAAAAGCTTAAAAGAGTAGAGCATTATGAACTTCGGAAAATTGCTATAAATTCAACATGGCCGCCGCTCAAAAAATGGATAATAGTTCGTTTCCAAACCCAGCAATATGGGTCTCAAATGAAAGGCCTTGATGAGTAGAGCTCTATGAACCTAGCAACACATAAATAAATTCAACATGGCCGCCGCTCAATAAAGTTGGATAAAAGTTCGTTTTTTAATCTAGCAATATAGGTATCAAATGAAAGGTCTTCAAGAGTAGAGCACTATGGACCTAGGAATATTGACGTAAATTCGACATGGCCACCGCTCAAAAAAGGTGGATAAAAGTTCGTTTCCAAACCTAGCAATATAGGTATCAAATGAAAGGCCTTGAAGAGTAGAGCACTATGAACTTAGGAAAATAGCACAAAATTCAATAGGACCGCTGCTCAAAAAAAACTGATAAAAGTTCGTTTCTAAGCCCAGCAATATGGGTATCAAATGAAAGGCCTTGATCAGTAGAGCACCATGAACGTAGCAACATTGACGTAAATTCAACATGGCCGCCGCTCAAAAAAGACGGATAACAGTTGCTTTTCAAACCCAGCAATAGGGGTATTAAATGAAAGTAGGCCCTGAAGGGTACCTAGAGCAGCCATGCTCTAAGTGTGCTCCGCGGAACCCTAGGGCTCCACAATACCCCTATAAGGGTTCCGCAATAATTTAGAAAAATCAAAACAACCTCTTTGGTCGTACTTTTATTATGCTTATTAATAAAGAATACACTTTTAAAAACTATTGTTTTATTTTAGGGTTCCGTCAAGTATTTCGCTTTCCCAAAGGGTTCCGTCACCAAAAAAGTTTGAGAACCGCTTTGGGGCCTATTGGATGTTTGATGTTAGATGTTACCTGTGTCATAAGAATACTTGTATTATTAGTTATTCTTATGCCTGTGTTTAGTGTCCTTCGAGACCGTGATAATGCAACGATCGTGAACTAACTAACGATAACTCCACGTTTGTGTGTTGGATGTTAGTCATCACGGCGAGTTTGCTAACCGAACTATGTCAGCAACACGATATCGCACAGTACACGTTACAAAAACGAACGGAACACGTTCTGTACGTACGTTTAGGTAGAATTATAGAAATCCCGAATGAGAAGTAACGAAAGTCTGCGCTACGTTCACGAAACTCCGTGTCTGTATTCCGTGATCGGATATCGAATACGGAAAACGTATTTGTACAGTAACCCCCCCATTCATGCTATACATTAACTCTACGAAAACCGCCAATATTACGAGCGACATAAGAACGGTTCAAAGGTCAAACAGTATAGCTTGACAAGGAGCTTACTGTACGACCAGTCAAAATTGGCCAAGTTGTCATATCCAAAAAAATGTATTATGTTGGTGTTACCAACACCCATTATAAAAATCTAAACTTTATTCATATACAGTTCTAATTTATTAACAATTGTTTATTTTAATTCGAAACATGAATACGATAAAGATTATTCTTGCAACTGTGTAGTTCTTTCTACTGAAGAAGAATTTATTAATATCAATAATGTCTCTAAAACAATAATTATACTTAGTGTTTATAGTAATATGTAATGTATTTAATTTTGTGAACTGTTAGAAAAAGAGCATTACGAACCTACGAAAATTGTCCTAATTTCGAAATGGCCGATGCTCAAGAAAGGCAGAATAAAGTTGAATCATTATGGAATAAAATGGAGGAAAAACTAAACACTGTGTTAAGTATTTTGATGGCGAAACGTAGTTCGCGGGCACAGCTAGTTTTAAATAAAAGTGAAGTATCGTCTGCAAATAATACTATCTCATGCCTGTCTTGAACATAATTAGGCAAGTCGTTAATATATATTAAAAATAGAAAAGGACCAAGAATCGAACCCTGCGGAACTCCCATTTTAACCGAGGAGCCCTGAGATCTCTTCCCATTGACATCTACTTTCTGAATCCTCTTAGTCATATAGGAGATGAGTAGATCCAGAACAGTATCGTGAAATCCATAGTAGTGTAATTTCCTGATAAAAGTTTCATGATGGACGCAATCAAACGCCTTGGACAAGTCACAAAAAACGCCCAGCGCATCATGTGAGTCCTCCCAGGCCTCATATATATGTTGTACTAACTCAACACCAGCATCGGTTGTTGAGCGACCCCTCCTGAAACCAAATTGTTTATAGTGTAGAAGATTATTCCTGTTAAAATAGCTTTGCATTTGCTCCAACATTATTTTTTCAAAAATTTTACTAAAAGTAGGTAGCACAGAAATAGGTCTAAAATTACTGGGGTCTGATGTGCTACCAGATTTATGTAATGAAATAATTTTACTCAGTTTCATTAAATCAGGAAATACACCACAGTCAATGCAATCATTAAAAATACTAGCCAGTATTGGAGCTATTGTCTCAATTACAGATTTGAAGATATCAACAGAGTTGCCCCACAGATCCACGGTTTTCTTTTTATTCAGAGTTTTAAATGACTTTATTAAGTCGTTTGCACTAATATGATCAAATTTAAATGTATCACTACAAGTTTTTACATGATCTTTTGACTGATGAATCCAACGATTTTGTGATTGAAACTGGAATGTCAGTAAAGAACTTTTCAAATTCTGTAGCTACTTCAGTGTCTACTGTAATTTTGTTATTTCCAATATTTAAGCAAAAATCACCGTTATTATTTTTAACCCTTCCAGTTTCATTATTTATAATATTCCATGTTGTTTTAATTTTATTACTACTATTTTGAATTTTTGAACATAAATAATTAGATTTAGCAAGCTTACAAACTTTTTAAATAATTTGGAATAAGCTTTTACATACAATTTAAACTCATCACTAGTGTTAAATGTCCGTTCATAATAAAGGTCATAAAGTTTTATTCTACTTTTGTGAATATCTGGTGTTGCCCAGTCACTAAAAGCTAAAGTACCATTAACTGAAATGGTTTTTGGAACAAATATATTTTTAAATTCTGAACAAAATATGTTAAAAAACTTTTCTTACAATATATTTGGGTTCTCTTCATAGTCTAAATAATTTAATTTAATACCCAGATTATTATTTAAACGTTCCAATCGACCAGCAGTCTGGTACAACAGTGATATTCTTTTTCTCCACATGCTTAAATTTAAAAAGTATAGTAACAAATTGCCCAGAGTGGTCAGATTCTAAATTATTAAAAATATTTTTTTCTAAAGGCACAATATTGGTATAGATATTATCTATACATGTGGCAGACAGCTGAGTAGTCCTTGTTGGCTCTAAAAATAAATTTTCAAGGTTATATGATTGAAACAAATTTTTAATTCTTGTACATAAATTAGAACTTTCTAATAAATTAATATTGAAATCACCACATACTATTATTTGTTTTCCTGGCTTATGAACCTTTTTCAACACTTCGTCCATTGTATTTTCAAAAAGATCATACAATCCTGAAGGAGGCCTGTATACGCTTAATACAACAATCTGCTCCAGCTCCACGCAGGCTATCTCTATTGCTCGCTCAACGGAGAGACTCACAATGTCTTTACGATCTTTAAATTTAAGCTTTTTATTCAATATTATTAAAGAGCCACCACGAATCGCATTTTCTCGGCTGAACGAACTACCAATTTGGTGATTGCCGAAATTAAACATGAACTGGTGGCTTTTAAGCCAATGTTCAGTTACACAAAAAATGTTTACTTTTCTACAGTTCATGAATAATTCAACTTCCAGATCTTTGCCCATAATTCCTTGTATGTTCTGGTGCACCAGATTGATGAAATTTACATTTTTAGTATATCCAAGTGGGCTTTCCAATACATTGTTAAGAACAGAATTTTCAGTTTCTTTACTATTTAATGATATGCAAGAGGATGTCTCTGTTGTTTTAATGCTTAATTTAAAGACTTATGAACTAATACATCAGTACTATTACTGACAGTCATTCTATAACTACAGTTTTGCTCAATAGGAGCAATTTGAGTAGCCAAGTTCTTGGCTGATATATAAAAATAATATGATAGCGATTTTGCTATTCGTCTCTTATAATAATTTGATAGATAATACCTATTATCTTTTGTCAAATGCAATGTCTTTACATAATTATTTATGTCAATACAATGAAATTTATTATTGTTACATAGGGTACTTAATGTCATATTCAATTTGTATCTTAAGTTATTTTCCTCCTGTGGCAGACTGCTGTAATAAGGTAAAGTGAACATAATAATTTTTTGTACATTCAATAAGTTATTCAATTTATCAAGATATTGCGCAAGGGTTGTTTTGTTCATATTACCTCTATTTCCAATAAAAAATACCAAAGTAGTATGCTGGTTGTACTGACATTCTAATGATCTATTTAAAATCTCCTTATAAGAAGATGTTTATCAGGAGTTTGGTGGGGAGCTCATCCTGCTTCTTTGAAATTAATCTATAATGCATTAATACGGAGTGTGTTGGACTATGGTACATATTTTTTAGAACCGTGTAGCTTACTAGGCTTTAAAAAATTAGACGGAGTCCAATCCAAGTCTTTGCGATTAATTACTGGCGCTATGAAATCCAGTCCCATTAACGCTCTTCAGGTGGAATGTGGTGAACCTCCGTTAAAATAGATATATTTTCCGTGTCTTTCAGTCTTTAAACCATCCTCTTTACACAAAGCTTTCCCTACTATCTAAACTAATAAATTTATCCTCATACTGGTCACATAAATCCCTTCCATGTATTATTATCAGTTTTCGAAAATTTGTTTCACTTCAAGCCCCAATGCACCGATCCAATTTTCTCCCTCTTTCTTCTTGCAGCTATGAAACTCTTATCCTTGACCCCGTAATTCACTTCGTTTCTGATATTCGAAAATGTGATAAAAATGTGAAGTTCAGTTTTTTGGCCTTACTACATGACACTTGGAAAGATTGGCATCATATGTATTGTGATGCGTCAAAGACTTCTCCTTCTAGTAACGTGGGTGTAGGTACTTATCACACCCAATACAATATAATACAACAAGTTAAACTTCCCCCTGAGTCTTCAGTGTTTTCCGGAGAATGCTTTGGTATTTTTAAATGCTAAGAGTATATTCCATTAGCTAAATTAAAAAAGACGATTATATTTTCTGATTCTAAAAGTGCTCTGGAAGCTGTGTGTAAATTTCCTTTTAAAACTAATTGTATACACCCTATCATTATAGATTGCCGTAAATTACTTTACCAATGTTTCTCTCGTGGTTTCCACGTAGAGTTTGCGCGGATTCCTGCACATCGTAATATAGCCGGTAATGAAAAAGCAGATACATTAGCTAACCTTGCTTCTACCTGTGGAGATCCATTCCCTTATAAAAATTACTGTTGCAATCTGACAGCCCGAGCAAAACTTTCGCTTCGAACTTCTTGGGAAGAAGATTGGAATAAAAGCTCAGAACTTAAAGGTAGATACTATAAATCCATTTAACCTCTTATTCCTATCAGGCCATGGTTTACTAGTATGGTTTTATGTAAAACAGCAACATCAATCATTATAAGATTACGGATTGGACACACTTCTACCCCTGCTCACTTGGCTAAGTTTAAAATTATTAATTCTGATTTATGTGATTGTGGTTCTGCTGTAGGAGATGTAAATCACATTATCTTTTCTTGCCCTTCCTACGATCACTCTATGTTGTTTGAATTCTTATCATCCCTTCATGTTCCTTTCCCGACTTCAGTTCCGGTTCTTATGGCTCAAAATAACATAAATATATATCAATCTATTTCCTCTTTTTTATGTTCAAACAATATTAAATTTTGACCTATACATAGTTTATTTTGATGTAGATAGCATAATAATATATTTATTCTTATATATCATTTTTGGATTTCCTACCCCTGTAAACTGCTAATATGTTTACCACATATTAGCAGTTTTCACTTTTAGGGAAATTAATAGAACACAGATTGTTCTATTAATTTCCCTAAAAGCGTAATAAATAAAATATTTGCGTGTTTCTATTACATCCACATAGCGAGCATGTTTGAAAACATCTTGACTGACGTCATACGTCAACGACAATTATATTATGACCTCTTCCTTATAATGTTTTCGTTCATAATGATGGAACGGGTGGAGGTTTGCTGGGGGTGGTGGGCTGCCTCCCAACACCGTTTATTGATCGTTCTTTGGCGCCAGCGGTATACAAGATCGGGCTGTAACTACGCGTGGTTGTACCAGTTTGTTGTGATATTTAATTAAATCTATTAAAAGTGCGCGACAGGGTAAGTATTAAAGAAAACTATGTTTTGAGTATAATTAATTATGTCTTTTAGGTTACTTTGAGTCATATAATATGACAATCTCAAATATTAAATACGAACCTGTGTTTATTTTTAACTGACTTAAAAAGGAGGAGGCTCTATGTTGGATTGTATCTATTTTTTATGTATGTTCACCGATTACCCCGCCATTTGTAGGCCGATTTTCAAAATTATATACTCCTGAGGTGGTCCCATTGTCATCAAATTATGATCTGATCATGGAATCATAGGAAAATCGAGCAAAACCCTTAAATGTCATAGGCACGTCCGATGTGATTCATGTTTTTTTTACCGACTTCAAAAAAGGAGTAGGTTATCAATTCGATGCGTATCATTTTTTGTTTTTTTGTGTGTATGTTACGCGATTACGCCGCCAAATTGTGGACTGATTTTTTTTTTTTTGTATTCGATACAGTATACTCTTGCGGCCGATTTTCAAAATTCTGCAATCGAAAGAGTATACTCCTAAGGTGGTCAATTGTCATCAAGTTATGATCTGATGATGTGATCCCAGGAAAATCGAGGAATTGGTATGTCCAACGTGTTTCATGTTCCTTCCGAAGCTATTCAGGTATTTAAGTCTGCTAGCCATAAATCGAGCCGATGATGAAAGGATCTTTTACTTTTAGGAGTTAGGGCGTTTGCGCACTTATACGTATTCGATTCGTGTTCGGTTTTAATCCGGTTTGGCCGTCCTAGTGATTGAATAGACAAGGTATGGACGCTTGCGCACTCATACGTATTCGGTTCGTGTTCGATCCGTAAATTCTCACTTTGGGTCGTTTTTAGGTGTGCATCAGGATGGCGGGTCTCCATCATTTATTTATATTATTTGATGAAGTTGTTAATAACGTTTATATATGTATATATAATGATTGCTTAATTGTTTTTTTTATATAAAATGACATTTTATACTGGAAAACATATGTTATAAGTGGAATGTTAAAACACTTACAGCTTATTCTGTTACACGGTTAGCGCAGAGGTCGAGTGATCGCCTACTGCGCAACGGGTCGCGGGTTCGATTCCCATACGGGACAAATATTCTGTATGACCTACAGAAATTTGTTCCGGTCTGGGCGTATGTGCATGTGATATTCTATGTTTGTAGCTGCACCCACGACGCAGAAAAAAGTCCTAATAGGGTTTTTTTTTTCAAAATATCAATTAATTAGCTGGAACTTTTGCTCGTAATTCCTTTCCCGTATAACATTATTTCGTCCAAAGGTTGCCTGGAAGAGATTGCTTTTTAGAAATAAAATCGCCTATTTGTACTGATCTGTTTTATTTTTTGTAAAATATTTCATACAGTTTTTGTTTTTTTTTCATACAGTTTTTGTTCATTTTTTCCTAATTTTTTTGTGCCATCAGAATTTAAATATTCGATTTTAAAAGAAACTGCTTTTAGTTTCTGGAGGAGGTACTAAATTGTGGTTTGATTTGTTACATCGAATAGTTAGTAATTTTAATGTTAGAGCATGATCTCGCCATTTTGATTATGAAAGCCGGGTTTTGTCTAAACTAAGCAGCTGGTAACAAAATTATAATGATTGGTATCAAATAGTTTCAAATGAGTACTAAATTGCAGTGGGTTTTTAAAAACAGGAAGTGATGCCGTCATCTTTACGTTCATCGCACAACCGTCTTAAACACGAACCGAATACGTATAAGTGAGCAAGCGCTCTTAGGGCGCTCCCTCGATTTTCATGGGATCCTATCATCAGATCCTGACTTTGGTGACCTTGGGACCATCCATGGAGTATATTCTATCGAATACAAAAATAATTTTGAAAATCGGTCCCTAATTGGCGGAGTAATCGCCTAACATACACACAAAACACGTTGGACACACCTAAAAATTTAAGGGTTTCCCTCAATTTTTAACCGACTTCAAAAAAGGAGGAGGTTCTCAATTCGATGCGTATGTTTTTTTTGTGTGTATGTTACGCGATTACGCCGCCAGTTGTGGACCGATTTTCAAAATTATTTTTGTATTCGATAGAGTATACTCCAAGGGTGGTCCCATGGTCACCAAAGCCAGAATCTGGTAATGGGATCCCATGAAAATCGAGGAAAACCCTTAAATTTTAAGATGTTTCCAACGTGTTTTGTGTGTATGTTACGCGATTACTCCGCCAATTGTGGACCGATTTTCAAAATTCTTTTTGTATTCGATAGAGTATACTTCTAGGGTGATCACGAACCGAAGGTCACCGAAGTCAGGATCTGATGATGAGATTCTATAAAAATTGAAGGAAATACTAATTAAATAATTAGGGTTTCTTTCACTATAAAGATTTCATTTACTAAAAAGT
The DNA here is from genome assembly GCA_963935595.1 of Schoenobius gigantellus. Lineage (NCBI taxonomy): Eukaryota > Metazoa > Arthropoda > Insecta > Lepidoptera > Crambidae > Schoenobius > Schoenobius gigantellus. The sequence goes on from OZ012543.1 coordinate 23,792,805, forward strand.
TAAAAATAAAAAATATTTTACAAAAAATAAAAACCGACTTCAAAAACACTGAAAAGTTAAAAATAATATAAGAATAGGTACAGACAACATCACACTTCTATATTGAAGTCGGTGCCAAACGATGATCTCCTAGAAAGTCTTAAAATTTGGGACCACCCTTGGAGTAGGTATACTCTATCGAATACAAAAAGAATTTTGAAAATCGGTTCACAACTGGCGGCGTAATCGCGTAACATACACACAAAAAAAAACATACGCATCGAATTGAGAACCTCCTCCTTTTTTGAAGTCGGTTAAAATTGAGGGAAACCCTTACATTTTTAGGTGTGTCCAACGTGTTTTGTGTGTATGTTACGCGATTACTCCGCCAATTAAGGACCGATTTTCAAAATTATTTTTGTATTCGATAGAATATTCTCCGAGGATGGTCCCAAGGTTACCAAAGTCAGGATCTGATGATAGGATCCCATGAAAATCGAGGGAGCGCCCTAAGAGCGCTTGCTCACTTATACGTATTCGGTTCGTGTTTAAGACGGTTGTGCGATGAACGTAAAGATGACGGCATCACTTCCTGTTTTTAAAAACCCACTGCAATTTAGTACTCATTTGAAACTATTTGATACCAATCATTATAATTTTGTTACCAGCTGCTTAGTTTAGACAAAACCCGGCTTTCATAATCAAAATGGCGAGATCATGCTCTAACATTAAAATTACTAACTATTCGATGTAACAAATCAAACCACAATTTAGTACCTCCTCCAGAAACTAAAAGCAGTTTCTTTTAAAATCAAATATTTAAATTCTGATGGCACAAAAAAATGAGGAAAAAATGAACAAAAACTATATAAAAAAAAATAATACAGATCAGTACAATAGGCGACTTTATTTCCTAACTTTGGTGACTATGGGACCATCCTTGGAGTATACTCTATCGAATACAAAAAGAATGTTGAAAAAATCGGTCCAGAATTGGCGGCGTAATCGCGTAACATACACACAAAAAAAAACATACGCATCGAATTGAGAACCTCCTCCTTTTTTGAAGTTGGTTAAAAAAAGATAATAAGTAATAGAAAATCACTAAAAATATAAAAATAGTTCTTTTAATATAATGAGAACTTATTTGAGCGTAGATCTATGCTTTCAAGTGATTCAGGTGAGCTGATAGTGAAAAGTATAACTCCTAAGCAATTAGGTTGAGAGGCGTTTGGGAATATTTTTTTAAAACGTCGCTCCACACTAGCGTTTTCTCCTTTTTCCTTCAATAATGTTTAGAGGGAAAGACGTTTTAAGTTATTTTGATGTTTCCCTTGGGTTAAATTGTAATAATTACTTTTGAATTTACTAAAAAGTTTGAAATAAATGAAACTGACTTCAAAAAACCAAAAATTCATAAATAATATAACAATACATACCACATCACATTTTTTATATTGAAGTCGGTGCCAAGCAATGATCCCCTGGAAAGTCTTATAGGTAGGTACTTAAAATTTGGCACCAATCTGGCAGCTCGTCCGAGCTCGGCCCAATTCTACTAATAAGTTACAGCCGAATCGAAACTGAACAATTGCGATCAACCAATCAGAATGCCACATTATCACCTCATCAAATAGTTGAATGGCAATATAAGCGCTCCGATTGGTCGACCGCAACGGTTCAGTTTCGATTCAGCTGTAACTTATTAGTAGAATTGGGCCTCTGGTAAAGAGCTCGGTGGCCGAGAGGTCTAGGCGTCACAGTATGTCGGTTTTATTATTACAAGCTTTTATTTACAAGCTTTTATTTACTTTTACCTGTCCCGTGTCTGTATTGAAATCTTACAAGTTAAAGAACAATGGCAGAATAATATCCGACAGAATCATTTAGCGTCCACAAATTCCTTCATTACAAAATGTGCTTAAAATGATTTCTTATGATTTATCCAAAAAACACATAAACGTGATAGAGTGGAAAAAAGGTAATATTTATATACATATACGACAAACCACTTCCCGGTCTCCGATTTAGCTGAAATTGTGCATGCATGCATTTTGCATGATGACATGGATCTGATCTAATGCTGGAGCTGAAAGGTGGCCATAGGAACTTCGCAACAAAACGACACAACCCCATCGAGTTTGGGCTCGTTTGATTCGTATTGACACTTTATCTCTCGTCAGAACTCCTTTATTGTGTAACTCAATAGCTATTACGACTACTTGCAATTTGACTGACCATGTATGTACCTGTGTCTGTTTTAGAGGCAGAATTAGACTGACCATACTCCATACTTCGTCTGTTATTTAGAGGTTCATTTTTCGTTCTATTCTCCCTTTCGTTCGGCAACTTTTACTCAAAATGAAAAAAGAAAAACGATGAATTTATTCGACTTTTATTTCAGGTTCTTAGATTCATATTTAGAACAACAATATAATCTGCTGGTACTTAATTAAAAAATAACAATATTAGGTCCTTACATATGAAATTGGCGTTTTGCCGTAGTGGTCACTTTGATTTCAAATATCTCCTCTATGGTTAGGAATTCCAAATTCAAATTTATACAGCTATTTACTCATGTATTTGTGTTTCGAAAATTATAATTCACTTGTTTTTTCCTCAATTGTTTTTTTTCTCTGCGTCACTCAGTTTACAAAATGGAAAACTTGAGATATCGCGTTATTTACGAGTACGAGTTCCACCGTGGCACCAGTGCTGCAGAAACGGCTCGAACGATGATGTGTATGGCGACGGTACCGCAAAAGAAAACACAGTGCGTTTTTGGTTCCAACGTTTTCGTTCTGGAAATTTCGACCTGTAGAACAAGCCCCGTGGACGGCCGGAGACCAAAGTTGATAATGAAGAATTGAAGGCTATTGTGGAAGAGGATCCATCGCAAACCACGTCCGAGTTAGCTGCAGGCTGCGGTGTTAGTGATAAACCGTTTTAATCCACTTGAAGCAAATTGGGAAGGTGAAAAAGTTTGAAAGGTGGGTACCTCACGAATTGAGTGAAGCAAATCAACAAACGCGCGTTGACTGCTGCGTTGCATTACTCAACCGGCACAATAATGAAGGGATTTTAAATCGAATCATTACTTGTGATGAAAAGTGGATCCTGTACGATAATCGGAAGCGCTCATCGCAATGACTGAACCCTGCCGAACCAGCCAAACCATGCCCCAAGCCCCCAAGCGAAAATTGACTCCAAAAAAGTTGTAAACAAAACAATTGATTGAAAAGTCCAAAACAATTGAGGAAAAAACAAGTGAATTATAATTTTTAAAATACAAATACATGAGTAAATAGCTGTATAAATTTGAATTTGGAATTCCTAACTCTAGAGGAGATATTTGAGATCAAAGTGGCCAGTACGGCAAAACGCCAATTTCATATGTAAGGAACTTTTTTTTTTGGAAGGGGGGAAAATGCATTGACGCATTCTTCGTGGTCGAGCCGAACCACGAGGATATGTGGGACTCCCCAGACCGCACTTGGCCCAGGCCTACCCACTAAAAACCCCCCCAGCAGCTCCTCCGTCCGTCACAAGACAGGGGGAAGGGGAGTACAGCCAGGCCTTGTTCCCGCTGACCCTGTGAACTGTCCGTTGCCGGACTCACCTTCTGGCTCTGCTGCTTAGTAGAGCGGCACGTGTGCTGCTCTACACCCCGAAAGTGGTTTTTTATCGTGGTTGTCTTCCACGCGGCCCGACGCTCAATGCGCCGGGCCCCCGGCCCGCTCAGTGCCCGACGGGTAACAGGTTGCCCGACGGCAGATCCCACTGGATCTACCGCCGCGCGGGTGAGCCGAAGCTCGGGGAAATCCCCGGCAAACGCGAAGCGCCATGGCGAAAAGTCGCCTCCACACTGCTACCTACATAAGTAGCCGCCCAAATCGGGCTTCCGGCGAAAGCTACACCTCCTCTTAAGACAAGAAGCCTTCGCCCATCCCCGCATGAAGCGGGTGGCCACACGAAGTGGCCCGCCAGGTTGAACCCGGCCATCCCACGCCCCCCCTCGATCGGGGGCCTCTCGTCAGACTATTAGACCGCGGCAAAGAATCTGCCGGGTTGCCCAAGGTGCACCACAAGGAGGTTATCTGACATTGCACCCTCATATGTAAGGACCTTTTTTTTTTTTTTTTTTTTTTTTTTTTTTTTTTTTTTTTTTGGGGAGGGGGGAAAATGCATTTACGCATTCCTCGTGGTCGAGCCAAACCACGAGGATATGTGGGACTCCCCAGACCGTACCCGGCTCGGGCCTACCCACTAAAAACCCCCCCAGCAGCTCCTCCGTCCGTCACAAGACAAGGGGAAGGGGACAACAGCCAGGCCTTATTCCCGCTGACCCCCTGCCTGTGACATGTCCGTTGCCGGACTCTCCACCTGGCTCAGCTACTTTGTGGAGCGGCACAGAATTGCGCCGCTCTACACCCCGGTTGGTTTTTTATTGTGGTTGTCTTCCACGCGGTCCGACGCTCAATGCGTCGAACCCCCGGCCCGCTCAGTGCGGGTAACGGGTTGCCCGACGGCAGACCCCACTGGATCCACCGCCGCGCGGTGAGCCGAAGCTCAGGGAAAATCCCCAGAAGGTGCAAAGCACCATGGCGATAAGAATCGCCTCACCTCCGCAAGCCGAAATCGATTTCCAGCGAAAGCCACACCTCTTCTTAACACAAGAAGAGGGGACTTCGCCCTTCCCCGCATGAAGCGGGTGGCCACACGAAGTGGCCCGCCAGGTTGAACCCGGCCATCCCACACCCCCCCTCTATGGGGGTCCTCTCGTCAGACTATTAGCCCGCGGCAGAGAATCTGCCGGGTTGCCCAGGGTGCACCACAAGGAGGTTGTCTGACATCGCACCCCCATATGTAAGGACCTAATATAACACAAGCCAACGGCCACCTTTCAGTGAACAATTTTGAAACAATTTCGCGAAGGAAAAATATTTGCCCAAATTAACAGATTATTTAGAAAAAACTAACAAATATGCATTCAATGTCGTAAATAGTGCACTTTTCATTAAACAGTAGTTGTATAAAATGAAATAAAAAAATTATAACTGACAATAGAATTGACAACAACCCACTCTATGTTACTTGTTATTATTTTTATACGTGCAGGTTGCTGTCGACATATTGTCCTCGAATGCCCTTCATCCGCCCCACCCCTCATATTTCTTGATGGAGCTGTTGACTGTAGGTACAAATTTATTATATACAACCATGCTTTATACTATTAGCGACCTTGGCAACCTACAAGAATAGTAACTTGCCACACAGAGGTTTCATTAGTAGCGAAAATACTGGTAAAGTTTACGTGAAGATAAATGTCAACCAATTCATGGTATTTTCCTATGATTAATTTGTTATCTTAGTACTAGCCGGTATTTTACGGTATACCTACTCGAGGCAGGTATAGGTCTCGTTGATGTATCAGAATGAAACAATACCTACCCTTTATTTTTTCTAGAGATATATTCTCCAAAAGTAAATCAGAATCGTTTTAAAAGCAATCAAATGTATTTTTTTTGGACTTCTTTGAAAATGTTAAATTGTTTTAATGTGCAAATCAGTTTGTTACTCTAGCTAGGAAAGCACGACAAACATTAGATCTGTTACCTATATAATTATGATTTCTGTTACATTTTCTGTCACAAAAGAAAATTATCAATTTGACCTTGCAATAAGTCATTGACATATTGAACATTAGGTATTCATTTCAAACTGTGCCATATAGCGTGTACTAATAAAAGTTAAAAATGCTAATATAACGACAAATGGAGCAATTAATAACAACTTATCTGGTGCTATACAACGTAAGTAAACAAACAAATGCCTGACAGTAAGATAAAAGCGAGGCGAGGAGTGGTGGTTGTTCGCTTGATTTAAATGCAGATTGTCAAGTGTGTGTCTTTGACGTGTGTATGTATCGTATAAAATGTCGGGAATCAGGATTATTTATTGGTAATTTCGAGAAAACTTCGCAATTGCTTAGCTAACTAGGTTAGTCAGAAATGTCATTATTCATCATTTTAACCAAAAGACCTATGGACGTAGGCCTCCACCAGGGTCGCAGAAGTCTAAAATAAACGATTAGTGTTTTACACTGTTTTCTTGTGGATAGACATTAAAGACCAGTGAACATCTTGTATTAATGTTAAAAGGTGTCGAATGAAGTAGTACAACTTGACCTTCGTCATTTCAATGCTTAAAAACGCGAAATCACAAATAAGATAAATTAGGAAAAGATCTTCATTATATTGAATAGCTTGGTTAGAATAGCAGTCGGAAGTCTAAAATAAACAATTGATGTTTAACATTGTTTTCTTGTGGATAGACTGAAGACAAGTGAACATCTTGCATTAATGTTAAAAGGTGTTGAATGAAAAAGCACAACTTGACCTTCGTTATTTGAATGCTTTGAAATGAGAAATCACAAATTAGGTAAATTAGGAATAGATTTTCATTATTTTGAATAGCTTCAAGTTTCCAGAGGAGCGTGTTTTCCTCATAATCTGATAAGCGTGAAATTTTGTCACTAAGGGAAAATGTACAAATTCAAAATTGTCCACCGAAATTACTTTATTAACTAAGTAAGTAGGTACCTAACTATTGTTTTATTAATCAGTAAATAATATAAACATTTTTCAATTTCCAGATATCTCCTGCCAAATTAACTGCTGTGAAGAGTTATTTGTCAGCAATATTGAGCGAAGAAGAGGTGTCGCAGTTGCTGCGACACACGCCTCAAACACGTGTGTATGGGAGGCAACGTTTCAAAGTTCAGCAAACTGACTATTGCCTTGATGGTTCTCAGTCAAAACAAGCCAAACACCCTGAAGTTGAACAGCGTGGCCCGTCAGGCTAGCCGATACTCTGCCAGAGACCCAAGATTAAGATAGTTCCGTACTAATTGATAACTACCTTCAGTATTATACGGTATTCAGTTATAATAATTATAATCACAATGGAGCCTGAGTGGGAACAAACAAGCATAATCATCAGAACCAGAACCCCACGAGCTGATCTAAATGATGGATTAATCAGGTCATCACTCCTATCTGATTCAACGTCTGGCATAGTCAGAGATGAAGATGAAAATACGACGAGCGCTGAAAATACATCATTTTCCAGCCCTGAATTGGAATTCAGTACTAAAGATCATAATATGAAACGACATAATAATGACAATATGGATAAAGAACTAGAAACAAAGTTGATTCTACACAATAATATGCAAACCAACGGCGTCACAAACAATAATATCTCAGGAGACAAAAAAAATTACATCGAAAATGTTGAAAAAGTATCAATTCCTGATGGTGGCTGGGGCTGGGTTGTTGTTGTGTCTTCATTTGTTATATCTATGATAGCAGACGGTATAAGCTTTTCCTTCGGCTTGTTGTACATAGAATTTTTAGAAGAATTTCAAACTAGCAAATCGACCACTGCCTGGATTGGCAGTCTATTCATAGCTGTGCCACTTCTATCGGGACCAGTAATGAGTGCTCTTGTAGATAGATATGGGTGTCGAAACATGACAATTTTAGGAGGAGTGATTTCTACTCTAGGTTTCATTCTGGCATCAGTTTCGACCACTTTAGAGATGATGATGATTACTTTCGGAGTGATTGCAGGCCTCGGACTGGGTCTAGTATATGTCACCGCAGTTGTATCTATTGCATATTGGTTTGAAAAAAAGAGGAATTTGGCAGTTGGTTTGGGGGCTTGCGGCACTGGTGTCGGCACCTTTGTATATGCTCCCATGACTCAGTATTTCATTGAAGAATATGGGTGGCGGGGAACCATTCTTTTATTATCAGGTACATTAATGAATTTGTGTGTTTGTGGCTGCATTATGAGAGATCCTGAGTGGTGGATATTAGAACAGAAAAAAGGAGAAACAAAAGAAATCAATGCAGACACAAAAGATGACGACAAGTCAAAGAGTTCTAGTTTTGCATCAATTTCTAATCCCTATGTTTTGGATTTTGATGTACCATCGAGAGGAAAAGTTATGGATGGGCTAATCAAGAGAGGTGTTTCTCCTCAAAAAGTGATTGGTCAGGAAGCTGCAAGTATAAGACGTTATCAACATCTAATACTCATTAAAAAGAAGTATAATTTGAGGAAGAGAAGTAAATCCCTCGTGAGTTTGCCATCTTATTTGACTTACAGCGACCAGGTAAATTGTTTCGTTTACAATTCAAAGGAAAGAAATCAGCATAAATGGCTTAAATTATATTTTTTCTATTTTTTATTTTGCAGATATCATTAGCAATGCTAGATTCACTTATAAAAGCTACAAGTGAAGATTATGGAATTGAAATAAAATACCCAAACTTTGTCATTGTGGGATTCAGTAGACCTAAAAAATCTACATTAGATGTCAAAGAAGATGGTGATCTGCCAATAGTCACTTACCCAAAAAATCTTCTGTATCGTACACATTCTGAAAGATACGAAGAAAACAAAGAGAAACTGCATGAAATTTATCAATTGAAGCATGTCAAGCAAAATTTTATCTTTAGGAAGTCCAAATCGGAATCTAAAGAAGACAAAGAACTCGTCAAACAGGATAGCAAGGAGAACAAACGAGACTGGTTGAAGAAACAACTCTCTGTGAACCATCACTATTTAAAGGATTTGAAGATGCCTCTAAATTCAATTAGCCATAGGAATGCAATGCTTAATATAAAGAGGTACAGGTTAAAAGCGTCCTCTTGCCCAGATATTTTAAAAAATTCTATGATCACGATCAACGAAAAAGACGAAGTAAGTTCAAGGAAAAAAATAAATATACTGTACTTATGTGAGTTTTTAGATGGGAAAAAAAACTAACAGTTGCACCAAGTTTTACGTTATACGTTTTAGTAAAAAGTAACAACTTAATACCTAAAATAGGTCGTTTCACTATTAAATATATGATTCGCGCCGTACATTTAACCTTTTCAAACGTAAAGGATAAAATAAAACTACAATTGAAACTAGATTATGGAGCAATTCTTACGTATTTATATTGTTACTTTTACGAAATCGTAAAACGTAAATTTGGTGCAACCGGCCATAAGAGTCAAGAAATTAAACTTATAACCCAAAATTAGTCCGATCAATAGAGGTTTTTCGGTAGCAACTCTTTGATTAAAGACGGAAATAATTGAAATATGAAGTAGGAAATAGCCTCAATGTACAAAAAAAAAAGATTGAGCCAAAAGAATAATTTACACTGGGCACGAAAGCTCGGGGATGAAAAATGTTTTATCAGAATTGAGAAATCAGTCATATTTTTTTGTAAATGTTTACTTTTCGAGTTATTCTTTTTTATAGGTTTTTCACAAACCAGTACAACAATTTTCATTTTACAAATCATTATGAGCAAATCACTTCAATGGATGTTCCCATTCACTTACAGTTTCACGATTCGGGTATCAAGATTTCATTTGAAAATGGATTTTTGTAAATTGCTGAAATTGATTATTACCAGTTTTTTTTTGGTTGAAATGTTACAAGCATAAAAAATTAAAGAGCAAAAAACAGATTTCTAGCATTTTTGATTTTTATTCATTATGGATCGTTTTAAAAAGTATCAACGCTAAATGATAAAATGCATTAAATTGAAAATATTGAGAAAAATTAGGTACCTACATATTACTTTATCATTAAAGAAAGTTTAAAGCTTTTCAATGAGGGGAAATTTTTACAAAATAAAATACTTCTGCTATTTCCATTAATTCTGTTTTGAATTGGTTAACCAAAATTATTAAAATAATTATGTTTTTTATTATAGAATTGAGAGGTAAAGTCCTATTTTTACCACCACAAATCTGCTGTCCCAAGTTGGCAACGTACACTGTGGTTCTTGTGGGGATTGCAGTTTTACTGCGAGCGAATCTCACAAGAGCCACATGTATTTAGGTGACTGTTACCACTTATCACAGGTGGGCAGTTTGCTTGTTTGCCAACTTAATAGCAATAAAAAAAATAAACTGCAAATAAATTTAATTCGAAATCCCGTAAAAATCTTTTTATTTTCCAGAACTGGTACGATGACTGTGTTGTTTGCCTCTCTGACATGTTCAACGTGAGCTTGTTCAAGAAGATAACTTTTAATTTGATGTGCTCCGGTACCATCATACTGTTCATCTGGTTTATTGTACCATATTTTTATTTGGCAGAGCACATGATAAATGAAGGGTTTACCGAAGATGATGGAGCGTTTATGCTTAGTTTGATTGGCATCACTAACACTATTGGAATGGTGAGAATTGTTATTTTAGTAGTTTTGAAATTTAAAGTAATGTATTTTTAAAGATTTTTTAAACTGGTTGAATGGCTTCAACATACGACCCATGGATGTAAAGGCTGATATGTATTGGGTAAATTACTGGCGCTAGTTGATTTCGACGTCAGTGCTGTTCTGACTCAACACTACGTTAATTAGTTTTAAGTCAGTACTGTTGTGCGTTGTGTGACAGCGCTGACTCGAGTTACTACTTCATGAAAACAGCACAACTAAAATGACTTATAACGTTTAGATAACAAACAGAGTCCAGAAATAGAAAACTATATCCAGTTTTTATAAGCAATGATTTTGATAAAACTTGAGATTCATGCTCTTTAAAACATTTCATTGAACACGTGTTTCATGGTTTATTAGAATTCACCCCCTTAGGGTGCAAAATAGGAGTTGAATTTTTATTAATTTTTATTGAAAATATTTAAAATCTGCTTCAATTTCTATTAAATTTATTACTCCTGTCAGCGTGTGAGAATTATGGAGAGCGGTCATTAATAAAGGCAAATGCATGAAAAATAGCAAGTTAATACCATTATTTAAATCTGGAAATAAAAATGATCCTTCCAATTACAGACCAATTTTGATTCTACCAGCACTTAGTTTTATATTCGAAAAAATTATATCTCAGCAGTTAATAAATCATTTTACATGTAATAACATTTTTCATATAAACCAGTTTGGTTTTACCAAAGGTCGTTGCACGACAGATGCTGGAGTTGCACTTCTCAAACACATTTTTGCCGCTTGGGAGCGTAAGCAAGATGTGATCGGTATATTTTGTGACCTGTCGAAGGTTTTTGACTGCGTTAGTCACCAGACTCTTTTAAATAAACTCAAACATTATGGTGTCTCCAAAGAAACAATTAGCCTTATGGAGTCTTATCTGTCCAGTAGGGTCCAGAAAGTTATTAACAAAACTGAGTCTGTTGGGGCATCTATAATTATAGGTGTGCCTCAGGGCATTGGGACCTTTGTTTTTCTTAATTTACATAAATGACCTCCCACACTTCACTAACAATCTGTGCGATACAGTACTATTTGCAGATGATACTTCTTTAATATTTAAGGTTGACAGAGGAAATGAAAATACTGACGTTGTAAATAGTACTCTCTCTAAAGTATTGCATTGGTTCACAATTAATAACTTATCATTAAACTCAAATAAAACTAAATGTATAAAATTCTCATTGCCAAATGTAAGGAAAACGGGTACCATTGTGGAAATGAATAATCAAATTATTGAATTCATTGATTATACCAAATTTTTGGGCATTAGACTAGATTCACGTTTGCAATGGGACCCCATATCGAGTCCTTGGCAAACAGACTTAGTTCAGCGGCATATGCAGTAAAAAAAATAAGACAACTTACTAACATTGAAACGGCAAGATTGATTTATTTTCACAGTGTCATGTCGTATGGACTTCTACTGTGGGGATCGGCTGCTAGTATAGAAAGTATTTTCGTACTTCAAAAAAGAGCAGTTCGCGCTATTTATAATTTACGAACAAGGGATTCTCTAGGAGATTTATTTAGAGAAATTAATATATTGACTTTAGCAGGACAATACAATTTATGAAAATTTGATTTATGTCTATAAAAATTATAATACATTTGAAACCAATTTCCAAGTTCACCAGTTAAACACAAGAAATAAAAATAAACTTGCCGTTCCTACGTACAGGCTCCAAAAAACTAGAGGCTCATTTATGGGGAAATGTATAACTTTTTACAACCACAAAGTGTAACTGACTTGCCCTTTCATAAGTTGAAAGCGCATGTAAAAAAGACTAATGAGTAAAGGATATTATAAAGTTAAGGATTATTTAAATGATGCCAATGCTTGGATTTAATGTGAAGTTATTATTCGTTATAATGCAAATAATCGATTTTGAATTAGACCAACTTACCATATCTTTTAATAACAAATTATTGTATACGTTTTTTTTACATTTTAAGTATATATAAGCATACAGATTGTATTTTTTAAACTTGTAATGACTATGTAACAAAACCAAGATTGTAAATGGCGATTTAAAAGAGGAGATAAAAAAAATTGACCTTTCGAGTTTCTTGCCTGTTCTTCTCGAGAAGGCTCTCCCAATTTCCGAACAGGTGTAGATTCAACTTTTTTTTTCATTCCTACTTGTATTTGCAGACATCTTGAGTATTTTCAGAATGTATGCACATACAAGGTTAAATATGTTTTCTTTTAATTAGAATGTTTTGCTTTGTTTTGACGTCAATAAGTGTCTGTAAAGGCCTATGTTGAATAAAGATTTTAGAATTTGAATTTGGCCACTCCACCGGCCACCTCCACCGGCCAGGCAGGTGTGCCTGGCCGGTGGAGCCTCAACGGACAAGAGCTTAAGTTAAAACAGCAAACTTTCTGTCGATAATAAGCTTCTTATATAAACCGTCCTTAAAATCATCTGGATGTATAGAATTCAAATTAACTAACAAGAGAAAAAAGGAGCGTCGGTGGCGCTGTGGACTCGGCACTTGCCTTCCAATCGGGAGATCGGGGTTCGAGACCCGCCATGTACCAATGTGTTTTTCGTTTCAAATTTCATATGTACATTTGTCTGACGCTCCTACGGTAAAGGAAAACATCGTGAGGCAACCTGCATACATCTGCGAAGAAATTCAATGTTGTATGTGAAGTCGACCAATCCGCACTGGGCCAGCGTGGTTGACTAAGGCCTAATCACCTTAACATAGGGTAGGCTCGAACCCCTCGGTGGGGACGTATATGAGCTGTGTGTGATGAACAAGAAAAAAGGAAATTTTGTACATTTAGTTTTATTAGAGTTTATTGATAAATTATTATTTATTGTGAACCGATACGCTTACTATAGAAAAGTACTTATAACTTCAATATTTTCGTTTCGTCTGTCAGCCTTGAATATTAGAGAAGTTTCATCTGCAAATCATGGCTGCAAATAATATTATGTCGCACAAGTTGTTATGAAAATATCATCATTATGTAAATTCGAATAAGCAAACGTCCCAATATCGATCTTCCAGGCACACTCATAAATATAGGTGCACACGCAGACTTAGTTTTGTTGATAGTTCTGAACCGTTTTCGACAAATTATACTTAATAAGTCCGAATGTTTCTTCAGACACCATAATGCTTATTTATAAAAGTATGTTGACTTGGGCAGTCAAAGCCTTGATCTAATAGGTCGCAAAATATAGCACGTAAAATAAAGGTCACAATCGATATTGAACAAACATCCAATAAGAAATACTAAAAAGGTCAAGATACACACATCAAAAAAGTCTAAGCAACATGTACTAATTTAAATTTTAGGATGGTTCTTCACATTATAACGTTGTATTTTATTTTTAAAATTATTACAAAATGAAATTTCTAAAGAAAATGAATTTATTGTTTATTGAAAGAATAGGACAATTTAATACAAAGTATGGCCTCCTCTGCTATTCAGAACTTGTCGGCAACGATTATTCATTGAATTAATGAGATTGTTTATGTCATCTTGCGGTATTCGCTCCCAATGGAATTGTAGCAAATCCTTCAGCTGTTGGGTTGTTGTCACTCCGTCCAAGTCCTTCAAAACACGTCTCTGGAGCATGTCCCATGCGTGCTCGATGGGGTTGAGGTCTGGCGATTGTGCAGGCCAGGGCAATACCCGGATGTTCTCCGTTGCCAAGTATTCACTGGTTCGCCGAGCTGTATGTGAACGCGCATTGTCATGCATTAACGTAAAATCGGAACCAAAGGTTTGTGCAAATGAATGGACATAAGGTCTGAGAATATCCTCTACGTAATTTTCAGCGTTCATGTTTCCATTTACAAAAACGAGCTCAGTTCGCCTGTTCTTCATAATACCTGCCCATACCATAACTGTTGAGCCGCTGTATGGATGAACTTCCTGAACGCACCTGAGCCTTTCAGTATTTCCGGGCCGACGGTACACTCGCACCCTTCTTGTATCAGGCCTAAACCCGAATCGCGACTCATCGAAAAACATAATTTTATCCCATTGTTCCTGGGTCCATGTTATGCGTTCTCTACACCATTCATTTCGACGAGCGCGATTCCCGTGACGTATCGGTGGGCACCTGATTGGGCGTCGAGCTCGTAGGCCGTACTCATGCAGTCGATTTCGCACAGTTTGGGGACTTACATCAACACCACTTGAATTTTGTATCCTCAAACTTATCTCTCGAGCGGTTAACATCGGCTGGCATCTTGCAGTCAGTTGTATGTACCGGTCTTGCCGAGTGGTTGTACTCCTTTTACGGCCTGGATGCTGTTCAGCGGGTTCCCCTTTATTATTGTAGCGCTGCCAAAGACGACAAATAACACTTCTATGAATGCCAAAATGTCGAGATACCTGAGATTGGTTACTTCCCGCTTGCAACATCCCTACAGCTCTTTGCATTTCATCTGCCGTCAAATGACGTCGCTCCATGACGTAAAGAATATCTAACGATTCAATTTTGTCGTTACCTTTATTTAAATGGTTGGTAAAATTATAAAATCAAGACTAAACGTAGCAATTAAAACGCACTTAAATTCAAACAAATTCGCAGTCATTTGAATTTAATGAAAAAACAAAAGATATTTTTTTTTACAACCAGCCAGTAGGTATGTCGTCAATAACAAAAAAGTTTACTTACCTACGCACTTTGAGTGAGTAAATACTTAGAAATTAATTAATATAAATGGTAAATTTGTAATATCATGCATGTTGCTTCGACTTTTTTTGATGTGTGTATGTAACCGGATTATATGTTTTGTCAGCCTTTTTGCAAACAGAAAATGATAATGAAGTACGTGCAAAATGCAGACCAAAATGGTCGTCTGGTAATACTATTGTTATTTGGTTAATCGTAACTTTTCTAGGTTGGCTTCGGCTGGATTGGTGACTTCCCTAAGGTATCCATCGGGAATCTCTATGCGGTCTGCCTGGTGTTGTGCGGTGCTTCTGTCGCCGCGCTACCCTTTGCCACTACCAATTACTGGGCCCTCGCCACCGTGTCCTCTGCGTTTGGCCTGCTATTTGCAGCCTCATTCACTTTTACGCCCAGTTTGCTGGTGACTTTGGTGTCGTTGGATGACTTCACTCCAGCCTATGGACTGGTGCTGCTGGCTCAGGGTATAGGGCACTTGATCGGACCACCATTGTCAGGTACGTTAAAAAAATTTGTTTATTTGAAATACATATATATGGTTATTATTTTTAACCTCCTCCGTGGTCTAGTGGTTGAGCCCACCGAGTGTTGATCGGGAGGTCCGGGGTTCGATTCCCACTGGGGGCAGAAATTTTTCTGCTCGGTTTGGTTGGTGGTAGGGCTTCTGAGCCCGACTGGCTAGCTACCACCGTCTTACCTAAGTTTGTCGCCATAATAACAATGTTTATAGCATATATTGTTGTGTTCCGACAATTAGAGGTAAGATAGCCAGTTCCTCAGATGTTGAGGAGTCCAGGCGAAGCTCACTTCCACCTTCGGCCTTATCATCACTGACCATCAGGTGAGATGAAGGCCAAGAGCTTCCCTGTCGTATGTAAAAAGAAAAAAAAATTTGAAGGTAACATTCGAGGCCTCTGCCCATCCATAATATAAAAGCTTGTCCCGAGAATGTAGATAAATAACATTACAATACCTATTTTATTTAATATTGATATACTTAGCTTAGAGTATGATATAGTAATTTTATGAAAAGATACCTACGGGTTTTCATAAAATTGGTAAATCTCGCGAAACATTTTACAAGTCAAAGTCTTTCATTTGATAACCATATTGTGGGGGTTGTCCAAAAATTGTAATCCGTCATTTTGTAACGGCGGTCATCTAGGATTTGTATTATTTTCATTGTATATTAGTGTATTCTACAAAAAATACAATACAAATCAAGCTCTTACATTTAATACCCGTTTTGCGAGGACTGTACAAAAATATGTTATCCGCCATTTTGTTGCAGCGGCCATCTAAATTTACAACGATACTAATTATGCATTGTCATCACAATTGACGGTGTAGGTATTTAAAATTCCAGCTCAATCGGATACTGGAAAGTGGGTAAAATTTAACTTGCAAGATTTAACCCGAACATACAATTATGCATACATACATACTATCTACTCTTTCAAGAAAGTACCGGGCAAAGATATACACAAAATGTTAGTTATTCATACGGACCTGAAAAAAAGACGGACGCGGACGGAGCGTTGTTGAATCAAGAGT
Organism: Schoenobius gigantellus; assembly: GCA_963935595.1. Taxonomy (NCBI): domain Eukaryota; kingdom Metazoa; phylum Arthropoda; class Insecta; order Lepidoptera; family Crambidae; genus Schoenobius; species Schoenobius gigantellus. The sequence continues at coordinate 23,809,299 of OZ012543.1, forward strand.
GAATCATGCAAATGACAGCACATTTGTATATGTGTGCGTGTCTTGTTCGTCGAAAAATGACACCTTTTTGTCTTACCTGGTACATCTGTGTGAGTGTAGGTCGGGTACAAACACATGAAATTGTCTTACCTTGCATGCTTCACATTTGTTTAATGCCATTATTAATTCAAATTTATTTTATTGCCTTCAAAGTATGCTCCTTCGGAAACGATACAGTGATCAAAGAAAATACATTCGACCGTGCAGATTAGATATACCTATTACAGAAATAAGATTAAAAGACAGAATCTTATAATAAATCAGATTATTCATTACCAGCAAACCCATGATATCCAAGGATACAAATACGTAGGGCTGCACGGTAATAGTACGGTGTAATACGTAGATTAGGTTTATTAAGCAATAACTGAAAAAAATAAAAAATACTTTACAAAAAAATAAAAACTGACTTCAAAAACACTGAAAAGATAAAAATAATATAAGAATAGGTACAGACAACATCACACTTCTATATTGAAGTCGGTGCCAAAACTGATCGACGAAAACGATGATCTCCTAGAAAGTCTTAAAATTTGGCACCGACTTCAATATAGAAGTGTGATGTTGTCTGTAGCTATGCTTATATTATTTTTAACTTTTCAGTATTTTTGAAGTCGGTTTTTATTTTTGGTAAAATATTTTTTATTTTTAACTTTTTTGTGAATGAAATCTTTTTAGTGAAAGAAACCCTTATTAGATACCAGCTCACCGAAGGTGAAGCTTCCCTCAATTTTCATGGGATCCCATCATCAGATCCTGACTTTGGTGACCATGGGACCACCCTTGGAGTATACTCTTATCTAATACAAAAAGACTTTTGAAAATCGGTCCACAACTGGCGGCGTAATCGCGTAACATACACACAAAAAAAACATACGCATCGAATTGAGAACCTCCTCCTTTTTTGAAGTCGGTTAAAAAAACATACGCATCGAATTGAGAACCTCCTCCTTTTTGAAGTCGGTTAAAAAGATACTTAAATGTTTTTTTAATTACAGCTGATGCATGAATATTTGTAAATGTGTGAGTCATTGACCCTGTTAAGCTTACTTACACCAGTTACACCTTATTAGACTGCACCTAACTGAAGGCTGCAAAGTGACCTACATAAAACTAACGCAGAATGTAAGCAGTCTGAGTCGCGACTGGTTATTTCTAGTTCGCTCTGGATAGCCTTTTATCATGGCCATCGTTGCTTATAGATTTCAATTCTGCCGAGTAAGAGCAAGGCATGATCATGAGTCCTGTTTACATACATACCTATAACACTGGTCATTGGTGTAGTGTAGTGTATTATTTTATTTGGGTACCTACCTATAGGTAATTGTCCGTGTGAAGGTTTCATAACAGTAGGTAGGTAGGTAACTACTTACCCGACGAACATAGGTCTGTATTAGTTAATAGTTTTTTAGAGTAGGTTAACATTTAGTAAGTACATAAAACAAAATGTTTTTTTTAAAATACCTACCAGACTGTTTCGCCAAAGACAATGCCTGAAACAGACTGTTTATACAATAGAACGTGGTAACAAATTATTAATAAAATCAGGTAAAAAGGTGAGTCGAACGATAAGTAATATAAATGCTATTTGAATCTTAAAATTTATAGATAACTAGCTGTACCCGGCATGCGTTGCAATGTAGTTGCAGTAAGTGCCTTTTTTTTTGCTAGGAACCCTCACGTGTGTCTTTATAACAACCTACCAAAGTTTTATTACAATCTGACGAATGGTTTCGGAACGCATAGAGGACAAACAAACATAGTAATACATTGATTTTTATTTATATAGACTAGCTATGCCCGCGAACTATGTTTCGCCTTAATCGTTTATTTTTTCCCGACATCTTCAACAAATATCGTTAATGTACACAGAAATAAATACAATAACTTAACAAATTATATACTAAAACCTTCCTCGAGAATCACGCTATCGAGTGGAGAAAACCGCTTGAAAATCGGTGCAGTAGTTTTTGAGTTTATCGCGAACAGACAGACAGACGCGGTGGGGGACTTTGTTTGTAAGGATGAAATTGACACCGCGCCGGGCGGTGGTGATTGGTTTCTATTGCGCCCGCATTCCTCCCGGTACTGTGATTTTGACTTTTGTTAATTGTGTATGGTCTGTGGCTGATTGTGAGTTTTGTGCTCAATAACCAGTTTAAGCCAAACCAGATAAGGTTCGATTCCTTATGGCAACAAATTTTTCCGCTTATCTTAAGTTTTTTCGACTATCACCATCTATCCAGTCTATTAACCTAAGCTTATCGCGAAAATAAGTATCTTTTTCATCTGGTGTTGAAAAATTCAAGTGAACATCTTTGGCCTTATCGTTATTTGACACCGGGTAAAATGAAATCTCTCCTTTTTTATAAATTCAAAAACTCGTTTAATTAAAATAAACGTTCTCAATGTTTGTTTAAAGGTTTGATCTATGATCTGACATCGTCCTGGGAGCTGGCGTTCTACCTTGCGGGGGGCTGGATCGTGGTGGCTGGAATTCTTATCTCCTTCATCCAGCCAGTGAGGAATTATCAGCAGCGGCGCGAGGAAGTAGACATGAGAAGCATTGCAAGCTCCGCATGAAATCTCGGATAACGTCATCACAAAAACTTGGAAAAGTTGAACAGTGTCAGTCTCATGGAGCACTATAACTACATTATTTCGTACTAAAATTGTAAATTCTATTGAATTATGGTTATTCGTAGTTCAATTTAATCATACTGCACGCTCTGTTAAAAATGTCGATACCACTGAAGGGCTAATAAAATTAATTTTGATCAAAATCAATCAATCAATTATAACGAAGGATTAAAATTGATTCGGGTTTGATTTTAAGATTCATTTTTGACAGACTGCACTGTTACTATTTTACATAATAATCAAAGTATTTTACATTTATATTACGTGGTAGTATGCAAAAAATTATAAAACACGTTTATAATAATCATGATAAACGAATAATGTTTAATTTGTAATTCAAATGTATTAAAAAATATTAGTAGGTCTATAATCAATTGGTTAAATTCAAATGTACCTTGTTGAATAGATTATAATAAAAATAATAGGAAAATTGAATAATTTATTTTACAACGAAAGGGCTTTGCGTTTAAGTATTTCAGTTTTTTAATGTTTTATCTCATTCCTTCTTATTAAACTGGATAAGACAATGGGAAAGTATACATTATCAAACAAAAAAAAATCGGTTAATAAATGACAAAGTTATGGATGAGATAACATACCTACATAAAAAACCGGTCAAGTGCGAGTCGGACTCGCGCACGAAGGGTTCCGTACCATTGACTAGATAAATTAACATTGGAGTTGAAAAATATGTTCTCCCACGCATTTCACCTGCAAATGTAAGTTGGTACGCACAATATTGAGTGATTTACCATGTTATTTTAATATCATGGACTTCTTATAGGTTAGAAAAAGTAATAACTAATATAAGTAGAAGACTAATTTCTGTATTTTTTTCAAAATTTTAGGTACAGTAGTTTTGGAGATAGGGGGGGGGGGGGGGGGGGTTTAATTTTCGTGTATTTTCTTGCATAACTTGGAAACTATTTATTTTAAAATTACAAAAAAATACATTTAAGCTCTTCACTTTCATTTTTTTTTAAATTTTCCACCTTCCCCCCAAAAATGACCTCCTATATGCTTACAGATTTCAAGTATTCACGTCACACCTCTGCGTTTGGGTCACAGAAATTGATATGTCTACCAAATTTCAACTTTTTTTTTTATATAGAAGGCCAAGCAAATGACTCCATTCCACCTGGTGGTAAGTGGAAGTAGAGTCCAAATACGAAGATAGCTAGTGCGGGAGAGAGGTTTAACGCCGCACTAGCCACCCTCACTTTGCCGACCTGCAAGGTGCTACTTCACGCCTCTTTTAAAGGACCCGGGATTATAGGAAGGAGGAAACACATGCGCTGGCAGAGAGTTCCATTTCTTAATAGTGCGACATAGAAATGAGTTACCGAATTTTTGGTACGCGTTTGAATGGTAGTCACAGTTAAACGGTGACAACGCAGGCCAGCACGTGTTGTTTTTAAATGGAAAGGAGAAGGTGGGATTAGTGAAAAAAGCTTTTCAGAGCACTCACCGTGGTAAAGACGACAGAACGCGCTAAGTGACGCTATATCGTGACGCAGCTGCAGAGGTTCAAGGTTGTTAGTCGCCTCTACATCAATAAAATTAATAAATAAAATAAAATAAATAAAATCGAATAAAATTATAAAAAAAAAGTCACCCCTATATCGCCAATGAGACGTGTTGCGCGCCGCTGCAACCTATCCAAAGCTACTTTAGTACTATTATCTATTCTGTGCCAAAGCATCGAGTAAGTACATCGAGTAACTTAATCGGTTTAGTAGATTTGGAGATAATTGACCATGACCGACAGACAGACGGACACACGAGTGATCCTATAAGGGTTACGTTTTTTTATTCGGACGTACGGAACCCTAAATAGAATATATTACAATCGAATTGATAACCTCCTCCTTTTTGTGACGTAGGTCAAAACTAACCTCTAACTCCTTAAAGTCAAGGATCCTTGCATCATCAGCTCGGTTCATGATTACCATACGCAAATACCTGAAAACCTTCAGAAAAACATGAAACGCGTTGGATGTGCCTATAAAATTTAAGGGTTTCCCTTCGATTTTCCTAGGATCTCATCACTAGATCCTGATTAGGTGACAATTAGGAAGTATACCAAACCAACCAAAAATTTTTTTTAAGTCGGTTAATAAACGACGGATTAATGAGGTCACAAACATTAAAGTCAGTAATTAATTATTAAGGTAAATAATTTCATATGGTATACCTATCTTGTAAGAATTTCGGGGTAAAAAGAAGCGTCTCCCCTTTATTCGCATAAGGACAGATTCTCATATGGACAGATTCGAGTGTTATACTTAAAACCAAAACACAAATTGCCTAATAACGTTTGGCCTAAAACACATATCACCTAAAAACGAAATGCCTAATAACGTTTAGCCTACCTAGAATCATGAAATTTGGCAAGAGAAAAGGAAGTACATGTACTTCCAGAGATATGAGCATTTGAAATTTGAAAAAACTAACCTCAAAATTAGCAGTTTCCACAAGCAATAAGTATGCATAAAGTCGAGAATACACAAAGTCGTTTCTGGCGCTTCGCCGGCCGCTGCCGCGGCACGCTCGCTTCGCTCGCTCGGCTCGCGCGCTTGGTTCATGTTCAAACCTACTCTCGTCGCTTCGCTCCTCGCTACCTATTTTCGAGCCGCCTACAGTTCCTACATACGCTTCGACGTTTCTAAACTTTTTATTTTCAAAAAGAGGCTAAACGTTCTTAGGCATTTCGTTTTTAGGTGATATGTGTTTTAGGCCAAACGTTATTAGGCAATTTGTGTTTAGGTTTTAAGTATCGGAACTGACAGATTCTCAAAAAGACAGAAATGGTACAGTTACACACACCCTCACACAGTAGAAATCAGGGATCCTTGGCATACAATGTATGCATACTCATGTCATTAAACACGGTTCAGCAATTTTAAATCGACGGAGTAGGCAACATTTGCTTCTGCTTTATATTAAAACTGCCCGCACCTTTTATTTATTTATTTATTCTTCAGTTCTCTGCCAGCCATTTTCTACCAGCCAGACAATAAAAATAATTAGTTTTAGTGTGATCATCAAATAAAAACAAATTTTCATCCCTTATTTCATCACTTGAAGAGTAGACTTTCAACAATACTTAAACACATTTCTATTTATATACCTAAATGCAGAGTTTAGGCCTTGTAATGATTTTGTAATATCTATATTTGTAAAAATTGGCTATTTGTAATGGGACCGCGTAAAATACCGCGTTGATCTGTTGAGCAAACCATGTTTTTTGAAGCCAGTTGGATCTTATTTTCCAGATGACCGCGGAACTGGACTTCACTCGAAATGTTAACACCAAGGATCCTTATGCTGTTCGATATTTTTAGGGGTATCTTATAAGGAACAGTGTAGCTACAGCGAATTTTTTTGCGGTGAACGCGAATACTTGTGACTTGGTCGGATTGAATTTTACTAAATTTAGCCTTCCCTACTCAGAGACTAGCGAGACTGCGCTGAATTTTCGGCACAGTTGTTGACGGTTTTCCCCCAGTGTAGGTAGACTAAGAGATTTTCACATGGCTCAATAGGTCGTATAATAGACGTCCCCACCCCAGTGCTGTTATCCGCATAACAAAGAGTTCCGTCAAGTGATAGTAAGTCATTGATATGCAGCAAAACAGCGTTGAAGACACCACTGAGTCTTGCAGGACCATGGACTTACCAGTTACTCTTAATAAATCCATGTGCGGGATAACACGTTGACAGCTGTGAGATGTCAAATTATATGTCAACGGTAACGATTTAGTTTTGGTTAAACCGTTAGTGAATAGTGTGAATGCCCCTCTGGAGTGATTTGCAATACTCTTTTTTGATAATTCGTAGTTGATGGTCCAAACTACACGCGTTCGAAGTCGCGCGCAAAAGCTAGTTATAGTATAGACAGATAGCTATAGCACTATTAAATTTATGCCACTGCAGTCAGTGCAAAACTGTGCCTACACTTTTTTGAGAATTTCCAAGACGCATACCAGACACATCTTGCCCAACCGGTTTTCACAGTTCCAGTATCTATGTGCGAATGTAATAAAAACGCTATAAAACATAATGCTAGTAATTCGAGGGCAAACGAATTCTAGTTAATTTTATGCGTTTTTTATTGTACGATAAGCGTGCGGTGGCGACATGATGCCTGAAAAAGTACATAAAATTGTGTGAGTAAAAATTACTTTGTATTCCCGTGGTGGTGAAAACATTGTAAGTTTATATGTACGAGTATGATTAAAATACTTTTACTTATTCCATCTTTATATACATATATAAGCCTACTTGCAGAAAACGATGGAATAGTTTAAAAAAATATTTTTTCTGTCTGTTTCGGAAACTCTTTTAAGACTAGGTACTTCCTGGTCAGATTTTGATGTGGTTTTCACCAAAATGCTTAGAGTATTCCGGAAGAACAGATAGGCAACAATACCTATTTTGTTCAAAATATGTTTTATTCCTAGTGAATAATAGTAGATTGCTAACCTAGGTACATAAGGAGGTTCCTTACGTGCTTAGCGTTCGTTTCGTTCCTTTAGCGCGCGAGATTCGAGGGCATAAATAAGTCTTTCGCCTGAGGAAAATAAGTAGGTACTGCTTTTCATGATTATGAAAACTTGATTAGTTAAATAGAATCTGATGAATTTATTTTAAACATAAATAATATACAGGTGTCCCTAAAACAAGGATAAACCTGTAACTGTACTGGTCTTTATACTCCAAAAAAGGTGTATTAGAGCAATGACAAACACGTGGCCACCGGATAGCTGTAGACCTTTTTTCAAAATTTTACCTTTGGCTTGCATGTATATAAGGAATGCCTGCTTATTAGTAGTGTCCCATCCAGAATATTTTTTAAAACTGAACGAAGTTAAAACTAAAACCTGAGAGCTCAGTATGCGGACCTTTTATTTAAACCTGAATGCTGCACTTACATTTATAGGAAAAGTGCTTATAATATGTGTATTGTATTGTATAACAAACAACCTTCCCTGTAATATTAAAATATTGACAGGTAATGCATTCAAGAAAAGTTTGACGGAATGGTTGTATAGATATAGTTTTTATAGCGTGACAGGATATATGAATTTTAAAAACATGACATTATAATTAATTAATAATTTTCATTACTGACAATTTCTAATATTTATGCCTGTATGGCTGAATTTTGCTGGGATATCGACAAAAAATAATATCTGCTGTACCCAAAATTCTTGCAAATAAATGTTTTCATTTCATTCATTCATTTCATTTCACTGTAACCACAACTTTTGACATTAAAAATGAAAGTAATTTTCATTCATCTTTGATCAGCTACAGCGTAAAAAAATGTAGGACGCTCGTCGTGACCATCATCTTAAAAACTTGCTTAGATATTCTAGATTCCAAAAAGGTATCATAAGCCGGGGCATTTTGAATATTTTTAATTTCGTGACTACTTGAATAGCAAATAGTATAAAAACTTCAAAAAACTGTTTTTGTCGTAATAATTACTCTAAGCTACAGTGTTAATGTAAAGATATAATGAGTCTAGGTATTCTGTATATTTTAATCTCATGGCTACTTAAAGAGTATGAAAATTTCCAAGTACTCGGTAAAAACACATTTATTTGTAAAAAAAATCAAATTGACCTTGCGCTCTTATACACGTCCAATAACTTTTAATAAAAGAATGTTTAATGCAGTGAGTGTAACCCGACGTTTGAAAATTTTCGAAAAATACAAAAACAATGAATATCTCTGAAACCGTGATATTTTCACTAAGGTCAAAAGGAGATGGCTAAATACAATATAGGCGACTGATCTATTAATTATTAAATATTTCATCTAGTAAAGATGTAATGAATAGTTAAATCTTATTTTTTTGTATGAAAAAAGCTTCAGGAACTTTTCATATTGTTATAATTTTGAAAAAATAATCACTAATACTCTTACGTCAATAGATACGTAAAAATTATCAACTACATATTTGCTATGAATGTTTGGTAGGCGTTTATGAGGCGTTTATTATGGCGTATCACAGAAATCAGCAAATAGAAAAGATAGATAATAAAATGACTTATGTCGACTGTAAATATGTAAAAATGATTGAAATATAGAAGATCAAAGGCAGTAGATAATTAAATATGCTTACGAACTTTTGATCGATTTGGCTCTTTACTTTTTGGTTAAAGTAAGTTTCGGTCAGACAGAAAAAAAATGAATGACCTGTAGGGTTACTCTTGAACCGAATCCGATCGATCGGCATTAAGATTGTGATTTTTCGTACGCTTTTTTTTGCGCATTGGCTCCAAATTGACCCCGTATTCTGCGGATTTTGGGTGAACCAAACTCAGTACTATTAAATTTTCTCGAAGCACGGATCCAATTTGGCGCTAGTATTGCTACTCAAGCATATAAAAAATCACAAATTCAATGACGATCCATCGGAAATGGTCCAAGAGTAACCCTATTGACCTTAACGTTTATATTTTTTAGTAAAGATGAATGGGGTGGGATTCAAGGGGTGTAGTAAAATCGATAGTCGATAATGTAACAAGTGCATATATAAATACTTTTTTCTGTTGATTTTTCAACTTCAATTCAATATTCATTCCTCTAAATAAAATAGTAATTTATTTTATGTGTTAATAGTAATATATTAAACAAGAATTTAACATGTCGTAGGTACCTATTACGAAATGAAATCGGTTAAAAAATCGATTGCCACGTTTAGGTGCAACACTATTGAAGTTCCGTTTAAAATGAATTCAAGTGAATGCTTTATATTTAAACATTTTTTTATGAAAGTTCTATGATAATATTAAACACGTAATAAATAATTCAATAATATAAGTATATTACGAGCTAGTGAGAAATATTTATTCATGTTAAGGGCAGTCGTTTAGCCATCGCCTTTGTGGTAAGGGAGGCCATGATCAAGTCCATCTATCGTTACAGGTTTATCCATTGTTTTAGGGACACACTGTATATACACACATACACTTTATTGCTAAACAAAAAAAACATATATTTGTACGTTATTTTAATAATAATAATAAAAAATCTTTATTTTCTCTTACACAATCTAAGCTTTAACAATATTGTGGTGGTTACAATACGTATGTGCTACAATTGGCTAGATGACTAAAAATTTTTTTTTGCTTTATTAGAAGCTCATTCATATAATAAACAGAAAGAAAAAATCGCTTGTCGAATAACTATAAAAACAACCAAGATATAAGCTATTAAAGATTTTTCTCCATCTCTTTCTAGCAACCGCAATTTACAAGGAGTTTATATGGCCTTACTCAACGATGACGTCACGGTTGATGTCGGATCTCTCTGTCTAATCGCCTTCAAATTAACAACTTAAAATGCTTGTATCTAATGTATTTTTAAGCCGATTTTAATTCTAATTTCACAGGTCTGCATCTTTTTTCACGGTATTTTAATATTTAATGACGAGACGTAAAAATTTGACTTTAGTCATCATCCCAATTAACATAGATTGTGAGAGACTGGCGTCCATACTAGGTAGATAGCCTGTATTACAGAGCGCCAGTACTCTTCTCTCTCGATGTGGTCCGGGTGCACATTCCATTTAAAAGTCAACAAATTCAAGCACATGAACATATATGGACGACATAACATCAGTCATGTGTATTGAGGACAAACTGAGATTTAGTTTGTAGTGGCGGACTTATCTCTAACAAAGATCTCATTCAGTCAACCTACAATGTGTATGCTGTGCCAGAATATTTTACAGTATACTTACATGAAGATAAATATTGGGCATCGGAAAACATTGGACACAGTCGTCTAACTCATCAAAGAAAATTGTAAAAAAAAATAAAAACCGACGTCAAAACCACTTAAAAGTCAAAAAAATCAAATCAAAATCAAAAGTACTTTATTTCATAGGCCCCTGCGGGCACATAAAATCGTCAATTTTACACATTTTACAAAATTATTAAAACATAAAAAATATTCGACTAAAATCAAGCTAACCCGTGCGCTAGTGGCAAGTACATCCGCGGAGTTGATGCCGCGCATGTAATCGCCAAGTCAAAAAAAAAATTAGAAAACAGACAACATTACATTTCTTATTTGAAGTCGGTGCTAAATTTTAAGACATTAGATTAGATTTATAGGAGATCATCCTAATATACTCGTATAGTAATAATATAGGAATAGGTACAGTCAACATCACACTTCTATATCGAAGTCGGTGACAAATAAGACTTTCTAGGAGATCATTGGTTTGGCACCGACTTCAATATAGATGTGTGATGTTGTCATTACCTATTCTTATACTTATTATTTTTAACTTTTCAGTGTTTTTGAAGGCGGTTTTTATTTTTTTGTAATAATTGAATGGCTGGCAATATCGTTTCATCAGGAAGGAAATCTGGGGGCGCGCCTGTGCTCGGTGCTCCTGGCACGACGAGATAAGACCACGGAAGCGCAGGGCACTATTCCTACCTTTTCAACCGACTTCAAAAAAAGGAGGTTCTCAATTCGTCGGAATCTTTTTTTTATTTATGTTCCCCGATTACTCGAAGACGCCTGAACCGATTCGGAAAATTCTTTTTTTGTCTGAAAGGGTATACTTTACAGGTGATCCCATTGTCACCATGTCATGATCTCATGATGGGATCCCATGAAAATCGAGGGAAACCCTTGAATTTCATAGGCACGTCACCGTATGTTCATCGATTACTCCGCCATTTGTGGACCGATTTACAAAATTCTTTTTGTAATCGAAAGAGTATACTCCCGAGGTGGTCCCATTGTCACCATGTCATGATCTTATGATGGAATCCATGAAAATCGAGTGAAATCCTCGAACTTCATAGGCACGTCCAACGTGTTTCATGTTTTTGCTGAAGATATTCAGGTATTTACATCTGGTAGTCATCATATCATGTTATTGAGCTGATGATGGAAAGTGTTTGGTAGGCTAGGAGTTCGTGAATAATTCTTTTAGTACTGTTTAGAGCGAAAGACGTTTTATTTTAAGTTATTCTGGTATTTGCCTTGGCTTGGCTCAAATTCTTAAACGCATGTATTATAAACTAAAAATGAAAAAACAATTTTTACAAAAAAACCGACTTCAAAAACACCAAAAAGTTGTGAATAATATAAGAATACATACAAAATCACAGTTTTATATTGAAGTCCATATGGCGATCTCGAACCCTGGAGTCTGGACCTTCCGATTGGAAGGCAAGTGCCGGGTACACAGCGCCACCGCCACTTTATTGATTATTATATTACTATCTAAAATACCTAGATTTCGTCATTGAATCACTGACTGATGACCATCAAAACTGTGAGGGTACTTCCTGAAGTCAAAGAAAGCTGAAATTTTAATTAAAATAATTAGTGTGGAAGCTAATATAAGCACACAAACAAAAAAAAAAGAAATATTGACATTTTGCCCCCCCCCCCATCCCCTAAAATAATGGGATGAAAGTTTGTATGGAATTTCCGTCAATTTCCAAGCTAGAAACAACAATATTTGACCTTTTAAAAAACCTAAAACATTTTTAAATTCTCTATTTTTCAAATGATAAATAACATAATAAGAAAAACTACGACAAGTATTTAACTTATAAAAAGAAATAATATTCCACCAAAAACATGTTCATGTACAGTAACGCCAAGACAGAACATATTGCTTGCCCTGTAAAAAAAAGTTAAGATATTATGGAGAGCCAAGCTCCTCACTCTATACATGTCCTTATTTCGACCCCGTCAATTCCCCAATCCTTTTACTGTTTCAACAAGGGCCTGAGCTGACTAGGCTGCCCAATTGGGTATGCAATAGGGTATGTACACTAGCGGATATTCCGCTCTACCTGGCTAAACCACCTTCCGGAACCTCTCCGCTCTCGGCGGAGGCACGTTCGGGATTCGACAGCCAATTCACCGAACGCATCCCCTGAGAACAGGCTCAGCAGTATATAAACAAGCTGGGAGTACACCAAGGGAGGGGACACCAACAGGTGGAGTACGGGCTGCCAAGACTGGACTTGATTCACGCATTATCTTATCATATTTCAGTGACATAATCTCTATGTCTTAAAGAGTAGTACGGGGGCACGCACGTATTTAGTGTGACTAATGTGATAAAAATTTCTTGACGCTCGTCAAGGAACACTTGTGACTGAGTTTTATCACAAATTTCATGCTTTTCGACTGCTGGTAGAACTTCCAAAGTATTAAATCCCTTGCAGCAGGCGTAGCACGGGCTGCCAAAACTGGACTCGAGTCACGCATTATCTCACGATTTTAGTGACATAATCTGTATGTCTTAAAGAGTAGCATGGTGGCGCGTATTTAGTGTGACTGACGTGATAAATTTTTTTGACGCTCGTCAAGGAACACGTGTGACTGAGTTTTATCACAAATTTCTTGGCGTACCTGTGCGCCAACTGCTGTGGTTGTAGCAAGGGCTTTAATACTTTAGAAGATGTAGCAGCAGTCGGAGAGCAAAAAATTTGTGATGAAACTCAGTCACACGTGTCCCTTGACGAGAGTCAAGAAAAATTTATCACGTCAGTCCCACTTAATACGTGCCACCGTGGTACTCTTTAAGACATAGAGATTATGTCACTGAAATTGTGAGATAATGCGTGACTCAAGTTCAGTTTTGGCAGCCCGTGCTACGCCTGCTGTAACCACAGCAGTCGGAGCACAGGCACGCCAAGAAATTTGTAGAGAGCCTTCTCGAGAAGAACAGGCAAGAAACTCGGCAGGTCAACATTTTTTATCTCCTCTTTTAAGTCATTTACAATTTGGTTTTGTTACAGAGTCGTCAATTGGAAGCTGACCTCAAAGCAAAAGTTTGAAGTTAACTTCCATTACAAGATTAGATGTGTCAGTTCACATTATATAAGATAATAAAAAGACTTCATTAAAATATCAATGAAAAGAAAGTGTAGAGTTGACCTCATGTCCAAATAGTTTTATTATCCAAATAATCATTAATAATACCAATCTCTAATATAAACCTATCTTTGAAAGAAGTGCGTGAACTTAGCTTATATAAATTTCTCTCACTGAGCGTTTCTTTGAAACAAAACGCAGTTAAATTTGTAAATTTGAATTTGAAATCGTTATTCGAACATCATTATCAGTATTTTTACCTTTTCTTGTAAGCTTTTAAAGGCGACTAACTAGCCTCATAAAGTATTGTAATCTTTTGATGTCAATGTAACTTAGTGTTTAAGTACATGCTGTTTTTAATATTCATGGTAAATAAAGATATTTGAAAATGAATGAAAAATGAATCAGTACTTACATGACATTCGAATATGCAAACATGCATTCACAGACTTAGTAGCATGGACTTAATTTAAGTCCATGCTTAGTAGTGATTGGCATCATGCATTTTACTTATGGCAAGTGTCAAGACAATGTCAACGCTGCTGCTCGAAAGTACGCAGAAAGGTATGAAATGTCAATTTGAATTTTTTTACGAATAAATGTGTTTTTACCGAGTACTTTGAAATCCTAGGTAATGAGCTTAGGTATTCTGTATTTTTTAATATCATGGCTACTCTTTAAGTATCCATGATATTAAAAAATACAGTATACCTAGGCTCATTATACTTTTACATTAACACAAAACCTTAGAGTAAATATTACGATAAAAACAGTTTTTTTAAGTTTTTATACTATTTGCTATACGAGTAGTCATGAAATTAAACATATTCAGAATGCCTAGGCTTATGATACCTTTTTGGAATCTAAAATAGCTAAGCAAGTTTTTAAGATGATGGATATGACGAGCGTCCTACATTTTTTACACTATAGCTGAGCAAACATGAAAAAAAATAATTTCATTTTTAATAGTCTTTGTTTTAATTTTTTAAACACTTTACGCTAGTTTGTTAAATTTAAGTCATTGTTTTTGATAGCTGCATTTGTAGAAATGGCACTTTAAAAACTAATTGCACTTGGAAATTTAAAAAAAAATCTAAAACAGTAAATACTCTGCAATCGTGATATTTTCACTAAGGTCAAATTATGCGGTAAGGCCATGATAAAGTCCATTTATAGTTACAGGTTTATCCATTGTTTTAGGGACTGCTGTATATAGCGTTTTGCTTGAATCCCAGACTTTACAAGCCCAAAACCTTAGTCAAAATGTGTGACTTAGCCGCAAACTAACTACAGCATAAAACCTTAAGGTGAACTTCGCGAACACAGCTAATAGTTAACTTGCTAAACTAACAGCTAATAGCATTGGTATTTTAAGCTTATATTATAACCCTTTAATATCCAGGTTGTTTGTTATTAGTTGACTGTGAAACATTATCGTTATGGAATGCGTTACGACATGATTCTGCATTAGGTATTGGAAATGTTGTTTTTACTGTGTGGTCCATGCGCTTCTACGAAGTCAAGCCATCTTTGGTTTCAGCAGAACTCACTGATGTCAGATTAGGAAAGAAAGCATGCCAACGTAAGAATAATTATATGTAATTCAACGAAAAGTTTCAAATTATTCTTGAGTCTCACTCAAGTGTTTTATCCGGTTGCATCAAAACATCGTAATTTTGCATGAAGGATTGTGTAATTTCTTTGGTGTGAATCGTATGTTTTTGGAATACATAGTGGTATGTTCGCAACTGTAACAATCCAAGCTGGGAATATCTTATCATTTCTATACAGTGCCCAGCTGAAGCTGGAGTACACAAAGGCCTAATAAGTCTTACTTGGAGGCTAGTCACAATAGATCTTTGTAGGTGGCAGTGACATAAGAGGATTTTGAAGCTATACATTTTCATACAAAAAGCGATAACGCTTTTCTCCCTCTTTACATAGTCTAATTTTCATAATTTTTGAAAATGTTGTAGATATAATGAAGATCTAGGTTTGGGTTATTGCCCGTGGTTCACCTGCGTAGTCCACCTTTGTACGTTTTAGTTTTGAAGTAATATTGCTCAGAATATAAATTATTAGCATCTAAATATCAACTACAATACTATGATATACATGAAAATTTTGGGTTGAATGACATTACGACAAACACATTTTAATAATTATTTTTAGATAACGCATTAATTATTTATTGGTTATTATGAAACACCGTGTATAATCTGTAGCTCTAAATTTAGTTTTATGGACAATATTTTCAAAAATTACTACAAAGAGAAAAGCTCCGTAGAGTAAAAGTTTACCTTTTACTTTTTTGGTTGAAATTAGAGTTTTCTCTGTATACTCGTTAATAAAGTTAGTGTAAATGCGTTATTAAAGTAATCACACTTAATATGATCAATTTTTAATAAATGTTTGTTTTTAAAACAACATACAAATGTTAATTTTATTATTTGCTAACCCTTATTCAATGCTCTTTTTTTATTCTGATATTATTATTGTAATAACAATTTGTTTTTACGCTGCCAATTAATCATTTTTCAATGTTCATTACCTTTGATATGCAACTTTATTTCACTTTTATAATATCCTACATAGATTATATTTATCATGAGTCAAGAAAAGATAAATCAGAGGTATCTACGAGTACTGTTATTAAGGTTTATACAAAAAGCATTGCATGTTACATTTTGGCAAAATGAAGTTCCGTGGTGATACTTAGCTGTATTTAAAATACGAATACGCTGTCAGGTGAAAAAATGGGTTAGATTTACCATAAAGCTCATTATGGTACTCTTATTCCAAAAGCTCGTTAGATACATTAGATACAAAATTGTTTCATTACTTTTTTTATAGAAAGTTTAATTTTCTTGGGATTTTTATTTTATTTTGATTTATAAACTTAGATTTTTTTTATTTATAAACTTAGAATTTGGTATTTTTACTGTCTTAGGTGATACAAACGCACTGTAAAAGTTAAGATTTGAAATGTTTCGTTGCGCTGCTAGGAAAATTCTGAACCTTTTTCTCATTCCGCAAACAATTAACCATTTAAATACTCTTTGTGCGTAATATTCCACTGATAACGACGCTCTGCAAATTCACAACGAGGAGTTATCAAGAGTCAAGTAAGTAAACAGTATTATCAGAGCTCAAACGAGACACTCTCCGGCACAATCAGTAGGCAAGCGGACGTCGGGATGCAGGTTTGAATTGAAAAATCGGGATAAGCAGTGGATTTGTGCAAAACAAAACAAAAATGCGGTCGTCGAGTGCGAGGCGTCACGCGGCGCGCCTCGCCTCTCTGTGAGAAGTCAAGAGCTGCTGGAGTCTAGTGGCGGGACTGGACTGTCAAGCGAGCCAGATGTGTCACCCCAGCCACACGGAACGCACGTGTAACAGTGAATTTTACCAGTGATCAGCTGTTCTGTGACTTTTAACCCCAGTGTTGTGCTACGCTAGACGAGGTATGTACTTATTATGTGTAAAGTGTAAACACCGCCTGTTGGTGTTGCAATGCTCGTTTTCGACGGTTAATCGAGCGTCAGTTAATTAATGAATGAGTTATCGCGAAATGATTTTGCTGGAGTAACGTAATAAGCATGCGCTTCTCAATTTTGCCTATTAACATTTGACTGGAAATAAGTTACATTCTAAGCGTCATGTAGGAATGCAGTCCGTTTGTCAGTCGTGTATCTTTTTTTAGGGATTAAAATTTTATCTTTTTAATTTACTAGTTTTCAACGCATTAAACATTAACTGAAGTCTTCTGATATCTTGTATAAAATATGAGTTTACGTTATTCATAGACAAGTACTTGCCGTGTTCAATAGAATTTTTTATCCATACTTAAGTATTTAAAATACAATTAAAGGATAAAAGTGGCTATGTTAATTGCGAGGTCGTTTGTGTCATAAATGCTTGACTCATTCCAGACTAACTTTGTGATAAACATTGATCTCTATTTATTTATGAAACACATATTATAGTAGATAAGAAACTAATTGTTAGGTAAATTTGTTATCATTATATCCCTACAACTATCACTTTTTCACACGACTGTAATTTTACAAAACAAAACACTTTTTGTGAAAAAATTTTGAAATATAGACAGGTAAGTACTAAATCTAAAAAGAGAACCTTTAAATTAACTTAAATTATTTCAAAACAAAATAGATATTTATGGGTATTAGCAATAACCAATTTAGTTTTCTTCATGAAATTCTATTTAACGTGTCAACCCTAGTTAGGTAGGTACCTAGTACGTTTGTAAGTATAAAAGCCGTAAAAATATATAGGTTATAAATACAAGACACCAATGCTAGCAGTAACATTTTCCTTACAAAGTTCTTCTAAATGAATAGCAAAGCAACTGCATTTTTCTTATACCTATTGTCAATCGAACTAATACAAAACCGATAAGTCTAAGAGCTTGAAATAAATCATTTCTGGTTAGGTATTATAGATACTAGATATTTTAATATACCTACCTAGTAGTTTTTTTTTGGAAACACCATCTTATTTTTGTATTTTTTTTGTTTCATCAAGTTATATTTCCATAATAACCGACAGTTATTAAGGTTATTTCAATAATAGTAAGTGTAGGTAGTACTTATCAAGTCACTTACAAAATTGAGATAAAAGGTGCATTCTATGAAGACAAGGGCAGTACACTACAACATCAATGAATAACCGTTCGATAGGTAGGTAGGTGCCAGGGGATTTACCATGGTCGCTGAGAGCAAGGTTAACACAAGCCTGAAATAGAGACATCGTTATTGAAGCGTATAGTGCCGTCTCGCTTTCGCTGGGGTTTTAATACTGTTTTAAGCGGTCATGGTAAGGGGCTTGCCTTTTAAGTCGAAAGGGGCACTTGTGTTTGCGATCCCAATTGTTTCAAAGATTACCTAGTAATAGCTAGTATTTGTGTACTATACCTATTTCGTGCGCAGATGGTTTACTACAGTCACCTTAAAAAGTTATGTTTTGGTTTTACTTTATTGATTTGCTTCTGAAGGGACTTTTGTTTACCTGGAGCTTTGTAGGAAACTGATTTTGTATATTCAATTCAATATGGCAGTCAGTGTATTCATTCTTACTCATGTTCTTACTTAAGAGTTTGCATTTTAAACAGCTCTGCCATTGTCTGTAGCCAGACAATTGTTTGTCTTTCCCGTTCGCTCGCACGTGTATGGGTTTTCGCTTTTTTGGTGTTATTTATAAATGCGATGACGTCATCCGGCGGCTTGAACCGCGATTTCACAGCTGAGAGGATCGCTGAATCGGTATTCAATAATGGCTACTTTAACAGAAGTTATGGTATAAGTTTATAATTGAGATAATAGAGCTGTTAAGAGATAAATGATTTCAGTTTGTTTCGGTTATGCTAAAGTTAGGTATGTTAGAACAGAATTTATTAGGAAGAACCACTCAAACTCACAAACCAAAATAAGACAGACCACTGCAATGATTATTTTCATAGCTCTCCCTGTGTATTAAATAAAACAAGAGTATTTGTTTCTTACTTATTTTAACCTACCTCTGCCACTCGACAGTACGGAGTTCCATCCGACATGACATGACCCCGGCACATGAATTTGTTACTTAGAATGAACTAAGGTAAAGTTTTTGCATCATTACAAGCAAGTTTTTTTTTGTTATTAAAACACTAATTTCACTAGTTCCACTTGATTATTTTTAAATGCAAGTTTTTATTTAAATGCTCTTAAAAGAGGAAAATAACCTTAAATTAAAATGAAACATCAATTTATTACACGACCTTACCTTTTTTATAATACATAATAATAATAATAAGAACCATTTATTTTCATTCACAATGACTTTGATCTACGCTTACAAAGCCTAATTCGTTAAGCCAGAGTGAGAGACGGAACCCGTACTAGGATACCTACCCTGTGTTACAGGTTCCGGCCTCCCTCCGGTTGTTTTTAATTAACAAATTAAGAAAATAAAAAGAGAGAAAAAGGTATATGTGTGTGTGCGTGCGCGTGAGTTTGTGTGTGTGCGTGTGTGTGTGCATGGGGGTGTGTTTTTGTGTTTATACCAGCATCTGAAAGTGCGTGTGTGATCTTTAGTGCGAATCCTCCTGTAGGTACACTAGTGTGACTCAGTCGTATGTCCTAACTAATATTAAAAATGCAATACCTAGTGAGTTTGTTTGTTACGCTTTCACATCTAAACCACTAGTTTTATTGATATTTGGTATAGAACTCAAACTCAAAAATCTTTATTCAATATAGACCTTTACAGGCACTTATTGACGTCAACAAATTACAAAACTCTATTGAATCAATAAATTAATTTTAAAAATGCAACAATTCAAGATAAGCTATGTATTATTTAAACCTTGTATGTACATACATCTCAACCATAATTAAGATGTATGCAAATACAAGTAAAATGAAAAAAAAAGTTGACTCTACACCTGTTCGAAGCAGCTTAAGCCCTTGGGTAGGACATAGGCAAACTTTTATCCCAAATTTTAATGAGTATAATATATATTTTATCCCTTTAGCTTCATAATAATGTACTTATAGAAAAAAAATAATTATAATAAAAAAATAATCACCAAAAAATACTTTGATTTATTTGAGTCTTCAACATGTTTTCAATCTCCGAATAACATTTCTGCCGCAGGAAGATGAAGACTTTCTTCTTGCAATTAAAATAGTTCTCAGGGTATACCGGGTTATTTTTCCATTAGGAGCCAAATTTTGTATGCTTGTTTAGACAAGCAAAATGAACAACTTTTACTATGGGAACAAACTCGAAATCGCGAAAAATAATTTTTTTTTCGCGATTTCGAGAGGCGGTATACCGCCTAACTCATAGTGATGCATCGCTATCGTTATCGTTGTCACCTGTGACATTAGAACTATGGTTCTAGTTAAGGTTTCGCTCGAATTTCATGGGATCCCTTTATCAGATCCTTACTTTGGTGACCTAGGAACCACCCTAGCAGGCGTAGCACGGGCGGCCAAGATTGGACTCGAGTCACGCATTATCTCACAATTTCAGTGACATAATCTCTATGTCTTAAAGAGTAGCACGGTGGCGCGTATGTGTGTAAGTGTGGCTGACGTGGTAAACATTTCTTGACGCTCGTCAAGGAACAAGTGTGACTGAGTTTTATCACAAATTTCTTGGCGTGCCTGTGCGCCGACTGCTGTGGTACAACCACAAGGCAAGGGCTTTATACTTTGGAAGATGTAGCAGCAGTCGGAGAGCAAAAAATTTGTGATAACCCAGTGACACGTGTCCCTTGACGAGCGTCAAGAAATTTTTATCACGTCAGTCTCACTTAATACGCGCCACCGTGCTACTCTTTAAGACATAGAGATTATGTCAGTGAAATTGTGAGATAATGCGTGACTCAAGACCAGTCTTGGCAGCCCGTGCTACGCCTGCAGGACTATACTCTATCGAATAAAAAAAGAATTTTGAAAATCGGTCCAGAATTGGCGGAGTAATCGAGTAACATACACACAAAACACGTTGGACACACCTAAAAATTTAAGGGTTTTCCCCTCGATTTTTATGGGTTCCCGTCATCAGATTCTATCTTTGGTGACCTTGGGACCACCCGTGGAGTATACTCTATCGAATACAAAAAGAATTTTGAAAAGAGGTCCACAATTGGCGGCGTAATTGCGTAACATACACACAAAAAAAAACATACGCAACAAATTGAGAACCTCCTCCTTTTCTGAAGTCGGTTAAAAAGCGAATATCTCCAATTACTGAAGTTTTTAATGAATAATTGAGCTGTGAGACTTATTCAAATAATGTTTGGTCTTTAATGAATACAAAAGTAATGATGCCCATGGTTATTTAATATCAGGTCCAGGTACTATGGGTTTTGGCCGATGTTCTTTCACCTCAAACTGATTCAAAAAATGTTCCAAAAATGGTTTGCAATTTTGAAGCAGACAACTTATATACGAACAGTGAAAGTTAAATAAAAGCTTATGAAAGGCCTAAAAAGGGTACCATTACAATGTGATAGAATAATATTGAATACTTACTAATTTGTTTATATTCACAACTGCCTACTTAAATGTGTTTGGGTTGCAGCAAGCTTTGTAATAGTGCGACTACATAATCTGATAAGTTATTTTTGTTAAGTGCGTAATATTTATGTCAATGTTAATGTTTTTGTGTAGCACCTTGGCTGCTTAGAGTGCAATCAACATCTTCAAGGCGAATGGCAGCAAAAGTAATAGAAAAATACGTAGTATATACAGTGAACAGCGTATTACCCACAAGCTGTCTTAGTAAGTTAAATCGCAAACAGTAAATACCTATAAGTAGACTTGCAAAACGACCTTTGGCGAGCGGAGTGAATGACCGCACCAGACAGGTCAGACTGCCTTCGCATATAGTGCATAGGTACTATATGCGAAGGCAGCATTGGTTGGTTGTGTTAAATGAAAATAGCACATCTCCCACGAGGAAATAAGAACTACGTTTGCGTAATGAATGTTTGGTCCTAGTCCTATAAAAGAAATAGAATAGTTTGTGTGCATAAATGAAAAGTAGATATTAGTTATACAGTTGCAGATTAACAAACATTGAATGTTTAATTTTTTCAAGGGCATCAGTAAATATCTGTTAAGTTCTGGACAGCGCAAATACAGCTACACAAATTTTTTCCATACAAACTGCATCTCTCTATATGCTCTCTATATCATTAATTGCGTCTATTAATGTGGTATACAATCATGACGTTCACCAATTCTTTTATTAACGACGCAATAAATGCAGAGATTTACATACACAAAGCTGCGTGCATAAGTTGGTAATTATATAAATGTTTTAAGTTATTTGTTTGAATGCTACTGAGTGGACATAAGTGTGTTTAGAATATTTTGTATATCGAAAGTGTGAACGCGTAGCGAATGTCAATAACTCGTAGGTATCTGATATCGTATACGCTCATTTGATAACCAACCCTTAAGTCCTACGACGAGGCATTGATTTCTCATTAAGCGACCTTTAGACCTGTCATACTTGGGCATGATCCACTGTGAACTTTGAAGTGTGTCACTGATCACTTTCCCACTGTTTTGTTTTCGTATATTAATAATAAATCATGTCATCATCATCATTATCAACAGCTCATATACGTCCCCACCGAGGGGCTCGAGCCTACCCTAATAAAATAATGTAAAATGTCATAATTTCAAACTAAAATTGATTATAATAGTATACACGCGGCGATCACTGATACTGACTTCACCCCAGTCTTACTATCCAAAGATACGAACTTTGCTGCAAATTACTTGGTATCGACCATTTCCAGTATACCTACTCGTAATAGAGAACTATACACGTAAAAACAATGTTTCAAGCAGAAGATTACAATTAAAGCCGTGGATAACAGCTGGTTTACTATGATGCATTCGTTGCAGTGATCGTAAGCATGGACAACTTAGGCGAAATCCAGATAATATTACACTCGAAATCGAAAATTACGTACATCAGATATAGAAATTTTTACTAATAAGCTTCTCAAAAACGTTAAATTGAGTTATTATAAGGGAATGTTGATTTCTGCAAAGAATGCTGCCAAATCTACTTGGAACGCCATAAAAAACATTACAAACATGTCAAATTCAATCACTAACGCCAAACCATTGCTTAAGATAAATCAAAACTCTAAAGCTGCAGTTAATACGGTGAACAAGTTTTTTGTGGATGTTGGTAAGAGCTTGGTAACTAAGATACCGGTTCCCCAGTCTCCCCACCCCTATTTCAGCCACGTCTAGTAGAAGACTCTCCTTCCTAGTGCTATTAGAGATAGATGAATGAGAAATATACTAATTAGTAATAACTGGTCTTCGAAGTGATTGTGCGGTCGGATGGGATATTTTCTCGCATTCTCCAAAGTTACCGGAAAATTTTTACACCAACTCATATATTATGCAAACTTGCCTTTACAACTGGTATTTTTCCTAATGCCTTTAAGAAAGTCATAGTTCACCCAGTTTATAAGTCTGGCAATGAAGTCTGGCGTTACTAACCAATCTCGGTTCTCTCAGCGATGTCCAAGATCATGAAACGTGCTTTAAATATTAGACTGATTAGTTATCTGGAGTCCAAAAACATAATAACCAATAAACAGTTTGGTTTTAAGAAGGGTGTCAGCTCTGAAGATGCTGTTAATTCGTTACAGTGATCGGATGTTTAGATAAAAAACAAAAATGCATTGGAATGTTCCAAGGCATTAGACACGGTGTCCATCCCTATTCTTCTAAATAAACTGGAACAAATTCGCGTGCATCACACCCAATCCGTCAAGATAGATGAATTCGTCAGTGATTCAGAGTTGTTATTATTTGGAGTGCCCCAAGGATCCATTCTCGGCCCTACACTTTTTAACATCCTATATTAACGACCTATGCAATCTCAACACTCCTACAGCCTTAGTCATCGATAGAAGAAATTGGGAGGACACACGTGTTAATGCTGAAATAGCACTTTCTACAGTTTTAAAATGGCTAGATTCTAATTTGCTCACTCTTAACATACATGCTACAAATCAAAGCATGCTGCCCTCAGAAAGTGATATTAATATTGTTGCCCATCGATGTTTGAGATCCGAAATGCGCTGTAACTGTTTAGAGGTATCTATAGCAAAACATATCAAGTATCTTGGAGTATTTATCGACCAATTTTCCAATGTAAAACCGACCAAAATGGAACCTCCATATACAGGCATTAATACCTAGACTTAGGAAGTTAATATATGTGTTTAAGAAAATAAATAAGGCTGCTGATCGAAATACATTAAAATTGGTTTACACGGCATTATGTCAGTCTATTCTGATGTATTGCATTACGGCATAGGGCGGCGCTGGGAAAACTATAATCTTGCCTCTTAAAAGAGCACAGAGAGCGGTTCTCAAGGTCATGACCAGGAAACCTCTCAGATACTCCACTTCCCAACTCTACATCGACACCTCGGTCCTGACTGTGAGCCAACTATTTCTCTCGTGCACTATACTTCGCAAGCACTCTCAACTTCCCTACAATCTGTCAATAATGACTCATAGGCGTAGATCAGACCTTGTGTGTACCACACCTCAGCACAAGATTGTCCTCGCCAAGCGACATTTTAACATTTTAAGTTGTATGTTATATAATAAGCTTAATAAAATTATTAAAATTTATCCGTGCACCACGGGAGTAGTCAAACGAAAGCTTACAGAGTGGGTGATGATGTTGACATACTCAGAGACAGAAGACCTATTGCCGAAACCAATTTGATAAAAAAAAAATATTTCTATAAAATGGTCTCAAAAATTTTTAAATATAGTGTAACGCAATCACACACACACATCACACACCACATATACACGCATGCACACACACAATCATGCACATACACTCACACAAATTTGTATACTAATACAATAATCTATGGCAACTATACAGTGTGTCTGGTCATGGACTAGCGATATTCCAAGGATTGTTAGAACAACTATTCTAATACACAAATACACTACATAGTTAAGTCCAAACTACTTATCAGCTATGTGGCAGCCATTTTGTGTTTTTTCTTGAAATATTCTCTATGTGGACACAAAAAAAATCATATCTCCCAAAGTGTAGGCGTTAATGGTATAAAAATAGGCTTATTCGAATCGCAAAACTAGTCTATCGTATAAAATTTGAAACAGGGGTTTGTTACGTTCATAATTTGAAAAAATAATTGAATTTCATGTAAAATATAAAAAAAAATATGAAAATAAACAAATTATTGTAAATTACTGCAAAAGTAACCCCGTTAACTCATTTATTTTTTCCACTAGATTGACAGGGTTTGATCTAAGCTACAATACAACATTTAATTTACAGCTGTATGTCTACTACTTTAAGAGTTATTGTTGTTTGAACATAGCCTATGCGCAAGCACAAAAGGCGTTGGTCAGAACCCTAACCGGAAATTATTAAAACACAACATTCTTATTAACTTTTATTTATTCAATGCTTTTACATTACACTAACAGTTTAATCAAAATCAATAAAAGTCTCACAATAATTGTTCAAAGTGGCCACCTCCAGTTTGTAGGCAAGCTAAAGCTCTCTGTGCTACCTGGCGTGATGAGCGCCTAATCATGTCAAAATCGGCTCTTATTTCATCGCCGACTGACATTATTTTTGCGACGAGTTCTTCTCTGTTGTTGGGAACATTAGCGTACACCTTTTGCTTCATGTGACCCCACAAAAAAATAATCTAAAGGGGTCAAATCGGGTGAGCGAGGTGGCCAAGCTACCACACCGCTGCGACCGATCCATGGGGAATGATGGGTATTTAAATACTCTCTCACTGCTCGAGAATAGTGGGCGGGTGCACCATCAAGCTGGACCCACATATGTTGCCGGTGTGACAGAGGTAGCTCCATGAGACTATCTGTAAATTGTGTTTGTAGGAACTCCAGGAATCTAGCTCCATTTAATGTTGGAGGCAATTCCAAGGGCCCTATGAAACGATCGTTGATTATGCCTGCCCACACATTCACTGAAAATTCATGTTGAAATGAACTCTAGCTACTTCTGTCATACCGGCAACATATGTGGGTCCAGTTTGATGGTGCACCCGCCCACTATTCTCGAGCAGTGAGAGAGTATTTAAATACCCATCATTCCCCATGGATCGGTCGCAGCGGTGTGGTAGCTTGGCCACCTCGCTCACCCGATTTGACCCCTTTAGATTATTTTTTGTGGAGTCACATGAAGCAAAAGGTGTACGCTAATGTTCCCAACAACAGAGAAGAACTCGTCGCAAAAATAATGTCAGTCGGCGAAGAAATAAGAGCCGATTTTGACATGATTAGGCGCTCATCACGCCTGGTAGCACAGAGAGCTTTAGCTTGCCTACAAACTGGAGGTGGCCACTTTGAACAATTATTGTGAGACTTTTATTGATTTTGATTAAACTGTTAGTGTAATGTAAAAGCATTGAATAAATAAAAGTTAATAAGAATGTTGTGTTTTAATAATTTCCGGTTAGGGTTCTGACCAACGCCTTTTGTGCTTGCGCATAGGCTATGTTCAAACAACAATAACTCTTAAAGTAGTAGACATACAGCTGTAAATTAAATGTTGTATTGTAGCTTAGATGAAACCCTATCAATCTAGTGGAAAAAATAAATGAGTTATCGGGGTTACTTTTGCAGTAATTTACAATAATTTGTTTATTTTCATTTTTTTTTTAAATATTTTACATGAAATTCAATTATTTTTTCAAATTATGAACGTAACAAACCCCTGTTTCAAATTTTATACGATAGACTAGAGTTTTGCGCTTCGAATAAGCCTATTTTTATACCATTAACGCCTACACTTTGGGAGATATGATTTTTTTGTGTCCACGTAAAAAAATATTTCAAGAAAAAAAACAAAATGGCTGCCACATAGCTGATAAGTAGTTTGGACTTAACTATGTAGTGTATTTGTGTATTAGAATAGTTGTTCTAACAATCCTTAGAATATCGCTAGTCCATGACCAGACACACTGTATATTGGAACGCTAGTGATGAGATAGCCGTAGTAATATGTAGATCATTGTATAACTTTTTTATTATGTTTATTGTTTACTATAGGTACTCAATTACACGAATTCTCAAAAAAACAGATATTTTCTTATTTGGGAATTATTCGATAATAATTCTGCTTTTCATTTTAAATTTTGTTTCCTTTGTAGTATGTAGTTTGCATTAGAATATAAATAACCATTTGATATACGTCCTAGTTTGTAACTGTCGCTGTCGTTCATCGGTTGAGATACAGGATCTCACTAGTTCGATTGATGGATGGTGGTGATAGAACAAATTTTAATCAAGCTGTAACTATGTGCCCATAAGAAGTACACAACAAAGTATATTATTATTATTATTAATTATGATCTCAGGTGAAATAACAATTCATACGTAACACACTATCTGATTTAAATGGTCATAATGAAAACATTCGACCTATAACGTCAAGAGTGTTTAAAAAAATACGGTAGAGTAAGAAATTTTCATCATCCTTTCTTTTGGAATATTCACGTAAATACTTCTACAAACTCCTCATCTATAGAACTTTCGAGACAATAGTTCGATTAATAGAATGGAATTATAATTGAGAGAAGCGTTCTGCACTCGAATAACATTGTTGAGCGCCAGTTAACAATTAATGGTCCAATTGAAGTGACTGGCGGCTGTCACAGACATTTATGTCGTATATACGCTTTACATTCACGATGAAAATTATTATTTACAAAAGGTCAATGTAATCGCTACTATATATCGTTTGTTATGTTTCACGTCCAAGCCGTTCAAACGATTATGAGTGATTTGTTAAGCTTAATTAAAAATGTAACAAACCAATATAAATTTCCGACATTGTAAAAGTAACTTTTTTGTTATAATTGACAATTTGATCGAGGAAGTGACTGTCCTACTCCGAAGATGAAATGCAATGTTGCCGCACACACCACACTACGTTTTCTTATCTAAAACTTTTTCGATTTGCAGTGCCCTTTCTTAAAATCTAAATCAGGGTTATTTTAACCTCAAATGAGTTTGCCACAGTACCAGTGAAAATACTGTCTGTAAATATTTTGAAATTGAAACGTAAAAACGAAAAATACCACTGTTGTATTCTGTCACAATTTAAAAGTTGCAACAAAAAACTAGACGGAACACACAAAAACTGTGAATGCAAAACTATTTTTAAGATATCGTAAAAGTAACTTTTTTGTTAAAATTGACAATTTGATCGAGGAAGTGACTGTCCTACTCCGAAGATGAAACGCAATGTTGGCTCACATTACGTTTTCTTATCTAAGACTTTATCGATTTGCAGTGCCCTTTCGTAGAATCTAAATCAGGGTTACTTTAACCTCAAATGAGTTTGTCACAATAATAGTGAAAATACTGTCTGTAAATATTTTGAAATTAAAACTTAAAAACGGAACAGACCAGTGTTCTGTTCTGTCACAATTTAAAAGTTGAAATAAAAAAACCAGACGAAACACACAAAAACTGTGAATGCAAAACTATTTTTGTGGCTTCCCGTGATCCACTCGTCTCGGCGTTTCGCCAATGTAAATACTCGTAAGTATCTTGTTAGGATAAAATAGCTTAGTACGCATGATTACCTCACACGTCATTTTAACAAGCTTTTGTTGACGGATTGTTTCTGATCTTACATTAGCATCTATAGATATTATCGATATAGTATCTGTTGATGTAGTATCAATCTATAGTTATTATCGATATAGTACTTATCTGTTGATATAATATCAAAAAAAAATCGCGATAATTTTAGCAGACATGTCATCCATTCAGTAAATAAGTAACTAAAGCTCAACTACTGAAACCAGGCTCTAAAAATATTAATCGAGAAAATATTCTCTTCTAAAATTGTTACGTACAAACTGTTCGATGTTTATCCGAAATCGTATGCCACTTTGCCATATCATTATCATCATTTTTTTTAGGTTTATGACTTTGTCTTTTAGAGAACGCGGGCGCCATGGACAATTTAAAATTTATTATGACGAGGTGCGTTCAACGATATACCTCATTTTTCAAATTATGATATGTAAGTACACCTAGTTAGTTTCGCATTTTTTTTTCGCAAGGTGGTTCAACCGCATAGTTCGATCAATCTGATTAAACGAACTTTTTTATCTATTTGATGCATTTTCAGTATCGAACCACGCGGACTTCTAAATTTCAAAACCACTTATTGCGAGTTCATTAGTCGCACCACGTCGACCAGTGCATCTGGTTTGATTCATCGAAACATAATATTTTATGAACCTACATACCGGTCAAAATCGTAATGCTAATTTTTGTTTCGCCATAGCTGGGTGAAAAGAAAGACTGCACCAATTCATTTTCAATTCAGAAGAGCGACTCAGCATCAGCTGCGTAATAAAGAGTAATGTGTTTTTAACCGATATTCAGACATGGCCGCCAATCTTAACAGACTTGTGAGCGCGAGAGATATTATAGTGCACAAGCAAGGGCACAAGTGTCTGCGCAAACACAGGTGTAATCTGTGTTCCTTCACTCGCAAAGTCCGAGATGGGCCGGTTGGTTAGCCGACACGACCGGGTCCGGGATGAGATCAGGCGCAGGATCCACTGCTTAACGTGCCTTCCGAAACATGTTTTGAATGCCCTCTGAAGCATTTGAAGATTCCGTTTACAAAAAGTGCCGTCTAAATTCTTAATTTTATTAATCGTGATATTTTTTCAACAATATGTAGTTGTTTCAAAATATCCAATAAAAATATCTTAGAATGGTTCCAGCTTATTTTTGTGCATTATTGTGGGTAATAAGTATATTATTCCATGGTACTGCGTAAGTTTTAAGTATTCCAGTGTATTTCTAATGAATGAAATTTCCTTTAATGCAAGATTTGTATATTTGTGTGTGCATAGTAATAATAAATTTGACAAAAAAAATCTATTTTCGTTACCTACGTAGATCAGATGTATTACTGATACTGAGACTCAGACTCATGTAAAGGCCCATCTTTCAAATTAACTCGGTATGCTGTATTCATTTGCCACATACTTAAATTCTTATTAAAATTGCACATTGATCATACTAATATGGAAAATAAAAGAGTTATTTTAAAATAGCTCCTTTAGACTTTAAATCCATGGCAGTGTCTGCGCTATCCACCACACACTAAGAAATTTTGTATAGAGATGCGGGAAAAGTATGTATCTCTAGAAATGTTTGGTACATTTTTACTGCTAATTGAATGTTATATATTTATTTATAAAGAGAAAATGATTAAAAACATTATTTTAACATATAAAACTAAGAAAACAATGCAGAGACCGCAAAGAGTCACAACAAAAAATATTCGGTATGAAACACCATATCCAAATCTTAACCGTTTTCAAGACAATGGACATTTATATAATTTTATTTTTTTATAAAATTATAGGCTTTATTCGAAAAAGTCGAATTTTGCCAAATTGAGTTGCCTTTTTATAACAATCTAGCTAAGATCTTTTGCTGATTTTGGTCTAGTGTTTCTGAATAAATAAAAAAATTTAAAAAATTAATTAATTATTAACTACGTGTAAAAATTCAATTTAAACATCCAATTAAGACAACATCCAATAATTATTACGAAAATTTTGTGTGCTTGTTCAGACAAGCAAACTGAACAACTTTCACTATGGCACCAACTTTGAAATCGCAAAAAAAAATCAGCTGTTCCATACAATTAGGTTCTGTGAATGTTGAACATTTGTATGGAACAGCTGAGTTTTTTTTGCGATTTCGAAGTTGGTCCCATAGTGAAAGTTGTTCAGTTTGCTTGTCTGAACAAGCACACCAAATTTTTGTAATAACTAAAAAATAAACTTGTATATTTATGGTGGTTGTGACTCTATATTTCTTTAGAAATGATATGCTTTACAACATAAAATCACTCGTTCGTAGTAGTCACACTGACTATATGCTCAATATAGGTCAACTTAAAGGTCTAAGGCTTCTTTCATAGGGCTGCATGTCGCCGGTCGCGTGCGCACGCGCCCGGCGCAATTTGTATGTAGCGAGAGGTGATTTTCACAGCGCTGCGTGCGCCCGCGCCGGTTGCGTTCTGCGAAAGGCAACTCGACCGGCCGCGGCGCACGCGATCGGCGGCACGCAGCTCCTATCATAGCGTTGCGCTGCACAATTTGTTTGTAGCCAAAGGTGATTCTCAGTGCTGCGTGCGCCGGTCGCGTTCTGCGAAAGGCAACGATATATATTTTTTCTACTTTACTAAAATGTATTATAAAACATCCAAACATTTTCGGTGTTTGTATTTTCGGTTTCAACAGGATAATATATAAAAGAGAAATAATAATTCCTACTTTTTTAAGGAAAAGTAAAAAAAAACACATTTACTTTGAAGTATGTTTACTCAACAATGATCACCTGGAAAGTCTTAAAAAACTTCAATATAAAACTGTGATGTTGTTTGTATTCTTATATTATTTATGACTTTTTGGTGTTCTTGAAGTTGGTTTCATTTTTAATCGACTTCAAAAAAGGAGGAGGTTCTCAATTTGATGCGTTTTTTGTGTGTATGTTACGCGATTACTATGCTGTGACAAAGTTTCAAACGATGCGGATGACCTACGCGCAGGGTTGGATTTCGTAGTATAATTATACTATTTGTACCATTATTTCATGATGTGTAGTATCGTAATGCCAGGATACTACGCGAACGTACCATAATTTTACCCTCAGCTCGATTGACAACTTTTCTTGGTTCGATCATTCTCCTTTTTATTATTTAACAAATAATCAAAGTATCTACCCTACAATTTAAGTAAGTTATGTTCTGTATGTATATGTATGGCACCATCGAAACAGCCAGCGACAAGCTCCAGCCGGGGATTCCTTGCATAGTGTTTTACTATTTTTTTCGTTTAGTCGGCACTCGACCGGGGGGGGGGTTACGCCACTGATTGAATCTCTCCATTTTGCTTTTGCCAAAAAAAACGGAACGTAGTAGTATAATTTTTGACAAGTAGTATATTTTTCATTTCCATAGACAATAATTTTGTGAGGGTCTGAATCCAACCCTGCCTACGCGGATGTCCGAGACGGACTGTAATAGTAGATTATGCACCGAGGGATTAAAGTAGTGTCTTACCACAGAATAGATAATAGTACTACGTACAGAACGGCCACTCACCTCCTCGCACTCATTTCAAATACCTCGTCCTACCCGGCACTTCCCTGTAGACATCACTGACAAGTAAACAAGGGCGCGCGCGATCGCTCGGACGAGTAGACGCGAGCGCCGGGCGATAACAGAGACAGCGCTATGCGGGTGAAAGAGAAGGCAGTCGCTACACTTCCCGCGTCATTGCGATTGATAACCGCTCACTCAGCCCTACTAGATTCCACGCACACATTTGCGCGTGTATGAACGTCATTTGTTTAAGTAGTAGTAATAGGTAATTGATTTGCGAACGTTGTATGGAGTGTCCGGGGTGTGGTCTTACGTCAAGGGCGCCATATTGAACCCCGAGCGTGTTGAGCGAAGCGAGGGAGTTAAATTTTAACTCCCTCGCTTATGTAGAGTCCTAAGTCAAGCGAGGGATTCAATTCGCCTAATACGAATTCACTGCTTTATTCCAGAGGTAAATACTTACTCTACTTTTTATACCATTTGCGAGACAATAAAAACTTAGGGTTCTATTAACAATTACTTATGTGGTAATTTTTACCATAAACACTGTCACTTTATCATTATTACTATCACTACCATTACCATGAAACCATAAAATACAAAAAAAATATTTTTTTATTCTCAAGCACGAACAGTACGAACACGTCACGCAATAATTTTATCTTATGTTAAGGGCCCGGTCTCGTAATAATCGGTGTTCTAGCAGAATTATCAGAGAAGTAAAGTTTTTTTAGTTATTAAAAATGCAATGAAGGAAATACATTTTACGTTAATTTAGAGTGTAGGACTTGAAGTTTCCATAACACATTTTACTATTTACTTAAATGCTAATTTTAATATCTTTTTAAGGCTTTAAACATACCCATATTTACATTCCACGCGTTTAAGGACATATTCATGCACTCGTAACGTAAAAAAAGATATGACCAAAACATGAAATGATATTTAGTAAACATTTATTCTCAAATCTGCGACAATAATCTTTACTGGTTACTTTTTTCAAAATGTTTTTGTTTCCTTATTTAAGGTGGTTTAAATAGTTCAAATTTTATGAATTTCACCACTGTTTAAATATTACTTTTACTATAAGAAATCATCCTTAAGCGTAATCAAACTTTAACCACTTAGAAACGAGCTATTATTAAAGCAAATAATAAAAACAGTATTTATAAAATCATTATACGTAAATTTTATACAATCAAAACTTATCAAGAGTTTACGCTGCGAAATCGTAGCAGAACAAGCAAGCAGCAAGCGACGACGGACGCAGGAAACTCGTACCGTGCGCTGATGTTTAAAATTCCATATCTCGGAAAGTAATTGACGCATCGAAATCATTTTACCACGAGATTTTTTTTTATTTTTCATCGAGAATACAAAGATGTTAAAATCAAAATTGTGAACATTCTTCATCGTAGACCGATTAGCAAAATTCTTTTTGTATTCGATAGAGTATACCTACTCCTTGGGTGGTCCCAAGGTCACCAAAGTCAGGATCTGATGATGGGATCAATAAAAATCGCGATGACTCCGTCAATTGTTTATCGATTTTCAAAATTATTTTTGTATTCGATAGAGTATACTCGTGGGGTGGTACCAAAGTCAGGATCTGATGATGGGATCCCATGAAAATCTAGGGAAACCCAAGGTTGAGAGAATTCAAAAATAGGTATTTATAAATTGTATTACAGTCGCGCTGTGTCCGA
Organism: Schoenobius gigantellus; assembly: GCA_963935595.1. Lineage (NCBI taxonomy): Eukaryota > Metazoa > Arthropoda > Insecta > Lepidoptera > Crambidae > Schoenobius > Schoenobius gigantellus. The sequence goes on from OZ012543.1 coordinate 23,843,282, forward strand.
AAAACTCCTCTAGTGGAAGTAGTTCGGTTGTTAGTCCGGTAACCGGTTAACGGGACAAGTGCCACTTTTAAGTTGCAGTAGTTCGGTTGGTACGAAGCACCGAACTAACTATACCTTTTGGTGGTAATAGTTCGGTTAGTATATTAATATAATTTTTATTGTAAATTATTATTTCATCTTATTTATAATGAACATGTTAATAGAGCGACTTTGTACAAAAATGTTTTAGTGTAACTCTAATATAATAATACTCGCACAGCAAGATATCTTAAAGTTTCTATACTGTTTAGAGCGTAAGGCGTTTTATTTTAAGTTATGCTGGTGTTTGCCTTGGCTCAAATTCTAAAACGCATGTATTATAAACTATCAAATGTTGTATGTATTCTTATATTATTTATCATTTTTGGTGTATCTGAAGCCGGTATTATTTTTTAACAAAAAAAAATGTATAATTGACGGATGCTTTGTTATTGTTCTGATATAAGGCGGCCAACCGTACCGCATTCTGCGGGACCGTCCCGGAATGACAGTTGCATTCCCGCATTGCAATATTTAATAAAAAAAAGTCCCGCAAATCATCTAATGCGTCCCGCATGTCCCGCATTCCTATCTTTTTTGTAGATGTAGATTCATTTCCCATTGTCTCGCTCGCTTAAACCTACTATAATGTTCCACATCAAAAACACAAACGGCGGACGAAACGTAGGTACTGTACTGAGGTAAAATATGAAACCCAGAACTAGTAAAAATATGCCACTCATGTGAAAAATATGACTTTAATAATAAATGTTGTCCCACATTGACTTATTGGAAAGTTAGTCGCCTTATTCTGATGGTCAATTTTACCAACCTTGTCTTAGCTTAGGACAATCCTAAGTAGTATGCTATCACATCTTGTATTTAATGAAAATTATGTGCCAGCACGCCACTTAAGATTGTTCTAAGATAAGATAAGTTTGGTGAAATTGGCTATGAGATGTACGCAATTGACTGTCAGATTGAACGAGATAAATAATTTACAATAATTCCTTCCCATTCGCGAAACAAAAAAATCTTCCTTTTCTCAGGGTTAGTTATGTCAGGATGTTAAAAAGTCACTGCTATAGCTTTCTAGCTTATCACAATAATGAACGACCTCATTATCTTAAGGCTTTGTAATAGGGTTGCCACTATGTGTTCTTGCCACTATACGTTCTCGGTACCTATTGTCATTTTGAAGCTACATGCACGCACAGACAATAACTTATTTGAACTTTAAAATCCAGCTTTTTCAAAAATCTTACTTTTGATAGTTGAGAACGAGATTGCTATCAAGCAATATTGATCAATCAATTAAAGTAATTTATATTATTCTTATCTGTTAATGTTGAATGCTTCTTTGTAATATTGTTGGCTTAGGTAGAATCATGGTCTGCTTTTGGCAACCCTGATTGTATTTTAACGTGTCTAGTCATGTGTGGCGTGCTAAGGCAGAAACAAACTATTGTGTCGTGTTGTGTTGTGACGCGTCAGAAGCGTATCGGTTGCATACATTTCATATGGTTATAACACATTATTACAGTGTGTTGTGTCGTGGCGCTAAGTGTAAAGGCAGAAACAAACTATTGTATCGTGGTGTGTTGTGACGCGTCAGAAGCGTATCGGTTGCATACATTTCATATGGCTAGAAACACATTATTACAGTGTGTTGTGTCGTGGCGCTAATGTGTTTCTAGCCATATAAAATGTATGAAACAGATACGCTTCTGACGCGTCACAACACAACACGACACAATAGTTTGTTTCAAGCGTTACTAGCCATATAAAATGTATGAAACCGACACGCTTCTGATGCGTCACAACACAACACGACACAATAGTTTGATTTAAAGCGCTACTCGTGTCGTGTGATGATGTAGCCACTGTATTTAGGGTTGCCACCCGTACTTTATTATAAAGTATTGTACTTTATTTCGGGTAATTGTACTCTATACTTTATGCCAACGATAAAGTACGCGAAAATACTTTATTTTGCGTGATTTGTTTTTTTAGAATTCATTTAAATTAAAGATACAAAAAAGTTTATTGTAAGAATATTTGCGGAGCGACAGATTAAGTAGACGTAGCCAGAAGCTCATTTCTGAACGCCACTTAACCGTAAATGCAAAAATTGTCATGTCAAAGTCTTCATAAAAAATTATCTGTTTTGTTTGATTTATTATTGAGTGCAATAAAAATAATATAAAGTGCAATAAAGTTGCTAGAAGTAACGAATAATATTTTTTGAAGCAAAATAATTAATATACTTTATTCTGACACAAAATACTTTTTTTCAACCTTTAAAATCCACAATGTACGTTATTTGGTTAAAAAAAAGGTGGCAACCCTAACTGTATTGTGTGATTGTGTGTGATTTTGTATCCATTTCGTTTGGCTTGTTGGTGAAGGGTTTGCGAATGTAAAACTTTATCGGTCTTATTACAAAACCTGGACTAAAGTTAGTCTTGAATTAAATCTAGTGCGCTTTCACTTGTGTCAATATACATAGATAGAGACAGCGTCAGGCTTAAACCAGGACTAAATTTAGACCATGTTTTGTAATAAGACGGTATTAGTATATTACAAATTTTCAAGATAGCTCGAATTTTTTACACGAATTTGGTACAGTCTACCAAAAAGCGGTTTACCATCCTAAGGATGAAATTCAGTTTCATGTCATAAAACAACACACTTGACTTTCTTTTGCAATAACATACTGATGTCTATTATTTTGATTAAACTCAAAGTTTTGTCATAACTCGTATACCACTTCCTTCGTCCACTGTCAGTACTCAGGTTTGTCAACGTTTGTAGCCAGAGGTTTTAAAGACGACGACTGCATTAAAAAAAGGTATGCATTCCAGGGTATTTGTGAAAGTATTACTAATATGAAAGTTTAAAATTTGCAAAGGAAAAAAACTGCATATATTTACTAACACGTTTTAGTCGTCCACTTTCAGAATATGAACTACCTACTTTATGCGAAACCAGACGCGATGAGGTGAAAGTTAACTGTTTGGTTAGTCGTAAGGATTCGTTAAGACAGAACATAAAGGTAGTGTGGATAAATGACCTTTATGTTATCAATAATAGGGGCTATAAGCGATTGTTTGTAATAGATCGTATCGAAGAGTTTCAATTAATCGTAGCAATGGAAAAATGGGGTCGGTCCGGTACAGCCCCCCGCAAGGAAAAAACTTATACGTAAAACTGAAAACTAGGAAGGTTAGGTTAGATTAGATATTGTGCAAAGCGTGCTGACCTGAAGCATGCTCACTTTAATACAATTATTAGTAAAAAACAATTATTAAATCATATCCACCTTAGCGTCACTTTCGCATTGGGAACGGCCTAAACCGAACTGGACTTCATTAATTTAAACATATATATATATATATATATATATATATATATATATATATACAGGTTGTAACTGAACACCCCGATAACATTTGAGGGTATGTATCCATCAGAAGTAGAGATTCTGGAGGAAAAATATTAGGGCTAACAAACCTACTTTTTTTCCCATACAAACTAAATAAATTATATTTTGGTATTAAGAGCCGACAGCCCTACGTGAGTGTACGAGGAATACTACGCTCACGTCATACAAACTAAATAAATTATTTTTTGGTATTAAGTGCCGACGGCCCTACGTAAGCGTACGAGGAATACTACGCTCATATCTGTCACGTGTCATTTTGTGTCTAAATTTCTTTTGTGTTAAGATCTGATAATAGTTGTCACTTGAAAGTTTTTGCTTTCAGTTTAAAATCAAATAACTCTAAAAGTATTGGGGTTCCAGGTCTCAAACAAGCACCAAAGGTCTATGTAGTATCCAACTTATATGCCCCTTAAATGTTATTGGGGTGTTCAGTTACACCCGGTATATATTTAAATTGACTTTTATTTTAATTGATTGTTAAATACTAAACGTTTTTTCTGTATATAAACTGACTTTCAATAATAATTAAATGAAAGCTATATGAAGAGAATTTCATTTGAAGTAATTGTTATAAGGTTATATCATTTGAAATTACATTATCTGATTGTTATATGAAATATTGATATATTAAACAAAATTATATTATTTGACATTATACAGTATGACCATTATACTAATTGTTATATCATACATCATTACACACCCATTGCCAAGTAGATCGATATGTCTGATTTTAATTAGATTATAGAAGAATAATTAGCGTATTAAAGTACGTTTATTGCTCTTGTATAACATAATCTAATTAAAATCATAGACATATCGATCGACTTTTGAAAAAATATTACGCTTGTAAGATAAATTGTACTCCGTTGCTTGCATCATCATCGGTAGTGAGGATGAGATATTACTTTTACTTCCTGTACTGAATGAATAATAATGGTCATATAATTATACACTGTGGGCGAGAGAGAGAGAGAAATATACAGTGAGAGATATCCTCAAATTTAATAGTCACGTTTAACGTATTTCATATTCTTTCTAGTTATTCAAGTCAGATCTTAACATAATATTATGGTATTCATTATCTCATATTGCTGAGCTTATGATTGATAGTTCCTTGTAGATTAGAAAATAGAGGATAATTCTTTGAATACTATAGGCATGTATTGACGCGTAGTTGTGTTCTTTGAAGCAATTTAGTGAGTTAGGTAGTAAAAAGCATAATTCTTTGTCATATGTAAATTCAAAAATAATTCCTTTAGTGCGAGAGCCGAATTATTTGAAGTTATTTTAGTATTTTACATTCCGAACGAAGATCTTAAAAAATGTAAGAAGAGTACTCGTATGCACTGAGTTCAATATAAAAGTGATAATGTGATTCGTATAATTATACTATAAGTTTTGATTTCTTATAAAAAAATTTTCAGTCCTTTAGTCAATTTATCATTTAGATGTATTAAGATTAAGCAAGACCTACCCTTGCAGGAAACAAATCAAAATGTAGGTAATATATACTAAACCACTAAATATAGTCGCCTACACCTAAGTTAGAAAAATTTTGACGCCGATTTTGTAATATTGCGCGTGTAGCCTCGTGTGCAAAAAACGGTTACTGCTTTTCATTTTATTTCCATTCTGGCAAATAATATTTCAGTATTATTATTATTCACAGTTTCCACCATTGGAGCCAATATTAGTCATAATATTCCCCGTTCTTGCCAACTTATTTGCTGACAACTATATCAATGCAGAAAATGTCTAATTGTTTGTAAGAATCTATAGGTCGAGCGAAGAAACTTGTATAAATAAAATTTATTGGAAGCAACGTTATGCTGTTATGCTGATTTACATAGTGACGTCATGATCATTGTGAACACGCTCTAAAACAATAGAGACTTCATTCAACTATTGACAGGACTTCATTCAACTATTCACAACACAGACCTAAAAGATACACAAGGTGTTTGGCCAACACCCTATCAAGCCGAGACCCCCTATAAATAAAGGATATGGCGTCATAGAAAATTCGAAATTGTAAAATTAATTTTCCCATCGTCCATACATTTTTTTCACAAACCCAACTATTTGTATGGAGGATTTGAAAATAAATTTTACAATTTCGAATTTTAAATGAAGCAAAAACGTTTATATGACTATTATGCCTGTGACACAAGAATTTTATATACATAATTATTAAGATTAAGATGTATGTAGTTTTCGGCTTGAAAGGGTATTGACCAAACACGGTGTATACTACATCTTACTTTAACCTCAAAAACCTAACCTAACCGTTTCTGAATCGACAATATATTTTCAAAAATCCGAAAATACACTAAAATATAATAAAATGATACAAAAATTTAATCTCGCAATGTTATTTTTATTTGTAGGCTTTAATTTTGCAAGTTAAAAAAGCAAACGGACTTAAACGAATACAGTCATTTCTTCGTATTTCTTAGAAAGCAGTGCAGTAGTGCAAAAAGTACAGTATTATCCTCGGTGATAAAGCAGTAGTATTTACATTCAGCCCGCCTAGCACGTCCACCAAAACACGATATGATAAAGCGGTTTATCGCGGTGAACTGTCAAAATACAATAGGGTTTCGTCGTATTTTGACAGTTCACCGCGATAAATCGCTTTATCATATCGTGTTTTGGTGGACGTGCTACGGGGGCAGGACTCGATCTTAAATGCCTCGATAAGTTCAATTTAATTATTTAGCATAAAGTCCTTTGCTACGCTCGGGATTCAAATCTACACCCGTGACATAAACTGCTTTATCCCCTCGGTTAATAATCTAATGTTATCATCATGTTTTTTTTTATACTTTGTATAGATCGGTGTAATTTTTTCTTTTATTATATTATAAGCTTTTATTTACTTTCACCTGTCCGGTGTCTGTAATAAAATCTTGCAAGTTAAATTTGAACCACTTCCCGGATTCCGATTGAGCTGAAATTTTGCAAGCTTATGTATATCGCATGACAATTCGATATGGAGTTGATCTAATGCTGGAGCTGGAAGGTGGCCATAGGAACTCCGCAATGAAATGACACAACCCCATCGAGTTTAGGCTCGTTTGATTCGTATTGACGAGTACTAAAGGTTGTATTAAAAAAAAATTTTTTTTGCTAGTGATGGAAAGCTCTTTTCCTTTCTGCCTTTGGCTCAAGTTTCATTAGGCACGCATTTATATTTTATCTGTCACACGTGCAGTTTGGAGTGTAAACTTGTGCGTCTAATTTAACCCTGGACAGAATCCAAAAGTTTGTCTCGTTTTACAGAAATGTGTGACTCTTACGTAAATTGAAGGCGGTTTATTTATAAGCCAGACAGTTTTGACGTCGCTTGTGTAGTCGTTCGTGGTTTTTCCATGACTGGCCTAGCATTGGCGCAGCTTGCCAGAAACTATAATCCAATTGCTATGAATTACCGTGCGCTTACACTGACGAAATATCTACAAAAAATCATGTTTCTGTCAATATTTATGAACGAGTTTCCATTTTCAATACTCCAACAAGTTGCAAAACATGTATTAAGACTTTTGACAGCCGATAGTGCGATTGCAATCGCCTTCACTTTTGCTTTTGAACTTCGGCAGCACACACAAACCGTGTGATTTGATACATATGTATACATACATATAGGGTTACAAATTGTTTGTATTGTTGTTGTTTTTTGTTACTAATATAAGTTTAAAGTGATGTTGAAGTTGTAAATAAAGTGTTTATCCATCCATCCTATCCATCAATCGTGGACAAATCCATAAAAACATTGACAGACAACAAGTTTGAAGCGGTCCTACGCAATCTGCAATGAATCTTAGGATTTGTTTCGAATCCAACACAATTTTCGGCAGTGCGAATGCAAAAGCATACACAACAAGTTTTGATACTTGTGTCATACAACAAGTTGTAAAACATTACATGTTTTATGTTTCTCTGTGTAAACGCACGGGATTGACTTAACTTAAAATAAAAATAGAATTTTGCAACAAGCTGTGTTATGGCACTTATGGTGCGCTTCGGTCCGTAGACGGCAACACCAGGCTACGTTCCGCAATGACACGACATTTCTATCAAATATAAAATATATTTTATGGTCTCATTCATAATCGTACAATAAACCTTCGATAGCTATTATTACGCTCTTATATCATGTTTTACTTTAACTTTTTGTGGCATTTTGTTACTTGCGCAGAGACAGTTAATTTGCAAGTTAAAATATTATTATTTTTTACTTTTGATTGTTGTCATCCCATTAAGATATATTATTTTTATATATTTGCATGACACGTTAAAACTTAAGCAAAAATTTACTAGAAATAAAATATTTTGTAAACACTACAGGTTTTGCAGAAGTCGAAAATGAACGCAATTGAGCACTTTTATTTATTATTTACGTCGTTTTATCTAAATAAATAAAGGAAATAATATATTTTTCGGAATCCTCGAATTTTTCTCCACATTTTGGTTCACATGTAAGTACTTACCTCAAGGTACACACATGGGCAAAAATATATGGACTATTGGCGACCTTCTTTGGTATTCACCTTTAGTTCCGATGACAATGCAATTATGCATATATATCTCGTATTTTTGTGCAACCCCCGCATACTTATGGGTATGGAATTATGGAATGAAAGGGCTTGCCTTGTAAAATACAGTAACACTATGAGAATAATTTTAAATCCTCTTGGATTTGGCCATGTTTGGCCGCAAACAAAGTGGCGGAGTACATGTTTTTGTGCAACCCTCCAAAATATGGGTATCAAAATGATAGAGCTTGGCTTGTAGAATACATTCATCATTATCAAATGATGAATGTATTCTATGCCGCCATGAGTGTCGGTGGCGCTGTGGACTCGGCACTTTTCTTCCAATCGGGAGGTCCGGGGTTCGCGACAGTCATGTACCAATGTGTTTTTTGTTTTTCAAATTTCATATGTTCATTTGTCTGATGCTCCTACGGCGAAGAAAAACATCGTGAGGCAAACTACATACATCTGCATACATCTGCGAATTAAAAGGTGTATGTGAAGTAGATTAATCCGCGCTGGGCCAGTGTGGTTGACTCAGGTTTAAACACCCTAACTTAGGGTAGGCTCGAGCCTCTTGGTGGGGACATTTATGAGCTATGGTGATGATCTATACATGAACATATGTATATTATCTTACTATATAATTTAGGTGGATATTTACTTGGCTTCATTGTTATCTAGCTTTGTAAATAACATACAGCTGTTTCATAAAGCGACCTTGAAATGAAGTTCAATGACTTGATTAACTACTTCAAAAAATGTAACTGATATGACAGCTCGACATTTAATCTATAAGGTAATTGTATGTACAATTATCGTGCAATTATCTCAGAACATTTAGTTATTGTTCTGAGACAATTATTATGTGATAATTTGTTTTTTTTAGTGTTGGTGGCGCTGTGGTCTCGGCACTGGTCTATGCCCCGAGTAGAATCGATCTTGCCATGTACCAATGTGGTTTTCGTTAATGTGTACGTTTCACGAATTTCATATTACATTTATCTGACGCTTCCACGGTGAAGGAAAACATCGTGAGGAAACCTGCATACACCTGCGAAGTAATTCAAAGGTGTATGTGAATTCAGTGTATCCGCACTGGGCCCGCGTGGCTTGACTAAGGCCTAATCGCACTAACAAAACTAGTTAGGGTCATTAAGTCATTGGTTAGGGTAGGCTCGTGCCCCTCTATGGGGACGTATATGAGAATAGAATAGAATAAAAACCTAGACATTATTTCTGCGGCCCTCCAACCTATACACGGTTATTTTGTTTGTCAGCCTGGAAAATTTAAGGAACGCTTCGCGACATGGTATTAGAATGATTTAAATATGAATAAAAAATAACTCACTTACCTAATTTTATATATTTTTTTTAAATCCAAAAAAATCTGCGCTAGTTAAGAGCAGCATTTTTAAAGATTCATCATCATATCAGCCAATAGACGCCCACTGTTGGACATAGGCCTCCCCCAAGGAACTCCATACCGATCGGTCCTGCGCCTTTTAAAGATTATTATAATTTTTTTTATATAATAATGGATGTGTCCTAAAGGGTCTCTAAAATTTTCCAGGGTGATAAAAAAAACCGTGTATAGTGATTTGTATTGGCCCGCGATCGTGTCTGGTCTGGACAGTCCTGTTCTAAGCATATTCGCCTATCGTTTATAATTTTGCGAGGTTCAAGGTTTATGTTTACAGTAAATCACTACAAGGTGATTTACGTTCCAGTCTCGTTTCATTATAATGACATATTGTATTGCAAAAATGGTTTCAATTCACGTAACTTTCTGCTTGGATAAATACTCAGAGCGAATGAATAGTAAAGGGTTTTTTGTTTATTAATGAGCATAAGTACATGTACTTATCTGATTTTTCTTTTAATAGGCTGCTTACTTAATTCGCACGTAGCTATGATCACAGTAATTAACTTTAATTAATAATAGTGAATCATTCAAGTTAATTAGATTATTGTACAAATATATTTTTGTTTCAGAATTCACTTTATATCTGATTCATTTTGAAATGATACCCAGAGGACCAAAACTTTAATCCTTATGTCAAGACGGTACTCCACATTTACGAAGCGAACGCGTCATAACATAAAAAGTGAAGTTTTTGAAACTGTGAGATCGAGGACCAGGCTGTCCTTGATGTACTCGACAACATACAATCCTTGCGCACTCACACTTTGCATATCAAAGAGACCTTGCCGCTATTCGGCTAGAGATCCAAGATTAAGACATTGGTCGCGAGAACTAGCCGTGTCTTCGACGTAAAAGAAATCGGCTACTTGATTTTAATCAAGTCACTGTCGTGTACAGTTTAATCAAGGACATATAAGTACGTATCAGGCAACGTACTTAAACAAAAAGTTTTTTTGGAAGACTAATGGACACTCAAAGAGTCTTCGCAAATGGAGTACCAGGTAAAGAGAATCCAATCAAGTTTGTGTCCAAAATACCGTCTGAAGAGGAGAAGACTACGTCACCTCTGTTCGAGAGAACCAGTGCTTTCAAATATATAGATTCACAGGATGATTATGGAGTAAGAGAAGTTCCTAAGCCGGGCAACGATCTCAATACAGTGAATTCTATGAAAACGGAGCCTGAGATATATAAAAATGATTTGGCTGTGGCGTACTATAGAAATGAAGATGACGCAGCTTCCACTACTGAAGGTGTAAAATTCTTTGGTCTAGAAGATGCAGACAGCATCTGTTCTAGCAAACCTCCACCGGAACAAGGGCCACAAATACCAGACGGTGGTTGGGGATGGGTAGTCGTTGCTGCCTCGTTTCTCATTGCTACTGTTGCAGATGGACTTGCATTCTCTTATGGTTTAATTCACGAGAAATTCGTGCTGTACTTTGAACAGAGCGAAGCGAAGACATCACTCATTGGAAGTTTATTTATATCAGTGCCTTTAATAGCTGGACCTGCAATGAGTGCTCTTGTAGATAGATACGGCTGTAAAAATATGACAATATTAGGAGGAATAGCTTCTACAATTGGATTTGTTGCTGCTTCATATAGCAATTCGGTGGAAATCTTGTGTGTAACATATGGTTTGATGGCTGGACTTGGAATGGGTCTTCTGTATGTGACAGCTGTGGTATCGATTGCATATTGGTTTGAGAAGCGAAGAAATTTAGCAGTGGGATTAGGTTCGTGTGGTGTCGGGTTTGGTACGTTTATATATTCACCTTTAACTACATATCTTTTAGATGAATTCGGCTGGAGAGGCACAGTCTTACTTCTTGCTGGCACTGTACTTAATGTATGTATATGTGGTGCAGTAATGAGAGATCCTGAATGGTTAATATTAGAACAGAAAAAGCAAAGGAGCTTAAATAAGTCAAAAAGAGCATCTAGTTCAGTTTCCATATCTGCTAAATCCGGTGGAGGCGAATCAGTATATCCAGGAGTAGAAGAACTGAAGACATTGATGAAAAGTGGTGAAACTCCTGAATATATTCTCACAACGTTAGTAGCTTCCATAGCCCAAGCTGAAGACCTAGAAGCTGCTACGAAAATGAATGCTGATATGTCACAGCAACATAAAGTTAGCTCTGTGATAAATTTACCAACTTTTTTAAGACAAAGTGAAAAGGTGATTAATGATCATTTAATTATCATATTAATCAAATATTTATTCATTTTAAGTAGGTGTTTTCTGTATTTTGTTTTTTCAATATAGTTCGGAAGTAATTGTTATTTCTCGATTTTTCATTTCTGTTCAGTATTTTACAATTTTGAATTCAATATCTACTTTTTAAGGAGTAGGTAGCATACCAAGTGAATTTCAAGTTCTGAACTGTACATGTATTTATTTGCCAACAGGTTCCAGCTGAAGTATTAGATCAACTGACGACAAACAAAAGACTTTATAACATAATTTTACAAAATTATCCATCGCTCTTAGCTTTGAGAAGTAACTCAGAGCAGAAGTTATCAGTAGAACCCACACCGGAAACACCAAAAGGGAAAACAATCACTATGTCTTTGAAATTAAAACTTAACAAGAAGAAAGAAAAGAAAGATTTCGAGGCTAAATTGGATAAAGTAAGAGAGAAACTTTTACAGCCAATACCAGAGAATAAAACCGCGGAAATACAACCAAGAAATGTACGTCAAGACTGGTTGTCCAGGCAGTTTAACACCGACCATCATTATTTGAGAGATATTAGAGTTCACAGAAATTCTATCATGCATAGAGGTGCGATGATGAACATTGCTAAGTACAAGTTGCGTGCATCCTCGTGTCCTGATATCTACCGAAATTCTATGTGGTCAATGGAAGAACAGGAGAAACAGGTAATTAAAAAGCAGTTGATTTTAAAGAGAGAGTTGATTTTAATTTTAAAGAGTTAAGAAAGTGTAATTACTTTCGTAATAATTCTTCTACACATGATTATCCATAAAGGTCTACACAGAAGTACATAGACTTACTTAATTAGTTAGCATTTTATGTTATAACAACGTATTATAGAAATTTAGACTCAGATAGATATACAATAACCCATTCAACTTGTTACTTCATAATAGGTTATCATTTATATTATCCGTCTATTATTAAAATTATTTTGTGATTAATTTCTTTTCTGTCGGCCACTTTTACAAGGAAATGTAAATTTTAAATACGCTGTATATTTATTTTCAGAGTTGGGGCAAGCGTGTACTCAGCACCATAAACAAGACGTTCGATTTTAATATGTTTACTGAGTTCCATTTTCTGATGATGAACGTCTCTACTTTGGTCCTCTTCATATGGTTCATCGTACCATATTTCTACATCTCCAATTTCATGACAATGAGCGGATACTCAGAAACCCACGGGGCTTGGATGCTAAGCATCTTTGGAGTTGCTACTATTATTGGAATTGTAAGTATCACAATATGATAGTGCATTATTTTTTGTGTATTCCAATTCTCAAGTGTGTATGCAGTAAAAAATTGTACTTGTCGTTAATAGTTTACCTTCATTGCTAAGTACGGTCAGTCAGCAATCATTACAGAGTTCCTAGAAAGCGGCAGCTCGAAGTGTAAGATTATATTGTCACAATTAGCGAATAGTGTTTTTACATTGACCATAACCATCACATAGAAAATACAATATTTATAAAGTACATGTCCTATATTTATGCGATTTTTGACTAAAATAAAAAAAGCAGAACATTTTTAGAAAAACAAGGTGCTTTTTCCTCCCTTTTCCAATGGAAGATATATTTATATGCCTTGGGCAGCTTCTTGGGCAGTGGCATCATAAAATCTTCACTATCGCGAGTAGAATATAGTGAATATAGGAAACTAAACACAATTTGATGAATTCAGAAAGAAAAAGAAAGTTAAACTTTGATTATCACTTTTATTTATTCACAAGCAAGTATCAGCCAGTGCTTGGAGATAATAGCCCTTTGTCCTAGACTCGTCTTACAAATTAAAACGATTTATACCTCATTTATTCCACCCTTATAGTAGGTATAGTTATACTTAGTATAAAAAAACCTTTTTAAAAACAAGCTTTTATTAAAATGCGCTAAAAAAATTAAACTTTTACACTAAAACTTTTACTTATAACGTCATTTCACATTTGACACAATTTAGGTATAATTATGACATAAAAGCTTGTCGCGAGATTTACTTGTGTGTAGTAACTTAAAAGTACTTTTAAGTACCTACTCGTATTTACTTAGTTTGAAAATTCGAATGGATAAAATTATTCACATCAAATTATTTAATTTACTTGTTTATCTACAAAAGTTTAAGTTCAATTAAGTTCAATTTAAAAAAATTAAGTTCAATTTAATTCGGATCTCGGCCGATATGGCCAACTCTCTCTAACTTTTCAAATCCATTAATTTAAATTATTGTATTTTTTATATTTTGTATTTGTTAAACAAAATTATTACATATTGCGATAGTCTCGTTCGGTTTACTTATAGTATTGTAAACAATAGTTATATTGGTATTCTCTTTACTAAGTAGGTATATTATATTAGCATGTGGTGCTTTCCTTTAATAGTTGGTGCATCTAGCAAATTAAGTAATTAACATGATTGTATTTTGAGTATTGATGTAACCAACCATGAAGAGCCATTAATAAATAAATAAATAAATAAAGTAAATCTCGCGACAAGCTTTTATGTCATAATTATACCTAAATTGTGTCAAATGTGAAATGACGTTATAAGTAAAAGTTTCAGTGTAAAAGTTTATTTTTTCTTTTTAGCGCATTTTAATAAAAGCCTGTTTTTAAAAAGGTTTTTATATTTAATTTATTTTTTACTTTTTAGTTATTACTGGACAGTCTGTTCATCTCATTCAACGCATCATTGTTGCAAGGTCGTTTGCCGGAACGTCTATACAGAATTTCAGCTCAATAGGTTATAGATATCTACTTCAAAATTGATTTTTTAGCTTTAGAAGTACGCCATATTGGATTAATAGTGACATCACTTTATTTTTCAAGTTATTCTTAGCAAGACCTTTTATTTGATACCCATATTGTAGGAGTGCATTAAAAATAATTGGTCCGCCATCTGGGGTATGCCGCCATCTTGAATTTAGAATGACGTTACATAGTCAGCCATGCATTGTCATCCAAACTGAATGTGTATACAAAATTTCAGCTCAATCGGTTAAAGATATCTGCTTCAAAATTGAGTTGCAAGATTTCACCCGAACATACATACATACATACTTACATACTTACATTGCAAGTTAAATAAAAGCTTGTAATAAAAACGAGAATAACCCTAGAATATTTTGTGACAAATAAACTGAGTTTATCTTCGGTGTATATACGAGTATTCTTCCGAGCTATCAAAATGCACAATATGGCAACAACGCAACCAAAGGAAAATCTTTAAAAAAGTGACATATTATCTGTGGAAGCTGTCAGTTTTTGGAACGGGTAACAGTTTTGTTACCCGTTCCATAAATCAAAAAAAGTGTCCCCATAAATCAAAAAAGATTTCGTCTCGGGAGGGTATCGAACCTGCATATCCAACATACCGTCTTGACGCCTTCACCACCTCGGCCACCAAGCTCTTACCAGCCCCGACGAAATCTTTAACTGTATTGATCTCCTTTGAACTTTGTTAATTTTTTAAACAGTGAATAAATACTACTTTATTCTATCCATTATATTTAAATATTGTAACATCAAATGAGTACAGCAAACAAACACAAATCGAACGCGGGCTGGAATAACTTCGGAATAACGTGTGTATGAATAGAAATGTCAATGTTATATTCAGTACAAGTTATTCTTGGTTTGTTAGTAGGTACACATTTTGCTCATTCTTAGTTTATTCTCGAGTTCAACTTTATGCCACGTTTATTCGTAAGGTTGGTATGATATAGTAGGTTACCAAATTTGAGTAGGTTTGTAGAGTATACTGATAACGTTAAATTAAAAAAATACACACATTTTGTGCCCGCATATTTATACGACAGTAATAATGTTTAACTAATAATGCATTTTTAAAACACCCCGAGAAGTTGTACTATGTATAAAATAAACATAGAATTTGTCAAACAAAAAATGTTCACAAGTCTAAATACTTGAGCACCATTAGACCATCAGAATAGTAATAAGTAATTATGTGTAAATTTTTTACATATTCCAGGTCGGTCTTGGCTGGATGGGTGACTTACCTTGGGTGAACGTCACGAAGACCTACGCTCTCTGTCTCATCGTCTGCGGCATCACCATCATCTTGTTCCCGATTTTAATCCAAATCATGGACCCTAAAGCTCCATATAGTTTTTATATACTTGCACTGAACGCTGTGATATTCGGACTGATGTTCTCCAGCTCGTATTCGTACACTCCAAGTATTCTAGTGGAGCTGATTGCGTTGGAACGATTCACGATGGCTTACGGTCTGGTGCTGTTGAGCCAGGGCATGGGGCATTTGATTGGACCGCCTATGGCTGGTAAGTATTAAATTGACTGTAAAGAAAACGGTCAGTTCCACTAATAAATGGAAGATAAACCAAAACGATGAGCCCTATTGAAGGCTCGATTCGAATCGTCGCAATATCACGCATCGAATATTGTTCGTCATCGGTCTAAAACAATTCGAATTTTAGTTGGCAGTGGGCATAGTATATTGCTCGTAGGACTGACGGCCGTTGGGGCAGAAGATTCTTAGTGACAGCCACGTATCAGGAGACGCAGCGTGGATAGGCCTCCCCCAAGGTGAACCGACGATCTAGTGAATGGTGCGGAAACGTTAGATGTGAGCAGCGCAGGTCCTGATTGACTTTAGGATCCTTGATGGAGGCATATCCAAGTGTCGCTCGGTGCACTGCATCCGCGGTGATATTGACACGTTTGCGGAGCATATCTTTGTTGAGACGCGACGGTTAAACGTCCGGTTCAATATCAAAATCCTATAACTCTTGGCGGAGATTTTTTGTGTTTGAAAAATTAAAGGTGATGTGTGCCCACAGAGCATTTATCATGTATGTGCCTATGGTCCAATGAATGTAACATTTCGTATTTGGTTTGTTTTCGATTTATTTGTGAATTAGTCCTGACATATTTATTAATGATTTCCTTTTAGTTTAGGATAGATCAAATTATTTACTACGCCTTTTGAAACCACCCGGTTCAGATCTGAAAGAAATAAAAAAGAAAAACCTTTATTCGTTTCTTTTACAATCAGTATGTAGTTAATTTATTAGGTATCTTAGTAACTAGCATAAAATAAACTTAAGATAACTTATGTGGAGTGTTTCGGCAGTGAAAAGGCTACGACTCAGCCTAGATGCTGTATCATGCCGATGCAGCGCTGATTTATCTAACAAACATATTAAGGTTATCACAGCCCGTTCAAATCTGGAGGTATCGGTTTCAATTTTCTAATAGGACAATTATGTTTCTGTTCAATTTCGTTGATGGTTGGGTTTCATAAATTGTCCTCTATCTACCTCTCTCTTACGTATATTAATAATGTCAACAGGTAATAAAAGAGAGTACCTACAAGAAATGCAAAAAGGCAGCCATACCTCTATATCGAAAAACCACACACACTTGCTTCTTTATTTTATAAAGTTTATCATTATTAGGGGAATACCCGGAGTTTACCTGTTTTCTGTTTTGGATAAAAAGAACAAACCATTACCAAAACCGTTATATTTCAGGTGCTCTAAAAGATGCGACCGGTTACTGGGACGCTGCGTTCTACGTATCCGGTATATGGGTGACCATATCCGGGTTGTTGGTGGGCGTTATCCCCTACAGCACCAATTTCAGGATCTGTGGCAACGCGCCGCTGGCAAAGGATGCGGCGGGAGAACCCGACCCTGGAGTCAAGATTATCATCGCCCACTAGTTTCCAGATATTCCTCGAATATTTATTAGGTATAGAGAAAGACCTGGGGCGCTATTTTTGAATCATTCGTCAGGCGTCGAGTGCTTGTCGAGCGTTATTTGCGTTTGATTTTTGTTGATTTTCGTTTTGTTTTCGATGAAAATCAAAATAATATTGATTTTCGACGTAGTACTACTCTATTGATTTTCGAAAATCAAAACGAAAATCAAAAGAAATCGAGGTCACAGCCGACGCTAGACGAGCGTTCGATGCCAGCGAATGATTTAAAAATAGACTCCATGTTTACCTTGCATGTTAGGGAACAGCCATGGAATATAGTACAAAAGTTGTATTAACGATTATGAAATAATATGTAGGTATATCGCTCCTGACAGAGACTGTGACTTTTGTATCCCTCGAGTCAAAAATATACTTTATATATTACCTAATGTATCTAATAATTTGTAATTTTTTGATACGATCCCTTAATGAAATGACTAAACTATTTGAATGAGTTTCAACAGTACAGCGCCGGCAACGGTCGCAACAAAATACATATCGGGTATAAGGGACGGTGTCCCTTTTCTTTTAACAGTGAGTTCAGACCAAAGTTAAATATTTGTTTACCGATGTTTATTTTTCCCGGAAAGCTTTTAAAGCGAAAAAAGGGGTTTTCATTTTTAATTTTTATTCATGTTACGCAATGTATGGCGCACCGGCATCATTTTTGTTCCGCTCACACCGGTGCGTTGATGTTCGATGACCCAAACAGTATGATCCCGCGTGCAGTATGATGGAAAAATTATACGATTTACATTGCAAAGTTAATTTTTTTGTGTATTTATTATGGTGTTTTGACAGAATATGATTTGTAAACGTTAAGTTAGTTATATGACACCACAAAACTTTGAAAAAATAAAATCGAAAAAAATTATGAATTTTCCGGGAGAAAATTTTTGTGGATTTCAAATTAGGATCATGGTCTGCACTCACTGTTAAAAGAAAAGGGACACCGTCACTTATATCCTGTATATTATATCGGTTACGTTTTATAGTCGCCAGCAACGGCACGAATTGCATATATTTTGGGAGATGCCGTTTCAGGCAGCTGTACCGGGCCATGCTGAGCATTGGGTCGGAGATAAGTAAAATTTTGACAACGGTTAATATCCATTAGGGGAAGTAATAAAAGTATTATTATTAATTTGTCCTATTTTAAAAGTCGAAGTGCTATTTGCTCCGGACAATTATTTATAAAACTATACTCGTATTACTGAACTATATTACTGATTGACGACAATGATTGTTACATGAATTTTTTTCCTCTGATCGCATTAAGGTTGCAACGAGCAAAGGACACACGACACATATGTTTTTTATTAGATACTTAAGCGGTACTTATTTAAAACGCACGAGTTTACTATTAAGTTATTTACTAATGTATTTAATTAGGTGCAGAAGAAAAGCTATATATACTCATATATTCATTGCGAATTTCTCAATAATGTGTTAGAATACTTAATGATAAAAAGTTTGAAGTTAAACCTGTTTCTTGTCAACTCGAAACATCATCATCATCATCACAGCTCATAGACGTCCCCACCGAGGGGCTCGAGCCTACCCTAAGTGGGTTAGGGGCGTTGTTAGGGTGTTTAGGTCTTAATCAGCCATGCTGGCCCAGTGCGAATTGGTTGACCGAACTCGAAACATGATCTTACGATAATTACCTATTGTTGTCCAATAAATGTATTTTTATTGCGTAAGAATATCAAAAAGTATTGTAGCAATTAAGTTTTTTATTAATCTAATACTATATAAGTGCCTAGTTTTAAGAAAGTGTTTTGTGACATTATTTTTAAAAATAAATATTGATGTACTTATGGAATTAAGTGATTTCTTGGTTCTTTTATCTTTCATTGCATGCACCTTGTATGTTCTGGAAAAATCGGAAACTCAGAAAACCCATTATAAGTAAATGGAAAGCAGAGTAAAGTATGTTCCAGGGAAGATTGGATGTCGGCAGGCAGAGAGTTAGGGCCCAGGGGGAGTAGGAACCCAGATAGCATGCAAACTTGCCACACTTGAGGCAAGTTTGAATCAAACTTTCTAGTTTCCCATCAACAAGCTTGCATGCTGTTTGTTTTAAGCTTGCAGGATGTTTACAATATTGCCCCAACAAACTAGTCGCTTTTTAAAGTTTGTTGGGGCAATATTGTATGTACCTTTGCAACATTGTATACTGCCGCAAAAAAACAAAAATCATGCAAGTTTGTCACTGGGAAACTAGAAAGTTTGATTCAAACTTACCAGACTTGCCAATGCTATCTGGGAAGTGGACGCCGCCGCCGTTGCCTGTCATTATTAATAGGTACGCATGTTTGTGCTGGCTGTAGCGTAGTGGTGTGTAGACAGGTAGTTCTGTCCCCTTAAGTGTAAGGTTCTGACGGTGAATCTTTCAGAAACGAAACATCCTCATAAGATAATCAACTGTCGGAGACAGCTGGTACAATCCACAATCAGAGTGGTCCTTCTGTAGGTATATAGGTAATGCTGCATTTCTAGTAGGTAAGTATTTTAGAAATGCGAAGGAAACATCTAAATATTAAAAAAATAAGACAAGTTAAGTCCAACTGCCTACCCTTACATGTACCTAGTACCATTCAACGAAGTTGAAACATAGAGGTCTAGTCCACCATGCTATTAAAAATGTAGAATTATAAAAGATCAACAAAAGAAAACAGTTGCAATGCTCTCATTATACTCTTTAAAAAACGTGATTATTTAACCGCGTTGGTCCCTCGTGTTCATAAAATTTCAGCAAATTATTCTACGAAAAATAATAGCCAACCACGTTAAAGATGGTGAATAATTAATCATTCGCGTACTATATTATCAGTTTCGTTAGTAATAAATGACTTTACTGACATATACGAGTAATCTTCCATCAGGTTGGATGACTATTAGCAAAGACATTATAATGTCTTTGACTATTAGACCACGCTTAAATATGTAAGTAGGTAAGTACCTATATAAATTTTACTTGATTTTGCCTGGAAGGGGAAAGATCAAAGAATCTTGCAATCGAAGTTATGACTTATTCAACGCTCAACGTTTAATTTTCAAAATACCTTTGTTCCCGATGAGAAAGAATACAATATTTTTTTAACCATTTCCTGAGCTTAGTGGTTTTTGTTGCGCTTTTTGAAGTTAAAATATTTTTCTAGGAAAGCGCCATCTCTTATACTTTCAATAGAACTTTGCAATCGCACAAGCACATGACCAAGAACTTGTCTTTAAGCATAAGCTTAAAATAGTTCTGTAAGTTTTCGCTAGATAGCGCAATCACAGTATTCACAGTACATGCCGACGCAAATACCAATGATATTATTTCGTGCTGGGCGGACTCTCGATATTTTACCCGCTGAACAGATTCCCAATTTAAGTGATAGTGATAATTACTATGATAATGATAATCGATAATATGTGACCTAGTTGAATCTAGTTGAGAGTTAACATGAGTAGGTTTCGGCTTGATAGGATGTTTACTAAACACCTATGCTTGAAATCGTATGCTTAATAGCAATTAATTTTATATGAAATTCAACAAATAAAAAGAAAGGTAAGTGAAAAGCTTTACAAATAAAAAGACACATAAATCTCGAATAGGATTATCTACTCATTGCAACGATCTCGTTAATTACGGAATAAGTCATTTATTAATCCTTTTTGCTCACACAAAAGTTTGGTAAGATTTATGCCGCGTTACAGAGGGGTAATTAAGTTTACACTCATATAGCACCCCTGTTCGGAACAATAAATCAAAACACATTAAAACAGGCTTTGAAATAATCTAAGCTATAAATCAGGGAAGTTGGGCGCGACATGAACGCGGGAGTTCTGAAGTTCGCGATACGGGAACTTTGGTTGCGTCGTATCCTGAAGATCGCATTAATGGAGTCAATCTAGGAACGTTCATCCAGTTGAGCGTTTGTTCTATGGGTTAGTTATAGGTAACTAACGAAACTGTTTTTTCTCCAATCCCTTCAAAAATGGCTTTGCACATTTCCTATAACGTTTATACTACTTGACTCAGAGAAGCATTGAAATATGAGTTTTAAAAATGTCTAGTGGTCGGGGGGCAGAAATATTTCTGGTTGCTTTGGTGGATAAGACTTTGGAGTCCCCTGGCTAGTTACCACCATGGTCTAAGACCACCACAGACTACGCCAAACTTCAACTCCCCTCTGAAGTTGTCTCGCGCAGAGGTGTGTAGGTACATAAAACATATTCCGTCTTGTACATGGTCTAAACTTAGTCCTGTTTTAAACCTGACGTTATTTCTGTCTATGTATATTAACACAAGTAAAAGCGCACTAGGTTTAAACTAAGACTAACTTTAGACCAGGTTTCGTAATAAGGTTTAATTAAATTAAATAAATTCATTTTTACCGTACTAAAACTTATTTAGTTATGTGTCATTCACCCATCAATAATAACTTATTTAGACAGATACTAATGTTTAATTTATCATAGGTACGTATTTATTTTACCTTTATTTCGACAGTGCGAGGCGAATTGTGTTGTGCTTAGAGTGGACTAAAAGTTTGGCTCAATCTGTCCTTCGCCTGTCTGTCGTCATAACATTTGTAACCTTTTTTATGTTCCAACTGTTCCAAGAGTGAAAGGTAGGTGCTAAACGATGAGAACACTGCCTATAATTTGCCAAACTAGAAATTAATAAGAAACAAACCAATGGTGTCGATTCAGACACACAACTTAATTTAACTAAACTAATTTGTCAGGATTAAAACTATCGCCATCTTTCTTTTTCTCTAAAGAATTAAAAATGACGGCTTTATTTTTAGACCTGTCAAATTAGTTTAATTAAGTTGTGTGTCTGAATCGACACTAATAACTATGAATGAACAAACAGGGAAATCAAACAAGGATTTTATTTAAGGGAGTATAATAACTGAATGAATAACCGCTCCTCGAGGTACCCCAGGGTGAAAGCCAAAACCCTTGATCGGACACCGTCCGGTTCCGGCGCTTTCTTCTTGCGCCGGAACCTTTCCCTTACCGTTTAAATTAGTGTTTTCCTCGATTTTCTATGGGATCCCATCATCCGATCCTGACTTTAGTGACCATGGGACCACCCTTGCAGTATACTCTATCAAATACAAAAAGAATTTTGGAAATCGGTTTAAAAATTACGGAGTTATGAGGTAACAAACATAAAAAAAAAATACAACCGAATTGATAACCTCCTCCTTTTTTGAAGTCGGTTAAAAATACGGATCCACTTTGTCGCTACTGTTGCTAAATAAGCGTACGAAAAATCATAATCTCAATGCCGATCGATTGGATTTGGTTCAAGAGTAACCCTACAGGTTACATTACATAGACTACAAACCAACACATAGTAGACAAAATATTGACAATGTCATAACTCACAACCTAAACAAAGTAGTCACGCTTGCACAAACTTCGCGCTATATGCTACACATATGATGTACGTATGATTTTAATGATAATAATACTTATTATCACCGTCTCCCCGAAACAATCCAGCATATCAAAGGTGCATGCCCAACACTCACCCAAACTGATAATATACAGGCATAACCAAGCTGCACACTTCATACACCAGAAACTTGCATTCAAACATGAATTAATAACAGGAAAATTGTCACCATATTACTAGTACACACCGAAACCTGTAATGAAGAGCAGCAACTGCAAAATGTATTTTTGACAGCAATATCGACAGATAAGACCATTCACAGCAATAGACCAGATATAACATTAGTAGTTGATAAAAATAACAAAATAGCCTACATTATTGATATAGCAGTTCCAAACACCCATAATTTCCAGAAAACTATCACTGAAAAGATTAATAAATATACAGAATTAAAAGAAGAAATAGCCAGGATTTGGAAATTAAATAAAGTTTACATCGTGCCGCTAGTGCTCTCCGGTACCGGAGTCATCCCTAAAAGCCTAGTACAGTCATTAAAATATTAAATTTATCAAAATACTCGTGTCATGACCATGCAAAAAGCCGTTATTTTAAACACTTGTAGAATAGTTAGAAAGTTTTTACAAGAAGATTCTCCTAACATTATAAATGATTCTCACTTGGCTTAGGCCCGTGAGTCTCATTAAATACCAAAGAGTAATATTTCGCTGAGAAAAAAAAGAAAATATAATAAGCATAATATCATCGCAGACAGGACTATTGTTTGCAAAAAGCCTGATATCGTGGTGGTTGACCGGTGCCAACGCCGAGCAGTGCTCGTCGATATCACTATCCCTCATGATCATCTCGTGAAAGCTGAGAAGGACAAAGCCAGTAAGTACCTTGACTTGGCTCACGAGGTAACCGCTATGTGGGATATCGACTCGACGATCATTGTGTGTGTGTGTGTGTGTGTGTGTGTGTGTGTGTGTGTGTGTGAGTGTGTGTGAATAATAATAATATACTTTATTGGACACAAATAATAATTTAAGTAGTCGGGAACACAGACATACACGAGAAGGTACAACTGGCGGCCTTATTGCTAGTAAGCAATCTCTTCCAGGCAACCATTGAAAGATAAAAATAAGAGACAGTAGGTATGTACATGAAGATAAGGGTAGTGCAAAAATCATATATGTTCGACAGAGCGTTGCGCTGTGCACTCCTATATACAGGGTTACTTTTTATCACCCCGGATAATTTAAGGGAAGGTAGAAGAATGATTTAAACATTAATAAAAAAATACTTACATATTTAATTTTAAAACGAAGTAACGTTACTCTTGTACATACAATCAATTTATGTATTTATTGTTTACAAGTAAATACATTGTATTTACCAGATGCGAGTTACAATAAATATAACCAGTAGGTATACATTTAAATTCCTCCTCGGCTTTCGTCATTTCATCATTTAATTAAGAGCCAAAGTTAGCAAAGTTTGTTTTAAAATTTTGTTAAGACATAAAAAGCACAGAAAGACCCGCTCTAACTGGTGGAGGTAGGTTCCATTCCTATCCTACCTTCAAGGCGGTATTAACAAACTGCTCCCTAGTCAGCATCTCTGCAGAATGTAGGTCACAATTTTACCAAAATAATATCACGATATTAGAGGATGTAAATACGTGCACCTCACTATGACATAGCTTATAGATAAACTGTTATATTACGCTACTTAAAACGCCAGTAACACTATAAAATTTCCATCCACGGTTTATATGACAATGGTCGTTCTATTCATCCCTTTGTTGAGTCGAGGTGTGCTACATGTGCGCGTCCTAAATCTGACTTGCAAATGGTTAAATCTTGCAAAAAGGCGCAGACAATAGGAGGGCTATTGTGTATCCTCACTTTTGTTGCTATAAAGCGCCCGTGAGGTAATTATGGCATTAATCAAACGATAAACCACGCTGTAATAAACTTAGACCGGTTACTCCCCTTGGCGCCGGCGATTTCAAGCTGATTATATTTGGACATTTTTCTTTTTGTTTTGACGCAAACAGTAATTATAAGTAAATAATATATTTTCTACAAATAATTGATGAAACAATACCTATTTTATAAAAAATAAAAACCGGTTCTTTCTCACGGTTCACATCTTGAGATCACCTGTGTGAAACGTGTAATGTTTCTTTTTATGACGGCATACCTCTCAGATAAAATATTTAGTCCTTAACTTTATATTGGCGATGGTACACCTAACTTTAATCCTTGATTTAATCGTCTGTGCGATTATGAATTTAGAATACATATGTCGCCGCTCCCTTTCTTACCGTGAATTTTACGAAAAAATATAAAATTTCAACCTGTTTGCCAGCGTGGTGTAGCAGGCCAAATTCCTCCTCAGCGGTGGCGAGACCAGTGGCCAGAAGTGGGACATTAATGGGTTGTTTTGTAATGACGATAAATCATTCATGGCTTTCTAGTATAATGATTGTAACAACGATTGAAACATTGACTTAAAGTACAGTCATGAGAAAAAAGGACGGACCAGAACCTATGTTGTTAACTGACTTCAATGTGCTGTGATGTAAAAATCAATACATCAGAGAGCGCGGCAGCATTCAAACCTTGAAAAACAAAGTATTTTATCTATGCACGCTTTATTTTATTATAATGACTCAAAAATCATTGTTCATCATCATCACAACAGCTCGTCCCCACCGAGGGGCTCGAGCCTCGTTAAGGGCTCGTTAAGAGTGTTTAGACTCTACAGTCCATCTAATCTAAGAAGTACCGTTAGACAGTTCATGACATGGTAGCCTTGTAATGGCGATCACATACTATTATTTATTTTTCGAATGATAAAATCGCACTTGTTTTAATTGCCACATATTATATTGATTATTGAAATGAAAATTAAGACTATTTTAACACCTATCTTTATTTAAAAACTTTTCAAAATTAAATAAATAATTTCAATCGACGAAAACTTGACGTCATCACAAGGTCCCAATTTTCTTTTTTTTATGGAGGGGGGGGGGGGGGGGATGCAATTGAACCCATCGTTTGAATCATTCGTTTCATTTCTCGTTTAACATTCGAGTAACTTGTGTCTAAAGTCGAGGACTCTCTAGGGCGAGTCTCCGAATGGGGTGCAAAGAACTTAGTTAAGTTCAACCCCACGAAGACACAAGTGTGCGCATTCACTGCGAAGAAGGACCCATTTATCGTAGTGCTTCAGTTCCAGGGAGTTACTCTTCGTATGTCCGGTAGTATTGGGATCCTCGGTGCGGAAATTTCTGCCAAAGTGCAGTTTGGGAGTCATTTGGAGGACAAAGCCAAATTGGCGAGCAAAAAACTGGGCGTCCTGAACAGAGCCAAGCAGTACTTCACTCCTAGCCAGCGGCTGATGCTTTATAAAACACAAATACGGCCGCATATGGAGTACTGCTCGCACCTCTGGGCAGGAGCTCCGAAATATCAACTCGACCCTCTTGACTCCCTGCAAAGGCGTGCATCACGGCCTCAATGGAGACGCTGGAGCAAAAGAGAGACTTTGGTTCTCTCTGCGTGCTCTATCGGCTCTTTAACGAAGAGTGCTCTGAGGAACTGTTTGCAATGGTGCCCTCGTCACCTTTTTATCATCGCACCTCGTCACCGTTTAAAAAGAGCACTTCTCTCCAGGTAGGCAGCAACTGAGCTTTGCCCCTGGCATTGCAGATGTCCATGAGCGGTGGTTACCACTTACCATTAGGTGGGCCACTTGCTCGTCTGCCACCTTAAGCAATAAAAAAAAACCTAAGTGGAACATACATATTTTGTTTATTACTCTAAAATTTCAAGAGTTTGCGCAGCAGACCATCAAAAAGAACAACGTTTACATTATGTGATCAACTGTAAACTTTCGATTCTCGACTTTTCTTCAATTTGATTACCCGAATAACCTGTTGAAATTCCTAGAGTAGTAAGAAACATGGTGTATAGAATAATACCGTACAATAATATATTCAAAGTAGGTATCTAGCACCTCAATTCGCTATCTTCGATTTCTCCCAATGAACTGTCATTTAGATTTTTTTTACAATAACAAAACCGACTTCAAAAACACCAAAGAGTCATACAAACAAACATCATCACAGTTTTATATTGAAGTTGCTGCCAAATTTTAACTAAGTAGGTACTTACATTAATTGTTGTTATATTTTTTAAGGCTTTCCAAGTGATCATTGGTTGGCACCTTATGCTCTAAGCCTGGCACCGACTTCAATATAAAACTGTGATGTTGTTTGTATTTTTATTTTATTTATGACTTTTTATTTATGTATTTATGATCCACAGAAAACATAAATATTTTTTTTAAATTTGACAGTATTGCCAATTATAATCAATGCAGTCTCTCGCCATCTTGGAAGCTGACTGTGCGCGTACTTTTTTCCCTTTTAATTAATTTGTAACTTTAAAGGTTGACGTTGGCAATATTATACTGGACTCTGAACTAAACAAGTGCTTATAATGTCGAAAAGAGGACGTACTTTAAACAGCCAGGCTCGTGAATTGGTGGTAAAATTACACGAATATTTCGAGCGTGAGTCTCACAACGGTGGGCCTTTATTGCCAGTTACACAAGTGCGGGATCGTGTCGGTGAAGCACTTGGTATTGGTAACCGCACCGTCGATAAAATAATAAGCGAAAAGTATGGGCCGTCGGGGAGTGAGAGCAACTTACTTCACAAGCCGAAAAAACGGAAAAGAAATACTTCAATCTGTGACAGGTATCGATCAGTTTGATACTCATGCAATTAGAAACCTGTATATGGTTTTATATTACTGTAAAAGCTAAGATATACCAATATGCGGCCTTTTTCAATAACATATTTTTTCTATAAAACTATAATCGATTAGTAAATATGTACAAGGAAATGATCTCTTATATTTCGGATATTGTAGTCATCGATTTCTTTGATCCCATCCCTATTTTTCAATTTGCCAGAACTGTCAAACGGTACTTCTTAGATTAGATGGACGTAAGTCAACCAGTGTGGATTGGTGGACTTCACAGACACCTTTGAATTTCTTCGCATATGTATGCAGATTGCCTCACGATATTTTCCTTCACTGAAGGAGCTTCAGACAAATGTACGAGTACATAATATGAAATTCGAAAACGAAAATCACATTGGTACATAGCTGTCTCGAACCCCGGACCTCCCGATTGGAAGGCAAGTGCAAAGTTCACAGGGTCACCGATGCTCATTGTTCCTAAGTCAATAAATGGGAAAATTTCACTTATTAACATTAAAAAAATACAATATAGTTTTTGAAGCAAAAACAATGCTATAAAATAACTTTTTTTAAAAGACTAGAGATTTAAAAGATAAAAGTATTTTTAAAATAATGTGAAATATCTCAAACACGGACAACTTAAAGACCCAAAGAGACTACATCAACAGCCTTTCATAATAGTCTACCTCCAAAAAGCCCAAGCCCTTTGTGTTGGCACAATGAGCACACAAATTAAGATAAAACTGCGCGAGTGTTACAAGGAATGTCAGCCGCGACAGCTAGAGGACCCTGCTTTGGGAATTTCGCACTCCTCTGGAATTCTTGGGGTACTCAAATTTTTTTTGCTGTTGATACAATTAAATTAAATACTTTTATAAAAAAAAAAAATTTCTAATATACTTACACAAACGAAAAAATGTCAGCTGTTTTTTGTTTTTATATTTTTTCTGACTGATGAATAACACTATCAAATTTTTGCCATTTTAAATTTAAAACGTTAGGTACACGCTTTGAAATAATATCCAAATCATTAATTTAATCTTATTCATGCTTATTGTGAGTGTTCGTGTGTGTGTACTTCAGGATTTTTTTTTCAGTTTCTGTACCAACATTAAAGGTGCCAAACAGATACCTTAGCAATAAGGCACACACGTACTTTTGTAAATGTACTATTGTGAAAAACATTTTCGTTTAAAATATTATTTTTCAGATATTCGTATTATTTGAGTTTGTTTTTCAATAAAATTCTCTTATTCTCATTTTCAAAATACACGTTCGTTTTGTAAAACCGACACAAAAAAGTTATTATTGATTCAGAACAGCTGAGTTTTGAATATCTATATTTATGTATAAAAGAAATAATATACTCGTACGTATCTAACCACGTGGTGTTTCCTCTGTGATGATGTTGCGATATCATTCCTACGTAACACGTTTATTTAAAGCGGCTACCAAGGTCTCGTTCTATCTATGTATTAGTACTAATAACTTGTGAACTATCATTGTTATTCTAGATTTGGGTCTATGCCGTGCTGTATACGTGAATATTATCCATTTTGGTAGACGCTAGAACGCTATAGGCTTGCTTTGAGTTTGAGTTTTTGAAGTTGGTTTTAATTTTTTTTTATTTTTTGTATGAAAATTTACAGCTTCACAATCCTCTTAAGTTATTGGCGCCAGTAGATTTTAGTCTTCAGTTCTGGGTAGTGATTTCATAACTCATCGATTGCTGGGCATTTCGGCAATCGTTATCAGACTTAATGAAGGAAGGATGGCTTAATGAAGAAAAGAGGAATTATGTTCATTAACTATATGTATTGGTTGATTTATTCAACAAATATACCGAGACTACTCAGACGATGACATCAAACAGAATTATCAAATCTATACGATAGCCTATTGCCGATGAGTTACAAATCACCCACCGGATCCGGTACTTGCATCGCGTTAATTACTAATACTTACTTTTGAGCCAGCGACAGTGCTGACCCTACCTACTGCCTTATGGCCGGTACACACATTGTTTAGTGTTTAGTGCGAGTGGCTTGTTTAGTGTTAAGTGTTTAGTAAAAAACACGTTCGGACAGCTTCTGTTTAGTGTTAAGTGTTTAGTGTTTAGCGAATAGGAACGCGTTCTATTTTTTCTGCGAGTCGCCCCTCCCGCTCTCCCGCCTTCACCCCTCACTTAACACTAAACACTCACTAAACACGTCTGGACAGATCTGTTTAGTGTTTAGTCCATTTAATGAACAAATATACTAAACACCGTTTACTAAACAGTGTATGGACAGCACCTACTAATCACTTAACACTAAACAGTCTACTAAACACTAAACACTAAGCACTTAACTAAACAAAGTGTATACCGGCCATTAGTGTAAGCAGCGGAAGTCAGCTTTCGGCGCCTGTACTGGCTCCTCGAATCTACTGACATTTGGCGACAGTGTTGACATGAAGTATCATGAACTATACGAGATAAGTATGAACATAGGTACTAAAGATTACAAAACATCTGTCCCACAAAAGAACACCATGTAAGCACTTTTTACAATAAACCAACAAAGAAGAAATCTCCAAATATAATAAGTTATTATTATCAATTTATCCAAGTCGTTTTAGAAAGAAATGATTGAAAATAATTTCTATTTTGCTATATGGATCTCTAGTAGGATTAGATTATGAGAACGAATTTAGTGTATACGAGTATATGTGTATATTAGCATACACTGTAAAAATCGATCTATATCATTATCGTTTTTCATGTGATAAAAGAAAACAAAAGACTTTATTAAGCTTTCCATAACTTCCCTACTTTTTTTGAATCACAGGGAAAATCATTGAGCGACATTGAACTTACCTGTAGCCTGAGTTCAAATAGTGCCTCCCAGTTTCGGTTTTATATTGAGCCAGGAGTTTGAAGACGGAACTATTCTGTAAGTAGTAGTATCCATCGCCTCAGGAGTACATACAGGGCCGTCTTAAGCTATGCCGGGGCCCTTGGGCACACATGAATTTGGGGCCCTTTTGGAAAGTAAAGAAAGCGAATTATACTGGTTTTTAGGTTACAATTACGATAATGGTTTCTTTCGGGATTTCTGTTGAGTGAAATCTTCTATGATATCCTCAAAGTCAATTTTTTGAAGCATATTACTTTCTATGCACATAACTGACAAAATACTCAGTTGTTCTTGTAATAGGTATTGTTGTTCGCAATTCGTTTACTATCCTCTTAACACGTTCATTGCGGCAGTCTATTTAGCTTACTTTTCGTTGGTGCTGTATCAGATATTTTGGGCCTGTTACTTAACTTTCCATTGCAGCGTCATAAGGTCGAATGGATCTGTTCTAGATGTGTATGTTCACATGCAATTTACTAGCTGGAGGTTGTCATTTGGGTTAGTTTTTTATTGGAAACTACTTTCAATAAACATAATAAGATAATACTTGAGCCGTTTCTGAATCGGATAATGGGAAGTACATTAATTAATGAAAATATTATGACAGATCCTTTCGACCTGATGTCATTACTGAGTGATAATCTTATCATCAAGTTATTAGTGTTGTGAAAATAAAATTTCGATAAATTTATTATTGTTTCTTCATATTTCTTAATATGTTCATTGTTGTGCTCTGGTGGAATAGAAAAATCTTCTAATATTTGGATTTTATTACTGCTTAAATTGGCCAGCCCCCCTAGCCAAGACGCATTTCGATAATCGCTATCGCAATCGCTAGAAGGAAAATGTATGGGATTTGACATTAAGCCCTCGCTTAGCTTTCGAGCGCAATTGTCAAATCTCAGACATTGTCCATTTAGCGATTGCGATTACGATTATCGAAAGACATCTTGTCTAGGGGGCTGAGTAGATACAGGTGACTCAGATGCATTTTGAAGCATTGTTTATGTGTGGCCGGTGGTGGGACTGGTATAAATATTATTACTCACATTGCTACGAGTACGCAGGCGATACACTGGTGTCCTTGGCATAGGTCTCTCATCGTTTGATGTTCTTGTGTCAGCTTCTCTATTTTCTTCGGCTTCAACTTCACCAGTCGACATTAAAAGCATTCGTCTTGAACGTATCATGACGCAGAAGTAACATTCACACAGTAATAGAACTGTACTTAAGTTTTGCACCTTATACACTGATAGACACAACCAAAATATTTATATGCAATAATCAATAACAAAACCGCATGTTATCACAATGATTATTATTCTATATCAACTGCACTTGCGCTCCGCACTAGATAAACTGACTTTATGTCTAGTGCGGCTATCAGGTCATCGGGTATCAGGTCGAAGTCAAATGCACCTGATATTCGCACTAGGTGAAAAAAAATCTTGTCTATCGATATCAGATCCAATAGACCTGATAGGTTTTTATTGCACTAGCGAAAAATATTTAACAAGGCAATTCTAAAACTATAACTATCTCTTTTAGACTCCCTGGTAAAGCGAAGATATCTATCCCGTACCAACGGTAGGAACAGTACATTTAATGCCGCTCGGCGGGATAGTTCATCATCGGTTCTCTTAGACCTGATACCGCAATGAACGTGTTAAGCTGCGAAAATAACCGCTCTCTACTACAATTCGTAACCATTAGGCAAATGAATATTCTTGTAACAACTTCAGCGTTTGGAAAAGTTTCTTCTAATTTATCTGACTTTATTAGGTTATGTAAGGTTAAGATATTTAAATCTGCTGATTGCTTTGTTTTATTTCTTAAATATCGGCTTAAATGAAAACATTCTAATAATAATAATAAATCATTTTATTTGCAGAAATATGGTTACAGAGGCACAGAATAGATAATAGTACTAAAGTACAGAAGGATCACTCGCGAAGAAAAGCCAAGTTTAGGTATGAAAATGTACCTACTCTTGCGACCTTCAAATGACTTCACGGGAAATTGAAATTTATTGCAGGACACGAGCGTTCTAATTCTGTTACGCGTCGCTGACCCGAGACCGAGTTGGCGACAAGAGCGCAGGGTTCCCACTCACCGATATATTTACGAAAATATTAATTAATTAATAAAGAGAAAAGTGTGCATTAATTAATTCAACAATATACATATATTTCTTGTCTATCTACTAAGTTCTTAATTTCAGATTTTTTTATTGGCAAAAGAATAACATGCTTGTCAGTTCAGAAAATTGTTTTTGATGAACCAATTAAATAATTTTATCGCAGGTAGGAAATTAGAGGAGCAAAGAGAACCACCGGTCGCCGTCGTTGCCGTTGAACGCGCTTCGACGCGGCACTATAATTGTAGTCTGAGAGCTGGGAGCTTATTTATTGTACAGAAAAGTGAGTGAGTAACTAGAATCGAGTACTTCTTATTTTATTACAAAAAAATCTTACAATTGTTTTACTTTTAAGTATTGTTTGATTGATTTTTTTCCTGATTTAAAATTTCGATTATTAAATTTGAGGGTTGAAAATATTTGAAGCTTTACAAACAATCTTATTAAATAGCCCACAGGAAAACACGAACATGGCAATGTAGGTAATTAGATTTCTTGTAGTTGTCCCGTACGGGAAGCGAAACCACGACCTGTTGCGCAGTAGGCGATCACTCAACCTCTGCGCTAACCGTGTCGTCAATAAACTTTAAAATTCGACACATCAAAAACTTGGCTGTATGTAGCTATTGACTTTCCTTTGCCTACGGAAGTAAATATCTAAAGAAAAATTCGGTGCAACGATACCTCAGAAGAATAACTAAAGCAGTTCTGAGAACGAAACTATTTCTGATAGTTTTTGTTGACGATTTTATATTGGCGTTCCAAATTTAAATGTCAGTACCCAGGAACTTCTATACAACTTTAGCTTTGGCTTAGTAACTAACTTTAAATTGAGAATACTTGTCATATAATACGTGCTTCAGGTGCAGGTGGTGTATAAATAAATATTATATATCATATACATGCATTACGATATTGTACATAAATAGCTCTCGGACTATAATATACATCATCTACCTACTTGACTGCGTAATCATAATAAGCATATCAATTTATCAAGTATAAAAACTATTACATTTTTTAAGTAGGTATTTTTACTATTATACTTATTTCGCATTCATTCCTTTAAACTCCCTAAAACACTTACCTATCCTTATTATGTGGGTACCTACTATAATTACAAAGTAGTTAGGATGTGATGTGAAAAATAGTCAAATAGCTCACCTTTCAATATCTTTTGGTATGTTAAAAAATGATAATTTTGCATACTTTCTCTTCCGTTTATTAATACACCCATAAACACAACAGTACCTATCATACAGATGACGTGATTGTTTCGAATTCATTGTTCGTTACAAAAATCACCTAGAAAATCTTAACTATTACCACCTATTACGTGCGACGCGGCTAGCGTGCGAGCTGAGTGGCAAACCTCTGCCATATACCGGCTGGCCGGGGCGCCCGGCCAAATGTACCTAAACTACGGAGTGAGACAGAGGTATTATAAGAAGCTAATCTAACATATTTTGTCATCCCTCGACGCGCAAATACTTATTCTGATGTGAAATATTATGATTAGAACGATTTAATTCAATACTTTTATAATTTATCATTTAGGTACAATAATTAATACAAGTCAAAATTGTGATTACATATTAAAAAAATGTCAAATAAATAAGGTTATAAATGTCAATTTTAAAAGTGTTCGCCATAAATGTCATTGCCTAATTTACTTTATTAATATGTCAATATGTCAATTCTGTATTCTCTATTGAGCTCTGTAAGATATTTTATGTTGCATACATAAATATAGAAATAGAGGGCATGAAAATGTTATAAAATACTTTAAACATTGTTAAATGTAAAACACAGTTAAGACTATGAACTAATTAATGCTATATTCATTTAAATCTAGTAATATAAACATCAAAAAACTACTAAAATTAAATATCTAGCAACATTTTTAACAAAATAACAATGAAACATTTTTTTTAATTTTATAAATTCGTCTACGGTGTAGAAACAATTTTCTTATAGCCAGGCCTTAAGTTTAGTTTTAAATAAACTGTTGGTTGTACAATTTTATGGCCATAGCATAACCGTTTCTATGAGGAAGAGCACTTCTACAGCTTTCAACTTTTAGTTTAGTGGAATCACTTTTACCTTCTATCGTCATTAGTCTTTTGATATAGATGTTGGTTATTTCTTACAAATATGGCAATTTCGAAAATATACATAACATTCGACGTGTGAATAAGCATGTGAGAGAAATTGTCGGTTATTCGGGGCCCCATGAGGACGGGGGCCCTGGGCACGGGCCCCG
This sequence comes from Schoenobius gigantellus, assembly GCA_963935595.1. Taxonomy (NCBI): domain Eukaryota; kingdom Metazoa; phylum Arthropoda; class Insecta; order Lepidoptera; family Crambidae; genus Schoenobius; species Schoenobius gigantellus. The sequence goes on from OZ012543.1 coordinate 23,878,149, forward strand.
TGTGCCCTTATGATAAAGAAGGTTAACGCGTACATAGTCCTTAATATCGCTGGCATAGCATTAGCGATGTAAGTCAAATAATGGGCACGAGGTTTCGCTTATGTCTATCTATCTGCACGTCATATTGCTTGCTTATAGTTGCAACAAAATATAAAATTCTTATATGAAAATTTAGAGTTATTAGTGAGGTAAATATTATCTACTTATACATTTTTGTTTATGTTTAGGGTTCCGTTAGAAAGCGTCGGTGGCGCTGTGGACTCGGCACTTGCCTTTCAATCGGGAGCTCCGGGAGACCGTCATGTACATGGCGGTCTCGAACCCCGGACTTCCCAATTAGAAGGCAAGTGCCGAGTTGTTTTTCGAAATTCATATGTACATTTGTCTGACGCCCTTACGGTTAAGGAAAATATCGTGAGGCAACCTGCATACATCTGCGAAGAAATTCAAAGGTGTATGTGAAGTCGGCCAATCCGCACTGGGCCAGTGTGGTTGACTAAGGCCTAAAACACCCTAACATAGGGTAGGCTCGAGTCCCTCGGTTGGGACGTATATAAGCTGTTATGATGATGATGAAGGTTCCGTACCCCGTTACAGGATCACTTCGTCGTCCGTCCGTCCATCAAGACCCGTTTCTCGGGAACGCGTAGAGATATCAAACTGAAATTAATATAAATTTTTTCCCGATTTTGAAACATTTTTCATTGATGCTCAGCTCCTATTGGTCGTAGCGTGATATTATCTAGCCTACCCTTCCTTAATAAAGGGTGTCATATACAAAAAGAATTTTTCAATGTGAATCAATAGTTCATGGGATTTGCGAGATCAACCAAACAAACAAACTCCTCAGCTTTCTATTATTAGTAAAGTAAAGATACTTGGTCTGTTTCAGCTGTGAAGAAATTATACTTGTAATTTAACACGATCAAAAAATATTTTCGTAAATTTTACGATTTCACAAAGGAATGAAAACCTACTTTCCGTTGACCTAGAATTATGAAGTTTGGCAAGGAGCAAGCTCTTCCAGTACATGCACGTAAAGGAAAAATCTGAAAACCGTAAATATGAACAAAGCTAGCGACGTATACGAATATACTAAGAAAATAAGTTTCTGCAGAACCTGCGGTGCTCGAGTTCAGTTCGCACTTGGCCGGGTTTTTTGCAAGCATTTTTATTTTGAGAACCGATATGATTATAGCAAATAAAAAAAATTGTCGCCCACTCGAATTATTTTCTCAACATTCTTGAACTGTTTAGATACCATTACCGTGCTGGAGATACTGTGGGTTATCTTCACTATGACAGATAACAGTTAATATAGATTGCCAATGCCCAGTAGCGTTGCGCCGGCGCCGAGACCGAACGTACACCACAATCAAAATGGCGGCGCGCTCCACCCAGTGTCTGTTGACTTTTACGAGAGCTTACAGCTCGAAAACTGACAAAAATGTCGCATTCCTCGGCCTTGGAAACATGGGAGGCTTCATGGCGGCCAATTTGGCGAAACAGGTAAGCTTCCTGCGAATTACTTCTGGCATTTAGTCCGATATCCGATAAGCGTGTTATTCATTTTATGGCCTCTGTAACGCTATTTGGACTATACCTAGTGACGTCCAATTAAATAAAGAAAAGCAAAATGTAAATTCTTTATAACCCTCTTTAATACATTTTTTAACCGACTCCAAAAAAGGAGGAGGTTATCAATTCGATGCGTATGTTGTTTTTTTTTGTGTGTATGTCACGCGATTACTCCGCCAATTATGAACCGAGTTTCAAAATTCTTTTTGTATTCGATTTAGTATATTCCTGAGGTGGTACCAAGGTCACCAAAGTCAGGATCTGATTTTAGGATCTCATGAAAATCGAGGGAAACCCTAAAATTTTATAGGTGTACGTCCAACGTGTTTCATGTTTTCCCGAAGCTATTCGCGTATTTGCGTCTGGTATAAAACGAGTTAATAATCGAAGGATCTTTAACTTTTGAATTTAACCTGACCTGACCTTGAACCTGAATTCGGTAAGCTGGTATTAAATTTACTAAAAAGATAAAAAAAAAATATTAAACAAAAAATAAAAACCGACTTCCAAAACACTGAACAGTTAAAATAATATAAGAATGGTACACACAACATCATACTTCTATATTGAAGTCGGTGCCTAGGAGATCATCGTTTTTCACCGACTTTAATATAGAAGTGTGATGTTTAATTTTTTAGTGTTCTTGAAGTCGGTTTTAATTTTTTTGTAAAATATATCTTTTTAATTGTGCAAATAAATAAAATATATAATATTTAAAATGAGGGTCAGTAAGTTAATAAGGCAATCTATACATATACAATTGATATTCCAAATTGAAAATGTTATTAGAATCTCCATTTACGTTTAATAAATAGTAGAAAGATATAATTTAATCGTTTTTGATAGAAATAGACTAGATGAAAGTAAGTCTACTGTTCTAATTTGAATAAATATAAAATGTAACTTATTGTCATTTTTTGTTATTTTATTTACAATAACAAAAGAACGGAAATAGAAAAAACACTAAAATTATTACCGGTAGAAAAAACATACACCTACTTACTTCTTCGATCTTACTGAAAAGCATTTCATTTGAGTCGAAAATGTCATAGTAATCTATCACAAAGTACGCAAATTTAAAAACAACGATTAAAGGGATGTTGAATGTTAAAAAAAAACCGGCCAAGTGCGAGTCAGACTCGCCCATGAAGGGTTCCGTACGATTTATGACGTATTAAAAAACTACTTACTATAGATCTCGTTCAAACCAATTTTCGGTGGAAGTTTACATGGTAATGTACATCATATATTTTTTTAGTTTTATCATTCGCTTATTTTAGAAGTTACAGGGGGGGGGGGGGGGGGCACACATTTTACCACTTTGGAAGTGTCTCGCGCAAACTATTCGGTTTAGAAAAAAATAATATTAGACACCTCAATATAATTTTTGAAGACCTATCTATAGATACCCCACACGTATGGGTTTGATGAAAAAAAATGTTTTGGGTTTCAGTTCTATGTATGGTGAACCCCCAAAATTTATTGCTTTTTTTCTATTTTTGTGTGAAAATCTTAATGCGGTTCACAGAATACATCTACTTACCAAGTTTCAACAGTGTAGCTCTTATAGTTTCGGAGAAAAGTGGCTGTGACATACGGACGGATAGACAGACAGACATGACAAATCTATAAGGGTTCCGTTTTTTGCCATTTGGCTACAGAACCCTAAAAACCAATGTATACAATACATTGATTAAATTCCTTTAGAATTTATTTATTCCTTTACAAACTTATTTGTTTACAATTAATTTCTACATCGATAGTGATAGTGAATAAGCGAAAAATATGCTAATATTTGAACGGATAGCCGAATGGTAACCAGTTTCAAACCAGTTTATTATTACAACTGACGAGGTTAAACATAATCTTCAAGTTTTGTACGCAATTTTATCTAGATTCAATTAAATATAATATTTTCCTTTGCTTTTTCTCCTATTCGGAAGATTTCTTTCACATGTTTTAAAATCAAACAAAAAATAAATATATATATATCAGTTCACAGTTCAAACATAGTCTATACTTTGGTTGGAATCGTAAGAAATATTGACGTCTCTAGACCAGTTATGTGGATTCATAAAACTCATCATACATGAACAACAGTGTTTTGTAGTATACAATGTTCTGTACAAGATAAGTGAAAATAAAATAGTATTGATAATACCTATTATTATTTACTATAAATTCGATTGGTTTGATCCAAAATGATGTCTATAATACGTCGTATCTAAAGCTTGTTATCGTTGAACGACGTTTTGATAAGGGCGGATGTATCCCCACAGCTAACTTATATAATACTAGCTGCCCGCCCAGGCCTCGCACGGGTACCTATACTAAAAAGGAAATTTTTCGAGACCTTTTGAAAATAATACAATATAAGAAACAGGACAACTGAATGACAATCTGCCAATTGTTACTTTCTTTTTTTTAATACAAATTTTTAATTATTTCGTACACTTTTTCAAACATATTCTTTTATACAAACCTCATTCCAATAATAACGAATACAAAAAAAAAGAATTAACCAATTTGGTGCGGTCGTTCTGAAGTTATGAGCATACATACATTTTGGTAATTCATTTTTATTTATATAGAATTTTTAACAATATGAACCAAACTATAAAATTTTACACTAACAATATATTTATTACTGTCATAATTTATAGACACTCCACTAAATAAACTTTAAAAATTATCGTTTGTAAGAGTTCATAAATAATTTCAGTTACTTACGCGAATAATTGATACAATAAATATAAATTAACTTTCTGTATCGGCAAAATTAAAATATTTATTAAGATTCATTAAATTTTTTAAGCGTTTAGGTTTTTCGATAAGCCCACACATTATTGGGTCAATGTGATAGATAGTTAACACAGGTTACATCATATGGCACGGTAGATACTTTTAATTCTGAAAGGCCCACGGCATCGATATCAAAGTGGTAAAACCGCTGACTGCAGATGAGAGATAGAAGTTGTTTAAAAAAATAACATCATTTTACAACGCTTTAACAAAGGGATTAGGCAAAAATAAAATGGTGATATTTCTTAATTAAAAAGCAACAAAGATACGCAATTCTAGTGTCAGAAGCTAAGGCCATACACAAAGTCACAAATCATAATACAGTTTTGCATCGATGCACAAAAAAATTACATAGCGATCGTACGAGTATCACGACACCTAAGACAGCTATAGCTACTGTCGGCCAAATATGCAAACGCGCGTGTGCGTCTATTTAAATGATTGTATTACAACTGCATTGTGTCAGCATCGCTACATACAGTTGTGCAGTAATATGTAAAGAGCGCCTACGAAGCTGCTAAAAATTTTTAAAAAGAAAAAAACCGACTTAAAAAACACCGAAAAGTCATAAATAATATTTTAAGGATTCATACAACATCACAGTTTTATATCGACTTTCGAGGCGACCATTGCTTGGCACCGATTTCAATATAAAATTGCTGTATTTTTTCATTTTGTATGTATTTTTATATTATTTAGTGTTTTAGATGTCGGTTTTATTTTTTTGTGAAAAATTTTTTTCAATCTTTTTAATTAAGTTAATACATGCGTGTAGAATTTGAGCCAAGTCAAACACCAGAATAACTTTAAAAAAAAATCTTTCGTTTTAAACAGTTTTGAAAGAATTATGAAATCTTCCGTTATCAGCTCAGTAACATGACATTATTACTACCAGACGTAAATATCTCAAAAACATGAAATACGTTGGACGCGCCTATGAAATTTAGAGGTTTCCATCCATTTACCTGGGATTTCGTCCCAGAGCGTCGGTGGCGCAGTGGACTCGGCACTTGCCTTCCAATCGGGGGGTCGGGGTTCGAGACCCGCCATGTACCAATGTGTTTTTCGTTTCGAATTTCATATGTACATTTCGTCGCCGTAGAGCGAAAAATCACCAAGTCGGTCAAAACATGTTTTGAGTTATGAAGGTTTAAAGTTTTTTAAAACAAAAAAAATCATAACGTAGTTTTGGTATGAGATAATTTGAATTTTATGGTTTCATCTCTTAGAAAATAGATATGCGCTTAGGGTGACATTATTACTTTTAACGAATCACTTAAAATTACTGAGATAATGGAAAAATACAAACATAGTTAGTTTTACATCCTCAAATCCTGTACCAACATTTTTTATTATTGAATTGTAAATAGAGTTAGTGACTTTTCACCCGTATCTGAACCGGTTTTAAGAAGAATAACGCTAGTTAGTTAGAATATGCCTTTTTTTGGAAATCCAATAGATATTTTAATGATTATTCGTAACTTTCTAATTTGAACTGTTTTTTTTTATATATTATTTACTAATTTCATTATCAATACAAAAAAGAGTGAATGAAATGCATTATCGTACTTCTTCAATTTATTGATTAAAAAAGACAAACAGAAATATTATAAATAAAAATCATAATTAAATTAAATCGATTCTTCTTTATACCGGAGGGAGACTCTGTACCAGGGTCGTGTGCTTGGGTACCTCCGTCTTACCTATTTCTGCCGCAAAGCAGCAGTGCTTGCATTGCTGTGTTCCGGTTTGTATAAGTTTATTGAGTAGGTCGAGATAGCACACGACATTGTCAAAGCTTTTGACAGGGTCTGGCACAAAAGTCTTCTTTACAAGCTTCGGTCGTACGGTTGTACCTATTCGTGTGTATCTGGGTGGCTGTATTCCTGCATGAAGAATTCATGTCCTTGCAGATGGATGCAATTTCCAATTTATTCCCCCTTACTGCCGGTGCACCCAGGGTTCCGTTCTATCTCCGACACTCTTTCTTCTGCATATTAATGATAAGATTCTCTCTTAGAAACATACGTTGCGGGCTATTTCGGACACGCAGTATCTGGATGGGCAAACATCAGAGAAAGACAGGAGAATCTTGTGACTAAACTCAACCAGATTTTCGACCTCATATCCAAATGGGGCTCAGAAAAACTTTACTGTTCCTTCCCCTTCATTCTCTTCAGGGCACAAGACTGGGGTTGCAAAGCAGTCTTACATGCTCGATATGGAAAGCATGTAAAAAACAGTTTCACGAAAACTCGGGGCCTTAAACAATGTGCGGCGATTCTTCACAGCTGAGCAACAATGCTTGCTATACAAAACGCAAGTACGGTCTTGTGTAGAATATTTCTCACACCTCTGGGATGGCTCCACCATCACTTCACTTACTCGACATTTTGGATAAGTTACAGAGGTGCGACATGCATCATTGGCGATATAAAGGTGACCAACAAACTCGAACTACCTAGCAAACTCGAATTACCTAGCAATGTCACTATTAGTGTTCTATCCAATTTACCATGGCGAGTGTTTTGAAGAGTTTTTTCCCTAATCCCTCCTTTTTCTTTCCTTTTAAGGGCGATACGTGATGGCCTGTGTAGTCAACGTATTACTTTGATTACCATTCCAACCCGAACTTAGAAATTTGGCAACTCATTTCTCTGGTGCAAAATCAAAAAATGGAACTCTGTGTCAGCACGCGTAGAAGCACGTTACAGGTGGGCAAGATGAGGGTGGCTAGTGTAGCGTGTATTCCCTCTCCTGCATTAGCTATCTTCGTATTTGGACTTTGTGATGCCAAGCAAATGACTTCATTGTATCTGGATCATCAGATGGAATGGAGTCATTTGCTTGGCACATTATAATAAATTGGGGCAACTTTGTGGCAGTTCAAAAATAGGAACATGATATCCTTTTAAACCAGGCAGGGCTTCCGTTTCAAAAGAATTGCAGCATATGCTATTCTCAAGGATCGTTTCAAATCGCCTGGCATAGAGACTCGATGAGTTTCAGCCCACGAAACAGTCCGGGTTTCGAAGAGGTTACAGTACAGTAAATGAAATCCACACGATGTGGCAAATTATTTAAAAACCGAAAAATACAATCAGCCACTCCAACTTACATTTAAGGATTATGCGAAATCATTTAACTCTGTTGAAACCTAGGTTGTCCTGGAGTTCTTGCAACGCTGTCTAGTCGATTGGCATTACATTTAGGTGTCGAGAAGTTAATTGGCGACCGCATCTTGGCAAACATAGTGTAGGATACCCCCCGGCAAGTCATTAGCTACGGCATCCGTAAAGTGGCTGGTGATGGTTGGATGAGGACGATCGGATATAAGGGTAAGTGGCGTGCCATGGGAGAGACCTATGTCCAGCAGTGGATGAACACGGGTTGATTATTATGACTATAAAGTTAGAGACGTGTACCATGTGTGAGATTCTTGGGGTACCCTTGCTACAAAGAACAATAAAATCTTTTTTAGCCTCTGAAATCGGAAAAAGAGCAATATAGGTCATACGGGGGCGCCCAGGCAGCGCAGTTCAAAAAATTAAACGATCAACCAGTCTGATACAAGAGCAAAACTAACCAAGTTGGGTGCGAAATTCACCCAAGTATCAGACCCGTCTAAAGATCTTGATTAAAATATTCACCAAAAGATTTTGGCGAATATTCTAAACAAAGTTTTGTGATCACAGTATAAGGATAGAACTGTGTAAAAGAGTTTAATGAATTCTCGCTATAGCATTATGATAGTGTAATTATTTTATTTGTCGATCGAGTAGTCATTAAATAAACTTGGTCAGTTTTCGCCTTCGATTTTTCCCTGGATTGAGTTCAAATTTTGTAAAGGAGAAAAGTAACTAACCCGATTTAGGTACAAATTTGTAATTCAACTAAACAGTGATAAAATAATTAAGTATGTTAATTAGTTTTCAAGTAATGAGTTGTATTCTAAATGTAGAATTAGTGATTTTTTGCATTTTCTAAAATAAAAACTATGGTACATATATACATGGCTGTAAGGTTGAAATATGTAGAAAAATTTGGAGTTTTTGACGACATGTCTAACTCAATTTTGGCCAAATGTCGACTTGGTGACTTTTCGCTCTACGGCGACGATTTGTCTGACGCTCCTACGGTGAAGGAAAACATCGTGAGGCAACCTGCATACATCTGCGAAGAAATTCGACCGAAAAGATTCGAAAGAAGTCGACCAATCCGCACTGGGCCAGCGTGGTTGACTAAGGCCTAATCACCCTAATATAGGGTAGGCTCGAGCCCCTCGGTGGGGACGTATATGGGCTGTGATGATGATGATGATGATGACCTGGGATTTCATCATCAGATCATGATATGGTGACTATGGGACTACCTCGGGAGCGTACTCTTTCGATTACAAAAAGATTTTTTAAAATCGGACCATAAATGGCGGAGAAATCGGTGAACATACATAAAAAAATAGATACAGTCGAACATAGAACCTCCCCTTTTTCGAAGTCTGTTAAAATGTAGGAAATACTACAAGTCTGTGCTTTAGTGGAACGCGTCTTTAATGATGTTTGTCAGCTTGTTAATAAAAAAAAAGATAATTTAATTTCAACGAGACGGTTCTCATTTCCAGTTACTCGGATACACACAATCGCTTAATACACACTGGCACCGTTGTGGTAATTCTAGCAGTAGTTCGATATGATATCTAGAAATTGATACGTCCGTCTACTAGAAAGCTGAACTGTTCTCGATTGCGGTTGCATGTAATTTAATAAGGATTTTATATACCTACCAATAAATATTTAAGCTCATTTCTGATTGCCTTACAATGCAAAGGGCAAAGGGCAAATAAAGGGACTTGGTTTTTCTGCAGGATCGAATCAGAAAAGATATGATCTTTAAGTGAACTTCAGTTGCAAATATATTTTAAAAATCGCAAACCTGAAGCGTTTGTGGGCAAGGTAAGGAGGACTAGTGATAGCTTTTGGGTCGGAAAGAAATTTTTTACACACAGAAGGGAAGCTCTTGGCCGTCGTCATCATATTTGCTTTCTTATTTACCTCAAAATTGTTAGTGTGTGTTCGAGTGTGATCGTGTTGCCAGTGATGACGTGTGTAACTGAGACGTCGCCACCTACAACGGGTCTCATAAGACGTTTTCAGGAATGATAAGATCCTTAGAAGAACTAGATTCACCGACATAGCCCGAAGAGTTGCGAATCTTAAGTGGCAATGAGCAGGACACATAGCTCTCGGTTCTCTCAGGACTGATGGCCGTTGGGGCGGAAAGGTCCTCGAGTGGCGGGACGTACCGGGAGACGCAGCGTTGGTAGGGCCCACACAAGCGCTAAATGAGGACAGTATAGTATCGCTCTCGAAACAATTTTGAGGAGGTCTTTGGGGAACGTAGGCCACATTCAGCTTTCAATTTAATAGTGATTTTTATTTGAGATCGCCTTAAGTGTACACTGTACTGTAACCATGAGGAAACTTCCTCGTGGTTACAGCACACACATCGCTTATTAATATACAACGTAGATGAAAGTTATCTATAAGAATCTGGGAGGCGTGGTCATCAATTATGTAACTATACCCACGATTCGACGACACTGAATTGAATGACCGACATTGACCTACAGATCATATGCGTAGTTAACGAATTCCATCAACGAGATCAGTGAGCTACAACGATAAGATATTTCATGTTTTGGTGACGAAAGTGATACAGTGGCTTAACATTTTGGAAAAATTTGCATTGAAAATGTAGGATAGATGGAGCTATGATTTATTGGTCAGTGAGTGCTCTTTTCTATAACTAATACCTACTAGTTTTCGTTGCGTCTTCTTTTCATTTCTCCTGTGAAGCTTTTAAAAGCAGAGTCTCGTTATAAATAGATAAGTACTTTTAGTGTCACACCCTACGTAGAGTACCGTGAAGTAAGGTTTGTTGATTTGTGCTTTTATGTGCGGTTAGCTACTAAAATATCGAAGATATACAAGGTTACTATTTAAGAAGCAGCCAGATTTTGTGTGCGTGTTCGGACAAGCAAAGTTATTTTTTTTTACTATGGAACCAATCTTGAAATCGCTGAATAAAACAGCTGTTGCAAACAAATATGCAACATCCACTGAATCAAAATGTATTGGTTCATTACATTATTTAATTTTATTGTCTTCGAGGTATACATTTTTAACTTGCTAGCATGTAAAAATACCAAATTTAATGTACCTAGATAATGTTTCAAATTTTAGGACTGCGTAATATACACGGTTATTTTTTTATCACCCTGCCCACCTAGCATGACCACTGAAACACGATATGATAAGACGATATATCAATATGAACTATTTAAAAAATGGATTTATCAGCTATGTTGAAGTTTTGGGTTTGTTTTGAATATTGGTATTGTTATTTTGGGTGTTGTTAAAAAATAATGTTGATGAAATTTTAAGGTAGCCATTACATGCAACATATTTTGACAGTTCATATCGATTTATCATATCGTGTTTCGGTGTTCATGCTACGGGGGCTGGAAAATTTAAGGGACTTTTCACGACAGGGTATTAGAATTATTTAAATATGAATAAAAAAAATAACTCACTTACTTACTTAATTTTATATTAATTTTCAAAAAAATACAAAAAATGCTGCACTAGTTGAGAGCAGCATTTTTAGAGATTTTTTAAATATTAAAAAATATATTTAATTTTTTTTATAATAGTTGATGTGTCCTGAAGCGTCTCTAAAAATTTCCAGCGTGATAAAAAAATAACCGTGTATAATACCTATTACGAGTATATTCTCCAGCTAATCGATCGGGCAAAATGTTGTATATTATTTGGTGAAGGTGAGGCTGAAGATAGAAGTGATTTTTACCTGGATTCTTAAACTACCGAGTAACTGGTTACCTTGATTGAAAATTTTGAGCTCTGTCTTAATTTTTGAAAATATTTGGAGCACACTTAAATTACACAGCACAGCACAGTTACAACACAGCACAGCACAGTTACAACACACAGCACAGCACAGTTACAACACACAGCACACACAGTTATACAAAATCTGTATTTAACACAACTAGCTTATGTTATTATTTACTTGCTTGTATATAATATATTTGTTTCGCATTATATATAATACATAATGCGAAACAAAACTGTAATATTCACTGTAACTGTAATAACGAGGAAATGATCAACGGTCTCTTGTTTGCAAAAATAATTAAGTAGTATTGATTTTCGTAAATTACGTTAAATTAATGAATCCATCTGTAAATTAAATTAGAAAAAGTATATGTGTCGAAGTTAATGCCAAGCATACATTTGAACATTGGTTTTTTAATATATTGATATTAGATATTTAGTACACCAAAAATAATAATCCGTGATTTATCAGGTCAATGGACTGGTTTCACTAAGTTAAAATTAAACTTCTACCGACAAAAAAAAATTGCGAAGGTGTATTATGTACTTAAATACAACCTAAGTACACAATGCAAGTGTATTTAAGTATATTTTAAAATTAATATTCAAAAGTTATAAACTCGGTACCTCTGCGACGCAAACTTCTCTCTTAGCCGAAACTTTTAGAGGCGAATATGTAGGGAGTTGCTGCTACAAAGTGCTTAAGCGCAATATCTAAGTCCTCGGTTGGTGACTGTACGTATAGAGTTTCGAGATAAAAGCAAGAAGTTTTTATTATATATACTTCCATGTAACAGTTGTCTGCTGTCATTTTCATATAGCACGTGGGTTTCGGTTATATTTACCATAAGGGATTTGCTTATTAAATTTAATATGGCAAAAGATTCAATTGATTTTTTTACATTTTGAAGTATGGATCGTAATTAGCTAGATAATAAAGTAATGTAAATATCCTGCTTATGACCCTGACGCGGACCCGTATGGTTTCATTCAACAATTGTATGCAAAAACATCACTATCATCCCAACTGTAATACGCATAAATAAGAGGCTTGGCCATCCTCAACCACGCTGGCTGGTTGGCCGAGCGCCAGAGCCTCATTTCTCTAAGGTTGACTTGGGTTCCATAAGGTGTCTAGGGTTTACAACAAAAATATCTGACTACCATCCTTAATGAATGACATACCATAAATACCTATCGTCATTGAAGTTCTAACACCACGTAAGTCATTTTTGGCGGAAAAAAGACCACACGACGTTTTTGAATACTTCGCATTAATCACAAATTCGTACTAACATTATAACGGTTTTACTTTTCCTAATGGATCCAATGAAATGTCTGTAAGTAATGGAATGGCATTAAAATAGTATATATTTATGTATAATTGTGCAGTTTTTTCACTCTTCGTAAAAGTTGCTATTTTGACATACGCAGTGTTAGAACTTCAACGACGCTATGCCATCTGTGCGATGTTGAAAGCGAATTTTGAAACCTTTAAGTATTTGGTTGGATGACCAATTGTCCACTTAGTTTAAATGTAAAACCGCAAAATAATAATGACATTCTATAACTCTTTTCAACAACAAGTAAAAATGTTGCAATTCTAAATGGACTTGCAAAAGACAACGTTCAACTTGCGGCGCCAATAATTATTGAAATTGAATGAATATTTAAAGAAAATCGATTCAGCCATTTAGAGCTACCATTTAAAGTAATTTAAAATTGAAATCATTTCGAACGAATTCAAAGATTATGCTAAGTTATGTAGATGGATGCTTTTTACGTGAAACATTTTAAGGTTGGAGAGTTTTGTCAGAAAAATACCTTTCATTCACCACGTTAAAGAGGATGGGCGCCATTACATTGTAAATTTAGATTATATTTTTATAGGTTTATAGCATTTTTTTATAGAGGAAGCATCTTTAAAGAATGTAATTTTTTACATACGACAGGGAAGCTCTTGGCTTTCATCTTACCTGATTGTAAGTGACTCTTGGACGTGGAAGCGAGCTTCACTTGGACTTCTCATCAGCAAAGAACTGACTATCTTACCTTTAATGGTCGGATAAACAAAGCTACCAATATTGTTATTATGAGGACAAACTTAGGTAAGACGAGTGTAGCTAGCCAGGCGGGCCCATCAGCCCTTTCTTTGCCGACACCAACGATATTAGATTAATACAATTATATTTATTTATGGAGGAGTAAGTGAAAAGAAAAATAAGATTCAATAGAGCTATATTTGGAGATGTGTTATTAAGTATTTATGGGAGTATATAGGTACTATCCAAAATGATTAGTTTAATTTTTTAAAATTATTCAATATAGGGTTTTAGAGTCTGGCTAATGAAAGATGAACCTGACATTTTTTTCAAGTAGCAACACTGATACAATGTCCCCATGTAGTTTAGTTCAACATGGTGATTTTGATACTTTGTAAAAAACAATTTCATAATATTTTTTTCTTAATTTCTGTCGAAATATTACAGATATTAAGTAATTTTAACATTCATGAAATCCAAATACAGCGATTTCTTATAAAAGGTTCATTGTTGGAAGTTCATTGAAACTAAACATTACCTAATATTTTGAAACATTACCTAATTTTTAAAAAAAGTATCAACTCCTTTTTTTCCCTACTATATTCAGAAGAATATAGTAGGAAAAAAAGGAAAAAAAAGACAATGCTTTCAAATTTAACATTCTAAATTACCTACTACATAAATAAAAATATTTCAAGTATCAAAATGTATTTTACCTTCTGTAGACAGTATTACCAGAGCTAGAATTTTTGAATTTGCCGCTTTTTTCCAAGCTCATGTTTCGTGTGCCAGACTCTACGAGCACTTATTGACGTCAAAAACAAAACAAAATTCTAATTAGAAGGAAGAAAAATTATGACTGATACAATATTAAAAATAATTACAATAAATATTTAATCATTACAAGTCAAGGTGTAAACAAAAAAAGAAATCAACTTACCTAAACTAAACAAAAAAAAATCACAAAAAATAAATACCGACTTTAAAAACATTTCAAAGTTAAAAATAATATAATAATACAGACAGCATGATATTTTTATTTTGCCAAAAAATACATGCGCATTGAATTGAGAACCTCCGCCTTTTTTTGAAGTCGGTTAAATAATAGAAAAAAAAAACAAAAAATTAACCAAAAACATAAAAAACGAAAGAAATGTACCTAATGAATGGAAACCTAAACCGAGGAGGTTCAGAGATGTGGCGTGGATTTGAACCGTGGTAGAGGCCCAGTCCGGGTCATGGTGGCAAGAATGGCTGGCTGCGTTTCCCCGCTGTATTTGAGCGAGATAAAATCCTATATTCGGTGAATGGCAGATTCTGGAAATGGCAGATTCTGTAAACGGCAGATTCTGGAAATGGCAGATTCTTGAAACGGCACAATTTGTACAGTCAGCTCAAATATGTAGGTTCCAAAATCAAGAGCCTTGTCTAACCCACTTGACACCAGCGGATGAAATAATTTAAGGTGTTTTATAGATCTTTTAATGTTTTGGCCCATAATTGGCCAATAGAGCTTCATGTCTGAGTCGCCACAATTTGCCGGGCGCCAGCTTTCACGGTTATGACCCTTAGGTTATAGGTTGCAAGGGTATCCTCATAAGTGGCATCCCATATAAGAGGAAGAGAGGATGTTGAGCGTCGGTGCCGCTGTGGACTAGGCACTTGCCTTCCAATCGAGAGGTCCGGGGTTCGAGACCGCCATGTACCTACCAATATGTTTTTCGTTTTTCGAATTTCATAATATATATTTGTCCGACGCTCCTACGGTGAAGGAAAACATCGTTAGGTAACCTGAATACATCTGCGAAGAAATTCAAAGGTGTATCTGAAGTCGACCAATCCGCACTGGGCATAATCTAAACTTAATACATTGGTTTCATACAACGGGCTCTTGATCTATTACCGATAAATAAATTTTATTTTCGTGTTAGTTAGGATTCATAGAAACAAGTTAAAAACATGAAAGAAAGATTTCATCACATCACACTTAAAAACAAAACGCTTGCTCGCTTCCATTTGCTATCGTCACCGAGCCTTGATTGATGCTGTTGCCAAGCCATTTTAGATAACACGCATGTAACAAATAAATGACGTAATAGAGATAAGTAATAGGCAATTTATGTTTATCAATAAAATGTCAATTAGCAAGTTAGTAATCCTTTAAAATCCGTTTTAAACAAATGAAGTCGAAAATAAACAACCTTGATATAAATAATAATAATAATAATATTTATTTATCTAAGTAATACATTTCATAAACATGTAGCATCCGTTACCGAACTAGGTGGGTAACCTGTATTTCGGTTTTCGGCGCCTCTTACCTCGGATACTCTCTTTACTAGTATTACAATATTAATTTAATATCAAACAAAAAGAAAAACAGTTAGACTTGAACCGATCAAATTATAAGTAGGTAGCATATTACATAAAAAGAACTATTACACTAAATACTTGGTACGTGTGTGTATAGTGTCCTCTCTGTTGTGTACTGTGAGATGTGAGTGTATGTAGGTATGTGAGAGAGGTTTGTGTGTTATACCTATATAAATGTATATTTATTATGATTTTTAAAAGATAATATATGTAAAACATTTAATTGTTATGTTTGTTTTACACTATATACATTAAGGAACTTTGTTTTATTTTACTACAGCAAGTAAAATTTCAGTGTCATCATATGATTTGGTCTGAAATGCGATATAAATGTTTTTATTTTAAATAATTATTAATATAAAGAAACCAACAGTTAGTAAGTACAAAAATTTTAATGTTGTATGATGGTTGGGAATAAGGGCAACTAAATTAGAATAATTATAATTAAAAAAATCAATGAAATGTCATCAAGCCAGTTAATTCTTCCTGAATACTTCGCCAACTATTTTATTGTCCAATGTAATAGTATAGATAGAGGACGAACCTATGACCACTACCTGGCCACTAATCAGATTCCGAGTTGCTACTGAGAATTTACCTGACGAAAAAAATAAACAAAATAAATTTGGTTCGACTCGAGGATCGAATTCGGGACTTGGTGATTAGTATAATTGAAAATAAAAACAAAATATTCTATTGAATCGTCCCAATTTTGTACCTACTACCTATTCAAGGCGTCGGTGGCGCTGTGGACTCGGCACTTGTCTTCCAATCGGGAGGTCCGGGGTTCGAGACTGTGATTGAAATTCAAAGGTGTATGTGAAGTCGACCAATCCGCACTGGGTTGACAAAGGCCTAAAAACCCTAACTTAGGGTAAGCTCGAGCCCTTCGGTGGGGTTGTGTATGAGTGCTATGATTACCCATTCAGCACACATTAATGCAGAAGAATATTTATAAAGGAGACTGGCGGGTTTCGGCCTGAAGTCCTACAAGATTGAGACTTTTATGAATAATATGTATATTTTTTGTAGATTTTATTTAAGTAATAAACACCTTTGTAGAACTTCGCAAACTCAAGAAAAAAATCCTTTTCAATGAATTAAATCGATACATAAGACTCGATTTTAGCGAATTAACCAGTTTTACATAGAAAATAATACATTTACATATTATTGAATTATAATGCTTCATTTATTTAGTACAGATTTATTTATATTTTATCTGAAATTAATGTTTTTAAAAGATTTGAGTATAAATGTAGTAGATCGATGAATCGATTAATCTATTAAATGCGACAACACTGATACGATGTTTGATCAGAATGTCAACAAATGTACATTATTACTCGTCTGTGGTAATTTGTGTTTGTGCGATCAATTTTATTTTCACTAACGTGTGGTGTATGTGGTGTATTTCCCATTGTGGTACTAAAATTGGTATTTATATCTTTTATACAAACAAATTTTTATAAGTTACTGTTAATTATACGACAAATTCGTGAATCAAACTAAAACATAACCAAAGTAATTTGTCAACATTAAATACACTATATCTAATTGTCTCCAAGTTCTTGGCAAAATATTAAATTATTTTCATGTATCTTATAGATTAAGCTTTGACGAGACGTTAAAAGTTTTCGTGTAGGTAATCAGGCCGAATACTCCTAAGAAACCCGCCAGTCTCCTTTTGCGTTTACAGTAGCAGGTAAGTACTTATGTTTCTACAACTTTGCAGGGCTTCACGGTGAAAGGCTACGACCCGTCCAAAGATGCGGTGAAGAATGCTGCCAAGAACGGTGTCTCTGGAGCAGACTCCATAGCGGCTGCGGTGGAAGGTGCCGATGTTGTGGTGTCCATCCTGCCCAGCAACAAGGTCGTGCTCGACGCATATTTGGGAAAGGACGGGGTAGTTGCTCACGTAAGTGTATTAGACAAGGATATTAATATAGAATTGTGGCTTGTTTTTTAAACTTTTATCTGCAGATTATTGTGGCGTGAGAGATCTTCTATACAAGATAAATAAAGTCCTCCTAATAAATTTCACTCGCGGCGGTGGCTAATCTCAGCAGAGATCAGCCATTAAACCAGGAGGTACTTATTATTTTTTGTGCACAAATGTGTGCCTGTCTATACATTAAAGTTTGTATATCAGTCAAACAAAACGAGTCATACTGTCGTATTTGTACCTCGATTGAAGATCAGAATAATTTTGTGTATATTTGGTAGGTCTAAGAATAGGTCGTAGGCTACTTTTTATACCCCTTGGTGATAAAGGTGGCCTTCTCTAGATTTTTTGAACAATTATTATGGCGAAACGTAGTTTGCGGGCACTGCAGTGTTATAAACTCGAAAATAACAGCATGATGTTTTCTGTTATAATTATATTTCACCGGCAGCTGTTGTATATTTCACAGGCTCCCAAAGGATTTTGTGTATATTTGGTAGGTCTAAGAATAGCTCGTAGGCTACTTTTTATACCCCTAAGTGATAAAGGTGGCCCTCTCTAGATTTTTTTTCAACAATTATTATGGCGAAACGTAGTTCGCGGGCACAGTGTTAAAAACTCAAAAATAACAGCATGATGTTTTCTGTTATAATTATATTTCACCGACATTTGTTGTATATTTCACAGGCTCCCAAAGGCAGTCTGCTCATCGACTCCAGCACAGTTGATCCTAACGTGCCCAAGCAGATATTTCCGGTGGCCACAGAAAAGGGAGTTGGCTTCATCGATGCACCCGTTTCAGGAGGTAAATATCCAAGTCAAAGCTCACACAGAGAACATGTGTTGCTACAAAAATGAATAAGAACAGACTTAAAAAATACACATAAAAGTCAAAAATAAAATCTATACAAATAAATAAAATTGAAGTGTCTGTTTTTTGTCTGTCTGTCTGTCTGTTTGTTCCCGCTAATCTCCGGAACGGCTAGACCGATTTTGACGGGACTTTCACTAATAGATAGCTAATTATATAAGGTATAACATAGGCTATTTTTTGCCAAAAGTTACAATTCCACGCGGACGAAGTGGCGGGCACAGCTAGTATTAAAATACAAACAATCATCACATTTTTGTACTGAAGGCGGTGCCAGATTTTCTACTGACTTCATTTACTTTAATTTTTTAAAGACTTGTCAATTGATTTTTTACGCTTTAGTCTTTTTGAAATCACAAGTCGGTTTTTACCCGCGGCGTGCACCCGCGTGTTACCACACGCGTGATACTTGCATAGCATAGCAAACTTGGGATCAACAATCAAATTAAACAATTGGTCGCTATGTCCAAGCGTTGACGTGCATTTTAGTTCGTCAGTCGCTCGCATGTGGCGCTGTCTTAGCGCAATCCAACATTCCATTATACGAATTTGCGATTTTTAAGCAATCATTGTAGAATCGACTGATTTTAAAGATCGGTAATAAAATAAGCCTGCCGATCTACTCAGACGCCGTCTACACCTTCGCGCTAGATTCGCCGTTTTGTTTGTTCCTGACTATGCGTCGCGGTATCGCCTTGATAGTTTCGCGGCGTAGGTGTGCTACTGGCATTAATGCAGTTTCGCCCCTTAATAATCTCTGAACGTTAAGTTGTACTTTATTGTCAACTCACCTAAACCACTTGAAATAACTACATAGCTACGTGTCAATACGTACCTACCCATTACATTTAAAGAACACCCCTCCCCCCTCAACTCCTAACACACAAGGAACATTCCATCATCAGATTAGCAATATGAGATGATAAATATCAGACTTAAATACCTATAGAATACGCATCAAATACGTTGTGTATGTTTATTTATGTATAATTTGAGGGTTTCCCTCGATTTAACTCAGATCTCATCACCATACCTCGATTAGGTGCTAAAGGGTGTAAAGTGCTCAGCATTATACCATACCCTTTTGAATAGAAAAATAATTTTAAAAATCGTTTAACAATTGGCGGAGAGACGGGAAAACATAATATTAAAATAGATACAGTCGAACTTAGAACTTAATTCTCATTGTTATTAGTTAGTTCCCCTTACATTACACTTTTAGATGTTTCAAATACTTCTTCAGCTGAGGTAGTTTTATGAAGTTAAAATGACTACTTTGGCTTTTTTCCTTTTTTTAACAATATGTCGGCATAAAGTCGATAAGGCGACATCTGAATGAAATAAATATTAGATAAGTACACCTGTAAATGATTTAAAATGACAATATAGTAAAAGAATATCTATAATTTTTGAAACTCATATTCGCGTAACTTGGTTCAGGTTATGTGGCGCGATTTGTAACCAGCATACGCTGAGTTTCTTGAGGTATAAAGGAGATTAGAATTCACTTTAAAAGAAAATACCTACGGAGATAGGTTCACGTGATTCTGAATATAAAAGGCATATCTTTTCAAAGGGGCCGGGTGGCCCCCATCATAGGCGATACACAATAAGGAATAACAGCTCCATATCTTCGTTTTATCTACAAAACAAACATATAATTGTAAAAGGAAATTACGCTAATGATATGCATTTGATATAATTATATAAAATGTTTTATATGATTTACACGTGTCTTAGCTTAATTTTATAAATTAAATACTTAATAAAATAATTATGTAACGGAGTAAACTATTCAATGTTTTATTTACTTAAAAAATGGATGGTAATAAGAACTTCTCTTCACGGTTGATCAGGCCGTTAAAGTTATGGGAAAAAGAAGTAACATATTGCATTGATTTCGGTTTTCTTATGTCATTCTTAGAAATGTGGAGCAATGAAATAGCGCTATCTCCAATTATTGCAGAATGAAATAACACTATATGCTACCCTGAATAATTAGACCACCAGATTTAACGGAACACGATTCCTAGTAAAGTAGAAAAAAAAATAAAGTTTATGAAGATTTTCTTATTTTTGAAATTGAAGCAATAGCCCCTGCGTCAAATTTTACCTACCTCCCATAGTTGAGCTTTCCTCGCTGACCCATGTGGAAAACTCATCTTGTATATACCACCATTTCCAGGTGTGATGGGCGCGCAGAACGCTACCTTAGCTTTCATGGCGGGCGGTCGCAAGGAAGACTTCGACAGGTCCATCCCTCACCTCAAGGCGATGGGCGCCAAGCAGTTTCACTGTGGGGATGTCGGCGCCGGCCAGGTTGCGAAGCTTACCAACAATATGCTCATGGGCATCACTGGCATGGCCACTGCTGAGTGCATGAACATGGGAATTAAGTGAGTCTCTCCTATACTTCTCTTTTCAATCAATGTGCCTGTTAGTGTTAAGTGGCTATTAAGGGTTATGGACCGTTAGACCTATGGAGGCACATTCGCGTTATTGTCCTAAGAACCCCAGACTGTCACAAATTTTTGACAGCATTGAACATTGGTGACCTCACTCGTACGCAGAAATACAATATAATTAAGATATATGTTGCTGATGCACTGTCGATCTGTGGTCGGCGACTCATGGCCCATTTCACCAACCTTGTCTTAGCTTAAGGCAATTTTAATTGGTATGCATTCTTATCATTAAAGACAAGAAGCCATGAGCCGCCGAACACAGATCGACAGGGCATCAGTTACATATTGTATCGTATTTCTGCGTGCGAGTGAGGTCACCAATGTTCAAAGCTTGCCTTGGCTTAGGATTGTCCTAAGCTATGGTAAGGTTGGTGAAATTGGTCGTTATCTCTTGGCGATCAATATTTGGGCAACCAGGACGAGAAGACAAAGCAGTAGACAGACAAGTCCCGTAGTAAACAATTCTAGCAGTCGGGACCCATTATTGGGAGTGTTTGAGCTTATCTAGATTAATGGGTCCCGACTGTTAGGATGTTATACTGCAGGAATTGTTTCTTTTCCTTCTTAGTTTTGATTCGAAGTTTACTTTTTATACAGTTGGCCTTTTTATTTATAAAATTTTTAGTTTTTAACATCAATTACATAAGAAAAGCTTTATTATTAGTCCTGTTTAAAAAGGTTCAATGTTTATTAATATTTACGAATTTTTAAAGTTGTACCTATATAGAAGGTACACATAAAATTGTTGTTTGATGTTTATTTAATTATATATGTTTCGTTAAAGTATTTTAATTAAACATGAAGAAAACACCGTTAACATTTTGAGAATTATGGGTAAAACATTTACGACGCTTCTTTAGAAATCCCAAGAAAAATCTCGACTGCTAATTTATATTCCAAACACATACGAATCACCGGCAACATAGGTACCCACTACCAGCATTTTATCCAAATACAATATTTCGTTCATTGTGCCGACACAATAAAAAAATCACAGTGGAGAAAAATATCACGCCCCAAATACAACGACAATTTATTTTAGGAAGTCATCAGACGAACCTTTATATTCAATCAGCGGTGAATTATGTCTGGTCTTGAATAATAATCAGTTAATTCGTAAGAAGGGAAGCGAAAATAATAAAAGTAAAGGAAAAATATGTAAGACGGACTTTTCTAAGAGATTTTCTTATTTCTCGTTCACAAAATATATTCTCTTCTTCTGTTTCAACAATGCTTGCAGTGTCGTTGAAATAAGGTCTCGCACACTGCAAACATTCAATCGGCCGATAATTTTTTTCACACCACTTGCTCAAAAATGACATATTCTGTGTCATGTAAACCCAACATTTAGTAAGTCATTTAAATCCTCTAAAAAAAGGGATTAAATATTGTACTAATTTCAGTACAATATGTACTGAATTGTATTTGGAACATAAAAAGTTTTGATAGAAACCCATCCTAAATTGTTAAGTGAAAAAAAAAGATTCTGAATCGACAACATATATGATGCTCAAAAATCCGCGAACACGCAAAAATATTATTTTTTTTTTACAAAAAATAAAACCGACTTCAAAAACACTAAAAACTTAAAAATAATATAAGAATAGGTACAGACAACATCACACTTCTATATTGAAGTCGGCGCCAAACGATGATCTCTTAGAAAGTGTTAAAATTTGTCACCGACTTCAATATAGAAGTGTGATGTTGTCTGTACCTATTCTTATATTATTTTAAAGTTTTTAGTGTTTTTGAAGTCGGTTTTATTTTTTGTATTTTTTTTTATTTTTAACTTTTTAGTGAATGAAATCTTTTCAGTTAAAGAAACCCTTTAAATTAGTGTTTTACTCTATTTTCTATGGAATCCCATCATCAGATCCTGACTTTGGTGACCATGGGACCACCCTTGCAGTATACTCTATCGAATACAAAAAGAATTTTGGAAATCGGTTTAAAAATGACGGAGTTATGAGGTAACAAACATAAAAAAAAATACATCCGAATTGATAACCTCCTCCTTTTTTGAAGTCGGTTAATAAAATAAAACTAGCTGTGCGCGCGAACTACGTTTCACCCTCGAAATGCCTAACACAGTGTTTAGTTTTTTCCTCCATTTTATTCCATAAATCAACTTTATTCTGCCTTTTTTGAGCGCGGCCAATTCGAAATTAGGACATTTTTCCTAGTTTCGTAATGCTCTAGGTACTTTGCAAGGCCTTTCATTTGATACCCAATATGGGTAATTGGGTATCAAATGGAATGGTTTGAAAACGAACTTTTATCCAGCTATTTTGAGCAGTGGTCATGTTGAATTTATGTCAATGTTGCTAGGTTCACAGTGCTTTACTCATCAAGGCCTTTCATTTGATACCCATATTGCTGGATTTGGAAACGAACTTTTATCCGCCTTTTTTAGTGGCAGTTTTGTTCAATTTACGTCAATGTTGCCAGTTTAATAGTGCTCTACTCATTTGATATCGATATTAATTACTAGGTTTGGAAACGAACTTTTATCCACCTTTTTTGAGCGGCGGTCATGTCAAATTTATGTCAATGTTGCTACTCGTAGGTTCATAGTGCTCTACTCATTAAGGCCTTTCATTTGATACTCATATTGCTGGGTTTGGAATCGAACTTTTATCCGTTTTTTTGAGCGGCGGCCATGTTGATTTTAGGGCAATTTTTCCTAGATTCATAATGTCGTCAATGTTGCCAGTTTAATAGTGCTCTACTCATTTGATATCGATATTAATTACTAGGTTTGGAAACGAACTTTTATCCACCTTTTTTGAGCGGCGGTCATGTCGAATTTATGTCAACGTTGCTACTCGTAGGTTCATAGTGCTCTACTCTTCAAGGCCTTTCAATTGATACCTATATTGCTAGGTTTGGAAACGAACTTTTATCCGCCATTTTGAGTGGCAGTTTTGAATTTAAGTCAATGTTGCCAGGTTAATAAATTCAAATTCAAATTCAATATCTTTTATTCAAATTGGATTGTTACAATCTCTTTTGAACGTCAAAGCAGCTACGCCATTGGTTCACAAGTCTACGGCGGGAGACCTTGTACTGGAAAGAACCAGCAAGAAAACCAGCAAGGGCTATTTTTTTCTCCCTGTATTGTTACAGAGTCGTCAATTGGAAGCTGACCTCACAGCAGAAGTTTGAGCTCAACTTCCATTACAAGATTAGATGTGTCAGTTCTCTTCTTACTACTTATTACCAAAAATAATATTTGTTTAAACAAATGGTTATACATAACAAGACGATTCATTATCTGAAAAATTAACACCAGGCATTGGCATCATTCAAATAATCGTTGACTTTATAATATCCTTTACTCATAAGAGTCTTTTTTACATGCGCTTTAAACTTATGAAAAGGCAAGTCGGTAACACTTTGTGGAAGCTTATTATAAAAGGTTATACATTTCCCCATAAACGAGCCTCTAGTTTTTTGAAGCCTGAATGTTGGAACGGCAAGTTTATTTTTGTATCTTGTGTTTAGATGATGAATTTGGAAATTGGTTTCAAATGTATTATAATTCTTATAGACATAAATCAAATTTTCATAAATGTACTGTCCTGCTAAAGTCAATATATTAATTCTCTAAATAAGTCCCTTAAAGAATCTCTTGCTCGTAAATTATAAATAGCGCGAACCGCTCTTTTTTGAAGTACAAAAATACTTTCAATACTAGCAGCCGATCCCCACAGTAGTATTCCATATGACATGACACTATGAAAATAACTAAAGTAAATCAATCTTGCCGTTTCAACATCAGTAAGTTGTCTTATTTTTTTAACTGCATATGCTGCAGAACTAAGTTTGATAGCCAAGGACTCAATATGTGGATCCCACTGCAATCTAGAATCTAGTGTTATACCCAAAAATTTAGTAAAGTCGATGAATTCAACAATTTCATTATTCATTTCCACTATGGTATCCACTTTTCTTACATTTGGCAATGAGAATTTAATACATTTAGTTTTACGTGAATTTAAAGATAAATTATTTATAGTGAACCAATGCAATACTTTAGAGAGAGTACTATTTATAACGTCAGTATTGCCATTTCCTCTGTCAACCTTAAATATTAAAGAAGTATCATCTGCAAATAGTACTGTATCGCACAGATTCTTAGTGAAGTGTGGGAGGTCATTAATATAAATTAAGAAAAGCAAGGGTCCCAATATCGATCCTTGTGGCACGCCCATAACTATAGGTGCACCAACAGACTCAGTTTTGTTAATAACAACTTTCTGAACCCTATTGGATAAATAAGACTCAATAAGTCTCATTGCTTCTTCAGAGACACCATAATGTTTGAGTTTATTTAAAAGAGTTTGGTGACCAACGCAATCAAAAGCTTTTGATAGGTCACAAAATATACCAATTACATCTTGTTTACACTCCCAAGCAGCAAAAATGTGTTTCAGAAGTGCAACACCGGCATCAGTAGTGCAACGACCTTTGGTAAAACCAAATTGGTTCATATGTAAAATGTTGTTACTTGAGAAATGATCAGTTAACTGATTAGATATAATTTTTTCAAATATTTTACTAAGAGCTGGTAGAATCGAAATTGGTCGATAATTTGAAGGGTCATTTTTATTCCCAGACTTAAATAGAGGTATCAACTTGCTATTTTTCATGAGGTCGGGGAAGACACCTTCATCGACACATTTATTGAATATCAACGCAAGTTGCGGTGCAAGTTCTTTAATTACAGATTTAATTATATGGGTCGAAATACCCCAAAGATCTTCAGTTTTTTTGGTACTGATCATACGAAATGTTTTCAAAACAGTGTTAGCATCAATGTGACAAAAGTTGAACACCTTGTTGCACCTCTCCACACTCCGTCCCAAAAGAGCTACAGCCTCATTGGGACATGAGTTGAGACTACTTGTAGTTTCTATGGGTATATGAGAGAAGAAGTCTTCAAATGCTTTAGCAACCGCATTGTCGGATTTAATAGTTTGGTTATTGATTTCTAAAGAGAAAGAATTCACAGTACTTTTGGGTTTACCAGTTTCCTGGTTAATGATATTCCAGGTGGTTTTTATTTTATTTTTAGATGAACAGATTTTGTTACTTATGTACATAGCTTTTGCGCACATGCACACTTTCTTGAATGTTTTAGAGTAATTTCTGACATAATTTATGAAAGCGGGGTCATTG
The DNA here is from genome assembly GCA_963935595.1 of Schoenobius gigantellus. Lineage (NCBI taxonomy): Eukaryota > Metazoa > Arthropoda > Insecta > Lepidoptera > Crambidae > Schoenobius > Schoenobius gigantellus. The sequence goes on from OZ012543.1 coordinate 23,904,323, forward strand.
GATGTTCCTTTTAAAGCATATAGTTCATATAGTTTTCTGCGACTTTTATATATACCAGGCGTAGCCCAATCACTAAATTTCTTTCTCCCATTTTTGATTTTAATTACTTTTTCTTTGAATATATCATTGCACTCATTTTTAACTACATGAAATAAGTTATTATACAAATTACTGGCGTTAGTCCCCTCGATCGGTAAATTTGCAGTTTGACTAATAACATTTCTTGTAAATTTCTCTAGACCACGTTTTGTTATAGGTCTACAAGTAGTCTCACGTATAGAACAAACATTATGGTGCTCAAACGAGGCTAATTGTCCGCTATGGTCAGAGTTAATACAATTTATAATCAACTTATCTTGTACATTACAATTACAGAAGATGTTATCTATGCAAGTAGCAGATGTTGCTGTTATTCGGGTTGGTTCTTTAAATACATTATTCATGTTAAATGATTTGAATAAGTTAATAAATCTACTAGATATTTGGGATTGTTCTAAAATATTTACATTAAAATCCCCACAGACAACAATTTTTTTTTGCTTTTTCTGCATACTATTCTTAAGGCATCTTCCATAGCAGACTCGAATTCTGAAAAATTTCCAGAGGGGGGTCTGTATACACAAATTATAATGAAATTGTCAAGTTCCACACAAGACAACTCAATGGTTCGTTCAACAGAGAGTGAAACTATGTCCTGTCTTTCCTTAAATTGGATGTCATTATGCAAAATTATTAAGGATCCACCTCTGATTGCAGATTTTCTAGTGAACGAACTTACAATCTTGTAATTATCTAAACTTATTAACAATTCATGATTTTTTAGCCAATGCTCTGTGATACAGAGTACATCTATGTTATAGTGCTGTAATCATTTGATATCGATATTAATTACTAGGTTTCGAAACGAACTTTTATCGGCAGTCATGTAGAATTAGGTCAACGGTGCAATGTGCTCTTCTCTTTAGGTCCTTCGTTCGATATCCATGTTCCTTGGGTGGATCCAAAAAAAGTGATCCGTCATTTTAGGCATTAGGATCAAAAGTCCCGTACGTCCCTAAGCGCTTTCCAGAATCATTGCAGTCAGATATTTTTTTTATATTAATCAATTACTTTTAATAGTTTTTAAAGGAAGAAAGAGTTTGATTCCTTAGTCATAAAGTAAAAACATATAATACCATTCAAAATACCTAAAAAAAGGGTATATTGATCTCACTTCACTTTTCAAAATTTCAAATATTTCAAAAATTGTACTGATTTTGTGAAAATTTGTCAATAATTAAACCAACTTACAAATTTTATATTTGTGACGTGATATTGTCATAAAAAATGCTTTGTACATTGATTGTATGGCTTGATCCTTTTGCCTTACCACCATACATAAGAAAAAGACAATTTAAGATGCCTTTGCCTTTCCCATATGGGAAGAATTGCATTAAAAAAGACAATTTAAACAGGTTGCAGGGTATGCAATAAGCTATCCCGATATGTTAATTATGTCTGCTAAAAAATATGTTGAATATAATATTATATCACTATTGAACATCTCCTTTCTTATTGGTTGGCGAAATCCAGATGGGCACAGTCATTAACAGAAAAGATTAAATTTTTCTTTGCACTATGTGACAGACTTCTCAAAATAATTTCACATGCGCCATGTTGATTTTCTACATATTTATTAAGCACTAGTGGGCCCGGCAGACGTTGTCCTGCCCGATTCCAGGGCCACCTACCGGGTCCAACTTTACGTTTAAACCTTGGACTTATTCAAATATACACAAAAAATTTAGTAAGAATCTGTCGAGCCGTTTCAGAGTTTTTGCGAGACTAACACACAGCGTTTTATTTTTATATATAACAAAGAGGAAGAAGAAGAAGAAGTTTGTTGTGCGTGTGAAGTCGACCAACCCGCACTTGGCCAGCGTGGTTGACTAAGGCCTAATCGTCCTAGTTTAGGGTAGGCTCGAACTTCTCGGTGGGGACGTATATGAGCTGTTGATGATGAAGCATTGTTCGAAAATTTTGTATGATATTTTTTCATAAAAATAAAAAGTGAATTAAAACGAATGCAATTATGCCTAAATGTTCTTCCGAAAAATTCTAAGCATTGTAGTGTAAGCTATATCAAATTATGTTCAGTAGTTTCGGATATCTTTCCGGACAAACAGACAAACAAACTTTTTTTTAAACTACTATTCTATCGTGTTCTGCTAATGATTTTAAGGCGACCTGTGTATTTTTTTTCTTAATACTACAGATTATTATACCCCTACGATTTTATTATATTAATATAGAGATTAAAAAAAATTAATCACGCCACGTTGTTTACATTTCTAGGTTTTAGCTTTCCAAGTTAAAAAAAGGATAATAAAAACTGTTATAGGCAGGTACTCTGTTAAGCACATACAGTCACTTTTTCCTTATAGTTTTTCTATACAGAAGTTTTGTAACATTTTTCACAAGTCACAAAACTATTAATACGGTTTTGAACAAATGCTGTAATTCTTTCGTATTTGTTTCTATTTTCTCGAGGGTAGTGTAAAAAGTAAAGTATTTTCGTCGGGATTAAAGCAGTCTTAGTCTTGATTTAGCTTAAATCTCTCGTTCTAGTCAGGACTTTAGTCTTAAATCGCTGCGCTCGGGAGTTAAGCATAGAGTCCTTCGTTACGCTCGCGATTCAAGTCTACATCTGTGACATAAGAAACTGCTTTATCCCCTTGGTTGATAATCTACTAGATCCTTACCGTCATTTTACAAAACATGGTCTAAACTTAGTCCTGGTTCGAACCAGGACTAAGTTGACGCTGTCTTTATCTATGTATATATTAACACAAGTGAAAGCGCACTAGGCTTAAACCAAGATTAACTATTAGACCAAGTTTTGTAATAAGACCGTTATAGTTTAAACCCATAAATTATTGACGTTCGAATTTTGTTAGAGTTTGAAACTATGTCTAAGTAGGAAACTTGATTTCAACACAAAAATATTTCTTAAATGCATAGTAGAGGTGCAAAATCACCAGGTTAATAATGACAGCTCATTTACTTAACTAATAGCGCTAGTAGTATTACTTATTACCGATTCAGGACAGATCGCGCCGAACTTCTACGAGTAGTACGCTCTGAACACAGCACGATTCGCATCGCATTGTCGAAATATACGTATAATCTAATAAAATTATATTGTCTATCTACATAAGTTATAAGTGGTGGATGAATGTCACATCACTATGTAAGTTTCAGCATGATAAAAACAAACTTAGTATAGTTTATGTGCATGAGAAAGAGGCGCGAAACAACTTCAGAGCGGACTAGAAATTTGGCGCGATCTGTACCCCTCTCCCACTGTCCCACACTTCACACTTACTATAGTATAAGTAAAAACTTTTCGTCTCAGTTGTATACAATGTATATAGGGAGTAATTTTTAATAGCAAGTTGTGGTAAATATTCAAAAAAGCTTGCAGGACATTATTTTTGATATGCCAATATTACGGTTAGTTACGCTGCAGCTGACTTATAATTTGTGAAACCCATCAAATGTAAATTACAAAAGACTATCACTGCATGGCGTCCTAATGCCTTATTTTACGAGTATTTTCAAACGGTTTAATCACATCCCATCCGCAGAATGTCACAATGGCACATGCTTCACCCGGGCATCAAATTAGGCTGCATTACAAACATGTGTCAGAATACATGCAATTTTCTTATTTAAATAGTTATAACTTAGATTATTGAATAAATTACATTAACAATAATATGGACCCTTGAGTAAGAGTGCTTCATCTTGTCCCATTGAAGTTAATTCTTAACACAGGTTTGGTTTGAGCACAGTCTTAGTACTTTCCCTCTAAACACAGCTACTCCTAGGTTAAATTGAGATTAACTACTCTAAGTGTAAGTTCAAATTAAGGCAAGAATATACTTTTTTATTAATAAGTCTTTGACTAATAATTCATTAGTGAGCAAATGAGTCACAAATATCTAAAATCAGTTGAGGCCGCGACTTAAGTTGCCCTTCAAATATTATATTTATTATTAAATCGTCGCACAATAATCAACTAGTACCAAGTCAAACAAATCATAAAGTTCATAATATTGAGTACCTATATAAATAGATTCTTAGTAAACAACAAAATATTGCAATGTTATTTTACTTCAGATGAAACGAAAGTTAATGGGTGATTTCCTGGATCGTACTTCCTTGCTTTTAGTTGCATTTCGGGTCAACAGGAAGAAGCTTTAGTGGGTTTATGCAAGTCACTTTGTTTTGAAAAACGCGTAATAGCTTTACTTCTCCTACAAAGCTCCTAAATATATTTAAAAGCGGCCAAGTGCGAGTTGAATGCGCGCGCCGAGCATTTAGTACAAATTCATCTAAATATATACCTACTTAAGTTCCTAGCTTCATAATAAAGGTTCTCATGTTTTTTCGGAAATATATTATATATATGTACTATAACACTGCTTTGTGCCAAATTTAATGATTCTAGGTCAACGGGAAGTACCCTTATAGGCTTTGATTCCCCTGTGAAATCGCAAAATTTGTGAAAATATGCGACATACGAGGGGAGGTCCAAAAGTTTGTGGAATGTAGGGGATGAAGTAGGGATAGAGGCGCTCGCTTGTGTCATACTCATCATTAGTGTATAAATTGAGTTTTAGCCCTATTGCGTCAGAAAATTGAACACCGTGCTGTGATAAAATTCCTTACCAAGCAAGGAAAGAACGCTCTGACCATTTTGAATAAAATGGAAACCGTTTATACCGAATAGAGCCCTAGTAAATTAATAATTTATAAATGACATGGTCTTTTTAAACATGGTCGGGAGTCGATTGAAGACGACCCCCGCTCAGGAAGGCCAATTGAAGCCACCACATCAGACATCGTCGTTTGAAGAAAAAACAGTTATCAGCATTAGTTGGAGTATTAGATACCACCATTTTGTGAATCCTTCATGACCACCTGATTATGACAAAAGCCAGTGCAAGATGAATACCGAGAATGCTCTCGCCGCCGAAAGAGCAGCACCTCAAAACAATTTTTGGAGTTGTGTGAAGACGAACGTGCACATATTTTGGAGCAGATTGTTACCGGAGATGAAACATGGGTTTATCACTTCGAGCCTGAGTTCAAACAAGAGTCCATACAATGGCATAAAAAGGGGACACCACCGCCAAATAAATTCAAAGTGTCGGAGTCGGCTAGAAAGTTGATGGTTCCTGTTTTTTGGGATTGTGAAGGGATAACCCTGATTGATAACGCGTCGATGGCGTAGAACGCGTCGATAGCATAGTGCGTAAGGCTGTCGCCTTCCAATCGGGAGGTAGTGGTTCGAACCCCGCCACGTACCAATGTGTTTCAAATTTAAGGGTTCTGTTTTTTCCTTTTGAGGTATGGAACGTCTCGCTAAAACTTAAAAACGGCTTGACCGATTTGAATATCTTTTTTTGCTCTTTTGTTCAAAAAGAAAAATAATAGCGAAAATCCTAAAGAAAAGCTAAAAATAAAATAAAGGTAATTTTGTATGGAAAATGACGGTACACTTCAGTCATCTGTCAAGGTGATATGAAGTTCGCCGGGACAGCTAGGACAATATGTAAAATATAGATTGTAATGACAAGATGTGTTTATTCATGCAAGTAGTGCAAATAAACGTAAAGTTCAATAAAATAAAAATTGAATAATATGCAATTAGTTTCGTTCAAGCTGTGTTATGTAATATACAGGTTGTACGCGTAATAAAAACATGGGTTCACCTTAATTCAAAATAACACTATGTGTGTTTCGACTTCATGTTAAAATTTAACGTATTCATCTACGTATCTGTTATTAAAATCCGTGATATACTTTAAACATGACGTAAAAGAAATAATGTCACATTTGTACATAATTCGTGCTAAACACATAATTAAACGGCCCTATTCAGAAAAAAAAATTTAAACAATGTTGCTGTGACTTTAAATGTCCTTTTATGCAATGAGTTTGAAAATTTTAATAACGTGACACTATGACTTACATATTTTTATGAATAAAGTGTTCCACGCACAAACATTTTTTTGTATTTTTAGGTGCCATTTAATTTTTTTGCCCTCCGTTGCGAACCTGATGTGCATAAACCGTTATAATAACTCTTGAATGAATAGACAAATTAAATAAACGCCAACGTGATCTTTAAAGATCAATAGTGCTGTCCAAATACAATTTTTGTCAATTATTGTCGTACACAATTATTGACTGAATGAGAAAAAAGCGTATTGATTAAATGAGAAAAAAGCGTATTTTTTTGTTTTTTTTTAATCAAATTTTGATACAAAAAATACCCCCTATATTATGGTATTGTTTTCTAGTGCTTATTACAATCTGCATCATTTCAGCTATCAAACGCCACATAAATCGTGTCTCAAGGTCAATTGTAACAATCATTCAAACGGGGTGCTGGAGACCGCAGTACCATTGACTTCGCAATTTTTTCTATCAGACTCGTGATTAGGGGACCTGTTTCGTCGAATTCTATGTTCGGGGGGAAGGAATCACTGCTGCGTGATGAACTGCCGTTATTATTAGAGGATGTGCCGCTAGCTTTACGGCCCGGAATGTTCATATAGATTGATGGTTCATATAGACCGGCCCACCAAGGCCTCGTTTACGGAGACGCGGGGCGTCGCGCGTCGCGTGTGTTTGTGAGATGATAGAGATGCGAGACGGGAACACCGACGGACGCGGCGGTGCCATCCGCAAGCTCGGCCGTAAAAAACGCGCCATTTCAAGCAAAGGCGTGTAAAATCGCTTCTCCGTAAACGCACTCATACAACGCCATATGTTTGAATTTTGAGCGGACCGCGCCGCGGGCCGCGCCGCGCATCGCCCCGCGTCTCCGTAAACGAGGCCTAAGCCAGTATTGTAAGTACATATCTCGACGAGACATATCCAAACAGATGGATTGGCCGCCAAGGTCCTATTGGGTGGCTTGCGCGATCACCAGATATGACGCCTCTCGACTATTTCCTATGGGGCACAATGAAGCAATATGTTTATAGCACTACTATAAACACAGAAGTTGAACTGCGATACAAAATTTTGGGTTGCGCTGAAGACCCGCGCAATGACTCTGGCATGATTCGCCGCGCAACACAACAAATAGTTTTTCGCGCAACAAAGGGGATCATTTCATATAATAATAATTTCTAATGGTACTTTATGATGTAAATACTTTTTTTTATTATTTTATTCAAGACATTAACCACATACAATCTTCTTATATGTAAAAATAAAACGCTGTGGGGATAATTTCATATAATAATAATTTCTAATTGTACTTTATGATGTAAATACTTTTTTTTATTATTTTATTCAAGACATTAACCACATACAATCTTCTTATATGTAAAAATAAAACGCTGTGTGTTTGTCTCGCAAAAACTCTGAAACGGCTCGACAGATTCTTACGAAATTTTCTGTGTATGTTTGTATAGGTCCAAGGAAAGTTTAAACGTAAAGTTGGACCCGGTAGGTGGCGCTGGAATCGGGCAGGACAACGTCTGCCGGGCCTACTAGTCTTCTTATACATAAAAATCAAACGCTGTGTGTTTGTCTCGCAGAAAGTCTGAAACGGCTCGACAGATTCTTACGAAATTTTCTGTGTGTATTTGAATAGGTCCAAGGAAGGTTTAAACGAACAGTTGGACCCCGGTAGGTGGTGCTGTAATCGGGCGGGGCAACGTCCGCCGGGCCCACTAGTTTGAAATGAATAAATGCCATCAAAAGCCCTCTAGGGGCTTGAACGATGACATTCATTATTTCTTGATAAAAAAATTACGATTATGAGTTGTTTTATTGAATCTAAATCAAATCAGAATAATACCAACACAATCTAGTCAAGAATAATCAACATCTCACTGTAGTATTATTATTCTAAGGCTTCAATTAAGTCATAACTAATAATAGTAAAAGTGTCCAATCACATGACTAAGGTAGAAAAAAATGCGAATTTATCGGTACTGCGGTCTTCAACACCCCGTTTCGAATAATCATAGCTATTGTTACAATTGACCTAGAGACACGATTTATGTAGTGTTTGAAAGCTGCAATGATATAGATTTAAAAAATAATCACTAGAAAACTATACCACATAGGGAGTATTTTTTGTACAAAAATTGGATTTAATAAAAAGAAATCAAAAAAATTAACGTTTTTTTCTCCTCTTTTCCTCTGTCATTAATTGTGTGTGATAATAATTGTCAAAATTTGTATTTTTGACAGCACTATTGATTTTTAAGGATCACGTTAGCGTTTATTTCATTGATATTTGTCTATTCATTCGAGATTTTGTAACGGTTTATGCACATCAGGTTCGCAACGGAGGGTAAAAAAATTAGATGGCTCCTAAAATACAAAAAAATGTGTTTTTTTTAAATATTTTTTTATCACTAAAATGAGTCCCTTTCACCTGCCTCGTATGTGCATTTTATGCAGGATCACACTGTACGTTGATTTTTCAATAGGGGTATGTGCGGACCTCAAGCCCCTTCCTTTACCTACGCCGTCGCCAATGGATGTTAGATTAAATACGTCGATAGAAGAATACACTCTCATAACACTGCTTCAGTCGTAGGGTCCTACCGATTTCACATTACGTGAAGCTCCTATCTTTTGCCTTATCGTCACTTGACATCGAATGAGATGAAGGCCAAGAGTTTGCTTTTCGTAAATAAATAAATGTTTATCTTGATAAATTTCCATTCGAAAATGGGCTGATGAAGTTACAGGATCTAGAAGAAGCAAGTCATTATTTCTTACTTGAAATAAAACTCGAGCAACCGAGTAATAATTTGTTAATCTCTATCTAAGCTCGGAATAACTGCAAAGTGGTTGAATTTCCGATATTATTATTATTTTAACTACAGGCTCTTTGGCAGTTTCGCTTCACGTTGCTGGGTCTTGATAACACATTGATATTTTTCTGGCTACTGTGTAGCCTGTGAAAACCGCATCCAAATCTATTCAGCGGTTTTAGGTGATGACAAACTTGGCTGGAATCTGCCGCGAACAGTGGGGAGGCCTCAATTCTACAATAAAAACGCACATAAAATATTGACAATTCATACAATACAAAAAATAACACTTGCGCATACTTTGAGTTTAACACATAAAAAGCATACCTATACATGTATTATGATTTCAAATTAGGTATTTGAAATTTTAAATTGTTTGAATTTCTGAGTACAAAACGTCAATGTTCTATTTATGCCCCACTATAGGTATATTTAGACTAGATTAGTAGGATTTATTATTTAGATTTATTTATAAGAAGCTGTTAGGGCGATATAATAAATACAGCCTTTCTTCTTGTTCTTCATATTTAATCGAAGTTAAGTTGGATTACTTGATAGATACAATTTATGTTTTACAATCTATCTATCTATATTATCTATATATAAAAGGAGATGTTCCTTCCCATCTATAGACGCACGCATAGCCGTAACCAAAGCCGTGTCCAAATTTCACGTTTCTACCAATAGGGTAGAAACGTGAAATTTGGACAGTTGTTTTAATTCAAAATGCGGACGCAGACTAAGAAGTGATTTAAAAAAAAATTACCCTAAAGGGATGAAATAGGGGTTGCAAGATTGTATGGAAAAATCTTTAAATTTGCAACGATTTTGATAAAACTTGAGATTCGTGCTCCTTAATATATTTAATTGAACACGTGTTTCATGGTTTAGTGGAATTCACCCCCTTAGGGTGCAAAATAGGGGTTGAAAGTTTCTATGGAAAATATTCAAAATCTGCTCCAATTTCTATGAAATTTATTATCCGGGCTTAAATAGGCTATAAAAATATTTTTCCTATGGGAAAATATAAATTCCCACGGGAAAACAATAATAACGCGGGCGAAGCCGCCAGCGGAAAGTTAGTATAATACAATAGTACAATAAAACGCTTGCAAAGCGATAGACATCATAGCCGTCATTTTGATTTGACAGCTGATCGCGGCAGGTCATAAATATTTTTTTTTCGCTAATGCCTTCGGACCGCAGTGAACGGCATGAACAGCTTCCCCAGACAGATTACTCAGTAGCGCACCTGTTATTTTAGGGACAATGTGACATTGTATCTTTTTATTAAATGAATCATCGCATGCCCTTACATTTATAATGCAATGTTCAAATATATTAAAAGTTAAATTATTAATACCCGCTATATGGAGAAGTTTTGTACTATGTACTCGTAAACCCAACTCGTTTTTTAGATTTTCGGTTATAAATGAAGATTAGCTGCCAGTGTCTTATAGTGCCCTAATATAATGAGTTTCATTACAATACTCTACAATAACCTTAACCACAGCAGTTCATGACAATACTTGTGTATTAGAGATAGATAACAGTGCAACAGCTGGAGTATTTCAGAAGTAGATGGTCCTTTGCCAATGGTATTCGGCTCATTAGTGTCTGCCTTATTGGTCTTATTAATATGTAATAGTGTATTATGATTATACCTACATATACGGCACATCCCTTTCATGCGACAACGTTTAGCACTATGTCCCTCCCTAAGACAATTCACACACAATTTTAATTGATTTATTTCTTTTATTCTATCTGACACTTGTATTATACCTTTGAATTTTGAGCAGTCATATATTCGGTGACCCTGTTCATTGCAGAACATGCACACGCAATCACTCAACCTTTCTGTTGATACAACAAGGGAAGGGAATTCGACATTCTTTACTCTTGAAAAGATATATTATTATGTGTTTTGGTAAAACTATTTTGGTAAAACTATTTAAATTAAAAGTATTGCCCTTGCTGCTCAAAGCAATAGTTACTGTAGTTTCAAAAATGTCTGTTCGATTACGGATAAAAGTATAAATTCGATCAAAGTTGTCATTTGAGGTAAATTATTACGATACTCTTCCCATTTTATGTTAGTCACGCTATCTAATTTCGCTGTAATCATGTCTATGATTAATACGTTCCATTGATCAGTCGGTTGTCCCAATCTGTTAAGTACTCTTAAATTTTTAGAAACATAGTCAACCAAATATCTAAGTTACTTATAAGATTCTTTTACTAGAGATTCAAAATTAAATAATGCCTTGAGATGGTTTGTTATTAAAATTTTCTTAATGTCATATCGACTACACAAAAGTTCTCAAGCCGTCATTTTGATTTGACAGCTGATCGCGGCAGATCATAAATATTTTTTTTTCGTTAATGGCTTCGGACCGTAGTGGCGGGCATGAACAGGAGCTATATAGGCATTGATAAGCCGTAATTATATCCTACATTTTAGTCGAACGCTGAAAACCATGCATGTGCCAAGTTTTACTACCTTTTTTTTACTGCTACTAAGTTGACAAACAAGCAAACTGCCCAGCAGATGGTAAGTGGTAACAGTCACCTATAATACATGTGGCTTCTGTGATTCGCAGCAAAATTGCAACCCCCACAAAAACCACAGTGTACGTTGCCAACTTGTGACATCAGATGTAAAGTCACGGTACCCAGAATTTCACTGCCATATCGTACACTTCAAATCATCGCGGCAGAAATAGGTAAGGCGGCTTGAGTACCTACTCAAGTAGACAACCCTGGTACATAGTCTCCCTCCGGTAAAACCATACCTACTCTTTTACTACAATGTTGCCATTTTTGTCTGATTATGTAACGAAGTTTCAGACATACATTTTTTTTTATATTAGTGAGATTCAAAGAGCGATAACAATAAATATCGCGTTCCCATTTGGCATAAAGCCAATTATTGGTAGGACATTTTTGAATCCAGATCAATTCTGTACCAATACCACAGATTAGTTAACACATTCGTAAAAATTTCGTTCTGAAATATTTCACAAATATGCAATACCTAGTAAAACCGATTGCAATTTCACTATTACTGTTTCCCGGCTTTTTAAAATAAAGCGTAAAACTTCTGTTACGCACATTTGAACAAATATTCTATTAACAATGTACTTATCTGGTAATTTTCACATTGAAACATTATAAATTATATTATAACAAGTGTGAGCTTAGTCTACCCATCGATTTACGATGCGATACGATCAGCTGCTGGAACCTGTCAATGACCTTTAATAGCATGCAGGACAAATATTTAGTTGTAATAAAATATTATCAGATAAATATCTTTTATTTTATCAACTTCGTGACATATTTACAATTATGACACCAATTAATTACATTACACAAGTGTCCGAATAAACTGACTCTATATATCTCCCTTGGGAGCTATTGTCTTGCTTTACGTTAAGATTAGGGGGGTTATAATTAATGGTTAAACAAACTTACCTTTGTGAAGTTTGACCATAATTATACGAGACGTTGCATCCTCGAGATTTATATATTAACCAGGTAGTCCACTTTCTAATGTACCGGGCACCAAACACAATTTTAGAGCGAAGACATAAAAATAAAAAGATAGTTTTAGTATTATTTTTCCGCTTGCACATGTAACGCCGTTTGACTCATTCCTTTAGAGAAAAATTTCTCAAAAACATTGGGTATTTATTTGCAACACAACAAATAATGGGTAGGGAGGGAGTATAAATCTCTTCGGATGCAACGTAGCGTATAATGATGGTCAAACTTCACAAAGGTAAGTTTGTTTAACCATTAATTATACTACGACGTTGCATCCTCGAGATTTATATACAAATATTATATAAATTTTCTAAATTATTTGAAAAAGCATTGTATAACAATACTAGCTGTGACCGCCAACTACGTTTCGCTTTAATAAAGCTCAACATTCAAAAATTTAAGTAAAAACCTAATACGAGTATGTGTTTAATTAATAAATATTACAATGAACGTTCTATGTTTTTATTTGATTTTTACCAAGAAAAGTTCAAAAGAACCGAAGTTATACAAGTAACAAGTTTCAAATAATAGTAAACTTCAAACGGTTTTCCTGTAAAAGTAGTCTGTTTCGAGTTGCAACATTATTCATCCAAAGGAGCGAATTATAATGGTCAACATACTCGTAAAAATATGATGTAAAGGTAGTTCATCGATCCCTTTACTAAAAAAACCATTCGGACGGGAATCAATAAATTCTTTGAAGGCGATTTGGACTGCCCCATCGGAGCTGATTTTTTTCTGTTTCAAGAAGTTATCCAAATTTCGAAAAAAATGGTAATCTGTTAGAGCAAGGTCCGGAGAGTACGGTGGATGTCTTAGACATTCCAATTGAAGCTCCTCTAATTTGGTAGCCGTCTGTTGTGCAGTGTGTGGTCTAGCGTTATCATGAAGCACCAGTGGCCTAGAGCGATTAACCAGCCTCGGTTGTTTAGCAGCTAGCTTTTCCATCATGGTTGCAGTTGCTGACAATAGACATCTGCCGTAATCGTCTGGCCAGATTTAAGAAAGCTGTAGTGAACGACACCAGCACTAGTCCACCAAACGCTCACAAGTAATTTTTTTGGAGTCAATTTTCGCTTGGGGCATGGTTTGGCTGGTTCGGCAGGGTTCAGCCATTGCGATGAGCGCTTCCGATTATCGTTCAGGACCCACTTTTCATCACAAGTAATGATTCGATTTAAAATCCCTTCATTATTGTACTGGTTGAGTAATGCAACGCAGCAGTCAAAGCGCGTTTGTTGATTTGCTTCACTCAATTCGAGAGGTACCCACCTTTCAAGCTTTTTTACCTTGCTTCAAGTGGATTAAAACAGTTTTATCACTAACACCGCAGCCTGCAGCTAACTCGGACGTGGTTTGCGATGGATCCGCTTCCACAATAGCCGTCAATTCTTCATTATCAACTTTGGTCTCCGGCCGTCCACGGGGCTTGTTCTGCAGGTCGAATTTCCAGAACGAAAACGTTGGAACCAAAAACGCACTGGGTTTTCTTTTACGGCACCGTCGCCATACACATCATTAATCCTTCGAACCGTTTCTGCAGCACTGGTGCCATGGTGAAACTCGTACTCGTAAATCGCGATATTTCAAGTTTTCCATTTTGTAAACTGAGTGACGCAAAGAAAAAAACAATTGACAATAAAACAAGTGAATTATAATTTTCGAAACACAAATACATGAGTAAATAGCTGTATAAATTTGAATTCCTAACCATAGAGGAGATATTTGAGATCAAAGTGGCCAATACGGCACAACGCCAATTTCATATGTAAGGACCTAATAAAATCTACTGATTCGAACAAATACGAAATAAATTAATGATTTAAACGAACGAAATGCAAAATGAGAACGTATCTATTAATAGTACAATATAATAAACAATAAACACTTATATTTTAAACTTACATACTTCCAGTACTATCAGAATGTTCATACTTCACTTCCTTAGAATAATAACGCATAGAAGCATAGTCCGGTACTGAGTGAAGCAAAAATGACACCGCAGTGAAGATGCTTACGCACGACACACGCACACTACGATATGACGGGGCTGCCAGTGCCCGCCACCGAGGAGTTGTTTCCCCAAAACGAGGGAACTTATGTTGTGCTCATTTTGTTGAATGTCGCAATTATCGCAACTAATCTATGTTAAATTTATGTTTTTATGTTAAGACAGAAATGAAAATTAAATAAAAGTTGCCAAATCTCTGTTTATATAGTAAGTACTAAAAAGCTTATATTTAAAATTGAAATAATTATAATGTAAATTCTTCAAACGCGTTAATTGTATTTGTTTTCTTAACAAATGTCACTTTGAGAAGCTGTTATGTCCATGTTGCCTTTTTTCATAATAAATTTTTATGACAGGAGATCATAGAAAGTTTATTATGTTTAAAGAATACAAAAAAAATTAAACAAGCTGGATTAAACTCCATATAAAAATCTATATATGAATTGATATATGAATTGATGAAGACATTTTATATTCTTCTATTGGTGTGAATAATTGTGACAACTTGACATAGTCAACTAATAGACATTCATTACTCTTCCTTTTCTTAATATATCTGTAAAGAGATACATGATACAGGCCAACATCGTACTGACTCGCCTTTCGAATACTACAGTTGTTTTCCAAAACATTAACTGCAGTTAACTCATACATCTATCGGCTTTGTATTGCCCTCTCTGACTTTCACTTATACTCTCATTCTAAAAGATAACAAATTAAATTAGATATATTTTTATAACAGTTATTTAAAAAATTTGGGGTAAGTTGTAACATGTTACAACTAGCCCCAAGGTTTTGATACAACTAACCCCATAGTATAATTCTTAATATTTATCACGATAATTAATAAATCAACTTAGAAATATTAAAAACTGTTACATAAATTCAGAAAAAGATAAATTGTAATACAAAATAAAACACAGAAAACTTAAATATGTCGATAATAATAACGACAATCAAAATTTTACGAGAGTATAATTTTACGTTACCTGAAAACAATAGAGCGGGTGCATACACCTACTCACTGCACAGTCTGGCGAGATACCGGCTATGATCACGTGACGCGGCGTGGTATAAAGGTTAGATTGAGTTAAAGTAATACGTTAATAAAGTTTAACTTCCTAGTGAAAAAGCCCTGTTACTACTTACCCCTGTTACAACAAGCCCGTCGTTTCCCTACTATAGTCTTTAGTAGTCTTATTTGTAAATTATAAATTTTGATTAAATTAATAATATAAGTTTTGCTATAACTACTAAGATCGTATTCTATGCTTGAGTCAGCTAAAGCTAAATATAACATTCCTAAAACTTTATATGGCATTTTATATTTGAGAACTTGCTAAGCAGGGCTCTCAATTTATCACAAACTTTTTCAATGTGAGGCCGCCATCCAAACTTACAGTCCACGATCAAACCCAGGTAAGTGTGTTGTTTTACATTTTCTATTTTAGGACACAAACAATGAGAGCTTTTCTTGTGGAAACAGCCATGATACAATGTACGGCTCGTATAAGGTATTATTGTGACTGCTATGTAGGTATATGTAACAGTTTGTTTTTTTCAGCATTAATTACCAGGCCCATATCGTGCGGCCATAGGCATAGCAGGTCATAATTTTGTTGCTTTAGTTGTTACGCACAAATAATGTCTCTGTGTGCTGTTACATCATCATCATCTGCAAATTTGATACACGGAGCTTTCCTTAATTAAATTGCACATATCATTTACCTGGGCCGATACCCATACTCACAAAGATGGGATCACTAAACGTATTAATTAATCTTTACATAGTTTTTTCTATTATTGTGGTAGTCACTGTTTTAATGTTTTAAAACTGTTTTAATCCACTTGAAGCAAATTGGGAAGGTGAAAAAGCTTGAAAGGTACCTCACGAATTGAGTGGAGCAAATCAACAAACGCACATTGACTGCTGCGTTGCATTACTCAACCGGCACAATAATGAAGGGATTTTAAATCGAATCATTACTTGTGATGAAAAGTGGGTCCTGTACGGAAGTGCTCATCGCAATGGCTGAACCCTGCCGAACCAACCAAACCATGCCCCAAGCGAAAATTGACTCCAAAAAAGCTGAAAACAAAACAATTGATTGAAAAGTCCAAAACAGTTGAGGAAAAAACAAGTGAATTATAATTTTCGAAACACAAATACATGAGTAAATAGCTGTATAAATTTGAATTTGGAATTCCTAACCATAGAGGAGATATTAGGTCCTTACATATGAAATTGGCGTTTTGCCGTACTGGCCTCTTTGATCTCAAATGCACCTAATATAAGGATCCATTACATTAATATTCCAATACATTCCCTATTCTTAATATTTATTTCAGTAAGTATTAAATAAATAATAGGACCTATTACTATTCCAATACAGTTCGCAAGCAGTTGTTATTGGTGGATGGCGGTCAGATTACGTTATTGTACCTTCAGGAGTACCCCAAGGCTTGCACCTTTTTTATAATGCCTATACTCTTTTTATATAATGCCTATTTGTTGGACATAGACACCTGTTTCTCCACTGCTAATCACTTACTTTACGCTGATGACAAAAAAATATTTATGTGTATAAGATCTGTAGAGGATTGTACGTAATTACAGGATGATTTAAATAATCTTTTTACTTATTACAATAATAACAATGTTAATCTTAGCATAAACAAATGTAATGTCATTATTTTCAGCAGAAAAAAGAACCCTATAAAATTTTGTTACAAGTTTGATAACATTATGATTGAGCGGGCAGAAGTCGTGTGAGACCTCGGTGTGCTTTTGGATAACAAGTTACTCATGTCCCAATATATTGATCATATTGTCAATAAAGCGTACCGTAACCTTGGCTTCGTTGTACGAACATGTAAATCTTTTAGTTCATTAATTAGTGTCTTGATTGTATATTATGCATATGTCCGTAGCATACCGAAGGGAGACTCTGTACCAGGGTCGTGTGCTTGGGTACCTCCGTCTTATCTATTTCTGCCGCAAAGCAGCAGTGCTTGCATTGCTGTGTTACGGTTTGAAGGGTAAGATATGGCACTGAAATTACAGGGTACCGTGACTTTACATACTAAGTCACAAGTTGGCAACGTACACTGTGGTTCTTGTGGGGGTTGCAGTTTTGCTGCGGATCTCATAGGAGCCACATGTACTATAGGTGACTGTTACCACTTACCATCAGGTGGGCAGTTTGCTTGTTTGCCAACTATCTGCAATAAAAAAAAATGCAACCCCTACAGTATGAGATCTATATTAACAAAAAAAAAATAGAGCGTTTACAAAAAAAAAAAACTTACTCATCAGTCATCACTTATGTTACAAATTTAAGTACATCTCTAAGGACTACTTAAAAAGTTGCCGTGAATTTAAGATTCTTACACTTGCAGAGCGAAGACAATTGTTGGATATGGGTCTGTTGTGGGACATGGTGCGGGGCCATATTGACTGTCCGGATTTGTTGTCCTGCCTGTCGTTCCGCGTACCCCTGTATCGCACTCGGCACACTGAACTGATGTGGTGTTGTGTGAATATAGTGATGTGGTGTTGGTGACGGAAGGGATAGCACAAGGGTCGGTTCTAGGGCCACTTCATTATTTGTCCTACGTTAATGATATGAACAACGGCATATATGATTGTAGTATCTATCAATTTGCTGATGATACCTGCCTGGTTTCTGCAGATAGGCATCCTAAAATAGCGGAAACTAAACTTCAGTGTGACTTTGACTTTGTATGCCGGTGGTCTCATGATATGGGATTGGTTTTAAATGCTGAGAAAACCAAATTGATGCACGTGCATTCTAGTCAATCAAGACATCTATCCACGGTGACAATAATAGGTCATAGTCATAACTGCCTTCATTTAAATGCACCTATCAATTCATGTGCCTGTCCGGCAATACAAGAAGTGACAACACAAAAATACTTGGGGCTCATACTTGATAACCGTTTTAATTTTGATGAGCACATAAACTTAGTTTGTCAGAAACTGCGAGCTATATTAGCCAAGTTTTATATTATTAAAAACAGGGTACCTTACAAAGTGAGATGAACAATGTATGTAGCCTTAGCGGAGAGTATCATTACGTATGGCCTAAGTACATATGGATGTACTTTTAAATCATACCTTGATAACATTTACAGGTTACAAGTACAACTTCTGATAATTATTGTACCATATAATGTTAAAATTAATATTAAGAACGATCTCGAGTTATTCCAATATTGTGATATTTTACCAATTCATTTTAATTATAAATACCATATCTTAAAAGAGAATTTTTTTAGGACAGATATACAAAATTATATTACACATGATAATGTTTTAACGCGACAAATAATAAAAATATTATTACAGAAACCTAGCACGAATAACTTTTATGGCAAGAGAACCTCGCAATATATTATTTCACATCTTATCGATCAAATGCCAATTGAGTTAAGGGATAATATTACTGAAAAAACAGTAGCTCCGTTAATTAAAAAACATATGTTTGAAAATTATAGGCGTACCGTCCTTGCGGAGCATTCTGTAGTGTGATGTCGTAACCGGTTGTCTGGGTGAGGTGAGCGATGCCGCGGGAATATTACTCGCAGACATTGACACCTTACTGTTGTATGTACCGATAACAGGTTACTAAAGTAATGTATGCGTTCGATTTATAAGTACTTATATTTTAATACGACTTCCGATTTAAGTATTTATATTTTAATACGACTTCCAGAGTGGAAGTGTTAATATCGGGACAAACCCTTCCAGGGTTTTACGATATTATTATGCTTATAATGTAAACAATAAGAATTGGATATCTAATTTTAAAAAAAAACTGTTTCATGTGCCAAGGCACTATACTCGATATGGAAATAATTCCGTCTTAACCCGTCTTCCTCGTCTTTAAAGCGACAATTTTTCATCAATCGACATATTTCATTAATCTAAGAAGTCCTTAAAAATAAAATAAAAACTATCTTATTGTAGTTCATTTAGATCTACTATTAACTTCACTATTAGTTCTCTTTTTGGATAGAAAAGACGGTTGTCAAAAACGGTTGTTTGTTAACTATAACGGCCTGTTAAATGTTGGTGAAATTCGACCTAAGCATAAGTAATAAACATAGGATTAAAACTTCCTTTTTATTAATTCCAGAATGGGCCTCAACCCTCAAGTGCTTCTGGACGTCTTAAACAACTCGTCAGCGCGTTCATGGTCTACCGAGGTGTACTGCCCTGTCCCCGGTCTAGTTCCCACCGCACCGTCGAGCAGAAACTATGATGGGGGTTTTAAGAACGAGCTTATGGTCAAGGTAAAAATGCTTTTTGTTGACGTTAGTTATTTATCGAAAAAAAATTATTCACTACTATTTTTATATCTCGGAGGTTTCCTAAATTTTACTACTGGGGGACTTAAAGGGCAAGCTAAATAGGAAAACTAAGAGGAAAACTTACTTCGTGTGGTGACTAGAAAAGCCAAAAGTTGGCAACGTATACTATGGTCTTTGTAGAGTGGTTACAGATTTGAGAACCTTACTACAACCACATGCACTGAAGCTGACTGTACCTGCTGACGTGAGTTGTCTGCTTGTTTACCAATTTTTTGTATAAAACATCCTAATCGCTGCTGTATATTCCAAAATATTTCAGATAATACATCTGCACCTTAATGATACTAATGCTGATATATAGAGATAAAACGTAATGAATGAAATACTGTTGATTTTCAGGACTTGGAACTAGCCAGCGGCATGGCTCTCGGTATCCGGTCACCCATCCCGCTCGGCGCCGTCGCGACCCAGCTGTACCGCATCGTCCAGTCCCGGGGTTACGGCCAGAAGGACTTCTCTTTCGTCTACCAATTGTTAAAAGAAGAGAACAATAATAATAATTAGCATTATAGTGTAATTTATTTTCCAATTGGTAGTTTCTTTTCTTTTATCATTGCAAAATAATTTGGGGTTGGGTCATCTTAGAGGCTGTATATTTATTTTTTCAGAATTTAATAACCAATCGCTTCATCATGAGATTTAAAAAAACCAAATAGTTTCAAAATGGGCGGCGTAGGATTTCCAACATTAAATATCTTAGCCATTCAGAGCGTTACAGAGCGAAACAAACTTTTCTCAAACATGCTACGAAATACGACCATATCTTCATCACTCATCAAGATTATCCCAAACCTTCTTTGGGATAAATCTTATTTGCAGTACTGGGCCAGGCAGCGGTCAGCAATTTCTTATCTGGCGTGCTCGAGCTGCCGGGAATGTAATTTGAAAATGGAACGAGACCTTATATGATTACTAAAGAGTTTATTTAAATTACGAGCTGGAACCACAAAAAGAATGCTCTGATACATCATTTTAAAAGATAAGTTAAAAAAAATTGATATTTGCGCGCGGATTTATTAGTATTTTTACAGTCTATGGTTGCCACAAAATTGTTTTAAATAAAAAAATGTTATTATTGTCTATAAAATGAGTTTATCGAGTGATGAAGATAATTTTTATTAATTATTTTTTTGGGATTAAATTAAAAAAATTATCTTACCTTATCTTAAATAGTATACTACGATTATTAATCACTGGAAAAGGCAACACTAAGTAATACATTACTACCCTGGGAAAGTCGAGGGCAGTAATGCTGTATGAAATTTCATTAGTGACCTGCTCAACATTAATGCCCTGTTGTGTTTTTTTATTTTACCAAGAAATCACAGTTAGATTCATACAAAATGAAGGCATTTTTCCAAAGAGGTTAAGCGCGGATCCACCGTTGTGGGCACGATGCCCACAACCCTAGACTTTGACGTCAAAATTTAGACAACGCGGCAACGGTCTATTGAGATTATTTGAGATCGATAGATTGATGCCTTGATAAAAAAAAGATGAATCTTGATCGGGGGGTCATATGTTTTGGAAACATCTCCTATGTAGGAATACACTAAATCAAACATGAGCGAGTTCATACTCTGTCTCGCACTTGACCGATTTTCTGGTGGCTGTGATCTATGTGACCACAATCTTTTTGTTCCAACAGTGTATATATTAAGATACCGGATTTGATCAAAACTTTGAGGCCAGGATCTCATCAACCTCAGCTTATTAACCATTTTATTCGATAAAACCTCATATATACGAGTATATCCAGACCAGGCTTTATTACAATATTTAAATAAAACAAAAGCAATAAGAAATGATCAGGAACATTTATTTTTATGTACAAAAAAGCCTTTTAATCGAGCTCCAAGTCAAACTTTAGCTAAATGGATAAAATCTGTATTATACGAAAGTGGTCTTGATACTACAATATTTTCAGCACATCGGCTGTTAACAGACTTGGTGTTAATATTGATTTGATATTGATAAAAAGCACTGCCGAGTGCCGCCAAGAGGTTTGAGTAGTTGTATAAGATGTCACAATAAAATACTACACATGCTCAAAACAAGTTAGATATTACTGTAGAAAGTCAATAAAAAGAGAGGCAATTGGCTTCAATGGCGAAGGTTAGCTTTTATTTTAGTAATTCAAAAATTGTATTCGACTGAATATTATGCACTAAAAGTGGTGTTATTCATGTAGACGGTAAGATATAAGGGTTTTTCAGTGAACATGAGGGTGTTCCACTTCATGAAAGTACGCTAATCACGCTATTTAATTAAAGCATTAATACGTTGAAAATATATAAAATTCTCATGTCACAGTGTTTGTAACCAAATTCCTCCGAAACGGTTTAACCGATTTTTATTTGTATTTTCTTTAGGTCTGAGAATAGGTCTTAAACAATTTTTTATACCCCTAAGGGATAAGGGTGTTTTTTTAAATTATTATGGCCAAACACAGTTCGAGGGCACAGCTAGTTTTAATGTAAAAGTGTAAAAAAAAAGTCCACTGAAGACGATGGCTGTAATGGCCTTTGATCCTTTTGCCTTCCCCTCAGAAGGAGAAAATTCAAGAAAAAAAAGTTAGGCAAGCGCATCAGGTATTTTCGCGCGCATCACGGATTTTTCTTGTAAAAAAAAAGAATAAAACTTTTTCTAGCGACAGCAAATTAATTTGCATGCCTGAAGATATGAAAAATACAGCAAATGAAATAATAGCATTTATTTCGATGGCAGCATATAAATGTCAATATTGTAATAGAGCTATGTCAGTACTCAGTATCCAGTGCTTCGCGACATTTCGGCCAATTGCACAAGGCCGTAGTCACGGGCTTAAAATGGTCCAAATTACAAAGGAACAAACCGCTCCCTTCTAAAAATCGCGCGTATTCGTGCAGTCAAAGAAGCAAGTTCTAATTAATGTCCGTCCGAATGGTCGGACACGAGTCGGAAAGGTCAACAAAAAGGCGGACTATGCGCTTGACTTTCATTTATTACCCGGCCACATTAGCGAAAGAACTCTTTTGTGCCGAGAAAAATATGATTATGACACAGACCGACCCTCCTATTGTCCTTTATTCGATTTTCCCTCCAAAAATCCCAATATGGCGGACATTTTTTTGCGCGCCGGCAGCCCAGCAGGGAAATTAAAAATGGATTCGCCGCAGCCATCATTGTTGTACGCGTATTATGTTACAATCTAAAGGGCAGTAAAAAATCTCATTTCTCAAGGTTTTTATTTGGTTGAATTTTACTGATGCTCCCTTTGTCTTCTCATGCGGCAGAATAAAAGAGAAAGCTATAATTTTGTTAATGCAACGTTAATGTAGCTTTACATTTATGATAGCTGTGAAAGGTAAGTAATATTTCATTGATTATCTTGACTCTGAATATTCAAACATTAGATGTAATTCTCCTCATGTTGTTAAAAAATGGTTGGTGCTTCATTACGATCAAATTTAAGAAATCTCTTTACAAATGATCATATTTAAATTAAGCCCAATTGACATGGGTCAATATCCCACCCGGGGTAAAAGTATTTCATATGATCATTAAATTTCAGAAAAATCTAGCTTGGTCGATTTCTTCTCTAAGATGTCATCATCATAACATAAAACCGAATAAGTCAATATGATTACTATGCTATAACGAGAGTGGTTCGTGCTATAGGGGTACTGATCAAATCACACAAGAATATTTGCATTACGAAACCGTCGCTACGAGTATTATGAGAAGTTTCAATGTCAACATGTAAAGTCTGACGTGTTGCTGTGTGTACATACATTTATTTCCTCCTCCTTAAAAAGGTTATATACACATCTTTAATATGAAGAAATGTTGTATCTACAACTACAAGTTCCCCACTTCTCCCCGCGTCGCGTTTAGTGTTTCGGACAAAAATCCAAATCTCATTCTAGTCACGATCGGCCATTACTTGCCGACAGTGACTTCCAATTTCTTACATTTACATACATTTCAACATACAATCTTCAAGACATCGCAGGAAATTCAGCGTTAATAAAAAAGGAATAAGGGTCAGTTTCCAAATGATAAAAGTAACGCTTCTAACCTTCTGAGCGTCCGTGTAAACACCGTAACGTGAAAATTTTAAATTTCGTGTTTAAGTGAAATTTTATTGGGAATTCCCATTTTTATTGGACGTGATCCAAGTTGGCGCGTCAAATGTTGCTATTTATTCTATAATATATCCGTCAGTTTAAACGCAGACGAAAAGAGCAGACTATAATATTTTTATTACACTCACCTGACTGAAACTGAATGTTTCGATGAATTATTCAATAGCGCTTTGACCAAAGAAAGGTGTAAAATATAAATAGATTGTTAAGGGAATTTATTCGCAATACTAGTAATTCTATTTGCTTTTATAGAGTTATTTATTTCGAAATTACGTAATAATCATTAATTTTAAGCACAGAAATATTGACTGCATTTAAAACTTTCTTTAGTTACGGCAGTGAACCATAGAAAGATTAGATCGACGTCGTCGTTTCAACCCATCCATATTCGTTCTATTACTGGGCACCCGTCCACTACTGGGCTCCTTAGTCCTCAGATAAGGAGATATTGGCCCACCAAACCAGACTGGGCAGACACAGATAATTTAGTCCGTCAGTTATATTAAAAGGAAAAAATATCTGAATGGAGTTTTTGTTTATAAATAACAAAAAACTACCAATAAATCGACTACAAGTTCAGAAGTGGGGGTTAGCTAGGTACGTCACATGACATGCGACATTTCAAATCAATATATGATCGATGATTTTTCATTGTTTAAATAAAAAAAAACACGGGTCAAAAAAATTGTAAAAAAATAGTCTTCTCTATCATTTGAATTGCTGCTATTTAAGTAGAATTGTATATTTTTTGAATCATCGAAATCGTACCAATAGTTTTGTGTGCGTTCATTAATCAAGATAAAAAGCGTGGATCCTCCTCCCACGCGGAACGATATTGCTTTTCATTTTTACTAAGTTTAACGCGCATGACAAAAAAGCACTTTACTAAGTATAGAAAGACAATTTGTACTTTAAGGGAATTCTCCTAAATTGTACTTAAATTATGCCAGCACAGTAAAAAATCGTATCAATGTAGGTCTTACAATTTATGAATGGTAGAATTTTGATACATTTCTAGAGCAACACATCAAGCATTAGATTTGCACTACTGAGTATCAAAAACACATGTAAATATGTAGATAAGGGTGGTCTCTAGGTCAACATGTAAAGTCTAGCGTGCTGGTGTGTGTACCTAATCCTGTTTGTTTATTTCATAAAAAGATATTAACTTTTTCAAATCTGCTACATAAACTGAGGAAAAATCGAACGCTTTAACCAAAACCAAATCGTTACCGTTCCGGTAAGTTTTGACATCTGACAGCTGTCAAAGTATTGTCAAAATGTATGGGAAAGGTATCTTATTTGGTTAAAAAGTTGTGATTGTAAGTGCGCTTTCTCCTCTGGTCTTTTATCTGGTAAACAATAAATTGGGCAACCAATTCTGCTTAAGTCGCAAGATTCTACTCAATCTGCCTCCTACCATGTTCGCTTGAAACAGTTTTAAAACCGTAGAGAGCGAGATAGCACTATACGCTACAATAGCCTAATAATCGCTCACCATCGGATAATCTCAATTTTTTTTCCGAATTGAGCCTTGAAGCATTTATTTAAATCCTCAAAAACAATTTCGTAAGCTGTATGAATATCAAATCCAAATTCACTTAGCTATCACGAGCCGCATATACACTACTTAAAATTCGTCTCTGCAGCGAGACAGCACTGTTAGTTCGAAATCTTATCAACTTTTAATAAGGTTTTGGGGAATCTACATCCAGCGCCGGCTAAGTTTCACTCGGGCGAGATCCGCACCGTGATCGCGGTAATTTGAAGTTGGTAATTGCTATTATCTCCATAGTTTAAGAGTAGAATTTGATGCGTAGGTGTTAAAAAAAGAATACGTATTTGTATGAGACATTGAACATATGAAAAAACGGGGCTTAGAAGCAAAGTAAACCTGTTTGCGGTGCTCTTTGCTTGATATCGGCAAACGAAACTCTGAAGTTCCACCAACCCAAACTGCGCCATCTTGTTGCCCAGAGGATCTAAACCTCTTCTTCAAACCTCGCCTTACTACCTCCAATTATAATTGAATGTGGGACACTCCCGCACATCCATCTTGTCCATAGTCGGGCCGATCCCGAATCTCAGGACCGCCACAGAACAGCCTAGCTAGCTATAAGCCGGGTCTTAATGCTCTGGCGAGATAAAACCTATCTCTGATTACCCAGAATCTATGTCCATGTACCACACAATCAAGCTGGAATTATAATAAAAAAAACTCTTTATTGCACACAAAGACAAAGTACTTACATCAAAATATAGTGACAGAAATAAAAAAAACAGAAATGTCACAATAGGCGGTTTTATTGATAAAGAGCAATCTCTTCCAGGCAACCTCGGGTGTCGGATATCTATACACATATGAGATACAATCGAGGGAAGGGTGCAGAGACTGGAATATTATTATGAGTGATAGGGAAAGGAAATCAGTGTCAGCAAATCAACTAAGCATTCAAGGATAGGAACTAACGAACTTGGTTTTTAAAAGACTTTAGTATACGGACACAAGTAATCAAGATCCAGGAAACATAGTGAGAAACGTTGTAAATAAATTTATTAGTACCTGAACATCAATCCCGTTACTCTTCGCACGCGCCATTTCTTTTGTCTCCTTCGTGTTTCACGATGAGCCGGCAACGTCGTGCGCCGTGACGGGCATGACAATGGCCGCGTGTTTTAATCTCTGGCGTAAGGTTTCATTGTCTGTCAGTTTAAACGAAGGGAGATGTTTAGAGCCTAGAGAGCACTTAAAAACTGGAGGTTTTGGACATACGCTCATTAATAATGTGTCGTGGTGCTTTATTCCTTTGAAAGGAATAGGTTGGAAACTTGTTTGTTTGTACTTAAGTAGCTGCGTCACGTACACGCGTAAAATGACAATGAGCTAGATTTTACAGTTGGATTCTTGGACTGCCCTTATGTCGCTTGCAACAATGGCGGCTTTCGTAATGTAAGTGTAAAGCTCTACGTGTTGTCGTTGTACAACTTCTGTGAAAATTTCGTTAAAAATTCTTCGGCTATCTACATATACCTACGAAGTTTCGTCACGAGTATAGTAATGTTTGCGTAAAGGAGTAACAATCACCCATTGTGACAAGTTTCGCATCATCATAACAGCTCATATACCTTCCCATCGAGGGGCTCGAGCCTACCCTAAGTTAGGGTGTTTAGGCCTTAGTTAACCACGCTGGCCTAGTGAGGATTAATTGACTTCACATAAACCTTTGAATTTCTTCGCAGATGTATGCAGGTTGCCTCACTATGTTTCCTTTACCGTATAGGAGCGTCAGATAAATGTACATATGAAATTCGTAAAACGAAAAACATATTGGTACATGGCAAGGAAGGCAAGGCCGAGTCCACAGCGCCACCGACGCACATTTGTTTTCTTAACTTTCGCATATTTACTTTAAATTCACACTATACCTACCTTTAGTTAGTTAGTTAGTTTGGCTGGGCTCTTACGCACTTAGCCTTATGATTGGGCCATTGTGCGTCCTAATCTACGTTTGCTTCCACCCTACTCCATCCATCCCAGGTCTCCCCAGAACGCCAGCAGCCTCTGTGGGCTGCTGCATGCTTCCGGCATAGATGCCGGGGAGTGGAGAAGTTTTGCCCGTTGATCGGCCACGCTTGTGCATTCCAAAAGGACGTGCTGTGGCGTTTCTTCTGCCTCCATGCACCCTCTGCATAGAGGGCTGTCTGTCACCCCTATTGTGAATAGGTGTTTGTTTAGTAAACAGTGTCCAGTTATAGTAGCTATAACTTTTCGGATTTTGTCTCTCTTTAGTCTGATGAGGGATCGGGCAAGCTTCTTGGATGGTACCGGGATTGCATCTTTTGTCTGTTTGCATCCCTCATTGGTTCTCCACTCTGTTAGATGATGTTCCTCGGTTTTTTCACGCAGCCAGGTTTTTACCTGGGCCTGTGGAATGGGTAGTAGGGGCTCTGGTCCGTACATTTTCGTGTTTGAACCCCTCTTAGCCAGTTCATCTGCTGCGTCGTTACCAAGTGAGTTACTGTGTCCTTTAATCCATTGCAGAGTTACCCGGTTTGTATCTGCTATGGCTTGGAGCATGTTATGACATTCCAGTATAAGGACAGAGTTAATAGTATTGTTTTGGAGGGCCTGCAGGACAGACGCGCTGTCTGTGATAATCTTTATGTTAAGATTAGTAACACCTCTAGCTGCAATCGCCTGTGCCGCCCTGGTGATGCCAATGCACTCTGCTTGGAAGATGGTGTTCCGCCTGTCTAGGGTTATTGATAATTTGATATTAAGGTCGTTTGAGAAGACGCCTGCCCCAGTTCCATCAGTGGTCTTGGAGCCGTCTGTGTATATCCTAACTTCTTTGATGTCAGAGCAATCTTTCGATTCTGCTGTAAGTTGGATATCGTATCTTCTGTCGAAGACATGGTGGCATGGTATTCTATCGATTGGTGCATCGAGAAAAGGTATTTATTTTGTAATCAAATCTAGGATTATCGTGTGTGTTTTTCCTATGTTGCTTTTCCATAGTCCCTGCGATCTTAGTCTTAGGGCTGCTGCTTTCGCCTCCTCTTGTATGACTAGATCTAGAGGTCTCAGTTGTAAGAGGTACTCTAGGGAAGCTGATGGAGTGGTTCTCATACATCCACTGGTCGATGTAGTTGCTAAGCGTTGTAGACTTTGGAGCTTAGCTTTTGCTGTGATCAGTTGGGTTCTGGGCCACCAAACCACTGATCCATAGGTTATAGAGGGTCTGATAACTGCAGTGTATAACCATAGTGTGATTTTTGGATTGAGACCCCATTTCTTACCAACGAGTCTCCTACATTGGTTAAACGCCAAGCATGCCTTCTTTGTTTTTGTTTCTATGTGACTCGCCCAATTTAATTTGTTGTCAAAGATTATGCCCAGATATTTGACTTGTGATGATAGGGAGAGTTTGGTGTTAAAGAATTTTGGTAGTTGTAGTTCTGGTAACTTTCTTTTGTTGGTGAAAAGTATAAGTTCTGTTTTATTTGGATTTACTGACAGTTGATGTTCGTCACACCAATGTTCTACTAATACTAGGGCTTCACGCATTTCTTTGCATAATATGTTTTCTGCGGTCCCATTTATCAGTATTGCCAGGTCGTCTGCATAACCAATAGTAGTATAGCCTCTGTCGTTTAGTTTCCTTAGGAGGCTGTCTACTACTATGTTCCACAGAAGTGGGGACAGGACCCCCCCTGGGGACATCCTTTAACCACTTTTGCTCTGATGGTGTTGTTCCCTACTATCTGAACCGCCCTTTTGCTTACCAGCTCCGTGATCCATTTTGTTATTGCTGGTTCTATATCGTACTTTTGAAGGGCGTGGTTAATGCTGTTGTGCATTGTTTTGTCGAAAGCTCCTTCTATGTCTATGAAGGCGCCTAGGGTTGAGGATTTATTGTGTATGGCCGACTCTATTTTACGGACCACCATATGTAGTGCCGACTCTGTGGACCTGCCTTTCCTATAGGCGTGCTGCTGGGGATGTAAGGGTCTTTCATGGAGTGCTCCATCCCTTAGGTGTCGGTCTAGCAATCTTTCCAGTGTTTTGAGCAGGAATAATGTTAGACTTATTGGTCTGAAGGATTTCGCCGTAGTGTAGTCTTCTTTCCCCGGTTTGGGTAGGAATACTACCTTCGCCTCTCTCCATTGTTTTGGAATATATTTGAAGGCTATGCAGGCCTTATATATGGGTTCTAAGTATTTTACTGTTAAGTTGGGATGCCATTGTAGCAGCGCTGGGAATATTCCATCCAGTCCTGCGGATTTGAATGGTTTAAAGCTTTTGATAGCCCATTCTATTCTATCCGCAGTTACTACTTTGCTGGCAGCCTTCCATTCTTCGGTAGACGGGGTGCTGTAGTGCTCGTCAGACCATTCCAGGTTTGACGCGATTTGACAATCGGGAAAGTGTGTTTCCAGCAGTACCTCACTGGTTTCCTCTTCAGATCTAGTATAGGTGCCGTCTTCTTTTTTTAATGTTGCCAAGGAGCTCTGTGTTTCCCTTGGACAATATTTTTTTTTATTCTAGCGGCTTGGTTTGTATATACCTACCTACTTACATATTTTTTTGATAAGAGAGCAACGTAGGCTTTTAAAATATTCTATTACACAGACTACCGAATACAAAGAGTGATTGAAAGATGCGATACTTAAAAAACAATTACTCTAGTGTAAAACATACAACTTTCACTTGGAAAGGCGAGAAAATCAAGATTGTACATTAAGGAAATATATAAAACCTTTTTTTGCAATTATTTAATAGGTGACTTCACTTGAAATTCACAGCGAGTTTTTAAGGGAGACCTTTTCGTAACCTTTTTCATGGAAGAAGGTGAATTTTTTTTATTAAATACTAGCTGACCCGGCGTACTTTGTATCGCCACGTTTTTTAACAAAATGACAGAAATGTTTGTTTAAATTATTGTAATTTTCATATCACACAAACCTTGTCCTAACAATAACGAATACGTAAAACCAAGAATCATCCAATTTGGTGCAGTCGTTCGAAAGTTATGGGCGTACATACATTTCGAAGATCCATTTTTATTTATATAGATAGATGCGAGTAGATATACCTTTACATGCAGCTATTGGGGTGCTTTCTCTCTGTCACGCCATTTTGTCACACCAGTGTGACACAGAATATTTTTTTTCCTGACGGTCACACCAGTGTGACACAGAAGAATTTTATTCCTCACAGTCACACTGTCATATTTTACGGCTATTACAGGTATTGTTAACTTATACAACCCCTTTCGGCCCTATACCGTTAGTTCCAGTCGTTTCATCGTCGTCTACTTACCTGAAGGTTAACTTCTCTGACCGTCCATTTAGGTGGAACGTTAAAAAATTATATGAAAAATATGATGGATCCACTCACTCTCGTGCGATGTAATAGTACATTATGATACAGGGTGCTAGAAAAACTAGCACGAAATAACATGCGATTTACGCCATGAGTCGCGCCGGAACAAACAAGAATGTGATAGCATTTTCTTTTCTCGCCCGAGTAACCCTTTGAAGCGGGAAAAATAGGTAATCGACACCAATCGGAGAACAGGCGAGCCCGCGAACGAGAAGGCGAGAAACCGATCACATCACGCTTCTCAGGTGTTCTCGGGGGTTCTAGGGGAGAGTCTGTAGGCGCTTATACTACACCACGTTGTCTAAACGGGTTGAGTTTCCATCTCGTCACCTTGCAGAGGTGTAGATGCGATCCAGTCCCATAGTCGCCTCTTACGACATCCATGTTAAGAAAAGGAGCGGCGACACGAATGTATTCTTAATCCGTCACCACACGGACTATGAAGGATTCCATTGAGGTGGACCGTCATTAATATAAAGCTAGTCTTTTAATATTTTATTTGAGAGGTGTGTCGTAAAAAAAATTCACGGTTCACTCAGGTGGTGACAAGAGGTGAACCGTGGGTAAGAACCGAAGAGTGTTAAGAGCTGATTATGGTTGTCACTTGAAAGTTTTGATTTCAGTTTAAAATCAAATAACTGTGAAAGTATCGGGGTTCCAGATCTCAGATAAGCACCGAAGGTCCATTTAGTATCTAACTTATATGCCCCTTAATTGTTATTGGGGTGTTCAGTTACACCCGGTATAGCATGCGTGTTTTTGCTGACTCTGATAAAACAGGTTGTCAATTTAACAAATATACCCTGGAGGAACTTAAGAATCATTGTGTCAAAGTTTCGCCAGACCACTTACCTATTTGGGTACGTAATACAATTTTTAACTACTTAGTTCATAAAATTTTCTTGATTGAGTCTGAAAATTAACAAAAATTACTCCGGGAGCAGAAATGTGATGTAACCTCTGATGGACTAACGGATCAGCATTTCTGTGACACGAGTCGCGCTGGGATATTTCAGTCACGGATTTTACAGTACCCTTTGGCGCGAGAAGCAACGGCCGAAGCCGCGCGTTCGCAAGCAAATTTTGCGGGGAAAAATTGGGGCTACGTGAGGTGACTATTGTTCGGAGCTCGAACCTTCATGGAGTCCGAATTACGCTTAGATTATCTTGGCGAAAGAACATTCCTGCAGAATATTTGACCGGATAGAAAAATATTTATAAAGTAGTAAACCAGGCAGTACAGAATATCTTTTTAGAGTTGTATTACTCTTGCGAGAAGGAAAATTTAGCCAATGACAATATATAAAAAGAAAACTTATAGCTTTTGTAATATTTTCTTTTGAAATATGAACGCTATCTAAAATAGCTTAATTTTCTTTATTTGTTGATTAAAAGTACCTAAAGTTTTAAAGGTAAAAAACGAGCCTATTGTCTGAAATGCTCAATCACAGAGTTACTATAGCTAATAGCTGTCTCATCTTTGTCGAAGTGTCATCAAGAAAGTCAAAAGACTAACTCCCAACAAAGACCAGTTTCTGGTCTTTGTCGGGAATATAAACTTCCTTCTTGTTAATAATTGTCCCACCTATAGATATTTAAAAGAAAACGAATTAGGTAACTACAATTTGTTCATTGGACGATAAAATATTTTAATAGAAACATCAAGCATCTTAATA
The DNA here is from genome assembly GCA_963935595.1 of Schoenobius gigantellus. Lineage (NCBI taxonomy): Eukaryota > Metazoa > Arthropoda > Insecta > Lepidoptera > Crambidae > Schoenobius > Schoenobius gigantellus. Next base: position 23,936,800 of record OZ012543.1, read on the forward strand.
ATATTCTTAGTCGCCATTATCAGTTTGTATTACTAACTAAGAAAGGACTTAAAAGTCCTACCATCACACCAGCATCAAGTTTCTGGTCTTTGTCGGGAATATAAACTTGCTTCTCGTTAATAATTATCCCGCCTATAGATATTTAAAAGAAAACGAATTAGGTAACTACAATTTGTTCATTGGACAATAAAATATATTAATAGAAACATCAAACATCTTAATAATATTCTTAGTCGCCATTATCAGTTTGTATTTAACAGTAAATGATGCCTCAAAGCGCTTTATTCACGGTTGGTTTGAATCAATATGATCTCCTATGGAATTACTTTACTACAAAATTAATTATACCCACTTTTAGACAAAAGTGCTAAAAATAAATCACTTGATTGTTTATTACACGTCAGTGATCAAAGTCAAAATGGTTAAAATGTGTTAAAGAGGAAATCACAAGGGCGAAAGAATTCAAAAAAGACCAGACCGAAGATACCCATAAAAATATCTATATATGTATATAAAAGGAGATGTTCCCATCTATAGACGCACGCACATCCGTAACCGCTAATGGTAGAAACGTGAAATTTGGACAGTTGTTATAATTAAAAATGCGGACGTACACTAAGAAGAGATTTAAAAAAAAATTAACCCTAAAGGGATGAAATAGGGGTTGCAAGTTTCTATGCAAAAATCTTTAAATTAGCGACGATTTTGATAAAACTTGAGATTCAAGCTCTAGAAAATTTTTAATTGAACACGTGTTTCATGGTTTATTAAAATTCACCCCCTAAAGGTGCAAAATAAGGGTTGAAAGTTTCTATGGAAAATATTTGACATCTGCTCCAATTATTATAAAATGTATTATCCGAGCTCCTAAATATAAATAACAGTCTTATATATAGGCTACAAAATTATTTTTCTTACGGGAAAATATTAAATTCCCACGGGTAAAGTATACAATAAAAATACTGGCTAAGTGCGAGTTGGACTGGGGCACCGAGGGCTCCGTACAAACTTCTATAACTTACTAACTATTTACATATTTCCGGTTTTCAGATTTTCCTTAATATATGCTAAAAGACCTTGCTTCTTGCCAAATTTCATAAATCTAGGTCAATGGCGAGTACCCTATAAATTTTGATTCCCTTGAGAGTATCGAAATACGCGTTTTTTTGCAGCATAAACGGCTGTATCTTTTTTTACGTTACCGTAGAAGTTTGTTTTTTTCGCAGCTTCAAAAGACTGTAGACCTGAATATATGTTTGTAATTTCAACTGGATACCTCCACGTGTTCCGAGATAAAGGGTCTTGACAGATAGACGAACGGACGGACAACAAAGTGATCCTATGAGTTCCGTCATTTCCTTTTGAGTTTCGTAACCCTAAAAAGCAGTAAAGGGATGGCGAAGTAATCCCATCACAGCTAAAATTCCCGCTTTCGATCTCGAGCGTGTCTCCATTGGAGGCGGAGAGGTTTCTGAGGAAAGCTTGGCCGGGTATGAGGACCAGGCTCCTAGCATACTCAATGGGCGGTCAAAAAAATAAATGATTATCCAAAAAAAGATCGTTCGGCGTATAAGGGTCTTCCTGATCCCGAATGGGTCCTCCATAGAGAGCGGAGAGGTTCCATAAGGAAGGTTTAGTCGGGTATGCCATTGGGGTGCGATGTCAGAACACCTCCTCGTGGTTCACCCTGGGCAACCCGGCAGATTTTCTGCCGCGGGCTAAGAGTCTGACAGCTGCCCCGTGGAGGGGGCCGGGTTTAACCCGGCGGGCCACTTCACGTGGCCATGTGGGGCGTCACCTCCCCTTCTTTTTGAAGATGGGGTTGTGTGTCGCCTGGGGATCCGCTTGCGGGTCATGGCGCGTTGCACCTTGTGCCGTTGCCCCTTTGATCAGGTTGGTGCGGGTCCTTGTTGAGCTTCGGCATATCGTTGTAGGCAACTTTATTTATATTTTGTAACTTACCTTAATCCTATACACAATAATATATTTTATATTTACACTTTTATAATATTTATATATTAAATTATAAAAACCTACAACTTAATTATAATAATAATTTAAAACATATATACATATATACTTACACTTAAATATTTATTTACATATTTATATTAATAACATAATGTCGTACCAACTCGTTGCATAGCAAGGCGCGCGATACAATGAAAACGCATACTGCTATACCGGCTAACGGTAAACCTTTTGTTCGCCGGTGACGCGCTGATCATCGCGAGCGGACTCGCAAGTCACGTACGCCAGTCGAGACGCATTCACGACACGAATCGCTTGTCGCTCTCGCCTACGCTTTCGCTTGCAATCTACCTATCTGTTATTGTCATTCTTATTCTCCGTACTGTGCTGTATATCTGTCGTTACCGTATGTGCGCGTATAATTCTATTTCTCCTTCTGTGACTGTAATAACTGTGACTGTGTTATTGTGACTTTTCCTGTGGATGTGGATATTACATTATTGTTCACCGTAAGTGTTTGGACATTTTTATTCCTCACCAAACATCACACAAATAACAGCCATTTATTGGAGATACTACATTGGTGACCCCGCATTGAACATGGACCGAGAATTTCAAGACGCACACGGCCCCGCCCACGGACGCGTTTCCATTGACGCCGACGATAAAAATGACGGACGAGGACATAGTAGTCAATCGGAAATCTATAAGATTGGTGTTCGAGTTCCACCATTTTGGCCAGAAGAACCGGAGATATGGTTCGCTCAGATTGAAGGTCAGTTCGCGATTTCGGGCATTACTTGTTGGACAATAAATATTCGCGAGAGGTTAAGGATATTATTATTAACCCGCCAGCCAGTGACAAATACGGCAAGCTAAAGACAGAGCTCATCAAGAGATTGACAGCTTCGAACGAGAAGAAATTGAAACAACTCCTGATGCACGAGTAATTGGGCGATCGAAAGCCTTCGCAGTTTCTTCGACACCTGAAGGGCCTCGCAGGTTACGACGTGCCAGACGACTTCTTGAAGACAATCTGGATAAATCGCCTCCCACACGGTGTCCAGACAGTGCTAGCAGGTCAGCCATCTTCAGCAACAATCGAAGACCTCGCTGATTTAGCAGATCGCGTCAACGATCTCGCTTCTGCAACACCCCGAGTTACCGCCGTAAGTGACGCTGCAGCTGTACCAGGCTCAGTTCTCAGCGAGCTGAGAAATGACATAGCTGAATTGAAACGGCAGATCCAGAATCTCGCAGTAGACCGCCGTGGAAGGAATCAACATCGTGGATCCCGGCGAAACAATAGTAGATCTTCGTCCAGACAGCGGTCCAGTTTGTAACACCGTTTTTTCTTAAAATTTCATAAAACACTAATTTTGCAAAAACACTTTGGTTTCACTGTAGTTTTAACGCAAATTGCACAACTAAAATCATAATTACAACAACTTTGTCAATTAATTTCACAATATCAATGTCAAGTGTCAACGTCAACGTCGTTTCACGTCACGTCAGTGACATTTGCAATTATCTTTGGTCATTATTCAATTTTTGCATAAACAAAATAAATCTCGCGTTTATCCTGGCCTTATTTACAAAGATAGTTTTTTTTCGCCCAAAATCCCGTGCTTCCCTTCAGGTGGGTTGATTTTCTCAAAATTCGGAATTTGACATTTAGACCGTTTGTTTTGATCATTTCTATAGACATATTATAATAAAATACACTTAAAGCTACAGATCATGTAATTATGGTTTCGTCGAATAGAATTTGGAAAGCATTCACAGTTTGTTTATGGTTAATTTTACATTACGTTTTGTTTTTCAACCAAACTTAAAACCTTGGCTCGAAATACTTATTGCAGATTGTAGAATTTCGAAAGATCCGTATGTTGACTTGACACATCTTGAAACAAGTTAAGAATCTTACGAGTGTTATGAAATGAATTTGGTTTCGTCGCCAATACGACGCTTAACATTCGGCAAACGGACCTCGGTTCTAGTAGCTGCATAAATGCAAATCTGTGCGTGAATGGAACGCGCCCTATCTCACCGTAGTCTGTGAACGCGTCTATGCTATGATCTCGGAACTGGATAACTAGTCTGTGAGACATCGACCGAAGTAATTTGTTATTGATTACCTATGATTTGCGAACAGCATTTTAAATCTTAATTTCTGCGAATAAAATCCATAGGTATTTCTCCCATTTTCCGTGTGAATTTAATTTGAAAAGCTACAGTGAGACTTCAAAAGTCAGTTATTTTTGTTTTCAGCTTGAAGAGTAAAAGCTCAATCATATTTTTAATCGCCGGCGCGCGATTCATTAAATTAATAGAAAGAAATAAATTTTATCAATAGATAATATTCCGCCCACAATAAGGTATCTAATTAACTTATTATATTTCATGATTTAAAACAGATTTTGTTAATTTTTTATTAGTGGGTAAATTGATTATTAAATCAAACACATCACATTTCCAAAATTCGCCTTTTTCATCCCCTATTTCATTAAAAAAACCTGATAGTAAGCGGCATTTTAGTGGGATTAATGCATATATTTAGTAACACTTGCGAATTTCATGTTAAATTCTAAATTTTCACTATATTAAGTTTCACATCATTCTTTGGCAAATAACTCACAAATTAAGCTGTTTTCCTTTTATTAATAGCAATAATTATACACAAAATAGGTGCTCTCCCCTCCATATGCCCTTTTTATTAACTATCAAATAAGAAACTTTGACAATTCATTGAAAATTATGTGTGGAATTAACTTGCAATGTTTATTACATGAAATTCAAATGTATTGACTGGGATTCCTTCAGAACTCAGTGTTAGACCCACTGACCTCAAGATCATAGGCATATTTAATTATATTTTTAACCTAACACTGTGCTATGAATCTCCAGGGCAGTTCCCGGAGGCCGTAGGGCTCCGCTGCTTGGCTTTAGAGCCAGATGATCTAACCTAACATCAAGGAGGAATTCTGTGGAATTACACAAGTAATATTAGAAACAGAGAATAATCTAAGAAACTGGAATTTTATATCTCTGACCCGTGATCGCAGAAACTTAGCATCGAAGGTATGATCTACTAACAACCGCTCCGGGGAAAACTACTAATTTCTTAAAAAAAAAGGAAACCTATAACTATTTGTTGGTGTACTTTATTGCCCCTCATTTTGTAGTTTTGTACCCAATTTGTACCTGATTTTTACCTGCCGAGATTGATCAAACAAACCTGAACCATCCTGCCCTTGGCTTGTATTGATTAAACATTAAGTTAAGTGCTTTGCATCAAGGGATTTGTTTAGTTCCGTAACATATGCATAAGTGAATTATAATTATGTACCTACAAGAATAAAGCTTTTCATTTTGTATCGGACTAAAGGAATAAGTTTGTTTTTTTTCTTTAACTTTAATATTTCCCTATATTTCTACAATTCAGCAAGAAAAAGCACTACAAGTTCCAACTATAGAAAGTTCCCGCTTTGTTGGTATCACGACAAATATGGGGACAAGGCGAAGAAGTACGTACGACCATGCGACTTTAAGGCGGGAAATGCCGGGGGCAATCGATAATGGCGACGGATCTTCGAAGATGCAGTTCCTGGTCGATACAGGTAGCGACCTCTGTGTCTTCCCTCGCTCAGCTCTACGAGATCGTCGTGCGAAGACCACCTTCGAGTTGTGCGCCGCCAACGGCTCATCTATAGCTACGTATGGTTACGTTCATTTAGAATTAGATTTTAGTTTACGTAGGACTTTTGCTTGGCGTTTTGTAGTTGCCGATGTAGTTAAACCAATTATTGGCGTAGATTTTTTAAAATATTATCACCTTATTGTTGATTGTCGCTATAAGCGCTTGATAGATAATACTACCGCTATATCAGCTGTTGCTTATTTTGTTAATTGTAAAAATATGCATTCAGTGAAGGTCTTGACTGGCGAAACTCGTTATCACAAGGTTCTCAACGAATTCCCTGAGATAACACGACCAGCTGGTACACATCGCACTACACCACACAACACCGTACACCATATACGCACGACACCAGGCCCTCCAGTTACTTGCACACCCCGACGCTTAGCTCCTGACAAATTAAAAATTGCTCGGCAGGAATTTCAGGCGATGTTGTCCAATGGGACAGCACGGCCCTCTGAGAGCCCGTGGTCTTCTCCCCTGCACCTGGCGCCGAAGAAGGACAACAGATGGCGTCCCTGCGGCGACTATAGACTGCTGAACGCTCGCACCATACCTGACAGCTACCCAATCAGGCATATACATGATTTTCCCACAGCATCCATGGTTGTACAGTCTTCAGTACCCTAGATCTGGTGAAGGCGTACAATCAAATCCCGGTCAACCCTGAGGACATCCTGAAAACGGCAATCACCTTCGGTCTCTTTGAATTGCCGTTCATGACCTTTGGTTTACGCAACGCGGGACAGACATTCCAAAGGTTTGTGGACGAGGTCACCAGGGGACTAGACTTCGTATTCTGTTATTTAGATGACTTTATCGTGTTCTCAAGGTCACCAGCAGAACAAGAAGACCACCTACGCCAGATCTTCACCAGACTTAGGGATTACGGGATGTTGGTGAACACATCGAAGTGTGTTTTCGGAGCTAACGAAGTAAGTTTTCTAGGATACCACGTATCAGCGAAGGGCACTAGACCACTCGACTCGAAGGTGCAGGCTATAAAGGAGTTTCCACCTCCTACCAACGTGCAGCAGCTCCGACGATTTTTGGGCATGCTAAATTTTTATCGGAGATTTCTCCCTCAAGCAGCCCAAATTCAAGCGCCACTGCACACATTACTCACAGGTACTGTTAAAGGATCGCATGCAGTAAGTCTACAGGGAGATACCTTAGCAGCATTTGAGGCCTGTAAGGCCAGTCTTTGTGACGCTGCAATGTTGGCACACCCAAATTGCTATGCGAAGCTTGCGTTGGTGACTGATGCTTCCGACAAAGCAATAGGAGCCGTCCTTCAACAATTCAACAGGGACGCTTGGGAGCCATTAGCTTTCTTCTCCCGCAAGCTCAGCCCGTCGCAGACCAAATACTCGCCATACGATCGCGAGTTATTGGCGATTTATGAGGCCATAAAATATTTTAGGCATATGCTTGAGGCTAGACATTTTATCGTCTACACAGACCACAAGCCTATCAGTTTTGCCTTTCACGAACGAAAGCAAAACTGTTCACCCAGGCAATACAGGCACTTAGACTTCATCGCTCAATTCACAACCGATATCAGACATATATCTGGCAAGGACAACGTAGTCGCCGATACCTTGTCATGTATCGATGAATTGAGCGTGCCAATCAGCCTAGAACAGCTAGCCCAAGTATAAGCCTCACATACTGAGCTTGCGAAGTTCCTAGCGGAAGGTTCCTCGCTTCGTCTGGAGCAACGACAAGTACCTGGAAGTCTGTTACCCCTGTGCTGCGACGTCAGTACACAGACTGCCAGGCCTTTTGTCACTAAAGACTTTCGCAAGCAGGTGTTCGATAGCATTCATTCGCTAAGTCACCCTGGCGCCAATTCATCAGCCAAATTGGTTGCTGAACGATTTGTTTGGCCAGGCGTCAGGAAGGACTGTCGAGAATGGGCTCGAAATTGCATTTCGTGTCAACGCTCGAAAGTTAGTCGTCATGTCAGTGCGCCTTTAGGTACTTTCCACTTACCTCGAGCCAGGTTCCAGCACATTCATATTGACCTGGTTGGGCCGCTACCAATATCTCAAGGTTATCGGTATTGCCTAACTGCCATAGACCGCTTCACGCGGTGGCCAGAAGCAATACCGATTGAAGACATAACCGCCGAGACTGTTGCGAAAGCATTGCTTTCCTCGTGGATCGCCTGATTTGGTTGCCCAACGTCTATAACTACAGACAGAGGCCGCCAGTTCGAATCAGCATTATTTCGGTCTTTATCGAAAATTGCTGCTTTCGAACACAAGCGTACCACTGCCTACCATCCGGCATGCAACGGCCTCATCGAGCGATTTCACAGGCAGCTTAAAGCAGCTATAGTTTGCCACGCAGACAGATGTTGGACCGAATCGTTGTCTTGGGTCTTACTCGGTGTGAGAAATTCTTTTAAAGAAGACCTTCAGTCTTCACCCGCTGAGTTAGTTTACGGGGAGCCCTTAAGGTTACCCGGAGAATTTTTTGAGCCTACAGTTGTCGGAACTACCGACATTTCCGAGTTTTCTGCTCGACTACAAAAATTCGCTCAAAATTTACGCCCCGTACCGACTTCACGTCACGGCAGCAAAAAAGTTTTTATATTTAAGGAGTTGGCCTCGAGTGAGTACGTCTTCCTCCGTGAAGACGCTTCACGCGGTACCCTTACTCCTGCATATTCAGGTCCATATAAAGTTTTGTCGCGCGGTGATAAGGTTTTTAAAATTTTATGTAAAGGTCACGAAGTCACCGTTACAATCGACCGCCTAAAACCAGCATACATTCTGTCTGATTCAGAACAAGATCCCCCACAAACCGTACGTAGTCCCATCACTACACGTTCGGGACGACAGGTACGATTTCCCGACTATTATCGACCATGACGATCTCTGGAGGGGGGTGGTGTAGGCAACTTTATTTATATTTTGTAACTTACCTTAATCCTATACACAATAATATATTATATATTTACACTTTTATAATATTTATATATTAAATTATAAAAACCTACAACTTAATTATAATAATAATTTAAAACATATATACATATATACTTACACTTAAATATTTATTTACATATTTATATTAATAACATAATGTCGTACCAACTCGTTGCATAACAAGGCGCGCGATACAATGAAAACGCATACTGCTACACCGGCTAACGGTAAACCTTTTGTTCGCCGGTGACGCGCTGATCATCGCGAGCGGACTCGCAAGTCACGTTCGCCAGTCGAGACGCATTCACGACACGAATCGCTTGTCGCTCTCGCCTACGCTTTCGCTTGCAATCTACCTATCTGTTATTGTCATTCTTATTCTCCGTACTGTGCTGTATATCTGTCGTTACCGTTTGTGCGCGTATAATTCTATTTCTCCTTCTGTGACTGTAATAACTGTGACTGTGTTATTGTGACTTTTCCTGTGGATGTGGATATTACATTATTGTTCACCGTAAGTGTTTGGACATTTTTATTCCTCACCAAACATCACACAAATAACACCCATTTATTGGAGATACTACATCGTTGTTCCGAGGCTCGGAGACTCGTAGAGCTCCGGCGTGTCGCTGTTCCAAGGACTGAGGCTGACCCGATCAACGTGTGGCTTCGGCACACTTGTGCGGCCCCCATGAGGGGGGCGTGGGATGGCCGAGTGCTACTCGGTGGGCCACCTCGTGTGGCCACCGTGGCCGCTTTTTGCGGTGGGTCGGCGCTTTGGCGCCGCTGAGCTTCGGCTCGTGTGCGCGGCGGTGGATCCAGTGGGGTCTGCCGTCGGGCAAGCCCGTTACCCCGCACTGAGCGGGGCCGGGGGCCTGGCGCACTGAGCGTCGGGCCGCGTGGAAGAAAACCACAGTAAAAAATTACCACCCGGAGTATGCCCCGGGAACTCCTCTCAATATCCATCTTGGAGAGGGCGTGAGGGGCCCGCCATTGGTGGGCAGGTGCCGCGGACGGGGTTATGGTCGGTCTGTAAGGGTTCCCACGACCTCGTTCGGCAGCGGCGCGTCCTTTGGACGTGGTTGCGCTAGGCGCCAAAGAGGGCATATCGAGGGGTTTAGTGGGTAGTCGCTCGCTGCGGAGTCCCACACACCCTTGCCCCTGCGGGGGCTTGGACGGTGCGCAAACGCATTCTCCTCGTAAAAAGAAAAAAAAAAGTCGGGTATGCCATTGGATTAACCACAGTGAGCCGGGGGCTGATTATCTAACATCGGTTGCTTACTAGAATTGTAGTTTTTGAAATAAACCAGTTTTCTAAGTAATTATTGTTATGGTGCCGTTCATTTTAGCAGTAATGGACATGGTTTCATTCAAAAATGATAGTTCCAGTTAGCGATCACGGTTACATAATGAGCCTACAGAGTCCAACGGTAATTGGGGGTCAAGTTAACTTTGGCTCTTGGTATCCTAATAGATTATCCCGCCTGAAAAGGGTTCCGTTAGATGTTATTCAGAAAATATTATATCCCAAATACATATACCTATACTAGCTTTCCGCCCGTTGGTCTACTCGATTTGGCTGTTTTGTTTACTCTATATTTACTGGGATATCGCAAACTTAAGGTAAGTAGTTCCAAAAATTTCTGGTAGTTACATTGTCATAGTTTGTAGCTTGCAGTTTCTAAAATGAGGAAGTTCTTTTTCACTTCCTAATGGGCCTTAGCTGATGCCTACGTCATAATGGCTATTTATATTGCGTCATAAGGGCAAAATTTCAGTCCAATCCATTAAAACACGCGGCCGTACCACCTAACTCAAAGCAATCACTCGCTATCCGTTATCGTGACATTATAACAATAGTTTTAATGTCACAGGTGACATTTGAACTATTGTTCTTATGTCACGAAAGCTATAGCGAGTGATCGCTATGAGATAGGCGGTAGCTCCCCCCCGGTTCAATATTTTTACTTCTCGTGCTCGCAAAGTTCGTCTTTATGTCGATTATAGGCTGCATAAAATGGCTTTTTATGTTCTAGAGCATAAAGTAAAATTTTCTTTTAGACAAAGATTCTTAGGCCCAACAGCCAACAACGCTCAATAAAACTTCAAAGAATAACTTGCGATAATTTATTTATTTGCTTTAATTTATTTGTCTTGTTTTTCTACCTCAAAAGTCATGAAACCAGATAAAAATAGTATTATTTATTATCGGTTATTTTTAAAAAGCATCTAGTTATTTTATTACTTGGCAGAATGAAATATGTACCTAAGCCATCGCCATGTAAAAATTAAAAAAAAGTTTACTGGCGGGTTTTGGCTATTTGATTATTTAAGTTCTTTAATTTTTCAATATTGTGTTACATATTTGAATTAAAGTAATTAAATTTTCGTTTATATTTTGAAGTAATTGTTTAATTTCCTCGCAATCGAAGTGAAAAGTAGAGTGTAAAACACTGGCATAAACAAGTCATTGTACCCCTTAACTTACTATCCACCCTCGCTTATGGCTACGGGTGGATAAAATCGTCTCGGGCTACGACGAGTCATTTTATGCCCTTGTTGTACAATCTACTATTATCTATCTGTGGATTTGGTTACTAGTGATAAGAATTTAACATTCATCGTCATACCTCCTATACGTCCCCGCTGAGAAACTCGAGCTAACCCTAAGTTAAGGTGTTTGGATTGGTCGACTTCACATACACCTTTGAATTTCTTCGCAGATGTATGCAGGTTGCCTCACGATGTTTCCGTTACCGTATGAACGTCGGATAAATGTACATGCGAGTTCGAAATAACGAAACATATTGGTACATAACCTTCAAATCGGGGGTCGAGACCCGCCATGTACCAATGTGTTTTTCGTTTCGAATTTCATATGTACATACGAGTATGTCTGAAGTTCCTACGGTGAAAGAAAACATCGTGAGGCAACCTGCATACATCTGCGAAGAAATTCAATGATGTATGTGAAGTCGACCAATCCGCACTGAGCCAGCGTGGTTCATCATCACAGCTCATATACGTCCCCACCGAGGGGTTCCAGCCTACCTTATGTTAGGGTGATTAGGCCTTAGTCAACCACGCTGGCCCAGTGCGGATTGGTCGACTTCACATACATCATTGAATTTCTTCGCAGATATATGCAGGTTGCCTCACGATGTTTTCCTTCACCATAGGAGCGTCAGACATATGTCAACCACGCTGGCCCAGTGCGGATTGGTCGACTTCACATACATCATTGAATTTCTTCGCAGATGTATGCAGGTTGCCTCACGATGTTTTCCTTCACCATAGGAGCGTCAGACATATGTACATATGAAATTCGAAACGAAAAACACAATGGTACATGGCGGGTCTCGAAACCCGACCTCCCGAAGGCAAGTGCCGAGTCCACAGCGCCATCGACGCTCACTCACCCACCGACGCTCACTCACTCAGCGTGGTTGACTAAGGCCTAATCACCCTAACATAGGGTAGGCTCGAACCCCTCGGTGGAGACGTAAAGAACTGTGATGATGATGATGATGATGTAGATTTTATACTATTACAAAACTGTTATAGTATACAACTTAGTTAGTATACAACTGTGAATGTAGACCTATAACAAAACGTGGTCTAGAGAAATTTACAAGAAATGTTATTAGTCAAACTGCAAATTTGCCGATCGAGGGGACTAACGCCAGTAATTTGTATAATAACTTATTTCATGTAGTTAAAAATGAATGCAATGATATATTCAAAGAAAAAGTAATTAAAATCAAAAATGGGAGAAAGAAATTTAGTGATTGGGCTACGCCTGGTATATATAAAAGTCGCAGAAAACTATATGAACTATATGCTTTAAAAGGAACATCCAATGACCCCGCTTTTATAAATTATGTCAGAAATTACTCTAAAACATTCAAGAAAGTGTGCATGTGCGCAAAAGCTATGTACATAAGTAACAAAATCAGTTCATCTAAAAATAAAATAAAAACCACCTGGAATATCATTAACCAGGAAACAGGTAAACCCAAAAGTACTGTGAATTCTTTCTCTTTAGAAATCAATAACCAAACTATTAAATCAGACAATGCGGTTGCTAAAGCATTTGAAGACTTCTTCTCTCATATACCCATAGAAACTACAAGTAGTCTCAACTCATGTCCCAATGAGACTGTAGCTCTTTTGGGACGGAGTGTGGAGAGGTGCAACAAGGTGTTCAACTTTTGTCACATTGATGCTAACACTGTTTTGAAAACATTTCGTCTGATCAGTACCAAAAAAACTGAAGAGCTTTGGGGTATTTCGACCCATATAATTAAATCTGTAATTAAAGAACTTGCACCGCAACTTGCGTGGATATTCAATAAATGTGTCGATGAAGGTGTCTTCCCCGACCTCATGAAAAATTGCAAGTTGATACCTCTGTTTAAGTCTGGGAATAAAAATGACCCTTCAAATTATCGACCAATTTCGATTCTACCAGCTCTTAGTAAAATATTTGAAAAAATTATATCTAATCAGTTAACTGATCATTTCTCAAGTAACAACATTTTACATATGAACCAATTTGGTTTTACCAAAGGTCGTTGCACTACTGATGCCGGTGTTGCACTTCTGAAACACATTTTTGCTGCTTGGGAGTGTAAACAAGATGTAATTGGTATATTTGGTGACCTATCAAAAGCTTTTGATTGCGTTGGTCACCAAACTCTTAAATAAACTCAAACATTATGGTGTCTCTGAAGAAGCAATGAGACTTATTGAGTCTTATTTATCCAATAGGGTTCAGAAAGTTGTTATTAAACTGAGTCTGTTGGTGCACCTATAGTTATGGGAGTGCCACAAGGATCGATATTGGGACCCTTGCCTTTCTTAATTTATATTAATGACCTCCCACACTTCACTAAGAATCTGTGCGATACAGTACTATTTGCAGATGATACTTCTTTAATATTTAAGGTTGACAGAGGAAATGGAAATACTGACGTTATAAATAGTATTCTCTCTAAAGTATTGCATTGGTTCATTATAAATAATTTATCTTTAAATTCACGTAAAACTAAATGTATTAAATTCTCATTGCCAAATGTAAGAAAAGTGGATACCATAGTGGAAATGAATAATGAAATTGTTGAATTCATCGACTTTACTAAATTGTTGGGTATAACACTAGATTCTAGATTGCATTGGGATCCACATATTGAGTCCTTGGCTAACAGACTTAGTTCTGCAGCATATGCAGTTAAAAAATAAGACAACTTACTTATGTTGAAACGGCAAGATTGAGTTACTTTAGTTATTTTCATAGTGTCATGTCATATGGAATACTACTGTGGGGATCGGCTGCTAGTATTGAAAGTATTTTTGTTCTTCAAAAAAGAACGGTTCGCGCTATTTATAATTTACGAGCAAGAGATTCTTTAAGGGACTTATTTAGAGAAATTAATATATTGACTTTAGCAGGACAGTACATTTATGAAAATTTGATTTATGTCTATAAAAATATAATACATTTGAAACCAATTTCCAAATTCACCATCTAAACACAAGATACAAAAATAAACTTGCCGTTCCAACTTTCAGGCTTCAAAAAACTAGAGGCTAGTTTATGGGGAAATGTTTATAATAAGCTTCCACAAAGTGTTACCGACTTGCCTTTTCATAAGTTTAAAGCGCATGTAAAAAAGACTCTTATGAGTAAAGGATATTATAAAGTCAACGATTATTTGAATGATGCCAATGCCTGGTGTTAATTTTTCAGATAATGAATCGTGTTGTTATGTATAACTATTTGTTTAAACAAATATTATTTTTGGTAATAAGTAGTAAGAAGAGAACTGACACATCTAATCTTGTAATGGAAGTTGAGCTCAAACTTCTGCTGTGAGGTCAGCTTCCAATTGACGACTCTGTAACAATACAGGGAGAAAAAATAGCCCTTGCTGGTTTTCTTGCTGGTTCTTTCCAGTACAAGGTCTCCCGCCGTAGACTTGTGAACCAATGGCGTAGCTGCTTTGACGTTCAAAAGAGATTGTAACAATCCAATTTGAATCAAAGATATTGAATTTGAATTTGATGATGATATTGGTACATGGCAGGATCGAGCCGCGGACCTTCCAAATAGAAGGCCAGTGCCGAGTCCATAGCGCCAGCGGCGCACTAACATTTAACATTAGCTCCATACAAAATACGCCAAAATTCTATCTTCAGAAAACAAATCCTGTAATGTATTTTCTTGCTAATCTATCAAAATATGGCAAGAATTTGAAATTGGGAAAAGAATACAAAAATTGTTCCTTAGACTATCACAGTATTCAACTTTATTATTTTATATACATATAGTTTACTTATTTATATTGTTTTCAATAAGTATAAACAAAATTCCTTAATGCATATGACAATAATAAATGATCAAATCAAGGATAACCATTAGCGGTAACCTACAAATCTATACAAACCAAGGGCAGGATGGTTCAGGCTTGATTGATCAATCTCTGTAAGTTACAACGACAAATTGGGTACAAAAATAAACAAAGGTTATGAATTACACAAACAAATAGTTATAGGTTTGTCATTTTCTTTTTTTTTTAAGAATATTAGTAGCCTTTCCCGGAGCGGTGGTTAGTAGATCGTATCTTCGACTTTAAATCCCTGCGACCACTGGTCAGTAATACTGTATTCCAGTTTCTTAGATTGTATATATGTGGTATTTAATAAAGTAATTAACTTCACAAAATTCTTCCTTGTTATTCAGTAATTTTGTCTTAGTTCGTCTAGCTAAAAAGTCAAGCAGCAGAGCCCTACGGCCTCCGGCAACTGCCCTGGAGGTTCATAGCACAGTGTTGGGTTAAAAATACGAGTATATGTAAATATGCCTATGATCTTAGGGTCAGTGGGTCTAACGCTGAGTTCTGAAGGAATCCCAGTGAATACATTTAAATTTCATGTTATAAACATTGCATATGAATTCCAGACATAATTTTCAATAAATTGTAAAATTTTCTTATTAGTTGGATGATAAAAAGGACACATGGAGAGGAGAGCACCTTGGCTATTTTGTGTAAAATTATTACTTTAAATAAAAAGAAAATAGCTTAATTTGTGAGTTATTTGCCAAAGTATGATGTAAAACTTTATATGGTAAAAATGTAGAATTTAACATGAAATGTGTAATTGTTATGCAATATATTCATTAATCCCACTAAGATGCCGCTTACTATCGGGTTTTTGTTAATGAAATGATGAAATGGGGATGTAAAAGGCGAATTTTAGAAATATGATGTGTTTGAAACAACCCTACTCACCAATAAAAAAATAACAAAATTATCTGTTTTAAACCATAAAATTATGCGGGCTGAGTTTATTATTACTTATTATTTCCAATTTAATATATTGATGGATGAATTATCGCTTAAGCCGGCGATTAACCTCTCAAATATATTTTTTTTTCTGACCTTTGCTCTCGAGCTGAAAACAGACTCCCGCCTTTTAAATTTTTAAAGTGACACTTTTTTTGCATCGCCACAAAATCCATCTATCGCATGTCGCATTCCAAAATAACACGAGGTCTTTAATTTTACGACTTCATAATATAAAGTCTTCATAATCTGGGGGCACGGCGGCAGTGCCCCCGCCAAGTCGAGCGCGAAGTAAACACTGCCGTACCATCCTTTACTGGAACTATTTCGCCGTATTTTCAGGCCCCTATTTGAGAACCTCTGGATAAGACCAGAACACAGAAATTTTGTCATCCAGTAAGAAAGAAAGAAAGAAAGAAAAGATATTTATTGGACAACAACCACAATAAACAATTCATGAAATACAACCATCTTCTATATTAGGGCACCATATTTTAACACAAGGAATGAATTACCTATAATTGTCAGTAAGCTATAATTGCATACTTAAAATCCAAAATTTCAAGTCTGTAGGTCATTTAGTTCCGAAGTTAAGCGAAAGCAAAGTTTCGCATTTATGACACTCACTCACTCACTCACTCATGATCATCAAAATTGAACTAGTACTTCCCATAAACTCAGAGAGCTGAAATTTGGTACAGAGTTAGGGTTTAATGGCCACATAAAGGGAAAATTATAAAAACTAGGATAATCGAAGATCTGGAGTACCTGGTGACCCTGATTAGAAAACACAAGAGCCCAACCAAACTAATAGAGATATCGACATACCGCCTTTACAAAAAATATTCAACTTGGTGGGCCGCTTCCAATAAAGAAAAGAAAAAAAGAAAAGAAAGATTTGTAATAATAAAAAAACTACCCCTAAAAAGAAAAAAACTGTGTCAGATAAGAAAACCTAATGAAATAAATCAATAAGCTCACGTTTCTACAAAAAGAAGTGAAATCCCACCAAAAACATTCTGTAAAAAACTAGCCAAGTCTCGATGGAGCTGCTTGTTTATCTCTAAAAAGTAATGAAATCTAGACAAAGTCGTGCCAAGTCTAAAGTTCCTTACTGCGATTTCTTTATTATTATAGTTAATGTTGTGTGACTTGGTCGTTGAACATTCTTTATACGTTAGTGGGTAGAAGTCAACGGCAACGAAAGTGATCAAAACAAATGGAATGTCAAATTCCGCATTTTCAGAAAATCAACCCATCTAAAACGGGGCACGGGATTTTGGGCGAAACAGGATAAACGCGAATTTTATTTTCTTTATGCATAAATTGCACAATGACCAAAGATACTTGCAAATGTCACCGACGTGACGTGAAATTACGTTGACGTTGACAATTGACATTTAACTTGTGAAATCAATTGACAGATGGTGCGTTCCAGATAAGCATTTTTAGCCATAAATATCAACATTTTTAGCATCTCTGCGTTTCATTAGCGGTGATGCTAGTTTTTCTTGCTGGTTGTCATGCGTTTCATTTAAGCATTTTTAACACGAAATGCTGGCATCAACTAACCATGCTAATAGATGGGTCCTCTGATACCACTTTTTGACAGCTTTCAAATTTGACATTTGGAATATTTTTTTCATGAATCAAAGAGGATTTTTGGCTGATATAAAAAATCATTGAAAAATATTTAAAGTATTAGTCAATTCTGATTAATATTATTGGACATTTTAAGTGGCTGGACTAAGTAGGTGAGGTGTCAAAATTCAGCACAAAAAATCAGCATTCAAGTTTCATTTGTAACAATTAGCGCAGATAAAAATGTCAACATTTCTTATAAGAAACGCAAAACGAGGCTAACATCAGATGTTAGTTAGCCTCAGAAAGTAGCAGTGCTTTATCTGGAACGCAGGGAGAGTTGTTGCAGTTATGGTTCTAGTTGTGAATTTTGTGTTAAAACAACAGTGAATCCAAAGTGTTTTTGTGAAATTAATGTTTAATGAAATTTAAAATAAAGTTTCACTTTAAAAACGGTGTTACGGTGTTACAATCTAGAGATAGGATATTAAAACCGGTTGTTAGTGGTCTGAGCTGCACGTTGGTAGATCACTTAATAACGGTACCTTTTAAATTTATATTATTTGGAAAATTAGTTTTTTTGGTGGCATGCTGGCACTAATTTTTTTGCCTTTGTGTCAGTAGTACCATTGATGTTACAAGTGATACAACTTTGTATCTTTAGTACCATTAAAGAAAATTAAGGATATTCCCCGTAATTGTAACCAAATATGATGGTACTAGGGATACAAATTTGTATCCTTAGTACCATTGACGAAAAATAAAGACATTCTGACGCCATTGCTCTCCCACTAACTTACTCTTTTCGTTTATGTTTTCCATCGACTGTATTGTACTTTAACTTTATGTATGTATACCTATATGTGTTTGGAATACACCTTTAGTTTCTATGACAATGCAATTATGTAAGTAATTTAGTATCGTTGTAAAACCAAAATGGTGGATTGTACAAACCCTCCAATATGAGTATCAAATGAAAGGGCTTGACTTATAGACTAGGTACAGTAAATTAAAACAATGATGTCCGCCGTAAATGAAAAGCTATAAAATAAAGAAAAAACATTTTTAAAAACAAGCTAATTTACTCTAAAAAGAGGAAAATAAACTTATGACACATTTTTTATGATAATATAAAAGCAATTTTTTTGCAACTAAAAAAGCAAACTGCCCACCTGATGGTAAGTGGTAACCACGTGGTAACAGTCACCTATAATACATGTGGCTCCTGTGAGATTCGCAGCAAAACTGCAACCCGCACAGGAACCACAGTGTACGTTGCCAACTTGTGACATACCTTGTCACGGTACCCAGTAATTGAGGTAAGAGTGTAAATAATAAACTTATGACATGCTTATGACACAATTTTTTCTGATAATATAATATCAGAAAAAATTGTGTCATAACTTTATTTTCCCTTTTTTGAGCATAAAAGCTTGTTTTTAAAAATGTTACTTTATTTTTTGTAAGTTGCTTATAACAATGTTTTTTATTTTAGTTTATTTATAGTACCTACTTTCCTTTTTCTATAGCTACTTCGAGTTTGTTTAGTTGTACATCGAACCATATTGGCACTAGTAGGTACCATTGATGGTACTATCGATACAACAATATTCTTGTATGGATATGCCAATATTATTGATGGTACTATACTGATCCTAAACTAGTGTCATTAGTACCATTGATGGTACTAAGGATACAAAGTCGTATCAGTTGTACTATCAATGGTACTAGTCAATGGTACTACTGACATAAAGGCAATTTATCATGTTTGGGGTTAATATTGGAAGCCCCAAAATATTTGTCAGACACATTTATTCCGTTTTTTTTTCATAGAAAACGGTCATTGGGGCGGAAAGGTTTCCAAGTTGCAGCCGCGTAGTGGTAGTTGCAACGTTGGTAGGCCTCATTAGGTGGACCGACGATCTGGTGAATGTAGCGGGAAGCCGCTGGATGCAAGAAGCAGAGGACCGATCGGTTTGGAGATCCCTGGGGGAGGCCTATGTCCAACAGCAGGCGTCTCTTGGCTGAAATGAATATGATGATGATGAGATAAAAAACCTTTCATTTAAAATGAAAATGTATAATGAGGTAATATTTTTTTCGTCTTATCAAATTGCAGACTTTGAAGTGGTGCGAAATACACGAAGTA
This sequence comes from Schoenobius gigantellus, assembly GCA_963935595.1. Classification (NCBI taxonomy): domain Eukaryota; kingdom Metazoa; phylum Arthropoda; class Insecta; order Lepidoptera; family Crambidae; genus Schoenobius; species Schoenobius gigantellus. Next base: position 23,956,483 of record OZ012543.1, read on the forward strand.
TTAATCGTGGGGTAATATTTTTTCTTTCATCCGTAAGCCCACAGACTAGATACCAGAATTACTAATTAGTATGACACAGAAGCAAACACTATTCTCAAACCATACTTAAATTATACCTATCTTTTTACTCACTTGTTACTGTAAGCTTCCATGATCCCTGAGTAGTGTTGTCCATTTCCTCGCGAATCACCAAAAGTCGAGCTTAAAACAAACTGACAGCATGTCGAGCCGCCCATCTCTAACAATCTGCGTCCCTTGTCACGCGTTACGGGACGACGAATCCAATTTGTGTACGCGATCGCGCCGACTAAAACATAGATTCCCTATCACAATGAATTGGGTTGATTTTGATGTCGCGATAACGATATTGATGTTTGTAAATTAGTCGGCTGTGTTTAATCTGTGAAGTAGTAACGTTGTATGTGATTGTCATTTAGTTATTTACCCGGCATCCAGTCCCGCCTCATCAATCCAGGTCCTTTCGTCGTCGAGTGACTTTTCCGTGAACGTGGTGTGCTTAATGTAAAGACGATGGATAATGAACAAACGTAGGATCAAAGAGTAGACGTCGCGCTATCAACAGGTGGAAACTGCATAGTGTCATGCGGTTTTGGTTTCATATGATATTTTTCAACACACTTGCTCGTAAAATGGATCTAATTACAGCAGCTTTAGATACACAAAGCAGTTTATAACGTGTGTGTTATAGCCGAGTCACGCATCACAGGGGCCGGCAATGCTGCACTTGCCGGCCGCGGTAGTAATGTACTATATATTTTTAAAGCAAGAGGTAATATAAAAGACATCAACGAACTACGTTGATTTTTCAAACGATTACTCTCATACCATTATTTAGTTTTGTTTACAAATTAATAATGATTTGTGGTTTTTAATACAAAAAATCAGTTTATTAAGTATATTTCCTCACAAGTGTGTTGAAAAACATCGTATGATAGACGTGAGTATATTGGTTAGACACACTCGGCTCTATTACTGATATTCCGCCTCGTGAGTTATAACCACCATACCGCACTTATATCGTAATGTACATTATAATAATATGTAACTTTGCATATGTTTGAGCTTTACCTATCGACTAATAATAGTGTTTGCATTTAAAATTTTTGTTGGCGAATCACCAGGGTCCATGTCATCAGTCATTACTAGGCGAACTAGGCGGCGACAGTCTAGCATTGTTTAAAATTTGGGTAAGACTTTGGGTAAAACATAAGGGCGCCGTTCCAGTGTTACGCATTTATTGTGCCAACATTGCAAGAGTCAGCGCTGCCGATCACACGAAAGGGTTGGTTTTGATTAGATTTTGCAGGAATATTAGTTGACTTGGATACTTTTTATAGCGCTATCTAAAGACACAATTAGAAGCAAGTACTATTCATTATGAAAAGTACTATAATTGGCTTGGCAAAGTGGCTAAATGTCTTCATGCATGCACATAAATGGTGTATAGCCACTTACGTTTGCATGGACGCTTGTATTATTAAGGGTCTCGCGCCCACTCATAACCAGAAACTCATAACTGGAATAAAATGTGGGGACTCATAACTGACTTGAGAACCCACTCATAACCATGGTTATGAAATATATATTAAACTTATAAAATATTTAATTTAGAGGAGTAACTCATAACCGAACATAAAAAAAGCAAATACCTAAACTGTGAACTATTTTGAAGTACAGTTGAAATCACTAGTGCTTGCTTACTATTATATGTATACTTGCATACTAATTTTAAAGTAGGTACTTTTTGTTTTACGAGTATTATTTCATACTAAAAACAAATATTTAGTTACAGTACAAACACTAACACAGTCTTAACTGTCATTTCAAGACGCAATACACAAAAAATCCAGTCCTTACCCGTGGTACTAATAACGTGTCCGGTAGTACTACGGGTGATTAATTTTGCCTGTAGTAGTACTTATTATCTTCGACAATCAAAGAACACAATGTGGGTAACTATCGGTTTTAATATTTATATTATTTTGAAGAAATTAAGGAACGCTTTAATAAAACTATTTAAAAGCAACTTTAACGCAACTTTCAATTGCGAGTCATTTCATTAACCGCCTTAACAAATTGGGGGACTTTATCATTTCCATTATATGTTCTTTTTTTACGTTTGCTACCTCATAACTCTGTCATTTATTAACCGATTTGGAAAAATGTTTTTTTTTTGTTTGAGGGGGTATAGTTCTTGATTAGTCTCATTGTCACCAAATCCGGGATCGGGCAACAAAAAATACCCGTAGTACTATACTAACAGTAGTACCAACAGTAGTACCACCGGTAAGCACTAAGCAAATCTTAGTGCGAGGAAGGCATAAAATAATAGTTTCTCTCCGTGACATCTTCAACAAAAATAACAATATTGAGAAGTGATTGAGAATTAGTTTGTCCTGATAGCTACATCTCATCTAATCTTTTAAGCGCCGCATAAGAGAATACTATATATCCAAGTCCTAATTATGATATATAAAAATTTAACAATATTCATATTATTTGTGTAATAGGTATTTCTACATGTTTTTATTTAGTATGTTATATAGTATGGTTTTATGTTTATAAGTATACTCGTATTTTTTACTATTTGATCGCCTTCTAAGCTACTATACACGCAAATTCTAATATATTACAATTTCTCCTTTCGCAGGTCTGCTGGAAGAAATTTCATTTATGAAATAAGCAGATCCTTTTTAACGGACTTCAAAAAAAATAGATACAGTCGAACATAGAACCTTTTCCTTTTTCAAAGTCGGTTAAAATAGGAGGTTCTAAGTTTGACCTGTATGTTTGTATGTATGTTTGTCCGCAATTATTTCGCGTTTGGCTGAATCGATTTTGATGCGGTTTTCAGAAAAGTATTTGTTACATTTAGGATAAGGTTTTGGTATTTTAAATTAACTAAAAAGATTGAAAATAATTTTTTTTTCCAAAAAATAAATCCGACTTCAAAAACACCAAAAAGTCATAAATAATATAAGAATACAAACAACATCACAGTTTTATATTAATGTCGGTGCCAAGCAATAATCACCTGGAAAATCTTAAAAAATATAAGTACTAGTTTAAATTTGGCACGAACTTCAATATAACACTTTGATGTTGTTTGTATTCTTATATTATTCATAACGTTTTTGTGTTTTTGAAGTCGGTTTAATTTTTTTTAAAAGAAATTACATTTTGTATTCTGTATTGTTTGTGCTGTCTAATTTTAATGCGGGAGAGAGATTACACACCGCAAACATTTGTATGCATATTTGCATGCATGCCTGCATTTGTATGCAAGTTTGAATGTCTTCATCAAAATTAATTATTTAAACGTTTCAAGCAATGAAATAATATTTTATATTGAACAAATGATGATGATGAACAAATTAAACATGTGTGAGATGTTAGTTTAACATAATGAATGTTTTGTGAAAAAAAGTTTTGTGAAAAAAAGTTTTGTGAAACTTTTTTGTTTGTAAAATTGTAAGTTTTTGTCAAATTTTGTTAATAAAATGACAATTAGCTAAAAACAATTTGTCAAAAATTAGAGATCCCTTCCTAACAGCAAACCACAAAATGAACTGGGTTGTACATACATCTTCATTGCTCCGGGACGGGACGCTTATTGTTAGGAAGCTAAATAATTAGAATGTCAAGCTATTTGGAAAGGATGAAATGAAAACGCACAAATGTTGTGAAACTCTGAATTAGAATTTAGCAATCCGTATCCCGTGTCACGTGTAACGGCAGACATCCAATTTGTGCGTTACGCGCGCACGCGAAGGGAAAAATTGAAAATAAATTGGGCCCGCAATGGGTTGGCGTGACGCGAGCAATCGCTTAGAAGGAACGAAATTACGCACAGCGCGATCATGTTGTTAGGAATACTCGGGAATTCTGAGCTGTGATTTGATAAATCATCGGCAATCGTACATAAAATTCTGTTCGGTTTGGTTCCATTCCTAGGGGTTCAGTTTTTTTGCCACAATCACTATTATGGATATACTCAATGGTATAATGATATCCATTGTCTTAAGTCATCGGAGTTTTCAAATTGTCAAGAAGTTGAACTGTGAACGATGAGCTGTATATATTTAGTAAGAATTTAATACAGTAATAAGTGTCTAATATTCGTCTAAAAGAATATACGCGAATATATAAATATAAGTTGGGTCGTTTTAATAAAATTATTATTTGTGATAACTTTTGTGAATGTTTACTCATTTCATTTTTCTACTGCTTACCAAGAGTGACACTCTGGCATTTATAATAATAACAATATTAATAGGATTGTAACATCTTAAAGTCTCTCTGTGTATGAGCAATCCAGCCAGCTGAAGCTCATTTTTATCTTCAGTCTTAAAAGAAATATTAGGTAGGTATATTTATATTATTTGATATTAATATTATTAATCTTAAATGTACGACACATAACGAACACAATTATTTTCGCAAACTTCGAAAATATTCGAGGAATAATTAAGTAGCATTAGCTAATAAGGAATTATGATTGTCGCAACAAATGTGTAATAGCGCGTACATATATTGTTACATCGCTAAGGTACAGATAACAAATACTACAGTCTACTACAAAAAGTTTTAGGTATTTGCTAATTTAGCAAATTGACGTGAATGATGATAAAATTTTTATATGATGGAGCCCGACTCAAACGTCAAAGTAACTTGATCCACCAATAGAAAGTATGTATGGCGGGAAATGAATTCCTCATTTAAAAATTAAAGTGCGGTCCGAAGCGTAGGACATAAAATATGCCCCAATCTACCGCAGCCGGCGCTTTTAACGCATGCCTTTTAACCTACAAAATGACCAATTAGACGTATGCCCAATAGCAGCACGCCAGATGTCGTTTGCTGTGATTGGTCAATTTAAATCCGGCAAATTTTTTCTCTCGTGACTTGTGTAATTTTGCTTTTTATTATGGATCAGTTATATTTTACGAGACATAAATTAAAAGCTGCGCGTATGTAACAGAATTGGATATTTTTTGATTTAACGTTATTTCTATTTATGTAAAATAAATAATACTGAGTCTAAATATTTGTCACAGGTTAGCCAATCTATACTAATATTATAAAGAGTAAAGATTTGATTGTTTGTTTGTTTGTATTGAATAGGTTTCGAAACTACTGAACCGATTTTGATGAAAGTTGGTATAGAGATAGTTCGAGACCAGGGGAAGGACATAAGGTAATTTTCATACGGGAAAAAAATAACGCGGGCGAAGTCGCGAGCGGAAAGCTAGTAGCAGATAAATTAGATCAAAAATTTTGTGTTGAAAAATATATTATAAATTAAATGAAAGGTTTTTATATTGCGATTCAAGATGCGTTCCAAAATAGCAAGAATGCTCCTCCTTTAGTAGCTGTTCTTAGCTCAGACGCGGAGAGGATGGAGAATGGTAGCGGATGTTGAAGTGCGGCAGGCTGCGACGAACCATTCTTTGAGTAAGTTGCCATCTAGTTAAGTTTGAGATATTTACATTCTTTAGGTCTCTCCCTGGTACCGTCACTGTGATGGGCTCTCCTACTAAAAAATGACCTGGTGTTAGGTACTCATAGTCATCGTCTAAGGGTGTGATGGGGCGGGAGTTCAGACACGCCTCTATTTGGGTCAATACTGTAAATAGCTCTTCAAAAGTAAGTGTACTTTCTCCCAATATGCGATTTAGGTGGTACTTAACAGACTTAACGCCCGCTTCCTATAACCCACCGAAATTTGGGGCACCGGGTGGTATATATTTCCATACTGTTCCTTTCTCATCTAATAACATTCTCAACTCTTCAGGTAATTCGTTTCTACCCTGTTTCCACATCTCAAGTAGGGTTTTCTCTGCTGAAATAAATGTGGTGCCATGGTCACTCCATAGTTCTATACATCGTCATTTTCGTGCAACAGTCCTCTTGAATGATGCATAAAAGCCTCGGTGGTCATGTCGCTGACCAGTTCCAAATGTATGGCTTTGGTAGCCATGCATATGAATAGACATATATATGACTTGTATGATTTAGATCCTCTTCCTTTACTCATTCTACATAAAATAGGACCAGCGAAATCAACTCCGCTTATGGAAAATGGACGTGATAGTTTAACTCGTACCTCAGGTAAGTTTCCCATTATTTGATGACGTGATAAAGTATTGAATGTTGCACACCTTTTACATTGTCGGTAAAACCTTTTTATAGTCTGTCCACCATTAATAATCCAATAGTTATTTTGCAAGTAAGAAGTCATCAACGGAGGGCCTCCATGCAGTGTAGCCTTGTGTGCATCATCTAAAAGAAGCGGAACAAGCGGATTATCTTTGGTTAGTATGATAGGGTATTTCCTTTCATATTTTAAATTTGCATGTTTTAGCCGACCACCCTCTCTCAAAATATTATTCTCATCTATATAAGGATATAACGGCAAGAGTCGACTACTTCTTTTAATATTTTTCTTATTTCTCAGGGCTACAATTTCTTCAGGAAAATCTATTTCTTGGGTGATCTTTATGTATAAGGTTCTTCACAATTTATGTAGTTACTAATAATTTTCTCTTTTTTTAGGATTTTTAACCATCTTCTACAATAAGTCACAACATTCAACAGTTTTTTAAGTGAATAATATATTTTTAATAAAGCAAGTTTATTTTCTTTTTCTTCAAATAATATGTTGGTAAGTACACACTTCATATTTATTCGTTTCTCATGTCTGTATCAGGAATAGGTTCTTTATATGGCAAATAGTGTGGGTTTTGAAGACTTTCTGGACCTTGCCACCATAGTTTACATTCTTTTAGTTTACTAGGTAACACTCCTCTTGATGCAGGATCAGCCGGGTTTTCTTTACTGTGAATATACAGCCATTGTGAATTTAAATTGTTTCTAATTTCTATAACTCTATTTTTCACAAATGGTGTCCATTTATTAGGGTCTCCTTTTATCCATGCTAAAGCTACTTTAGAATCTGACCAAGCAAATATTTGATTCGAATTAATATTAAGAATTTTAGCGGCATGTCTTAATAATGTACTTAGTAATGTAGCAGCGCACAATTCTAATCTTGGTAAGGAAATCTGTTTGACGGGAGCTACCTTTGTTTTTGACATAATTAGAGTTACCTTGCAATTATTACTGTTATGACTCAGTACTCTAGTATAAATTACAGCTGCATATCCAGCTTGAGATGCATCTGCGAACCGGTGAAGCTCTATTTCAACACATGCCGTGCTACCTGTCCATCTTAGTATTTTTATCTCGGTGATTGTAGTGTTCAGGAAATAAAGTTACCAAAAATAAATATACCTATCTTTAGAGGAGATTATAGTGAGTGGATAACTTTTAAAGATTCGTATATCTCTTTAATACATGAAAAAACTTACCTCAAAATTAGCAGTTTCCACAAGCAATAAGTATGCATAAAGTCGAGACTACACATAAATTCGTTTCTGGCGCTTCGCCGGCCGCTGCCGCGGCACGCTCGCTTGGCTCGCGCGCTTGGTTCATGTTCAAACCTACGCTCATTGCTTTGCTCCTCGCTACCTATTTTTGACCCGCCTACAGTTTCTACATATACCTACATTATACAATCACTGGGCACGAACTTAAAATAACGTTCCATTACACGTAACTTCAAACACGTATACAAAAAAACTAAGCGTCTCCGCGCGGTGAGGGGGGGGGCTCGTTTGGAAGGGGTAATTTACCCCTATAAAAAACAACCCCTTTCAACCCCAAAATCGGGATGCGAATTACTAATGCCCACCTCAATCCTTGTTTGTAAGCACAGCACAGCATTCACTTGTAGAACGAGATCGCTAATTAGGGTTCAACAATATGACGCAACACTGAGTCAGTGGATTATTCCATCACACTCCAAATAAACACAAGAATCGGACAAGTACCATAAGCGCATATTCTCTATTTGAATATTGAAACGCCATAGTGCAAAATTAGTCGCGTACCTCGCGCCTGCGCTACACTGCCTGCCAGCTAATTTACATTGCGCGTGCTCACTGCGGCTAGGCTGTTCGCGAAATACTGAGGTCACCGCCTACGGCCAAGCCACAATATAAAGAACGATACAGTAGCTTGACTCCATATAAAGGGACGAATCGGCGTACGCACACCTACAAACGTCGTTTACACGGCCACCAAGCATACTCTGAACGGCATAGCAACACAGTGTCACGCCGCGCGCCGGCCGAAATTGTTGTGCTCCACGTACACGCCCCGCCGCTCAAGCGCGGCGTGTACGTATACGTTCACCGATTTTTTTGTAGATACCAACCCTAGCGCCCAGTTCAGCTTTAGGTATAAATTTCAAAGACACGCCTGAGTCGGGCTACTGTTTCGTTCTCTATATTGTGGCCAAGCGAAAGGGGTGAAGTACGGACGGATCGAGGTATTGTTGCCAACTTTGTTGCTGCCGACAAAAATGCCAATAGATATCTGTCTAGAGAAAGTAATCGGTTTCATTCATAGATATGACCTGTAAGGAATTGCACAATTCTTCAGGTAACTTGGGGACACATTTCGAAATAATAATTGAAAAAACGTAAGTATGTTTTTTTTTCAGAAATATATCCCTCATATATAATACCCTCAATCGTTGCCTAAATGCGCTTGTAAATTTTCTCAGGTAATTCGATATTCACGGTATATATCTGATGACAATTTTTTTAATATAGTGTGGAACCATGGACTTATTAATAATTCCATGTGTTAAACTGTGAACTAGATAGAACATATAAGTAGCCTTCACAACGTTATTCAACGTGCAATTTCCAGTGTTGTGTACAAGCAAGAACAGATAAATTATCGTGTTCAAGGTGTTGAGTGCTGCCGCGCATTATGAGAAACAATGTTGTTTTGATTAAATTTTTGCAAGTTGCCAGCATTGCCAGAAAGAAAGCGCACTGCGTGATTGCGCGGCTGAATGCTGGCATAATTCTGGTGCTATTACGTTGCATGTTAACCACCTCCGTATTCTAGTGCTTGTACCAGTTCGCCAAAAAGGCTCAAGGATTACCAAAGTTCTCGCCTTCTTACAAATAAAGGTAAAGCTGTAAAGGTTTCTACGGCCAATAGCAATAATAGTAGGTCAATTCAAAAATACAAAAAAGAGATCTAGTAGTTGAGACTACCACTAGTATTATCTAAAAAAAATCTATCGCTCGCGCGAATCAATTGCTTTAAATGTGCTAGTCATTGCGCCGTCAATACAAGACTCTGTATCGACATTTTGATAAAAATAGTGATGGATGCACTTTGACTGTGTATATTGCACATAACTTGGTATATTGTGCAACCCAAAACACTCTTATGCAGCATTATCTCACAAGCTACTATTAATGTTTTTACGTTTAGGGATACTAAAATAATATTTTGATTTGTACAAAATAGATTAATAGTGAAACTGATAAATGAATGAATATAATAATATACTTATTTTCGCAGGAATCGGGCGACAATAGTAAAAAATACCAAACGAAAATACAAGACAAAATGAAAATTAATAATATGAGAAATTGGCAGTAATTACACTAGAAAAAAAATCGTAAAATTAGCGTGTGTTACAAACACTTGTGTTTCGATCCATTACTTCAAGAATGGAGAGTGTTCACGCTCGAGGAAGAGCGAATGGCAACACTGCATTGTGGTCTGTGCAGTGAGAGCTTTTTGGCGGCCGGCCGCATGTGACATGTCAGTTGAGTCGAGTCGAAATATGGAATGACATTATTAGAGGTTATGTCCGGGCATCAATAAAATATAATACACAATATTTAAGCATCTAACAAATAGTATTGCGCGGCGCACCAAGTGATTGTTGGTGCGAGGTTCCGCAAAGCTTTTGTGTTCGTTAATGAGTTCGGGTATTGGTGGCCTAATAGGCAAGTGTACCATCCGGTTCGGTCAGACAGCAGAACTTCAGGAGCCGCGACTTCCTTCGAGCTAGCTCAGGAAGTCCACCGCTACATACGGAGACCGAACGGATCCAAGTAAGTAGTGAAATTCTTTGATTGTAGTGGCGGCGTCAGCAATCAACCCAAAATTCCTTATTCGGTGAAACGCCGACGTGGTGGAGTCTACTTGGGGCACCACCATCTTTTGGTAGCAGAGCGTGGTTTTTAGATTTGAGTGGTTGATTAGTATTGTACAATTAATATTGTAATCTTGTTGGTTGTCCAAATGGGCAATACATATTAATTGGTTTTTGATTGCTGATTTTAAACCGACTACAATCTCATTTGTGGACCGATCTCCCTAACTAGTTGTCATTGTCATTGTATATGAAAAATTGGGGTTAAATGCCTTTGTTGTTCTAGTTAAGTTCTAGCATTTACCTATATTTGATTTTGGTTTGTTTTTTCATATCTTTGTTTTGCCCTTGAATATTTTGTTTGTTAAGTTGTAAACTTATACTTGAATTTAATTTGTTGAAAAAATTTTGCTGCTAAATGACTTTGCTGTTGTTGTAATACACTATTTTGCTGTGTTAAGTTTTAGCATTTACATTTGATTTTGTTTTGTTTGCCTTTGAATATTATGTTTGTTAAGTTATTGACTTAATACTTGAATTTAATTTGTTTGAAAAATTCTGTTGTTAAATGCCTTTGTTGTTCTAGTTAAGTTCTAGCATTTACACTTGATTTTGGTTTGTTTATATATTTTGTTCTGCCTTTGAAGTTCCTCCCGATCTGTTTTATTGTCTGCGGTTGTCGGTTTGTTTGTCCGTGTATTATTATAGTGTTATGTTATGATATTGCAAGGGCGTTGTTGACTGCCCGGTATCAGAATGTTCGCTTGCTAGCGGACACACATGTGGCTGCCATTTTAGGGCTGCCACGAGTATCGCGGGTCTCCTCATTGAGGAAGGAGATTTTGAACCCGCTGCTAAGCGCTATTAACGCGCTCAAACGACTTGACCTACCGGTGGACCAGTGGTCCTTCATATTGCTCCACCTCATCCTCAATAAGCTTCCCATGGAGATGAAGGGGCGCTTTGAACAAAGGTACGGGGGCAATAGTGCCTCGTACCTCCCCCCCTTCTCGGATCTCCTCAGATTTTTGGAGGATGAGTGTCGGATGACCGACCACTTGGATCTGGCTCCTATACCGGGACCGAGTACAGGCCGCTATGAGGCAACCCGGGCAGCGCCACCGAGAGAGCGCCGCCTGTACAAGCAATATACTGCCGTGCGGCAGAACTCTCCACAAGGGGAGAGGCCGCTGCCTTGTAAGTGTTGCAAGCGCGATGGCCATCGTTTGCCGGCCTGTCCCAAATTTGTTGGCCTGCGCACCGAGGGGCGTAGGAATATGGCCAAGCAGCGGAATTGGTGCTACCGCTGTCTGGGGGCTCATATGGCATCGGCTTGTCCCCACCCACGAGATTGCCACTGTTGTGGAGGGGCCCATCATCCCCTCTTGTGCTTTAATAATAAAGACACTCGTGAGGTGGTGAGAGAGAGGGACTCGCACACGGGCGGGGGCCCTCGTAGGTCACCCACATCTCCGAGGAGATCGGAGGGGCGTGCCACCCCTCCGCAGAGATTGGACAGGCGCCCCCCCTCCCGTGAGAGGATTGGGCGCTCCACCCCCCCTACGGGCGGGGGGGATCGACGCGCCGCTTCTGAGGCGCCACCGCGGGATTGGGCCGCGGTTATTAGGGAGCCGCGCCGGGAGCCGATACGCTTCTCTCCCCCTCTGATGGAGAGACCCCGTTTATCACGGGCTCCCCCAACTTTCGCCCATCATGGGCACCGCCCGGCCCCCCGATGCCGCTTTGATCGGGGCCAGTACGTGCCGGATTGGGACCCGCTCGAGCGCCTTGAGCGCCCTACTCCTCCGCCGCGCACGCAATTTTCCTTGAACCCCCCTTCCCCCCCGTTGCGGGGAATGCGGGAGGATTTTCATTAAACCAACTGTCGGCTGCAACCCCCCCACAGGAGCAGGTGCTGTTACCAACAGCTTCCGTACAGGTGTGGGGCCCGAGGGGCACCTTTGTTTTAGTTCGCGCCCTTTTGGATACGGGAGCTCAGGGTTGCATTGCCTCCAGCTGGCTGGTCCGGCAGTTGAGTTTGAACACATCTTCATACCTTGAATCGGTACGGGGAATCGGAGACCTGCGGATCCCGGATCCGATCGGTCAGGTTTTGTTCTCCTTCTCCCCCCACTTCTCTTCAGCGCCCAAAATTGGCGCTACCGCGATTGTTTATGAGAAGGTTGTTGGTCAGCTTCCGCAACAGCACGTTTCGCGCGCTGTCGTTGATGCGACATCAGGATTGACCTTGGCTGACCCTTCCTTCCACCGAACCGGTCCGATTCACTTATTGCTCGGTGCCGATGTTCTAGGCCGCGTGTATTGTGGGAAGAGGAGAGAGTTACAGACGGGTGGGCTGGTAGCCTTATCTACATCGCTTGGGTTTGTAGTGATGGGACCAGTTAGGCATAACCCACCATCTCCATCGGTGGACAGTTACATAACTGTTAGCTCCACCTTATCGGATGTCCTTCAACGGTTTTGGGAGGTGGAAGAGCCCCCTACCGTGAAGCGAGTGAACCCCTTGGACGAGGAGTGTGAGTTGTTCTACCAGAACAATACAGGTCGCCTTCACTCGGGACGGCTGATCACTCGTTTGCCCTTCTTGTCAGTTCGCAATTCAATTCAATAACAATTAAATTCAGTTCAATAACATTATATTTTTTTTTTAACATAGGCACTAGACGATAAATGTGTAATTTTAGAAATGAAAATAGTAATTCCCAAACAAGACGAAGTCTGTTTTTTGGGAATTCGTGTAATAGACAAATTACGAAAACATGAATATCTAGACAAGATACAGTATCTATCACTACGTTTTAGCCTCTCAAACCGCCAGATAGAATAATATTGATATTAAATATAGAAGAGATAAATAATTGTTATACAAAGCAGCAGATTGTAAGGGAGTGCGTGCGTGTCTGTGTGTGTGTATGCATGTGTGTATTTGTGTGTTTGCGTGCGTGTGTGTGTTTATGTGTACGTCATTTATGATGCTATTAAGTATGTATGTTGTATAATTATGTAATTATCTCCAGGTTTTATTTATAAGCTTTTTGGTAAGAGTTTTTCTGTTTCGGAGTATGTTAAATTTAAGAGCATATTGTGTAATTTACTTTTTAGTTCCTTTTTTATACAAGGGTAAATAAATATAATTTTATTTATTTTGTTGTAAAGTATGCAACTTATGACAGTATAATGCCGCTTTGCCAGAGCAGTCCTGTGCAGTGGTGTTCTGCAGACAATGTCCGATCTGCGTTTATTGCTCTGAATCATGGGATCAAATGGTAGTATGTCGACTTCATGCGAGAATATGAGCAACTGGGGCACATGTCGGTTTCGCGACTGGACTGGCGAAACGAGGAACATAATTTTCTTCCTCACCACGCGGTTTTGAAACCTTCCACTGGGAAGATACGCGTTGTTTTTGATGGGTCAGTATTATAATTAGTCTGTAAGATTTCTTGTCTGTGGAGCTCTCGCTCTACTTTCTCTACTCTGTAATCATGGAATAATGCAAGACGTGTATTTTTGTGTGTGCTCATAATAAAGATATTAAAGTTAATTCAGTGTTCACATTATGAAACCCCAACTAGAACTTAAAGTCCAATAGGTTATGGGCCCAGACGAGATAAGAAAGAAGAGTTTAGGTAAAAGTTGAAGAAATAAATAGAAAATAGAAAAACGAAAAATGGCGGAAGGGACGCTTTCCGTACCACTCTTCACTGGCGAGAATTTTAATAGTTGAGTGTTTCGCATAAAATGCGTGATGGAGGAGAAAAATTGTCTAGAGGCAATTGAAACAAGCAATATAGAAAAACAGTTAAGTGAACAAGAAAAGGCGACATTAAAAATGAAAAATATACATGCACGCAATATTATAGTAAGAGGTTTACCGGACAAATTTTTAGAAATAATAAAGGACTTACAAAGTGCCCGCGAAATGTTAGAAAAACTTTCTAAAATTTATGAAAGAAAAAGTACTTTGTCCATGTTTTACAATAAAAAGAAATTGTTAGCGCTAAAATGCAGAGAAGGGCAGGACCTAAATGAACATTTTAGCATCTTTGACTCACTTGTAAGTAAATTCGAAAAAATGGAAGAGGAAGACAAGGTGTGTCACCTACTTTTAACATTGCCCAATAGTTATGAAAGAATAATAGTGGCCCTAGAAACAACTAATACTGAGTTAACCTTAGATTATGTGAAAAGTAAATTATTGGATGCCGAGTTAAAGATGAAAAATAGTGACAGTAAATATAAAAATAAAGAAGAGTATAGTTTTAACACATCTACAATAAAATGTTTTAAATGTTCGAAAATGGGGCACTATGCTAGAGATTGTCGCACACAAATTAGAACCTTCCGAGGAAGAGGAAGAGGTATGAGACGTAATAGATATCAAAATAATAATCAAAGACCAAGTACAAATATAACTGAAGATACAAACGAGAACTCACTTACATTCATAGCAGAACACGAAGCATATGCTGTTCAAGATGAAGAAAAAGAGATAACTTTTGTTATAGATTCTGGCGCTACTCATAATATGATAAATATAAAATATGAAAAGCTTATGACAAAAATAGAACAAATAAATGAGTTGAAAATCATAGTAGCAAACAGACAAATAATTAAAATAAATAAGAAGGGAATCATAAATTTAAAGACAGACAGAGGAAACAATGTAATGATTGAAGCACTTATTGTTGAAAATTTATCTCACAATTTGTTATCAGTAAAAAGAATGAATAGTAAAGGATTTAAAGTTATATTTGAGAAAAACAAAGCATTAATATTAAAGAATTCATATAGATTAATTGGAAAGTCATATAAAACAGGATTATTTACTATAAATTTCAAAATAAATGAGTATGGCAAAGGATACATTACAGAAATAGACAAGGGTATGTTATGGCACAAAAGAATGAACCATCTGAATCATCAAGGACTAAAATTAATTGGTTTGCCAACATCACAACAAAAATGTAACTCATGTATGGAGGGAAAGGCAACTAGAATACCTTTCAAGTCAGTTGAACATCCTAAGAGTAAAAGAATTGGAGAACTAATATATGTGGACATAGGAGGACCCATCAGCCCAAGCACAGATTTAGATGAAAAATACTACTTGACAATTATTGATGACTATTCACACTTCACAGAAACTTATTTATTAAAAGGTAAAGATCAAGCAAAATTTTATATATTTGAGTACATAAATAGAATGAATAATAATGGAAATAGAGTATTAAGAGTTAGATCAGATCAAGGAACAGAATTTTTAAATAAAGAACTCAAGAATTTTTATTACAATAAGGGCATTAAATAAGAAACTACCTGCAGTTACACACCTCAACAAAATTCAGTGTGTGAGAGAATGAACAGAACCTTATTAGACAAAGTAAGAACAATGTTTATAGATACAAATCTTCCAAAAAGTATGTGGGGTGAAGCAATAAAATGTGCTACATATACAATAAATAGATCACCTACAAAATCCCTGAATGGAGACGTACCAGCACATAAGTTTTATGGTAGAGTATCATATGACAACTTGAGAATTTTTGGTTGTAAAGCTTGGACCACAATATTACCAAAGGGAAACAAACTTGATAAAAGAGGAAGATCAGTAAGATTTGTAGGATATAGTGGTAATGGTTATCGCCTATGGGATCCATTAACAGGAGAGATCATAATATCAAGAGATGTTCGATTTGATGAGAATGATTTGATATATAAAAATGAAAATGATATAACAGAGAAAATGAAAATATATGAAGATGTTATACAGACAAATTCACAAAACCATGAAATAAGAGATGAAGAAACAAAAGAATATTCAGAAGATGAAAGTGAAGAAACAATAAATAAAACGGAAGTGACACAGGAAAATGTTCAAGAAGATAATACAAAGAGACAAAAGGCTATTCCAAAGAAATATGAAGATTATGAAATGTACGTAGCGTATGCATTAATATCGGGAGATCCAATGACATTTAAAGAAGCAATAGATGAAGGAGGTTGGAACATTGCTATAGACAATGAACTCGCAGCTCACAAGAAAATGCAGACTTGGGAAGTATCAGAACTACCAACCGGAAAAAAGGCCATTGACACAAAATGGGTATTCAAAACCAAACAAGATGGAACAAGAAAAGCGAGACTAGTCGCAAAGGGTTTCCAAGAGGAAACTGTACAGAATTTGTACGCACCTGTAGCAAGAATTTCTACTGTTAGGTTATTCCTAGCGAAGGCTGTACAAGAAAATCTATGCACTAGACAACTAGATATACCAACGGCTTTTCTAAATGGTAAATTAAAATCAGACATATATACAGGGTGTCTCAGAAACAATGGATAAACCTTTAACTGTTGATAGGTTTCGTCGAGACCTCTCTAATCTCAAATTTTGACTTTAGTAAAAATATCTCGGTTTTCAAGATATTTGATAGTTTATGATTTTTTTTAAAAATTCCACTTTTGGTTGGTTTTTATTGTGCCATTTTTACAAATACGGACTTTTTCTGATTCAGTTTTTTTTAGCTTCTAACGGAATAGTTCAGCTATCAATAACAGTGGTTAAAATTGAGCTAGCTAATCACGAAGTGCTTGGAAAAAACAATGTTCCAAAAAAAATTAAACAAGAAATTATTTTTCTTCGTGTTTGGTCAGCTACCATGTAAAAAAAATGTATGACGCTCATCGTGCCCATTATCTTAAAAAAATGCTTAGTTATTCTAGTTTCAAAAAAGGTATGATAATCTATGCTTAATGTATCTCTTAAATTTTATTACTGCTTGAATAGCAAATGGTATGAAATTTTAAAAATATTTTTTTCGGAATAGTTATTAATTCTTAGTTTGAATAAAGAATTTGAAATAAAACAACATGAAATTTTAATTTTTTATTAAATTTACAATAAATGTTCGAATTGGCGTCCTTGCGCTCTGATACACGCCCTACATCTTTTTATAAAAGAAAGTTTGATGCGGCGCGCGTAACCAGACGTTTTTATGTGTGCAGCTGCATTTTGTATGCGAGTACGCAACTCTGTTATTGAGGATACTGGCCTCGCGTAGACAAGGTCTTTCAGACATCCCCAATAAAAAAATCCAAGGGATTTAGATCCGGCGATCTGGGCGGCCATAAAATAGGGCCGAGCCGGCCTATCCACCTTTGTGGGAAGTGTTGATTTAAATAATTTCTTACTACTATTGCGTAGTGAGCTGGGCACCCATCATTTTGAAGCCACATTCTCCGCCTCACTTCTAAATTGACATCTTCTAGCATGCCGGGTAAATCATTTTGTAAAAAATTAAGGTAAATTTCACTATTCAGTGTAGCTGGAAGTTCATATGGCCCGATCACCTGTCCGTCAATAATCCCAGTCCACAAGTTAACTTTAAATTGAACTTGGGACCGATCTTCCCTCATCAAATGTGGGTTTTCAACTTGCCAGCTATGTAGATTGTCGATGTTGAAATATCCATCTCTCCGGCATGAGGATTCATCCGTCCATAAAATTTTATTGAAAAATTGCGGGTCCTCCCTTATTTTATTTAACATGATTCTGCAGAATGCAATCCCGCGCGGATAGTCAGCAGGCTGTAGAGTTTGGACCCTTTGAATATGGAAAGGGTGCAAAAGGTATTTTTTCAATATGCGATGCACTTTGCTTCTATTAATGCCGGTTCGACGTGCAATTCCACGCACAGAACGTGTTGAATCTTCTTCTATTTCGTCGAGGACTACTACTTCTTCATCGTCGTTTCTTTCTGGTCTTCCTGGCCCTGCACCACCAATGCCTCTTCCTGGAAGCTTCCCTTCGCAGTACGAATTATGTACCCGAGCAAAAACTCGATAGTCCGGGTGACGTGCGTTGGGGTACCTAATACAAAAAATGACGTTATTAAATTTACTAATTCATTTAATTTTAAAATCTAATTAAACACGGCGTGTGACTATTTTTAGAAGGATAACATAATGTAAGACCCATCCTGATACGTTTAACTAAAGTTGCAATAAATGTGTGTGATTTAAAAAAAAATAAGATTGATTGAATTAAAGAGAAAATAAATAATCTTACCTCTCTGCGTACAGACGAGCAGCAGCGTTAGCATTTCCTCGACATTCGCTATAAACAAAATGCATGTTTGCATATTCGCGCGACGTGTACTGATGTCTAGGCATGTTCAGTGTTATGTATTGGTTGTCAGTTAGGTTTCACAGCACAAACAATATCCAAATCGTAAAGCTAGCCAAGTCCATATGATCACCAGTTGTCAATAGGTTTCACAGCACAAACAATATCCGAATCGCAAAGCTAGTCAAGTCCAAAATCACAGCAAAATGTCGTTTAAAATCATCGAAGCTCTATCGAATCTCTCGAATACAGAAAACACGCGTGGGTCACAACCGGAGTTCAGAAGGACACTAACAATCGTAACAAAGAACCCAATGATCAGACGCAGGTAAAAAAAGTCCTTCCAGGAAATTCGATAGCAGGTAAGGTTGCAAATGCTTATAACTCATGTGCTGTTAATGATAAGGCTCCTTTTTGATTGCGTATAGTGGATGAGACATGTGGCAGGCAGGGGCCACAAAAAAAAACACGTTTCTGAACTCTGTGACTCGCAAACGAATGTTTACAAATAAGCTTTAAGTGCTTATTAGTGGAAAAAAAAACCTTTTTTTTTCAAATTTTCATTTTATTTGCTATTCAACCAGTCAGAAGGTCAAGAAAGCATAAACTTAATACTGGAAAACTAAATTAACCGAATAAAATTAATCCGAAAAATAATTAATCCGACAAACAATCTTTTTAAAATTTTCATACCATTTGCTATTCAAGCAGTAATAAAAGTTCAGAGATACATTAAGCATAAGTTTATCATACCTTTTTTGAAACTAGAATAACTAAGCATTTTTTTAAGATAATGGGCAGGATGAGCGTCATACATTTTTTTTACATGGTAGCAGACCAAACACGAAGAAAAATAATTTCTTGTTTAATTTTTTTTGGAGCATTGTTTTTTCCAAGCACTTCGTGATTAGCTAGCTCAATTTTAACCACTGTTATTGATAGCTGAACTATTCCGTTAGAAGCTAAAAAAACCTGAATCAGAAAAAGTCCGTATTTGTAAAAATGGCACATTAAAAACCAACCAAAAGTGGCATTTTTAAAAAAAATCATAAACTATCAAATATCTTGAAAACCGAGATATTTTTACTAAAGTCAAAATTTGAGATTAGAGAGGTCTCGACGAAACCTATCAACAGTTAAAGGTTTATCCATTGTTTCTGAGACACCCTGTATAAAATGTCCAGAAGGAGTCCATGCAGAAGAAGGAAAAGTATTAAAGTTGAAAAAGGCTTTGTATGGCTTGCGAGAATCGCCAAGGCTATGGAACGAGAGATTACATGATTTCTTAACAAAAAATGGATTAAAACAATCCCTACATGATTTCTGTTTATATGTGGGAAATGACATATATGTACTTATATTTGTTGATGATATTTTGGTACTAGGAAAAGGAAATAATATAATAGAGAAACTAAAAATAGAATTTCAAGCAAAAGATTTGGGAACAATAAATAAATTTTTAGGCATGGAAATAACAAGAACTCATGAGAAATTACAAATAAAACAATCACAGTTTATTGAAAATTTATTGATCAAATATAACATGCAAAACAGTACAGAAATAAAAACACCAATGGAAACTAATTTTCAATATGATGACAAGTTGGAAGTAATTGATGTTCCTTATCGCGAGTTGTTAGGCTCACTCATGTATCTTGCAACAACAAGCCGACCAGATATACTTTTTGCTACATGTTTCTTGAGCAGATACTTAGAGAAGCCAACAAGTCAACTGTGGAAGGCTGCAAAAAGAATACTCCGATACCTGAAACATACAAAAGAAAAGGGATTAACATACAAACTAAATAAAAATAATAATTTAATAGGATTTTCAGACGCAGACTGGGGAGGCAATAGAGATGACAGGAAAAGCGTAAGTGGAGCAGCTGTATTCTTCAAAGGCAACTTGGTCAGCTGGTCTTCAAAGAAACAATCATCTGTTGCACTCTCCACCGCTGAGGCAGAGTATGTCGCCGCTGCATTAGCTGTAAGTGAAATGATTTACATTAAAGGCATAATAAAAGATTTAAATACAGATATAAACTCAACATTGTTATACATAGATAATCAGAGTAGTATCCAAATGATAAATAGTTATGAAAACAGTAAAAGATCAAAGCATATAGATATTAGAGTACACTTTATAAAAGATATAGTAAACAAAGGATTGTTAAAATTAAATTACATAAATACAAATGAAAACATATCAGATATTTTTACCAAATCACTAAGTCTAGAAAAACATAATTACTTTAGTAGTAAACTAAACTTAAATTAAATAATACGTAAAATGTATGTAAACAGATAGATACTTTGTTATTATTAATCATATAATTAATAAAATAAGTACAATATAACTTGTAGATTATGTTAACAGAATGTTGATAATTTATGTATAAAACACTTGAAATTTGTAAGGTTTAATAATCGATGTTTATTTTTTGTAGATTTGCGAAGTGTCAATATCAGTTGTCAAATTTTCGAGTATGTCACTTAAGATGTTAGAGTTGCCATAATATAATTAAAATTACCTTTGCAATTAAGATGTTAGTGTTGTCATATCATTATAATTAAAAATTACTATATTGTTGTTGACCAAGTTACAAGTCTTATGTTTGTTATTAAAAGGGGACTTGAACTTGAAGGGGGGTATTAGAATTATAATTAGTCTGTAAGATTTCTTGTCTGTGGAGCTCTCGCTCTACTTTCTCTACTCTGTAATCATGGAATAATGCAAGACGTGTATTTTTGTGTGTGCTCATAATAAAGATATTAAAGTTAATTCAGTGTTCACATTATGAAACCCCAACTAGAACTTAAAGTCCAATAGTCAGCTCCTACGTCTACCGGAGTTTCGCTGAATCAATGTCTGCATGCTGGACCGAAGTTGCACCACGAGGTGGGCGATGTATTGACCAACTTCCGTCGCCATGCCGTCGTCTTTGTGACCGATATCCGGATGATGTTTCGGCAGACTGTGATTCACCCGGACGATAGACGATATCAGCTCATATTCTAGAGGGAGGATCCCAGAGATCCCATGCTGGTCTACGAGCTGAACACCAATACATACGGTTTGCGTTCGAGCCCCTTTGTGGCAATTCGCTCACTTGTGGAACTCGCTGAACGTGAGCGGTTACGATACCCTCGCGCATCCTTGGTTCTCAAGGAGGATGCATTTGTGGATGATATTTGTACGGGCTCCTCTAGTGTCGAGGAAGCCTTGATTTTGCGAGATGAACTAATTGCTCTTCTCGGGGCTGGTGGTTATGAACTGAGGAAGTGGATGTCCAACTCACCTCAGCTTTTGTGTGACTTGCCAGAGGACCACCAGCAGGAGCCTCATATTTTTGAGAATGCCAACACTCCAGATTTACTATCTGTTTTGGGAGTGCAATACAGACCTGTCCAGGACACGTTCACCTATCGATTGGAGCTGCCAAGCCCCAAGGTCTGGACGAAACGGTTGGTTTTGTCTACAGTAGCTCGTACCTTTGACCCAAATGGCTGGATTAGTCCCGTAGTGTTTTGGATGAAGTGCTTCCTACAGGAACTTTGGTCAGCCGAAGTGTCGTGGGATAAGCCCCTCTCGGGCCGTTTGCTGCGAGATTGGGAGTCCTTCATGTCGTCTCTCCCCGACATTGACCGTGTTAGTATCCCTAGACATATACTGCCTAAGGGACGGTTTACGGCCAGCCTTCATGGCTTTTGTGACGCGTCTGAGAGTGGATACGCAGCCGTCGTATATATCCGGACGGTCGATGATAGGGGAGCTGTTAAGCTCCACTTGCTAATTGCTAAGAGTAAGGTTGCTCCACTTCGGACTCGATTAACGATTCCGAAGTTAGAATTGTCTGGAGCTACTCTTCTGGTTCGTTTGATGAACTACGTTGTTGACACCCTGGGACGTAGTGTGGACTTTGAGTCGCTATTTGCTTGGTCCGACAGTCAGGTTGTCCTGTGTTGGATTAAGAACTCCGTCCACTCCCTGGAAGTATTTGTGGCCAATCGGGTATCCCAAATACAGGCCTCGAAGGCCACGTTGATTTGGCGCCACGTGCCAGGTGAAATAAACCCTGCTGACTGTGCATCACGTGGCAGCGAAGCCCCTCAGCTTATTGACCACACTCTGTGGTGGGGTCCCGAATGGTTGTTACAGCCGTCTTGGCCTTCCACACCAGCTGTGGTGAAGGTACCAAATCCGGGCTTGCGTGTTTACGCTGCTATTATGGCGGCTCCAGAGCGGGAATTTTTATTAGACCGCTACAGTTCTCTGGACAAGTTGCTCGGCGTGACCGCTTGGATAAGAAGATTTATATTTATATTTGTGTTTGGTCCTCTCACCGCAGGAGCGCCAAGATGCTCTTCTGCATTGGGTGCGTATGACCCAGTCTAGAGCGTTTGAACCGGAACTTAAGATTTTCCGTACCGGGACATCCAAATTAAAGGGACCCTTGGTGCGTTTGACTCCCTTTCTGGATGATAAGGGATTGTTGCGTGTAGGAGGCCGATTGAGGCACGCTAACTTGCCTTATAGATCACGTCATCCCCTGTTGCTCCCCAAGGACGGACCATTGGTGCGATTGTTGATCATTGATCGCCATGTGAAGAATGCTCATGCCGGATGTAATGCATTGACCGCGCTCCTCCAACGGGAGTTTTGGATTTTGTCAGCGCGAAGAATAATCCGATCTGTTATCTTTCGATGGCTGCCCTGCTATCGTTTACGCCCCGAGACGATGCAGCCCCAAATGGGTGATTTGCCTGCTGATCGTGTGAATGAATCGATGACCTTCTTAGGAGTTGGAACTGATTTTGCGGGACCATTCACTATAAAAATGTCGCGACTCCGTAATGCTAAGACTGAAAAGGCTTACTTGTGTGTGTTTGTTTGTTTGGCCACTAAAGCGGTTCATTTGGAGGTGGTGAGTGCACTCACCATGGACGCTTTCTTAGCAGCGTTAGGCAGATTTGTCTCCCGCCGGGGACTGCCTTCTCTAATTCGGTCCGATTGTGGGACGAACTTCAAGGGCACTGATAGACATATAAGAGAAGTTTGTGAATTTTTAGATAAAAATAATATTGAGATCGGATCCACACTCTCCCGTAGGGGGGTAACATGGCGATACTCCCCGCCGTCTTGCCCTCACTGGGGAGGGATTTTTGAATCTGTTGTAAAGGCCGCCAAGACTCACCTTCGCCGCGTTATTGGGGAGACTATTCTCACGTTCGAGGAACTCGCGACGGTGTTTCATAAGATTGAGGCGGTTCTCAACTCGCGTCCGTTATGTCCGTTGTCTACCGACGCGAACGATTTGCAGGCCCTCACGCCGGACCATTTCTTGATAGGCAGACCACTTAACGCCCTGCCCGAGTATCCTTATAGAGATGTCAATCCAGAACGCCTTTCGCGGTTTGAGTTGCTCCAGCAGCTTACCCAGAGCTTCTGGCGCCGCTGGCACCTTGAATATTTACACATTTTGCAACAGCGCGTTAAGTGGTCAGATAAGACAAACCCACCGAGGGTTGGAGACCTCGTGTTAGTGAAGGACCCAAACCTGCCACCCTTACGTTGGCGTCGCGGACGCATTGTCCAACTTACTCTAGGGTCTGATGGTGTGCCCAGGTTTGCCGAGGTCCTAGTTGGGGATTCTGTTTTGAAGCGCGCGGTCGCTACTCTTTCTCGCCTCCCCTTAGACTGATTTGGCGGACAGTCCGGGACTGTCCGGAGCGGGGGGATATTCACGCTCGAGGAAGAGCGAGTGGCAACACTGCATTGTGGTCTGTGCAGTGAGAGCTTTTTGGCGGCCGGCCGCATGTGACATGTCAGTTGAGTCGAGTCGAAATATGGAATGACATTGTTAGAGGTTATGTCCGGGCATCAATAAAATATAATACACAATATTTAAGCATCTAACAAATAGTATTGCGCGGCGCACCAAGTGATTGTTGGTGCGAGGTTCCGCAAAGCTTTTGTGTTCGTTAATGAGTTCGGGTATTGGTGGCCTAATAGGCAAGTGTACCATCCGGTTCGGTCAGACAGCAGAACTTCAGGAGCCGCGACTTCCTTCGAGCTAGCTCAGGAAGTCCACCGCTACATACGGAGACCGAACGGATCCAAGTAAGTAGTGAAATTCTTTGATTGTAGTGGCGGCATCAGCAATCAACCCAAAATTCCTTATTCGGTGAAACGCCGACGTGGTGGAGTCTACTTGGGGCATCACCAGAGAGTTTCGAAGAACTTACTCACCAAACTCAGTACTATAGTTTTTATCTGCGCTCGTAACTCTATATTTACTTTCACCTGTCCCGTGTCTGTAATGAAATCTTGCAAGCAATATTTGACCCACTTCCCGGTTAAACTAATTTTGAATGCATATGTAGGTATATCGCGTGACAATGCAATAATAAAAGCTTGTTTAATTTTTTTTTCACTGTTAATTTATTAATTTTAATGCATATATCTTCAAGAGCCTTTGACGTCGTCGCCGTTGCCACCGCTGGCAAAAAAATTATCTTAGGCGAGATTAAAATCCTTCTAGATTAATAGGTTGTTGACCTATAGAAACCAAGAAACCATCCAAATAAAGAATTTAAATAGCATCGAAATCAGATCGAGCCGCCACTTTCTCGCGTGTGTTTTATCATAATTGATTTATTATGAAGCGCTGAATAAGCAAACAAAGCGCTGAAATAAACTTCGGGACAATTCTGAACATGCCCCAATTGCATTTAATCCGAGCGAACTCCCATACATTAGATCCCATACAGTCTCCGGGCGTAAAGTTTTAATTAATTTATGCATTTAGTTGTGCCTAACAAATTCCCACCTTGTACTGCCAATTTAGTTGTGCGTGGGCATTTAATAAAGTTATATAGATTTTGTGGACAAACAGGCTATTAAGAGTTGGGTGATAGTATTAGAATAATTTTGGGATTAATTATACTCTGACGCCCAATATCTTTAGTACCTGTTCTAAATTTTATAAACGCTGTAGTGATAGAGTCATCAAATGTAATATCTGACTATAAGAGAGAACGAATAAAAAGTACAATCGTATTTGGCTACACAGTGATGTCCTAAAATATTTAATTAATGTGTTTTGCGTTGACGACCAATACCTACACAACACTCTCAACTGCGGTTCTTCTCTCTTCATGCGCAAACATGGGTGTGCAAACTCCCGCAGCCGTTCGAAGTTCGCCTCCCAGGTTATCAGTTCCACGTAGATGAGTTCCTCCTTATCGCAGCATCCTTATCCCATGCATCATTCTTCCATAAAGGTGGACAGTCCAATAAAACGTGGAAAACATCACACAAACTCTTTTAACAAATTTTATGTCATTCAGTCTTTTGCTAATACATCAATGACCGATAAGCAGTTGGGATATTTCGGAATCTGGCGCATTACAGTGTGAGCCGAGTGTGGCCGATACATTTAGAAAAATCGATAGAGTTCCCTATCTTTCGTCTCTGCAAAATATGACTATAGTTTCTGTACGCTATTCAATAGGAAATGAAGTGCTCAGAGAGAGTAGAAATAATGCACGCGTAATGTTGCAAACTGCTTATAGGTGACCGCGAATTGCGCGCATCGGGTGGTAGGTCCAGACAGTGTCAACCAACCTGGTGAAGATCGCGGAAAGCCGCTTGATCCGAGTAGTGCAGGCCCGATCGGTCTGGAGACCCTTGGGGAAGGTCTATTTCCGAAACGGGACCTCGACATCTCTAAGGTTCTTTCCTCGTTCCATAGGTATATGTTAATACTCGTAATTAGATTTAATTTAAAAAGGTGAGGCTAACGTTGTGGTTGCTAATAATACAATAGTCATCCTGACAAAATAATTACAATCAAATCAAATCAAAATAATGTTTATTCAATTATTACTTAATAGAAAGCTCTTTTGAATCGTTCAAATTTGTACCTACCACCCATTCAAAACATCTTTAACGTGTTAAGAAGAATGGGCGTACGAAACTAATCAGCATTCATCAGAAGTAGATAACAATATTTACAATAAATTATGTCGTTACTATATAATAATTTTTTTACAAAGTTATACACAATAACATTACCTTGCATTTTAACGAGTGATGTCTACAAATAAAGACCAAGCATTAGTAACATTCAGATAATCATATTTATTTACTTTATAATTACTCATTAGAGTCTTTCTAATATGCGCTCTAGCCTTATGCAAATAAGTCGACGTAAAATACAAAATGTTATTATCTTGCCTTAACGCAAGATAATATTAACATTTTGTGGAACTTTGTTGTAAAAAGTTTTACATTTCCCCATAAATGAGTCTCTAGTTTTTTGAAGATTGTACGTTGTACTTATTTCTATTTCTTGTGTTT
This sequence comes from Schoenobius gigantellus, assembly GCA_963935595.1. Lineage (NCBI taxonomy): Eukaryota > Metazoa > Arthropoda > Insecta > Lepidoptera > Crambidae > Schoenobius > Schoenobius gigantellus. The sequence continues at coordinate 23,983,042 of OZ012543.1, forward strand.
ACTTAAATTATGAATTTGAAAATTGGTATCAACTGTACTATTTTTTTTATAGACGTAACTAAAATTTTTATAAATATACTGTCCTGATAAAGTCAATATATTAATTTCTTTAAATAAATCTCTTTTAGAATCCCTTGCTCGTAAAATATAAATAGCACGAACTCTCTTTTGAAATTAAAAAATACTTTCTATTATAGCAGCCGATCCCCACAGTAATATCTTAAGTAAATCAATCTTGTCGTTTCAACACCAGTAAGTTGTCTTATTTTTAACCGACTTCAAAAAAGGAGGAGGTTCTCAATTCGATGCGTATATTTTTTTTGTGTCAATTTTCAAAATTCTTTTTGTATTCGATACAGTATACTCCAAATATGGTCCCATGGTCACCAAAGTCAGGGTCTGATGATGGGATCCCATGAAAATCGAGAAAAACCCTTAAATTTTAAGGTGTTTCCAACGTGATTTGTGTGTATGTTACGCGATTACTCCGCGAATTGTGGACCGATTTTCAAAATTATTTTTGTATTCGATAGAGTATACTCCTAGGATGGTCACTGAAGTCAGGATCTGATGATGGGATCCCATGAAAATTGAGGGAAACACTCTACACACTAAGTCTGTTTACCAAGAACTACAAGGGTTTCTTTCACTATATAGATTTCATCCACTAAAAACTTAAAAATAAAAAATATTTTACAAAAAATAAAAACCGACTTCAAAAACACTGAAAAGTAAAAAATTATATAAGAATAGGTACAGACAACATCACACTTCTATATTGAAGTCGGTGCCAAATTTTAAGACTTTCTAGGAGATCATCGTTTGGCACCGACTTCAATATAGAAGTGTGATGTTGTCTGTACTTATTCTTATATTATTTTTAACTTTTCAGTGTTTTTGAAGTCGGTTTTTTACTGCATATGCTGCAGAGCTAAGTCTGTTTACCAAGAACTCAATATGTTGATCCAACTGCAAACGCGAAGTAAGTGTAATACGCAAACATTTAGTACAAACGATGAATTCAATAATTTGGTAATTTATTTCCACACTAGTATCCATTTTCCTTGCATTTGACAATAGAAATTTGATACATTTAGTTTTATTTGAGTTTAATGATAAATTATTTATAGTGAACCAATGCAACACTTTAGACAGAGTACTATTCACATCGTCAGTATTTTCGTTTCCTCTGTACGTAATACTGCAAGTAGTACTGTATCGCACAGATTGTAAGTTGAGTGTAGGTGGTGTAAATCAAGAAGAGCAGAGGTCCCACAATTGATCCTTGAGGCACGTTCATAATAAGAGGGTACTAGTGGACTCAATTTTGTTACTGACAACTTTTTGGAACCTATTTGGACAAATAAGATTCAATAACTCTAATTGCTTCTTCAGGGACACCATAAAGCTTAAGTTTATTTAAAAGAGTCTGGTGACTAACGCTGTCGAAAGCCTTTGACAGGTCACAAAATATTCCGATGACATTCTGTTTACGCTTCCAGGCGGCATAAATGTGTGTCAGAAGTGCAACTCAGGCCTTTGTAGTGCAACGACCTTTTAGTAAAGCCAAACTAGTTTATTATGTAAGATTTTATTGGTTGTGAAATGATCTGACCTCTGATTTGATATTTTTTTTCAAATATTTTGCAAAGTACTTGTAGAATTGCAATTGGACTATAATTTGTAGGATAATTTTTATTTCCAGCTTTAAATAAAGGTATTAACTTACTATTTCTCATAAGGTCAGGAATGATACCGTAATCAATACATTTATTGAAAAACAGCGCAAGTTGCTGGGCAAGTTCCTTAATGACAAGTTTGATTATGTGGGTTGAAATACCCCGGAGGTCTTCGCTTTTACTGATCGTACGAAAACAACAGTGTCTGCGTCAATGTGACAAAATTTGACACCTTTGCTGCACTTTTCTACACTTTGTTCATAGAGGGCTACAGCTGCATCGGGGCACGAGCTGAGACTAGGATGTGGTAAAATAAACCACAACCAACTACCAATCACAAGTAAACCAATCACGATAGTCCACAATTTTCTGTGAATCGTAACTGGCCATTAAAAGCGCCGAAAATATGAAAACCCTATCACGATTCCTCCCTACATAATAATAAATTGTAAAATGACCCTCCACAATTCAACCTAAGCTTTATTGTAGACATAATCCCGAAAAGACGGTCGTTATTACCCGCCTCACGGGACAAAACCGACATAACTAGAAAAAAGTTTTAACTACGCAAGTTCGCTATTCAGCCGATAACAACTAACGATGGCAAAGAATATTAGTAGAGAACATGCTAGTACTTACCTGTATTCATTTTCATATTTTTATTGTACGTAAGTATTTTAGATTGGAATTAGGTTATATTTACCTTTAATGGCTAGTTCACAAAAAGTGACATTAATAGTTTAAAATACGTCATTTAATCAATGTAAATCTTGCTCTTCATCACATCAGCCCAATGACCAAGGGCACTATTCTCTCCGCCGATGAGGAATATGGGCTACGACACCACGTTGACCAGATGTAATATAGGTTTTTTTACGGTAGGGCTTTGTTTCAAAAACCTGGTGAAGTTCCAGCATAAACTGCTGGACCTGTCTCTGGGGGTACCTTCGGTGAATGGGTACTTCCTTACCCCGAATATGACCTATATCAGAGTCGGAGAGGTTCCATAGGGAAGTACAGCATCGGGATATTAGCGGAACGGCAGCTGGCAGACTCCTACTCTGCTAGGTAGTCCTACAGCATACCTAGTGGGCGGCCTAGTAAACATAACTCCTTGGTATCGTAATAGATTATCCCGCCTAAAAATATAGTTCTGTGTTGTCCTACATTTCCTCGCTTGCATAGATGTAATTGCAGTAAAAGCCCTTTGTCAGCTCTTATCGACATCCATCGGAAGAAAGAAAGCGGCAACACAAGTATTCTAAAACTTGAAGATAATAACTAGAGTCTAGACGGTTATACTCACGAAGTATGTCGGTTACTGTCCGACTAGTTTCAGGTCCATAGGGGACCTTTCTTCAGGGAGAGTGAGGCGGTGGTGTCGCGGTCGCGTTCCGCCCCGCACTTGACTTGACTTGAATCGCAATAATGACCAGACTTGATAAGCCGACAATCATTTATTCAAATCTCCTATGTCTGCCTAATCCGTTTCTCAATCAAGAAGACTCATGATCAATTTAATACTGGGTAACAAAAAAAAATTTACAAAAAATTAAAAAACAACAAAAGGTCGAAAATAAGAATAATATAGGAATATAGCTTATGATCCGTTATTTCTAGTGATTGTTGAAACCCTAAATTAAAATTGTAGTCAGATATATTTATCAAGGATATACGGTCGACTTTGGTGGTTTCAATTTCGAGAAGGAAGCATAGACGTGTACGTCAATGGAAGGAAGTGAACCGTCGAATTCAACTCGCATGTGCAACGGACAGGAAACTAGGCGATATCTTCTTTTTCCAAACTCATATTTATCGTCAGTGCCTGAAAAAGTAGAGTTAAAGCCGTAGAATAGGTAACGAAGAGATCCTCAACTTGGTCGCATAAAAGCTAACAGTCATTCAGCAAGTCACGGAGAGTTCTTTGCTTCACGGAGAATATCAGGGAGTCACTGCCCACTAAGTCCAAGCATTGCACGCCCCGTGACAATAGCAGTCAAAGCAGAACGCCTATGTTTAGCAGTGGACGACTATCATCTTAGGCGAGTCGCCCATAAAAGATATTTGAAAATAACATTTTTCATGCAAAAATTTACCAAGGAATAAATATCGTACACGTTACAGTTCTGTCGGTTAGCAGCTCTTTGTCCCGAAGCTATGAAATTCATTGCTTACAGTTTGTTTAGGTAGTGTCTAGTTTTCCTTGTGAGTTGTCGCATAGGTAGGCTTGAGATATGTTGTGATCCAAAAAGTTAAACGAAGATACGGCAACTGCGTAATTTAACACATTTTATGGCTAAAGCTTAGTCGTTGATTTCTCTTACACAGAAAATAAATAAATGAATGAATTAACATCTTTATTGCACAAAAAATAACATTTACACTAGCTTGACGGAGCCAATATAAACAAAAGGCGGCTTTGTTGCCAAAGCGGCAATCTCTACCAGACAACCTGTGCGTAGAGGAAAGTTAACTTAAGACTTATATGGCGGGTTAAATATTTAATAATATATTGTTATTTGATCTTAAATCAATAACTATATACAACATAAAATCATCATCTCAGTCGTACGACACCCACTGCTGGGCATAGGCCTCCCCCATGGATCTCCATAACAATCGGTCCTGTGCTGCCCGCATCCAGCGGCTTCCCGCGACTATTGCCAGATAGTCCGTCCAGCTGGTCGGGGGCCTACCCACTGAGCGTCGGTCGTCCGATTCGTGGTCGCCACTCAAGAACCATTCGGCCCCAACGGCCATCGGTTCTTCTCGCTATGTGTCCCGACCACTACCACCTCAGCTGAGCAATTCTTCGAGCAATGTCGGTTACTTTAGTTCTCCTGCAGATCTCCTTATTTCGGATCCGATCACGCAGAAAGACCCCAAGCATTGCTCTCTCCATTGCCGGCTGAGCGACCTTGAGCCTTAGGACGAGACCCATAGTGAATGGTCTGGCCTCGTTTCGCTTCCGTAGGTCATCACTAGCAACACACACACTGGTCAAAGAATTTTGTCTTGAGACACTGAGGTAATTTGCATGCGAAGATTTTCCGTAACTTCTCGAACGCTGCCCATCCGAGCTGGATTCGACGAGAGATCACTTTCTCAAAGTTGGACTGGACTTATTGAGAACACTACACTTGACGTTGTGGACAGTTATGTATACCTAACACACTACATATCATTCATACACCACGTACACTAAATAATATCATTCATGCGCCACGTAAAATACATAATTATACTAAACTATATGCGGTGTGTTCAGGTTTGCAATGATGTAGCGGAAACCGTAAACATTGTTCATAAATCACAAATTGTTCACAAATTATCGATTTTTTAAAAGACAATCATTGTTCATAAGGGCAAGATATCCACAGGATTTAGCACTTTTTTACTTTCACAATGTGGCAACATGAAAGTTGATAGATTTATCTATCAAGTTTGTATTTTTTGTTTTTCATAAATAATTTTTTTTGATACATGAAAATGTGCAATCTGTTCTTCAAGCCGGCTTCCCACGGCGCGTAATTTTACGGATGCCCTCGGGCCGCGCCGATTTTCACGGGGAAGCCCGAGCCACAGGCGAGCTCGTGCCACCTCAGGCCGCGTGGCTTCCCACGGCCCGTTATTTCGCGGGCGTTGAAAGTTGAAAAAAAATTAATCCCTTGGGATTCTCGAGTGCGGCTCAAATTGTTTATTATTTTATACAGAATAATTTGAAAATCACAAAAAAATATTTTCTGACGATCTCCCCGAGACGAAGATGTAAAAAAATAAAGTTGACATTTTTACTATACTATCTCATCTTCGAAATGAGTAGGGTCCCGAGAGCGCTCGAGTGACTGCAAATATAGCATCGAGGGCTCCGCTACTATCGCCTTGGATCCTCTGAAGTTACCGACATTCAGCGGATACGTACGGCCGAGCTCGGGCCACCTCACGCCGCCACGGGCGACACCCTTCCCACGGCGCATCGGCGCGGGCTCGCCCGAGGTGGCTCGTGAAATCCACGCGCCGTAGGAAACCGACTTGAGAACATTTAGCAGAGGGGTTCCTAAACTTTAAAGATAATTATTGATTCCCTTTCCAATCCCCCCCCCCCCTTTACACCCTTAAGGAATGGTTTTGGGGATAAAAACTATTTATTATCCTTCCCCACAACTTAAACCATCTCTACACCAAATTTCATTTAAATCGGTTCAGCGGTTATTGATTCCCCATACAAACTTCCACCCCCCTTTTCTCCTCCTTAAGGGGTGATTTCTGCGATAAAAGCTATCCTATGTCCTTTCCTGGGACCCAAACAATGTCATACCAAATTTCATCTAAATCGGTTCAGTAGTTTAGGCGTGATTGGGTAACTAACACACAGACTGACAGACTTTCGCATTTATAATATTGTAAGGATAATTCAAATACTAATTCTTAAAGTTTTAATGAAATACAAAAAAAATTGTCTACACCTCCGACCGACAAGCTTGCTTCCTCCTCCTCGATTTCTGGATTGATAACAATAAATACAACACCCTCATTCTATATCCGTCATTTAAATCAAGATATAAGTAAATATTAGTAAACTCCAGGAAGAAGAAAGGAATCCTCGATATTTCAGCGCACGTATTACCGTATAAACTACGTTCAGAGGAAAAATACGGTTAAGGAACCTGTCAATAGTGTGAACTGACAAACGCAGTCGGACAGTTTTCAAGACAAATTCAATCAACGCGATGACAACACGTTTCATATTTCGGGGTCCACCGACTCCCCGGGGCACTGTTTCATTACCCCACAATTTCACGCATGCCGCGCCCGCGCTCAGCGAGTGTCTTTCTATTTTGTAATATACAAATTCGAGCTTAGCGACCAACTCCCTTATTGTGTTACTCAAAATCTGTGACAGAAGATTCAAAGATACGTTTATAAATATCGATAGAGATTTCGATAATAATCGAAATCTATAAAACATCGATAGTATCAAACTTTCTATTGATGGTAATATATGTGTATTATATGTTGTAATGATAATGCAATATTGTGTGACAGTAGTTGTGAAGGCGAAGGATATTTTAAAAACAAACATAGTTTATTTATACAGTGTGTAACAAAAACCCTGTGAATCCTTTTAGGGGCATGTTCAAAATCGATCGCTTTTATGTGTGTCATTTTTAAAACTCTTCAATAAAAATATCTAAATAAATATTTAATCATTAATAATTTAAAAGTAATACCGATTGCTCACCCCTTTGTGCGCTAGCGGCACCCTCCGTAATTGATTACTTATAAATACCGATGTTAGAGACTTTTTTTATTCAAATGTATCAATAGTGGAAATTATTTGGTCAATTTTATTGTTTTTTTTTTATTGTAACTTCTTTTTGGTTTACTTGTATATAATTGAAAATATACGGGGCTCACGGGGTTTTCGTAACACACTGTAGATGCCACAAATTTGTTAAAGCCATGTCACTAGTAAAAGTATGTCACTCGATATATCGCTTTAAAAACCAATGGCAAGTCACAGACTATTTGCTAAATCAGGGATTCTGCAATACCTACTGGTTCCCGCGGAACCTAGGGGTTTCGTAGAATAGTCATCAGGGTTCCGCAAAAATTATTTATTATTAGCTATTAAATAATACCACGGTTACAGATATTATATTTTTTTTAAAAAGTGCAAAATATGTGATGAGACCGAGAGATGTGAGGTACTGAAATGAAAAGGTAACTTAAAAGTTTTAATGTGAACAATTTCATTTTTCATCGATTGATATCTATCATCCCTAATGCAGCAGCGATCATCCATAATAAACAATGCCACAAGGCATGCGTGTTAGCAAAGCTAAAAAACCAAAGCTAATCCACTCATAGCAGTGAAAGGTGCAAATGGTAGACTAACGGAAACAGGGAACGAAGCATTAACTGTTATGTGTGATGCGCACTTCCCTGGTTCAAAGGTTATCAACTCTAACACAGACGAACAGACTCCCAGAGGGAGACCGATAACCCATACTATAAGGGAGAACTGGACGTCGGCCAAAAAGGTAGTAACGGAAGAAAAGGTTCGATGGGCAATCAGAAGCTTTCAACCATATAAATCACCCGGCCGTGACGGGATACATCCCGCGTTACTACAACAAGGTGAAACCACACTGATCCCAATTCTATGTAGACTCTTTAGAGCATGCATAGCATTTGGTCACATACCTGAAGTGTGGACACACATAAATGTTAGCTTTATACCGAAGCCGGGTAATATAATATAAGTCTCTCATCATTTCTGCTTAAAACGATGGAGAAACTGATCGACAGATACATTCGGGACGGTCCACTTAAGAAGCGGCCTCTACATGCAATGCAATGCGCCTATCAAGCAGGCAAATCAACGGAGATTCAATGCTTTACACTACATTACAAGCAGGATCGAAAGGGCACTGGACTCAAGAGTGGTGTGTCTGGGCGCGTTTCTCGACGTAGAGGGTGCCTTCGACACAACCTCTTTTGACTCCATCAGCAGAGCGGCAAGAGTGCATGGCATCAATGACACCATTATAAGATGGATAAATTGTATGCTAGAAAGCAGAGTAATATCTGCTAGTATACTAGGCGATACAATGAGCGTCACGACAACCAGAGGATGCCCGCAGGGAGGAGTCCTCTCTCCAATATTTTGGTGCCTAGTGATAAACTCATTGATCGAAGAACTAAACAAAGGCCCACTGTACGCAGTGGGCTATGTCGATTACATTGTCATCTTAGTTAACGGCAAGGTGCCAAGTGTGGTAGCCAGCCTGATGCAGGAGGTGCTACTAAAGGTTGAGCACTGGTGCAAAGGTACAACCCGAATAAAACAGTGATCATACCGTTCACGAAAAAAAGGAAGCTCAACAACATGAAATGCGTAAAACTTTACGGCAATGTGATAACATGTTCCGCAAAGGTTAAATATCTAGGGGTTACTCTAGATAAAGAACTAACGTGGAAGGAACACGTTGAGCTCACTATTGAAAAGTCCATCAGGACTTTCAATATGTGTTGATACGCTTTTGGTAAATCCTGGGGTTTAAAACCCAAGATACTCTATTGGATTTACAACATAATGATACTGCCGGTCATAACTTATGGCAGTATCGTCTGGTGGCCAAGAACTAATCTGGTCACATGCAGGGAACTATTAAGTAAATTCCAGAGACTGGTCTGCATGGCTATAACGGGGTCTTTCAAAACTACTCCTCAGCTTTGGAAAGATTCCTAAGTCTCGAACCACTGCATTATGCTATACAAAGAGAGGCCACGAGAGCACTCCACAGGCTAAGAACTCTGGGACTGTGGAACGCAGACAGGCCACTCACCAAACACACGACTCTAAAGCCTGAAGGAGAGACTCTGCTGCTGAGTATGATCAGCGACAGAATGACACCTAAATACATTTTTTGACGTCTCTTTGAAGTATACATTCCGACAAGGGAGGAATGGGATAAAAGGCTGGCACACCCCAGGGCAACAGCATGATATGGTACACAGATGGATCAAAAATGAAATCTGGTACGGGAGCAGGGATATTCTTCAATAAAACCGAAATATCGATCAATATGGGCAAATTGGCGACTGTGTTTCAAGCTGAAACGTACGTCATTTTTGCCTGTGCGCAGGAGAATCTTGACAGAGGTCGCAAAGGCCTGAACATCTACATTCTCAGTGACAGCCAAGCGACTCTTAAAGCGCTTCTGTCACCAAACTAGTGCATAATACGATTGAAGTGTTAAATAAACTGGGTAAGGTAAACACGGTACGTCTAGTTTGGATACCAGGTCACATGGGTTTCGATGGAAACGAAAAGGTTGACAGTCTGGCAAGGAGGGGATCGGAAACACAATTGGTGGGATCGGAACCATTTGTCGGAATCACTGCTTAAGCAGTCAGCACAAGCCTTAAAACTCAATCGCTAAGGAGGCACCAGGATGAATGGGTCAACCAAAAAGGGATGAAACACGCCAAGCTTTTCATGGGCATGGACAATTGGCTCAAGTTTGCACTGAGCTCCAGCAGATCCCAGACTCGTTTAATACTCGGTGCTCTCACCGGACATTTTGGCACAAAGAAAATGCTAACTAGGATGGGACTTGCCGATTCCGAAATCTGCAGGGCCTGCATGGAAATGGAAGAAAGCATGAGCATATACAATGCCACTGCGACGCTCTAGCTGGCAGGAGGTTAAAGCTGACGGGAATTGGTAATCCAAAACCGGATGACTACAGGGGCGTGCCGCCAAAGGACATCATCAAGCTCATGGGCATGGTGGACTGCACCGTTGGTGGCGATGGCTTAAGGGACTAACAGCTAGGGGAAGCACAAAAGATCCATAGTGCGTCGAAGTGCGAAGGCTCATAGCTTGAGTCACCCCACCCCATAAGATAAGATAAGATTCCATATGAGGTCGAATCTGCGCCTTATAAAGCTGTAGGGAGTGCGCCAGAGTGAAGTACCATCTCGATCTATTGAGCACACCAAGCTTCTTAGAGGCTAATTTAGCGTTACCCTATAAGTGGCCACGGAACTGGACTTCGCTCGATATATCGACACCAAGGATTTCAATATTGGCTGAGGCAGTTAGGGGAATGCTCGGAAAGCGAGGAGATACGACAGGTGGCAATTTCTTGGCGGTGAACGCGCAAACTTGTGTCTTTGTAGGGTTGAAATGGACTAAATTAAGTCAATCCCAGTCAGCGACATTCTCTAACGAAGTTTCAATTTGAGACACAAGTTATTCCGCTACTCAATGAGGTTTTCCCGTAAATAGTTCGGATGGCCGTTATTGGAGGTGTCTTCCGTGCTGTCATCTGCATAACAATAAATGAATGAATGTTCGCCGAAATCCCTCCCTTGGCGATAGCTTGACCGCTATGGTCGAGCAAGCCCGGGCGCGTTGGTAGTGGTATCGCATTGTGGAATCTACCACGCGCACCCATAAAGATAGGGAGAACACCAGGGAATTTAGTGAGTAGGCCCGGCATCACTCTGTCGGGAGAGAGACACACGCTCGTCGTCTAGCCAACGGTGGGTACGGGGCGGTCAAGCATACCCTGGAAAAAAAGGTACCGACTTTATGTAAAAAATTCCTTTGCGTGACCGTGCCTCCCAACTGATTGGGGGAACTTTTGGGGGTTTTTTGCACAGTATATTATTTACGAGTATGAAAGTGAATATTGCCATTCATGAGAACCTTGTAGGATGTAATTTGCAATTGAATAGGGGTAAAATGTTACAAGCAGTCCTATTTCCCAAATGAGGCTCTGGTGAAAATCAATTTTTGCTTCATTATTTAGCTGTCATTTTATTGACTATCTACAGAGAAATTGATTGGAAATTCCATTGAAATTGATTATTGAAAGCTTTCGAATTTAGTATGAGGTCGCAGGTGTTTGCTGGGAAAACAAATTATTTTGGTATATGTATTAATTGAATAATCCCAACTCAATAAGTTAATTAATAATGGCCCTAATGGCTCCGATGTTATTACAGTGGAACTGTCGCAGCAGTAAGAATAAAAAAAACGAACCATTGTATCTGATCAATAAATACTCCCCCATTGTTTTTGCTGTCCAGGAGATGCGGTTGAAGCCTGGAATTCATTATAGAGTTCCAGGTTATTCGTGCCTTCGGGATGACAGAACCGATGGCCATGCAGGTGCCGCTTTGTTGGTCTCCAGAAAACATTCATTCAGCCAAATTAACCTCCCCTCCCATAGTGAATCTATTAATGCAGTAGCAGTGAGAACTATGAATATCACATTTATGTCTGTGTATATTCCACATCCAGATCTTTCATGTTTGTCTGAATTTTCTAACATTTTGTCCTCTGTTCCCCCTCCACTTGTCATTCTGGGTGATTTTAATATTCACCACACATCATGGGGTGCTTATTATTGTGATCACCTGTCATCCCCCTTCTTAGATTTATGTGATAATTTTAATCTGTGTGTTCTAAATGACGGGACTCCTACTCGCAGAGTGTACCCCTCACAGAACAGTCAGAGTGCAGTGGACCTTTCATTATGCTCCCCATCTTTATCTTCATGCCTGTCTTGGGCCGTTCTTCCTGTGTCCCATGGGAGTGATCGTTTTCCAATTGTTATCTCAATGCCTTATACTGATAGAGCTAATGTACAGGATATTCCCCGCCCGCTGTTAAAATACAATTTGTCTAAGGCAGACTGGAAATTGTTTAGCACAGCTCTGGAGCAGGAAATTCAACATCTGTCATTGGTTAACATGGAAAATGTGCACTCCCTGTATCATGGGCTCCCGATAGGAACAAATTATAATTAGTTCTAAATAAAATCAATAGATGTCACGGCATGTACCATACGAGAATGTAAGAACTTATTCTTACGCATTGTGTAAATATTAAGCTGTAACTAACCACTAGATGTTTTAATTAAAAAGAAATTATTATTTTCAAATCAAATTTGTTAATTTTTTAAGTAAAATTGAAAAGTTTTAAAATGAGTCTGCTTTGTTGTGCTTTTTTGTTTTGAACTGCCATCTATTGGGAGCTATTGTTAATATTTCGTCAAGACGTCAATAACTTTGAAATTTAAAAGTATGACTACAGATGGCAGTATTTGAGATACTGATAAACGGAAGTGAGCACGAACTGAGTGTTTGCGTTTTGTTTTCCAAGTGTGTATGGCATTTTCATGTCTAAATCGCAGATTACATAATTTAACATCTAACTGTAATAAATTTTTTGTTTGTCGTTAAATAATTTAGAAAAAATATACATTAGGTAAGAACGAATGTGCTGAAATATTATTTTTTATTAAATAAATGTTTAATATTTGTTTTGATTATGTCATCTTTTGGACTAACGAAACGCACAGCGCACAGAGCACATTTGTTTGAAAACATTGCGACTTGACTTGTTTGTGAGTTTCGAGGTGAATTTGTGCTTGTTAATTTCTGGTGATTTATCGACGACCTGGCTTTGAAAACGGACATTTCGAATTAGATGCACCATATACGACTGCTGCAATTTTAAATTTGGACTCCGACGAACAATCCACGCACGACGATTATTAGGCTTTTGAATTTGGACTCCGACGAAGATTCTACGCACGACGATTTGGCTCTTCGAATTTTGACTCCGACTATTATATCCACACACGACAATTGACTTTTGACCTGATTAATTAATGAGAAGTGAACAAAATGCCCTGTAAATGTTCATATTATATGTGTAATAACACATTGGGTCAAACACCAATGTTTCGGTTTCCAACAGCCGATCAAAAACGTATGGAACTTTGGATAAACAATTGCGGTAAGTCTATTATATAATGACAATTGCAGTGAAAAACATCGAATATGTATTAAAGTTCATTATTGTACTAAGAGTAGTTGTTATAATTATGTTTAGGTAGTGTTTGCTTATAAACTGAGCCGCGACTGCGACAACATTGAGACTGCCGCTATGAGTATTCAGCCTTATGTATTGTTTTATTATGTTTTTATCTACACTTTTAAATAGTTGTGTTTTTGTCAATAAAAGCGATGCAATAATTGCAGCCCATTTAGAAAGAGGGTTTACAAATATTGTTGTGATAGCTGTATAATAAAACAGATATTCTTGAGTATCCAAGCTATTATGCGCCCCACTGATAGGCATAAGTCTCTCACGAAATGCAGGCTATGTACTTCCAGCACACTGTCCCAGTCCAGTGTAGTGTAGACTGATGGTATACACCAGAGCCTCTTCTGTATATTGATTGGGTGCACTGTAAACCTTTAAGGTTGGCTTGGATTATAGAAGGTGTAATTTTGAATCCTGTCACAGATATCATATTTTAATACTAGTAATGTTACATAATTTCCTTTACACCCCATGAAAGAGATCGTTATATATTTTTTTTATTTAAGGAAACTTAACCATAACCAATTTGCCACAAGAAGCACTAAGGAATAAATTTATCTGCATAGAACATTTTGAAAAAAAATACATACACAATGAAAATGCCCAAAGAAAAAGGTTAACATCAATGGCTGTGCCGCTGCACTACAGACATGGATGCACAAATATATATGATTCACCTGTTCCGTCTACATCACAAGGTACAAATAAAGCATTTTACAGCTGCTTATTGTATTATCAAAAAAAAGTGATTTCAGAAATCAATGGGAGTTCTAATAGGTATAGTATCTATAACATTTTTATAAAACTTTTATTAGGACACTGTTATCCACATAATGTTCTTTCTATTATGTTATTCATCTTCTCACACTAAATATGTTTGTGGTTTGGGAGTAGAATGTTACAGTTAACTTTGCTTTTTAAAACCTATTAAATGGAGATAACTGCAATGCAGTGTAATTAAGAATAGGCCCTATTCAATATATTTGATAATTAATTTTTATGTAGGTAAGTATCATTTATTTTTGCAGAGTGTATTTAAATAATCTGTTATGAATCTGCAAAACTTACTTGTTAATCCTAAAGCAGATTAGATTATATTAAGCTTTGCAATGTTATAATTATTGCAATAAATCTATGAGTCAATTACAATCATATTTGAAAATTATGATAACAATTTATAGATTTATTTTTATAAACATCCTATAATGTATTGTAATCAACTGGCGATACTTTGGGGAAATGGCCAAATTGAGTATCAAGTACTTACTAGTGAAGAAATTTAACTACCTCTGAGGTCTAGTGGTAGAGACTACCCCTAGGCCCTATTTTTAATAATCGTCAGGTTCAAAAATAAAGGCCCTAATTCTGATCTGCAGCTCTGGAGGTCTGGTTTTTGATTTCCCATGGTCGGCAGAAGACTTCTGCCTGGTTTGGTTGGTAGCAAGGCTTCAGAACTCATCTGGCTAACTACCACCATTTAATTTATGTTTGTTGCTATTATGGTAAGATAATCATCTCCTCATTTGATGAGGAATCCAAGTGAAGCACATTCCCATCTTCGGCTTTATCGTCACTTATCATCAGGTGAGATGTAGGCCAAGAACTTTCCTGTCATTGTTTTAATTAAAGTCATATTATCAGCACTTCTTTAAGTACCTACTAATTTAATAGACATCAAACAAAAAAAAAATATACAATAATAATTAATCATAAATAAAATAGTATGTACATGTAACACCACTCTGCTGTGCTGTGATATCAAATCCATCTAATTGCCATTTTTTCACTGCACAGCAATGGTGGCACCAGTCTGTGCTGTTGCAGCAGTGAAAAAACGCCCAATTAGGTACATAGTATAAAAATGGATGGTATTTAACAGTATCTCAATTTATTCCTGTTTTCTACTAGAAAATTTGACCTTGTTTCGATAAAAATACTAATTGTGCACTTAAATTAGCTTCCTAAAATATTCCATAATGAACACCTATTTAATAACAGATAGTATTTAACTGCAAATGAAATCAATATTCCTTTTAGTGTAATAAACTATTTGCCCTTAACAAGTGAAATGGGTAGAATTAGGTTCTGGCATAGTCATTTCGGTCAATTCACCGAAGTTTTATTTATTATTAGACTTCCATACTACTTCTGTGTTAGAAAGATTTCTATATTTAAAGTAAGATTTGGTAAATAAAGTAATTATCAGCAATGCATTTTGTCAAAGGTTATTTATGCTTTGAGTTGAAATATATCTGGTGTACAATCATTATATCTGATGTGCAAAAATTATTTAATTGATAAATACAAGTTGATGGGCATTGTCATACAAGCAAAAGGTTAATTTGTAAGTCCATGGTTGATGGGTGGTAAGTTTTTTGATGTACATTAAAAAATATACATATAAGAAATATGTAGTAGGCTGACTCGGGCCCCTTGCAAGCGATAATAGCTTACTCACATTTACTGACTATAGGGCGCTGTCGCTTTTAGTTTAGAAAAGTATTGTAAGTGTAACCATTAAAGTGAAAAAGTTTCCTTTCAGGAATAGGCAGAGAGTCATCATCATCATCACAGCTCATATACGTTCCCACCGAGGGGCTCGAGCCTACCCTATGTTAGGCAGAGAGTCATCATCACAGCTCATATACGTCCCCACCGAGGGGCTCGAGCCTACCCTATGTTAGGGTGATTAGGCCTTAGTCAACCACGCTGGCCCAGTGCGGATTGGTCGACTTCACATACACCTTTGAATTTCTTCGCAGATGTATGCAGGTTGCCTCACGATGTTTTCCTTCACCGTAGGAGCGTCAGACAAATGTACATATGAAATTCGAAACGAAAAACACAGTGGTACATGGCGGTCTCGAACCCGGACCTCCCGATTGGAAGACAAGTGCCGAGTCCACAGCGCCACCGACGCAGAGAGTAATAGTTTCTTATTGTTATGCCTGTGAAATGGAATGAGGATAGGTTTTTTTATTCAATTTAATTCTTGTTATTAGGTTCGTGATTTGAGAAGATGACGTTAAAGTGGGGACTAACTATTTTACTTAATAAATCACGTATTTATTTGTAGTGATTTGCTAATTAAACAAAAAAAAATCGATTTCGACGAATACGAAATATCTGCTTATTTTGAATTAAATGTACATAATGTTAATAGTAGTCTTTAATGAATCGGTAGAAAAATCGGACACCGATTGTCGGTCGTGTGCGCTCGCACTAAATATGCCTGGCCCTTGCCTGGGGCCCTACCATGATCGCTTAGAGCAAGGTTAAAACAATATTAAAACAGAGACACCGCTCTTGCTGCGTATAGCGCCATCCCGCTCTCAGCGCGGTTTTAATATTGTTTTAAGCGATCATGGTTAGGGGGCTGGTCGGTCAATAATACTTCCGTTAGGGCGCTTGCGCACTTATACGTATTCGGTTCGTGTTCGCTACGTCAAAAAAACCGAACGGGAAATTTACGTCCTAGCGTTTGCGCACTTATCCGTATGCGATTCGTGTTTGAGACGGTTGTGCGATAAACGTCAAGATGGCGAGATCACTTCCTGTCCTGTTTTGAAAAACCTACAGCAATTTAGTACTTATCTGGTACTATTTGATACCAAACTTTTTACGGCTTTTTTAAAATTTTAACGGCTTTTATTATTAAAATTGCGGGATCTTGTCATGCTCTAACATTAAAGTTACTAAATATTTGATGTAACAAATTAAACCACAATTTAGTACCTACCTCCAGAAATCAAAAGCAGTTTCTTTTTAAATCGAATATTTAAAATCTGATGGCACAAAAAAAACAAACTATGAAATATTTTGTAAAAAAAAAACAGACCAATACAAATACCTAGGCGGCCTTATTGCTAACAAGCAATCTCTTCCAGGCAATCTTGGGACAAAAGAATGACACAGCATATTCAATAATGGAAAGGCTACAGAACTAGGACTAAAGAAAGTTTGTTATATGGGAAAGAAATTACGAGCAAAACTTCCAGCTTAATTGATATTTGAATAAGCTGTAGGCGTTTTAACATACCACTTATAACATATGTTTTCCAGTATAAATTGTCATTTTAAATAAAAAAACGATTAAGCCATTATTATTAGTACATATATAAACGTTATAACAACTTCATCAAATAATATAAATAAATGATGATGAAGACCCGGCATCCTGATGTACACCTAAAAACGACTTGAAGTAAGAATTAACGGATCGAACACGTATGAGTGCGCAAGCGTCCATACAATCACTAGGACGGCCAAACCGGATCAAAACCGAACACGAATCGAATACGAACCGAATACGTATAAGCGCCCTTACGTTGTAGTTCGTATAGACAGTTCGAAGTGTCACTTTTTACAAAAAACCTAAATACAGTTCTAGATAATCGTAGCTTCGAGCGTGGACATTTTGTCAGATAGATTACAACGCATTATTTGGTAATTTAATATTTGTCGAAAAAACGTCTGCAACATAGTCACCAGAGCTACTTATTCGTGACAAGTAGATCTCCGCACAGCTTTCCCGTTACTTGTAGCGAATGTAATATCCCGTCTCATGCACCCGCGCAAGTCAGCGCTGCTTATACTATTTTTGCAGCATGAGGTTCAGTGATACGTGGCCATATAGATTAACTGTATTTTTTTTTAGTTTGGTGTCGGCGGATTCGTACAAACAGTAGCGATGATAATACGAATAAACATTATTATTTTGTTCTAGGTCAAGAATCACCCGAACTAAAAGTACTAAAGCCAAAAAGAGTTTATGCTGCTGCAAAAAAAAATGAAACAAATCAAGAATCAGAACAAACTCTACATACGAGTATATCTACAACACCAAAAAAGCGTAAAACGAGTGAAGAAGAAACAACACCAAAATGTAAAAAATTAAAAATGTCCGTAGTAAATACAAATAAAATTTTACGCAAGGAAAGGGCAAAATATAACCGTCTCAAAAAAAAACTGAATAACCAAAAATACAGTAATTTAAATAATTTAAAATTTAAAAGTGAGAATTCAAAAATTTTAACTTTTATGCAAATAAAAAAAAATAAAAAGCAGTGGACTGAGGCTGAAAAAAAATTTTGCATGTCACTTTTTTATAAGTCACCTGCGGCTTATAAACATTTGAGAAAAGGGGGTGTAATACTGGCTGCTCCCACAACTATACAAAACTGGCTTCAAGCTACAAATTGCATGCCTGGTATTAATGAAGATATTTTTCATAATATCGCAATGAAATTTGCTAATCAACCAATCAAAGAAAGATCATGTGTGATTTGTTTTGATGAAATGAGCATTAAAGTTGATTTAGAATACACCAAAAAATATGATTTAATTGAAGGTTTTGAAGATTTTGGTGGTGGTGACCGATCCCCCAAGGAAGCCAAATATGCTCTAGTATTTGTAGCCAGAGGAATTTACCTAAACTGGAAAATTCCTCTGGCTTATTTTTTGTCGCAAAATAATATTAAATCAGATAAGTTGATTGAGTTGATTAAATCGGTGATTAATAAATCGTTTGATTCCGGAATACTACCGAAGGTGATTGTTTGTGATCAAGCGGCGACAAATGTTAAGGCGATCAAATCCTTGGGGGCAACAAAAGATGACCCATTTTTTTTCATTGATGATAGGAAAATATTTTCGATCTACGACGTTCCACATTTAATCAAAAATATAAGAAATAATCTAATTGACAATAATTTTGATTTAAATGGCAATGAAATTTCATTTAATGATATAATTTCTATTTATAATATTGATAGAAACAATAAAAGTATATCATTACGAAAATTGACCCCAGTACACATTAAGCCGAATAACTTCCAAAAAATGAAAGTAAAATTAGCAACGCAAATATTCAGTAATTCTGTGGCGGCAGCAATGCGTACAGCAATCGACAGTGGAGAGTTGAAGAGTAGCACAGCACAACACACAGCTGATTTTGTACAAAATATAAATGATTTGTTTGATTCATTAAATTCAAAAACCAAATTTGATTGTAATCCATAAAAGTGTGCTCTAACTAATAATAAAAAATCATGTGTTCATAAATCATTGATTAAAGGGAGGGAGATATTTGTTGATTTAAAAAAAAAGATGATTAATAAATCAAATATTATAAAATTTTCTAGCCCTCCTTGTTTTGACGGAATGCAACAAACTATTAATGCTATTCTTCAACTTTCCACTGAAGAATTTTCAAAGGGTACTGGGGTCAAATTTATTATGACGTATCTATTTAATCAAGATTTAATAGAAAATTTATTTGGAATCTTTAGAATGAGGGGCGGGTGTAATCGCAATCCAACATCAAGGTGTTTGAGGGCTTTGTTTCGATCAAATTTATTAAATAATTTAATAAAATTAGAAAACACAAATTGTGAGACGGATACCGATGTTTTTTTATCCGCTTCAGAACCCTTGCAGCAAAATACACAACGGACAATAGCATCATGTTCTAATAAAACAATCGCTGGACCGTCAAATGTCGATGATATAGGAGTATCTTCTACATTTGAAGGTCCAGCGACTTGTGAACAAACAATGTTAGATTCGACACCACAAGCTGAACACAATATTTCCTGCGAAATAACTTTAGAAACATGTTCAGTTGTGTATTTTGCTGGCTGGTTGGGCAAAGTGTGTGTTGAAAAATTTGATTGCTCATTATGTAGAAATGAAATGATTAAAGACGAAGTTGATTTAATAGATAAAAAGCAATTGTTATTAATCAATAAAACCTATTCCAATTTGATTACACCATCACTAAAATCACCAACAGATTTTTTGTTTAATTTTGTAAATCAAATACTTGATTTGTTTAATGATAGGATAAATGATATTCATCGAGCTAATCTGGTATCAAATTTGATTAAAAAGGTTAAAGAAACAATTTGCTTGCCTGATGATTACCATGATATCAATCATATTGATTTTTTAATTAGAAAATTATTAGAAGTCAAGATTCATGATTATTGCAAAACTAAGAAAAAGTCGTTGCAATCACAATCAAAATTAAGAATTTTACAACACAAATAAACATTCAGCATACTTTTTTCAAAATCTGAAATGAAAGTTTCGAATAATACTTCTTAAGCCAACGCCAGTTTACAAAATCCGATGAAAAGATTAATTTTGTGTTTTCTGTGTCAAATAAAATAAAACAGACTTCACTAGTACCAAATGAAAAAAATAATATAAGCATAACATACAACATTATATTTTTATAATGAAGCTGGTGCCAAATTTTAACCTAACTACATTAGATGTTCTTATATTTATTTATAAGTCCTTCCAGGTGATTGCTTGGCAGTGGTACCGACTAAATATAAAAATGAGATTCAAATAAGTACGTGAATATCTCCAGAAAAAGACATGAAATAAGTTGGACGTGCTTATGATATTTAAGTTTTCCTCGATTTTCCTGGGATCCCATCATCAGATCGTAATTTAGTGACAAGATCAGCTCAGGAATACATAGCGCACCTTTAATCAAATAAAGAAATAAGTCAAAAATCGTGATTTTTGAGATTAAATCATAAAACGTAATATTATGACGATAAGAATAGGTATGCTCAGACTCCCGCTAGATATGAACAATAAAGCTAAATAAATGATCGTCCCTCTCTTTCTTACTAATTCGGGCGAACAAGTTGCAACCAATAAAACAATACATTCAGTGATGTGCCAGCGTTGACTCAAGGAAGTCGATTTGAAGAACGAATTAAAGTGAATTAAATCTGTTTATTATTAACAGGTAAGTCGTATTTCTTGTTATATTTTTCTCCAAAAGTGATTATTCTTTGTTTTATTACGCTATAGAATCAAAATATTGTCGCGGATTATTCACATTTCGACTTAGTGCAGTTTAGTTTTTGTAATAATCCGTATGTATCAATTTCAGTCAATTCAGTTTTGTTTTAAATCATATTTTAGATTTATAGTATAGATCGACTTACTTCAGCTTATTACTAATTTATACGCAAAATAATAACATCAATAATATTTATTTCTCTTTAACATTAAACGTTTTGTGTTCATTGGCATATTAGACAATAATTTCTTTTTAACTTAAATACCCTAATGCATACTAGTAAATACTTTTACTCTATTTTACATAGCCTAGTTTTTTTAAATTCCGATATACTCGTGTGTGCATGATCATTAGCTAATTAATAGTACTAGTGATTATGTTTGGGGTCTCACCGTTCGTTCTAACCCTTATTTTGAAGAAATTGAATGTCAATTCTCATCCATCATACATAGCTTATAGTACATGCAATAAAAAGCTATTCCAATCGTTTTAATTATTGTTTTTAGTATGGCGTCATCGAGAACACTTCAAATCCTCAGTATGGTATTCAAACACGTCTCATCATTCTAAAGATGAAGAATCTCATTATTTATTCCATTATTATTCATTCTTATAAAATAATTAAATTATGATGAAGACTAGATGTGAAGATAAAAACTACACACTAGAAGATGACAATGAAAATAGTTTTGTTCTCTTTTTAAATTATTTTGTAGTTGATTTACTTTTACTGATGGTAGTCTGACTCAAAGTACAAAAGATAAAGCTGATCTCATGGTACATCTCTTTGCCTCAAACTCGACTTGGACGACGGAGGAGCTACCCCACCAATAAATCGAACAATATGAGAGCTCTATGCCAGAAATTCACATAACTCAACGTGCGGTAAGGCGAGAGCTTAGCTTTCTTGATGTCCATAAGTTGAGTGGGCCAGACGTCATCCCTGCAGTGGTGCTGAAGACGTGCGCTCCAGAGTTGACCCCGATTCTCAAGCGCCTCTATCATTTCTCCTACATATCCCACAGGGTTCCATCTTTCTGCTCGAGGCGCACTTTAAGTACCTCGGCCTGGTTCTGGACCCCCGGAGTTTCGAAAAGCATTTTAAACTCTTCGCTCCACGGCTGTGCACCGCCGCAGGTGCACTCGGACGGATCCTCCCTAATGTCCCTCTCTCTCCGAACGGTGGCCCGACGTCCGCAGAGGGTCGTAGCGACGCGATTCGTCCGGTGTTGGCGTGGATTGGGCTCCGGCAGGGCAGCCTCACGTTTGCATGGCTGCTTCGGTCACTACTTGCACCGGGTCGCGCTTCGGGAGGAAACGCCGCGGTGTCACCACTGCGACGCTCCCGACGACACTGCCGAGCACACCCTATTGGTATGCCCGGCCTGGCGACCCCAACGCAGCGTGCTTAACACTGCGCTGGGAGGCGGTGACCTCTCGCTGCCGAGCATGGTCGTGGCCATGCTCCACGGCGAGGTGGAATGGAGGGCCGTCGCCTCCTGCGAGGACGTTATTTCGCAGAAGGAGGCCGCGGAGAGGGAGCAGGAGGCAAATCCTCAAGCCGCTCCCATCTGTCGCAGACGGATAGATAGACGAAGGCGGGCATTTGTGAAAGCGATGCCCGTCTAATGACCCTGCCGTGGAGGCCTGCGTGCAAGGTTGGCCCCGTGCACGCCGCCCTCCGTCTGGAGATTGCCCTGGTGTTCTCGGGCAATCCCCCCTTGGCGATAGCCCGATAAACTGGATTTTTTATATTTACGTCAGGTCGTTATTTGAATCATTAAGCTAAAATTTAATAATAAAGTGAAATAAATCAAAACTTTTTTACTATCATGTTTACTTAATATTTGCTAACATTACCTATTTATCAAACTTTATGCTAGATACATTTTGTTTTATCAAAATTAAACCAATTCATATATAGATCACTGAAGTTGACGCGGATGAAATGAAAAACTTTGAACGCTGATTCCCAAAAATCTGCAATTTTGTGTTATTTCTTTTTTTGATTAAGCGTGCGCTATGTATTCTTTCAATTTAAAAAATAATGTTGAAAATTGGTCTACGAATGGCGTAGTAATCGGTTAACATACATAAAAAAATAGATACAGTTGAAGATGGAAACTCCCCCTTTTTTAAATCAATTAAAAATATACAATGTGTTAATTAAACACAAAACTTCGGACAACGTCAACGCCTCAATGGCCGTTACGACTGGTCGTGCGTGGTGTTGGCCGTCTAGTGCACGAGGTCCCTTATATTTGTGAGGGATAATCCACAAAGGTGGACTTCTGTTTTATTAATTTTTTGTACTGTTTTTCGCAATAGAGTTATATATAAAGAGCACACTATCCTGCAGCATTATGCTTCGAACTACGTAATCGAAGCTTTGATACTAGCCTTGGAATAATAACCAACACTGAATCTCCCCTCTCAGTAAGCCTATTTTCTATTCAACAGCCCAGCCTCGGTTCACTCAAGCAAGTCGCCTACATACAGCTAAGCACGTAATTGTTTTGTTTTATGCCGGTGATATTATTATAGGTACAAGTTTATTTTTTAGTTATTACAAAAATTTTGTGTGCTTGGTCAGACAAGCAAACTGAACAACTTTCACTATGGGACCAACTTCGAAATCGCAAAAAAATCAGCTGTTCCATACAAATGTTCAACATTCACTGAACCTAAATGTATGGAACAGCTGATTTTTTCTTGCGATTTCAAAGTTGATGCCATAGTGAAAGTTGTTCAGTTTGCTTGTCTGAAGAACAACACAAAATTTTTGTAGTAACTAAAAAATAACCTTGTATAATTTAATCTACTTATATCATCTGATTCGATTACACAGACAATTTCGCGAGCGTAGTTATTTCCAGCCTTCTTGGCCACATCTCGGTTCTGTATGTCAGTAATAATAATATTAAATTGATTCCGTTCCATAAACAAGTGGAAATAAATACTGTTGAAAAAATAATGTTCTGGCTCTGTAAAAACTGTAGGTACTTTATAATTCCGATTAAAGTTTTTGTGATTATTTACCAAAACCCAGATTTTTATTCTTTCTCTTGCTTTCTATACCTTTAGCTGCAACGCCTTTTTTGACGTCGAGGTTATTAAATGTAATTTTCGTATGTATACTTGCCAGCAGCAGCTACTCCGGATTAATTATTGGTACTTCTTCGTCTATGGTACTATATACCAATATTACTACAAATTATTTAAATAAAAACCGAGCGTTTGTCGCAAAAAGAGCGCTAGTAGGCTGGCCGCTTTTCCATTTTAATATGCAACCGCACCTCAGACTACGGAAAAAAGAAAGAGCGCTAGTAGGCTGGCCGCTTTTCCATTTTAATATGCAACCGCACCTTTCTTTTCCATAGTCTAAGAACCGCACTGAACCGCCACAAAATTTTAACCGCGGCGGTTGATTGGAGGTTGGAGAGCCGCGGCCACCCGCGGCCCGCTTCGCGGCTGGCCGCCATCTTGTTTATATGCACTGGCGGCTCGGCTAGTGGTTTGTTGCGGCTAGAGATGGGCGGTGGAAAGATTCCAACTGGGAAAATTTCCGGGAATAAACCCGGTATTTACGAGGGAAAAAACCCAAATGATGGGTTTTTTCATTATTTGTCAAAGTGTGAGCTCTGTTATGTTATTGTTCATTTGTTTTTATGATTGTATCAACATTCAAAATTATTCGTATGGTTGTAACATTTAGCAGTCTAATATTGTAACGGAATAATTAATTTTTTATGTAACTATTAAGCAAACTTGAAACAATTTGCAACTTGCACTTAGATATGGCTTACGTATATGGGCTGTGATGATGGCTTAATTAATTTATTGATCTGCCCCGTTTATTTGCTAACTTCGGTTGCCCACTCCAAACTGTCATTTTGTAAGGATGTGGATATCTTTGGTATGGAACCTTTTTTTTGGGAAGGGGGAATCGCTTTACGATTCAACAAGGGACTGAAATGCTGCCAAAGCCGCCCCTTGGATATGCACTTGGAGTCGGATATAAACTCCATACCTGGCTTTCTACCCCCATAGAGGCACGAACGGCATCGGCGCTAGCCATTCCCCGAGCGCACCCCCTGGAGACAGGGCCAACGTTGAGCCAGCATTGCTGACCCAAGCGCTGGGACTACTCTACGGAGGGGTCGCCAAGTGCCATAATGCGACCCACCCAGGCGGGCAGGCCAAGGATAGAAAAGTAATGTCATGGCCGTCGTTTTGTCAACGGCCACGTCCAGCCAGAGGTGACGAATGCGCCGGACACAGTGGAGGCACTCCGTGAAAACGGAGTGCCTCCTCTATGCATTCAATTCAATTCAAAATCTTTATTGCATACCATAATGTGTAAAATAGGTGGTTCACAAAAAATAAGATCATTATGGACCCGTTGGGCACGCAATCGTTGAACAATTCGTGGGGGAGGCTTTTGATTGCGTTGCGGATCTCTAGCGACACCGCAACGACAACCTCCCCCGCCGACGTGGCCCTCTCAGTCCACCTCTTGAGCGAGAATTTTCCCGAGAAACTTCCCGGCCTCGTCGAGCAGCACCACCGGCCTGTACCCTGACGGGGCATTGGCGGGGCAATTCGGCTTCCGAAGAAGGCAGGCTTCCAGCATAGGGGGAAACGGCCTGAGACGATGCTCGAAGTGAGCACCACCCGGAACCGCTCTTACAGGGGGCCCAGTGTCGGGCACAGGACCTTCGCTGGCACCCCGTCCGGTCCCGGCGCCTTCCCCTTCCCCTTGCGACGGAACCGTTCTCTCACCGCGTCGAACTCCAGGTTCGTCACGGTAGGGCCTGCTTCCTACACTTCCAGGGAGGCGCTGGGGGCGATCATCCTCGGGGGCTCGAAGAGTCTAGGGTCGGGAAAAAACGACCCTAGGACCCTCAGTACGAGCCCCTCGTCCATCCGGTGTATCGGGGGAGCACCGTCTTGGTACTTCCCTTTCACCAGGCGGTACGGCCATCCCTAAGGGTTGGACTCGAGGAGCTCTATAAACGAGTTCCACGACTCCGAAACGGCCCTCAAGATATCTGTCTTGACGGCCTTGTTCGCCTCCCTGTACGCCCGATGCAGAGTGTCCTCTTCGTCGGGCGTCCTCCTGGTGACACGCCTTTTGCAACGCAGGTAGGCGCGCCTTTGCTATGGTACCTAGCGTTCACATGACAGTTATGCAAAAGCAAAAGCGGAAATATTTTGTTTATTGATTTCTGTGTTGTTTTAAAAAAAGGCTACCTGCGACTTCTTTGTCTCTCGCACAAACCTTTACCCCGGCAAGATCAAATGCATCTTTGTTCTCGTACGATACGAGCGTGGAAGTATTAATGGCTTAGAACAAAAGTTTTGTACACATTTTTAAAGATTATTATATGAAAATTACAGAAGTAAAAAAAATCTCAAGCTCAAAAGTAAAATAGTAAATGGTAACCTCCACGCAGTTAAAGAATGAGATTTAAAACTACAGCGTAGCGTGCATGTGCATATTGCTTAGATTATTGATAGGTCATCGCATCAGCGCAAAGACCTATCAATAATCTAAGTGGTGTTATTACTCTAACCGTATTAAGAAAAACATTACGAGTGTGTCGTACATCGTATTTTTATTCTTTAATTGCATTTTATGTTTTATATCATATTCTTACTAGATATGTGCGTATCTAATGAAAAAACCCGAATATTTACCCGATTTGGGAATTTTCCGGGAATTTACCCGGGAATTTTCCCACGTTTGGGTTTTTACCGGGTAGAATCCCATCTCTAGTTGCGGCGAGCCGCCCACCGTACCGAGTTGCGCAGCCATGAACATTGAGACTGAGAAATTTATTGTTGAAATTCAACAAATTGTGAACTTTGAGTACCTAATTCTTCAAATGACGAAACACGCATTCTAACATAGCCGAATATTTATCATCATGCTTCTTCAGTTTTTGAAAAGAACTAACGAACTGGCCGAATTCTTTGCATATTTGTAGTAAGGGGTGAATCCAGTATCTTTTTTCATTTTTCTTTTGTTTCCTGGAGTAAAAATAGATAACACAAGCTTCATCAACACGCCTTGGAGCGCACCAACCGCTTAACGCGGTTTCATCGCGGCTAACCGCAACTGGCGGGTAACCGCGATGAAACCGCGTTAAGATGTTTGACCGCTCAAACGAACCGCCTCGGCAGAAAACCACTAGTGCGTAGGAGGGCTAATTCGTTCGAGGTACCTAATTCAAATTAAGCACATTCATTAAAGTAAGGTTCGAAATGCACTAAAATTATCCACTTGAACCGGCGGCACTACCGCCTATCTCAAAGCGATCACTCGCTATCGCTTTCATGACATTAGGCGGTACGGCCGCGGAAGATTCGTCAATGTTTTAGCAAACATTTCAACTTGTATATCAGCTGACGCGTGCGGGTCAACGCCCGTGCACACGACGCGCCGCCCGCCCCGCCATCGCCAGCTTTTGCCGTACAAAGCCGGGCGAGCACGCACTATGCACAGCACAATCGAGCACCTGCCGCCGTCGTATAGATTTTTATAAAATCTATACGACGCTAAATACGCCACTGGTTATTGATGTTATTTAATTCAAATATATCATAGCTATATATAAATATTTTTGGTCCACAGTAAATAATTAAATCACTTTTTATCAGTGGAAATTAAACTATTATATTTTTAATAAATAGGCTGTGTCTATTCGCACCCGGGTCCAAATAGAAGTTGATTGCTATTACGGATCCGGATTTGGTAGTAAATCAACGCCGGAGAATTAAACCTATTGGGACCCGGATCCGAATAGCCACTCCGTTTCCCCTACAATAAACTCGACGTCCATACCGACTCATCCCTAGTCGGGGTGGGTGATTCAGGGACTGGGATAACCCTATCCTCCAAACAACCGCGGGACATTCCGGCTACAAGACCAGGCTGGCACGCTGGTATGTACCTACCATCTGCATAGATACTTTGTACTTGCTGTTTCGGTTTGAAGGGTAAGACAGATGTTAAAATTACTGAGTACCTACTGTGACTTTACATCTTATTTCATAAGTTGGCAACGTGCACAGCAACACATGTAGACCTTGAGACCATTAGCGTAGGTAAAGTTATACCTACCTACGCCTTTGCTTGAGACCACTCTTATGCCAGTCGTAATAACAATTACTTTCGTAATGCAAATGTAAAACTTGACGCGTTGCTGCTTATTACGAAACGAATAAAATGTCATTTTGAAGAAAGATAATTTATTTTGATATCTATCTCTACACGTACTACCTGAGAAAAGGGGTCTTGAAAGACAGACAGACGAATAACAAATCTTATACAGATTCCGTTTTGTTTCCGATTTTGAGCTTAAGTGTTCAATTCCTTTACTGATCCGTAGTATTTTTTATTAAGTTGGTAAATAAAGTAAGGCATTTTATTTGGCCTATTGAAATATCCTACCCTGTTAAAAAAATGAAAAAAATACCTACATCGATTTAGTCAAATTCTCCGTTTAATGTAGTGGAAATTCTTCTGTTATGGGCCAAAGCAAATGTCTTGTTGAAATATGATCACATAATTATTTCATTTACTTAGCTAGGTAGTCGCTTTCTATTCTTTTTCTTTAATTTAAGATACTTACCTACAAAATTAGGTACTTATGAGAAAATGGTCGCTATAATTATCCCTGTCGATTGGTGCTATAAATAGTATAATAGGACTTAAATTTCAGAATTTAACGAGTTCAATTCCCGGTTTATTATGTAAGTATCGGAAAAAAAAATTTTTATAATCAATACCTATTTAGGGTACATTCCCTTCGTCGAAAATCTTTAATTTTCATTCTGTAGAAATAAATGAGCGACCCCCAGTATTATGTAATCTGTGCTCCAGTGAACCATTGTGGCCGAACATTTTTATTGGGTAAGAATTTAAATTGACCAATTGAATAAAATGATAACTAATTAAACAATTAGTTGTCATTTTATTCAATTGGTAAATTTGAATGTGCATAATTTCTCTCTCAAGAAATGTGCATAACTTCTCTTTCAAGAAATTGTGCACATTTCTTTAGCAAAATTCTTAATTATTGGATTACTTATAATATGGGCAATGGTAAAGAAAGTTGGGGCGGAAAGGTCCCTGAGTGGCGGCCACGTACCGGGAGACGCAGCGTTGGTAGGCCCCCCGCAAAGAAAGTTAGTTGGTAAAAATTTAAATTGTCGAATTGAGTAAAATGAGAACTAATAGGGGATCCAAGTGGAATACCCGGAACAAAATGAAGACTTCATTAATAATACAATAAGTAGTATATAAGTAATTATTCAGTGAAAATGCAATGAAAGTAGATAAGTACCTACATTCACTAAAATTACAGCTTTATGAATCATTGGATATAATGTCTTCTTGCCCATTAAATCATTTCTTGTATTGGGTAGGTATGTGGTTGGTTCAATTCATAAATCGTGTCGCTCTCTAATATTTTCTACGTTGAGCTTATTACCCACGGTTTTCCCTTATTTGAATTTACGAGGAATATGTCTCCATATTTTTATAAATAAGTAGACAAATTAATGCTAAAGTCTATCAAATAACAAAAATTATATCATGTAAGTTGTTGTGACAGTTAAGATGCTGTTTCCGAGTGTTTCCGGTTTCTGTCAGAATCCCTTGCTTTAGTTGCTTGTATAAGTGCTGCCATCTATGACATGCTTAGATAACTACGCAATGAAATGTCGATTTTCGAAGCAAAACATTGCTATGCTCACTTTGGTTTTAAGAACAAAAAAGCAGCGTCCAGTGCTGCCGCTGGGCGAGAAAACTATGGAAACTTTTTAGTTACCCGAAATAGTTTCCTTAGGCGTGCACGGATTTGTACTATGGGATTGGGCATCTGTACTAGTATTATGTTATCTGTGCCTGTATGTGGATTTTAGACAGGCATTGCTAAGGGCAGCTGACAAGACTCTTCCGGTGAAAAATATATTTAAAGGAAAGTGGCCTTCTCTACCTTGGTGGGACTTGGATTGTACAAAGGTCTGCAAAGAAAGAAAAGCAGCTAAACTGGCTTACTCAGAAAATATGTCGGAAACAAATTTTATTTTGTATCGTGCAGCAGCAGCAAAAGCCACTAAGGTTCTCTCTAGCATGAAAAAGGTGGCTGGTACAAATTTTGTGAAGCCCTGTCTCCAAGATCTCCCCCATCAATGGTCTGGCGAAATGTTCGAATATTTAGGTGCTCTGTAATCAATAATGGTAATATCACTTCGAATGACCCTTCAGAATGGTTAGAGCCATTCTGCCATAAGCTTGCTCTACCCTCAGTCCCTTCTCAGTATGAGGCAGTGATATATCAAAATTGTGCACAGTCTTCATCAGGTGAATTTGATTCTCCATTCTCCCCCGAGGGAGAATTATCAGTGGTATTAGATAGCCTCAAGGACTCATCCCCTGGTGTAAACAGTATCCCATATTCATTTATCATAAAGAGCAGCCAAACAACCAAGGATTTATTTTTGAAAATCCTCAATAACATCTTCATTACCGGAATCCCTCCAGAAGAATGGAAAACTCAAATTGTTATTCCAATCCTTAAACCAGGGAAAATGGGTAATGACCCTAATGGCTATAGACCGATTGCTCTTCGGTGTACTATGTTAATAATTTTGGAACACATGATTAAAAACAGGTTAGAATGGATCATAGAGAGAAAGGAGCTACTGGGAAAGAGCCAATTTGGGTTCCGCAAAGGTATGAGTACTATGGACAGTTTGAGTATCTTCACTACTGATGTTTGGATAGGTCTCTCTAAACGGGAGAAGGTGTTAGGAGCCTTTTTAGATGTGTCATCTGCATATGACCATGTTCTGCTTCCGGTACTCAGGCAGAAACTGCACAAGCTGAGTATCCCTGAGAGGCTAGTAAACCTTATATGCAATCTCCTTTCATCTCGCACTGTTCAAATAAGCATTAATAACTCGCTTTTATCCCCGAGGACTGTGTGGAGGGGACTACCACAGGGATCAGTATTAAGTCCACTATTATATAGCGTTTATACACACGATCTCGAACTGTCCGTAAACTCATTCTGCAGTGTATTTCAGTATGCGGACGATCTCGCTCTGTATGTGTCCGATAGTGATATTGATGTCGCTAAAACTAAATTAAATTCTGCTTTATCTTACCTTAATGATTGGTTGGATAAGCATGGTCTCACTTTATCTTTGGATAAGAGTAGTGTGGTAATTTTTTCACGTTCGAGAAGCATACCTGTGGTCTCAGTTGGTTGTAATGGTAGAGAAATACCCATTAAAGATAAAGTAAAGTTTCTGGGAGTGGTGTTTGACTCAAGAATGTCTGGAGCCCATCATGTTGCACATGTACTAAATAAATGTGAGAAAAACATAAACATCCTACGTTCTCTGTCTGGGGCCTGGTGGGGAGCACACCCATTCTCTCAGAAAATTTTATACAATGCATTAATTCGAAGTCATCTGGATTATGCATCATTCTTATTAGAACCATGCTTAAAAGCATCACTGAATTCATTGGACAAAATACAGTCCAGATGTCTTCGAATCATTATTGGAGCAATGAAATCTTCACCCATTAATGCTTTGCAGGTTGAGTGTTTAGATCCCCCTTTAGCAATACGTAGACAGTATTTATCAGATAGATATTTCTTTAAAATGATACAAAATTCTGCACAGCCTCTGTATGGACAATTACACCAATTAGCGGACTTCATATCATCTGATAGGTACTGGCTGCTAAAAGCAAAACCTTGTCTTTTCAACAGTTTCCTTAAATACATTAGACTTCCCTGCCCAGTATATCACTGTGTTTTGAACCCTATATTTGGCAACCCTTTTCATTCCCTGTTATACCAACCTGATATTGTGCTAGATCTAGACATTCATAAAGGCGCCTCTGATGCAGAATTTCAGCTTCAATCTGCCATTAACAAGTATTGGAATAACTGGCTCCTAGTGTACACTGACGCATCAAAAATATCAGACAATGAATGTGTTGGCTCTGCAGTCTGGATTCCAAAACACAAAATTATTCTTAATTTTAAATCCCCTGCCACAACCTCTGTTGTCACGGGTGAGGCTACAGCAATTCTTGAGGCTATTTTGTATGTGGAGTCACATAGACTTCACAAAACTCTGATACTCACAGACTCGAAAAGCTGCTTACAGGCAATCTCAATGAACCCCTTTGGCAGTAAGAATAGGTTCCCTTTAATCTATAAAATCAGAAAAGCCCTTCACAGATGCCATCTTCAGGGTATTAAGGTAACATTGATCTGGATACCTGGACATTCAGGTATACGGGACAATGAGACTGTAGATATTATTGCAAAGGATGCTACTAGGAACGGTGCCCTCAATCACTTAACTTATTCACATGATCTGATAGCTCTAGCGGGACGAGATATGAGATTCTCTTGGGTTGCTCAATGGAGGAGGAGTAGTGGTGTAGTGGGAAAGCATTATGCAAATATTCAGAAGGATATTCCGCCCAAACCTTGGTTTTTTAAATTTAAACAAGCCTCAAAAACATGCACATCCACTATATGTCGGTTACGTCTAGGGCATGCATGTACACCAGTCTTTCTGGCAAAAATTAGGGTGAAGGACACCTCATTGTGTGAATGCGGTCTGGATGAAGGAACTGTAGAACATATCTTTTTTAATTGTCCCAAATATCCGGTCTCGCTATATGACATCCTTCCAGTGCACATTCCTAAACCCACAAATTTTAATACCCTCCTGTCTTATGTAAATTCTCCCTTTATTGATGTTCTTTGTGATTACATAACTAACAATAGTATTAAATTATGTAGCGAATACGCGCCGGCGTCTTCCTCCGCGCACTACAAGAGGTATAAAACCGGCGCGCTTGGTAGAGTTTTCCTCTTGGGCGCTCAACTAAGCCCGCCGTTTTTAGTCTCGCGCCCTTTTCATGTTTCGCGCCTAGTCTGTGTTTGCGCGCGATAGTTCGCGCGGAAATGTAAAATCATTGGGTGTTGTGTGAACCCCAAAATACTTACTTGTCTTTTACCTACTTGTGGAGATGATGTCTGTTGGACTAAAATATAGTAAATTATTGTAAAAAGTAAGTGAATAGTAATTGAATTGTGTTGTGCATTTGTTGTTCAATAAACTATTGAACTAGCCGTCTGTGTATTCATTAAACTGGCCGCCCAACGTGTTTAGTGTCGTTATCAGATACATAAAAGGCCGACACGCGTTTTGTGATTTTCCTGCGAACTGTGAAGTGACTTTGTCTTCGGTGTGTGGATTCACTGGGTTTTACGGAGTGTTGTACCGATTCACAATAATGCCGCGAACCAGACAAATGTCTCAAGAAGCTACTGACGCCCCTACCGCCACTGATGTCACCGGCGGCGCCGGCGCGGGAAACATCACGCTAACTCAGGATGCCCTGAGCACTATTTTGTTAACATTGCAACAGTCTCAGAATGAATTTTGCCAGCGGCTATTACAAGATGCTATGTAGCGAATACGCGCCGGCGTCTTCCTCCGCGCACTACAAGAGGTATAAAACCGGCGCGCTTGGTAGAGTAGGGCGCGAGACTAAAATTATAATTTGTCTGTCTGCTTACTAACAGTGTGTGCTCTATTGTGTATGTCCTCTTTGCAGGTATCAACTGGCAAAGTAGTTTTATCTAATATAAATAAATAAATAAAATACACCTACCCATTGTACTTTCACGATCCATGTCAAGAAAGCAGAGTCTTACAAGGCCATCCATCTGAAAAACGAAAACTGAGCAAAAAACTCGATTCTGGCGAAATCCAAAAGGGAAACGCCACCAAGCAAAAAGAAGAAGAAGAATCTCTGACTAGTTATAGTAATCTGTGAATTAAATAATTATGGTTTGTTGTTGTTGCTCTGGTTGTTAGTTTGGTGGTTGTTTAGTGTTTTCCGTTTTGGTGATTTTAATGCTCTTTTACACATACCTAACTATTCTTTATGGACTTCTCGATTTCGTACATGAACTGGATATATATTGGCTTTCTCACTGATCTTTTCGATTTGGATACCGTTTGATTTTATAACCTGTTACCCTGAACGAAAATTGATTGTGAGTATTGCCGATACTACAAATTGAGCCATCATACGGGCCAACATAGAAAGTATGTTATATGAAATAATAAATTAAAGATAATTTATAGTTTTTCATTACCTAATGCTTATAAACTTTTTCAGGCAATTTCCACTATGGCACACTGCACTATCTGTAATATTAATGTTTCAAATTAACATTATCATTATCATAAATGTAATGGATATGAGCCAAGACTATATGTATCCATTATTGAAAAATGGACTGAACATGCGTGAGGTAATGTCATAGTAAACAAAAACTTAATTTATTTGCAGTTCTATTAACTTTTTTCAGGAAGTAGATGGAAACCATCTATGCCAAGAGTGCTTTGATCTTTTGTCATTGGAATTAACTATCAGAGGTCAATGCAATATTGGAGACTGACAAATAGGGCACCAGTCAGTTTGTATATGTTGTAGAATATCAATATCAAGGCAAATAGGCTGACAATCATTGCCATTATGTACACATTGTCTATGTGCCTATGCCTATAGGCCTATTTCCAGTTGTGGGCGTCTCTTGGCTGAAATGATGATGATGATGATGACACATTGGGACGGCTGAATACATTTTATAGTAACTATGATTAACCCACATCTGGTAAGTTTTATTTTATCAGCATCCTTATAAATCATTGCATTAATTCACTATAATATAATATTATTTTAATCAATTTTATTCATATTCTTACACTTACTATACCTACTTGTTCTAGAATGAAGCACCTCTTATTGACCATTTAAGCAAAAAAGCAATATTGCATTTATTTTATGTTTATGTCTATAGTAAAGTCTAATAAAACTGATCATTTTTAGGTTCCCATTAATGCTCGTGCTTGTAATCCATGCTGGCGAAGAGCTCACCAACATATTGGAGTCTGAACTTAATGACAAAGACGGCTTATCAGAAAGCAGGTCAAGCTCTGTTCCTGACCTTAGTCAACCTAGCTTTGATACATTTGATGTTAAATCTGTTTCAAACACTTTAACACTTCAAGACTACAGGCGCACTTCTGAAACATCAACCCATTGTTTTGTGCCTAATTGTGACAATGTGGAAAGCAAAAGGGTGCCATCATCATCTCTTGATGATTATTGACAGTAACATTTTTTTTTAAATGCAAGTATAGTCAGTATTGCATTGCCTCGCTTTTGTTTTTCCTGTTATCAATAATGTATCAGATAATGGAACTGTCTGCTACAAATTCAATGTTAAAAATGATTTATCTAGGAGTTGGTGATCCTTCGTAGCAACATTAGCAAAAAAGCCAGATTAAACATTGTGCAAATTAAACCAGGTTCAAGTTAAATAAATGGCAGAAAAGAATCATTGTTATTTTCCACTATAAAATAAACTCATGAGATATAGATAATAATTCCATATTCAAATGAGGAATTTCATGCTTTTAAAACAGTTTTTAGTTTTGTATTTAAGCATTCATATTTATTGATCTAGATATTTTATACAGATATTATCAGTTATTTGTTTGGAATAAATTGAGTTGATTAAAATAAACATTGCAAAAAAAACATTGTTTTATTTCTAATAATCATGTAACATGTTTATTAAGTAGTATATGCATAATTAAGAAGTTACAATGTTTGATTATCCTATAAAGCCAATTAGCTACACTCTAATCTTTGTCTATTTTAGAGGGTAACAACAGCATCATAATATTGAGTGTCAAGCGCGGATCCACCATTGTGGGCACGATGGGCATGCCCACAACCCTAATATACTTGTGATGTTCGTCAGAAACCCTCTCTCCCTTCTTTTTGCTTCCTTTCTTCCTTCCATCCTTCCTAACAACACTTCTGTTCATCATTACACCCAGCGCACCCTTGCCATCCAATTTTACACTCTGGGAGATAGAGCATGAATGTATCAAATCGCATTTGAGCTTTATCTCCCTTTCATTCGCGAATCACTTAACCAACAAGAAAACAAAAAAGAAAAATACTTGTGACATCACACTTTTAAGGTCTTTTAGGAACTATAGGCTGATGACACTATATCTAATACAAAAAAAACAATGAATCTTTGTCAGGGCAATGGTTTTGTATGTATTTTATGTATTTTCGGGTGTCTGTGACCACAACCTATTACGAGGGCTGGATCCGCGCTTGATTCATTTCAATTCAATATGAGTACCGCATACAATCGATCCTTTCTGTTATGCACCAGCTACCGGTTAGGAACGAATGGTAAAATGGTAGATTTACATCTTTTGGTCCGTGGATATTTCACATACGTTGTGAGAACATCAAATAGGGTGGGACTGAACATCCGGTGGGATGTGTTCGACTTCATGTGTTTAGCAGGTGTGGTACTCAGTTTATAACATATTTAATAGAATAACAGACGCAAAACTAAATAATACAGAGGTGCCGGTAAGTTACGATTTAGGTTTAACTGGTCTCTTGTATAGATTGATATATAAGATTATGCATTAGATAATCGTTGCAACTAATTATCATTTGCAAAAAGTAAAGACAAAAATCAGTCAGATTTGAATTTGTTTGATAAACTGTCAGTTGTCATATGTCAGAGCTGTCAGCTATCACTTTTTTTTACTATTTTTACGGCTCTGGCTCAGAAGAATAACTAAAGCATAGAAACCTAGCAAAAATAGCTACTGAACTTAATATATTTGACTCACTTTGACATTAGGCGCTGCTAATAGAAGTTAGACAGAGACACGTATATGCAAGATGTTTCGAAATTTTGTAGGTCGTCACTAATTCTCGCTTGTCAGTTCTTCTCCCAGTGATGTCGTGCTCATCACTCACCTAGTTTCAACGTCGATAATTATATTATGTAGGTATTTAATAGCTCTCTAATACTAAAATGTCTTTATTACGTGAAATATAACATAAATAATTAAGGGTAGATTTTCTTATGTAACTTATCCAGCTAATAGCTGCTGTGTCTCTTTGGTATGGTCCGGCTGGCCGTTCAAGAGACTAAAAGCGGGAAGTGCGAGTCGGACTCGCCCACCGAGGGTCCCGTATAAAATTGTAGGTTATACTTTAAATAGAGACTAAATTTTTATAATTTAATTACAAATGTGGAGTTTGAGATTTTCCCTGACTTGTAGTGTAAGACTATATAACTTCACTAATAGAACTTGTTAGTGTAAAACTGAGTTGTTGTGTTGAAATTGAGTGAAAGAGACAAGTGTTGAAGTTGTGTTGAACTGAGTTGTTGTGTTGAAAAGGTTTTAAATTCAACTCGATACCTTCACGCGTTTCCAAGATAGTCTTGACAGACAAACGGACAATAAAGTAATCCTATAATGGTTCAGTGTTTCTTTTGAGGTACGGAACCCTAAAATTTGGACTATTTAAGTGACGGGTATTTCCCATTATCTAAAATGTTGGGATTTTTCTATTGCAGAGATTCACAAATTCTATGGGAAGGAAATCGAAGACACACTGCTTTTATTTCATCGCTTAGATTTAATACATTTTTATCGCATCGCTTGGAGGTGCTTGAGGTAAATCTCATATTTAATTTACTTACCCGAAAATTTAACCTCATGGATTTTGAACCTTGGATATATTCGTGAATGCTAAAACTACTATTTGTACATATGCTTGGAAATTAAACTAAAAACATTAACATTTGACCATAATTTATAGTTAAGACATTTTTCGATAGATTTATTACGCTTGATGTGCGGCCGGGCATAGTTAGAATGTAAATTTTCCGAAGGCGGTGTTTTGATATTTTACCTTTTTGACTCTTTCAAGTTCTTTTCTTTCTCTAATATTTTAATTCTTAGAAAAAAATCACCTGAACTGGTTGTTCTTGGCATCCGTGTCAAGGATTCCTTAAAGAAATAGTTATGAAATTAAATACGTTTTTATTTTCATAAATAATATTTTAGTTTTTAAGATTTCCTTTCATTAAATAACTTGACTTACGTCATGACGTCTCCATTTCATAGTTTTACTACTAAGTACATACAAAATTAATCTGATGGAAAATATCTGGAGTTGTTTTTTATACATTGTCTTTAGGAAATCTGTAAAATAAAAATATCGACAAAATTTTACAACACTACGCATGATCAAGAAAACCTCAAAGTAATTTTCTAAAAATCGCTAAAACATAAAAGTGAAGTTAATATTACGTATTGTTTTTCTACAAAATGATTCAGCGATATTTCATATGTATATAAGTGTACTTATGAGCTCACTTTCAAGTAACAATATGAGAAAACATGCCAATTTAAGGTCAATAAATTTTGATTATTTTCCTTTCGCGACGAATGAGACTTGCAGCCCCAAACTACACAAGACATTGTGTTACGGAGTGCACAAACACACACTATTTGTAAATAGGTACCTAAAGAATTCTTGCTTTCTAATCACTTAAATATTAATAAAATATCATCAAAATATTACTAGCCACGGGACGCAAGAACAAATATTATACGAACAATTCAAAGAGTTCAAACTCGGATGGTCTATCTTCGATACAAGGTACTATAGAATTTAGCCGTGTTATATTTTTAACCAATTTTAATTTTTAACCAAAATGAAAATTCAATCAATTCATCTAGTGACCACCTTGTGATATGCCAATAGACAAATATTACTCATCACTTACACTTACACAATTTTGTGCTGTATGATAGAAAGAGACAAATAACACATAATGAATTCTTATTTTAATGTTCCTTCTATGCTTTAGTTGTTACTCTGAGGGCTCTGGTATCGTCCATTTGGCCAAACTCATTCGTGCCATAGCTTTTTTTTGTTGTTCCTTTACACACTATTTGACAAATTCTGTTCCATTTCACGTAACGTTAGTTTTGAAAATAAATAATTTTTTCTCTGATTTGCAGGGCTAAAACGAACTATTTTTTTTAAAAAATGTAAGATTTTAAGAACTCTATACAAAAAATATTAAGTTGTGGTCTTTAAATCATGTGGCCCAAAAAAGGACATGTCCTTTAGTTTGTACTTAATACTCAACTCTAATAGTTTTTCTTTAAACTTCGTTATATATACTACTGTTGTATTTTTTTCACGTGTCCATATAATATAACCGTTTAGCAGATAGAGTGGGGAGAAACTTACCTCTAACAAAAATTTCAGAAACGGATCCCTAAATCGAAAAATGGTGTTCTGAACCTTATATTATTTTTTAAATACCTATTCAACAATACCCCACATGATGGGTTAGTCAAGAAAAAAAATACTCCCACTTTACTTGTATGGTAGCTACCCTAAAAAATTTTTTTTTTCAATATTTTTTTCTACCACTTATTTGGCATGAATAACATACATACCCATACAAAATAACAGCTTTCTAGTACTAATAGTCTCTGAGTAAAACCGCGGACAGACAGACAGACGGACAGACATGGCGAAACTATAAGGGTTCCTTGTTTACTACGGAACCCTAAAAACGTTATAGTATCAGCTTTAGTGAAGCAAATTTAAATAACCTTTGTGCTACTGACTGTATGTTGGCAAATAAGCAGATTGCTCAGATAAGTTTGGAAAGTGACTTGCATACATACAAATAGGTAAAGTATAAAAATCTTCTTTTGTTCTTGTAAGGTCCTTGTGATAAGTAATTTGCTGTGGTAAGTTGTGGTAAGATATGTGGATTTATAATTAGGTGAAGTTATAATGCAATGCATGCACAAAAGACATTGGACACGTAAATGTCTCAATACAAAAATATAAATGTGCGAGTTAGCTCGTACACAGCTCCTAAATAAATCATAGTAAACTTTGTCAACTTGTGACATGCCTATCATCATCATAAAGTCTCTCACTATGTTCACATCTAGCTAATGAAAATCCTGAATCATAATGCGAATAAAAGAACTAAATTTAAAGAATGATTCGTTGTTTCGTTAATAACGATAAAAAGTATATTTATTCGAGTAAGCGTTCGCTTATGCTTAGAAGGTTCATTTTTCAATCGTTCGGAATAAGAATGAAAGATGGCGGTTGAAAACATCCAACACTGCTGGATGATCGGTTCATTATTAAATTCAGTGTGTACTTTTGCATCATTTCCTTTTAGTGTTTTAAACGAAATTTGATAGATTATACACCGTGTTTGGTCAATACCTATCAAGTCGAAACCTACCCATGTTAACATAGTCATATAAAAGCTCTGGCTTCATTGAAAATTCGAATTTGTAAAATTAGTTTTGAAATCCCCCATACAAATAATGGGTCAGTGAAGAAATATGTATGGGTGATTATAAAATTAATTTTACTATTTCAAATTTTTAATAATGCCATATTTTCCTTATCTTTTATATGACTATGTTAACATGGGTATGTTTCGGCTTGATAGGGTATTGACCAAACATCTTGTATAATATTATAATTGATTGCCATTTGAAAGGTCGATTAGTAATTAATATCAAATTGTTACCGGAAAAGAGCTTCTGAATATTACCTGACAGGACCAATCATCATCAACTTGTGGTGCACGCTGTTGATTATAACGGCCACGGCTACCCGCATTAACCTAGCTTGGTGGGTGCAACACTGACTAAGCACCCCCAACATATTGAATCCAATAAACCAATAATCCCCGGACGGTGCAAATTCTCCGTCAAACGACTTT
Organism: Schoenobius gigantellus; assembly: GCA_963935595.1. NCBI lineage: Eukaryota > Metazoa > Arthropoda > Insecta > Lepidoptera > Crambidae > Schoenobius > Schoenobius gigantellus. The sequence goes on from OZ012543.1 coordinate 24,023,695, forward strand.
GGCCCCGGCGATGTATAATAATACTACACACTCTGCGAACCGACAGGAAGCTGCTGGTATATATTAATAGAGGAATTGAATTGGATATTGTGGCCCTAACTGAATTGAGGGCGAGGACATTGGTCCTCGCGATCTGTAACCTGCTCTCTTCCGGAAAAATGGAGTTTTGCCCCTAGGTGGTAAAGTCATAGGTGCGGTTAAAAGTTTCTCTTGACACGTTTTACAGAACGTCTTTTGATGCTGAACCGGAAAAGAGATACCTGAAGTAAGTACAAATAATGTTCTCGAGGGAGTCAAGAAAGTGGAAAGCTACACCTATGCACACAACGCTCTAAAAAGGCGGTAACATTAGACACGTCAGAACTATTACAGCAACCCTTTTCACGCGGACGCGCACCTACATCACAAATGAAGTGCTGAATTTGATAGTGGATAATATATTAGGAATATTTACGGTATTATTTCAATCTTCAAGGGTTAAATGGAAAAATGAGACTTCTTTATTCTAGGCTCAGGAATATTACCGAGTATCTTTACTATTTTACGTAAGTAAAAAGACAAAATAAGAATTAGATCAGAGCCCTTAGACAAAAGCCTCACGCTAAGTTTTCCGCAGTCGTTCCGCAGAAAAAATGTATGGAGATGACATTCGCTTGTGGAGATGACATTCGCTCGACAAAAATTAGCGTGTGGTTGTCAATGTCATTTCTATACACTTTTTTTTCTGCGGATCGACTGCGGAAAAGTTAGCGCGTGGCATTTGTCTAGGGCCTTTGGTCTCTAGGCGGTTGGGGAGAAGGCGTGCGTTCCTGGACGCGCGCCACCAACTCCCCTAGCAAGCTGGGGACTGAAACGGCTCGGCCGGCTGACCACCGGCCGAGAGACACTTTTCACCCCTAGCTTGGCCGCCTGGGGGTCGAATTTCCAGATACTTGTCGACCCCCCCATAGAGGTAAGTCCTGGCGCGTGCGCCAGGCAACCCTCCAGGGGGCACAATCGGGGAATGGCTAACGCCGATCCCGATTGTGTCTCTACGGAGGTAGAAGTATCTGGAGGGTTTTTAGCCGGTATTGGGTCTTCTACCCGAGTCCTGCATATCCTTGGGGTGTCCTCGTCAATCGGCCCCTTGTCGAATACCGTAAATGTATTTTCCCTCCTATAAAAAAGGGGCCTTTGGTCTCTGGTCATCTCAAAGACAAAAAATATTTTTCTAATTCTTCATCCATTTTTTCTTCACAGACGCAACTATTTGTATGGGGGACTTCAAATTTAATTTTACAATTTTGGGTTTTCAATGACGCGGTCTGTAATTCGCATACTTAGTTTTGGATTCGGCCGCTGTGTGACAGCCGAGTCGAGTTATAAAAAATGACATTGAACTTGAGTTACGATGCGGCGCGCTTCTTCTCGAGTAAAATTATTATTGTCGCGAATGTCCGCTAATTGGTTCGTTTATTGATTGTCGGCAAAGGTGAATTGTTGACCTATTAGGGAAATTTATTTGTGGTTCATCATGCGATTTTGGTCGGTGGATTGACAGCAGCCCTAAAGAAAACGCGACTTCCTTCGAGCTAGCTCAGGAAGTCCACCGGCTACATGCGGAGATTTGGGTAAGCGATAGTATATTTCGTTTTGTAGGGAGAACATAATCGGACTTGATATCAGCAACAAAACAAAATAATCGGCGAAACGCCGAAATGGTTGCGTCGACTTTAGGCGTCATCAGACGCCATAACTTCTGAACATGCTTCTAAAAGGGTTCACAGGGTTTTTGTTACATACTGTATAAAAAGTACTTCGTTGTACTCTTCTTTTTAATATGGAAACAATAATTCTTATACCCAGCGCCCCACCCTATAGTGTGATTGAGCCAGCTTAGCCTCAAAAATAACGTGGAAAATAGATTGTTTGAGTATGCCGCTATAATGTCCAGTATTTGTCGGAGTTTGTCGGCAAGTTTCAGAAATTGTCGCTTGCACGTTTCAGAGATGTCTGTGACTCAGCTGGGGTAACGTTACTCCAGCTGAGTCACACGGATCTCGGAAACGAAAAGACAAAGCAAAGGCAGTTTGTCGAAGTTTGTCGGATAAATTTCAATATTCATCGGGCTTCCGTTGAAGGGGGTTGTGTGGCTCAGCTGGGGTAACATTACTCCAGCTGAGCCACACGGATCTCGAAAACTTAACGACTTAGCGAAAATCTATTTACTGATATTATTATAGATAGGCCGCAGTTTGTCTACCGTTTCAGAGCTCTCCTGCAGCGAATTTGCTGCAACTGAGCCAGCCGGATCTCGAAAACCAAGCGACGCTGACGTAGAGAACATCTGTTTGCTGAAATAGTGAAACAAGTTCTAAAGTTTGTCGCTAGCACATTTCGAAGATATGTGGACCTGGATCATCAAAACGAATGAAAACGAAATGACGTAGTGAAAATTTGTTCCTTTTGCAAACAGCCCACCTGATGGTAAATGGTAACGGTCACCTACATTACATGCGGTTCTTGTGAGATTCGCAGCAAATCTGCAACCCCCACAAGATCCACAGTGTACGTTGCCAACTTGTGACATAAGATGTAAGGTCACGGTACCCAGTAATTTCACTGCCATGTCTTACCCTTTAAGCCGAAACACAGCAATGCAAGAACTGCTGCTATGTGGCAGAAATAGGTAAGATAGGCGGTAGTTTGTCGATACTTTATTCAAAGATTAAGAGTTTGTCGAATCCAGAGCATGAAAGAATATTTTTATTTGGGTAAATAGTCTAGGAGCTAGTAGTCCCAAATGCCACGAGGTTTCGTTATTATATTTTGTGTATTTTATTACAATAAGAAGTTAATGTCAAATAGTCCATGGAATTCAATGATTAAACAGTAAGTAATCGTTTTTATTTGATTTCATGTAAATCCTCTATGAGTGATTGATATAATTTCAATGTGTTATTTAGGCTACATTTCGTATCTGGTCTTCTTGTCTATCTACGCGAAGTAATGTATATTCGCGTACATTTTTACCCGACATTTTTTTCAAAAAAGGAGGAGGTTCTCAATTCGGTGCGTTTGTTTTTTTTGTGTGTATGTTACGCGATTACGCCTCCAATCGTGGACCTATTTTCAATTTTTATGTGTTCGATAGAGTATACTCCTGGGGTGGTCCCAAGGTCATCAAAGCCAGGATCTAATGATATAATCTCATAAAAATCGAGGAAAACCCTTAAATTTTTAGGTGTGACCAACGTGTTTTGTGTGTATGTTACGCGATTACTTCGCCAATTGTGGACCGATTTTCAACATTCTTTTTGTATTTGATAGAATGTACTCCTAGGGTGATCTCAAGGCCACGAAAGTCAGGATCTAGTGATGGGATCCCATGAAAATCGAGGGAAACCCTTACATTTTTTATAGGAACGTCGACGTGTTTCGTGTTTTTTTCCGAAGTTATTTACATATTTGCGTCTGGTAGTCATGAACCGAGCTGATGGTGGAAGGACCCTTTACTTTTGAACTTGACCTGACCTAACCTGAACTTGGACCTCTTTCTCTTCTTACTTTCATAGTGTGATGTCGTAATAGGTATGTATAAAAAAAGCACATTGGAAAGCTTCTGATTGAATGACAGACAAAACCGCCTGGGTTTGATTTTGTACTATTATTTATTCTGTGGTTTGATATAAAATGTAGCAAATTACATGTTCACAAGTGCACCTTGTACTTTAATTGAATAAATGTATTTCATTTAAAAAACTGTTCCGGTGGTCATTTCTGTAGATGCAAATAATGTGTATTCTCTCTCCTGTACTAGCTGTCTTCGCATTTAGACTCTACTTCCACTTATCATCAGGTGGTATGAACAGTTGGCTCTTATAACACCCACAAGAGGATAGGAAACGGAGACACATTTGTAGTTCCATCACCGTACGGAAAGCGAGGCGACTTGTTATCTCAATTTTGTCTTTTTCATTGACATAGATAAAGAGAGAACTATGTTAAGCACGTTTAGAGCTAATTATATTTACTAAGTGTTGTGCAAGTTGCCCTAAGTGTTCAAAAGATTATCTTCGGCTTAGCTGAATTTCAAGGAAAACAATATAGCAGAATTACAGTGCAGTAGTAATTGATATTTATTATGTACATTAAATTCTCTCTGAATTTTCAGCCATTGTTGTCATCATTTTATAATACGCAGCACAAAAGACTACAAATACAGTCATGTAGCGGTAGCGACACAATTTCTGCTTAAATTGTAAACATACGGAATGATGTTTGTATTTCAAAACCAAAGAACTAAAACAATATAATCAAACTGCATATATAGAACAAAACATCGACAGCTTAACATACCATCAAAAGTGATAAGAAATGCATGTATCGAGATAGTAACAACAATGACTTAGCAATAAAATTCAGGTTTAAATATTATATCATTAAGCAAATTTAATTTTGATTATTTTAGAAAGCCCGAGGAGTTCATATGTATAATATTAGCGTAAAAGACTAGTTCACTATTGAGTAATAATAATGTTCTCCTAAGCGATATTCAGTTACGTTAGCCATGTGAGTACGAGATACGAATATTAATAGTGCACAAGTGCCGCCTGCGCTTACACAGGTACACTCTCTTTCTTTAGTTCGCTAAATCTAATGGGTCGGACGGTTAGCCGACAAGATCGAACCGAGATCAGGCGTAAGATCACCGAGGCGAGATCTACCCATAATCATGATCGCTCAAAACAATATTAAAACCGCACTGAGAGCGAGATGACGCTATACGTAGCAAGAGCGGTGTCTCTAATTTAACATTGTTTTAACCTTGCTTGTGTCTTCCGAAACACGGAGGTGAGATGTTTCACCTTTTTTGGTTACCCATCATGAGCCTAATCACGGCCAACATCGCTTAACTAGCAATCGGTGTCCGATCGCACACGCCTCTGAGCTATCGAGCTCCTCATTTCACTAGCATCGACATAATTCGACATGGGGTGTTGTGTTTAGACGTGGGTTAATAAGTTTCTTCTAGGCCAACGGCTACATCTTCGACTGTGTCGTAAGTCACCATTAGCTAGGAGAAAACGCGGACAAACGCTGGCATATTCCCCTAAAATAAAGAAATGAAACGTTTTCACGCGCATTATTTATCGTTATATTTTCATCCCAAGACGTTATCATATTTGAAATAGTCGCACTAAAACGCGCGCATTTTAGCAATTTTCTCTGGTGCTTACATTTTTATTAAGACAAGAACAGAAGCTGGAATTTGTTTTCTTCTCAGGCTAATTAAATAAATATTTGCTGGAAAGATATTAAAAGAGCTTGTAAACTCAAAGCGCTGTTTAGAGTTAATGTAAAATTGTTTTATTGACATTGGTTTTATTGACATCTAATATGAGGGAGGTTGTGTACCCAATACCACTTTGCAGAACCGAACCGTATTGGATATGTTGAATGTGAGTGCTTGCTTACTTTGTTAATTCCTATTACAAAGTTGCAAGCAGCACTTGGATTCCTAAGGCCCGATTTCACCAACAGTAACGCAAAACTGGAACTGTACGATATATTCTCGGATATCCCATTTTACGTTTAACATAACATTTGGTTTAACTATTCTTCCGAATAGAGTTTTATTTTGTCTGTGGTAAATTAAAATTGAACTAAATGAACGAATGAATGATAATGCGGCAAAATTAAATAATCCATTCTCTCCAATTCTAACCCATTAGCTGTTTTTTGCACAAGTATACGTAAGACTATACGTTAGGTAAAAAGTTATGACAACTGTCACTTTAGATAGCATGCCAGTTAGCTGTTAATTAGACGCCATCTTTCCTATTTATCTATACTATAATATTATAAAGAGGAAAGATTTGATTGATTGTTTTTTTGTTTGTATTAAATAGGCTTCGAAACTACTGAACCGATTTTGATGAAAAATGGTATAAGGATAGTTCGAGACCAAGGGAAGGACATAGGGTAATTTTCCTACGGGAATATATAAAATTCCCACGGGAAAACAAAAATAACGCGGACGGAGGCGCGAGTGAAAAGCTAGTCCTAGTACATAGGCCTGTTATACTATCAAATTTGGCGATATAACTTTATTCTAAGTATAAGTATTTAGTGAAATTAAAATTAACTTATCTGAAAGTAACTCATGACTTTATCCTTGGTATAAGACTTATCTGACCGGTGAAATCGGGCCTAAGACTTTGTGTAAGAGCTATTTTGTTTTGATTGTCGGAATACAACAATGCTGTTAATTTTATGTTAAGGATAAACTATCCTTTTCACACGGACTTCGAAAATAATCATGTGTCGCTGTTTTTTTCTTCACCCGTCGATATCGTAAGAGCTGACTAAGAGAATTTACCGCAATTTCACGTCTGCGAATAGATGGATCACTTGTTTGGCTATGCAGTGAGACGTGTGTAATGTAAGTTGCAGTGGAAACTTTTTTGAAAAAATGACACCGTTCTTCAAAAGGGGGGTTCCTATTTCGGTCATCTCCCACCACGCTAGCACATTGCGGGTCGGAATGCCAGTCTCATCCGCTGGGCAGCAGAGTATAAGGCTTATGAACTACTTATACCCCGAATTGAACTTCAGACATCTGGCTCAAAGATATGGTAGCTTTGAGCTAGATGATCTCAATACCTGGTTCTTGTCCTAGCGTACCCACGCGACTTATAGTTGAATTTTCCGATTAACACGTCAGTCCACATTTTTCTCTTTCGTAAAATTTTGTGTATCTTCAAATATCTTGTTAGGTATTTACTCACTCCTTATGTATTGTAGCAACATTTTTTAATTTATCTAACTTCTGCAAAAAAAATATAACCACATTATGTAAGAAGAAACGTGACGAAACTCTTCAGAAACACAACAATGGTGTCGTAATTAAATTCTAATTAACCGTTTATTTTTTGCGATTCTTCGCCCGCTGACATCAAAGGTAATAAACGTTCACTAACTGTACTACACCAATTTACCGACAGCAAACATGAATTATTACTCGCCAAAGGGAATCAAATTGAAACGGGGAATTGCGTGACTTTAATAACTTTCGATTTGGATATCAGCGATTTTCGTATTCAAACAGCTATTTTGTTGCTCAACGATGAACTCTTCGACTCATTGTGATAGTGTTTTAACAACATGGATGGCCAGATGCGGGCTCAAATTCCACCCAAGTCGAAATTTTTTCCTATACCCATCGATAAATTAATTTTTTAACTTGTTTAGAATTTTTAGACAAAATGAAAAGTCATCAGTATAAAGATGTTTAAATAAAATATTGAACTACTGGATAAGCTCCGGACCTGCACTGGAACCTGGGTGATGCATGGCGACTTCCTGCCAAACGTGGAGGTTATGTGCTTCGCCGACGACACGCTGATTGCGGCTAAAGCACCTGTTTATATGGAGGCCTTGCGTCGATTGGCACGTTGAACAATAAAAAGGGAACGCCGCAGTGTCATCACTGCAGTGCTTCCGACGACACGCCCCTGAAAAAAGTTATCAAATGCGTGTGCTTGTAAAAGCTATGAGCTACAGTTTATGCGGTTTCAGGCCAAGCCTAAGTTCGCAGAAAAACTAGATCAAATATTATAATATTGTAGTTCCGAGAAAACTAATGCATTTTTTCCAAAATTATAATGTTGATTTTAAATACGAGTAGTCTTCTAATATTCACAGTAAATAAAACTATATAAAACTGAAATAGCGTGAAAGCCGAAGCCGCCAGCCACATTCCCACGGGCGCGCGTCATAATTTGCAGCACAGTTGCCGTGTAGGTATTTCAAATAGGATCCACTACAATTTAATTTTATTTGCATTTAGTTATAAAGAACAAGGTTTTACAATTAATAAATAGTACTTGGAACAATCCATTAGTAGTTGTTTTTCCATTCTCGTTGGGATATCGCAAATTTTCGTATACCTAAAACAACAAATGATGCCAAAAAGATATAAAAATTTCATAAATGTACAATTTAAAATTTTTATCTCTAGTTTTATCCCTTTAGGAAATGGAAGTTCTAAAACACAAAAAAATACAACAACACTCTATTTTTCTGGGCTATCAAAAGTCTAATTACTAAGTCCTATATTTGTTAGAAACTTGAAAAGCGACCATTTTCCTATGCAAATTTTCATCCCTATTTTGACACCCCATAATTTCCATACAAACCCGCATTTTTTATATCATTATCTTTATACATGCAGCACATGAATTAAAATCCTACCAAAGAACCCAGTGTAATGGAAGTCTTGTATTGCCTTTAATGTATGCAGCTCCAAGAAAATGCGTCCTTTATATTTCAGACGTCGCGTTGCGTCAAGAAGCAAATGTTCGCTGAGTAATGTAGATTCATTGGAACTTGGAACGAATGAATGACAACAGCTCGCGTTTGGAACATTAAATGTATTTAGATTGCATTGGAACATTTTTGCAGATTTTTATGTTAGTTTTTTATTATCATAGTAAGCATTTTCTAAAGAAGACCTAGCTAATGACTCTCCGGTGGTTAGTGGAAATAGAGTCCAAATGCGAATATAGCTAGTGCTCCCGCACTAGCCACACTCACCTTGCCGACCTGCAAGGTGCTTCTTCACGCCCCCTTTAAAGGACTCGGGATTGTAAAAAGGAGCAAATACATGCGCTGGCAGAGAGTTCCATTTCTTAATCGTGCGACATAGAAATGAGTTGCCAAATTTCTTGGTTTGCGTTTGAATGGCAGTCACAGTAAGACGATGACAATAGAATACTGGCCAGCACGTGTAATCCTTAAAAGGAAAGGACATGTTGAGGGGTATAGGCGATAGGAGCTAGAGGCAAATTTGAAAGGATGAGTGGACGTTAATGTAGCTTTTTACTACTACTGTTTAAGGTGCCTATAGCACCCGATCACAGAAAAACACAGAAGATTAACCTCTCAGCTCCAGGCGGTCGCATGCGACCGGTGAGACGTCAAACTATGAATTTTTTTATAAATACCCTCACAAAAAAAATCCCAAAAAATATATATTTTACAACCAAAGCATATTTTTCATTTTGTAAAAAGCAATGTAATAATTTTTAAATTTCCTTTCGTCAGGGTATTCATCAATTATTAAATAGCGTGAAGCTTACATAGCGTCGCACCGTCTCATGAGATCGGTTGGTACCTGGCAAGTTAAACCGTTTTTCTTCGAGAATGTTTTTTGCTACCACCGTCTTATCTAAGTTTATGCCATAATAACATATATAAGCATATAATATAATAGCATTATTGCCATATCGCCACTTACCGTCAGGTGAGATTAAGAGCAAGAGCTTAATCTTTATTCAATATAGACATTTACAGACATTTATTGACATCAAACGAAAAATCAAAACCTAGTAAAAAATGCAATTAAATAAGATAATTTTACAATTTACGAGTATTATTTATATTTTACTAGCTATGCCCGCGAATAAATCATCATCATAACAGCTCAAATACGTCCTCACCGAGAGGCTCAACCCTACCGTAAATTAGCACATTGTCAATCTAAACAAGTGCCCATTGCTGACTGTGGATAGAGATTCGGAAACCACCATCAACCGCAACAGAGAATTTCTACCCTACCTATTTTTATACTTTCACAACTTTCAAGAGTAATTTTCATGTATAGTTATTAAATACAGAAATACGTCTGATAAATAGTAGCGGGAAAAACTCGCTCTAAAATAAACTGTCTGCACGTGCATTGCATTTTCTGGAAGCTGCACCGATGCCGGGAGCTGTTTGATGCGGACGCCATAACAGCATAATGTTCTCGTAACGTGGGGCGTTCCTGTAGTTGAGCGTAAAATGTTCCAAGTAAACAAGCCGAGAACCGACCATATTTTATTCTCAACCAAGTCTTCCTGTTTATGTTGAACGTGAAAAACTCAGACGTTAAACAGCTATAAAATTTGAATTTTGTCTTATGGCTTTCGTCTGCGATATCACATTCTCACAGAAGGAGACGACGGCTTTCCAAATAGTAACCTTTTTTTTTTTTTCTCTGGTGGAAATGCGTAGCCGCACCGTACCCACCGTTGGCTAGACGGCGAGCGTGTGTGGGGCTCTCCCGGCAGAGTGCCAGGCCTATCCACTAAAACCCCCCGGTGTTCTCCCTGCCCTCTTGGGCGCGCTAGGTAAGGTTCACACTGCGACTCCACTACCCACGCGCCCGGGCAAGCCCGACCAACTGGTCGGGCTATCGCCAAGGGGGGATTGCCCGAGAACACCAGGGCAATCCCCAGACGGAGGGCCTTACGGCGGCGTGCACGGGGCCAACCATGCACGCAGGCCTCCACGGCAGGGTCACTAGACGGGCTTCGCTTGTGCGAATGCCCGCCTTCGCCTGCCTATCCGTCTGCGGCGGATGGGAGCGGCTTGAGGATCAGCCTCCCGCTCCCTCTCCGCGGCCTCCTTCTGCGAGATGACATCCTCGCAGAAGGAGGCGAAAGCCCCCCATTCCGCCTCACCGCGGAGCATGGCCACGACCATGCTCGGCAGCGAGAGGTTTGCACCTCCCAGCGCAGCGTTGAGTTCGCTGCGCTGGCGTCGCCAATTCCAAATAGTAACCTAGCCAAAGTGTGCCACAGATAGCTAAGTTGCGATATGTGTATATCGCAACATAAGTGGCTATTTTCTGCAAGCATATAATCATTAAAATCCATCGGTTGATATAAAGAACACAAGAAAACAGGAACCTTACGCACCCCGTATCATTGATACATTCGGTTACCCAAATGTAAGATCTGTCAAGTAATGAAAAGATTACGGTTCTTTTTTCTCTGTACCCTTGAATTGTTAAAGCAACTTTCGGCACAGCAAACTGGCTCTTATCATGAACTTAAACGTTATTGAACTTTGTTAGTCTTGTTATCGTGTTGTTAGTCTTCTAATAACGTTTTTCAATTAAACGAATACTTAATTTTCTTACCATGTTTTCTCGATCTCAATGTACACAGAGAAGCAGGAATAATATTTGTTTTGTAATGCGCATGCACGTTATTTGAAAATAAACAGTGCTCGTACTCACGTTATTGTCCGGATTCCAAGCGTTTTGAGTCGTTTGCTAGTTTTATTTCGTCTTTTGTTTGTCTGTGGTCGACTTTTAAAAGAATAAAATAGTAGTAAAAAGTACATATTGTTCAAATTCAGTGATCGTTAAAGGTGAAAATCTAATCAAATACAATATTTAATCAGACATTAAATAACGTAAAACAGTCTATTAAACAAAAGTTTCGATGAAACTGTCAACTTTTCTAGTACTTAGACAATGTACAGTTGAAATCTGCAGTTTTTGTCTTTCATAAGAACTACAAATCGCAATTTCGTAAAATTTCATTAAGTCGACCCAAATATCAACATTATCAACTCAGTCCTTTTTTTTTTTTCGGGGGGAAATGTGTAACCGCACCGTACCCGCCGTTGGCTAGACGGCAGGCGTGTGTGGGGCTGGCCCGGCAGAGATCCAGGCTGACCCAATCATCAACTCAGTCCTATCATGGTTACCGGGTATAGGTCTCTCCAAAAGGGGGATTTGGGCTGTCTTCTACTATGATGGCTCAGAGCAGGATGGTGAGAATGGCTCTGGACTAAATATATGTAAGAGCCTCGAGGACTGATAAACCAGTTGCAGTGTGAGCGAATGCATGGACAGAGATCCCAGCATTCGCTCAGCTCAGCCTTCGCCATGTCAGTTTTGGTGGAGCCTAATCATAAATCGTGGCAAGCATTGAAGTATTACCGCCATCGGATCAAGAAGCGCAGAAACATTATGTCACGGCATCATCGTTCCCTCAAGCAATCGGTTAGCTCTTTTAGAATTTGTAATCATGCGAACAATTGTAACTAACAAGGCGGGCGTTGAGCCCTAACTAGTTAAATTGGCCTTCAACTTATATACGAGTAATATCGTGACAGGTAAGGTCGTCATGAGACTCCTTCCTTAATAAAGAAGGCCTCGGCATTAGTCTAGCCGAAGATGGACCTAAAATAATCATGCATAAACCAACTGGTCTATTGCAATCCTATGCCTATCCTAAGGCCTATCCTAGTATCTGCCATAACACAATGTTCTCAACAGAGTGCAAGGCATGTTTTGAAAATAGTTATTTCTTTTAATATTCAAAATAGTTATATGATTAGTATTATTTTTTTGTAATGTAGGTATTTTATGTATTTTTATAAACATACTCGTATGAGTTTAAAGTTAGCGGTAAAGTATTATTCCTTACCGCTACCGGCATAATCGTTATCATTATCACTATCGTAAAAATAGTTTTCCGAATAACTACTTAATATCCCAGTAAAGTAAATATAACGAAACCCCTTTTAGTAGAATTTCTGAGCATTTCTGAACCCGCGCAACCCGTCTGTGGCGCATTCTTCAAAAATACAAGTACTAATGAGACGGAAACTGGAAACAAGTTTCAACGGGAAACATCTCTGTAAAAACTGCTCGTTGACGAATACCGCTGCGATCTTTGCATAGCCACAAAGGAACCACAGCATTGTGTTTCAAGTATTACAGCGAGCATGTTGGGGTGTGGTGCAGGAAGAAAGATGAAGCGACAATGAACTTTATTCCATAAACGGAATTATTTATCGGAATTAACTTACAATAGTAATCATAATTTAAAATTCAGAGAGAGACCTATGCTCAACAGTGGGCATCTCGGCTAAAACATTATAATTTGAATCGTATCTTCACAATAATTGTGGTTTATTTTTGCTTGGAGAGATTTGTAACTGAAAGAAACTTGAGATATTCTGTGTGTAGTTCAATATTGTCATATAGCTTTTTATAGCACTTAAAAATATCAATGAGAGTGAGCACTTTAAAGTCCTCTAAATATTATAAGTTTCAAATTTACGTTAATATGTTCATACCTATGTTGTTGATAAAATGGAATGAGGCACATCTGTAATTGTTGAAAGCTGGGATTGGATTATAGCAAAATTTCGGACAGAAGCTTAAATTACAAATGATATTCAAGAAATAATTACGTAAAATCTTATAACATGGACCACAACCATAGGAACCAGCGTCTTTTGAGCCCTACTTGCATTGAAGCCTAACCATGCAAATTATGAGGCATGTACACACCACAGTTGCATTCATCTCATGTAGATTCACTATAACTTAATATAACACAAGTATCTCATATGAAGACATAGAGATAATAATTTAGATTATGTAAGTTTTTTACTGTTGTTACTGCTGTTGCTTGTATAATAATAATACATTTGACCGGGCATATTAATAATTTTAATTTTATTTATTTACCCTTTCGTTAAGATTCAATACATGACCCCAAAAAAGTTCCAATAAACAGTCGCTCACCGGTCATGCATATTTTTATAAGCGGTTTTATGAGATGAACTTGGACATATAAGTATGTACTTACATGTGATTGTGGGAACGTTAAGGGCACTCACTATATTATTATGCTGTGGGCATGTGGGTGTGTTGTTTACATGAGCTCCTGCGTAGAAGACTTATAAACATCATTTATAGCAAAAAGAAAGGGGCGGCTTACTAATGGACATCGGTCATTTCAGAGGTGAATTTCTGACAACTGCAGAAGTTCGTGCACTTGACACAAGAAGCGAAGCATGTGGAGGAGAAGAGGAAGAACACGTTGGCTGAGGTAAGGATCTCGCATCAGAGTCGTGACTGTAAGTGGTGCCCGTGAAAGGGAAAAGCTACGCGAAGGGACATGACAGGAGAAAAAAAATGGTAGAGTCAAGAAGAAAGAAACAAAACATATGCATTTTGTGATTCGGCCATTACAATCGAAAACTTGGTTGTGGATAGTATGAAGTATGGTGCGTTGTTTTGTTTTTTCAAGGATATATTGCTATTCACCAAAGTCTTAGACGATTTACAAACCACCACGAAATAAGTCGAAAAAAAAACAGGCATCTGTTTATAGCAACTAATTGAGCTCGCAAGCTATCCGTCTTTAGTACTAAGGCCGGTTGATTGAAAAAGTTCCGTTTTTTCGACTAAAAGCAGGCTTAGGGGACCCCGAAACAATCAATTAGGGAAGTTTCGACCTTCTTGAATTGTAAATGTGGACCTTGGGAAGGTTTGCTTTGTTTATTCTTTTTGTTTCACTTTTTCGCAGACTGTCGTTTGTTTTGTTTAAACGTAATTATGACGTTTGGGCGAACGAGGTTAGGGTGACTGAATACGGTGCGTTTCACTATTAGATATACATGTAAGATACAATATTTCGTTCTCTCTTCACTTTGTAGCATAACCATAATGTTCTTTTCAGACAAGCATCGCGTGATTTTTGTCCTATTTGTCATACATTAGAAAAGTAAAGTACGACATTTTATATTATTATATTAGGTTCTTACATATGAAATTGGCGTTTGGCCGTACTGGCTACTTTGATCTCAAGAAAAACAAGTGAATTATAATTTTCGAAACACAAATACATGAGTAAATAGCTGTTTAAATTTGAATTTGGAATTCCTAACCATAGAGGAGATATTTGAGATCAAAGTGGCCAGTACGGCAAAACGCCAATTTCATATGTAAGGACCTAATATTATATGTGTGCTACTGGATGCAAATATGGGCTTCTCTAGGTATTTGCATTTATAACGGTAAATAAAATGTGTAACAAATTTTCCATGAGATATCTACACACACCCTCATTTTTTCAAACCTCGTATTTTTACACCCTTACACCTATCAACACATAACCATAGATTTAGGAGGAAAACAATAATTGTATGCTAACTTTGTATCGAAGCAAAGTTTTTGTAGTTCATGGTTATTTGCAATCGATTCGGTCACTTGCGCACTGGTGATACCGAAGCCTCAAAATCATCGGTACAATCACATGGACAACGTCTTTTCGCTGAGTTTACGCTATCTCACTCACACGTAACAACTTAAGATGACGTTGTCAGGCTACGGTTTAGTTAAATATCTTCTTCAAAAACTAGATTTTATTTGATAGTACAAATAGAGCAAATAGTTGATTTAGGTCAAACAGTAAAGGAGAAGATATCCATCGATTAGAAGCTTATCGGGAGCAATAAATTGTTCTCAGTAAAGCTGAGAGCGGGCAATCAGATTATTGTGCAATTAATTAGAGAATAATAGACTGTAATAACTTTATATATTTAACTGGTATATGTAAACGATTGTTTTTGGCGATGAAAAATTGCAAAGCCGGTCAGTATGCGGCAACCCTTAGAGCGAAATTATATTCAGTTTTATTATCATGCAAATTTAGTGGTTAGGTCGGTTAGATATTAGATAATAAATCAAGTAGGCGCGCTATTTAGAAATAAGTTATTTAGCTAGCGACAGTAAAAAGAATTATAAAATAAAACGATAAAATTTTATAAGGGATCTCGAGTAGGCATAATCAGGTCATCAGTTAATTAATAGGTTTTTTTTATTGCAGATAGTTGGCAAACAAGCAATATAAAATAACATACACAAATATATAGAAAATTGGCACAGTATTATATAAATGGTACACATAGATATTACGAGTTTATTTAACTTGCATACAACCTTAACATACTGATATGAAATAATAATATAATGAGTAGTCTAAATCGTTAAACAACAATCTCTCGAGGAAGGTTTTAGTATATCATTTAAGTTTTTTTATTTATTTCTGTGTAAATTAACGATATTTGTTGAAGATTTCGGGAAAAAATAAATTAAGACGAAACGTAGTTCGCGGGCACAGCTAGTTATACATAATTATACCTATTGGTCGTGTTCTGACATCTGTTGTTTTGAAAAATCCCGATTATGTCCCTCCCGTATACGCCACGGAAAGAAGTAGATTGTTTCATTCTCATTCTCAACGGCACGAATCAAAAAACACTTAGATAAATAAATTTATTTAATGGCCAGATAACATAACATTCATAAATACACAATGACTAACTGTAAACCAACAATCTGTAAGCAAAATGAAGTTGGATACAGACAAAGCGAAAGACCTAACAAAGAGAAGGAATAAAAGCAAGAAATTTCCAGAAAGAAACTATATTTAGTACGTTGTGGTGTTTCCTTTGCCCCTACTAAGTATTTGCGGAAATGTTTGGAGAGGATACCTATTATTGAGACAATAACGTTTGAAATTGTAAATGATTAATGTGTATCGGTTTCTTCTTCATTTATTAAAAATGATGAAGCAGTCGGAATTTTCGAGACGTAATAGTTGGAGGTTCTGAGAGTAACATATCTAGCCATGTTACTTCGAGAGGCTTCTGCCTCTTTTGCAAAAATAGAATTTCGTGGTATTGTGTTCATTTTCATTTACAACACACTAATACACTGACCTTCAAAAGTAAGTACCACACTTTTAAAATTGCAATAACTTATAAAGTAGACAATATATATTTTCAAAATAAAAAGTATTAAAAAGACTAATGTATAAAAAACTATAACTCCGAGAAACCTGCCGAAATGAGCTGAAAATGTTTTTTGTTTGAATCCTTTATCTTTTGTAGTTAAGGGAAAAATTTAATTATAAATGTGTAGTACTTACTTTTGAAGGTCAGTGTATTATAAGGAGGTAAAGTTTGTAAGTTTGTAGGAAGTAATCTCAGAAGTAACCACTGAAATGATTTTGAAAATTCTTTTACCAGTAGAAAGCTACATTATTCCTGAGTGACATAAGTTTTTTTTATTGTGATTAATAATGCTTTTTAACTTACGATCGCGACGAAGCTTCGCAAGGGTAATACTTTTATGTAAATGAGTGGTAATTTGGGGTTATTAATAAGTATTTTTATGGCCAAATCATAAAAAAAATGTAACAAAAATGTTGGACCACCCTTATCGCCTAGGGGTATAAAAATAGCCTACAACCTATTCTCAGACCTACTAAATATACACAAAAAGTTTTATAAAAATCGGTCAAGTCGTTTCGGAGGATTTCGATAACAAAGTCTGTGAGAACTAGCTGTGCCGGCGAACTACGTTTCGCCATAATAAAAAATAGGTAAAAAATAGTTTACGACCTATTCTCAGACCATCCGAACATACACAAAAAAATTCATAAAGATCGGTCGAGCCGTTTCAGAGGAGTTCGGTAACAAACACTGTGACACGAGAATTTTATATATTAGATATTTTATATACAGTAAAAGTGTAAATGTGTAAAAAGACCGAACGCGAAGCCGAAACCCACGTATTGAACCCATCGTAGTAGACCATACCTGGGAAATTAAGTTACCGAGATATTTAAGTTTAAATTGACAATTATTTTTTCGGAGTTTTTATATCAAACTGTTTGGAACATAATTTGTTAATTTTCGTCCTTCGTACATCAAAGAAAAAATTAAATATTTTTTTTAATTTACAGCGCGTAATGTAATTACGACGGACGCTGTCTTTTGTAGCCCCGAGCCGCTGACTCGCAGAGACGATATCCGTAGCACGTGAACGTACGAGTATGTAGTACTTTTTGCAGAAACGATATCCGTAGCACGTGAACGTGTGTAGTACTTTTTGCAGTTGTTTTTTAAAACCTAAAAATAAATGTAGTTTCCAATCAATAATTTTTTTATATAAGATAATTTTAATGGTCCAGATGGGTAGGCGCAGACTTTGTTATGTGCCTTTTTAAAAACCCAGTATATGTCATACTTATTAGATAATTACTAGCTGTGCCCGCCAACTACGTTTCGTCTGGAAAAATGCTAATATTGCTCTTAAAAATGAGGGTTGGTGGAAGAAGGGTGAAAATTTAAGATTATAAGTATATTTGAAGTCAAATCATAAAATATAAAAAAATAGCCTACGAACTATTCTTAGACCTACCAACCTACCAAATTTACACAAAATAATCATAAAAATCAGTCAAGCCGTTTCGGAGGAGTTCGATAACAAACACTGTGCTGTGACACAAGATTTTTATATTTTAGTTTTTATAATTAGTAGTATAAGATTTTAAAATTGGGGGTCGATTTCGCTACACCTTACAACCATTAGTCCTACGAACTAAAGTAGGTCGTTTTAATGCATTATTAAATAAAAATAAAGAATTAATGTATGTATGGCAATTTGCTAAAGATGTAAATTTGTAATACACTTGTCTCAATAGAGTTTACTCATTTTCTTACGAGGTAAAACTGTTGCGCACAGTACCTGCGGATGTCTGGTTGACCTATGCTTGAAATTTCCCGTAGAGTGCCAGGCATACCCACTAAACCAACGTCGACGTTTATCTTATTCATCGCAGCTGCGATACAGGCACAAGGAAGACCCAATTCTCTGGACCACCTCCCGACAGCCTTGCCAGCTATGGTTCGGGTCTTGACGTCTGTGGGTGATTATCCTAAACCTAAATGTAATCCCTAGATGGGGTAATAAATTAAGTAGAATAGAATGCTGTGGCGCACAGTACCTGCCGATGACTAGTTGACAGGCGTACGGTCGAGTCATCCCGCAGAGTACGGGGTATACCCACTAAACTAACCTCGAATTCCACCTTATAAACAGTCGGGACGATCCAGGGACTAATATCTGCAGAGGATTATCCTGGACTTACATTAGAGGTAATCCCTATACGGGATGACCTATTATCATGCGCATCAGGATCTACATTAGTGCGCAGGCCGCATCTAGGGCGGTCTTAGAAGATGGGCCTTAGTACATTTTAAGCATCTCATTTTTTAATGTAATACTGCACTCTGTATGTACTCCTTAACTTGAATATTTATCATCCGCATTAGAGCGCAGGCCGCATCTAGGGCGTCTTAGAAGATGGGCCTTAGTACATTTTAAGCATCTCATTTTTTAATGTAATACTGCACTCTGTATGTACTCCTTAACTTGAATATTTATCATCCACGGACGAAGGAGTTCTAGATATTTTTTATTTTTGATCAATCGTCAGGGTTTTGACCACGTTAAACAATTAGCAATTGAATCCCGAGTGGACTCGCTACTGCGCTACCGGGCTCCTCATTTACAAATAATATAATATCTTCTCTTTTATCATCAATACAACCCATTTTGTCTGAAATGTAAAAAAGTTGTTGTTGTTTGTGACGGTATTATTTGTATGACTTTGAAGAAATGGTATTCGTATAACGGCTAAGTTGACTCTGTGAATTTGTAAGTCATAAAAAATATAGTTATTTAGAAATATTTATCTTTAGAAAAACATTACTTAGACCGATTAATCTACGTACCTCACAAGCTTGGCCGCTTTTTAAAAATCAAATTGGACTGCTGTCTCTACAGCTATGTTAAAAAAAAACAATCACAAGGATGATAGCAACTGTAATTGTATTCAATCAATCTATTGAAACGTTGCCAAAGACTGGCTTGGCGAATAGATATAGACTAACCTTTATTGGCCCAATTATATGTAAATATTCGTAGCATTTAGTTATTAGCTGATACTGTTTCTGGTTGACAGGAGTGCCTACTCCTGTCAACCAGAAGCAATCTCAGTCCCAAGGTATATCGATGATCTATAGGCTCACTCTTGAATCCAATTCTGTCTCCTTATTACCACGATCGCTAGACACTATTAAAACCGCAGTGAGAGTGAGATGGTGCTATAAGCTGCAATATCTGCGCCTCTGTTTTAATATTACTTAAACCTTACTTTACACAAAGCGATCAATCGCCATTGATATTGTGATTTTCCATAGTAGCGCTAATTTGGATCCGAATTACGCAGATATTGAGCAAACCAGTCTCATTGTTATTTGATTAAGTTAACATCCGAATATAAACAGTCATCCGGGTCATATTGGATCCCATTTGGAGCTAGTGTTGTTAGCTATAGATTACTGAAAATCACAATATAAAAATCGTCCGATCAGAAATGGTTCGAAGAGTAGAATAGTCTATTGGTCGAACGTCGCGGAAAGCGCGTTGTATGCAGTTAGCGCAGAATCAATAAGACATTGGCGAAATAGGCAGTATCATGAGCCCTCCATGAACAACCGTCTCCATCAAATTATTCGGCACCTATGTAGAGGTGGTTGGAAAACCTATAGCAAATACTCCCGGAGTGGGTGGGACCAGCGCCAAAATAAAATTAGGCGCCAGGTTTCAAACACGGTGAAAACGTCTTAAAATCGTACTAAGTTGCGGGTCGGGGGCGGCCTGTAACCCATCGGACGGTCCCCGAAAGGCAAGCGTACTTTACGGCATGCTTTTAGGAATGAAAACGGGAACCTTGCCAAATATCTCGAGGTCGCCCAACACAACCACCAACCACCACTTAGGAGTTAGCGCGGTAGATTCTCATAGTTCCCGGGTCCAATATCTCCTATATGGCAATGGTGGTGGGAGTTATGCAGACTGATGGTTTTTGGTAGTTCTTTCTTTCTTAATTATTTTCCGTCTTAAACGATGTTCTCCTTCACCGTAGGAGCGTCAGATAAAATGTACATATGAAATTCGTGAAACGAAAAACACATTGGTACATGGTAGGATCGATCGCGGGAGTTAAGGATGGCAGACCCATCCAACTCAGCTTCGTCAGCACTTCAAGCCAGCAACATCAAGCCTAAATATTAAGATGCAACGTAGACATTAATTTAGTATATAATCAATTGTATTTCACTTGTAAAATCATTATTGTATTAGAAGTCTTGACTGTAACTCTGTTCAAATAAATGTATTTTTTTTTATTAAAAGTCGGTTGTAGTAACTTAACTGGCGCAGCCGGTAGGATTCCAATAGTGGGATCCCTGCTTTTTCGATAAAAAAACTCTGTACAAATAAATGTATTTTTCATTACTCATACTCTGAAAGTAGGTCTGAAGTTGCCTGAGGAGCGGGTTGAAAGTAATACTTTTCAGCCCTAGGGAGAATCACTTTCAACTGACAGCTGCTGTCAAATTTTAAAAAAGAAACTAGTTTTTTGTTCACATTTTTATTGAATCATGTTCCGACGTTCTATACAGCCACTCATTTACAGAGGTGTAAAATTGAAATAACATAATGTTAAGTATTTAAAGAATATATTTTTTAAATGACTTTATTATAATTTATTGTCAACTATTTCTTTAAAATAACATAGATTTGGGCAAAATATTTACCATTTTTTAAATTTTGAAAATGAAAAATAATGGCTGCATAGCTGGCCGGCCACAGACGGAACATGACGGAGGGAAAAACAAAATAAGCGGGAAAGCGGCAATGCGATCTTCATTTGTTTTTTCCATTTGTAGAGTTTTGTTAATACTTCCGTATAGCAGAGATTTGTATTAACTGTTAATTATATTTGTATAACATTGTGTTTATAATAATTAACACAATGAGTTCATCTGATTCAGGTGTGAAGTTAACGCCTGATTTTATAAGAGAAAGCGGGCTAAAGTAGAAGTTGTTGATAAAATAAAATTTACACGTTTTTTCTCTAGTTATTTTTTTATTTATTTTTACTTTCCTTGTATTCGTAATGAAAAGCACAGTGTTTACCTCGGGTTAAAGACTTATTTAGTCCCTCGAACTATTGGTGCCCTCGCTACGCTCGGGCGCCAAACACCGTCTCGGGACTAAATAAGTTACTTTCACCCCTAGGGTAACAATGTACTATTTTTATTAAAAGTCGGTTGTAGTAACTTAACTCGGACCTCCTATTCTACTCGGAGCAAAGTCCAGTGCCGAGGCCACAGTGCCACTGACGCTTTATTATTTTATTTGAATTCATTTACGTATACCGTTAAATACATTTCATTAGTAGGGGCGATCACGTTTACGAACGTACAGATATGGCTGCCGTATAGAGTTGAACAGAATGACTTGTATATCCTGGTTCGTATAATTGCAGCGATTGCCTCCACACTGTGGTGGTTAATTTTTAGTATTTACATTACTTTGAGTAGTGGTGATTGTAGGCGTTAGAATATTTTGCGATTGTTTATCGAGCAACTTCAACAAAAAAAAAGCTAAAAAGTGTAATGAAATTTTTGACGTACCTACTTCATTGGCTTTCCTATTTTTTGTTTGACATTCCTTATCTATGTTGATTGTAATAGAGCTCATATACTCGTATAATACACTAAAGGATTTTTTTTACTTTGTGTACAGGATTTAAATTTTTTCAATAATTATTAATCTATTATTTTAATAGAGTTAATAGAGTACTACATGACTGGCTCATTTTGTTTTATATTTCTATGATTGAGCTATTAAATATTTATTAACTAGTTAAAAATCCGAATCATTTTACGTTGTGATTTCAACGAATTTTAAATAATTTGTTGCAATCGCTAGTATAATATGACCTATTAAAGGATGCAATCAATCTTGATTTTATGCATGTTTCCTCTGATTTATGTACAGATACGTTGTTTTTATTTCTTTGTGCAATAAATAATATAAAAATCTCGCAGCACAGTTTTTGTTATCGAACTCCTCTGAAACGGCTTGACCGATATTTTTGAATTTTTTGGTATATTTGGTAAGTCTGAGGCTATTCGTAAGTATATGGTCGTAGGCTATTTTTATATACCTAGGTGATAAGGGTGAACCTCTCCAGAACTTTTTCACAATTATTATGGCGAAACGTAGTTCTCGGGCACAACTAGTATATACATATATTTTGATGGTGCTAATTAAACTTTAACATTGCTAGAAATAGCTCAAACAACGATTAGATACCGCGCAAACACTAATTGGTATTTAGTAGATAAAGCAAGATAATAGCGATTTCAGTGTCTCGAACAATACCAGCGGATTCGGCAAACTATAATAGCGTAATAATTGCTGAATTAATGCTAACGAGCCGTGCTCGCGTTGGGCACTTGGTATATGGCTGCCTACTTCAAATACAAATGTCGGCTTTACACAAGTATTACAAGTCAAATGTATTTTGCAGAGCTTTGTAAAAAAGATAGGTAGTCTCGAACTATAAACAGTTTTAAAAACGTCATTGACACGGGATCGACTGACGATGTGGGCACGAGACCGATACGATACATATAATGTTTTATAGTAAATAAATACACAAAATAAATAAGAAGCATTACAAAACTTATTGCGATGAGAAATTATATGAAAGGTAGACCCACCAGGTACCATTTGAAGGCACACATCACATTTTAAACGGTTAGTTATATAGAAATAGCTTGCACGGAGCTTTGGACTCCACGTCTAAGGAGTTCACTTTAATGTGTGCCAAAAACCATTAACCCTTGACCCAAAACCTACCCTGGCGTAAGCAAGGTCCGGTATATGGAACAAGATACATCTAGTTGGGTTGAAACTGAACATTCAGTTTCAAGTGAGCACAAAGTACTTATTGGGTATAACAAACAAAACAATGAGATGGCTAAACTTCTATTTTTATTTTAAAGTAGGCACATAACACAAAACCACCATAAAAATAACTACGACGCTTATCCTGCAGAAGTTTGTAGCTGTTGAGAAGAGAACTTCGCGACATCTTGGAATTAATGTGTAGATTATGAGTTCACAGACATACCAAGTTTTCAATTACAACTAGTTGCCTTTGAAACGGAAACATCTCTGAGGTAATGATTTGAGTCACAATTTTAACAGACTTCGAAAAAGGAGGATGTTCGGCTGCATCTATTTTTAACCGACTTCAAAAAAGGAGGAGGTTCTCAATTCGATGCGTATGTTTTTTCTTGTGTGTATGTTACCTGATTACGCCGCCAATTGTGGATCGATTTTAAAAATTCTTTCTGTATACGATAAAATATACTCCAAGGGTGGTCCCATACCATCAAATCCCATACCATCTATATAAGTTCCTAACTACTTCCATATTTAGGGTTTGACGGAAATTACCCTATAGGTTTTGTATCCTTCGTGAAATCGCAAAATATGCGACATAAATTATTATATCTTTTGATAGCGTTGACTTATAAGAGGTAGAGGCTGTTTATTTAATATAAATTACAGTTTGATATCTCCCTATGCGTTTCTGAGAAAAAGGGTCTTCGTATGATTTCAGACCGAATTTCAAAGACAGCCAACGAAGTAATCCTATAAGGGTTCCGTTTTTTCTTTTTGAGGTACGGAACTCTAAAATCTGTATAGATTTTTTACAAAAGAATAAAAACGACTTCAAAAACACAAAAAAGGTCATAAATAATATAAGAATACATACAACATCACAGTTTTATATTGAAGGTGGTGCCAAATTTTAAATAACTATATTAATATTGGTCTTTCATTTTTTAAGTCTTTCCAGGTGATCATTGCTTGGCACCGACTTTAATATAAAACTGTGATTTTGTATGTATTCTTATATTATTTATGACTTTTTGGTGTTTTTGAACTCGGTTTTATTTTTCTTTCTTCTTTTTAGTTTATAATACATGTGTTTTAGAATTTGAACCAATGCAAACACCAGAATAACTTTAAAACGTCTTTTGCTTTAAACAGTTTGAAAAGAATTATTATCGAACTCCTAACCTACCAGAAACCTTCCATCATCAGCTCAGTAACATGATATGATGACTATTAGATGTAAATACCTGAATATCTTCAGCAAAAACATGAAACACGTTGGATGTGGCATGTGCCTATGAAATTCAAGGGTTTCTCTCGATTTTCATGGGAACCCATCATCAGATCATGACATAGTGACAATGGGACTACCTCGGGACCTATACTCATTCGTTTACAAAAAGAATTTTAAAAATCGGTCCACAAATGGCGGAGTATTCGGTGAACATACATAAAAAAAGTACATGACTCACCTTCGTTATGCCGATGATATCATGGTCATGGCTGAGACCGTGGAAGATCTAGGTACAATGCTCGAAGACCTCTGTAGAGTTTCCCAACAAGTGGGTCTTAAAATGAACATGGACAAGACCAAAATTATGGTGAATTCCCATGTAGTACCCACTCCTGTGAAGGTTGGCGGCTCTACACTGGAAGTTGTTGACGAATATGTTTACCTGGGACAAATAGTCCAGCTCGGTAAGTACAACTTCCAGAAAGAGGTAAATCGACGAATCCAACTCGGCTGGGCAGCGTTCGGGAAGCTACGCAGCATATTCTCGGCCAATCTACCGCAGTGTCTTAAGACGAAAGTCTTCAATTCGTGCGTGTTGCCAGTGATGTCGTACGGAACTGAGACGTGACCGTTTACAATGGGTCTCATCAGAAGGCTCAGTGTCACTCAAAGGGCAATGGAGAGGGCTATGCTCGGGGTTTCTCTACGCGATCGCATCAGAAATGAAGAGATCCGTAGAAGAACTAACTAAGTCGCCGACATAGCCCAAGAATTGCAAACCTTAAGTCGCAGTGGGCAGTGTTATATTATTAAATATGATATTTATGTTATGAAATTAAACCAGCTTGATAAGTCGATATGACAAGACAAATTTTATTTTTCTTTTTCTCCACCATAAACAAACTAAGTATACAACATCTCTCTTCTTCACAAATTTAACACAAATAAAATAACTTAAACACTACGAGTAGCCATAACGATCAGGAGGTCTAACTACCCTTCCTGATGAAGTCACTCTAAGGCCTTGATCATGTATCATGTTCCTCATGTGCGCAATATGCCGGTGACACATCTGGAGGAGTTGAAGAAGAGGCGGGTGGTGGATCATCAGGGATGTAGAATGGAACAAAGCTCAGAGGCTTTATATAAAATCTATTTCGAATGTAAAACTTATTGTCGGCATGTATTTTGTACGATCTGTCATTTAGTTTGTCCCTTATTTCCCCTTCTCTCCAAACTTTACCGATTTTAAATAAAAAATTTTCACCTAGAGCCTTTTGTCTTAAATCTTTCTTGTGTCTATTATAGTAAAACTCACTCTCTACTTGCTTTTGTTTTAATAATTTACTCAAGTTACCGTATATTTTGGGCTTAAAATTCTCCATACACATTGGTAAAATACCTCTTAACCATCTATTAAAGAAATTCTCTGCAGGAGATGCTATCTCGTGTGAAATTGGTGTATTTCTAAATTCCAACATTACTAAATATGGATCTTTTTTTTCGTAAATAGCCTTCTTTAAAAGATTTTTCACAGTTTGAATAGTTCTTTCCACCATTCCATTCGATTGTGGATATTCTGGACTTGAAAATATATGAGTTATATCCCATTCTTTGCAAAAACAAGAAAATTTTTCACTAGAAAATTGTGGACCACCGTCACTTACAAATGTTTTTGGGATGCCATTTCTACTGAAAATTCTTTTAAGGTTATTAATGACACATTCACTAGTCGTGCTAGAAAGTAAAGATATTTCAGGAAATTTAGAAAAGTTATCAATTACTAATAGATAATTTTTACCATTCAGTTCAAACAAGTCAGCAGCAATTTTCTCCCAAGTTAAATTAGGAATCTCAGGAGAAACTAGAGTTTCTTTCGTATTGTTATTACTGTACAATTTGCAAGTTTGACAAGATGAAATTAAATTATATATATCATTGTGCATGCCAGGCCAATACATAGTACCCTGCGCCCTAAGTAAAGTTTTCGTGATTCCCAGATGTGGATAATGTAAGCGATAAAGCATTTCCCTCCGAAGCTTTCCGGGCACGAGAATAGCGTTATTTTTAAATATTAAATTTGATTTCTAAATCAAATCGTTCCTGAAAATCCAGTATTTCCTAATGGAATCAGGCAACAAACGTTTATGAGACGGCCAACCATTTACTAAATATTGTTTAACTAGCTTCAGTTCTTCGTCAGTATCAGTTAGGTTTTTAAAATTATTTAATTGTTGTTCGCTCACATTAATGTTTTCAATTACATTATCAATTTGAGCTTCAATATCTTGAATCTCAAGATTTATTTCAGATGAATCATTTTCATCAAAATAACGCAATAGAGCGTCTGCTATATATAGTTCTTTGCCGCGCTTATATATTAGATTAAAATCATACTTCAGTAATTTTAATAACATTCTTTGGATTCGAGCAGTACAAGAATTGAGTGGTTTTTTAACAATGTTAACTAAAGGTGAATGGTCAGTTTCGATAGTAATCCTTCTGCCAAAGATGTATTGATAAAAATTTTCACATCCGAAAACGATAGCTAAAAGTTCTTTTTCAATTTGGGCATAATTTTTTTGACAGTCATTCAACGCCTTAGAAGCGTAAGCTACTGGTAAGTTATTTTGTAATAAAACGGCTCCCAGCCCATCTTTAGATGCATCAACTGACAAAGTGACGGGAAGTTCTTCATTAAAAAATTGCAGTACAGGATTTGATATTAACCTTTCTTTTAAATGCCGGAATATATTTTCGTGTTCAGGTAACCAATCAAATATGACGTCTTTTTTCATCAATTTACGAATTGGTGAATTGAGAATTGCAAAGTTGGGTATGAATTTTGAAACGTAGTTAATAACTCCTAAAAATCGTTCTAGATCTTTTTTATCTTTTGGACTTTTCATTTTAACAATTGATTGAATTCGACTGTTATCTAACTTTAGCCCCTCCTTACTAAAAACATGCCCCAAATATGTAACTTGCGTTAAATTGAATTTACATTTGTCTTTGTTTAACTTGACGACGCGGTTAGCGCAGAGGTCGAGTGATCGCCTACTGCGCAACGGGTCACGGGTTCGATTCCCGCTCGGGACAGATATTTTGTATGGCCTACAGAAATTTGTTCCGGTCTGGGCGTATGTGCATGTGATATTCTATGTTTGTAACTGCACCCACGACACAGGAGAAAATCCTAGTGTGGGGCGACGTTTAAAAAAAAAAAAGAAAAAAAAAAAAACTTTACATTTTGCTTTGCAAGTCTTTTTAGAACTAGTTTAAGCCTGTTGTCGTGTTCTGTCTGTGATCGACCCAAAATCAATACGTCATCAATAAATACTGCCGTACCCTCTAAGCCCTCTAGTATTTCTTGCATCTTTTGTTGAAAAACCTCTGAAGCACTACATATACCAAACGGCATTCTCAAAAACTTATATCTTCCAAACGGTGTATTAAAGCAACACAAATTAGAACTCGCTACAGACAACTTAATATTCCAAAAGCCATTCTTAACGTCCAATGTACTAAACACTGCTGCTTGTGACAATTTACTAGTAACTTCCTCAAAAGTAGGTAAACTAAAGTGTTGTCTCATAATTACTTCATTCAGATCTTTGGGATCCATACATAGCCTTAGATCACCGTTAGGCTTGTATGCAATCACCAATGAATTTACCCAAGCAGTTGGATGAGTAACTTTAACAATGACGCCTAAATTTTCCATCTCATCTAATTTTTCTTTTAACCGTGACTGGACTGTTAATGGAACTTTTCTAGATGCCTGAATAACAGGAGTAGCGTTTGATTTAAGCTTTATGTCGTACTCTCCGTCAACACATCCTAGTCCCTCAAACAAATTATTATATTCACGAAAGATCTCTGTACTCTTTTTAATGGATTGCACAGGCGCAACCAATTTCAGATCGATAGCAGATTTCAAGCCCAAAATATTAGTAGAATGAGTACTTACAACAAAGAAATCCAGATCTAAAATTTTGCCATTGTTATACATTATATACATGGAAGACTGCATTGGCCATGACATAGGATTTGTTCACCTGTATATGTAGTAAGTTTGGTCTTAGTAGGTACAAGGTTGTGTGGATCTATTTGCAATGAGTCTAGTGTGACCGCATTCAAAATATTCGCCTGTGCCCCTGTGTCCACCTTAACCTGTAAAGGTAAGTTATTAATTCCTAACGTAACAGACCATTCTCTAACATGATTTATGGAGTGAACTAATGCCGCACCTAAATAAATAGTGTCCACTGCATCTACTTCTTGCACTTCTCGAATGGGAGCACTTCTGCATTTGCTAGCAAAGTGATTCATCTTGCTGCATTTGCTGCACGTTTTCCTAAACGCTGGACATCTATTTATATCGTGATCGTATCCGCAATTATTACAATCAACAATCCTTTTCATATATCTCGTATCACACTGTTGTTTGGAGTTAGAATATCGTTGTACATGTGACTTTGTCAAACGATTTCCCTTGTCACTTGAAGTGGATGGCACATTTCTTTCTATTTTGTTTACATCAACAACTTCTTGAATACACTCTGTTTCAAGCAGGTGCGAGTTCGTCCCTGTACAAATCTCCTGGACCTGGTTTTTGGTTCTTTGTGAGGTAACACATATTTCTATAGCTGTAGAGAGTGTCAAATCTTTCACTCTGAGCAAACGATCTTTTATGGTGACATCTAGTATTCCGCAAACTAATTTATCTTTCCGTTAACATGCCAAAGTCACAACTAGCACTTAATTCTCTCAGTTGAGCAATGTAGTCTTCATACAATTCGCCGACCTTTTGGTTTCGTGTAAAAAATTTGAATCTTTCATACGTGATATTTTTGCAGGGTTAAAATGCGAGTCGAATTTCAATACTACTTTTTCAAAATCATCTTTCTCATTTTCTTGTAAATCGAAAGTATTATACAACCTTAAAGCTCTATCTCCAATTGATGATAATAATAATGCAGTTTTTACCTTATTAGTTCTTAGCTCATTCCCCGATGCCAACATATAAATGTTGAATTTTTGTTTGAAAAATTGCCAATTGTCAGCCATGTTGCCCGACCAAGATATGTTCGACGGCAAAGCAATTTGTACAATATTTTGATCTTTAATTTGCACTACTTTTTCCTGGGACATTTTTTTAAAATAATTTACTATTACCTTAAAAAAATAATTTTGCGTAGGATTTATACCGACTGCGCCATGTTATATTATTAAATATGATATTTATGTTATGAAATTAAACCAGCTTGATAAGTCAATATGACAAGACAAATTTTATTTTTCTTTTTCTCCACCATAAACAAACTAAGTATACAACAGGCAGGACACATAGCTCGCAGGACTGACAGCCGTTGGGGCGGAAAGGTCCTTGAGTGGCAGCCGCGTACCGGGAGACGCAGCGTTGGTAGGCCCCCCACAAGGTGGACCGACGATCTGGTGAAGGTCGCGGGAAGCCGCTGGATGCGGGAGGCGCAGGACCGATCGGTTTGGAGATCCCTGGGGGAGGCCTATGTCCAGCAGTGGGCGTCTCTTGGCTGAAATGATGATGATGATGATGATGTCCATCTCATAGTTCTGAAATAATTCATTCCTCCTTTTTTGTTCAATCCATTCTTCTCTGGAACGCTTTGCCGCTGGGTAATACTCATCGAATGCTACTCGATGGGTATTACCCAGCGGCAAAGCGATTACGTTTTAAAAATAAACTAAGGAAACATGTGCATCAGAATTGTATTTTCTAACGTCTCGCTTATTTGTTGGTGTTATTAGTATTGCCACTTCTTAGTTTGGTGTCTTCATAATATGTATTAGTTCATTTATTAAGAGATTATTGTGTATTAGAATTTTAAAAATCTAATTGTTTTGTTAATAATTTTGTTTTATGGGTACATCTACCAATTTGCTCTCTGCACCACATGAAGGTTGACTGATAGAAAATGTCTCAGATATTAAGTCCGCCATTGTACACAATGAACATAATGGATTAAAAAATAAATAAAGTAAATAAATATACAGCGTGTAACAATAACCCTATGAACCCCTTTAGGACATTGAAAATTCAGAATTATAATATTAATTTTGAAATCACCCATACAAATAGTTGGGTCTGTGTAAAAAAATGTATGAGGAATTAGGAAAGTAATTTTACAATTTTGAATTTTCAATGACGTTATATCCTTACTAATATTATAAACGCGAAAGTTTGTGAGTATAGATATACGAGTATGTACCTCTTTCACGCAAAAACAGGGATTTGGATGATATTTTGTAGGTAGACGGCTTACGACAGGGATTAAAATATAGGCTACTTAACATCCCGGAAAAGTAAGTAGTTCTGTCGGGAAAGTAGATTTACAGTTTTTTCTTTGAACGTAGAAGGCGAAACATAGTTCGCGGGTACAGCAAGTCTATACTAATTATAAAGAGGAAAGATTTGATTGTTTGTTTGTATTGAATAGGCTTCAAAACTACTGAACTGATATTGGTGATAGTTGGTATCGGGATAGTTTGAGACCAGGGGAAGGATATTGGGTAATTTTCCTACGAAAAAAAAATCCCACGGGAAAAAAAAAATAACGCGGGCGGCTACTAAAAGGGTTCACAGGGTTTTTGTTACACACTTTTGATTTTGTCTGCACCTAGTCTTATATTGTTTTTAACCTTTTAGTATTTTGGAGTCGGTTTATACTTTTTATATGTATTTTTTTTTACTTTTACATCACTTATTATATGCAACGGCTAGAAACGTAGAAAACTAAACAAAATCGCATATTAGCTATAACATCACACTATTAATAGATAAATGAATCTCAAAGCACATCTATAAAGTTTTAATGAATAATAGCCAATAATGACTTTTTGGAACATAAATAAACCTTTCAATATACCTACAATCTTTAAAGTATAAGCAAAAGTTAATGATAGGCTATCCTTTTTGATTAGCAATATTAAACATATTGAAAAATCCGTTTGATAAATCACAGATATTTTGTTAGACAAGAAAAAATCATATTAAAGTGACTTGGAGTTCGCCAGTTACATTAAAAGTTATTGTCAATTTTAGGGCAATTACGATCGCCAGTAAGCTTTATTAGTATAACTTTGTTAGAAGAGGGTTATTCATTAAAATATTTCATCTCATTTCATCGCCTTTCTCAGTGTCTTGCACACCGTATTATATTGTCTTGGATTCCACCAGCGTCTTTCAAACGCAAACGTCCAAATTTAAAAATAAACTTTTCCGTCTTCGCAAGCGTGCGCTGAATTTTTATTAGTTGATTGCGCGTCTCTTTTAATTTAATCTGTGATAGGAAGCGTTGTTTTCTGAAAATTAGACAGTGCTCTGACGCCCGGTGGTGGATCGAGGATTTGCATACAGAGTGGTTAGAAACACTCCCGCAGAATAGGGCTTGATTATTTCTATTATTACGGACCAACGGTTTTTTCCTTAATCGTCTTGCGGATAAGGTTGCGTAATAATATCTCTCATCATCTCTATCAAAATAATGCTGGACACAGAATATCTCCCTAAGAAAGGCTTGAGCCGTCACCACGTTCGTTGGCTCAATATGATTTGATGAGGAGTGCTGAAGTTTAGACAGTCTGCAAATCAGGTAAATAAGGTTAGCTTAGGTTCCGTAGGGTAATTCGAGACCAATCACATCCGTCATAATAATTATGCTCATTGTATATTTGTATAGCAAGGATCATTGTATATTTGTAATAGGCTAGATGACTAAAAAATTTTTCTTGCTTTAATAGAAGCTCATTCATATAATAAACAGAAAGAAAAAATCGGTTTTCGAATAACTATAAAAACAACCAAGATATAAGGTATTAAAGATTTTTCTCCATCTCTTTCTAGCAAAACGGCAATTTACGAGGAGTTTATATGGCCGTACTCAACTATGACGTCACGGTTGATGTCGGATCTCTCTTTCTAATCGCTTTCAAATTAACAACTTAAAATGCTTGTATCTAATGTATTTCTAAGCCGATTTTAATACTGATTTCACAGGACTGCATCTTTTTCCACGGTATTTTAATATTTAATGACGAGACGTAAAAATTAGAATTCAGTCATCATCCCAATTCTGTATCCAAGAATACGAAATAGAGTCGTGAGTAATACTGTGTTTGTTCACATCTAAGAGGGAGTCTTGGTATAGGAAGGTAAAACCTGATAGCAGAATGGGTTTTCCGTAGCGATCATTTAATGAGGTATGAATTATTCAAAATCTCGAGTTTGTATCGTGCGTGAAAACTGTTCTAGTGAAGGAAAATCGATTGCTACGCAAACAATTATAGCAGTTGGTAACTTTCAATGTTACGCTGATTCAAAAAACCAACCCTTAAGTCTGGCGTGAAATTCTACAACTGAAGCCTTTCAATTCACGATCAAATCAATGTCGTGTCGCAAGTTTGTTTTACAAATTAATGTTGGCAACATGAATTTAAAAGTTACTTTAAAAGAAATTCTAAATTGTTCGGGTTCCTTTACAATGTAAAGCCAATTTTGTTTTGAATAGAAGCTTGGTCCGCATTTTATATAGGATCCAGTTTGAGATCCAGTTAAGATCACTTATTAATTTAAAAACCGACCAACTGGCCTAGTTTTTCCTTAACATATGCTATCATCATAACAGCTCATAAACGTCCCCATCGAGGGGCTCGAGCATACCCTATGTTAGGGTATTTAGGCCTTAGCTAACCACGCTGGCCCAGTGCAGATTGGTCGACTTCACATACCTACACCTTTAAATTTCTTCGCAGATGTATGCAGGTTGCCTCACGATGTTTTTCTTCACCGTAGGAGCGTCAGACAAGTACATATGAAATTCGAGAAACGAAAAACACATTGGTACATGGCGGTCTCGATCTCGAACCCTGGACCTCCCGATTGGAAGGCAAGTGCCGAGTCCACATTGCCACCGACGCTCTAATGCTACTATAACTAGTTGTGCCCGCGAACTACGTTTCGCCATATATTTTTTCCCGTTTTTGCAACATTTTTCATTGATGCTCAGCTCCTATTAGTCATAGCGTGATGTTATATAGCCTAAAGCCTTCCGCGATAAATGGACTATCCAACACAAAAATAATTTTACAATTTGAGTCAGTAGTTCCTGAGATTAGCGCGTTCCACCAAACAAACAATCTCTTCAGCTTTATAATATTATAGATAAGACCTTGCTCTTTGCCAAATTTCATTGAAGTGAAATCGCAAAATATGCGAAATTTTGCAACATCATATCTTTTAATCTCGCTGACTTACAGGTTTGATTTTTTCACAGCTGAAAGAGACCGTATATCCGAATATATGACATCTCTACGCATTCCTGATAAAAGGGTCTTGACAAACACACGGACAGGTGAACAGACGGACAACAAAGTGGTCAAGCCATATAAGGGTTCCGTTTTTTTCGAAAATTTAAAGTCAAATTCCCAATTGATGATGATGATGTAGACATATTTTTTGATTAGTATTACCTTAATCGGCACATTAATGGTTATTGTTCCATTAAATATACTTCTACATTAAGTAGGTTACTATTCAATGTATATTGACTGTTCTTCCATTTACAACAGTAATAAAAGAAATTGAGTTATTAAATTTATTAAGGTAAGTGCTGTTCTATGAACAAATTTTATAGTTGTCATTACATCGGAAACAAAGTTCCCTTTTACTTATGTCGTCTCTTTTGAGAGTACTAAAATAAACACTATCACCTTAGTTCTATGGGCATCGATAAATATTGCAGCATGCTAATTTATATTTCTTGTTATGCAGTTCAGATTAATTCTTGACATTATTTTATCGGTCTTTGGTTATCAGACCCACCCACCCACTATCTGCTCTACTTTTTAGAACATTCAGTGACTTTAGTACACAACAAGACTGAGTAGAAGAAAATTTGTAAATTGTTATGCAATTATAAGAGATTGACAACGTACTGCCTGTGGAAAACTTTAACTGGAGGACAGGACAGTATGTTGACAGAGGGAGATTGTTATTATTGAAATTACCGTAATCACCATTATTCTCTATTGTAATTTATTATTAAACACAAATTCACACAAATTAAACTTCAATTCAATAAATCACAAAAGTCAAAGCATGACTCAAATTTAAACCGCATAACAATAATATATTGAGACGTAAGCGACGTGAGCACAGCGACTGTAAGAACTGAATGGTCAGCACAGGTGTCTTTTCTTCCCATGCGGGGAAAGAGGCGGAGAATCCCCACCGACTTACTCCGCATTTACCTTTGGCCTTACGGCCGCTAAGGCTTCATCTGTTGGCGATTGATCGGCACAGGCAGTGTTGAGGTTTCCAACCTTTATGTTCTTCCGATAGTATTTTTGAATTTTTTTCCCTCTCCGCAGCCTTCTGCGAGATTACTTCTTTGAAGAAGGAGGCGGCAGCCTCCCATTCCGCCTCGCTGCGGAGCATGGCCACGACCATGCTCGGCAGCAAGAGGTCTCCGCCTTCCAGCGCAGTGTTAAGTTCGTTGCGTTGTGGTTGCCAGGCCGAGCACAGCAATAAGGTGTGCTCGGCAGTGTCGTCGGGAGCGTCGCAGTGGTGACACCGCGGCGTTTGCTCCCGACGCGCGACCCGGTGCAGGTAGTGACTGAAGCAGCCATGCCCGGTCAGTACCTGCACCATGCGGAACGTGAGGTTGCCCTGCCGGCACCCAACCATTTAAGGGTTTCCCTCGATTTTACTGAGATCCCATCACCACATCCTGACTTTGTGACAATGCGAGCAATAGGAAAGTATATCCTCTCAAACAAAAACACGAAACCCTTATATGAATCTTCTAAATCAGTTACTAAATGAAGGAGTTCTGAGATGACAAACAGAAAAAAATTTACGATCGAATTAAAAACCTCTTCCTTTTATGAAGTTGGTTAAGCTTAAGTTATGAGCTTTGATAGAATAACGTCAGCTAGTAGGTAGTTATAAAAATTATTAAGATATTCAAATTAAATAAAGATCTATTTTTTAGATAAATAAGAAGATTATGTAACATTATTTTTCATAGATAGTTTTAAAGAGTCTCCAATGATCGAGCAAACTCATTGATTTTACTAAATATGTACAATATACAATGAAATTATGTTTGAGATTTTGTAGGAAAAGTGGAAGATTGAATTGAAATCATTTTTGTTTACTGTCACACATTGAACAATTATATTCATTCTTATTTAGCATTAGTATAGCATTATAATACGTTGGGCGCGTAAACATACTCAGTTTAGCGCTCATAGTCTTCAAGAATGACAACGTAAAAATTTCTCGAACATTTCAGAAAAATCGTGACACATCTATAAAGTTCCAGAAATGCAACGAACGTTCGAGAAAGTTTTCGAACCTGCTGCCCTGCGAGCATGGAACCTCTCGATAAACAAAATTTGAGAGCTAAGATCGACATACTGGACAAAAATCGATAAATTAGACAGATATTCCTAAGGAGTGAAAAGGACAGATACTTTTATCTATCGATATTGTCGATCGACAAGTCCATGCTCGCAGGGCTGCTAGAAAGACCGTGAACCTAGTAGAAAAG
Source organism: Schoenobius gigantellus (assembly GCA_963935595.1). NCBI lineage: Eukaryota > Metazoa > Arthropoda > Insecta > Lepidoptera > Crambidae > Schoenobius > Schoenobius gigantellus. The sequence continues at coordinate 24,059,759 of OZ012543.1, forward strand.
AACTAGTTCTAGAACTTCTATACCTATGAGTAACTATTCGTTTTGAGGAGCGCGGTGCTGTATATAAAGACCATGAGTATCACATCGAAGCGATAACTACGAGTGAAAATAAGTGCGATCTTCTGTGAAATTCGAAGTGTAGTAACATAATTTTAAAAGGTTTTTTGTCGAGGGCGTAATAAAAGTTTTCTCCACCCCTCTCCCCCTCCCCGTAACAGTATTCATACTTTTTTAATGTAATAAGTTTGAATTTGAGTATGGCAAAGACACTGAAGAGTATTTGCTTTATAGTGATTAAATTAATAGTTGATAAATATTTGCTTAGATTTAGATAGTAGTTTGGTTGTTTTTGGCCTATGTTTGTTGGAATGCATGGATTAGATGAATACTTATATTAAAACATTGACAAACATTGAAAAGTTGGTTTTAACAACTATCAGACTAATAACATACATACTCGGATAATGGACAGTTGGTGAAATATAAAAAATGAAAAAAAAAAAAAAACACTAATATGATACCTAGGTATAGAGATTATACGTGCGTAAGCATAAACAAATGTATTACACAATAATATTGTACTTCCAATCACATTTGTTCGTAGGTACATTATCACTTTATTTAATGATGGTTAATGTTTCTATTCATAATTCATGAGCTCGTAACCAATTCACAAGTGTGTGTGTATTGTATGCCATTAGCTGTTTAGTTTTCTTCAAAGATAGTGTAGTAGTTTCTGTTTATATCTGTAAAGTTCTATCAGAACTATACGATCATAGTGACTATGCATAAGATTTTTCAGTTTATAAAAGTCCATACAACAAGTCTCAAAATATTGGGGATTGATAAGAACTATAATATTTCCAACAAACCGATACTAGCTTACAAAGTTACGATAACAACTATATCTATATTATCGTCCTTTCTTCTCAGTTATAATCTGAGTAGAAATATATTTAGTTTTAGAGCGTGGATTTTTTTTCTTCAATTGAGCATTGAACACTTGTCAATATTTATTGACAACCATTTTATGCAAGCTCAAAGAGTAAGGAGAATTTTCGATGCATTTAACGACGTCGACAAATATATTCAGATAGAAAACTATGATTGGTTGATTGGTTTTACCGTCTCATTAATTACAACCATTATTGCTATAATAAAAATGTTTATAACGTTTAACTATATTATCCATGGCAAGGGCCACAAGTTAAGTACTGCAATAAGCATGTCCTTGTCGCAAATTCCTGCGATCGTTGCTGCATTTGAGACTGTGTGGAGAATATTGTTGATAGTAATGATATTATCAAGATTGAATTTTCTCAAAAAGCGTTTGGAAAATATCTTATTTTTTTCAAACGCCGGTACTGACAATGTATTGATGCCCAAAGCTTTGGCTTTCAAAGCAAGTATGAAGGAGCTCTATAATATGCCGCTTTTGTACAAGAAGTTGTCAGAAATAACCAAAAATATATCATGCCATATTCAGTTTCTTGTAAGTATATCTAATAGATAAGAACGTAAAAGATAAAGAGTGTGAGAGAGATAGGTTTAAAATATTATGTGTAGTTGCGCATAGAGATGGGATTCATTTCGATTGCGCCGGGGAACCGCTATTAATATATCTATATAATTGTTAAATTATTTCCGATCCAATAGACGTTACTAGATATATTAATTGCGATACCCGAATTTCTACGAGAAATAATTAAGTTAAAGGGCCAACCAACACACTTTGTGGGGGTTTTGTTACTTTAGTACTATTATTTATTCTGTGGTTTTGTGTCGTGCGTTTTTTTTTATTTTTATAACATACTTTATAAGCCCTAGATCTAAACACTTGCTTAGTTCAGGTAGGCTCAAATAAGACACACTACATAATGTTATAATCACCATAACAGCTCATATACGTCCCCACCGAGGGCCTCGAGTCTACTCAAGTTAGGGTGTTTAAGCCTCAGTCAACCACGCTGGCCCAGTGCGGATTGGTCGACTTCACATACGCCTTGGAATTTCTTCGCAGATGTATGCAGGTTGCCGCACGATGTTTTCCCTTACCGAAGGAGCGTGGGACAAAATATGTATATATGAAATTCGAAAAAACGAAAAACACATTGGTACATGCCGCCTCGAACCGCGGACCTCCCGATTAGAAGGCAAGTGCCGAGTCCACAGCGCCACTGACGCTGCGATAAAGACTATATAGTAAACCACTTTTTGCGTCTTTCTAATTCCTATTGTTGATCAGGGGCCTTACCACGATCGCTTATAGCAATATTAGAACAATATCGAAACAGAGACACCGCTATTGCTGCGTATAACGCCATCCCGCTCTCAGTGTGGTTTTAATATTGTTTTGGGCGATCATGGTTGGGGGGCAGGTCAACGTAAAGGTCAGATGTTGCAGTAATAGGTCAATATAACCATGTCCTAGCAATTCGAGTATCATCGAAGTAATAGTAAACTTCGAATCAGTAAGTTGCTGGGGAGTATCTTACCGACTACTTGATCCTTTAGCATCAGCTTCAGGTTACCATGTCATGAAAATACCACCTTCCAGTAACAATCCAGCGAAAGTCCCACTTCTGCTCCTTATTAGTGTTTAGTCACAGATAAGACTAAACGCAATGCTCGCGTCCTAGATACGATCATCGCGTGTTAGTCTTCACATTTCAGCTCAGCATCTTCATTTCCATAATACACAGCTTCCACTTGTACCATTACTGCAATACAAGCAACGTTTTAACGTGTGAGCTTAACCGGCGTTTGGGGCTCATAAATTACACACATCATTTCCCGCCATTAGCCCAAGCCGTAATTATTGAGATTTTAACATCGTTGCTACTGGTATCGCCGAGTTCGCTAAGTGCTTTATTGGGGGTGGTTTTGGCACAGATTAGATAATAGTTTTGGTAGCTCGAAAATAGGAACACCGGGATGAACTTTTTAAATTCATGTATGCCCAAGCTATGAGAGAAATTAATCCGAGCACTATACCACATCTTAATTTATGTCGACGTGTAAGATACTATTAATACTTACTGTGCTTTTACATGGTACCTATAAAACAAATACAATGTGAGCCTTCCTTTTTTTTTACGTTTTTTGACTAACAACCCCGGGTGACCTTTTGTTGTCCGACGAGGAATATCGTACCGTGGGGTAATTTTCCCCGATTTTAGGGAAATCTATTGAATTTATATGCTTCTTACTCGCACTTCCATAGCGTATCTCCCTTCGCCTGTCAAGGTCTTATGCTGCCCAGAATTGCCTGTCATCGTACTCTCTATTTCTAGATCCCTTACTTGAACACTTATCTCAATTTCAGCTTTACATGTGAAAGTATATTTTCAACCATATATTGCACACTTCTGGACTCGCCTGGCGGGTACTTGTGCACACCAAAATCGCCTGGCATTTTTTTGCCTTGATTTCATAGTTAATAAACTACATTGTCCTAAAATTTCAAGCTTACACAAAGTTTTTTTTTACTTATTTTGACATTATCAAAAACATAGGAGTGGGAGATGTGCAGGGCTGAGGCCTGCCATGCCAGGTCATGGTTATTGTATTGAGCATGCTACAACTTATCACTTAACAAATTTCTAGCCTTACAGGAGAACCGTTATTCGGAGGGTTCAGTAACTCTCAGTCTACTACTATTTATGTGGCTTCTATAATTCAAATAATATCAATATAATGATTCCGAGTAGGGCAAACGCTTTAATGCGTTCCAATGTATTGTATTTCAATTTTAAAGTCTTTTTTGATGAGGTCTTAATTCTATTATCAAGGGATTTTGTATAGTTTATCTCAAGATTTTGTTTGTAAAACCAGTTTGTCACTTTTGTTAATATATTATTTAGGCTATCTTTTAAGCTAGATTTATTTGTACATTGTAAGATAGATATATCATCGTGTGTTGAATTTCTTTGGCAATTGATTTAGGTATATTATGAACAATATAGATCCTAGCACGCTTCCCTGAGTATAATATGCATATCATATGATAGGCACATCACAAATACTCACACTAATTATTATATTTTATTATTTTCTTTTTTGATGTATCTATCTATAATATATAAAGCTCGATTAAAACTTTTAAACAACCAATTGCAATTATTTCTTTTTATTATTCCAGTTCTGCATACAGCTGAGCGGACGATTACTGACTATTTTGGAAACTATATATACGATCATAACAGTACAGGTAGAATTTACAGTTTAACATTGGCAGCTCGCTTAACGCCGTCTCCACAAGTTGGCCCCAACGCTACTCGTCCAACGTGTGGATCTAGAAAATGGCATTGGCTCTAACGTTGGGGCAACTTTGGACCAACGTGTGGAGCCGGGCGCAAGACTTTGGGGCTAACTTTGGCGCCAACGTTGGGGCCAACGTGTGTAGTCGGCCTAAGATAATGTTGAAAACCATATTTTATTTATTTCAGGACTCTAATCAACATCTTTCGATACTTGTAGAAGTTGAACAATGCTTACTAATGATACTGACGCTATTGCCATGCTTGATCGCAAATTCCATTCAAGGCTGCGTCCAAGACATGAAAATGTCACTGTTGCAATTCTCACTCAACGAAGGTGATGAAGTATTTAATTACGATATGATGGTATATTTGTATACATACCTTACATGTATACCGGCTGTAACTGAACACTCCAATAAAATTTAAGGGGCATATAAGTTAGATATTAAATGGACCTTCGGTGCTTGTCTGAGACCTAACTAACTTTCAGAGTTAAATAACTTTCAGAGTTATTTGATTTTAAACTGAAAGTAAAAACTTTCAAGTGACAACCATAAAAACACAAAAAATATTTTACAAAAAATAAAAACCTACTTCAAAAACACTGAAAAGTTAAAAATAATATAAGAATGGATAGTGACTATGGGACCACCCTTTGAGTATACTATATCGATTACAAAAAGAATTTTGAAAATCGGTCCACAATTGGCGGCATAATCGCGTAACATAGACACACAAAAAAAACATACGCATCGAATTGAGAACCTCCTCCTTTTTTGAAGTCGGTTAAAAAGAAATTTAAACACAAAATGACACGTGACAGACGTGAGCGTAGTATTCCTCGTACGCTTACGTAGGGCTGTCGGCACTTAATACCAAAAAATATTTTATTTAGTTTGTATGGGAAAAAAAGTAGGTTTGTTAGCACTAATATTTTTCCTACAGAATCTCTACTTCTGATGGATACATACCCTTAAATGTTATTGGGGTGTTCAATTACATCCTGTATATTATGTAATGATAAATCAAACAAGTTAATTTATTGTCTTCCTTATAAGATCATCGTTTCAGCCAAGTGACGCCTACTGTTGGATATAGGCCTTTTCAGGGATCTCTAAACCGATCCGTCCTGCGCCTCCCGTATCCAGCGGCTTCCTGCGACCTTCACCAGATCATCGGTCCACCTTGTGGGGTGCCTACCACCGCTGCGTCTCCTGGTACGCAGCCGCCCGAGGACCTCGATTTGTCTATTAACATTAAAAACCTATAATTTTTTAAACAATATTATTTTAATATGTGTCTCTCATCGTGCAACATCCCGACACAACATCGAAGTACAATATGCTGTAGATTTTATGCCAATTTTTTTTGTTCACTACAAAATTTATTTAATTACAAATAGCAGGAAATTAGCACATCAGGGCTAAATTAATTACTAAATCATGCACTGTCGTCGAGTTTCGAGCGCTAATGAAAAATTCAGCTCTCAATACTCGGAAAGTGTTCGGAAAATCGATCACAAGATTTGTAGGAGAAACAAATAGAGACGAAAGCGTGTTATGTAAAATGTGGTAAAAAAGCAAAAAGCATAGTTCCTAAATATCAATCTTGAATCTCTTCAATTTGTGCTGAAAATAGGAAATTGGGGACATCTTTTTTTTGTTGATAACGGTGGCAGACGAGCAAGTGGCCCACCTGATGGTAAGTGGTAACCACCGCTCATGGACATCTGCAATGCCAGGGCAAAAGCTTAGTTACTGCCTACCTGGAGAGAAGTGCTCTTTTTAAGCCTCGTTTGAAATTGGACATATCGTAGCGCTCAGTATACACCGCAGCTGGGAGCTCGTTCCAGAGTCTGCAATCGGTTCCTGGTGGTACGAATGAAGTCTATTGCGGTGGTAGGTGGTGTTATGATAAAAAGGTGATGAAGGCGCTATTGCAAACAGCTTCTCTGAGCACTCTCCTCTAAAGAGCCAATAGAGCACACAAAGAGAACCAAAGTCTCTCCCTTGCTCCAGCGTCTCCATTGAGGCCGTGAACCTGGGATCACCGACGATGCGGAATGCACCCCTTTGCAGGGAGTCAAGAGGGTCGAGCTAATATTTCGGAGCTCCTGCCCAGAGGTGCAAGCAGTACTCCATATGCGGCCGTATTTGTGCTTCATAAAGCATCAGCCGCTGGCTAGGACTCAAGTACTGCTTGGCTCTGTTCAGGACGCCCAGTTTTTTGCTCGCCAATTTGGCTTTGTCCTCCAAATGACTTCCAAACTCCGGCTATCCGGCCCACTCGACTTATGGACGTTCAGGAACTTAAGCTCCCGCCTGACCGCACGTTGTGTAATGCGTATTTCAGGCAGTGAGCTTTTACACCGAGGGATGTTGGGTGGTGGTCCTCCATCATCCATAGTCGAGTTAAAAGCAAAGAATTGGATCAAGAGATTGGCCTTCTCTTTCTCACTGTGGGTCAGGCTGCTATCAGCTACACGCAGTGGTAGGAGACTGAACTGGCAGAGATTACATTGCCAGCGACCAAAAAGTACGACTCCCACTGGGATGGCTTCCTAGTCGCTCGCCAACCCTGGCCACATATTCAGCCTTGGCTTCAGAAATAGCCTTCCTGTTGGATCTAGAAGTAGCGTTGTACTGACGCTTCTTCTCCGTCACGTCAGGATCCCGACTTTTCCTGGCGTTGTCCCAGGCGATGTACGCAGATTGCTTGAGGTAGGCAGTCTTTCTGCAGGTATGATTGTACCAGGGACGACTGCGACCGCCAACAGGTATTTTGGCGTTGGGTATGTAAAGCTTCGGTGGCGCTGTGGACTCGGCGCTTGCCTTTCAATCGGGAGGTCGGGGTTCGAGACTCGCCATGAACCAATGTTTTTCGTTTCGAATTTCATATGTACATTTGTCTGACGCTCCTACGGCGAAAGAAAACATCGTGAGGCAACCTGCATACATCTGCGAAGGAATTCAAAGGTGTATGTAAAGTCGACCAATCCGCACTGGGCCAGCGTGGTTGACAAAGGCCTAATCACCTTAACATAGGGTAGGCTCGAGCCCCTCGGTGAAGAAGTATATGACCTGTGATGATGATGAAAATGAGGCAATCTGCGCAAGTATCGGAATCTTCGGAGGCGAAGCAGAGCCGTTTCCGGGGGTAGGATCCCAAGAATTCTCAAAGTCCATCCCAGTTTGCTGACTCATACCGCCAAACTACACGACTGCCAGCCGCAGACACGCGATGGGGTCGCGCAAGACTGGTAGTACTACGGACAAGGCAGTGGTCCGTTGATCCAAGAGGAGCATCGACTACAACCCTGTATCCGCTTGGTTGCGTAGTTAGCAGTTGATCCAACAAGAAGGCTTCGTGGCTCTCTGTATCTGAGATACGGGCGGGCTGTACCACCAGTTGAAAGAGGCCATAGGCCGAAGCCATATTGAAGACAGTCCTACCCGGGAGGAGAAGTCCCGGACCACTGCCGGGACTTCAACCACTCTTTATGGTAAGCATTACAATCACCAAGGACCACCACCTCCGCAGATGGGTACTGCTCCAAAGCTCGGTCAATCCCTTCTTAGACGTGTTCAAAAAGCTAAGCTGACCCTTATTCACTGGCATGGGACCTGTTAAGGCACGCGTAGATTCAGGTAAGACCCCCCTGGTCCACGCGCAGCCATAGTAACGACAGGTCCCGATGCTCGAGGCCCCGAAGGCGGCGACAGCAAACATCACCCCTGACGAATACGCACACCCCGGCTTTACGTAGTAATGTGTGTTCCAGTTCGTAACCTGTGTATTTTAGGTACGAAACATCGTCAGGGGCAGTAATTTGCGTCTCCGTTACGAAGAGCAAGGCAGGCATCTTTTCTCATTTCAGCCTAGGACTTTGTATTCAAATTATACTATCTTTATAAACATATAAACGGGAATTAACACGATAAACACGAGGTATTTACATACCTATTTTATTGCCTGACGTTTCGGCTAGGTTGCACCAGCCGTGGTCGCAGGCGGACTGGAGCTGCGCTGTCAGATCTCCGTGATGCGGCGTTCTTCTCGAACCACCGGCATATTTTTTGTCATCCAAGTACCGTCACACACTACACTCACAGTGTCCGTATTTCGAAAATCGACTGCCGAGCCCGAACCAACCGACTGTGCAAATCGAGGTTGTGTTTTGGTCACCACTGGATTCCACGCAGTTGATAATTTGAAACCATCTTCCCGATTGAAATTGTTTGGATGTTTTTTGATTTCAATCGCTTCACGCACTACTCTTGAATAAAAGTGGCGATCTGCGGAGAGGACTTGCGTACGATAAAATTCTATCCAATGGTTGGTGCCTGCTTCGAGGAGATGTTCCGCAATGGCCGATTTGCTGGTTTGTCGGTTTTTCACAGCCGCGATATGTTCCTTGACCCTTTCAGCTATGGACCGCTTCGTTTGGCCTATATAAGAACTACCACAGCTGCAATCAATTTTGTAGACACCTGGAGTTTGTAGTGGCAAGACATCCTTCGGTGTACCCACCATGTTGTTTACCCTTATACCGGGTATGAATACAGTAGGTATGCAGTAGGTTCTTAACACGGTCCCGATTTTATCTGTCACTCCTTTGACATAGGGCATATACGCTGGCTGCCTGCTTACCTCCGGATGCTTGCTTTTCCTAGCTGTTTGCTTTCATCCTCGCGTTACCTGATATCCGTTGTTTTTAAGTACCTCCTGAACATGATCTAGCTCGCGCTCCAAATGCTCAGGGTCACAGAGTTCATAGGCTCTGTTCTTGAGAGACGTCACAACGGACTGTAGGTGACGCGGATGATGATGTGACGTTGCGTGTAGGTACCTGTCTGTGCGTGTAGGTTTCCGGTATACACAGTGTGATAGTGATCCATCGGGTCTGGCGGTAATCTTCACATCCAAGAATGACAACGATCTGTCCGCCTCCATCTCATAGGTGAATTTTATCCTCGGGTGAATGGAGTTAAGGTGTTCTATATATTGATCTATTTCCTGTCTACCCCCTTTCACGATGCTGAATACATCGTCCACGTATCTCTTCCAAAGTTTTACGACTTTAGGGCCACTCTTCAGCGCCTTCTCTTCGAAATGCTCCATCCAGAGATTGGCTAGTACAGGGGCTACAGGACTTCCCATTGCGACACCATCAATCTGGAGGTAATATTGACCTTGGAAAAGGAAGTAATTGCCATCTAAACAGTTTCTTAGTAGATCAATATAATTAAACGGCATATCGTTGTCTCCTAACTTCTCCCTCACGACGTCCAGGCACTCCTTGACTGGAACGTTGGTGAAAAGCGACTCCACGTCAAAGCTCACCATCACCTCATCTGGTTCCAATGTGAGGTTTTTTACAATCTGGACGAAATGTCGAGACGTCTTTAACAAAAGACGGTGTTTTACCTACGAGTGGCTGCAATACTGACGCAACATACTTTGCAAGGTCGTAAGTGGGAGAGGCAGTTTGACTTACGATTGGCCGCAATGGTACGTTGGACTTGTGTATTTTAGGCAGACCATATAACCTTGGTGGTTGGTGTGGTGACGGCTTATACAATTTTTCGTACTCGTCTTCTGCAAATAAGTCCTGGTTTTCCTGGATCAGAGCTCGAATTCTACGTGTAACTCTGGCCGTAGGGTTGTATGAGACCGGTTTATATACCTTATCGTCACACAACAATTCCCGTATTTTGTGCTCGTAATCGGTAGTGTTCATCACCACAGTGGCGTTTCCCTTATCGGCCTTAAGCACCAAAATGTCGTGGTTGTTCCGAATGTTTTCCAGTGCTTGACGCTCTTCTCTGGTAATGTTACTAGTTGGAAGTCTCGATTTCCGTAATATGACCGCGACGTCCTGTCTAAGGGTATCAGCATCTCCTGGCGGTATTTTATTACGGACTATCGTTTCTTCGACACTACTAATTACCTTCTCGTACGGTATTCGCAGTACGGTAATTCATACCTTTGGCCAAGATGTTCATAGTAGTGTCATCTAAACTTAAAACTGACAGATTAACAACTGTATCCGTCGGTGGGTTCGGTGGTACATATGACGTTTTATTCCCGGCATGTCGACGGTTAAACAGCACCGCGAACTTCTTGTCATGACTCACACTACACAGTTCATAGGTGCGAGTTGCTTGCAAAAACGTCAGCCGGTCACATAAATCAAAATCTGTGACAGATAGATAACTACTGCACTTTAAATGTACCGTATATAATAGGGTAGTTGACTCATATCAAAATTGATTAAAATATTGTTTATTTCTAACAGTATTTGGCATAAGGTTCCACAATATACCGATTTTAATAAATAACAATGAATGATTGCTGTAAAATTTTAATTTGAAAATGCTAGAAATAATCTTTTTTTATCTCACGCCGTAAACGCTTTGATATCCTGTGGTCAGGGCCGTGACGTCAATCATATAGTAAACAAAGAAATGTCAAATTTGATTCAACAACTCGTCGATTTGCACTATTCTTTCCTAAAACTGGCAAAAAATCGTCCAAGTCTCCGTTATTATATTTGTAAATATCGTAAATTATTTGTATTAATAGCAAAATCAACCATTGATGTTGGATTTGTGAGAGCAGATAGTACAAATCTTCCGAAAATAGACATTGATGGTCAGGAGATTCTTTGTGTATCGCTCTAAACAATATAAGTACAGTTTCAATACTGTTATAATGAAGAAGGGTTACAAGTGTACTTGTCAAGATTGTCACGCGGCAGAAGAGAGTTGCAAACATGCATTTTTGGTGTGGTTGCACCATCACAGTGAGGAGCTATTTTGTACAGCAGTTGAATGCTATTGGATAGAATTCTATCTCTCAAAAGTCAAATAAACACTAAAAATATTAACTTTAAGAGAAATGTTGAAAAGAAAACATCAGGATCATGTGTCAAACACCAGTGTAGTACTGCAAGAATTTGTAAATGAACATAAAAAATGAAAGATTGGCAGTTGTTCATTTGTCAAGCATGAAGAAAATTACTGGGACGAAAAATATATATACATTCACAGACACAGATTGTGACATATTTCTTAAAAAATAAGACCTCTTCAATGAAGAAAGAATAAAGTGCATAGAAAACTAAACCACGAATCATCAATACAGAAGTGCTCTTTAGTTCGAACTTCATTATAAACAATAACAGCTTCCATGTGCTATAAAGTCAGCCAGTGCATAACACATGATGGTTCTTTTGTTGGGAAGATTTTTGGTGGGAAATCTTGCAGACACCTACGAGTATAATGAAATGTGGATAAAAGTTGAAAGATGAAGATTTGGGTTGAAATTTGCAAAATGTGACCTCATTTCTGATTAATACCCTGTAATAGTCTATTCAACAAACGGTATCCATAAAATTAGATTAATACAAAATTGTCATGCTCTTTTACTGAAGATAATGTTAATTATCAAAGACGGAAAACTGTGAACAGTATGCTTAACTCAAGTATAGATGCAGATGTTTTGTGCTAAAGCAAACAAAACTTATATACTTTTGTGTTGCTAGCAGTATGTCATTTTGAAAACACTCAAAAGGTGACAATATTAGCTATAATAGGTATTTATTCTAACAATCTGAATGTCAAAAAACTTATTGATCAAATAGTGTCATTTTGGAAACTATACTACATTTTTCCTAAATTATATGAAAGTATTACTTCATAATAAATCACTTTACTATTATTTTGACTTTTATTACCTGCGACCTTAAGGCAATATATACAAATTAATAAATTTGATCTAACTCTATTCAACCTATTTGTACAACAAACCTATAAAATATTATAAATCTTTTAAGGTGTAACAGAAAAATAAAACACATGCATTTCAAATTAAAATATTTTGATTCAACTTAAACCTTTACAAGTCATTATTGTCAAATAAACATTTTTTTTTGTGAAGAACATAATGACTAATGTAGTATAAAAATTTATTATGTCATCTTTAGATGTTAGTTATGTATAAAGTAAAGAAAAAAAATTCTTTATATTATTTATTTAATAAGAAGGGTCTTGTAAATTAAGAAGAGCACAGGCTGACAACACAGCAATCACATTTAATATATTTGTATATGGCTTTAAAATGGATAACTTGCATATTCTTGCGTATGCTGTTCTGAAATTTACCAGCCATGGTGGCCAGCAGGTTTAATCAGTGAAGATATAACATCTTTCAGTTTTACCAAACTGGACCTATTTACTTCTATGGTGCTTTGGTATATGAATACTTGAGTTATTTTGTTGACATAATGTTGTTCTAGTTGACGGGTCACATTTTGATGTTGTGGCTGAGCATGCACTGCTTTGTATTATGTTGCACAACTTTTACTGCCTTATCAATCTCGTTGTCAAGAGGAGAACAGGTTAGTACACAATAGTTCTCATTAAGTAACCACTGAAAGCAACAAATTTTAATTAAGTACTCAGTAAATTCAAGTAAAAGTTGTTTAGATAAATATATTCATTATGAAACTTTGATATTTTTGTTTGTATTACATACTTTTTAATTAATATTCAATTACATCATTCTTCAATTGGACATAAGTACATATTCTTTTCTTTGAAACATCATCTAGTGTCAGTGTATAACTTAGATTAAATCAAAAAGGCGTAAATGGTCAAGTTTTCTCTCAGTTTTCTGGTCAAGTTAAAATTTGGTTGGTCGGCTGCAGTCAGTTTTCATTCTAACTGAAAGATAAAAATTGAATTAATTTACATAGGTACAGATTTGATTTTACATACAACCTAAAAACTTCTATTTTGTTTAAGTTGAAACTGAAGTACCTACACAGATTGAGTTATTCAGTTATAGTACTTACATTAATGTGATTTTCGCAAAAATACATTTGAGTTTCAGTAGATAGTTACAGGATTTCTTTAAGCGAGTGTTAACCAAATATTTCGCATGTCTATATCACTGGGTATGTCTAATCCACAGATTTCCTGGAGTCTTTGAAGAGGTATTTCTAATATTCCTGTTCTATTGTCCCGTTCCATATACAGTTTTACTATATTTTGTGATATTTAATAGAAAGCATTGTTTTTGTGAGGTTATTTCGCCCCCGTGCTTTGTTTACTATAAGACTGACGTCATTGCCACAGATAATGAACAGACTATCATGGCTGACCGTGTTTTCGGTCCAAAATTGAAAATCTTAATTTAAAATAGATTTTTTGCACTTTTTAGCCATCGAAAAAAATAATTTTCATGTGCTATGGTCTAATACAACAATTATGAACATTTTAAGCCCTACTTTAAAAAAGGGTCAACTAGCCTATTCACTCCGTATGCATTCCAGTTCACTGTGTTTGTTCCGTATTAATTGTCTCAGGAGCCTAACACTCGCATTCGTTAGAATTCTACCGGAAAATGCGATATCACTACGCGGTTTAATACGTACACACATAGGTAGTAAGTCCGAATCGCGACACTTCACTAAACTAGTTCGGCTGGTGCAACCTAGCCGAAACGTCAGGCAATAAAATAGGTATGTAAATACCTCGTGTTTATCGTGTTAATTCCCGTTTATATGTTTATATTGATAATGCAACACGAAAGTTTGAAAGTTATTATACTATCTTATCTCGCATGTATGTATAGTGGAAATTGGAGAATGTTGCCTCCTTGGTTATTCTGCTTTCAGAAGATTAGGTAATATGATGATGATGATGATGAAAAATAGAATCTTTAATACTATTACAGTACCTTATATTATTACCGTACTTCATAAAAATATCAATGCTCATACACCGTGCACCTGAGAATATGCATGTTACTAAGATCATCAAGTTGAACAAATGTCACTATCTATGGGGCCAACTCTGAAATCTCTACTGTGCTATATATTTCGGTCTTGTAGGTCTTGAACTTTCCTATGAAGCAGCCGGTTTTTTTTCGCGATTTTAGTATTGATCCCACAGTGAAAGTAACTCAGTTTGATGGTCTGAATAATAGGCCCAAGTTAATGAATATCCTCAGGATTATGGTGTATATAGCTTACCTACACAGTCTTCATACAATCATGTAGTCAATAATTGTTTAGCTATTATGTAAACATCGCTTATTGATATTTAGACACGTTTACACAAACGGATTATTTACTCACACTCTAGTTTTATTATGCTCCTTTGATTTTCAGGTATATCAGAAGAATTCAAAACCGGAATACAGAAACTAACATCCACAATCTCGTTGCGTCCTATTGTGTTTTCGTTGTATAACACCATCGACCTGGATATAAACCTCATAATAGCATCGCTAAATATATGGTTTACATACTCTTTGCTTCTTATACAGTCTCGAAAATACCTTTGAACTTATATTTTTGCAGTCCTGAAAATGTATAATTAAACATTTATTTTTGCATTTCAAATTACATAAAATGAAGAAAAATATATTTGTGTAAATAAAACTAATTTAATATAAACAATTAGAATAAAACTAATTTAATAACAAATCAAATTACATCTTTATGGAAGTGTTACATTGTAAACTAAAAGGCGAATAATTTGGCAGTAATCATTCTTAAAGATGTATGAAAATTTTCAATGATACCTAATACGGCATAAGTATGTTAAGTAGTTCATATAACCTAATTAAGAATAGTCACTTTGGGTGTAGATATAAGCGTATACTAATATCACCACAAATAATGCAATTCTTCTTTGTATGGAGCCGATCCAAACTATTAAAATATAAATAAAGTCAACACAAAATAATTAATGCTATAATAAATTAACACACTGAAACAATGAAGTTAATAATGAGAAGGAACAGATTGTACAATTCTTCTTATAAGCAATAGCTTCGACAATAAGTAATTAATGCTACGAAGAAACTCGGGACTAACATCGAAATTGAAAGAAAGACAAATTTGGAAAGTTCCGAACAAGTACTGTTAAGTTCCCTCACAATTTCTTCGGCTAACAATCACCTAGCGAGTTTTGATTTATAATTATTAACTTCAGCGTCGCCCTTTGAATATTATTAATGAAGAATTCTTTGGATAAGTTCCGCAATATTTATTTAATTTCAATGTTGACTGAAGTGTGGAATTGTTGCTAATTAGACTGACACGGTTATAATTATTAATTTGTAGAACAAACATGGGTTAAAAAAGCATTTGTGAACCAAAGTATTTTATCATCTCCAAATATTTTACTCATTTCCAATATAAGCTGTGTGCTACACAGCGACACGTTGCAGCATTCAACATAATAAGTGTGAAGGACTTTAAATTTTATATATTCCTGTGGCAACTGATCTACACGCTATAGTGGAAATTAATCATTAGCTCAGTTAGTAATGTTAACTTCGGTTGCTGGTTGCATAGCACATTAATTGGAATTTAATACTAGCTTTCAAACAGCAGTTTCACTCGCGTTTTTTTTATTATAAACCATTTTTTATGATGATATGAATGTTTGTTGCGAGAGTTACGTATTTTATAAAAACACTAAGGAATTATTTTCTTAGAATTACCTATATCAAGATCAAGTTAATGTAGGTATTATATTCTAAATCTTGCGACAAGCTTCTAAATTATCATAAAAAAATGTGTCATGTGATGTGATAAATTGATAGATCTACATGCCTGCATGCTCGCTTGCATAATTAATACTTCCTAACATGTTGCATAATATATTGTATTTTACATGCTCGCTTACAAAGTGCATGCTTGCTTGCATGCTTGCTAGCATGCTGCGTTCTAAATTTTATACTGCATGCTTATTTCCATGCATGCTCCATGTAATTGCGAGTGAAAGTTGTTCGAAAATATATCAATGAATGATGTATACCGTTAAATGCTTATTCATGTTAAGATGAACAGTTTCATCGATGAAATAATAGTGATATGAAATATGAATTCAATGGATCAATATCCGAGTAACTAAACCAAACTAAAATAGTTTAATGCTAAATTTTTTCGATTACTTAGTTTATTATATTATTTTAGAAATACTCGTAGAGATATTCAAAATCGTGAAAAATTTTCTGTGAAGTGAAATTCGATATTAAAAAGTTCTGTGTTTTAATAGCTACTCATATTTTTTTGGCTTTGGAGAAGATCTCGGCAACATTGTGACGTCAAAAAATCTAATTGATTTATAAATGAAAGGATAATGAACAACTGCTAAAAAAAGACCGGCCAAGCGCGAGTCGGACTCGCCCATGAAGGGTTCCGTAGGATTTATGACGTATTAAAAAAACTACTTACTAGATCTCGGTAAAAAAACAATTTTCGGTGGAAGTTTGCATGGTAATGTACATCATATATATTTTTTTAGTTTTAACATTTTCTTATTTTAGAAGTTAGAGGGGTGGGGTGGGGACCCACATTTTACCACTTTGGACGTGTCTCTCGCGCAAACTATTCAGTTTAGAAAAAATGATATTAGAAACCTCAATATGATTTTTGAAGACCTATCCATAGATACCCTACACGTATGGGTTTGATGAAAAAAAAATTTGAGTTTTAGTTCTATGTATGGGGAACCCCCAAAATTTATTGCTTTTTTCTATTTTTGTGTGAAAATCTTAATGCGGTTCACAGAATACATCTACTTACCAAGTTTCAACAGTGTAGTTATTTATTTGGTCAACAGCACGACTATTAATATGTTATCAACCTATAATTTTAGTCGCCTTTAAACTGGTCATATTGTAATGTCTCCTTCTAGCTCGTATACTCGATGTTCACAATTACTGACAGCTAGCCCGAATCGAACACATTGATTTAAATTGTGCAGATTCAAATCCACCCTGATTAGAATCGGACGTGCGCCATAACGATACTGTGACTCGAATCAGTAATCGATTAATTCCGTCCAATCGAGTCAATTGAATATTCGGATCGCTGTTAAAATATAAGTAGAAATTTGCAATGCGTAATGGCTTACATATTATATTTGATTTTAACATGGATTTGTTTTGACGCACTTCAATTATTTCATACTTTGATGTTAATAAGTTCCTAAGTTACATCCTGATGACAATTATTGGCTTACTGATGTCTGCTAGTATGATAAGGAAGTAGAATAAATTGTCATTCTCGCTGTCAAAGGATCGTATTCAGATTGCTGTAATAAATAGAACTTAATTTCTGTGGCAACATGCACGAAGGGTTCTTTTCAATAATACTCTTCTGCTTGACCTTTCGGGGAGCACGGGCCTATAGTACCTAATTTTATTTGTGGTGTGGCTTATAAATCTGTCCAATCAGCCAATTCATGGCTGAACCACATAAACAAGCAATGTATTCTTCTCTCCAAGCCAATATTATGATAATGTGCCCATCAAACTCAAGCGCGTCACTCATAAAACTGTAGCGTAAAAGGTTTTCCGTGTTCCGCCAGCCTCATTTTATTGCTGACAATTGAGAAAGAAATGTTTGATTCTTATTCTTTCCCTTTATTAGAAATGTAATCGTAGTTTGGGTGGAGTTTCCTTGAAAGTGCAATCGTGATGAAAGTCATCTCGGGGTATTCGCTTGGATGGCATCAAGTGCTAATGCTGAAGGGAAGTTATTAATGAACATTGTGATTATTCTCATTCTCTTATAGAAGCTCTCATCTTGCTTTTTTAATTTAAAGTTAAGGAATTGGTAATATTGTAGTTAGACAAACATTGAATGTAACATTATTTAGACATACAATCATTTGTAATCTTTCCGCTTGAGGGAGGGCCTGGTGACCTGTAACACAGGCTGTTTCAGTCTATCATAGGCACCAGTCTCTCACACAGCATGATACCTGGTTTGTCCTTAAATCTAAACTGTTAGTTATCATATCCTGTTGATGAGATAAATAAATAAATTATTATTATTAATGTTCAGTTCTTATTTACATTGAAATTTAATTAACTCAAGAGAAAAGCAAAATACGGCTTACACACACTTATGTGGGATGTCGTTAGTGCTGTAACGACTCATTACTGCACAAACGAAAAATCACATTGCTTCCGTTGTGTCTAAAAGGACATACAGAGAAAAAGAAATAAAAGAAAAAGATAATAACTTACTTATCCCTATGTTTTCGGCGTCAATATTGAAAGGACGGCGCTTGCAACATAGCGGAAACATGTTTTATGCCTATTTGCAGTAGTGCCACATGGCCTTATAAAGACATAAATGTGTTAACGCCAATAATTACGTTGGATCCTTTGTTTCCGTTGCTATGGGGAAGGGGGGTTAATAAATGAGTTTGGGGGGACCTCACACTTGCGAATTTGTTAGTCAATCAAACACAATATAATAACACACCGACAAAAACGGGTGCGTGTTCCACTGAATCAGTCGCAAATTGCTTTTTCAACCGCTCGGAAATGAAATGGCGCTAATTAAGTGTTCACCGGCGACCGCAGTCCGGGCCTGTGCTTCATTTTGTCAACCGACACCATTCGTTTTTGGTTATTTGTATGGTGGCTCGGCTAAATGCAGGGCCGGATTGATCACGTTAAGTACTGCCACCGAGTGGTATGTGTACGGCACTTAATAATAGCTCTTACTCTAGGGCTATGCATATCTTATTGCCCTGGTATCGCATATTTTTTTATACAACTAAGTTGGCGAGCAACCATACTGCCCGCCTGATGGTAAGTGGTAACAGTCACCTATAGTACATGTGGCTCTTGTAAAATTCGCAGCAAATCTGCAATACCCACAAGAACCACAGTGTACGTTGCCAATTGGTAATTGGATGTAAAGTCACGGTACCTAGTAACGAAAAACTGGATAGAGGGGAATTATAAATACTCATACATCGCCAAGAAGTCAAGAAAGCTGCTGTGAAGAACTGCAACGAATACAGAACCATCTCTCTAAAGAGCCACGTATTAAAGATCTTTTTGAAAGTTATTCATAAAAGGATATACAGTAAATGTGAAAGTACCATATCAAATTTACAGTTCGTGTTCAGAAGTGGATTTGGTACTAGGGATGCCTTGTATGCTCTAGGACGTCTTTGTATGCTTGGTAAATTACGAGAAGGCCTTTGACAGAGTCCAACACGCCAAATTGATAACCATATTGCGGGATATTGGTTTGAACTTTGGATGCCAAAGACATTCGGTTTACAAGAAACTTGTACTGCAACCAGTTAGCAAGTGTACGCGTGGATGAGGTACACACGGATAAGGTACAAATTTTGAGAGGTGTTCGCCAGGGCTGTGTGTTATCTCCGTTGCTTTTAACCTGGACCTACTCGGAAAAAATCTTAACAGAAGCTCTAGCTGGTATGGAGAGTGGAGTAAAGTTAACGGAAAAGCTATTAATAACATCCGGTAAGCTGATAATACAGCCTTGCTGGCGACCAAAATAGAAGATCTGCAACTGATGTTGAGTAAAGTGCAATGCGTTAGTGCTGCGTACTGTCTCAGTATTAATATCAAGAAGACCAAGTACATGAGTATTACCAGAAGTCCATTAAATACAGAGTTTTTATACTGCAATAGCCAAAGACTGGAAAAGGTTAGCAAGTATAATAAGTATCTGGGTTGTTTTGTTGATGATCAGGGTGGCCATAGCTTGGAGATACGTTGCCGGATTGAGCAAACGCGCTGTGCATTTGTGAAACTCAAAAAGTACTGTGCCACAGGAAGCTTAACATCAAGCTTCGTACCCATCTTGCACGTTGCTTTATCTTCTCCATTCTCCTAAATGGCGTAGAATCGTGGTCACTCGCAGAAGCCATGAGCTTTGGAGAGGTGGGTGTAAGGGGAGAATGTTACGTATATCTTGGAGAGATAAAGTAACAAATTGTAACTGTACTTCGACGAACGGTTAAATCGTTAGAAGTCCTGCCAGCAATAAAGAGAAGAAAGCTAGAATATTTCGGCCATGTAATAAGAAGTCCTAAGTACGAGCTATTACAGTTAATTATCCAGGGAAAAATCCAAGGCAAGAGAAGTGTCGGGAGAAGGTGGCTGCAAAATCTGTGCCAATGGTTCCAAAGGACCGCTCGGTGGCTCTTCAGAGCTGTTGTATCGAAGGTAAAAAATTGCCATAATGATTGCCAAACTGCGGTAGCAGATGGGAGCATAAGAAGAAGATACTTCGCTAATTTATGCCCCATGTACATAATAGTCGTTACTGGGCACTGATTTCAGGATGAGGATAGAACGCACCTCATTTTACCTCTAGTTTTATTATAAAGTAGCTTTTATCCGCACGGTGACAGATTTTGAATATGTATGTATATATTGCGCCGCCATTCCTTTTTTACGATAGATTTCGTAAGAGCCGACTTACGGTCAGTTTGAATATTCTTTATTATTATTAAATACTTTATTGCGCACAAAATCTAAATATAAACATGGTTATAAATTGCGTTACAAAGGCAGACTTATCTCTATTAGAGATTTCTTCCAGTTAACCTGTTAGTGTGTTGGAAATTATATCAGTAGAAGGAAACATCAAAGTACACAAGTGAGATATTAGAATATTAGAAATACATTTGTATAACTACTGTGGATTTTGTAACTAGCTATAAGTATTTGACATAAGCTCCATACAAAATACGTCAAAATTCTATTTCCAGTAAACAAATCCAGAGATACTCGTAGATAGAATTTTTTAACTGGTCGTGAGGGTTCTTTGTGCAATCATACCTCTACGAAGAGGTGGAAAATTTGAAACAAGAACCACCACCAACCCGTCTAGCCAGCGTGTACTAGGCCATAACTACTGGCAAGGAGAAACCTGCTCCTTGATTGTGTTACCCAAAATCTATCGCGATCGCTTCCAATTTTGTCAGTCACAGAACATCCATCAGTGCTTCATAAAAGGATGTCGGCGTAGAGTCTCGTGTTGACGGTGCAATGACTGCTATCATTGTATTTTTTTTTTATAATAAGCCCCCCGTGACCAGCAGTTGGCTGGGCTTGGGGTATGTGGTTTCGAGCGACATCTACTTTACATTCATATTAAATACAAAACTTTGATGTACGATATGATGCTGGGATAATTTCAAGCAGCAATTAATTTTAACTGTTCTGTTGGAGAATTCCAAACTCTGTGAAAACAAGATATCTACCTGCCGCATAATTTTAGTTTCAGCTCAGACTATTCACAAAAACACGATTTAGTAGGTACTCGCCTATTTTAACTGTCCCAGAATTGGATTCGTTTCAAATATTTTATGTATAACTACTCAATAATTCTAAACGGAGTCGTCTATCTGAATTGATTATTATAACGCAATTGAATATCGAGTAAGTATATTAAAGATTCTCATGGTAGGTACTTACTTTGAACGTTAGGTAGGTATTTAATGGATTTGTGGATGAAATACTTTTTATGATGACTGTACAAGACCAAACAATGGATATTTTATCGAAATCGGGAGTGGACTCAAACGCTGAAAGAAAAAATAATATATTAAATGCATTCGGCATACGGGCTCGCGGGTCCAAATCAGAGGTGGGTCCCATTCGCCGTCATCCTGTCATTAATATTAAATAGAATATCACATGCACATACACCCAGACCGGAACACATTTTTGTAGGCCATACAAAATATTTGTCCCGTACGGGTATCGAACCCGCGACCCTGTGCGCAGTAGGCGATCGCTGGACCTCTGCGCTAACCGTGTGGTCAGTAAGTTTTGGATTTAAAACGATACTTACTATGCATAATTGCTATGTCACCAACAAATGGTCGTAGAATGGTTTGCAAATTTAGAAGTGGACCACGAGCAGTACAAGTCAAATATAAGCTTGTAAAAGATTAAAAGTATTAGATACCCATTACTCTAATAATCGTGACAATAGCTTATCAGCTATTTCATCTGCGTCCGTTACGGACGTAGTGGCCGGTTACATCTGCGTCCGTACGGTGACGGATTTAGAATACACGTGTCGCCTTTCCCTTTCGTCTCGTTGATATCGTTAGATTTAACATAGCGGGTTTTTAACATTAACACATCTGCGATTTGATGGAAAATTCGACACAAGAGACTACGCTAACAAGTAGGCCAATTCCTTCTCGTATGAGCAAGTGACGCGTACCTTTAAATAGGACGTACATGAGTTTAAAAGACGCAGTTAAATGATGCGGCCCCAGCTTCACAAACATAACAACTGATTTCTGACTTAAAGGCCCGGTCTTTTAATAATCGGTGTTCTAGCAGAATTATCAGAGAAGTAAAGTTTTATTTTAATTATTAAAAATGCAATGAAGGAAATACATTTTACGTTAATATAGAGTGTAGGACTTGAAGTTTCCATAACATATTTTACTATTTACTTAAATACTATTTTTAATGTCTTTTTAAGGCCTTAGACGTACCCATATTTACATTCCACACGTTTAAGGACATATTCATGCACTCGTCACATAAAAAATATTACCAAAACATGAAATATATTCTGTAAACATTTATTTTCAAATCTTCAACAATGATCTTTACTTGTTACTTTTTTCGAAATATTTTAGTTTCCTTATTTAAGGTGGTTTAAATGGTTCAAATTTTATGAATTATACCACTTTAAAAAATCACTTTTTCTTTAAGAAATCATCCTTTAGCGTAATCAAACTTTAACCACTTAGAAACGAGCTATTATTAAAGCAAATAATAAAAAACTGTATTTATAAAATCATTATAGGTAAATTTTATACAATCAAAACTTATCGAGAGTTTACGCGTCGAAATTTCCCTCAGTTCTGCTACAATTTCGCAGCGTAAACTCTCGATCAGTTTTCATTCTATAAAATTTACCTATAATGATTTTACAAATACAGTTTTTAATTATTTGCCTTAATAAAAGCTCGTTTTTAAGTGGTTAAAGTTTGATTACGCTAAAGGATGATTTCTTATAGAAAAAGTGATATTTTAAAAGTGGTGAAATTCATAATATTTTAACTATTTAGACCACCATAAATAAGGAAATTCAAATATTTCGAAAAAAAGTAACCAGTAAAGATCATTGTTGAAGATTTGAGAATAAATGTTTACTGAATGTATTTCATGTTATGGTCATATTTTTTACGTGACGAGTGCATGAATATGTTCTTAAACGCGTGGAACGTAAATATGGATATGTTTAAAGCCTTAAAAAGACATTAAAAAATAGTATTTAAGTAAATAGTAAAATGTGTTATGGAAACTTCAAGTCCTACGCTCTAAATTAACGTAAAATGTAAATGCTTCATTGCATTTTTAATAACTTTAAAAAAAACTTTACTTCTCTCATAATTCTGCTAGAACACCGATTATTACGAGACCGGGCCCTTAAGCTCGGTGCAGAGAAAGGGCGCGCACACGCTGCCGACAAACTGCCGGGTTAACGGTAGGTCGCCGCCATCTTTCAGAGCCGTGCGATCAAGACGGATGGGCGGATTAGCTGCGTCGTGTGTCAACGCACCCTGTTTATTGCTCCGACATATCTGTGTGCCAACTAGTCCTGCGATTGTATTATTTCTGTGAACTGGTTTCTGAGGCCGGTAAAACTTACGCTTCTAAGCCTTTTTTATTTATTACAAAAAACTTTAGGATTATTATCCCAAAGTTTTTTGTAATAAATAAAAAACAGACGATAAGGTTGAAGTTAGCTTCAGGGTTTCTCATTCAGGTTCAGATAAATTGGATGTTTTACAATTAATTTTAGGATAACAACAATACTATTTAGTACATACCTGGCGGTCTGGAGTTCCATTCTCCATGGGAGCAGAAATTTTTCTTTTTAGTTTAATTGGTGGTAGTTATTTTGAGTCCACTGGAATAGTTAATACCCCATTGCGTGAGTTTGTGTCAATAGTAACAATTCATATTGCAATTTTTTTAAATAAATGTTTATGGACTCTAGCCGTAGTTTTTTCCATTTTGACACCTCACCATCAGGTAAAATTAATACCAAAAGCTTATTTGTAAAGAATTCATTCATCAAAGCACCTACTCTCTCACAAACGGCCTATGACCAAAGCTTTCAGTTGACTAACGCGATCAAACAAGCTTGTAACATTATTCTTGATAAGCCTGAACGGGTGAGATGGATAGGGGATTAGAGATACGCGTGTAGTGGTCCAAAATGTTGACTAATGCTTGCTTGCACCGAAATAGGATTGGACTTAACGTAAGTTGTTTTTTTCGACATGAAGGTATACAGCCCAAACGCGTTACTTCTTATGACTACAGTTAGAGTTTGGCTAATGAAAGATGAACCTGACATTTTTTCAAGTACACTGAAAGAAGTTTTTAGTAACAAATAACAAACATTTGAGTAACCTATTACATAAAAATAGTGACTTCACAACTAATGTTACTAGTAGCCAAATTCAGTTTTGTAAAAACAGTTATGTTATCTATAGCCAAACAAAAATAATTACTTCCCACCAAATATATAAACCATAAGTTACCAAAGTGTTTCGAGTAAATTACTAATATAAATGTATTAATAACAAAACTTTTAAATAAGAATAGACCACATATATGTTTACCATTTACGAAACTGTTTTGTTATAAATAACTATTTCTTCAATATTAGCATCACTAAACTGTTATCACAACTAAACTATTTTGCTATCTGTTACTAAACTTTTGATTAATTATAACTAGATTCTCAGATTAGTATAGCATCAATATATTGTAATCATGACCAAACTAATTTGATACCTGTTACTAAACTTGTGATTAAAATATAGCTAGAGTTTCAGATTATTTACAACATCACTGTTATGTAATCTGTACCTGAACTTTTCAGTTAATAGTTACATTACTTTTAGGTTACTATAGCGGTTTTTTCGTACAGGTTTATAGCTTCACGCAGAGAAATTGGTGACAAACAGAACTACTGAATCGAATTGTTAAATTAGGTTACAACTTTTCTAGTGTGAAATACTTGGTCCTTGTTATCTCTACGACTTAATATTCACTTTTACAAATCGTATGTTTCATTATATTATTTGATTAATGTAGCTCACAAAAACATATTATTGAACTAAAACATCAATAATTATTGCATCTTTAACAATAATTATGTTAATATGTATTTAATGTATTGTATGTACTAAGAAACAGGGATTCGCAGTGACTAAATGATCTAGTTCCGGTTAATGATGTACCATGTTACTGATGGACTACGAGTGTGTCTGTAATCAAAACAATAATCTTTTTATTACAACTACATTATTGTTTGCAGTACGCGTCGTTCTAAGTGTCGTATAACATTCGTTTAGTTTGGTTTACTTTTGAAATAGTATTATGGCTTAACAAGAATATTATAGTGAAAACCACCCCGGAAACAGTAAACGGTACAATGTATGTATTAATCCATGCTATTCTGTTAGCGTGTTTCAAAATATTTAAAATAGTAATGTTACAATAACAATCGAGGTGGTATTCATAGCTAAGTATCTTGTTCTGTTTATTTAAACTGTGTTTTTGTAAACAATCGAAAAACTTGCATGACAAAACGATCAGTATTCTCGTATTACTCCTAACGGAGCAGCCGCCCGCCATTGTGGATTGTCTTTTCGACCGCGCTGAGCGCTCACTCAACTCAACGTAGTATTGCTAATTATGTGACAGTTTGCATATTAAATTTGTGTGATGTCTGATGACATAGATGGAGATATCCTACAGTGATTGCAGCAGTGGGGTTTACCTCAATATATTGATACTTTTGAAGGTAAGTTGTTACCTTGGTATAACATGTTCTTGTTTTGTGGTATTCATAGCTATTATTCAATTTAATTAAGTAGGTAAGTGGGTACATTAATGACTTTATAAGTTTACAGTCAAAGTTTTGAAGTTATTCGTGGAATTTCATTTTAATAAGGAAACGCGATAAATTATTAGCTAGTAGGTAGATACTTTCTTTGACTGACACAGTCATATTCATATCTGAATCAGTTTGGCACACAGGTCACCGAATGTGTCAGCTCAGCTCCAAAATAGGCGAAATGGATAACTAGTCAATAGGCTTGTTTTATAAAACCTAGGTTACCAAGTATTGAACCAAAACATCAATAATTATTGCATCTTTAACAATAATTATGTTAATATGTATTTAATGCATTGTATGTACTAAGAAACATGGATTCGCAGTTACTAAATGATCTAGTTCCGGTTAATGATGTACCATGTTACTGATGGACTACGAGTGTGTCTGTAATCAAAACAATAATCTTTTTATTACAACTACATTATTGTTTGCAGTACGCGTCGTTCTAAGTGTCGTATAACATTCGTTTAGTTTGGTTTACTTTTGAAATAGTATTATGGCTTAACAAGAATATTATAGTGAAAACCACCCCGGAAACAGTAAACGGTACAATGTATGTATTAATCCATGCTATTCTGTTAGCGTGTTTCAAAATATTTAAAATAGTAATGTTACAATAACAATCGAGGTGGTATTCATAGCTAAGTATCTTGTTCTGTTTATTTAAACTGTGTTTTTGTAAACAATCGAAAAACTTGCATGACAAAACGATCAGTATTCTCGTATTACTCCTAACGGAGCAGCCGCCCGCCATTGTGGATTGTCTTTTCGACCGCGCTGAGCGCTCACTCAACTCAACGTAGTATTGCTAATTATGTGACAGTTTGCATATTAAATTTGTGTGATGTCTGATGACATAGATGGAGATATCCTACAGTGATTGCAGCAGTGGGGTTTACCTCAATATATTGATACTTTTGAAGGTAAGTTGTTACCTTGGTATAACATGTTCTTGTTTTGTGGTATTCATAGCTATTATTCAATTTAATTAAGTAGGTAAGTGGGTACATTAATGACTTTATAAGTTTACAGTCAAAGTTTTGAAGTTATTCGTGGAATTTCATTTTAATAAGGAAACGCGATAAATTATTAGCTAGTAGGTAGAT
Source organism: Schoenobius gigantellus (assembly GCA_963935595.1). NCBI lineage: Eukaryota > Metazoa > Arthropoda > Insecta > Lepidoptera > Crambidae > Schoenobius > Schoenobius gigantellus. The sequence goes on from OZ012543.1 coordinate 24,086,884, forward strand.
ACTTTCTTTGACTGACACAGTCATATTCATATCTGAATCAGTTTGGCACACAGGTCACCGAATGTGTCAGCTCAGCTCCAAAATAGGCGAAATGGATAACTAGTCAATAGGCTTGTTTTATAAAACCTAGGTTACCAAGTATTGAACCAAAACATCAATAATTATTGCATCTTTAACAATAATTATGTTAATATGTATTTAATGTATTGTATGTACTAAGAAACATGGATTCGCAGTTACTAAATGATCTAGTTCCGGTTAATGATGTACCATGTTACTGATGGACTAGGTCAAAAATTATGCTTTTTGCGCTGGGACTTTCTTGCATGCGTGATAATAATTTTTATATATTTTTTATGATTTTTCAGTAAATAATAAAACAATATCGACACTGTCGATGCTCGACAGTAGTCTAGTTAGAGAACTAATCCCTCCAATTGGAGATCGGGCCAAATTTTTAAAAAACTTGGACAATTGGAACAAATTAACTAACTCAGAATGCCCAGAAATACCAATTACCAGCAGCAGCCCTGTAAGTATCTCTTATTTTTAACAGAATTTTATTCACCTGTAACTATGTACCTATGTAAGTAATGTAATGTGATGATTATAAATAAATTTCATTTTTCTATGTACTTGATATTTTTATTTTTGATTCCAGGAAACCTAAACCTGTCTATGGAGCCGTAGCGCGTGTGACGTCTTAACAGAAATGCCGATAATCTCAATTTCCATAATTCTAACACCTGTTAAACTTATAGTATTAAGTTTATTAACTCTATGTTCGACTTATTTGTATTATGATACTAGATAATCGGAGTCTTTGGATATTGTAATGAAAAAGGCATTATTTTATAAATTTTTAAAGACGTCACACTTACTGATGGCTCTATGGACTGTGTTTAGATGGAGCGCCTGCAATCCAGTGGACTGACAGCTACAACAACGGATCCCTTTTAGGCTTTTAATGGAGGAAATATACTTTTATTTACTTATACTAAGACGAATAAAATTGTATTTTTGTCTACTAAAAGACTGAGAGTACCCGTTAGTACTGTAAGTGCACTAGATTGCAGGCTTCATCTAAACCAGTAGGTACTGCATACGAAATAGTAGCTGTAACAATACTTAGGATGCTAGCATTACAATGTGTATTGTACTTATTACAAAAATCATAAAGCTAGCGTTGCAATACGAATAGTTATTATTAAAGTTCACGTCGTTATGTTACACAAATTCATTAGTAGATACAGCAAAGTATTTAGTAAACCCAAAAAAACAAGTGTGTATGTTTACCAGATTGCATAGTAGTCCTTACAATAGATCTAGTAATGTCTACTTGACGTATAGTTACAATTACATTGGTATTGTAACAGGCGCGATATTTACCTTGTAGTGAGTATTATATTGTTTGGTCAGTTACACTAAACATCTAGTTGTCATTAATAAACCGATAGGTAAAAATAATAACAGAATGGTTTTTGTAAAGTCAACTCGCGAGTCTTGCTATCACGGTTGCAAACAGAAGTTCTAGTTACAGTAGCGTTTTTTCTCGTAAAAGTAGCCAGATATTTCTCTGCGTGTTGTAGCCAAAACTAATAATATGAGAATTTTCAGCAAGAAAGGCAAGCGCTGTTGAAACTCCTCATATATTAATTTCGACTTCAAACTTGGGACAAATTAAAAACTAAATTGATTTGTTCAAGTGAGTAAGTGAGCATTCATTAATTAACAAATTAATTAATTACAGAAAACTTTTAAATATATTGATCAACAAAAGAAATAATCACAGAACTATAAATAACTACGCCTCAACACTAGGCGCCAATCCTCTTTTGGTACCCTTGTCCAAAATATTGTTGGAACTGCAGCTGGCAATGCCACCAGCGTGGTGGCATCGGAGATCGTAGTCAATTCGACTAGTGACTTGTAGAATTATTATTCGAAATCGTCAAAGCGGCATAGTCCAGTAGCTCTTCATAAGACTCTGTAAAATAAAAACATGTTTAAGTTATCTGCATTAAAATAAGAAGCAAATGAAAGAAAAATATCACTGGGCCATAAACACTAGCTCCCTTATTCGCTAACTTCGGTTGCTCCGAACTCTGAACTCCGAACTGTCATTGTGATATACTACTGAGTGTATTACACACAAAACTACTCGCTGAAATAGCAATGGCAACGTGAGTTTTGTTATGACAGGGTTTATTATAGCAGTATGATTTTGTGTTCAAAATGACAGTTCGGAATTGGTAACCGAAGTAAGTTAACAGCTAAGTACACATTAGTCGCACAACTGTACGAAAAACGGACAAACATTTTCTTATAAAAATCAAAAAAGTTTTGTTCTGTTCACTCACCATCCAAAAATTTGAAATAGTTATTTCCAAGCCCCACAACCTCAGATAGTAGGATTTTTTTTCCGCAGGTTCGTTTGCTTCGGGGGGGCTGCATTCATGAATACGGCGTCACCATACAGTTTTGACTCTTCACGTGTACCATGATTCTTCTCTATTTTTGAAAAATATCACAAAGTTACCACTAAATGCCACTTGCTTTCTGCGAACTAGTGCGAACCTCAAGGCCCGTAAAGCGAAATGAACATTACGAGTATGTTCCTGCGTGTCACGTTTGATGCAAGTTCGGGCGGGAAATTACAATTATTTTTTGTTACACGCAGCATCACTTTTATTACCTCTGACAAAACTATTTTGTTCTGGCTTACAAAAACATTGTTGTAATCAACATTATTAATACTAGTTGCTTTCAATCAAATATTTAATTTGTTTATAGCAACTTTGTAACACGATCTTAAACAATACTATTCAGTTGTAAACAATTTTTAGTTATGGTAATAAATAGCACAATAATTATGTAAAAGCTTAATTTAAGTTTAGCCAACTGTATGTTAGAAAATACTCTAAGTTTGTTCAATTATAGCAAAGTACTGTTATGTTACAAGGTACCGAAGTCGAATTTGACAGTAAATAACAAAAACTTTAGAAGTTCATAACCAAAATTAAATAACTGAAATGATTTTGTAAATTATAACAAGCCAGGTGATCTAAACATAAATAAAATTAATTTAAAAGTTAACAAAGTTTTGCTAATCTTTATTTAACTCAACTAGTTAGTTCATTGTTTTATTTTTACTTTTCTTGTATTCGTAATGAAAAGCACAGTGTTTACCTCGGGTTAAAGACTTTTTTAGTCCCTCAAACTACTGGTGCCTCGCCAAACACCGTCTCGGGGCTAAATAAGTTACTTTCACCTTTGGGGTAATAATGTACTATTACCTTCTGTAGAAAGTATTACCAGAGCTAGAATTTTTGAATTTGCCGCTTTTTTCCAAGCTCATGTTTCGTGTGCCAGACTCTATGATTTATCTATTACATTTTAAATATCGGCGAAAAGTCAAACGTTCCATCTCTCATCTCTCATTCTTACGGTTGTCTTGGCAAGATTTTCCTTACTTTATGATAAATGTTTATTTTTCATATCCCATTTTTGTACTAGGACTTAATACTATTTGTTTCGTGTCAAATTCAGATGCGCGCTCTGAATACTATTTTTTTAATTTACTGCAAAATTCTCCAGCTTGAGAAATATTTTCTTGTTACGGATCAATAAGTATATTACTTCATTTGCTTTAACAAGTTGTTTTTATTAATTTATCCGATGTTAATTAACTAACAAATGCATAGCTATACGTTGCATTTGTTAGTTAATTGACATCGGATACGTTTCCAATGCATTCCAAAGGCGGGTTATTGCTAGGCTATAATTAAAATGTAAGGCGTACGAAATCTCATTATTTTTTACCTCAAACGGACAGAAATGACTACGATAATTATGTCACTGAAAGTTGATAAACGCAAGATTTTTATGACCGAAAATGTTATAATAATAGATATAAAGTGTTTCCTTGTGATCGTTCACATGCAGAAACCGGTGTCACACGTGGTGGTGGGTTCATAATTTGATGGCAATGCTTCGGGAGAGGCCGATTCCATCGCGAACTTCCTCTGAATGAGTTTGGATACCCTTAAATAAAATTAAAAGATACTCGTATCTGAACCTTGTCTGCATCTACTTACCGCACGGGCCGGGCTATTGTGACGCACTAGAAGCATTTATAACATAGCTGGGGATTTGTTGAATGAGAAGTCTAGAGACCTAATGATGTGTTTTTACTGGCAAATAATTTTTATACATAATATTTCAAAATAATTTGGCAAGAAACTAGCTCACTCAGTTTAACATCCTAGAGGTAAACGGTGATGTTGCGATAAAATGTAAAAAAAAAATCTTTTTGGCGTATTACTGGTGTGTACAAGTCGAAATTAAAACTTTTTGAGACACTTTAGACGCAAAAAACTAACGCCCTTATAAGTCAGTTAATATTAATGTTCTTAGTTATTTTACTCGTTAACACCAGCTACAAGGCATTGCTATGATTTTTATAGAGTTTGTAGAAGTAAGTTAATTATTAATTATAACATAATTATAAATAATAATTAACTTGCTTCTACACATTGGCGTAATTTATTTAAAAATTCAAACATAGAAAAATGGGTTTTAAAATATTATACTATTTGAAGAGATGCCAAATTAAAATTCATTCCTTGCCAGAGGTATTGGTATTCAATGTTATCATGATTATATAAAACATACAGAAGACAAAACAAACCCTAATCCTAAGTTATAACGGACAAAGTAGTAATGATGGTAGAGAAATTTGTAATTTCTTTAACAATCACTTCCATTCCGTGTTCGATTGATGACTCAGGACCATCGCCTTCCGCTCCTTTCAATGATGCTCTTTGGCGTATATCCAGTACTTATCCATAACTGCACCTATTCTTGGTTGGAAACGAGCCTGGATATCTATTAGGTAATGTAAGTTAGCGATAACGTAGAAAATGTAAGGTTGATTTTAAAACTATGCCAATTAGCTAAAATACAAGAAAAGGTTATAACAGATCAACTTTTCGGAGTTCTGCATTGTGTCATAGTTCAAAAGCGGGGTCTTGATAGCAATGAAGTTTTACAGGGGAAATATTGTCAGCAATGGATAACAATATTCAGATAGATGCTACATATATAGGATATAGTCATTAAATAAAATCGTAGTCAGGCAGTAGTACTGTTCAATTTACAAAATCCAAAGACTTCAAAAATTAAAAGGTCAAAAACATAATAACAATACATTCTGTGTGCTAAGTATCGGGAATTTTTCAATAAAACAAAAAAATATAAATTATTCATCTAAATTTAATTTATCACCTTCAAAGTAGGCCCCATTGCTTGCAATACAACATCTCCACCGCTTCACCCAGTCCTCCATACATTTTTCGTAGGCTACTTGCGGTATGGCCTTTAGCTCATTCAGCGAATTTTCTTTTATGGCTTCTATCGACTCAAAACGTTTTCCTCGAAGTGGTAATTTTAACTTGGGAAATAGAAAATAGTCACACGGAGCCATATCAGGTGAATACGGAGCTTGGTTGAATTTTTCGCTAAAAACTCTTTCACAATAATGGCTGTGTGTGATGGTGCATTAACATGGTGCAGCATCCATGAGATGTGTTGCCACAAATCTGGACGTTTTCGGCGGATACTCTCACGCAAACGCTTCATGACGCCTAAATAATATTCTTTTCAACACACTTCCTCATAAAGTGGCTCTAATCCCATGGCAATTAGGCACATAATGACACCTATAATCAAACTGTGACTTTTTCATTACTATTATTCACGAGTGAGTAATAGTTTTTTTTTAATATTATTGGTTGAGTTACGCTTACACTTGCGCTAAAATGCTATCCGCGAAAAGCCCAAAAAAAAAGAAACCTCATTTTTTAGTCTATGGCCGATGCGCGCGCATAGGAAAACTGATTAATTTTTCCCGCCATTACGAAATTTATTAGTCTATGGCCGATGCGCGCGCATAGGAAAACTGATTAATTTTTCCCGCCATTACGAAACATTTTTCACAACTCGTCTCGTTTTCTCTTTTGAAGTTATTTAGTTAGTTATTAATTAAGATGTCTGCAAATACAATTTATGAAGAAAATGATTTATGTTGTACACCGCCCGATATAAGATGTGAAGCACAGAACGTTATGGAAAGTTTACTACCAGAAAACTCAAAGGAAAAATATCTATTAGCGTACCAAAATTTCATACAATGGCAGAACAACAAGAATACGCAGTCTTTTTCAGAAAATGTGTTCATGGCGTACTTTAAAGAATTATCTTCTAAGTACAAACCTAGCTCTTTGTAGTGTATTTACTCAATGTTAAAAAGTACAGTCCGAACAAAGAATGGAGTGGACTTAAAAACATACTCGAATTTATCTGATGGATTTAGAAGCAAAAAATCAAAGGTTTTATCATCTGATGATATTGAAAAATTTATTAAAGATGCTCCAGATAACCAATATTTGGCTACAAAGGTTAGTTAAATTAATTTTAATTAAATATTTAATAGCAGCTTGTGTTGTGTGTTGACCTTAATTATTGTTTCTTTTGTTTCAGGTTGCTTTAATATTTGGTGTAACTGGTGCCTGTAGGATACAAGAATTAACAAATATAACTGTAAAAGATATAGAGAACCATGGCCAGATGCTTTTAGTGAAGATACCTATCACGAAAAATAAAATACCTAGGTTATTCACCATACACGGTCCATTCTATGATATTGTTAAGAAGTATGAAAGTTTGCGTTCGCCAAAAACAAAAAATGACCGTTTCTTTCTAAATTACCAGAATGGTAAATGTACCTGTCAGCCTATAGGTATAAACAAATTTGGTTCTATGCCTAAAGAAATCGCTAAGTTTTTGGGTTTAGTAGATGCTGAGAGCTACACTGGACATAGTTTCAGAAGAACTTCAGCTACATTGCTGGCAAATTCAGGAGCTGATATAATGACTTTGAAGCGACATGGCAGGTGGCGATCTAGCAATGTAGCAGAATCATACGTAGAAGATTCCATACAAAACAAGAAGGAAATTTGAGCAAAAATCACAAAAAGAATTAAACTTGATTCTGAGACGCATCCTACTGGCGAAATACCAAGTACGTCCAATGATTGGATTTCACCTACCTACACGAATAATGAACCATCACAAATAACAATAGAACATGAAAGTATTTCAATAAATAATCTATCTGATGAGACCGCTATGTCATCAAAAATAGTTAATTATAATTTTACTAACTGCACATTTACTAATTGTTTCTCTAAGTAAACTTTTTATCTACTATGTAAAATGGTTTTTTATTTAAGTATTGTTTTTTTCAGAAGTGTGTTGAAAAACGTTGTATGATACACGTGTGTATTGATGGTTACCGTCCTCGGCTTCTTAAGACCCTCGCCTGACGGCTCGGGCCTCAATGCGCCTCAGCGGTAATCACCAACATTACACACTTGTACCATAATGTACTATTATTCACTGTTTCTCCCTCTGGAAGGAATTCGAAGTGAACCACACCACGGCAGTAAAAAAAACTGTCAGCATCACCTTGATTTTGGAGCGACTTTGCCGCGGTTTTTTGGGTTTCGGTTCGTTTCGAGACGCCATTCTGAAGACTGTTGGCTTGTTTGCATGTCGTACTCATAAACCCATGTCTCGTCGCCAGTTATTATACGTTTCATAAAGGTAGGATTCGTAGAAGCTCGGGAAACTATGTCTTCAGCGACATGCTTTCGCTGCGCTTTTTGAATAAAATTGAGCTCTTTTGGAACTAGTCGAGCGGCGACGCGTTTCATGCCTAAAATGTCAATGAGAATGTTGTGGACGGAGTTAAAAGATATGTTCACCTCACTAGCCAACTCTCTCAGACTCATACGTCGATTTTCGAGCACTAGCTTCTTGATTCTGTCGATGTTTTTTTTGGTCGTAGCGGTTGAAGATCTACCAGAACGAGGCAAGTCTACTACTACTTCTCGGCCTTCTTTAAAAGCCTTATAGCATTCATATGCCCTTGTGTTTGATATGCACGATTCGCCTTAGGTTTTTTGCAACATTTTTAGCGATTCACCACATGAAATATCATTCGAAACATAAAATTTAAGGCACACTCTTTGTTCAACAATATTTTCCATTGTAAAAATCACCGAGGACTCAAAACTATGACCAACCAAAAGTGCAGTTTTAAACAAATTAAATGACAGATCCCGCTCAAATTTTGCGCGGTAAATCAGTACAGTGCTACCAACATGCAGTAAAAAAATTAAAACGACCACTTTTACGTGGGTCTTTTTATTGACGTATTCCCGATACTTTTTACACAGAGTAGTACAAACAACCATCTGTGGGCACGGCGGCATTGTCCCCGCCAAGACGAGCCAAGCGAAGCGCAAGTACGCTACCAACCTTAAAATTTTTAAAATAAAAAATATATTACAAAAAATAAAAACCGACTTCAAAAACACTGAAAAGTTAAAAATAATATAAGAATAGGTACAGACAACATCACACTTCTATATTGAAGTCGGTGACAAATTTTAAGACTTTCTAGGAGATCATTATTTGGCACCGACTTCAATATAGAAGTGTGATATTGTCTGTACCTATTCTTATATTATTTTTAACTTTTCAGTGTTTTTGAAGTCGGTTTTTATTTTTTGTAAAATATTTTTTATTAGTAAATCACCCCCATCTTTTCATTTAGGGGATGGAATTAAGCGCGTGCAAAGCACCTAATGTGTAACTACCCGCTTTGATTGATGATGAAACAAATACAGCGCGGCGCGAGCTTGCCGTCCCAACAGAAAAAATCGTTACGCCCGAAGTCAATAGTGTTCAACCCAAAAACTAACACGTGAGGGCACACATAACTTACAAAAAGAAGTGAAATCCCACAAAAAATATTTCCATGTAATATGTTGCCAAGACGAAACCATGTGGCTCGCACTGTCAAAAAGTTACCTAACAAATGTCATGTAGAGCCAAGCTTTTAAGTCTAAACGCCCTAACTCTAAAAGCCCTAACTTCACAAACTCTACACCTTAGTCAAAATATGTGACACTACTAACACTACTAACACATGGGCGTGAGGTGAAAAATATATTCACTGTTTATTACTTTTCTGTTTTACAATAGTTCTTGTAATAATCAAACTGCCAAGCCAGATATTTCGACTAAGTAGATTTGATTACATTTTTTAGTTTGAACTCGGTGCGGATAGATGAGTTCAAAGGAGGATGTCCGATTTTGCCCCACTATCAAGGTCGACGACCAATAAAGCGGTATTTCTAGTTAAATATATTTTATCAAAACATGATTTTTCAGTGTAATATAAAACAGATAGAAGCTACAGTTATTTTCGGCAATAAAATAAAAACTTACATGCATTTCCTGTTACAAAATGGCAACTGTATATTTATGCATTTTTTCGTTGTAGCTACAGTAACATATTTTTCAATGTTATCCATTATTTCTTTCATTACATTTTTAAATATTTATTTCTAATAAATTATAAAATATATTACATTTCATCATTTCAATTAAAAAGCGTTCATTAAAAAGCATTGAAATGTAGCGCATTACGTTAACATATGCTGCTCGATGACGGTCAAAAATCATAGAGCATTTACCCTAGCAAAAACTCGCGATGATGTTGAAAATTCTGCAAATCTGTACTTAGGTGGAACGCGTCTAAAATAAGTGGCATCGTTGCTTGCGATTTCTGTTACCTACACATTTTATTCCTTATTATTGAAAATATTGGATATCAATATAGGCTTATTGATAGTGTTATTATAATTGATTGCTAATGATCGATAGTTCAGCATAACAGTTCAATTTAGTTTGACGTCTTTTTTGCAACTTATACAGGTCGCATAGGTTAGGTTAGGAGCAATTTTTATGGATATCTAGGGAACTGCAGCTTTAATTAAAAAACAATACTTGATTTCTATTCAAGTACAAAAAGCGTTTAAAATAAGCCTAGAGTTGTTTCTGTTCATGGAAATTTTTAGTGGGGCAAGTCTCCATACAAAAGTGGGCATCCTCCTTTGGCACCGAATTTAAAATAACAAATGTAATATTATTTGTATTATTATTTACTTTTTTTGTATTTTTGAGGTCGGTTTTAATTTATATTTCTTAAATTTTTACTTAATCATTTTAGTGAAATTAATACCGAAGTAACTTGAAAGAATTAAACCCAACATCTTACTCCTAAAACTCAAGGATCCTTCCATTATTAGCTTTGCTCATGACTACCAGGCACTAATACCTTAATAGCTTCAGAAAAAAACATGGAGACGTGTTCTTATAATTTAAAAGTTTCCCTTGATTTTCCTGGAATCCCATCACCAGATCGTGAGTTTGGTGACAATTGAAGCAATTGGGTAGTGGACCCTCTCAAACGAAAGAGGAATTTTCCGAATCGGTTATTAAATGACAGAGTTATGAGGAGGTAACAAACATAAAAAACACTATTTGTAAGTGAAACATTCAGTGGAATTGATAACCTCCTCCTTTTTGTAAAGTCGGTTAAAAATATACGCTCAGGGGTCCCACATGGCTCACATTTTGGGCCTGTACTGTATATGATCTTATAAATCAATTAATAACTCTTTTATTAAGGATTATAAAGAATTGTTTCGAATTGTGATAGACGATAACGGTGTTTCGTTTCCTCAAAAAAATCTGGATTTTCTTATAAACTTATGTAATGATGATTAATTTTTGAATTAAAAAAAAAAAGTCATATTATCTCATTTACTAGAAAAAAAGTCTAATTAAATTCCCATATAATTTTTTTGGAATGGAATTGAAGCGCTTAAGTGAAGTTAGGCATCTTGGCTTAATAATGGATTCCAAACTGTCTTGTACCTTCCCGTTCACCGTTCGGTAAACCGTTCACTCAAGCTTTTGGAATTCATATTACGTCAGGGAACATTATGTGTAAAAAGGAAAGGAAATATAAAAAAATAAATGGATGAGGTAAATAAAAGCTTGTAATAGTTTTATTAAAACAGCCTGTACCATATACAATGAGAGACTTAGTGATGTGTACATGTTTAAAAATAACTTGCTCAAATTTAATAATCTTATGTCATTAATAATTTTGAAACGACACTTAAAAATTAGATTTTAGTAGAATGGAGAGAATCGCTTATGAAATTGTGTAAGTGTAGTAAAATAGATATATTGTTGATATAATATATGGACTATAGATTTAGTTGTAAATACATTTTTCAAGACGTTCTTTTGTTTTTTTTATATAACTTGCCTATTAATTTATAAAAAAATATACCTACGTCATATTTTATGAAATGCAAGACGTTAAACTTGGTATAAATGGCCGACATGATAGTTTTTACATGTACTTTATAAACCTTTGCAGTTGCAGATTTTCCATCGGCTGATGGTTGAGTCACGTTTAGTATTAGTAGGGCAATTAATCGCTTAATCGGTTAAGGACAGATTCTGGTTTGGGCAGATTCTTGATACGGCAGATTCTATTTTTGGCAGATTCGTTAATATATGCAAATATTATATTGTGTAAATTTTGAAGATAAATGAAGAGACTATATTAAATAAGGGCCAAGATTTACCGTTGGTTTCATCCTTACTCTATTATTATAAACGCGAAAGTTTGTGAGTATGGGTGGATGTATGGATGTTTGTTGCACTTTCAAGCAAAAAATACTTAATAGATTTGGATGAAATTTTGTAGATAGGCGGACTACGACTGGGATTAACATATAGGATACTTATTATCCCGGAAAAGTAAGTAGTTCCCGCGGGAAATTAGATTTACAGATTTTTCTTTGAACTTTTAAGTGAAACATAGTTAGCGGGCATAGCTAGTTATCAAATATTATTAAGGTATTTACAGCCGATTATTTTTCCTGAGCGATGAAGCTCCGTAGTAAATGTTCCGAAAGTATATGGTTCCACAAATACGATGGCGGTGCATGGGACCACCTCCAAAATTGGCAATCCAACAACTATAAATGCGAAAATAACTTGATTACTCAACTTCATACGGTGCAATAAATTTTGTAGCTCGACAGAAATCACCATCTGAACTAGTTAAAACTTGTTACCGATAGGTTGTCTATTAGCTTAAAATTACACTGAAAGCAAAATAGGCAACTCACCTACTCAAACTAGCAATGCATTAATTTCTCAACTACTAAACTGCAATTTCCCATAGAACGTAAATTCTCATGTGCATGTTTGCATAAATCTAACTTGGTCCGGCTTATTCTGGTAAAAACCGGTATTTACCGGATTCTAGTGGTTTTATTCGTCTACGTCGGTCGCTTTGGCTCCGTTTGCTTTTGTAATATCCCGTCGAATATTTTTATTATAAATACGAGCAAGTTGCCTTAGATAATTTTATTTGCGATATTCCGCGTACATTTTGTTAGCTTTGGCGAGTTCGACTCATTCTGTAATAAATATTATCTCGTGGATTTTTATATTCTGCTTAATATTCCTCAATTCGTCTGATGACGGCCCAAGAATACATAATGATATTGGTGTTTCTGGTGACAATTTCTTCAAACCTCATCCTCAGAATAGGTATTTTAAAGGTATTTTAAATTTTAATAGACATTAATGGTGCAATTTACGTACGTATTTATTTTGACATTTACTGGTAATTTTCACGGAATTTTAATACGTAAAACTTGGCGCAACCGGCCGTAAATATTACATTATACTGATATGAAATTAGCGTTTTGTCGAACTGACCACTTTGATCTCGGCTATTTTTTTTGTTTCGAATGGTTCAAATTTAAATTTCGAACAAACTAGCGACCCGCCCGCTATAAAACTCTTGAATACAACGGATTTATACCGGCGGCCGTGAATGACTCGCGTCGCTCAGGATTCTAACACTTGAATCACTCCCTACGGTCGTGATTCAGTCCTTAGAATCCTTCACTTGCTCGTAATTCATCTATGGCCCTCGTTTTAAATCCGTCCTTTATTCACTAGTTGCACAATATACTATTAATACACTTGAAGTAAAGTGGAAAAGTGAGAAAGCTTGAAAAGTGGGTACCGCATGAATTAAGTGAAGCACACCAACAAATACGGATTAAGTGCTGCGTTACATTACTCAATCGTCACAATAATGAGAAAATTTTGAAACGAATGGTTACTTGTGATAGAAAATGGATCCTCTATGACGATCAGAAATCCTCATCACAGTGGTTGAGCCCAGGAGAACTGGCCAGAAAGAACAAAGATACTGGTGATCAATTGATGGAGGTCTTCTCTATTTCTACTCAAATCTAAATTTCGAACGAAATTTCGCATGTTTCCTACACGGGTCTCTTCGAATCGAATACATATTCGTTCGCTCGAAAAAAGTTTGACGAATATATTCGCCAAACCTCACAAACGGACTCTAGTTAACGAAAGTTCAGAACGAAGGATTTGAATTTGACAGTTTATTTTTCGGAATTTTAACCTTCGATTAACGTACACACAAGTATTAACGTTGATAGTCGTTATTGTGAGTTTTTAAATAAGTTAATGCGGAATAGCTGCAGGAACACGTCTTTTGCATGAGGAGTTGCTTTGCATGAGGAGTGTACCTGATGAGCGAAGAAAGAGAGACACGACGATGCCTCCGAAATAATTTAAATTTAGCGTCGATTCCCGACTTGAGAGTTTATATAAATAAAAAAGAAGACCATCGATTTGCTATGGAGTAACGGAACTTGTCAAAAGCAGAAGGTAATCAATCAATATTATTTACATAAAACCATAAACTATATTGATGTGTATCAATAAGATTCCTACTAACAATTGAGAATGACTTGATAATAAAAATTTCGTCACGGGATGTTTAAACTGCAAATGGCATAAATACTCTTCTTTTTCCGATTCTTAAAGTAGTTCGTCTGCCTCTTGGTTTCGTGGTTTGCAGACTGAAAAAAAATAGGAAATAATATCGATAATATATCGAAAAGCGTTATGTTGCTGTGGATTTTATGTAACAAATAAAAGTTAAAAATGATGAAAATATCTACTCTATTAGTAGTAAGCAAATAATAATTAGTGATGACCTTAACTATTCATCTCTTTATTGAGTCTATTTCCATCAGTCATGACTCTATCACTCATTTTAAAATCATATCAACCCCGTAGGCAAATATTCCCAAAACTATATAAAAATCAGGTCCGATACATATTTAAATATTACACCATGAGGAATAAAACATTTCGACTTACTTTTTGTGTTCGATTACACTTCTTGACAGATGTTGATACAGATGTTGTAGAATCATAAAAAATACTGGAACATTAATCATTATCATCATCATCACAACAACTCATATAGGTACGTCCCCACCGAGGGGTTCGAGCCTGTTCTAAGTTAGCATGTTTAGGCCTTAGTAAACCACGCTGGCACAGTGCCGATTGGTCGACTTCACATACACCTTTGAATTTCTTCGTAGATGTATGCAGGTTGCCTCACTATGTTTTCCTTCGCCGTACAAATAAATGTTTATATGAAATTCGAAACCAAAAACATATTGGTATATGGCGATCTCGAACCGCGGACCGATTGGAAGGCAAGTGCCGAATCCACAGCGCCACCAACGCTCCTTTAACTTTAATATTCAAATAAATATCTCAATGTTAAGAAAGTAAAAATTTAAGACCATTTGTATGTTCAACTTTAAACTACTTTTTATTTATTTCTGTTTATGATTTATGAATATTTTTAACTGACTTCAAAAAAGGAGGAGGTTCTCAATTCGATGCGTATGTTTTTTTTGTGTGTATGTTACGCGATTACGCCGCCAATTATGGACCGATTTTCAAAATTCTTTTTGTATTCGATAGAGTATACTCCAAGGGTGGTCGCATGGTCACCAAAGTCAGGATCTGATGATGGGATCCCATGAAAATCGAGGGAAACGCTAATTAAATAACAGCTCACCTAAGGTGAGCTGGTATTTAGTTAGGGTTTCTTTCACTAAAAAGTTAAAAATAAAAAATATTTTACAAAAAATAAAAACCGACTTCAAAAACACTGAAAAGTTAAAAATAATATAAGAATAGGTACAGACAACATCACACTTCTATATTGAAGTCGGTGACAAATTTTAAGACTTTCTAGGATATCATCGTTTGGCACCGACTTCAATATAGAAGTGTGATGTTGTCTGTACCTATTCTTATATTATTTTTAACTTTCAGTGTTTTTGAAGTCGGTTTTTATTTTTTGTAAAATATTTTTTATTCCCTAAAGCATACCTACAGCTGCAGATAAATAATATATCGAAGAAAAGAAAAAGTTTTGGTTTTACTCTATCGACCCCTGGAACCCTATCAATCCCATTTTACGGCAATGGTCTCATTCCATTGTGCGTATTCGAAAATGATATAGAGAGGAGTCACTTACGAAATTTCGTTTACTTTTTTTTCGTTGACGAAAGTTCGTTTTGGAGAAACTGAGTAGATCTTCTAGTATCGTACACTAGAAGATCTGGCCAGACGATTACGACACATCTGAATTGTCAACAATTGCAAATAGACCCCATACTTCACGACAGACGGTCACTAAATTACAGGGGCTGTGATTGTAGTGTTTTTGACACCTACCATCCTCCCTGGACCTTGCTCCAATAGATTACCACTTTTTTTTGGAATTTGGATTATTACCAATTCCGACGAGGCAGACCAAACCACCTTCAAAGACTTTTATTGATTCTCGCTTCAACAATTTCAGCAAAGTTATCAATGAACTACCTATAAAATGGCGAAAGTGCATAGATAACAATGGTGTGGCTAATTCAAACTTTCTTCTTTTCTTTTTTTATTTATTTAATATATAAACATTTATTTATATCCGTAAAATATAATTATGTTATAAATCAACAATATTAACTTATAAAAACACGGCGGCGACTTCTTCATCTTTGAAGTCTGTTTTGCTGTGCTGGTGGCAAGGTATTGAGACACATTTGGGTTGTGGCTTGTATTTGTTACCAGCCGCAATAGTATGCAGTAAACATTGTACACCAGAAGGTGGATTTCACAACTCGTCAGGCAATCGGGTTTCAGAATTCTTTTGTTTGAAACCTATGTTTTATAAAGTTTAGCATTTTATTACTTCGTCGTCGTAGTCCGAGTAGTCTTGGTATATTGGAATTGATTGATCAATGTTTATAGCCGATGGACATGTTACATTAAAGTTTATTACGATTGCTTATCAATCGACAAGTTCACACATCAGGCAGGTACGATAGTTTGCCGCTCAAGTTGTTTAAAAAAACTGGCTTTCTGGAATTCTGCAGTGAGAAAATAACGGGGCGCTTACAACGCAAAAATTAAAATCGCCAGATAATTAAAACGAACGACGCGGTTATTATATGCGCATTAAAAGCTCGACACATCGTTTATTTTAACTAATAGGGTTGGCAAACAAGCACTTCCGTAATAAGTTGATAGTCAATACATGGCTGACATTAACTGATTACTGTGGAGTTTTTAAGCTTGGCGTGCACTAATTAAAGAGTTTATTTATTGTTATACCTACATTATACATAGATCTATGTACCAGTTTTCGCAATGGGGATTTTTTTAGGAACCTTTGAAGGTTCTTACGGCTCCGGTGGTGTGGATAGGGAAAAGAGGGTACAGTGAAGACTGTCGGTTCTGGTGTCAGTTGAGAGACACAAAAAAATTGCAAGCAGTCAAAATCTGCGCGTAGTAGAATATAGTTGCAGGTTACGCACGCATCTCCCATCGTTCGGCCATAATTACCGCGAGGTTGGAATAGTCATGGATAGTGGTTGAATCCTTTCAAGATTCAATCTGTTCCCCTTGTAAATTCGGTCAATTTCTTGAGGCAACTTGGGCTTTAAGAAGTACCAAATTTAAAACGTTAACCAGACAGAGCTGTTACTACCGTCCGCAATAATAATGTTTATCAGGATAACACAAATAACACTTAGTAATGAATTAACAATAAACCACATAAATAATCAAGTGTGAATCTATAGTGACACTTAATTAGTTAGTGTTTGTTTGTGTTAAATAATGTTCAAACGTTTACTGTTATCACATTAGTTTTTGACAATCAATAAGCCCAATCTCATTTCTTTTTTTACAAGTGTTGCCATATATTTTGATAAGTTGAAAACTTTTTATCGGGAGGTGAAGGAAGAAGTGACAAACACTAAGTAATTGTGTGACAGTTCCATTACAATAAGTCCGTGTCATATCCAATTCCAAGTTAAGGAGCTGTTAGCGCCAACTTGTTATAAGTTGGACAGTTGCTATGACATACTGGGCCTTGACCTCGCTACACTGAAATTATCTCGTATGAATGCATAAATTACCCAATCTCTAAGTAGTTTTTGACATTTCTGCCTGTGGTTGCACATTCAAAATGTGGGTGAAGGAAGGTGAAGAATGAACCCTTATATTTTATAGTATACACGACCTCGTAATTGTATATTTTTTGAATACAGTACTTTTTGCAGATGATACTTCTTTAATATTTAAGGTTGACAGAGGAAATGAAAATACTGACGTTTGAAAATTATAGTACTCTCTCGTTGTAAATTATAGTACTCTATCGTGTTCAAATTAAATTTCGATTTTATTGAGTTTATAAAATAGTCATTATACCGAATGGTTAACCTACAATCGGCACTCAATAGGTTTTTAAAATTGTATAATAGGCTTAAACAGAGAAAAAAAGTAAAAAATAAATGAGTAAGTGCTATAAAACGTCATCATCATCATCATCATCATATCAGCCAATAGACGCCCACTGTTGGACATAGGCCTCCCCCAAGGATCTCCCTATAAAACGTGATCTATTATAAATACGAAATAATGGTAAAACTTTATGCAAAGCCAAAGATATGACACATCTTTTGATCTAACTCTCATTTCTTTAGTTGCTCTCAAAGTAGCCAAGTTGTTTTTTGGCTTTCCTATAAAATTTAATCCTTGCCCTTTACTAGGTTTTGAAATTGCACAGCCCTGATACATTAGAATGTGTTTCCCTGTACAGCGAATAATATTGAACAATCTCACATGTTACAAAACAGTATCATCTCGTGTCACGTTCATGTTGGAAGACTAGGTATTACAGACGCAGTTTTGCGTTTGTTATAAAATATACCAAATGAAAACCTCAATGTCACGCATCAAGATTGATGACCGCGTTAAAGATATCTCGTATCCAGGCGGATTTTGTTGCTCAGATTTAGTTGTGTTTTATCAAAGTTGCAGCATCGCGAGCGCAACTTTGATCCCCACTTCTATAGATATCTCGTATCCTCGTGGTATCAAAGTAGCATCGCGTGCGTTACTTTGATCCTCACGTAAGGGTATCTCGTATCCTCGTGGTAAATTTTTGAGGTTATCTTTTTTTTCTAAAAGGATATGAAATCTATTTAGCTTCTAAAGAGATATCACAATCCATGATCTAAGGGCTTCTAAGTTTCCGTGGGCTCAGTCTAGCATTCCTAGGGCACCATTTGGAGCTGTTTGAGCTAGAACTCCGTTTACGATTCCGTAAATCAAAATGTATTTGATATATAACAACATTTCTGCTTATGTTCCTCTCACTGCACAGAATTTTGAACGAATAATTCATAATTAACAAAAATAATATAAAAAATCGTTAGTTTAACTATTAAATTACTGTTTTCCCACAGAACACACGATGCCGGCGAGTTCACAAAAAGAAAAAGTGACGTAAGGTAGGAGGGCGACAGCGAATAAAAATATGTATTTATTAACTCTGAATAAATCGTGATGCCGTTGACTATCGAAGGGGAATACTACACTGTAAATCAATTATATTTCAGTTCCACATGAAATCAAATTATATTATTTTCAACATAACAGCGAAATCTGTTAAAAGCAGGCCTTCCGTAAAATAGCATGGCGCCGTTATTGGATGCTTATTATTTATGAGACCGTATATCAAAGTTCGTTTCGAGTTAGGGTTCGGAGTCAATTATGGCGTCCGCGATTTTTGTTGCGATATCCCGTCCCGCTTATTGCTACTCGTACATGTAGCTTATTGCATAATAGCGGCTGCTAAACCAATCTAATTTTGGGTCTCGGCTACGAATCTTATAACAAGTAATGTGGCTTTGTGTGGGTGAAGCAAAAAGGAAGAAGGTTATGATTTTGACCGGTATATATGTTAAAAAAAAATATTTGATGACACGTTTAGCCCAGAGGTCGAGTGATCACCTACTGCGCAACGGGTCGCGGGTTCGATTCCCGTACGGGACAAATGTTTTGTATGGCCTACAGAAATTTGTTCGGGTGATATTCTATGTTTGTAACTGCACCCACGACACAGGAGAAAATCCTAGTGTGGGGCGACGTTTTTTTTTAAAAAAATACTGTAGATATTGGATAAGATAAATTAAACTTATGATATTAAATCATTAATTTGACAAATAACAGTCATTAATATAATATAATTATTAATAAATCTGTATTTATAAAAAGCTTTGGTGAGTGATTGATCAACGTTGAGTGCAAGTTACTGGAGCTAAAGGCATGAAATTCTGTACAAGGTTCCAAGGGTTTATCAAAAGTCCTACAGAAAGCTGAGAAATCCAAAAAATAGTAAAACTACAGTGTTGAGCTTTATTAAACGAGACGTATGTACCTAGTTTGCGGGCACAGCTATAGTTAAATCTAATGTATAAAAATCTCGTCTCACAGTGTTTGTTATCGAACTCCCTCGAAACGGCTTGGTCTATTTTTTATATTTTTTTGTGTTATTTTGGTAGGCTACTTTTTATACCCCTAAATACTAAATGTGGTGCTGGCGGCGACTGCTGCGTATCTTTTGGACAGCGTTTCGGAGCAATGCCTCTATTTTGGAAGTGCTAAACATCAAAGAAAGATTATTTTGGAACGACTCGTTGTCCAGGGACTAGTAAAAAGCAAAAGGCCGCGCGGTCGATCTCCTACGCGTTGGACATACCTTATAAAGTCTGTTATGCGGTAATAAAGCACAGGCGTAGAACAACCCCAACTCATGGTACCTACTGTCGGTCTCGTCTCCCCCCCCCCCCCCGGAGCAGGATCATGCAGAGGGATAGAGTGAGGATTGATATCCAACAAGTATGGGCCGAGGATACATCACCCCTAATCCAGTGCTCCATGTGCCTCGGTTACGGCCATGGGAGGAAATACTGCACAATAAAGCAGGAAAAGTGCAGTCACTGCTGCGGTCCACACAAGAAAGTGGAGTGCAGTGAAGTGCAGGCGGAAAAACTACCCGCATGCACTAACTGCACTGCGCAAAACTGGACGATGTTGGGCACAATGCGTTCAGTCCATGGTGTCCCATTCGTAGGAAATAGGACACTGGCATGGGCGCGCATTGCGTACAGCTGAAAAAGCCGGTTACTGCACTCATAAAATGTCTGTTATACAGACTTCTATGTTTCAGTGATCTAGTAATGCTGGAGAGAAAAAAAATCGTCTTCAACCACGACCACTCTGTCAAATGTGCCTGAGGAGGAGATGGTAAGGGTAGTGGCCTCTCCAGTTTTTTTATGGACAAACATTATGGCGAAACGTAGTTCGCGGGCACAGATAGTATAATAATATTAATGACTAGCTGACCCGGCCTCGCGTTGCATTGGCTTAGTAATTAAAGTAGGTTGGATTAATATTATACGAAACTTCCTAATGTCTAAAGGCCTTACTAATAACCATTGTATTAGCCTGATTTAGTTAAACAGTGTTTTGTCACGTTCACTCGAATGACATTTCAAATTCGAATAAAAGAGACAAAACACTGATCAACTATACAAGGCTTATACAATGGTTATTAGTATGGCCCTAATTATTTACAGAATTCAATAAAGTAGGTCGTAATGTTTGTCTGTATCTATTTTTATGTATGTTCACTGATTACTCAGCCATTTGTGAACCGATTTATATTTGAAAAAATGATGAAAATAAATCAAATACAAGAAATATTTCGTCTCGGCCGGGACTCGAACCCGCGTCTCCAACATACCGCGGTGACGCCTTAACTTAAATTGCATGTTAATTGGATTGGATTTCAATACTGTTTAGAGCAAAAGACGTTTTATTTTATGTTATTCTTAGTGTTTGCCTTGGGTAAAAATCTAATATGAATGTATTAAATTTACTAAAAAAACTTAAGAAACACAATAAAAGTTAAAAATAGTATAAAATTACGTACAAAATCCCATTTCGGTGCCAAATGATGATCTAGAAAGTCTAAAGATTTGGCACTGACTTCAATATAGAAATGTCATTTTGTATATATTCTTACGGTGGTGGCACCAATGACCGATAGACACCCAGTGACCGACAGTTTAAGCCTCTCCTTTTTTGTCATTTTTTATAATTTTTTATGATGGGAGGTGAAAAAGTGGGGTTGGCGAAGACCCCCATTTTTAGATAGCGTTATTAGTATTTTTACTGGCGAAACGTAGTTCGCGAGCACAGCTAGTAATTAAAAAAATGTTCTGAAAATAATAAGTATACTGGTACAATGTTTAAATAGTTTGCCCATCAGCTTATTTGCTACACAATGTTGGTAGCACTGCGTTTAATCCAAACTAACTTTAGTACAAGTACGAAAGTCTTGTATGTGCCCCGTTTCCAGTGGTTTCCGTGCATTCCTCCGTGATTTATTTTATTGACACACCTCAGATTGGTAGTCAAGATTCAAGACCAACTACTTAGAATAATAACGCATAGAAGGATAGTCCGGTACTGAGCGCGATGATTAAGGGCCCACCATCCGCGCGAGCCCGAGCTAGTTTAGGTAAATTTCTCTAGTCTCTGTTTGTGTGCGTCGCTCACGCACACAAGCGCACTCGGTCGCGCAATCGGTACGGCCGCCTAGCAAAACATCGTAGATGTTAATTTTGAATATAATAGGTGTTTATTATTTACTGTGTTGTACTATAGTAAATACAGGGATGTGTTTGATCAACTTTTATTTTTACAAGCTATTATTTAGCTTGCACTGTATGTATGTATGTAGATTTGACCACTTCTCGGTTTTCGATTGGGCTGAAATTTTGCACATAATAATAATGTATATCGTGACAATGCAATATTATGATAACATGGAGCTGATCTGATGAAGGAACTGGACGGTGGCCATAGGAACTCCGTAATAAAACGACGCAACCCCATCGAGTTTAGGCTCGTTTGATTCGGATCAATGACGAGTACTTTGATCCTATATGCTAACCAGGATCTGATGCTGGAGCTGGAAGGTGGCCATAAGAACTCTGCAATAAAACGACGCAACCCCATCGAGTTTAGGCTCGTTTGATTCGGATTGACGAGTACTTTGATCCTATATGCTAACCAGGATCTGATGCTGGAGCTGGAAGGTGGCCATAGGAACTCTGGAATAAAACGACGCAACCCCATCGAGTTTAGGCTCGTTTGATTCGGATTGACGAGTACTTTGATCCTATATGCTAACCAGGATCTGATGCTGGAGCTGGAAGGTGGCCATAGGAACTCTGCAATAAAACGACAAAACCCCATCGAGTTTGGACTCGTTTGATTCGTATTGACGAGAACTTTGATCCTATATGCAAGGGTATATGGTAGCAAGGGTCTGATGCTGGAGCTGAAAGGTGGCCACAGGCACTCTTCAATAAAACGACACAGCCCCATCGAGTTTGGAGTCGTTTGATTCGTATTGACTAGTACTTTCGTCTTATGTGATAACCAGGGTCTGATGCTGGAGCTGGAAGGTAGCCATAGGAACTCCGCAATAAAACGACACAACCCCATCGAGTTTAGGCTCGTTTGATTCGTATTGACGAGTACTTTGGTCCTATATGGTAATCAGGGTCTGATGCTGGAGTTGGAAGGTGGCCATAGGAACTCCGCAATAAAACGACGCAACCATATCGATTTTGGGCTCGTTTGATTCATATTGACGAGTACTTTGGTCCTATATGTTAACCAGGGTCTGATGCTGGAGCTGGGAGGTGGCCATAGGACCTCCGCCATAAAACGACATAACCCTATCGAGTTTGGGCTCGTTTGATTCGTAATGACGAGTACTTTGGTCCTATATGGTAACCAGGGTCTGGTGCTGGAGCTGGAAGGTGGCCATAAGACCTCCGCAATAAAACGACATAACCCTATCGAGTTTGGGCTCGCTTAATTCGTAATGACGAAGACTTTGGATCTATATGGTAACCAGGGTCTGATGCTGGAGCTGGAAGGTGGCCATAGGAACTCCGCAATAAAACGACACAACCCCATTGAGTTTGTGCTCGTTTGATTCGTATTGACGAGTAACTTGGTCCTATATGATATCCAGGGTCTGATGCTGGAGCTGGAATGTGGCCATAGGACCTCCGCAATAAAACGACATAACCCTATCGAGTTTGGGCTCATTTGATTCATATTGACGAGTACTTTGGTCCTATATGGTAACCAGGGTCTGATGCTGGAGCTGGAAGGTGGCCATAGGACCTCCGCAATAAAACGACATAACCCTATCGAGTTTGGGCTCGTTTGATTCGTAATAGCGAGGACTTTGGACCTAAATGGTAACTAGGATCTGATGCTGGAGCTGGAAGGTGGTCATAGGAACTCCGCAATAAAACGACACAACCCCATCGAGTTTGGGCTCGTTTGATTCGTATTGACGAGTACTTTGATCTTATGTGGTAACCAGGGTGTGATGCTGGAACTGGAAGGTGGCCATAGGAGTTCCGCAATAAAACGACACAAGCCCATCGAGTTTTGGGCTCGTTTGTTTCGTAATGAAATTTGGTCGAGTTTCGTAATAGCGGCCATGCGGTTACAAAATGATAAAATATAAAATAATAGTAAAAAGATTAAAAAAAACGTCGCCCCACACTAGATTTTATTTTAAAGCCTTAATAAGACGAAAATAAATTTTAATTTATTACATGATACATCTAATAAAATTCTCGTGTCACAGTGTTTGTTACCAAACTCCTCCGAAACGGCTTGACCGATCTTTATGAATTTTTTTGTATATATTCAGTAGGTCTGAGAATAAGTCCTAAACTATTTTTTATTATGGCGAAACGTAAGTTCGCCGTTATTATGGCGAAACGTAGTTCGCCGGCACAGCTAGTTTTTAATAAAATATAAAAGCTTGTCGCAAGATTTACCTATTTTATAAAAAACAAATATTTTTTTCTTAGAATTACCAATATTTATTTATTTAAGGCTCACCAAGTAAATACATACGGGCAAGGTACTTAAACAGTTTTTTTTTAATAGAGGGCCTGGCAAATGACCTCCTCCCGCCTGATGTTAAGCGGTGAAAGAGGCCCAAATGAGTTGACAGATAGAGGAGGGAGGACATCCACTATCCAACCTGCCCGCCCCTTGTCGGCCTAAAAGATGTTTTTCACACCTCTTTTGAAGGAACCCATGTTGTAGGATGGAGGAAACACGTGCGCAGGTAGAGAATTCCAAGTGTGGGATGAACGACAGAAGACTTACCGGAGGGGGACTCTGTACCCAGGTCGTGTGCTTGGGTACCTTCGTCTTACCTATTTCTGCCGCAAAGCAGCAGTGCTTGCATTGCTGTGTTCCGGTTTGAAGGGTAAGATATGGCACTGAAATTAAGTCACAAGTTGGCAACGTACACTGTGGCCTTTGTGGGGGTTGCATTTTAATGACTACCGAGTTCTTTATTGTTAGTTGTATCTACAATTCTTTTATATAATATACATATAATAATTTTGTAATAAACAAATATGAAATGAATATTTTCTTGTGCTCAACGCACTTTTTAGTGCATTGAAGCCATTCGCTAGATTGTAATAAAAAAATAAATTAAAGTTTATTTTCTTTATTTAGGGCATTAAAATAAAAGCTTGTTTTTAAAAATCTTTTGTGATAGCGGCCATCTTGTTTTAGTTTTTTTCATGGTGTACTGTATTTTACGAACTTTCATTTGATACCCCATATACAGGCCCATTTTGTGGGGATTATATGTGGGGATCAGATATATACATAAAAATATCTGTCAATTTGTGACGGCGGCCATCTTGGATTACATTACCTCTCAGAATATACTACACTCTACAAGTCATTCTACAATTCAAGCTCTTTTATTTGACAACTAAATTGGGGAAGGTCGCACAAAAGAAATTGATGGGGTTGCGTATGGATATTATCTAGGTTAGGCTCAAAGTACTCATCAAGAAAAATCATATAGGACCAAAGTACTCGTCAAAACGAATCAAACGAGCCCAAACTCGATGGGGTTGTGTCCTTTTATTGAGGAGTTCCTATGGCTACCTTCCAGCTCCAGCATCAGACCCTGGTTACCACATAGGTCCAAAGTACTGATCAATACGAATCAAACGAGCCCAAACTAGATGGGGTTGTGTCGTTTAATTGCAGAGTTCCTATGGCCACCTTCCAGTTCCAGCATCAGACCCTGGTTACCATATAGGACCAAAGTGCTCGTCAATACAACTCAAACGAGCCCAAACTCGATGGGGTTGCGTTGTTTGATTGCGGAGTTCCTATGGTCACCTTCCAGTTCCAGGATCAGACCCTGGTTACCATATAGGACCAAAGTACTCGTTAATACGAATCAAACGAGCCCAAACTCGACGGGGTTCTGTCGTTTTATTGCGGAGTTCCTTTGGCTACCTTCCAGCTCCAGCATCAGACCCTGGTTACTACATAGGACCAAAGTACTGGTCAATACGAATCAAACGAGCCCAAACTCGATGGGATTGTGTCCTTTTATTGCGGAGTTCCTATGGCTACCTTCCAGCTCCAGCATCAGACCCTGGTTACCATGTAGGACCAAAGTACTCGTCAATACGAATCAAACAAACCCAAACTTGATGGGGTTGCGTCGTTTTATTGCGGAGTTCCTATGGCCAGCTTCCAGTTCCAGTATCAGATCCTGGTTACCACATAGGACCAAAGTACTCGTCAATACAAATCAAACAAGCCCAAACTCGATAGGATTGTGTCGTTTTATTGCGGAGTTCCTTTGACTATCTTCCAGCTCCAGCATTACCCTTAAGAAGTGATTTTGTATAATTGTCTAGGTACGTTGATTTTTGTTTTATTGTTTATTTTTCTCTAAATTTTGTCTTATGTCATGGTTTTTCGTCTCGGGCGTCGCTGCCATGGAAGCAATTATGTAACCAAAATGACATAACAAGAGATATGTTTGCTTCCATGGTAACGGCATTGGTCATGCCTGAAAATCAGAGCTTTTCGCGTTTTAACGCAAGAGCAATTAGCTGGGGCATTGTCCTTTTTGGACTGCACTATATGTATAATTCTTGCATAAATATTTGTGTGTTGTGTACGTGCATCCAAATAAATCATTCTTTCTTTCTTTCTTTTCTTTCATTAGACCCTGGTTACCACATAGCTCCAAAGTACTCGTCAATACGAATCAAACGAGCCCAAACTCGATGGGGTTGTGTCGTTTTATTGCAGAGTTCCTATGGCCACCTTCCAGTTCCAGCATCAGACCCTGGTCACCATATAGGACCAAAGTGCTCGTCAATACAATTCAAACGAGCCCAAACTCGATGGGGTTGCGTTGTTTGATTGCGGAGTTCCTATGGCCACCTTCCAGTTCCAGGATCAGACCCTGGTTACCATATAGGAACAAAGTACTCGTTAATACGAATCAAACGAGTCCAAACTCGACGGGGTTCTATCGGTTTATTGCGGAGTTCCTTTGGCTACCTTCCAGCTCCAGCATCAGACCCTGGTTACCACAAAGGACCAAAGTACTCGTCAATACAATTCAAACAAGCCCAAACTCGATGGGGTTGCGTTGTTTGATTGCGGAGTTCCTATGGCCAGCTTCCAGTTCCAGGATCAGACCCTGGTTACCATATAGGACCAAAGTACTTGTTAATACGAATCAAACGAGCCCAAACTCGACGGGGTTCTGTCGTTTTATTGCGGAGTTCCTTTGGCTACCTTCCAGCTCCAGCATCAGACCCTGGTTACCACATAGGACCAAAGTACTGGTCAATACGAATCAAACGAGCCCAAACTCGATGGGATTGTGTCGTTTTATTACGGAGTTCCTATGGCCAGCTTCCAGTTCCAGTATCAGACCCTGGTTACCACATAAGACCAAAGTACTCGTCAATACGAATCAAACAAGCCCAAACTAGATGGGGTTGTGTCCTTTAATTGCGGAGTTCCTATGGCTACCTTCCAGCTCCAGCATTAGACCCTGGTTACCACATAGGTCCAAAGTACTCGTCAATACGAATCAAACGAGCCCAAACTCGATGGGGTTGCGTTGTTTGATTGCGGAGTTCCTATGGCCACCTTCCGGTTCCAGGATCAGACCCTGGTTACCATATAGGAACAAAGTACTCGTTAATACGAATCAAACGAGCTCAAACTAGACGGGGTTCTGTCGTTTTATTGCGGAGTTCCTTTGGCTACCTTCCAGCTCCAGCATCAGACCCTGGTTACCACATAGGACCAAAGTACTCGTCAATACGAATCAAACGAGCCCAAACTCGATGGGATTGTGTCGTTTTATTGCGGAGTTTCTATGGCTACCTTCCAGTTCCAGTATCAGACCCTGGTTACCATATAGGATCAAAGTTCTCGTCAATACGAATCAAACGAGCTCAAACTCGATGGGGCTATGTTGTTTTATTGCAGAGTTCCTATGGCCACCCTTCAGCTCCAACATCAGATCAGCTCCATGTCGTCATCATAATATATTTATACATATGCATGCAAAATTTCAGCTTAATCGGAAACCGGGAAGTGACTCAAATTTAGCTCGCAAGATTAGATCCGAACATGCAAAAGATAAATAAAAGCTTGTAAAAAGGTTGAAGGTTTTTCGTACGGCAGCCACAAATAATAAAATTGTTAGTTATCAACTTCTCCGATTACTCCGTAGGACTTCGCGTCGTATACATACACAAATAATTACGTGACCGGGAGCTAGCTCAAAGCGACGTGCTCTCACTTCGAGTCTTGATTGCACACTGAATTTCGACGCGCCCGAGCCAAGTATTTGTAACAAAATCGATAAATGTATGTTAAAAAATTCATATAAAAATCAATGTACGATAATTTAAAAAAATACCACGGTGTCAGTGTTTTGCTTACCTTTGTTCTATATATTTGTTAAACTAAAATATAATAGGGTTAATTAATGAAGCTAAAAATCACGAACGGTATGTGGGTGTAACCTAAATTTTAAGTAAAATTCATGCTACTTTTTAACGAAATGGTATGTAAATTGGAAAAATGGTGACGGTGATTGTGTAGACACATAATTTAAGAATTTAAATTTATTTTTTCCCGGTCAGTTAACTGGAACGTTAACGTAAAATATCAAAAACGCCAACGGCCTTTTTGCTATTTTTCGCGCCATGGGCCCTTAAAGTGAAGCAAAAATGACACCGCTGTGTGAAGTTGTTTACGCGCGACACATGCACACTACGATATGACGGGGCTGCCAGTGCGCGCCACCGAGCAGTTGTTTTCCCAAAATGAGGGAACTCAACTTGTGCTCATGTTGTTATATGAATGTCGCAATTGTCGTACCTAATCTATGTTTTTATGTAAAGACAGAAATGAAATGAAAGTTGCCAAATCTCTGTTTATATAAGTACTAAAAAGCGTATATTTTAAAATGAAATAATTGTCATGTAAATAGTTAATTCCTTATTTCTAATAATGAAAGAGGTACGTACCTACCGCGTATAATAATCTTCATTAATCCGTTAATTGTATTTGTTTTCTTAACAAATGTCACTTTGATAATGCTGTTAGGTATGTCCACATTGTCTTTTTCGACTCATATCATAAAAAGTTTATTTTGTTTAAAGAATACTTACAATTTTTTTTTGTTCTCATAGAAAAGTATGTCGAATAAAATAGTTCAGAACATGACTACGCAACCCCGTCACCTGTTTTCTTTTGTGATGGCGGGGACTTCTCCCTTAGAGCCCTCCTGTTGCTACACAATGTAGGAGCTGGATTAAACTCCATATAAAAATCCGAATGTAGTATGAAAAAAAGGCAAACTCACACTTGACCATTTTTTGATGTCCATTATTCGTGTCTTAATTATCGGAGGAGTATGAGGGGGTCAAAAATTTCGTACTTTTTTAGCTCCGATGCACTGTTTCCGAGATATAAGCGTTTTTGTTAATACTTTTCTTGAAATATAATTAAAATTGAAATCCTATCCTACTAATATTATTATATAATATTATAAATGTGAAAGTGTGGACGTTTGGATGTTTGGATGTTTAGATGTTTGAATATTTGTTACTCAATCACGCAAAAACGGCTGAATGGATTTGCGTGAAATTTGGCTTGCATGTAGCCTTTGACATGGAAAAGAACATAGGCTACCTTTTATCCCGATTCCTTAAGTAGTTCCCGAGGGAAAATTGAAAATTGTTTACGAGTTAAGCCGCGGGTAGACAGCTTTGAAATTTGGTATGCATGTCACCTATGCTATGGAAAAGGACATGTCCTTAACCCATATATGCCCGTAATTATTTAGGTCATGAAAATATCTGATACTCACAAATGTTGCTCAAAATAGGAACAAATAAAGGCCTTGCACATGATTTTTGATTTTTTTTTGAAAAACTAGTTTTTTTGACTGGGTCGCTAACGACCCACTGGGATAATAAATGTCCCAAAATGTATGAAATGAAACGAACTAGTAAAATGAAATGAAAATTATATTGTGAAATGAAAAAGTAACAAAAATAGAAATCTCGTGAAGTATTGTTGGAAACACTTATCATGGAGATTTACTTCGCGTTTCTTGCACATTTTGTTTGTAATATTTACTCGACTGTTTTAGAAATAACACCCCGTAGTCTCCTTTACTTACATAGTAAAATATGTTCGATATATTGTGTTCAAACAGCAGAGGGTATAGATCGCCTAGTTGTGGTTGATGGTTCTGGAGCTTCTAGAGTTGAGGGTCAGGAGTAGAGCTGAAGCCAAGGATCTACGAAAATCCAATATCTACAGAGGTGTTCCTACTCAGCATTTATGACAAAATCTTATGGGCTTACATATGCTGTTTGCATTGTATCCATACCTCCTATCAGAGGAAATCCATTGACTTATCTACACTTACGTGCTCGTCGTTAGCAGCGTATCACATGGACCCTTATCGCATAAGATCTTGCCTCTTCATTTTTTGGGCAAAATTCAGACACACAAATTTACATTCTCATTACTCATTATTTACTGAATGGAAATATGTGAAAATCGTCGTCGTTGAAAAGATTTCGTCTCATTGCAGTAGATACACAAGTATTGTGGCAATCTTCATTGTATTCCCAGTACATCCGTCTTCGAGGAACAGTGTTATATCCCAATAAGATCATGAGCCCTAGAAAAGTGTCAAGAATCATCCAAAGAATGAACAAAGTGCGGGTTATTTTTTGTACGGCTTATATCATTGTCTTCTTTACCAAATATTCTCTTACGTCAAATCCGATAAACAATTGCAAAAATTCAATAGCCTTACTTTCAAGGCCGAAAGGGTAAAGGCTGTGCCTAAACTTTTCGGTTCCATCTTGCTTACCCACTTTCGCACTGATTTTATAGGCTTCTTGTATCTCATTTTACTCGGACCAAATCAAACTGAATCTCAATTTCTTTCCCAACTTCTAGAGATTCGATCGATTTATTACCATTGCATTGGGTTGTAGCTACGTAAGTGACAGACATATTTATATCCGAGCAGTCCTCGTCTCCCAGTCATCTTCAGACTGCTAACCATCATCAGGAGGATCCAAATACAGATCCAATTGGCCAAAAACATCATCTCCAATAGTGTACTCTAAAACTTCCAAAATGAAACAAAACATTTGAAGTGTTCAAGCCACATGACGAGCTGTGAAAGAAAGGAAAAAGGTAAGGGATTATCCCAGTGGGTCGTTTGCGACCCAAATATTTTTACGGCGCTCTTATACAGTAAAAACAGCTTTGTAACTCATTGGAAATACTTAACTATTATCAATTATCTTCCTAACTAGCATGTTACATTATTAAATTTATTTTTTATGAATATAGCTAAAAAAATTAATACTTACATTTTTCGTAACTTCGCACACAGAAAATTTACTCCAAATAGGAGTCAAAAACTATAATAGCTCTCAAAATAAATTATATCACTCAAGTAACTCGTAAATCAATGTCAAATGTTCTTTCTACTTTCAAGTTATTGGCGGAATACAAAAAATTACAGATTATTATTAAAAGTAATAATATACATCTATTTAAAGGTAGTTACCAATCTTGGGTCGTTAACGACCCAATGGGATAATATAGGTTAATGATCTCTCAAATAGTTCCCTTGGGAAGATTAAAAATTGTTAACGAGCGAAGCTTTAGACCCAATTCTGAAGTCCACGCAGACGAAGTCGCGGGCAGAAGCTAGTAATATTATAAATGTGAAAGTGTGGATGTTTGGATATTTGGATGTTTGTTATTCAATCACGCAAAAACGGCTGAACTGATTTCGATGAAATTTGGCATGCATGTAGCCTTTGACATGGAAAAGAACATAGGCTACCTTTTATCCCGATTCCTTAAGTAGTTTCCGAGGGAAAATAGAAAATCCTAGTAATATTATAAATGTGAATTTGTGGATGTTTGGATATTTGGATGTTTGTTACTCAATCACGCAAAAACGGCTGAACGAATTTGGATGAAATTTGGCATGCATGTAGCCTTTGACATGGAACAAAACATAGGCTACCTTTTATCCCGATTCCATAAGTAGTTACCCAGGGAAAATAGAAAATTGTTCAAAATTAAAGTCCACGCAGACGAAGTTGCGGGCAGAAGCTAGTTCCTTCTAAAAACAGTCGAAAATAAGTCCTGGGCTTCTTACAAAATACGGTGAAATTTTTCTAAGTGCCGCACTCCCTTTGCTACACCCTAACCTTTTTTTTAGGATCTATATGGCTTGTATTTAAAAATCCCAATCGATTCTCTAGAAAATTCTCTAAAATCATATGCATCGCGTCTCGCTCTTCGATGCGTTGTTTTTTTTTAACTTCAAATTAAACCTATATTATAAACAGGATAAGTGTCGCCTAGATAAGTAGATACCTAAATATTTTTCATATTAATCATAACCTGTTTAGTCGGTTAAATTGGGACATTTATGTTTCCAAACTGGCAACACAACGATTGAAATGAAAAGTTTCGTATAATTTGTCTTATATGGATAAAATACTAAACAATTTTTAAATCTTTGCTATGATAATAATGTTATTACACTTTATAATCTTTTCAGATGTCTTGTGATACCATTCAACTGCACAAGTCATTATTATTAGTTATTTTACGAGAGATACATTCGAAGCACATTGACCTTGAACACTGCGGAGCTGTCCGGCGTAGTGAGCCATGTTTTAGTTGCTTCAAATTGTGCGCGCCGATTGGGTTTCTATGCGTTATTATTCTAAGACCAACTATTTATAATTTTAGAAAATCATGACACGGGCAATAGCTAATACATAATATGTATATTAGGTATTAACTTGTACCGTCCTAGTTTCGATCAAACTGAACGTTTCACAACTCTAGAACGGTGTGTCAAAATCTTCAAGCTATCTTGGACAGAGTATATCTATTTGGTCTCAGTGTTTAATATATAAAATTGTTACACCATCAAAAAAAAACTACAAATCTTTCCGTTGCCAGTGAAAACAATATCTTACAATATATCGTTCAAACGAATCACGATCGATCGCGAAAGCCAGAACGGGTTCATCAGACGAGCGTTTTTCTCCCGTCTATGAATGGTTTGATCAATGGCTAGATGTGATTGACGAGAGGCGCAGGTGCACCTTCATAATGCTATATAAAGAATAATAATTCAGCGCGGGACACATGATTGATAT
Source organism: Schoenobius gigantellus (assembly GCA_963935595.1). NCBI lineage: Eukaryota > Metazoa > Arthropoda > Insecta > Lepidoptera > Crambidae > Schoenobius > Schoenobius gigantellus. The sequence goes on from OZ012543.1 coordinate 24,119,787, forward strand.
CCGAGGGGGGAGATCCGGTGACAAATCACTTTTTGGGGACAAATAAAGCCTCTCGTAAAAATTGTGGGACATTAAAACGTGTCGAGCAATGTAATTCGCAGTTCGCTCAAGCTATCTGTGATGTGTTGGGTCAAACGGAAAATTGTTATTGGAAATCGGACGTTCGTTGTGAAAAGTATAATTACCTATACGCTTCTGTTTGAGTGTAGGGCAGGTGCCACTTGTCTTGTGATCATTATTTTATTGTCAGTAACTTGTATTTGAAGGTCCACTAGTTGTAGTATACTGGGTATTTGGAAACACACTTGACAACAGCGATTAGTGGAACGTAATAGGCGAATTTCTGACGAATTTTTGTAGATAATTATGACAGCATAAATTCAACTCAATTCTAGTGAGCAATGGGCGTTTCAAAGCGTAAATAATTTGAGAAACTAGTATCGGTACAGTAGCAGCATTGAGCTAGCAACAAACAGCTATTGCGTTTCTTTAAAAACAAACTATTTACGTATTCTGGGTAGCTTTGTTATTAGACAGACATAAACAAGGATGAATTTGAGTGTACAAAGCGTCCTTGGTTTGAGAAGGTTTTTACGAGTATATGGCAGTATTGTTAAGCTGCTTTCGATGTCGTAAACGTTCGGTTTTTTTGTCAGTATTCGCTGTCGCGGCTGTCGTCACGAAAGCATCGGAGCTATATTTTTTGTGGCAATAGTTTTTAAATATGCCTGTGAATTATTCTATTAATTAAAGGATAAGAACGAGATTAATTGTATTTTATGCAATTCATTAATCCATACAATATACAGACTGTTTTAAGGTTGAATAAAATATGACAGGAAATTCATTGAAATATTTTATACTTTGTAGTAAGTGTCAAACTACTTCAAAACTTCAAAACAAAAACTATTTATCGTGCTTTTATAATTATCAATATTAATAACACGCGTCGCATAAAAATGTGTAAATAGCATACGTATATAACTTTGTTTTAAAACTAACCTTCTACTGAGTTCCGCAGGCGAACCCAATGTAGTCGGAAAAACCTGCTACCGAGAAAAAATAGTTTCAGAAACCCTTAGATTTCGAAAACTGCTATCGATTCGTTTCTAAAAAAACCTGCTATTGTCCACTGCCAATGAAAGTGTCATGAGAAATATATCGATCTTATTGATTAACACTTTGATTAAAAGTATATTATATTCATTTGCACATTGTTAACTGTTTTTATAAAGAAGTCATCGCAGTCTTATATTGACGCCATAATAGCTCTTAAATTGTAGGCAATCGTGATAGTTTAAAATAATAATTTATTAGTTATCAAACTAAGCGTGATATATATGGAATTATTTCATCGAGGCATATAAGAAACCAAAAGGATCAAGAAAAGCATCTAAAATAAAAGATTATAACAACAACCTTTCAGATTTAGTTTACCAAACCTTAACAGTGGTCAGTTTCTTTGATATTAGCCCATTTGATATCGGTACAACTGACAAGAATTTACCTCTTGCAGTCCATTCCATTAAGTGTGCTTTGACTGCTCAACGCAGTCTAGGCCCGGATATTAAAAGCTCGGCTTTTCAGTTCACATTTTTCCGACGTCCAGTCATTTTGCTAGTGGACGACAAAAACTACAACAACGTTCAATTATTATTTTACGTTTTTGATAGCAAAATGATAAAGGCAAGTAACATAATTGTTTTTTATTATAATACATTAATCATGACAGAACAATACTCGCGTTGCTCGCCTTTGTGCAATTACGTAACAGTTTCAAAAACTCGCAAAATTATAATTGGCTGGCATTATTTTCTAAAACAAATTTCTAATTTGTAACAGCTTGCGTTCCAAACATAGGTAGCGTTTGCGTACAATATCAAACGAAGGACCTAGTGAAAATACATCCCCATGAAAAGAAAGCGCGACAACATACTTTTGGGAGATATATTATCTCTTTCTATAATAGTCTAATATAATAACTCACATTCCTTATTATCTTGATTCTGAATGGCCGCCCGTTCAGAGTCGACGATAAGACCTAAGGTGCAAGCGATCTTCACCTTTTTTTGAGGGGAATGCGTGACCGCACCGTACTCGCCGTTGGCTAGACGATGAGCGTGTGTGGGTCTCTCCCAGCAGGGTGCGAGACCTACCCACTAAACCACCCTGTGTTCTTCCTGCCTTTATAGGCGCGCGTGGTAGGGTTTACAATGCGACACCACTACCCACGCGCCCGGGCTAGCTCGACCATAAAGGCCGCTATCGCTAAGGAGGGGATTGTCGGAGAACACCAGTAGAATCTCCCAGACGGTAAAGACTTAAGGCGGCATGCACGGGGCCAACCGTGCACGCAGGCCTCCACGGCAAGTAAGCGATCTTCACCTGGACTCTTCAACACCCGAGGAACTAATGGTCTCAAGCGTTATTTTTCTGAATTCCATTAATAATTGTTAATGAGTAGGTATAAAGTAAAATTTTAGACAAGATGTCAGTAATTGGAACTAACTACGCACGCCAAATGGTGCACTGCTCGCCCTCCCTCAATCGCATGCGACAATGGAATATCACTAATTAGTACCACACCAATATGCAATACATGATGCAGTTCTGCTATATACCTTCTCATTAAAAAGTTAGGAATTGGCTATTTTACCTCTAATTGTCGACACAGAACAATACTAAGTATATTCATATTGTTAAACTTAGGTAAGATGGTAGTAAGTAGGTAACCAGGCGGGCTTACAAGTCATACCACCAGCCAAATCGAGTACAAAAACTTCTGCCCCTATGGGAATTGAACCCCCGACTTTCGATCAGATCAACACCCGGTGGTCTCAACCACTAGACCACGGAGGTGGTTCCAAATAATATAATAAGCGCGAAGGTCTTATAATAAGCGATGCTATTTTAAAATTTATACAATAAAATCCACAAATCCAGGTGATGGAATATGATGATGAAATATCTTCATATCACACATCATTGCAATCAAAGAAATAAAAAAGTATTGGCTCGAGCACTAAAGCAAACTGAAATTAGATTTGATTCACGAAAACATTTACAGCAAGCAGAGCCGCTGCTGCCCTATTAATGACATGCCAAGCCCTCGTCAGAAAGTCATCAGTGCACGTTTCACTCGTTAACTTACAATGAGGCGCGGAATCGAACTTTCCAATTTACGCTGCTTACTCATTCTTTTTCGGAGTCATTAACTTATTGCAAATTTTTAAACTTTTCCGGTTGTCAAAGAAAAGTTCATGAAAACGTGGAAGCACAAGACCTACACATACCTTTTGTGTATTATTCGTGCTTAGGTACCTATGTAATTTTTTGCAGTAGGTACATTAAGTACACGTGCGTAGAAGAGCATTGTGCCACGTCCGTAGGAGATACCCTTAGCTTCTCTAGTCGGTTCGGTGATCCCCGGTTGGTGATAAAAGCGCAATTAAATTTGCAAACATATTGTCCCAGTGACCTCACGATTTTCTATATACACTGTAATGTCTCACACATATATCCATATTTCGAAAAACTCAGAAAACTGCACCTCCCAGTGCTGATACAAATAGCACTTTTCAGTGCCACCAGACAAGAGACATAGCACCATCAATCCGTCTGCTTTTTAAATATAGAATGAATTCGTGTATATAAGAATATTTCACTAAAATTGTTGTAGAAAATAAACTTGACGTTATTCTGATACAATTACAGAAGACCCACGCAGCCGACAACTCGCAGCTGACACGTCGAGGAAATATCACCGGCTTCACGATGATTAGCGCTACATACTCGAACCATGCTTAAAACGGCACAGCTTCATGTGTGAGGGATGCGAAGTCTACCTGTTTAATAACTAAAACACCAGAAACATAGCAGCAACGGTGTTCCAGCTGGGCCTCTGGCCTAGACGAGCCTTTCCTAACATAGGGCATCCACCCTCAGTTACTGGTGACTTTTTTTGGGGATATACGAGGCATTCTGATGCATGCTTCAGAGTGCTGTCTCCGATTTTGACGTTCGGATTCATCATCGCCCCATCGGGCATCTGTCGCTTCATACTTTTGAGGGAAACCTTTGATTAATACCTTTTGAGGGAAACCAACAAAATAAGACCTAGGCCTGATTTGCCTTTTAACGTGACCTTCAGATCATCCAGGCTAAAATCACAGTGTTCACCAGCTTAAAATTCGCTCAACCCACAAGATAGTGGGTTGAGCGAAATTTAAACTGGTGGGGTGTCAAATCAGCCTGGATGGACGAATGGGCAGCCAACGCAGACCCACGAAGCTATTTGCGCTTGATCCGGATAATCCCCACGCGGATTTAAGGAGGTTTGACAACTGGTGCTACCTGAATAGTCTAATACTATTCAAGTAGCACCGGATTAGTCTAGCGTAGGACACTGTGGACATGTCGGGAATAGAAGCTAAGAAGGCTGTGGTTATGGATGCCCGAAGCAAACTATGCACCACATCGTTTCTGCCACTCATAAAATATAACGGACCACCTTCTGACTTTAAACACTTTACAAGCGATGTACTCGTAGCAGAGTATTTAAGGAATACTCACTCAAACATTTAAAAAACAGCGTAGTGTTTTTCTTTCACTTTGTTTTAGTATTAAAGTAAACTGTGATAAAATAAAGTAGTGACGATACTGAATGAAGAAACCTATTGTTCCGAATAACCTAATGTGCAGCTAACTGTACACTTGCGGTTCATGACATGGAAACAGTTACACTAATTAATTACATGCATGCGAGCGCTCCAGCGGCGTAAAGGGTAACAGCTCGACGCATGCTCTTCAAACACGCAGGAACGAGGAAGGTACTGTATGTCAACGTAAACTACGTTATTTTAGGTATTTTGCTTTTATCCTACTCCGTTGTACCAGTAGTTACAAACTGTCCAAATACAATAGTAAAGGAAGATGAGTTCTATGTGAGGATTTACGTACCTACGTTGTGTGCACAATTGCATGCGTAAACGAGATAGTTAAATTATATATCACAACTAAGTGAGTGCCGGCACCATTAGTGGATTACTTGAATCCCTATGAAATCTTTTTATCTAATTTCCCGAAATAAAACCCGAGATAGGCGTTTAAAGTAAGAACAATTACATGGACGGTCTCGTTAACGATCAAATCTACCTTTAGAAATACAATATAAATTTTTAACTGAAAGCTTGGGCCCGTAATTCGACCAAAGCAATAAAATTTTCTTTATCTGATGAAACAAGCGTCGCTTATTGCATAAATTTAGTGCTTTGCGTTTTAGATATAAATAGACCTTGTTAACGACACATTAAAACTTCTTGATTTATAATTAGTTCCATTTTACCAATTTGACATGAACATATTTATAGTTGCCTTAGCAACCTAACAATTAAGATTTTACATTGTACATTTTCATATTTTCAATAAAATACAATTACAAATATTACATTTTCATTTATCAGCCTAGCAGTCTTACGCAGGCGTTTACATAAATTGGTGCCGAAACCCTTACAGAACCCTACATTATATTATAAATATGGAAAAATTTCAAGACAGTACAGAAGAATCCTCCGTGGACAAACATGTAAGCGATGTTTCATGTAAGCTTAAATCGTTGAGAATTGCTAGAGGGCAACAGAAAAAATCTTTGACAAATTTAGAAAAATATTTTGATTCTGCAGAATTGAGTATGATTGCTATCGAAATACGCAAAAAATCTTTAGAAACTTGCTTTACAAAATTTCAACAAATCCAACACGAAATGTTATGTTTTGACGAGTCCGATGACGAAAGCGATGAATTTGAGCTTCGCTTTTACAATTTGCTGACAAAATTCGAGATTTTTCTTAATAAAAGTGAGTCATGTTCAGCAGTAAAATTTGACAGTTCCACGTCCTCACCTCGTTCAGAGGCGAGCTTTCTGAAGCTTCCCAGAATTGAGATTACACCATTTAACGGCAATTTAGAAAACTACAGATCTTTTTGGGACCTTTTCGATTCATTTATACATCATGATACAAAATTGTCGGACGTACAGAAATTGTATTATTTAAAACAATATTTGCGGGGAGAGCCGCTTGAAATTATAAGTAATTTGCCTTTAACCAATGAGTCGTATTCTTCAGCCGTCGAATTACTGAAAAAGAGATATGATAACCCATCAATTTTGATAAGTAAACATATTAACACCATACTAGATTTGCCAATTATTCATCGTTGTTCTTCAGAACAGTTGCGCTCACTTACAGTCAAAGTAAGACAACAAATAATGGCGCTACAGAATTTGAAACAGCCCGTAGATTATTGGAGTTCCATACTGTTCTGCATCGTTTCAAGAAAGATTGACACGCTCACATTACGGCTTTACCATTCAGACAAGACTTGCGATGCTCTTCCAAATATAACAGCTTTGCTAGATTTTATCGACCAAAGAGCCGCATCACTCGAAGCCGCCCCTTCATCATCGACACAGGGCAAACACAATGTGGTGCATTTTGTGAGTGATGTAAAGAAACGCAGCTGCATCATCTGTGCGAAAGACCATAAGCTTTACAGATGTCCGAATTTCCTGCTGATGTCTCCGGAAAAGAGGCTAGATTTCACAACTGAAAAGAAGCTTTGCAAACTGTGTCTTACCTATCACGACAAACTGTGTCCATATAATTTCAAATGCACTGTATGCAGTCAAGATCACAACACATTACTTCACATTATAAAGGAGAGTTCAAACCAAGTTTTACATACGATAAGACCGAGCGAACAGAATGTACTTTTGCCAACAGCTAAAGTGTATGTTACAGATTCTCGAAATAATAAGTACATTGTGCGCGCTCTTCTTGACTCGGGAAGTCAAACTTCTTTTTGTACTGCTAGCTTAGCTAAAAAGTTAGGTCTTTCTTTATTTGATTTAAATAAGAATATTGTTACATTAGGTGGGAATATAAAGAACGTACACAAAGGTATTAATTTACATTTACAATCTATTACAGAAAATTACAATATAAATGTTACATGTTCCATAGTGAAGAACATTACAGTTAACTTGCCAAAATATTATTTTGATAATTCAAAATTTCTTATTCCAAACTTTATTAAGCTAGCTGATGAAGATTATAATATTCCAGGTGAAATCTCATTGTTTCTAGCTGCCGATGTCTTCCTCAGGATTTTGAAGGGCGGAAGGATAGAGAGTGGTACTAATGAATCGATACTCATTAATTCTCATTTTGGCTACATTATATCTGGTAATGTAACAGCTCCAAATAACCTTTCTGTCACTATGTCTCTACACGATATTCCTGATCAAGATCTTCATATAAGGAAGTCTTGTAAAATGAAGCAGATGCCAAAATCGTGCCCAGAGCATGAATATAGCAAATTTAAGTTTAAGGAGTCTGTAAGTCTAGTTGACAATCGATTAAAAGTAAAGCTTCCGCGAAAATGTGATATAAGTAACTATGATTCATCAAAATCATTTTTCATTGCCATAAAACATTTTTATACGAGTAGTTTAGAAAAGAGGTTTTCCAAAAATCCTCTTTATAAGTCTTTGTATAAAGATTTCATTAGCGCATATCTTACATTTGAGCATGCTAAGTTTATTGATATTAACAATTGTTTAAAAATAGAATGTCCTCTATATTTCCTTCCACATTATGGCGTGCTACGCCTAGAAAGATTGACAAACAAGTTTCATATTAGTCATATGTCTCAGCAAATTAAACGCCCTAACGGTAGACTTTTACAAATTTTTATTTGGCGGGAAAATGAAAGTGATAAATTGCAATGTTTGCAGATGCAAATTGTATTACATGGCCTTACCAAATCCAATTTTTTAGCTAATCGATGCTTAGTGGAATTAACCAAAAAGTATAAAAACAGATACAAACTAGCAAGCCAAGCTATATGTATAGAAGGTTCATATATTAATTATATTGTATGGGGAATTAGTAGTATCGAGGATGCAATAACTTTAAAACTAGAGCTTATAACTCTTTTACAATTACGGGGGTTTGAGCTGCATAATTGGTGTTGTAACGACATGTCAATAATAAAGATTTTACCCAAGGAAAGCCATGGGTTCCAACAAAAGGATTTTGATCAGGAATTATCCGTGCGGATCTTAAGTCTTTTCTTTGATATTTTAAAGTTTATTTTTAAATTTAGTGTTATCGATGTTAATGCACCTGAAGTTTTAACAAAGCTAGTAGTTTTTAGTTCAGGCAGTAAATCGTTTGACCGTATTACTCCTATAATTGCAAGGGCCAAGTCAATGTTGCAAAAATTTGGCAGCTAAATATTAAAGGTGATACACCACCTGCCTTCCAACCTTCAAAATTCATGGGATATCTTTATCAAGTCAATATCTAATATGTAGTAATTTGCAGTCCTCAAGATCTAAGTTTGTTTTGTTATGTTTGTTTATGTTATATGTAATTAACTTTTAAGTTGTTATTTTAATTTAATAAGACCTTGGTTTCATGCGCGGGCGCAATATGTTAACGACACATTAAAACTTCTTGATTTATAATTAGTTCCATTTTACCAATTTGACATGAACATATTTATAGTTGCCTTAGCAACCTAACAATTAAGATTTTACATTGTACATTTTCATATTTTCAATAAAATACAATTACAAATATTACATTTTCATTTATCAGCCTAGCAGTCTTACGCAGGCGTTTACAGACCTAATTAATTTTGAAACAAAGTGTCTAAGTAAAAAAAACAACAAAAGCACAGATAAATAATTTTAAAAGTAATATTTTTAATATGACAAATTCCGTTAAAAACAACTGATTATCAAACTAATTATAAATGTTGAGATAAGCAAGGAGGAAAATTGCTTAATACTTGGTTTTTTCCAAAGGTTTATTTCAAGTGCGTTCCAATTCCCAAAGAAAACAAAAATAAATTCAACATACAGGGCGAAATTAAGAGAAATTTATTAATTTAAGGAGGGCAGTGAATTTAAATATTTCATATTGACTCTCGCGTATAATGTAGCGAATGCATACAGCGCCGAGATTGCGACGTTGATTGCGTTAAATAACAATTAATTTGAAGGAATATTGCTTTAAGCGCTATCGCGAACATATGTGTGAAAGGGCTTAAGCGCGATTAGTCTAACTGACAAGATATTAGCGGTTGGTGTGCTCACATATAAGACTATTTAATCGTGCTGCTAAATAATTCTTCTAAAACATATGCCATCTTTATAATCTCCTAAAATATAATGCTAATATAAGCGTTAAAAGTTTTCCGTTGCACTTGCTTCCATTGCACTTGTTATTGTTGCCACATTTCTGATGGCATTGCCTTCTTAACATTCGTGAACCACGTGGGGTAGTATAACAGACTCCAGTGTCATAGAAATACGAGTATTTATAGCTTCACTAGCTGTGCCTGCGAACTACGTTTCGCCATAATAATTGTCCAATCAAAAATCTAGAGAGTGCCATCCTTATTAGGGGTATAAAAATAGCCTACGACCTATTCTCAGACCTACCAAATATGTCAATGTTATTAGATAAGCACTCTCGCGGCTTCCTCGGTGATGTTAATAATAATGTAAACTGTAATGTCCCATATCGCTCGATCATCTAATAATTAATATTTTACTTTATAACAACCTTTGGTCACGAGTCCTTTTGTCAAAGTCAATGTCACTTTGTAGGATCTTATCATGGACTTAATAAGTTCATGGATCTGATTAAAAGCGTTTTGTTAAGTCACATGGAATGTCGTCTACTTATTTTTATTTCTTGTGTTCATTCGAGTATTATTGTAAAGATTTCCGTTTAGTACGATTAATTAAAGTGTTTGTATCACATACTTAAATGTTATTTAGATTGCCATAAATATACCAGACAATGTTAAAATATTAATATATTTCATCAATTCAAAGCAACTCTATAGCCTGTAAATTTGTAAATGGCCCGAATTGCTATCTTCTATAACAGAGAAATACTTTTAACATTAGCCTCATAAGAAAAATTACCCCTACCCCTACCCGTAATATTATATTTAGGAACATTTTTACGGGTAGGGGTATATAAAATGCCAACTTCAACAAAAAAAAAACGTTATTTCGCCCTCGACAAAAAATTTACAAAACATCACAGAAGAAACAACACAAAACGCACTAGACTCCGCAGTGGGTTGCACTCATGTCGCTCGATAGTTATCGCTTTGATGTTTAGACTTTCTGGGGGCCCCCGCCAATACAAGTCAAGGCAAGCGAAGCGCAAGGGCACAACCTACCTTATTTCGAAGCGCTTCGTCGTTTTTTAAAACCCTCATAACTTGGGTTTGGATTGTACCAGGTAAAGAAAATTCTCGGGATATGATGTCAATAGTGGACTAACGTTTCAATTGCACAGCTCTTATACTTTAGATTTTATTGATATGTCATAAATCCCTGTTTTCGTCATTGACTCCGTAGCTGAAGACCATTAAAATTCTTAGGGTAATTCTTGAAGTATTATAGAGCTCAAATGTGGTATGTAGCTAGTATGGGTACACAAACAAAATATCATAAACTCGGAAATTTTACCTCCCCAACCTCTTAAATTAGGAAACGGAAGTTTGTATGAGACTTCTGCAAATTTTAACGCTAGAGGTCTGAAAATGATACCCCACCCTTTAAATGAAGGGATAAGCGCGCGCAGAACGCCTAAATGTATGTGTACCTGCTGTGATTTATGATGAAGCAAATACAGGACGGGGCGAGTGGGCTATGAAAAAAAGCACCTAAAAGCACATCTGAGTGCAAAAAATACATCTCAAAAAAAGAAAGAAAAAATGGATAAAATAAACAAAATATTAAAATAAGTCATAAGCAGCGTAAAACAAAAAGAAGTAAAATCCCACCAAAAAAAATTATGTCGCCAAGACGAGGCCATATGGCTAGCACTTTGAAAAAGTTATCAGATCTCATGTAGAGTCAAGCTTCTCACTCTACAAACCCTAACTCTACAAGCTCTAACTTCACAAACTCTGTACCTTAGTCAAAATATGTGGCCCAGTTCGTTACTACAAGAACTATTGTATAACAGAAGAGTAATGAACAGTGAATTAATTTTTCACTTTACGCTTATGTCTTTATATTTAATTCATTCTCTAACTAGTAAGAATTATCTCGCTTTAATTTCTTGCCTTGAGCCAGCGACCAGTGTACGCGTTCGTGTGTAAACTCGTTAATTAAAATTTGTAGCACGATTAATCGTAAGAATCCTTTCCAGTATTCCTTGTTAACGACTCCAGTAAATTACAAGAGATTATTTTGGACGGCGTTTTTGTTGACAAATAAGCACAAAGCTCGATAAATGTTTTTAAAAAGTAGGATAGCAAGTGCTGAATACTGAATTAACCGCCTCTATGGTTAAGTAGTTGGGGCCAGATGGTATTGATCTGGAGTTTGATGTTTAACGGAAGCAAAAGTTTGTCTGCTTGGTTTCGTTGGTGGTAGGAGTTTCTACGCCTGCTTGGCAAGCTGCCAACAGCTTTCTTAAGTCGGTGTCTATAGTAACAAAATTAATAAAATTGTTGTGTTTCGACTATTAGATAGCTAGTTCCTCTGTTGTTGATGACTTCAGGTGAAGCCCGCTTTCATCTCCGGTCTTACTATCACTCACTCAAGTGAAACGAAGGCCAAGAACATTCATGTTGCGTGTAAAAAAATCTCAGCTTCTAGAAAACATTTCAGATTTATTGTAGGTACAGTGTTTCGATTGACTTTCTGTAGAATCTCGTTACTATAGAATCGAGTGCCCATTAAAAATACCAACTGTGCTTCATCACAAAACACTGACAAACATGTTTTCAAAGAGCTTTCGGAGGCTTAGGGACAGTAACAGGACATTGCCAATCAAACCAGCAGTCGATAGCACAGTTTAATTAGCGAGGTATTAAGTGAGATTTGAAAGATTTCAAGGGGTGCACGCTCGATTCAAGTTTTGACAAACTGAAAAGCGTTGCTCGGTCCATTCATTGTGATTGTTAGGCGGTAATACTAAGTAAATGGTGCTAAGGAATGATTTTTATTGTAATTTATAAATAAATAGTTCCATAATAATTTAAATCCATAATTCTTTTTGGTCAAGTGTTACCAAATGCTTGTCTATTGATTTTGTCGTCATTTCGGCCAGCGTTGTTGACTAAGACCTAAATACCCCAGCTAAGGGTAAGCTTGAGCCCCTCAGTGAGGACGTATTTATGATCTGTGATGATGATGAAAATATTAACACCAGTAGATCTATATAGACATGAAAACAATATACCGGAAATCTGCTCTGTTACACCATTCTTATAAAAATAGGTTGCAGAATAAAAACGAAATCAATAAAGCATTGAAGATTGATCCTCGTTTTGGCCTACCATGACGGCTATGCCCGAAAAAAATATCAGCAAATCTCATAATCTCATAATGCAAGACCGTATATCGACTAACGCAAACGCTATAGGCATATGTATGAACAGAAATATAATAAAAAAGTCCAAAATATTATATAAGACTCCGATTTACCGATTTACCAACCTGCGTGCCAATTATGGATCTTTCATCGTATGACATGGTATAAATTTGAGAAAAAGAAGTCATGAAATGCTGTATTTCGTATTACCGATCTCCATTGATATCATCACTATGGCATAATTTCAAACATGTTATCATTAAATAATGAACAAATGATCAAAAATCTGACTGGAAATCGTATTTTTCGTTTTGCACTATGATATCATATGATATCATTTGCAAAACCATGAGATCGGTAATAGGCCCTCTGAGTTAAAATTTGACACCGACCTCAAAATTTAAAATGTGATATTGGTTTTCTTTATTATTATTGACTTTTTTGTGTTTTTGAAGTCAGTTTCATTTCTTGTAAAATATATATATATTTTTATATATTTTGCATCTGTCATCTGTACACCTGAGCAGTAACAGAAATTTAATATCATCTTACCGAAGTAGCATGAAAGAAAGTAACTGAGGGGCAAAACGTGCATTATTCTTAAAAAACTAACCTGTAACCCAAAAAGTCAAGGATTCTTCCACTAATTGCTCGGCCCTACTACTACCTGACGCAAATACCTGAATAGCTTCAGAAAAATAATGAAACACTTTGGACGTGCTTGTAAAATTTAAGGGTTTCCGTTGCTTTTCGGGAATTCCATCATCAGATTCTGCCTTCGGTGACAATGGGATGAATCGAGAAGTAGGTATACTCTCTCAAACAAAACAAGAATTTTCCAAATAATGACAAGTACAATCAAAAAAACCTTTTTTAATAACAGGCTTTTATTATGACTTGTTGATAAAACGAACTAAAAAAAAATTGCAAAAAATTGATAAAAATTGCACACGGATATTATGTAGGACCAAAGTACGCACCAAAACGAATCAAACGAGTCCAAATTCGAAGGGGGTGTGTTGTTTTATTGCGGAGTTCCTATGGCCACCTTCCAGCTCCAGCATCAGATCAGCTCCTTCTCCATGTCATCATATGATTGCATGGATATGCCATGCAAAATTTTAGCTCAATCGGAAACCGGGAAGTGGGTCAAATTTAACTTGCAAGATTTTATCACAGACTCCGGGACAGGTGAAAGTAAATAAAAGCTGGTAATAAAGAGTCAGCAGACATTTGATAATAAATTACGGTAGGCAGGTCATTGTTTCTAGCAGTCACGCAGATTGACTTGAAGAACATCAAGATAATATAACAGTTTTATTAGAGCTGGATGGAGCCTACGTCGAAAAATATTTTTTGACCGTATTTTATTTTTTCTTGGCTAGGCCGCATACTTTTTAATACACCATCCATAGTAACTTTCTGCATTCGAGGTGGTAGGGAGTGTATGGAACTTCTACGCAGAATTTTGGTGGTATCTTATAATTATGCGGTGTCTTAAGCCCGATTGTCACAGATCGATGTAAGGTGAATTTAGGCTTAATCCCGGCATTTTATTATATTACTTAGTATCTATCACGATCTCCTTTAACTCGATAACCACGCGGGCGTCAATTATGGCTTTTGTGAAGTCTGCCTTTTTATAAAACGGCAATGAATATTTAATCACTGTCAAATTGTACAGATTGGTAGAAACAGCTTCGAGAACGGGATCAATAGAAGGATACAGCTGGACTAGGCAGCGTATTGTCTTTACGTCGTCTATACCACAATGTCTAAAGGCGAAAGTCTTTAATTAGTGCACTCTACCTGTCATGTCATACGGTGCCGAAACATGGCCACTCACGGTAAGGTTGGTCCACAAATTTAAAGTCGCTGAGCGAGCCATGGAATGGGCTATGCTCGCAGTCTCTGAAGGATCAGATCCGGAATGAGGTGATCTGAGTAGACAGAGAAGAAGGTTATCAACATAGCCCAACGGATTAGCAAGCTAAGTGGCAATGGGCTAGCCACATCAACCGCAGAACCGACTTCCGTTGGGAGAAATTACTAATACAGTGGACACCATACGTCAGCAAGCGAAGTGTAGGACGGATTCAGACTAAGTGGAGCGAAGATTTTCGCAAGGTGGCAAAAGCTGAATGAGAGAAGCCGGGGATCGTGCTCTGTAGCGTGCGCTTAGAGAGGTCTATGTCCAGCAGTGGACGTGCGTGGGCTGATGATGATGATGAATTACTATCAAATGAAAAATGATCGGGTAAATGTTGGATACACATTGGGGTGTTAATTCTTAAGCTCATCAGACGAAGCTGCGGGCAGATATAGACTTTAAACATAATCATTTGAAGCAGCTGTCAAAGCATAGACCTTTGAAATTGGGTCCAACGGACTATAAGCCTGCTTATTCACATGTAGTAGTTATTTTCGGCTCGTTCCGCCCGGATTGGCGATAAGCCTTGTTAATTGGAGCGGCACAGATTGTTGGAAGCGCGGTGACAGCGTTGGCTACATAAAACAATGGGTGAAAATACTCAGCTGACTTTTATTTAAATTAGCACTGTGATTAGGGATTTTACTGTTGATAACTTAGCAGAAAACAAAATTTGGAGTAACATATTACCTACATAGTGTTTGCTCAGTACTCTAGCAAGCTAAAACCATAAGAATAACTAATAATACGAGTAATATACTCGTATAATTAGTTATTCTTATGCTAAAACCTACCAATGTTACCATAGTAATATAAAAGTTATGGCGTAATTGAAAATTCGAAATTTTTAAAAATTTATGTTCAAGTCTCTCATATAAATAGCTTGGTCTGTAAAAATATATGGGGAATTAGAAAATTAATTTTCGAATTTTCAATGACGCCATATCTTTTTTTTTTGTTTATTTTTATTTTATTTATTAGGACAACCAACAAGATTAACACTTGTATAGTGTTAATCTGTTAGGTACTACATCAACAAGACTTATTCTAAGTGAGATCTTAATTATAGGTTGTCACGGCATGCAAATGAGGACAGTAAAATTTAAATTTTAAAACAATAATAATAGAGCTATCTAGAAGGAACTTTTGATCATTATTATCAGACAGTAACTCTCCTTGAGTTACTGTCTGATAATAATGATCATCATATAGTTAACAAGCTATCATAGGAGTAACTAGGTCGAAACAACAATATCCATCAAACAGAAACCCGGTCAAACGACTGAATGATTTTAGATTTAAATCTTTGTGGCTTATCAAAAAATATATCTATACTCGTATATTTGCTATGATTTTATATGACTATATATGTTAACATGGGTAAGTTTCAGCTGGATTGGATATTGCATAGGTCTGGCCATTCGTCGATGCTCCTAATTCCAAGGAGCATCGCCGGCCTTCTCATTTTGGGGGGTGGACAAGGTCATGGAAGTATCCGAAAGGGTTCCCATGGCTTTGTCCGGTGACGAGGCGTCCCTCCCCGGTGTATCCTCATCGTCTGATGGCGGGGGGATGCGGCGGTGATGACGTGCTCGTACCAAGGCATATGTGAGGAGGGCATCGATGGGTTTTAGTTAAGCCGCGGTTTATGAATGACCCTCTGCTTAAGTGGACACGGAGAGTCCGACATAACCTCGTGTTTTCCCAAGCGCGATGTAGGCGTAACGCAAATTTAGGGTAGGCTCGAGCCGCTTGGTGGGGACGTATGAGCTGTGATAACGATGCTTTAAAAGCGTGTGAATGGTGTGAATATATCAAAGAGCAAAGTCAATAACTTAAGAATTATTTTCATATAAAAAACGATCACACACTTACAACAATTATTTATAGGGGCCAAAGATCTGGAAAAGAAACTAAGAGTTATCATTATCTCGTTTTCAAAATGGAAGAAAATGACGAATTTTGTGAATTATTAGAGAAATATTCTTTCAATTTCATCTGATAGTAAACTGGAGTCAGTAATAAAATAAGATAGGACATTTTGCAGAGAAAGCCGAATTAAATTTAGTGTTGTCTCTATGACGACACAGTTAGCGCTGAGGTAGAGTGATTATCTACTGCGCAAGGGGTCGCGAGTTCGATTCCCGTACGGGACAAATATTTTGTATGGCCTACAGAAATTTGTTCCGGTCTGGGCATATGTGCATGTGATATTCTATGTTTGTAACGACACAGGAGAAAATCCAAGTGTGGGGCGACGTTTTTTTTTTTAAAAAGGCTTTAAGTGTTTACCCTTTTAAGGGTTCCGTAATTTAAAAGGAAAACTCCCTTTTATAGGATTACTTTGTTGTTCGTCTGTCCGTCCGCCTGTCAGACCCATTTTCTCGGGAGCACGAAATCATTTTATTTGTTTATGCCATTATCTTATTGATTTACAGTAAATATCAAAGTTTCGGCAAACGCCATCCAGATAAATACATAAAATTATCATAATCATCAAAAAATAATCATCAAATCAGAAAGAATAATAATACTCATATGAAATAGTCTCTACAGTCTCTTACAGCTGTGAAAAAAATTATACTTGAAGTCAAGATGAGATGGCGTTACTGTGCGCACGCTAACATCGTTCAGTGGAATTTTTGTTTATATAAATTGTAATATCTGCTTAAAGTGTGTTGTTTATGGTAAATATTGTAGTTAATCCTGCCAGTTCATTGTATAATTAAAGTTGGTGCAACATATGGTCGATCTGCGACAGTTTTTGGTGTATTGTGTATTGAAGACAAGGGATCAATCTGAACCTATCTGCAGTAGTGTTGAAGAAGTGCTGTAATATTTGAAGATACACATATCTCCCGTTTAATTTTGAAGATCGTTTATAAGATATAGCAGTGTTTTGTGAAAAAATTGGAAAACCATAACCTTAATTTATGATAAACACAGACATTCTTTCTTGCTGTAGAGGAGTGTCGCCATCTATCTGGGAATTGTTGAAGCTGCTGCCCGGTCGCTTGCTTCACCTGCTTTTGCTTTAAACGATCAAGCTTGCTTCACCTGCTTTGCTTTAAACGGTCTGCTCGATGATCGATGCTAAGGAGTTACAATAGTTCACGCACTTAATCACAGAGGGCGCATTTCTTGGTTTACTTGTGCTCTTTGTACATAATATTTTATTCTCACTATAATTTTATTTCACCTCAATAATGCCTGATTTGAAGGCTGTTTCAGGGGACTGCGCTGCTTGTAACAAGCCACTACCCAAAAGAGAATTTATGCTTTGTACTACTTGCAAAGGTGCCTATGACCTCGAGTGCATAAATTTGAGCCCCCAGCGTTTTTATTCATTTTACAAACATGACAAAAAGCGGCGTGATAACTGGAAGTGCCCTGAATGTGTAAGTAGGACACCTAAGGTTGGTAACCAGAACACCCCGGTACGCTCTGCCATTTCGCCTGAGCAAGTTAGCAATGTAACTTGCCGAATAAAGCCAGCGCCTCAGGAAAACCCTGATTGCAGTGTGGATAATACTGAAGAGATTGCGGAAATATCGACGGAATCTTTGACAGAGCTGAAACAGTTTTGTGTGGAAATGAGAGCGATACGCACGGAGATGACCTTATTTCGTTCAGCCATAACGGACCTCACGGCTGCAGTTAAGGCACAAACTTCACGTCTGGACACGCTCGAGACGAGAGTCGAGAATTTAGAGGTCAAAATTTGTGACCCGGTCTGTTGTCGCACCTCCGATTTAGAGGAAACCATCACTCAAATGAAACTTGAGATAGAGGAAGGTCGGCAGGAGAGGTTGGCGAATGATGTGGAGATCACCAACTTCCCGGAGTGCGGCGGTGGCGAGAACGCTACCCATATAGTCCTCACAATCGCCAAAAAGTTGGGTGTGACACTGGACGAGCGCGAGGTTGTTAGTGCGGCACGTGTGGGCTTGCTGCGGGCCCCGGTGGCGGCGGCGGATGGAGGTGATGCGGGTTTTGCGAGTGACGTGCGGCCACGGCCCATCTCAGTGCGGCTGGCGTGCCGGGTTACACGGGACGAGCTTTTGCGGGCAGCACGCGTTCGTCGCCATCTCACTACCGATGACATGAATGTAGCCGGTATCGCCCCCGTGTCTCGCCCCTTCTACATCAACGAACGACTCACTCGACATAAATGGCAGCTTTTCCGGAAAACGCGCGAGGTGGCCAAACGACTGAGCTGGAGATACGTGTGGACTCGTGATGGCAGAATTTTTGCCAGACAGGAAAGCGGCAAAGCATGTCATCGGCTTCGTGCAGAATCTGATCTCGATAAGGTTTTTGGTGAGGAAGCAGTTAGTAAGGCGGCAGGAAATACTGAAT
Organism: Schoenobius gigantellus; assembly: GCA_963935595.1. Classification (NCBI taxonomy): domain Eukaryota; kingdom Metazoa; phylum Arthropoda; class Insecta; order Lepidoptera; family Crambidae; genus Schoenobius; species Schoenobius gigantellus. The sequence continues at coordinate 24,138,492 of OZ012543.1, forward strand.
AATATGTTTTATATTAGTAAAGTGTTAGATTATTTTATTTTAATATGTTTTCATATGGCCCATATTATTATGTATTTTTATGTAATTTTGTTAAATGTAGCAATGATCTTAATGCTCTGTAGAGTTGTAGGTAGAAATAATTGTGTATATTTTGAAGACATACTCGTATGTATAAGCACAGTGTCATACTTATCTTGCTCATATTTGCTGAATTCATTTCGAGTCAATCTATTACATTGTTGCTGTGCTTCACTCTATTGTCTGAATTATTACATTAACACTGCTGCTGGTTACTACAAAATTAGATCAATGTGTATGATGTTAACTATTATTTATTATTCTCATTATATTATAGATAATTTGATGTTATGTTTTCAAATGGACTATGTGTATTTTTGTCGAAGACTGTGTAATGTTGTAACAATATCGGTTGAGTTGCTCCGCGCAATGGTAATGATAACTGTAATTGTACCCGTATGTGAATATAGTTGTGTATATTTTGAATATTTTATTGTCTGGCTTATAAGGTGCAGTGCACCAGCGTTAGTCAGTTCTGTAATGGTCATGGTATTGTGTTTTTGTTGTTCGGATCTGCAGTTTTCACCTAGTGGGCTTACTGGTTTTGTTATATTTTATTGGTATTGTGCGAGGTTGCTTCTTTGTTTGATTATATTTGGTCATGGTCATGTTTTTGGTCTGGTAAAGATTGTCGCTTGCACAGTATTATTGAGTTTAAGTTTACATATAAATGTACTGTCAAGTATTGGCTATTCCCATGGGAATTATGATGGATCCTGTCGCTTCTTATCTATCACATGGTGCAGGTATTTTATCGTTAACTTAACCTTACGCCATTTAACTTTACTGAGGAAGATCGCGCACAACTGTAAATACATTGAATTTTCTTTCTCGTACGTTTTTCAATTTATAAAGGGCAAACATTTGTCGCTGGGATTTCTGAATCCTGGTTCTCTCGGCACGCGACATGAGGAGTTTCTTGTGGCTTTGGAAAGGCATGCAGTCGACATAATGGCCATTAATGAAACATGGTTAAAGGAAGGTGAGGATAAACGTGCGCCAAAGCCCCCCGGATATAGATTGCGACACATACCTCGGTCAAATAGTGTACGGTCTCGCGGGGGCGGCGTTGGCTTCTTCGTTCGACGTGGTATACGTACGAAGCAGATCCATCCACCCCATGCACCATCTGTCGAACAAATGTGGCTGAGTACCAAAGTGAATGGTCTTTCACTTGCTATAGGTACAGCTTACCGCCCGCCCTGGTTAAATGCTGACATATTTATTGATGCCTTGACTGATGCAGTGAGCTCGTTCTCAGCATATGACCAAATAGTATTACTGGGCGATTTCAACATTGACTTGTTATGTGAGAGTGAACCCAATGCTAAAAAACTGATTGCCGCCCTTCGTTGTATGAACCTCGGGCAGTATGTGACTGTTGCGACTCACTTTACTGACCACTCCGAGACGCTCTTAGATTTAATTTGTAGTACTTCTAAAATTACAAATGTTTCAGTAGATCATATCCCCGATCTTAGCAGTCATGCCTTTCTCTCGTGTAATTTACTTATTCGGAAGCCAAAGTTGCCTCCTAGATGGCTTTCTAGCAGGCCGCTCAAGTCCATCGATATTGTAAAATTCTCTGGTCATGTGGATGCTGTGCCTTGGGAGGGAGTAATTGGTAATAGCGTCAATTGTTCTGTAAAGGCTTTCAATGACTGTATGCGGAGTATATTTGACCTGCATGCTCCAGTGAAAAAGCGGTGTATCCGTGAACGTCAGTATCCATGGATTACGTCCACTCTCAAGGAGATGATGAGGCTGCGTGATCAAGCTTATGCCAGATGTCACAGAACAAAAGTCCAGGCTCATATTGATTCCTACAAACAACTCAAAAGCATAGTTAATCAGGCCCTTTACTCGGAAAAATCAGCTTTCTTTAATCATAAGATAAATGAAAATAAAAGGAATTCACGTGACTTGTGGAAAAGTGTAAAGCAGAATATTGTTGATTTCAATACTAAGGATTCGCTTTTGCCGTCTACCCTTCGCGACCCTAAGCTATTGAACGACCATTTTCTCAGTGTGCCGGGTAGCGGTGACGTTTCCATATCGCAACTTGCATACTTCGACCGCAATCGTTTCAGCTCTGCCTCATTCACTCTCAAAACCGTGGACGACTCAACAGTTTTGAAAATTATCATGAACATCGCAACGAACGCCTTGGGAGTGGATGGCATCTCCAAGGATATGATCCTTCTGACGTTGCCACGTACCCTGGGAGTTATTACGTCGATCGTTAATCAATCCATTACCACTGGTATCTTTCCGGATATTTGGAAGGAGGCTTTAATTTTACCAATTCCTAAAAGTAGTGACCCGACAGAACCTAAGGATTTGAGACCAATAAACATCTTACCATTTTTGTCCAAAATAATAGAAAAGGTTGTATGTCAGCAATTAACAGACTATTTAAATAAAAATAACATCTTGCCTCAAAAGCAATCTGGATTCCGTGGTGGCCATATCACTGCAACAGGATTGTTGAACGTTGTTGATGACATTTTGAATGGGGTCAATGAGGGTAAGGGAGCTATTATGGTTCTTTTGGATTATTCGCGGGCTTTTGAAACTGTTAATCATGATTTACTTTTGGCTAAACTTGCTTTCTATGGTGTGCACAGTACTGCCTTACAATGGTTCTCGAGCTACCTTGGTGGTCGTTCTCAGCGTGTTGAGATTCGTGGTGACGACGGGATAGTAGTTAGATCTGATTCTGCCCCTATTAGTCGTGGAGTTCCGCAGGGATCTATACTTGGACCAATTCTGTTCATCCTTTATTGTGCTGATATTGTTGGTTGCATACGCAATAGTAATTACCATCTTTATGCTGATGATCTCCAGGTTTATGCGTCTTGTCCACCCAGTGATACACTGCTAACTGTCCGTAAACTTAACGAGGATTTGGAGCGCATAGTTAAATGGTCACATGATAACAATTTAGTACTCAATCCACTAAAATCAAAATTTCTTGTACTTGGCTCGAAATTGCAGATAAATCGAATCAACAGCTACAACCCCATAGTAAAAATTGAAGATAGTGTTATTGACAAAGTGGTGGAAGCTCGTAACCTGGGTGTTCTCATGGATGATAGGCTTAGGTTTCACAACCATGTGGTTGAGGTTGTTAGAAACTGTTTCTATAGGTTGAAAGTATTATATAGGGTCAGGGCGTTTCTGAATATTGATGTGAGACTTTATTTGTGCGAGTCTCTGATTCTTTCCAAGCTTAATTATGCTGACACTGTTATAGGTAATTGCTTGTTTGGTTATACTAAGCGCCTTATACAGCGAACTCAAAATGCTTGTGCACGTTTCTGTTTCGATATCCCATGGAGAGCTCATGTAACTCCTTACTTGAATCAAAACAAGTTGATGTCGATGCAGTCTCGACAGTCCCTTCATTTTGCTTGTCTTCTGTTTGGGGTGATTAGGAATAAATTACCGACATATCTGTACGATAAGCTTGAGTTTTCACGTCGCCCACTAAGAATGGCTTCCCGTTTAATCTGTCCACAGACCAGTACAGCCGCATTTCGTGGCAGTTTCCGTTATTCTGCCACGAAATGCTGGAATAATATTCCTCCTCCAATAAGAAATCTACTCAGTGTTGGCGTTTTTAAACGTAAATTTAAGGAACATCTGATAACCCGAAATATAAGGTAACTAGCTGTGCCCGCAATCTGCGTTTTGCCATAAATTTTTACCCGTTTTTGTAACATTTTTCTTTGATGCTCGGCTGTTGTTGGTCGTAGCGTGGTGTAATATAGCCTATGGCCTTTCTCGATAAATGGACTATCCAACACAAAAAATAATTTTTCAATTTGAATCAGTGGTTCCTGTGACTGGCGCGTTCAACCCAAGAAGCAAGCAAGCTCTTAATCTTTATAATGTTAGTAAGTAAGTACCTAGTCAGGGAAGTAAGTAAGTATAGATGGGATGGGCTAGATAGCTGTTTTTGTATTTGGTCTTATCCATATTTAGATTATAATTTATGTCATGTACAGTACAACTGAATGGATTTGCGCTGGTGCACAGTGATGCTCTCTTACTCATTTTATATAATTTTTATATATTTTTGTCTGGTATTCACGGAAGATCAGCGTCGAGGCGTCTTACGATCGTCCCGATATTGTGCTGAGTGGATACCATTTCACAACCGCAATAAGCTGTAATATAATTAAATTCAACTGTAACATTAGATTTAAGTGTTGTGAATAAATAATTTTCTATTTTCTATTTTCAACGCGATCAGAAGATATTTATGATCGTTTTAAATTTAAATTTAACGATTTTACAAAGGAAACAAAACCTCGGCCTCACTAATAAAAATTTTACTTCCCCGGATTAGTTACTCCGTGTTTTGTCTTGTTTTGACATATGACAGCCGACATGTGCGGAAACAAGACAAAACACGGAGTAACTAATCCGAGGATGATCCAAGGCGTAAATTTTTTATCAATTAGGCCGATAGGGTACTTCCCGTTGATCTAGAATCATGAAATTTGACAAGTAAAATCTGAACACCGTACATATTATTTTTAACATACGTCAGGAAGGCTCGTAGCCGTCATCTCACCTGATGGTATGTGACTATAAGGCCGAAGTTGAAAGCGAGCTTCACCTGGACTCCTCGAAAGCTGAGGAACTCGCTATCGTACCTTTAATTGTCGGAACACAATAAGGTACCGTTACCGTACAACCTCCGTCTCACCTATTTTTGCCGCAAAGCAGCAGTGCTTGCATTGCTGTGTTCCGGTTAGAAGGGTAAGATATGGCAGTGAAAATACTGGGTAGTGTGACTTTACATCTTGTGTCACAAGTTGGCAACGTACACTGTGGTTCTTGTGGGGGTTACAGGTTTGCTGCGAATCTCACAGGAACCACATGTATTATAGGTGACTGTTACTACTTACCATCAGGAGGGCAGTTTGCTTGTTTGCCAACTTTCTGCAATAAAAAAAGGGCACTAACATTGTTATTATGGCGAAAAACTTAGGTAAGACGGTGGTAAATAACCGAGCGGGCTTAGAGCCCTAGCACCAACAAAACGGGGCAGAAAAATTTCTGCTCCTATAGGAAATCGAACACCAGACCTCCTGATACTCGTCTCAACTACGTGACCACGGAGACGGTAAAACATAGTTGTATATAGTTAGGAACTTATATGTATACTTAGATAATTTTGTGAGGATCTCTCGATGCGTGAGTCCGACTCGCATGTGACCGATTTTTGAAATATTGATGTAAGTGTCAATATTACGTCTTATGCTAGTCAAGACTGACTTTACGGCAAGGTGAAATCCCCGCCCATCATTCATCGCCCCTATTTCATACAACACAGTAGTAAAAGTATGAATTCACACCAACAACATTTATTTTCGGAGTGACCACTACAGTATAAGCAGCATTGACATATAAAATGTTTTATGTTTAGTCATTTTGGGTCGTCATGTCATAAATTCCTTTGGAGCAATAAATCCGTAATCCATTTAATACAAAACACGCTATAACTATACGTGATTCGTCAGCTCAGGGATTAACGCAGAATTTGTTTTAATTGCCACTAAAATCACAGACAAGCTTGCCGAGCTCTGAGCAAATCGGATTACGTGGACTTTTGTCGCTTGGTACCGAAGTAACGTACATTGTGTTGCTGTAGGTGAACTAAGACTGGACAGAATAGGACTCATTTCAGTTTCTGAATGCCCGATCGGCTAATTTGTAATGAAAAAGTGGTTGGATTAAGCTATGTTTTATCGATTGTACATTTTTTGTTTATAATCTTACTCGCTTGTTAGGGTCAATTTATACGTTTTTTTTTTATTTTAAAAATAATAAATCATGACAGATTTGCAATAATAAAGCTGTTGAACATAAAAATTTCGAAAATTTCTTCCTCGCGCAAGAGCTTAAGGCCCTTAAAAGTAAAAGTCGACACTTGTCACTTCAAGCTGTAGGTCAGTTATGAACCTGGTGGGTGATTTTGTAACTCATCGGCAATCGGCTATCGTATAGATTTGATAATTATGTTTGATTGAAACTGATTTTTAATATGTTTGACATTTTGTAATGTCGACGTCTAAGTGGTCTTGGTACTTTTGTTGAATAAATCAACCAATACCTATAGCTAATGAACATAATTCCGCGTTTCTTTGTAAAATCATTCAGTCAGATATCGATTGCCGATCAATCGACGAGTTACAAAATTACCACCCTGGTCCCGTATATATTATTTCACCATCTCTGACAGGTACGACAATCGTCAAAATATACGACATATCCTATTTCACAATCTCTAGCAAGTGTGACAATTGTCAAAATATATGACATATTATTATGTCATGTAAATTGTTATTTTTTATGCAGGAGCCAAATTTTGTGTGCTCGTTCAGACAAGCAACCTGAACAACTTTTAGTTCACATGAAACCAATTGTAGAATCGCAAAAAATTCAGCTATTTTTCAATGGCTATTCCATACAAATGTTCAACATTTACTAAGCCTATTAAAAATTAACCCTGTATTTTGACAATTGTCGAGCTGTCAGATTGGTGAAATAGGGACTTGCGGCCTGATTCTCGCGGATTCGAATAAATATCGAACTCGAATTTTTTCACAAGCAGTAGCCACAGCTCAGCCAATCAGACTGGTTTTAACACGACTATTTCGGCTCTCTTATTCATCTGGCGTAGTCCCAACCTCATGGAAGACAGCTTTAGTGCATCCGATCCCTAAGAAAGGTGACCGCTCGAATCCGTCCAACTACAGGCCGATAGCTATAACCTCTTTATTTTCAAAGATAATGGAATCACTTATCAACCACCAGCTTCTTCGGTACCTAGAGGATCACCAGCTGGTCAGTGACCAACAATACGGCTTTCGTAGGGGTCGCTCTGCTGGTGATCTTCTAGTTTACTTGACACATCATTGGGCAAACAATTGAAACGAAGGGGGAGGCACTGGCAGTTAGTTTGGACATCGCGAAGGCCTTCGATCGGGTATGGCACTAAGCGCTCCTATCAAAACTTCCTTCATATGGGCTTCCCGAGAAATTATGAGGATGGGTAGCTTGCTAGTAGACAGAAGCATTCAGGTCTTGATTGATGGTGAATGTTCAGACTCACTGTAAATGCTGGTGGCCCCCAAGGATGTGTGCTTTCACCTACACTATTCCTTCTGCATATCAATGATATGCTGCAAATCAGCAGCATTCATTGTTATGTAGACGACAGCACGAAAGAGACCTTCTATAATGGCCGTACGAACTTTTCTCGGGAAAACGTCATTGAGTGCCGGAATAAACGTGTGTCTGAAATTGAAACTTCATTAGAGAAAGTCTCTAATTGGGGTCGACTTAATTTAGTCCATTTCAACCCCACAAAGACAGGTTTGCGCGTTCACTGCAAAGAAAATGCCATTTGTCGTATCTCCTCGCTTTCAGAGCATTCCCCTAACCACAGATAACATAATACTAGTACAGATGCCCAATCCCATAGTACAAATCCGTGCACGCCTAAGGAAACTATCTCGGGTAACTAAAAAGTTATCATAGCTTTCTCGCTTGGCGGCAGCACTGGACACTGCTTTTTTGTTCCTAAAACCAAAGAGAGCAAAGCAATGCTTTGGTTCGAAAATCGACGTTTTATTGCGTAGTTATATAGCATGTCAATAGATGGCAGTATTTTTACAAGCAATTAAAGCAAGGGATTCTCACAGAAACCGGAAATACTCGGAAACAGCATCTTAACTGTCATAACCACTTACCTACATGTTATAATTTTTGTAATTTGTTAGACTTTAGCATTAATTTGTCTACTTATTTAAATAAATTCAACTAAGAGAAAACCGTCGCTAATTAACTCAACGTAGAAAACTATTAGAGAGCGACAAGATTTTAGAATTGAACCAACCACATACCTACCCAATACAAGAAATGTTCTAATGGACAAGAAGACATTTTATTCTTTGAGAATTCCAATGATTCATGAAGCTGTAATTTTAGTAAATGTACTTAGGTATAGTAAACCAAATAAAACTATTAAAGTCAATTTGAGTAAGTACCTACTTTCATTGCATTTTCACCGACCATACAATACAATAATTTAACTTAGAATTTGTCTAAAGAATAATACCTACATAATTTCTTGAATGAATCTTCATTTTTAACCGACTTCAAAAAAGGAGGAGGTTATCAATTTTGTTGTGTTTTTTTTATATTTGTTACCTCATAACTTCGTCATTTTTAAACTGATTTCCAAATTTTTTTTTGTATTCGATACAAGTATACTGCATGGGTGGTCCCATGGTCACCAAAGTCAGGATCTGATGATGGGATCCCATAGAAAATCGAGGAAAACACTAATTTACTTTCTTCTTTCACTAAAAAGATTTCATTCACTAAAAAGTTAAAAATAAAAAATATTTTACAAAAAATAGAAACCGACTTCAAAAACACTGAAAACTTAAAAATAATATAAGAATAGGTACAGACAACATTACACTTCTATATTGAAGTCGGTGACAAATTTTAACACTTTTTAGGAGATCATCGTTTGGCGCCGACTTCAATATAGAAGTGTGATGTTGTCTGTACCTATTCTTATATTATTTTTAAGTTTTCAGTGTTTTTTGTTCAATTAGTTCTCGTCATTTTACTCAATTCGTCAATTTAAATTTTTGCCAACTAACTTTCTTTGCTATTGCCGATACTATAAGTAATACAATAATTAAGAATTTAGCTAAAGAATTGTTAATTTATTGAATATAGTCTTCATTTTGTTTAATTAGTTGTCATTTTATTCAATTCGTCAATTTGAATTCTTACCCACTATCAATATTCAGCCAAAATAGATCTGTACAGGTCGCAATGGCCCACTGGGGGTCGCTCATTCATTGGTCTCCCCTTGCCCCCTTAAAATAACAAATAGATTACCTACTATCAATATTCCATTTATTTCTACAGAATGGAAATTAAACATTTTTGACGAATGGAATGTACCCGTTTTTTTTCTCGGGGGGAAATGCGTTTAACCGCACCGTACCCGCCGTTGGCTAGACGGTGAGCGTGTGTAGGGCCATACATGAAGCAAATACTATTGCTTCATGATAATACGAGTATTCTTATGGTAGGGCTCTCCCGGCAGAGTGCCAGGCCTACCCACTAAAAACCCTTCGGTGTTCTCCCTGAAAGGGAGTGTACCCTAAATTTTATTATAACTAAACATTTTTCATTTTCAAAAAATAGTAAAGCTGTATTTAAAGTTTTCGATACTTACATAAACCGGGAATTGAACTCGTTAAATTCTGACATTTACTTAAGTAGGTATAGTACCTACTTAAGTAAATGTCAGAATTTAACGATATACTATTTTTAGTACCAATCGACAGGGATCTTTTCTCATACTTAATTTTGTAGGTATATAAAATTAAATAAAAAGAGTAGAAAGTGAATACATACCTAGCTAAGTAATTGAAATAATGATGTAATAGGCGATACGACCGATACGACCTTCAAACTTTCAAAAAAAGAGCGTATCCCACCTCATAGGCCGGCAACGCACTTGTAACTCCTCTGGGGTTGCGGGTGTCCCTGGGCGACGGTAATTACTTACCATCAGGTGATACGTCTGCTCGCTTGCCCTTTATACCATAAAAAAAAGGCCATACAAAATATTTGTCCCGTACGGGAATCGAACTCGCGACCCGTTGCGCAGCAGGCGATCACTCGACCTCTGCGCTAACCGTGCATTACCAAAGTAATTGCTATTACGACCGACATTCAAAAGCCTTAATCGTCATGCGTGGATGGTTCGTCGGAGTCCAAATTCAAAATTGCAGCAGTCGTATATTGTGTAGGTGTCTAATTCGAATTGTCCGTTTTCAAAGCCAGTAGGCCTATTCGCTAACTATATCCATTACTAGTTCAGTGATTTTATGTGTTACGGTGGCGTTCATGGTGCAGTAATGGATGTTAAGTTTCTTTAAAAAATGACAGTTCTAGTTAGCAACCGAAGTTAGAGAAAAGGCCTGGGTCGTCGATAAAACACCAGAAATTAGCAAGCACAAATTCACCTCGAAACTCACAGTCGCAATGTTTTTAAACAATTAGTTCAAAAGATAACAATATAATCAAAACAAAAATTTAACATTTATTTACTTAATAAAAAAATAATAATTCATCATATTCGTTCTTACCTAATGTATATTTTCTTCTAAATTATTTAACGACAAACGAAAATTTGATAACATTGAGATGTTAGAATATGTACCTAATCTGCGATTTAGACATAAAAATGCCAAACACATTTGGAAAACAAAACGCAAACACTCAGTTCAAGCTCACTTCTGTTTATCAGTATCTGAAATACTGCCATCTGTAGTCATACTTTTAAATTTCAAAGTTATTGACGTCTGGACGAGATATTAACAATAGCTCACGATAGATGGCAGTTCAAAACAAAAAAGCACAACAAAGCAGACTCATTTTGCAATTTATCAATTTTACTTAAAAAATTAACAAATTTGTTTTGAAAATAATAATTTCTTTTTAATTAAAACATCTAGTGGTTAGTTACAGCTTAATGTTAACAGAATGCGTAAGAATAAGTTATGGCATTCTAGTATGGTACATGCCGCGACATCTATTGATTTTATTTAGAACTAATTATAATTTGTTCCTATCGGGAGCCCATGCCCTAACTGCCTCAGCCAATATTGGAACTTGGCATTTTGTTTGTAAACAAAATGCCAAGTTCCAATATTTAAAGTTATTAAAGATTATAGGATAATCAAAAAGAAAGAAAAATAAATAAACACTATACCATAAATTTGCAATTGACGTCTCGACTACTCCCGATCACTCGAAACAATACAAGCGACTTTCCATAAAGAAATTGGCTCAAATTTGATTACCGCTCGAGAAAAATCTCGAATTCAAACTTTTTTATGAATTGTGTGGTGCAAATATGTGTGGTTAGCGTGTTACTAACAAAAATCTAATAGGGATTGGGTATACCTAATGAATGTGTATGGGTACCCAACACCTTCAGATATTGGTAACCTTTAACAAAAAAGGTATTTATCACAGAAATTTATATGTGTACCTACCAAATGTCAGTTTAATCGGCCTAGAAGATTCTAAGCAAATGTTCCATTTATACGTGCTGGTGTATGGGCCGATAAGAAACGACGTTGACCTTTTGAAAATGTAATATAATAAGTTACTAATTTTTAAATTTTAAACAACATAATATAAGACATTGTTTAACAGACACGAAATAATGGCATAATAGGTAATTCCGCAAAGTTAAAATAACTTAAAAGTTAGCTATAGTTGTAGTATTAGTTGTACTTTTCAAAACTAATGGTTCATCTTTTATTTAGAAATTCCAGGAAGCATTACGTAATCTCAACTTTCTAAGCATGAACACCAAAAATGTACCTCCCCATCTCAAACTCGAGCATCGCGTAAATCCAAGGAAGTTATCGTAAATCAAAATGTAATTGACATCGTTTTGACAAGCGGCCTCTCTAAACGATATACGTTAACATGTTTATTGCAATCCGTTTGAAGTTCATGAATATTCAGGGCGCCCGAAGGAAGGCTCACTATTCGGAAGGTTACAGGCGCGCGTTTATTTGCAGCGAACCTGGATGTTTGGAGTGTTTTTTACGAGCGGCAGGTATTAACGGTAGTTGTTTGCTTCAAGTCACAGAAGCTAACGGGAATTATTTTCAGGGGTAGCTTAATTTAACTTCAATGTGGGAGTTTTGAACAAAAGATTCACTTTGCCCTTGTCCTTCTCTGACCGCCTCCGTGGTACAGTTAAGAATACCAGTTTTAATCTAGATTAAGCAGATTTTTTTTTCTGTCTTGATTGGTCAGAGTATTTTCAATTCTATTGGCTAGCTTTCACTATTAAAATAGTTATTTTAAACACCTCGAGGAGTATGCTGTTCACATTCACGCTCCTCACTATTTTATTTTTGGCTCTGACTAATGCAATGATTGATAATAAGAGTTGTGTGATGACTGGTATATATAGCTTTTTATTTCATCAGGTGCGATGTATACCAAGAGCTTCTCTGTCTACATTATGTATATACAAAAAAAAACATTATCTACATCGTCATAATTTTTCTATTCAATAAAACTGCTTAGATGAAAACAATTTTACCTTTTTTTATTTTTTAAGTTGCTACTTTTTATACTATTTAATATTTCATATATGATATACTGTCTTGCAATAGTCAAGCTCTTTCATTTGATACTCACACTGAGGAGGTCGAAAAAATGTAATCCTCCATTTTGTGGTGGCTGCCATCTTGGATTTATATTGATATTGAACATACATTGATGTATTGTCAGCAGAATTAGGCGTAGGTACACAAAAATTCGGTTCAATCAGTCAACAGGAAGGGGAAAAAAACAAACTAATTATCAAGTAGTATTATGAATACCGGTGGGTCTCTTTCAGTCTTCTTCTTCTTCTTGTATATAAAAAAATAAATCGTTGTGTGTTAGTTTCGCAAAAACTCCAAAATAGCACGAAGGATTCTGACAAAATGTTATGTGTTTGAACAGGTCTAGATAAGGTTTATAAGTACAATTGGACCTGGTAAGTAGCACTGTCATTGGGCAGGGCAACGTCGGCCGGACCCACTTAGTCTTCTCTCTCTTATCTATAATATATAAAGCTCGATTATAAATTTTATGAGTGTTTAAATAGGTTCAGGGAAGATTTGTAAGTATATACAATTGGACTTCGGCAGAACAACGTTTGCCGGGCCCAATACTATTATTATGATTAAGAAGACATTAAGTAAGCCCGCTTCATCTTTTGATTTGCACCCTAGCTTAGTAATTATAACATAATACGTGTCGTTCGTGACGTAACTACAGCTGCACTAGCGATTACTGTAATAATAACATAAAAATATGGATTTAATTTTTATTCAGCTAACTTAATAGCATCAACCGACATCATTTGAATATAAAAACAACAATTAAACAGAAATATGATTTTTTAATATAAGTTTTCTGTAAATACATGTGTTGTTGCCGCAGACCAATTTATTACAATATTATATTAATCATAATTATGATATGTGATCAATGACTATATGGAAAAAATGCCTATACTAGAAATATAAATCCCCCCCAATAGACCTTATCTAAGTTTTAGTTGGTTGTTTGGTTTAGTTATTAGTGTATTTGTACTATCTATTCGTAGCCAAATTTTTAAGAAACAAACTAATAATAATAAGAAGTCAATGAAAACGGCAAAAATGATCTATACGCTTCAACATAGTCGGATTCCTAAGCGAGAGCTCCCCTGTTAAAAAACGGTCTCGTTTTAACTCAAAGCACGTAGTTGCAATATTATTTAATAAAAAATTATGCATTTTATGCTGCTTTTGGATAGTTCAAAGCTAACGCGCTTTAAAGTTTTGAATCTACGATATATGAAATATAACCACATTTCGCCATTTTTCATGGCGTAAGCGGCTTGCGCATAACGTATCGATGGAGCCCGCACTGCTCCAAGCCGGCAAACATCGGCACCTGCACAACAATTTATTTGTTTTAAAAGCAAATATCGGGAGCGTGCTATTCTTATTTCATATATTACGTCAATAGCATATGGAGCTTTTCGATGAGAAATGCGGGTTGAATTCATAAAAATAGAAACGTGGCGACTAGACTGTTGTAGTAGAGCGTAAGGGTATATGTATACCTATATAGAAAACTATTTTCACAATTCAAAATGAATATATTTATATTGAATATTTTTAAAAGATTATTTCTAAAGTTAGTTTTAATTTATGCAGGTTAGGGTTCAACCAATAATTATGCGAAGATTTAATTTTAAAAAAAAATCTTTTCTTTATTACTGACCACTTCTAATTGTTTGGACGAGTACATTGCCAGAATTCACTTCACGCATATTAATTCACACGATTATAAGTATAAAGACTACGTCAAACAATTGAATTTAATTTAATTAACTGATATCGACATTTGAACATAAATTTCTTTAGGTGCCCATTTTTTTGCAAAGGAGTGTAATATACAGGGCGTCTCACGGCTATGCTGCAGGAAGAGAAAGTACCTTGAATACCGTAGATTGAAAATTTTACTGAAAGTAAAGTCTTCCTTCAGTAAAATTTTACTGAAAGTAAAGTCTTCCCTCAGTAAAATTTTCAATCTACAGTTTTGATCTTAAAAAAATCTAAACTGAATTCACAGATTTTTAAATCATCGTCTGTCTGAATCGAGAATCGAACCCGGTGAAATCAATAAATTTATTTTATTGATAAAGTCGATTACAGGGAACAAACCTCTCTAATAAATATTATCTCTAAAACTTGAGGATGACAAAAAATCAAACGGTACTTAATGCGAAGTGGGGCATGGCAGTTAATAAATAAAAATATTTGTAAGTGCTTCACTTACAAATATTTTTATTTATTAACTAAGTTTTATTTACTTAGGTCATCGGCAGCCTGAATTGGGATTGAACCCATCAATTCAAAAAAAAAAATATTTGTTAGATATATGTCTTTGTTAAATTTTTGAGGTAATGTTTGTTGGAAAGATTTCTTATCTGTGATCGACTCTACGAGATATTGATATGTATCATAAAAATACAGAATTTTACCGGGTTTATCGAGCGTCGGTGGCGCTGTGGCCTTAGCACTGGAGTAGAATCGACAGGCCCGCGATCGATCCTGCCATGTACCAATGTGTTTTTTGTTTTACGAATTTCATATGTACATTTATCTGACGCTCCTATGGTGAAGGAAAACTTTGTGAGGAAACCTGCGAAGTAATTCAAAGGTGTATGTGAAGTGAACCAATTCGCACTGGGCCAGCGTGGTTTGACTAAGGCCTAATCACCCTAACTAATCAGGGTAGGCTCGTGCACCTCGGCGGGGACGTATATGAGCTGTGATGATGATGACCGGGTTTATTTCCCGGTTTACACAGGCGATTAAAAATCTGTGAATGTAGTTGGGATTTTTTTTATAAAAATGAAGCCTTCTTTCAGTAAAATTTTACATCTACGGTATTTTAATTACTTTCATGTGGTATCGCTGTAACCCTGTATAATATGTGTATAAACATCACACCAATCCGTCCAGTTTCTCTTTTTCCAAATTGTTTCCATTCAAATTTCGCGCCACGATGGGCTGTCATTTTATATATCAGCGACGCTACTCCTGCGCCGCTGTAGAAGAGCTTGATATGGCCTCAGCACGTAATAAGAAAAATCTGTTATTAACAACTAAAAGGTTGCTAGAATTTTACTGACTAAATAATAGTGATCGATCAACTCTCCCTGATTTGTGGTGTAGGAAAATCGGGTTGCAAACTGGTGTATTTTGTGAGATTCGCTAGCCGGCCGGACGCACCGTCACACACTGCTTACGATTTTCCATTCCCAGACATATATCATTGGTGACTGATGAGTGTATTCGCATTATGACCAGCCCCCGTAGCATAACTAGCAAAACTTATGATAAACCGCTTTATCATATCGTGTTTTGGTGGTCATGCTACGGGGGCAGGATGAAAGTCGGTCTGGAAAAGGCTTGAGGAAAGGGGGCTTGATGAAAGGGGTCAAAGATTTAGAATTTTCCTAAAAACATAGGCTGCATTAAAATTAAATAAAATATTTAATATTTAAATTATATTTATTTTTATTGCTTGTTATTTGTAAATAGGCATATTTGAACAGAAAAAATCAAAAACATTAGGCAAAAATTAAAAAAAATAACTTTCCAATAAAATTTTGAAAAATTACAATATTGCGAAAATTTCACTATACTGGCTCTGCCTTGAAATCTTTTTTCGTGTCAAAAATTGGCATTATTTTTCGTGATGCCAGGCTAGATTTTATGAATCCATCTCGTCTTTTGGCTCCACAAACTGTAGCTAATTCTTCTGTCACAATTTTGACACATCTCTCTGTGGATTGGGTGTGGCAGAGATATTTGTAAATTTTTTCCAATATATCAGGTTTTATTAGGCTTCTTTCCTGTATTGCCCGTATTGTAGTATGTGTGTGTGTGTGTGTGTGTAATATTTTTTATTAGAGGTGGTTCAGATACTGTTGTGCAATCTATCATGTCGTTGTATTCTCTTGCTTCGAAATTTAAATCTTGCAATTTGAATACACGAACAGGTTTTTCTTGCGTTTAATTTTTCCGCACTTTTAATATTTTTCTTAGAGCCTGATTCCCTGATGTGTTTTCTGTCATCTTCGAGCATGGTATTCAATATGTTTTCCACGTGTGCAAAATATCCTTTCCTCTGATTTACAGTATCAACGATGGCTTTTAAATTGTCAGGTAAATAGCGGGACAACATGATTGTGTTGTGTAAATGTTTAGCACCGTGAAAACATGATGGATGAGTCTTGATTTGGAACCACATCGGAGCGTAAACTTTAAGGATAAAAGCAGCCAGTGTCACTAGCTTCTCATCAGGTGATTCAGTTCCTACATAATAACAGTAGGATTCTATTAGCGGTCGTTAGCCACCTTGAATGCAATTTTGCCGGGATTTCTTTTTGGCAAGCTTTCATTGCACTCTCCTGAGTTAATAGCATCACAGATCTCCTTTAAATACAGTTGGTCGGTGTCAGTACTTGATCTCTGGCAGCGAACAGTTGATTCGTTGAAAGTTGGAAATTGGAAGCTCTTGACATTTCTCAAGAGATTTTCCAATGCGGTCGGTAAAACTTTTAGGTCCAGACGTTGTCCCATCGAGATGTTCAAAAAGGTGCCGCAAATTAAGTTCGTTGGCATGTAACTGACAAATTAGCCACTGTAGTGGCCGATTTAACACTAGTTCCAACGTGCGAATTACTCCACCTTTTCGTCCTGTATTCATTGCAGTTCTATCACAACCAACAGCTTCTAAGTAATGGCAGTCGATTTCGTTTGTAATCAAAAAATAACTTATTTTTTGGTATATCGTTTTAGCGTTGCCTGAGTTAACAGATAACAGATTAAAATCCTTACACATTACAGATTATAATCCTCACACAATTACTTTTACAATGTTTGGCGCCAAAACAAAGCAACATGAAGTTTGTTAGTGTCGGTCTTTGCACTAATCAAAATGGCGATTTTCGCGGCATTTGACTTTCATTCGCTGAGTTGTTGTGATGATGGAAAACCCTAATAGTACCACAATTCATTACTACATGGCAGAGTTGTCATTTTCTATGGATTAGTAACCGTTTTAGTGATGGGAATTGATATTAAATTAGAATAGTTGATCTTAGCAAAAAATCGATTTTTCGGAAATTATCGAAAGTTTATGTGCTTTGGGGCAGTGCTTTTCGTTAATATTTTTTATAGATATTTTGTATTTGAGAACGTCGCTACATGATACAACTTTTGCATACCCAGGGAAAGAAGATTTAAAATAAAAATTGTTTCATACTAGACCGCTCCACCCTATTGACCATATTTATTTATTGGTGTTTTGAATAAACTTGAATTTTACGTAACACACTGTTAACGATTACCTATCATTATTGAATGCGTAGAGGGTCAGCATCAATGTTTTTATATCTGATCCTCTTCATAGTTTCCTTTTGCGTGTTGCCTGCTTTACAGAAAGAATCCCTGTATGGTATGAGTTTTCGCCTGAATAACGCCTAGTCCACCACAAAAGAAAGTGTTGTTGTCAAAAAGTTGTCTAGCCAGACGATCATAAAAAGTGCACTGGACTAACATATTAGTCCAGTGCACTTTTTATGATCGATATTTCGAATATTATTCGAAATATCCGCAATTAAGCAATGTAACGTGATGACCCCACGTTGGGCGCCAGTGTAACGTGGTGACCCCACATTGGGCGCCAGTGTCATCAAAATCGGTTCATAAATGACGAAGTTATCCACGAACTAATATAAAAAAGCATATATACGGCCGAATTAAGAAACCTCCTCCTTTTTTAGAAGTCGGTTAAAAACAAAAAAACTGTTTGTCCAAAAGAGGTAGTACCTAAAAAGTTTTTGGCAATTGAGACTTTTCTGGTAGTAAAGGTTGAGTACCTAAAATCTAACTAATTTCGGCAGTTTTTCTTTAAATTGTCATTTCATCAATTGTCTGAGACGAGTTAGATACTTAAAACCTAAACACAAATTGCCTAATAACGTTTGGCCTAAAACACAAATCACCTAAAAACGAAATGCCTAATAACGTTTAGCCTGCCTAGAACCATGAAATTTGGCAAGAGAAAAGGAAGTACATACTTTCAGAGATATGAGCATTTGAAATTTGAAAAAACTAACCTCAAAATTAGCAGTTTCCACAAGCAATAAGTATGCTTAAGATCGAGAATACACATAAAGTCATTTCTGGCGCTACGCCGAGGTTAGGTGTTTTAATAGGTTATTATAATTATAATAGTGTTTATATAGAGAGCTATTCAGCTTCTAGATTATTTTATATGCCTAAGTAAAACTGATGTATCTACCTATATGTCAGTTTTGGTTTAAATTGCATACCCATAGTTTGAGGGGTTACTATATTATTTTTATTATGAATTTGTTCTGGTTTATTTGCTAAAGTCGACGATGGACATTATACCACGGAAGGAACAAAATAGAACTAGAAGTATAAAATATTGTCATCAGGTTCCGTACAACCGAATTATTAGACCATGATAATATACTTATAGTTATTACTGCTAAAAGATTGAGGTTTGTGAATTAATTAGTAACAATGAAAGAGGGTCCTGTACACTTAGAATTTGGTAATATGAACTGTGACCATAATACGAGTAGTAAGTTTACTTACAAAAATTGTCTTGAATTTCCTGAATTGGAAAGTTCATCAGATGAAGATGAAGCAGATCGTAATTTTTTTATTTCGCAGTAAGATAAAAAATGTGCCATAGTCAAGAATGTTTATTAATACAATATGAATATTTTACATACTGTTTAAAAAATAAAAGTCATAAATATACGCGGTTATTTTTTTATTACCCTGGAAAATTTAAGGGACGCTAAACGACATGGTATTAGAATCCAAAAAATACTGCACTAGTTGAGAGCAGCATTTATAGAGATTTTTTTTTATTTTTATTTATGTAAATGTAACTATTGACGTCGCTACACACGAAGTAGCTGCAGCCGTTGATTCCTTCCAGAGTGGCTCTGCTGGAGGCTTGAACGGACTCACGCCACAGCACTTAAAAGACCTGCTAGGCGCTGGGTCTGGCGAAGCCGGTAGTGCCCTCTTGAGAGACTTGACGGCCCTAGTTTCTTTGATGCTTTCAGGGCGAGTCAATAGAGACATCACGGAATTGCTTTACGGTGCAAATCTATTTGCGCTTAAAAAAAAGGCGGCGGTATTAGGCCTATAGCGATCGGTATGGTATATCGTCGCCTAGCGGCCAAAATTGGCTGCAAAAAAATAGCACCTAAATTAGAAAGCCTTTTTGTTCCCGTACAGCTTGGCTTTGGCACTCGAGGAGGATGCGAGGCCGCCGTCCATTCGGTGAAAGTGGATGTGAGGAATGCCTTCAATTCTGTGGACAGAGGAGCCCTTCTAAGGCAGGTTAAAGACAAAATTCCAGAACTTTATTATTTTCTTTGGCAATGTTACGGTTCGCCCACAAAATCAAAATATTTTGGTAACGAAATTGTTTCAGCAGTAGGTTGCCAGCAGGGAGATCCCCTTGGCCCAGCCATTTTTAGTCTTGCCATCCCGTCGTCCAACGTCTACGATCTCAGCTTAATGTTTGGTATTTGGATGACGGGATGTTTGGCGGAGATGCTGACACTGTATTTAATGACCTGACTCTAATAATAGAGGAATTTCAACGTATAGGACTCGAATTAAATTTTTCGAAGTGTGAATTGTTTTTGTTTGATGACTGCCCCTCAAAATATTTGGTCCTTCGTAAATTCAAAGAACTGGCTCCCGGTATCAAATTATTGATAAATCCACACTATGTCTTTTGGGCTCCCCTGTCTTAGGCGAAGCATTCTCATCTTTCATAGATAGCAAAATTCAAAATTTTTTGCAAACTTCCGGTCGTCTATCAAAAATCAATACTCACATGGCTTTTACTATTATCAAATATTGTCTTTTTGTCCCTAAATTTACGTACACTTTGCGATGTTGTCAGCTTTGGAAGCACACTCAGTTGCTCCAAAACTTAGACAACATCGTAAAAATCACTTTGGCTTCCATTTTAAACATACATTGGTTACAGGCTTCTCTTCCTGTGCGATGGGGGGGCTTGGGCATTAGAGCTATCTCTAATGTGGCACTCCCTGCATTCCTGTCCTCCGTTCATGCTACCCAAAATTTGTCCAAAAAAATTCTCTCTACATCTACTGTCAACAACTCTGAAATTAGTAGTATGAGCGAGGCTAGAAGTGCATGGCACTCGGCCTGCCCAAACTCTGATTTCCCCAGCAACCCAACATCTCAGCGTCTATGGGACGAGCCGCTGTGCGAGCTAGTACGGAAAAAGCTATTAAATACGTGCTCAAGCTCCGCAGACCGCGCCCGTCTTTTAGCCATTGCAGAATGGGAATCAGGTTTGTGGCTACATGCCCTCCCATCGCCTAACACTGGCACCTTGATGGATACTGCTACTTTTAGAGTTGCAGTGTCTCTTCGCCTTGGTGCACCATGTTGTGCTCCTCATCGCTGCCAGTGTGGCTCCGCCGTGAGTCAATTGGGTCACCACGGTCTAAGCTGCGTGAAAAGTGCAGGCAGATTTTCTCGCCACGCTAGCCTCAATGATATCATCCGTCGGGCTCTTACTACCGCTAATTGCGCAGTCGTTCTGGAACCGAATGGTCTGAGCCGTGACGATGATAAGAGACCCGACGGAATGACACTGGTTCCCTGGAGATTGGGGCGGCCCTTAGTGTGGGACGCAACTTGCGCCGACACTATGGCGCTTTCACATCTCCCGGCGACCCAGGCTAGGCCTGGTGCTGCAGCCGAATCAGCAGAAAGCCTCAAGAGGCACAAATATAGGCTACTTGATAGTGGTTATATATTTGTGCCTTTTGCGGTAGAGACGCTTGGGCCGTGGGGACTAGGGGCCCACTCTTTATACCAAGACTTATCATATCGTTTAGTTCAGGCGACACGATCCCGAAATGCTGGTATATATTTTGGTCAGCAAATAAGCATTGCCATCCAGCGTGGCAATGCTGCCAGCATTTTGGGAACGTTGCCCACTGGCAGTGGTTTAATAGATTAGGTTATTTAGGTTTTTTAGTTAGTTAGGTTCTTTTTTTTTCATCTTTTTAATATTGTGTATTAATTATGTTAATCGTACTTTACTCCCCTATACATATTATACTATATCTATAAATTTATATATGTATACTTCATCTCCCCCGAAAAAGATACAAGCTATCCCCTCCGCACACAAAAAAAAAACATAAACGTAAGTCACATTAAAAAAATAAACAAATTATAATTTTATAAAATTTTATTATAATAAAATTATTTTTCAACGCACTTCCTCATAAAGTGGCTCTAATCCCATGGCAATTAGGCACATAATGACACCTATAATCAAACTGTGACTTTTTCATTACTATTATTCACGAGTGAGTAATAGTTTTTTTAAATATTATTGGTTGAGTTACGCTTACACTTGCGCTAAAATGCTATCCGCGAAAAGCCCAAAAAAAAGAAACCTCATTTTTTAGTCTATGGCCGATGCGCGCGCATAGGAAAACTGATTAATTTTTCCCGCCATTACGAAATTTATTAGTCTATGGCCGATGCGCGCGCATAGGAAAACTGATTAATTTTTCCCGCCATTACGAAACATTTTTCACAACTCGTCTCGTTTTCTCTTTTGAAGTTATTTAGTTAGTTATTAATTAAGATGTCTGCAAATACAATTTATGAAGAAAATGATTTATGTTGTACACCGCCCGATATAAGATGTGAAGCCCAGAACGTTATGGAAAGTTTACTACCAGAAAACTCAAAGGAAAAATATCTATTAGCGTACCAAAATTTCATACAATGGCAGAACAACAAGAATACGCAGTCTTTTTCAGAAAATGTGTTCATGGCGTACTTTAAAGAATTATCTTCTAAGTACAAACCTAGCTCTTTGTGGTGTATTTACTCAATGTTAAAAAGTACAGTCCGAACAAAGAATGGAGTGGAATTAAAAACACTCGAATTTGTCAGCTTATCTAAAGAGACTATCTGATGGATTTAGAAGCAAAAAATCAAAGGTTTTATCATCTGATGATATTGAAAAATTTATTAAAGATGCTCCAGATAACCAATATTTGGCTACAAAGGTTAGTTAAATTAATTTTAATTAAATATTTAACAGCAGCTTGTGTTGTGTGTTGACCTTAATTATTGTTTCTTTTGTTTCAGGTTGCTTTAATATTTGGTGTAACTGGTGCCTGTAGGATACAAGAATTAACAAATATAACTGCAAAAGATATAGAGAACCATGGCCAGATGCTTTTAGTGAAGATACCTATCACGAAAAATAAAATACCTAGGTCATTCACCATACATGGTCCATTCTATGATATTGTTAAGAAGTATGAAAGTTTGCGTTCGCCAAAAACAAAAAATGACCGTTTCTTTCTAAATTACCAGAATGGTAAATGTACCTGTCAGCCTATAGGTATAAACAAATTTGGTTCTATGCCTAAAGAAATCGCTAAGTTTTTGGGTTTAGTAGATGCTGAGAGCTACACTGGACATAGTTTCAGAAGAACTTCAGCTACATTGCTGGCAAATTCAGGAGCTGATATAATGACTTTGAAGCGACATGGCGGGTGGCGATCTAGCAATGTAGCAGAATCATACGTAGAAGATTCCATACAAAACAAGAAGGAAATTTGAGCAAAAATTACAAAAAGAATTAAACTTGATTCTGAGACGCATCCTACTGGCGAAATACCAAGTACGTCCAATGATTGGATTTCACCTTCCTACACGAATAATGAACCATCACAAATAACAATAGAACATGAAAGTATTTCAATAAATAATCTATCTGATGAGACCGCTATGTCATCAAAAATAGTTAATTATAATTTTACTAACTGCACATTTACTAATTGTTTCTCTAAGTAAACTTTTTATCTACTATGTAAAATGGTTGTTTATTTAAGTATTGTTTTATTCAGAAGTGTGTTGAAAAGCGTTGTATGATACACGTGTGTATTGATGGTTACCGTCCTCGGTTTCTTAAGACCCTCGCCTGACGGCTCGGGCCTCAATGCGCCTCAGCGGTAATCACCAACATTACACACTTGTACCATAATGTACTATTATAAACAATTTTGTAACATTTTTATGCACAACATATTCCTTATTGTGCTTTTTATTTTGTTTTATTTTTTATATAATAATGGATGTATCCTGAAGCGTCCCTAAAATTTTCCAGGGTACTAAAAAATAACCATGTATTTACATATTGTAGTTTTTTTTTCGCATAATAGGTTTTTTTTGTTTAGTTTTTGTTCCATATTCTCTGCTAAATCTTCAAAAATAAAACATCAAGTGGTAGGTATTGAATTTTCATTCATCACAAGTTCACTACTTGCATTTACTTTTTTTTGAAGCCATCTTGGTAAACCCTTTTTTTCCAGCAACTTTTGACGATGGTCAGCTAAGCTTTCCCTTTTTTAACTATCTCTGTAATCTGGAACTGCATATTGGGCCGAAAAAAGGAAGATTTCAAAATAAGTATAGCGAGCGACATAATACAGTGGTCTCAAAATCAATATGTAAAGTATGGCGTGTGGCAGCAAAACAATGGAAAGACTAAAGTAGACATATGAAAGTCTAAAGTACCTGAGTTGACGTGATTTCTAGTGCACAGCGGACATACCGAAAGGGTTATTTATTTATTTTATTGAACCCTAAATTGCTGTAATATTTATTGAACGTAATACTTTTAACCAGCTACAATAATAATTAATTTCTAATGTACAGCAAATGTTGCTCTTTAGGCTGTTGTATAATTAATGGTTAAACAAACTTACCTTTGTGATGTTTGACCATAATTATACGAGACGTTGCATCCGAAGAGATTTATATATTAACCAGGTAGTCCACATTCCAATGTACCGGGCACCAAGCACAATTTTAGAGCGAAGACATAAAAATAAAAAGATAGGTAGGTAGTTTTAGTGTTATTCACCCGCTTGCGCGATGTAACGCCGTTTGACTCATTCCTTTAGAGCAAAATTTCTCAAAAACATTGGGTATTTATTTGCAACACAGCAAATAATGGGTTGGGAGGGAGTATAAATCTCTTCGGATGCAACGTCTCGTATAATTATGGTCAAACATCACAAAGGTAAGTTTGTTTAACCATTAATTATACCACGACGTTGCATCCTCGAGATTTATATATTGACCAGGTAGGATGTTTAGAGTATTTTGAGAAATTTTTGATTAGAAGAGAAAAAAAAAGAAAGTTTGTCGTTAATTCGGTATAATTTGACTTTTTTTTTATAATTTATAACAAAATCTAAATCAGTGAATAAGAGTTTTATTACGCATGATAGACTCTTGATAGAATCTTATAAGAATTTCCAAGGCACAGAAAATCACCTAAATAATTTATAATAGTAAACTAAGACTTCTAAGATAAGATAATATGGGTTTCAGAAGCTTAGTGAAAATGTATGAAGCTGAAGCAAGTGCAAAGGGAAGACATTGAAATTCTTAAGTTATTTGCTCAAATTTAAATCTAAGATAATGTTTCTACGATTGATGCGTAGTGGCTAAAAAATAGACATCTTATAAATCGATGAACGCCATATAACAGAATTTAGACATCAGCTTAATAGCCGTTCGAATGTCTTCCATTTTAAAAGGCAACTCTGAACAAATTTATTAAAAGGTTTGACATTGAGAATAAATGTATTCTAACCATCAGTTTTACGGATTGTAACACCGTTTGTTCTTAAAATTAAATAAACAAATTTTGCAAAAAACTTTTTCGTTTCACTATTGTTTTTACATAAAAATCACAACTTTTTTATTTTTTATTACAACTTTTCTTTGTTAATTAGTTTCACAGTGTCAATTTCAACGTCATTTTTGCACGTGACAGTTGCAATTTTCAAATTCAAAATTATTAAATTTAACATTAAATCTGTTTGTTTTGATAACATTAAGAGACATTTAACAAAACATATTTTAAATTAATAGATCAAACTAAATGAAGACATTTAACATGAGGCATATAACTTGATAGTTCATAACAAGAGTTTCGTCGAGTAGAGTTTTTAAAAGCTTTTATATTTTTGTTTATTGTTAATTAATTATGACCTTCTATCTTTTTCAACCAAACATTTATTACTTTCACTTAGAACACTGATTATATATTATAGAACTTCAAAAAATTCATATGTTGGTGACGGTGATAAGCGATAAGTCCGTCCTTAACACTTCTTAAATCACAATGAGAATTTCATAGGTGGTGTAACTGGTTGGGGTATTATGGGTGTGATTCCTTTACCAATACCTTGACCTTAGAAAAATCAATCCCTAGTTATAATCGAAGTATATAATTTCTTCTGCTTTTCATTTTATTCAAGAAAAATTACGAAATAGTTTCGTTGGAATATATCAGGTGCACGCGACCTTCGAGGTTTTGTTTCCAGCTCAGGACACGCAATACATATTTAGCTATAAATAATAAGGATTCTCCGAATGATTCATCAATTTGTTATAAAAATTTAAGTATTTACGCTAATTACCAAGGTACCTTAGGTATATCTTAATTACTTGAATTTTCTTTTTGATTTAGAACAGATTTTATTAAGTTTTTTGGTAGGTAGGGTTTTTTCAAACACATATTCCCAAAATCCGTCTTTTACATCCCCTATTTCATAAAAAAATCTGATAGTAAGCGGCATCTTGGTGGATTAATGAACAATATTTACAGATTTCATGTTATAAATATTCTAGATTTTCACCATAGAAAGTTTCAGATCACTCCTTGGCAAATAACTCACAAAGGCTATTTTCTTTGAATTAATGGTAGTAGTTGTACACAAAATAGGTACTCTCTCCTCCATGTGTTATTTTTATAATCCAACAAATAACAAAATATAACAATTTATTAAAAATTATGTTTGTAAAACCCAGTGTGAGAGCCCCGGGCCATATGATCATAGACATGTTACATATACGAGTATTAAACCCAACACTGTACTATGAATCTCCAGGGCAGTTCCCTTAAGGCTTGGCTGTCTGGTTTTTCAGTGGAGGAACTAAGAAACAACTAGTATAACAAGGAAGAATTCTGTGGAATTACATATCTAAAACATATAAAATCTAAGGAATTGGAGTACAGTATCACCGACCCGTGATCGCAAGAACTTAAAGTCGAAGGTACGATCCACTAACCGCCGTTACGGGGAAGGTTAATCTTAAAAAAAAGAAACAAAACATTTTCATTTGGTGTATTCCATTACCCAGTTTTGTACCCAGTTTTTAGCTTTATTAGTTTGATACCGAGATTGATAAAAAATCCCGAACCATTCTGCCCTTTGATTGTATAGATTTCTGTATCTATTATAATATAGTTAACTGATTCTCTTTAATTTAACTTACAACTCTAAGGATATGATTGTATCTGGCTATTATTATGATGGCTGGCTTATGATTGTATTGTTCTCTTATGCTTATGCATAAGGAAACTGTATGTAAACATATAAATCTTATTATTTCAATAAGTCAAGGATTAAATTTGTTTTCTTTTCCCAAATTTTGACAATTATCAAGAAAAGAGCATTACTGGTGGGGAATATTATGTTAGTTAGTTTATATATAAATTGATCTAATTCATCATTGCATCATCTTACTGCTCTCATTTAGTATAACTTCTTAATTTTATAACGTAATGTCACAATATTTGACTGTGAAAACGTGAACTTATAGGTAAAACATCTTTGAGATTCGGTTTCTTAAAAAGAAATTTGTAATCCGTTTTACCCGTTACAACTCATAAGAGAACTGGATCGATTGTATTTTTTTTTCAGTTGTGAATAAAATATTTTCATTTAAGTACCAGAATAATTATAAATTTTTTTTTCTATTATGTTTTGATCGGCGCCTTTGGTCGAGACTTCGTTGTCTGATATCGATCTACTACAGGTGCTTTCCTCGCAGACTAATGGTACGAGTGACTCCTCGCCTAACCACGTCTCTGCGTGCGTGGCATTTGACGCGGTGGAGCTTTGCAGTTTCCCTGCTGGCTGACTGAAGGCCTATTAGAAGAAGAAGTACTCGCCGCTGGAACTTTCTTGATTTGGAGTCGATATTTCTGCCAACTTCGATGCTTTAATTTTATTAGTGAGATTTCCGCCAAACAGAAATGAATCACTTCGTACACGTGCAATATCTTTTTAAATTTATAATCTAATGAATACATTATTAATTTCCTTCAATTAAGCGTGTTTTTATAATGAAGGTCCAATATAAGCTGATTTCTTTGAGTAACACAGCAGTGATTTCAGGATTCGATTTGGGTGTTTTAACTAATTGAAAGTTTTCAGGTATGAAGATGTTGTCCTCTAACTCTTTCTTTTAATCCTTATTTAAGCCTCCGTACAATATATGACCCACACGTTCAGAGATTTCATCCTGGATTTTTGTTCCGAAAAGCTCGTGTTTCCCTTTTGAGGTCCCTAAGACCTCTAAAATATTCTTAAATAAATTGGTTGCTGGAGGGTTAACATCATTTACAAGTACCTGAGAGCTAGTGGATGGTATGGGACACTCGGCTGATGCTTCTGATGTCATCACCTGTACATTACTAGGTTGTCACTCATTACAAGTTTCAGTCACATGAACCACTGACTGAACATATGGGATGTATGTGAACACACTGAAGCCAATTCTTCCTCTCCATAGATTTTTATTTTATTTTATTTAACAAAATGTACTATTATAAACATAAACACCAAACTACGAAGTAGTTTGTCGGCGAGTAACATTAGTAATATTCTGCGAGGCGAGTCATATTCTCCGAGGCTATCCTCAGCCTGTGTACTAATTAATATATATGACCAAAAAACATGACTACAATCGCATCGTAGTACCATTCTCTATATTGTGGTAGTACTGTGCGCGACTATGATCGCATCATAGTACAAAGGCACACTGTTCTATAAAAAATAAAGAAATAATAACATTCCGTTGAATAAATAAGCTAGGTCATGCTCACACCATGACAGGAAGTTCTGTGGTCGAGACCGTAATCGCGTCACGGTACTAATAAATATGACCAAAAAACATGACTACAATCGCATCGTAGTACTGTGCGTGACTATAATCGCATCATAGTTCCAAGGCACACTGTTCTATAAAATATAAAGAAATAATAAAATTCTTTCAAAAAATAAGCTAGGTCATGATCGCATCATGACAGGAAGTGCTGTGATCAAGACCGTAATCGCGTCACGGTACTAATAAATATGACCAAAAACCATGCTGCAATCGCATTGTAGTACTGTGTGTGTCTATAATCGCATCATAGTTCCATGGCACACAGTTCTATAAAATATAAAGAAATAATAACATTCTGTTGAAAAAATAAGCTAGGTCATTATCGCATCATGACACGAAGTGCTGTGATTGAGACCGTGAACACGTCACGGTACCAATAAATCTGACCAAAAAACATGACTACAATCGCATCGTAGTACTGTGCGTGACTATAATCGCATCATAGTTCCAAGGCACACTGTTCTATAAATATAAAGAAATAATAACACTTAAACACGTGTACAAGGCGTGTTTCAAAGTGCCGATTCACGGTTCTTTAGTAATTATGAATAATTGCTTGAATAGACGTTTATTTGGTACAAAAAATACAACACACAATATAACAAAAAAAATATAAATATATATTCAGATAGATTTTAGGCCAAATAGGCCCCGCATGCAGAGGCACAGAGTGCTTTGACGCTGGTATTCTGCGGATACCATTTTATTTAACACTGTATACAGAATATTCTCTAATTAAACAGTAACGTTAGGCAATGCGCAAATAGCAAGGCTCTTTTTGTTGCTCAATAAATTTCAAAATGAAATTAATTAGTGAGCTAAATATAATCTACTGATTCGAACAAACACGAAATAAAGTCTTGCTTTAAACGAACGAAATGCGAAGATGAGATCGTGTCGATAAATAGTACAATATAATTAACAATAAGCACTTATAATTTAAACTTACATACTTCCAGCACCATCAAAATGCTCGCAGCGGCGGCGGCGGTGACGTAAACGTTTCTCTAGTTTACGAATCTTTTCCTTAATATATTGGTTAGAATACTTACGTTTTCATTTACACATATTGATATCTGTAACAACTACACAACACACTAAAAATAAAGTTTTAAAATAATAAAACTTTGATCTTTAATATTCCGATGCTGTGATGCCCGCACAAAGAAAGCGAATAAGTCAAACGGCGTAACATCGCGCAAGCGGGTGAATAATACTAAAACTACCTACCTATCTTTTTATTTTTATGTCTTCGCTCTAAAATTGTGCTTGGTGCCCGGTACATTGGAAAGTGGACTACCTGGTTAATATATAAATCTCGAGGATGCAACGTCGTGGTATAATCTAAAATTACGACTTAGTTGCAAAAAGCTGCATAATCGAGTACTAGAAGAGCAAGAGCTGTTTTAATTGAGATCGCCATTAAACCTTAACCTATAAAGGTTATATATTCAAAAGATATTTTATGTTTATTTTTGAATATGTCTGTGCAATTTACAGAATATTTTAACTGAATACCTTCTACACAATTAGTTTATTTACAATAAAAAAGTATTGGAAACTCATAAGGCTAGTCTCAAGTTAGGTTAAATGGTATTTATTACACAGATATTTTCGTTAATATGTATTATTTCGAAGGCCCACGAGTTTTTAGCTTACATAGTATACATATTCACGAAGAAGTAGCAGCTGCAAGCAAAATTACAACCAAAAACCTTACAATAGATACTTACCATACAGCAAAATAAATATTTGTTCATTTCACAAATTTTTTTGATGGCCGCTGCATATCCAACAGAAAATAACTATGTAAAAAGAATTCAATCACGAACACAATTTTATTCCTATATTCAGACGTTAAATAGCCCGTGGCTGTATAAAAGTATAAAACACGCAGAATTGTAGAACTGTGTCTGTATAATGGTATCTAATTAATCTCTAAGTCAGCCTATTGCTTCAGGTTGTACAGTTATTATACAGCTGCTAGACAGCTAGATCTACACTGCATAATTTGGGGCCTCTTTTGGAGTTACAAAGGCTGAATATCCCGCTATACAGCTCAAATACAGGAAAACTGTACAGCCATAAGTATTCAATAATTACATAATACAGCCTTTAAAGAGCTTTAAATGTTACTTGATATAATTTCACCGAGTGTTGCGTTTTTTGCATCGCTAAGTATTTTGAGGAAACTTTGTAACACGCACTGGTACCACTCTGGGTACTTAAGAAGCCAGTAATAGGGAATGTTGTTCTAGAGCAGACCACTAGTGGTCCCTAGAAGCAGACGAAGTGGTCCTTGAAGCCACCCGAAAAATAATAATATACGTAGATATAACAAATAACTCTCTATACATTATACTGTATATTGTCTAGAGTTGGTGGTCCATGGCTAAACAGATATTTGTAAAATGGTCCCTCATCACTAAAGAAGATTAAGATCCACTACTCTAGAGTGACGGTTGTCGTGTGCTCAGGTATTAGCATTAGCAATTGAACTCATAGGCTGACAGACTGCATTCTCGGGCTCAGACGAGATATTCTCACTGTTATATACTCGTATATACGAATCGTCATAAGTTTCATATAAGTTTAAAAAGAAGGAAAAACATAATAATTACTTTCAGGATAGTATCGCGTACTTATCACATTAAGAAAGTAATGATATTGTATTTCTAGGTAACATCGCGTGATACTATTCTAAGAAACACATACATTACTATCGGGATAGCATCAAGTGATATCTCTTCAAGTTAAGATAGTATGAAAGGATTTTTTTAAAGAAAAGTGGGTATTCTAAATATATTTCCCAATTGATTCCCTAAAACACATATCACCTAAAAACGAAATGCCTAATAACGTTTAGTCTGCCTAGAATCATGAAATTTGGCAAGAGAAAAGGAAGTACATACTTCCAGAGATATGAGCATTTGAAATTTGAAAAAACTAACCTCAAAATTAGCAGTTTCCACAAGCAATAAGTATGCATAAGATCGAGAATACACATAAAGTCATTTCTGGCGCTATGCCGGCCGCTGCCGCGGCAAGCTCACTTCGCTCGCTCGGCTCGCGCGCTTGGTTCATGTTCAAACCTACAGAGAAAAGGAAGTACATACTTCCAGAGATATGAGCATTTGAAATTAAAAAAAAATAACCTCAAAATTAGCAGTTTCCACAAGCAATAAGTATGCATATAATCGAGAATATACATAAAGTCATTTCTGGCGCTACGCCGGCCGCTGCCGCGGCAAGCTCGCTACGCTCGCTCGGCTCGCGCGCTTGGTTCATCTTCAAACCTTCTAACCCTAACCCTACTGCGCAATGGGTCGCGGGTTCGATTCCCGTACGGGACAGATGTTTTGTATGGCCTACAGAAATTTGTTCCGGTCTGGGCGTATGTGCATGCGATATTCTATGTTTGTAACTGCACCCACGACACTGGAGAAAATCCTAGTGTGGGGCGACGTTTTTTTTAAACAAAAAGAAAAAAGAACGACAATTTTAATATTATATCTCCAATCAAAAAAAAATCAAAGCATATAGTATTTTAACAATAACCATTTTGATATTTTCTATGCAACTTCATATTTCTATATGAGCTGACTATAAAAGAACTTACGTCGTTTGCGTTAACTTTTCTTCATATCCTCAGTTTCCGTTTACCCATAATCTATACTAATATTATAAAGCTGACGAGTTTGTTTGTTTGTTTGTTTGTTTGCTTGAACGCGCTAATCTCAGGAACTACTGATTCAAATTGAAAAATTATTTTTGTGTTGGATAGTCCATTTATCGAGGAAGGCTTTAGGCTATATAACATCACACTACGACTAATAGGAGGTGAGCATCAATGACAAATGTTGCAAAAACGGGTAAAAAATATACGGCGAAACGTAGTTCGCTGGCACAGCGAACAACAGCAGTATACAAGATAAATTTACAGCTTTTCAAAAAAAATACGTGTAGCAATGCGCGCACACAATGAACGAATGAGGTGACAATCGACAGCTGACATAAGTAACATAATGTCAATAGACTTGCCTTCTTATTTATTTTATTTCTCTATGCAAGTGTGGCAATGCAGTACAACATTGAACGGACTACAATGTATGTTAAATGTTTAATGTATGTTTAATGTTTACCATTGGCTGGTCGTGTTGTTCCAACATACTTGTACACATAGTATAATTTATAATTCCTGTATATTATTACACTTGCATTTAATATTGATATAATAAGTATCTTTTAATTATGTATTTTATTTATAGTAGGTACGAGTAGGTACAATCTTTACAAATACAAATATTCACACTTAACACACTGTATCATTCATCCCATCGCTTTACCTTAGTATTTTATTTATTTTTGCATTTTTCATTTTCTCACTGTGCGTTCAGCTGCGTAAGTACACGCTTTTTCTTGTTAAGGTTTCAGCTGAAAATAAGCGCTGTGGCTCTGCAGGCCACAGCATATGCTTAGCTGCGTCCTATTTTCGCATCACACTACAGCGTAATAATAATTTTTTTTTTTTTTTACAAAATTATCTCTTTAAGTTTTACGCTTTTTATTGTAGTTTTTTTTTGTTTTGTTTCACCTTTATGTTATGTTGTAGTATTTGTGAAAATAAATGTCTTGAGTCTGAGTCTGAAATCTCGAGGATGCAACACCGAAGTATAATATTAGCGACCTTCTATTAGCTGCGTCCCTATCTTTTGTGGCGTAAGGGGTTAACGTCCACGTTTTCCTATCTTGACCCCCTTCGCAGCTTCGTTTCGCGCGTTGCCTACTTTACGGAAAGAATCGCTGTAAAGTAGGAGTTTTCGTCCAAATGCCGCCTAGACCCCCACAAAGAAAGTGTCGTCGTCGCTGAAAATTCGTTTAGCCAGACGACAACAAAAAGTGTACTAGACTAACATACTTGAAATATCCGCAATTAAACAGTATATCGTAGTGATCCCACGTTGGGCGCCAGTGTGACGTGGTGACAATTTAGTGCAGTGAATAGGTAAGGCCAAATAAATGAAATACGAAAGATTTCGTCACTTGTTCTATATTTTTACGTTACCAAATATTCAAATAAAAGGGCACTTTGCCACAAATTAATTTAATATTGCAATAAAATATTAGCGGAAGCTTTCTAATACCTGTGTCCCGATCTTTTGTGGCGTAGGGGGACAGCGTCAAAGTTTTTCTATCTGACCCTTTTTGTAGCCTTTTTGCCTGTTTACTACTTCACAGAAAGCTTTCCCTGCATGAGTGTTTGCCTTAATAAAGCATACACTAAAAAGTGTCTAGACGATATGAATAAGTGGACTGTACTAACATAGTCGTAATATCCGTAATTAAAAAAATGTAACGTGGTAACCCCACGTTGGGCGCCAGTGTAATGTGGTGAAAGCTAGAGAAGTAGGTAGGTAGGATTAGGTAAATGATGCAAATCAATCGTGCCGTTTCAACGTAAGTTGTTTTACTTTTTTACCGCCTCCGTGATCTAGTGATTAAGACCACCAGATATTAATCTGGAGGTCCAGGATTCGAATCTCCATGAGGGCCAGCAGTTTTTCTGCTAGGTTTGGTAGGTGGTAGGGCATCAGAGCCTGCCTGGCTAACGACCACCATCTCATTCAAGTTTGTCGCCATAGAAACATTGTCCTGTTCTGACAATTAGAGGTGAGATAGCGTGTTTCTCAGATGTTGAGACGTCCAGGTGAAGCTCGCATCCAAATTCGACCTAATCATAATCACCATTATAAATAATTACTGTATATGTTGCGGAGCTAAGTCTGTTTACCAAAGACTTAATACGTTAATTCTAAAAAGCTTCAATCTAATCTATTATCCAAAAACTTCGTACTATCAATGAAATAAAATATCGGATACCGTTATGTGTGTGCTCGGCTAATCGCACCCTGTGTTTTGTTGCATTGCTTAAGAAGAAACACTAAGGTCGAGCGAATTCAAAAACAGGAATTTGTGAAATGAATTGCTGTCGCGCTGTGCCCCCGAACTCATGAGCTGAGCGCGATAGAGAAAACTGCAGCTCGTACCAAAATCTATAAAAAGTACACAAAATAGACGTTTCGTAGTCTCCTGTTTAAGAAAGGCTTTGGCTATGTGTTTAAGTTTAGCTTTTTTCATAATAATATGATGTCGTCAAATTTATTTGCTGGATATTTTAATACAGCAAAAATCTGGCCATTAATTAGGTCTTTGGTGCTTTAAATCTTCTTTTATCTACACTCATGTTCTAATTCTAATATTAAGAACTCAACACTAATATTTTAAAGGCATAACTTAAAGCCCTTGGCATTTTACAAATTACATTATAATACAGGTTCGCCATACAAAACCAGTACTTTAATGTAACTCGAATTCCAATAAAATACAGTTCGATTGACGAAGCCCGACCAAGGAGGTTTTGTCACAATTTTCTTTTGTGCCTGTACATTGTCTATGGCGGCGCGTGCAACAGCGCATGCGCGGTAGAATGTTTGTGTTGGCGCCATTTCTCTGAATTTTTCATTCATTATTTTGCTGTTATTGGTTAATTTAATTTAGGTAACCAACCACTGATTGCATGAGTGTAGATAAAGTAGTGTATGAAATTGCACATAATTAGGTCTTAAAACACTCGTGTGGTACTATTAGTGTTTTAAGACCCCCTATTATGTGACTATTTCATAAACTACTATTATACTTATATGTATGTAACTTAACAAAATGCAAAACATTAGAACTTGCTATTAGTGCCCAAATATTATTAAAAAAATTGAGCAACGTTATCCATGAAGGAAACAGGAGACTACGTTTGTATGGACAAATGACCCGTATTTCCTTTTAAAGCAAGTTAAGCAGTGGGTCCTGCGCCTGATCTCGTTCCAAAGCTTTAATTTTAAATCATTTAACTGGCGTCGAGCATTGCCTGCGTTAGATTTCTATGAGTTTTTGTATCGATTGCGACGAAAATAAAAATAATGTTGACTTCCGTGGTAAATTTCTATTGATTTTCATAATTACATTAAGATTTCGTAAAGCGCTAATTTATTCTATATGTTGTTATATGCATATTACTTTAATATTTCCGGGAAATCAGATCTATTTATCTTTGAAAATCATTAGTAAAATTTAAATTTCTAAGCTCGGCAAAAACGCTGTTTCTGTAATGGCGCCGCACATGACGTGCATGTCACACGCAAGTAAACAAATTAGTTGACATTATGCGAAACAGTACTAATAATCAGTCGAGGAATACTTGTTTTCTTGCGTGTGACGTCACCAGAGTTACGTCCAATCGTAGGCGTTTCCGACACAAATAAAATATACAACATTATTCGAAATTTATTTCGTGAAATATCAAAAATATATACTTTGTAGTATATTTTCAATGTTGTCAAATAGCCTATTATTTACACAATCCA
Organism: Schoenobius gigantellus; assembly: GCA_963935595.1. Lineage (NCBI taxonomy): Eukaryota > Metazoa > Arthropoda > Insecta > Lepidoptera > Crambidae > Schoenobius > Schoenobius gigantellus. The sequence continues at coordinate 24,174,286 of OZ012543.1, forward strand.
CTTATTTCACTTGGGGTATAATTCCAGTTCAGTATTTGAATTGGCTAGTTTAATATAATTTCCAAAATTTACTTTATTGGTAAAAACTAGCCAATTCAAATCCTTACCTAGAATTAGGTACATCCCAATAAGTGAAATAAATGCATTGTGTAAATAATTCTCTGTAAATTGTTAGTCTGAACCAGTGCAGTGCAAAAAAAATATTTTTTTTTGCCTGTGGTCCTACTCACGTGTCCGGTAGTACTACGGGTAATTAATTTTACCCTTAGAACTACTTATTATTTTTGACATTAAAAGAACATCATGTGGGTAACTATCAGTTATAATATTTTAAAGAAATTTAACTTTAATAAAATTATTTTAAAAGCAACTTAAACGAAACTTTTCAATTGCGAGTTATAGTGTTATTTCATTTTTTTACTGACTTCACAAAAAGAGGGATTTTATCCTTTCGATTGTTTTTTCTTTACGTTTGCTACCTCACAACTCAGTCATTTATTAACTGATTTGGAATCATCTTTTTTTGTTTGAGGGGGTATAATTCCCGATTAGTCTTATTGTCACCCAAGTCGGGATCTGGTGATGGGATCCCAAGAAAATCAAGGGAAACCTTTAATACCCACTTCCCGATTAATCCCATTGTCACCAAAGTCAGAATCTGTCGATGAGCTCCCAGGAAACACTTAAATTTTATTGGGACGTCCAACGTGTTTCATGTATTTTCCGAAGTTATTCTGGTTGTCGATGTTCATAAGTTAAAATTTTGCAACAATATCAAACTAAAAAATGTTGCCCGTGGGCAAAAAAACTACCAGTGGTAAAAAAACTACCAAAGCGATCACTCGCTATCGCTTCATGACATTAGAACAATAGTTCTTATGTCACCTCTGACATTAAAACTATTGTTCTAATATCACGAAATTCAATGGTGTATGTGAAGTCAACCAATCCGCACTGGGCCAGCGTGGTTGACTAAGGCCTAATCACCCTAACATTGGGTAGGCTCGAACCCCTCGGTGGGGACGTGTATGAGCTGTGATGATGATGACGATGATGAATGTCACGACGATAGCGAGTGATTGCTTTGAGTTAGGCGGTACGGCCGCAGTAGTACCGACGATAGTACCACGGGTTAGCACTGGTCTGAACTTGGCACCCATATCCGGTTATCCGGTGGGTTACTGTCTAAGAAAAAATCTATCGCGATCGCCTTTGATTTGATAGCTATTGCGCGGTCTACACAATAGGCTCTGTGGCGACTTCCTTTTATAAAGCGGTGATGGATGGACTGCGACTGTCAAATCGTAAGCGATCGCGATAGATTTTTTCTTAAACAATAACCCCCCAGATATTAATTATTTTGTCGGTGAAGTCAACAACAACCAGTGTTGCCAAATGATCCCAAAAGTCAAATTTTTTGTGTTTTTTGGCCCTCTTCTGTGACATATCTGTGACTTTCGTGACTCTTTAGGCTTGCCTATTTCTTAACAATTTTGCAAAAATGTGACTTCTCAGGAAACGAAACGTAACTTTTGACTAAAGGCCTTGGCGACACTGACAACAACGCATATTCTATATATTGAACTTAGCTTTCATTTCACATTTATGTTTTTGATGGGCTAATATATTAAAATTTATAAGAAAATATTAAAAACCAGTAAATATGTATAAAATATATTTTTATTTTTCAACATTTTTTTTTTGTGGAGAACTCAAGGTTTTGGGCAGTCATTAACTGAATCCATTAAAATATTTATAAATTAATATAATATTCGATGTTGAGCTAATAAATTGATCTTTGAAGCAGAAGCTTGTAGCAAAGCGAACAAAATAATATTGCGTTTCTGAATGTTGATAAATTGCTAAAATGACATATAAGATACGATAATAATATTATTCATATTGTATAATGAGCTAATTACTATATTTTCACTTCAACGACTTTTAAATATAAAATTAATTGAGATTTCAATAAATCTTCTAAAATTTATTTAATTATATTGTATTAATGATAACTTACAACGTAACATCATAATCGTAATGTAAATACAATGTCCTGCCTAAATAAATGAATAGAAATAGGGCAAAGCTTTAAACATACACATGTTAACTTCTTATAGTACCTATAATGTACACGAATAATACAACACAATTGAAAGTATACTAATTGTAAATGTGTAACAGTGTCTTATGTCGTAAACGTATAAACCCTTATTCTATTTAGTCTTCTTAATATTCTTCTAAATCTTAAATGATATCCACGTTACAATGGGTTCTTCTATAATTTTTAATTTTCAATATAGCATTATTTGTATAAATGACATTTTTGAAGATAAAATTAACTATTATTATCTTTTTTATTTATACGTTTACATCTAAATGAGAACTTATAAGTGAATTTCACCGGCATTATATTATCTCTGCATGATATACGATAATGCATAATAGATTTTTTGCTAATTGACCTCTTGTTGCATATTCTCTCCAATATAAATTCAGAAAAGAGACGCTTTCTCCTGTAGGATTTACTTTTAAAACCAATTCCGATCCTTCGACATTGATATTATGATACAGCACTACCGCCAATTTGGCGGTAGTGCTTCTAAATCCATATAGCGCGGATCTTGAGTGATCTTTTGAAACTTGTGAAACTTTTTTATTTTAATTTGAAAGTGAAACTTTTTTACAGCGCCTCAAATTTTTTCGTCCTTCTATCGCATGTCGCATAATCACATTAAAGTGTTTTCAGACTACGCTATAATATACTAGCATATAGTTCATAACACAGCAATACCGCGCACCATACATTTATTATGGACACGTTCACACTTAGCTGTACTATACAGGGTGTAGGAAAAATATTAGGGCTAACAAACCTACTTTTTTTCCCATACAAACTAAATAAATTATTTTTTGGTATTAAGTGCCGACAGCCCTACGTAAGCGTACGAGGAATACAACGCTCACGTCATACAAACTGAATAAAATATTTTTTGGTATTAAGTACCGAAAGCCCTATGTAAGCGTACGAGGAATACTACGCTAACGTCTGTCACGTGTCATTTTGTGTTTAAATTTCTTTTGTGTTAAGAGCTGATTATGGTTGTCACTTGAAAGTTTTTGCTTTCAGTTTAAAATGAAATAACTCTGAAAGTATTGGGGTTCTAGGTCTCAGACAAGCACCGAAGGTCCATTTAGTATCTAACTTATATGCCCCTTAAATATTATTGGGGTGTTCAGTTACACCCGGTATATTATTGATTTACTATACGCTGTTATACTATATAGCACAATAGTACCTATAGCGTAGTCTGGAATGAGCTTTTTACACAAAAACATAAGATCTTTAATTTCACTACTTCATATAACTCGAGACTGGTCTGTGCGTGAGATTCGACCTTGAATCAGTGTGGCAGTGGTTCGATCCTAGTATAGAGCACTGATTTTTGTTGTTCTATTGTTTTGCATTTTTTATTGTTTTGAATTTTTTTAGATGTAAGTAAACATTAAAAACCCCATTTTACTCTTAATACCCTAAATTTAATAATTTTTCGAAAGTTTTTAGTTAAATGCCTACGATCCGAAAAAAAAGTTTCACTTGCATCGTGGTTTCATAAAACCACACAATGATGTTTTCTTTGTTTTTTTTTTATTTCCTTGCAAATGTGATGAAAAACATTGTGTTATCACGGATACAATGTACTATATTTCTTACGACCCTTGGTGCACAATGTACTATATTCCTTAATCCGTTTGTGTATGTACATACAAGGCAGTTTTGATGTCTTGGTAGTTTTCTGTCAATTTACATTATTGTCTTAAATGTTTAAAGATTTTAATTGATACTCAATTTTTAACATTGAAATTTAACTCAGGAACCGTGCAATATGGATCTAAATTGGCGATAGCGTTGCAAGTTAAAGTACGGAAAATTCCAACATGATTGTTGATCAGTTGGAATTGGACGCTAGACACTGTGCCATTTTATTCCAGTCAATTCATTTAAACGAAACTTCTGTTACCTTCAATTTGTTTTGCCGAGAGTGGTTATTCATTTTTTGTACATTGTATACAGCCTCAAAAATGTTTTTTATCGTTATCGATCGTAAATTTACACAGTGACAGAAAAAAGTAAAAATTATAAAATTACCCATTACCTTACACTTACTATCTCATGAAAGTTGTGTTCAAGGTACATATGTGCAAGCCTCGTATCATACGATAACTAGAATTAAATACTTTAAAATGCATTGAAACTAAGAATAGTTAATCGTACAATATAGTTAAATAATATACTGAAACCTATAAACTTAATAAATTAATGAATGATCTTACTTACAATCTAATCTGAGTGTTACCTCAGGTCGGGTTCTGAGTTTGCTTTCAAACACTCGCTGAAAATATTACTGATGCGAAAATAAATTTTTAATAAGCGAATATTTTCCTACTTTGAAATTTTTCTTTTCTCAAATGTGGAGTTCATATATCAAAGAGGATGTCTATAAGTGGGTGTCGCGTAATTTGTATTTTGTGCACGCTATGCTAAAAATGGTATAATAATGAATACACATATAGTCTTGATTTATTTATGTTTCATACTGGTGTCAGTCATTGACAAATGGCAAATGATGAAATTTAATTTATACAAGGTGGCGACGTCGATACGTGAATAAATTTACTTGTATATACACCTAAGAACTTCTAAAGCCTGTATGCAAAAAATCAAACAAAAAGTCTAATCGTTTAACTACAGGACATTACTTTTTATTTTAAAATATTTTCTACACGATGCATAACTCCTTGGCTATCACCTATAGGCCATAGATCCCGCATTGGTGCTAACAGATAATTTGGTGTAAATTGTGGTTGTTTCTGTTGGCTCTTCATGTTCACGTCATAGGTATCCCTACCAGATACTGCAACACTGCCTTACATACCTTTCAGAACAAACAAACACTTTATAAAGGCTGTGTTTATTTTGTCTCAATTTAGATGACAAGTTACTTCTAATTAACCAACTAATATTGGCCGTTTTTTGTATGATTTATAATTAATTGTTGTATGATATTTCCACCTTGTATATATAGTTATTTCACTATAAAATAGAAATATAAACCACTCATTATAAAACAAAAGAAATATGGAGAGATCAACTCTTTTTCTTTTATTGCTAATGAGGATTCTTAAAACCCGGGTGAAATATAATGTCCCACGACAATAAGAAATAATTTATGACATTTAAAATATAAACAATTCTAGTTATAATAAAAATAGGAGCGTTCATAAACAGGTCATAAACAAAGTTATATAATATTAAGAAAGTGAAAAAAATGTTATGAGTAACCATGTGCGATTTATACACATTTCGACGATCCCTTTTTCCGGAAGTGACTACGCATTATCAGGCTTATGCGAAACATTTCAATCACCTAGTCTAATTTATTTACAATCATATTCTATTTTTTTACTGTTATAATGTCTGAAAATCAGCCAGACTAATGCTTTTAAAGCGTTACGAGTATTCTCAAAAGTAACATTGATTGATATATTTCATCGTAGAAATATGTTTTGAAATTAACAATTTTCATGGTTTCGTTTTCAAAGATTTCATAAGTGTCATAATATACTGTTATGACATTACATGTAATGTATATTGTATCTAGTACGATAAAATCGGTGACTAGTAATTCGTCGTCAATACGTAAACTAATTAAAATAAAGTCACCGTTTCTTTGTGAATGTGTAATTTAATATTTACCTGAATATTCGTGTTACAAAATTCATTACAATATGTATTACCTAAATTGATAATAATTGCTTACTCATTCGGCTACTATCACCTTGTCATAACCTATGATCGTTTGTGTGAAGCGTAGGTACATTAACGTTAGAATTAATTAACCGTAATGTAGGTATATACATTTATAATTACAATCCATCTATGTATTAGTTGAGCGCCTAAAACATTTAATGGAGAACCCTCTTAATTTTGTGTTTCTATGCCAGCGATTTATTATTTGAGGGTAATGGGGTTGTGTTTGTATTGGGGATTGGATACTGGTACATGCATCGGGTCACTCAGCAAGAGTGCTCAAACAATATTGACCTAAGCTGCGTTGTGCTGTCAAATGTTCTATCTCTTAGATTTATAAGGATTAATCAGACTAAATGTACTTACAATGCTATATGTACTTCGTTTGTGTGTTGACTTTCTCTTCAAAGGTCTTATCTACGTAAACAGCTAAGCACAATTTTCCGTGTCACCTATATTTTATACAATGTATCAAGTATTTACAATGCTCAGTTGTTGCATCAGATATTGAATAGGTGAATCCAGCACATCTTACCATCATCAATGTCGATTAAGACACTGTCAATAGCTCTTAATAGCGAATGTTAGAGGGTTCCGGCGCTCAGTAAAGTGTCTGTCAATGTAAACTCCAGTCTAATGGCAAATCCCTAGACGTGGACCTAGAATTTAGTGAAGGCGGTGCATGAGGAGCACCGCGGGCCGCATGTCAGTAATCCAATGATTCTTCATCTGGCGATCTTTTGCGGCAGCATAGCCGCCAGGCAGCAAGCAGTGCGCAAATACCTAAAACGACTGCCAGACCAGCGCCTAATGCTGGAGCTGTCCAGTCACCACCTACAGCACTTCTAGCTCCAGCACATAGTTCTGGAGCTTCGTCATTTATATGACCTAAAGATACGCCACCTAAGACATCCAAATAACCTAATCGCCGCAAGCTGTCTTCGGAGTAAGTCTCCCTTGCCCTCTTTTCTTCAGGTGTCCAGAACTTTCTCTCACCAGATGTAACATTTGGACAGTTGACAACCCCGTTACAAATCAACCGCGCTGGAATACACAGAGCATCCTCTCCTGGGCAAATGAAGTCGCAACCTTGCCCAGAATCTGATCTAGTCCCACCTTCTGTAAGCTTTGATGTCATTAAAGTGCCATCAGATTTCTTAGGCAAATGATAAAGACCAGTCCATGCTATCTTGAAAGCTGCTCGAGCTGGAGAGGCACTTCCGATAAATACAATTCTAATTGACCTAGTCTTATCCTTTTCGAGAACTAATGGATCATCCAAAGATTCAAAGCCTAATTCTCCAGCAGATAGTATAGGTAATTTTTCGGTTTCGGAAACATTATTGCCGCAAATTGAAAGATATGGCTCAATTCTGCCTGGTAAGTAAATTTGAATATTTCCATCTTCACAGTGACGAGAAGTAAATTTAATACTGTCAAAGTGCAACCAAATGTCCCGCTTTTCTTCGATTTCTAAGTCCCAGATGCACTGGATTTTTTTCGGCGGTTCAGTATATCCAAGGGCATCTAAGTGTGGATAAACTATTTCTCCATCTGAAGCAGCCATTAATACTGGTGGGCCGCAAAGAGGGCCGTGAACAAACTCGTACCTAGCTTCAAAGAGAGGCATTGAGTTCTTAAAGTACGATGCAGCTGCATGAGCATTATCTACTATTAGTTGAAGGTTCAGAGTTTCCCCCGACGAGACAACTCGGTATGGTCGCGCCCGTGAAACCGTATTCGCATGCTTAGCACAAAGGCAGGAGCCCAACGATCTTTGAACAGCCAAATGTAATGGAAGAGGCGTGGTTGTGGCACCTGTAGAAATATTTGGAGATTTCCCTCCCGGAAATGGTTCCCATATAATTAACTTGTCGGCTCGATCTTCATAACAGTTTTGGCAGGTCACAGGCGTATAAGGGTGTTCCTGAAAAAAAAAGATAGATGTAATACAAAGAATGTGTCTTACTCTTTTGACTAGCCAAATAGATAATATAACGATAACTGGAGTTTTTTTTGTTGCCTAACTATACAATCATATGATGTAGGTTCAGCTTATGACCTGTAGCCTTAACAAAAGACCTGTCTGCTGAGAACATAGTTTTACTATCGGGGATTATTATAGATGTGAGCTTACACGTTATTAATCTTAAATAATGTTTGCGAAAATGTACCTTATCTTATATTATCTTAGAGGGTGGGGTGGCTCAAGCAATGAGCCTTCGCACTTTGTGCCACTATGGATCTTTTTTGCTTCCCCTTGTAAAAAAATGTACCTTAAAGCTGACGCTCAGGATGGTGAGTATCACTCGAGCATATATCCTCTTGTCCGTTACAAATCGGTACAAGCAATGTACGTCTTCACCCGGTGGTGCTTGCTTATACACCAGAGTATTAAGCGGAGACCTCAAGCGCCCAGCTCTTTGTTTCCAGGAAGCTATAACTTCATCACATGCGGTGCCCGGGACCGGCTCTCCAAAGCGGGTGTTGTTGAAAAAGTCGTAGTGTGCCCAATAGTAAAGAGATGACCTAAAAAAATATACTTATTATGATAAGTTATTTAATTTTGTTTGAATAAAATCGATTTGACACTTTATCATTTTGTAACATTGTCGACCAATACTGCATAGTCGATGTACATAATTCCGATTTCCTTTATCAAATCATCCGTATCGATAACGATTGCCGATCTAATGAGTTACGAAATAACTACCGTGATCCAATTGGTTGAATATAAATGATTATCATATTATATTTAACGAGTAGCTGATTTTTTATGAACGTATAAAAACGTACCCACTATAGCTGCCAGTCTTGCTTTCAAACCTAACGAACATCGCATTTCCAGTTGATACAAAATCATGTTTCTCCATCGGTCTGCTAAAAGTGTCGCAGAATGTCTTAATTATTTTAGCATCATCCGGTCTTGGAGCGTCGTACAATGTTAATGATTCCCCACAATCACCACTCCATGGCACGATTGGAGATTCTATTCTGTTGATCCGAAAGCTGTTAAAGAACAAAAAATTAACATGAGTAATTTTAAAAATAAATTAGTCAATTAATAAAAATTGTTATCTATTAACCTTGGAAAATACAGCCGAACTACTTGTCCAGGGAAGCCTTGCATTAGATATGTGCACGACGTATGTGGCGGATACCAATGCGCGACAGATAGGAATATGCCCTCTGTGTCACCTGATTTCTTCAAGGATTCAGCCGTCAGTACCCAATCGCATGTTCCCACCTTAGAACCCGGTGCTTCAACATGCCCAGGCCAATTTCCAACATTGAAATGAAACCCAGTATTAAGTAAAGGCCCTGTTGAAGAAAGAACTTCATGAGATTTTTATTTGTTGTTATCAGTAAAACCGCGATGGTTCATCAAAATACCAAAGCATTATAACGGATTTTATATTTCAAGCAGTTAAATCGTTTTGTTAATGTGTTTAAACAAAGAACAAATACTTATATTTACTTTACCTGCAGGAGAACTGACGAATTCCACAAACAAGTCTTGTGAAGTACCGATTATGGAGTAGGGGAACTTGCCCATTCCACAGAAAGTACCAATCACAGATGCGGATTCATCTTTGCCGTCGTATATCTTGATATAGTCATATGGACAATTTTCGGAACCTGAACAATAAAATTATTAAATGTTTATTATATAAGCATAAAACTCTATATTGTATTAAATACCTTTTATGTTACAAAATTATGATTGGCATTGAATCGAAATTATTTGTTTAGATATACAGGTTCATTAATGTTATTATGATTCTCCAGAACACCTTTGGATCTAATAAAATCTATTGTCAACGTGAAATTTATAATTCTACATCATGTGAGCCGATTCATTGCACAGTTTTAGTGTATAGTAGGTATTTGGAATACTGAAAGTTAACACAGCTTGGACTGAAAACCACTCATTATAAATTAGCAGATACTGTATGCCCATTAAAAATGATCCTTTATTATAAATCTATCTCTTACATTAAAATATAAAAAGAGTATCGTTAGCGAAATTGTGCTATTACGAGTATGACATTAATAAGATTTTAAGACTACGCTTACATTCTTTTCAAGATCGTTGTTGAATTACCTACTGATCTTGAAAAAATATTATTTCGCTACTTTATTTCAGCCGCTTTTACCAAGGTAACACAACGGATGTTAAGTGTTTATCATTCGGTAACTTGTTATAGAATGGTTTGTGTTTAATTAGGGACTATTTACTTATATTACTTATACTAAAAACCATACTAATGTTAGTATGGTATATTTTTCTTGCATATATTTCTTTTTTTATAGACCTATTTGTCTCCTGTATTAATGCAGGCAGCTTGGTTAAATAACATTACTATCGTAAGTTCGCGGGATTGGGATGGCGTAATGTTTTAAGATGAATAAGTCTTGGGTATGGCAGGTAAAGCGGAGAATACAGAGCACCATGAGCAGGCAAAGTCCAAACTACCAGGATTATCATACATTTACACCATCACATTCTACATATACAGGGTGTCCCAAAAAATAGTGTCAAGCGTAAGATTAATACGGGATGAATGGAAAATCATAATTTATTACGAAATGCAACCTTATTGGAATGGTATTACAGTACTTAATAAATATTCGCTTATCTTAGAAGAAACCTGTAACACAATACGAGATCAAATTCAATGCGATATAATACTAGCACAAACAAAACAGGGGCTTTCCGACCTTGAGTACTACAACCGCATACTCCTGGGTCAGCAATCCTCGGCGAGTGCCCGCAGACAGCGGCGCGGCCTTATCGATGGAGTTGGCTACGTTGCAAATACCTTGTTCGGAGTACTGGACCAGAGATTCGCAGAACAATATCAGAGAGATATCAAACAACTTCGTGAGAATCAAACACATATTGCTTCGTTTTGGAAAAACCAAACCTCCATCATAGAAGCTGAATATAATATTTTAAAGCGAACATCTGAGTCAATAAATAAACAACATAAAATGGTTAATCAGCACATTATGACTCTAGAAAGGGCAGTGAACGTATTAAAGAACAAAACAGAAACAAACTCTTTATTTAATGAATTTACGTTAGCAGCAATTGTAGCAAGCAACATGCTTCACAACCTGAAAACAATACAGAGCACATTGATCGACACTATCACTGACATTTATCATGGCAGATTTAATCCGCATTTACTTACCCCTGAACAAATAAGAGACGAACTAAGCATAATTTCTAGTCAATTGACTAGAGATCACACGCTAGCTGTAGATGACGTGCAATTAAATGTTCAAAAATTTTATGAGTTATTAAATGTAAAGGCTCGCATATTACAAGACTATCTTATTTTTGAACTGCGACTTCCACTTATAAGTAGAGATAGATTTGAAATTTTTAAAATTATTCCCATACCACTGAGACAAAAGGACATCATGATTTCAATAGTGCCTATATCAGATTACGTAGCAATTAATTTAAAGAAGGACAGTTTCGTTATAATGAGTACAGAAAACGTGAGATCTTGTAAAGAATCAGATAACATTTATTTATGTCATGTCTTAAAACCAATGTATCAAATGAAGATGGATGCAACATTTTGTGAATTATAAAATAATACTTGCAAGGTTGCGAAATATATATGCAAAGATATATGGATAGAAAGTCATGCTTTAAACAATTTTATCTATTTCTGTTGCGAACAATGTCATATGCGAGAGGTATGCGCAGATCAAGTTACCGCACAACAGCTGTCCCGAGCCGGCATATTAAAGTTAGATGAGGACTGTATTATCAAGACAGATAATTTCACTATTTTGGCTCACAAAGAACAATCTAATAAGATAAATGTATCCCCAAGTGTATATTTACCAGCTATCGCACCTATTAATCATATTATAAACATTTCGCTTCCTCAAATAAACAACGTATCAGATGTAGACAGTGACCAAAAGGCTATGATAGAGCTGGAGGAGAAAATAAAGACCATGAAAGAAAACGCTGTACAACTATCATCGGACTCGATATCATACCACGATATTCATCACTACAGTATGATTTATAGCCTAATTGTTATTGGCGGGATAATAGTTATCATAGTGGTGGGTCGCCGTATTCGTTGTCGATGGCGAGTGCCACAGACAACGCCGTCGTCTGTGCCGGAGGAGCGGAGCGCACAGGGGCTACCCGGCCCTTCCAATCGAGCATCGGCTACAGAAAATGTATGTGAAAGTGTTAAGTGTGCAAAGAACGACAATATCAGTGTAGTGTATAGTGCGCGTGTAATAGATAAGGCTACTTCTCCAGTCTTGCGTGGACATTATTCAGACATTATCAGTAAATAAGCATATTTAAATATGATAACATTTGTTCTAACATAGCATATAAGAAAATATTGTTACTAACATTTTTGATAACATTTGTATTCTAACATAGCATATAATGATAGGATTAAACGAACTTACCTAAAGTGAAGTTCAATCCATATTATATGAAGTAATTAGTCCAAGGTATAACTATTGTAGTAACGCCTTCACCCGCTACTAAATACGCGAATTTTAAAGACACCATTAAAAATATAAAAGAAAAATACACCTGGCAACTCCACCGTCACCATAGCTCATTAGTTTAGAGTATTAGGTATATATAATTGGGTTAGTAATTTATTACTTCAAAAGGGAAGGGTGGGATGCTCCATAACTTGGACTAATTACTTCATATAATATGGATTGAACTTCACTTTAGGTAAGTTCGTTTAATCCTATCATTACATTCGTAATTAGTCCAAGGTATAACTATTGTAGATGTTTAGAGTTTTTGATAAATAGGTAAACATTAGTACTTACCTATTTACTAACTGTCAATAGGTATTCAATAACATTCAATATTTATTTCATAATGTAGATATCGTTTACTAGTGTTAACAGTTTCATGTTAACCATATAATAACTATAAATTTCAAGAACTACCAGCCGTGGCAAAAAGCTTTGCCAATCTAACTGGCGTGGTATATTATAATATTTACCAAATATCGATAATTTATTGGATCATCCAATAGTGGGGATATGCCACCCAATGTGTTATCTAACTCTTTATAAGTTCCGGTTCCCTTTCCAGATTGAAACCTAATGGGATTTTACTGTACAGTACAGAGACTCAATTAATTTTGCCTTAGTGAAATATTTGTAAGTACAGAAGTTAATAATGAATATCAAATACATTAAAAATAATTTAGCCTTAGTCTGTTCCACAAACAAACTACATAATCGCCACGCGAAAATGTAATAGTAATAAAATCCTGAAATCAATCATTTACCATTATAGGTACCTACCTATTTGTACTTTGGAATGTCCCATGGACAGAGTACATAATCGCCACGCGAAAATGTAGAATTAACAATTCCTTAGGACTGTCCCACGGACAGAGTACATAATCGCCACGCGATAATGTAGAATTAACAATTCCTTAAAATCATTCATATGCCTGGACATATATTTGTCCTTTAACTTGTCCCACGGACAGAGTACCTACCTACATCCTCGCCACGCGAAAATGTAGAATTAACGATTCCCTAAAAAAAAATTTTATGTGCTTTGAAAGATATATGTCCTTCAGCCTGTCCCACGGACAGAGTACATAATCGCCACGTGAAAATGTAAAATAGTGATTTACTGAAAATGTTTATTCGCCTTTAGAATATTATAAACAGTTAATCCTGCCCTATATGCATGATAATTTGAAGCATATTGTTTGGAGGGTGATGAATAAATAGAATATTAATATGAAAGATGAACAATTAGATTAACTTTCCTCCATTGTTTGCTTTAGTCATCTACTAATAGATTGAGTAGTAGTATTTTAAGTCTAAAATAAATTTATCAAATGTTTATTTCTATGGTCCTTTATTATTTGTTACTTCTAAAGCAATAACAAAGTTCTCACAAGTAAAATATCTGGAATAATCTTTAAATAGAGAAGAGACAACTTGCTTAAGTGTCGCTGCAATAGAACTTTTAATATCTCTTAAAATAGCCATCTTAATTTGAGAAAACTATAATTAATACATAACTAATTATGTATAGGATTTGTGACTTTTTGGGCAGTGGTTTTGCTAATAATAGCAGTTTTTTAATGTCAGTTTTCTTGAGTCTAGGTTATTTCAATGTCAGGTTTCTAGATGACCCATGCTTAAGGAAACATAAAACTATGGCAGGATTGCATATGCCATATTCCATTATGCTGACATACATTGGCTTTGCCAGACATAGTCTTTTAACTCGTTTTATCCATTTTTTAATTTTATCATCTGACCTTATTCTATTGCCTATAGTTAGATAATTGGTGTAAGAGCTGAACAGTGAAAATGCAATGATTGATGTGATGCTTCTGCTTTAAAAATAAACATAAGATTTGAAAAAATAAACTTTTGGTATTAAAACATTGGATAGATCTAAATGAAACATTATTTCTTTGCAGTAAGCCTGAGTGGTAATGGTCTAAAAAGGAAATACTTAGATTCCTTAAGCTCTGTCAGTTATAACTCTGCAAAAATTTCAAAATCAAAGAAAAGGAGTTTCTTCTTCTTATAGAAAAATATTAATCCTATGGTAAAAGTATCAACATTTGAAACATAAGACGATGCCATGATTACATGTATATTATAAAATATAATTTATTTACCATATAATCATATATATATAATTATTATTATTATTATTATTTTTTATTGAAATGTGTTACAAATGAATCAATGCATCACAAATCTTAGAAGTACGTGTCCTGCGACAGTTTCCAACTTACATCTGCATTGAGACTACAAGATTTAAAATCAGCTTAATAATATTTTGAAATTTTATATATTATGCAAAAAATCAGATGCTGCTAGTTTCATTTGGATTGATATCAAACTGAGCTTTTTCTGTTAATGTATTGAAAGTGTGGTGTTATCTATTTCTAATAAAATATCACATCTACTTGAGAGGTCAGCAAAACATCTTAATGCATAATTATGTATCTAACAGTTCTAAGAAATTGATACTGTCTTGCTTTTACCATTTAATTACTGTCAGTTGATAATACACCTGAGAAAATATCTAAAGAAAATGTTTAGGAAGTACTCCATATCGCAGAATCATTTTACAATACTTTTCATATACATAAGCATGTTGTAATTGCCCCCCAAACGTTCAAAGTCATAAACTTATATCTATCTGAGCTCAAAGTGTAAACAATTAAACTGCCATTCCTAATGAAACATTGAGCAAAATTACATACCAAATTTATTTATAAGTGATGATGACTAATAGTGTGATACATTTCCTTTCTATTGCACTTAATCTTTAAAGTCATATCCAAGGAATATATTTTAAAACCTACAAATTATTTTACATTGAATAAAATTAGTAAAATTTTATTTTTATTTAAAAAATAAAGCCTAACTATTGTAAACCGTTATAAGTTATAGTTTAAAATTACAATAACTAACATTTCTTATTGATTTATCAATATTTTAATCAAGTCGTCAAACATTTATTAATTTTAATTATTATTATGTTCTTTATTCAGCTTTTTTCTTAAATATATATATATTTTTTACAATATAAAAATACCTGAAATTGAATTGAGACAAATGGTTAAGGTATGTATGTACTGTATTTAACCCGCATGGTAAAAGCAATTGTATTCATACAATTATTCAAACATAAAAATTAACAATTTTCTTCGTTATGAATAATTTGGATGTAAATAGTGCATGCATTAATTTAATCAAATCTATAACATGAAATCTTCATTTGAAAGTGTAGATTTTCAATAAACTTATTATCAACTTATTTTAAGGAATCATTATTTTATTTTAAAATAAATCTATGGAACCATCCTTTTAGGAATAGTAAAACTAGAAATCTTTGCATGGGGCCAAGCATTTCTGCTACCTATGCAGTTGTTAATTTGTTTGTATAATAATCCATTTCACAATATTTATTATTGTCCAGTGGATAATAAAGTTGATTCAAAATAGTAACAAAATGTATTACATAGTCTCTTATCCACTTTTAAAATTAATTGACCTCGGTTATTTATTCCCACAATGGGTGAAAATATGGGGTCTATGGATAATTGGTTCGAGACTGGCTGCTGAAAACAGAGCATGTTCATTCGTGACCTGAATGATAGTTGAGGTTGGCCCTCTCTCTGAGCCTCTCCGAGGAGGATATTGTTAGAAATTATTGCAGCGCACAGGCTGCTCATTGCAACACACAGGCTGCTGGTAGGTTTTCAAACTAGAAGCAAATTTTTGAGGTTTTTATACATGGCTTATATTTTAGAATGTTTATCATTCTTTTTATGACTGTAAATAATTTTACACTTTTATTGGAGTACAAATATTCATCACTCTTATTGCTTTTAATAGCTTCTATTAGGTCTTTTTATAAAAGCATAGTCATGTTTCCTTCTGATCCTGGTGTACTGAAATTGTAAACTTATTGCATTGTAATCTAAAGACATCACTCAGATATTTTAAGTTGAGAAGATTAAGTTGTTAAGATTGTTTGGAAATTGAAGTCAATACTTGTGATATTACAGCTATTGCAAAACTCATATCCTTTGACTTTATTTTTCGAGTAATTTATCTCAAGTTTTAGAAGGATATTAGGAATTTCCATGTTATGATATGGACCATCTAACAGTTTGCAGTTTTCAAGAAACTTTATCTACATAGGCAACCTCAATTAAAATATTTTTCAATGCAATTCTTTGTAAACTTGGTCATAAATATAAACTACTCGTATATACCATAATTTCCTATAAAGGTATTTGTGCTTTAGCCTATATCCAATGAATAGTTCATAATCGAGTAGGTACCTAGATACATCATCTAATTCATTTGCCTTGATAGGTAACGCTTTCCCACGGAAAGCAGGCAATTTTAAAAATATATTTCTTATTATAAAATTTTATCTAAATTAATTGTATCTAGGTCCTCTTGCCAAGCTAAATCAAAATTACGACGCATCTTCAAAACAGTTAGGTACTTACTGTTTCGACATCTTGGGTTATTTTCTTTGTGTTAAGATAACCATTTTACTTTCGAATAACTTTTGACATCTTTTCTCCATTTTTATCACTGCGTATCTGGATTTTAGTTTTATTTAGATAATTAAATCACTTTGAAAAACATCAACATGTAAAATATGTGTCAGCTGCGTAGAGCGCGAAAAAACGAATGAGCTATGGTGACGGTGGAGTTGCCAGGTGTATTTTTCTTTTATATTTTTAATGGTGTCTTTAAAATTCGCGTATTTAGTAGCGGGTGAAGGCGTTACTACAATAGTTATACCTTGGACTAATTACGAATGTAAGAAAACATTGTAACTAACATTTGACAACATAGAATCAAAATATTATTATCATCATTATTTTCTTGCTTAGATTAGTTTAAACCTTTGTATTTTGTCTTTTGGGGAATATGTACGAGCAAACCCGTACATTATAATATGTTTAGCGTAATTGCATGCGTCGGCGCTTTGAGCGCGCACCGGTCGCATTGTATGAACATAAATTCAGTATCAATAAAATACTCGCACGGCTAACATCGTGGTATCATTTATTATCATTATCATTCCATATGTATGGTAAACATACCATACAACTAGAATTTAGAAGAAGAAAATAAGCTTGCTCTTTCTATTGATCATTTTGGGATGAGAGGATAGTAAACCGTAAAGTGTAGAAATAAATGACAGTCAGTGCAATTTTGGAGGATAGAACTTGAGTAGTCCGCATACATAAAAAATAATATATTAAATATACTATGAAAATAGAGATAAATATGAAAATAATAAATACGAATAATAAACTATATGAAATGAAGCGTAATTAAAATATATAGAGCATGCAAAGGAGAAAAAGCTTATTTTCTTAATATGTTACAGAGTTAAAGGCCGAAAACAAATCTTACAAACTAACTAAAAATCTAACTTATAATACATAGTATAGGAACGACAGGCAGGACGCTACATTATCCCCCCACAAAGAGAAAAATTTACACTAATGTAAATTTTAAAAAACCTAACCTAATATACTTATTTACACACACATATAATATATACATATTTAAACATGACCTAGGCTTATTTAACGAGTAGTCAACCGCTCTATAGTACTCAGAGTACTTTATTAGAGATAAGAGGGAGGAGAGAATTTAGTTTAGGGAGCTTAGCTACTCCCTAAATTCGATCAGTCTTAATGCTATACACACTGAACAAGAATAAATTAAGAGAAGTAGTCAACCGCTCTATAGTACTCAGAGTACTTTATTAGAGATAAGAGAGAGAGGATTTAGTTTAGGGAGCTTAGCTACTCCCTAAATTCTATTAGAGTTAAAACTATACAGAATATACAAGAACAGATTAAGAGAATATATACAAAATAATGTGCCAACCTGCCGTCCTAGTAAAAATATACAAATATTTACAATACAGAACTATTTAACAAAATAAAAGACAAAACAAAACACAACATTTAATAACAAAAAAAAACACAAATCAGAACTCTACATCTTAATATGCCACTTGCCTCTAGATCTATTTCGATCTTCTAAAATATATACAAGAGGTGAGAGCTTACTTACAACAGTGATTTCAACAAAGCGTGGTACCAAATTTATAAGTCTCGCCATATTGAAAATATATTATCAGTAAGATTTTACGTAGAGGCAAGTGAGTTAAAATATAGGATTAGAGGGAACGTGAGATATGAAGGGAAACCATGCAGGCAGGTGAAGATGGTAACACCAGCGTCGTTTCAGTGCACGGCGACAACCCAGTCACACCAGGCCCGCAGTTGTGTTGCTCTTCAGCACTCTCGAGACGATAATCAGAAGAGACCCGTAGAGGCAAATCGGCAGTGGCTTCTTCCGCAGGACCGAAGTAAAACGGCGATAGAAGGGTAGCTTCTTCCACGGTGACCGAAAGTAGGGGCTTCGGCAAAGCGTTTAGGCAGCAGCAGGTAGATTTAGTTTAGAGATAGATTTACGCGGAGCCTTCTTGAGTCCCGGGCCAATGCCAATGGCCCGGGAACGGCCTGCACTACAGTGCGTAGTGTACGAGCTAACTCGACGACTGAACTCTCGATTCAGCGTACATACTAATTTTATATTACAGCTAAAACAAATGAATAAAACAAAACAAGTACTAGAATTTAGAAGAAGAAAATAAGCTTGCTCTTTCTATTGATCATTTTGGGATGAGAGGATAGTAAACCGTAAAGTGTAGAAATAAATGACAGTCAGTGCAATTTTGGAGGATAGAACTTGAGTAGTCCGCATACATAAAAAATAATATATTAAATATACTATGAAAATAGAGATAAATATGAAAATAATAAATACGAATAATAAACTATATGAAATGAAGCGTAATTAAAATATATAGAGCATGCAAAGGAGAAAAAGCTTATTTTCTTAATATGTACAGAGTTAAAGGCCGAAAACAAATCTTACAAACTAACTAAAAATCTAACTTATAACACATAGTATAGGAACGACAGGCAGGACGCTACAGTAGGACCAAAGTACGCACCAAAACGAATCAAACGAGTCCAAATTCGAAGGGGGTGTGTTGTTTTATTGCGGAGTTCCTATGGCCACCTTCCAGCTCCAGCATCAGATCAGCTCCTTCTCCATGTCATCATATGATTGCATGGATATGCCATGCAAAATTTTAGCTCAATCGGAAACCGGGAAGTGGGTCAAATTTAACTTGCAAGATTTTATCACAGACTCCGGGACAGGTGAAAGTAAATAAAAGCTGGTAATAAAGAGTCAGCAGACATTTGATAATAAATTACGGTAGGCAGGTCATTGTTTCTAGCAGTCACGCAGATTGACTTGAAGAACATCAAGATAATATAACAGTTTTATTAGAGCTGGATGGAGCCTACGTCGAAAAATATTTTTTGACCGTATTTTATTTTTTCTTGGCTAGGCCGCATACTTTTTAATACACCATCCATAGTAACTTTCTGCATTCGAGGTGGTAGGGAGTGTATGGAACTTCTATGCAGAATTTTGGTGGTATCTTATAATTATGCGGTGTCTTAAGCCCGATCGTCACAGATCGATGTAAGGTGAATTTAGGCTTAATCCCGGCATTTTATTATATTACTTAGTATCTATCACGATCTCCTTTAACTCGATAACCACGCGGGCGTCAATTATGGCTTTTGTGAAGTCTGCCTTTTTATAAAACGGCAATGAATATTTAATCACTGTCAAATTGTACAGATTGGTAGAAACAGCTTCGAGAACGGGATCAATAGAAGGATACAGCTGGACTAGGCAGCGTATTGTCTTTACGTCGTCTATACCACAATGTCTAAAGGCGAAAGTCTTTAATTAGTGCACTCTACCTGTCATGTCATACGGTGCCGAAACATGGCCACTCACGGTAAGGTTGGTCCACAAATTTAAAGTCGCTGAGCGAGCCATGGAATGGGCTATGCTCGCAGTCTCTGAAGGATCAGATCCGGAATGAGGTGATCTGAGTAGACAGAGAAGAAGGTTATCAACATAGCCCAACGGATTAGCAAGCTAAGTGGCAATGGGCTAGCCACATCAACCGCAGAACCGACTTCCGTTGGGAGAAATTACTAATACAGTGGACACCATACGTCAGCAAGCGAAGTGTAGGACGGATTCAGACTAAGTGGAGCGAAGATTTTCGCAAGGTGGCAAAAGCTGAATGAGAGAAGCCGGGGATCGTGCTCTGTAGCGTGCGCTTAGAGAGGTCTATGTCCAGCAGTGGACGTGCGTGGGCTGATGATGATGATGAATTACTATCAAATGAAAAATGATCGGGTAAATGTTGGATACACATTGGGGTGTTAATTCTTAAGCTCATCAGACGAAGCTGCGGGCAGATATAGACTTTAAACATAATCATTTGAAGCAGCTGTCAAAGCATAGACCTTTGAAATTGGGTCCAACGGACTATAAGCCTGCTTATTCACATGTAGTAGTTATTTTCGGCTCGTTCCGCCCGGATTGGCGATAAGCCTTGTTAATTGGAGCGGCACAGATTGTTGGAAGCGCGGTGACAGCGTTGGCTACATAAAACAATGGGTGAAAATACTCAGCTGACTTTTATTTAAATTAGCACTGTGATTAGGGATTTTACTGTTGATAACTTAGCAGAAAACAAAATTTGGAGTAACATATTACCTACATAGTGTTTGCTCAGTACTCTAGCAAGCTAAAACCATAAGAATAACTAATAATACGAGTAATATACTCGTATAATTAGTTATTCTTATGCTAAAACCTACCAATGTTACCATAGTAATATAAAAGTTATGGCGTAATTGAAAATTCGAAATTTTTAAAAATTTATGTTCAAGTCTCTCATATAAATAGCTTGGTCTGTAAAAATATATGGGGAATTAGAAAATTAATTTTCGAATTTTCAATGACGCCATATCTTTTTTTTTTGTTTATTTTTATTTTATTTATTAGGACAACCAACAAGATTAACACTTGTATAGTGTTAATCTGTTAGGTACTACATCAACAAGACTTATTCTAAGTGAGATCTTAATTATAGGTTGTCACGGCATGCAAATGAGGACAGTAAAATTTAAATTTTAAAACAATAATAATAGAGCTATCTAGAAGGAACTTTTGATCATTATTATCAGACAGTAACTCTCCTTGAGTTACTGTCTGATAATAATGATCATCATATAGTTAACAAGCTATCATAGGAGTAACTAGGTCGAAACAACAATATCCATCAAACAGAAACCCGGTCAAACGACTGAATGATTTTAGATTTAAATCTTTGTGGCTTATCAAAAAATATATCTATACTCGTATATTTGCTATGATTTTATATGACTATATATGTTAACATGGGTAAGTTTCAGCTGGATTGGATATTGCATAGGTCTGGCCATTCGTCGATGCTCCTAATTCCAAGGAGCATCGCCGGCCTTCTCATTTTGGGGGGTGGACAAGGTCATGGAAGTATCCGAAAGGGTTCCCATGGCTTTGTCCGGTGACGAGGCGTCCCTCCCCGGTGTATCCTCATCGTCTGATGGCGGGGGGATGCGGCGGTGATGACGTGCTCGTACCAAGGCATATGTGAGGAGGGCATCGATGGGTTTTAGTTAAGCCGCGGTTTATGAATGACCCTCTGCTTAAGTGGACACGGAGAGTCCGACATAACCTCGTGTTTTCCCAAGCGCGATGTAGGCGTAACGCAAATTTAGGGTAGGCTCGAGCCGCTTGGTGGGGACGTATGAGCTGTGATAACGATGCTTTAAAAGCGTGTGAATGGTGTGAATATATCAAAGAGCAAAGTCAATAACTTAAGAATTATTTTCATATAAAAAACGATCACACACTTACAACAATTATTTATAGGGGCCAAAGATCTAGAAAAGAAACTAAGAGTTATCATTATCTCGTTTTCAAAATGGAAGAAAATGACGAATTTTGTGAATTATTAGAGAAATATTCTTGCAATTTCATCTGATAGTAAACTGGAGTCAGTAATAAAATAAGATAGGACATTTTGCAGAGAAAGCCGAATTAAATTTAGTGTTGTCTCTATGACGACACAGTTAGCGCCGAGGTAGAGTGATTATCTACTGCGCAAGGGGTCGCGAGTTCGATTCCCGTACGGGACAAATATTTTGTATGGCCTACAGAAATTTGTTCCGGTCTGGGCATATGTGCATGTGATATTCTATGTTTGTAACGGCACAGGAGAAAATCCAAGTGTGGGGCGACGTTTTTTTTTAAAAAGGCTTTAAGTGTTTACCCTTTTAAGGGTTCCGTAATTTAAAAGGAAAACTCCCTTTTATAGGATTACTTTGTTGTTCGTCTGTCCGTCCGCCTGTCAGACCCATTTTCTCGGGAGCACGAAATCATTTTATTTGTTTATACCATTATCTTATTGATTTACAGTAAATATCAAAGTTTCGGCAAACGCCATCCAGATAAATACATAAAATTATCATTATCATCAAAAAAATAATCATCAAATCAGAAAGAATAATAATACTCATATGAAATAGTCTCTACAGTCTCTTACAGCTGTGAAAAAAATTATACTTGAAGTCAACGCGATCAGAAGATATTTATGACCGTTTTAAATTTAAATTTAACGATTTTACAAAGGAAACAAAACCTCGGCCTCACTAATAAAAATTTTACTTCCCCGGATTAGTTACTCCGTGTTTTATCTTGTTTTGACATATGACAGCCGACATGTGCGGAAACAAGACAAAACACGGAGTAACTAATCCGAGGATGATCCAAGGCGTAAATTTTTTATCAATTAGGCCGATAGGGTACTTCCCGTTGATCTAGAATCATGAAATTTGACAAGTAAAATCTGA
Source organism: Schoenobius gigantellus (assembly GCA_963935595.1). NCBI lineage: Eukaryota > Metazoa > Arthropoda > Insecta > Lepidoptera > Crambidae > Schoenobius > Schoenobius gigantellus. The sequence goes on from OZ012543.1 coordinate 24,197,494, forward strand.
ACACCGTACATATTATTTTTAACATACGTCAGGAAGGCTCGTAGCCGTCATCTCACCTGATGGTATGTGACTATAAGGCCGAAGTTGAAAGCGAGCTTCACGTGGACTCCTCGAAAGCTGAGGAACTCGCTATCGTACCTTTAATTGTCGGAACACAATAAGGTACCGTTACCGTACAACCTCCGTCTCACCTATTTTTGCCGCAAAGCAGCAGTGCTTACATTGCTGTGTTCCGGTTAGAAGGGTAAGATATGGCAGTGAAAATACTGGGTAGTGTGACTTTACATCTTGTGTCACAAGTTGGCAACGTACACTGTGGTTCTTGTGGGGGTTGCAGGTTTGCTGCGAATCTCACAGGAACCACATGTATTATAGGTGACTGTTACTACTTACCATCAGGAGGGCAGTTTGCTTGTTTGCCAACTTTCTGCAATAAAAAAAGGGCACTAACATTGTTATTATGGCGAAAAACTTAGGTAAGACGGTGGTAAATAACCGAGCGGGCTTAGAGCCCTAGCACCAACAAAACGGGGCAGAAAAATTTCTGCTCCTATAGGAAATCGAACACCAGACCTCCTGATACTCGTCTCAACTACGTGACCACGGAGACGGTAAAACATAGTTGTATATAGTTAGGAACTTATATGTATACTTAGATAATTTTGTGAGGATCTCTCGATGCGTGAGTCCGACTCGCATGTGACCGATTTTTGAAATATTGATGTAAGTGTCAATATTACGTCTTATGCTAGTCAAGACTGACTTTACGGCAAGGTGAAATCCCCGCCCATCATTCATCGCCCCTATTTCATACAACACAGTAGTAAAAGTATGAATTCACACCAACAACATTTATTTTCGGAGTGACCACTACAGTATAAGCAGCATTGACATATAAAATGTTTTATGTTTAGTCATTTTGGGTCGTCATTTCATAAATTCCTTTGGAGGACCCAAGCACCCATTGGGTCAGATTAAAACTCTTTATTTTAAGATGGGCTCTTTTTTCTGAATCTACGTCTTCTAACCACAACAGGTATTACGTACAGTATGGGCGGTCTCCCATCACGCTGGTCTAGTTCGAATTGGTGGAGATTTACAATAACCACACATACTTTAACAGGTATAAATGTATAAATAAATCCGTAATCCATTTAATACAAAACACGCTATAACTATACGTGATTCGTCAGCTCAGGGATTAACGCAGAATTTGTTTTAATTGCCACTAAAATCACAGACAAGCTTGCCGAGCTCTGAGCAAATCGGATTACGTGGACTTTTGTCGCTTGGTACCGAAGTAACGTACATTGTGTTGCTGTAGGTGAACTAAGACTGGACAGAATAGGACTCATTTCAGTTTCTGAATGCCCGATCGGCTAATTTGTAATGAAAAAGTGGTTGGATTAAGCTATGTTTTATCGATTGTACATTTTTTGTTTATAATCTTACTCGCTTGTTAGGGTCAATTTATACGTTTTTTTTATTTTAAAAATAATAAATCATGACAGATTTGCAATAATAAAGCTGTTGAACATAAAAATTTCGAAAATTTCTTCCTCGCGCAAGAGCTTAAGGCCCTTAAAAGTAAAAGTCGACACTTGTCACTTCAAGCTGTAGGTCAGTTATGAACCTGGCCCCGTATATATTATTTCACCATCTCTGACAGGTACGACAATCGTCAAAATATACGACATATCCTATTTCACAATCTCTAGCAAGTGTGACAATTGTCAAAATATATGACATATTATTATGTCATGTAAATTGTTATTTTTTATGCAGGAGCCAAATTTTGTGTGCTCGTTCAGACAAGCAACCTGAACAACTTTTAGTTCACATGAAACCAATTGTAGAATCGCAAAAAATTCAGCTATTTTTCAATGGCTATTCCATACAAATGTTCAACATTTACTAAGCCTATTAAAAATTAACCCTGTATTTTGACAATTGTCGAGCTGTCAGATTGGTGAAATAGGGACTTGCGGCCTGATTCTCGCGGATTCGAATAAATATCGAACTCGAATTTTTTCACAAGCAGTAGCCACAGCTCAGCCAATCAGACTGGTTTTAACACGACTATTTCGGCTCTCTTATTCATCTGGCGTAGTCCCAACCTCATGGAAGACAGCTTTAGTGCATCCGATCCCTAAGAAAGGTGACCGCTCGAATCCGTCCAACTACAGGCCGATAGCTATAACCTCTTTATTTTCAAAGATAATGGAATCACTTATCAACCGCCAGCTTCTTCGGTACCTAGAGGATCACCAGCTGGTCAGTGACCAACAATACGGCTTTCGTAGGGGTCGCTCTGCTGGTGATCTTCTAGTTTACTTGACACATCATTGGGCAAACAATTGAAACGAAGGGGGAGGCACTGGCAGTTAGTTTGGACATCGCGAAGGCCTTCGATCGGGTATGGCACTAAGCGCTCCTATCAAAACTTCCTTCATATGGGCTTCCCGAGAAATTATGAGGATGGGTAGCTTGCTAGTAGACAGAAGCATTCAGGTCTTGATTGATGGTGAATGTTCAGACTCACTGTAAATGCTGGTGGCCCCCAAGGATGTGTGCTTTCACCTACACTATTCCTTCTGCATATCAATGATATGCTGCAAATCAGCAGCATTCATTGTTATGTAGACGACAGCACGAAAGAGACCTTCTATAATGGCCGTACGAACTTTTCTCGGGAAAACGTCATTGAGTGCCGGAATAAACGTGTGTCTGAAATTGAAACTTCATTAGAGAAAGTCTCTAATTGGGGTCGATTTAATTTAGTCCATTTCAACCCCACAAAGACAGGTTTGCGCGTTCACTGCAAAGAAAATGCCATTTGTCGTATCTCCTCGCTTTCAGAGCATTCCCCTAACTGCCTCAGCCAATATTGGAACTTGGCATTTTGTTTGTAAACAAAATGCCAAGTTCCAATATTTAAAGTTATTAAAGATTATAGGATAATCAAAAAGAAAGAAAAATAAATAAACACTATACCATAAATTTGCAATTGACGTCTCGACTACTCCCGATCACTCGAAACAATACAAGCGACTTTCCATAAAGAAATTGGCTCAAATTTGATTACCGCTCGAGAAAAATCTCGAATTCAAACTTTTTTATGAATTGTGTGGTGCAAATATGTGTGGTTAGCGTGTTACTAACAAAAATCTAATAGGGATTGGGTATACCTAATGAATGTGTATGGGTACCCAACACCTTCAGATATTGGTAACCTTTAACAAAAAAGGTATTTATCACAGAAATTTATATGTGTACCTACCAAATGTCAGTTTAATCGGCCTAGAAGATTCTAAGCAAATGTTCCATTTATACGTGCTGGTGTATGGGCCGATAAGAAACGACGTTGACCTTTTGAAAATGTAATATAATAAGTTACTAATTTTTAAATTTTAAACAACATAATATAAGACATTGTTTAACAGACACGAAATAATGGCATAATAGGTAATTCCGCAAAGTTAAAATAACTTAAAAGTTAGCTATAGTTGTAGTATTAGTTGTACTTTCAAAACTAATGGTTCATCTTTTATTTAGAAATTCCAAGAAGCATTACGTAATCTCAACTTTCTAAGCATGAACACCAAAAATGTACCTCCCCATCTCAAACTCGAGCATCGCGTAAATCCAAGGAAGTTATCGTAAATCAAAATGTAATTGACATCGTTTTGACAAGCGGCCCCTCTAAACGATAAACGTTAACATGTTTATTGCAATCCGTTTGAAGTTCATGAATATTCAGGGCGCCCGAAGGAAGGCTCACTATTCGGAAGGTTACAGGCGCGCGTTTATTTGCAGCGAACCTGGATGTTTGGAGTGTTTTTTACGAGCGGCAGGTATTAACGGTAGTTGTTTGCTTCAAGTCACAGAAGCTAACGGGAATTATTTTCAGGGGTAGCTTAATTTAACTTCAATGTGGGAGTTTTGAACAAAAGATTCACTTTGCCCTTGTCCTTCTCTGACCGCCTCCGTGGTACAGTTAAGAATACCAGTTTTAATCTAGATTAAGCAGATTTTTTTTCTGTCTTGATTGGTCAGAGTATTTTCAATTCTATTGGCTAGCTTTCACTATTAAAATAGTTATTTTAAACACCTCGAGGAGTATGCTGTTCACATTCACGCTCCTCACTATTTTATTTTTGGCTCTGACTAATGTAATGATTGATAATAAGAGTTGTGTGATGACTGGTATATATAGCTTTTTATTTCATCAGGTGCGATGTATGCCAAGAGCTTCTCTGTCTACATTATGTATATACAAAAAAAAACATTATCTACATCGTCATAATTTTTCTATTCAATAAAACTGCTTAGATGAAAACAATTTTACCTTTTTTTATTTTTTAAGTTGCTACTTTTTATACTATTTAATATTTCATATATGATATACTGTCTTGCAATAGTCAAGCTCTTTCATTTGATACTCACACTGAGGAGGTCGAAAAAATGTAATCCTCCATTTTGTGGTGGCTGCCATCTTGGATTTATATTGATATTGAACATACATTGATGTATTGTCAGCAGAATTAGGCGTAGGTACACAAAAATTCGGTTCAATCAGTCAACAGGAAGGGGAAAAAAACAAACTAATTATCAAGTAGTATTATGAATACCGGTGGGTCTCTTTCAGTCTTCTTCTTCTTCTTGTATATAAAAAAATAAATCGTTGTGTGTTAGTTTCGCAAAAACTCCAAAATAGCACGAAGGATTCTGACAAAATGTTATGTGTTTGAACAGGTCTAGATAAGGTTTATAAGTACAATTGGACCTGGTAAGTAGCACTGTCATTGGGCAGGGCAACGTCGGCCGGACCCACTTAGTCTTCTCTCTCTTATCTATAATATATAAAGCTCGATTATAAATTTTATGAGTGTTTAAATAGGTTCAGGGAAGATTTGTAAGTATATACAATTGGACTTCGGCAGAACAACGTTTGCCGGGCCCAATACTATTATTATGATTAAGAAGACATTAAGTAAGCCCGCTTCATCTTTTGATTTGCACCCTAGCTTAGTAATTATAACATAATACGTGTCGTTCGTGACGTAACTACAGCTGCACTAGCGATTACTGTAATAATAACATAAAAATATGGATTTAATTTTTATTCAGCTAACTTAATAGCATCAACCGACATCATTTGAATATAAAAACAACAATTAAACAGAAATATGATTTTTTAATATAAGTTTTCTGTAAATACATGTGTTGTTGCCGCAGACCAATTTATTACAATATTATATTAATCATAATTATGATATGTGATCAATGACTATATGGAAAAAATGCCTATACTAGAAATATAAATCCCCCCCAATAGACCTTATCTAAGTTTTAGTTGGTTGTTTGGTTTAGTTATTAGTGTATTTGTACTATCTATTCGTAGCCAAATTTTTAAGAAACAAACTAATAATAATAAGAAGTCAATGAAAACGGCAAAAATGATCTATACGCTTCAACATAGTCGGATTCCTAAGCGAGAGCTCCCCTGTTAAAAAACGGTCTCGTTTTAACTCAAAGCACGTAGTTGCAATATTATTTAATAAAAAATTATGCATTTTATGCTGCTTTTGGATAGTTCAAAGCTAACGCGCTTTAAAGTTTTGAATCTACGATATATGAAATATAACCACATTTCGCCATTTTTCATGGCGTAAGCGGCTTGCGCATAACGTATCGATGGAGCCCGCACTGCTCCAAGCCGGCAAACATCGGCACCTGCACAACAATTTATTTGTTTTAAAAGCAAATATCGGGAGCGTGCTATTCTTATTTCATATATTACGTCAATAGCATATGGAGCTTTTCGATGAGAAATGCGGGTTGAATTCATAAAAATAGAAACGTGGCGACTAGACTGTTGTAGTAGAGCGTAAGGGTATATGTATACCTATATAGAAAACTATTTTCACAATTCAAAATGAATATATTTATATTGAATATTTTTAAAAGATTATTTCTAAAGTTAGTTTTAATTTATGCAGGTTAGGGTTCAACCAATAATTATGCGAAGATTTAATTTTAAAAAAAAATCTTTTCTTTATTACTGACCACTTCTAATTGTTTGGACGAGTACATTGCCAGAATTCACTTCACGCATATTAATTCACACGATTATAAGTATAAAGACTACGTCAAACAATTGAATTTAATTTAATTAACTGATATCGACATTTGAACATAAATTTCTTTAGGTGCCCATTTTTTTGCAAAGGAGTGTAATATACAGGGCGTCTCACGGCTATGCTGCAGGAAGAGAAAGTACCTTGAATACCGTAGATTGAAAATTTTACTGAAAGTAAAGTCTTCCTTCAGTAAAATTTTACTGAAAGTAAAGTCTTCCCTCAGTAAAATTTTCAATCTACAGTTTTGATCTTAAAAAAATCTAAACTGAATTCACAGATTTTTAAATCATCGTCTGTCTGAATCGAGAATCGAACCCGGTGAAATCAATAAATTTATTTTATTGATAAAGTCGATTACAGGGAACAAACCTCTCTAATAAATATTATCTCTAAAACTTGAGGATGACAAAAAATCAAACGGTACTTAATGCGAAGTGGGGCATGGCAGTTAATAAATAAAAATATTTGTAAGTGCTTCACTTACAAATATTTTTATTTATTAACTAAGTTTTATTTACTTAGGTCATCGGCAGCCTGAATTGGGATTGAACCCATCAATTCAAAAAAAAAAATATTTGTTAGATATATGTCTTTGTTAAATTTTTGAGGTAATGTTTGTTGGAAAGATTTCTTATCTGTGATCGACTCTACGAGATATTGATATGTATCATAAAAATACAGAATTTTACCGGGTTTATCGAGCGTCGGTGGCGCTGTGGCCTTAGCACTGGAGTAGAATCGACAGGCCCGCGATCGATCCTGCCATGTACCAATGTGTTTTTTGTTTTACGAATTTCATATGTACATTTATCTGACGCTCCTATGGTGAAGGAAAACTTTGTGAGGAAACCTGCGAAGTAATTCAAAGGTGTATGTGAAGTGAACCAATTCGCACTGGGCCAGCGTGGTTTGACTAAGGCCTAATCACCCTAACTAATCAGGGTAGGCTCGTGCACCTCGGCGGGGACGTATATGAGCTGTGATGATGATGACCGGGTTTATTTCCCGGTTTACACAGGCGATTAAAAATCTGTGAATGTAGTTGGGATTTTTTTTATAAAAATGAAGCCTTCTTTCAGTAAAATTTTACATCTACGGTATTTTAATTACTTTCATGTGGTATCGCTGTAACCCTGTATAATATGTGTATAAACATCACACCAATCCGTCCAGTTTCTCTTTTTCCAAATTGTTTCCATTCAAATTTCGCGCCACGATGGGCTGTCATTTTATATATCAGCGACGCTACTCCTGCGCCGCTGTAGAAGAGCTTGATATGGCCTCAGCACGTAATAAGAAAAATCTGTTATTAACAACTAAAAGGTTGCTAGAATTTTACTGACTAAATAATAGTGATCGATCAACTCTCCCTGATTTGTGGTGTAGGAAAATCGGGTTGCAAACTGGTGTATTTTGTGAGATTCGCTAGCCGGCCGGACGCACCGTCACACACTGCTTACGATTTTCCATTCCCAGACATATATCATTGGTGACTGATGAGTGTATTCGCATTATGACCAGCCCCCGTAGCATAACTAGCAAAACTTATGATAAACCGCTTTATCATATCGTGTTTTGGTGGTCATGCTACGGGGGCAGGATGAAAGTCGGTCTGGAAAAGGCTTGAGGAAAGGGGGCTTGATGAAAGGGGTCAAAGATTTAGAATTTTCCTAAAAACATAGGCTGCATTAAAATTAAATAAAATATTTAATATTTAAATTATATTTATTTTTATTGCTTGTTATTTGTAAATAGGCATATTTGAACAGAAAAAATCAAAAACATTAGGCAAAAATTAAAAAAAATAACTTTCCAATAAAATTTTGAAAAATTACAATATTGCGAAAATTTCACTATACTGGCTCTGCCTTGAAATCTTTTTTCGTGTCAAAAATTGGCATTATTTTTCGTGATGCCAGGCTAGATTTTATGAATCCATCTCGTCTTTTGGCTCCACAAACTGTAGCTAATTCTTCTGTCACAATTTTGACACATCTCTCTGTGGATTGGGTGTGGCAGAGATATTTGTAAATTTTTTCCAATATATCAGGTTTTATTAGGCTTCTTTCCTGTATTGCCCGTATTGTAGTATGTGTGTGTGTGTGTGTGTGTAATATTTTTTATTAGAGGTGGTTCAGATACTGTTGTGCAATCTATCATGTCGTTGTATTCTCTTGCTTCGAAATTTAAATCTTGCAATTTGAATACACGAACAGGTTTTTCTTGCGTTTAATTTTTCCGCACTTTTAATATTTTTCTTAGAGCCTGATTCCCTGATGTGTTTTCTGTCATCTTCGAGCATGGTATTCAATATGTTTTCCACGTGTGCAAAATATCCTTTCCTCTGATTTACAGTATCAACGATGGCTTTTAAATTGTCAGGTAAATAGCGGGACAACATGATTGTGTTGTGTAAATGTTTAGCACCGTGAAAACATGATGGATGAGTCTTGATTTGGAACCACATCGGAGCGTAAACTTTAAGGATAAAAGCAGCCAGTGTCACTAGCTTCTCATCAGGTGATTCAGTTCCTACATAATAACAGTAGGATTCTATTAGCGGTCGTTAGCCACCTTGAATGCAATTTTGCCGGGATTTCTTTTTGGCAAGCTTTCATTGCACTCTCCTGAGTTAATAGCATCACAGATCTCCTTTAAATACAGTTGGTCGGTGTCAGTACTTGATCTCTGGCAGCGAACAGTTGATTCGTTGAAAGTTGGAAATTGGAAGCTCTTGACATTTCTCAAGAGATTTTCCAATGCGGTCGGTAAAACTTTTAGGTCCAGACGTTGTCCCATCGAGATGTTCAAAAAGGTGCCGCAAATTAAGTTCGTTGGCATGTAACTGACAAATTAGCCACTGTAGTGGCCGATTTAACACTAGTTCCAACGTGCGAATTACTCCACCTTTTCGTCCTGTATTCATTGCAGTTCTATCACAACCAACAGCTTCTAAGTAATGGCAGTCGATTTCGTTTGTAATCAAAAAATAACTTATTTTTTGGTATATCGTTTTAGCGTTGCCTGAGTTAACAGATAACAGATTAAAATCCTTACACATTACAGATTATAATCCTCACACAATTACTTTTACAATGTTTGGCGCCAAAACAAAGCAACATGAAGTTTGTTAGTGTCGGTCTTTGCACTAATCAAAATGGCGATTTTCGCGGCATTTGACTTTCATTCGCTGAGTTGTTGTGATGATGGAAAACCCTAATAGTACCACAATTCATTACTACATGGCAGAGTTGTCATTTTCTATGGATTAGTAACCGTTTTAGTGATGGGAATTGATATTAAATTAGAATAGTTGATCTTAGCAAAAAATCGATTTTTCGGAAATTATCGAAAGTTTATGTGCTTTGGGGCAGTGCTTTTCGTTAATATTTTTTATAGATATTTTGTATTTGAGAACGTCGCTACATGATACAACTTTTGCATACCCAGGGAAAGAAGATTTAAAATAAAAATTGTTTCATACTAGACCGCTCCACCCTATTGACCATATTTATTTATTGGTGTTTTGAATAAACTTGAATTTTACGTAACACACTGTTAACGATTACCTATCATTATTGAATGCGTAGAGGGTCAGCATCAATGTTTTTATATCTGATCCTCTTCATAGTTTCCTTTTGCGTGTTGCCTGCTTTACAGAAAGAATCCCTGTATGGTATGAGTTTTCGCCTGAATAACGCCTAGTCCACCACAAAAGAAAGTGTTGTTGTCAAAAAGTTGTCTAGCCAGACGATCATAAAAAGTGCACTGGACTAACATATTAGTCCAGTGCACTTTTTATGATCGATATTTCGAATATTATTCGAAATATCCGCAATTAAGCAATGTAACGTGATGACCCCACGTTGGGCGCCAGTGTAACGTGGTGACCCCACATTGGGCGCCAGTGTCATCAAAATCGGTTCATAAATGACGAAGTTATCCACGAACTAATATAAAAAAGCATATATACGGCCGAATTAAGAAACCTCCTCCTTTTTTAGAAGTCGGTTAAAAACAAAAAAACTGTTTGTCCAAAAGAGGTAGTACCTAAAAAGTTTTTGGCAATTGAGACTTTTCTGGTAGTAAAGGTTGAGTACCTAAAATCTAACTAATTTCGGCAGTTTTTCTTTAAATTGTCATTTCATCAATTGTCTGAGACGAGTTAGATACTTAAAACCTAAACACAAATTGCCTAATAACGTTTGGCCTAAAACACAAATCACCTAAAAACGAAATGCCTAATAACGTTTAGCCTGCCTAGAACCATGAAATTTGGCAAGAGAAAAGGAAGTACATACTTTCAGAGATATGAGCATTTGAAATTTGAAAAAACTAACCTCAAAATTAGCAGTTTCCACAAGCAATAAGTATGCTTAAGATCGAGAATACACATAAAGTCATTTCTGGCGCTACGCCGAGGTTAGGTGTTTTAATAGGTTATTATAATTATAATAGTGTTTATATAGAGAGCTATTCAGCTTCTAGATTATTTTATATGCCTAAGTAAAACTGATGTATCTACCTATATGTCAGTTTTGGTTTAAATTGCATACCCATAGTTTGAGGGGTTACTATATTATTTTTATTATGAATTTGTTCTGGTTTATTTGCTAAAGTCGACGATGGACATTATACCACGGAAGGAACAAAATAGAACTAGAAGTATAAAATATTGTCATCAGGTTCCGTACAACCGAATTATTAGACCATGATAATATACTTATAGTTATTACTGCTAAAAGATTGAGGTTTGTGAATTAATTAGTAACAATGAAAGAGGGTCCTGTACACTTAGAATTTGGTAATATGAACTGTGACCATAATACGAGTAGTAAGTTTACTTACAAAAATTGTCTTGAATTTCCTGAATTGGAAAGTTCATCAGATGAAGATGAAGCAGATCGTAATTTTTTTATTTCGCAGTAAGATAAAAAATGTGCCATAGTCAAGAATGTTTATTAATACAATATGAATATTTTACATACTGTTTAAAAAATAAAAGTCATAAATATACGCGGTTATTTTTTTATTACCCTGGAAAATTTAAGGGACGCTAAACGACATGGTATTAGAATCCAAAAAATACTGCACTAGTTGAGAGCAGCATTTATAGAGATTTTTTTTTATTTTTATTTATGTAAATGTAACTATTGACGTCGCTACACACGAAGTAGCTGCAGCCGTTGATTCCTTCCAGAGTGGCTCTGCTGGAGGCTTGAACGGACTCACGCCACAGCACTTAAAAGACCTGCTAGGCGCTGGGTCTGGCGAAGCCGGTAGTGCCCTCTTGAGAGACTTGACGGCCCTAGTTTCTTTGATGCTTTCAGGGCGAGTCAATAGAGACATCACGGAATTGCTTTACGGTGCAAATCTATTTGCGCTTAAAAAAAAGGCGGCGGTATTAGGCCTATAGCGATCGGTATGGTATATCGTCGCCTAGCGGCCAAAATTGGCTGCAAAAAAATAGCACCTAAATTAGAAAGCCTTTTTGTTCCCGTACAGCTTGGCTTTGGCACTCGAGGAGGATGCGAGGCCGCCGTCCATTCGGTGAAAGTGGATGTGAGGAATGCCTTCAATTCTGTGGACAGAGGAGCCCTTCTAAGGCAGGTTAAAGACAAAATTCCAGAACTTTATTATTTTCTTTGGCAATGTTACGGTTCGCCCACAAAATCAAAATATTTTGGTAACGAAATTGTTTCAGCAGTAGGTTGCCAGCAGGGAGATCCCCTTGGCCCAGCCATTTTTAGTCTTGCCATCCCGTCGTCCAACGTCTACGATCTCAGCTTAATGTTTGGTATTTGGATGACGGGATGTTTGGCGGAGATGCTGACACTGTATTTAATGACCTGACTCTAATAATAGAGGAATTTCAACGTATAGGACTCGAATTAAATTTTTCGAAGTGTGAATTGTTTTTGTTTGATGACTGCCCCTCAAAACATTTGGTCCTTCGTAAATTCAAAGAACTGGCTCCCGGTATCAAATTATTGATAAATCCACACTATGTCTTTTGGGCTCCCCTGTCTTAGGCGAAGCATTCTCATCTTTCATAGATAGCAAAATTCAAAATTTTTTGCAAACTTCCGGTCGTCTATCAAAAATCAATACTCACATGGCTTTTACTATTATCAAATATTGTCTTTTTGTCCCTAAATTTACGTACACTTTGCGATGTTGTCAGCTTTGGAAGCACACTCAGTTGCTCCAAAACTTAGACAACATCGTAAAAATCACTTTGGCTTCCATTTTAAACATACATTGGTTACAGGCTTCTCTTCCTGTGCGATGGGGGGGCTTGGGCATTAGAGCTATCTCTAATGTGGCACTCCCTGCATTCCTGTCCTCCGTTCATGCTACCCAAAATTTGTCCAAAAAAATTCTCTCTACATCTACTGTCAACAACTCTGAAATTAGTAGTATGAGCGAGGCTAGAAGTGCATGGCACTCGGCCTGCCCAAACTCTGATTTCCCCAGCAACCCAACATCTCAGCGTCTATGGGACGAGCCGCTGTGCGAGCTAGTACGGAAAAAGCTATTAAATACGTGCTCAAGCTCCGCAGACCGCGCCCGTCTTTTAGCCATTGCAGAATGGGAATCAGGTTTGTGGCTACATGCCCTCCCATCGCCTAACACTGGCACCTTGATGGATACTGCTACTTTTAGAGTTGCAGTGTCTCTTCGCCTTGGTGCACCATGTTGTGCTCCTCATCGCTGCCAGTGTGGCTCCGCCGTGAGTCAATTGGGTCACCACGGTCTAAGCTGCGTGAAAAGTGCAGGCAGATTTTCTCGCCACGCTAGCCTCAATGATATCATCCGTCGGGCTCTTACTACCGCTAATTGCGCAGTCGTTCTGGAACCGAATGGTCTGAGCCGTGACGATGATAAGAGACCCGACGGAATGACACTGGTTCCCTGGAGATTGGGGCGGCCCTTAGTGTGGGACGCAACTTGCGCCGACACTATGGCGCTTTCACATCTCCCGGCGACCCAGGCTAGGCCTGGTGCTGCAGCCGAATCAGCAGAAAGCCTCAAGAGGCACAAATATAGGCTACTTGATAGTGGTTATATATTTGTGCCTTTTGCGGTAGAGACGCTTGGGCCGTGGGGACTAGGGGCCCACTCTTTATACCAAGACTTATCATATCGTTTAGTTCAGGCGACACGATCCCGAAATGCTGGTATATATTTTGGTCAGCAAATAAGCATTGCCATCCAGCGTGGCAATGCTGCCAGCATTTTGGGAACGTTGCCCACTGGCAGTGGTTTAATAGATTAGGTTAATTAGGTTTTTTAGTTAGTTAGGTTCTTTTTTTTCATCTTTTTAATATTGTGTATTAATTATGTTAATCGTACTTTACTCCCCTATACATATTATACTATATCTATAAATTTATATATGTATACTTCATCTCCCCCGAAAAAGATACAAGCTATCCCCTCCGCACACAAAAAAAAAACATAAACGTAAGTCACATTAAAAAAATAAACAAATTATAATTTTATAAAATTTTATTATAATAAAATTATTTTTCAACGCACTTCCTCATAAAGTGGCTCTAATCCCATGGCAATTAGGCACATAATGACACCTATAATCAAACTGTGACTTTTTCATTACTATTATTCACGAGTGAGTAATAGTTTTTTTAAATATTATTGGTTGAGTTACGCTTACACTTGCGCTAAAATGCTATCCGCGAAAAGCCCAAAAAAAAGAAACCTCATTTTTTAGTCTATGGCCGATGCGCGCGCATAGGAAAACTGATTAATTTTTCCCGCCATTACGAAATTTATTAGTCTATGGCCGATGCGCGCGCATAGGAAAACTGATTAATTTTTCCCGCCATTACGAAACATTTTTCACAACTCGTCTCGTTTTCTCTTTTGAAGTTATTTAGTTAGTTATTAATTAAGATGTCTGCAAATACAATTTATGAAGAAAATGATTTATGTTGTACACCGCCCGATATAAGATGTGAAGCCCAGAACGTTATGGAAAGTTTACTACCAGAAAACTCAAAGGAAAAATATCTATTAGCGTACCAAAATTTCATACAATGGCAGAACAACAAGAATACGCAGTCTTTTTCAGAAAATGTGTTCATGGCGTACTTTAAAGAATTATCTTCTAAGTACAAACCTAGCTCTTTGTGGTGTATTTACTCAATGTTAAAAAGTACAGTCCGAACAAAGAATGGAGTGGACTTAAAAACACTCGAATTTGTCAGCTTATCTAAAGAGACTATCTGATGGATTTAGAAGCAAAAAATCAAAGGTTTTATCATCTGATGATATTGAAAAATTTATTAAAGATGCTCCAGATAACCAATATTTGGCTACAAAGGTTAGTTAAATTAATTTTAATTAAATATTTAACAGCAGCTTGTGTTGTGTGTTGACCTTAATTATTGTTTCTTTTGTTTCAGGTTGCTTTAATATTTGGTGTAACTGGTGCCTGTAGGATACAAGAATTAACAAATATAACTGCAAAAGATATAGAGAACCATGGCCAGATGCTTTTAGTGAAGATACCTATCACGAAAAATAAAATACCTAGGTCATTCACCATACATGGTCCATTCTATGATATTGTTAAGAAGTATGAAAGTTTGCGTTCGCCAAAAACAAAAAATGACCGTTTCTTTCTAAATTACCAGAATGGTAAATGTACCTGTCAGCCTATAGGTATAAACAAATTTGGTTCTATGCCTAAAGAAATCGCTAAGTTTTTGGGTTTAGTAGATGCTGAGAGCTACACTGGACATAGTTTCAGAAGAACTTCAGCTACATTGCTGGCAAATTCAGGAGCTGATATAATGACTTTGAAGCGACATGGCGGGTGGCGATCTAGCAATGTAGCAGAATCATACGTAGAAGATTCCATACAAAACAAGAAGGAAATTTGAGCAAAAATTACAAAAAGAATTAAACTTGATTCTGAGACGCATCCTACTGGCGAAATACCAAGTACGTCCAATGATTGGATTTCACCTTCCTACACGAATAATGAACCATCACAAATAACAATAGAACATGAAAGTATTTCAATAAATAATCTATCTGATGAGACCGCTATGTCATCAAAAATAGTTAATTATAATTTTACTAACTGCACATTTACTAATTGTTTCTCTAAGTAAACTTTTTATCTACTATGTAAAATGGTTGTTTATTTAAGTATTGTTTTATTCAGAAGTGTGTTGAAAAGCGTTGTATGATACACGTGTGTATTGATGGTTACCGTCCTCGGTTTCTTAAGACCCTCGCCTGACGGCTCGGGCCTCAATGCGCCTCAGCGGTAATCACCAACATTACACACTTGTACCATAATGTACTATTATAAACAATTTTGTAACATTTTTATGCACAACATATTCCTTATTGTGCTTTTTATTTTGTTTTATTTTTTATATAATAATGGATGTATCCTGAAGCGTCCCTAAAATTTTCCAGGGTACTAAAAAATAACCATGTATTTACATATTGTAGTTTTTTTTTCGCATAATAGGTTTTTTTTGTTTAGTTTTTGTTCCATATTCTCTGCTAAATCTTCAAAAATAAAACATCAAGTGGTAGGTATTGAATTTTCATTCATCACAAGTTCACTACTTGCATTTACTTTTTTTTGAAGCCATCTTGGTAAACCCTTTTTTTCCAGCAACTTTTGACGATGGTCAGCTAAGCTTTCCCTTTTTTAACTATCTCTGTAATCTGGAACTGCATATTGGGCCGAAAAAAGGAAGATTTCAAAATAAGTATAGCGAGCGACATAATACAGTGGTCTCAAAATCAATATGTAAAGTATGGCGTGTGGCAGCAAAACAATGGAAAGACTAAAGTAGACATATGAAAGTCTAAAGTACCTGAGTTGACGTGATTTCTAGTGCACAGCGGACATACCGAAAGGGTTATTTATTTATTTTATTGAACCCTAAATTGCTGTAATATTTATTGAACGTAATACTTTTAACCAGCTACAATAATAATTAATTTCTAATGTACAGCAAATGTTGCTCTTTAGGCTGTTGTATAATTAATGGTTAAACAAACTTACCTTTGTGATGTTTGACCATAATTATACGAGACGTTGCATCCGAAGAGATTTATATATTAACCAGGTAGTCCACATTCCAATGTACCGGGCACCAAGCACAATTTTAGAGCGAAGACATAAAAATAAAAAGATAGGTAGGTAGTTTTAGTGTTATTCACCCGCTTGCGCGATGTAACGCCGTTTGACTCATTCCTTTAGAGCAAAATTTCTCAAAAACATTGGGTATTTATTTGCAACACAGCAAATAATGGGTTGGGAGGGAGTATAAATCTCTTCGGATGCAACGTCTCGTATAATTATGGTCAAACATCACAAAGGTAAGTTTGTTTAACCATTAATTATACCACGACGTTGCATCCTCGAGATTTATATATTGACCAGGTAGGATGTTTAGAGTATTTTGAGAAATTTTTGATTAGAAGAGAAAAAAAAAGAAAGTTTGTCGTTAATTCGGTATAATTTGACTTTTTTTTTATAATTTATAACAAAATCTAAATCAGTGAATAAGAGTTTTATTACGCATGATAGACTCTTGATAGAATCTTATAAGAATTTCCAAGGCACAGAAAATCACCTAAATAATTTATAATAGTAAACTAAGACTTCTAAGATAAGATAATATGGGTTTCAGAAGCTTAGTGAAAATGTATGAAGCTGAAGCAAGTGCAAAGGGAATACATTGAAATTCTTAAGTTATTTGCTCAAATTTAAATCTAAGATAATGTTTCTACGATTGATGCGTAGTGGCTAAAAAATAGACATCTTATAAATCGATGAACGCCATATAACAGAATTTAGACATCAGCTTAATAGCCGTTCGAATGTCTTCCATTTTAAAAGGCAACTCTGAACAAATTTATTAAAAGGTTTGACATTGAGAATAAATGTATTCTAACCATCAGTTTTACGGATTGTAACACCGTTTGTTCTTAAAATTAAATAAACAAATTTTGCAAAAAACTTTTTCGTTTCACTATTGTTTTTACATAAAAATCACAACTTTTTTATTTTTTATTACAACTTTTCTTTGTTAATTAGTTTCACAGTGTCAATTTCAACGTCATTTTTGCACGTGACAGTTGCAAGTACTTTTGATCATTGTGCAATTTGTGCATAGACAATATTAAAGAAAATAAATTTCGGGTTTATCCTGGCATAGTCTACAAAGATAGATTTTTTTTTTCAAATTCAAAATTATTAAATTTAACATTAAATCTGTTTGTTTTGATAACATTAAGAGACATTTAACAAAACATATTTTAAATTAATAGATCAAACTAAATGAAGACATTTAACATGAGGCATATAACTTGATAGTTCATAACAAGAGTTTCGTCGAGTAGAGTTTTTAAAAGCTTTTATATTTTTGTTTATTGTTAATTAATTATGACCTTCTATCTTTTTCAACCAAACATTTATTACTTTCACTTAGAACACTGATTATAGAACTTCAAAAAATTCATATGTTGGTGACGGTGATAAGCGATAAGTCCGTCCTTAACACTTCTTAAATCACAATGAGAATTTCATAGGTGGTGTAACTGGTTGGGGTATTATGGGTGTGATTCCTTTACCAATACCTTGACCTTAGAAAAATCAATCCCTAGTTATAATCGAAGTATATAATTTCTTCTGCTTTTCATTTTATTCAAGAAAAATTACGAAATAGTTTCGTTGGAATATATCAGGTGCACGCGACCTTCGAGGTTTTGTTTCCAGCTCAGGACACGCAATACATATTTAGCTATAAATAATAAGGATTCTCCGAATGATTCATCAATTTGTTATAAAAATTTAAGTATTTACGCTAATTACCAAGGTACCTTAGGTATATCTTAATTACTTGAATTTTTTAGAACAGATTTTATTAAGTTTTTTGGTAGGTAGGGTTTTTTCAAACACATATTCCCAAAATCCGTCTTTTACATCCCCTATTTCATAAAAAAATCTGATAGTAAGCGGCATCTTTTTCAGTGGAGGAACTAAGAAACAACTAGTATAACAAGGAAGAATTCTGTGGAATTACATATTTAAAACATATAAAATCTAAGGAATTGGAGTACAGTATCACTGACCCGTGATCGCAAGAACTTAAAGTCGAAGGTACGATCCACTAACCGCCGTTACGGGGAAGGTTAATCTTAAAAAAAAGAAACAAAACATTTTCATTTGGTGTATTCCATTACCCAGTTTTGTACCCAGTTTTTAGCTTTATTAGTTTGATACCGAGATTGATAAAAAATCCCGAACCATTCTGCCCTTTGATTGTATAGATTTCTGTATCTATTATAATATAGTTAACTGATTCTCTTTAATTTAACTTACAACTCTAAGGATATGATTGTATCTGGCTATTATTATGATGGCTGGCTTATGATTGTATTGTTCTCTTATGCTTATGCATAAGGAAACTGTATGTAAACATATAAATCTTATTATTTCAATAAGTCAAGGATTAAATTTGTTTTCTTTTCCCAAATTTTGACAATTATCAAGAAAAGAGCATTACTGGTGGGGAATATTATGTTAGTTAGTTTATATATAAATTGATCTAATTCATCATTGCATCATCTTACTGCTCTCATTTAGTATAACTTCTTAATTTTATAACGTAATGTCACAATATTTGACTGTGAAAACGTGAACTTATAGGTAAAACATCTTTGAGATTCGGTTTCTTAAAAAGAAATTTGTAATCCGTTTTACCCGTTACAACTCATAAGAGAACTGGATCGATTGTATTTTTTTTTCAGTTGTGAATAAAATATTTTCATTTAAGTACCAGAATAATTATAAATTTTTTTTTCTATTATGTTTTGATCGGCGCCTTTGGTCGAGACTTCGTTGTCTGATATCGATCTACTACAGGTGCTTTCCTCGCAGACTAATGGTACGAGTGACTCCTCGCCTAACCACGTCTCTGCGTGCGTGGCATTTGACGCGGTGGAGCTTTGCAGTTTCCCTGCTGGCTGACTGAAGGCCTATTAGAAGAAGAAGTACTCGCCGCTGGAACTTTCTTGATTTGGAGTCGATATTTCTGCCAACTTCGATGCTTTAATTTTATTAGTGAGATTTCCGCCAAACAGAAATGAATCACTTCGTACACGTGCAATATCTTTTTAAATTTATAATCTAATGAATACATTATTAATTTCCTTCAATTAAGCGTGTTTTTATAATGAAGGTCCAATATAAGCTGATTTCTTTGAGTAACACAGCAGTGATTTCAGGATTCGATTTGGGTGTTTTAACTAATTGAAAGTTTTCAGGTATGAAGATGTTGTCCTCTAACTCTTTCTTTTAATCCTTATTTAAGCCTCCGTACAATATATGACCCACACGTTCAGAGATTTCATCCTGGATTTTTGTTCCGAAAAGCTCGTGTTTCCCTTTTGAGGTCCCTAAGACAGATATCAAAAAAATGGACTTTGAGTGTAAAAAACGACACAGTCAATGACATTACTCCAAATTCAATATGGCCGCCGCTCCAAATTGGCCGATCGATTTTCTTTTGCCATCCACGTAATATGGGTATCAAATGAAAGAGCATTCAGAGAAAAACGTATCCTTTCCAGTTCTTTGAATATTCGAACACCTTTTTTAGGCAAATTTTATAACTTCGACAAAAAAAATCATTTTTGCACCTACTCGCAACCGATAACCTTTTGATTACAAAAGCTAAAGTGGGGGGTCCACCACCGCGGGGTGCGCGCACCCCGCGGCACACACGCGACATCTAGTGTACTATTATAAACATAAACACCAAACTACGAAGTAGTTTGTCGGCGAGTAACATTAGTAATATTCTGCGAGGCGAGTCATATTCTCCGAGGCTATCCTCAGCGGTCTTGTACCCACTGGACCTTCAAGATTCGACCCAAAAGCAAAAAGTGCTTATTGGACCTCATTTACAGGGCCCATTCGACCTTCCTAAAAATATTATATTTAATGCGGCCATTGGACCTCTTTTTTGAATTCGACTGGTACCTACTGGACCTTCAAGATTAGACCCTATTGCAACTGTACACATTGGACCTTATTTGTATGCCCCATTCGACCTTCCTAAAATATTATATTGAATGTACCTTTTTTATGGGAACCATTGGACCTTATTGACAGTTTTATTCAAAAAAGTACAGTCATATAGAAAATTGAAGACTAAAATGAAATTAATAGGAGCTGTAATAGAGCCAATACCATTGAAAAGTAAGTAAATCGCATTGAGCTGTTCTAGCCTATGTATGTACCTACTTATATCTCAATCGGCACAGCCACTAATTCCGAGCAGAAAAAAATATGGAGAAAACCGGACGTCCTTTTTTTTCTTACAATTAGAGTTGTATTGATATTCACTCTCACGACATTCGTCCTGCTCTCGCCTCTTGTATTGTAAGCGCAACGTTCAGTGGCAATATTTCTTTCTCGTTCTTGTCTATTGTTTACTTTCCAAAAAACTACCTAAAAGGTTAAAAAAAGGCTACTTTAAAGGAGTAACAAAAAACTGAGTTATTGTCAACTATTGATTTTAAGTAATATGTAGGTAGGATTAGAAGTTACATTCCTCCTATATTGGTTCTGTCGACATCGCACTTTAACATAATATTAAATCAAAGACAAAAATCTTTATACAATGTTAACCTTCACAAGTATACTGTTGATAGTCAATGTACATTTGATTAAATAAAATAATTAAAACTAAACTAAAAAAAACACCCATATTATAGTTTTAAAAAATGGGAGATCAACTCAGAACTGAATATTAATTAACATAATTAATGACATGTTGATTATTCCCCCATGATCCAATCTGGTGGTCGTCATTTTTTTTCTATTAATTTTTAATTGTATGCATGCATAATCTGTTTTTATATAAATCAATTTTTTTCTATCTTAAGGTATCACTCGTCAAAGCTCTGCCGAAGGTAGATTAAAATCGATAGAATAGTATACTAACTAAACTGGTCTTTTTTTTACCAAAAAGTAAATAATGTAATATTTTAATATAGGTTATAAATCACAGATCGATTAAATTTATGTGATAATATGTGATTTATTTAAAATATTTTTATAATTTTTGTTTGGCTATTTAGGCTAACTTATAGTTATTAGGTTCGGCCTCATATGGAGTACTGTTCTCATCTTTGGGCAGGGGCACCCCACTACCAGCTTCTCCCACTGGACCGCATTCAGCGGAGAGCGACTCGAATCGTCGACTGCCAGGAAATTTCTAATCGGCTTGATACCTTGGCGCTGCGTAGAGATGTCGCCTCACTATGCATCTTCTATCGCATATATTACGGGGAATGCTCCGAGGAATTGTTCGGTCTCATACCTACCGCCTCTTTCCGCCATCGTTCCACGCGACAAAAAATCCATGCCCATCACTTAGATGGTTGGCAGTCCACAACTGTGCGTTTTTCTCACAGTTTCCTGCCTCGTACAGTCAAACTTTGGAATGAATTGTCGCCTTCGGTATTTCCGGACCGATACGACCTTCAAACTTTCAAGAAAAGAGCGTATTCCTACCTTAACGCGCATAGTGCTCCCAATGACCTTGCGTCGATCGTCCCGCACTGATTACATAGGAGTGAGTGAGTGAGAGTGTGGGGAATATTCAAGCAAACCTTTACGCGTAAGATGAATTATTTCAATAAAAAATTAATAAAGGCGAATAAGAAAAATCTAAAAAGACCATCCCCTAGAATATTGTTCACTTTATTTATTGAAATCGAAAGTATGTGATTTAACCTAATATTTACGAAGCGATTAGGTTTATAGTTTTAAAATCGAGGCATGTTTGGGTCACATTTTAACCAAGTTTTAATTAATTTATCAAAAAATTGAAAAGACCATCCTCTAAAGAATGCGTTGAATAATAACATATCTGTTTTAAAGATTTTTTTATTCAATATTTATGAAGAGAACCGGTTTTTTCTGCAGTGATTTTTTATGATTGACGTTACTATGCGCCTTAAAGGCCGGCAACGCACTTGTAACTCCTCTGGGGTTGCGGGTGTCCATGGGCGACGGTAATCACTTACCATCAGGTGATACGTTTGCTCGTTTGCCCCCTATCCCATAAAATAAAAGTTATAAAAAATATTCTCTATTGTCGTTAAAAGTAAGGTAAAAAGGATCTGTGGTTATGTGATTATAGTAGGTTATCTATATTTTATTTCTTTTTGATTTGTTGCTGATGATTAATATGTAGAATTTTATAAATATGTTGATTAAATATTTTGATTTATATCTTTTGTTTTTATTTCTTTAACAATTTTACTTTTCTGCATGACTGTATGTAACATTCCAAAAGAAAAGAGCTTTTTGATAAAAGGTCTGATGGATCCAATGGTGTAGGTAATGTGTAATTTTGAAGGTCCAGTGGGTACCATGTTTTTGATAGGAGGTCGAATAAGACGTATCGTTAATTTTGAAGGTCCAATGGGCACCAGATTTTTGATAGGAGGTCGAATAGGTCCTATCGTGTAGGTAAGGTCCAATTATGAAGGTCCAGTGGGTACAAGACCTCCTCAGCCTGTGTACTAATTAATATATATGACCAAAAAACATGACTACAATCGCATCGTAGTACCATTCTCTATATTGTGGTAGTACTGTGCGCGACTATGATCGCATCATAGTACAAAGGCACACTGTTCTATAAAAAATAAAGAAATAATAACATTCCGTTGAATAAATAAGCTAGGTCATGCTCACACCATGACAGGAAGTTCTGTGGTCGAGACCGTAATCGCGTCACGGTACTAATAAATATGACCAAAAAACATGACTACAATCGCATCGTAGTACTGTGCGTGACTATAATCGCATCATAGTTCCAAGGCACACTGTTCTATAAAATATAAAGAAATAATAAAATTCTTTCAAAAAATAAGCTAGGTCATGATCGCATCATGACAGGAAGTGCTGTGATCAAGACCGTAATCGCGTCACGGTACTAATAAATATGACCAAAAACCATGCTGCAATCGCATTGTAGTACTGTGTGTGTCTATAATCGCATCATAGTTCCATGGCACACAGTTCTATAAAATATAAAGAAATAATAACATTCTGTTGAAAAAATAAGCTAGGTCATTATCGCATCATGACACGAAGTGCTGTGATTGAGACCGTGAACACGTCACGGTACCAATAAATCTGACCAAAAAACATGACTACAATCGCATCGTAGTACTGTGCGTGACTATAATCGCATCATAGTTCCAAGGCACACTGTTCTATAAATATAAAGAAATAATAACACTTAAACACGTGTACAAGGCGTGTTTCAAAGTGCCGATTCACGGTTCTTTAGTAATTATGAATAATTGCTTGAATAGACGTTTATTTGGTACAAAAAATACAACACACAATATAACAAAAAAAAATAAATATATATTCAGATAGATTTTAGGCCAAATAGGCCCCGCATGCAGAGGCACAGAGTGCTTTGACGCTGGTATTCTGCGGATACCATTTTATTTAACACTGTATACAGAATATTCTCTAATTAAACAGTAACGTTAGGCAATGCGCAAATAGCAAGGCTCTTTTTGTTGCTCAATAAATTTCAAAATGAAATTAATTAGTGAGCTAAATATAATCTACTGATTCGAACAAACACGAAATAAAGTCTTGCTTTAAACGAACGAAATGCGAAGATGAGATCGTGTCGATAAATAGTACAATATAATTAACAATAAGCACTTATAATTTAAACTTACATACTTCCAGCACCATCAAAATGCTCGCAGCGGCGGCGGCGGTGACGTAAACGTTTCTCTAGTTTACGAATCTTTTCCTTAATATATTGGTTAGAATACTTACGTTTTCATTTACACATATTGATATCTGTAACAACTACACAACACACTAAAAATAAAGTTTAAAATAATAAAACTTTGATCTTTAATATTCCGATGCTGTGATGCCCGCACAAAGAAAGCGAATAAGTCAAACGGCGTAACATCGCGCAAGCGGGTGAATAATACTAAAACTACCTACCTATCTTTTTATTTTTATGTCTTCGCTCTAAAATTGTGCTTGGTGCCCGGTACATTGGAAAGTGGACTACCTGGTTAATATATAAATCTCGGGGATGCAACGTCGTGGTATAATCTAAAATTACGACTTAGTTGCAAAAAGCTGCATAATCGAGTACTAGAAGAGCAAGAGCTGTTTTAATTGAGATCGCCATTAAACCTTAACCTATAAAGGTTATATATTCAAAAGATATTTTATGTTTATTTTTGAATATGTCTGTGCAATTTACAGAATATTTTAACTGAATACCTTCTACACAATTAGTTTATTTACAATAAAAAAGTATTGGAAACTCATAAGGCTAGTCTCAAGTTAGGTTAAATGGTATTTATTACACAGATATTTTCGTTAATATGTATTATTTCGAAGGCCCACGAGTTTTTAGCTTACATAGTATACATATTCACGAAGAAGTAGCAGCTGCAAGCAAAATTACAACCAAAAACCTTACAATAGATACTTACCATACAGCAAAATAAATATTTGTTCATTTCACAAATTTTTTAGATGGCCGCTGCATATCCAACAGAAAATAACTATGTAAAAAGAATTCAATCACGAACACAATTTTATTCCTATATTCAGACGTTAAATAGCCCGTGGCTGTATAAAAGTATAAAACACGCAGAATTGTAGAACTGTGTCTGTATAATGGTATCTAATTAATCTCTAAGTCAGCCTATTGCTTCAGGTTGTACAGCTATTATACAGCTGCTAGACAGCTAGATCTACACTGCATAATTTGGGGCCTCTTTTGGAGTTACAAAGGCTAAATATCCCGCTATACAGCTCAAATACAGGAAAACTGTACAGCCATAAGTATTCAATAATTACATAATACAGCCTTTAAAGAGCTTTAAATGTTACTTGATATAATTTCACCGAGTGTTGCGTTTTTTGCATCGCTAAGTATTTTGAGGAAACTTTGTAACACGCACTGGTACCACTCTGGGTACTTAAGAAGCCAGTAATAGGGAATGTTGTTCTAGAGCAGACCACTAGTGGTCCCTAGAAGCAGCCGAAGTGGTCCTTGAAGCCACCCGAAAAATAATAATATACGTAGATATAACAAATAACTCTCTATACATTATACTGTATATTGTCTAGAGTTGGTGGTCCATGGCTAAACAGATATTTGTAAAATGGTCCCTCATCACTAAAGAAGATTAAGATCCACTACTCTAGAGTGACGGTTGTCGTGTGCTCAGGTATTAGCATTAGCAATTGAACTCATAGGCTGACAGACTGCATTCTCGGGCTCAGACGAGATATTCTCACTGTTATATACTCGTATATACGAATCGTCATAAGTTTCATATAAGTTTAAAAAGAAGGAAAAACATAATAATTACTTTCAGGATAGTATCGCGTACTTATCACATTAAGAAAGTAATGATATTGTATTTCTAGGTAACATCGCGTGATACTATTCTAAGAAACACATACATTGCTATCGGGATAGCATCAAGTGATATCTCTTCAAGTTAAGATAGTATGAAAGGATTTTTTTAAAGAAAAGTGGGTATTCTAAATATATTTCCCAATTGATTCCCTAAAACACATATCACCTAAAAACGAAATGCCTAATAACGTTTAGTCTGCCTAGAATCATGAAATTTGGCAAGAGAAAAGGAAGTACATACTTCCAGAGATATGAGCATTTGAAATTTGAAAAAACTAACCTCAAAATTAGCAGTTTCCACAAGCAATAAGTATGCATAAGATCGAGAATACACATAAAGTCATTTCTGGCGCTATGCCGGCCGCTGCCGCGGCAAGCTCACTTCGCTCGCTCGGCTCGCGCGCTTGGTTCATGTTCAAACCTACAGAGAAAAGGAAGTACATACTTCCAGAGATATGAGCATTTGAAATTAAAAAAAAATAACCTCAAAATTAGCAGTTTCCACAAGCAATAAGTATGCATATAATCGAGAATATACATAAAGTCATTTCTGGCGCTACGCCGGCCGCTGCCGCGGCAAGCTCGCTACGCTCGCTCGGCTCGCGCGCTTGGTTCATCTTCAAACCTTCTAACCCTAACCCTACTGCGCAATGGGTCGCGGGTTCGATTCCCGTACGGGACAGATGTTTTGTATGGCCTACAGAAATTTGTTCCGGTCTGGGCGTATGTGCATGCGATATTCTATGTTTGTAACTGCACCCACGACACTGGAGAAAATCCTAGTGTGGGGCGACGTTTTTTTTAAACAAAAAGAAAAAAGAACGACAATTTTAATATTATATCTCCAATCAAAAAAAAATCATAGCATATAGTATTTTAACAATAACCATTTTGATATTTTCTATGCAACTTCATATTTCTATATGAGCTGACTATAAAAGAACTTACGTCGTTTGCGTTAACTTTTCTTCATATCCTCAGTTTCCGTTTACCCATAATCTATACTAATATTATAAAGCTGACGAGTTTGTTTGTTTGTTTGTTTGTTTGCTTGAACGCGCTAATCTCAGGAACTACTGATTCAAATTGAAAAATTATTTTTGTGTTGGATAGTCCATTTATCGAGGAAGGCTTTAGGCTATATAACATCACACTACGACAATAGGAGGTGAGCATCAATGACAAATGTTGCAAAAACGGGTAAAAAATATACGGCGAAACGTAGTTCGCTGGCACAGCGAACAACAGCAGTATACAAGATAAATTTACAGCTTTTCAAAAAAAATACGTGTAGCAATGCCCGCACACAATGAACGAATGAGGTGACAATCGACAGCTGACATAAGTAACATAATGTCAATAGACTTGCCTTCTTATTTATTTTATTTCTCTATGCAAGTGTGGCAATGCAGTACAACATTGAACGGACTACAATGTATGTTAAATGTTTAATGTATGTTTAATGTTTACCATTGGCTGGTCGTGTTGTTCCAACATACTTGTACACATAGTATAATTTATAATTCCTGTATATTATTACACTTGCATTTAATATTGATATAATAAGTATCTTTTAATTATGTATTTTATTTATAGTAGGTACGAGTAGGTACAATCTTTACAAATACAAATATTCACACTTAACACACTGTATCATTCATCCCATCGCTTTACCTTAGTATTTTATTTATTTTTGCATTTTTCATTTTCTCACTGTGCGTTCAGCTGCGTAAGTACACGCTTTTTCTTGTTAAGGTTTCAGCTGAAAACCAGCGCTGTGGCTCTGCAGGCCACAGCATATGCTTAGCTGCGTCCTATTTTCGCATCACACTACAGCGTAATAATAAATTTTTTTTTTTTTACAAAATTATCTCTTTAAGTTTTACGCTTTTTATTGTAGTTTTTTTTTGTTTTGTTTCACCTTTATGTTATGTTGTAGTATTTGTGAAAATAAATGTCTTGAGTCTGAGTCTGAAATCTCGAGGATGCAACACCGAAGTATAATATTAGCGACCTTCTATTAGCTGCGTCCCTATCTTTTGTGGCGTAGGGGGTCAACGTCCACGTTTTCCTATCTTGACCCCCTTCGCAGCTTCGTTTTGCGCGTTGCCTACTTTACGGAAAGAATCGCTGTAAAGTAGGAGTTTTCGTCCAAATGCCGCCTAGACCGCCACAAAGAAAGTGTCGCCGTCGCTGAAAATTCGTTTAGCCAGACGACAACAAAAAGTGTACTAGATTAACATACTTGAAATATCCGCAATTAAACAGTATATCGTAGTGATCCCACGTTGGGCGCCAGTGTGACGTGGTGACAATTTAGTGCAGTGAATAGGTAAGGCCAAATAAATGAAATACGAAGGATTTCGTCACTTGTTCTATATTTTTACGTTAACAAATATTCAAATAAAAGAGCACTTTACCTATTACCTGTGTCCCGATCTTTTGTGGCGTAGGGGGACAGCGTCAACGTTTTTTTTATCTGACCCTTTTTGTAGCCTTTTTGCCTGTTTACTACTTTACAGAAAGAATTCCCTGCATTAGTGTTTGCCTTAATAAAGCCTACACTAAAAAGTATCTAGACGATATGAATAATTGGACTGTACTAACATAGTCGTAATATCCGTAATTAAAAAATGTAACGTGGTGACCCCACGTTGGGCGCCAGTGTAATGTGGTGAAAGTTAGAGAAGTGGGTAGGTAGGATTAGGTAAATGATGCAAATCAATCGTGCTGTTCAACGTAAGTTGTTTTACTTTTTTACCGCCTCCGATCTAATGATTAAGACCACCCGGTCCAGATTAATATCTGGAGGTCCAGGATTCGAATCTCCATGAGGGCCAGAATTTTTTCTGCTATTTTTGGTAGGTGGTAGGCATCAGAGCCAGCCTGGCTAACGACCACGATCTTATTCAAATTTGTCGCCATAGAAACAAAGTTTAAAACATTGTCCTGTTCTGACAATTAGAGGTGAGATAGCGTCGTTGAGACGTCCAGGTGAAGCTCGCCTCCAAATTCGACCTAATCATCATCACCATTAGGCGAGATAAAGGTCGAGAGCTTCCTTGTAGCGTGTAAAAAATTACTGTATATGTTGCGGAACTAAGTCTGTTTGCAAAAGACTTAATACGTAAATTCTGAAAAGCTTCAATCTAGTCTATTATCCAAAAGTTTCGTACTATCAATGAAATAAAATATCGGATACCGTTATGTGTGTGCTCGGCTAATCGGACCCTGTGCTTTGTTGCACTGCTTAAGAGGAAATACTAAGGTCGAGAGAATTCAAAAACAGGTATTTGTAAAATGTACCTATTCCTGTCGCTGTCTGTCCCCGAACAAATGAGCTGAGCGCGATAGAGACAACTGCAGCTCGTACCAATATCAATTAAAAGTACACAAAATAGACGTTTCGTAGTCCCCTGTTTAAGAAAGGCTTTGGCTATGTGTTTAAGTTTAGCTTTTTTCATAATAATATAATGTCGTCAAATTTATTTGCTGGATATTTTAATACAGCAAAAATCTGGCCATTAATTAGGTCTTTGATGCTTTAAATCTTGTTTTATACTTATATGTATATAACTTAACAAAATGCAAAACATTAGAACTTGCTATTAGTTCCCAAATATTATTTAAAAAATTGAGCAACGTTATCCATGAAGGAAACAGGAGACTACGTTTGTATGGACAAATGACCCGTATTTCCTTTTAAAGCAAGTTAAGCAGTGGGTCCTGCGCCTGATCTCGTTCCAGACCTTTAATTTTGAATCATTTATCTGGCGTCGAGCGTTGCCTGCGTTAGATTTCTATGAGTTTTTGTATCGATTGCGACGAAAATAAAAGTAATGTTGACTTCCGTGGTAAATTTCTATTGATTTTCATAATTACATTAAGATTTCGTAAAGCGCTAATTTATTCTATATATTGTTATATGCATATTACTTTAATATTTCCGGGAAATCAGATCTATTTATCTTTGAAAATCATTAATAAAATTTTAATTTCTAAACTCGGCAAAAACGCTGTTTCTGTAATGGCGCCGCACATGACGTGCATGTCACACGCAAGTAAACATATTAGTTGACATTATGCGAAACAGTACTAATAATCAGTCGAGGAATACTTGTTTTCTTGCGTGTGACGTCACCAGAGTTACGTCCAATCGTAGGCGTTTCCGACACAGATAAAATATACAACATTATTCGAAATTTATTTCGTGAAATATCAAAAATATATACATAAACTAGGGTGAAATAAAATAAATTATGGTTTTTTCTCCTCTAATAGGATGACTATAATTTGTAGTATATTTTCAATGTTGTCAAATAGCCTATCATTTACACAATCCACTTATTTCACTTGGGGTATAATTCCAGTTCAGTATTTGAATTGGCTAGTTTAATATAATTTCCAAAATTTACTTTATTGGTAAAAACTAGCCAATTCAAATCCTTACCTAGAATTAGGTACATTTTTTTTAAAAAAAAAACGTCGCCCCACACTAGGATTTTCTCCTGTGTCGTGGGTGCAGTTACAAACATAGAATATCACATGCACATACACCCAGACTGGAACAAACTTCTGTAGGCCATACTAAATATCTGTCCCGAGCGGGAATCGAACCCGCGACCCGTTGCGCAGTAGGCGATCACTCGACCTCTGCGCTAACCGTGTCGTCAATCGTACATCCCAATAAGTGAAATAAATGCGTTGTGTAAACAATTCTCTGTAAATTGTTAGTCTGAACCAGTGCAGTGCAAAAAAAATATTTTTTTTTTGCCTGTGGTCCTACTCACGTGTCCGGTAGTACTACGGGTAATTAATTTTACTCTTAGAACTACTTATTATTTTTGACATTAAAAGAACATCATGTGGGTAACTATCAGTTATAATATTTTAAAGAAATTAAACTTTAATAAAATTATTTTAAAAGCAGCTTAAACGAAACTTTTCAATTACGAGTTATAGTGTTATTTCATTTTTTAACTGACTTCACAAAAAGAGGGATTTTATCCTTTGGATTGTTTTTTCTTTACGTTTGCTACCTCACAACTCAGTCATTTATTAACTGATTTGGAATCATCTTTTTTTGTTTGAGGGGGTATAATTCCCGATTAGTCTTATTGTCACCCAAGTCGGGATCTGGTGATGGGATCCCAAGAAAATCAAGGGAAACCTTCAATACCCACTTCCCGATTGATCCCATTTTCACCAAAGTCAGAATCTGTCGATGAGCTCCCAGGAAACCCTTAAATTTTATTGCGACGTCCAACGTGTTTCATGTATTTTCCGAAGTTATTCTGGTTGTCGATGTTCATGAGTTAAAATTTTGCAACAACATCAAACTAAAAAATGTTACCCGTGGGCAAAAAAACTACCAGTGGTAAAAAACTACCAAAGCGATCACTCGCTATCGCTTCATGACATTAGAACAATAGTTCTTATGTCACCTCTGACATTAAAACTATTGTTCTAATGTCATGAAATTCAATGGTGTATGTGAAGTCAACCAATCCGCACTGGGCCAGCGTGGTTGACTAAGGCCTAATCACCCTAACATTGACAGTGGGGACGTGTATGAGCTGTGATGATGATGATGATGATGAATGTCACAACGATAGCGAGTGATCGCTTTGAGTTAGGCGGTACGGCCGCAGTAGTACCGACGATAGTACCACGGGTTAGCACTGGTCTGAACTTGGCACCCATATCCGGTTATCCGGTGGGTTATTGTCTAAGAAAAAATCTATCGCGATCGCCTTTAATTTGATAGCTATTGCGCGGTCTACACAATAGGCTCTGTGGCGACTTCCTTTTATAAAGCGGTGATGGATGGACTGCGACTGTCAAATCGTAAGCGATCGCGATAGATTTTTTCTTAAACAATAACCCCCCAGATATTAATTATTTTGTCGGTGAAGTCAACAACAACCAGTGTTGCCAAATGGTCCCAAAAGTCACATTTTTTGTGTTTTTTGGTCCTCTTCTGTGACATATCTGTGACTTTCGTGACTTTTTAGGCTTGCCTATTTCTTAACAATTTTGCAAAAATGTGACTTTTGCAACAAAAATGTGACTTCTCAGGAAACGAAACGTAACTTTTGACTAAAGGCCTTGGCGACACTGACAACAGCGCATATTCTATATATTGAACTTAGCTTTCATTTCACATTTATGTTTTTGATGGGCTAATATATTAAAATTTATAAGAAAATATTAAAAACCAGTAAATATGTATAAAATATATTTTTATTTCTTCAACATTTTTTTTTGTGGAGAACTCAAGGTTTTGGGCAGTCATTAACTGAATCCATTAAAATATTTATAAATGAATATAATATTCGATGTTAAGCTAATAAATTGATTTTTGAAGCAGAGTCTTGTAGCAAAGCGAACAAAATAATATTGCGTTTCTGAATGCTGATAAATTGCTAAATTGACATATAAGATACGATAATAATATTATTCATATTATATAATGAGCTAATTACTATATTTTCACTTCAACGACTTTTAAATATAAAATTAATTGAGATTTCAATAAATCTTCTAAAATTTATTTAATTATATTGTATTAATGATAACTTACAACGTAACATCATAATCGTAATGTAAATACAATGTCCTGCCTAAATAAATGAATAGAAATAGGGCAAAGCTTTAAACATACACATGTTAACTTCTTATAGTACCTATAATGTACACGAATAATACAACACAATTGAAAGTATACTAATTGTAAATGTGTAACAGTGTCTTATGTCGTAAACGTATAAACCCTTATTCTATTTAGTCTTCTTAATATTTTTCTAAATCTTAAATGATATCCACGTTACAATGGGTTCTTCTATAATTTTTAATTTTCAATATAGCATTATTTGTATAAATGACATTTTTGAAGATAAAATTAACTATTATTATCTTTTTTATTTATACGTTTACATCTAAATGAGAACTTATAAGTGAATTTCACCGGCATTATATTATCTCTGCATGATATACGATAATGCATAATAGATTTTTTGCTAATTGACCTCTTGTTGCATATTCTCTCCAATATAAATTCAGAAAAGAGACGCTTTCTCCTGTAGGATTTACTTTTAAAACCAATTCCGATCCTTCGACATTGATATTATGATACAGCACTACCGCCAATTTGGCGGTAGTGCTTCTAAATCCATATAGCGCGGATCTTGAGTGATCTTTTGAAACTTGTGAAACTTTTTTATTTTAATTTGAAAGTGAAACTTTTTTACAGCGCCTCAAATTTTTTCGTCCTTCTATCGCATGTCGCATAATCACATTAAAGTGTTTTCAGACTACGCTATAATATACTAGCATATAGTTCATAACACAGCAATACCGCGCACCATACATTTATTATGGACACGTTCACACTTAGCTGTACTATACAGGGTGTAGGAAAAATATTAGGGCTAACAAACCTACTTTTTTTCCCATACAAACTAAATAAATTATTTTTTGGTATTAAGTGCCGACAGCCCTACGTAAGCGTACGAGGAATACAACGCTCACGTCATACAAACTGAATAAAATATTTTTTGGTATTAAGTACCGAAAGCCCTATGTAAGCGTACGAGGAATACTACGCTAACGTCTGTCACGTGTCATTTTGTGTTTAAATTTCTTTTGTGTTAAGAGCTGATTATGGTTGTCACTTGAAAGTTTTTGCTTTCAGTTTAAAATGAAATAACTCTGAAAGTATTGGGGTTCTAGGTCTCAGACAAGCACCGAAGGTTCATTTAGTATCTAACTTATATGCCCCTTAAATATTATTGGGGTGTTCAGTTACACCCGGTATATTATTGATTTACTATACGCTGTTATACTATATAGCACAATAGTACCTATAGCGTAGTCTGGAATGAGCTTTTTACACAAAAACATAAGATCTTTAATTTCACTACTTCATATAACTCGAGACTGGTCTGTGCGTGAGATTCGACCTTGAATCAGTGTGGCAGTGGTTCGATCCTAGTATAGAGCACTGATTTTTGTTGTTCTATTGTTTTGCATTTTTTATTGTTTTGAATTTTTTTAGATGTAAGTAAACATTAAAAACGCCATTTTACTCTTAATACCCTAAATTTAATAATTTTTCGAAAGTTTTTAGTTAAATGCCTACGATCCGAAAAAAAAGTTTCACTTGCATCGTGGTTTCATAAAACCACACAATGATGTTTTCTTTGTTTTTTTTTTATTTCCTTGCAAATGTGATGAAAAACATTGTGTTATCACGGATACAATGTACTATATTTCTTACGACCCTTGGTGCACAATGTACTATATTCCTTAATCCGTTTGTGTATGTACATACAAGGCAGTTTTGATGTCTTGGTAGTTTTCTGTCAATTTACATTATTGTCTTAAATGTTTAAAGATTTTAATTGATACTCAATTTTTAACATTGAAATTTAACTCAGGAACCGTGCAATATGGATCTAAATTGGCGATAGCGTTGCAAGTTAAAGTACGGAAAATTCCAACATGATTGTTGATCAGTTGGAATTGGACGCTAGACACTGTGCCATTTTATTCCAGTCAATTCATTTAAACGAAACTTCTGTTACCTTCAATTTGTTTTGCCGAGAGTGGTTATTCATTTTTTGTACATTGTATACAGCCTCAAAAATGTTTTTTATCGTTATCGATCGTAAATTTACACAGTGACAGAAAAAAGTAAAAATTATAAAATTACCCATTACCTTACACTTACTATCTCATGAAAGTTGTGTTCAAGGTACATATGTGCAAGCCTCGTATCATACGATAACTAGAATTAAATACTTTAAAATGCATTGAAACTAAGAATAGTTAATCGTACAATATAGTTAAATAATATACTGAAACCTATAAACTTAATAAATTAATGAATGATCTTACTTACAATCTAATCTGAGTGTTACCTCAGGTCGGGTTCTGAGTTTGCTTTCAAACACTCGCTGAAAATATTACTGATGCGAAAATAAATTTTTAATAAGCGAATATTTTCCTACTTTGAAATTTTTCTTTTCTCAAATGTGGAGTTCATATATCAAAGAGGATGTCTATAAGTGGGTGTCGCGTAATTTGTATTTTGTGCACGCTATGCTAAAAATGGTATAATAATGAATACACATATAGTCTTTATTTATTTATGTTTCATACTGGTGTCAGTCATTGACAAATGGCAAATTATGAAATTTAATTTATACAAGGTGGCGACGTCGATACGTGAATAAATTTACTTGTACGTACGTCGATACGTGAATATATATACACCTAAGAACTTCTAAAGCCTGTATGCAAAAAATCAAACAAAAAGTCTAATCGTTTAACTACAGGACATTACTTTTTATTTTAAAATATTTTCTACACGATGCATAACTCCTTGGCTATCACCTATAGGCCATAGATCCCGCATTGGTGTTAACAGATAATTTGGTGTAAATTTTGGTTGTTTCTGTTGGCTCTTCATGTTCACGTCATAGGTATCCCTACCAGATACTGCAACACTGCCTTACATACCTTTCAGAACAAACAAACACTTTATAAAGGCTGTGTTTATTTTGTCTCAATTTAGATGACAAGTTACTTCTAATTAACCAACTAATATTGGCCGTTTTTTGTATGATTTATAATTAATTGTTGTATGATATTTCCACCTTGTATATATAGTTATTTCACTATAAAATAGAAATATAAACCACTCATTATAAAACAAAAGAAATATGGAGAGATCAACTCTTTTTCTTTTATTGCTAATGAGGATTCTTAAAACCCGGGTGAAATATAATGTCCCACGACAATAAGAAATAATTTATGACATTTAAAATATAAACACTTCTAGTTATAATAAAAATAGGAGCGTTCATAAACAGGTCATAAACAAAGTTATATAATATTAAGAAAGTGAAAAAAATGTTATGAGTAACCATGTGCGATTTATACACATTTCGACGATCCCTTTTTCCGGAAGTGACTACGCATTATCAGGCTTATGCGAAACATTTCAATCACCTAGTCTAATTTATTTACAATCATATTCTATTTTTTTACTGTTATAATGTCTGAAAATCAGCCAGACTAATGCTTTTAAAGCGTTACGAGTATTCTCAAAAGTAACATTGATTGATATATTTCATCGTAGAAATATGTTTTGAAATTAACAATTTTCATGGTTTCGTTTTCAAAGATTTCATAAGTGTCATAATATACTGTTATGACATTACATGTAATGTATATTGTATCTAGTACGATAAAATCGGTGACTAGTAATTCGTCGTCAATACGTAAACTAATTAAAATAAAGTCACCGTTTCTTTGTGAATGTGTAATTTAATATTTACCTGAATATTCGTGTTACAAAATTCATTACAATATGTATTACCTAAATTGATAATAATTGCTTACTCATTCGGCTACTATCACCTTGTCATAACCTATGATCGTTTGTGTGAAGCGTAGGTACATTAACGTTAGAATTAATTAACCGTAATGTAGGTATATACATTTATAATTACAATCCATCTATGTATTAGTTGAGCGCCTAAAACATTTAATGGAGAACCCTCTTAATTTTGTGTTTCTATGCCAGCGATTTATTATTTGAGGGTAATGGGGTTGTGTTTGTATTGGGGATTGGATACTGGTACATGCATCGGGTCACTCAGCAAGAGTGCTCAAACAATATTGACCTAAGCTGCGTTGTGCTGTCAAATGTTCTATCTCTTAGATTTATAAGGATTAATCAGACTAAATGTACTTACAATGCTATATGTACTTCGTTTGTGTGTTGACTTTCTCTTCAAAGGTCTTATCTACGTAAACAGCTAAGCACAATTTTCCGTGTCACCTATATTTTATACAATGTATCAAGTATTTACAATGCTCAGTTGTTGCATCAGATATTGAATAGGTGAATCCAGCACATCTTACCATCATCAATGTCGATTAAGACACTGTCAATAGCTCTTAATAGCGAATGTTAGAGGGTTCCGGCGCTCAGTAAAGTGTCTGTCAATGTAAACTCCAGTCTAATGGCAAATCCCTAGACGTGGACCTAGAATTTAGTGAAGGCGGTGCATGAGGAGCACCGCGGGCCGCATGTCAGTAATCCAATGATTCTTCATCTGGCGATCTTTTGCGGCAGCATAGCCGCCAGGCAGCAAGCAGTGCGCAAATACCTAAAACGACTGCCAGACCAGCGCCTAATGCTGGAGCTGTCCAGTCACCACCTACAGCACTTCTAGCTCCAGCACATAGTTCTGGAGCTTCGTCATTTATATGACCTAAAGATACGCCACCTAAGACATCCAAATAACCTAATCGCCGCAAGCTGTCTTCGGAGTAAGTCTCCCTTGCCCTCTTTTCTTCAGGTGTCCAGAACTTTCTCTCACCAGATGTAACATTTGGACAGTTGACAACCCCGTTACAAATCAACCGCGCTGGAATACACAGAGCATCCTCTCCTGGGCAAATGAAGTCGCAACCTTGCCCAGAATCTGATCTAGTCCCACCTTCTGTAAGCTTTGATGTCATTAAAGTGCCATCAGAATTCTTAGGCAAATGATAAAGACCAGTCCATGCTATCTTGAAAGCTGCTCGAGCTGGAGAGGCACTTCCGATAAATACAATTCTAATTGACCTAGTCTTATCCTTTTCGAGAACTAATGGATCATCCAAAGATTCAAAGCCTAATTCTCCAGCAGATAGTATAGGTAATTTTTCGGTTTCGGAAACATTATTGCCGCAAATTGAAAGATATGGCTCAATTCTGCCTGGTAAGTAAATTTGAATGTTTCCATCTTCACAGTGACGAGAAGTAAATTTAATACTGTCAAAGTGCAACCAAATGTCCCGCTTTTCTTCGATTTCTAAGTCCCAGATGCACTGGATTTTTTTCGGCGGTTCAGTATATCCAAGGGCATCTAAGTGTGGATAAACTATTTCTCCATCTGAAGCAGCCATTAATACTGGTGGGCCGCAAAGAGGGCCGTGAACAAACTCGTACCTAGCTTCAAAGAGAGGCATTGAGTTCTTAAAGTACGATGCAGCTGCATGAGCATTATCTACTATTAGTTGAAGGTTCAGAGTTTCCCCCGACGAGACAACTCGGTATGGTCGCGCCCGTGAAACCGTATTCGCATGCTTAGCACAAAGGCAGGAGCCCAACGATCTTTGAACAGCCAAATGTAATGGAAGAGGCGTGGTTGTGGCACCTGTAGAAATATTTGGAGATTTCCCTCCCGGAAATGGTTCCCATATAATTAACTTGTCGGCTCGATCTTCATAACAGTTTTGGCAGGTCACAGGCGTATAAGGGTGTTCCTGAAAAAAAAAGATAGATGTAATACAAAGAATGTGTCTTACTCTTTTGACTAGCCAAATAGATAATATAACGATAACTGGAGTTTTTTTTGTTGCCTAACTATACAATCATTCAGGTTCAGCTTCAGCTTATGACCTGTAGCCTTAACAAAAGACCTGTCTGCTGAGAACATAGTTTTACTATCGGGGATTATTATAGATGTGAGCTTACACGTTATTAATCTTAAATAATGTTTGCGAAAATGTACCTTATCTTATATTATCTTAGAGGGTGGGGTGGCTCAAGCAATGAGCCTTCGCACTTTGTGCCACTATGGATCTTTTGTGCTTCCCCTTGTAAAAAAATGTACCTTAAAGCTGACGCTCAGGATGGTGAGTATCACTCGAGCATATATCCTCTTGTCCGTTACAAATCGGTACAAGCAATGTACGTCTTCACCCGGTGGTGCTTGCTTATACACCAGAGTATTAAGCGGAGACCTCAAGCGCCCAGCTCTTTGTTTCCAGGAAGCTATAACTTCATCACATGCGGTGCCCGGGACCGGCTCTCCAAAGCGGGTGTTGTTGAAAAAGTCGTAGTGTGCCCAATAGTAAAGAGATGACCTAAAAAAATATACTTATTATGATAAGTTATTTAATTTTGTTTGAATAAAATCGATTTGACACTTTATCATTTTGTAACATTGTCGACCAATACTGCATAGTCGATGTACATAATTCCGATTTCCTTTATCAAATCATCCGTATCGATAACGATTGCCGATCTAATGAGTTACGAAATAACTACCGTGATCCAATTGGTTGAATATAAATGATTATCATATTATATTTAACGAGTAGCTGATTTTTTATGAACGTATAAAAACGTACCCACTATAGCTGCCAGTCTTGCTTTCAAACCTAACGAACATCGCATTTCCAGTTGATACAAAATCATGTTTCTCCATCGGTCTGCTAAAAGTGTCGCAGAATGTCTTAATTATTTTAGCATCATCCGGTCTTGGAGCGTCGTACAATGTTAATGATTCCCCACAATCACCACTCCATGGCACGATTGGAGATTCTATTCTGTTGATCCGAAAGCTGTTAAAGAACAAAAAATTAACATGAGTAATTTTAAAAATAAATTAGTCAATTAATAAAAATTGTTATCTATTAACCTTGGAAAATACAGCCGAACTACTTGTCCAGGGAAGCCTTGCATTAGATATGTGCACGACGTATGTGGCGGATACCAATGCGCGACAGATAGGAATATGCCCTCTGTGTCACCTGATTTCTTCAAGGATTCAGCCGTCAGTACCCAATCGCATGTTCCCACCTTAGAACCTGGTGCTTCAACATGCCCAGGCCAATTTCCAACATTGAAATGAAACCCAGTATTAAGTAAAGGCCCTGTTGAAGAAAGAACTTCATGAGATTTTTATTTGTTGTTATCAGTAAAACCGCGATGGTTCATCAAAATACCAAAGCATTATAACGGATTTTATATTTCAAGCAGTTAAATCGTTTTGTTAATGTGTTTAAACAAAGAACAAATACTTATATTTACTTTACCTGCAGGAGAACTGACGAATTCCACAAACAAGTCTTGTGAAGTACCGATTATGGAGTAGGGGAACTTGCCCATTCCACAGAAAGTACCAATCACAGATGCGGATTCATCTTTGCCGTCGTATATCTTGATATAGTCATATGGACAATTTTCGGAACCTGAACAATAAAATTATTAAATGTTTATTAATAAGCATAAAACTCTATATTGTATTAAATACCTTTTATGTTACAAAATTATGATTGGCATTGAATCGAAATTATTTGTTTAGATATACAGGTTCATTAATGT
The DNA here is from genome assembly GCA_963935595.1 of Schoenobius gigantellus. Classification (NCBI taxonomy): domain Eukaryota; kingdom Metazoa; phylum Arthropoda; class Insecta; order Lepidoptera; family Crambidae; genus Schoenobius; species Schoenobius gigantellus. The sequence goes on from OZ012543.1 coordinate 24,237,312, forward strand.
TATTATGATTCTCCAGAACACCTTTGGATCTAATAAAATCTATTGTCAACGTGAAATTTATAATTCTACATCATGTGAGCCGATTCATTGCACAGTTTTAGTGTATAGTAGGTATTTGGAATACTGAAAGTTAACACAGCTTGGACTGAAAACCACTCATTATAAATTACCAGATACTGTATGCCCATTAAAAATGATCCTTTATTATAAATCTATCTCTTACATTAAAATATAAAAAGAGTATCGTTAGCGAAATTGTGCTATTACGAGTATGACATTAATAAGATTTTAAGACTACGCTTACATTCTTTTCAAGATCGTTGTTGAATTACCTACTGATCTTGAAAAAATATTATTTCGCTACTTTATTTCAGCCGCTTTTACCAAGGTAACACAACGGATGTTAAGTGTTTATCATTCGGTAACTTGTTATAGAATGGTTTGTGTTTAATTAGGGACTATTTACTTATATTACTTATACTAAAAACCATACTAATGTTAGTATGGTATATTTTTCCTGCATATATTTCTTTTTTTATAGACCTATTTGTCTCCTGTATTAATGCAGGCAGCTTGGTTAAATAACATTACTATCGTAAGTTCGCGGGATTGGGATGGCGTAATGTTTTAAGATGAATAAGTCTTGGGTATGGCAGGTAAAGCGGAGAATACAGAGCACCATGAGCAGGCAAAGTCCAAACTACCAGGATTATCATACATTTACACCATCACATTCTACATATACAGGGTGTCCCAAAAAATAGTGTCAAGCGTAAGTCCAGAGTTAGAGCACCTCTTGGAGTACCCGAATCACCCCCATGTATGTTCCGCGATTATTCGTAGTTTTCGAGTAATAATTTTTTTTCTGACTTTTTGAAAATGTTGATCCAAAGAACTTAAAAATTTTAAATAAAAAAAAGTAGAACATATTTTAATGTTTTTCTTTTTGCCACTGAATCATCTTTAGTGCTTCTTTTATGTCTTAAATAATCAGCTTCGTAACTTTAGTGGAAATTTAGAAAACAGTAGTGTAAAGTCAAAATTTGAATGTTAGTGAATAATTACTTAAAAATTCATCTTTAAATTAAAAATCTAAACAGGCGAATTCATGGTTTCTAAGTATGTGTAAAAATTTCTCTAGACTCTCTGCTTTCATAATCATTTAAAAAAAGAAGTACTTAATAGGGCTACTTTGGCTTAAATCGGCCATCAAAGACAGCGAGGTGAAAATTTCATAAAATTTACCAAATTCCTATCAGATGATAAAAAAAAATATCTGGTCTTTTTATAATTTCTAAGCTTCAGATTAATTACAATTTAGCAAAAATTAACTACATAAAACCCATATTTAAATATTTTTCTCGCGGATCACATCGGTTGTAGTGTTGGATGTAACGCAGTACTTACCTGCTAAAAAATTGCCCGAGTGAGAGGATATGAAAGAGACCGCATTATTGCTATCTCTCTCACTCTCATTGGCGAAATGGATAACTGTAACTGAGGAATGCTATTCTTTGTGACAAGGGGATGAGGCGGGGGGTGTAGTCCGAGCGCCTATTGTGTTCTGGCGCCAGTCGTTTGCCTGCTTTTGTTTGCGCCTTACGTACGATACGCTCATTTGTGATTATTTGACGAACTTTGCTTTCTTTACGGACCTTGAGTGCGATTACGATTTGGTTTTGTGTGAATACGGGATTTTCACAAATTTGGCATTCTTAACGGACTTTTCAAGCTCTTCATTTTGTGATGTCTTTTTCATCCTAAGAATATGCTCTTATGCATTACTTTTATGGATATGCAAGAGGAAATGCTTCTGAAGCAGCCAGGTTGTTCCGGCAGCAAGTACAAAATGGAGGTGAACCTCAGCCTGAAACTTGGCCTGATCATCGCATGATTTTAAGAGTACATAACTCTTACATGGAAGGACGCCTACCAGGTAGAAGATCGGGGCGCCCATCTGAAATGAGTGACCCAGATACTGTCCAATCAGTGGTCGAAGAAGTAATGAGAGATCCATCAGTTAGTGTAAGAACAATAGAACGTCGAATCGGAATTCCGAAATCACAAGCACATCGAATACTTCATCAAGACATCCAGAAAGTTCAGCAGCTCAAGCCCGCAGACTACCCGAGAAGGGTGGCATTTTGTCAGGAAATGTTACGGAGACAAGCTGAAAACGAAAATTTCTTTAAAAATATTCTATGGACTGATGAATCACATTTTAAGCGATGTGGGGTGTTTAATGCGCATAACTACCATTCGTGGAGTATTGAAAATCCACACCTCACAAGGGAATCTAATTTCCAAGAACAATTTAGTATCAATTTGTGGTCAGGCATCCTAAACGGAAAGCTGATTGGTCCGTTCGAACTACCGGACCGACTGAACAGCGAGGCCTACTTGCAATTTCTACGACGTGATCTCGGCGTCTTATTAGAAGATGTAGACCTATTAACGCGGAGAAATATGATTTTTCAAAACGACGGCGCTCCATGCCATTTTGCTAGAAATGTTAGACAACATTTGTCTGAAACATTTCCAGGCAGATGGATCGGTCGTGGAGGGCCCATTGCGTGGCCGCCACGCCACAAAATTAAGACAAGCGGAAGAAACAATAAAAAACAACAGAATTGCATTTATAAATTTAAAAGAAAACTTTTTTAGACGATGTAGAATATGTATTGAGCACGAAGGTCGTCATTTTGAAAACTTTCTTTAAGCGATCGAATAATAAATACTTTGAAAATAATGTTTTGTTTCATTTATTAAGTTATAATAAACCTTCAAAGGTTATTAAAGATGGCAGCAGGAACAGTTATTTTTGACCTTCAAATAAAAAATTTTTAGCTTTTCTACAATCATTTTCGGTTTATTAATAAATAATTGGATTTTAAAAAAAAAATTATTCAGAAGTCGAGTTTTATGAAATTTACACCTTGCTGTCTTTGATGGCCGATTTAAGCCAAAGTAGCCCTATTAAGTACTTTTTTTATTATTATGAAAGCAGAGAGTCTAGAGAAGTTTTTACACATACTTAGAAACCATGAATTCGCCTGTTTAGATTTTTAATTCAAATATGAATTTTTAAGTAATTATTCACTAACATTCAAATTTTGACTTTACACTACTGTTTTCTAAATTTCCACTAAAGTTACGAAGCTGATTATTTTAGACATAAAAGAAGCACTAAAGATGATTCAGTGGCAAAAAGAAAAACATTAAAATATGTTCTACTTTTTTTTATTTAAAATTTTTAAGTTCTTTGGATCAAAATTTTCAAAAAGTCAGAAAAAAAATTATTACTCGAAAACTACGAATAATCGCGGAACATACATGGGGGTGATTCGAGTACTCCAAGAGGTGCTCTAACTCTGGACTTTCGCTTGACACTATTTTTTGGGACACCCTGTATAAATTTATATTCAACGAGAGACAGCAACAGTAGGCGTCAAAAGGCCCACCATTAGATTTTCCATGTGAATGAAGATAAATTATTATTATAGTGAGCCTAGCCAATGCTCCATCCGACCTAACAGAACATCCGACAACAACAAGGGAGTTCTTGGCTTATGTCTCAGCTTAAAATGTGACAATAAGTCGAAGATGGAAGCGAATTTCACTTGAAAGGAACTTAGGAGAACTTACACAACTCAGAAAAGACGGAAATAACCAGTCAGGTGGGCTCAAAAGACCTACCGCTAACATAAGCAAGCAAAAATGCTTAATTGTCTTCCCGGGGAACCTCCATATTAATACTTAGTAGCCTCAACTACTTGACCACAAAAGCGGTTAAACCTGATGGTAAATAGATGGGTAGTCCAAATGTAGTAATAGCTAGTGCATGAGAGAGAATACACGCTGCACTAGCCACTATCACCTTGCCTACCTGCAAGGTGCCTGCTTCTTCACGCATCTTTTAAAGTACCCATGTTGTAATAAGAACGGTATACATCACTCACCTGGTAGAGAAATTTATTTTCCTCAAACATGCTCGGAAATGTAGGCATTATTGTAGTAAAAAGAAGACACAAAGTTTGTAATTCTTGGCTCATGCATTACTTTACCGGCCTAGGCCAGGAAAGTAAGTATCAAAATTCATTATTGGCCGCTGCTCCAATGTTTTTTAATTTATCTATAACTTGAATTATGTAACTTGTCATACAGCCAATTGCTACCACATTACAAAAAATGCACTCTTCGAGCATATACAACGTGTCTCATATCTCCCCATAAAAATTATAATATTTAATTTTATTTAAACTATCAAAAGTGCCAACCTAAAACTGTTCTTAAACTGAATTTTCAAAAAATTGACAATTAAATTCGATTGATATGACAAGTTATTAAAGTTGACACATTCTTTTCGGTTAAATGAATATTATAATTTTTATGAGGAGTTTTTTTTTAATTTTTTTTTATTGTTATTTACAACATATTTTATTTTACAATTTTTGTGTACTCTTAAACCTAAATAAGTTTGTGTGAGTACACACAAACTTATTTAGGTTTAATGAGACACGTTGTAAGTATTATGAATATGACAACAATTTTATTAAAATGTTGGTATGAAATCACATGAAAATATGCTTAATTTTCGTTGCGAGAGAAAAGGTCATAATCTGCAGTATTACATTCTTTGCATAAAATATGATTGGGCTGTATGGGCTTTGTTTCCTTTGCACTAATTGAAAATGAAAAAGTATTACTAAATGCTAGGCTACTATATTTAATTAATTAATTGCTTGATTTGTTTTTTTATTCATATTATACTCATTTGTTTCCAATTCAATTCAATTCAAAATCTTTTATGCATACCATAATGTGTAAAATAGGTGGTTCTCAAAAAATAAGATCATTATGAACCCGTTGAGCACGCAATCGTTGAACAAGAGAGAAGAAGCTTATTATTATTAGGTACCTACTTACTATTGTCTTATTTACAGATCATAAAGCGAAATTATACGAAGATCACGGCAATTATAAATATTTGAATAAATAGACAACATTAAACAATATTTTAATATGACAGGTTTTATGTAGGTATATGGTATTATTATTACACTGAATTTCATAATTAATTCCAGTATTACGTTTTTAATTATTTCCTCGCAATTATTGAGAAAAGCACTATACATACCTCGGCGGGAAAAGGGATTGCCGGACTCGTAATTATTGTCAAGGCCTCGCTCACGCTCGACCTTGAAAGCATTACTCGTCCGGCGATCCCTAACTTCCCGGCCTCTGCAGTAATGTACTATTTCATTTCTCATATTCGGAAAGTAGTGTTGTTTTGATCTGATTATTGGGTGGAAAATGCTGTTTCCCTCCGTAGGAAGGGAAAAACTCATACAAATTACTTCTCACCTAAGGGCCGGAATGAACTTTAAAAATAGAACTGCTGTCAGCTGTGAAGAGTTTTATGTAAAAAAAAACTAATTTAAAAAATGTCAAATGGCGGCCATGTGAGTTTCTAAACAGCCAGTGTGAACTTAGCGCAAACTTATTTGAGCGAAATAAGCCGCAACAATTACGCGGTGTTAAAATTTAAAAAGTCGACATAAATTGACGGGATACTAATCTGTAATGTATCTGTGACGGAATTCAAAAAAATAGGTAATAATCTTTTTCAAATGCTAAGATTTGAATGTTAAAAATGAGTTCAAGCGATTCTGAAATGTTGACACCAGATTCGATTAAAGACGAGGCAAATTGTGTTATCGAAAATCTTTTGCCAGAAATCTCAAAAGAAAGATATATTATATATTATCAATAAATAGTTTAGATAAACAACTAGTTTTATTTTTCTCATATTCGAAATGAAAAGTAGAGTGTTTAACACGGGTAAAAGAATCAATTCCTACTCGGACTATAGCCGACCTCGCTGCGCTCGGGCGTCTAAATACCTCGGGAATTGATTCTTTCGACCCTCAGTTAACAATCTACTATTTCATTACTCATACTCTGAAAGTAGGTCTGAAGTTGCCCGAGGAGCGGGTTGACAGCAATACTTTTCAGCTCTAGGGAGAATAGTTTTCAACTGACAGCTGTCAAATTATAATAAAGAAACTAGTTCTATTTTCACATTTCTATTGAACCAGGTTCCATTTTACGGGCACCCAATTACAGCGCGGTGCAAAATTCAAATAACATAAAGTTATATATTAATAAAAATTATTAATTTTTAAATGATGTTATTATAAGTTACTTTTAACTATTTCATTAAAATAACACAGATTTTGGCAAAATATTTACCATTTTTTCAATGATGAAAACGAAAAATATGTCTGAATAGCTGGCCGGCCACAGAAAGAAAGAAAAATAACAAAATACCTATATCTAGGTATTTTGCTTTTTTTTTCTTTCAATCCGATAATTCGATTTTCATTTGTTTTTCGAGTTGTAGAGTGGTATACGTTATTCTTCTGTATAGCAGATATTTGAATAAACACAATGAGTTCATCTGATTCAGATGTGGATTTAAAGTCTGATTTCACTTCCCCTTCCCTTCCCTTGTATTCGTAATGAAAAGCACAGTGTTTACTTCGGGTTGAAGACTTATTTAGTCCCTCGAAATATAGGCGGCCTCGCTACGAGTTAACAGATTTCATTATTGCGTTGAAATTGCAGCTACAGAAGTCGATGATAACGTAGGCCAGAATGCGTAGTCTATATAAAAAAAAGGAAAGTGAAGCACTCGAAATAGGGGGAAAGGAAATAGAACTATGCAATCTATTTAATTGAAATGACTATAGCAATAAAACCAAGAAAGAGATCGGTATAAACTTTAAAATACGCACTAATATCACTGACATAAAAGTGACAATGTCACCAACATTTTAATATAACTATAATTAGCCAAATAGAACTAAACACTATTGTTTGACAGTAGTATGTAAGATTAGGAAAAAGAGCCCTTCAGAACACTCGCCATTATAAACGATAGAACGCACTTATGGCCAATTGCACTAACCTTGTCTTAGCTAAGACAATCCTAAGAAGAATGCTGTCAGTTCTTGTCTCTAATGAAAAGAATATGACAGCATACAACTAAAGATCTTCCTAAGCTACGACAAGGTTAGTGCAATTGGCCATAAGTGCGATTTAGTGACGCAATATCGCAACCTTATTGAAGAAATGCAGTTATCTCAGGGAAAAGCAAACCTAAAAGAAGCTTAAGTGAGACTAGAAGATAGCTTCATTTATTCATTCAGAATGCGACTTACAGGTGTGGTTATGATACTCATTATCATCATCAACACTACAGACCATAATAATATACGTCCCCACCAAGGGGCTCGAGCCTACCCTATGTTAGGGTGATTAGGCCTTAGTCAACCACGCTGGCCCAGTGCGGATTGGATTATAGTATTGACAAGAAAAAACAATAAATGCGCTCCTCATAGACCACTGTAAAGACCTCCCACCGAAATCCCTTCGAAAAGCAATGGTCCTCGGCATATTTATGATACCTTCTGTTTGATTTAATGTAATAGAAAGTGTATAACAAGAACATTCTTAATTAAATCGAATATAACTAATAATAGTCTTTAAGTGCTTGCCCTTAGAGAGCATAATAGGTGGGATCGAAGATTTTATTCCCATTATTGGGCGCTCGTTATTTATGAACGTCGTAAATTTTCCTTCAGCTTTGCAGAATAACGAAAAATTATAACAGGTAGGACGGAAGGACGTGGTTTTGGTTAAAGCGGAAACTGTTTGTGGAATCAATATTTTTCCTGCGTTAGTTTCATGATTACTGTGTTACTGTGAGGTAATTCTTTAAATATATCTTATTTCTAGAGATATAGATAGAAGAAGGACCTGACTGACCAACTGTTTGTAATATTTAAAAGTACTACTTAACGCTGGAAACCAAATAGTAAGAAAGATCTCATTGGCAAAAGTGAGAACAACCAACGTAAATTTAGATAAGGTCCTAAATTCAAGCATAGGAGGTATTCAAAAAGTTTGTTAATTATAGTACAAACTTGTACTAGCCAGGAGTAGGCACTTAATTATAAAATTCTGTATTTTTTGCTTTTATTGTTATAAAGCCTACTCTAAGCCTCTGTAAAAAAAACGGAAATTTAAGTAAAACATGGAGAATCGATAATATTGGCCACTTTCATTGATTAATTTTGATTGACCCATGCATAATTTGTAAAAGAGATCGAAAATAATGCGTTACAAGAACGCTCTAGCACTTGTAACAACAAGTAGAACTGCATATACCGTGTACATTTGTGATAGTTAGTATATTTTTTCGTGGTATACGATCAGTGTTTTTTAGATAACCTTTTATAAATAGTCTATTTATGACAAAATATTGGATAGATTTTTAATAATATAAAGTTTTCTTCGAAGAAAACGAAGTCAGGTCTCGGACATCACACACCGCGTGGCAAAGCTCAAGTGGCAATGGGCTGGACATATAGCCAGAAAGCCAGACTTGTGGTGCAGAACTCTCTTAGAGTGGAGACCATAGGACCGTAAAAGACCCATCGGGCCACAGATGCGGTGGAAGGACGACATCGCCAAGATGGTGGGCACGAACTGGATTAGAGTGGCCCAAAACAGAACGGAATGGAGAAAGTTGAAGGAGATACCGCCATGGTAGAAGAAAAGGCTTAGATGATGATGATGAGATAATGAAAGTTTTCTTCAGCAATAAAATTACATGAAATACTTGTTTTACCTTTCTTCATAAATAAACTAAACTCATTGAAAGAATTCATAAATATTTTAACAATAATGATTTTTTAAAATTTTAATACAATGTTACCAATCTGTACATAATATAAAATCCCAAATCATACCCAGTCAAACACGGATGCATTAAAATTTATTCAATTCAATACTTTATTTAAAAACTTTCATACTCATTTGCCACAAATTACATTTTTAGTCTGACTTAGATCACCTAATATTATTACTGTTTTGAGGGTGCAACCTAATCATTATCATGGTAACAAGAATGATTTTTTCATTTACTAATAATTAAAGTTAAAGTCTTTCGGATCTAAATAAAATCAAGCATAAAATAAAAACATTTAAGTAATTACTAAAGCAATGACAAAGTAATTTATTACCAGTACAGTACACACTTTTCATCTTGCGCTTATAAAGTAACCCCATCCTTAGACATGGTGGCTTGTCATGCGATATATTTTTGTGACGGCTCGTTACTTGAACTAGTTAGGTGTAAATTATTGGTCTTATTTATTTATACTACACCCTCAATTAAATAACTTATTTTAACCTTCCGAAAAATATTATAGCGATACGGAATATTGATCTAGATAAGTACCACATTTGAACAATTTCCTTAACTTTTTTAAAATTTTTAGTTTATTTGGATATTGAACACGAATAATTTCATAAATACTTTTATGATTTTCGTGATAAGGAAATAAAAATTGCAAAGGGAAAAGAGCTGAAATACTTCTTGACCTTGGTTTTTATTCATCTGTTTACACTGGCAGATGAGTTTTTTTTTTCGCTGTGAAAGGCAAACGAGCAGACGGCTCACCTGATGGTAAGTGGGAACCGCGGCCCATAGACTTTGCTATGGGCCGCGTACATAGCGCAGGTACATAGCCAACTGCCTACTTTGAGTGTACTACTATCCTCATACCTCGCTTGGCGACGTACCTACCTACTTTAGTCGAGATATCGACTCCGATATCAATACTGTCGGAGATTTGTAGGCGTACTCCTTGGAACTGAGGTATAGGGCCTCAGTTCCAAGGAGTACTAAAAGGTAAAAGGGTCCTTTTGGCAGTGAAACGCAGACTTGTATCTGTGGGTTGAACTTAACTAATTTAAGAAGTGCCAGGAGATCCGCTTTGTTTTTTGCACTATGAGCCAGACTACTAACAGAATCTTATGCAGTGGTGGGAGGTTGGATAGAAGTTGCCTTTCACAGTCTTGGTGAACGAGCAGACAGTATGGCTCCCCGAGGGAAAGCCTGCAAGCCGCTTGCCAATTCTGGCAACATGTTGTGCTTTAGACTTACAGGGACAAAATACTGCAGATATATATATAACTGAGGCTTTCACTTTAAAATAATGTCACTGTATTTTTTACCAATTGGATGCCTTTGTTTTTTTTATGCGGTTCTCCCTGCAGACTATAGGGAAGGTGAATAGGGCAGTGATGCCTCTTTTAGGGATCACACCCCCCAGAAGGAGACGATATCCGCTAGCGTTTGCATAAGTCGCAGTTAGTGGTGTTCCTGTTCGGTTAAAAGCCCGAAGTCCCTTCAAGTTTCAATCCAATCCCTAACGGCAACATATATGTATAGGTATTCGTACTATATAATCTTTTACATAAAACTGAAGACTTGGTGCAATTATCCTTGATTTCTTTTAGTAGATTGCGAAGTGAGTTGGGTGATTCGCTGATGGAAGAAAGATGAAGCTCGAAAGCAATTTGATAGACTCTCGCTCCATCTCCGGTTTGCCCGTGACCAAGTGAAGCGTTTGTGTTGCTAATGTGTTTGCTAGGCGCGTGGTTTCATGTCAGGTTTGAACTTTTGTTTGATGATAATGATAAAAAATTGTGGCTTTTATTTTTGAGTAGGTATATTCCTTTTCTCGTTGCAATGTGTGTATGTGTGTGTGTTTATTCATACCGCTGAAACGGTTACGGCTATCAGTGACCTTTTGCGTTTACATCAAGATTGATTAGGCTAAATGACATTAGATATTGCCAAAAAAGACTGCTACATATTGTAATAGATTAAGCACTCTACCCAGAAAAAGTGATTAAGGGTTTAGAAAGATTCCGTACAATCGTGTTTAAGCTGCAAAGTTTTCACGCACAAACAGATTATTGGCATTATTATTAGTCTTTTGTTTTCTCCCGCAAAGCACACAAAAGAAACTGGAGTAAACACCGGGAGTTTGTGTATGATATAAGTAGTGTGCCAAAAGTTACTTGATACTTCCTATGAAAAACTAACTCGCTACAAGACTTTCGGCAAGATGGATGGGGTGAAGTTTGCCGAAGTTCGGACGCGAAGAAGCGATGGCCCCCGTGGGAACAGTCATAATGGTCTCCCGGTTTTTGCTTTGTTATCTCTCCGCTATAGCTTTTTATGGTTGACACTTCAAACTATAATCTTCAAATATCAACTTGGTATTGCAATTTAAGTTTGTAATTAAATTGCTTAAGTTATATTGTAATTTATATTTGACGTATTCAAAAAGGAGATTATTACTTATTTGCGTAGTAGTCGCTTTGTAATTCTTTATTCCAAAACATTTTATGTTATTTAAAACTTACTTACTCTATCAGATTTGATATCATCGATATAACAATAATGGCCAATTAATATTCCAATTGTGTAATGATATTGTTGTTACGTAGCTTTATTGTTAATACTTAACCCTAGACTTTATAAAACGTTTCAAAGGTGTTCTAAAAATAAAATCCAATTCTAAGTCTGCGTTAAAATTAACCTCTGTCTAGGCAAAGTTTAAATGAAATCTGTCTCACCGGAGGTGATGGGCCTCATGGGGCATGTCATGATGTTCTCGCAGCGCTGCCCGTCTATGTTAAATTCCTCGTTTTCTATGTACAGTTTTATGTAAGGCAGTCGGGTGTTTAGGTGGTATCTGTAAAAATATGTCTATATTAAGTGAAAATTCCTATAGATTGTCATTGATTTATTTTATTCGAATGGCACAATAATAGACGGAGTAAAAACAATAAATAAATTTACAATTGCGCACAACGTTTTATGTATAGCCGGCTTCAAAAGTAGATAAACATTTTAGTACCATGTCACTCCAACTATTAACAATGCAATTGACGACACGTTTAACGCAGAGGTCGAGTGATCACCTACTGCGCAACGGGTCGCGGGTTCGATTCCCGTATGGGACAAATGTTTTGTATGGCCTACAGAAATGTGTTCCTGTCTGGGCGTATGTGCATGTGATATTCTATGTTTGTAACTGCACCCACGACACAGGAGAAAATCCTAGTGTGGGGCGACGTTTTTAAAAAAAAAATAGGTGTAACCGTGGTATACGGTAATAGTATACTAACAGTAGAATGAGTTGATAGAAACGGTCGAAACACGCGCTATGCCTATGCGCCTCGATCTGGATCGCACTTGGATCGCATAGCTACAAGGGCTGTTGCGAATGCAGTTCGCCGCAGGGCATACGCACGAGTCAAACGGAGCGCACGGTCGGTAAGCGAGCAGCCCTATCGCGGGCCACGCACCAAGCGATGCCGAGCGGCCGTAGGTATACAATTTCAAAGAGGGGCCGTGTCCAGTTACTGTAATATACTATTACTGTGACTATACTAAATAAAAGGAATAGTTGGTGTGACATGGTACTATATCTGCTAAAAATGCTTATCTACTTTTGAAGCCGGCGTTACATACATCAAAATAATATATACAGGTACAATAATATACATTAATGTCTCGAATTACAGTAATTTACAATTTGACTTGTTTGTAAATTGGGAGACCCTGTGTAAATTAATAGTAAGATATAAAAAAAGTTTTTGACCTTAAACATAATGGACTTAAATTTTTCTTTTTATCGTCAAAATAATAATGTCCTCCTAACCGATTTCGGTCACGACGGCCAATCTCAACAGAGACTAGCTATCTGTGCAGGAGACATTATAGTGCACAACACAAGTGACTGTGCAAACGCAAGTGCACTCTCTGTTCCTTCACTCGCCTAGTCCGATGGGACGGTTAGCCGACACGACCGGGGCGAGATCAGGCGCAGGACCCACTGTTTAACGTGCCTTCCGAGGCACGGAGAAACTTGAGATGTTTCGTATTTTGGTCACCCATCATAGGACTGACCACAGCCAAAGTTGTTTAACCTTAGCAATCGTTCATTGAGCGCACGCGTCAATCCACCACTAATCTCTTCATTAACGGCAAAAATGTAATAGAAATCAACATTATAAAATATTCCTACGACAACGGATTTAGAATACATGTGTTACCGCACCTTTTCTTGCTGTGGATGTCAAAAGAGCCGACTATACTAAGGAAATTTGACACAATTACAGCTCCGCGAAGAGATGCACATATTTAACAAATGTGACTGTACTATGCTTCATGGCATGCGACTTTTAAATTATTTTGACCTGGACTCATGCATTTAAAATGGCGTTGCACGTGAAATAAATCCTATATGTTTATTAAGAAAGAAAATCATTGTAAACAAGATCCTACGAAAAGCACGTAGGTACAATATTTGAGTTTGAGTTGTTACTTTTCTTGGTGAAATTTACCAAAACATTTTTTGTATTTTTCACGCACATAATCTAACATAACGCAGACATCCATAATCTAAGTTATGATGCTGGCCACGCGGGTTGGCTTAGGGTTTCGTTTCAAGTTTTTCATTTCTTCGTAGATTTAAGAAGCTTCGTGGAATTAATATATGTTACAGATTTTTAATTATTTATCCATATCCTTTGTATCAAAGAGATGTACAGAATATTTTTGTCGCTCAAAGCCCATATTTTTTATGTATTATAATATTTCCCATATTACTACTTTATTGATAAAAATAGAACGTTTTTCCGTTTATTCCTGGCCGTGATATTAAAGTTACAAGTCGAGCGTATGGGTTGTGGCATATTTATAACGATATAATCCGAATCAAATCGCCCGTGGCAATGTCAACAAAAACTTTAGTAATATCAGAAAGTTTTAGCTTTAATCGGGGGTGGGGGCAATAAAAATATTTTACAGTGGCCAAGTGAAATGTACAAATAGACCCGTGAAACCGTTACATTGGCATCCGAGAAATAAGCGGTAACAATTTTATTACTTTTATGATATTATTTGATGCTCTTATCTTGATAGTTAACTATAATATGAATTCTACTTTGTAACTTCGAAAGGGTTTAGTCAAATAACTTACCCCCTTCTGATAAAAGTTACACTACCGTTAAACACTTGTTTAAAATGACATTTTCTATGGAAATGTAATTTTAAACAAGTGTTCAAATCGGGGTGTAACTTCTGTTAGTAAGAAGGTTAGTGTGTAAAAATTAATGAGTAAGAAATTTTGTACATTTCAATAATGAAAATTACGAACCCGCATCATTGCAAAATATCAATATTAATCAATTCTATTATCTATGTTAGTGTGGATGTTGGAATGTATCCCAAATGTGAAATGAAAACCTATGGAACACAAACATCTTGATATCACAAACCATTCTCATATAAGTGGTCAAACAATTGTTGACCACATAAATGAGCCCGATTCGAGTAGCATGCATGCGTGAACAGAAAATCTAGCGCATCCTAATGCAGGCCTTATCGACTAACGGCCGGTTTCAATATCCTATCTATCTGTGGATTTGGTTACTAGCGATAGATATTTGACATTAGCTCTATACAAAATACGTCAAAATTCTATCTCCAGTAAACAAATCCACAGATAGATAGGATATTGAGACCGGCCGTAAGTAAATTGATTCCCGCAAATCAGTCACTTTGGAACTCATTTACTTATTTATGCTATATGTATGTTCTCACATATTATGCTATATGTATATCACATTAACTTTCTTGTACAGTAATGGACCAATCAGACGAAGTCACAGACGCACGTTAGTTTAGGTGCAATATTTACGTACCTGCAATGTAAGTTTCTCGGATAGACCCCGGGATACGCCGCTGATTGTACGTAGCAAGTCTGGAGACGGCAGTCACGGAATACCCTCTCACAATAAGAGCTGTGAATGAATAACACTCGTTATACACATGGAAACTTCAACATGTTCTTTGCAGAAAAATTCAATAACTGAACACCTACAACTTGTTTGAATAGAAAAGTAAGAAAATAAATTTCATTCGGCCCCTTTTCCAAAATTGAATTATGAATATTGAGAATTCAGTTAAAAACCGGCTAAGTGCAAATTGGACTTAACTTATCTAAGTAGATAAGTTTGTAATTAAAAAAGGAATAAAATCAATAAAGAAAAAATACGTCTCGGGCGGGAATTTTTTTCTTTATTGATTTTATTCATATTTCAATTTATTTAGCATTTTTAAAAGAAAATGCAAAGTTACTACTTATTTAAAAATTTACAGTTTTCAATTTTTTTATTTAACATGTGCTATAAGACCTTTTTTTGACAAATTTCATGATTTTCTTGATTCCCTTGTTGAAATCGCAAAATATGCTTCACTAGCTGTGCCCGTGAACTATGTTTCGCCTTAAAGTTCAAAGAAAAAACTGTAAATCTACTTGCTCGCGGAAACTACTTACTTTTCCGGGATAATAAGTACAAAATTTCATCTAAATCCATTCAGTAGTTTTTGCGTGAATGAGTAACAAACATCCATACTCACAAACTTTCGCGTTTATAATATAAATAATTTAAAAAAAATAGGGATAAGGATAAACGGTCATATCTTTTGAGCACGGTGACTTATCTATACTAATATTATAAAGCTGAAGAGTTTGTTTGTTTGCTTGAACGCGCTAATCTCAGGAACTACTGGTCCGATTTGAAAAATTATTTCAGTGTTAGATAGCCCATTTATCGAGGAAGGCTATATGTTATATATCATCACGCTAATACCAATAGGAGCGGAGCACCAATGAAGAATGTTTCAAAATCGGGGGATTTTTTTCCCTATTGAGAGCTTCCGCTGCGTGCGCTGCGTAAACGGTTAGAGTTTCGCAAAAATCATGTATGACAGAATTATTCCCCTTTAAAAGTTCTAAAAAAAAGTCCGCGACAGTATATGTCTATCTTTTAAGGTTAGCTCACTATAACCGTTTTTATGCTAACCAAATTTGATCTAAAATAATGTATTATTTGCGAAGGTGTTTTTATAAACATGATATTGATCCTTATCCAAATAAATACGTTATTCGTCACAAGTATTTAATTTAAAACAAAATTGCCCTTTACATCATTCGAATTAAATGAATATCTTAGGAGATATCGCAGTTTTAAAATAACATCACAGCAAAATAATGATCGAGTACTGCGCGCACAATGTGCAAAGCCGGCGGGCAGTCATGAGGGGGAAGGGCGGTGGCCCCAGTTAGGTATCTACTTCTGCCGGAAGAAAACAAAACTAAAAATATAGTGTACGCAGAAGTACTTTAAAATAACATTAGTTTAGTTTTTTTGAGAATAACCTACAATCTACATTATAAGGGGTTTTCCAATAGGGACTTGACAATTTTGAATTTAGTTTGTGAACGCACCTTTTCACTTAACATCTAACTGTGACTGTCAGTTTATTCAGTAGACATAACCTTTTTATCATGGTGAAGTACACGAACGAACAACGTCTGCAAATCTTAAAAATTGACTACAGAAATTCGGAGTCGATGGCCGCTACTTTAAGAGCGTTAACTCTGATTTTCGGACGTAATTCTCGCCCTAGTAGACAGGCAGTAACAAGTTTAGTGAAAAAGTTTTAGTCTACATATTCGTTGTGTGATGTTGCCGTGCCAGTGAGACTACGGGTTGGTCGAAATGTCGAAAATATCGCTGCCGTTGAAACGTCCGTAGCAAATGATCCAAATCAGTCAATTCCACGGCGTTCTCAAGAGTTGGGCATCGCCAAGACCACTTTATGGCGAATTTTGGGTAAGGATCTTACTTTACACCCATACAAGATCAGGCTCACTCAAGAATTGAAGCCGATGGACCATTCGAAGCGACGTACGTTCTCCGATTGGGCTCTGGAAAAGATGCGCCAAGATGATCAATTTCATCGCAAAATCATCTTCAGTGACGAAGCTCCTTTCTGACTCAATGGGTTTGTCAATAAACAAAATATGCGGTATTGGGCGGGTGAAAATCCACATGTGCTTAATGAAAAACCACTTCATCCACAAAAGATAACTGTTTGGTGCGGTTTGCACGCCGGCGGCGTCATAGGGCCATATTTTTTCGTCGACGATAGTGGTCGCCACGTTACTGTGAATGGTGATCGTTATCGCGCCATGATTATCGATTATTTTTGGGCCGAATTGGAATATATAGACTTGGACAGCATGTGGTTTCAACAGGACGGCGCCACAAGTCACACAGCACACGTTACAATCGATTTATTGAAGAACAAGTTTGATGAGCGTGTTATCTCAAGAAATGGACCAGTCGATTGGCCGCCTCGTTCGTGCGATTTAACGCCTTTAGATTTTTTTCTTTGGGGCTACGTCAAGTCATTGGTCTATGCTAATATGCCGACGTCGTTGGAAGAGCTCAAAGCCAACATTGAACGGGAAATAGCAGCCGTTTCGGCCGAAATGTGTGGCCGAGTAATGGTAAATTGGTCCAACGAATCGACCGCTGCAAACATGCCCGCGGTGGCCATATGAGCGAAGTCGAGTTCCATTCATAAATGTTTTGAATGTACTTCAACCCGATAATAAGGTTTTTGAAATATCTCAAATGGTTTTCATTTTATTTTGAAAAAAAGTTGTCAAGTCCTTATTGGAAAACCCTTTATAAGATTATAAGACACAGTACTTACTCACCTATATAAACAAAGTCGCGGGTTAAAGTTAGCGTTAGCCCAAAGTAACTATTCCACGCGGACGAAGTCGCGGGCGGAAGCTAGTAAGTAGAATGTTTCTACAGTTGTAAGAGAACGTAGATTCGAGTATCTCATATAAACAGTTTCGTATTTCTACACGTTCTCGAGAAAAAGGTTCTTGGCAGGCAGACGGACATCGAATGATAGTTTCTTTTTTAATGCCATTTGTGTGTTCAGCCATTTTGGAATAAATGTTGGTAATGACTTTAAATAGCCATTGCCCTTAATTTATTGAAGTATCTATTACCAACTCACATAAATAAATATTAAGATCCGAATTTTTATAATAAGATTTAGGCTTGCTTTGAAAACGGACAATAGAAGAAAGAATTGAAAAAAAAGTTTTTTTGCAAATTCCATGAGATCAAGAAGTAAGAAATAGTAATATAAACATTTAATCTGCGCTTCAATACTATTTAAAAGGCGATTTACCGTCTTCCACCTGAATCAAGTTCACCTCGATTTAATCCTAGCACTTGATTACCAATAATAAATCAGGGTAGGCAATAATAGGTGACCGGTGGACAATTTATCCACCATTTTGGTCACGTACGCGACGAAGTGTGGCCATTTGGTGGCAGAAAATGATTCTGGAGCGTTCCAGATATTCGGGATAAGCCCCTTAAGTAATCGCAAGTTGGGACTGATTTATTTGAGTGTTATATTGGGATGATTTGTCGGATCAGTGGGCCTAGACAAAAGCCACACGCTTATTTCCGCAGTCGTTCCGCAGCAAAAATGTACAGAGATGACATTAGCTGCGGAAAAAAAAATTGCGTGAGGTTGTTACATTCTAATGTCATTTTCATACATATTCTCTGCGGAGCGAGTGCGGAAAAATAAGCTAGGTTTTTGTGTAGGCCCACAGAATTTTAGAAACTGTAATCGCTTCTCACTGTGACGTAGAGGTGTCCAAGGGATTTTGTACCAAATAGTCTAGGTGCATTGAATTTAATTGAATTTCACTATTCTTGAATTGAATGTACCTATCTTTAAATTAATTCTAGATTATTAGCCGAATCACAGGGTTAAAGTATGACAGCTCTAATGATTTCGTGTCTTTCATTTAAACTCTTACGGCCTTACCACAAAAAGTTTTTAAACACTGTCTTAAGTTAAACACTATTTAAACATGATGCTGTTTCATTTGTTTCAAAAGGATAGATACTTTTGAAAGTTATGATTGATAATTTTCGTTTGTTTGTGTAAAGAGTCATAGCTCCAACGAATCACTATGAAATGCTATTGTATATTTTTTATCTAGTATTTATCAACAATTAATTAAAAAGAAAAGAAAGAAGATATCAAGTTTCTCGTAAAAGCGATTGATTCACCATAAGAGGCACTTTAAAAATATTAAAATGTATTATTTTCGAGTGACTATCTATATTTTATCTAGTTTTGTAGAAGCGTAATCAATTAGTTATATGCCTACCCAATCCCAAGCAACGCAGATTTACCGTTTTAATAACTGTAATATGTATTTGTAATTAAAGTAAATGTCTGAACCGCTGCTGTTAATAGGCCATTAAGCGTTTATGTTTGGAGATGGGTATCAAATATTACATGTAGCAATATCTGGAAATTTGTACAGAATACCAAATCAAGTAAATTTTGTATGAATTTGAATCAAGCTTTAACACTTAGTCGGTACACAAATCGACTTCGAAATAATGGAGGATGTTAGCTCATTTTTAACCCCGTTCTCCGCTAAACATAACTACTTACAGTTATAGAGCTATCCAGCGTACAATTTACAATTACCATTGGTAAAAAAGTCTCTACTTGATATTAGCACCAAATAGTAGTTACTAATACATTATAACCGATTGCCATTAGTCTAAAGCCGAATAAATTGGTCAAGTACACTAGCGAGTCAATTTGGCATCAAAAAGTATAAGTCGATATCTGGATTTGAATAGTTGCACGGCAACTTGTAAAATTAATCGTTTATATGAATACAAAAGAGGTATATGAAGTGGTTGTAAGGACTTGATTACTTTACCTTACCACAGTAAAAAGTGTCAGAAAATAAACAATAAGAATTTTCTATCGATCAAGTTATATGGTTTAGTTTCTTTGATTTTCCCTCGCTCAAGAAGAAACTTCTCTCTCTTTCCATCGATGCGAAATGAGACAGGATTAACCGGATAATTTAACGACCGCCATGTTATTTGAATACACTTCGCAAATTATAAAAATTTGTTTACTTTTAAAATAAAAAAAAACGTATATGACATGTGTTCTGCTGGAATATTCCAAGCATTTTTATGAACATCGCATCAAAATCTGACCAGTAGGTAAGTGCTTAGTTACCTATAGTAAGTAAGACATTAAAATACAATAATATCAACCACAATAAAATAAATTCTAGCAACTTTAACTTAATGTATCCTTAAACCAAACCTCCCGCTGTTATCGCTTTATTTACTCCATTGAATTTGTAAATTTCATTAAGTATGAAGCTAATATAAAGGCAAGTCTCTTACAATCTTATCAGCATTACGTACATTTGTAACAAAACAACATTAAGCTCAAGATTACATTCAAGAACTGTGTACTTTTAATCTTTGTAACAGGTTGAAAGTTTTTATACAGTCCACTAAATATTACTGTAGGGGTGCATTCGATATTACCTTGAAATGAGTTGCGAATTCCGACAAGCGTTTATTGCCAATCAATAACGAAGAAAAAAAAACAATACCTACAGGTATCCAGTCATAAAAATATATATAATACAATGGAAATATTCTGATAGTTAGAAAATTACAGAAAAATTGAAGAAATGAGACAATATTTCTCCAAAAAAACCGGGTATACGATTTTTATGATCAGTGAAGTTCACCGGCTGCGACGGGTTATTTCAAAATTTTATAAATATTAACTCAATACAGTGCCTTAGTAGTTTCGTGGTTGGACATATTTAGAACACATCTGTAGTTGATTGATAAAATCAGAAACCCTACGCTTCAAGACCGGAATCACAGACGTAGGGACTGCCGCGGCCAACTTGAAGTGGGACTGGGCTGGTCATATCTGCCGCATGCCGAGTGAACTGTGGGCAAAAACTCTTACAGAGTGGTCGCCATCAGGGAAACGACGGCTTGGCAGGCCTAGAAGGAGGTGGCGGGACGAACTCGACGACTTTCTTCCTGAATGGCGGTGTAGGGCCCAAAATAGAGACGGTTGGCTCGAAAGTAGGGAGGCCTTTGCCCTGCAGTGGGACATTACAGGCTAGTATAGATATAGATAGATAGATCTGTAGCTACTCCCTTTGTTTGTGGACATGTTGTAAATGTCGGTTAAGCGAGTTGATCTCAAAATCAACAAACAACCAGGTTAGAAAAGATTTTAAATCTACCCAATCTAGCGTGATGTAGTCAATGCGTCTTCGTCTACGGAGGGATCTGAGCCCAGCAGTGGGGATGAAGTGGTGTGTGAGTTTTAACATTTTAACCTTTATCTGTCGCCGTAAATGTATAAATAAATAAAGCTAAATTTATACAAAACAGTTCGTCCTAAGCCATAATATGGTAATAATTCACTTTGCGTGATATTCGCCATTATCTTTAGCTCGGGTACGTACGACTAACGCATTAAAGCTGTAACTTTCTTTTGTTGTGAAAAGTTGATAATGATAATAGTCTTTTTGTGGCCTGAAATCTAAATAATGAAGTTGTGGTTAATGACTTTTATGTGAGGTTTTTATGTGTTTATATTTTTAAGACATGGCTAAGTTACACTGAAAGTAGGGCTACTATAAGCAATAGCATTGGAAAGTTCCAAGCAAATAACGTCATCGCGCTAGTGGAAAAAGTGTAAAGCAAATATGAGTATTATCTTCGTTCAAAGTTATATCTATAAACATTAAAAATTTACTGACTTAATATTTATCACATAATTGCGTAGGAACCTGAATATTTGGCTGCAATTTGGCTTTATCTTACTTGGGGGTAATACAGATTATGGAAGCCCACACTACGCATAATTTTCACAGAGGTACGCGCTATATTATTATTTATTTGTCTTGACACAAACATTTGTAATTATTGTTACTATGAAGCTGAGATAAAATAGTGGTAATCAGCCAGGAAGATACAGGAACTCAAACAAAGCGTGACAGAAAAATAAAAAAGTAAACCTGGCGGGGTTTAAGATCTGAGCCAGGTGGTCATTGCATTGACCTACCTACAAATGGGTCTCTGCGACCTAATAAAAGCAATGCTAAGGACAGATTAAGGCGCAAAAATAAATAATAATAAATAAGAATATCTAGATGGTGGCATTAAACATACAGTAGCAATGAAGCATTATTTTTTAACAGTTAAATCTTTCTAAGCAGTGCGCAAAGCCAAATAAATCCAAAAGTTATTTCTCAAACGGGTTAACAGTACCTACAATTTATTTACGAACATTAGTCGAATTTAACGATGTGTTATAAATCGCTAGGAGTACGAAACGCAAATGTATTATTTCGGGCAACTTTATTTAAATTTAATTCTGAGCTGAAGTAAAATTTTCTCAAGACAGCTATTAGTTTCTATACCTTATTTACATTCCTGTGTAGTATATTAATAGCGAGTAATAAATCAAATCAACGTTTGCCAACTTATTGGACAGTTCAATTGAGTGATAATAAATTCAAAATCAATATCGTTTATTCAAATTGGATTATTACATAATCACTATTGCATGTCAAAGAAGCTACGCCAATGGTTCACAAGTCTACGGCGGGAGACCTTGTGTGGAAAGAACCAGCAAGGGCTATTTTTTTCTCCCAGTATTGTTATAGAGTCCTCAATTGGAAGCCGACAACAAAGCAAAAGTTTCAGCTCAACTACCATTACAAGGAGACATTAAACATGTAGGCAAATGAGACTTTATTTACATACTACCTTGTGCCCGCGACTTCGTCTGCGTGGACTTCGCTCGTTTACAATTTTTAATCTTCCCACGGGAACTATTTGAGAGATCATTAATGAATATAAAGTACATGTCCTTTTCCATAGCATAGGTGACATGCATACTTAAAAACTGTCTGCCCGCGGCTTAGCTCGTAAACAATTTTCAATTTTCCCTCGGGAACTACTCAAGGAATCGGGATAAAAGGTAGCCTATGTTCTTTTCCATATCAAAGGCTACATGCAAATTTCATCCAATTCCGTTCAGCCGTTTTTGCGTGATTGAGTAACAAACATCCAAACATCTAAACATCCAAACATCCACACTTTCACATTTATAATATTAGTAGGATCAATCAGAAGAAATTGTCCGGTTTGGATCTTTTCAATTCAATTCAAAAATCTTTATTCAACATAGGCCTTTACAGGCACTTATTGACGTCAAAACAGAGCAAAACATTTTAATTTAAAGAAAACGTATTAACCTTGTATGTGCGTGCATACATCCTGAATATAATCAAGATGTCTGCAAATACAAGAATGAAGAAAAAAAAGTAGACACCTGTTCGGAAATTGGGAGAGTCTTCTCGAGAAGCACAGGCAAGAATCTCGGAAGGTCAAATATTTTTTAATCTCCTCTTTTAAATAGCCATTTACAATATTGGTTTTGTTACATAGTCATTATAATTATTTAATTGCAAGATAAAATACAATCGGCATACTTACATACACTTAAAATGTCAATAAAAATGTTATAAACATATAAACTAAGCATTTACAATAATAACGTGGGGAATGCTTTGACGCACCGTCCAAGCCCCCGGGTAGGGGCAAGGGTGTGTGGGACTCCACGACAACGCGGCTACCCACTAAACCCCACGGGAACACCTCTCCGGCCATAATTAGGCGACTGCGTGCATGCGCAGAGCGCTGAGCACACGTAAGTCTCCCGGCCTGGCCCGTACCGCCCCAACGTGGAACGGTACGGGCTACCCTCTCCACCAGAGGCATGGGAGCAGTTAGTGTTCCCTAACTGCCCCCACCGTCGCAGGGGTCGAGTGCAATGCAGGCGACGCGGTACCCATCCGCGTCGCCCGCCGACTCCCACTAGGATGGCGGAATAAGAGCGTTGTAACCTCTTCTTCGCCGCCCTACCCTGCGACGCCTCCTCGCACTAGCGAGGGGATCGAGCTCGCGTTTACGCTCGCTTCGCTCCTTCGCTTCGCTCCTTCGCTTCCATAACTTCCTGACAAAAGTTGGAAGCGGCATCCCAGGCTGCCCGCTCGATAAGCATGGCTCTAACCAAGGCGGGCAGCGTGAGGCCTGATCCGACAACGGCCGTCAGAGCGTCGCGCTGTATTGTCCACGCAGGGCAGTCTGCCAGCGTGTGCAGCCGCCCCGCAGTGTTGTTATCTGACCTCATGCCCGAACAATTTTATTATTCAAATAATCTTTAACTATATAGTACCCTTTCTTAAGTAGTGTTGATTTAATATAATTTTTAAATTTATGAATTGGTAGGTCTTATATTTTTTGGCAATGTATCATAATATTTTATTCCTTGCCCCTTAAAGGATTTGAAAACTCTCGCATTTCATTTTAGCTAGCAACTACTAAAATAAAGATAAAGAACAAATGAAATGTGTGCTAGTGGTAGAATATAGCACTTGTTTTTTGTATGAGAACTCGGGATAGCAGTCCCCATAATAAAATTGACGAACCGCACATCCACTGTTTTTTTCTGTTCCGTGATTAAAACAGTCAACATTCAAATTGACTTATCAATTACTGAAACATCTCAGAACAGTTCTATAGTTAGAAACTATTAATATATGATTATGTGCTGTGTTAGTTTGGTTTAGTTTTTGATAAGGTGATTCCAAAATGTTATACTCTGTTTAGTTGATAACAGACCTTTTCTTATAGATAATAGAGCTTTATCTAATTCTGAATTGTTAGCTACAGTCATCTTGATTACGCGTGTAGAGATAAATCAGGGTGACTGCTAGTGTTTTGGTAATAGAAGAATCTAAGTAATGCAAACTTTAACATTTAGTGTTGTCGTTTTGTAAGACAAAG
Organism: Schoenobius gigantellus; assembly: GCA_963935595.1. NCBI lineage: Eukaryota > Metazoa > Arthropoda > Insecta > Lepidoptera > Crambidae > Schoenobius > Schoenobius gigantellus. The sequence goes on from OZ012543.1 coordinate 24,261,858, forward strand.
GTATAGTTTTTGTATTGAATATAAATAAATATAAAGATTATTTCGACCCAAAAAAATTTAATCGAGCGAAGTCTCCGTAAACCAGATAGTATTTAACAAAGTTAATTCGCGATTTCATGCGTACCCCGTATCTGTTCTGCCCACTGAACATAATACGGCTTGATTAGCCATTAGATCGAATAATATTTATACATAACACTAAACGTGAAATTAATTAGTTGGATGTACGCATATCCAATTACATTAGCAGTTTGATCCGTCAAGACTCGTGATAACCTTCGCTTACACGTCGCCCGCCCTTTCTACGCAGCTCAAAGTGATCGCTCCTAAACCCAATTCAGACAAATGGTAAATAGCTCTTCCGAACGATTTACCCCAAAATGTTAGTCACGTAATATGTCTCCAAGGTTTGCAATTTACTAGATAATTTAAATAAGGGGAATGTACAATTGACGGTACAACAAATTGTCCAGATTTTTGTCAATCTATTTTCAGCTTTACAATTTGTGTGCTAGAATTCATTGAAATTTTTATTAATTTTGGGTAATCTAATGTTCTGTTAACAGACTTGGAACCAATTTAGTCGCAGAAAGGGTATGCTTAAGGTTTCCAGTCCTTGGGTCACTTTGGTCACTTGAGAGATTTCTTTATTTTAGTTTAGCTTATTTTGGATTTTTTAGGTCAAGCTCCAAAAACCCGAAATTTTATTAAAAAATAATATTATGGTTTGTAGCAACGTGGTTTGTAGCAACGCATTATTATGCTTATACGATGTATAAGCATAATAATTTTCTTGCACAAATTTTTACAGTAACGATTATTAATCAAAACATTTATTGACATTTCAACCTATGTCATAAAAATTATAAATTATACATATAAAATACCATAATTTTACCGCATTAGTGTAGCCTTTTATAACGATTAACAATTATTAAGTTTGTATGCAAGCAAGCATACATTTAAGAATACAAACATGCAAGCAAGCAAATTAACGTTGCGCCTTGCGTGATCACAATTTTAACTTAACCTAACCCATCGGTGTAGCCCACCAATACGCTTTCTTTAGCGGGAGGCCATAAAACCCCAAAACCCCGAGTATAGGGGCCAATTCAACTGCAAGCAACTAACAAAAATGGCGTATAAAATTTGGGTCACGGTCGTAGTAACACCCATGTTATGGATTTTGAAACATTTTTAAAAGTTTAATTTAAAGTTATTGTTTTTTTCAATGTCTTCCGTGTTATTTTACCTCATTGGTGTTGTTTTTACATATTCAATATGAAATACACAGATATTTGTTTCGACGCAGTATAATTTGAGCTTTAGGTACTGGGAAGGCAATTGAACCTAGCGAATTACCTGTACTTTATCAATCATATTGTATATCTAATAATACGTACCCAGCAACTACTTCCCCCCTTCGGTTGGGATACAATTCTGGATGCTGACCGTATCGAAGATATACTTCAAACTGCTGCTCAGCTCTGCAAAACGAAAACATGACTAAAGCTTGACAAGAAATTGTATGAATAAGTTATTCGCTAAATCTAAATTGTGAACATCTTTTTATAAAAAAAACTTTTTAAATAAAAATATGTATCAGAAAGAAATTATATTTTAGAACATGCACATTATGGAGTATTAAGAAGTTATTACTACTTAATATTAATCCCTTTGCGATAATTTTACTTACTCACATGAGTACATATTTATTACCGAGAACAGTAATCAATGTTTCAATGTTGTACTTTTATGCTTTAAAAACGTGTTATATACACGTTTCTGTAATTGAGTACTTAGCAAAACATTGTTTACCAAATATCTGAGTTTCGCAAATTACAAAACCAGAGCTTACCGTGAATCGAAGCTAAAGTAAGTTTGGTCCGTGAAATTGTCAGCATGAAAGACTATCTTCACGAAGTTCGTCTCGGATATAAATGTTTGAGGTTGTTCTATTTCGCCGCAGAAGAGCCCCGGCTCTTTTCTGTTGGATACGTCTGTTTTAGCGTTGCCATCCACTATCTGAGGAGAAAAAGGAATTTCAAACAACTTTTAACTATCATTGCTACATTTAACAGCATATTTTATCATCAGACAAATCTAGGTGGTTATCAAACTCAAATTCTTTCTTCAAAATTAAAAAAATATATATCTTAAAACTTTTGCTTTTTTCTATATAATCCTTTCGGCTCGTTATGTCCTATTATCGGAATGTCCAGTCGGTTCATTACGTGGGTTTTCCTAAACGACAATTCCCGATAGGCTCTTATTGACAACAAACCTAGTAAAAAAAGTGACTCAACACCTATTCAGAAAAAAAGAGAAGCAATATAGACCCTGATAATAAAAAAAACCTATTATATAGATAATCATTTATTTACTTCTGATGTCAAATCTTATGATAATCATTCATTTACTTCTGATGTCAAATCTTAATACTCTTCATTCACAATAAAAAATTAAAAAAAACACAATATTTAAGTAATCTGAGTTCAGAAAAAATTTGAAACCAAAAATATTGAAGTCGGCGCAAAATATGTTATATGTAAGAACAAGGTAACTTGATTTTGATGCTAAGATTGTTCTATTTCTGTACGTAATACATGCCTTGCAATATTTTTGTTCTTACCACCTTCAAGCACTTAAAATGAAATCACGAGTTCTAAGTTGTAACTTAGTGGTAACATCAACTTTGTTTTAATCATAAACGAGTGATCCGATAATTACTTGTCCAAATTAGCTGCCGTTGAGTTCCAGAGTTCCCGTTGGAAGTTCAAAAATTAATTAGTTCAATTGGCGAAGCGAGAACGAACTCAATTTATCCTACTTCCGAGGCTCGGCTATTTTCGCGAGAACTTTTTGTTGGAGGCTCCCCTTAACCCGATTTTGGGGATAACGTTTTATCTCGCCTCCTCGAAATATTCTGTGGAAAGTAAGTTCTTTTCATTAGATAAATCTTAATTCAATGTTCATCGATAGTCCAATTAGTTACAGCAAGATTATAGTATAGCTATAATCTCCTCCATCTCTATAGCTAGAATCGCTCCATCGTAAGACTGTCTTCTTTATATTGATTTATTTTAACGAAAAGATATTAATACTAACAGTATACCGGCGTCGCTTGTGGAAAATTCAGTAGGTATCTGACAGTTACAGTGTATTTGAACAAAAGCAACCTATACATAATTATGTTACTCTCCTCGAAATAGTTTATAAAATACACTTTATTGTATAAACAATACATAAAAATTGTCCCCTAACTTCTATTTGTTAAGGAGTGACACTCCATCACCAGTTTACCGAAACAACTTCAAAGAATACAACTGCAGGTCAACACGCCTATTATATTTAAAAAAAGTAAACCCCTAACGCCTAAATGTAAGCTCAACAATTTTAGTTTCGATGTTTGCAATATTTACCTGCATATACCCCTTGTGACACGTAGTCCCGTTTATTAGCGTGCCCACTTTGAATTTCTTGAAACGTATTCTCAGTATCCAGTCTTTCGGTGATCCTCGGAATGCTCTAAACCTGCCGTAGACATTACATTTACTTGTAATATGAATATCTCGTTTTAAAATACCTATTGATATCATTAATTTTTATTGTTAATCTAAGATTGTGCCTATTATAAAAGCTTCATTATAAAATGTTATAGCTGCCATCATATTTTTAACCACCTCCTTGGTCGGTTGCTTTGGTTTTTTGATTTGGTTGGCGACCATCGTTTTACTAAAGTTTGTCGCCATAGTAACAAAATTAATAAAATTGTTATGTAAGTAAGAGGTGAGATAGCCAGTTCCTCACTTGTTGAGGTATCTAGGTAAAGCTTATTTCCATCTTATAGTTTCTTACCATCAGGAGAGATCAAGACCAAGAGCTTCCCTGTTGAGTGTAAACAAAAATGTGTTCAATAAAGAATCTTATACATATTAAGTTTTTTTTAATCTGGATGAATTTCAACATCTTTTTATAACAACACTTCACATCTGTCGATTTTGACATGATTAAAAGAATGTAATTATTAATAATTGTTAGAATTGTCCATGTACAGAATTCAATAACATTGTTAAAATTATGCGTTGCTACGATTGATATAATAAGCTTTTTGTAGAGTCAAAAATAAGCTGAAATGATAGACAATTTATACAAATCATCAACCACCTGTGCATATCAATCATAAAGTTCCATTATACTTTTACAACTGTAATTCAAAACTAACGACAGGAGAGAGTGAGACGGAAGTACAAATACCTATATGTGCAAGTGAGAGGCCTTCCGAAGTTTTCGGTGGTGACGGGGGGCGACGAGACGTCCTCGTATATCTCAACTGTCTTATTGCAGTGGTCTCGCTTCGAGTCTGTGGACAAGAAACAACAGAAATTAATTTATACGTCCAAGTTTGTAATTCTGTAAGTCTTTACTGGAGTGAGTTTCGGTAAATTAAACATGATAAACATTTAAATATCTCGCAATATCTTAACATTGAATTGGTTAAAAAATTTAGAAATTTATACTAATAAAGGATAAAGGAGATCATTTGTTTCTGACCTAATTACGATCTATTTTAGTAGTTGGTTCAATAAAGAATATCAAAATCGACAGGATGTTTGGGAACAGCCTTCTCTAAAGGGTAAAATGCGGATTTAAAATTTTTATTGAACTTCGAAATTTCTGTTTATCAAATGTAAAAATGTGAAAATGTTACTAATTTTGGTATGTCATTTACGAATTCTTCTGATATCCTCAACGGGATAAAACAAAATCCTATTTGAGAAAAAGGAGCATCGTGTTGAAATTTTGCTTCAGTATGTAAAGTATTGACTAGTATTTACTTGACGAGCTGATGTAATGGTTTATGTGTATTCGGCGTTAAGCAAAGTTCGCTGTAGTCAGTCCTCTGATTCCAAAAAAATACCTTGGGCTCCTCCGAGCTTTAGTAGCCAATATATAATGGCGCCTGCAGATGATCAGCTACTGATCGTGTCGGTGAGCTGTTCCATCGCGCTATGAAGTGAATTATCAGAGAGTGCACCGGTGTCTGCGCAGAAACTTGTGGACTATAATATCAACCACGCAGATGGCTAGTCTCTGTTGAGATTGGTCGCCGTGATAGAAAATTGGTTGAGAGGATAAAAATTAAATATAAATCAGTTGTTCTCAATGATTGTGCGACAGGTGTACTACTCATCACAATGTTACGAAAGGACCCTCTGTATCTTTCACATCGTCGTATTAAGTTGAGTCCGAGTTAAAGTTCGTATCTGAGATAGAATTTCTTGAATCATTAATAATTTGTCCTTGTAGACTAACGGCCGGTTGCAACAATTTGACGGACCATAATTTCAAAAAAAATACATCTTTCCACTAATAAATACATCACGCCGTAATACGAGTATTTAACGTTTTAAGCGTGAAGGATAAAATAAGACTAAAACGAAACTAGAAATGAGACATTATTGTGCACTCCTTACGTATTTACCTGACTTTTATTGTTACCTTTTACGAAATTGTACAACCTAAAACTTGGTGCAACCGGCCGTTACAGTGTTGCTTGATAAAAACCATTTATTGAATATATTTGACAATTAACATGTCGTTGTGCGAGCGGTTTTGGCTTATTTCGGTTATTGTTTAGTTGTTTAGCGTCTTATAGTGATTATATGCGTTTTATTGTGCTAGCACTCTAGCACAGTCATTAATAGCCCATTTAACAAGTTCCAAAATCAAATATCTGATCTTTCTCTGTTTTTAGTGCTCTACTTTGTCGGACACTGAAAATAACACTTTCCTCTTACTGAAAATGTCCTCATTAAAGTTAGTATTTCTTTCAAGTTTATTAACTAAAACAGTTTCGCAAGAAGAAGCGATCTAATAAAAAGCAGCCAAAACCTCTCGACATTACGAGCCCTTCTACGAACTCTTCATTTTACTATCAAACCTTATTTTTTCAAACTTGCTTCACTTAATATTTTGATAATATGCTACTTGATTTACGAGTATTTAATGTTGAAAGAAATATTTTCTAGTGCATATTTAAATACAAGTAATGTCGAATTTTCAGGACTGTTTTCATTTTATAGATATACATGTAATTATTACGAAAAAATATATAAAAAATATTTTTTCTATTTTAAATAAAAATCACATGTTTAAAGTTTATTGTTTAAATGTTGTGCCTAAACGCTCCGAGCTGTCACATGATTTTAATTACGACACAATGTGTTGTCAAACTGTCGGTCAAAGCGAACATCATCTCCATAAGATTTCCGTGAAGATCTAAAATAAAAACAATTCCACTTTTGATAACTTTTACAAATAACCTTACCTAATCTCATAAGATGGAGATTTAATAAATCAACAAAATGGAATTATACGTCATATTTAAGAATGATTAATTGTTAATATTTATTATTCCTTTAAATTAAAAAATGTTACTCACAAAGATGTTTTCACGTTCGTAAACTCTGCTGCACAAAAATCTTTGTTCTTAGTAAATAAACTTGCCACCATCAATCTAAGTCTATTTCATCTATATTTTGTAAATGATTATTGTTTCATTTTCTTTGATTAATCCAGGCTCCATTGCTTTGATTATTTACTTGTCTAGATGGAGCGTTCGAGCGTCAGAACGCCAAAAAAATTATCAGATTGTTGGCTCATAAGCTCGGCTCTCCCGTTTAGTCGCGAACTGTCGTTGTGCGGCAAACGCATTCTGTGGCATTTGAAAATGACGATTTGCGCAATAAAAGTGTGTAGGAATTACAAGGGACGACTGATAACAACTAAAAATGTTACCTTTCATCGGTAGGTAAACATAAAATAACCATTTAGTTGAAGAAACAATTAAATTATTAAAGTGTAATTTTGTCATAACACACGGCGCCATTTGGGTCTTGTACCCACTGGACCTTCATAATTGGACCTTACCTACACGATAGGACCTATTCGACCTCCTATCAAAAATCTGGTGCCCATTGGACCTTCAAATTTAACGATATGTCTTATTCGACCTCCTATCAAAAACATGGTACCCACTGGACCTTCAAAATTACACATTACCTACACCATTGGATCCATCAGACCTTTTATCAAAAAGACGTGTCCCATTGGACTATTTGGCTCTTTTCTTTTGGAATGTTACATACAGTCATGCAGAAAAGTAAAATTGTTAAAGAAATAAAAACAAAAGATATAAATCAAAATATTTATAAAATTCAACATATTAATCATCAGCAACAAATCAAAAAGTAATAAAATATAGATAACCTACTATAATCACATAACCACAGATCCTTTTTTACCTTACTTTTAACGACAATAGAGAATATTTTTTATAACTATAAGTTAGCCTAAATTGCCAAACAAAAACTATAAAAATATTTTAAATAAATCACATATTATCATATAAATTTAATCGATCTGTGATTTATAACCTATATTAAAATATTACATTATTTACTTTTTGGTAAAAAAAAGACTTCAGTTTAGTTAGTATACTATTCTATCGATTTTAATCTACCTTCGGCAGAGCTTTGACGAGTGGTACCTTAAGATAGAAAAAAAATGATTTATATAAAAACAGATTAAACAGGCATACAATTAAAAATTAATAGAAAAAAATGACGACCACCAGATTGGATCATGGGGGAATAATCAACATAATTACATGTCATTAATAATGTTAATTAATATTCAGTTCTGAGTTGATCTCCCATTTTTTTAAAACTATAATATGGGTGTTTTTTTTAGTTTAGTTTTAACTATTTTATTTAATCAAATGTACATTGACAATCAACAGTATACTTGTGAAGGTTTACATTGTATAAAGATTTTTGTCTTTGATTTAATATTATGTTAAAGTGCGATGTCGACAGAACCAATATAGGAGGAATGTAACTTCTAATCCTACCTACATATTACTTAAAATCAATAGTTGACAATAACTCAGTTTTTTGTTACTCCTTTAAAGTAGCCTTTTTTCAACCCTTCAGGTAGTTTTTTGGAAAGTAAACATTAGACAAGAACGAGAAAGAAATATTGCCACTGATCGTTGCGCTACAATACAAGAGGCGAGAGCAGGACGAATGTCGTGAGAGTGAATATCAATACAACTCTAATTGTAAGAAAAAAAAGGACGTCCGGTTTTCTCCATATTTTTTTCTGCTCGGAATTAGTGGCTGTGCCGATTGAGATAGAAGTAGGTACGAGTACATACATAGGCTAAAACAGCTCAATGGTATTTACTTACTTTTCAATGGTATTGGCTCTATTACAGTTCCTATTAATTTCATTTTAGTCTTCAATTTTCTATATGACTGTACTGTTTTGAATAAAACTGTCAATAAGGTCCAATGGTTCCCATAAAAAAGGTCCTATGGGCACATTCAATATAATATTTTAGAAAGGTCGAATGGGGCATACAAATAAGGTCCAATGGGTACAATTGCAATAGGGTCTAATCTTGAAGGTCCAGTAGATACCAGTCGAATTCAAAAAAGAGGTCCAATGGCCGCATTGAATATAATATTTTTAGGAAGGTCGAATGGGCCCTGTAAATGAGGTCCAATAAGCACTTTTTGCTTTTGGGTCGAATCTTGAAGGTCCAGTGGGTACAAGACCGCCATTTGTCACTTTTTTGCTGGGTTGCATGTTTTTGTTAAAGAAATATTTCCCCGAAAGCGTTAGTTAATCTCTTATACAAATCTAGTGTCACAATTTTCTTATCGCATTCCTCCGAAACCGCTTGACCGACTTTTATTAAATTTTTTACGAATATTTTGTAGGTCTGAGAATAGGTCGTATGCTATTTTTATACCCCTAGGTGATAAGGGTTTTTACTGGCGAAACGTAAACGTTCGCGAGCACAGCTAGTTTTAATAAAGATTCAAAAATATATTATATACTGTTAGAAAGAGGGAAAATTATCTCTAAAATAAATCGAAAACTCAACAGGAGCACAAAGATATAATGTTATGTACTGAATCTTATATACACGAATTCTAATTTTCCTAGCAACAAGTAACAACCGTCCGCACTGCTTGTCGAGCCAAAAAGTGAAAATGTCATACGAAAACGTGGACTCGTCTCCCGCAGACTGCTCCACCGACAGGTCGCAACGACAGATTAAGGCGCATAGTATCATAAAAAAATCGCTGCAGAAAAAACCGGTTCTCTTCATAAATATTGAATTAAAAAAATATTTAAAAAGGATATGTTATTATTCAACGCATTCTTTAGAGGATGGTTGGTGTTCTTTTTAATTTTTTGATAAATTAATTAAAACTTGGTTAAAATGTGACTCAAACATGCCTCGATTTTAAAACTTTAAACCTAATCGCGTTGTTAATATTAGGTTAAATCATATACTTTCGATTTTAATAAATAAAGTGAACAATATTCTAGCAGATGGTCTTTTTAGATTTTTCTTATTCGCCTTTTTAAACTTTTAATTGAAATAATTCATCTTACGCGTAAAGTTTTGCTTAAATATTCCCCTCACTCTCACTCACTCACTCATATTTAATTAGTGCGGGACGATCGAGCAAGGTCATTAGGACCACTATGCGCCTTAAAGAGTCACAACACTGGTCGGTAAAACGGTCTTAGACTGGAGTTGCCATTGACAATTTCCTTTTATTGCTAATAATACCTACATACTAATAATGAATATGTAAGTCTGTCTGTATCCTCGAATGTTTTTAAATACAAACCATTCCATACAACCATTTTTGGGCACCGCACCAAAGCGGCTTTTCGTTATTACCAAAATTATGTCATTTCTTGTGTATTTCGGACACAGGTTGGTACAAATATTATATTTACAACCATAGTCAATGATGTCTTAGAACAATTTTTTAAATCATTATTATTTCAGCCAAGAGACGCCAACTGTTGGACATAGACCTTTACATTTTTAAAATACATTTACTCAAAAAGTAGAATTTTCCATGTGTCTTTATCGTACGAAAGGTTATTATTTTTACCTTGTGTAGCAAAGGGGATGCAGCACTAAAAAATTTCACTGTATCTAGCATACAACCAGGATTAAATATTTCCGACTCCTTAAGTTATTTAGTTATATAAGGAATTTTAACTCAGTATAATTTCAAGAAAAATATTTACAAAAATGTTTATATCTCGGAAACGGTGCATCGGAGCTAAAAAATAACGAAATTTTTGACCCCTTAATACTCCTCAACTAATAAGAACACGCATGATGGACTTATCAAAAAATGGTCAAGTGCGAGTTTGACTTTTTCTCATACTACATTTTGACTTTTCATATAGAACTTAGTCCAGTTTTCACTTTGTGTAGCAAATCGGGACGGGAGGGCGCTTCCCCTCAACAGGAGGTTAGGTTCAGAACATGACTAAATATTTTATTAAATTAAAGGACAATGCCAGAAGTTCTATGGAAGTTTGCCCCACCCCATAAAATTGATATAAACGAATGCGATAAACGACATGTGATAGCTGTAATATTGGTCATTAAAACATAAAAGTTATAAATTCTCTAGGTGTTGCGGTTTTTTTATAATATACTAAAACAAGACCAATTATCTTACGTTTCTCGAACTGCATTTGTGCAGAAAACTGTAATTGCTATAAATTAATAATTAGGCGCTTTCATAATTGTAATAAATAAATAGTGGCTAGGTACCTATTCTTCCGTTTTACGATAATTAAAGTAGGTAAATATATTAATCTTATAGCCCATTATTAATTGTTGAGTTAAATCAATCGATATTGTCGATAAATTATTAAACCTATTACAATAGATTACATATTCCCACTTAGGTTCCGATCTTGTGGGATATCAGAGATATACCTAATATATTACACTTCATATCTAATGGTAAAATAATTTTATAATCGGTTAAGCAGTTTTTGAGTTTATCCATTACAAATAAACTTACCAATCGTTCCTCTTCATATAATGTAAATGTACTTAAATAAAAAATTTCAATACCGATTAACAAAAACATATTTATATCGTTCCTAACGAATAGGTATATCATAATATACCTATATATTCCCTATTTGCGATATTTATTAAATAAGCAATATTGGTAAAGCAAAACGTCTTTGTTTCATTCATTTTGTCATTTGTCATAAGTTCACCACACCACAGAGTCATAAGAAAAGGTAAATGTCAAACAATATCAATCCAGAATTGGCGTTTAGTTTCACATAGGTACTACTTAATTATGCGTATGCACATAAAAAAGTAAAGGAACTAGAATTGTTAAAAACTTATTTATAAACATTAATAACTTAAAACCGATATGCGCATAAAATCCATAATGTTAAAAAAGAGAACGACATTTTCGAAAACTTGATTGATATTTTATTCGTACAACAAAACGCATTTGTCATTTCTTAGTTCTTCTCCCAACGGAAATAGTAAGTACATATTATTTTAATATTTATTCAATATCCACAAGTTTTAAAAAGTAATAATGAAATCAGTACGAGATAAAAAATCATATAGATTTTTTCATATATTTCATATTACTGTAAATGGTGGGTCAGAATCTGGCATTGTCATTTATTATATAAATATAATATAAATATATATTTTTTAAATATTTGTTGAAAGCATAAAGTCCCACTTAAGAATCGTCCTGTAAATAAATAGATAAAAAAAAGAATCGTATATAATTGACATAATTATTAATTGTTAAATATCTTAGTTAATTGAAATTTTGAGTTTTTGTTCAAAATAAGTAAAAAGTATGTTACGTTTGGTGCTGTCATTGGGTCATCCGACTGCTACGTCGCGGGTCACGGGTTCGATTGCTACTCCGGCGCCGTGGGTCACGGCGTCGTTTCCCATGCGGAGCAAATATTTGCATAATTCACTAGTAGCTGGTTCGGGTCTAGGTTTATGTGTATTGTATATTTGTAAATGCACCCACAACGTAGAACATATTAATATTGTGCGATGGCACTATACTCGTACATACAATTTTAAATATAAAATAAATAACATTAAACAATAATTTTGTATTCATTTATTTCATTATGTGTAGAAAAAAAACATTCTTCTTTAAAGTCGAAACACATTTTTAAATACTTTTATGGGAAATATTCGGGGAGCTGGTATCACTGAAGTGACGTAGCGCGCATGTAAAACAATCGTAGCTACGCGTACACGCATGCGTGACACGCACACACTGCGTGACAGAACGATGGCGAGCACTCCTGTCAATTTCATTAAATTAATAGCCTTGTCTTATTTAATATAATATTGGTCACAACATTAGTAAAACATAACTTTTTATATATTTGCGAATCATGTCAACATCCCAATTGCCCTGTTTATGTATGTCCTATGTGTATTCAGTCAATTAATCAAATAAATCCAAATAATTTCTTTCATCATCATCATCATCACAGCTGATATACGTCCCCACCGAGGGGTTCGAGCCTACCCTATGTTAAGGTGATTAGGCCTTAGTCAACCACGCTCGCCCAGTGCGGATTGGTCGACTTCACATACATCATTGAATTTTTTCGCAGATGTATGCAGGTTGCCTCACGATGTTTTCCTTCACCGTCATAGGAGCGTCAGACAAATGTACATATGAAATTCAAAACGAAAAACACATTGGTACATGGCGGGTCTCGAACCCCGACCCCCGGTTGGAAGGCAAGTGCCGAGTCCACAGCGATGCTCGAATAATTTCTTTAGGACTACTTAATCTTGCACTACTAAGCTAATACAATAAATTCAACATTATAACAATAAACCTATACCAGCGAAGTACTTTGCGATAATGCTTATTGTCCGAAATAATAAACACACTCACAAATTGGTAGCTACTGTGAGAGTAAGCGAGAAAAATATTTTTGCATTCCCACGGGGCAGATGTTACTGAGACTGCCAAACTTTTTGCGCTTGTGGGAACACCGCTACTTACTTTTATAGAGTTCCAAACAACAGGGTCGGATCTCTAGGCACCTCTCAACGTTTTATCAATGATCGGTCGTTCTACTTTGTTCGTACGTATATTTAATTTCAGAGGAAAATAAAGATGGAGCGCCTGGTATCAAATTCAGTACATTTATATACTCGTATGTTTTAGTTTATTTTGTTTTACTAATGTTCTGTTTCGACTTGGTAGCAAACCTTTTAATAAAAGGCTGTCGGCAGATATTTATCTGACGCATAAAAAAAGCTTTCACAGCCTTCTAAACTTATGACTGAAGAAAAAATAAAAGCACTTGATGCCGAAGAGAAAGTTGATGCGAGCTCAGCACCCGAGGGTAGAATATTTTTTCACAATATTTTTCCACTTTACGTTAAGCACAAATAATGCGATGCTCTCTAGACACCTGTAATGATTTTGCTTTCGCTGACATATAAGTTGTGATGATATTTAAAGGGCTCGTTGAGACTATTAAATTGAATTAGTAATTTCACTAAAAGCATCAATAAAGGGCTCGTTGACACTATTAAATTGAATTAGTAATTTCACTAAAAGCATCAATAAAATAGTGAAAAGAAAAACAATTGTTTCATACAAACGTTGAAAATCAACTCGACCAAAGTGATTTCGAATAGAGTTTCTAAGAGGTCAGCAAATTTTTTGTTACATTATCATAGTTGGTCCCACGTGAAAGATATTTAGTTCGATGATCCGAGCAGCTTCTTTATACGTGTTAATGAAATTGCTCGAAACCTGAAATTAGTTTGTTCAGAATCGAGGGAAGAATCGATTCCACAAATAAAAAATACAGGACAGGTTTATTAGGTAAATAACTTTTTTCAACCACGCTGCTTTTGAAATTTACTAAATTCTCTCATCGTTATCGCTTACTAGCTATGTCCGCTACTTCGTTCGGGTGGAATTAAAAAATTTTTTCTAGTTCTGCAACATTTTTCAATGCTGCTCAACTCCTACTTGTCGTTACTTAATGGTGCCTATAGGCTTCTTAGATAAATGGACTATCCAACACGAAAAGAATTTTTCAATTTGAATAATTAATTCCTGAGATTAGCGCGTTCAACCAAACAAACAAACAAACTCTTCAGTTTTATAATATTAGTATAAAATCTGTGTGTAACATCGTGCTCGCAGGCGCGCGGCCATAGAGTTTGCTTTGCAAAATATGCAACAAAACAAAGATAAGGAAATGTATTCGTAAATAATCCGCAAGAATTAATTTTCCAATTTATCTAATTCTTTTATCTATAAGTACTTAATATTATAAAGCTAAAGAGTTTTTTTTTGTTCGTTTGGTTGAACGCGCTAATCACAGGAACTCCTGATTCAAATTGAGAAATTCTTCTTGTGTTTGATAGTCCGGGATTTATCAGGAAAGGCTATGAGCTATATAACATCGCGCTAGGAGCTGAGCATCAATGAAAAATGTTACAAAAACAAAACAATATATAGTAAATCCACGCAAACGAAACCGCGACTTCTAGTAATTAAAATAACTTGGGATGCCTAACGTTTGCTCTATTTTCTTAACACGTATTATATAATCGTCACCAATTATTGGAACACTACATAATACTCGTAACAAACCGTCGCATATGAATTTAATAGTATCACAAATTCACCATATATTCAGGTGATATTAGGTCTGTATTTATGTGTAAGAAGAAAAACACTCAGAAAATATTATTCGCCTAGGTACTTTCAAAGAAACATCGTCAAATGAAAGCTCAAGGTACTCATTACCGTTAAGGTGTTATCTATTGTTGTTGGAAACTTTAAGAAGTTCTTTCTCATAAAATAAAAAATAAAGAGCTTTTCGCACCAAAACATAAACAAACATATAAAAATGAAATACACTCTGTGGCGATGTAAATATATTATTGGGAAGTTAGGCAGCTTTTAGTAGCTACAAGATAAGTTTCACATAATAAATAATACTAAAATGACTAATTGTTATGGCGAGATTACCAAAACTTAGTAATATTTCGATGTCATCTTTTTGTCTTTCGCTAGATTATAATATATAGGGACTATAATATATGATTACAAAAAAAGTGTTTTATTTATTTCTAGGCTCCTATAATTTTAAGCAAGATTCTTGTTTCGAATAAATAGAAGAGTTATATTGTAAAAACATTTCTCTAAAAATACTTTTTTGTCGTTAAAACATACGGGTGTCTCAGAAACAATGGATAAACCTTTAACTGTTGATAGGTTTCGTCGAGACCTCTCTAATCTCAAATTTTGACTTTAGTAAAAATATCTCGGTTTTCAAGATATTTGATAGTTTATGATTTTTTTAAAAATGCCACTTTTGGTTGGTTTTTAATGTGCCATTTTTACAAATACGGACTTTTTCTGATTCAGGTTTTTTTAGCTTCTAACGGAATAGTTCAGCTATCAATAACAGTGGTTAAAATTGAGCTAGCTAATCACGAAGTGCTTGGAAAAAACAATGTTCCAAAAAAAATTAAACAAGAAATTATTTTTCTTCGTGTTTGGTCTGCTACCATGTAAAAAAAATGTATGACGCTCATCCTGCCCGTTATCTTAAAAAAATGCTTAGTTATTCTAGTTTCAAAAAAGGTATGATAAACTTATGCTTAATGTATCTCTGAACTTTTATTACTGCTTGAATAGCAAATGGTATGAAAATTTTAAAAAGATTGTTTGTCGGATTAATTATTTTTCGGATTAATTTTATTCGGTTAATTTAGTTTTCCAGTATTAAGTTTATGCTTTCTTGACTTTCTGACTGGTTGAATAGCAAATAAAATGAAAATTTGAAAAAAAAAGGTTTTTTTTCCACTAATAAGCACTTAAAGCTTATTTGTAAACATTCGTTTGCGAGTCACAGAGTTGAGAAACGTGTTTTTTTTTGTGGCCCCTCCCTGCCACATGTCTCATCCACTATGCGCAATCAAAAAGGAGTCTTATCATTAACAGCACATGAGTCATAAGCATTTGCAACCTTACCTGCTATCGAATTTCTGATCATTGGGTTCTTTGTTACGATTGTTAGTGTCCTTCTGAACTCCGGTTGTGACCCACGCGTGTTTTCTGTATTCGAGAGATTCGATAGAGCTTCGATGATTTTAAACGACATTTTGCTGTGATTTTGGACTTGACTAGCTTTGCGATTCGGATATTGTTTGTGCTGTGAAACCTATTGACAACTGGTGATCATATGGACTTAGCTAGCTTTACGATTTGGATATTGTTTGTGCTGTGAAACCTAACTGACAACCAATACATAACACTGAACATGCCTAGACATCAGTACACGTCGCG
Organism: Schoenobius gigantellus; assembly: GCA_963935595.1. Classification (NCBI taxonomy): domain Eukaryota; kingdom Metazoa; phylum Arthropoda; class Insecta; order Lepidoptera; family Crambidae; genus Schoenobius; species Schoenobius gigantellus. The sequence goes on from OZ012543.1 coordinate 24,278,105, forward strand.
CGAATATGCAAACATGCATTTCGTTTATGGCGAATGTCGAGGAAATGCTAACGCTGCTGCTCGTCTGTACGCAGAGAGGTAAGATTATTTATTTTCTCTTTAATTCAATCAATCTTATTTTTTTTAAATCACACACATTTATTGCAACTTTAGTTAAACGTATCAGGATGGGTCTTACATTATGTTATCCTTCTAAAAATAGTCACACGCCGTGTTTAATTAGATTTTAAAATTAAATGAATTAGTAAATTTAATAACGTCATTTTTTGTATTAGGTACCCCAACGCACGTCACCCGGACTATCGAGTTTTTGCTCGGGTACATAATTCGTACTGCGAAGGGAGGCTTCCAGGAAGAGGCATTGGTGGTGCAGGGCCAGGAAGACCAGAAAGAAACGACGATGAAGAAGTAGTAGTCCTCGACGAAATAGAAGAAGATTCAACACGTTCTGTGCGTGGAATTGCACGTCGAACCGGCATTAATAGAAGCAAAGTGCATCGCATATTGAAAAAATACCTTTTGCACCCTTTCCATATTCAAAGGGTCCAAACTCTACAGCCTGCTGACTATCCGCGCAGGATTGCATTCTGCAGAATCATGTTAAATAAAATAAGGGAGGACCCGCAATTTTTCAATAAAATTTTATGGACGGATGAATCCTCATGCCGGAGAGATGGATATTTCAACATCCACAATCTACATAGCTGGCAAGTTGAAAACCCACATTTGATGAGGGAAGATCGGTCCCAAGTTCAATTTAAAGTTAACTTGTGGACTGGGATTATTGACGGACAGGTGATCGGGCCATATGAACTTCCAGCTACACTGAATAGTGAAATTTACCTTAATTTTTTACAAAATGATTTACCCGGCATGCTAGAAGATGTCAATTTAGAAGTGAGGCGGAGAATGTGGCTTCAAAATGATAAGTGCCCAGCTCACTACGCAATAGTAGTAAGAAATTATTTAAATCAACACTTCCCACAAAGGTGGATAGGCCGGCTCGGCCCTATTTTATGGCCGCCCAGATCGCCGGATCTAAATCCCTTGGATTTTTTTTATTGGGGATATCTGAAAGACCTTGTCTACGCGAGGCCAGTATCCTCAATAACAGAGTTGCGTACTCGCATACAAAATGCAGCTGCACACATAAAAACGTCTGGTTACGCGCGCCGCATCAAACTTTCTTTTATAAAAAGATGTAGGGCGTGTATCAGAGCGCAAGGACGCCAATTCGAACATTTATTGTAAATTTATAAAAAATTAAAATTTCATGTTGTTTTATTTCAAATTCTTTATTCAAACTAAGAATTAATAACTATTCCGAAAAAAATCTTTTTAAAATTTCATACCATTTGCTATTCAAGCAGTAATAAAATTTAAGAGATACATTAAGCATAGGTTATCATACCTTTTTTGAAACTAGAATAACTAAGCATTTTTTTAAGATAATGGGCACGATGATTGTCATACATTTTTTTTACATGGTAGCTGACCAAACACGAAGAAAAATAATTTCTTGTTTAATTTTTTTTGGAACATTGTTTTTTCCAAGCACTTCGTGATTAGCTAGCTCAATTTTAACCACTGTTATTGATAGCTGAACTATTCCGTTAGAAGCTAAAAAAAACTGAATCAGAAAAAGTCCGTATTTGTAAAAATGGCACATTAAAAACCAACCAAAAGTGGCATTTTTAAAAAAAATCATAAACTATCAAATATCTTGAAAACCGAGATATTTTTACTAAAGTCAAAATTTGAGATTAGAGAGGTCTCGACGAAACCTATCAACAGTTAAAGGTTTATCCATTGTTTCTGAGACACCCTGTATAGCACGGCAGAGGAGTAAAGCTTTAAGGTTAAGCTTTAGGAAGTAAACTAAACGGTACTACAAGAAATAATCCTGAACTACCTACTACTAACTTTATTGTCAAACTTATCAGAAAAAGAAAGAAAAACAACAACGCGTCAATACGTTCATAATCTATTTAAAGAACTACCCTCCAAACCCGCAAAAAACTTTCTATCATTTGCTCATCGGTTACTTAAGATGATGGCTGCCAGGTGCGATTACCTAAATAGGTTCAGAAATTACAAAGATCTTAATCAAATAATGAAGAAAGAAGAGGTTGATGTTCTACGTTCGTCTGATAGTTTCCCAGCGCTCGAACCTCTGTACAGGTAACACAAACTCGATGTTAACACCTAAATAATTTGATACATATGATCTAAGCAATTCCATAAGAATGGTTTCCTAACTCCAAATTGTTAAGGAGCTATACTTTCCATAACCAGCTTACTGATGCAACTTGAAAGAATATAACTTAAGGTAGATACGCGCCTATTATATTTAAAGAACTGACCCCCTTAAAGTCAAGGATCTTTCTATCATCAGTCCAGCATGCTGGAAGAATCCTAAACATAATAACGTTAATTACTGAATATCTTCAGAAAAAAACATGACATACGGTTTGACTTAGGCACACACGAAATTCAGGGGATTCCCTAGATTTTTCTGAGATCTCATTACCAGATCCTGACTAAGTATCAATCTTACCACCTCAGGGTATATACTATTTCGAATGTCAAAAGAATTTTGAAAATTAGTTTACAGGTGGTGTAGTTATCGGTGAACAGAACATACTTAAAAAAAGTAGATACAGTCGAATATAGACCTCCTCCTTTTTTGAGGTCGGTTAAAACGGAGTTTTGTTCATCATCTTTATGTTTTGCTTCATGCATTTGACAAATATTCGATTCAAACGACAAAGGACATGAAGACAACGCCAAAAAGGGCTACTAAAATCGATTTTAGTTAAACAGAATTGTCAATTCTTATGATGGCCGATTGTCCATGAGCTATACAATGGTCCATCAGAAGAGACACGTTATCAGTGTGAAGCAATAATAGACTATGTTGGGTTGGCGGTCGCACACGTGCATCTAATAAAAGAATTTCCAAGAATATTTAAAATATTCTAAGACAGACTTGTCTCATTAACATTCGTCAATTAGTTTCCTATTAATCATCAATTTGGATTTAGGAGTTGCTGTTCCACGCAACTTGAACTTGGTAAATTGGCTCTCGTCTCATTTGGGATTAGCGGTCATAGAAATAGAGTTTTCCCGGAGATCGTCGCCGTCAAAGGGCTTATTCGCAGCAAGCGGTCGATCGTGGGTCTAATCGAATGATTCAATGAACACTGAATGACTCGAGATGTCTTTGAGAATAATCCCTCCAACTGTTTACTGGGCATCAGATAGGATGAAGTAAGATTGAATGTAATGCTTTTATTAATCTCGTACCTATATGATCGGTATAAAAAAGTATTGTCTCACTTGTCTCAGTGGTCACTTTGCTCTGACATTTTTGTCTACAAAGATGATGTTGAGAGGTGAAAAGGAATTTAAAGTCATCTGCGATAGTTTTTATATAGGCACATGGACTTTGTTTTATGACTTGAAAACTACTCGTAATACATCTTTAAAAGAAAGCATTGCGTCAGTAGAATACCAATATTAAGGATGTAGTGTACGAATATGACGCTTTGCTCGCTTCGCATGCTCCGTGGTGTTTTTTTACAAAAAATACATTATTTTGAGATATAATAGCATTTTTGGGTTTAATCTGCACAAGGTACAATCTGTGCGCCGAAATCCGATCACTTTCAAAATTTATACGATTTTGCAAATATTTACAGCCAGTTGCAATAAAATTACTTGTTACGATTTCAAATTTATTTCATCCTTTACATGTGTTTAAACATTGAAAGGTATCACTTAAAAAACTCATTCTTGGGAATTAAGTTTATGCAAGGTTTTAACTTTACTAAGGCCCCAAATACAACCGGTTGCACCAAGTTTCAACTATTTTACAATTTCTTAAACAATGACGCTTAACCGCCGCCGTTGTCTAGTGGTTTACCCCACAAGGTACTATATCTGGTGGTCCGTGGTTTGATTAGCGAAATCCTAGTGAGACCGGGAATAAACAACACCAATCCAGGCGGGTGAAGCCGCGGGCGGAAATTTGGCCAGCATATACCTATGTATACCTAATCACAAAATTCTCCTAGAGCTCATCGTACTAAAGATATACTCTCTATTCTTATAGAAATAATGCTCAAAACCAACTCAACAATATCTCTACGAAAAAAGAATTCCAATTCTGAACATAATTCGGAGCAATCTCCAACAAATGTCGATATAATCTCATAAAAAGAGAGAAAATGACTTATTTTCAGCTTAACGCTCCTAATTTCAACGGAATTGTTGGCTTTTATCTAATTTTGTTGTAGCGAAAAATCCTTGTCGAGTCGCTTCACATATGCTTACGACTTTTTTATTTCACTCGAATATGAACTCTACGCTGTTCTCATTAGATCGGTTCTCCAGTTGGCGGGTTCAGTTTAATCAGCTGATTGCGAACAGCAACTTTTGTTCCGTTGTAAAGAACACAATTTGTGAGATGCTTCGGATGCAGTAAGCTTTTCGCGTGGTGTTAACGATGGATGCGGCATTTGCGAAACTTAAGTCCTACAAAATAGTTTCTTCACTAAATACAGTTTGGAGGGTTTTTAAAGAAGGGAAGAAGTCTCATGGAGTCAGGTCGGGACTGTATATCGGAACCATTTGTCTGCCTAGCCGTTTGCGAGTTGGCATTGTCGTAGTGAAAGATAATACTTAACGGCGTATTGGTGCGTCCAGGAACACGCGCCTCCTCCTACCCAACCACCTGCGACGGAGCGGTGCGGCGAGAGGGTCAACCTCTCGCGCGCGCTCCGCTGCCTCCTTCTGCGAGATCACGTCCTCGCAGAAGGAGGCGACAGCCTCCCACACCGTCGTGCTGGTCAGCATCTGGCGTGCGACGCTGGCCAGCGCGACGGGCGCACCCCTACCTAGGCCCAGCGCGAGGGCTAATGCATCGCGCTGTGGGCGCCAGGTCGGGCAATCCGAGAGGGTGTGTCCGGCCGTATCGTCGGTAGCGCCGCAGTGGTGGCACTGCGGGGCGTCTCCTCCCTCCGTGGTCAAGTTTCTAACCTAACCTAACCCAAATGATTCACCAACAATAAAGGGGATCTGGCGTTAATCACCACTGTTCTAACCAAACCTAACCCAAAGAATTTAATAGCAGTAGATGGTTTCCGACGCAGGTATATCTAAGGAGAAGAAAATCAAAATATTAATACACAAATATTAATAACAAACTAGGCATTTTTAAATTATATCAAACGTTTCTTACGGATTTTGAATATATATATAACTGAATATTATACTAACTGAATAGAATCTAAATTTTAGCAGTTTATTACAAGTAGTATTGAAAATCGGAATGTCGTTTTTCAGACCGAGAACCCATCGACCATTTGATTCTTCGAACATATAAAAAACGGAAAACAAACAAATCGCAGTTACGACTTTCGGTAAAATAATTCGTGAATTTCAACTTAATTCTTCTCAATTCTTAGGTATTATTAACTTCGGACTTTTGAAAGTCGGAACATGGAAATTCGGAATTTACAAATTAAGGAAACTTATGAATGTATTTTGAGTAGGAAAATTTCATAAAAATTACACTGAAAATTAGTTACATAAAATTCTTAGTTAAGTAAAACAGTAAATATAAATAGCCGAATAATGAGAAATCATAGAAAAATTAAACCATTACAGTCTAAATAATAATAATTCTGACGAAATGCACTTGTTTGAGGCTCAGTTAAATTGTAAGAGGTCCACCGCGAACACATTTTATATACACTCAAATATTTTTGTAGGTTTGTTTGTACCTCAATCATGCCTTTACCTAAGAATGCCTGAATCCCGTGTTACCTCACTTGCCTGTCTGTTTAAATTCTGCAAACAATTAACAATCGATTTGCATGAGTTTTTTTTGCCAAAAGCAGTTGAGGGGCAGGGGAGGGACCACCTGCTGAGGCATCAAACTATATTTTAGTCGTAGTAAAACACTTTACTAATATGTTTTATGTGTTCTTATTTTCACAAAGACGAAACAAATAAATAAACAAAACACAAAAAAAGTGCATTCTAAAGACAAGAGTTTTATTTTTAAAGGTTTAGTTGGTTTTTAGACACGGGCATATACATGTTCTGAAAATTTACTACGGCTTTGAAAATAAATCGATAAAGCTCAGATATTCTGCACATATCATTTCCAATCAGTAGCTTTGATCATCATTTACGTCATACATGCTGTATCTATATATCGAATATCTATCCAAAGCACCTCCATTATTGAATGGATCCCAAAGCGAATGAAAACACGGCTAATTAAAACAGTTCGGATATTTCTGGATGTTTCGATAGTAGGTATTCCAGTAGTTTGCTTCTGTGAATTCTATGTCTCTTATGTGTCTCTTATGTGTTGAATGGTCGGTTAGATTGATTATTTGTATGACTGTATGACCAAAGTTTTCAAACTGCACAATCAGTTTTCATTAAATTAAATATTGCTCTTTGGGAGACACGTGTATGTACTGCTATTTATAGTGTTTTTTCCTTTTCAATATTAATTTAAAATCCTACAGTTATAACTATCAATCTAAATGGATAGTACTTTGTACTATTTTGTGAGCCATTGGCATAATCCGGATACAAATCCTGATTTCTGTGCTACTACAAATTACCAAATGAAAAAATATATAACAGTGTCTTTTTGGAAACCGAGCCGAATTTGACGCTCATTATAAAATAAAATGACGTGGGTTATAAATTAGTAATCCTAACTAATAATATTATTAATGCGAAAATGCGACAATTGTTTGTTTATTAGGCTTTCAAGACTAAACCACTTTACCGGTTTTAAAAATTCTTGCACCAATAGAAAGCAAATCAGCGAGTTATATAGACTATATTTTTTAATTAGAGATCCCTACGTCATCAACCCGAGCGAAGGCGCGGGTAAAAGCTAGTGAATGAAAAAAATTACTGCTACGGAACTCATGGAGCTTTGTCGTAATAGCTTAATATTTCACTCAAATGAACATGAATTAGTTGTAATATGATTTTCTTTAATATATTGTTTTAAGAGTTTTAAATGTGTAATTCTAGTTAGCTAGGTAAATCGTTACAAAATTTACTTAGCCAGCAGTTAACATTTTCAGAAGTTTACTTAGCAATGTTTCATTCCGGAATCTGGCAGCAAGTGGGCAAATTTTACGCATGTCCGATGTATCTGAATTTGATTTACATCTTGTAAGCTGTCCCAAAGGCGAGGAACAAGATCGGTTCCATCGAGGCTCGCAAACTTGGTTTCGTAGAACCTCTACTAGTGTGAGCGTTTAAATTTTGTAAATACCTTATAAACTATCATTGTTTAAAAATAATTATTATTTTGGGTTATATTTTAATTATTTCATTGATATTAGTTTCATATCAGATTATTATTATTAAATATTTGTATGATTGCATAGACCGTGTTTTTATCTATATGTACACACTTTGCTAGTTTATGTGAATTAATATTAAAAAATATGTATGTAACTATATTTGATTGTGTTCCAAATAAAATAATACGAACTAATTTCAAAAAGCCGTGCGTTGGTTTCGGCAGTGACTCGACAGGAAATCCTACCACTTTGCCATTGTTATACGTTACTATTCAGGACACTTTAAAAAGGGTATTCAGGACACTTTAAAAAGTGTGTGTTTATTTTGTTTTGCTTATATTGACCGTGTTTTCTTTTAATATCATATTGAGGTTTCTACCTTATCTTAAAACTAACTGTATTAAGTTGAAAATGCCTCGAAACCATTCGAGATCAAAAAAGTGACAAAAGAAAACAATCACTTATCTTCTATCAAAACTTCCCTTACTTAAATTCAAGCGATGCCCGAAACTTACGACATTCCCTACAGCGGGCTCTAACACCAACCCGCCTATAATAAAGCTGAGTGAGATAAAAGGCCACACTTCTATTATCCCGGCCCTACAAAAGCCTTCCTAAGTCTGTATTTGAGCGTATTTTTTCATTACTATAGGGCTCTGACAAAAAGAAAGACAATATATAAAGGGTCAGTCAGTGGGAAGAGAAAAAATCTCTTCATTCCTGCCTTAATCTAAATCAAGTAATACGTTCTTTGAACGGAGGCTTCAATGAAGCTAACAATGAGGGGAGTTATCTGTTGTCCGAGTGATTGAATAGCAGATGGGAAATATTGTGTGATCACACCTAACAAAGTTGTTATCTTTATTCCATCTGCTCATGTTTGATCAGGAGTAATGGCTATTGGTGATATCGTATGAAGTAATCCACCTTTTCGTGCAGCATAGCTCACGGAGAAAAATTGCTGTGAGTTTTTCTATTACCAAGAAGTTGACTCTGAATAAAATGACTATTAAACCTACATATTTAGCCCTCAACTATAAACTTAAGTTATGAAATGAAATACACGGCTATTTTTTTATCACCCTGGAAAATTTAAGGGACGCTTCATCGAATTTTATGTTCTGCTTATGACTTCCGCTAATCCTCCCTCCCCATTCCTTAACTTTTTATGACATGTCCTCATGGACTTTACTATTAATAAATACATGCATGTCCTTTACTGTCAACTCCATCAGACTAGAATTCGTTACCAGAAAGTATAAGGTGTGCGCCGCCGCCGTCTCCTGAGGCATTTAAACGTGCTATTAAAACGCATTTCCTGAAGCCGGATAATATGTAGATGTACTATCTCGTCTCCTAAAGTAGTAAATGTTTTATATGTAGTATATGGAACACATTTATTTAATATGTGTAGTTTATGTATTTAATTATCATTTTATTTAGGTAATTATCATGTTCGTCACACTCCATCATTATCACGTATTTGGAAAAACTACTTTCCTCTTCCTATAGCTTGCCTGGTAGAGATTAGATTAGGTATTTTTTAATTGTACAAAATTATGAATAACCGCCTTCTGTTAAGAACAAAGTATTAATTATTCATTCATTCACTCACATGTTGTTCTTATATTAATAGTTCAACAGGTTCGAACATGCGTTAGCGTAACTATTGCAGTGAGCTCATAGAGCTTTAAGATCATATCCGATTTAATCACCTAAAAATATTGATTCATTCATTAATTCACATGTTGATCTTATACAGGGTAAATTTTGAGGTACCGGCAACCTCGCAGGATTAAATAGCTAATATCATTAACTACAACGTTTGTTTTACGAGTTTTAAGATAACTCAATATATTGAACAAAAAACAATTTTCAACTTTTTATTGCACTGTGGTGACATTGATAAGTCTATGTTTCATTTATAAACGACGACGGAAGACAATGCTACGCTCGCGCGCTGTGCGCGTAGAGTTACAAACATTCTAGAGGTATATTAAATGAATATAAATTTTTTGTATGAAAGTAAAATCTAACGAAGTATCAAAAGTCGTAGAACAAACGTTGTAGTTAATGATGCTTGCTATCTAATCCTGCAAGGTTGCCGGTTTCTTAAAATTTACCCTGTAGGTATAACGAGTTCGACAGGTTTGAACATGCGTTAGCGTAACGATTTCAGTGACTATGACCTTATAAGTTACGTATTCAATGTAATCATCCAAAGCATTTCGTTTCCCAACGTTAACATGAGCTTTACCGCAAATAACAATGGCGCAAAGGAAGGTACTCCAGATATGCCTTTGGAAATGGCTTGTCATTATTCCTGTGTCTTTGAGGGAGCAGTTTCATATTCCTCAACGGATTGCCAGCGCGAAACAAAGACAGGAAGAAGCTGTATTTCACGGGACACAAAGAGTCGAAGACTGCTGGCAGACTTATTAATTGGACACAGTTGTGAATTGGATGAAAACGATCATTGTGCAATTTACGGTTGTAACGGTGGCTGTTAAAGTATTATAAAAAATTAGTTCTATGTACTCGTACCATAAGTGAAAAATAACATCCATAACTACGTTTAAGAGTAGATTAACTTACTCTCGAATTTATCATAATATGATAATTTATATATTGTTTATATGTATCTTTGTATATATTATATTGTTTTTTTAAGTAAATGTCAGATCATTCTGAAGTCGAATAGCTGTAACAGTAAAGTAATAAGGATGAGGAGAAACTGGAATAATAATAATTAAAAACATTTAGTTGCTTCTTCAAAATTATATACTGTAAAAGTAGTTTCGCTTAGTTGGATCTTTGTTATTTGTTAATAAATTATAAATAATTCAACAACTACCCAATTATCGGATATGTCGTTCCATTTCCAAATAAAATCTATTACGGTAAAGAAATAGGTTTTAATTTGGTATGCACAAAGACACAATATTAGTATTTTACACGAACATCTTACACTTGCTTAAATTACTTTGGAGTGTTTCCACATCAAAACGGACGCTTCATCATTTGTTAGAGAGAGAGAGGAACAGCGAAGATAAATTCCGCAACATTAAAATTCACGTTCGTAGCGCGACTGTCATAATCTTACATTCCTCGGAGGCTGAAATGTGAATCTACTACTTCCTAAATGGGAGAGTATATCTTACATTAACATTCTCCATCACCGTTCCGGGCCTGAAAAAGGAAATTTATTTTCGTGTTTTATTAAAGCAATTTTGCCGGCTTGCTCGCTGGGTTGCCCGTTTTATTGTAGCATTCGTTTTATTGTGAAAAATTTTAAGGTTAATCTGGCGACGAAATTTTAAATTTCAATTTTCGAGTGGCGTATTTGGAAATATTGAAATGCAATAGTAAAATACAATTTCATGTAAAAAATGTCCTATCGACAACTCTACAATGAAAATCTGTTAGCGGTTTAAAGCTCTTCAGAAGGGATTAATGGAACTATTTAACGATACAATTTGCTCCTTTTCAATACATTTTCGTTATATGTTGATTTTCTTGGAACACCTAACACACCAACACTCTAACGTTAGTTTTCCACGGTCCGGTTCTGCGGATCACCATACGGACAACCACGCGATCCCAAGAGCTGTCCCCTCAATAATGATCGCTTAAAACAATATTAAAACCGCTGTGAGAGCGAGATGGCGCTATATGTTACAATAGCGATGTCTCTGTTTCAATATTGCTTCAAAGCCCCTGTAATAGCAACGGTGCGTTTGGGACGGGCTGGTCCGCCTTCCGAAATATCACGGATTGTGGTAGCAAGCTTAGGTCTTGACAATCTTTTCATAAAACCTTGATGAATGCACCTTTATTTAAATCAGGGCTGTCCAAAGCGCGTAGTCTTATGTTTGGGCCTGTAGGCATATGTCGACATATGCCTACGACATATTTCAAAACTACTAAAAGTACCCAAATTTTCCTTTAGTATTTTTTGGCAAAATTACATTTTATTTAATTTCTATGGTATCTCGAATAAACGAACTGAAATATTTTTAATAGTTGATTAAACTTCATATTCATTTACTTAATTGACAAGGACTTAAGCACTTATTGGTTTCTTTTTTACGACTGGCTTTTTAATTTTTACTATGTTGCCACTTACTATGTTGTTCGGTAGCCGCTTTTCGCCATCTTTAATTTCTCGTTTGATGTGAGCTCTTGTCTGGAAGTTTGAGTAGTTACGTATTGCTGTTTAGTGTTGCACACATAATTTTTAACCAAAATAACAAACACTATCTTGTTATTAAAACACTAACTTCACAAGTTCCACTTGAATCTTTATTATATTTATATTATTGCGACCGGTTTCGATACATCATCGTCAGGCAATAAACAAATTTCATGAGAAGGGTATACTTACATCAAATTATATGTAAGTATACCCTTCTTATGAAATTTGTTTATTGCCTGACGATGATGTATCGAAACCGGTCGCAATAATATAAATATAATAAAGATTCAAGTGGAACTTGTGAAGTTAGTGTTTTAATAACAAGATACCATGGAGTTCCATCAAGAAATTACAACATAAAGCTTTAACAACAAACACTATGTTTGCGATGAAGCGAAAAGTAAGTGATGAATATCGTGGATTTAGTGCATAGACTATTAAATAGTCTATTGCACTATTATAATTTTATGCACGATTTTCATCACTTACATTTCGCTTTATCGCAAACATTGTTATTTTGGTTAAAAATTATGTATGCAACACTAAACAGCAATACGTAACTTCTCAAACTTCCAAACTGTTGTGGCTGAGTCTAAGAAAAATCAAATTCACCAAAGTTTTCGAAAGTTAGTTCTGACAGTGAGCAAAGTTTGGCTGCTGCGTATGAAGATTCATTGCAATGAGCCAAAAAAATAATTAACCTAGGTATTTGTTTCTGCGTCTCTCCATACTATACAGTTTTGTATTAGCCCGCGATCGTGTCTGGTCTGGACAGCCCTGATTTAGATCATGATGAACTTATTTAGAGCTACATAGAAGAAGAATCTAATTACAAGCTTTTATTTTTACTTTCACCTGTCCCGGTATCTGTAATGAAATCTTGCAAGTTAAATTTATCCCACTTTCCAGTTTTTGATTGAGCTCAAATTTTGCATGCATATGTATATCGCGTGACAATGCAATATTGTGATGACATGGAGCTGATCTAGTGCTGAAGCTGGAAGGTGGCCATAGGAACTCCGCAATAAAACGACACAACCCCATCGAGTTTGGGCTCGTTTGATTCGTATAGAGGAGTACTAAAAGCATATATTTAGATAAGTTTTTAATTAAGCTTTTAAAAAAAAATATCTCGTTTAGAAGTTGCAAACGAAATCGTAAGCAGATAATAATATAAAAGATTGGCAATTGACTACCTGACAGTGTTCGAAATATAGTTTCTTGTTTACGCGACTTATTTTACACATGACACCCGTAAGCTGTGACGTCACATTTCAAAAAACAAACATAGATGAAATGCGGTGACGTCTTTAACTTTTAAATATGCAATTACAAGTGGAATCATTACAACAGCTCATATACGTCCCCACCGAAGGGCTCGAGTAGGTTATTTGAATTTTATTATTAAACTAGCTGTGCCCGCGAACTACGTTTCGCCATCAAAATACTTAACACAGTGTTTAGTTTTTTCCTCCATTTTATTCCATAATGGATAAGAAACTCCAGAAACTTTATTCTGCCTTTCTTGAGCATCGGCCATTTCGAAATTAGGACAATTTTCGTAGGTTCGTAATGCTCTTTTTCTAACAGTCCACAAAATTAAATACATTACATATTACTATAAACACTTAAGTATAATTATTGTTTTAGAGATATTATTAATATTAATAAATTCTTCTTCAGTAGAAAGAACTACACAGTTGCAAGAATAATCTTTATCGTATTCATGTTTCGAATTAAAATAAACAATTGTTAATAAATTAGAACTGTATACGAATAAAGTTTAGATTTTATAATGGGTGTTGGTAACACCAACAAAATATATTTTTTGGATATGACAACTTGGCCAATTTTTACTGGTCGTACAGTAAGCTCCTTGTCAAGCTATACTGTTTGACCTTTGGACCGTTCTTATGTCGCTCGTAATACTGGCGGTTTTCGTAGAGTTAATGTATAGCATGAATGGGGGGGTTACTGTACAAATACGTTTTCCGTATTCGATATCCGATCACGGAATACAGACACGGAGTTTCGTGAACGTAGCGCAGACGTTCGTTTCTTCTCATTCTGGATTTCTACCATTCTACCTAAACGTACCTACGTACAGAACGTGTTTCGTTCGTAATAAAAACGAACGTGTGCGGCAGTCAATGAGTATTTTGTATAGATTTGATGCATTCGGATGCCCGCATTCAGAAAAGGAATGCGAAAAAACGTATTTATGCGGTTAGCCTTAAAATGTATTGAGACTTCCGTTTTTGTAACGTGTACTGTGCGATATAGTGTTGCTGGCATAGTTCGGTTAGCAAACTCGCCGTGATGACTAACATCCAACACACAAACTTGGAGTTATCGTTAGTTAGTTCACAATCGTTGCATTATCACGGTCTCGAAGGACGCTAAACACAGGTAACATCTAACATCGAACATCCAATAGGCCCCGAAGCGGTTCTCAAACTTTTTTGGTGACGGAACCCTTTTGGAAAGCGAAATACTTGACGGAACCCTAAAATAAAACAATAGTTTTTAAAAGTGTATTCTTTATTAATAAGCATAATACAAGTACGACCAGAGAGGGTGTTTGGATTTTTCTAAATTATTGCGGATCCCTTATAGGGGTATTGTGGAGTCCTAGGGTTCCGCGGAACACACTTAGAGCATGGCTGCTCTAGGTACACTTCAGGGCCTACTTTCATTTAATACCCCTATTGCTGGGTTTGAAAAGCAACTGTTATCCGTCTTTTTTGAGCGGCGGCCATGTTGAATTTACGTCAATGTTGCTACGTTCATAGTGCTCTACTGATCAAGGTCTTTCATTTGATACCCATATTGCTGGGTTTAGAAACGAACTTTTATCAGTTTTTTTTTGAGCAGCGGCCATATTGAATTTTGTGCTATTTTCCTAGGTTCATAGTGCTCTACTCTTCAAGGCCTTTCATTTGATACCTATATTGCTAGGTTTGGAAACGAACTTTTATCCACCTTTTTTGAGCGGTGTCCATGTCGAATTTACGTCAATATTGCTAGGTCCATAGTGCTCTACTCTTGAAGACCTTTCATTTGATACCTATATTGCTAGATTAGAAAACGAACTTTTATCCACCTTTATTGAGCGGCGGCCATGTTGAATTTATTTATGTGTTGCTAGGTTCATAGTGCTCTACTCCTCAAGGCCTTTCATTTGAGACCCATATTGCTGGGTTTGGAAACGAACTATTATCCATTTTTTGAGCGGCGGCCATGTTGAATTTATAGCAATTTTCCTAAGTTCATAATGCTCTACTCTTTTAGGCTTTTCATTTAATACCCATATTGCTAGGTTTGGAAACGAACTTTTATCCTTTTTTTGAGCGGCGGCCATGTTGAATTTAGGTCGATTTTGCTAGGTTCCTAATGCTCTACTCTTCAGGGCCTTTCATTTGATACCCATATTGCTAGGTTTGGAAACGAACTTCTATCTTTTTTGAGCGGCAGCCATGTTGAATTTATGTCAATGTTGCTAAGTTCATAGTTCTCTACTTATCAAAGCCTTTTATTTGATACCCATATTGCTGGGTTTGAAAACGAACTTTTATCCATTTTTTGAGCGGCGGCCATGTTTAATTTAGGGCAATTTTCCTTAGTTCATAATGCTCTACTCTTTTAGGCCTTTCAGTTGATACCCATATTGCTAGGTTTGGAAACGAACTATTGAATTTATGTCAATGTTGCTAGGTTCATAGTGCTCTACTCATCAATGCCTTTCATTTGATACCCATATTGCTGGGTTTGGAAATGAACTTTATTGGCAGTCATGTAAAATTAAGTCAACGTGGCTAGGTTCTATGTGTTCTACTCTTTAGGTTCTTCGTTCGATATCCATGTTCCTTGGGTGGATCCAAAAAAATATGATCCGACATTTTAGACATTAGGATCAAGAATCCCGTCCCGTCCCTCTACGCGTAACCTAGAACATTGCAGTCAGATATTTTTTTTAATTATCAATATTAATCTATTACTTTTAATAGTTTTAAATGGATGAAAGAGTTTGATTCCTTAGTCCTAATGTAAAAACATATAACACCTTTCAAAATACATTTAAAAGAGTATTTTCAACATTTAAAATATTTCAAAAATTGTACCGATTTTGTGAAAATTAGTCAAGAATGAAACCAATCTACAAATTTTATGGTCACTCGATAAGTATTATCATAAAAAATGCTTTATACATTGGTTGTATGGCTTGATTTCTTTGCCTTACCACCACGGTACGACATAAGAAAAAGACAATTTGGTTGGCGAAATCCAGTTGGGCACAGCCATTAACAGAAAATATTAAATTTTATTTGTACTATGTGAAACACTTCATTCCTGCCTTTCAATTTTCGAAATCCAATTACTTAAGATCAGGCTGTATGGCGTAGTTCCATTGCCTTTCCTTCGTGGAAGAAAATACCTTCTCTCTGTACTATGTGACAGACTTGTCAAAATAATTTCACGTGCGCCATGTTGTTTTTCTACCTAAAGCCAATTCGAAAATTTTATATGGTATTTTGTCACAAAAAAAAGTGAATTTAAACAAATGAAATTATGCCTAAATGTTCTTCCGGAAAATTCTAAGCATTGTGGTGTAAGCCATATCAAATTCTGTCCAGTAGTTTCGGAGATCTTTCCGGACAAACAGACAAACAAACAAACAAACAAACAAACAAACAATTTTTTTAAAAACTATTCTATCGTGTTCTGCTAATGATTTTAAGGCGACCTGTGTATTTTTTTTCTTAATATTTCGCAATTACAGATTTTTGTACACCTACGATTTTATTATACTTATATAGAGATTCTTATTTGTAGGTGTGACTCATTATTGCTTAAGTTGTGAAATAAACAATATCAAATCATTTGATAATAATTTAAGCAAGAGCTATTTCGTTATGTTGTACCAGACAGATTAGGAATACGGAATAATAATGATATACCAAGTTAATCCTAATGGTTGGAAGGGCCCATGACAGAGCCGATATCGGCGAATTAATTCAAGTTTCGTGCCAGAGGAGAGGAAATTAATTGTCTATGGACATGTCGTATTAACATTTCAATTGTAAATTATCCCATTTCGGACTGAAAGTTATATATCGTTAAGGTTGGGATATTAAAAAAAAATATTCTTCATCTGTTTGATATTTGGTCTCAAAGTCGACGATTACGATTTTAAACTTAGGCAGCGTATTTTCACCTTGCTGGTTGTCTGCTTTTGCTTACAACTTTATTTTAGACGAAATTTATTATAAATCTACTTAATTGCAGATTCTACATTCCTGGTATGTGTGTATTTGATGTTATCATTTTGACGGACAGGACAGGAGCAAACTGAACGATGGGCATTTCCAATTTCGGAAAAATGGCAAATATTATAGTCCACTTAGCATCACATTAACTTTGCATCAGCACTTATAGTGCAAGCTTGTTCATAATATAAGCAAGTAACAGATTCCTCAATGCTGGAAATCATCATAAGCGAGATTTATGTCATGTTGACAGTTTTATAGCCAGAAATCTATACGTCGCAGCAGCCAATACGCGAAAAGTTGATCTCGCGCTCACTCATAACCAGAAACTCATAACTGGAATATAATGTGGCGACTCATATTTGACTTGAGGACCCACTCATAATAGAGGAAGAGCCAGCAACGGATTTACAGCTGTCATTTCAAAAGTCATGAAAAGTTACTGCCTTAATCTCTAGCTTGTGGTCAACAATAATAATTACATCTGGCAACCCCTAGTGGCCGGGTTAAGCTACCTGAGAATTTTAAAGAGGATAGGAAAAAAGGATCAATTTTGTCATAGTATAAGTCATGAAATTTCGGGTGATTATTCTTAATATTATGCTAAATACATAAAAAAATTCGCCAGAACATTTTTGTCCCGCCTAATTGTTAACAGAATGCTACAAAAATTAATGAAAAAAAGTTTCATTTTTGTAATTTTATAAGAATTGAAATTTAAACACAATAAAGAAAATATGCTCAGGAAACATAATACTATAATGCCAGAAAAAATTTTCATCACCTACCATCCACCAGAACGGAAAACGTTCCCCTGCGAGTGCGAGTGAGACAGTTAAATTAATATCTGACAGTTATAAAGAGAGCGCATATTGGGCATACTGGACCGCATTAAAGGTGGATTGTAATAAATTACATGGAATGGAACAGTACCTTGTTAAATTCATCGCAAATTGATGTTTGAATAAAATTGATTTACCTGGCCTTGTGACAGAGGGATTATCTAAATAACTCGATTGAGTATATGTTATATTCTCAGTATATTTCAATGGGTCGGTTTTTCAATGTACAAATACGTAACGTACGGAGCCGAGTAAGGCACCGTACTAAAACAAACAGAGTGCTAATGAAAGCTGAACCTAGCAAAACGGGGGAAATTTGAAAAATTTGGGGAAGGCAATACTGATTATAGTTGGAAAAAATGGAGTTGATACTTTTTGTATTAAATATTAATGTTTAGTTTCAATGAACTTTTAACAATGAACCTTTTATAAAAAATCGCGGTATTTGGATTTAATGAAAATAAATATTAATACTTAATTTCTGTCATATTTCGAAAGAAATTACGAAAAAATATAATGAAATGTTGAAAATTAAGACTTAAGTCAATTGGTACATGAAGTTGTTAAGAATTAAAATACATTTAAAAATATTCATTTTATTCAGTGTAATAAAAATCACTTGACGGTAAATATTTTCGTTAATATATTTTTCAAATATTTTATACCGGTGTAACTGAACACCCCAATAACATTTAAGGGGCATATAAGTTAGATACTAAATGGACCTTCGGTGCTTGTCTGTGACCTGGAACCCCAATACTTTCAGAGTTATTTGATTTTAAAGTGAAAGCAAAAACTTTCAAGTGACAACCATAATCAGCTCTTAACACAAAAGAAATTTAAACACAAAATGACACGTGACAGACGTGAGCGTAGTATTCCTCCTACGCTTACGTAGGGCTGTCGGCACTTAATACCAAAAAATAATTTATTGTTTTGTATGATGTGAGCGTAGTATTCTTCGTACGCTTACGTAGGGTTGTCGGCACTTAATATCAAAAAATAATTTATTTAGTTTGTATGGGAAAAAAAGTAGGTTTGTTAGCCCTAATATTTTTCCTACAGAATCTTTACTTCTGATGGTTACATACCCTTAAATGTTATTGGGGTGTTCAGTTACACCCTGTATACACAATAAAAATAGTAATAATCGTTTTATTTATTCACAGATGAGTCCGATTAAATTAATATGAGACTCCAGTCTCATATTAATTTAATCGAAGATTCCAATGATGCAATATTTACAGAAAATGTAATCAATAATGATGATGAAGAATGCTAGGATGAAGATGAATACCAAATAAATGATTAATAATATTGTAAACAAAAATTTGTACTGTATTTAATTATTTTGTACTGTAAAAATAAATTATACTTCTAATTTTTAGGGTTCCGTACCGCGAAAGGAAAAAAACGGAACCCTTATAGGATCACTTTGTTTTCCGTCCGTCCGTCCATCCGTCTGTCAAGACCCTTTTTCTCAGGAACACGTGGAGGTACTTATCAAGCTAAAATTTATATTAAAAACTCAGGTCTACTGTCCCTTGCGAGCTGTGAAAAAATCAAACTTTTAAGTCAACATCGCAATCAAAAGATACAGCCGTTTATGCCGCAAATTTCCGCAAATTTTCGACACTCGCAAGGGAATCAAAACCTACAGGGTACTTCCCGTGAACTCAGAATCTTGAAATTTGGTACGAAGTAACGTCTTATAGTACAGATAAAGGAAAAAAATGCGAAAACCGTAAATTTTTTGTTACATCATATACTATAAATATATGGGTGAACTTTTATTTATATACCTACAGGTTTGTACGGAACCCTCGGTGCGCGAACCCGACTCGCAATTGGCTGGTTTTTTATACTTACATCTGAATAAATGGTACTATCCATATAACCACCCTATTAATTTAATTGTCTCGCTCGCACTCGCAGGGGATTGTTTTCCGTTCTGGCGGATGGTAGGTGATGAAATTTGTTTATGGCATTATAGAATTATGTTTCCTGAGCATATTTTCTTTATTGTGTTTAAATTTCAAGACTTATAAAATGACAAAAATGAAACTTTTTTTCATAAAATTTTGCAGCATTCTTTTAACAATTAGGCGGGACAAAAATGTTCTGGCGAATTTTTTTATGTATTTAGCATAATATTAAGAATAATCTCCCGAAAGGGGATTGTCCATTTTGTATGAGACTTTGGCTAATGATGAACATTCATTTACAATTAATTTTTTACAATAATTAATTAGTAAGTAGCCTCATATAAATAAATTTGAGCAAGAATTAGTATCAAAGTCTTTAAATTGATTTTTCTAGCGCTTACCAATTTTGTAAAATGTATAACAAACAACCTTTCATTTGGTGTCCTTAGCTGAGCAAGAGTCGGAATGAGAGAGAGAATCGATGTCCGTGGGATGGCGAAGGAAAGCGAATTATCGAGGTCCATTATAAATTAACAAAGTCGGCGTTGCATAAATCACGAAAATAACACTAACGATACAAAAACAAAGCGAATGACAAATTGACATGACATGATATATTTTTTTCTTGTTTTCGTATTAGTGTTGCCATATGTCAAAAATATTAAAATCATAGTCAGAAACAGTTCCTATTTATTTTAATTCATAATTTATTATTGTATTACTGATTTAAACTGAAAAATATTATAACTTTATTTATTTTCACTTAACAGAGCGCAGCATTTTAATCTCTCGCACAGTAGCAATTATTATTGGATAGAATACCGTGCGCTACGCCGGAAGATGTCATGCTATTGATCGCTTAAATAAAATAAATACTGAAAAAATATATATTCACAAAAGTGTTGTTTGATACAAATCTGTTTAAGTATAAGTTTGCTAAAATAATAAGATAATTAATTTGCAAAACATTTTCCTTGTGGCATTTTGTTCACTGGTAGCCAAAAATGGACATTGCCCTTTCATGACTTATACTATGACAAAATTGATCCTTTTTTCCTACCCTCTTTAAAATTCTTAGGTAGCTTAACCCGGCCACTAGGGGTTGCCAGAAGTAATTATTATTGTTGACCGCATGCTAGAGATTAAGTCAGTAACTTTTCATGACTTTTGAAATTACTACTGTAAATCCGTTGCTGGCTCTTAACCATGGTCTATAACCATTGTGAGATGCACAATGACAATAATTAGTGTCGGGACTGCAAAAAAGCCAAAACTAGAGTTTATATACCATATAATATATTTCTAGTAAAAACTCACGGTGTCTAGGTGGCCCAGGGCTTCGGGCGCGTGAGTAGTGGAATCGCATTGTGGACACTAACATGCGTGGCGGGAGTAACTCTTCAGAAATACTGATCTGTCTATTGTGAATAAAAGTACAGCCGGTCAAGAAATTGGTGTACCACTCTAAGGTTGATTAATACTTAGGGGTGGACTGAGGAGGCCACAGTTCGTGTGGAGACTGTTGTTGCGGTGTCTCTTGACATCCGCAACTTCGTCTGCTTCGCCGACGACACGCTCGTCGCCGCGAGAGCTAAGACGGGGGAGGAGGCGGCCCACCTTGTGTCGGTCGGCACCTTTTTGGTTATCCGACGCATCCGCCTCCTGGGTTTGGATGTGGCCCTTGAAAAAACGAGGGCCATAAGTTTCCACGCCCCCCGTCGCAGGATCCCACCGAGGCTCCGAGTCCGAGTGGAGGGGGTTCGTATTACGGTCGAGGTCGAGGCGTCTGTCAGTGCTAGCTTAAAATTTCAATTTTCAACTTTATTGATGTTTTCAAATTATAGAACACACATCAAAAACTGGTACACTACTTTCTTGGCCGACCGTACAATGATTATAAATGATGCTTTAGCCATGCACAACACCAAACAGTGATGCCAACTCACAAAGACATGAGCTTAGTAGCGCTCACTAAAAACATTCCAAAGTAATCATTCTACGGTACCATCTATCGAAGCTACAACAAAAGGTCATCACATTTACGCAATTAAGTCAAACGTGATTGTGTAAAACATCGTCCATTAGTTGGGCAAAAAATACACCTCGGTTAAGGGTAAATTAGAGTAATCTTTAACACTGACCGCCGGCCAGGGCCGTAATTGCAGGCATACATCACGGACCGTTTTTGCCAGCGCTAATAGCTCTCCGGTTAGGAGCTATCGATCTGGACATTTATAATGCTTACGCGTGGCCTGGCTTCGAATAATTTTGTGGTAGAAAGCTTATTGTAATAAGTTAGGAGGTTAGCGCTGTGAACTATATTTAACTGGCACTGCACTGATTTGCTTGCATTTCGCTATAAAATACGTAGGCTTGGTACTTGGGCCAGTACATGAACTTATAATACAAAACAAACCACAACAGAAACATTACCTGATGGTAATTGACTACAGTCGCCAATAGCACATGTGGTTCCTGAAAATCTGCAACCCCTACAAGGAAGCCGATGTGCGTTGCCAGCTTTTGACATACGATGTCAAGTCACAGTACGTACCCAGTAATTTACGAGTAGTAACACAGCATTGCAAGAACCACTGCTTAACGGCAGAAATATGTAAGATAAAGGTGCCCATGCAGACGACACTGGTACAGAGTCTCCCTCTGCTAAGGTAACATTGAAAATATAAAACGATAAAAATATAGTTTAGCTTCATCATTTAGCTTTATCAAAAAAGATAATGTAGACTGTTCGAGGCAGCCTACAATTAAAGAACGCTCTCTTTAGTGAAGATATTAAATCTATTAAATAATTACTTAATATACAATGTATTAATAATAATAAAAAGGCGGTAATTCTAGCGCGACACGAATTATCAGGAGGTTCCTCACTCTGCAGCCCTAACCACCGGTAGTTTGGGCACTGTCTCGCTGCCAATGGACCCGCTAAATTTAGTTTGTTTAAATAATTTATATTGTAAAAAATATATATATTTAAGAATTATTCAGAATATTGAACAATTATTTTTGGATGATAATGCATTAAAGGAAAGACATTTATTGCGGGAGGAAATGATAAAAGCGAGAAAGGCAGGACTTCACGCAATTATACGAAATAATCAATTATTCATAGAAGGCAAAAAAGTTGAAATTAAGAACGGGATAATCCTTAACCAAGAAAATAACGAAATAAACCAATTTAAAGCAAACCAGAGAAAAAGTTTCATTACTAACAATAATGATTCAATTAATGTTAATAGCTCATTAAACCATTCCTTTCGAAAAATCAGACCAACAATTTAATCTTCTATTCCAGAATTTACAAAGCCTTTTTAATAAACAACACATCCTGGAAGCCTTTGTAATACAAGACCCAACCTATAAAGCTATATGCATATCAGAAACATGGTTATCTCCGGAAAAGTTGCATATGGTACAAATCAGCGGCTATAAGGTTGTGTCCTCCTACTCCCGTACTAGTAGACCGGGCGGCGGCGTATGTATCTTACTTCAAGAATATATAGAATACAAAGATTTATGTGAAATTGCATGTATGTCAATTGAATATATTATAGAAATGTGTGCATGTGAACTAATAAATGAAAATATTATATTAATAACTATATATTGGAATAGAAGGGAGGAA
The DNA here is from genome assembly GCA_963935595.1 of Schoenobius gigantellus. NCBI lineage: Eukaryota > Metazoa > Arthropoda > Insecta > Lepidoptera > Crambidae > Schoenobius > Schoenobius gigantellus. Next base: position 24,301,323 of record OZ012543.1, read on the forward strand.
GAAATATTTATGACACAGTTAAAACTTCTTTTAAAATATATAAATAATAAATATTCTAAATATAATATTATTCTAGGAGGGGACTTAAATATTAATGTTTTAGATGATAACTCGAAAATGAACCAATTCTTAGAGTTAATGTTGGAATATGGATTTAAACAACATATAAAACAGCCAACACGCGTTACACAGACTTCCTCTACATGCTAACTTTTATAATAATAAATTGTCTGCATCGGTGAGAGATTTTGGTTTTTCAGACCATAGTGGGGCAATTGTCCATTTAGAACTGCCCCAACAAACTAAACAAATCACCTGGTATGCATATAAAAGAATATATAATAAAATAAATATGAAAAATTTCAAAACTAAGTTAGGCACACAAAAATGGAACGATATTATATCTATAAACAGCAATATGAACGAAAATTATGATATGTTTAACAACAAACTAATAAATATTCTAAACGAGTGCATACCTATACAAAAAATTAAATTAAAAAAACAATATAAAAAGTATTGGTTAACTGTGGGTATAAGGCGCTCTTGCAAAAACAAAAGATTGTTAAAAAAAAATTACAAGTAAATTAAATAACCCGATCTTAACTAAACACTATAAAATATACGAAAAGACGTTAAAAAAGGCTGTACAAGTAGCTAATAAAATACACTACAAGAAGAAAATAATAAATTCGGATAATAAGATAAAGACAATGTGGAGTGTTATAAATGAGCGGACAAATAAAAAACCTATAAAAGAAAAACATAACATAAAATTGCAAATAAATAACAAGCCTATAACTGAACCAAAGCAAATAGCCAATTATTTCAATGACTTTTTTGCATCTATTGGTGAAAAAGTTGGTACGAATCTTAGTAGCGTTCCTGTGCTTCATCCCATTGAGAACACATTATTTCTTAACCCAGTAGACCCATATGAAATAAATAAAATATTAAGAAACTTAAAAAATAAGAAAAGCTATGGCGTCGATGGAATTCCACCACATTTGGTCAAATACTGCGCTGAGGAGCTGACATTACCTTTTTATAAGCTGATAAACCAATCATTTAAAGAAGGCGTCGTTCCCGATCAATTAAAACAAGCACTAATAAGACCTATACATAAAAAAAGCTCTAAAACCGACCCAAACAATTACCGTCCTATAGCTCTTTTACCAACCGCCTCTAAGATATTCGAGAAAGCTATGTGTAACCGAATTTATAATTTCTGTGAGAAGTACAAAATATTTAATGAGTGCCAGAATGGTTTTCAAAAAAATAAATCAACGACACTTGCTGTCTTTAAATATGTCCAAGAAGCCTTAAATATAATTAACAATAAACAATACGCAGTAGGTATACTGCTTGACATGACGAAAGCCTATGATAAAGTGCAGTTTAATATACTATTAGATAAACTATATGGAATAGGAATACGTGGAGAAGCTCATAATTGGCTCGTATCATATTTAACAGGCAGACAACAAGTAGTAGAGATAGAGTTCTTCAATAGCGAAACGCGACAAATAGAACACATTAGGTCGAACACAAAGCCAATTAACGCCTCAATTCCGCAAGGATGCGTGATTGGATGCTTATTGTTTCTCATCTACATAAATGACCTACCAAAAATTATAGAAGGGCCTTGTGTTCTGTTTGCGGATGACATCTCTTTGCTTGTTTCATGCAAAAATACTTCCAACTTAAATAAAAATCTTAGCTCTATACTTAATGAAACAGTAGATTGGATGAAGCAACATAATTTGGAAGTTAATTTCTCGAAAACGAAACTGTTGTCATTCCACCCTTACCAAAAGGCAACATTAAATATAGATTTTGCTTTTGAGGGATTGAAACTTGAAGTTGTAAAAGAGTTTAACTTGCTTGGCATAACCATAGATACCCACATAAATTGGAAACAACATATAAAAAACGTAAGAGCTAAAATATCAAAATTTTGCTATGCCCTTAGAGAAGTCAAGAAAACTACAGACGGGTTAGTATCGAATGATCGCAAACGTAATTGGTGACTGTATCAACTCGTCTAAAAATCAATTCGTACACAATACGTTTTATCAATTCGTCTAAATCGTTTTTGGTCAGAACTGATATTTTGTCTAAATTGCAACCAGTTCCAATGGCTACTTAGTCTACGCTACAAAAGGTCTAACTGTAGAACTCGTCTATAATGTAAATGGTCAAAAATATTATTTCGTCTAAATTGTATCTGGTTTTTGAAGTTTACTTTTATTTCGTCCAAATTGTTTTTGGTCAAAATATCATGTGACCAAACAGCTTCATAACAAACAAACTCATTTCCATAATTATAATATTAGTAGAATTTACTAAAAAAGTAATATTTTTCCTTAATTAAATATGTATTCACTTATTATCAAACTTAAACTGTGTCATTACAAATATAACTATAGACCACCTCCTATTTAGACGAAATATTACTTTATACCACCTTGTTTTTCGACGAGATTTAGACGAGACTGAAATTTAGACCGACACATTTGATGACGAAATATTACTATAGACCACCTCGTGTTTATACGTAACTAAATTGTAGTCCTTTCGCAAAAATTACGAAATAGTGCTTTAGACCATCTCATATTTAGACGACATTGAACTTTAGATTAGCTGCTAAGGACGACATGTGTTTTTGGACCATATAATATGTTAGACGAGTTGATACAGTCACCAATTTCGTTTGCGATCATTCGATACTAACCCCTACAGACTTATCAACTGCACTTGTCACTTACTATGCGTATGCTCATTCTTGGTTAAGCTATGGTATAATATTATGGGGAAATAGTACAGATGCACCATCTCTCTTTACCTTGCAGAAGAAACTTATCAGAATATTAGTAAATAATGACAAAACAGATACGTGTAAACCTCATTTTGTTAAACTTAAAATATTAACTTTGCCCTGTATCTATATCTTTGAAATATGTAAATTTGTACGTAAATACCCTGAACATTATACTAAGCGGGAAAACATACAAAATAAAATAACATTGACACACAAAAATAAATTGAATCTTCCAACTTCGCGATTAAAAATGCACTTTTCGGGTCCCTTAGTCATGTCAATTAAAATATATAATAAATTACCAAAATCTCTTAAGAATGAAACTAAATACAATACATTTATCAACAAGCTTAAATTATTTTTAATAAACAAATGCTACTACAGTATCGAAGAATATTTTAATGATAAATTGTAATAAATGTAATGCAACCAATTCCTGTAAATTTGACATGCAATTTTAAATGAAATATATCTATATTTGAATTTATTATTATGATGATTAATAATTAATATTACATTGATAAATATAAATACAATAATAAAATAATATAATAAATAAATACAATAATAATGTAAAATATGCCACAAAATTGTCGATTTTAATGAAACATTCCAATTCTTTTTTACTGATCATATTGCTAATAATTTATTGTATAATGAGATAAGAATTTAATTGCTCATTAATATAAAAACGCTTCCTCTCTCCTACTTTAAATATGCCGTGCCCGACAGGGTCCATAATTGATCTGTAATAATATGTAAGTACCACCTGTATCGAAACATTATGGAGAGCAATAAATGATAATGATAATGATAATGATAAAATTATAATAATAAATTTTAAAAATTATTTCAACAACACCGACAGTTACATAGTACTTACATATTATTATATACTTTCAATATTACAAAATAACCCAAAAAATAAAATACATTTTCAAAGATAAAATATTGTTAACCCTAATATGCTGTTATTGCAGAGAACTTGAGCACCGCACCTGTCATTCTGCGTAGTTTACTCTTTAATTTTACTGTGATGAAAAATTTAATGATATTTTTCTTTTTTGGGGGGTAAGACACTAGGCTTTCAAATATTGTAAATTGACTCTTTATAACCGTTTTACGCTTAACGGGTATTTTTGTAACACCGTGTATTAGACTAATTTTAATTTAATAAAGCCATACATCATAGATTAAGCCGGCTTAATTTTTGTAAATAAACAAATCGATCCTATACAAAATGACCTTAATCATAGTAGAAATGGCACCATACCTGAACCGTATTTAAGCTGATATCTACAAACAGTTTGCAAGTCAACGTTTATGCGTACCAGCAAAACACGTTTGCAGCAGCTAAGCTTAACAGAATGTTCAGTCAAAGGATGTTTGTAGAAACTAATTTGAGCGTCAGTAGGTCTGTGTTTGACCAGCCTTTGCATACATTCAGACGAAGCATTCCTACATTTCATTGAAGTTTATTTAGGCAGAGCAACTACAATTTCATTAACTCGGCGGAATAATGCTGTGATAATTTTGATACAGAGGAATCGTGCCTATTAAAGTAGGATAATTTTATACTAATTTGGACTTAAGTTTCTGATAAAAGAATTTTGAATTTTTAAATCAATAAAGTATATATATACTTTATTGATTTAAAAATTCAAAATTCTTGGACCTAACTTCACAGGCTCCCCTTAATTAATTGTTATATGACTTGTTTTTAGGTTTTCACTTATGGCACCATCGAAAAGTTTACGAAACGAAAATAAGGCCGCGAAAAAATTTACACCTAAATTAACGTCTATAGTATATTATATATATTTAAATATGCTCATATTAAAATTTTTGTAATATGTCTATATAAATTTCAGTTTTCGCTAAAAATCCTATTTTGGTTGGACATTTGTTAGTAACAACAGCCCACTCAGATAACCAATATCTTGAAGAAAAGAATTTTCGGTTTTTAGCAAAAGACATATTATTATCTATTACAGTCCGCACACCTGTAATCACCGATATCCTGAATAATTCCATTTCTTGTAGTGTATTCCCTTCAATCTGTAAAGAAGCTTACGTAACTCCTCTTCCTAAGAACTCAAAGTCAAATCCCAAAACCATTTCTGAATTCCGACCTATTTCCATATTACCTTTCCTATCCAAAGTCCTAGAAAAGCTTGTTTACGAACAATTTGCGAATTTCTTTATTGCAACAATCTTCTAAATCCCTAACAATCCGGTTTTCGCCCCGGTCATAGTACGATTACTGCGCTAGTTAAGATTACTGGCGATATTCGATGCGGTATGGAAAACGAGGAGCTTACGATGTTAACGCTTCTTGATTTTAGCAATGCGTTCAACGCTGTTGACTTTAATATACTCCTGGCTACGTTACGCTTTCTTCACATATCTCCGCCGGTTATTGAGTGGTTTCAAAGTTACCTGTACGGGCAACAACAGCGGATACGCATCGATGACGATTTTCTTTGTGGTGTAATATATCTGCTGGTGTACCGCAGGGTGGCGTCTTATCTCTACTTCTTTTTTCAGTTTTCATAAACTCGAGAGTAATTGAGTTTATGAAAACTGAAAAAAGAAGTATCATTCATCCCATATCTTCAGCCTAGCATTTGTATGCAGACGATCTCCAGATTTTCACACAAGCGTCAATAAATGACTTGGATAAGGCGATAGGAACAATTAACATTGATTTAAAACACATTGCTGACTGGAGCCATCGTCATAATCTCATAGTGGAACTGTATATTTGGGTGGCACGCAAACTAAATGAGTGGAACTATTATTGCAATAGACTTGACATATGATATCACGTACGGAAGTACTGAAAGGAATTGTGGCTTATTAGGATTTTTAACCGACTTCAAAAAAGGAAGAGGTTCTCGATTCGATGCGTATGTGTTTTGTGTGTATATGCTACGCGATTACTCCCGGAATCGTGGACCGATTTTCAAAATTCTTTTTGTATTCGATAAAGTAAACTCCAAGGGTGGTCCCATGGTTACCAAAGTTAGGATCTCATGATGGAATCCCATGAAAATCGAGGAAAACCCTTAAATTTTAAGGTGTGTCCAACGTGTTACGTACGTACTCGTATGTATGTTACGCGATTACTTAATATTATTTTCAACTTTTCACTATTTTTGAAGTAAGTTTTTGTTTTTCGTATTTTTTTTTTTTTATCTAAAGCTCATTTAAGACTACGCTATATTATTGTGCTATATAATATAGCAAATAATTTATAACGTATAGTAAACCAATAATATATAGTACAGCTAAGTGAGAACGTGTTCATAATAAATGTATGGTGCGCGATATTGCTGTGCTATGAACTATATGCTATATGCTATTATATTATAGCGTAGTCTGAAAGCACTTTAATAAGCGAATGAGGCCTTTGTAGTGAATTTGAAACTCACTTGATAATACGTGCCTATTATATTTAAAAAAAACTAGGTTCTAACAGCATCAGCTCGATTCTATCGCACGCAAGAATAGCTTCGGAAAAAAATATTTTACAAAAAATAAAAACGGACTTCAAAAACACTGAAAAGTAAAAAAAAATACAAGAATAGGTACAGACAACATCAGAGTCGGTTTTTTTAACAGTATTATCAAGATGTGTAATATTACGGTGCTCACGTAACGGAAGTTATTTTAGCTCAGAGCCACATTGAGAAATACGATCGTAATTCGAAGCCCAAAAATGAATCTTATGGCTAGTCGTTTAAGTTTCTTAAAAAGTTCCTCGTTTAGGTTCAAATAACAGATAATGGCAACCTTACAATATTATAGAGAGTTAATTTGTTTGTTACGCTTTTACGCCTAAACCACTAAACTAATTTTAACGATATTTGGTATATAGATAGCTAAAGCACTTGGGAAGGATATAGGCTAGTTTTTATAACGAAATTTAATGAGTTTCCTGGGGACGCAGATGAATTCGTAGGCAGCAGCTATCCTCACTAATATTATAAATGCGAAAGTGGGTTTTTGTTTGTTTTTTACGCTTCCATACATGATATTTAGTAGAGCTTAGACATAGGGTACTTTTAATGGTATTTAGTAGAGCTTAGATGTTAGTGATCGACGGCTGAACTGTATAAATACGTAATAAAATAATTACATTGAGAAATAATAAATTATATTACCTGAAATATTATAAAATACATGAAATTTTAGAAAATATATTTGTTATATTTGCCCGTTGACAACCACACATTGACGTCTGACATTACAGCTTTTTACTGCTAAGCCGTATGCACGCAGCCAGTTGCCAACATTAGACATAGGCTACTTTTAATGGTATTTAGTAGAGCTTAGATGTTAGTGATCGACGGCTGGACTGTGTTTAGATACGAAATAAAATACCTAATTACATTGAGAAACAATAAATTGCATTACCTGAAATATTATAAAATACATAAAATGATAGATTTAGTAGAGCTTAGACATAGGCTGCTTTTAATGGTATTTAGTAGAGCTTAGGCATAGACTACTTTTTATCTCGAATTTTTATGGCTTCCCTGGGGACGCAGGCGAAGTCGTGGGAAGCAGCTAGAATTCTATAAAATAGGATGTAAAAAACATAATTTCTGTTGCGCAAACATAATTTCTGTATTTGAGTTTTATTTAAATATATAAAATAATATGGCAATGTAAATCAGGTTTGTGTAAATGTTTGTTTAAGCTTTGTATGCTTATAATAAAAAAAACTAGTCTGGGAGACAAGGTTCAGTCAAGTATTATACTAGTCAACCTTGTCTCCATATACAAAGGGCAAATCTAATGTGATCTAGTCATTATTTACCGCTTGTGACAACGGCTTCGAACACAGGATCAACTTGTCTTCCGAGACGTAGGTAAGCCGAATAATGTTATGTATGTTTGCGAGGATTGGACTAGAAAAGCCACTACGCCTAATAGCGCACCAACAATAGTTCCCAATTTCACCGGAACGCCCCACAAAGACTTATCGATATCAGAAAATGTTATGGTACATTTATCCTGAGCAAAGGCAAAAGCGATCTCGACTTTCGCCATTAAAGAAATAAAGTGGATTTTTCTACACCCACTAATGTTAGCACAGCCCATAATAACAACATAAATACGCACAATAATACATCATTTCTTCACATAAATATGTTATTTATTATAACGAAGCCAGCGCCGAATTGCTGAGCCGTGGCAACCCCAGAAATTCGTTTCGAATCTTTTCATATGCCCTTCTACAGAGACACAAAGGCTGTGTTTTCTATCCAATTTCTCTATATAGAGCCTCAATAAGTAGTGTATTGAAACCTCGTGGAGTGCCCGAGCCGTCTTTATCAATGAAACGTGATCATATGAGATTTCTGTTTGCGCATATTGTTCTCGAGAACAAAATCAGGTCGAATTGGGAAATAAATCGCTTACGTTTCATCGGATTGTTTGAATAATTCCTATCGAAACAGAAATTCGTTTTGCGAAATCTTTGCGACTTCGAGATTGTGTGGTACAAAGTTCAAATTCTTTTTACTTGAATTCTATTGTCACCATTTGCTATATCATTTTCAGTTATGCACTTCAAATATTCATTTCAAATTGAGTATTATTAAGTCAGTTATGTACAAAAACTATTTTGTAGGTGTTGACATAAATTATAATGTACAGTATATTATTGAAAATTACAACAAACTTCACAACAAAGCATGAATATAATGAACATAATACATGATTGAATAGATGACATGCGTTTGATAATGTAGAACTAGTTGAGCTATTTATGATCATATAAAACTACACACGGGCGGCCAACTTGAAAAGATCAATGATATACTGTTTACTAACAAAATCTTGTGCGATTTAAACTCCAAAAATGGAGCGAGCCTCAAATACGGGACAAAGTCAGTCCCTCCGAGTCATTTCAAACTATGCCTAAAATACGGGACGTCCTGGGAAATACGCGACGCCTGACAGCGCTAGTCTCCAACATACCGTGTTGACACCTAGACCTCTCGGATAAGTTTGTACGGAGTGCGCAAGTCCGACTCACACTTGGCCGGTTTTTTATGACTTTCTAGGAGGTGATCATAACTTGAGACTGATCAATAAAAATTTGATTGTGTGTGTATTTTTTTTTGTAGTATCATATTCTATGTACATATTATTGACTGATAACTTCCTTTGTTTTGCACATAAAGTATGAAACCGCTTTCCACACCGGGAAAATATGAAACATCTTATATTAAAAACAAAAAGTACCTACTTATGAAATGTTTACTAACATAACATGATAACAGTTCAAATACGTCCCCACCGAGGGGCTCGAGCCTACCCTAAGTTAGGGTGTTTAGGCCTTAGTCAACCACACTGGCCCAATGGGGATTGGTTGACTTCACATACACCTTTGAATTTCTTCGCAGATATTTACAGGTTGCCTCACGATATTTTTATTCACCGTGTAGGAGTGCACGGCACGCGGCGACGCGGGGTGGGGCGGGACCGTGGCTGCCCACCGTAGATCGCATTAGTGAAAAACGTTTTGTGTACACTAACGCAGAGGAGGTGGCATGGTCGGCTAATTGTCCTCTAACGGCCGGCTTCAATATGCCATCTATCTATGGATTTGTGGTTACTAGCGATAAGTTGACATTAGCTCTATACAAAATATGTCAAAATTCTGTCTCTAGTAAACAAATCAAAGATAGAATATTAGTCGTAGAACGCACGCCCTAGGGGCGTACGTATTATGATCTTTTCAAATCTAGCCTGCTTCCAGGCAATTCAGTCTATTCAGTCACGGCAATTCAGGTCGTAGACTGCCTTGTTCTTTTTCGTATTAAGACGTTCGTTAATCTGGTTGGATACATACAGGATTGGTTTGTTGTTGTGCAGTTTCCTTCACGTTGCATTTTAGACGTCTCCAAAGGATATACAATTAATGAGCCTTTATTTAAATTCTTTTGAGACTATTCAGGACTGGCAGGTTATATTATGACAATCGAATATGTTTAAGTAAGTAAGTATCTCTGTAGTGTTCTATTAAGCATGCTCACTATTTATATCGATTCTATGAATATAGTTTTTTAACGTTAACGTTTTATTTTTAATTAATCTTTATTTATTAACAAAAAGCTTTTGACCAACACATACGATAGTGGTTAACGGAAAGGCTGATAATCAAACAGAATTTCTCCTGCATTCCTTAACAAAGAAACTGGCTATCATACCTAACTATCGGAGCACAACATTGCTATTGATGATATGATTATGGCGAGAAACAAAGATAAAACGACGCCAGATGCAAAAGCTTTGCTAACGACCAAACAAAACACAAACTTTGTTCTCTAAGGGAATTGAAACCTGTACCAGGTGGTGGTCCAGATCAGACCACAGAGGTGCCTACTTACGCCACTCTTATCCTTGCACGTTTCCTGCGCTGATTTTCACGTCCACTGCTAATAACTAGGTGTTTGTATTAAATTAGCCCTTTACTATGGAACTCGTGTCCCGGTCCCGGAGCTCATTACGCGCGTTCATTGCTCACTTAACAATTCTATATCCCTATGGAGCAACCATTTTATGCGGGTCAGTTATCTAAGCGAGCCTTGCAGTACGTGCACGGCAACATTATAAGTTGAATACATTGGGTTTAATACATTATACAATACATTGTATTTCCTAAAAGGACCACCTAGTTAAGCCATAACGGATCAGTAGACTTCTTATTTTTAATTTATACTATTTTAATCAATAAAAGCAAATGACAATGTAGGTATTAATACGAAAATGCCATAAGTAACATTACTGAGTTTAAAGTTATAATGAAAATTTGTTGTGTTTACGAATTCCAATAACTTGAAAACATTTTTCATTCAAAATAACAAGGAGTAATACTTCGTCGTGTTCACGACTTCCAATAATTGATTCATCAAACCAGTGCAAGGAACTGGCTTACGTCATGAGTCAAATAAATGTTTCCACTCCATCGAGCTACGGTAAACCAGCGTTCCTGATTGAAATCTTTCATTCAATTTTCCGTTATGTCTGGCGACGCCACTAAGTCCGTGGTAAATTCCCAGAATAAAATCACGATAACATTAACCCTGTAGACGGATGCAGTTATTTCTCTTCGGCTAAAATTGCTGGTACTTCACATATTTCTAGGTTCTCTAGCGTAAGAGTCAATTTTCTTGAGTGCATTCAGGCAGTTACATGAAAAACAATATATGGCTTCCTAAAAGTGCGTTTTCCGATATCGGTCTCCGCTCATATCTACCTAGATTGTTTCAGTTGCGTTATTATTTTCTGGAGCTGATTCACAATTCATGAGGGTCAATGTGGTCTTTTTATAATATTTAGCCTAATGTACTGCTAGACATCAGCCTCATCTAAGGTGCGCCAATTAAGCTGGCCTTCGATTCGTGGACATCTCGTTACTGCCAACCGTCGGCACTCTTCCAATGTAACGTATGCCTTAATGAAACCTATTATTAGTTTTAAGGAATTAGCTTATTTTAAAACACTGTCTTAAATCTGTATAAAGTATTTGTTTGCTTTTTTTGATGCCAATTAAATAAAAATTAACGGATAAAAGTAATTACGTAAATAGTTAAAAGCTGAAGTGCTATCAAAAACAATACCAATCTAGAGAGAGTTACTTTTTTGCCCGGGTGACATTTAATTTTTCTAGTGTATAAATTAAATCACTTGCATGTGATATCAATCAACTTATCGATGTTTCGCAAGCGGAAAACCAAGTTTTCATACATTGCCTATAAAATGAGACGTAATATCGATTGATGTTCGAGTATATGAAAACAGAGATCAAAATGGGTTTTATCTACACTCATGTTCTAATTCTAATATTAAGAACTCAACACTAATATTTTAAAGGCATAACTTAAAGCCTTTTACAAATTACATTATAATACAGGTTCGCCATACAAAACCAGTACTTTAATGTAACTCGAATTCCAATAAAATACAGTTCAATTGACGAAGCCCGACCAAGGAGGTTTTGTCACAATTTTCTTTTGTGCCAGTACATTGTCTATGGCGGCGCGTGCAACAGCGCATGCGCGGTAGAATGTTGGTGTTGGCGCCATTTCTCTGAATTTTTCATTCATTATTTTGCTGTTATTGGTTAAAGAAAAGTTTAATTTTACTTAAAAATGTCTGATAGTAGTGAAATGGAAGAAAATTTGACTCCGCCTGATATACTAGAAACGGCAACAAAAATTACGAACAATCTTTTACCAGAAAAATCACGAAAGGCTTACGATAAATGTTACCAAGAATTTATGGCGTGGAAAATGCAAAAAAAAGCAAGTTCGTTTTCGGAAAACGCGCTATTAGCCTATTTCCAAGAGTTATCAGAAAAGTTCAAATGTTCATCTTTGTGGGCAAAATACTCGATGATTAAAAGTACCTTAAGTATTTACAATGAAATTGATATAACAAAATATAGTAAAGTGATTGCATTCTTGAAGCGAAAATCAGAAGGATTTAGGTAACTACTGATTGCATGAGTGTAGATAAAGTAGTGTATGAAATTGCACATAATTAGGTCTTAAAACACTCGTGTGGTACTATTAAAATTCTCGGCAAGCCTCGAATTTTAAACACACACTAGTGTTTTAAGACCCCCTATTATGTGACTATTTCATAAACTACTATTATTAGATCCGGATAAGGGTTGGACTCGAACTTTATACGACTCCGACCCTATTAGGTATTTGTTAAATATTTTGTGACTACAAATATCTGTTGCTCCAATTATAGATATATGGTTAACGAATTATTATTATCAAATTTATCCTTAGGTAGATTGTCCTAGAAAGCAGTGTCAAGTGGTAAACCAGAAATGTTACATTCTTAAAGGTAGTCCGGATTTTTAGTCCATAATCCTGGAGTCAAATTCGAATTTCAGGATTCTCGCAGAATGATTATTAAGCATATACTTAGATCAAATTAATCAGATAATTTAGAAAAAATGCATGCGTTATAAAATAATCTGTCACAATTTCAAAAAAAAAAGAAAATTGGATTTCAGTAAGCTTTACAATTAGTCTATTTCTGAACGGTGACACGATTTTTTTATTACAACGTAGTCGTTGTAAAAAAAAATTCGACCTGAATTAACGAAAGCTTTTAATACCAGCACCATTATTTTTAACCTCAAGACTTCGATGAAACATGACGGATGACTATTCAGATAAATCCAGTGATTCTCTCACCAATTAATCATTCCCTAATACCCTTTTCGAACGGGTGGCTAAGCAAAGATAAGATTTTTTTAAAGGCAATTTAAATGAATGATTAATTATACTGAAGGGTCGTTTTGACAACCTTGCGACATGCGCAGAGTTGAATTTTCATTTTAGAAGCCGCAAGTAACAAACAAAGGCAAATAATAGCTGCAGAATAAATAAATACTATATCCCAAATTTGAATATTTTCTTGATATTTTTAATTTAACAATTGAAATGCTGGGCGCCGTCGTATTTTAATTTTTAAAGAGTCCTATTTTTTTCGGGTTTAGATCTTTCATAAATCCATTACTACCAAGCACGTTTATTTATCATTATTCAAGAGATTGATGTCGTGCGATGGTTAAAAAAACGTTTTTAGTAAAACCTGTTTGGTTATTCTACAATGCGTTTGTATATAAGTGGAAAAAGTTTTCATATACTATAGAGTAACAAAATGGGGCCAAAGACACGACATTCATATAGTGTATAGTCGGGTAAAAAATTGGTTTACCATAAAACAACACTGTCATGTCGGTTATGTCATTAAACAACACAATCTACTTTTCTTTGCAATAACATACCAGCTGCCAAGGTAACCTTAATGATACTTTGTTGACACGCAAAATTTGTTACAACTGGTGCACCACTTTCTTGGCCGACTGTACCTTAGTCGTCGTGCTGGACCGGACTGGGCATGATACTCAACGAGTGACAAACTCAGTTGAACAATCGATCCACGCGAATAATAAGTTTGTGAATTCACTATGCATGTCGTTATTTTCTGAAAAATAGCAGTTTGAATTGAGTGTGAAAAGATGTATGTACATAAAAAAATAGAAACATACTATTAATGAGGAATTCAAAAGAAAAAAAGAGGTTTTAAAATTATGAACACTACCATAATAAAAATAAAAAAATTGCTCATTGTCTATATTAATATCTTTATTTTAGTTTATTAAAAAATACAAATACCTACTATTTGTATTTTAGAGGGTATTATTTTGATGACCACGTGGAATTTAAATTATTTATCAATATACACGATATACACGGTTTAAAAACCAAAAATTAACTTGTTAAAAAAATTTGATGGGAACGAAATAAATTTTTAGGTTTTAAAAAACAACTGCTAAAACTACGCAATCTAACGCGCGGTCGCGCGCTACGGATATCGTCTCTGCGAGATTCAGCGGCTCGCGGCCACAATAGACAGCGTCTGTTCTAAATACATTGCGCGTTGTAAATTAAAAACTTTTATTTGTTAATAAATACTGTTTTTTTCTTTGATGTTTCTGTGAATGAAAATTAACAAATCATGTTCCAAACACTTTGGTATAAAAACCCCGAAAAAATAATTGTCACTTTGAACTTAAATATCTCGGTAACTATTAATTTGAATTTCCCAGGTATGGTCTAGAAGACAAAAATGATATTGACGATGGGTTCAATACGTGGGCTTCGGCTTTGTGATTGATTTTTTTTACACCCGTTATAATATTGAATTCCATGCAATCTTCAAAGTATATGATATCCAGTTATTAATATAATTGAAATAATATAAGTGCTTGTACCAATATTACTTTAAAATATTTAATAAAAGCATATTTTTAAGCATTGTTTGATGATAAGTTAATGCTTGATAATAAAACAAAAGCACCTTGGTTACTTTTTCGAGTTAACGCAAGAATACACCACAATTTTGAGAACATAACTTCTAGGTATGTCTGTGAAATAGGTTTTTGCACAGACCAGAAAATGTTAATAGAGGTGTCAAGGAACGGGGCACACATTAACCAGCTTAAGAACAAATACTCCTATGAGTATCAACACAACACTGATTTTTAATAGACTCATTCCCCTGCCATGTTAAAAAAGTATTGTCAATGCAATATTTATCAAAAAATAAATGTACATAGTCTATTTTTCATGAAGCAAAAGCCATTAGTCGCAAAGCACTTGACCCGGGAATCGTGTCGCAAATAAAACGGCGAACAGAAAACCTTAACAATAGAAATATCACAGCAAATGCGTATGACAAGACCATTTCTTGCAATACGCCATTCACATAAATTAAGCCCGAATAAACAGTACACTTATTCAAGCGGTATCATTCGGCTGGCTTATTGAATGGCGATC
Organism: Schoenobius gigantellus; assembly: GCA_963935595.1. Taxonomy (NCBI): domain Eukaryota; kingdom Metazoa; phylum Arthropoda; class Insecta; order Lepidoptera; family Crambidae; genus Schoenobius; species Schoenobius gigantellus. The sequence goes on from OZ012543.1 coordinate 24,316,530, forward strand.
GAAAACCACCCGTAACACCTTAAAAATAGAGCATTCGTTGCGCTTATTGATAATCCCAAATGACTAATCTTGAGCCACTAGAACCGCCTTTCGCAGATGTCGATCGATTAATCTTCCTATTGGAATTATTCGGGTTGTTGACTGGTTGCTATAGCGACCGGGGTCTAATTTACCGTGGAATTCTGAGATGCTACGGCAATCGGAATAGGAAGTAAGGAAGACTAAACCATCGTAGAAAGGAATTATTTCACTTTGAGCTTCTAGGTGATATCGTAGTAAAATTTGTTGAAAAGTTTATTATTGGTTGAAAAAGCACACCTATCTGCCTTTTTTTGATGTTAATTATATTTACAATAGTTTCAACTCAACATTTCCTACGTATGTCAGTTTTCTTCTCTGTAATGATTATAATAGTACCAAATAAAAAAATCATAAACTGAGACAAAATGTATAAACACTCATTATGCATTTATATTATACTAGCTGACCATATTTCAAAAACAGAATATCCTAGATTCTATATAAAAATGACAATTACTCAATTTTTTTAAACCATCCTTTGTACAAAATTAGAAAGAAAGCCGAAAACGCATTTCGTTTGAAAACTGTAGCGTTAGTAAATTTTTTGGCCGCGGTGGTTCTTTCTTTTAGACATTAATTTAAAAGCAATACAAAAAAGACAATAAACCAGATCAGTAGACCTACTCTTGAACCATTTCCAATCGATCGATATTAAGATTGTGATTTTTTGTACCATTGATTTTTCACATTGACACAAAATTAGAACCGTATTGGGGTGATTTGAGAGAACCAAACTCGGTGCTATCTAATTTTCTCAAAATACAGATCCACTTTGTCGCTAGTGTTGCTAAAGAAGCGTACGAAAAATCACTATCTCAATGCCGATCGATTGGATTTGGTTCAAGAGTAACCCTACTGGTATGTATCGTCGAAGACTCCCATATCGACATCAAAGAGGAAATGAAATGATTACAAACATTATCATCCGGAGGGGTCGGATATGGCTTGTTATGCGAGAGGACATGGACCATAGTGGCACGTCACCTCTGGCCAACTTTAAATATTTGACTTCCGTTGCCACAAGAGTTGACGGCTTACTCAAATTTTCTTTTTTCGTAGTTTTTTTCAAACCTTCATCTCACCTAAGTCGCGACAATAAGGTTGAAGAGTGTTTCACCTTTACTCTAGACCAGTATTTTTCAATCTGTGGGTCGCGGAGCTTAACTCGGGGGAGTCGCCGGCTGAAGAAAAAGTCAAGGTTATAAGGACACTATATTAAAAACCCAATTTCAGTAAGAAAGATGGGCTTACTTATTATAACTTTATCTTTCTATGCCCCAAGGGAGTCGCCAGAATTTTTCAATCTAGGGGTGGCGCATTTAAAATTATTGAAAGGCTCTTAACCATTAATATCTCTGATAGATTAAAACAATGCGCATTATTGTTTTACAGACTTTAATTTTTTATTTATTTAATCTTTATTTTTTTTATTGCACTATAAAGGTACAAAGGGCGGACTTAATATGGTTTAATATGGTGTATTAAACCATATTAAGTCCGCCCTTATATGGCCTTATATGGCCACTGGGTCACTGAAGACTTAGCAGATGACGCAGACATGGAAAGAGAGCGCAGAGCATTGGCTGTACGTAGCAATATATTGGCTCGCAGGTTTGCGCGCTGTACGAGGGAAGTAAAGATGTCTTTATTTAAGGCATACTGCCAATCCTTTTACTCGTGCAGCCTGTGGGTTAACTACACACAAAAATCACATAATGCTCTGCGTATCCAGTACAATAACGCGCTGAGGGTACTGTTGGGGCAGTCGCGGTTTTGTAGTGCGTCTGGTATGTTTGCAGAAGCTCGCATTAGAGACTTTTATGGGATAATGCGTAGCAGAGTCGCCTCACTGATGCATAGAGTCCGCTGCAGCACCAACAGTCTCCTAAGTGTAATTGGAGACCGCTGTGATGGTCAGATATTGAGACGCTGGGTTCACTTACATGTGACCTGTGTCTCTCTAAAATAAGCAATTAGGTTAAGATATTATACTAACATATTTTTATTTTTTATTACAATTAATTTAATTTACTAACACGTGTATGGACTATGTCTGAATTAAATAAATTATTATTATTATTATTATTATTACCTATGGGGAACATAAAGGTCATTTTCTAGAGAATATATTATTAACGTTGTACCTTATAGGGAGTTTGTGGGATTCTCCTGTAGGATTTCCCTTTCATAGTAGTCCTCCATAGCTACTGTGGACTATGGCGAATAAGTTTGAATTTGATGGAAATTTCAACAAAAATATATCCCAAGATGAACCGAACTCTTTCGTCAATGGTATTGTTTGTGTGATAAATGTCAAGACTTCTTATACAGAAGTCTATCTTACTATCTATCTTACTATGTATATGTGGTCTATGGCGCTAAAGCATTTTCGACACCTTAATTATTCTGCCAGTTGGAATAACAACTTTCTGTCTTCTGGTCAGAGAATTTGTGATGGCTCTCGAAAACAACTTATACGTGTGACTTAGTAGCGAGATGGCTCTATAGTTTTTAAGCACTTGTCTCCTTTCTTGAAAAACAAGACTCCTATACTCCTACACTACGCCTCTGGAGTTCTCCTATCGTGACTGATGGAATTTATTATTCTCTACAGCTGAGTTGATACTGGAATTCCTTCAACTCTGACAGGCTTAATAAAAATAAAATAATGTAAATAGTCTTTGATGGTTATTGTAACTCTCGAACAACTTGAAACAATCCTACAATTGGCTCCGGCCGGTCATGTCGGTTAGCCGTACTTTTGAAGTAAAACAATGTAAACAAGTGAATGAATAGAGAGTGGACTTGAAGTTTCTATTGTAGGTAATATTGTCTGTCAAGTCTGGCAGTGGGGAATGCTTCTATTGTATTTCACCATGCCAAAAATAACATCTATTAATTAGGATCTATGAGATAGGTACCTTAGATGACCTTTGGCGAAAGCTTATTCTGAAACGTTTACTAGGAAAGTTCACTTCTTCAAGTTGTGGTACTTTTTCTAGCTAAATTGTAGAAATATAGGGGAATCTTAAAGTTAAAGAAAAAAACAAACTTATTCCTTTAGTCCGATACAAAATGAAAAGCTTTATTGTTGTAGGTACATAATTATAATTTACTTATACACGTGTTAACACAATTCCTCAATGCAAAGCACTTAACTTAATATTTAATCAATACAAGCCAAGGGCAGGATGGTTCAGGTTTGTTTGATCAATCTCGGCAGGTAAAAATCAGGTACAAATTGGGTACAAAACTACAAAATGAGGGGCAATAAAGTACACCAACAAATAGTTATAGGTTTCCTTTTTTTTTTTAAAAAAAGAAATTAGTAGCCTTCCCCGGAGCGGTTGTTAGTAGAGCGTACCTTCGATGCTAAGTTTCCGCGATCACGGGTCAGTGATATAATTTTCCAGCTCCTTAGATTATTCTCTCTATATATGTACAATTCCACAGAATTCCTCCTTGTGTTAGGTTAGTTTGTTATGGTTTCTAGCTGTAAGGTCAAGCAGCGGAGCCCTACGGCCTCCGGTAACTGCCCTTATTGATTTTTTGCACTTATTGATACAATAAATCCATTTAATTTAATGAATCGCGTGCCGGCGAGTAAATAGGTATAGTATTTTTTTCTTAGCTTTACTCTTCAAGCTATGGATTTTCTTCGCTGAAATTAATTTAAATACTATAGGATCTTCGAATCAATAACAAATTTCTTCAGTCGATGTCTCACAGACAAATCATAACATAGACGATAGACGCGTTCAAAGACTAAGGTGAAAAATGGGCGCGTTCCATCTACGCGCATACTAGAATCGAGGTCCGTTCACCGAATGTTAAGCGTCGTATTGGCGACGGAACCTTCCCTAAAACCAAATTCATTTCATAGCATGTGTGTCATGATGTGTCAAGTCAACGTACGGATCTATCGGAATTCTACAATATGCTATAAGTATTTCCAGCCCAAGTTATAAGCTTGGTTGAAAAACGAAACGTAATGAAAAAATTAACCATAAACAAACTGTGAATGCTTCCCAAATTCTATTCGACGAAACTATAATTATATGATCTATAAGCTTAAGTGTATTTTATTAAAATATGTCTATAGAAATGATCGAAACAAACGGTCTAAATGTCAAATTCCGAATTTTGAGAAAATCAACCCACCTAAATGGAAGCACGGGATTTTGGGCGAAAAAAAACTATCTTTGTAAATAAGGCCAGGATAAACGCGAGATTTATTTTGTTTATGCAAAAAGTGAATAATGACCAAAGATAATTGCAAATGTCACTGACGTGACGTGAAACGACGTTGACGTTGACACTTGACATTGATATTGTGAAATTAATTGACAAAGTTAATGTAATTGTGATTTTAGTTGTGAAATTTGTGTTAAAACTACAGTGAAACCAAAGTGTTTTTGCAAAATTAGTGTTTTATGAAATTTTAAGAAAAAACGGTGTTACAGTATCCCCCCAACCACGATAGAATTCACGTAGGGAATTCGTCTGACGCCCCGTCAGCCTCAACCCCCTAACCAATCAAACAGAATTATCATAAATAGAATCAATTAGGTACTTAAAAACTATTCATTCGTGATAAACTCTGTACCCAATTACGCCTAACGTTATTTTTTTTTTATAAGTTTATTTATTTGTATTATATAAAAAATGAAGCTTTAAATATAAACGTGTGTAAATAAAGAATATTTAACTCGCATGCACCTCAAATCTACGTAAATCCATTAATATGGTATGTTAAAGATTGTAATAAAAAAACAACATTCACCAATAAGGTGACAAAATCTAGCGCGAAACTACTGCTGCTAGCACCTACATGGTTGTAAAAAAAATATTCACCAATAAGGTGGCAAAATCTAGCGAAACCACTTCTGCTAGCACCTATATGGCTGTGATAAATAGGCAAAAAGCATTATATCCTATGCCCATCAAATATAAGAAAGTAATAAAAAAAAAACTGTAGTGTCAGGACTGACGCCGAGATGGCGTTGTTAAATAAGTATATCTTGACACTAACAGTGTATAGCAAGTAATGTCAACAACCACCGGTAGATGTCGTTATTACAGACATTTTGACTCTAATCGTCAAATAATAAGTAGAAAAAAACAATAAAAAGGAAATAAAAAAAAAAATGAGTTGCATGGTGTCGTTGCCCCTGATCGTCGATATTGATTTTCCTACGTTTCCAGCTAGATGTAACTTCCTCCATTATAAGAATATAGCAAAGGCTTATTTCTAGAGTTGCAAACCGCTCCTGTGAGGAATTCAAAATTATTTTTGTTGATTAGAGTAGAATACATATAAAAATAATGAACAAGACACGTTTATATTTGTGATCTTGTGCTAAATGCATCTATCTAACCACATAACAGTTATAATAAGTACATACTTGTTCCTTAATTCTGGTATCAGATACTAAAGAAGTAATATCCATTTTATATAATGGTAGTAATAATATATTTATAATGGTATGAACTAAGACACGTATAATATTTGTGTTTTAGATCTTTATGTACTTATGTAATGGTAATATCAATTTTGAAGATGTTAGGTATATGGAAACTTAAGTATCAAGGCAAATCAATAAAAAACGACAGGGACAGACACATGCAAAAACGCCGCCAGATGTTATATGGCGCGTTATCCTACACTCGGGTTCTACGAGACGCCAGGAAGAATGGCGGGGTGGGTATTCTGTGACCGCCGCACCCGCGGTGCTTAAATAGTTTAAATGCTGATACAAATATCGCTATTTTCATAAGAGCATAGAAATTAAAATTAAGTAGGTATTATGTTATTAGGTATGTAATTTAGTCACTCGAAGTATCTAAATTTTTAAAATCTTTTATGTGCCACTTTCCTATGTATTTTCCGTTCTCGTCTTCGAGCTCATAGACGAGGCGAGAAAGCTTACGTATAATTTTACAACGTTCATATTTAGGGGCAAGTTTAGCAGTAAAATATTTATTAGCAGAACTCTGCTTATACGTACGCTTCCACACAAAATCACCGACATTAAATGATATATCTCTGCGTTTGTTGTTATAGTATTTTATATTCCTTTCATGGGCCTTACGCAATGACTCTCGGACTTTGATGAAAATGTCACCGAGGTGGCCAATATTAGACGCATGAGTATCGCGTGGTACCACAACCAACTCTTGGAGATCTTCAAAATCACGGTAAATACTACCATCTGTGACAGCTTCCCTACCGTGTACTAGCATGAAAGGAGTATAAGAAGTAGACTCATTTACTGAGGTGTTCATGGCAAATTGTATTTTATGTATGTTCACATCCCACGTTCTATGATCGTTCTCAACAAACGAGGAAACTGCAGTGATTATTGTGCGGTTATAACGTTCCACCGTATTAACTTGTGGACAATATACTGGACCCAAATGTACTTGCGGAATATTGTATTTTTCATACAATGCCTGAACCTCATGACTTATAAATTGCGAGCCATTATCAGACATCACAGTCTGTGGTATTCCGTGAACCAGAAATACATGGTCTTCTAACCTTTGCGCTATAACTTTGCCCGATGCACGCCGTAAAGGAAATAATAAACAATATTTTGTAAAACAACACACAACTACTAGTAAAAAGGTGTTTTGCTGTCGAGACATCGGCAGTGGACCAACTAGATCAATGCTGATGCACTGGAATGGTCGACAGCAGACCTTGGGTTCCCCCATAAAGCCAGGTGGCGCTAGTGAGCTATGTTTATATGAGTTGCAAGTGGCACAATTTTTAATAAATTCCTCGGTATCTTTATGCATACCGGGCCAAAAATACCGTAATTTTAATCTTTTATATGTTTTTGCAACGCCTAAGTGCGCAGCAATTGGTTCAGAATGGTTACTTTTAATAATATCCTCCCTAAACTCCTTTGGTACAACCTCTTTCCACTGGTAGTCACCACAGAGTTTGTTAGTGCTTTTTGTAAATCTAAAAAGCCTACCATCAATAATTTGAAAATTGGGACACGCGCGCGGCCTATCCGTGCAACGTTTTAATATATTGTTATACCAAGCATCGCTGGATGTAAATGCGTCTACGGCTGCCACTGGTACAGAACGTGATAGTGCATCCGGTACGACGTTTTGAGATCCACTGCGATGCTCAATAATGAAATTATAAGGCGACAATCTACACCCCCAACGCGCTAGTCGTCCTGTAGGATTCTTGAGGTTTAAAAACCACTTTAGACTAGCATGATCGGTAATAATTTTAAATGGTCGACCACCTTCAAGGTAAGGGCGGAAGTGTTCAACGACATGTACCACGGCCAATGCCTCTCGCTCTGTAGCGGAATAGTTACGTTCGGCGGGTGTTAGTGAACGGCTACAGTACGCAACAGGATGTTCTTGTCCATCTACAACCTGGGTCAAGGTACCTCCTAACCCGAAATCAGAAGCGTCACAGTGGACAGCAAAATCTTTCGAGAAGTCAGGACATACCAGAACCGGAGAAGTAGACAGTGCGAGTTTTAGGTCGTTGAACGCCTCGTCTGCCTCGGTCGTCCATTTGAAAGGGGGAGCGCTCTTACGGGTAGAAGTAAGAGCATTAAGGGGACCAGCTCTATGACTAAAATTTTTTATGAAACGCCTATAATAAGATGCAGTACCCAAGAAACGTTTGACGTCTTTCCTGCAGGTGGGAATAGGAAAGTCTACTATAGCCTTAATTTTGTCAGGATCCGTGCGCAGACCATATTCGTCAACCACATGACCCAAGAATTTCAGCTGTCTCCTGAAGAACTGGCATTTACCCATGTTGACAGTAAGGTTGGCTAGTTTAAGTCTCTCCTTTACCCTACGTAGGAGCTGGAGGTGATCCTGGAAGGCCGTTGGGCCTTCAGGAGTAAGTAAAATTAAATCATCAACATATACGAACACCTTATTGTCAAACTCGGGCCCAAAGAGGCGGTCCATCAACCGCTGCTGCGTAGCTGGAGCTGCAGTAAGTCCAAAGCACATGACCTTAAAGTGAAACAAGCCTCTGCAGGGAATAGTAAAAGCAGTTTTCTCTCTGGACTCAATAGAGTCCAAAGGAACTTGGTAATATGAAGACTTAAGGTCAATAGAAGATAAGTACTTAGCATTTTTGAGCTGGTCCAGAATATGGCTAATATAAGGCATAGGGTAAGCGTCATGCTTTGATATGGCGTTAAGTTTTCGGCTGTCCAAGCAGAAACGTGATGACCCATCTGATTTAACCGCTAAAGTAACGGGGTTGTTCCATGCACTTCCGCTAGGCTCCACAACATCATCCTTCAGCATTTGGTCTAGGTGTTTATTTAATTCTGCCAGTTTAGCGGGTGAGACTACATAATACCGTTGTTTAATAGGTGGGTGGTCACCGGTATCAATTTTATGACTCACTAAGTGTGTCCTACCTAGGCCTTTCTTTTCTGCGGAAATGTCATCAAATTGCTTTATGACGTCATTGACCAGCCTACGCTCAAGCTTAGATAAAGTTTCAAAATCATGTAAAGCACGGCTGCCTGACATAACTGTGTACACCTGATTATTATTTTTATATAAATGTCCGCTATCCTCTAACAATGATAAAATATCTGGCGCAATATTAAATTCCTTCCAGAAATTTAAGCCAAATAACAACTCTGTAGCAACTCCAGGGACGACGTAAAATTTAATAACACGAGTTTTATTCTCTATCGATACTGGTAAAAATAAATACCCAGTTACTCGTGAAGTAGAACCATTTGCAGTTTTTATAAAGTCTAAGTCTTCAGACTTATGTAAAGTAGCGAAATCTTTAAAATATTTGTATGCTTGCCCTCCCACAATGGAGATCTGTGATCCTGAATCTAGTAATCCTCTGAATTCCAAGCCAAAAATATTAATCTTCAGATAAGCTCTGGTATCATTATAGGTGGCGTTAGTAGTAGCGTGAACCGATGTAACCTTACCTTTATGCGTATGTATGTTACTAGCTTTATTTACATTATTATAGAATTCATTGTATGATTTGATCTGCCTTGATTGTTCAGAATTACAATGTTTATTATAAAAATATACTGTTTTATGCCATCGGTTCACTGCTTGGCGTTTTTTGGAATCTCTGCGGTTGAAGGTTTTGAAGAAGTGCACTTTGGACAATTATTTGCATTGAAGCCCTTTTCTCCACAACGATAACAAATAAGTACCCAAGGCGCCTTGCAATACCTCAAGCTGTGGCCATTTTTCCGACAGCGGACACAAAAAAGATTATTTTGTGTATTATTCACTGGCTGTATTGAAGAGACTTTTGGTGACGTCTTGCTAGTGCTGCTACTACTATTACTACTTTTATAACACAAATCGGGAGCCAGAGAAGATGTGGTGACCCTAGGAGGTTCACTGAAATGCACCGATCGCTCCTTTGCACCTTCTAACAACCTACATTTTTTCTTTAAATCAGTCCAAGATTCCACTGGGGCTAGAGCAAGCTGAGCAGTATAAAATGGTCTAATATTAAACATGACTATGTTCAATTTATCATCATCAGAGATTGGTTTTGATAATCGAGTAAAATAATTTTGCATAATGCTGAGGTAATTCACAATGCTTTCGTCGGGGCCCTGAGTACGACTTCTAATTTCCTGCATCAAGCGATGGTCATAATCAGATGGTAAATATTCATCGAGAAGCAAGGTCTTCAGCTCAGTCCAATTGTGAACGTCTGACTTTACTCCTCGATACCAGCATAGCGCTTCATCAGTGAAAAGTTCAGCCGCAGAACAGAAAAGCTTTGAATCTGCAAGGCCACGAGACAAGCATAACTCTTCGAGGCGTTGTAAGAAGGCTTTAATGCATGTCTTGCCATTGAAGCGTAAATTTAGTTTATGCACGGAGCAATCATTAGCTGTATTGTGTGTAGTTGCAGTGGAGTGCTCAATCGGTTGTTCAGGTGCCAAGCTACTTTTAAAATTATGACAAATATTATCTATTTTTACAAGAATGCTATCTAATCTATTATTCAGAGAAGTAATTAAAGAAGTAAGATTATTATCATCATACTCCGATAAAGACAAGCGACCAATTCTGTGGAATAAGTGGTGCGCAAGAGTTTGAATTCTATTTATCATCTTAAGTGATGACGGTTTACTTGAAGTACTTGTGATAAGTTTCTCAAGATCATCTAATTTCTTTTGAATTACCTTTAATTCAATATTGACATCAAGATCACAAGTCAGTATTTCATCAGAAGGCAGATCTTTATTGAGAGTACGGATCTGTGCTCTCAGAGCCATCACCGTGTCAGCTGGTTTCGAACCCCTGATTTTCACCTCATATTCTAGTTCATCTTTGTTAAGTAAATTAAAACTAATTGGTCTTTGTTCCATTTTTGTAAAAATATACTACGCTCTATTCTATATGATAAGTTAATTTTACAATATTATTTATGTTATATACTCAAACTATGAACAAAAAATCTTAAAATATATTCACCTTTGCAAATGTAACTAAAATTTGTTTTTATTTATACCTATCTGAACCAAACCTGCATAGAATTCTTGTTATTTATCTTATAACTAAAGTGTAGTTAACTAGTGAGACCGGCAGACGTTCTCCTGTCCGATTACAGCGCCACCTACTGGGTCCAGTTGTACTTTTAAGCCTTCCCTGGACCTATTCAAATACACATAACATTTTGTAAGAATCGGTCGAGCCGTTTTTGAGTTTTAGCTTAACTAACACACAACGATAAAAAAATTTTTATTAAAGATACATACCGAGATGGATCAACACTATCTGAGCATTTGACCAGAATAATGGGCCATATAATGCCACAAAACCTGCTGTATATTCGGGCGCCAAATTGTGGTACTTTTTCTAGCTAAATTGTAGAAATATAGGGGAATCTTAAAGTTAAAGAAAAAAACAAACTTATTCCTTTAGTCCGATACAAAATGAAAAGCTTTATTGTTGTAGGTACATAATTATAATTTACTTATACACGTGTTAACACAATTCCTCAATGCAAAGCACTTAATATTTAATCAATACAAGCCAAGGGCAGGATGGTTCAGGTTTGTTTGATCAATCTCGGCAGGTAAAAATCAGGTACAAATTGGGTACAAAACTACAAAATGAGGGGCAATAAAGTACACCAACAAATAGTTATAGGTTTCCTTTTTTTTTTTAAAAAAAAGAAATTAGTAGCCTTCCCCGGAGCGGTTGTTAGTAGAGCGTACCTTCGATGCTAAGTTTCCGCGATCACGGGTCAGTGATATAATTTTCCAGCTCCTTAGATTATTCTCTCTATATATGTACAATTCCACAGAATTCCTCCTTGTGTTAGGTTAGTTTGTTATGGTTTCTAGCTGTAAGGTCAAGCAGCGGAGCCCTACGGCCTCCGGTAACTGCCCTTATTGATTTTTTGCACTTATTGATACAATAAATCCATTTAATTTAATGAATCGCGTGCCGGCGAGTAAATAGGTATAGTATTTTTTTCTTAGCTTTACTCTTCAAGCTATGGATTTTCTTCGCTGAAATTAATTTAAATACTATAGGATCTTCGAATCAATAACAAATTTCTTCAGTCGATGTCTCACAGACAAATCATAACATAGACGATAGACGCGTTCAAAGACTAAGGTGAAAAATGGGCGCGTTCCATCTACGCGCATACTAGAATCGAGGTCCGTTCACCGAATGTTAAGCGTCGTATTGGCGACGGAACCTTCCCTAAAACCAAATTCATTTCATAGCATGTGTGTCATGATGTGTCAAGTCAACGTACGGATCTATCGGAATTCTACAATATGCTATAAGTATTTCCAGCCCAAGTTATAAGCTTGGTTGAAAAACGAAACGTAATGAAAAAATTAACCATAAACAAACTGTGAATGCTTCCCAAATTCTATTCGACGAAACTATAATTATATGATCTATAAGCTTAAGTGTATTTTATTAAAATATGTCTATAGAAATGATCGAAACAAACGGTCTAAATGTCAAATTCCGAATTTTGAGAAAATCAACCCACCTAAATGGAAGCACGGGATTTTGGGCGAAAAAAAACTATCTTTGTAAATAAGGCCAGGATAAACGCGAGATTTATTTTGTTTATGCAAAAAGTGAATAATGACCAAAGATAATTGCAAATGTCACTGACGTGACGTGAAACGACGTTGACGTTGACACTTGACATTGATATTGTGAAATTAATTGACAAAGTTAATGTAATTGTGATTTTAGTTGTGAAATTTGTGTTAAAACTACAGTGAAACCAAAGTGTTTTTGCAAAATTAGTGTTTTATGAAATTTTAAGAAAAAACGGTGTTACAAAGTAGACAGGAAGTATGACTGACAACTAAATATATTATTCATCAACGATTTTTTTAAATAGCTTTATTACCTTGGAACTCGAGTCGTCCTCTCGCGACCACTCCGCTGCCTCCTTCTGCGAGATCACATCCTCGCAGAAGGAGGCGACAGCCTCCCACGCCGTCGCGCCGGTCAGCATGTTGCATACGGCGCTGGCCAGCGCGACGGGCGCAGCCCTACCAATGTCCAGCGCGAGAGCTAGTGCGTCGCGCTAGGGTCGCCAGGCCAAGCATTCCGAAAAGGTGTGTCCAGCCGTGTCGTCGGGAGCGCCACAGTGCTGACACTGCGGCGTCTGCTCCCTCTGTGCGATATGGTGCAGATAATGGCCGAAGCAGCCATGCCCGGTCATCATCTGCACCATTTGGTAGGTGAAGCTGTCCTGCCGGCGCCCAACCCACTCCTCCAACACTTGATGAACGGCCTGAATGGTCCAGTGGTCGGCAGCTGGGTGGGCGAGCGTCTCGGCCCACTGGCGAAGAGCCTCCCTCTGCGTCAAGTGCCTTGTGTGCACCACCTCTTGCGGGAGGGGGTGCTCCCCCCGACTCTTCGCTCTTTGCTGCCACCCGATGTCGGTGCACGGCCGCAAGGATGCATGCTTCGACATCCCACGGGGGCGACCCCGCTAGAACGCGAGACGCTCCACCCAAATCGTGACTCCGTTCAGCGCCATCGACTTTATCACGGTTTGATAAAGGCAACGGCTCGCTGCGCCCGGTCTCTAAGTTAGGGTGTTTAGACCTTAGTCAGCTACGCTGGTCCAGTGCGGATTGATCGACTTCACATACTTGCATCTTTGAATTTCTTTACAGATGTATGCAGGTTGCCTCACGATGTTTTCCTTCACCGTAGGAGCATCAGACAAATGAAATTCGAAAAACACATTGGTACATGGCGCTCTCGAACCCCGGACCTCCCAATTGGAAGGCAAGTGCCGAGTCCACAGCGCCAACGACGCTCTAAAGAATAAGAAGCTAAAGATGCCCGTAGTAATAATGATGAATATTGAACTATTTTTTTACCAAAGCCATTACGAGTTTTAATCATCCATAAGATTTCTTTGACGGTGGCAGGTGAAAGGCCCATTTTATAAAAGTAGTCAACTATGAAGTTGAACCAAATCGGATGGCTTAACTTATTTACTATACATCATAATATATATTTTTTTGCAAGTGCATATTTACATAATTATGATTTTTATTCTTTCAGTATATTTTCTCTTGCAATATCTGTACCCTCGCGGTACAGAGACTGGGCAGACGAGTCTCATAAAGATCCACAATAACTCCAAACTTTTTCATTCGCTTTCGAGAAAGCGATTATGTGCCGCCTCCCACGGGTAAATTGTAAATTACCCGCGGAACTTATCCAAGGAAGCCGCAACGCTACTCGAACTTCATAATTTTAACTTTGTTTGCGGTGTGAACTTAATTAAACTAAATTTTAATTATGCAATTTTTAGGCGCTGTAAGTTTCGGAGTTAAATAAGTTCCAGCACTCTTTCAACGCTAAATATTATCGTATACCATCATAGGCCTGAGTCAATTGTTATTAATTACAAGTTAAAATGTTGACGAAACGTTTTGTGTCTATCTGGCTCGAAGGACTTTCTTTTGCTTCATTGTAACATAGCTCGTGTATAACATTCCATTAATATTTATATAGATTTCAATGCTATTCAACAGCTGCGATTTCTTTGTTTTTTTTTTCTAAATATTTCTGTTAAATATCTAGAAAATAACGAATTAATAATTTATTTTTGAGTAAAGTTAAAATCTGTTCCGATAAAATGATGATCCAGGTTTTTATGAATTACTTATATTAATTCTCCCAAAAAGTTTAATTTAATATTTCAAACAAAATAGTAATTGCAAACCAGCACTGTTAAAATAAATGAAGAGAAATTTTAAGAATCACCCACTCGTTGTAACCCAATAGCACTCAATAATTTGTATTTATACGCGAAACCGTGGCCTTTACTTCTGCTTGGCAACAAATGAGAATTTTCCTCTTGCAGCTATTTCATTAGAAACATTTTCAACTATGAAGATCGTAAATCAAGTAGATATATTCAAAGTCAAAAGTTCTTTATTCATTTAGGTACAATTTGTACACTTATGAACGTCAATTTTGATGCCATCAGTTCAAGAGTCTACCAGGAGGCCTTGTTCTGAGAAGAACCGACAAGAAACTCAGCAAGTTTTATCCTCCCATTACATTTTTCATAGATTTGGAAATAGTCATAATTCACATTTTTAAGTTTCACTTTAATTAGAAAATAAATGTAGTTTTAGTTTGCCAACAAACTGTTTTACAGTTTGGCGTTTAAACTGTTAAATTAGCAAATGATTATGGAATAAATAAAAAAAAATTATCATAATAATATAATTAAATAAAAGACTACTTACTCATTAATTGTAATAAAAAAGAATTGTGATTTATGACGTCTTCCTTTACAATGTTATTAATTTATAATTATTATCTCACATTTAAAATGGAGAATCGAGCATATTTGAATGAGTCCACTCATTTTTATCATCTAAATATTCCTGAACTTTATAATACGCCTTCTTCATTAATATTTGCTTAATGTGAGACTTAAATTTATGTAACGGAAGATGAGTTACATTAAATGGGTGTTCACGCTCGAGGAAGAGCGAGTGGCAACACTGCATTGTGGTCTGTGCAGTGAGAGCCTTTTTGGCGGCCGGCCGCATGTGACATGTCAGTCGAGTCGGGTCGAAATGTCATGACATTGTTAGAGGTTATGTCCGGGCCGGAATAAAATGTAATATAAGTTAACTAACAAATTGTGTTTTGCGCGGCGCACCTAATATCGGGGTGCGAAAGAAAGAAAAAACTTCAGGAGCCGCGACTTCCTTCGAGCTAGCTCAGGAAGTCCACCGGCTACATACGCAGACTGAACGGAGACAAGGTAAACATTATCTGTATCGGTTTTTGGATTCAGCAATCAAAGCATCATTCGGCGAAACGCCGACGTGGTGGTGTCTACTCCGGGCACCACCAGTGGGAGTTTATTATATATTTGTATACATTTCCCCATGAATGAGTGACTAGTTTTATGTAGTCTGAAATTTGGAACAGCAAGTTTATTTCTACCTCTTGTGTTTATATTGTGATATATCGCTATTCTTTAAAAATGTGTGTATATTTTTATGAACATACATAATGATGTCATATACATATTGGGAAGCAACTATCAGGATATTGATTTCTTTAAATAAATCTTTAAGCGAATCCCGAGGTCTTAATTTATAAATGGCGCGTACGGCTCTTTTTTATTCTATTCTATAATTGAAACTGGCCTTTATAGTAAAAAAATATATATTTATGTGATTTTACAAGCAATTATTAGTCATCATCACAGCTCATATACGTCCCCACCGAGGGGCTCGAGCCTACCCTATGTTAGGGTGATTAGGCCTTGTCGGCGGGCGACGCGGATGGGTACCGCGTCGCCTGCATTGCACTCGACCCCTGCGACGGTGGGGGCAGTTAGGGAACACTAACTGCTCCCATGCCTCTGGCGGAGAGGGTAGCCCGTACCATTCCACGTTGGGGCGGTACGGGCGAGGCCGGGAGACTTACGTGTGCTCAGCGCTCTGCGCATGCACGTGTTAGAAATAAAAGGGGCTTAAGGGTATTTAAATACGTTTCAATGTCTAATCAAGTTTATTAGGTAATGTAATTACAAACGACTATATAAATTTAATTATTATTTTAATTAAAAATTACACTACCACTAGCTCGGAATGCAGACTTCCCCGAGAAGAGCTAGCGAGAAACTCGGGGGTTGCTTTTTGCAAATAAAAGTTACAAAGGTGTACATATTATATAGAAATAAAATAACAAATGATTAACCATTAAACATAACAAACAAAAGTAACAAGTCATAATAAAACTAAAGATAGAGTTATTAGTAATTAAATATAGAAATTAACGAGTTACACTTTTTCAAACAATATTCACAGTTGCTGATGAGACAGGGAAATAGAATATTCGAAAGAATACTTAGCTTGGTATAGTAGCAGCCTAGCAGCAAGACAAACTTGTTCCCGAAGATCGATGTTACTTACAACACGGTTCACAGCAAAACTGACTATGGCAAAGCCGTAGCCTTTATATATTAACAGAAAATGGCGGGAACAAGATCGCGCCGCAACCATTCCACCGGAAATAGGCTTGTTATTCAATAATAAATGATTATTATAATGTAATTTGTTGTCCTATTTTCTTTAAATAGTCTAAACATTATTTTAAAAATACGATACACAATTTAGAGTGTATAAATTATGCATCGTATTTTATGAAATGAAACCACGTGGAAATTACAATTGAAAAGGTACAGAGAAATAACCAATTCATGATGTATTTAAAACATCATATATATTAGCATTTAATAAAACCACGTAGTGTCAAATGATATCAATTTGAGATTTGCATAACCCTAAAATATCTTAATTACTTATTTACAATAGGTAATTACAGATACGACATACAAATTATACATGTTAAATATTACTTATTACTCTTATTAGGTTCTAACCTTTTCAGGGGTATACGTATTGTTACAAAATAAATATAGTTATTGTTTGTATAATCAATATTTTGATAACTCTAGAAACTATTATGATTTAGACTTTAAAACATGTTTAAGTTAAGTAAATAAACAAGATAATAATGAAAACAGCTTAAGAAATAATTATATGAGTATTATATTTTTTATTATTACCCTTTATAAAATTCTAATATATAACACACGCAGTCGCCCAATTATGGCCGGAGAGGTGTTCACGTGGAGTTTAGTGGGTAGCCGCGGCACTCTGTCGTGGAGTCCCACACACCCTTGCCCCTACCCGGGGGCTTGGACGGTGCGTCCAAGCATTCCCCACGTTAAAAAAAAAAGGGTGATTAGGCCTTAGTCAACCACGCTGGCCCAGTGCGGATTGGTCGACTTCACATACACCATTGAATTTCTTCGCAAATGTATGCAGGTTTCCTCACGATGTTTTCCTTCACCGTAGGAGCGTCAGACAAATGTACATATCAAATTCGAAAACGAAAAACACATTGGTTCATGGCGGTCTCGAACCCGGACCTCCCGATTGGAAGGCAAGTGCCGAGTCCACAGCGCCACCGACGCTTCCCAATTATTAGTAATCAGTAGTATTTCTATTCAGTTGTAGTTCGAAGTACGAACTCAATAGCATAATTGAATTTACAAGAGCAAATTAGAAGACCGTATTAAGTTTCAGATTTTAAATTAAAGTGTTTTGTCTATGCGCAG
The DNA here is from genome assembly GCA_963935595.1 of Schoenobius gigantellus. Lineage (NCBI taxonomy): Eukaryota > Metazoa > Arthropoda > Insecta > Lepidoptera > Crambidae > Schoenobius > Schoenobius gigantellus. The sequence continues at coordinate 24,334,279 of OZ012543.1, forward strand.
TGATCAAAACTACTTGCAACTATTAAAAGTATATAAAATACAAACGTCCCCTGTTTCCTTCCTGGATAATGGCAAAATTAGCTTTATTTTTTCAATAAAATCTATGACCAATATTAGTATTGGTCATAGATTTTATGTTTTCCTTTTTCATTAAGTTAGTTATTAATAGAGATTTAAAGGTAGAGGGCACAACGCGACAGCAATGCATTTTAGAAATACCTATTTTTGAATTCTCTCGAACTTAGTGTTTCTTTTTGATTGATGGTGTAAACAATAGTGAAACAATAGAGTTTTTGCAGATTTGGCATTTAACCAAATTTCAGAAAAAACAATTCCATGTGTATTCACCACCCTCAAAATTAGGATAAATGCAAATACAAATGGAAAGGGGAAGTTGGCTCTACAACTACTCGTATTTCGAAGTTGAGAGAACCCTCACTCAGATGGTGGATTTTGTAAAATCTTCTTTTAAATCACTAGAACCACTTACAACTTCAATATCACCGAGAGCGATCCGGCCCCAGTCTCGTTCATTTTGGACAATCTATGACCAATATTAGTATTGGTCATAGATTTTATGTTTTCCTTTTTCATTAAGTTAGTTATTAATAGAGATTTAAAGGTAGAGGGCACAACGCGACAGCAATGCATTTTAGAAATACCTATTTTTGAATTCTCTCGAACTTAGTGTTTCTTTTTGATTGATGGTGTATACAATAGTGAAACAATAGAGTTTTTGCAGATTTGGCATTTAACCAAATTTCAGAAAAAACAATTCCATGTGTATTCACCACCCTCAAAATTAGGATAAATGCAAATACAAATGGAAAGGGGAAGTTGGCTCTACAACTACTCGTATTTCGAAGTTGAGAGAACCCTCACTCAGATGGTGGATTTTGTAAAATCTTCTTTTAAATCACTAGAACCACTTACAACTTCAATATCACCGAGAGCGATCCGGCTCCAGTCTCGTTCATTTTGGACAATCATACATACATTTTGGACAATCATACATACATTTTGCCTTTAAAATGCGACTGGAAACGGAAATACGTCTGAGATGTGTCTATCCGTAATAGGCTAGATGAATGAAATAAAAATTATTGCTTTAATAGAAGCTCATTCATATAATAAACAGATAGAAAAAAAATTGGTTTTCGAATAACTATAAAAACAACCAAGATAGGTATAAGGTGTTAAAGATTTTTCTCTATCTCTTTCTAGCAAAACGGCAATTTACATGGAGTATATATGGCCGTACTCAACAATGACGTCACGATTGATGTCGGATCTCTCTGTTTAATCGCTTACAAATTAACAGCTTAGAATGCTTTTATCTCATGTATTTCTAAGCCGATTTTAATTCTAATTTCACATGATTGCATCTTTTTCTACGGTATTTTAATATTTTGTGACGAGACGTAAAAATTAGAATTCAGTCATCATCCCAATTGTGGATATCGGCAGGAGAAGAAAGATCTGTATCCGATCTGTGTCCGTTAAATAAATAAAATAGTCAGAAGCTACAATGAAAACATAATATCTCTTGATAAAATTTTCAATACCAAATGTAACCTTTTCAATACAAAATATCACTTTTATAGCAATGTAAGTTCAAAACAAACTTCATTTCGTCTTCAAACAGTGTTACTTATATTTGCATATCTTCCAACATTGTTTGTGTTTTGCGGTATAATAAATATGACGGAGAATTCCGCTTTTAAAGTACATTAATATGTATTAGTCTAAGTGAATTTGGCTCCAGGTTTTGTAGTGCAAGAGATGTAGGTATCTTTTTCTATGCATGCACCATAGGAATATACTTACTTGTGCTATTATTTCAAAAGATTTGTGATAATATGTTTGATCAAATCATAACAAAGCATTACTTCATTTCTGAGAATAGGGTACACTACATAAATACGAAAAACTTAATTCCTATGCTATAATTTGGAATTCAGAAAATTGAAAGATTCGAACTATCTTAAATTCTAATTCTAAAAAACCGCAATTTCAAAATTCCGCCAGAATAGCGTATTTCAAGTATGTCACGTACCTATTACCGAACTATAAAAACACCACAATACGAAATATTATAAATATGAATTTTCCGATTACCAAAAATCTGTAACCTTATGTACCGGTTACAGCGCAATAGTAAATTACAAAATACACGATGTCGAAACCACGTGGCAGTAGTGTAATTTTGTTTTTGGCATTCGCCGGCCGCTTCGCTTTGCTCACTTGGCTCGTGTGTTTGGTCGCAGTATTAATCTTATTAGCGACTGCGTCTCAAAGGTCAATAAAAACACTGCTGTCTTAGCCAACCTAAATAGGTTTTTTTGTTAGTTGTGGTTAGATTAAATCTGCGACCACAACGAACAAAATTATATACTTGTATCTAACCATTTCGATGCAACCAACTTAATTATCATGCAACTAGTTCAGTAACGGTCATGCATGCATACATGTTTATGAAATGTATTACTGGTATAAATAAATATTAATATTATTATTTATAGCTATACTCGAGACGTTACTACTCGAGACGCTTTACGTAACGTCTTGTAGCACTACTTCGTAGTTAGTATCAAAACCAAAACAGAATACAGCATAATAGATTTGTAACTCTCACCATATTATGTATTACATTGAATATTTCTTTCAAATATTTACGCTGCTGCACTTTATCGTCAACAAAAACCTCACAAGCACATAAATACCACGAAAAAATAAGGCTTAAAACGAAACGGGCGGAAGTTTTTAAATTTCCAAGCTTATTTGTAAAGTTTCGCGCTCGCTCGGCCGAGCAGCGTACAATAAGACCTACTTTGCAAAGTAGAGATTCTAATATACGGATATATTGAAGGATATGTTCCGTTTGTGTATATATAGTTAACGCATAATTACATTTGTTATATCCGTAGGTATGTATTATTTATTGATTTGGTGACCCTTCCTGTATAATATGCTAGATGACTAAAAATTTTTTTGCTTTAATAGAAGCTCATTCATATAATAAACAGAAAGAAGAAATCGGTTTTCGAATAACTATAAAAACAACCAAGATATAAGGTATTAAAATTTTTTCTCCATCTCTTTCTAGCAAAAACTACTACTCTTTCGACAAACACCAATGATGAGCGCAGTTTGATAGATGTCTTGCATGCTGTTGATTTCAAACAGTACAATTTAAAAAAAAACAAAATGGGTAGGATACTCGACTTGGTATTGAGTGACGAAGCAGTTTCTGTATCTAGATGTCTTAACCCTTTGGTTACTATCGACCCTTTTCATGAAGCACTAACAATACTTGTCAATTTCGCGGAGATTGATTGCTTGAAACCTGAGCCACGTACTAAATTCCTTTACGGCAAGGGCGACTACGATAAGATAAATAATAAAATTAATAATGTAGACTGGAAGGCGGAGTTACTTTCTAGACCTTTGAATGCAGCGCTAGACTTCTTCTACTCTTTCATCAAAAATCTTATTTAAGAACATATTACCGAAGAGGCGTCTCGTATCCGACTCGTTTCCAATCTGGTATACGACGAGTCTTAAAAAAGATGCGAAAGAAATGCGTAAATTCCTACGCAAATATAAAACTTACGGAAATAAATCGGACAAGATTTCTTTTTGTGTATTGCGAGACAGAGTATTAGAAATGGAATCAAAATGTTACAACGATTATATACAGAGCGTGTCGAAGATTCTATAGCAGATAACCCTAAATACTTTTGGTCACACATCAAGCAACGGTCAAAATCCAATGCGATGCCTAGTAGCCTCAATTATAAGGGTAGCAATGTTAATACTGGCCCTTCCATCTGTGAGGCATTCTCAAATTACTTTTCTTCATCCTTTCTATCACCTATTTCTGCCCAGGTACCATCTAGGGATTACAACCAAGTACCAGACGAAACTATAGTCCCTTCTCACATTAGCACCATCAATATTGACATACAAGAGGTCTGTCAGTTACTGCATAAGCTTGACCCCTTCAAAGGAGCTGGACCTGATAACCTGCCTGCGCAGTTTCTTATTTCGACGGCCACCTCTATCTCAGTCCCGATTTCTATACTTTTTAAGATTTCCATCTCAAGTCATACAGTTCCCGACTTATGGAAGCGGGCCTTCGTTACACCGGTGCATAAAAAAGACGCTAAAACGGAGGTTACTAACTATCGCCCAATTTCTAAGCTATATTTAATTTCCAAAATATTTGAGAAGATAATCTATAAACAGCTGCACAGCGCTATTAAGAAAGAACTATCTACAGTACAACATGGGTTTCTTAGGGGAAGGTCAACTGTGTCCAATCTTACAATCTTAAGCGAGTTCCTGACGGATGGAATGGAGAGTGGGGATCAGATCGATGTTATATACACTGACTACAGTAAATGTTTCGACCGCATTGATCACTCACTGTTGTTACAGAAGCTGTGCGGATTGGGCGTTCGGGGTAATTTGCTGCGCTGGTTTTCATCTTATATTGACAATCGCTCGCAAGCAGTTGTGGTGAGCAACTATATATCTGGGTGGGCTAAGATACCAAGTGGTGTCCCGCAAGGATCTCTGCTAGGTCCCTTGTTATTTCTTATATTTATTAACGATGTTCACCTTCAGATCGTATCTTCAAACTTGTTATGTTTTGCTGATGATATGAAGTTATACGCTCGGATTTCTTCCTTGACCGATGCTGAGGCCTTACAGTCAGATCTTGTAAGACTAGAATAATATTGTGTATCTAACAAGCTAGACCTTAATCCAGCTAAATGCTTGGTTACCAGCTTCAGCAGAAATCGTAATCTTATTAATTACAAGTACGTTCTACATGGTCAGTCCTTAAGTAAAGTGTTGTCTGTAAAGGATCTAGGTGTTGTCTTCGATAATAAACTCATATTTGATGCTCACTTGAACTCTATTACCGCAAAGGCTTCACGTGCACTTGGGTTCATAATTCGTTGCTCTAGGGACTTCAAATCGGCTAAGACCCTTAAAATACTTTACTGCACATTTGTTAGGAGCCATCTTGAGTACGCTTCTCAAATATGGAATCCCCATTATGACAAGTATATTTCACAAATTGAACGTATACAGAAAAGATTTGTGAAGTTCCTATGTTTTCGTACTAAGCAGCACTATAAGAGCGACAATTACAGACAACTGTGTGAACACAATCATTTACTTCCCTTGTTCATGCGTCGAAAGATAGCAGATCTTATCTTTCTCATTAAAATCGCACAAAGCCTAATCGATTGTCCGGATCTACTTTCAAAATTAAACTTTAACATATCTAAGCTAAACGTGAGAGCGAGAAATTTATTCTCCATACCTGTTGTTCGTTCGAACTACAGGCAAAATTCATTTTTATGGAGAACCTGTAACAATTTTAATAAGATAATTAGGCATTGTGACATATACATTTTTAACACAAGCGTTACAAAGGCCAGGCGTACTTTCAGTGATTTCTTTTTATCCCAGGTCTAATTATATTTTGTGTTGTTAATTTTAATAACTAAGTATATTATATCAGTCAGTATATCAGTACCAAACACTAGCAAAGTACTTAATTGTTTCAAGTGTTATTTTTATTATTGTTAATAATAACATGAGTATTGTGTCTGCCCACTGCTCGAACTTATACTAATCTGTAACTATTAGTGTAAACTTATTTATCTATAATTTAAGCTACTCAATTTTTATTATTGTTAGTCTACCAAATACAATAAAATAAAATAAAATAAATAAAATAAAACGGCAATTTACAAGGAGTTTATATGGCCGTACTCAACAATGACGTCACGGTTGATGTCCGATCTCTCTGTCTAATCGCCTTCAAATTAACAACTTAAAATGCTTGTATCTAATGTATTTCTAAGCCGATTTTAATTCTAATTTCACAGTACTGCATCTTTTTCCACGGTATTTTAATATTTAATGACGAGAAGTAAAAATTAGAATTCAGTCATCATCCCAATTGTTTCTTTGTCATTGTCCACTATACCGTCTCAACGTCCATCTTGTCCTTTTTTGGAATGATTCAACGTGTCCACTCCTTTTCATCCTTATCAAAGTTTCAAGATCAATCGAAAAGTTTAGCCAAACTTCGAGTCATAACAAATTAAGTCAGCTCACCTGGAAATCTAAACGTTTGAAGTACCTATAGGATCTAATTGTCAATCATTCGTCCTTCGATCGAGTCCTTCCGAAATCGTATGTGAGTACGTGAACGGCAGTACTCATTATAAAAAGGAATAACAGACTAGAAAATATCATGTTTCTCAATTTAAAAAAATCATCGAACAACATACAGAAAATAAAACACATACACATATAGAATTTTTTTTCACTCGCACGCTTGACAAACTACAAAATACAAATTTGTCCGACCACTAAAATCTCGTCACAGCCCGTTGACCGTGTAAAGTTTAAACACTTTGAAACGTCGCTCAGTTAAATTCAGCGCGTTCCGAATCGCTTTTCGAGTCGCTCCTTTTATTAAAGCTAGCAAATCACTCACTGTCAGCGCGGCGCGCTTGCGGACTATTTGCCCTTTCGCTCGCTCATTCACTGACTCAATCATTCACTCATTCACTTAGCTGCGTCGTTAGTACACACATTTTTTCGCTCACGGCTGAATGTCTGCGTTATTTATCCAAGGGTTAATTTGTTTAAGAGGGAAAACGGACAAATGCGAACATGTGTTCAGCTTTGTTGGCATGTTAATGGCGGCTGGAGAAATTAGACTTTATGCAAAGCTATTAAAGTTGAAATTCTGATTGAGGCGAAGAGGCGATAATACCTAATTCCATTGCAAAGAGAAGCTGCCGTACAAAAAAAAGCAAATATCATTGGATGAAAATTAAGAGGTAAAAGGCAGGCTGTTACTGGAATTCGTTACGTTTCGTCTGTAACGTTTCTCAGTAACCAAGGCGAATGAGAATCATCAATATTTTCCAATTTGGAAACGAGTGAGTATGTGGCAGATTGCAAATAACTTAAACTCACATATACGAAACTCAATGCTCTGTTTTCACATTTTTAATAAAAACCGAATGTATTCAAATATTTCTATATGTTAAGGAAAATGTTTCCAAATATTTCTTAAATATGTTTTTCAAAATAGTTTGCTTTTGAAAATATCAAGTAACTATTATTTTTGTATACGCAAATATACATTCAGTGATTTCATATATAAATGGTATATATTATTACAAAAATATTTAGTAAAAATATGATGGTCACTTTTTTATTATGTACCTACGCAATAAGCCAGACATAATACGTCCAAAGCAATGGTGTCTCCAAATTTTTTTTACAAAAAATAGAACCGACTTCAAAAACACTGAAAACTTAAATAGTACATTGTTACCCTAGGGGTGAAAGTTACTTATTTAGTGCCGAGACGGGGATTGGCGCACGAGCGTAGCGAGGGCGCCTATAGTTCGAGGGACTAAAGAAGTCTTTAACCCGAGGTAAACACTGTGCTTTTCATTACGATTACAAGGAAAGTAAAAATAAAAACATGAATTGGTTAAAGAAAAATATGTGAATTTTATTTTGAAAAATCAACAACTTCTGCTTTAGCCTCTTCTCTTATGAAATCAGGCGTTCAATTCATATTTGAATCAGATGAACTCAAATCTCTGCTATACGGAGTATAAACAAAACTCCATAACTCGACAAAACAAATGAAGATCGGATTGCCGCTTTTTCGTCTATTTTGTTTTTTTTCTGTGTCCGGACAGCTATTTAGCCATTATTTTTCATTTTCACCATTGAAAGAGTGGTAAATATTTTGAATCTATGTTATTTTAAAGAAATAGTTGAAAATAAATTATAATAAAATAATTTAAAAAATATATTCTTTAATTAATACTTAACATGCTTCAATAGAAATGTGAAAATAGAAATAGTTTGTTTTTTATAAATTGACAGCTGTCAGTTGAAAGCGATTCTCCCTAGGGCTGAAAAGTGTTACTTTCAACCCGCTCCTCAGGCAACTTCAGACCTACTTTCAGAGTATGAGTAATCAAAAATAATATAAGAATAGGTACAGACAACATTACACTTCTATATTGAAGTCGGCGCCAAACGATGATCTCCTAGAAAGTGTTAAAATTTGTCACCGACTTCAATATAGAAGTGTGATGTTGTCTGTACCTATTCTTATATTCTTTTTAAGTTTTCAGTGTTTTTGAAGTCGGTTCTATTTTTTGTAAAAAAAAAATATTTTTAACTTTTTCTGTTCTGTTCTTTACAAGTTTTCAACACTAAAAACACCTAAATGGGCGTCAGCTTTCTCACCCGCGCGGTGGCAGCTAAACGGCAGGAGAAATTCTCGATAATCGCTGGTATTTCATATTATCGATTGTTAATAAAGAAATAATAACAAAATCGATATTATTACTTATAGTATTAGATATTTATTAGTATTTTTCAAACATAGAACAAAGTCACAGGAAATATATTTATTATCACAGGTGGATAATAGCAGTGTGAGGACCCATACACGTTTGTGTTAACATAGAAAAACAAAATTGGTAATGTCGGTCAAGTATTAAGCGGACGAAAGGTCCCTGAATGCCACTTGGAACGATGATAAAGACATAATAAGAGCTGTCTGAACACTGAATGGGGTAAAACCCCGACATGACCTGCAATTATAGCTGACTGCGTCACAGCGCATGAGAAAATGCAGTAGAACAAAACGTTTATTTATTTTCGAACAATTCCTGTTTAATTTTATTTGAATAATAATGTAATACAAAAAATGGTTAAAAAACAAAGAATATTTGTTTATTTTTCTGAAAGACGTGATTATAATGTTGAAAATATTGCCTCCAACGCAGTTTAAGGATTCTATTCGCAATTGTGATAATTTCGCAATACTAAATACACGGTAAGAAAAAAAAATTAGGATCACTTGCTAACAATTAAATTTTCGCGAACAATTACTCGTTTTGTACTCCTACATTCTATTAAAAATAAAAACCTAATTACAAATGTTTATTTTATTTTAAAGATATTATTTTGCTGAATCCAAAAGCTCCGATGATTAAGTAATACAATATAAGATTCTGTAAAGTTATTCACACAATAAAACGGAACGATTAAAAATAATACAAGCCAAAGTGGGACTTACGCAACATGGAAAAAGATATTGCTTTCACATATTCATTTTTATTTTAAAATCTCTATTAATTTTTATTAATTAACTTAATCATTTTCATCATTTAATTACAAACGTACAAAAACTAAACTTAATATTTATTAAATACGTAGTTAGTAGTAGTCTCGAACCCCGGCCTCCCGATTGGAAGGCAACTGCCGAGTCCACAGCGCGACCGACGGCTGACCGACTGGCTGGCCCTAGGAATTTTAAAATAAATTATTTCCAAAATGTGGGGTGAATCAATCTGGCCATTCAAAATTTATATAAAAATATTTGTTCGAAAGTTTTTCGTCGGTCAGCAAGCGACGTAAGGCTATGACGAAAAAGGGAACCTTCATAGGATACATGTTCGACGTTACCATACTGTATATCTTTAAACTGTGACACGGTTATTCCTGCGGGAATTGACCCGTTGTTGACATCTGACGCGGATGAAAGCGCCCGATAAGGCACTTAGGATAAGGCCACGATTAGCGACCTCCCGAAAAATTGGGGACCGTAAATAACAAGATATTGGCCATCCATATTTCGGGCGACCAAACCCAATGTTTGAGTGTTTGTGATGGAACAGCTGTTTGAATGTATCGTATTTGTGATCTCGTGGAATAGACATGATTATACACGGTGTTTCATAATACGCAATAAATAATCAATGCGTTATCTAAAACTAATTATTAAAATGTGTTTACACATAATGTCATTCAACCCAAAATTTTCATGTAAATCATAGTATCACCATCATGTCTATGATTTACATGAAAATTTTGGGTTGAATGACATTACGGGTAAACACAATTTAATAATTCGTTTTAGATAACGCATTGATTATTTAGAAATTGGTTATTATGAAATATAACCTAAATATTGAAATATATTAAAATCTGTATTTTTTTATTCGTTGTCCTTTTTTTGTCTTCAAACTAAACGAAAGAAAACTATAGGATATACATTACATATTGCGGTTAACATATTTGCACTTCTACTATACTATCCATCAGATGTTACAAAGAATTCTGTATCTACTAAAGCTTTATAGAATACATACATTTCTTTACGAGACGCATACCTGCTTTTCGTGCTCACCTTTAAATAAAAGGATCAGATATTCCAGACTTCATCGTGCTTATAGCGAGAATCGTAGGGGCACTCCGTAATATAAATATTCATGAGATAAAGCGTATACATACGTGAATCGACGCTCACGCCACAAGTGAAGACCTTTTAGCGATTTTAGGCTAACGTCAAATTAATAGATAATGTTTAATTTGTTAGTTAGAAGAGAACATTTATATTAAGGTTAATAATTTTAAGTAATAACATAAAGCTGAAGAGTTTGTTTGGTTGAACGAGGTAATCTCAAGAACTATTACTGATTCGAATTGAACAATTACTTTAGTACTAGATAGCTTATTGAGAAAGTATATAATATCACGCTGCGTGATGCTGAATTTTACGCAAACAAAGCTACGGGCACACCTAGTTGTTGGATATTTGTTTATAAATTAAGGAATATTAGATTTTTTATTTATATATTTACAAACAAAATCCACAGATCTTAGTGTATAATAATTACTTAAGTATATTAGGCCTTAAATCTAATAACGGATTTACTTTTTATAAAATAACTATTAATACAGAGGGCAGAGCGTACAGATTACTGCTCTTAATAATAATTAAAATATTGTGTGCGTGTGTATACATATTATATATATGTGTGTGTGTGTCTATATATATATGTATTGATTTGATATATATATTTTAATGTATTGATATCGCCACAAAAATAGATTAAGCCGTAGTATACTTTTGTTCCGGAAATGAATTAGATTCATGTTCAGAGCATATATAAAATAAAGTTAAAACTTCCAGTTGGTAGCTCAAGAACAACTATTTTACTATACTTGAGATTTTATCGTGGACTCTTGTTGATCCTTCTATCCATAAAAAAATCCGTTTACCTGAAACAAAATAATTTGAAATTAATCGAAAGTGAATAACATGTCTCTAAATTTGATTGAAAAATGCTACATTGATGTCCTAAGGGTAAAAGTAACGTAATTTGTCCCGAGACGGGGTATGGCACCAATAGTTCGAGGGACTAAATACTCGTAATATTAACTATGGTTGTCCCGACAGACGTCGTTTTATTAAACGTGCCCGAACTGTCAAACGCGCGAAGTTTGAAAAATAAAAAAATTCGAAGTCTGAGTGATGTGTTTGTATTTTTAATAGTGGGACAAGTGTATCATTTGTGCAACCAGTTGAACTACTTAGTTATACTACTGTTACAGAGCAAACATTTTTAAATTTTCTGCGCAATTTTCATAATTTTTGTGTCCTTGAGAATCTTATACAAAGTATTAGTAATAGAAACCTTAAAAAAAGATTAATGAAATCGGTAAAGTCGTTCTCAAGTTATGGCGTGACGAAGGGAAATAGGGATTCATTTTTATATACAGTGAGTAACAAAACCTTTAAAAAGCGTAAGTATATATTTACCAAAGAAGAAATTACAATTAAAAAACAATTATTGATCTAATAATGACCACCATTAGAATTACATCGATTGAATTATACATTTTGCCACCAGTAAAATTTGTTTTAACTCTTATTGCAATTGCAACTCGCAAAAATTCTTTAATGTAAATCTACAAGATCTAAATGAAAATTTTGAAAATTTATCGCTACATTTTACGTTTTAAGCCATGCGAGTCGGAGGGCCTTTGACCTTGGCCCTTTTTCAGCTGTTTACCTGCTCACCCTGCCTGTACAGCATGCCGATGAAGGATTTTACACATGGCAAACCCCAAATGTCCTAACGTTGCTGATAATGGGTTTCTATCACCAATCCAACACTACGTGTATAACTATAATCTACTCATATAGGTCAGATGAATTCGATTTTATCAAACATTGTGCCAGTCAAAATATTATTGCAATAAACTGTTCAGACCTTTCTATCTCTTCAGTTACATACACATTTTATATTTATATAACAGGTAAAATTTAATGTGAAGATAGATTGTTTGAAATTTGCCAATCATCTATTTTTGAGGGATCCTCAATCATTGGAATATCTTGTAATCTCTCGCTTTAAGAATATACAAGATTCAAAGGTCTCAAGTAAGGGTCTTTAAGAGCTCAAGGTTAAGATAGGCTAAATGACTTCTTGAGCAGACCTTTTTTAACAATCTCTTCGCAATATTTGACCCGCCGCGCCGGCGCTATGTCCCTTGATAGGGGTCAATAAATTATATAAAAAATTGTACTAGTTATAAATACATACTCTCGGCTACAAATCAAGTAAATTGTAGTGCTGCTGCTGCTTCAATAGTTCTACTTCAATAGTAGCATGTTTAGGACTTTGTCGATAAAATACTTAAGATAATTGAAAATTTTAAATTTAATTATTAGTAAGTTACATAAATAAAAAAAGACATTTATATCTTAAATGTGTGATAAATTATACACGCGCAGATATTTTACATAATATGTCGATATTTACATATCGAAAAATGAATTTTTTTACGCAACTCATTAAATAAAACCATTTTAATTTAGTGTAAGGTACCATATTCTGAGTTTAAATTAAAAATTATAGTATGCTCCAATATTATAAACGAGCTCTCCCCCCGCCCTCTACCCCCTTGACGGGTTACCAGGTCAGGACTATACAGAATAGAATAGAAATAATTTATTGAGACACACCCACCCACAAACACTGTATAGCAGAGGGTAGTTGGAGAGCACCTGTAAAGCACGTCTCCTTCCAACCCGCTACCTGCGGCTGAGCGGATGGCAAGAAGATTCTCTTTTTACGCTCGCTCCCCAGCCTCCTTCTGCCAGATAACTCTTCGCAGAAGGAGGCGACGACCCCTATATTGTCGCGCTGGGTGGGCGGTTCTGATCACTGGCGCAGCGTATCTCACAGCGCCAGTCGCCCGATGGGGGCCACTTCCTCGGGTGACTTGCCGCCACCCGAACACAATACACGGTTAAAAGGACTCGTGCCGCGAAATCCCACGTGGCACGTCCGCTCTGTGGGAGATCTTGCGATATGCTCTCACAGATCAAGTAGCTATGGCTCTTCCCATCTTCGCAGGAGGTCCACCGTCTGGGCGGCCAGATGCTTCGCCTATATTGGGCCCCATATAGGGCAATCGACTTTATCACACCGGGACTTCAAAAATCCTTTCGGGGTCCAGGATCAGACGAAAACATTATAATTTTATTCCTAATAGGAACTTAAGCTGTCCTGTTGACGCTTCCGTCCGCTTGCTGGTACACGATGCGTTTCAAACCTTAATTTTTGTATAGGTTTTTTTACTTATGATTTATTATTTTTTTTACAGGAAAGCTTCATATTACCTAATGGTAAGTGACGATAAGGCGCTTCACCTGAACTGCTCAACAACCGAGAAACTAGCTACCAAGAATATATTTACCTAGTTTATAATTAAAATTGTAACTTGTTTTTGTAACCGATTACCTCACGAAGCGAGGCGTATATGCAGCTATCCCAAATCGATCGTCAGCTGTAAAGTGTTATGAATGCGAAGGGCCTTTAAGCTCTTAAAAACCTTTTAACGACTTTTCGCTGCGGCACCGGCAACGTTCTACTATAATTTTTCGAGTCCATTTATCTACAGCTATTTTATATTGGCGCTGAACATCGTTGGTCTCTCATAAATTTCTTATGAAATATTTAAGCTTCGTCCTGGCAAAAGGGATTGGTGCGAGAATTATTGTTCACGCATTGAAATGAAAAAAGCTGGCTCAAATATTATTGGAATTTCTAGAAATTAGAAACGTTTACTAATCATTTAAAGAATTAGATGATGACAAAAAATAAGATGTTAATGAAGTTGATATGATATAATATTATGAAAAACCCTTTCTCTTGTATTTGTTTAATGGAAAAAATTGTAATATTCATATACATTATATACCTACGTTACAGTCAAAATCATTATCGGTCAAAACCACTTTTGTATAAATTCAATGATTAATATTTAATAGAAAATAAGTTATGTATTATTTTCATACATAGCGTAGTCATAGTACATAGCGTAGCGTATAGGTACATGATTGACTTTGCAATGCGAATATTTTCACATAATAATAATTTTAAGTCTCTATCATGACACAACTTTTTTTATATTACTTGCTAAAACAATCGATTATTAATTGATTGAATTAAAAATATCTTAAGTTGTAAATATTAAAAACAACTTTATAGTTGTTGTGTAGGCAGCACCAAATATTATATTAAAACTTTTCTTATACTTACTGTTAATGTTGTCTCAAATATTTGAGACTAATTGTATTGTAATTTTTAATTAAGAGTGAATTAAGTCCACGTTGGCTTAACAGTTGGTTGGTTTTACAGTACAAAAGCGATCAATACAGTTTAAATTTGACGGGGCTGGTAAGAGCTCGGCGGCCTAGTGGTCAAGGCATCAACACGGTGTTGAAGATACGGGTTCGATCTCCGCCTGAGACAATTTTTTTAATTGATTGAACACCTCTATAATATTAACACCTCTTCAACACGAAAAGAGCCATTCTTGCTGAGAAATACTCGTAAGTAAATCACTTTTTGCTGCAAGTTTAAACTTACAGCCCAAAATCACAAATACCATCTACCTATCTGAATAATATCTTGTGCCTTTATATTACCTTATGCTAAGTAGATTTTATAAGAATTCGATCACCAGCAATCAGTTTGAAAAAATAAATTTGCTCTCTTGTAAAGCAATTAACTATTTTCGCGTAGAGAGCAGTTCTTGCCTTCATCTCACCTAAAAATAAGTGACATTAACGCCGAAGATTGTCTGTCTGATGAACTGTACTCTGGAGTCCTCATTGGAACTGAAAATGTAGAAACGATGTTGCTTCTATCGTTATAATGACTACAAACTTAAATTGTGTGGTACTTACCAAAAAAACCCAGAATTCCCACCAGCGACAAAGCCATATAAAAATGTTGTACTTCCATGGGGTATGTAATCCTTTTTTTTTCTCGGGGGGAAATGCGTAATCGCACTGTACTCGCCGTTGGCTAGACGGTGAGCGTGTGTGGGGCTCTCCCGGCAGAGTGCCAGGCCTACCCACTTAAACCCCCCGGTGCTCTCCCTGCCCTTAAGGGCGCGCTAGGTAAGGTCCACACTGCGACTCCACTACCTACGTGCCCGGACAAGCCCGACCCCTTAGAATAATAACGCATAGAAGGTTAGCCCGGTAAAGAGCGCGATGATTAAAGTGAAGCAAAAATGAAACCGCTGTTTGCAGTCTTTTACTCGCGAAACACGCACACTACGATAAAAATAGTACGGAGCTGCCGGTGTAGTGAGCCATATATGGCTCACATTTAGCTGCATCAAATTGTGCGCGCCGGTTGGGTTTCTATGCGTTATTATTCTAAGCCCGACCCACTGGTCGGGCTATCGCTAAGGGGGGATTGCCCGAGAACACCAGGGCAATCCCCAGACGGAGGGCCTTACGGCGGCGTGCACGGGGCCAACCGTGCACGCAGGCCTCCACGGCAGGGTCATTAGACGGGCATCGCTTGTGCGAATGCCCGCCTTCGCCTGCCTATCCGTCTGCGGCGGATGGGAGCGGCTTGAGGATCTGCCTCCCGCTCCCTCTCCGCGGCCTCCTTCTGCGTGATTACGTCCTCGCAGAAGGAGGCGACAGCCCCCCATTCCGCATCGCCGCGGAGCATGGCCACGACCATGCTCGGCAGCGAGAGGTCTCCGACTCCCAGCGCAGAGTTAAGCTCGCTGCGCTGGGGTCGCCATGCCAGGCACTCCAATAGGGTGTGCTCGGTAGTGTCGTCGGGAGCGTCGCAGTGGTGACACCGCGGCGTTTCTTTCCGACGCGCGACTCGGTGCAAGTAGTGACCGAAGCAGCCATGCCCGGTCAGTACCTGCACCATGCGGAACGTGATGCTGCCCTGCCGGCGCCCAGGCCACTCCTCCAACGCCGGACGAATCGCGTCGATCGTCCGGTGTTGGAGGAGTGGGCTGGGTATGTAATCCTGGCCCTCCCGGATCAGTTTGTTGTTGGGCGTATGCCAAATAAATGCAATAAATAAATAAATTATAAATAATAATTTGATATAACAGCTGGTGGTAATAATGTATTAGTTATACTAATATAGGTTAATTAATTGGTATCTCGGATCTCGTGCTTTTACGAAGCAATGATAGGTCCCATAATTAAACCCACAATCGAAGTTAGTCTCCAAAAACAAATTGAAGCGAACCTCTTAAAAGGGTTAAATAGACCCTTCAATCTGCGGGTAAACGTTATTCAATCCTTCAAGGGATCAAACGAGTACATAAATTAAAATACATTATCCCAAGATGATCATTAATGATTTTCTAAAAGGGTTATTCACTTACTAGTAACTTGCACAATTGCTCATCCTTCGGATGCGGTAATTAAATTAAAATTTCATATAATTCTTAAATCAACACATTAGTCTTGCACTCACCTGGACTGTATTATTTTATTCCTCAGATTAAGAGATTTTAATAACTTTAATATATCAACAGCATGAATAAGTGTCACTTGACTTGAGAAAATTTCAATATCTTTCTGTCTTCCGATCTCTCTCTCTCCTCAAGAGACTCTCAGACAAAGATCTGATCGATGGAATACTAACCGTCGCGGTATATGATACCGTTATGTCGTGAGTGATCACGGACAAAACAACTCTTATCATTTTTTTATAAGTATAGATGAATAGGAGCATTTGTACAAACTTATAATGTGAATTAGGTTTATCAAATCTGGCTTATGTAAGTCCTCTGTCAGAACAAATGATTTAGGCTATTTCAACTTGACTGCCAAATTGCAGTCCGTAAGCTGTTACTGCAACTGCAATAAAACTGCCAATCAACTGCATTGCAAATCCAACAAGCTTAACTATTACGATATGACTGCACATCGACCCCGTTACTAGCCTACAGTCAATGTACAGTTTCTTTGCAATAATACTAACTGCGTTAAATTTCCATTCGAGCTATGTGTCATCTATGGAGTCTTGTTAATGTTTTAGTAATGAGTTCATACATTTTGCCAATGAATATCGCTGGACTTAGCAAAACTTTTCAACAATTTACTCAATCTCGGAACTGGAGAATTTGAACCTAAAGCCATTGAACGCCTTAGAGGAATCAGAGGAACAATTTGTAATCTTCCTTCGTTAAAAAAGATTCTGAAATTAAACTTTTGCAGCAGATGAGGATAATCAATTTTATTACTAAAAATTATACAAGCACAAGTTAACAGCCAAACAACAAGACGGTCTCCAAATATTCGCGAACATAAATCACTTTAACACAAAACAAACAATAAAAAAGTCTACCGTTTTCGCCTGGAGTGTAGTCGGGTCAGCTGGAGTAGAGCCAGATTTCTGACCTACTTCCGAAGTACCTAGTTCGATGTTAGTGACGAAGTGAGGTTTGCGTTTCAACCAAAAAGGGAAACAAGAAGAGAAACTTTAAAATTAACTTAAAAAAGGAAATTCCATGGGATCCCCTTTAGTTGAGTTGTTTTTTAAGACAAATCACTGGATATGGATTTGAAGAGCTGTTCGCATGGCACAAATTTCTAGAGTGATTAAAGTGAGTTTAGATCTGCACATAATTATCAAGGTCGCAGTCGCCGGTTATCCAATTTTCTGCATGCTACATACATGGCCATTGTAATAGCGCTCTGTAATAGCACATGGCATCTAGATCCTAAGAACCACTGTGCTATTTTAAATTACAATATAATCATGTGCAGTAAGCTTCTTATAAAGCTTTACTGTTTGACCTTTGGACCGTTCTTATGTCGCTCGTAATAGTAGCGGTTTTCGTGTACATGTATAGCTTGAATGGGAGCTTACTCTACAATCAACAAAATATACATTACTCTACAACAACAATCAACACAATATACTCTACAATCAACAAATATATAAAATTCTAAGCTTTTAACCTAAAAACTATTTTTGCAAACTGTTACTAACTTGTTCGCATTAAAAAATGCAACCTCAACAAAAAAAAGCTCCCTACTCTTGTCTCATGTGTTATGGAAATAAAAATGCTGTCTGCGTTACCCTGCTTATGCTATGTTAATGTTGTTTATATTGTTATGGTATCTAATGGCCCTACCAGACGCGCAAGCTTCGACACAGTTTTGCCTGTGCAGTCTACTCGCATACAAAAAAATGTAACCAAACGTTGTTACCAAACGGTACAAAAGAAATATTCTTATCGTAATCGTCTTCAGTGTCAAAATAGTAGGATCACTATACGTTTGGTGGTGGTAATTTTGGTAATGGTGCCACATAAAATCAGCACTAATGCGACGAAAATACTTATTTCTTTCGGCAAAAATGTATAATAAGTTCATTGAGAAAATTGATATTCGTAAATTAAAGAGCTACAATTTCACAACAGCTGTAACAGATTGGCTATTTGACCGTGATTACAATGAAACAGAAAATATTCTGAACTTTCAGAAATAAATAAATTAATCACAGTTAGAACGAAATTTGTAAGGCAATTAAACTCACCATACATTTACATACATGTCCTCACGTACACATTCTCTCTCTCTCACACACACACACACACGCACACGCACACTCACAACACATACTCAGACATATTAGCATAATCCCACACTTATAAAAATAAAAGTTATTTCATTTGATGTAAAAAAAATATGTATAAATAAAAATGTTTTTAATTAGTTAATGTACAATTATTATTAAAATACAACAAAAATATGATATGGAAGAGCGGGGCTGCCTGCCACAGGCATCTCAAATGCCTACTGGGCTGGTCCCAACACAATAATTATAAATTGATATTGTGAAACGAAATAAAGCATTATTATTTTTTTAAGGCCGTTAAAGCACAAATTCTAATATCACTTTTCATCATAATCCTTTACACATCTATTCCTAAGCAAAAACAAGTCAGAATTTTAGGTCAGTCTTTTTTGTCTCCTCTTTTAAATTTTTAAAATTAAACTAATATTATATTATACACAGTTTAAATTCGATAAGCTAACAGCAAAGAAATGTCTGTCGGAGTGTTCAGAACAGTTACACAGACCAAATACATATTTTAATTTTAGATAGTACAAGGTGTAGGTCAATTTTTTAAAAGTTTTGTCATGATTTTATGAAGTCACAAAATGCAACAAGTAGTGTGTGTATCTTTGTCTAAAAATATAACTTCCATTTTGACTCTATAACGTAACCGTCGCTTGATGTAACACAACATCAACAGCTCATAGACGTTCTCACCGAGGGACTCCAGCCTACCTTAAACTAGGACGATTAGGCCTTAGTCAACCACTTCACACACAATCTATAAAGAAATTCTTTCTTCACAGATATGTGTGCAGGTTTCCTCACTATGTTTTCCTTCACCGTAAAAGCGTCGAGTCGTCAAACACACAACACCTACAGGTAAAAATAACCGATCAATACTCGTGCCACACAAAAAATAATAAATACCTAACTTGGATTGGACTGTCTTGATTTTTTCGTGAGAATAGTTTAAATATTTACCAACGAAACCCAAAGAATATATGTGGCCGCAAATATTTTCGTTACTCTAAATGTTACTGACTCAGCAACAAGGAAGAGTATCATGAAATTGATAGAAGCTTTGTGTCGACTCTTGTGTACCTTTATGATTTTTCACTCGAATCGCTATTAGTTTTCCTCTTATATTTGTATTGCTATTAAGTGCGTTGTCAGCTTTTGTAGACGTTGAACAAAACTTGAGAAAACGAAAATATTACTCTCAAAACAAAAATTTCTTCCTATATTTTAATAGAGAAACCTATATAAAATGTACATAATATTGTCCCCTGCTGTAATATTTGTTAGCAAAATACAGGTAAAAATTAACTTGATTACAATCACATCTCTTACACCGTTATTTTAATCCCTTGTTCAACTAAATATTAAACATTGCATTACATGCTAGCGTAATAGGTTAAAAGTGAATGGAACCCTATGCAAATTATAATTTGAGTAATAGATATTACATTAAATTCAATATATACCATGTACCAATTAATTATCAACTCGATCGCCTATCGCTGTTTGCAGTAATAACTAAATAATACTGGATATCTCGCCAGTTTATGCTAATATAGGGAGTATTATGTAAGCTTAGCACCGCATTCGCCATCTACTTCGCATTCAATCTGGCTCTTATTTCCATTCATGATGATTAATTAACTTTCGAAATCATCAATAGCGTAACGTTTTCAAAAGATCTCTCATCACCGAAGGACATCGCTTTTGTAGAGATTGAATCGCATTACCGGCTTTATTGGCTCTTCAATTACGGCCTAAACACACGTTATTGAATCTCTACATCCAATTATACGTTTGAGTCTGATCTCTTTGTGGATCTGATTTGTGGAGCGATATTGCGAATTGATTGGGTTGCTCTCATAGATTTTACTGGTAATTAATTAATCTCTCAAGTCCTCAGGCGTATTTTTCATGTAAAAGGAGGCAGATAGAAAAGAATTCATACACCGTCTATTTGGAACTATAAGCTTTAGAAACTAAAATATCTTTACATACTGGTAAGTATACAAAATATGTAAGAATACATCACTTCCTAAACTGGATTGGACTTAGGGGGATAATAACGTAAAAATCAACATTAAAAAAAATAGCGTTAAATATGCAATCATTGTCAAGAATACCGAAAACAAATAACAAGAGAATGCGCATTCGATATCTGTAGGCTTACTCTCGAACCAATTCTGATGGATCGCCATTGGGATTGTGTATTTTCATACGCTTGAGTAGCAACACTAGCGCCAAATTGGATCCTTATTTTGAGAAAATTAAATTATACTGAGTTTGGTTCATCCAAAACCCACGCAGTACGGGCTGTTTTGCACGGATTTTGGTTCAATTTGTAAGCCAATGTGAAAAAATAAGCGTACGAAAAATCACAATCTCAATGGCGATCGATCGGGATTAGTTCGATAGTAAGCCTACTTGTATTTGCATAGTGATTGGTAAGAACACACGGCAAACGGAGCGTGCAACCAACGTTATCCATCAAGTTGTGACATAGAGGCAATTTATACGTCACAGACTAAGTTAGTAGTTACCGCTTTTTGCAGGGGCTTTGGCGAGCGTTAATAACTGAAAATAATAAAAACAATACATTCTGCGGTAAATGATGAATTAGACTAGTTATAAAGAACTAGTTGTGCTCGTGAACAATGTTTCGCTTTAATGAAGCTTAACACTAACGGCCTTATTACTAAAAATGTTACCCCTTGGATCATCTTCGGATTAGTTACTCCGTGTTTTGTCTTGTTTCCACACATGTCGGCTATCATATGTCAAAATAAGACAAAACACGGACTAACTAATCCGAGGATGATCCAAGGAGTAAATTTTTCATTAATAAGACCGTAAAGGTTATTACAAAGTCAACGATTAATTGAATGAAGCCAATGCCTGGTGTTAATTTGAAGATAAAGAATCGTGTTGTTGTGTATATCTATTTATGCAAACAAATATTGTTGTATTTAATAATGACACAGTAAGAAGAGAAATGACACTACTAATCTTGTAATGGAAGTTGAGCTTAAACTTTTGCTTTGAGGTCAGCTTTCAATTGACGACTCTGTAACAAAACAGAGAGAAAAAAGTCCCTGCTGGTTCTTTCCAGTACAAGGTCTGTCGCCGTAGACCTGTGAACCAATGGCATAGCTTCTTTGTCGTTCAAAAGTGATTATGTAATAATCCAATTTGAATAAACTATATTCAATTTGAATCTAAGTATATATCTCAGTCAGTCACTCACCAAAATCTTTTATTGTATGTAACAGACAGATAATTAACTGATTGTAAGGTTTTTATGAACTTGTTATTTCACCAGTCATCAATGAGTAGTGAAAAATTTGCTGCCGCTAAATATTTATTGCACCTGTATTAATATAATTAGAATATATTATGATTTTATATAAATATTAAATTTTTCTCTGCGATATCAATTAAAGGGGTGTGTTTCATTTCCTTTCATTACAAATGGTCGTTTAATTACAATTCATTTAATATAATTTTAAATTGAACATAACATTTCATACACTAATATTATGTATAAAACTATATATAAATAATTATAATTTAGTATATTTTAATTCGATATCATTTTAATAAAATATTTTATCTCTAATTGCATTTAACCATACACTGATTTTAAATATAATTTAACAAAGTTGCTATGTAATATTTTCGGTAATATCAAACTACATTAAGGTCAGTGACAGAAACGGATCACACGAAATCATAGAATCTAATGTCCTCCTTCTAACCGATATTTGGTCACGGCGGCCAATCTCAACGAAGACTAGCCATCTGCGCAGAAGATATTATAGTGCACAAGTGACTGCGCAAACGCAAGTGCACTCTCTGTTCCTTCACTCGCCTAGTCCGATGGGACGGTTAGCCGACACGACTGAGGCAAGATCAGGCTCAGGACCCATTGTTTAACGTGCCTTCCGAAGCATGGAGGAGCTTGAGATGTTTTTTATTTTTGTCACCCATCATAGGACTGACCACAGCCAACGTTGCTTGACATTAGCAATCGTTCCCTGAGCGCACACGTCAATGCGCCACCAAATCAGTTATTATAGAATGTAATTATATGAAATTATAGTAACGAACTGAAACGTTATATCATCAGTATTTATATAAAACATTATAAACCCCATCATAACAACCCATTTAAAAAAATGCTAACTTAGATTTTTACCACAAAATAATGAGGTATCCCGAACGATAAATCAATTTAGCGTGGTTAACAAATTTGTGTAAATGACATAAATAAATTCTACGCTTGCTGTTTTAACATGAATGAAAAACAATAGGGTGTCCACATAAACCAACTTTTATAACGTTTTGTGATGCCATATCTCGATAATTGAGTATCTCAGAACTTAACTGAACAAGAGTAACTCAGTTTTACATTTTTCCTTGAGTGGAACTAATTAAACTAACGAAGCTACCAAGACCTGACATATTAACGATGCACAGGTAACTGCGTTCCACGCCGTTAGATTCTAGCATCGATTCTCCGATGAACAGATTTCATACTTTATGGGACAATGTCATCATAAAGCATTCCATTAAAGTGAAATAGAAAATGTCTTTCTTATCACAAAAACTCACTAGTGCATGAAAACAAAACTGCCTCTCCTAATCACGATTCTGCAAAAACTTTTAAGTTATCAATATCCCAGTATTTTTGCAGATGATGTTAGAAATTTACGTTCTCATAAGGCGTTTGTGACGTCTGGAAATACAAATATAAAGTCATTTGTCTCTGTACCAACAATGGCCATTTGGAGTCTTTGTCAATGTCGGGACGTGTCGTCGTATGATAAACGATGTTGTTTGAGAAAAAATAGCAGTATCCATTCACAGGGAATGCTTTTAGCAAGGCGGGAATGACAGCGGAAGTTATTTGTGTAGCAATGAAGTTGAAGAGTATGAAAGAAATGATAACAGTAATGATAAAAGAAGCGTTTCCGATAAAAAGGAGCCATTGTTGTATAAAATTTGTTATTCAAAGAATTTCGAACAGAACTTTTTTATAGGTACTCACTCATAAATCTTAGAGTATCGTAGTTGTAACAAGGAATCCTTAGAGTTTCGCTACGTACGTCTGTCATGCCGGTTGTCCGTAAGTAATAAAAAGTTGTAATTTTGTATGGGATTTTATTAATTACGCCACCAAAGCAGTATAAGCAGTATTTTAATTAGGTTTACCAGTAAATTCTCTGCACGTAAGTGGGGATGATTTTTTTCGCCACTTATTCCTATAGTTTACATATCAATAAATTAGATCTTTCATAGGCATTTAAGGAGTTGTGAAGACCATTTTTCGATTCTGTGATCCTTTGCGAAATATTAAGATTTAAACAGTTAAATTTGTTTTTCTTAGAGTCAAGTATATTTCCTTGTCCAAGGTCCTCTTCCTTGCGTCGTATTCCTGAGTGTTGAGGGTCGTGACCTCCCTTCTGTATCACTTTCTCACGTACGGTCTTTCTCCATCTGTTTCTGTCTCCGGCTGTGTGGAGGGCGTTGTGGATTGTTGAGTCAAGAGCGGTGCGGATCTGGTCGGACCAACGCATTGGGCTGCGTCCACGAGGCCTTTCCCCATCAACTTTGCCGGTCACGATGAGCTTCTCGATGTTGTCACCGTCTTTCCTTGCAATGTGACCGAAGTATTCTAAAATTTTGCGTAGACACTCAGATGTCATCCGCTAGGAGATTTTGAGTTCTCCCAATATGGAGACGTTAGTCCGAAATGCTGTCCACGGGATACGGAGCATCTTTCACCAGCACCAGATGTCAAAGGCGTCAATGTATTTGCGGTCTGCAGCTTTCAGTGTCCAAGTCTCAGCGCCATACGAAAAGATCGAGAAGACTAGAGTCCGTACCAGTTTGGTTTTAGTTTTTACGGAAGTGATGCGATCTCTCCAGATTTTTTCAAGCGCTTTTAGCCATGCCGATTCTCCTGCGCACTTCCTTTTCGCACGAGCCATCGTTACTGATGTAACCTCAGTAGGAGCTTGAAAAAAAGAGAACTAATAAACTAAGTTAGCCCACAGGGGCTTAAGAGTAAAAGTCGCGCTAATTGCCCAAGTTAACGCTCATAATTCGCATCGCTCAAAGTTAAGCAAAAAAAACTATAGGATTAACTGCCAAAATGAAATTGTAACTAGTTCAAAAGGGTTATTAAAAATGGGAAAATAGCATCACGGCCTTTTAAGCTACGTTTTTATAGACGTAACTGCAACAGAAAACCTCGCTGCGAAACCAGCTATTTATTATTTTTATTAAAAAGGAAATAAGTTAGTAAATAATTTTATTGAAAGGTTGCTTATAAAATCTATCTAACTAGATGGGACCAATACGGATAAACCTATAATCAAAAATCTTCTTAAATTGTAGTTGGACTATAACATTATTTTGAATACAACCAATGATCCAAAGAGTCCTTACGGAAGAAAGTGAAATGTTAAATAAATAATCGTTTAGGTAGGAAAAAGGAGGACTTATTTGATGATACTTCATATACCTATGATGTTAAAATTTTTCAATATTCAAACAGCAACCGAAGAGTGAAATCTGACTCCCAGGTACTAAATATCATCAGGCACTATATTTACAGACGTGTTATTAATATCGTATAAACTTTTTATTGATGAGAACCATTATTTTCATCGACCGCATAATTTCGGCATATTGCATTAATTTTTACGCGTGGTTCGAATAAGTTGAAAACTATAACAAATACGTTATCGATATCATTGAGCACCTTTTGATAATATATTAGCTCTGTATTGAAACATCCGAATTGAAATAAACACACCTTTGGAAGGAACTAGTCTGAATGCAACCCGACGAAATTGATAAGTTGAAGTGGCACCTTATCAATTATTTGCCTAACGAAGTGAACGCCCTAATTCGGCAGGTTTGGCACGCAGCCAGCCGCTGGCTGTGTAACTTAGTACTGAAATTATAACGCGACCTATTTCATACAGCGATGGAGTATATAAGTAAACTTACTTTTTTTAAATAATTGTCACATAGCCACATATTAAAACTTCCAGAACGAGGTGGAAATAACTACCATTAGATATTTCAAATACAGCGGAAACTAAGTGAGTAACGAGATGTCATATCTTTCTCGATATAGCAACTCGTTGCATTCTCGCTTGTTATAAGTTATATGGCTGGTTATATTTTTGAATTATTATGTTTGGCATGTCATCATTCTTTTTTCCCGTCACTCAATTGCCAACATCGGGAGACGTTCTTATAGTATTGATGCCACAATTCTACATAATAATATTTTGTCATAAAAATCCTTTATGTATTAAACAATATTCTTACTGAGTTTGTCCAAGAAAGATACTGTTAAAAATAAGTACTCGTAAAATACAAGCATTTATATACATGTCAGTTTTGTATATATTTTGCTATATGTTTATGTCTGTATTATTAATAAGTTTCTACAATAGTTAACATGTTTACAGAGTCTTTTATATATAATGCGTGTGAAATTGTTGAAAATATAAAACCATTGACGAAAATTCTCGTACATCATTTACCCTACTAACCTGCCCACCCACTGCACTATGTCACCTCGTTACAAACTATGTCACCAGCCACGTTACAAACTGCAACGATTAAAGTAATAACAAGCGAACTTAAATAATAATATATATCCTGTACATTTGTAAAATACATAGACGCTACAATCTGACAAGAGGGTCTTTGTCTCTATGTCAACTAAATTAGCTACGAAATTAACTGGAATATCTAGATGACAGCGCGACTGCCAATCCGCCGATTTGATTTGCCTTCACATTACGAGAGTTATACTGATTACCATATAAATAGGTTGTTACGTCCAACTTGTTTGCTAGGATGCTGTACCCTGTAATTTGTTTTGAACCTACGTGCTTCAGATACAATTTTGTTAAGAGTGTTAGAAAATTCAGATTATATAATCATCAGCGCATCTCAGAATTAACTACTTAATAGATAAAGAAAAAGGCATAAAGATCGTTTTTTTTTTATTTTAAATAGTGCATAACCCCTTGTTTAAAAAATTGTCTATTTACGAGTATAATACTGTTGGTTTCCTAATGTTTCATTGCTGTTAAGCATTTCGCTTATTTAATGAAATTGAAGTGACTAACCTGACTGTTAGAGAAAATCTTACAGTCGCAGTCGGCTTAAAACTTTTCCATAAATCATAAGCATGACATTAAAAATCACCGTCAGTTATATCGCATCTATCCGTTTCATCGATGGCCAGCGGTCGGAGTAGCCATCAAAAACGTCGTAGATACCAGCTTTAAACTGATCTTGATTTTATATAATTGACCTTAATTTATTTCTGTAAGTATTATAGGTTTAACCCTTCCAAACATTCAAGCCAAAACGTGACCTCGCTGAAGACACAAGTTCTGTATCAGTCGCTAGAATCTTTTGCAATGTGTTGGCCCTGGTCCAGAGGAGAGATGGCATTGCTCATGCAATCATAACTTTGGAACTGTTGCTTTGAATGTAATGAGCTCCGCTTAATGTTGATACGAGATAGTTGGGAAGTGGAGCAAACAATTTCGTTTTATTCGGTGCATTTGGGAATCACACTACATGAAGTGACTTTACTTAAGAAAAACAGTAATAGGGTAATACCAGCAAAAACGTATGACTGAAAAATTGATTCAACTAAATTAATTTAAAAAGGACCCTAAATACCTATGAAATCGAATTATCCTTTTGCCTTTATTTTATGACTGACTAGCTGCACCCGGCATGCGCTGCAATGCAATGCACTTAAATGCTATTTGCTAGGAACTCTCACGGGAGTCCCCAGAACATCCTACCAAAGTTTCATTACAATCTGATGAATGGCTTTGGAACGCATAGAGGACAAACATACATACATTGATTTTTATTTATATAGATAGATTGCTCTGTTTGTTATGTCTGAATATTATGTTTGCTAATTAATGATAAATTGAAATTTTCACATGGTAAACAAGCATATGGTTCATCATCATCACAGCTCATATACGTCCCCACCAAGGGGCACGAGCCTACCCTAACTAGTTAAAGCGATTAGGCCTTAGTCAAAATACGCTGGCCCAGACCCAGTGCGGATTGGTTGACTTCACATACACTTTTGAATTACTTCGCAGGTATATGCAGGTTTCCTCGCGATGTTTTGCTTCACTGTAGGAGCGTCAGATAAATGTACATATGAAATTCGTGAAACGAAAATCACATTGGTACCTACATGGCAGATTCTACTCGGGGCACAGTCCATTGCCGAGGCCACAGTACCACCGACCATGATCCATCACTAATCTGAAATAGTTATCGAAGGATATGGACGCCTTTACCATATTACGTGTATGTCTCCGATCCAAGACCCAATATTATCTGTGAGTGTACATAGAGCTCTGGGATCCTAGATAAAGTAACAAGAACGGTAACGAAGTTCGAAAAGAGCTAAATGTGTAGGAATGACTCTACATCAGGATTCATTGTCATATGTTGCCGTTCAATAGAGAATGTATAACGCAAATGAAACGAACCAAATGTTACTCTGTCTATGACCTTACTCACGCCAAACTCACGCACAGGAAAATAAAATGGCGTCGTTATTTAAGATACGTGAAAGAGTATCCCTTCGGTTCACAGAGGTAAGATAAGATATTATTTATTTTTAACATTAAAACCTAGTGTCGAATTTTTTTATTCTCATATTTGGTAGCTAGGTATACAGGCAAATTCATACTGAGCAAAAATTGCAATATGCAAGGCAAATAAGTAATGTCATAATGTAAATGTGGCATAATTTTTGCAAATAGAATCAAATGTAATTGCACTTTGACATAGATGTTGAAGGTTGTTAGTTCCAGCAGGATGGAGCAACCGCTAACATAACTCGGGCGACGATGGCAATTTTGAGACATATTTCCGAGCCGGGTGATCTCCCGTTTGGAGTCTTTGAACTGGTCATCCAGATTATCAGATCTAATGGTGCCAGACTTCTTTCTTCGGAGCTTATTGGAGTCTCGCGCTTACCACAACAAACCACAAATCTAGCCAGTCTTGAAAGCTAACACTGAAGAAGAAATCGCCAATTTCTACCCAGTTGTTTTGCAAGAAACAAATCGAAATGCCGTAAAAGTAACACAATTGTGCAACAACTCGGGAGGTGGTCATTTGAGCGGTATTATTTTTTGTCACCAATATAACATCTTCAAATGAACTTTTAATGAAAACATGTTTGTTTGTTTGTATTGAATAGGCTTCGAAACTACTGAACCGATTTTAATGAAAGCTGGTGTAGGGACAGTTCGAGACCAGGGGAAGGACATAGAGTAATTTTTCTACGGGAAAACAATTCCCACGGGAAAATAAAATAACGCGGGCGAAGTCGCGAGCGGAAAGCTACTTACTAATAAAGTGGTAGCCAATTTACATTATGACGTTAATTTTGCGCCACCTGGTATTTATAGAAATGGTGACACTTCTAACAAATATACTTTTTTTTCTGCAAGCACCTACCAATAGTTCAATGGTCGCTAGAATACACCGCTAACAGTAACCAATTTAATAAGTAGTTCAAACACCTAGAACTTTCAAGTTGATTAAACCTCGGAGGACTTAATTTTCTGGAATATTCTGCGACAATAACTTACAACGCGCCCCGGGAAGCTTAGTGTCTCATTTTAAATTAACGCTGCCCACTTTTAAGTTCTGAATAAGAAGAGCTCAAATAAATTGTGCAACGCTAGGCTACTTTTGTTCGTGCTTCGTTTAAAGCTACTGATTTCGAGTGGATAATTTTTAAACCTCTCGCTAAGCTTAATTAGCGTTTCTCTTTGAAATTATGTTTATGGTTGTTATTTTATTATAGCTTTTTATATCTTAATCGCTTTTTCAAAGATGAAAACTAAAGCTGAAAAATAAAAATATTGTGGCACATAAAACATTTCACATTTCAAAAATCATGAGTTAGCTCATCTGTCTATTATCTAATTAGTTAATCTTCAAGAACCTAGGTATTTCAAGTTCGATATCTATATGATTAAGTTTATCTATACAACTAAATAAAATTGAAGTGTATGTTTGTAATGTCAAATTAACATTTTTACTAAATTGGCATGACTGTATATCGAGTACCAATAACAAAAACACAATTTAAATTTTTTTTGTCTGTCTGTCTGTTTGTTCCCGCTAATCTCCGGAACGGCTGGATCGATTTTGATGGGACTTTCACTAATAGATAGCTAATTATATAGGGCCATACTAATAACCATTGTATAAGTCTTGTATAGTTAAGCAGTGTTTTGTCTCTTTTGTTCGAATTTGAAATGTCATTCGAGTGAACGTGACAAAACACTGTTTAACTAAATCAGGCTTATACAATGGTTAAGTAAGACTAAGGTAATGGTTAAGTAAGGCTAAGGTTAAGTTAAGTAAGACCTTTAAAGTATAAAATGGGCTAAAATTGCCTACAAAAATCAAAAAGCTGCCAAAAGTTACTATTCCACGCGGACGAAGTCGCGGGCACAGCTAGTTTACTAATAAACTGATTACACATACATCAGGTAATTGATGAAAAACCTAGGGTTTTCATAAAAACCGGAATATGACAAGTCGTTGCTCAATTTTATCATTGGTGTAAGAAATTCCAAATTTGTTGATATTGTACCTAATTTTGTTTTGGTTTATGCTTTAATCAAACTCCATTTTTTAGTTATAAAACAATAAGCAAACAAGGATATCTTTGTTATTCCAAATCATAATTTAACAAACATAGATGTGTGTAAAAAAAAACTAGCGAGCTTCCAGTAGTCCCATGTGAAGGCTAATCGTATAACATCTGACATCTCGCTACCATCTGACAGCCAAATGTAGCACCGCGCGCGCTCATTGGCCAAATCAAACAACGCGCGCTTTCCCGGTTTCCTGTTACACACTTCCGGCCCATTTCACGAAATTACACCCACAGATTGCAAGAAGCGAGAGGCAAGATGCTACACACCAAAAAATCAGTTCTATAGTGCAACTAGTGTCTGTGCCAACAATTGTTTGTACCAACAATTGTATATAGTCCGACGAGACTGTTTGATGACACGAACAAACTGAGATAAAGCGCAGGATCCGCTGCTTTAAGCCCATCACACACAATGAACATAATATTATATATACATAATATATATAGCATCTAATATAAAAATATCTTAAAGGACCACACACAGCTAAGATACGATAATATATCGCAACTGCATCATTGTATTAGAGGCAGTCTTGCGAGTCGCCGGTTTCGTTCTTTATACAGAGTGTTTTGTTTTTGCCATGAGACGCATACAAAACTGACTGCTGTTGCTAGATGTATAAGTACTTGTCCGGTCGTCTGATGATAAATGGGACAGTGAATTTGATCATATATGTATTGCTTCGAGAAGAAAAAAGCGTAAAATCTGTGAAGAGGACCACATAAGAACCAAGAAACAGCGCTAGATAGAACATATTGTTGTTTATCTTAAGATAAATATCGCCGATTATATTAACACATATTTCAATATCTTAAGATGTCGTTGATATCTTAATATATCTTTTACATATCGGTCAGTATCTTATGATGCTGTAATGTAAAATATATATTTTATTAACTGTGTGTGCCGCGACGTATCGCTAACCTTACATTTCAATGGATCACCTCCATTGAAATGTAAGGTTAGCGATACGTCGCGGTTAAGATATATTTTATAGTATCTTCATTGTGTGTGATGGGCTTTAAGTTTGTCCTGGAACACGGAAGATATCAAGATATTAGATCTGACCACAGCCCACGTAGCTTAACTTTGGCAGCCGTTAGACAAGAGCACACCCCTGCGCCAACGAGCTACAAGGTAGGTAACGTTTATCGTTATATAAGTATTAAGTAAGTAATAAAATATGCAAAGTATGCCATTATTGAAACCGGATATAAAAGAGAGCAGGCGTTCAGGTTTTAAGCTACACATAATATAAGTGCTTTTAAAAAGTCCCTCCCGCTATAAAAACCACTATGTAAAACAATATTCATTCGATAGTCTCTTTATAAAAATAGGGAACGAAAGAATACTGCGTGATCACGCTAATGTGACCAGTAACGTGAACATATTAAGACTGTTATTTGTTCGTTATGGGTTATTATGAGCATATATCTCGGCTCTTTATAAAGTCTGTAACTGCTTATAAATGTTAATAAAGTCAACGTGAACTCGAATTTAAGTGCCCTAAAATTTACAGACATTAATACCTACCTACCTACATTAACTCTGTTAATGTAGGTACGAAATAATTATTTTTTAGTTAGTACACAGCACTATGTACTAACTAAAAAATAATTATATCGTTTACAATTTACTGTCGAAGTGTTCGTATAACCTTTGGTTTATTGTCACTTTATCATCAAGAAGATCAAAGACTCAGAGTGTTGTCATTAAATGAAAAACTTGGCTCGATCACATATTATGTCAAGTAAGAATATAAACTTCAGGGCCTGAGCTTGAAGACTAAGCTTAATGGAGTAAGGAGGGAGACTTTGTACCAGGATCGTCTGCGTGGGTACCTCCGTCTTACCTATTTCTGCTGCAAAGCAGCAATGCTTGCATTGCTGCGATCCGGTTTAAAGAGTTAGATATGAAAGGCAGTGAAATTACTGGGTACCGTGACTTTACACCTTATGTCACAACTTGGCAACATACCCTGTGGTTCTTGTGGGAGTTGCAGATTTGCTGCGAGTCCCACAGGAG
Organism: Schoenobius gigantellus; assembly: GCA_963935595.1. Lineage (NCBI taxonomy): Eukaryota > Metazoa > Arthropoda > Insecta > Lepidoptera > Crambidae > Schoenobius > Schoenobius gigantellus. Next base: position 24,366,860 of record OZ012543.1, read on the forward strand.
CCACATGTACTATAGGTCACTCTTACCACCTGTTGTTTGCCAACTTAGTTGCATAAAACAATGCTTAATTTAATAAAATAAACCGAATATAGAAAGCGAAAATTAATTCTGAAATCGTCGTATTCCACATTCATCGTATTTGTTATATTCGTTGATGTCACATTTAATCACACACAATAAATCAATTTTATGGGTAAATTTCAACAGGTCCAATAAAGTGTTCATTTCCGTGGATTTTAAAGTTGTATTAAAGGTGTAGTAAGTAAACGATTGATACTGCTGGCATCAAGTTTATGTCCACATTGTTAACCATATCTCTTTCTCCAAAGACCATCATGGCAGTCTTTGTATTTTTTATTTATTTTTGACTCATTTATTGCTTGAATTTAAGTATTTAACAAACCTTCTACATTTGAATTTTGTCTCCTCTACCTCATATACAAGGGCAATATAAAACCTCCAAATAGCAATTAACATCCCATTGTCACAGCAACCGCACGTTGTAATGTTCGCTGCTATTCAAATATTCTAATCAAGGCGGCTCTTTGTAACTGCTAACTTTGACGATTACAATATATAATGTACGTCCGCGCGTAAGATAGCAATCTTCATTACAATACGTAGCGTGTATCGCGAGGCAATAACGCGTCTCATTTATCATTGAAGACAACGCAGTGGGGCGGCTCTGTCTCAGAAATCTGTGTAGGTTATTGGGGTGATTAGTGGTTTTGATATGGATTCGAAGGAGATATTCCCTTAATTAGCCTCAGGCTAGTTGAGTCAAATTACTAACACTATCACCCAGTTTCTGAACGACTGTTCAGCGATAAAATTAACTAACATGCTGTCAAATCTAATGCTAACTATGAATTGAGTTACTAAAAGCTAAATCAACTTATCACTGTGTTAGTTGACACAGCTGTCAAATTTATTTCAAAATTATTAAGGAAAGACCCCATTTTGGGTTTCCCAAATACATATGAATAAAACAAAATATATGATTTCAGCCATGTGACCATGTCTAAAAATATTTCTGACGAGAAATCAAATTATTAAATATAAGTAAATTTTGTCCAACCAACGTTTCGGAAACTCAAATTGATTTGACACTGCTGTTAAGATGACATGGATGTTAGTTGAACAATATTTTGATCAGCCTTTCAGAAACTGGGGGTATGAGTCGAGTAGGGTCCATCGGACCCCCATGCGTATTTTGTGAAAAATAATTAATACAAATATATGATAATGATGATGATGAACATAGCTTATCTTATCTTATGTTGTTAGGGCTTGTATTTTGACCCCTTGGGGTATTGTTTTTTAAGATTTTTGTCAACCCCTTTCTGTTGATTCATTCACTACTATCACCAACTTTGTATCATATCACAAATGGGTAATAAACACCAATCTAAAGCGTATTACTCCTGGAGACGCATTTTTGAATCATTACAAATGAATCTCGAATTCGAACACGAATACAAATTACATGCGAAATTATTTTCTACTGTTCCCAATTTTAAAGATTTTTGAATCACTCGAATTCAGTATTGTCATTAAAAACAAATTCTATATTAGAAACCGTTACACGCCGAAAATACAAAATCCGGTAAGCAATAACATGGCAATAACTTATTAATTTTAAAAAACCAGCCAAGAATTGCATCTAAAACAGAACGTATAAGTATAGGTTGCGTATATTCTATTGGTAGAAATCAAAAACGAGTGGGTAGGACCACGTTGTAGAATTCACGGAATGAATATTCCAAAATAGTGTATTTCGGAAATTCATATGACAATCTTACGATTTCGAATGCGAATCTGAATTAATTGTTTCAAAAATGCGTCTCCTGTGCGTAAATATTTATTATTATATAAACTGTTTTCATCCATAAGTTTAGCAATTGACCCATGTGCGATAGTCTTAAAACCTTTAGCTAGAGAATCGCATTCACACAGTAAGTGTTCCATGCTCTCCTCTTTCTCTTTGTAGGCACTGCAGACCTCTGTGCTAATCAAGGCCTGTTAAAGCTCCCAACAAGAGTCGTTTGCTTTCTGCCTGCTCTCATTGTGAATTTTTATGTTATTTAGGCCCATGAATAATTTGATGTGTGCGTTTCCTTTCTGAGTGGAGTGACCTTATCAATTTGGCGTCATCTCTTTTGCCTCAGCTAGCAAAAAACCGAAGTGGAAAAGGGACTTAAGCTAGGAAGCTACGCGAATGCGCTGTTTCCGCACGTCTAATTTGACAATGTATGACCAAATCTATGTCGCTTAGGGTCCAATAGACTCGTCGCAAGTAATGAAACAAATCGTGCTGTTATTTCATTTTTTAAATACTGTTATATTACGAGTATGATGGGTAAAGAAATCAATAAAGTAAATTTAAGAAAATCGAGGACTCCTCCTAGCAGTTACCTTAGTTTGTCACCGAAACAACAATATTCAGAACTTTGTTGTATTGTGTAATATGCACTATATATTTAAAGTAAATCTATGTTAGAATTGCAGTTATAATATTACCTAGCTCTTTCTTAAAAGGATTCTATCCAATCCCCAAACTACCGTTTGTATTTACCCAAAACATTAGAGTAAGTATAACACAATCATTTTGGAGCAGTGTGTAACTCGAGTTTTATTTAGTACGAAACCGGTAAAACGAGGCATAATACACGAAAGCAAGGCTGAGCAATCGGTGAGAGGCTGCAGCGAGCCCCGGGCACGCGTGACTCAAATACTGATGGCCCATCGATCGCCTATAATCCACACTGCTCCGCCAATAAGTGGTATGACTTTGTACTAATATGAATCGGAGAGTATTTTTGCGACACGTTTTTTGAACGGTGACTTGCGTTTTGATTTACAGCAGTGAGGTGAATGACAAATAGACAATATCTTAGAATGAAGACAGGCAATATGCCTAAAACGAACTAGATAAATCTGTATTTGGAATGACTGTTCTTGATGTTCTTGTCGAATTAAAATCGAAAAACTCAGTTTTAAATCAATAGAACCTTATATGTTCTTGTGTCTGTCTTTACTGAAATCTCATAAAGTTTCGTTTTTCCGTTGAAATGTTATATTTTTCTACAATACCCAATAACGATCCAAACTATTTAGTAGGCTTATGCTTGAAAATAAGTATGAGAAAAAAAAATTTAACTAAAACTCGTCATATTAACTATTTTACATGCTTCAAAAATAACGAAGTATCATATTTAAACTTGCATTTTCTATATTGTATTTCAAAAATCCGTTCTTAGCGGATCCCTACGTCCTAATGACTAAGTAAAAAATTATCCAGTGGTAGGAGCACGTTGTTAGTTAAGTCAGTCACGCTTTCTTTTTATGAATACAATGGATATTCTATATTATGTTTATGTATAATATCCATTATGTCCATAATATTACACCAAGAAAGCCATCAAATTTGTAGGTAAAGAAAATATGAGGAAAATGGACATTATTTCTGTAAGCACATTTCTCGCTGTCAAATATGACAGACAAAGAATTAAATGGGTTTATCGGATAACTAGATACGACAATAACACTATACGATATCTTTTTGCGTGGGTATTAGATACTTTAGTCCTTAATTATCTTAATCTGCTCTTGCATGGATGTGTGAGTGAAACTACTAAATTTAAGGAGAGTACGCGTACATTATTGTCTTTTCATACCACCTGCTCGACAATGCTCAATTATAACCCCCTTAACTTCCACGTAAAGCAAGGCATTATTTTTCCAGGGATATAATGTTGTATGAAACTCCCAAGCGAGTAAAGTGTTTTAAATTTGGAATATAAAATTCGTATGAAAATTTAGCATAGATGCTAGCTTAGGAATGCAAAGGTTCTACGCCCATACAGCAGTGGCGTGCGTGCATCCACTAGAGACAAATAGACATTCTACCCTTAGCCTGTGTAAATAATGTTTTTATAAAATCTAACTACATAATTTCTTTACCAAAATTATAAAATATTTACTTACATAATAGCGCAAACTAAAAAAAAACAATAACACCACTTTATCTTTTATTGATAAAATACTTTTTATTCTAAAAGCGCCATCTTTTGATGGCCACCATAAATTATTGATACAAACGAATAAAAAGCAGAGTTAAAGCAAGAACACTAACGAACTAAAATCTTTCATTTGTAAAAAATACGCGGCGTATTTAAAAATAAACAATGTTTGTTTCATAATGTGCACCAACTGTATTCCGTTGTATATTGTTTTCATCGCTAAAATTTTGCCGCCAACGCCATTATGTACCTATTTCAAAATTGGAATGTCTTGTTGCTTACGTTAATTAAGTGCTTAGTGAAATGTGTTTTGTGGCATCAATACAGTCTTTTTAGAAGTGTATAGTGAATTCAGTGTATTATTGATAAAGTTAAAAAACGTAAGGAAATGTCCAAGGTGTTTCAGCTTTTTTATTTTTTATTTGGGGTTAATAGGCTGTCGACTATTTCAGATTTATTTCAAATATATCACGAAGTTGACAAATAAAAGAAAATTTGATAACATTGTATTTTTAACAAATTAACATTCATCTTGCGTGCTACTAAAGGTCATTGACAGGGTCCAGCAGCTGATCGTATCGTATTGTAAATCGATTGGTAGACTAAGTTCATACTTAGTCTTAATTATTATAATTAACATGTTTTAAGTTTTATAATGTTTCAAGCATTAAGTAGGTAGGTACTTAAGATAAAATTATTTCGTGACGAAAATAACAAATCTTATTTTTTGTATTTAATGGTTTTCATGATAATGTGATAATTTTAACCATAGTTATAGTGATAATGATAATGTGACAGTGTTTATGATGAAAATTACCATATAAGTAATTGGTTATAGAGCCCTGAGTTTTTATTGTCTCGCAGATGGTATGAAAAGTAGAGTATTCACCTCTGGAATAAAGCAGTGTCTTCGTCTTAGGCGACTTGAACCCCTCACTTCACTTAGGACTCTACATAACTTCCTCGCATCGCTCAGGAGTTAACTCTGAGTCCCTCGTTACGCTCGGGGTTCAATATGGCGCCCGTGACGTTAGACACTGCTTTAATCCCTTGGTACATAATCTACTATAAGATATAGCATGAGATATAGGTTTATACCTCATATGGAATCGCATGCAAGTGATTTCATGTTGTTCCTCGGCGTTTGTGATGTCGCTAGACATCAACAGTTTTTGGGTCAAAAGCGTACAATAAATTGGTTGTTAACTCTCATAAGCAACGTTAATCGCTTTTCAGGTGATGCTTTTGCTTCTTTGCCATAAATGCAAAAACTGACACTAATATAGAAACGGTCGAAAAGTTAGCTATGTATTTTTTGACATAAGTCGTCATAAAAACTTTTTTGAATCGCCAATATCATTTCCCTACCCATTCAGGATATAAGAATGGCTGAAAAAAACAAATCATCTTTATTATACATGCACAAAAACTGTGTTGCTTTGTGCATAATTAACCTAGTCCTTTATATATCGGTCATATTTTTTCTAATATTACGACAGACAAAATTAAAAAATATATATTTGTAGCAGACTTTCCACTAAGTTGTAGCACGCCTACATAAATATTTTCCACAATGGAAAAGTCCATTTACCCAAAAATGCTGTACCTAAGCATTGCCAGTCTCAGAACACTTACAGATGGACAATAACACAGTCGCCGCTGCGTTATTCCAGTCACGCGCACTCAACGCGTGCCGGCGAAAAATATTACAGTCTTACACAAACACGGTATTTGATTTGTATCTATGGGACAGTGACAAATAACTTGATTAATGGGTTTCAGGTGACAGATGTTATCGTTAACGTTACGATGCGGCTTGTGGAGTGTCTGTCTACATATAAAAGCGACAAGACACTCACTTACATAACATTAATCGCAAAACCTCGAGAACTATGTAACATGAAATTTGGTAGGAAGATAGTTTATTGATAGGACACATCAATGCATGCGGGTAAAATAAGGGTTAAAAATTTTAATATTTTGTTTGAATATCACACTAATAATTGCATAACGTATTAAAACGGGACTTTTTTTAGAAAGTTTTTGCTTTTGTATTGTTTTAAGTGCGGGGAAATATTGAATTTCCACGGGGAAAATGAAAACGCAAGCAAAGTTGCGGGCATAAGCTTGTGTAATAAATAAAACAGACTGAAGCCAAAAACGGGAGCTATGTGTAACGATTTAATCATAATAACTTCTTCAATTCTTTGTGAACATCATAGAAGAATTGTAGAGTTTTATTAATCAACGTCTAAGAAAATAGGGGTTTATAGCATCGTTCGGGTGAATTAACATTACAGAAAGATTATGATGATAACATTCTCGAGCTGTTATCAGTTTCAATTATCTACAGGATACCATATATTTCCTTGTCAGACCATGGAAACCATTAAAAGTTAAGTCATGTCTGCGTTTAGGGATTTACAGGTGTCAATTTTAGCCCAGAATGAAAAATGTTAGGGCATTAGACGTGTCGACGACGGTCATCAATGCCGCTGCGGCTAACATTGCTTGCAGTTTACGCGCCAGTGTTTTTAAATTTTATGAAACATGTGCAAGCCACACGGTAGCTGTCGGCACACTGACAGCTATCCCCGACGTTTCAACAACTAACATTGCTTTTGCTGTTGACAAATTGCCGTTCGTCTGTATGGGCTCTTAGAGTCTTTTACTCTACCCTAAATTTTGGTAACCTAATTAAGAAGTTAGAAGCCATTCTGATGGGCTAATTAGGATTCTAACCTTCCATACTCTTATAATGTTTCATAAATGCTAATCAATTTTTTTTATATTTTTTTTTATTGCTGAAAGTTGGCAAACAAGCTAACTGCATACCTGATGGTGAGTGGTAACAGTCGCCTATAATACATGTAGCTCCTGTGAGATTCGCAGCAAAACTGCAACCCCCACAGGAACCACAGTGTACGTTTCCAACTTGTGACACAAGATGTAAAGTCACAGTACCCAGTAATTTCACTGCCATATCTTACCCTTCGAACCGGAACACAGCAATGCAAGCACTGCTGCTTTGCGGCAGAAATAGGTAAGACGGAGGTACCTAAGCAGACGACCCTAGTACAGTCTCCCTCCAATTAGGTTTTTTTAAATTAAATATGATAAAAAAACTTCATAATTAGTACGTAGTATTAGTAAGTGAGAAAGAGTTTTTTCTTGCTTTTCATCACTACCCACATTCGTATCAGAGTCAGTCACATCAATTGGATTAGCTTATGAGTCTGCGTCAAGATATCTCTTCCATCGAATAAACTCCAAAACTCACGCAAGGAAACATTTCGAAGGAAAATTAATTAATATTCGAATACATTAACAGACGGCACTCTATAAATGTGTTTGTTAATGCCATTAAGCTTCAACATAAGCGTACATTTACTTATTCTCAAAATGGCGCGGACTAAGTGACAGAGAGGATACTCTCTAAGCCCGTCGTCAAAATTTAGAATATATTGGTACAAAAATTATCCTAATTTTTTCTTTCGATTTAAATAATCTTCTTTGTCTTGCCCGATGGTAAAATGATTATCGAATATGAAAGCCATTATCAACTGAATTTAATAGTTTTCTTAACTGCAGAAGAACTGGCTATTTTATTTACCTTTAATAAATCGGGACGTTTGTGTTGTTAATTTCACTATGGCTGAGATGCTAGCTGCTCAGGCGGACTGAGGTGCTTTACCACTGAACAATGTAATAAATATTTTTATCAACCTGCAGAAACCTGAGCTACGTATTCGAAACAGTTTCCTTATATGGTCTTATGTGTTATACTCGTATAGTATTAGTAGCCCCCAAATTCTCGCTTCACAAAGCCTCGACGATACTTGCGTAACAGTCGTAACCATTGTTTACATTACTTGTGACTGTGTTATTTGAGCAAGCGAAGTGTTAATATCTTTTACCACTTAGCATTTCACCGTTTCTGAGCGTATTGAATGTGTTTGCAAAGTGATGGATTTAAACTCATTTCATTGCTCTAATTTATCGTTATAGAAGTGAAATAAAATAGCGCTACCTCAGACATATTTACAATAAGCACTTTAACATTTAATGAATCAATGCTCAATATTTAATAAAAATTATGTTTATTAATATTAGACAGTTATTATTAAGAAAAAGGTCGCAGATTATATTGAAATTAATGAACTATCTACCCTGAACAAACCCAAAACTTAGTCAAAGTATCAAAATAACTCCTGTCACTTTAATGATTAAGAATAGCTGCTATAGAGTCGGTCATTGGCTAGGTTCACATACCAACGATAATAAAGATACCACTTTTTTATCGTTGGTATGAAAACATTAATCAGCCATTTATGTTTTCAGAACAAATAAAATATGATGTTTTATAATTTGCGAAATTTGCGAGTGATTAAAGAGTTGGAAATATACATAGTTGTCTCTTAGAAATTATTTCTGACTAAAGTAACCTAAATGAAACTATTATTTAATTTAAAAAAATACAGAAATATTGTTTATGTATTGTTTAGTAACATGATTATCATAACTTTATTTATTTAGCCCTTTACGTTATTTGAATTTAAACCTTAGTCTAATGGCAGAAATTAAAGAAATAATTATATTCAATTACAGTTACGAAATTTAATTACATACGAATCTCAAGCAAATTGCTGAACAAACAACATTTAACTCAAACACAAATTAGGGACTAAATACGAATGTAATTCAACATCTGCGTATTGCGAATATGAGTTCTAGAGAACACAACTTTGCCATTTGTAGGTTTAAGAGGACACGTCGGCACCATCAAACGATCCAACTATGTAAACAGTTAATATATCTCTGGATTCGCAATTATGCAAACCACCTTGGCAAATGTTATTACGCGAAATTATTTACACACGAGCATTTCCGCGCTGTTGTCAAACAATAGACGGTGAATAGAATGTAAACATACGGGGTAGTATAGTGAACGCGCAAGAGAATAAAATGGAATGATGGCTTCGAATATAAATTTAAAATTGGTATCAGTCATTCGACGCGTGTGTTAGATTTTGCTTCATATTAATAGACAGACACACAAGTAGAGAATATTTCGAGCCTACTCTTGAGTTCTTCTTAAATAACAAATATAATTGGATATATTAATGTTTCTCATTCACGGTTCCTTAACACCAGTAATGACCAATTTCAGTTCTTAGAAATATATTCAGAAATATTACCACAGTTTTGGACTGGCGCATTTGACACCATTTTCAACGCTTACTTTACGCTTGGAGCCCCGCCGGTTATTTTTCCTTTTCCCGTAGAAATTATGTATTTTTCCTTAATAGGATTTCCTTTAAAAGATTACATTTTCAAAACTCTAAAACATAGATCATACTTTTTTTCTATTAACCTAAATACAAATGTTCATACTTCTAGCCTCATAAATTACAAAATAATATACAAACTTACATCGCCTAGGTAACTCTCTTGAATTAATAAAAAAACACTCGCTTAATTAATGCAAGCGTTATAAAAGGTCGACGATGATAAATCAGTCAGTCAGTCAGGACATGTAATTTTATATAGATATGAATAAATAAGAAATTAAGAGCGGAGAAGAAAATAGAAAATTAATGAGTGGCAAATAATAATAAACCTGTTGTTGAGCGATTACCGACTATGTACTGACAACGAAGTCTTGACAATATGAAAGACGCATGTAGCTCAACTCAGCTTCTGATTTCAAAACGGGTAAAATGTATCAGAAATATCGCGTTTGGTGAAAAAAAAATGCCAATACAGACCGTGAAACAAGTTTACTTTATTCCGCTTGATAGTATTTTTTATCTGAGACAGTCCTATTTAATATAATAATTTAGTATGAAATCTCCTGGATTGACGATTAGTCAATGTTGAGTTTAACTGTCGTAGGCAACTATTATTAACTATGTTTTATGTTTAATATTCCAGTATACTATATTTGAGAGCAGTGCCAAGTAATAAAAGAACAGGAAAAAAAATTGCGGCTCGGAACACTCTTCGCTCCTCTGAATTTTTGTTGAGTGTAGACAATTGCACTAAGCTGAAACATTTCGTAGCGACGCTGTGGATAAAATGATTCTGTGCGTTTATTCCCACACATACGAAATAACACAGAGCTTTGTTTGGACTGTGAGATAAGGATTATCAAGTTTGCGTAATGGAACGTTTTAGCAATTTGACCTTTTTACAGCTTTTAATAAATGTTGAACATTTAGTTTCAACAGTTACATGGTTCTATTGCGTTTTATATCTGCGGTATAAGCGGTCTAGATAGAAATGCAAGGAGTAGCAAAATGCTCGCGCTGACTGATTTTGAACTTAATGTTGCATCGCATTTTTGACGTAAGCTGCTTAAGAGTTCGGTTAGCACTAACTAAGAGTGTCGCCATATTTGGTGACCTAACTCACGCGCAGGCTACGTGGCTATGATCTAGTAAAGTTACTGAGTCCGGCGGCTTGTCACTGCATTATTATAGTAGGTACCTATGTTTACAATTTAAAAACATGACGTTGTCAATAAATATAAATATATAATACTGTTTCAACGGTTCGAAACCACTAGTACTAAATTCACAGATTCTTTTGAAAGGTGTAAAAAAAGACTCATCTCTACTCTTTCACAGGGGTTTATTATTTCACAGCTTTAACTGTCGCTTCACCAGGCTTACGAATGAAAACATCGCTATTTAGTATTATCGGTTATTGAGCCTAAAAAACCTATACTTTTTGCAAAAAAAGGTCAGCGAAATTATTGTTTTCATTTTTTCACCATAAATTGTTAATATTTGTTTTAATTACAACAACAAATACTAACAATTTATGAAAAATAAATTCATTTAGTATTAACATTGTCTTTTCGGAAAAAAGGCATTTTCTTGTTTTTCGTTTATAGTATTTTATTATATCTCTATGTGTATCGTCGGCAGTATACCGCCATCATAATTACGTCCCAACTGCCACCTGACACCTTTTTTCCTTTCATGTCTTGATGAACCATTTCGCCTCGTTATTCAAATGTAGTCGTCGAGATTTTTGGAAGTTTTTTTAGTCGGTAGGCCCCAAATTGCAGGAGCACCCACATTACATATGTAGGGACTACAAGAGATAGCCTTATTGTTACCGGATCAGAAAATAAAAAAGGGAAACACGAACAAAGAAAAGATACTTGCGTTTCCGTTTTGTACGATTACCTTCACAAACTGCCTAATTAAACCAAGTTTAATGTGAAGGTAAGCAATAATTTTTCGGGATCTATCAAATTCGGATGATGACATTTTCTACTCCAACTACCAGAGTCAAAGAGATATGACTACATTTTTTAAAGAAAATTAATTAATAACTTGCAATAAAAAAGTTAATAAATACTATAAGGTACTGTACTATACTGTATTGTACTTTATATAACTATATGTAACTTATGATATTTAGAATTTTCGCCATTTTCAATCTTCTTTTCGGTTATGATTCTTTTTCAGTCACGGTAATTTTTATGTTGTAGAATTCTACTTCATTTCTTGACACTGGAATCTCGAACATCGATTTTTTTTGTAAGATTTTGCGATTGTGGTTTTTCGTACGCTTGACTTACCACATTGGCACCAAATTAAAACCTTATTGCGTAGATTTTGGGTGAACCACATCCAATGCTATTTAATTATCTCAAGATACGGATCCAACTTGATGCTAATGTTGCTATTACTCAAGAGTATGAAAAATTACAATCCCAATGGAATGATCGGAAGTGGTTTAAGAGTAAGACTACATAAGAAAATAGAGGCTCTTATAAATGGGTCTAGGAGGAACGATAAATGGCCAATAGATAATGGTATGAACCGCCTTAACAATGATTTTTATCAACGTTTACAAATTAATATTAACAAAAAGATAACATGGACAGTACCTACTACTTAAATTTACTAAAAATATAATTCTGTAGTGACACTGCACTATTGGGGCAAAGTTGCTAGTGACAGAGCCATCGAAGGCAAACGACTAACTCTGAACTCCTTTGTGAAGCAACGGGCGAATATTATTGAAAACTTCAGTGTTCTCTTGAACATCGTTAACCGGCACTTCAGGATACTTATATTAGGTGCTTTAGTCTACGTTATATGATATTCGATGTTTGTTAACAAAGTGTAACCTAGTTTTATGTTGAAATAACTTTTAAGTGTCCATCGTAGCTAGTGATATTCCATGCAGTGAAATAGTAATTAGCAATCTGCTAATATTTGTTTCATTTACTTTAGTTTGAAGATTGGTGAATTTTTTATGAAGTGTCTGAAATATTGTAATAAAAGTAACAGATTTTTGACTAAAAGTTGTTTTTGAATCGTAAAATAGATGAACGAATTTCGTGACTCAGTGGAAATCCATTGGGATGAAAATAATTCCATTATGTTTGTATTTGTAATAACTCCAGCTGCAATATAAACCTATTTCACTGACAATGCTATTTCGTTGTCGAGAATGGCCCAGCTTGGGTACGGACCGAATAAAATTGTGCCCGTTAAAACCGTCTCAGCTCGCTTAATGGCGACCTTCAAATGTGCTACGGGGACACATTGGGTTACGCTTATTGCTCGCCGCGTCATATTTAGTAGGGCCGGGTGTAAAAGTCTAGTCTCAGTCAGAATATTGTGACGATCGAATTTGATTTCACTTCCCTTGGGGCCTAGATAAAGTAAAAATTTAAAAACGATAACGAAGTAAGAAACGAACAAAATGCATGGGATTGACACACGCCATAGCTAAATACATGGGATTGACACATGTCATCGCTAAATGCATAGGATTGACACATGCCATCGCTAAATAACATGGCAAATAAATCAAACTCGTCGATGTGGAAATCGGTAGAGAATGTATTGATTCGTGACGAATCGAAAAATAAGCGAACTGTTTTTTCAATACTTCCATACCTACACTACGCAAAATAAATTATAGTGCCGTTATTTTATTTTGAGTAGATATTTTGTTTATAGAAAGAAAAGTCTATACAGCTATCAATACAATCCTGTTAATTTGGCTAGGAATTAGTTTTTGTTACCTCAGAGACGATATCGAAATTAGATATCGTTTTGCTATATAACGACTGCCACTTGTCTAGGCCCCCTTGTCTTCGATTTTTCACATTTAGTAATTTGTAAGAAAATATTTTATTGATTAAGAATAATCTTCTTAAATTCACAGTCACCCTTAAGTTGCATATTAATTAACAAATCTGTATTATTTACTGCTTATTAGTCACCAGAGACAATGCGTAGGTACCTCTAACTTGCCTATTTCTGCCGCCAATTAACAGTACTTTCATTGCTGTGTTCCGGTTTGAAGGGTAAGGCAAGCAGTGTAATTACTAGGAATCGCGTCTGTCAAGACGCGATTCTTGTGTCACAAACTGGAAACTTTTTTTTTGCGAGGGTAATGCTTTCACGCACTTCCAAGCCCTGGAGTAGGGGCAAGGATGTGTGAGACTCCAAGCCAGAGAGTCGCAACTACCCACGAAACCCCTCGGGAACAACTCTCCAGCCATTTAAGAGCAGGTGCGACTATACGCATAGCTATCCTCTCTGCCAGAGGCATGAGAGCAGCTTGTGTCCGAGAGCTGCTCCTACCGTCACAGGGGTCGAATGCAATACAGGCAACACGGCGCCCATCCGCGTTGCCCGCCGCCCCCACTAAGGTGGTGAGATCAGGGCGTTGTAGCCCCTTCTTTGCCACCCTAACCGCCGACGCCTTCTCGCACTGGCCAGGGGGTCCGCCTCACGAGCTCTCTCGTGGTGCTGCTCCTTCGTCTCCATGACCACTTCACAAAAGTGACAAATAGCATCCCAAGCCGCCCACTCGGTGAGCGTAGCTCTAAACACAGCAGGCAATGAGAGGTCAATACCAATTACGCAACCAATCAGCACTGGGCCAGCGTGGTTTGACTAAGGCCTAATCACCCTAACTAGTGAGGGTAGGCTCGTGCCCCTCGGTGGGGACGTATATGAGCTGTGATGATGATGATGATGATGCCAAACTACATCGGCTCTCTTGTAGGGTTTGTCAATTTGATAATTTTATAGGATCCACGTGTACTTAAGCTGACTGGATCCACATGCTATCAAGCGGGCAACTTGATTGTTTATCAACTAAGTTGTATAAAAAACGGCTAAATGCGAGTTGGACTCGCACACCAAGTGTTCTATAAAAATTTCATGTAGGTCAATGGGAAGTACATTATAGTTTTGATTCCCTCGTCAAATACCCATAGATAAGCGACGGGTAATATCTATTGATCGCGTTGACTTATTTTTTTTTATTTTATTACAGCTGAAAGAGACTATAGACTAGAATTTAAGCTTGGTACCTCTACGCGTTCTTGAGAAAAAGGATCTTGACAGACAGACGGGCAGATGGAAATGCAGACAACGAAGTATTGCGTATTTTCATTTTGAGTTATGGAACCCTAAAAATGTAACTACTCTATTGTTTAATTTTTTTAATATGTGAAAACAAATCGTCCAATAGAGTTTGTCACGCGGGCGAAATCAATAAGTTATTTAGCGCTTTTATAAATAAATTATTAGCTTTTATATTTAATACAGTATCTTGGCAACACACTTACATGTTGTACATATATTTTTCAGACTCAAAAGTTTAACAGAGTGAGTCTATAATTCGTATAAGTTCGTATAAACAAACGCGTAGCATTGAAAGCTCCATTGCTCGGTAAACAACAAATGCTTGGAAACAGCTGTGTGTTATATCTCTTATCGAGCTTGAACGGCAGTGAGCTAAATCGCCGAGCTCCATCCAAAGAGTTGCGGCGCCCGCTGCGAAAGCATTTATCAAGGACACTGCACCATTTGCGCTGGAAACAAAGCATTGTCCCCGCGGGGCTGGCTGCACGTCAAACACTTGTGTAAATTTGTGTGCGATGGTAGCACTGGAAATGTTGTCTTGAATGATGGATTACTGGATGCTTCATTGCTATTGCCCACGAGCTCGCAACTTGAAAAGAAGGTTGAAGTGCTTATGAGAGAACGATGGGCTGTTAACCATTTTATAGAGCTTATACATGATTTTAAATATGACCAATCTGATGCTAAGCGGTTACTATGCTTGCTTACGACCAGGCGCGGAAGTCTCGACATAAATAACTATCGTAAACTTTGCGATTTTTTTCGATAAGTTGTAGTGTCTTTTCTAGCTAATCTAACAAAATATGGTCAGAATTTAAAATTGGGAAAATTAAAACAAAATTATTCCTTATATTAGTACAACAATATGCTTTATTCAGTTACATATAACGACACTTACTTAGCGATAAATGCATATCTCGACATGAAAATTATCGCAAAGCTATCGATGTACGGCGCGAAAAAAGTTATTAGCCGCCAAGCAAAAAGTGTCAAAGTGCATTTAAATCGATACCCAGAGCGCTACCTAAAGGCAATCTAGCATCGTCTGTCAGAATTGAGTCACGAATAACAAACACCAGGAAAGTGCTGATGGACATACTGTCATTACAATTGTGCGGTGTTGCTTAAGTTATTTATAAATGAAATAAAGGGAATAAATATATAGAAAAAAT
Source organism: Schoenobius gigantellus (assembly GCA_963935595.1). NCBI lineage: Eukaryota > Metazoa > Arthropoda > Insecta > Lepidoptera > Crambidae > Schoenobius > Schoenobius gigantellus. The sequence goes on from OZ012543.1 coordinate 24,382,466, forward strand.
TAAAGCTCAACCAATTTTACCACCACCTAAACCGAGAATTCAACTACGCGTTCATAAAAATATAAATAAATATTATGTACTTATATTTTTATGACCTAATATCAATTCTTCAAATATGACTTTTAGCTAGTATGAATAATATTCAAATAACGTTCCTCCTCATGCGCTGGCTATGAATGTTTATTGTGCGCTAAGTTCGCTGAGATGGATTATCTCATACTTTTATTATAGAGCATAGCCATAACGATGATATAATGCTCCCAAATATATTTTACTAGCTTTCCGCTCGCGGCTTTGCTCGCATTATTATTGTTTTCCCGTGGGAATTTATATTTTCCCGTAAGAAAAATAATTTTGTAGCCTATTTAAGCCCGGATAATAAATTTCATAGAAATTGGAGCAGATTTTAAATATTTTGTATAGAAACTTTCAACCTCTATTTTGCACCCTAAGGGGGTGAATTCCAATAAACCATGAAACTTGTATTCAATGAAATATTTTTAAGAGCATGAATCTAAAGTTTTATCAAAATCGTTGCTAATTTAAAGATTTTTCCATACAAACTTGCAACGCCTATTTCATCCCTTTAGGGTTACATTTTTTAAAAATCCCTTCTTAGTGTGAATCAAAACAACTGTCCAAATTTCACGTTTCTACCATTAGCGGTTACGGCTGTGCGTGCGTCTATAGATGGGAACATCTCCTTTTATATATATAGATTATTGTCTATCAAATTAAGTGGAAAGTACTGAAAGTATTTGTTACTGTAAATTGCCAATTTGAAAAGCTAGATAGATAACATCAGTTAAAATAAGTTAAAATGTTTCAGAATAATAAATACGCGAGTTAAATCCGAGGATTTGATACATCTAAATGTATGGAAATGTCGAATCCTCGTTCAAGAAGTTTGGACCTATATAGATATTCTCTACATATCTTTACTATACTTACCTGTACTTTTCATACATGTTAATAATAAAACTATAACATTTTGTCGTTTATTCATATATTACAATTTGAAGCGTTAGTAGTCTGCAGTATACATGTCACAATGTAGCTGCACTGTGCGTGTGATATTCGTCAAGAATATTTCGTTGATCGAGCACTGCCTGCCAGGGACCATCATCACAGCCCATATACGTCCCCACCGAGGGGCTCGAGCCTACCCTATATTAGGGTGATTAGGCCTTAGTCAACCACGCTGGCCCAGTGCGGATTGGTCGACTTCACATACATCGTTGAATTTCTTCGCAGATGTATGCAGGTTGCCTCACGATGTTTTCCTTCACCGTAGGAGCGTCAGACAAATGTACATATGAAATTCGAAACGAAAAACACATTGGTACATGGCGGGTCTCGAACCCCGACCCCCCGATTGGAAGGCAAGTGCCAGGGACCAATTACTCGTCAAACATTGCTGGTGTTTGTATGTCGACACGACATTGTTGACACCTCGTCACTGGAGCTACGTTGTACAGTCAGCATTAACAATACCTAGTAATTCAGTTACCCATACCACGCATATGTAAAGTGACTAAATCTATGCAAGAATTGCGAGGATCGTTGTTTCACTTAAATACAAAAACTATTGGAATATTGGATGAGACTCGATGTGTTGATGAGCTGATATTATCATTATTTTACTTGGCATATATACATTGAAGGCTGCATTACTTGGGTAGATTGTTATTCTTGAACAAGGGGGACGAGGTGTCCTTAAGAAGATGGAAAAACATTGGCAATCACACAAGCAAAAATACATAATACTTACATATACTTTGCTGTAAAGTGTGTGTGGAGCATATGATTATAAATCACGTGCTTCGATAGAGGGGTCTGCTGCTCCGGTGGTATGTTAAAGTTAATCCTGTAATAACATTTACACTGCTGGGCATGACCTTCCTAAAAGAAGGAATGGGTTAAACTAAGTTGAGATTGGTGATGGATTAACATACTGACTTTTTGACAGGAAAACCTACAGAGGGGCGTAGTTAGTAAACTATACAATGAATGTAGAACGAACATTTTGTAACACACAATCATTGATTTACTACCAAGCGCTTCATACAAAACCGCGCTTGAAATCTGTCACCTAATCGACTATACATTTATACTCGCTGATATATACACTGAATATGCACGCCGGAATGAAAATTACCATAAAGAAAGTACCGTATTTATCGAATTCAACCTTATTCTGCATTATTACGGCAACTATTTTAAGTACAACCGTGGGAAGTTACATCATTTCATACCTAGCCACAGATCAAACGACGTCTTAGTAATTGCTACAAGAAAATATCAACTTTATACTCTCAAACATAATGCTTGAAATTGCTTATCGCGTTGTCGCTCCAACGCATGAATGAGATAACACATCGTGATACGACGCCCGTGCGAGCGAGACGATTGTGATGTACTGACACTGACGCGAAGCGACATGTTTATGATTAAAATTATTATTTTTGATCGGTTTTTACGTATAAATCGAATATTTGCATATATGATAAGATGTTTAATGAGTTTACTTACGCAAAATATGAAACCCCGTCTTTTTTCTGCCGTTTCTGGCTATTGTTACCACAACTTTTGAATGCGTACTTCGGCATGTTTACGTGCCGACAGCTAATCACTCACTATGGAAAGGAACTGCACGAGTCGCGATTGAGCAGTTCTTCACCGGCCTACTTTTCGATCGTTCATGCGTTATCTACCTTTGGTAGTAAATCAATGCACACAATAGTTAGATACCATGCATCAGAGCAAGCCTATACTTTGACAAGAAACAAAACTTATCGCCTTCAATTATTTCAGTCCGCAGTAAGCGTGGATCATGGTTAGTTGTGTTGACGAAAAAACTGAATATCACAAACCGTGTTATAAAAACGAGTTATGTTTATATTACATGTCATTAATAAGCTTGCAAGACGGCATTTTAGGAAAATTTTCTGATTGACTCAATCAAAGAAAATCACTCAGAAGAAACCGTCTCTTTCGAAAATTCTTAAAACATATTCTTTAAGACGAAGACATATTTCTTCAGTTATGATGTTGTGGTAACAGTTTTTGTGATAAATTTATTTCAAACTGAACAGAAACTTATCCAAATATTAGGCCCTTACATATGAAATTGGCGTTTTGCCGTACTGGCCACTTTGATCTCAAATATCTCCTCTTTGGTTATGAATTCCAAAATCAAATTTATACAGCTATTTACTCAAGTATTTGTGTTTCGAAAATTATAATTCACTTGTTTTTTCCTCAATTGCTTTTTTTTCTTTGCGTCACTCAGTTTACAAAATTGAAAACTTGAAATATCGCGTTATTTACAAAACGAGTTCCACCGTGGCACCAGTGCTGCAGAAACGGCTCGAAGGATTAATGATGTGTATGGCGATGGTGCCGCAATAGAAAACACAGTGCGTTTTTGGTTCCAACGTTTTCGTTCTGGAAATGTCGACCTGCAGAACAAGCCCCGTAGACGGCCGGAGACCAAAGTTGATAATGAAGAATTTGAAGGCAATGGTGGAAGCGGATCCATCGCAAACCACGTTCAAGTTAGCTGCAGGCTGCGGTGTTAGTAATAAAACTGTTTTATTCCACTTGTAGCAAATTGGGAAGGAGAAATAGCTTGAAAGGTGGGTACCTCACGTATTGAATGAAGCAAATCAACAAACGCGCGTTGACTGCTGCGTTGTATTACTCAACCGGCACAATAATGAAGGGACTTGTGATGAAAAGTGGGTCTTGTATGATAATCGGAAGCGCTCATCGCAATGGCTGAAGCCTGCCGAACCAGCCAAACCATGCCCCATGCGAAAATTGACTCTAAAAAAGTTACTTGTGAGCGTTTGGTGGACTAGTGCTGGTGTCGTTCACTACAGCTTTCTTAAATCTGGCCAGACGATTACGGCAGATGTCTATTGTCAATAACTGCAAGCCATGATAGAAAAGCTAGCTGCTAAACAACCGAGGCTGGTCAATCGCTCTAGGCCACTGCTGCTTCATGATAACGCTAGACCACACACTGCACAACAGAGGGCTACCAAATTAGGGGAGCTTCAATTGGAATTGGAAGACAACCACCGTACTCTCCGGATCTTGCTCCAACAGATTACTATTTTTTCCGAAATTTGGATAACTTCTTGAAAGGGAAATAATTCAACTCCGATGGGGCTGTCCAAACCGCCTTCAAAGAATTTATTGATTCCAGTCCGAATGTTTTTTTTAGTAAAGGGATCTATGAGATGGCAAAAGTGCATAGATAGCAATGGTACATACTTTGATTGAATAAATATATTATATAAAAAAAATCGACTTTATGTTCCTCCCATACAATACGCCAATTTCATATGTAGGACCTATATAATTTTTAACTTTTCGAGTTTTTGAATTCGGTTTTTATTTTTTGTAATAAAATTTTAATTTTTAATAACGTATATGATGGATATTAAAACAAAATTTTGTCAACATCTTAATTCATCTTAATCGGTAGTACACCGATGTGTAGTTGTTTTTACAAGCTTTTATTTAACTTGCAATGTAAGTATGTTCTGGTGAAATCTTGCAACTCAATTTTGAAGTAGATATCTTTAACCGATTGAGCTGAAATTTTGTATACACACACAGTTTGGATGAACATGTATGGTTAACTGTGTGACGTCATTCTAAATCCAAGATGGCGGCATACCCAAGATGGCGGACCAATTATTTTTAATGCTCCCCTACAATATCAAATAAAAGGTCTTGCTAAGAATAACTTGAAAAATAAAGTGATGTCACTATTAATCCAATATGGCGTACTTCTTTTGTAGATAAACAAGTAAATTAAATAATTTGATGTGAATAATTTTATACATTACAATTTTCAAACTAAGTTAATACGAGTAGGTACTTAAAAGTACTCTTTTAAGTACTTTTAAGTTACTACACACAAGTAAATCTCGCGACAAGCTTTTATGTCATATAAATTGTGTCAAATGTGAAGTGACGTTATAAGTAAAGTTTTAGTGTAAAAGTTTATTTTTTCTTTTAGCGCATTTAAATAAAAGCTTGTTTTTTTATTTATAAGTGTAGTATAAGCGTATTTCGTTGCCGTTGCTGTTGCTGACTGTACGTGTACATGACACAAAGCGTATACAGTATACATATATGAGTATTGTCCGAGTAGTATCATAAAATATGGCATATTTTATTTCCTTTCTAGAGGCTATGCTGCATGACTGAGTTTCTCGGATAAGGAATCATGTTGATCTTAACTCTTTAACCCTAGAGTACTAATCCTCGCCTGGGAGGCCACGCACTCTCAATTTCTCCGTTGTAATTTAAAATTTCTTCGCCGTTACGACTTGTGCATTTGCGCCAACTCATTACCCCCCGCGACACGAAGGATACTCGTAGCAGTCGCTTGTCTCGCGGACGTTTGCCGTTGCGGAGTTTTAAAATATTGAATCACCTGAGAGGCGATCCTTAGTATTGGAGGTACATTTTTTTTCTTCACCTTCTGTATTACTATTGCAGTTTTAGACGTAATTACTATAATTTTATTTGTAAAAATATAAATGTTAAGTTTGTAGATGAATATAAACGTTAAATTCGACCATGGTGTGTAATACGTGATGAAGAAAGATCAACAATGAGAAAGAGAGTTAGAGAGGCCATTGAAGATGTTTTGGATACCGATAATACGCCAAATATCGATGAAAGTAACATAAAAAAAGGGAACTGAAGCATGTGCAACTTCCGTCCTGTGGAAAAAGACGGATGAGTGTTTATTATTGTGTCAAATGCAATAAAACTTATTGACTGAAGCATCGATCGCCTAATTGTTTCTTCTGTGATAAAAATACTGTCTTTGAAGTTGTATGGCATAAAAACTATAGACTTAGGTGTTTTTTTATATTAATCTCATACAACAATTTGTGTACTTTTAGATTATAAGCTTCGTTTGATAGATGTTTGTTTAAAACATTTTTTTTTCCTAATACGTACAAAGTATCTCAGTGGGGCTAGCACGCAGGAGAATCGAAAATCGAATCGAAATCCGAATCGAGGAGTTTGTATGGCAATTTTATTAGTTCTGTTACTCACCGCCGTGGCGCTAATAAAATTGCCATACAAACTCCTCGATTCGGATTTCGATTCGATTTTCGATTCTGCTGCGTGCTAGCCCCACAGATGTCAAAAAAAATAAGTTTAAGTGTAAAGTTAAAAGGTTTATTTAAAAAAAATTATTAATTGAAAGATCTTTATTATTGTTTTGAGAAAGGCAGAGGTTAACCTATTATGTAAGATTATATTTTTCATATATTAATAAAGATATTCAAAAGAAATTTCGAATTATTTGAAAAAGTAGCCTCCGAAGCCATGAAAAGTAATAAGCAACAAAAAATTATATTAGTATTCTAGGGTTAAGTAGGTATATCTATTATTTACAATCAGATACTAGAAAATGTTTTTCTATACATTAAAGCTGACAAACAGACTACCCACCTGATGGTAAGGGGTTATAATCAGCTTTACTACATGTTAATCCTGTAAGATTCGCTTACATGCAAAGCCTATCAGGACCACAGTGTACATATGATATCGACCGCACACTCACATTAACCAGTAATTTCACTGCATGTCTTCAAACCGTAATATAGCAATGAAAGCACTGCTGCTCTGTGGCATGAAATTGGTATATATTTTTGGGGTGATGCGAGATAATTGTCTGCCTAGCCCTAGGATTGAGATATCCCAACTTCAAGCATACTTCACATTATTCTTCTTTTTTTATATATATATAAAAAGGAATCGCCATTCGTTAGTCACGCTAAAATTCAAGAACGGCTAGGCCAATTGGAATTGGAATGAAATTTTTTTCTGTTGTTCGCTTAAATACAAGGGTGACTTAAAAAGAAAAGTAATATGGAAAATCCTAAAGCAAAAAGTTGCAAAATTATAGAACGTATTTGGTATGGAAAATAACCGTACTGTTTTTTTGCGGTTGTTTATATTGATTTGTCATCTTTCACAGCTTAAATTAAAAATATCTAATAAAAATGGATCTTCGAAATGTATGTAGGACGCCCATAACTTTCGAACGACTGCACCAAATTGGATGATTCTTGGTTTTATGTATTCGTTATTGTTAGAACAAGGTTTGTATAATATAAAAATTACAATAATTAAAACAAACATTTCAGTAATTTAGTTAAAAAACATAGCGATGCAAAGTACGCCGGGTCAGCTAGTTTACAATAATATTCAAATTTGAAATGAAAAAGACTGATATATATGACACGTTATAGATATACCACAACTGTCAAAAATCTCTATTGTTAGAACGAAAAAAAAAACAAATATTTTTAGTCCTTTCCTTTGAAATTCGACGTCATTTAGCTTTCCAAAAAATGAAAAATTACAAAGTAACGAAACTCTTGAAACGCAATCAAAACAACAAATAAGCTACAATAAAATTTTCAACGCTGAAATTTGAGGGTGACGAAGCATTATTAAAATGTCGGCGAAGTTTTCCCGATGTCCCGAAGCTTTCTCGGGTTGACAGAATGTCTGAACGAAACAATATTATTTCCCTAGTGAAATTAAAATAATAAGCCTTAAGGACACAAAGTTACCAGTGTGCTTTGCAGATATTCAATTATTATTACCCATTATTTGAAAACCCCGATATGATTCAATCTATAATGTGCATCCGGCATACATAACGTAGTGATTAACAAACCGACAAAACTATTAAGCCGATATAAAGCCAGCAATATGGCTGGGCTCTTCAAACTCTACGGAGTCAATGACATAAAATCAGTTTATTTTGACAGTCATAAAATAATGTCGGCCAAAGTAAGTGTGTATGCAAAATGTATACTGCCCCCAAACACTTAATTGATGTACTCTTATTAATGCTTGACAGCTAACTAATAGGCAAATTGCAGTTTTTCTTACAAAATTTTCCAAGTGGGATGAGAAGTAACGCCGCCGACCGGGGTCGTTGTGTCGGCTTAGGTGTGGAGTCCTTACGTCAACAAACTGAGAGAAGGTTCCCCTAAGAACGGATTACAAGGAATTGCCACGTACACCATGCTTTGGGAAGTAGATGAGAACGCGGTTTATCGCGCGTGCGGTGTTACGGGCACTTTACTTACATGTGGTTTATTCGTGCGTTTTGACTTCAATAATATTTATCACTGGTCTCAATTTTTAAAAAGATTTTACGATCGATTTTATATCAAAGCAAATTTATGTTGTATTTGCCGTATCATCATCATCATCATCGTCAAGCTTTCATCCAGAGAAAAATATTTAATTTACTTTCAGTTATAGTAAAAGGAAAAAATAAATGATCAATATAAAATACGGAATAAAAATTATTTTGTTGTAAATCATTGTGTATAATTTTATTCATGAGTATTTCTATCTACTATTCAATATTTCGCTATTTATAGATATACTTTTAAATAGCGTGTTATACGCATGTTAGGTTGTATAAGAATTGCACTCAAACATGCTTTCAAGAAAAATCTCAAATCGATCAGTTAGAAAGTATATTGATAATCGAAGACAGCTTCTATATGTCTTAAACTGAATAATAATGGTTCTTTGATTGATCAAAACATACGATATGGGTACTTAAAGAAGTAAATATAAATAAACGTTTATTTAGGGACACTATCATACAATTTTTACAGCAAAAGTTCATTTATTCACCTTTATTACATTAAATACCTACTTCTACATTACCTACTGTTATCTCTAATACTTTTCAGTTATAAACAGAGATTTTTATAATACATATTTCACAAATATCTTATATTTTTATTTTCTCTCTATCTTTTTGAGGCTTTTTTTGTAGAATTTTATTTATAAGGAAGGCAAAAACTTACAATTTTGGCAGTTTTCAATATCAAAAAAAAACTTAGCGTTAGGAGAAAACGTAATTTCTTCTTGTTTGTATTCCGTTGTAAATCAACTCGTCATAAATTTTAGTATTGCTGCCAACAGCAAATCGTATAAAAATCGGACAAGCTTCAACTTATTCCAATATGAATGTAATTCTATCATCCGTAATTCGATCAAAGAAAGACGCCTTGCAAACTATTCTGACAGGCACTCCAATCGTCGAACTCCGAACTCTTTGTCCTATCAATTTTCCAATAAATAATTTATACTGACCCAATTTAGCCGGGTTCGCGGCCGCACCGCAAGCCAACAGGATCAGAACAAGCCACTTCATTTTAAGCCTGGTCACTTAAAAAATATTGAGCAAGTATTTTCGTCACGTCAAATATTTTTATCACATTTTTCGATCACGAGCACTGGCTACGGCGTAGCGTCGTAGCGCAGGACCGACCCGCGCGGCGGCTCCGAGACTACTGAACTGACTACGGCCGCTACGGACTGTGTTGTATTATTGATTCTTTTAAATGTTATTTTTGGTTATTTTAATAGTTTGGATGCCAGCGATGTCCTTTTTCCGATTCTAATTAAACTTTCATTAGTGGACAGTTTTAATGGAAATGAATTTAGAAGAGAATTCTTGGAATGGTAATTTTGACAAAATTTGGATTATTATTGAAATTACTTTATTTATAATTTATGATCTAATTTATGAATGTATAATTTGAGAAATGTTTGTATTGATTTTAAATATAATTTTTGATAACATCAGCCGCTACTTAAATTTTTTTCATACTGTTATTTTAGGTGGTGATAAGTTTTAATTGCTATTGTTTAGGTGTGATTTTAACAGTAAAAGTATACAATTGAGGCTTTGTATTTTCTTTAAAAATGCTAAATAATTTAATAACACGTAGATACACATAGTTATTAACAGTGAATAAAGACTATTTTGGCTCAACAAAGTACAAAAGGGATCAGTACAGTTAAAAATTTTGTCGGGGGTGGTAAATGCTTGGTGGCCCAGTGATTAAGGCGTCATCACTGTATGTTGGAGACGAGGGTTCGAGTCCCGCCCGAGACAAAATGTTTCTTGCATTTGATTTATTTTCATCATTTTTTCTGTAAAAGTGTGATTATTTATTTGAATTTTATTTGTTATATTATGAAATATAACTATTGCTTTTAAATTTTGTGAAAAGACAATAATAATATGGTCTGTAAGGGTTTCCAAATAACACTTTTTATCAATAACGAAAGGAGTGGTGACGGGGCAGGTTACGTAGGACTCTATGCTGCCTCCGTCCAAGCATCAGCTACCTGACTAAACCTCCAATAAGAACGTCTTCATTCCGTTGGAGGGCTGTCTGGTATTATCACGGGCCAATTCGCCAAACAAGCTTCACAAGACCCCAGGTCAACCTTACCAGGGAGCCCTGCTAATTAGCGGATCAGTCTCTGGCACTCTCCACCAACCCGCATTGAGTTTGCGCATACTGGGAAATAGTCCGAATTCCCCTCTCTTGAGGGATTCTTATGTCTAGCAGTGCACATGTAATAGTTGACATGATGATTACGAAGATAATATTAGTGTATGTGAACATGTCGATAAAATTCAACAAGACAATAAATATGTGAAGCGATATCAAAAATTATTGATTAGCTGTGCCCGCGAACTGCGTTTCGCCAGTGAAAATACTAAAATTGCTATTAAAAATGGGGGTGATGGTAGAAATGTGAAAATTTAAGGTTATAAGTATTTTTGATGCCGAATCATAAAAAAAATAAAAAAATCTGGAATAAAACACCCTTATCACTTAGGGATATAAAAAACAGCCTACGACATTCTCTGACCTACTATAATACACAAAAAAAATCATAAAAATCGGTTAAGCCGTTTCGGAGGACTTCGATAACAAACACTGTAACACGAGAATTTTATATATTAGAATAAACATACATCAAATTTCAATTTTAACAAAATTACCGCAGTGGCGGTGATTAATTTATACATGTAATATTTATATATTCTTTATTGTACACAAATTTTCGTACATTTTTTATATACGTGAGTTAAGTACAAGGGCGAGCTTATCTCTTAAAGAGATCTCTACCAGCCAACCCTAGCAGGTGTAAGAGAGGTTAAAAATTGCGGGAAGAAGTGTACACATTACAAAACTATTTATAATTATAAACGTAGACACTATAGATATAATAATAAACTAATATATACTGATATAAACCAAGAAGAATATATATACTATTAATATAGTCACTTTTATGAGGAGTTCGAAAGGAGATGGTCTTTTACTTTTGATTTGAAAGATGTTCGACTTTCACGTGTCTGGCAGTCTGTTCCACAGTTAGGCGGCACGGACGGTGAAGGAGTCATGGAAAAATTTGCTGTTTGAGGGTGGAAGCGCAAGTGTACTTAAGATACATGCTCGCTTGGGGCGACAACTAGGTAGATGGTGGAAACGGGATAGTAGATATTCAGGAAAATTGGGATAATTAAGGATTTTATACAAAAGGGAAAGGATGTGCATATCTCTGCGAAGTCTGATAGGAAGCCATTTGAGCTGTTGACGATATAGAGAAACGTGATCATATTTTCTGAGACCAAAAATAAAACGAATAGCCAAATTTTGAAGACGCTCGAGCTTATTCCACAATTCTTCAGTTGCATCTAAATAACATTCATCAGCGTAGTCGAGAATAGGGAGAAGGAGGGGCTGTACAAGCATAATTTATAATATTTCACCTCATTCTAGATATTTTACTTTCTTAAACTTCATCGGCTAACAATGAAATAATATAGGTATTTTATTTTATTATTATAATGTTGATCTTATAATGAAATTAAACGAGCGCTGAAACTTAATTAACATTGTTACGAAAAAGTTAAGAGCCCATTTTATAACATGTTCTTACTTGATTAGTAGTCCCAGGTAATGTCAGAATTCTTGTTCCATATAAAGCAATTTTGGTTATATCAAAAGATATACTCTTGCTTTGTTATGAAACCATTTCACTTAAAATCATGAAAGTAAATAGAAATATGGTTCGTTAATATCAACACAGGCTAATAAACAACATAGCTATAGTGTATGTAATTAGTCTTTTCATTGTCAGGTTTTTGATTCCTACTAAGTTCGAGGGTTCTTACTATTACCAGTAGTTTGTCACAGTCGTCTATAAACGTCGCTTAGTATGATATAGAGCTGCGGAAGGCGGTGCAAGCATCAGCCTGGTACCGAGGCGATGTTTTTGAATATAATTCGCCACGATACGATAGTCTCTGAAATAATGTTTCCAATTATTGGGCATCGCCTGTTTAAATAAATATATTATTGTCACGAGTATTATCGATATTCAATTTTTTTTTAAATTAGTGTTCGAAATAGTTGGAATAATTCCTTAATTCACTATCAGTAACGTATTAAGGAATGTAAATACTTTTACAACCCTTGAAACCAATATAACAAATTAAAATCTTTTACAGCCTGTAGGCATTTTCAGCAAAAATAATATACCTAATAATGGTCTCGTATTCCATACGTCTAAATCATGAATATTTTAGTTTATCACCTTAAATCGCTCAATCTCATTTTGATTCCCGTTTTTAACAGTTTCCCAGTAACAAGCAGAAGCATTTGGTTTTACATCAACGCTCATTATTTATGCCTCTGCCCATGTAACTTTCTCCATAATTTTTCAAATATAAATAGGCAAGGAGAGTTCACAATTAATTTGTTCGAATAGTCCCTAGAGTAAAAATCTACAAAGAAATTTGAACCGTAAGGCGAAGGCGTTGCGACATCTTATCCGTTGTCGGAATGCAGAAAAGCGCATCTATACAAATGTTCCCCCTTCGAATAATAATATGGCTCAAAATCAATTGTGTCATGCTAACAATAATAGCCATTGTGGTCCACCCTCCGTACACATGTTAGACTTCACCCTTTCCATGTATAAGAAGTCATGTTGAACAGTTCTACTTGAAATATGGGATAAGTCGGTGTAATTCAGTATAAATTTTGATGATTTTCCGAACTTCTTTATGTCAGCCATAATACGCCAACCACTAGACATAAGCCTTCCCAAGGCGGAAAGATTTGGACGTAATGTCCACCCTGCTGATCCAGTGTGGGTTTGTGGGAAAAACTCCAGAGCGTTGACCAACAGATAATACGAACTTCAAATTTTAAAACACTCGGACGGTAAACTATCACACGCGTCCCGCTTGCTGTAAAACATCTACCGTAACCATAGTTGCAGAATCTATTGCATTGACAGCGTCCCTAAAAGAATTCTGACGACGACGGTGGGGACACAAAATAACGTTCTTTGGCTGCGGTCTCCGTTGAGGTGAATGTTTTCCCTAACTACTCATGCTCATAACAGTGTTTATCGCGGAACAAAAAAAAACTATAGCAGAACAATGTTTCTATGAAATTCTAGAAATTATGACAAATTGTAAAGTTGAAAAAAATAAACTTCTGAATTCCACGTCGTTGTAATTGCATATTAGACTTTTTTTTAATGCACACAGATATGAATCTATATTACGTGTCAAATAGTAAGCGATGGTGCTACACAATACAGGGGCGGATTCCCGCAACGGTTCAATGATTTTGTGGCTTATTAACAGTGCTTGGCTCAATCACACCACAACAACGATAGGCTCGTTGACAAAATTTTAATATTGATTTATAGCACCACCTATTATATTTTATATACAACAAACAGTGCCCTGCGGTTTTACATACGTAGGTAGATAACATATTGCTCAATGTGTTATCAGTTATCTTATACACTATACACTTAAATCTGTCTAACAGTTTTTGCATGGTGTAGGTTACGAACATCTAATTAATCAATTTATTTACGAGTAGTTACGACTTCACCAATAAAAGTACACATTGTTAATTCCATCGAATAATGTTACACAGGTATTTTGAATTTTCTTCCTACTTAATATGTTGTTATTTACTCGATGGATACTAGTAAATAAATGTATCATATACATTATATTGAAAATACGACATAATTCTAGAATACTATATTGACTGTGAAATTATGTGGTACAGACTTATCGACATTGCAAAAATGAAACGAGCGAATGACAACTGAGTTGTCAAGTAGGGTCCATACATGGTCGATTTACCGGAGGGATACTCTGCACCAGGGTCGTATGCTTGGGTACCTCCGTCTTACCTATTTCTGCCGCAAAGCAGCAGTGCTTGCATTGCTGTGTTCCGGTTTGAAGGGTACGATATGGCACTGAAATTGCTGGGTACCGTGACTTTACATCTTAAGTCACAAGTTGGCAACGTACACTGTGGTTCTTGTGGGGGTTGCAGTTTTGCTGCGAATCTCACAGGAACCACATGTATTTTAAGTGACTGTTACCACTTACCATCAGGGACCAGAGACCATAAGAATGAATTTCTCTTGATTGAAACACTCAAAAGTTTTCGTCATTACGCGACTTTGAATTCTTGAATCTAGTTTGCTTGTTTGCCAACTTATCTTCTATATAAATAAAAATGGATCTTCGAAATGTATGTACGCCCATAACTTTCGAACGACTGCACCAAATTGAAATGATTTGTTATTGTTAGGACAAGGTTTGTATAAAAGAAAATATTAGAAAAAATATTACAGGAAAAAAAATGAATTTTAAAGGTGTTTACGAAAAAGTGACGAACTTGACAGATTTACATTCAAGCTACTCCAAATCTATGGTTTCTTACACTGTTGTATTGTCAATAGGTTTTTTAGTATACCTATGCGGGACCGGGGCGGGCAGCTAGTTTGCATTAAAAAAAATATAACGGTTTGTAGTTTTGCGTTCCAAATCAACAATACCTAACTTGAAGCTTACCTTACATGTTCCTTGTGAACAAAGCCTTAAGTTTTAATAGGAAGTCACTGTCAGTACCTATCTAGTGACGTCGTAGTGGTAGTGAGCATAATGGTTTGTCACCTTACGTTACGTTTAAAAGTTGAAGTATAAGATACAGTGGCGTAGCTACCCAGGGGTAAGGCGGTGCAGTACCCCGGGGCCCTCATGCTCAGGGGGCTCTCGAATCCTTACCAGAGAATCTCGTTCGAACTGAACTTTCGAAAGGACAATGTCGAAAATCGCCCCATAACCAACAAAGATTTGATTTACATCATAATTATATGCATATTTTATAACACTCATAACAAATATATGTATTCGACGGACAAATCAAAAATATGTAAAAGTACTTTCAGAAACAAAACCAAATGAAGTAAAATATACGAATGGTTTTTGTTACCTTTGCTCGACTGAATAGAATTGAGTCGATTTTGTGTAGGTATGGACGTTTATTTATTTGTATAAATTATGTTATTCATAACATCTTTCACAATTTACAACGTAAATTATTAAAACATAACTCACGCACTGTCGCTTGTTAGTTCGTTGTGTTTTTGACTTGCTTTATAGTTTCGAGATTTCTTGTTCTTTACTACATGACTATAATAACGTTCTTTCATTGATTGCAAAAAAAATTATTTTAATAATTGTAAAGGTATGGACTGTGTGTATTGCTCTAACGAAATAAAGTGTTACTTCAATTAACCTAAAAGTCTAATTCATTTTTTGATATGTCCGTAGTATTTGATGTGGACGTACAGTATTAACTAATGTCTTATTATACGCGAAACATATTTTCACTGCTGTTGGTATTGGGGCGAACAATATATGGACGCAGAGCAATGTCCTTTCTCCCATTTTCAAAATAAATATGACAGGTTGCAACCCGACTTTAATCATGGCAACTGTGTTAAGAGAAATTCGAAACCTTATATCGAATATACAAATACTTTAAAAATGCTAAGCTACACCCTAGGTGTAGCTTAGCATTTTTAAAGTATTTGTATATTTAATATTTTTACTTAATAAAACCTAACAACCAGTTTAGATAGTAGTGGGGCCCCATTATTTATTTGCACCAAGGCCCTTGGTTACCTGGCTACGCCACTACCCGGATATAAACTTCACCTGCTTGCTGTGCACCATGCTGACCAACGGACATAGCTCTGGCGCTCCTTACTAACCTGCACTGAGTCCGCGTGGTGGCAGACGGTCCCTAGCCCCACCTCGGGAGGTTTATGCCCTGCCGTAGGCGTTTTATGGATGTGAGGTGGAGTGTTAAATTAAATTTTGTAACTTAACATCTCGTCTCTTGAGTAGCATAACTGCGGTCGCGAGAAATGCGTTTCTCTTGTACTCGGACTCTACCTGCATCGTAAGGCAATAATTTTGACATTACATTGGTCGCAACAGTTTAGTCCCTTTACTGGTATGTGGTACTGTTAACACTATCTGTAAATTAACACAGGTATGGGGCCGTAACAATAGGGTTGCTGTTTACACGTGTCGTCATAAATATATCAAGTGCAAATTTATATTGGCGTTAAAGAGTCACAATTTTGTAAGGTGGAATGAATCGTTGGTATTTAGTTGAAAAATATTTCGTGAACTTTTTACATCGCATTCGGAATGCAAACACAAACACATTTTAATAAGTTAAAGGGCTTACAAGAACGCGGACACATAATTCAAAAGGCCAAGCATTTTTTATATCGTTACTCAAATTTTATGTGAACGCGTAATGCGCATGGAGTTTCTGAAGGTGATGTGAGGGCACGTCCCGAATAATGATTATGTTGTTAGCAGTTACTTTCTTGCCAGATGTTGCAAAAGTTTCTACATTCTTCCTTGAAATGTTATGTTTACCCTATGTGCATTAATTTGTGTATTTAATATCTAGTCTAATATATCATGTGTTTGTTATCGGACTCCCCCAAAATTACTTGACCATTTTTAATGATTTTTTTGTCTATATTTGGTAGGTCTGAGAATATAGATCGTTGGGTCTTTTTATGTTATGGTCTCAAAAATACTTATAATCCTAAATTTTCACTCTTCTTCCGCCAACCCCCATTTTTTATAGAGATATTAATATTTTTACTGGTGTAATCATTATGTAATAATGTGCGTATTAATAAAATCATTATGTAAACTTGTAATCAAAAAAATAGCAATAACCTTTTTTTATGAAATATAATTTTCAACACAAAGCATATTATTTTACTAAACATTTTTTTAATATATGACATCACGTATGAATAAATCCTGTTTTTGTAAGTAACACCGACATTTTAATGGTACTTAAAGAATATTTTTCTAACAGACAACTGTTATGGAGGGAGTTGTGCTCTGTTTTCAGCTCATCCGAATCGCTTGATAGAATACAAATATGTCAGAAACAAGGTTAAACTTAAAGTTGTAATTTTAAAATGACAATGTGAAAACAATTGACAGTTAGATGAAGCAAATTGCATTCTACGGCTAAAGAGTTTCATTTTGAAATAACTTTTTAAATATTGTTTATGTAAGTGGCCAATTCCGGAAACTTTTAGTGCTATACACACTAAAAGTTTCCGAAATTATCTTAATTGGCCTTATCTTAATTTTGATTTTTTGCGTTTTAATAAAAATATTACTTAAAATAATAAATTTGTAGAATGAGAATATCGCTCTATAAAAAGATGGCCGGTTTCCGCTTTTCCATTGAATTGTTTACGTTAAACTATTATTTTAATACGCAAGCAAACCTACAGTTTACTTGGTAAATGTTTATATGTTTGTGATCAGTTTAAGTTATCTTTTTAAAAGTATTATGTTGTAATTATAATAGGCAATTAACTTGTACTACCAAAACACATGTTTGTTTGAGTATGACAAAGTTTTGACGCTTCGGAAACGTAGGTAGTTGTTTTGGAGACCACGAGTGTTCTACCTCATCAAGCCTAGGTACCGTAACTCTGGTGCAGTGGCTTCAGTGGTCGTAAACTTAATTCCCTTGTAAAACAATATGAAGTTGAACAGATTTTTTTCTAATAACAGCGGTGTTTTTAACGGTGATTTGTTTACTAATGCAAGAGCAGGTGCAACTTTAGTAGATACTAGCTATGCCCGCGACTTCGTCCGCGTGGAACAGTAACTTTATTTTAAGATTTTGATAAAAAGTAGCATATCTTATACCTTATATAATTAGCTATCTATTAGTGAAAGTCCCGTCAAAATTGTGTTTTTGTTATTGGTACCCGATATAAATTCATACAGATTTAGTAAAAACTTGTTATTTTGATATTACAAACAGACACTTCAATTTTATTTATTTGTATAGATTGCAATTGTCTCAATTTTACTTATTAGAAAACGCTGGCAAAAATACTGGCTGCGAAGTACTGGAACCACATCTAAAGCGGAGTACTTATTGTGCACAAACTATTTTGCTTCATTTTTCCCTCCACGAAAAACCAAAATGGACATTGAAATTTCCGCCATACGGACGAACTTTAAAAAAACACACCAACCGGCCGGCGCTTAATGTTTTACCAAGCATGATTGTTGAGTTGCTAGTAAAGGGCTTTGTATTTTGAACCTTAACGCAAAACCATAAGGTTTTATTTGACGAGACATGGAATTGAACTAGTGTTGAAACTTATCGATAACGAAATAAATAAAGAGAAATTCTTTGACATAAATTCCAAACTATAGTAATAACATTGTAGGGAAACAAATGAATGGAATCATTCTTCTCAGGTGGCTAGAGAGAACCTCGAAAACCAGAACCGCTATGAAAATGAATTATCTATCCATCACTATCACCCATTAGTGTTTTTAATTGATACTACCATGAAAGATTCTAGAGGCCTGGTGTTTTTTATCAGAGGCAAAAAACTTATTTTCTATTAAAGTTCAAGATTTATTTTCAGGAAAATTAAACTCAAAAAGCATCCAATAAAATCCAAAATGATCATTTTAACAAATTAAGTTCGTGTTTAAAAAAAAGTTTAAGTGAAAAGTCTCTGCTTTCACCTTGAGATTCCCACACGCCTTATCGACCAGTCTCGATATATTTGGCACATAAATGCAGCCCAGAGCCGTAGCCAAAAGTCATTGTGCACTTTGAATTGAAATCTCATCAACTAATGAGCGAAGTAATGTGGAAGTAATTATATTTATAACATTCCTCCTTTAAAAAGCTTATTTTATTCACCAAAAACAGTGAATAAAAAGAACTTTTAATCACTGTTTTGGTGTTGGAATTTAGAACACACCAATATATTCTACCTCTATCTCAATGCTATACAACCTCCTTTCGCAAAAAAATATACGATACAAACTCCTTGTGCAAATAACTCCCCAAGATTTGATTAGACGACATTATTCACAAGGAGTTTGGCATTAGAATAAAATTATTCTTAATTTTAGTAATTTTAATGTGCAATTTAATTAATTTAACCTTCCTTTTCTCTTCATTAAATGTCTATTTTCGCTTAAATTTTTTTTTCTCGTAGTCATGGTATAAAGTATAGTATGCAACTCTTGAATAAAATGGAATTATATCGAGGGCCATGAATGACTCGCGTCGCTCAGGATTCTAACACCTGAATCACTCCCATATGGTCGTGATTCAGTCATTAGTACGGGTCTCTCCTCAAATGAAGAGGGACTGGCTCACTACACCACGTTAGTCAGGGTTAGTATAGGGTTTTGTTTTAAGTATTCTATTAAGTAAGTGTAACTGCGGTAAACCTTCTTAGTAGTTTTTTACGACCACAAAACGAAAGGGAGCAGCGACATAATGTATTCTCAATCCGTCAACGCACGGAATCATAAATGTTGACAAGACAAGAAAGATAAATCGACCTCAAAATCAGATTAACAACTGTTTTATCCCTTTTTTAATACAATTCGGCTAAAAAGTCGGTAAACAGTAAGTCAACATAGTTCTTGTTTTCCTCGATATAGACCCGATACTATTGTATTTAAAACTAGCTGACCCGGCGTACTTTGTATCGTCATGCTTTTTAACTAAATTACTGAAATGTCTGTTTAAATTATCGTAATTTTTATACTACACAAACCTTGTCTTAACAATAATGAATACATAAAACCAAGAATCAACCAATTTGGTGCAGTGGTTCGAAAGTTATGGGCGTACATACATTTCGAAGATCCATTTTTATTTATATAGAAGATGTGTACAAATTGCGAAAGATGAGTTTTATCCCTATGTATAGGTTACCGTAGTTACCCTCCCTCAAATTCTAGACTAGCTGCGGCATTAAAGATTTTAACTCCGTATCGATAAGACACTGAACCTCACTACTTCATCTAAAGCTCGTGCTCTTTTTTCGTGTGGAGTCAGTCAGCCAAAAACAAAGTGAGCTTTCTCGTCTCTTATGTGGTGCACTTGAATACCTAACTTGGATTGTATTGTTACACGGTTTCTGCCTGTTTTGTTGGTCAATTCCTTGACAAGTTTTTATAAGAAAAGCCCAGTAATTGAGTTTTAAAGAATTATTATAGACTTTTTTTCCATTTTGATTTACTGCTTTTCTGTGAGTTTAGATAATCGTCTCTTTATTTACACAGTCTGGTGGCTAAGTTGAGACATCTTGCCATGTGCAGGCAACATCGAAATTGGTCTATAATTTGAGGAGTCATTTTTATTTCCAGGTACCTAAAGGTATTAACTTACTATTCTCAGTCACTCACTGATTCTCAACAAATCAACGTCAGTTACGGGGCAAGCTCTTTATTACAGATTTTATTATGTGGTTTGAAATGCGAGGAAATTTAATATCAGCTTTGCTACTCACTCCTTAACATTTGTCGGATAGTTAGATACAAATATATTGGTACATAGATAGATAAGATGGAGTAAATGTATAAAAAGACACTCGCATGCATGATGCTTAGCCGTAGGCGAAAGACGTGGAGTGGCGAAACTCGAATTTAAGTTGTAGCATGCGATTTGAAAGGGAGAGTAGGCGGTGCAACATTAGCCTGCATAGCTTGTACCAATTAATGAAATTTGCTAAATACCTACTCATTAACAATTCATATGATTTTAAATATATATGTAATAGGGGTTAAAGTATGAAATTGCCGTTTTGTATGAACATTTTTAAGAACACTGCTTGTTTCATACTAACGTTTTTCTTAGTTATTTAATAAAAAGACAAATTTTGAAGACAAGAAAATTAGTTTTCATAAAGTTATCGTCAATAATGTAGGTACAACATTCTACGAAAAAATAGGGGGTAATTTTTGAGATTCTTTTTAATAGGTATATTATTAAACTAATTCTGAGATTAAATTGTAACCAAAACGTGCACTCTAGGGTCAAAAATTTATATAAATAATATTTTTTTATAGCCATTAAATAAGAAAAGTTATAAAGCTATATAAACAAACGAAAAAAACGGCAATTTCATACTTGAACCCCTATTAACGTTGACGGCTTAGTTGCACTTTGCTGCACTGTTCTAATAAGGCGACTGCTACATTGGGACACCAGTAGAGGTTACTTGCAGTTCCTATGGGTATATGGGAGAAGTTCTCAAACACATTGGCAACTGCAAAATGTGATATGATTGTTTATAACTGACTTGTAGTGAGAAAAAAATTACTGTTCTTTTGGATTTCTGTTTTCTGGTTGCATATGCGCAATAGCCACTTAGCTTTACAGTAACTCAGTAACCTTGGGTGAGCTTATTTACCATCCAAGTCTTATTTAAAAAATCTGACTGACTGTGTAAACTCAATTGCACGCGCACAACTATGTATTTCTATACACGTATCGTTCAGTGCTCAAAAATGAACGAGCCGCCTCGCGGATTCTAGCTCTGAAACTCACAAAAGATTGACAATCCTACGAAACTACAAAATCTAGTCCGGTATATCGGCCTGTATCTGCAAAAACTAGCGTGTGCTGCAATATTGAGGTGCAGGTGTATTTTGGTCATTTTTTGTGAAAAAAAACACTTCTCGCTGTAGACTAGCCAAATTGCTACGTTCATTTTTAGTGCGACTGGAATACCTGTTAGAGTTATCATCATTACAAATGAAGGTGTTTCTTAATGTAATTTAACGTCATATATAATAATTCAATATAATACTAACCAGATTCAAATAAACTTATTTATTTAATTTTACCCTACGACCGGAAATTAACCGCCTCCTAGGTTTTCTGGGTAAGATTGATCGGTATTGATCGGTCTAGGAATCTATTCCCCATTGAGGAAAAAAGTTTTTTCCGTTTGGTTTGGTTGATGGTAGCCCACCTGGTTAGCTACCACTTTACCTTATTTATGTTTGTCGCCATTTTAACAACGTTATAATAACATTGCTATGGTTGATGAGAAGCAGAAGTGAAGCTCGCTTCCATAAAACGTTTATCGGCCTTATCATCATCAGTTGAAATAATAACCAAAAGCTTTCCTGTTATGTGGAAAATAAAATAAAATATTTTAAGGATAAATGCAAGATAGAAAGTGGCCTTTGTGCTGTATTCAATTTGATTACAAAAAATTAAACCGACTTAACCCCAAAAAGTCGTAAATAATATAAGAATACATAAAACATTCTTTCTTTCTTTCTTTCAGTTGTATATTAAAGTTGGTGCAAAATTTTAACTAACTACATTTGTTCTTACATTTTTTAAGGTTCATATTAATAGTTGCATTTTAAAGTTGAGACCGCTCTTATTATGCTGTTTTTTAAAAGATGTTCCATACATTAAACGTCAAAACTGCATCTTGAGATCGATCTTAACTTTGAGATGCAATTATTATAATACGAACCTAAGACTTTCCAGGTGATCATTGCTTAGCACCGACTTCAATATAAAACTGTGATGTTGTATGTATTCCTATATTATTTGCGACATTTTGGTGTATTTGAACCCGATTTTATTATTCAATATTCTGACTAAATTTAATACATGCGTATTAGAATTTGAGCCACGGCAAACACCGGAATAAGTTAAATTAAAATGTCTTTCTTCGCTCTTAACAGTATTGAAAGAACTATCTCCCTACTCCTATCCTACTAAAAACCTTCCATACCTACCTCTTTAGTACTATTCCAGCTACTAGATGCAAATACCTGAATATCTTTAACGAAAACACGAAAAACGTTGGACGTGCCTATGAAATTTTAGGATTTCCCTGGATTTTCATATACGATTCCATCATCAGATCATGACATGGTAACAATGAGGCCACTACGGGAGAATAATCTTTCGATTACAAAAATAATTTTCAAAATCGGCGTACAAATGGCGGAGAAATCGGTGAACATATATAAAAAATCGATACAGTGGAACATAGAAGATCCTCCTTTTTCGAAGTCGGTTAAAAATGCACAGGCATTCTTGAGATACAAATTAATAGGTAGCATATTAAAAAATATAATATTGGAATATCATGATCACTTGATTTCGGCAATAGAGAAAATACATAAAAAAATAGATACAGCCGAACATATAGAACCTCCTCATTTTGCGAAGTCGGTTAAAAATAGTGCAGAGGCCATTCTGAGGAATTCTACCCTACATCACCGGCATGGCGCGCTGTGTAGATATGACACATTTACAATATTCAACTAAATTTAGGGCGCTTTGTATGGACAAAAGTTTATATTATACATATCTTAAACAAGTGGGCATACATACAAAAACTATGTTTTTTTTCA
Organism: Schoenobius gigantellus; assembly: GCA_963935595.1. NCBI lineage: Eukaryota > Metazoa > Arthropoda > Insecta > Lepidoptera > Crambidae > Schoenobius > Schoenobius gigantellus. The sequence continues at coordinate 24,405,957 of OZ012543.1, forward strand.
TACATTTAACCAAATATTATAAGAACTATCATGATGACATAACTTTGTAGATGTGTAGTTTCCTAGTAGATATTGTTTGCTGTTGTTGTTTGGTGGCTTCCAGCGTACCTTGATTCGTCTGTACACAGCGCCTCAGGTATTTTCAACGAGATGTTTTATTATAATATTTTTTTAAATTTAAAAGTCATTCCTCCATCTCTAATTTTCTACAGTTGCTTTTTAAGCTAGTTATAATTATGTATATTTATTATACATAATTTGGGTGCTGTCTACCTGGATTGGTTTCTTTGGGCCATTTGTCATCACTTTAGATTTACTTCATGTGTTCATGTATAATCCTACCTTTTTGCTCTCCTTGCTAAGAGATTGTATCATTTCTTAAAGCTCAGTAGCAGAATTGGCAAAGATAATAATGTCGTCCGCAAATCGTAGATGACTTAAATGCCTGTCAGTTATCCAGATACCATTTTTGTTCCAGTTGATGTTCTGGAATATAGCTTCACCCAAAGAGGAGACACCCAAATTGAATATGTTGATGACTATATTTACCTTGGTGAAGAAGTATCCCTCACCCATGACAGTAATGAAAAAGAGGTGGAGAGACGGATTAACTGCTCATGGAAAAGTGTTTGGGCCCAAAAAGAAGTATTGAAGGGAAACTACAGCATGCCACCTAAAAAGACTGTAATAGAAACTTGCATTTTCCCTAGCCTAACATATGGTTGCCAAACATGGGGGTTTACAAATAAATTAAGAAATAAAATTATGACAACACAACGAGCAATGGAAAGGAATATCTTGAAACTAAGAACAATAGACAAAGTAAAAAGTGAAGAGATAAGAAAGAGAACAAATCTGACAGATGCTCTCAAACACGCCCTAAGGCTGAAGTGGCTATGGGCAGGTCATTTTACCAGATACACTGACAAAAGGTGGACTGCACAATCAACAAAGTGGTCCGGCCCATGTGGAAAAAGAAAGGTTGGAAGATCAAAGCAAGAAAAGGTGGGCAGACGACATAGCCGAGATTGCTGGCCAAAACTGGTGGAAACACGGTGCGAAAAGAGAGAATTGGAAAAAGATAGGGGAGGCTTTTACCCAAAAGGGATTCATTAGAGACATTTAATATACACAGTTAATCTACTAACATTAGAATAAGTTTTTAACTAACAAAACATGTAAGTAAATAGCAAAGATGGAGAAAATAAAGCTTATTATTATTATATTATTATTATTATTATTATACATAATTATTATTAGCTGCAGTGCTTCATATCATCATAGTAATTGATAGAACCGTTAAACTAAACGGTAATGTTATATTATAGCTAAGGTAGTCCAGCATTGATTAAATAACAGTTGCCATATAATATCGCCGAGCATATAATAATAGTTAATATATACACTAATTAATAGCAATTCCAGTCGCACGCCTGACCTGTTACAGCTGCACTATACGCCTCGGGGGTTCCTTGCTCCCTCCTGCTTAGAATTTAATTATGCGGCAAAAGCAGTGTAATATTTACTAGAGATACGGGTAAATTACCGGCTCATTGAAGTTAAAGCTGAGACCTTATTCTTCGTAACAAGTACAATACGGAGTTATCTATCACAAGTTCGAAAAACTTTTGAACCGAATTTCATTTAACAGAAATCTTTTCGACTATTACGTTCCGTCTTTTTTATTTTATCGAAGTCACGTTTGCCACTGTTTACCAGTTCACGTATATCAATTCGATTTTCTCCGTTACTTCGACGTTTCATTTGGTTCTTAACTTTTCTACCAAAGTTATGCTTAGCCGCAATAACATTTGTTCGAAGTATTATGTTTCCGAATAGTACATTATGATACGAGCACGCTATGTCGGTCATTGCGAACGAGGCGATAAGCGAGGCGTGCTGCCCGGGCATGGCTATACAGCCAACATTTAAAAAAGGGTCAAACAGCCAAAACTCAAAACTAAATAAACCGAAATATTTTAGATTTTAAAAAACAAGTTTGTGTGAATTTTTAATAATTTATTTTAGTTATAGTTATTAATTATTGCTTTTTTTAAATGTCGTTGTTAATTTAATATTGAAGTAACCAGTAGTAGGCTGTTCATTTGTTTCCAATTGGCAGCCGCATAAAGTCGCGTTAAAAAAAGTGTATTAAGCGCCAAATTTAAGAATGCGTACTGGACATACATTTACTTTGCAATTTTGAACAAATTAGAATTTGTCGTGTTAAGTTTACCGCACTTGTGCGATTATGTAAAGTGAAAAGCACACGTGTTTAATATACTGAATAACGGATCTAAATGCAAGGTAATAAGACCCACTTTACGAGCAAGTGTGTTGAAATATGTATTACACCCCTGTTTTATATGCCATATTTTCATTTTACCAAACGCTTCGAAAAATTTGAGCACACTATTTCCGAACCATAACATAATCCATAGCATATGCTGTAATTCTATGCATGCAAACAAGCCTGCAGCACCCAAGCAAGCTTTCAGGATGTAACATACATGGTCATAATGCCTGACCTAACCTATAGTTTTATCCTATAAGTTTTTTTCCTGCTGCTGCAGGCTTGCCTCCAAGCAAGGATTAAATTGATTGCGTTAAAAGATATTGACATATATATGAAAACCAGCCCACGGTATGCAGACGATATCACTTTAGTTGCACACAAAAAAGATTACAAATTTCTTTTGAACCATCTTAACACCAAGGCAGAAGAATACGAATATATATTAGTCCAAACCAATAATCGTCAGTAAAGAGGAAGTACTTACAATGCAAACCTCTATTGATTAATGAAAAGGGTCAGTTAATACAAATATCTAGCATGCTGTTTTACATAAAACTGGAACCCGCAAAAAGAAACAAAGGTTATATATGGAGCTGAAAGCTGGACTATCTCAAAATCAATAGAAAACAGACAAAACACATTCAAGATGTGTGTATACATATAGACGCATGCTTAAAATTTAAAAAATAATGTATTGGCAAGAATGAAAAAGAAAAATGTAATTGAACATAATTTTTTCTGTGATTTTTACAAATTGTAATATAGTAAATAAAATAAAAATTTATGTGAAATAAAAAAACTAATAAACTTTCGCAAAAAAAAGAAACGGCAAATCATGGCAATAACAAAAGGAAGAATAACAGCTTACATTTATACATATACTGGAATGAGAAATATTTTATGTGAAACATGAAGGAGGGAAAAATATAAGGAAAGAGGGAAAGAGATATGAAGAGAGTTGCTTGGGTAGATAATCTGCTGAGTTGGACCGGACTTGATGCTGCCAAGCTTGACAAGCAACATATAAATAGATAGGAGTTTCGGACGAAAGTTGCCGACATCCAGTAGTGATTATGGCACCAGAATGAAGTTGCAGAAAATTCGACTTCTCTTGAGGACTCCCCAAATATCAAACAGGTCGAATCAACTTTTTTATTTGTGAATTTACACACATATTATTTGTAGGTATCCTTGTAGAGATAAAAATATATGTGTAAATTCACAAATACAACTTGAGATCTATGCAGTCCCTACTAGTATATTATATTTTCTTTCATGCCTATTTCACAACTTCATCTCGTAGGACAGGATTCGTCATGTGCGTTAGAGCTTCGACCTTAAATCTGAGTGGCAGTGGTTCAATCCTAGTGTAGAACATTATTTTTTTCATAAACTTGTTATTTATAAATTTGTTTTTTAAATACCTTTTTGTTAATTTTGATTAATTTGGTTTTTATTACTTTTTGTTTTTTTATTAATTAGTTTTTTTTTATAATTTTCTTTCCAGAAGAAAAATATTTAAGTTAAAGTTAAAAACGTGATTTTTATATCCTATATTTTCCAAAAATATTATGTGGTTTCATAAAACCACACAATGAATTTATACTTCTTTCTAGTCTAATCAATAAATCTTTAAATTAAAGAATTCCTTCCAAAAAGCAGAGGTTTTTAAGAGCAAATAGCGTTATCTATTAACGCGTAGCCAAACTAAATTGACAGCACTCTGAATAATGCAAGAATATTAATATATTATGGCAAGAATCTAAGCATCGACTTTCTATGAGTTACCTACCTGACAAGACCTCGATATGGCGCGAATTTTATTTTTTACAAGCTATTGTGTAGCTTGTACTGTTGTAACATAAATTTCTCTACAAGAAATTTCTAATCAGGTTCCTACTGCCATCTAGTGACATTTCCATGTATTAGTTACCTTTTTTTATCTAAATTCAGAAAACATTGAACGCGCATTGGGTTATAATAGTTTTATGTATATCGTGTCTTTGATTATTTTCAAAAGTTCAGGAACTTTAAATTCAATAAATATCGATAGTTTACTTCGTTTTTTTATTTATGTTTATTAGTCTATGTTATCTCGGAATAGTTAGTCTGTGGACTGGCCGAGCCGAGACAGCCATATTTTCTGTTTTGACGTTGACGGTCGAACGCTTGTGCCTGTTGGCTATCTACAAATTATTTTATTAAAACAAATCTGTAAGTATCACACCGTGAAATGGTTAATTCTTCATTTTGATTCTTTTAATTGATTGTCTCGTATTCAGCGCAGCGTTTTAACCAGGTATTCCTTTTCAGCAAGCATCGATAAGCGAACACCTAATCTTCCACACCGTTGGATTTACTCAATTTAATATAAGGGCCTTTAACCCATTTTACGTAAGTTATGTTCATGATTATATTGATGAAAACCAGGGTTCAGAGGTAATTAATAAATATAAAACCAAAGTTGCGTATAAAGTATTAGACGTTTATTTCAGGAATAAGGACGTTTCTATGGAAACAAATAAACATAACACAAATATTAAATAATACGCCCATAGACAAACCTAGTCTAAACATATAATATTTGTTGCAGTTTCAACACCCCCCCTCAACAAATATCTTAAATAAACTTAGCACAACTTAACTACCTAGGCACTAACAAGAACATAATAATATAACAAGAAAATAATATAAGTAAACCATGTACTTGAACAAAACTTAGTGCAAAAAAAAATAAAACACATTATCACCTGTTAAATAACATTTTTTTAAATTTTTCGAACAAAGTTTTGCCTAAAGGCTTTGTTAAGAAATCTGCTAGATTTTCGCTGGTACATATATACTCGAGAAATACCACATTATTTAATACCTTTTCTACCACAAATCTATACCTAATATCCACATGTTTTAAGCGCTTGTTATTGTCCCTATTACCAGCTAATTTAATTACAGACTGATTGTCCTCGTATATTTTGATACAACATTCAATTTTGAAATCGCTAAGGATATCTTTTAACCAGCATGCTTCAGAAATAGCCATACTCAAGGCAATATACTCGGACTCAGTCGATGAAAGCGAAACACAATTTTGTTTTTTTGTATTCCAGCTAACACAACAATTTCCTATTGTAAACACAAAACCAGTGGTCGATTTACGATCTAATGTGTCGCCTGCCCAGTCAGCGTCCACAAACCCTAGGATCCCTGACTGATCATACTCATATTCCAAAACAAGATTCAATGTTCCTTGAACATAGCGCAATACTCGTTTCAAACACTTGTACAACATTTCACTCGAGCAGTGCTGATACCTACTCAGAAAACTAACTGCAACACACAAGTCAGGTCTCGTGCCACAAACCGCATATATTAAACTTCCTATAAGCTCCCTACACTTACGTTCAATTTCTTGGGATTCTGACTTCTCCCTATGTAAAAGACTAAAATCAAAATTCTGATCGATTGGTGTGCTACTGGGTTTACAATTCGACATTTCATATTTTTCTAAAACTCTAGACAAGTACCTAGTCTGACTCAAAACTGTCTTTCCCTGTTCTTGTTTTATGTCGATACCTAAATAGCACGATGCCAAACCAAGATCTTTTGTTTTAAAAAACTTATTGATTTGTGTTTTAAATAAAGACACTCTCTCCTGCCTCGTTCCAAAAAATAAAATATCGTCCACGTATAAGAGAACATATATGGCATCTTCCCCTTGCTGTAAATAATACAAACAGTGGTCATTCAATGATTTATTAAAATTCATACTTTGCATAAACTCATCAAACTTCCTGTTCCAACACTTCGGTGAAGATCTCAAACCGTATAAGGATTTAATTAATTTACACAGCCGACCATCAGGTAACTTCACATACACAGTACTATCGATATCACCATTCAAAAAAGCTGTTACCACGTCCATTTGATACACATTATGCTTCATTTTATTTGCCACAGCCATAAAAATACGAAAGGTAGTTAATTTTGCTACTGGCGAGTATACGTCCAAACCGGAGTCTTCCTGCTGGAAACCGCGAGCAACAAGTCTTGCCTTGTAAAGCTTGTCACTATCTGCATTCTTGATGGTAAATATCCACTTACAAGAAACCACATTCAAACCTTCAGGTACATTATCGACTTCCTCCCAAGTACCGTTTTCCGTCAAACTATTCATCTCTCTGTCTATAGCTTCTTGCCATTTGTGCTTATCACTCCTGTGCATAGCCTCTTCTACAGAAGTTGGGTAACTTTCACTAGCAATTAAATTAATCTCATAGTCGTTCCACCATTCAGGTATCCTTCTCACTCTTTCTGACTTTCGCACTCTGTCCGGCAGAGGATCCATAGACGGGGGTGTTGATGTCTGCTCAACAATATGTTCATATTGATTGTTTTGTTGATTCCCAGCGATACTTTGTGTCACTCCTATAGGTAAATTTTCATCATCGCAGTTGTCATTTTCTCTCTGGCTTTTGTTTGTATGCTGAACCACTAAACCATCACAATTTTGAGACGTTGATACATTATTTACACAAGAAAAATCATTACCTTTAATAAAAATTACCTCTCTCTTAAGAAACACGTCTTTTTTTCTGGGAAACCACACACGGTAACCTTTTGTGGTTTCACCATAACCGACAAAAAAACCAAGTTCCGACTTTGAATCCCATTTTTTACGATTTTGATCCGGCACCATGACGGACACACGTGAACCAAACTCCCGCAATAAAGAAATGTCATAATATTCCTTTTTTAACCAAATCTCGTACGGAGTAACCTCCGGAGTACGACTTTTACCGGTCCTATTAAGAACGAATACGGAAGTGTTCGTTGCCTCAGCCCATAAATTTTTGGGTAAATTATGAGACAATAACATTGTCCTAGCACACTCTGTTATTGTGCGTAACTCTCTTTCAGACCGGCCGTTTTGTTCCGGTGTATAGCTTACACTAGTCTGATGTACAATTCCCATATTTTCCATAAACTCTTTCATTTTTTGATTTAAAAATTCGGTACCACAATCACTACGAATAATCTCCACTTTATGACCTAGATTTTGGGTAGCATAAATAATGAACGCTCTAACCCTTTCAAAAGTTTCGCTTTTATGTTTAAGAAAATAAACAGTCTTATATTTCGAAAAATCGTCCTTGATAAGCAAATAGTATCTTGCTCCTCCTAACGATGTAACCTCCATAGGTCCGCATAAATCTAAATGTAACAATTGACCTGGACTTTGCGACTTAAAATCACTCAAAGGGAAAAAAGTTTTGTGATGTTTACCTTGTAAACATGGTACACATGTAAACTCGCCTTTACTTTCAGAATGGTTGAAGGATATATTATGTCGTTTCAAAATATTTTTCACCTGCTCAATATCTTGGTGGCCCATTTTATTATGCCACTCCAAAAGACTCTTAGTGACCTGTCCCACCAATGCCTTTTCTTTGAGACACTTAAATTTCATTACAAATAACTTGTCCGATTTGTAAGCAATAGCGACTGTTTTACCATTGCCTATAAATCTGCATACCCTGTCATTTATACTCACTGTATAACCTTTTTCCGTTGCAGCACTGGTAGAAAATAAATTAAATTCTATATCTGGCACATACAAAACATTATGAAGAGTACTGTAAAGCCACTCTTCCCCGTTAAAAGCATCCAGCTCTATACTGCCTACACCCACAGCATATATATCAGACCCGTTGCCTATTATTATTTTTCTAGGAATTTCCAAAACCCTAAACTCAGTAAATAAACTTTTGTTATGGCACATGTGTTCTGAGGCCCCACTATCCATGATCCAATCATGGGTTATCTGGGATGTGTGCGACGCTGACGAGACTGAGACACATAGTGCGTTCGAGTTTGAATCATTACAAGTATTGTTACTACCTTTCTTTTTATTTTTTAACAACCAACAGAATTGTATCAAATGTCCTGACTTTTTACAGTAGTTACATTTCATACGAGTACTAACCTTCTTAAGACTAACCTTACAATCTTTCTTGATGTGCCCTGTTTTACCACACTCAAAACACTTACGGCTATTATGGGCAACGAGCGCTGTTACTGATTGACTAGTGGATGGTCCATTCCTAGCCTCTAGCCTCTCCTCTTCAATTAACAACCGTGACTGAAGATGATCAAACGTACGATCATGAACCGGTACTGATTCCCAGGCTGAAATAAAATGTTGGTATGCCTCTGGTAGACATGTTGTAACTTTCGTAATGGCCATACTCTCGGCTACTGGTGCTCCCAAGGTTTTTAGCGTAGCTAAAATCTGTTCAACTCGTCCGACAAACTCCGCCATGCTTTCGCCTTGCCATCGTAACGCGAAAAATTTTTCCTGTGCTAAATGCAGGGATAACTCTCCCTTCCTCTCATAAATTGTCTCGAGCTTTTTCCACATCTCCATTGCCGTCTCACAAGTTACGATTTGGCTAATTACCTTTTCAGACACTCGGGATACTATAATTCCCTGGGCTTTTGCGTCTTTTGCTTGCCATTTAGACTCTGTTTTATTGGCTGTGTCGTCGTCCACAACATCGTAAACATCTGCGGCTCGCAAAAGAACTTTAACGCGAAATTTCCAAATGCTCCAATTTGAAACTCCTTCTAGCTTTGGAGCGCTAGCTCCTGCCACAGATAGGTCCTCCATTTCAATGACCTATATACCTTTGATTCCTACGTCTTTACCACGACTTGACCGTCGTCAAAAAATACGCCACGACTTTACCGTCGCAAACAAAAAATACCACTGAAACCCTTAAACTATTATATGGCGTGCACTGGGCCCATAACCTGATGAAAACCAGGGTTCAGAGGTAATTAATAAATATAAAACCAAAGTTGCGTATAAAGTATTAGACGTTTATTTCAGGAATAAGGACGTTTCTATGGAAACAAATAAACATAACACAAATATTAAATAATACGCCCATAGACAAACCTAGTCTAAACATATAATATTTGTTGCAGTTTCAACATATATTATTCCTATGACGCCTTTTCGATATTTCAATCCTTGCCTTCTAAATTTTCAGCCGTTCGTTCGCATGATTTTGGAGCACGCACGACATAGTGTAGCGTCATTAGAATAGACACCAGCCAGCAATCTACCAGCACAGCTAGGCAGACCCACTTTCCTCCGACAGGTACGTTACCGTTTTCTGAGATCGATTCCTGTGGTAGTGTGTTAAATTTGTTCTTATATTTCATAATTTTAATTGTAAGGTTGCCTGTTGCCAAAAGTACATGATTGCCAGCCATTCTGTGAACTTTGACCTTTCGAACTAACTTGAACCACATTACCATAATATTCCTAATATTCTCATCGGTTACCCCTACTTACTTGTATTGCATTTTTTTTATAGTGATTGCTCATACATATTCGTGTAATATTTCAGGAGAAATTTCCTTACCCCCTGATTATCGCATACTCCGAAGTCAGACTCAACTACTGAACCCGGTTACCCCGACTTCTCTTCTACCATCGGTGTCTGGCGGCCCGGAGCCTGTGGTGTCTCCGGAGCTGGATCGCCTCGAATATAACAGCTGAGTCCACTCCATACAAAAAAGTTAATTATAAAACAAACCGTCCTTAGGTAAAGGCTTTTAGCGAGTAAATTACAGAGTGCGTTATCGATCAAATCGTGCAAAGAACATGTACCATATAGTTAAATAATATTAGTGATACAAAGCGGAACTTCATATCACCACCACTGATTGGCAGCCGTAGGCTACAAACAGTGCGCCCACTAATATTGTGTTCCCTTGGATAAGATAAAGAAAATTATTCTGTCGGCTTTGCCGGATTAAACCACATATTTTGAGACTTTACTCGTTTTATTAATCTCTTTAATATTAAACAACCTTAATTAAAGCTAACTCAAAAAAAAGTATTATACTATATGTATCCAGCATCGGTGGCGCAGTGTACTCAGCACTTGCCTTCCAATCGGGAGGTCCGGTGTTCGAGAACGCCATGTACTATGTTTGTATGTAATATGTTTTTTGTTTTTTGAATTTCATATGTACACATACGGTGAAGGAAAGCATCGTAAGGCAATCTGCATACATAAGGCATACATCTGCGAACAAACTCAATGGTGTATGTGAAGTCGACCAATTCGCACTGGGCCAGTGTGGTTGACTAAGGCCTACTCACCCTAACATACGGTAGGCTCGAGCCCCTTGCTGGGGGCGTATATGAGCTGTGATAATGGATGTATGCATAATATATATATGTATGTTGAGGTCAAATCTTGTGAGTTAAATTTGACCCACTTCCTGGATCCCGATTGAGCTGAAATTTTCCACGCATATGTATATCGCGTTACAATACAATATTATGATGACATGGAGCTGATCTGTTGTTGGAACTTGAAGGTGGCAATAGGAACTCCGCAATAAAATGACGCAACCCCATCGAGTTTGGGCTCGTTTGATTTGTATTGACGAATACTTTGATCCTTTATGGTAACCAGATCTGATGCTGGAGCTCAAAGGTGGCCATAGGAATTCCGCAATAAAAAGACACAACCCCATCGAGTTTTGGCTTGTTTTATTCGTATTGACGAGTACTTTGATTCTTTATGGTATCCAGGGTCTGATGCTGGAGCTGGAAGGTAGCCATAGGAACTCCGCAATAAAACGACACAACCCCATCGAGTTTGGGCTCGTTTGATTTGTATTGAAGAGTACTTTGATCCTTTATAGCAACCAGGCTCCGATACTGGAGCTGGAAGGTGGCCATAGAACTCCGCAATAAAACAACACAACCCCAAAGAGTTTGGACTCTTTGATTGTTCTTGATAAGTCCTTTGATCCTAAATAATATCTATGTGCCACCCCATTTACTTTTTTGTACAACCTTCCCCAATATGGGTATCAAATGAAAGAGCTACATTGTTTGTTATATAGCTTTAATATTATTTTTCGTAAGGCTTCGCGGACCATTTCGGCTGCTTCCAGGGACCACCTGTATTCCGCGGACCACCGGTTGAGTACCACTCATCTATCGCATGTCGCATTACAGTCGGCCGGCTGTATTGGGTAAAGACAAATAAAAGGCGGTGGCCGGCAAATTAGGGGTAAAGACAAGTAAAATGCGTTCAGCAACGCAGCCAAGGCCACTATGGCCTTAATAAATTTTTAGTAAAATGCCTAGGGTCTGAAAAAATGTTTCACTTGCATCGTGGTTTCATATAACCACACAATGAGTTATTGTGTTTGACATCAAAAATTGAACAGGACAACCAAGCTATTATAAAATAATACAACGATGTTGAACTAAAACCGTCAACTTCAACGTTAACGAGTCAAAAGCCCAATCAATTTGCACTTAATTACTGTACTTGTAGTCGTTTTTAGTAAACTATACAATGAGGCTAAGGCAGTGCTGCCGCGATTCAATTAGCCCGCATAACGAACTGAAATGTCGCGTCGAGGGACTATCGTGGTTCCAATAATTGGTCGATATCGAAACTTGATTACGACTGCAAGTTGATTAGAAATTTAAAGTCGGTGCCTCAAAGTTTTTGTGAAGTTAACGCGCCAAAAAGTTAAGCGATATAATCGTGTAATTGGAAAGAGCGTAATGAATTTGAATTCGCAAACTTTAAGTGTTAGAAGCTGATTTGTACCGGGCGGTAAATCAAGTGAATTAATTAAAAATGTTTGTCCAATGGGAAATTAGAGAAAACTTAATTTGATTCCGCTAAAAGAATTAAGTTCTCAGATTGAATAAATCAATTTTGTTTCTTGTTAGTTCGCAATTTTGTTAAGTGGTTCCTTTTGCTTAGAGAATTTCTGTGATTTATGTAGTCATACATAATTTGTATGAACATTTTTACCACTATCATTAAACATTTTCATCTCAGATCATAAAGTTTCCCAATATAGTCGTTCTTGAGTCTTCACCCACCACATTGCAAGGACCAGAGCAAGGATTACCCAGCGACCCCAGTCTCGTCATCTAGTCGAGAGCAGTCTGATGAGGTTGACACATCCGCTCACTTTCTGGTTGAAACATATTATTTGAAACTCCTTACACATTATATGCAATGAATTTGGAAAATAGATATTAAAAATTACTTTCAGTTTCTCGTAGTTATTACTTAACTTTCAGTAGTGTTTGCATTCGACACTAAGATTATTAAATTAAATTCTCCAACAAACTGTTCAGTTCAAATAGTGTTATGTTTGGCAACATTTACACCCAGTTTCTGAAAGGCTGTTCAGCGATAAAATTAACTAACAAGCTGTCAATCTAATGCTAACTATGAATTGAGTTGCTGAAAGCTAAATCAACTTATCACTGTGTTAGTTGACACAGCTGTCAATTTTTTTTCAAAATTATTAAGGAAAGACCCACTTTGGATTTCCAAAATACATATGAATGTCTAAAAATATTTCTCACGAGAAATCTAATTATTAAAGATGAGTAAATTTTGGCTAACCAACGTTTCGGAAACTCAAATTGATTTGACACTGCTGTTAAGATGACATGGATGTTAGTTGAACAATATTTTGATCAGCCTTTCAGAAACTGGGGGTGAATGTAGTGTTTAATGTATATTTAATATGAATAGTTTATAAATAGATTAAAAATTAAGGTAAACTCTTCGTGACGCGACATCTGTTAAGCGAACATTTAATATCTACGTAGTGCTTCTCGAGTAGGTAAAGAAAATATTGTGTAATTAAAGAATAGTGTCCCAGAGGTAGCAATGAGGTTATTTCAATTAAAAAATTGAACACGGATCACGGCGAGATTGCAGCACTGCAGTCTATTTACTTCGCTTTCAACTGCTTAGCTAACTTAATTAATTTTTGTTTGAAAATAAGCTGTGTATTTCGATGGAATGGGGCTGCGTGGTTTTTTAAATCGTCTGCCTTAAGAACTTCAAGGATAGTAATCTATTTTTTATAGGTAAGTACATAATATTGTATGTCTCTGTCCATTTGGACGTTAATTGTTAATTTGGACGACAAATAAAGGAATGGCTGCAAACTATTGACTGTAAAGGTACCGAAAAGAACTTAAATGTCGAAATCCTAGCCTAATGTTCTATTAGACTTGGCCTGTTAATCACACTCGTACTGTCACGGTTCTAAAACCGTCTCCACTTAACTTAAAGCTTACCTTGATTTTAACGAAAATCCTTTCATAGAAACACACCATTATGTGGCAATCCTTTTGTAAATATGCCTAATATATAGTAATAACCACTCGCAACTAATTATTGATTAAATTTTTGTCAACAAGTGTTCAACACAACTGGGTTTTTTGTTTCCTCTGCGTTGACATTTAACGCCGGTAGCTGTATAAATAAAAATATAATTACGAAAGTGCCCTCAAAATAAATATTAATTTACATTCAGAAATCAATTGATAAGCCTAATTTTGATATTAATATCCTTTTAAAAAATTTATAAACAGGAATGTTTCTGATTATTATTTTCTTATGCTTGCTACATAATTTTTTAATGTCTATAATTGTATGCATTTGACCAGATTGAATCGTATTTCAGAACGAACCTATGCAAGTAGTCTATGGCATAGTCTAAGCCGTTTCTTTGTGGTTCTTTCTCCCAACATTCTAGAAAAGTTCTAGAAGGTTAACGGCCTTACAAATAAAAACTTATACCGAGGATAATCCTCGGAATAATTTATTCTGCGTTTTGTCTTGTTTTAGCACGTCAAATGTAATATTTCAAAATAAGACAAAACACGGAATAACTATTCCGAGGTTATTCCTAGAAATAAGTTTTTTATTTGTTATGCAAATATAAAACTTATTTCTAGCAATAATATAATTGTGGTGTATTCCTCAAATGTTAATCTTTGTTCGCCTACGACACGTTTAAGGTGAAATTTAAGGCTGCGCACTGCTCTCTCCCACAGGCCACCTGCACTGGGCTACGATGGAGCATTAAAATGCCATTGAATATTCACTCTGTAATCTCGGTCAAAAAGCTGTCATAAAAAATTTCTTGAAGTTCTTGATAGTTTTCCTGTAAAGTTCTATTTGCTCCTACGAAGTTAGTTTCTTGATCTGATTATATGTATATGATGTGGAGTGCCTTTTCGTGCTGCCATACGACGAAGAGCTGCTAAAAATGCTGAGCTTGTCATATCTGACACTATTTCCAAATGTACTGCTTTGGTGACTAAGCAGACAAACACCGCTATATAACCCTTCGTAGTTTTAGTACCACGCCCTTTGCTGAAATTGATGAAAACATATCCTGTGTAGTCCACGCCGGTATGATAAAATGGATGTTTAGGATTACTTCTGGGTCTTGGCAAATCTCCCATGAGTTGCTGTTGCATTTCAGGGTTATTCTTTCTGCATACCACACAGTTTTTTATATGCTTTTTTACAGCTCTTATGCCTCCGGTTATCCAGTACTGTCTCCTCAGGTTGGCTAGTCAGCCTGGGTCCACCGTGAAAGGTAAATTGATGTGTTTGTTCAATAAGTAGAGTAATTAATTACTTTGATGAGGGATAATTGCTGGGTGCTTCATGTTTTCGTGAAGGTCGGCGTTCGTTAACCGACAACCCACACGCAAAATACCTTCCTGATCTAGAAACGGATTTAATTTTTTTTAAATGCTTTTAGATGGTAACTTTTTATTTTGCTTTAATTGCTGTATGTCTATGCTAAAATGATCGCTTTGTATTGCTTTAATAATAATGATTTTTGCTTGTCGTAATTCAGGTAATGTGATATAGTTTGGCATCGTTTTGCGCTGGCGCTTAGGTATTAACACTCATCTAGCATATGTAGATATGCTTGTAGATTCATCAGAAAAGCTGCAATTAAATGTAAATATATCCTGCTCTGATGACCACTAAAGTCCCAATATTTTTGATATGCTGTCAGTTTTAAAATTAAAGTTATTATATTGATTAATAAGGTCATGATTTAAATTTTCTTAAAATTGCTGCATGGTTCGAAATCCATTTTCTTAACAGAAATCCTCCTGACTTTAGCAAGGAATACATCTCTGTGATTAATTGCTGACCCTTATCTATATCATGGGACCCGCCGATCCAGTTATCCATGTAATACAAGCTGTGTAAATTTTTTGATGCTATTGGGTAATTATAAGATTCATCTGATGTTAACTTTTGCAAGGTCATCATAGCCAGAAATGGAGCTGCCTTTGTTCCATAAGTAACCGTGCTTAATTGATAAATTTTGATTGGTTGCTTAGTACTCTCACGCCATATGATTTTCTGATAATCTTGATCTTGTTCGTGAACCATGATTTGCCGATATATTTTTTCTATATCGGCGGTCCAAGCATATTTGAATATACGCCATTTTAAAATAAGTGACTGCAGATCTTATTGCAAGTTCGGCCCTGTGTACATACAGTCGTTTAAGCTGAGACTTGATGACGATTTTGCAGATGCATTGAACACCACGCGAAATTTAGTGGTTACAGTTTCTGGGCATTGTACGGCGTGATGAGGACGATAATACTCCGAGATCGAATTACGTTTGCTGGGTTTCATATGATTTAATGCGATATATTCATCAATGAATTCTTTATAACTGTTTGCTAATTTTGGGTTCTTGTTAAATTTATTTTCCAAATTATGAAACTGAGCTAAGGCCATGGGCTTTGATTGTCCTGGTTGATGGATGACGTCAGGCTTAAGCGGTAAGCGAACTTCGTACTTGCCATCAGATTGTCTTTTGGAGGTGTCATGGTAAAACTGAATACACTGCTGCTCTTCATTAGATAGTGATACATCCTCGCTGATGTCCTCCATCTCCCAAAATTTACGAATTTCATCAACAATGTTTAAGATGACATTGCACTGGTACGTTTTTCTCATGCTCCCGCACAGAACCCATCCTAGCCGGGTCTGTTGAGCGATAGGCTGCTCAATGCTATTTCCTTTGAAGACTCCACCCATCATTATAACCGAATAAATGTCTGCTCCTAGAAGCATATCAAAGATTATTCCGGGATCTTAATTATAACCGTTGGAGTATAAATTAAGATCCCGCTCTAACCATTTCTTTTTCCGCGGACATCATTTCTCCTGGTAACATGTTAAACGTTTAGTTCATTTATTGTGCCCGATCCCCGAACTAGGGGTCGTTTCTACGGCCAGCAGATCGACGCCTGTTCGAATTTGCTGACTGATCAAGACCGCCTGCGTCTGTTCCGGTCCTGCTGAAGATCGCGACGCCTGTTCCGGTCTTCGTCCACCTACTTCTGGCCTCCGCGTCTCGCTTCAGCTTCTGCCTCCTCTAGGCAGAACTAAGCTAAGTACCTCCCTATATCTCTGCAAGTCGTATTGAGCGAAACCGTTGTATCCCCCCTGAGGTCTTGCAGTATACGCTGTACTTAAGACTAGATCTTTTATTTATCTCTTCTGCACCCTGGTCGTGCTTCGCTGGGCCAGAGCGTATCAATAAGTTACACGCATACTCACACACACACATTCACGCTGTTGTTTTTCATATTTTTGTAAATTACACCAATAAAAAATGTACCAACAAGGAAGGAACTGGCTTTTGACACATAAGTATATACTTATAAGCCAGGGTAACATTAATATTTTGTATATTGGTTATGTTGCAATAAATATTTTTTTTTTCTAGGATCACATATCTAGGATTCTATCTGGACCACATATGCGATCACTTTCCATCAGATGAAGTACGACCTGTAGTATACAATAAAAACATTCCTCGCCTTTATTGTCTAAAACAAAAAGCCCTCATAGGTAGGTAATTACAATAATGTATCGAGCTATAACTGAGCCACGCTCATTATTAACCATTAAGTAATGCACCGTGGAGGTGGAATACATAAAATTCAAATTCTGAATAGTAAAATAAAATTCATAGCCTCAAATGGTCAGGGGCCTAATTTTAGAATTATTCGTTTGACGTCGAGCGTCTTTTGATTTTCGTCTCCTATTTGATGAAAATTAACAAGAGATAGTGACGAAAATTAAGATTAGATGGATATTCGTCGAATATCAATAGAATTTGAACGCAAACAACTCTCAGTCTCAACGAGCAATAGACGAATGATTCAAAAATGTTCCCCCGAGTGTGTGCGAAATACTAAAATGCTGAGACGTGCTAATGCAATGCACAAAGAAGCATATTGATTTGATCTCTATTGCATTACTTATATACTATATCTGGTGTATATATTTATGGCATTATACTCATGGCGGGCTAACGCATCAAGGCTATTAGGAAAACGCAGAGGGCAGCGAGACAGGGCGGTCAGTTCCTTCGATGTAGATGTGCCCGCCTATTTACTAACTTCGGTTGCTAACTAGAACAGTCATTTTTGAAAGAATTTTTATATCCGTTACATTAGAGTATAGTGATTACTTCTGTTTTGGCAGCGTTTATTTTTGGTAGTGACAAGATTCTTATTAAATTTTATTCAAAATCAACAGTGCTAGTTAGCTACCGATGTTAGTAAATGGGCGGGGGGGAGGTAAAATATGATGTCGACAGTCATCGTTGAGTTAAAGCAGTCCCCGTTATCAGAATGATCTCCAATCAATGCACCATTACTTTGATCACAAGTCATTCATAATATTCGAGTTACGATCGATTCCATACAACCTTTGTTCTCGCTGAGACGACACCGAATCAAAGCGTTGATCTATTGATTGCGACCAATCTCGAGCACGTAAAATGTAAAGCCTTAAGATGATAGATAAAAGAAACACTTCAAAGAAAATAATAAACCTTCGATGCCCAAAGGAAATCCGCTCGCTATAATAACTGAAGGGCGAGGGTGTATTTTATAACTCGCCATAGTTGCGTGACTCGCGTACCTATCCGGA
The DNA here is from genome assembly GCA_963935595.1 of Schoenobius gigantellus. NCBI lineage: Eukaryota > Metazoa > Arthropoda > Insecta > Lepidoptera > Crambidae > Schoenobius > Schoenobius gigantellus. The sequence continues at coordinate 24,424,107 of OZ012543.1, forward strand.
TGTATCGGCCATTGAGTACGTGGTAGTACTGATACGTTGATTTATTATATTTACGTGTAATTCGTGTAACAATTTTAAAAATGATTTCGTATCGTATACGTGTCTTTAACAAATTTCTGTAAGCAGCGAAGTTTAGGCGAACCGATTATTGTACCTTATAACATATGTCTGCTAAAATTTTCTATATTTCAACAAATTTTTATGCATAACAATTGATTATGTGCAAAATAACGCAGATCTCTAAATTGCGAATTATTAAAATTGTATGTCTAATTAGTAATTGACTAACTTGTTTAACTTGGAAATTAATAAACACTGTTTTATACGTCTAGCTTTTTGTAGGACATACGAGTAGTCTGTGTTCAATAAATAAATAAGTTAAACGTTTCTCACAGAAATGATTTTTTGTTTATTTATTGGTTTCATTGAATGCTTATGCTCAGGGTTAATAATGAAAACTAAATTGCCTAAGCCTTAAATTTTATCCCAGAAGAAATAACTGCAAGGTTACCATCAGAATATTTCCGTAATTTTTAAAATTCTCTATACAGTTCAATCAGAGCTTATTGGTTTACATCAACACCGCTACAATTTTATTTATCTATATATATAAAAAGATATGTTCCCATCTATAGAGGCACGCACAGCCGTAACCGCTAATGGTAGAAACGTGAGGACAGTTGTTTTATTTAATTCAAAATGCAGACGTACACTAAGAAGGGATTTTAAAAACTTTAACCCTAAGGGGTTGCAAGTTTGTATGGATTTTTTTTTAAATTGGCAACGATGCTGATAAAATTGTGTTTTTCGTTTTCGAATTTCATATGTACATTTGTCTGACGCTCCTACGGTGAAGGAAAATATCGTGAGGAAACCTGCATACATCTGCGAAGAAATTCAATGGTGTATGTGAAGTCGACCAATCTGCACTGGGCCAGCGTGGTTGACTAAGGCCTAATCACCCTAACATAGGGTAGGCTCGAGCCCCTCGGTTGGGGATGTACGAGTATATGAGCTGTGATGACGATGATGACGATGATTGATAAAACTTGAGATTCATGCTCTTAAAAACATTTAATTGAACACGTGTTTCATGGTTTATTGGAATTCACCCCTTGGGGTGCAAAAAAGGGGTTGAAAGTTTCTATGAAAAATATCTAAAATATGCTCCAACTTCTATGAAATTTATTATTCTAGCTCCTGTATATAAATAACAGTCTTCTATATAATAGGCTTCAAAATTATTTTACGGAAAATATAAAATTCCCATGGGAAAACAATAATAACGCGGGTGAAGCCGCGAGCGGAAAGCTAGTATTAGATATTCCGCAAATTATACTTACATATTTGCACATCACTATTTCAGTGATATTACATCGAGATTGCTTGACCGATCGCTTTGATGTTAGGCACTTATAAAGTTTCAGAGCGGGAGCTTTTAGTTAAAAGAAAAAAGAAAGACAATGTAATTCTTTAAATAGAATGGTAAGTCAGGTAACAATAGTTAATAATTTATTCATAGCAAAATCAAACTGAAAAGATTAATTTGACAAACAACTTCAATTCGTGGTGAGTTTATAATTAACATTTTTACCATTGATACGCGACAAAGGGCTCGCGATTCTTCAAAAACAGTAAATAAAACGCTCTTTGTTTCACTGAGTGAATAAAACAAATTAATTGGGAACATGCGCAAATATACGGATTATGGTAAGAAAACGTGCAAAGAGGTGCACTCTCGCTATAAAAACGTACTAAAAACCACCAAAACGTGATAACTAAGTTTCGAAAACTGTTCTATTTTTAACCGACTTCAAAAAAGGAGGAGGTTATCAATTCGGTTGTATTTTTTTTATGTTTGTCTCCTCATAACTCCGCCATTTTTAAACCGATTTCCAAAATTCTTTTTGTATTCGATAGAGTATACTACAAGGGTGGTCCCATGGTCACCAAAGTCAGGATCTGATGATGGGATCCCATAGAAAATAGAGGAAAACACTAATTAAATTAGGGTTTCTTTAACTGAAAAGATTTCATTCACTAAAAAGTTAAAAATAAAATGTTTTTTACAAAAAATAAAACCGACTTAAAAAACACTAAAAACTTAAAAATAATATAAGAATAGGTACAGATAACATCACACTTCTATATTGAAGTCGGTGACAAATTTTAACACTTTCTAGGAGATCATTGTTTGGCGCCGACTTCAATATAGAAGTGTGATGTTGTCTGTACCTATTCTTATATTATTTTTAAGTTTTTAGTGTTTTTGAAGTCGGTTTTATTTTTTGTAAAAAAAATTTTTACAATTAATTTCTAGTTCTTTAGTTTTTATTGTTCTTTATGTATTACCCATAATAAAATTTGATTCATAAGAGTGATTATTTTCTCACAGTCAATGATAATAAGTAGAGTACCTAACCCGTGAAAAAAAATTATCTCGGCTCATGTATCCCTTGATCTGCTTGGGATTCTACTTTAGAATCCTTCGCTCCTCTCGGGATACAACTTAGTGCCTCGAAAAGAATTCACCTTTTTTTCACATGTTGGGTAATCTACTTATCTCTGCCCTAGGTCCAGAAACACAACCTTGACTAATATTGACAGCATTGTTATCTCCCGACACTTAAGGAGACGTTCGCCGGACGTAATAAGTACAATATGTGTGGTTTGTTACATAAATTAACCACACCTCCAGATTTCTCTCAGATTTCAGCCAGACGACTGATATGAACCAAGAGAGCGTGGCCGTTTGGCTATCCCGGGTAGAGTCGAATGGTAATGGCCAGAAAAACTAGTCAACTCATTGAACTGTCACAACTAGATGCAAATACCTGAAAATCTTCAGAAAAACATTAAATCCGTTGAATGTGTCTATGAAATTAAGGAATTTCCCTCGATTTGCCTTGGATCCCATTATCAGATAATATCTTGGTGACAATTGAACCACCTCAGGAGTATACTCTTTCGATTACAAATATAACTTTGAAAACCGGCCTACAAATGGCGGAGTAATCGGTGAATATATCGGACATAGCACCTCCTCCTTTTTTAAAGTCGGCTAATAAAGAAGAATCCGAATACACATTTAAATATTTGCCGTCAAAATCCTCTGAATTACTGTGTGTTTATTATAAAAGATTGTGTGTCGTGATACTGATCACGACTCGTGATCAATATCTATCAATCACTGTAATATTTATGTAATAGTGATGAGACCATGGTTTTACAGACCTATTGTGAAGGAGGCAGCAGCTGATTGGAAAAAAGCCGACTTCAAAAACACTTAAAAGTCAAAAATAATATAAGAATGCACACAACATCATATTTTTATATTGAAGTCGGTGTCAAACGATAATCTCCTAGAAAATCTTAAATTTTAAGTGTTTTTGAAATTGAGTGTTATTTTTCGTAAAATTTTTTTTTTTATCTCTTTAGTGAATTTATATCAGCTCACCGTAGACACTTGAAAGAATAAAATGAAGGACTAAAACGTGCCCATTGTATTAACAAAACTAACCTCTAACTTCTAAAAGTCAAGGATCCTTTTATGATTAGCTCGGCTCATGACTATACATGACGCAAATACTTGAATACTTAGCTTAGTTTTATCATGAAAAATGGGCCTTGGTTTTGGTTCCCTCAAATTTCTTGGGGTTCAATCATCAGATCCTGACTTTGGTGAAAATGGGACCACCACAGGGGTATACTCTTTCGTATACAACAAGAATTTTAAAAATTGGGCCACAATTAGCGGAGTAATAACGCATACACAAAAAAAACATACGTGTCGAATTCAGAACCTAGTTCTTTTTTGAAGTCCGTTAAAAAAGATAAGCAATAACTTTTACACTTTCAACCAAAGCGTAAAATTCAAATAGGTTACTTGTGACACCTTCTTGTTTTCTAATCATAAAAACGAAGTGCGCATGGTAGAACCTTACTGAAGACTGGCCGATGCCGATAGCCAATATTTGTAGCAATGCAATAAGGTTTAATAGGTCGATTAGGGAGAAGGACTCGTAAAATTCAACGCTAATCCATAGCAGCAATCGATACGCTGCTCAGATCGCATTCTCGATTGCAAGTACACGAGTTGCTCGAGTCACATGCGTTATTAAATAATCGTTAGGGCGCTTGCGCACTTATACGTATTCGATTCGTATTCGGTTCGTGTTGGATACGTGAAAAAAACCGAACTGGAAGCGTTTGCGCACTTATCTGTATTCGATTCGTGTTTGAGACGGTAGTGCGTTAAATGTCAAGATGACGGGATCACTTCCTGTTTTTAAAAACCCACTACAATTTAGTACTATTTGATACCAAACATTATAATTTTAGTATCTGTTTAGTTTAGCTAAACAGGTACTAAAATTATAATCCGGCTTTCATTATCAAAATGGCAGGATCATGCTCTAGCATTATAGTTACTACCTATTTGATGTAACAGATCAAACCACAATTTAGTACTTACATCCAGAAATTAAAAGCAGTTTCTTTTAAAATCGAATATTAAAATTCTGATGGCACAAAAAAATTCATTAAAATAGAACAAAAACTGTATGAAATATTTTATAAAAAAAAACAGACCAGTGCAAATAGGCGGCTTTATTGCTAGAAAGCAATCTCTCCCAGGCAACCTTGTGGCGAAAGAATGAGACAGCATATTCAATAGGGAAAAGGGAACAGAACTAGGACTAAGGAAAATTTGTTATATGGGACCACCACAGGAGTATACTCTTTCGTATACTATACCTCCCTACAACAACAATACAACAAATGAGCAAAAGTTCCAGCTTAATTAATTGATATTTAAATAAGCTGTAGGCGTTTATATGATACCCAACATTATAATTTCAGTACTTGCTTAGTTCCGACAAAATCCAGCTTTCATTATCAAAATGGCAGGATCATGCTCTAAAGGATCCATACAATCACTAGGACGGCCATACTGAATCAAAACCGAACACGAATCGAATACGAACCGAATACGTATAAGTGCGCAAGTGCCCATACTCTGTAAATCTTATGAAGAAACTATACTGAGAAACTAAAATTTGAAATCAGTAATATGAAACAACCCAAGCCCCATGAGGGAGGCCTATGCCCAGCAGTGTCCTATAGTAGCTGGGATTACAAATGGATATGGCGCAGAAGGCAATTGACTCTAGAACAGAAAATAGAAGAAAATAGCGGGCGCACCGAGGGTTTCATGCTCATATAAGTAAGTATATAAGTTCCCATTTGACTATATAATATATTTACGAGTATATTTAAAACTATATATTTATTATTACGATTTAACAATATACTACGAGTATATCCTTCTACATTGATAAAAATATGCTACAAACCTGTTGCTACGTAGTTGCTACAAAACTAATTGAATTGAAAAAGAAAGGATGATCTCGGTAAGAGGTAGTTGCAAAATTGGATTTTGTGATGTGGATTTGCCTTCCTAAGCTTAAAGTAAAGAGGTTTGTATTGATTATCACTTATTCCTCACTTGATTTACGAGTATATACAAAGTGGGGACACCAATACACAAATTTATGTTCATAGTAGTAATTTGAAATAACCAAATTTCACTTGGAATCAAAATGATTTAATAACTTCTATGCCAAGACTGCAATCTGCACGCAGGCTTTGGAAGTCATAAGGGAGAATAAGTTCTCCTCGTACATGGAAAACTAACAAAGCAATTCACAGTGCCTCTCTCTGTCTGTATGAATGAAAACCAATAGAACCATTTGCCACCGTAACAACTAATCATGCCGCACGGGGAATACAAACGCAGCTTCGCAACGAGAAAGTGCTCCAGTATTGAATTTACGTTGTAGATCCGCTGGCGATGCGCCAACCGAATGAATTATTACTTTCATACATTTGTCGCGGTCGACTTTATGCTGCCTGTTAGTGTGTATATATAAATCTATATGCTGCTTTGTGTTCTAGCCAGTGAAACGAGGAACTGAAAATGGGAATTCAATTTTAATTTACAAATCGGTAACTCAGTGCGATCGTGCCGATTGATTTAGTACGAGCAGGTATATTACTTGTGGAATCAAATTTTGTGAGCACTTTTTTACTGATAATAAGTTAAATTACGCAAAACCTCAAATTATTTTGTTCAGAATCGATCCCACTAATATAAAATATGAGTCAGGTTTTATTCTATAAAATTAACCCACGCCACTTTTTAAAATTCTTAACTCTATCATCTTTAGCTCTTTTATCAGTCGGTGGCGCAACGGCTAAGCGCGCGGGGTCGTACTTGCAAGCGCTCGAGCATAGAGCTTTAAAATTGCAAGATATGCCATAAAACAAAAAAAAAAAAGGACATATCTTTGTAAAAAGTCCACATCAATTTATTTTTATGTCTAATATATAAAAATCTCGTATGTTTAAAGTGTGGAGTTTGTTATCGAGCTCCTCCGAAACGGCTTGACTGATTTTTATGATTTTTTTGTGTATATTAGGTAGTTCTGAGAATGGGTCGTTGGTTTTTTTTGTACCCCTAGGTGTTAGGGGTGGTCCTCTCCGAAAAAATTTCAGTTTTGAACTTTATTAAAGCAAAACATAGTTTGCGGGCACAGCTAGTCATATATTCGTATTAGTTGATAAAACATGGCAACTTCATTTTAAAATCGTTTATTACTCTTAGCGATTACGGTAAGGTCAACCACAATCCGTAGGTATGCTTATTTACCTCATTTAACAGTTAACTTCAGATAAGCTTAGGTTTATTTTACTATTATCCCTTGATCGTTATACCTGAAGAAGACGAAGAAGAGTTTCATGCCATATCTGGAGCAAATTCAAGGCCTGATTTTTTTATCGGAATCTACCAAAAAGTATTTTAAATTTTAAGAAAAATAACTATCTTTTTTTTTTTTTATCAATTAGGTCTACCAACAATTGTTACATTCATTCAAAGTAACATTCTTCATAGGGTACTTATGCAAAATGTACAATTATTTATAGGTAAACACCACATGCATAATTGAACAACAATAATTACAGCAACACTATTACTATAACAACAATATTACAACAATTGCTTTTTTATACAACGTGCTTGGCACACCCCTCCACCAAGCCGAAACCCACCCATGACAACTCAGCCAACATGGCAGGCTCCGGCCCGGCAGGACATGTACCAATCACTTTGTTTATTGCTTAACAACTAAATACACAAACGAACAACAACACACATAGACACACACACAAAAGTACACATATACACAGGTGTATAAGTGCACTGACATACAAAAGTACATATTTAATATTGTTAGCAAATGACTGGATTACACTATGTTCATTAATACACGTTTTTGATCTTGATATAAAAAGCTTGATATAACAAAGATCTTCAGCAAAGATAGTTACGTAGATAAAGTCCCCACTTATGGAAATTGTGTGAAATCTTATTCGGTATGCTCAAAGGGTGTTTCAGTGCTTCCTGACCCGAACCTTATCTTGAGGTCCTAAAAATGTTTAAGGTCGCATAGCTTATACTTCCAATAGGTCCAATCACGGGTCACGATCAAAGTCAAAATCAAAGCCAGCCAGACAAGATCTAAGAGGAGGCTTGGACCTCCGGAACCCTTATCCGGGATAGAGGCCTTGTTATGTGGTGACTTTAAGTTATGTCCGATCATTTGCATCGTTGCCTGTTCCTAATAAAGCTGTCTGCCTGACGTAATACTTTGTAGGCTAATGGTAACATTAGTAGAATAGTTTAATGTTTTCCATCTGAAATGTTTTCCATCGTCTTATGTTTAGAAAACATCCAATGGCACATTATAATGTCAATTCTTTGATAATTTTCTTTAGTCTCAATTTAATACCTATTTCGAAGTCGAGTGTAACGTCGAATACCAGTATTGGTATATTAGAATGCTGTTTAGGTGCAGGTACAGAAGAATAATTTTTCAATTCTGGAAAGTGTCTTGAATAAGGCCCTAAGAGGATACTTAATAGCAGAGTTGAAAATCAAGACTTGGCACTGGTGTGATCCAAATGATTTCAGCAAATCCTACCTCAAATTATGCTGTATTGATTTAGAAATTTGTTTGTAGTAATTTAATTTAGATAACAATTTAATTTTCAAATAAAAGAGTTGCTTGGTTCCCCGTAAACAGAGGCCAAAATAGCTTTTTTATCCCTCAAGGACAAACAGAGATTTGAATTTAGAATGAATATATATCAGTAAAAGTTCCACATCACTAGAGTGTCTTCTTTGATATTTTAATAACAATAACATGGAAATTCAATAAAATAGTACTTTTGGCTTATTTAATTGTTAGTCCTTTACAGAATGCATATCATAAATTAAAAAATAAACACATTTGTTTTATGATCTGTAAAAAAACCAACTTGTTTTTCTACCCTCGCCATTTCATATGTATTTGAATAATTTAATAGTTATTCATTATCTATGTTAAATTAAAACATAAATGAAATAAAATAAGTCAACAAGTATACGTGTTAGACAATAGAACTTCTTGTCAGACATTGAGAAGGTACGTAATTATAATAGAAAGGAACAAACGTTGATGTGAGATACCGTGACGCTAAATGTCAACTAAGTATCTAATTAATATAACTTTTCTACAAGATTGTGACGCCCATGTCACTAGTATTTATAATAATGTTAATATAAAATAATAATAATATTTAGGTAATAGACTAATTTACCAAATTAACTACATATTATAAAGAAGAAAAAAACAAGCAGACACTCGATCGGTAATCGGTGGTGGTGCTGGTGGCGCCCCCGTCGGTAGAGGATGCTCATTGCAATCAATTTATTAGTTTTTCTTTTTCTTTCTCTTATCTGATTGTCACTAAATAAATGTAAAATATTTTCTTAGTCATAGCTTTTTTTATGTCATTCAAGACGGTGCCTGTATGTGCGGTGTATGCGTCGCCTGCCTTGAGTTTGAGGACCTCATTTACTTTTCGCTTAAAGAATGCCATGTTATAGCGCGTTGGAAATACCTCCGGAGGGAGCTCATTCCACATTTAGCAAGATCGCGGGAGAAACGAACGAGACACCCGCAAGGTATGCTGATACCAGGCGTCCAATATTTGGGGGTGGTTGGGGTGAGTTCTACGTCTCTGTTGCGCGGAGCGGTGGCGAAAAAGCGATGGAGGAATCAGTTTGAAAAGCTTCTCAGAACACTCCCCAATGTACAGACGGTAGAACACGCACAGAGACCCAACATCTCTCCGGTGCCCAAGAGGCTCTAATCCGTGAGTGCCGGAGCGTCAACGATACGAACAGCCCTGCGTTGGATGGAGTCAAGAGGAAGAAGTATTTTGGAGCACCGGACCATAAGTGCGAGCAATACTCTATGTGGGGTACGACCCCTCGAGTATTGCTCGCAGTTATTATGGTTTTATATGATAAAAGTCGGTGACCCGGCGTGAAGTACTGTTTCGCCTTATTAAGTACTCCTAATTTTTTTCGATGCCAGCTTTGCTTTAAATGACCCCGAAATGTAACATCGTTTGTAATGTCGACGCCGAGGATCGCGATATTCTTAGATATGGTAAGGGGAGTTTCCGGAACTTAGGCGTCACAATGAATGGCGCTTTTTTGTAGAGAATACACAGACCTGCGTTTTGGTGGGGTTGAACTGGACAAGATTCCGTCGGCCTCATTCCGTTCTTCAGGGCTGTGTCAACGTGCTTTCATTTTTTTTAAAGTAAAGTATTCACCTCTAAAGCAACACTATTTTAAACTCGAATGAAGAACTCTGAAGTATTCGCTCTGCTCTGGAATCAAAAAATACTCACGCCTTAGAATAGTTTCTTGCTCCCTTAGTAAACAATCAACTATTAATGTACAAAGCCCATTTCACTAGTAAAGAGAAAAAACTAATCAATGCCAATGTTTCCGACGGAGTAACTACTAAACGAAGAACTAGTTGAAAGGGGCTTTGTACAGACATTTCTTTAGCATTTTACAGAAGCTTGAAAGGATTGGCTTAGACTCCAATAACTAATAGAGAATAAACGATTAAAACTTGAAAATATTTGTAGTTCAATCTAGACCCTTGTTTGTTTGTTCATACTAAACTGTAGAACTTCGTTGTCATCATTAGCTTGTGAGGTAAGCTTAAATTGTAACTGTAGGTCATCTAGATAACAGTACAAATTGAGGTTATCAGGTAAAGTAACATATTCGATTTTAAATAATATAAAAACGTTATTTATAATTAGCTAGCTTAAAGGATATTTGCGAAAGACAAATGGGACAAAAATAAGGCCCCACTTTGCGGGCTCTACTGCCCAGGAAGTATCACGTCTGTTATCCTTAAGAAAACAAAAAGAAAGGTCGCACACGTTCTGTTTGCGCAATACGACGCTGACGCTGCCAAATAAATGAAATAAAACAAATCTAACTGGATCAAGTTCAAACAACAATCATATTGTTTGCCATCGAAGAGCACATTGATTCTCTGCAAATACGAGTGCTTCTTATTTTAGTAGCTAAAATGCACGCCCAATAAGTTACTGAAATGTTTTATTTGCAAAGTGATACTGAAAATAACCTACATACGCCTGTTATGCAGGCATAAGTGCTTAGATATCAATTATTTTTTTACCGACTTCAAAAATGTGGAGGTTCTCAGTTCGATGCGTATATTTTTTGTGCGTATGTAACGAGATTACTCCGCCAATTGTGGACCGGTTTTCAAAATTATTTTTGTATTCGATAGAGTATAGTCCTGAGGTGGTCCCAGAATCACCAAAGTCTGGATCTGCTGATAGGATCCCTTGAAATTGAGGGAAACCCTAAAATTTTATAGGTAACTCGAACGTGTTTCATGTTTTTTCCGAAGCTATTTGCATCTGGGTATTATGAACCAAGCTGATGATGGAAGGATCCTTAACTTATAGGAGTTAGAGATTAGTTTTTTAAATACAATAGATACGTTTCGACGCTTTGTCATATTCTTTAAGTGAATTTCATACTAATTATCTATTTTTCTCTTTTATTTAGTCACCTGATCATGATAACGTTACAGTGTGCTAGATAAAGAAGCTACTGTCAGTCAAAGGCGTAGATCAAATATGACACTTCGATAACTTAAAAGAGCGTTCCATGTTTCCAGATAAGCCTCGTTACTTTTTAGTGTTTGTATCTCTTGTCACGGCACGGATTGACACATTCCACTACAAGTGAGGCTTATATCTATCTATTGTTGTCCTTGCTTTCTTTGTAGAGGAATATGTCAACCCGTGCGGTGAGGGACATAGAATATACAGGTCTAATCTAAATGTGCCGCACATTTAGATCGGTCAGTATGGGCAAGTCTACTGTAATTATAAGACATAAAAGATCTGTTCTTAGGAACCATTCTATCGATTTTAGTGACAAGAAAAACTGCATACATAAATAAAAAAAAATATACTCAGTTCGGGAATCGAACCCGGCGAAAAATAAAACAGATTATTTCTATTGGGATATCGATTGTGTAGGTCATAAGCAGTAAATATTACGAGTACTATGAAACATGATAATATGGTAGGTACGCTTGTTATGCTTGCTGATTAATCAAAATACGTCACTATCGAATTCAGCGTATTACATTACGCGCTTTAGGTAATATGGCAAAAATCGCGTGCGTACATTACCGGTAAAGTATATTTTTTAGAAAAATATTATGTATCTTATCGTTATAATTCAGTTATGGAGGATTTTGACTGAAATATAGTTATTATGATCAAGTTTATCACTTACCAATAAAAAAGAATAGACTAACGTAGGTAGTCATTGATTTACTACCAAACGTTTGGTAGTAAATCAATGTAGGTAGTACAAGCGTAACAAGCGTAGCATATTATCATGTTTCATAATACTCGTAACATTTACTGCTTCTGACCTACACAATCGATATCCTATTAGAAATTATGTAAGTTTTATTTTTGAATATAACTAGGTTCGAATCCCGAACTGAGTATAAGTTTTTTTATTTATGTATGCAGTTTTTCTTGTCACTCGATAACATGGTTCCAAAGAACAGATCTTTGTATGTCTTATAGTTACAGACTTGCTCATACTGACCGATCTAAATATGCCATCCTGTAAATTCTATGTCCGTCACCACACGGATTGACACATTCCTCTACAAGTGAGGCTTAAAAAAGCAATCACAAGTACACACAATGGAGCTATCTGCTCGATGTTATTACCCACAATAAAAAAATATAATTAAATAAGTACCAACAAACAATAAATAATTACCGTATCTTTACATCCCAAACCACGCAAATTTTTTAAAATGAATCTTTCCAGAAGATTTTTCGCTATAAAATTAAGTACCTAATTGTTATAAGCTCGTTAGATGAAACTACATTGTTATTCGAGCACTTCGTTACGCAAATAAAGTTGTTTGATGTTGCGAGGTTCCAACCGCTCTCAACATTACACTGTCGCTCTCAGAGTTTCTCTCAGGCTCTCACAGCCCTCACAAATCATCATCCCCGGCCAATTTATTGGAGGTAATAGAAATAAAGCACGGTACATTATTGATAACGGAGTTTCCGGAATATAAGAACTAATATCTGAGATACAGCCTATCTGTGGAAACCCCCATAAATTCGAACTAAAATATTGGTCTCTATATTGTCGGTATCGCTACCTTGTATCCTTTAGGAAGGGTTAGGTTGATGAATAATATCGTAAAGTATTTAAATTGCAACCACGATTCCGACTGGGTAGCTAGCAGTGAAGTTACCTGAAGACTGTAATTATTTTACTTTTAGGCTGAGTACTATAGAAGCTTTAAATCGCCAAAAAAAAAACAGAAAACGAATTATTCGAATCAATAGATGATTGTTGTTTTCGCTTCGTTACACTTTAGTTTCATTAGAAAATATATTGACAAATACAAATTTAAAAAAATAAATGAGTCACATTTGCTTAAAAAATATTTCTTTATGAATTTCAGTAATATATCCCATAGGATACAGAACGAAAGTTTCAACACGCTCAAATTTATATTAAAATAAAAATAATCAGCTAAAAATAAATTATTTTCTAGGGTTCACATTTCCTTCGAACCAAGCTTCATCGCTGTGCCAGGCAACCTTTTATAAATAAAGCCTCGGATCTGGTATGCACACCTGAAACCTGAAGCATTGTCAGAAACCCTCGTCAAAGTCTGTAATATGACAGTATAACTTGCTTGCATTTATTTTTAGGCACGTCTTCCTAAAAACATCGTTGTGTTTAAAACACGGGGCATACCATAATAATATTAATGTGCTTTGTTGCAAATATCCGGACGGAAGTTTGTATGAAGATTCATATTGAGCGCACAATGTTGGCTTTAGATCGGAAGAAACTTTACGAATTAGCTTGTTATTACGAGCTCGTAATAGCTTTGTAACATGCTTTGGCGCGATTAGAGGAATTCTATATACTCGTACATACATACAGATCGTTTTACACGATTTGAATAAACTGGCAGTTATCGGCGCTAGTGTAATTGTAAAAAAATATTTTAGAAAAAATAAAAACCGACTTCAAAAACACTGAAAATTTAAAAATAATATAAGAATAGGTACAACAGCATCACACTTCTATATCAAAGTCGGTGTCAACGATGATCTCCTAGAAAGTCTTAAAATTTGGCACCGACTTCAATATAGAAGTGTGATGCTATCTATTGTAGTGCTTTTTCTTGCTGAATTGTAGAAATATAGAAAAATCTTAAAGTTAAAGAAAAAAAATCAAACTTATTCCTTTAGTCCGATATAAAATGAAAAGCTTTAATCTTGTAGGTACATAATTATAATTCACTTATGCATATGTTACTGAACTAAACAAAATCCCTCAATGCAAAGCACTTAACTTAATGTTTAATCAATACAAGCCAAGGGCAGGATGGTTCAGGTTTGTTTGATCAATCTCGGCAGGTAAAAATCAGGTACAAATTGGGTACAAAACTATAAAATGAGGGGCAATAAAGTACACCAACAAATATTTATAGGTTTCTTTTTTTTTAAATTAGTAGCTTTCCCCGGAGCGGTTGTTAGTAGATCGTACCTTCGATGCTAAGTTTCTGCGATCACGGGTCAGAGATATAATATTCCAGTTCCTTAAATTTGATGTTATATTTGGACAATTCCACAGAATTCCTCCTTGATATCAGGTTATTTTGTTATGTTTTCTAGCTGTCAAGTCAAGCAGCGGAGCCCTACGGCCTCCGGTAACTGCCCTGGAGATTCATAGCACAGTGTTAGGTTAAAAAAATATAATTAAATATGCCTATGATCTTAGGGTCAGTGGGTCTAACACTGAGTTCTGAAGGAACCCCAGTCAATACATTTGAGCTTCATGTAATAAACATAGCAAATGAATTCTAAAACATAATTTTTAATAAATTGATAAATTGTCTTAATAGTTGATTTATAAAAAGAACACATGGAGGGGAGAGCACATATTTTATGTATAATTATTGCTATTAATAGAAAGAAAACAGCTTAATTTGTGAGTTATTTGCCAAAGTATGATGTGAAACTCAATATAGTGAAAATCTAGAATTTAACATGAAATTCGCAAGTGTTACTCAATATATGCATTAATCCCACTAAGATGCCGCTTACTATCAGGTTTTTTTAATGAAATAGGGGATGAAAAAGGCGAATTTTGGAAATGTAATATGATTGATTTAATAATCAATTTACCCACTAATAAAAATAAATTTAACAAAATCTGTTTTAAATCTTGAAATATAATAAGTTAATTAGATACCTTAGTGTGGGCGGAGTATTATCTATTGATAAAATTTATTTCATTCAATTAATTAAATGAATCGCGCACCAGCGGTTAAAAATATGATTGAGCTTTTACTCTTCAAGCTGAAAACAAAAATAACTAACTTTTGAAAATTCACTGTAGCTTTTCAAATTAAATTCACACGTAAAACGGGAGAAATACCTATGGATTTTATTCGCAGAAATTAAGATTTGAAATACTGTTGGCAAATCAATAACAAATTACTTCGGTCGATGTCTCACAGACTAGGTATCCAGTTCCGAGATCATAGCATAGACGCGTTCACAGACTACGGTGAGATAGGGCGCGTTCCATTTAAGCACAGATTTGCATTTATGCAGATACTAGAACCGAGGTCCGTTTGCCGAATGTTTTAAGCGTCGTATTGGCGACGAAACCAAATTCATTTCATAACACTCGTAAGATTCTTAACTTGTTTCATGATGTGTCAAGTCAACATACGGATCTTTCGAAATTCTACCATCTGCAATAAGTATTTCCAGCCAAAGTTATATGTTTGGTTGAAAAACAAAACGTAATGTAAAATTAACCATAAACAAACTGTGAATGCTTTCCAAATTCTATTCGACGAAACCATAATTATATGATCTGTAGCTCTAAGTGTATTTTATTATAATATGTCTATAGAAATGATCAAAACAAACGGTCTAAATGTCAAATTCCGAATTTTGAGAAGATCAACCCACCTAAAGGGGAGCACGGGATTTTGGGCGAAAAAAACTATTATTACGCGCCACACCGCCTCAGCCAATCGCAAGCCAGCCAAAGCCAGCCAATCAGAGCCAAGCACGTGCAGCCATTTGCCAGCCAGCCCAAGCCAGCCAATCAGAGCCAAGCACGTGCAGCCATGTGCCAGCCAGCCCAAGCCAGCCAATCAGAGCCAAGCCAAGCTAGCGCCTTACTATCGGAGAAACTATAAAATGCCGCGCCATCTTATATTTAGATCACTTCTCTGTTTTACTGCTGCTAAGACGGAGCTCTGCCCGATTGTAAATCGAAATTAAATCAGTGTGATTCTGCAACGTCTACTTTTTATTTTATCACGTTACATATCAGAAGTGGGATAAATATAAAAAAAAAAACCCTAAAACGTAGTTACGTCAATGCGTCGAGTGTAGGCCGCCTGGTCCGTCCGCACGAATGGGGTAAATCTCCGCGTGAAGATTCATCCGAGACAAATAGTGAAAACGAAGACAAAGTTTCGCCACCAGCCTCGCCTTCAGCTCGAAAAATCCTACGCAAGCTTTTGAAATCAGAGGTACAAAAGGCCATGAGTTCTTTAAATAACGAAATACCCTCCGTCACTACAAGAAAAGAACCCCGTGCAGCCTTGCTAATCCCCGAGTTCGACCCGGATAGCGAAGAGTATACTACTGCGACGGCATGGCTCACAAAAAAAAAATTGATTAACTTGGTGGAATTCATATGGATGGTGCGAAAACACGAAGTCGTTTCATCTGCCAGATAGAATAAGGAGGTCAAGCAAGAAGATGGTACAACCGACTGGATGAATACGATTACTCTTGGGAAGACTGGAAGCAAATGTTGATACGTGCATTTCCCAGACATTGCAAATATGGATTCGATGACCAAATATTATCAGGACAAAGTCGCCATGTGTTTTCGGTGTAAGTTGTCAGACAGCGCAGTTGTCTCATGCATCTTTCGCGTTCTACCACCACCAGCACAAGCGAATGCGAGAGCATATCATTGCGAGCGACCCGAAGAATTATACGAAGGCTTCCTATGTGTGATGGATTACTACCAGCCACCGTCAATTTGGATTGGAACAAGCCCGACAAGTAACGATGTCGTCAGCCGACAAGGAAACAAAAAAATGTCTGCCTCGTTAGCAAGAAGCAGAGCGAAGTGCTGAGCAGAGCCACCAGCTGCACTACTACACCGCCTTCGGAGGTTCAGGTTAGCCCACATTATTTTATTGCACTACCTTTGTAGCCAAAATAATCTATTGCACACTAGCCAAGCAAATATTAGCACAATCGGGGCATCAAACATAGAGGAAATCAGTTCAGATCTATTGAATAAAAACCGATTATGATTATTTGATTGCTTTACTAATCAATTTCCCTAACTATTTTGCGAGTAAAACACAAGACTTAGGATGTACAGATTTATTAAACATAAAAATAAAGTTAACAAGTGAACAGCCTATATACCGTCAACCTTACAGCTTGTTGCACAGTCAGTAGTTAGATCCAAAGTGTCTGAATTGCTAGACGCAGGTATAGTTCAAGAATCTGAATCATGTTTTGCTTCTCCCGTAATTCGTAAAAAAAAGAACGGCGATAGTAGACTTTGTGTTGACCCTTGCCTAATATCGATGATTAGGTCTACAAATTAGCCGTTAAGAATTTCTTTACGAGTCTTAATTTGGCACAAAGTTACCATCAGGTCAAAATCGACCCTGCAGATAACCACAAAACAGCCTTTATAACGCCACATTGGTATTTGAATATACGCGTGTTCCGTTTGGCTTAGATAACGCACCTTCTGTTGTTATACGAATAATGAATAAGGTTGTAGATTCAATACGAAATTCCAATCACAAAAGGCGGTAGTTCAAAAACCCACAATGACTTTCCCGATAAATATGAAATTTTAGCATTCTTAGACAATTTGTTGCTACCCTCTTTTGATGTTCAGTCAGGTTTAGATATTTTACAAAAAGTTCTTTATAAATGAAGATCGGAAATTTTAAAGTGAAATGTTAGTAAGTGTTCATTTTTATAAAACAAAATTACATACTTAGGACATGAGATATCTTCGAATGGCATTCAACCAGGTGAATCAAAATTGTTAGCAGTGTCACAGTTTCCTACCCCTAGTAGTGTTCATGAAATACGTCAATTTATAGGGCTATGTAGCTATTTCCGTAAATTTATTAAAAGCTTCGCAATTTAATTGCTCGCCCTTTAACAGATTTAACAAAGAAAAACGCAGTTATGGAAATGGGGCACTGAACAAGTCGATAGTTTTCAATAATTAAAACTGTGTTTGTGTACAAGGCCAATACTGGCTTTATATGACCCTGTATTACCAACTGAGATTCACACCGATGCATGCAAATCCGGTATCGCAGGTATTTTTTTTTACAAAAATACAGTGATAATTCCCTTAGGCCTGTCATGTATTTCAGTAGGGCAACGAGTAAAGAAGAAAGTATATACCACAGTTACGAGCTTGAAACGCTTGCCGTAGTAGAATCTATGTGTAGGTTTAGAGTGTATTATAGTAGGGATACATGTAAAAGTGGTAACTGACTGTACTGCCGTTCGCGCCACCCTTACTAAACGTGACCTTATCCCACGTATTGCTAGGTGCTGGCTGTCAATACAAGATTTTGACATGAGTGTACAATATGGTCTGGGGAAAAAATTTAACACGTAGACGCGTTGAGTAGAAATCCCATCGATGCTATTAATGTCAACCGCCTTGAAGTGTCAGATGGGTTCTATACAGTCCAGTACCAGGATGACAAGTTAAGGGGTATCATTGTTCAGCTTAAAGGTAGCTCAGCTGCCCCTGATATAAACAACTATGTGCTCTCAGATGATAGACTTTATAGGAAGACATTGTATGGTAATCGCCTCGTAGTATCTGCATTGATCAGATAGACTAGTTCAGATGCACCACAATGATATAAGTCATGTAGGCTTTCAAAAATGTATAGATTTAATAAAGAGGGAGTAAATGGTACATTGTTCCCTATTCCGAAACCCACAGAACCCATGGTCATGGTTCATGTCGACCATATGCCCCTTTTGTAGAACAGCAAAAGGTTATCAATATATGTTGGTTATTACAGACTAGCTTCTGCCCGCGACTTCGTCTGCGTGGACTTTAATTTTGAACAATTTTTAATTTTTCCTCGGGAACTACTTAAGGAATCGGGATAAAAGGTAGCCTATGTCACGTTCTTTTCCATGTCAAAGGCTACATGCATGCCAAATTTCATCCAAATCCGTTCAGCCGTTTTTGAGTGATTGAGTAACAAACATCCAAATATCCAAACATCCACACTTTCACGTTTATAATATTAGTAGGAAGTAGGATAATTTCTCTAAATTTGTTATTGCTGAGCCCACCCACGGTCAATTCAGTAAAAAACAATATGAACACTTTAAAAAATACTTAGTTTATTTGGTTACCCTCATAAACTTGTCAGTGATCATGGCAAAGCTTTTACTAGCAGATATTAAAAAAAAATTCAACTGACAAGCAATTTAAGTACATTTTGACATCTGTTGCATGTCCACGAGCCAATGGTTAAGTGGAATTGGATCTTACTGAATGCGTTACGTGCGATTGATCCTAGCCAGACTTCTAATAATTGGGCCAATAGCTTACCTGACATTATTTGGGGTGTTAATAATACTGTAAATGAAAGTACAACATAGTCGTATAGCCCTATGATTTGATGTTATGAAAGTAATAATGAATCGGTTGAAATCAGGCGTAATAATAGATCTAGTGCGCGATTAAAATTAGAAAGCCATAAGATGAAGCGTAACTTCGATATAAAAAAAAAGGAAAACTAGTCGAATTTACAGAAAGGGAGATTTAGTTCTTTGGCGGCAAGCACCCACAAGTAGTGTAACAAGAGTGAGCACTAAGCTTGATGATATTTACTCTGGCCCATATATCATTACTAAGGTGTGGGTAATGACATATACGGAATCCTCAGTATTAAGGGGTTCCGAGGCTACAAGGCCTTTACTAGCCTGATTGCATCGGACTCTTGAGGCCCTATCACAAAATCACAGTACCCTATATCATACAGTGCCAGTAGCTCTGATGACCAGCTTGAAACCGAAGATCTCATTGACCTACTTGAAAGCTAACCACGTGTTTTTCCATTGCGGGAGCAATGATTGTTTCAGGACGGCCGACTGTTACGCGCCACACCGCCTCAGCCAATCGCAAGCCAGCCAAAGCCAGCCAATCAGAGCCAAGCACGTGCAGCCATTT
Source organism: Schoenobius gigantellus (assembly GCA_963935595.1). Taxonomy (NCBI): domain Eukaryota; kingdom Metazoa; phylum Arthropoda; class Insecta; order Lepidoptera; family Crambidae; genus Schoenobius; species Schoenobius gigantellus. Next base: position 24,443,914 of record OZ012543.1, read on the forward strand.
GCCAGCCAGCCCAAGCCAGCCAATCAGAGCCAAGCACGTGCAGCCATGTGCCAGCCAGCCCAAGCCAGCCAATCAGAGCCAAGCCAAGCTAGCGCCTTACTATCGGAGAAACTATAAAATGCCGCGCCATCTTATATTTAGATCACTTCTCTGTTTTACTGCTGCTAAGACGGAGCTCTGCCCGATTGTAAATCGAAATTAAATCAGTGTGATTCTGCAACGTCTACTTTTTATTTTATCACGTTACACTATCCTTGTAAATAAGGCCAGGATAAGCGCGAGATTTATTTTGTTTATGCAAAACTTGAATAATGACCAAAGATAATTGCAAATGTCACTGACGTGACGTGAAACGACGTTGACGTTGACACTTGACATTGATATTGTGGAATTAATTGACAAAGTTATTGTAATTATGATTTTAGTTGTGAAATTTGTGTTAAAACTACAGTGAAACCAAAGTGTTTTTGCAAAATTAGTGTTTTATGAAATTTTAAGAAAAAACGGTGTTACACTGTACCTATCATTATTCTTAACTTAAGTACTATTATATATTCTGTGATTTTTGTGACCTTGGGACCACCTCAGGAGTATACTCTATTGAACCTAACCGGATACTTCGGCACTAGGATCATGCTAACTAGGATGGGACACGCCAGTTCCAAAATCTGTAGGGCCTGCAAGGAGGGAGAGGAGAGCATGGAGCACCTGCTGTGCCACTGTGACGCCCTAGCTTGCAGGAGACTAAGGCTGACGGGAATTGGATACCCAAAACCGGAGGATTACAGGGTCATACCACCGAAGGACATCGTTGAGCTCATGGGCACGATAGACTGGACCGTTGGTGGCGATGGCATTACAGACTAAGCTTTACGGCAAGGGGTAGCACAAAAGATCCATTCTGGGTTGAAGTGCGAAGGCTCAATAATTGGGCTGCCCCCACCCGAAGATAAGATAAGATACTCTATTGAATACAAAAAGAACTATGAAAATCGGTCCACAATTGGACAAGTAATCACGTAACATATACACAAAAACGTGTGAAAATACCTATAAAATTCGAAGGTTTCCCCTCAATATTTATGGATTCCATCATCAGATCCTGATTTTGGTGACCTTAGGACCACCCCAGGAGTATACTATATCGAACACAAAAAGAATTTTGAAAATCGGTCTACAAATGGCGGCGTAATCACAAAAAAAATAACATACGGATCGAATTGATAACCTCCTCCTTTTTTGAAGTCGGTTAAAATAAGGGTTAGGTATCAATGTTGAGTGATCAGAATCGGTTTCAAGAACAAGCTTTTTTGCTAGGTGGATTGCTTTTGATCACCGTACCTGTCTATGTTGTCCATAGTCAAAGTATTCAGATCACCCCGGGACAGCCGGGTCACAGTTTTGCCCAGTCAACTAGCAAGCAACATTATGTTGCGCTCTTGCAGGCGTAGCACGGGCAGCCAAGACTGGACTCGAGTCACGCATTATCTCACAATTTCAGTAGCATAATCTTTATGTCTTAAAGAGTAGCATGTTGGCGCGTATTTAGTGTGACTGACGTGATAAAAATTTCTTGACGCTCGTCAAGGAACACGTGTAACTGAGTTTTATAACAAATTTCTTGCTCTTTGACTGCTGTTACATCTTTCAAAGTATTAAAGCCCTTGCTACAACCACAGCAGTCGGAGCACAGGCACGCCAAGAAATTTGTGATAAAACTCAGTCACACGTGTTCCTTGACGAGCGTCAACAAAATTTTTATGACGGCAGTCACACTAAATACGCGCCACCGTGCTACTCTTTAAGACATAGAGATTATGTCACTGAAATTGTGAGATCTTGCGTGTCTCGAGTCCAGTCTTGGCAGCAAGCGTAGCACGGGCTGCCAAGACTGGACTCGAGTCACGCATTATACCACAATTTCAGTGACATAAGTAATCCTATGTCTTAAAGAGTATCACGGTGGCGCGTATTTAGTGTGACTGACGTGATAAATTTTCTTGACGCTCGTCAAGGAACACGTGTGACTTAGTTTTATCACAAATTTCTTGGCGTGTCTGTGCGCCTACTGCTGTAGTTGTAGCAAGGGCTTTTAAACTTTAGAAGATATAGCAGCTGGCGGAGAAAACAAAATTTGTGATAAAACTCAGTCACACGTGTCTCACAGTTAATACGCGCTACTGTGCTACACTTTAAGACATAGAGATTATGTCACTGAAATTGTGAGATAATGCGTGACTCGAGTCCAGTCTTGTCAGCCCGTGCTACGCCTGCAGGACGTGCTACGCCTGCTGTTATGTTACGCTATCGCGCGGTCATTGTCAGTTTATTTATCGACTTGTTTCACTCACTAGGGTTATTAATTGTATACATAATATTATTTACTTCGTTCATACAAAATGTTTGCTAAAATTTATTGGGAGCTCGATAAACAAATATCATCATTTCAATGTACTGTGTACCTTTTGTAGTGCTCATGAAAATAAAATGAACATAAAATATTCATATTATACAAAACTTACCTATATTAAAAGATAGATGATTTGGTTACATCCAATTGTGGTAATTGTTAAATATACAAGTACTTATAGGTAGTTTAGGTTTCTTTTATTTAGGTAAGGTAAGAAATTTAGTTAAGGTTATCAAGTTTCAAGTTAATTTTAGCTATTTATGATTGTTGGTAGTTGGTATTTACCGAATAAGTAGGCACGCATTCGGAAAAACCTTTTATGCTCACGTATCATACAACATTTCTCAATGCTTTTGCAAAAATTTTTCCACCTTATTTCATTCTACTCCATGCAGCATGGACTGCGTCTTTACTGCACGCGTGAAATAAAGGATTTCCATTGTGTTTACCGCACAGTCCTGTAAAGGGTGACTTTCGGTTAATATTTATACACAAATAAAGACTTCTTTACGAGCAACTGCATTGAAAAAGATCTTTAAGGCCGTACCATCCTAATCCTTTGCTTTCTCTAGTACTTACATGTTTACTTTTGACACTTTGAATTTTTTTACCGTGGCCTCCCGCTACGCGACAATTTATACTATTCGTAAGTATTAGCTGTAATTAACTGCTACAAAAAAATGAAATTATTAACCAGGGGGAGATTGTATTAGAGTCGTGTGCACGGGTACCTCTGTCTTACCTATTTTTGCTGCCAAACAGGAGTCCTTGCATTTTTGTATTCCAGAGTAAAGGCTAAGGGCCTATTTCATAATGTACTCGTATAAGTAAGCTTATATATTGATGAAGGTGACACATTTTGGATGTGTTGCTTCAAAATCGGTCACTTTAATCGATGGTTAGCTTACTTGAAGCTTTACTTGCACATGGTAAAATAGGCCCCAAGGCAGTTTAGTTACTGCGACTTAACATCTTACAGAAATCATATACTATAGGCGACTATAGCCACATACCATCAGGTGGACACCCCGCTTAGTTGCCAACTCAGTTGTATAACAGTATTATTCCAACGGACCAGGCGCTCAACTCTGCTAATAAGTTACAACTGAATCGAAACTAAGTAGTTGCAATCTGACGATCAGAGTGCATATATTAGGCACGTTCCATTTAAGCACAGATTTCATCAGCTTTTGACGCTAGCAGTAGTAGTATCGTATGTTAACGTAATGCGTTCCAATAAAACAATATCTGGATTTTAGTTCAGATCCCCTTGTGAAAAATAGCGCGGTTAAAAATGTTAACATTTATTTTTTAAAAGAAACACAGAACATGGTTAACATTTGATGTTAGCGTGAAAAAATGGTGATGCTTAAATAGAAAACGGGATTGACCTACGATTGTTCGATGACGTGATAATGTGGCGCTTTGATTGGTCGAAAGCAACGGCCTAGAATAGATAATAGCACTAGCAACGGTCTAGCTCTGGTTCAGCGGTGGCTCATTAGCAGAGTTGGCCCTCAGTAAAAAATTGTAGTTGGTACATTTGTTTTCTAAATGGTTACTTCCAAAATGCTTAGCTAAAATGTTGGTTACTACAAGGACTTACTTTTTTTTCAGACAAAATTGCACTTACTCATGTGTTAAAACTTTTATTTTGCTTCACTTATTCTATTTTTTATTAAACTTTAGATTAGACAGATGTCAATCCAACCTCCTGACAGAGTAATAAGCGTTATTCCTTTTGATGAACTTGAATTGTGCTTTCTGTATGGGCTTCTCCAAAGCCAGCTCGAGCTGGCTAGACCGGTTTACTGAAAACGTTTATTAAAATAAGATATTCATCTACTCAAATACATTTTCAGGTATTTATGCAATCTTTTCCATTAATTTAGCGTGACCTCGACTTTGTTTAGTAACGCTTATGTGCTTATAATGTTTAGTCCGTCTATCTGTCTATCCGTCCCATCGAAACCTCAACCCCTGGGCAACCTACGGAGACTTCGGTGTTTTCATTAGATACACATTACTATAATGGGTTAAACTATATAAAACACTAAGTACTTCATATCTCTGCATTAACACTCTAGTTTATCCCATTTTGGTAATATTTTGGGTCTGACCTGACCCTATGATCAGGTCCCCCTAGAGCCAAAACCTCTAATTTTCATATATTTATTCAATATATAAATCATACATTGAACATTGCACTTCGTTTAATTTCTATGTTCGAAGGTATTTAATATAATAATAGCATATAACCTTTAGCGCCAACTGAAAACACACAATGAAAAAGTGCAAATGTTTGATGTGCATAACACTTACCAGCATTTGGGATCTGGAAAATACTATTCCAAGATAGAGATGAGTAGCGCGGTGAGAAAAAAGGTATCACAGGTGCATATCGTATGGAATTCGACGTAACTGCTCTTTGTGTAGACATAGTCGTTGTTATTGCAACTGGAACAAAAGGTAAGTGTCGGTCACATAGTTGCGCATTTTAGCAACTCCTAACTTGCTACCTCAACTAAAACTACCGAAGATATATCGTTATTTTCTTTAGGTTAAGCGTCGATTACCATCAAATGAGATGAAGCCAAGAGTCCCCGTAGCTTACAAAATTCTTTATCGGCACCCATATCATACGGTGCCGAATAAACTCATCTATACTAATATTATTAAGAGGAAAGGTTTGATTGTTTGTTTGTTTGTATTGAATAGGCTTCGAAACTACTGAACCGATTTTGATGAAAGTTTATATAGGGATAGTTCGAGACCAGGGGAAGGACATAGGGTAATTTTCCTACGGAAAAATATAAAATTACCACGGGAAAATAAAAATAACGCGGACGAAGTCGCGAGCGGAAAGCTAGTATTCTAATAAAGTAATTAAGAAATATTATGAAAATTACACCTATTTGATTTTATATTCAAAATATTTTTGTACAAACATTTCATTCTGTAGTTAGAGTTAGTCTACTGGAGGGAGACTCTGTACCAGGGTCGTCTGCTTAGGTACCTCCGTCTTACCTATTTCTGCCGCAAAGCAGCAGTGCTTGCATTGCTGTGTTCCGGTTTGAAGGGTAAGATATGGCAGTGAAATTACTGGGTACTGTGACTTTACATCTTGTGTCACAAGTTGGCAACGTACACTGTGGTTCTTGTGGGGGTTGCAGTTTTGCTGCGAATCTCACAAGAGCCACATGTATTATAGGTAACTGTTACCACTTACCATCAGGTGGGCAGTTTGCTTGTTTGCCAACTTTCTGCAAAAAAAAAAAGTTAAGTGCCACAATGATTCGCAAATGTAACCAATACAGTGAGAGTTGCATTTACCTATTTTAGCCGGTCCCATTGTGGTTGCCATCGGCGTAGTCTTCATAAATTTCGATCTGTACCTCGAAGGATTGTTGGTGACATTCAGATTTTTCTTAATCGTATTCCAAGTAGAGCCAAACGCTTCCTTAAATATAATTTGAAATCTTAAAGTTACAATTCCTTAATGTGTGTGGAAAGACAGCTATTCGGTGAGTTCGTCGTAGTAATGTGAGTGCTAGGCGATATGGCTAATTAATCGTGATTAGCAAATCAAATGTAAAAAATCCATAATGGTAAGGCACGTAAACAGTGGGTTCTGAGCTCGCTCAGGCCAGGCCGATAAACAATACTAATGGCCTATATGAGCAAAATAATAGAAAATACATTTTAATTAATTGTGTACTAAAATATCACCTTTGAATATCTTTTGTCAAATTGAAATATTTTTTGCCCCACCAGCACTTGTGATGTAAGTTAATCTTATTGATAAAAAATACCTACTCTGGAATATGAAATATCTGGAAATTAAAATTTGGAATTGAATGGAACAAAAGTCATCCAAACAAAAGCTGGTATTATGTTTCAAATTTAGTTTCTTATATAATTTTAGCATCGTAAATGTTATATTATACAATTTAGTCTACTGTAAAACATACCTAATGGGATATTCAATTTGTAGCGAGTACACACTACACTCAGTTCTCATATTGTAAGATTAAAAATCTTTTATACAAACCTTGTCCTGACAATAACGAATGCAAAAAAAGAATTATCCAATTTGGTGCAGTCGTTCGGAAGTTATGCGCGTACATACAATTCAGCGACGCATTTTTATTTATATACACACAGACACAAGATATGCCGCAGAAATTTAATGCATGAAAATGCATGCATGAATGAAGATCTTTATTGTTTACTAGCTGTGCCCGCGAACTACGTTTCGCCATCAAAATGCTTAACACAGTGTTTGGTTTTTTCCTCCATTTTATTCCATAATGAATCAACTTTATTCGGCCTTTCTTGAGCATCGGCCATTTCGAAATTAGGACAATTTTCGTAGGTTCGTAATGCTCTAGGCTAGGTACTCTTCAGGGCCTACTTTCATTTAATACCCCTATTACTGGGTTTGAAAAGCAACTTTTATCTGTCTTTTTTGAGCGGCGGCCATGTTTGACGACACGTTTAGCGCAGAGGTCGAGTGATCACCTACTGCGCAACGGGTCGCGGGTTCGATTCCCGTACGGGACAAATGTTTTGTATGGCCTACAGAAATTTGTTCCGGTCTGGGCGTATGTGCATGTGATATTCTATGTTTGTAACTGCACCCACGACACAGGAGAAAATCCTAGTGTGGGGCGACGTTTTTTTTAAAAAAAAAAAAAAAAATGTTGAATTTACGTCAATGTTGCAACGTTCATAGTGCTCTACTGATCAAGGCCTTTCATTTGATATCCATATTGCTGGGCTTGGAAACGAACTTTTATCTGTTTTTTTTTTGAGCAGCGGCCATATTGAACTTTGTGCTATTTTCCTAGGTTCATAGTGCTCTACTCATCAAGGCCTTTCATTTGAATCCTATATCACTCCGCAGTTTAGGTATGTTTGGCCGGCGCACCGGCGGGGCGGTCTATGGCTAAAGGTTGCCGCTCGGCTCGCAAGCTGGCCGCGTCGCACGTAATAATTTAGATTTGTTTCGGTAACGATAACTGCAAATCGGTGAGTGGGAACCCTGCGCTCTTATCGCCAAATCGGTATCGGGTCAGCGACGCGTAAGGGAATTGGAACACTCGTGCCATGCAATAAATTTCAATTTCCCGTGCAGTCAGATGAAGGTCGTAAAAGTAGGTAAATTTTCATACCTAAACTTGGCTTTTCTTCGAGAGTGATCCTTCTGTACTTTAGTACTAGGTATTATTTATTCTGTGCCTATATTTCTAAATTTAGAAACGAACTTTAATCCACCTTTTTTATGCGGTGGCCATGTCGAATTTACGTCAATATTGCTAGGTCCATAGTGCTCTACTCTTGAAGACCTTTCATTTGATACCTATATTACTAGATTTGAAAACGAACTTTTATCCACCTTTAAGGAGCGTCGGTGGCGCAGTGGACTCGGCACTTGCCTTCCAATCGGGGGGTCGGGGTTCGAGACCCGCCATGTACCAATGTGTTTTTCGTTTCGAATTTCATATGTACATTTGTCTGACGCTCCTACGGTGAAGGAAAACATCGTGAGGCAACCTGCATACATCTGCGAAGAAATTCAATGATGTATGTGAAGTCGACCAATCCGCACTGGGCCAGCGTGGTTGACTAAGGCCTAATCACCCTAATATAGGGTAGGCTCGAGCCCCTCGGTGGGGACGTATATGGGCTGTGATGATGATTGAGTGGCGGCCATGTTGAATTTATGTCAGTGTTGCTAGGTTCATAGTGCTCATCAAGGCCTTTCATTTGGTACCCACATTGCTGGGTTTGAAAACGAACAATTATCCCTTTTTTTGAGCGGTGGCCATGTTGAATTTAGGTCGATTTTCCTAGGTACCTAATGCTCTAGTCTTCAAGGCCTTTCATTTGATACCCATATTGCTAGGTTTGGAAACTAACTTTTATCCACCTTTTTTGAGCGGCGGTCATGTTGAATTTATGTCAATGTTGCTAGGTTCATAGTGCTTTACTCATCAAGGCCTTTCATTTGATATGCATATTGCTGGGTTTGGAAACGAACTATTATCCATTTCTTTGAGCGGCGGCCATGTTGAATTTATAGCAATTTTCCTAAGTTCATAGTTCTCTACTCTTTTAGGATTTTCATTTGATACCCATATTGCTAGGTTTGGAAACGAACTTTTATTCGCCTTTTTTGAGCAGCGGCTATGTTAACCTTTAAGTATGGACGTGTAGCCTCACAGGCTCCGGGTGAATGTTAGTTTCTAAGTTTTGTGTACTTCCCTCCACTCCCCACACTTGAGTAGCTCAGTAGCTTCAGTTTTAGTATCAAAACGACCAGCGAAGTAGGTAATTAAGTCATTCAATGAAAAATACGTGAGTAATACTTATCTAAAAATCTTTTGGAGCCTGTCAGGCTACACGTCCATAGTTGTGTTATAAAAATATTTGTAAGCAACTTTGTTCTCTTTTAAGATTTTCTTGTAAATTTTAACTTATTTATGTTGGAATAGTAAAAAAATAAAAAGGAGTATGGTAAATATTTATTTTTTATAACTTCTAGTTAATTTTACGGCTGAAAACGTAGTTGTACTTAAAATTACCCAAAATGTGCCATTATATTTTAATTTTGAATGTTTCTAGAATTATTATGAAAAAGTGGCTTATATATTCACGTATTTTTACTATTACTAAACCATACTTTAAGTTAAATATAGTATTCAAGCTATTTAAAATAATTTTGTTAAAAAAAACACTAGTTAATATAGGAGCCTGTGAGACGTCCAGGATAGTGTTATGAAAAAATGACGTCCATACTTAAAGGTTAAATTTATGCCAGTGTTGCTAGGTTCATAGTGCTCTACTCATAAAGCCCTTCATATGACACCCATATTGCTGGGTTTGAAAACAAACTTTTATCCTTTTTTTTGAGCGGCGGCCATGTTGAATTTAGGTCGATTTTTCTAGGTTCCTAATGCTCTACTCTTCAAGGTCTTTCATTTGATACCCATATTGCTCGGTAAGAAAACGAACTTTTATCCATTTTTTGAGCGGCGGCCATGTTTAATTTAGGGCAATTTTCCTTAGTTAATAATGCTCTACTCTTTTAGGCCTTTCAGTTGATACCCATATTGCTAGGATTGGAAACGAACTTTTATTCTTCTTTTTTGAGCGGCGGCTATGTTGAATGTATGTCAATGTTGCTAGGTTCATTGAGCCCTACTCATCAAGGCCTTTCATTTGATACCTATATTGCTGGGTTTAAAAACAAACTTTTATCTTTTTTTTTGAGCGGCGGCCATGTTGAATTTAGGTCGATTTTCCTAAGTACCTAATGCTCTACTGTTTAAGGCCTTTAATTTGATACCCATATTGCTAGGTTTAGAAACGAACTCTTATCCATCTTTTTGAACCGCGGTCACGTTGAATTTATGTCAATGTCGCTAGGTTCATAGTGCTCTACTCATCAAGGCCTTTTGTTTGATACCCATGTTGCTGGGTTTGAAAACGAACTTTTATCCATTTTTTTGAGCGGCGGCCATGTTGAATTTAGGGCAATTTTCCTAAGTTCATAGTGCTTTACTCTTGCAGGCTTTTCATGTGATACCTATATTGCTAGGTTTGGAAACGAACTTTTATCCACCTTTTTTTGAGTGGCGGCCATGTTGAATTTATGTCAATGTTGCTAGCTTCATAGTGCTCTACTCATAAAGACCTTTCATTTGATACTTATATTGCTAGGTTTGGAAACGAACTTTTATCCTTTTTTTTGAGCGGCGACCATATTGAATTTAGGTCGATTTTCCTAGGTACATAATGCTCTACTCTTCAAGACCTTTCATTTGATACCCGTATTGCTAGGTTTGGAAACGTACTTTTATCCACCTTTTTTGAGCAGCGGCCATGTTGAATTTATGTCAATGTTGCTAGGTTTATAGTGTTTTATTCACCAAGGCCTTTTTTTTTTTTTTTTTTTTTTTTTTTTTTTTTTTAAACGTCGCCCCACACTAAGATTTTCTCCTGTGCCGTGGGTGCAGTTACAAACATAGAATATCACATGCACATACGCCCAGACCGGAACAAACATCTGTAGGCCATACAAAACATCTGTCCCGTGCGGGAATCGAACCCGCGACCCGTTGCGCAGTAGGCGATCACTAGACCTTTGCGCTAACCGTGTCGTCGAACCGTGTCGCCCTTTGATTTGATACCCATATTGCTGGGTTTGGAAACGAACTTTTATCCGTTTTTTTGAGCGGCGGCCATGTTGAATTTATGTAATTGTTGCTAGCTTCATAGTGCTCTACTCATCAAGGCCTTTCATTTGACACTCGTATTGCTGGGTTTGAAAACAAACTTTTATCCATCTTTTTTGAACGGCGGCCATGTTGAATTTATGTCAATGTTGCTAGGTTCATAGTATTCTACTCATCAAGGCCTTTTATTTGATACCAATGTTGCTGGGCTTAAAAACAAACTTTAATCTATTTTTTTTTGAGCGGCGGTTAAGTTTCATTTATATCAATTTTCCTAAGTTCATAATGCTCTACTCTTTGAGGCCTTTCATGTGATACCCATATTGCTAGGTTTGTAAACGAACTTTTATCCACCTTTTTTGAGCAGCGACTATGCTAAATTTATGTCAATGTTGCTAGGTTCATAGTGCTCTACTCATCAAGGCCATTCATTTGATACCCATATTGCTGGGTTTCTTTTATCCGTTTTTTTGAGCGGCGGCCATGTTTAATTTATGTCAATATTGCTAGCTTCATAGTGCTCTACTCATCAAGGCCTTTCATTTGATACCCATATTGCTGGGTTTGGAAACGAACTTTTATGCGTTTTTTTAGCGGCGGCCATGTTAAATTAAGGTCGATTTTCATAGGTTCATAATGCTGTACTCTTCAAGGCCTTTCATTTGATACCTATATTGCTAGGTTCGGAAACTTTTATCCGCCTTTTTGAGCGGCAGCTATGTTTAATTTACGTAAATGTTGCCAGGTTCATAGTTACAAAATCACGCACCAGGTTCAAAACAAGACATTTGTTGTAATCAGGTTTAGGTATACGAGTATGTCTGTAATTATGATTCATTGTGCTAGGATAATAAATAAAATAAAACTGAATTAATATCCTACTGACTGTTTGTATTATTGAAAAATAAGTATATTTACACAAGGGCTATAATTCACACAAGGGTGACCTTTAGAAAATAAATTTAGTCCGTTTCATCTGCGTCCGTCAAAAATGGAGGGTTACAGAAAATTTATCCCTGTTAGGATATTATTTTGAAATAAGACCTTTTGGATAATAAGGCCTCTGTATCTCAATCCATTTTTTCGCTGACGTCCACGTCGGCGTGTTGAAATAGGGCAGTAACACTTTAGCTGCAAACTTATTACTCGTATATTTCTCAGAAGAAGATTCAGTTCTCATTTCTAACTGCGACATTGTTATACCATCAATTGCTTCAGTTGATATTATAGAAGTAGTTGTTTTTCTCTCTGAAACATGATAAAGTGCAAGAGAGATTTTGAACACATTCAAGTGATTTCAATTAAAAGGCAAAATACTCAAAAAATGCAAGTGTCTGTTGTTCACAAATGTAAAATATTACATATTATTACTATTAATTTTGTTTTAGTTCATCAAACTAATATTATTTCAATTTGAGTGTGTGGATGATTAAGTTATTTAATCTGTTATTAAATTTTAGCATAATAACAGATTAATTACAAAATTTGCGTATAAGCTAAATAACGGATAATAAAGTAGTATTAAGTAGTAAAAACTTACTGCCACGTCCCATTTTTTTGAATATCACAGGTCTTTTGATAGCTGTTATAATCTGATTCCACGTTGATATTACCGAGTCCTGGAATAGAAGAAATCTATGGAATAATCAGTTTATATTCAGCGTATTTATTTAGCAAAATGTTTCCTCAAAAGAAACTAAGTTTCTCGCATAAGTTTATTGAAACTCGATAGTTAACAACATAGAATCAGATTGAATTTCCCGCAATAACAAATCATTAATATTTTCACATTCACTTTTATACAATCAATATCCGACTAGGTATTTGTTTATTTTTTTGCAAATTAATATGTTTTTTTAAATTCTTTAAGGCAAGTTGTAGTAATTGTAGTTATAGTAAATTGTAAATAAAAACGTTATCCTTAATCATAAGAATATTAGAAAGCGAAAATTACGCAAAATTTACTTCAAAAGTTGCGTGGTATAAGATTTTTTTTAAGAATTTGGTCTGAGATTTTTTTACCTATGACATCAAATTATTTACCAGAACGACTTCTAAAATTAATATTTTGCTTTATAAATTTTACAATACTCTTCATTGAACATACTTACTCGTACCAGCCCCCTAACCATGAGCGCTTAAAACAATATTTAGACCGCCCTGAGAGCGAGATGGCGTTATACGCAGCAAGAGCGGTGTTTACGCTCGAGGAAGAGCGAGTGGCAACACTGTTAATAGTCTGTGCACATGGTCTGTGGTGGCCGGCCGCTGTGACATGTCAGTCGAGTCGAATTTGTAATGTCATTGAACTAGCTACCACGTGGCGCGTTATCTCGAGAAAAATTGTAATTGATTTTTGTTTGCGCGGCGCACCTAATTATTGTGGTGGCGAAAGTCCGCTTATCATTGTTTTCCGAAATAGTTATTGTCGCGAATGTCCGCTGATCGGTTCGTATAATGTAAATTGGTGACCTATTAGGGAAACGCAAATGTAGTGATCCGTGGTTCGGTGGATTGACAGCAGCCCTTCAGGAGCCACGACTTCCTTCCACCGTCCACGGCTACAGACGGAGACTCGAACCGGATTAGGGGTAAGTATTATTATCTTGTATTCGATCTTAAAATGAGCATAACAATCGGCGAATCGCCGAATTGGTTGCGTCCACTTTAGGCGCCACCAAGCGGTGTCTCTGTTTCAATACTGTTCTAAGCTTCCTATATAATTCTTGGAGGACCCCTGTATAATCTCTCACTTTGATTGAAATCAAATAAATTCAGCTGATTTCATAACCTAATGCAGAGGAACACGCTTACCAGGACGTGGATACTTTGCTTCCTGCTAGTACATACGAAAGTTACGGCTCCGCCATTGATACGCTTCACCGTCGGCTGAGCCCATGGACCAAGGAGTGTCCTAAGGGGAGTTTAGCGCAGCTGTGCTTCATCTACCAATGAAGAATACGGCACCCGCCCTCAGCATGGGTGCTGCTCGTTCTTAAAAATGGTCGGGAGACCACTAGATCATGATTCAGGGTTCTTTTATCTGCGTACTTGACAAATGCCTTCTTTACGAACAGGTGAAAGAAAAGGAGGGTGATGTTGCTAAATAAAAAAGTCTGCCTTCTAGGCTTTCCTTACTGGCCAATAGTGCTGCTCAATGAGGCGAATAAGCTGTGATGCGTTGCTACCCGTCTCTGAATTGAAGTGGGACTTGATTCGCCAAACAACCAGTTCATTTCAAAAGAAGCAAGTTCACTATAGACTTTGCGCCGGTGAGGGCCCTTGCCAAGGATGAGGTAGCCAGGGATAAAGTTGTGAAGTCCGAGTTATTGGACATCGTTAATTCATTTCTCTCTCTGTCTCTATCTCTCTGTCTCTCTCTCTGATAATGAAAGGATCTCTATCTATATATTGAAAGCTATGTGACTCCACAGTTTCCAAAACAGAAGGTGTTGTGCAGTATGCTATAGGGTTTGGTTTTTGGGCTGGTTCTGTGGAACATTGGCTACGACAAGGTTCTGCGTAGCAACAATCTGCGCGGAGTCTACATAACCTGCTTCCCAGATAAGACACTAGGTTGCGACTACTTGTGTAGCATCACTGGTGGGCCATAACCTCCGTTTGGGCACGATAGTGACTCTTAACAAGTCAGAAGTCAGAACCTCATGTTTCTATGACTTCGAAATGCACTACCACCAAATGCTCAGCTTATACAGAGTGGAGTCTCTATCGGAGTTATTTAAATTAGACCAAAAGGATTACGGATGAAATAGGTACTTAGAAATCGTCCTTAATAGCTAGTGGAGATTTATGGAGCACTTTCGTCTCCTTGTACCAAAGTTCATCGGCACAATGATGACTCTTTGTAGTCCAAGGCCGAACTTGGAAGGTTCAGAGGAGAGTTGCCGCCTCCTATATGAAGGAATGTACGAATCGATGGCACTTTATAAGGCATTTTTTTTGGGTGGAATCCTTGACTGCTCTATTACAGAACTACGCAACGCGCAGCAGGTCATGGCGATTACAATTATTCGAGCTAGCCGCAGCGCCTCGCGTCAGGCAGCGGGTATTCTGACAGGCACCCTGCCCTAGGAGCTGTAGGCTGAGACCCGTGAAATGAAAACATACCACCAGACTAAAAAAAAACAAAGATAGAGAGAGAATTCATAGTTAGAGGAAGGGAAGTGAATGTCTAGGAACAAAGCTATAAGATGACGTGAGATGCTAGCGCTATCTAGTGCTAGACACTGCACAATTGCGATAATCCTACCTGCATTAGAAGAATGGATGAACAGGAGCCATCGTTCGCTCTCTTATCGCTTAGTACAGGTTCTCTTCGGGCATTTATGTTGCGATTAGTACCTCGCAACATCGCGAGGAGAGAGCAAACCACTGTCGATCACGACTGTGGAATACTGGAAGACAAGGTGCAACACACATAAGAGGAGTGACCGACACTGGCCCAAGAGAGATCTTTTCCAACGGTGGTTGCATGGTCACGACCTTTCACCGGTATCAGTTCGCGGTACGGTCAGCAGTGATGAAGCCATTGCTATAAAGGCCTTTTGTGAAAGGGTGCTGATTGGCAGAGGCCAGAGAGCGGTCGCGAGAGGTGGGCCCCATATAGACCTAATTAGAGGCCAACGATTAGGAGGGTGGTGTTTCGGGCATATTCCAAAAGGTTAAGGCCTTAAAAAAGAGAATAACAAGGCTTTTAGTGGGTGTCTATGGTACGAGGTCGGTACGCATTTTTCTCTTCAAAAAAGTTTTATAACCACCGGCAGAGAAGCTGCCTTTAATCGTGATAGTTGTAGCCAATAACTTAGGTATATATATAGGAGCTCTCACTTGGAAATAGATATTCAAATTATAGTTTATTATAACTCACCCAAAAATCATTGGCAGAAATACTTTTCACTGAATCAACATAAAGCACTATTATTACACATATCATAGCAACTACTTTCATTTTGGTAAGAATAACTTTACACTGAGCTATAAAACTATAAACTACAAGCGCGTGTTCAAAGAACGATATACTGAATGGCTCGCGATCAATGTGCAGAGTTGATATACTCAACCTTCACTCGAAATCTAAATATTATAACACGAGACGTTGCAATGTTGATATTTTCCTTGTTGAATTCTTCGTGTAGAAATATACACTCTTTTCCTTTGTAAAAAGAATGTATGTTCCTTGTTTCTCTTCTGTAATATTAAACTATACCTGCTCTGGTACAATAGTCCCTAGTTCAGTTAAATGGGATGAGTATATATTTTATATAAATGTTTTATACGAAATTGCTATTTAGTATAGAAAAAGGTAAAAATATTAATTATTTTTTAACCGACTTTAAAAAAAGAAGCGGTTCTATGTTCTTCTTGTATATCTTTTTTTATTATATAATATGTTCATCGATTACTTTGCCATTTATCGGTCGATTTTCAAAGCTCTTTTTGAAATCGAAAGATACTTACTCCTATAAAGTGGTTCTATTGTCAGCAAGTCAGAATTTGGTAATAGGATGCCAGAAAAATCGAGAGAAACTAACTGATGTACTTAGTTAAATTAGTCTTTGAAGTCGGTTTTTATATTTTGCAAAATATTTTTTATTTCTGTTAATCACATAAATTTTTCAATGACCTTCATGAATAAGTCAGATGTATGGCAGGAGGCAACAAACTCTTCAAGATCATTGTGTTCTGCCTCTCACGTATTGAACTTTTTTGCTGTCAAAAAGTTGTCCAAATTTTGAAAACGTAGAGTCTGTCGGGAGAAGGCCTGGTCAGTACATTGGATAACGCAAAATTTCCAACCCTAGCTCTTGTAGTTTAGAGACCGTCAGTTGTGCTGAGTGAGATCGATTGCTGTCATGCAGGAGCAGCGGGGGCGAGCGATTAATCAAGGCTGGCCGGAGATTTGCAAGCTTCTCCATTATAGTGTCCAGTTCCTCACATCCGCACTAATGCTCGCGCCACTTGGTAAGAAGATATAGTTAAAAAAAACATTAATCAATAAACAAATGAATATTCCATATCATACAATAAATTCCATGTTTTAAAATAATTTGAACTTAGAATTTATTGCCAACCACACATAAATTACATTTTTTTCTATGATGAGGCAAGTGTTGGTGTTTATAAATAAGACCAGAATAGTGGTATCTATAGTAAGATGAGATGAAAGTTAGTAAACGGAGCTTTTTGTTATTTCAGAAACTAAAATAAAAGTAATCCATCTTAGGAACGAAAAAAAAATTTTAATCATAATTATAATACAATCATCTAACTCAAAATATATTTATCAAGCTGTGCCCACGACTTAGGTCGCGTGGATGTCGGAAAATAATTACATCGTTATAGACTATAGCCTTCCTCGATAAATGAACTTTCCAACACAAGAACATTTTCTTCAGTTTGAATCAGTAGTTCCAAAAATTAGCGCGTTCAAAAAACAAACATACAGGCTCTTCAGTTTTATAATATTAATATATAAAATTAAAAAAAAATATAAAGTACAGATTACGTATTTTGTGTTTATCTAGTTAAAATGAGAATAGAATTCATAAAATCTTTTGTCAGTTCAGTTTATAGATCAAAAGAATGATTTACACGACATTTCTAATAAACTACAATAGATTCTTAGTTATTTCACGAATCTGTAGTTGTTGGAGTTTCGCTTGAGCGCTTCTGAATGAACGCTAGTCCACATGGCGAGTTCTAAGCTAAAACTTCAAGAAAACTTTAAAATACGTATCCAAACTTACCCTTTGCCCGGCTTCCAGCCATCGAGAGCTTGGAATAGATTTTATTCAACTTAGGAGCGTGTGTTCACGTTTGGTTTGTATACAAGTCATGTTAGGTAGGACAGCTTAAGACAGCAACTAGTTTGATAATATAATTTATAGGTAGGTAAATACCTATATACAAATTAGTCATGGTATTTGAAATTGATACTTTATTAATATAATTCGTATCGTATGAAAACAATAATTAGTTCAAATTATTATTTTTGAATTTTATTTAAGGAAGAAAAAAACTGCATAACTACTGCTGTCTCATAAAATATTTATTTTGTCAACACTGGTCGCGTGCAAACTACGGGCCAAAGTCACTGTCCGATACCCACTGGCTGGAAATCACATAGGTCGTTCACTCCGTTATGTTGTTGAGTTTTGTAAAGCATCCTGGATATTCTTCGATAAAAATATTAAATGTTAAAGTTTAAGTATCTAACTTAAACGGAATTTTATCGTTGAATAAATACTTGTCATCAATTATCTTAAAATGTGCATTAAAATAATAATATTTTAAGACAGTTCTAACAAAATATGGTATTTTTGTAACTGTCAGTATGTAATTCGGAAAGTCACTCGTTAAGCACTAGTGTGTAAAAATTTTCACTTTTTAAAATGTACTATTGCCATACAACAGATAACAATACAGTACAAATAGGTTATACAGCTAACCATATAAATATTAAATATTCATATGTTTAACGACTTTTTATATTTTCTGATTCAACCACTCATTTTTAATGTTAATATTTCATTTAATAATGTATGTACTTAGAGCACACAAATAGTAATATTATGTCATGTGAAAACAGAATTATAGATAAACTTATTTTTGCTAGAAATCTCTTTCAGCTCACCCACAATGAGAAAATAACGTGGATTAGATAATATAAAAACAAGATATAAGCTAAACTTCATTTATTAATGATATGATTAAATAATGTATATTATATATAAAACCAATAATAACCACATACTTATGAATAACAACGATAAATGGTTTTATTGTTGTGACAAATAGTGCTCCTTCAAGCGCCTTTTTAACGAAGCTTTTGAAGAAAGCAGTAATGAGTTCCACAGTCTAATAGCGTGAACAATAAGGAATATTTTAGAAAAATCCTCTGAAAAGGCTGACAGGTGAACTTTAAAAGTGTGCGTAAATGAGGTCTATAGAGCGCTTGAGGGGAACGAGCATACTCATAGCGCTTACGACGATAAGGTGAATATTTAGGGTTGTGTATGATATTTATATTTATACAAATAAATAAAATTGAAGTGTCTGTGTGTAATGTCAAAATAACAAGTTTTTACTAAATGGGTATGAATGTATATCGGGTACCAATAACAAAAACGCAATTTATAAAATATTTGTCTGTCTGTCTGTTAATATCCGGAACGGCTGGACGAACGAGATAGCTAATGATAGGATTAAACGAACTTACCTAAAGTGAAGTTCAATCCATATTATATGAAGTAATTAGTCCAAGGTATAACTATTGTAGTAACGCCTCCTCCCGCTACTAAATACGCGAATTTTAAAGACACCATTAAAAATATAAAAGAAAAATACACCTGGCAACTCCACCGTCACCATAGCTCATTAGTTTAGAGTATTAGGTATATATAATTGGGTTAGTAATTTATTACTTCAAAAGGGAAGGGTGGGATGCTCCATACCTTGGACTAATTACTTCATATAATATGGATTGAACTTCACTTTAGGTAAGTTCGTTTAATCCTATCATTATATTCATAATTAGTCCAAGGTATAACTATTGTAGATGTTTAGAGTTTTTGATAAATAGGTAAACATTAGTACCTATTTACTAACTATCAATAGGTATTCAATAACATTAAATATTTATTTCATAGTGTAGATAACGTTTACTAGTGTGAACAGTTTCATGTTAACCATATAATAACTATAAATTTCAAGAACTACCAGCCGTGGCAAAAAGGTTTGCCAATCTAACTAGCGTGGTATATTATAATATTTAGCAAATATCGATAATTTATTAGATCATCCAATAGTAGGGATATGTCACCCAATGTGTTATCTAACTCTTTGTAAGTTTCGGTTCCCTTTCCAGATTGAAACCTAATGGGATTTCAATGTACAGTACAGAGACTCAATTAATTTTGCCTCAGTAAAATATTTGTAAGTACAGAAGTTAATAATGAATATCAAATACATTAAAAATAATTTAGCCTTAGTCTGTTCCACAAACAAACTACATAATCGCCACGCGAAAATGTAATAGTAATAAAATCCTGAAATCAATCATTTACCTTTATAGGTACCTATTTGTACTTTTAATGTCCCATGGACAGAGTACATAATCGCCTCGCGAAAATGTAGAATTAACAATTCCTTAGGACTGTCCCACGGACAGAGTACATAATCGCCACGCGATAATGTAGAATTAACAATTCCTTAAAATCATTCATATGCCTGGACATATATTTGTCCTTTAACTTGTCCCACAGACAGAGTACCTACATCCTCGCCACGCGAAAATGTAGAATTAACGATTCCCTAAAAAAAAACATTAATGTGCTTTGAAAGATATATGTCCTTCAGCCTGTCCCACGGACAGAGTACATAATCGCCACGCGAAAATGTAAAATAGTGATTTACTGAAAATGTTTATTCGCCTTTAGAATATTATAAACAGTTAATCCTGCCCTATATGCATGATAATTTGAAGCATATTGTTTGGAGGGTGATGAATAAATAGAATATTAATATGAAAGATGAACAATTAGATTAACTTTCCTCCATTGTTTGCTTTAGTCATCTACTAATGGATTGAGTAGTAGTATTTTAAAAGTCTAAAATAAATTTATCAAATGTTTATTTCTATGGTCCTTTATTATTTGTTACTTCTAAAGCAATAACAAAGTTCTCACAAGTAAAATATCTGGAATAATCTTTAAATAGAGAAGAGACAACTTGCTTAAGTGTCGCTGTCATAGAACTTTTAATATTTCTTAAAATAGCCATCTTAATTTGAGAAAACTGTAATTAATACATAGCTAATTAT
The DNA here is from genome assembly GCA_963935595.1 of Schoenobius gigantellus. Taxonomy (NCBI): domain Eukaryota; kingdom Metazoa; phylum Arthropoda; class Insecta; order Lepidoptera; family Crambidae; genus Schoenobius; species Schoenobius gigantellus. The sequence goes on from OZ012543.1 coordinate 24,464,405, forward strand.
GTATAGGATTTGTGACTTTTTGGGCAGTGGTTTTGCTAATAATAGCAGTTTTTAATGTCAGTTTTCTTGAGTCTAGGTTATTTCAATGTCAGGTTTCTAGATGACCCATGCTTAAGGTAATATAAAACTATGGCAGGATTGCATATGCCATATTTCATTATGCTAACATACATTGGCTTTGCCAGACATAGTCTTTTAACTCGTTTTATCCATTTTTTAATTTTATCATCTGACCTTATTCTATTGCCTATAGTTAGATAATTGGTGTAAAAGCTGAACAGTGAAAATGCAATGATTGATGCGATGCTTCTGCTTTAAAAATAAACATAAGATTTGAAAAAAGAAACTTTTGGTATTAAAACATTGGATAGATCTGAATGAAACATTATTTCTTTGTAGTAAGCCTGAGTGGTAATGGTCTAAAAAGGAAATACTTAGATTCCTTAAGCTCTGTCAGTTATAACTCTGCAAAAATTTCAAAATCAAAGAAAAGGAGTTTCTTCTTCTTTTATAACAATATTAATCCTATGGCAAAAGTATCAACATTTGAAACATAAGACTATGCCATGATTACATGTATATTATAAAATATAATTTATTTATCATATAATCATATATATATTATTATTATTATTTTTTATTTTATTGAATTAGATTTGTGATGCATTGATTCATTTGTAACACATACAAATGAATCAATGCATCACAAATCTTAGAAGTACATTATGTCCTGCGACAGTTTCCAACTTACATCTGCATTGAGACTACAAGATTTAAAATCAGCTTTAATATTTTGAAATTTTATATATTAAGCAAAAAATCAGATGCTGCTAGTTTCACACCACCGCCAAATGTTTAGCAAGATCAATTTGATTGATATCAAACTGAGCTTTTTCTGTTAATATATGTATTGAAAGTGTGGTGTTATCTATTTCTAATAAAATATCACATCTACTTGAGAGGTCAGCAAAACATTTTAATGCATAATGATGTATCTAAAAGTTCTAAGAAATTGATACTGTCTTGCTTTTACCATTTAATTACTGTCAGTTGATAATACACCTGAGAAAATTTCTAAAGAAAATGTTTAGGAAGTACTCCATATCGCAGAATCATTTTACAATACTTTTCATATACATAAGCATGTTGTAATTGCCCCCCAAACGTTCAAAGTCATAAACTTATATCTATCTGAGCTCTTAGTGTAAACAATTAAACTGCCATTCCTAATGAAATATTGAGCAAAATTACAAACCAAATTTATTTATAAGTGATGATGACTAATAGTGTGATACATTTCCTTTCTATTGCACTTAATCTTTAAGGTCATATCGAAGGAATATATTTTAAAACCTAAAAATTATTTTACATTGAATAAAATTAGTAAAATCTTATTTAAAAAAAAAAAAATAAAGCCTAGCTATTGTAAACCGTTATAAGTTATAGTTTAAAATTATAAAAACTAACATTTCTTATTGATTTATCAATATTTTAATCAAGTCGTCAAACATTTATTAATTTTAATTATATTATGTTCTTTATTCAGGTTTTTCCTAAATATATACATATATATATATATATTACAATATAAAAATACACTTTTTTTTTTTAAATAAAAATACCTGAAATTGACTTGAGACAAATGGTTAAGGTATGTATGTACTGTATTTAACCCGCATGGTAAAAGCAATTGTATTCATACAATTATTCAAACATAAAAACTAACAATTTTCTTCGTTATGAATAATTTGGATGTAAATAGTGCATGCATTAATTTAATCAAATCTATAACATGAAATCTCTTTATTTGAAAGTGTAGATTTTCAATAAACTTATTATCAACTTATTTTAAGGAATCATTATTTTATTTTAAAATAAATCTATGGAACCATCCTTTTAGGAATAGTAAAACTATAGAAATCTTTGCATGGGGCCAAGCATTTCTGCTACCTATGCAGTTGTTAATTTGTTTGTATAATTATCCATTTCACAATATTTATTATTGTCTAGTGGATAATAAAGTTGATTCAAAATAGTAACAAAATGTATTACATAGTCTCTTATCCACTTTTAAAATTAATTGACCTCGGTTATTTATTCCCACGATGGGTAAAAATATGGGGTCTATGGATAATTGGTTCGAGACTGGCTGCTGAAAACAGAGCATGTTCATTCGTGACCTGAATGATAGTTGAGGTTGGCCCTCTCTCTATGAGCCTCTCCGAGGAGGATATTGTTAGAAATTATTGCAGCACACAGGCTGCTTATTGCAGCACACAGGCTGCTGGTAGGTTTTCAAATTAGAAGCAAATTTTTGAGGTTTTATACATGGCTTATATTTTAGAATGTTTATCATTCTTTTTATGACTGTAAATAATTTTACACTTTTATTGGTGTACAAATATTCATCCCTCTTATTGCTTTTAATAGCTTCTATTAGGTATTTTATAAAAGCATAGTCATGTTTCCTTCTGATCCTGCTGTACTGACATTGTAAACTTATTGCATTGTAATCTAAAGACACACTCAGATATTTTAAGAAGATTGTTTGGAAATTGAAGTCAATACTTGTGATATTACAGCTATTGCAAAGCTCATTTCCTTTGACTTTATTTTTCGAGTAATTTATCTCAAGTTTTAGAAGGATATTAGGAATTTCCATGTTATGTTATGGACCATCTAACAGTTTGCAGTTTTCAAGAAACTTTATCTACATAGGCAACCTCAATTAAAATATTTTTCAATGCAATTCTTTGTAAACTTGGTCATAAATATAAACTACTCGTATATACCATAATTTCCTATAAAGGTATTTGTGCTTTAGCCTATATCCAATGAATAGAGTTCATAATCGAGTAGGTACCTAGATACATCATCTAATTCATTTGCCTTGATTGATAGGTAACGCTTTCCCACGGAAAGCAGGCAGTTTTAAAATATATATTTCTTATTATAAAATTTTATCTAAATTAATTGTATCTAGGTCCTCTTGCCAAGCTAAATCAAAATTACGACGCATCTTCAAAACAGGTAGGTACTTACTGTTTCGACATCTTGGGTTATTTTCTTTATGTTAAGATAACCATTTTACTTTCGAACAACTTTTGACATCTTTTCTCCATTTTTATCACTGCGTATCTGGATTTTAGTTTTATTTAGATAATCACTTTGAAAAACATCAACATGTAAAATATGTGTCAGCTGCGTAGAGCGCGAAAAAACGAATGAGCTATGGTGACGGTGGAGTTGCCAGGTGTATTTTTCTTTTATATTTTTAATGGTGTCTTTAAAATTCGCGTATTTAGTAGCGGGAGGAGGCGTTACTACAATAGTTATACCTTGGACTAATTATGAATATAATTATATAAGGTATAACATAGGCTACTTTTCATAAAGATCGGTCCAGCCGCTACTATTCCACGCGGACGAAGTCGCGGCCACAGCTAGTTAAAAATAAAGATAGCATAGGTATACGAGAATTTCTACAAAGCCAGATATAAAGCCATTTAAGAAATTTGGTGGGCGCCAAGTTGAATTCGATCATCCCACGCCACCTTCCATGGCTGTCTTTTAATCAGCAATATTTAAATAAAAAGTGCCGATTACGTGTTGATGATATAATAGAATTTAATATACAAGAAAATAATAAAATGTCACATAAAAGGAACTATCGACAATAAAAACGTGTCAAAAGTAAGACAAGCCAGGGTGTTGTATATTAAAAACTATAATTACAAAAAAGGTTTGGTCTAACACCTCCCTGTAATATCAACATCCTGTACATGTCTAACACTGTCAAACCATTAGCACGCAACAGAAACTCACTGGGTTACATATGCGGAAGTAGACTGACATAGCACCCCATATTTTAAATCTTAAAGTTATTGTACAAGACTTATAGAAGGACCGTATCAGGGCTAAAGAAGCGTTTGCAGCCCCTTGGAGAAGGGAAGTAAATACTTTCCTAACTAATCATATGAATGTCGAATAATGATAGTAATTTTTGTCGTGCAACCCAGCTAACCTCGAGCACATGGAGGAAACTGATTCTCGGTATGTCAAACCAGTGACTAAAGGCTCATGAGTTCCACCTCGCCAACAGCCCTAGGTGATACTTGGATCGCCTGGTTGCCGAGGTTTGTGGATGAAGCCACACACACCTGCGAGTGGTGAGAGACCAAACAGGTTTTAAGTGATTCTAATTTAATGGGAATATTAGTTTATATTGAAACAGGTTGGAAGGATTCCGTATTAGTTAATGCCATAGTGTTTGCGTACGAATTGTCCCTGACAGTTTTGGGAAATAAGCTATGATGTATACACGAACATCATTCCAGGTCAATATAGTTATTACAATATATGACCTAGCCTTATTCCATGTAGTTCAGCGGCCGGAGGTCGCACACAGTACAGCTCCTCCACCTTAATTATTAACATAATAAACTTATACACATAGGCGCATAAAGAGGGGGAACCGAGTGGGCCGTGCCCACACCAGGATGTTAAGCTACCGATTCAAAATTCTATGATGGACGCCCAAATACTAAAAACGTCACACATAATCATGAACCATGTCCCTCCTGAAAAATCCCTAGATACGCCAATGCTCTCACAGCAAAATCTGAATACAATGTGGAGACAATAAATTAAAACACGGCCAATAACAGTTCCTTGTACTCGTAGTAATTAAGAATGATCAAATTTACCTTAGTATCGAAATTGTACGAAGTATTTGTCGTATTGTAATCTCAATTCTGTATACTTGACGCCTACTTCGTGATACGCGTAATGGAACGCGTTAAAAATAACGCCTAAAAACAGCGGTTACATCTGCGAAGTTTGCCATGACTACTAACGCCTCATACGAGTACTAGTGCCACATGACACATGCCGCTCTAAGGCCTTATTTACGGAGACGCGGGGCGTCGCGCGTCGCGTGTTGTGTGGCGTCTCGCGGCGCGTCCGACGTTTTTTCTGTTTACGGTGAGGCGGCGTGTGAAGCGGCACTCATAATCGCACGCGTAAACACAAACATATGACAATATACGATGTTGTTCATAGAGATGCGAGACGGGAAGCGTGGCGGCGACCACCGCGGTACCCGCCGCGCCACCCGCGGCGCATCCTCAAACGTGTAGCGAAGCACGTGGCGAGCATCGCTTCATCGAGAATAAAATTGTCGCTGCGTGCGCCGCTGCGATAAACGTCGCGTGAGACGCGGCGGTGCCATCAGCGGGCTCGACCGTAAAAAACGCGCCATTTCAAGCAAAGGCGTGTAAAATCGCTTCTCCGTAAACGCACTCATACAACGCCATATGTTTGAATCCTGTGCGGGCCGCGCCGCGCAACGTCCCTCGTCTCCGTAAACGAGGCCTAAGTTGGTGACATGAGTGATGTCATAATTATTGTGTTTATAACGCGTTACGGCGTAGGTGGAACCCGGACATAATATTCCAACATTATTGTCAAACCTAATCATACTTATAAATAAACATGACTGGTACATTAACCTGTCGAAACAACCTATTAACCATCAGTTAACTTATTTGCCTTCCTATCATTAGTTAGTGGCATACATACGGTTCAATCAAACAGCACTAAGTAACTCGCTGGCCTCATTTAACACAACTCATTCAGTACACTCATCCGCCGATGAATGGCGTGACACGTCGCTTTTGGGCCGGGAAGTCGCTGCGTGACGCTGGCAGCACTTGTGGAGAAACTTCTGCTGATTCACCTACCCGCGGCACACCGGGGGGAGTAATGGTGCGTTATTCTCAGTAAACAATGGAAAACGCTATAACACCTGTCGTAATTGACGGCTTACCAGCTTTATGTTTATAGCTTGAAAAAAAAGGTGTCTGTATAAACCTTTATCCTTTATTTTATTAACTTAGGGAAAGACTTTCCAAAAATCCTTCCTTAGCTTGTATGTACTAATGGTATAAAATACGAGTAATTTATCGTACATGCGTCTGCTTCGATCGCTCACGCCCGGTAATGATAATGATGAGGTACTTTATTTGTAAATAAATATGTGTATGTTTTAAGAAATAAACTATTATTATAAGTCTAAAATGCTCTCATAGCACCCGAGCCTTGGCCGAAGTTCCCTTTAACGGCCCGGGCGGTGACTCTCACTTCTGAAGAGCTTTCAAAGGGCGGCCGGTTTCTGCGAATGGAAAATACCGACTTCACTCCCCACCACTTCGAATTGAATGAATACTCATTATTTCTCCGGTTAGAAACTCGGATACTGACTATTGTACAGCGCAAATACATTTAGGAGACGGCATTGATTCCAAACGTCGGAAGGAAGGTGTATATAAGCTACTAAGTTGTTTGTTATTCTTCGATAACGTTGTTTGCTATTCAGAAAACTTTAATCATTTTTAAGACAATATTGAAAAATAACACGAACACCTTTAGTGACCTCTACCTTATAACAATGCGCCTGTTCTTTATCCTATGACCCGTTTGTTACAATATTTCACTCTACAACAAAAGCTGCACAGCACAGGTGAAAAGTAATAAACATTAAACACTCCCCATCGTGCACTATTAATGATAGTATGTTAATAGGTGTAAGGTGTAGAAGATACGGAAGTTGTGTGTGTAGGTAACTTCTTGGGAAATTCGTGAAATTTATCGAAAAAACAAGTAAAATTATAAAAAAAAAAACTTTTTAAATACAAGCTTTTATATCATCATAATATTGCATTGTCACGCGATCAACATATTATGCATGCAAAATTTCAACTCAATTGGAGACCGGGAAGTGGGTCAAATTTAACTTGCAAGATTTCATTACAGACACCGGACAGGTGAAAGTAAATAAAAGCGATGCGGGTGTTTGCAGCTCGTTTCTATAATTTTTTTCGCATTTGTTTGTTACAACATTATAGCAATTTATTTAATTAGCCGGGTATTTCTTCGAAATCTATACTAATATTATATAGCTGAAGAGTTTGTTTGTTTGTTTGTTTGCTTGAACGCGCTAATCTCAGGAACTACTGATTCAAATTGAAAAATTCTTTTTGTGTTGGATAGTCCATTTATCGAGGAAGGCTTTAGGCTATATAACATCACGCTACAACTAATAGGAGCTGAGCATCAATGACAAATGTTGCAAAAACGGGTAAAAAATATACGGCGAAACGTAGTTCGCTGGCACAGCTAGTATTTGATAAAGCTAATTTAGTATTAAGTAAAGACAAACTAAAAATTAGCCTATGTTAGTTTTATTTTATCCGAGTGATCGCAGTCTAAAATGTTTACGATTATTCCACTTCACTAAGTGCTAATACCTGTTAGAATATTTCTTTTATACTACGGAATTTCTCTTAAATCCTTTATCTGAGGAAATTGCAAAGCTTTGTTTTTCTATCAAACTGACTGGCAATTCACATATTTTTGGTTAGCCAGTCATTTTTTGCACTAATACAACCGTAGAAAACTCCGAAAAGATCATACACCAACCCATCTGACCAGCCTGATGAAGCCAACTCGTCGTCTGTAGAGAGACCTGTATGTGCCCAGTAGTGGGATGTATATAGGCTGAAGTGAGTACTTAGCTTATCTATACATCACTTCATATCGATACCAAATTACAGTAGGTATTCTATTTACGTCATCGAGAAGCGTATGCAGATGAATAATTAAGAAGATGTTACGGGCGTTGTCCCAAACATAACCCTCTTATTGTCCGTCATCGGCTGCTATAAAATATGCAGAGGCTAAAAGCGTTCCGCTGTAATTGTCTGACTACTCCGAGGCTCTTCTAATTGCCGCTGTGACGGACAGCCCGACGAGCGTACGAACTTAGTCTATAGAATAATATGTTTAGAGATAATTTTAATGAAAATTGGATGTTGTTATGCAAAGGAGATCCAAAAGTAATAAACTGAGATACTAGGTCTTTGTTAAAACTTTGAAGATTGAAACAAAATTATATATGGAATTTTTTACAAAAAATAACAACCGACTTCAAAAACACTTAAAAGTAAAAAATATATAAGAATACAGACAACGTCACACTTCTATATTGAAGTCGGTGCCAAATTTTAAGACTTTCTGGGAGATCATTGTTTGGCACCGACTTCAATATAAAAATGTTATCTTTTCTGTATTCTTTATTTTTAGCTTACTTATATGGTTTTGAAGTATTTATTTTTGTATTTTTTTATTTTATTTTTTTAGTGAACTTAAGAAATAAAAAAATAAGACAAAGTGTCAAAACGTGCTAAAATTTAAGGATCATCTCAGTTCATGATTACTACCAGACACAAATACCTGAATAGCTTCGCAAAAAACACGAAACACGTTGGGCGTACCTATAAAATTTGGGGGTTTCCCTCGATTTTCCTAAGATCCCATCATCAGATCCTGACTTTGGTGACAATGGGATCACCTCAGGAGTATACTCTATCGAATACAAAAAGAGTTTTGAAAACCGGTCCACAATTGGCGGAGTAATCGAGTAACATAAAAAAACATAATATGCATCGAATTGAAAACCTCCTCCTTTTTTGAAGTCGGTTAATTATTTATTTATCTATTCAAAATTAACCATTGCTTTATACGACACACTTAGTAAACTAGTATAGGTAATTGACAGCGTCCCCCATCGGGTCTTTGCAACTTCACTCAGGCGCAGGAATACGACTTTTGTTGCTATCTTAGTTATTGATACTTCTCCAACTCTCAGACAATTGATTTTTGGGACACATTTAAAAGAAAATACTCGTTAGCGATAAACTTATACCTACCACTGCACCGTTGAAATGGATAAATAGAACTGGTGAACGTGGTCGGTTGACTGAGCCGAATCATAAATAGTTTCTAGAGATAAAACAGTATATGATGAATGTTTTAATTATTTTATTATCTCTATCTCTATATATAATAAAATCGTAGGGGTACAAAAATCTGTAATTGCGAAATATTAAGAAAAAAAATACACAGGTCGCCTTAAAATCATAAGCAGAACACGATAGAATAGTTTTTAAAAAAATTGTTTGTTTGTTGGTTTGTTTGTTTGTTTGTTTGTTTGTTTGTTTGTTTGTTTGTTTGTTTATCTGTTTGTCCGGAAAGATCTCCGAAACTACTGGATAGAATTTGATATGGCTTACACCACAATGCTTAGAATTTTCCGGAAGAACATTTAGGCATAATTTCGTTTGTTTAAATTCACTTTTTATTTTTAGTGAAAAAATACCATATAAAATTTTCGAATTGGCTTTAGGTAGAAAAACAACATGGCGCACGTGAAATTATTTTGACAAGTGTGTCATAGTACAGAGAGGAAGGTATTTTCTTCCACGAAGGAAAGGCAATGGAACTACGCCATACAGCCTGATCTTAAGTAATTGGATTTCGAAAATTGAAAGGCAGGAATGAAGTGTTTCACATAGTACAAATAAATTTTAATATTTTCCGTTAATGGCTGTGCCCAACTGGATTTCGCCAACCAAATTGTCTTTTTCTTATGTCGTACCGTGGTGGTAAGGCAAAAAGATCAAGCCATACAACCAATGTATAAAGCATTTTTTATGCTTATGAACATGGATATCGAACGAAGAACCTAAAGAGTAGAACACATTGAACCTAGCCACGTTGACTTAATTTGACATGACTGCCGATAAAGTTCGTTTCCAAACCCAGCGATATGCATATCAAATGAAAGGCCTTGATGAGTAGAGCACTATGAACATAGGAAAATCGACCTAAATTCAACATGGCCGCCGCTCAAATAAAACGGATAAAAGTTCGTTTCCAGACCCAGCAATATGGGTATCAAATGAAAGGCATTGATGAGTAGAGCACTATGAACCTAGCAACATTGACATAAATTCAACATGGCCGCCGCTCAAAAAAGGTGGATAAAAGTTAGTTTCCAAACCTAGCAATATGGGTATCAAATGAAAGGCATTGATGAGTAGAGCACTATGAACCTAGCAACATTGACATAAATTCAACATGGCCGCCGCTCAAAAAGGTGGATAAAAGTTAGTTTCCAAACCTAGCAATATGGGTATCAAATGAAAGGCCTTGAAGAGTAGAGCACTATGAACCTAGCAACATTGACATAAATTTAACATGGCCGCCGTTCAAAAAAGGTGGATAAAAGTTAGTTTCCAAACCTAGCAATATGGGTATCAAATGAAAGGCATTGATGAGTAGAGCACTATAAACCTAGCAACATTGACATAAATTCAACATGGCTGCCGCTCAAAAAAAAAGGATAAAAGTTTGTTTTCAAACCCAGCAATATGGGTATCAAATGAAAGGCCCTGATGAGTAGAGCACTATGAACCTAGCAACATTTACATAAATTCAACATAGCCGCCGCTCTAAAAAGAAGAATAATAGTTCGTTTTCAAACCTAGCAATATGGGTATCAACTGAAAGGCCTAAAAGAGTAGAGCATTATGAACTAAATAAAATTGCCCTAAATTAAACATGGCCGCCGCTCAAAAAATGGATAAAAGTTCGTTTTCAAACCCAGCAATATGGGTATCAAATAAATGGCTTTGATAAGTAGAGCACTATGAACCTAGCAACATTGACATAAATTCAACATGGCCGCCGCTCAATAAAGATAGATAAAAGTTCGTTTCCAAACCTAGCAATATGGGTATCAAATGAAAGGCCTTGAAGAGTAGAGCATTATGAACTTAGGAAAATTGCTATAAATTCAACATGGCCGCCGCTCAAAAAATGAATAATAGTTCGTTTCCAAACCCAGTAATATGGGTCTCAAATGAAAGGCCTTGATGAGTAGAGAACTATGAACCTAGCAACATTTACATAAATTCAACATGGCCGCAACTCAAAAAAGGTAGATAAAAGTTAGTTTCCAAACCTAGCAATATGGGTATCAAATGAAAGGCCTTGATGAGTAGAGCACTATGAACCTAGCAACATTTACATAAATTCAACATGGCCGCCGCTCAAAGAGAGGATAAATGTTCGTTTTCAAACCGAGCAATGTGGGTACCAAATGAAAGGCCTTGATGAGTAGAGCACTATGAACCTAGCAACACATAAATAAATTCAACATGGCCGCCGCTCAATAAAGGTGGATAAAAGTTCGTTTTCTAATCTAGCAATATAGGTATCAAATGAAAGGTCTTCAAGAGTAGAGCACTATGAACCTAGGAAAATAGCACAAAATTCAATATGGCCGCTGCTCAAAAAAAAACGGATAAAAGTTCATTTCTAAGCCCAGCAATATGGGTATCAAATGAAAGGCCTTGATCAGTAGAGCACTATGAACCTAGCAATATTGACGTAAATTCAACATGGCCGCCGCTCAAAAAAGACGGATAACAGTTGCTTTTCAAACCCAGCAATAGGGGTATTAAATGAAAGTAGGCCCTGAAGGGTACCTAGAGCAGCCATGCTCTAAGTGTGTTCCGCGGAACCCTAAGGCTCCACAATACCCCTATAAGGGTTCCGCAATAATTTAGAAAAATCAAAACACCCTCTCTGGTCGCACTTTTATTATGCTTATTAATAAAGAATACACTTTTAAAAATTATTGTTCTATTTTAGGGTTCCGTCAACTATTTCGCTTTCCAAAAGGGTTCCGTCACCAAAAAAGTTTGAGAACCGCTTCGGGGCCTATTGGATGTTCGATGTTAGATGTTACCTGTGTTTAGTGTCCTTCGAGACCATGATAATGCAACGATCGTGAACTAACTAATGATAACTCCAAGTTTGTGTGTTGGATGTTAGTCATCACGGCGAGTTTGCTAACCGAACTATGCTAGCAACACTATATCGCACAGTACACGTTACAAAAACGGAAGTCTCAATACATTTTAAGGCTAACCGCATAAATACGTTTTTTCGCATTCGTTTTCTGAATGCGGGCATCCGAATGCATCAAATCTATACAAAATACTCATTGACTGCCGCACACGTTCGTTTTTATTACGAACGGAACACGTTCTGTACGTACGTTTAGGTAGAATGGTAGAAATCCCGAATGAGAAGAAACGAACGTCTGCGCTACGTTCACGAAACTCCATGTCTGTATTCCGTGATCGGATATCGAATACGGAAAACGTATTTGTACAGTAACCCCCCCATTCATGCTATACATTAACTCTACGAAAACCGCCAGTATTACGAGCAACATAAGAACGGTTCAAAGGTCAAACAGTATAGCTTGACAAGGAGCTTACTGTACGACCACTCAAAATTGGCCAAGTTGTCATATCCAAAAAAATATTTTGTTGGTGTTACCAACACCCATTATAAAATCTAAACTTTATTCGTATACAGTTCTAATTTATTAACAATTGTTTATTTTAATTCGAAACATGAATACGATAAAGATTATTCTTGCAACTGTGTAGTTCTTTCTACTGAAGAAGAATTTATTAATATCAGTAATGTCCCTAAAACAATAATAATACTTAGTGTTTATAGTATTATGTAATGTATTTAATTTTGTGGACTGTTAGAAAAAGAGCATTACGAACCTACGAAAATTGTCCTAATTTCGAAATGGCCGATGCTCAAGAAAGGCAGAATAAAGTTGAATCGTTATGGAATAAAATGGAGGAAAAAACTAAACACTGTATTAAGTATTTTGATGGCGAAACATAGTTCGCGGGCACAGCTAGTATATAATAAAATCGTAGGGGTACAAAAATCTGTAATAGGCTAGTTGACCCTTTTTTAAAGTAGGGCTTACAATGTTGATAATTGTTGTATTAGACAATAGCACATGAATATTATTTTTTTCGATGGCTAAAAAGTGCAAAAAATCTATTTTAAAATAAGATTTTCAATTTTGGACCGAAAACAAAACCGGTCAGCCATGATAGTCTGTTCATTATCTGTGGCAATGACGTCAGTCTTATAGTAAACAAAGCACGGGGGCGAAATAACCTCACAAAAACAATGCTTTCTATTAAATATCACAAAATATAGTAAAACGTGTATATGGAACGGGACAATAGAACAGGAATATAATAACCTCTTAAAAGACTCCAGGAAATCTGTGGATTAGACGTACCCAGTGATATAGACATGCGAAATAATTGGTTAACACTCGCTTAAAGAAATCCTGTAACTATCTACTGAAACTCAAATGTATTTTTGAGAAAATCACATTAATGTAAGTACGATAACTGAATAACTCAATCTGTGTAGGTACTTCAGTTTCAACTTAAACAAAATATAAGTTTTTAGGATGTATGTAAAATCAAATCTGTATGTAAAATCATTAATTAAATTTTTATCTTTCAGTTAGAATGAAAACTGACTGCAGCCGACCAACCAAATTTTAACTTGACCAGAAAACTGAGAGGAAACTTGACCATTTACGCCTTTTTGATTTTAAGTTATACACTGACACTAGATGATGTTTCAACGAAAAGAATATGTACTTATGTCCAATTGAATAATGATGTAATTGAATATTAATTAAAAAGTTTGTATTACAAACAAAAGTATCAGAGTTTCATAATGAATATATTTATCTAAACAACTTTTACTTGAATTTACTGAGTACCTAATTAAAATTTGTTGCTTTTAGTGGTTACTTAATGAGAACTATTGTGTACTAACCTGTTCTCCTCTTGACAACGAGATTGATAAGGCAGTAAAAGTTGTGCAACATAATACAAAGCAGTGCATGCTCAGCCACAACATCAAAATGTGACCCGTCAACTAGAACAACATTATGTCAATAAAATAACTCAAGTATTCATATACCAAAGCACCATAGAAGTAAATAGGTCCAGTTTGGTAAAACTGAAAGATGTTATATCTTCACTGATTAAACCTGCTGGCCACCAGGGCTGGTAAATTTCAGAACAGCTTACGCAAGAATATGCAAGTTATCCATTTTAAAGCCGTATACCAATATATTAAATGTGATTGCTGTGTTGTAAGCCTGTGCTCTTCTTAATTTACAAGACCCTTCTTATTAAATAAATAATATAAAGAAATTTTTTTTCTTTACATTATACATAACTAACATCTAAAGATGACATAATAAATTTTTGTACTAGGTACATTAGTCATTATGTTCTTCACTAAAAAAATGTGTTTATTTGACAATAATGACTTGTAAAGGTTTAAGTTGAATCAAAATATTTTAATTTGAAATACATGTGTTTTATTAACCTTAAAAGATTTATATTATTTTATATATTTATTATAAACCTTAAAAGATTTATAATATTTTATAGGTTTGTTGCTCATATTTATCATTGAATAGGTTGAATAGAGTTAGATCAAATTTATTAATTTGTATATTGTAACATAAATTTCCCTACAGGAAATTTCTAATCAGGTTCCTACTGCCATCTAGTGACATTTCCATGTATTAGTTACCTTTTTTTATCTAAATTCAGAAAACATTGAACGCGCCTTGGGTTATAATAGTTTTATGTATATCGTGTCTTTGATTATTTTCAAATTTAGTTCAGGAACTTTTAATTCAATAAATATCGATAGTTTACTTGGTTTTTTATCTATGTTTATTAGTCTATGTTGTCTCGGAATAGTTAGTCTGTGGAGTGTGGACTGGCTGAGCCGAGACAGCCATATTTTCTGTTTTGACGTTGACGGTCGAACGCTTGTGTCTGTTGGCTAGATAGCCTCAATTATTTTATTAAAACAAATCTGTAAGTATCGCACCGTGAAATGGTTAATTCTTCATTTTAAGGTTTAAGATATTTATTCTCATAAGAATTTTATAATTCACTTACATGAGAAATACTTCGAAACAACATACTATAATCACAAAAATCACCGAGCGTGCCAGGTAATTTAGATACTAAGTTACAAAACAATAATTTATTTTTAAATTGATTTTAAAATGAGGGTACGTTTGAAACAACTATAACATGACCAGTTAACGTACAATAAACACAGACACACAGGTAACAAAAACAATTAGACAAAGCGGGCGACCACAAGAGACACGGATCCAAAGTTAGTCAACTGGATGCGGCATTGGTTATTACAAGCCAAGTTTTATTAACATTTTTGTTTTTTATGTTTATTTCTTTAACATTTTTAGCAAAAATAATTATTATTTTAATAAAATCTATAAATTTTTTTTTTTTTATTTATAACCGTTTCTTTTTTATTAAAATATTTATAAATATTTTTTATTAAAATATTTTGATTCTTTTAATTGATTGTCTCGTATTCAGCGCAGCGTTTTAACCAGGTATTCCTTTTCAGCAAGCATCGATAAGCGAACACCTAATCTTCCACACAGTTGGATTTACTCAATTTCATATAAGGGCCTCTAACCCATTTTACGTAAGTTATGTTCATGATTATATTATTCCTATGACGCCTTTTCGATATTTCAATCCTTGCTTTCTAAATTTTCAGCCGTTCGTTCATATGATTTCGAAGCACGTACGACATAGTGTAGCGTCATTAAAATAGACAGCCAGCAATCTACCAGCACAGCCAGGCAGACCCACTTTCCTCCGACAGGTACGTTACCGTTTTCTGAGATCGATTCCTGTGGTAGTGTTTTAAATTTGTTCTTAGATTTCATATTTTTAATTGTAAGGTTATCCTACATGATTGCCAGCCATTCGGTGAACATTGACCTTTCAAATTAACTTGAACCACATTACCAAAATATTCCTAATATTCTCATCAGTTACCCCTACTTACTTGTATTGCAATTTTTTATAGTGATTGCTCATACCTATTCGTGTAATATTTCAGGAGGAATTCCCTACCCCGTGGTTATTGAATACCCCGGAGTCAGACTCAACTACTGAACCCGGTTGCCCCGACTTCTCTTCTACCACCAGTGTCCGGTGGCCCGGAGCCTGTGGTGTCTCCAGAGCAGGATCTCCCCGAATTTCACAGCTGAGTCCACTCCAAATAAGATTATTATCAAACATAATTCTACCATCCTTAGGTAAAGGCATTTAGGGAGTTAACTAAAGAGAGAGCGTTATCGATCAAATCGTGCAAAGAACCTGTACCATATTATCTAAAAATATTAGTGATACAAATCCTCACCACTGATTGGCAGCCGTAGGCCACAATCAGTGCGCCCACTAATATTGTGTTCCCTTGGATAAAAAAAAAAATCCTTATGTCGGCTTTGCCGGATTAAACCACATATTTTGACATTTCACTCTTTTATTAATCACCTTATATCTATTAACCCTATGCCCATTACTCAAAAAAATAAGTATTACATGGCGCCCGAACATATGGAGATTTGCACGATTTGAATGATCCTATGCTCATTACAGTGCTTAGGAACAATATTGATTGATAACATTTTTTTTTCTTCTTGGACACTGTTCGGTTACAACTTTTAAAATTTAAAACTTGTTGTGTTGGTGTTATACTTTGTTTATCATACCCCTGAGGTTACTCATAAACCAGATTGTCAATTTTCTTTACAAAAAATTCTCAATAATATAACTAATAGATAATCATATGCCATAATTAACATTAGGTATTCAGTAACTAAACATAATAACTGTGTTATAACTCTCTCACTCAGAACAATAGATTGATAGTTTTATTTGGCTTAACTACAAGTCTTCTTTAACATAACTTCTGGTATAATAATAATATATTCTCATTGCATAATATAGTATAGGCCAAGATTTTTTCAGTTTATTTTAAACTTTAACTCAATTATTTTGACCGTATTTGAATAGTAAAACCTATGTTTTATTAATTAGTGTAGAAGGTTATTGATGTTTTTTTTACATGATCTTGTTACATAAATATATATAAGTATAAATGTTCTGTGCTTTGTAAAGTGGAGATTGCATGACTCTGTTTCTTATATCAGTTATTATCTTAGAACGTTTTTTGTAAGACACATAGAATTTTTTTAATATCTAGGTGTTACCTTTTATTACTCGGATACTGTTACATTATTTTAAGTTTAAACCCAATATTGAATGATACCTAATTGCTACAACTAGCCACCTGAATACTTTTACCTGATATTAACTTGGTGCTTGAGATTTGTCAACTGTACTTATATTTTTTACTACTACTTATACTACTTATACAATCTTAAATATTTTACCTATAATTGTATTTTTTTGTAATTGATCGATCACGCTACACTCTTTCTGGCAGGAAAACGTTGCATACTTGAGACTCAGTAACGGATAATTCTTACAAAGGCGGACTTGTCCCCGAAATAAATTTCTTCCAGTCCACCTATATCCAAAAATTACATGTTTTTATTTTTTAATAAATTAAGACTCGGTGACTGAGAGTAAATATAGAATATTCTTAGAAAGGCGGACTTATCCCCGAATTAAATTTCTTCCAGTCAACATTTTTTTTTTGTTTGAAGACTTGGCGACTGAGAGTAAATATAGTATATTGTTGGCAAGGTGGACTTATCCCCGAAATGAATTTCTTCCAGTCAACCCATACCCCAAACATTACTTACATTTTTTAAATATTTTACAACTCGACTTAATAAACATATTTAACCAGTTTGGCTTTGCAATTTGACAATTGTTTTTTTTTCTTCTTTGTTGTTTGTTCAGCCTTGTTGGATATTTTTTTGCTTTTTTCGTTTGATTACAATGGAGGAACGTCCAATCGCCTTTAACCTTTTACAAAAGGACGAGCTCGAGCATGAGGTAAGGATTAGGTTCGAAACTCCTGCTTCCAGTGTAGCGGACTTACGTGCTCAAATCAGGAAGCTGTGCAAGGACTTACCAACTGATGAGATAGCCACATTCGACGGAGACGTGACAAAGGAACTCGCGGATATTAAAAACAAGCTTGCTAGCCTAGCGGAGTTATTACAGAAGACCGAGAAACGCAAGGCGTTGAACGTTTTGAACCGTGTCCAAGCCGTCGGCCATCATTTATACCATAGGCTAACTCGAATATCTCCATCCGAATCAGAGTCCAAACTGCACAGTGAGTTGTTCGATGACCTTAACAAGCTCTTGGTTAAGATCGACAACATACTAGTCGTATTCCGTAGCTCTTTAACTGCAGTTTATACTTCTACTACTACTCAAGTTGTTGACCCTCAATCAACAACTTCTATTAAATGTTCCGCCGAAAATTACCAGGCTGTTACTAAATTAAATGTTAAATATGACGGAAAATCTTGCGTAAAAACTTTTTTAAGAAGACTCGAACAACTCAGGGTATCGCGAGAAATCTCTGAGAGTAGACTGTTCAGTTCTGCCAGTGAACTATTTACTGGCGACGCTTTACTGTGGTTTGAAGGAATTGGTCATGACGTCTATTCATGGGCCGAACTACAGGCTTTGCTGATTCGCGATTTTTTACCTATCGATTATAATGAGCGCCTACTCAATGAGATTAGATCGAGAACCCAAGGTGTAGACGAAAACATAGTTATTTACATTAGTGTCATGTTGTGTTATTTCTCTCGGTTAGAACGACCCCTACCGAAAGAAGAGCAGCTTAGTATTATTTTACATAATATACGGCCATTTTACTCTAAACAGCTGGCTTTAACTACGATAAACAGTATTGATGATTTAAGGTCTTGTTGTCGACAGCTGGAGGCTGCCAGCCAACGCGCTAAACTGTTTATAGAACCCAGCAAAGATGTCAGTAAATCTTTAGCCACAGACTTGGTATTCAAGGGTAACCAAGGAAAAATTGTGTCAGTAGTACAAACGGATAGTACCTCTGACTTCTGCGTACGCTGCCGCGTATATGGTCATAAACTAAGTGCGTGCAGAGCTCCATTTATTGTTATCTGTTACCGTTGCGGCGAGAAGGACGTCACTGCCCGTACGTGCCCTAAGTGTAATCCTACAAAAAACTAACTTGCTCGGATCGGAGTATGGCCGATTCGAGTGCTACTCGAAATGATAAGTCTCCTTCTATATTACTACCTACCTGCTATACGATTTCAAAAACCCATACAATACCGGATGTGACTACTACTACTACTACTACTACAACCACCACCACCACCACTACTACTACTACTACTACTAACAGAACCCACAATGCTTTACCCGCATTTACATTTCCTGCATATTATTCCGTTTACCATAACTTTCCTACTTATGCTCAAAACCATACTTACTATTCAAATAGGCATTGTTCGTCTAACATTACTTACCCGACTAACGCTTACGCTTTCTACCCTGCTTACCCTACTAACCCTACTTACCCTACTAACGCTTACGCTACTAACTCTACTTACCCTACTAACGCTTACGCTACTAACCTTACTTACCCTACTAACACCGCTTACCAACGTACCGTTACCCACCATTCACCCATTACAAATGTTAACCAGTATTCACCTGAACCAAATGCTGACCAACATTTGCCTTCTACATTACCAGGTACTATGACACAACACTCTGATCGACAGAATTGTGTTACTAAGCCTTTACCCAATACTTACCCTAACACAACTACTAACAGGAATGTCCTGTTGTCATCCAAATCCCTCCAAAATCGGAATTTAAGTACAAAGACATCGCATAGAATAACTAGCTATAGAACTAAAACTTATTACAATTCTAAACTACCAAAGTGTAACTTACCCATTCCTTCACTGAAGAGACAATCTACTAAGTCAAACAGGACCGCTTATTTTAAGAAAACTGAATCGGCATTAACGACAGGTAACACCGATATGAAAGATTGGCAATCCTGGCTGTCGACAATAAGAGAGTTCTCTCACACAGGTTCTACAACTAAACCAGTCAGTCTTTTTTATGGTCGAGATTTACGACCATACTTGTCGGTAAGCATTTACGGATTACGATGCAACGGTCTTCTCGATTCAGGATCGGAGATTTCTATAATTGGTAGCGATACTTGTAAATATTTTACGGACTTGGCGACGGTTCATAAATCACTTGATGTTGATCAGGTGGTAACGGCTAACGGTTCTTCTTCACCCGTTACCGGTTATGTGTTCCTGCCAGTAACTGTACAGAACAAGACGTCGATTATTAAGTTTTATGTTATACCAGGGGTGTCTATAAAACTGTTGTTTGGAATTAATTTTTGGCGCGAATTTAATATCGCTCCGGATATACTTTCATTACATAGGTCACCTTGACGTCTTCCTAGGGTGGTTGAGTTCCGTACCCCCCTTAAGGAGGTACCTTCAATACGAAGAGGAAGGAGAACCTATTTTGTCAAATAGTTCGTCTGGCAGGACAGCAAGTACTAGCAGTGACTTCGCAGTGGAGGTGATATGAGTTCGGTGTTATGATTTGGTGTCAGCTCGGGGTCGAGCTGGAATTTTACTCTTTCAGTATACTTCCATCGTAAAATTCTCCCTGGTTGAGGGGGTATTGTAACATAAATTTCCCTACAGGAAATTTCTAATCAGGTTCCTACTGCCATCTAGTGACATTTCCATGTATTAGTTACCTTTTTTTATCTAAATTCAGAAAACATTGAACGCGCCTTGGGTTATAATAGTTTTATGTATATCGTGTCTTTGATTATTTTCAAATTTAGTTCAGGAACTTTTAATTCAATAAATATCGATAGTTTACTTGGTTTTTTATCTATGTTTATTAGTCTATGTTGTCTCGGAATAGTTAGTCTGTGGAGTGTGGACTGGCTGAGCCGAGACAGCCATATTTTCTGTTTTGACGTTGACGGTCGAACGCTTGTGTCTGTTGGCTAGATAGCCTCAATTATTTTATTAAAACAAATCTGTAAGTATCGCACCGTGAAATGGTTAATTCTTCATTTTGATTCTTTTAATTGATTGTCTCGTATTCAGCGCAGCGTTTTAACCAGGTATTCCTTTTCAGCAAGCATCGATAAGCGAACACCTAATCTTCCACACAGTTGGATTTACTCAATTTCATATAAGGGCCTCTAACCCATTTTACGTAAGTTATGTTCATGATTATATTATTCCTATGACGCCTTTTCGATATTTCAATCCTTGCTTTCTAAATTTTCAGCCGTTCGTTCATATGATTTCGAAGCACGTACGACATAGTGTAGCGTCATTAAAATAGACAGCCAGCAATCTACCAGCACAGCCAGGCAGACCCACTTTCCTCCGACAGGTACGTTACCGTTTTCTGAGATCGATTCCTGTGGTAGTGTTTTAAATTTGTTCTTAGATTTCATATTTTTAATTGTAAGGTTATCCTACATGATTGCCAGCCATTCGGTGAACATTGACCTTTCAAATTAACTTGAACCACATTACCAAAATATTCCTAATATTCTCATCAGTTACCCCTACTTACTTGTATTGCAATTTTTTATAGTGATTGCTCATACCTATTCGTGTAATATTTCAGGAGGAATTCCCTACCCCGTGGTTATTGAATACCCCGGAGTCAGACTCAACTACTGAACCCGGTTGCCCCGACTTCTCTTCTACCACCAGTGTCCGGTGGCCCGGAGCCTGTGGTGTCTCCAGAGCAGGATCTCCCCGAATTTCACAGCTGAGTCCACTCCAAATAAGATTATTATCAAACATAATTCTACCATCCTTAGGTAAAGGCATTTAGGGAGTTAACTAAAGAGAGAGCGTTATCGATCAAATCGTGCAAAGAACCTGTACCATATTATCTAAAAATATTAGTGATACAAATCCTCACCACTGATTGGCAGCCGTAGGCCACAATCAGTGCGCCCACTAATATTGTGTTCCCTTGGATAAAAAAAAAAATCCTTATGTCGGCTTTGCCGGATTAAACCACATATTTTGACATTTCACTCTTTTATTAATCACCTTATATCTATTAACCCTATGCCCATTACTCAAAAAAATAAGTATTACAATATATTGCCTTAAGGTCGCAGGTAATAAAAGTCAAAATAATAGTAAAGTGATTTATTATGAAGTAATACTTTCATATAATTTAGGAAAAATGTAGAATAGTTTCCAAAATGGCACTATTTGATCAATAAGTTTTTTGACATACAGATTGTTAGAAATAGCTAATATTGTCATCTTTTGAGTGTTTTCAAAATTACATACTGCTAGCAACACAAAAGTATATTTTTGCTTTAGCACAAAACATCTGCATCTATACTTGAGTTAAGCATACTGTTCACAGTTTTCCGTCTTTGATAATAATTAACATTTTCTTCAGTAAAAGAGCATGACAATTTTGTATTAATCTAATTTTATGGATACCGTTTGTTGAATAGACTTTTACAGGGTATTAATCAGAAATAAAGTCACATTTTGCTAATTTCAACCCAAATCTTCATCTTTCAACTTTTATCCACATTTCATTATACTCGTAGGTGTCTGCAAGATTTCCCAACAAAAGAACCATCATATGTTATGCACTGGCTGACTTTATAGCACATGGAAGCTGCTATTGTTTATAACGAAGCTCGAACTAAAGAGCACTTCTGTATTGATGATTCGTGGTTTAGTTTTCTATGCACTTTATTCTTTCTTCATTGAAGAGGTCTTTAATTTTTTAAGAAATATGTCACAATCTGTGTCTTTGAATGTATATATATTTTTCCTCCCAGTAATTTTCTTCATGCTTGACAAATGAACAACTGCCAATCTTTCTCTTTTTATGTTCATTTACAAATTCTTGCAGTAGGTACTACACTGGTATTTGACACATGATCCTGATGTTTTCTTTTGAACATTTCTCTTGAAGTAAATACTTTTAGTGTTTATTTGACTTTTGAGAGATAGGATTCTATCCAATAGCATTCAACTGCTGTACAAAATAGCTCTTCACTGTGATGGTGCAACCACACCAAAAATGCATGTTTGCAACTCTCTTCTGCCGCGTGACAATCTTGACAAGTACACTTGTAACCTGTTCTTCATTGTAACAGTATTGAAACTGTACTATATTGTTTAGAGCGATACACAAAGAATCTCCTGGCCATCAATCTGTCGATTTTCGGAAGATTTGTACTATCTGCTCTCACAAATCCAACATCAATGGTTGATTTTGCTATTAATACAAATAATTTACGATATTTACACATATAATAACGGAGATTTGGACGATTTTTTGCCAGTTTTAGGATAGAATAGAGCAAATCGACGAATTGTTGAATCAAATTTGACACTTCTTTGTTTACTATATGAGTGACGTCACGGCCCTGGCCACAGGATATCAAAGCGTTTACGGCGTGAGATAAAAAAAGATTATTTATAGCATTTTCAAATTAAAATTTTACAGTAATCATTCATTGTTATTTATTAAAATTGGTATATTATGGAACCTTATGCCAAATACTATTAGAAATAAACAATATTTTAATAAATTTTGATATGAGTCAACTACCCTATTGCGAAATATTAAGAAAAAAATACACAGGTCGACTTAAAATCATTAGCAGAACACGATAGAATAGTTTTTAAAAAATTCTTTATTTGTTTGTTTGTCTGTTTGTCCGGAAAGATCTCCGAAACTACTGGACAGAATTTGATATTGGTTTCACCACAATGCTTAGAATTTTCCGGAAGAACATTTAGGCATAATTTCGTTTCTATAAATTCACTTTTTATTTTTAGTGAAAAAATACCATATAAAATTTTCTTTAGGTAGAAAAACAACATGGCGCACGTGAAATTATTTTGACAAGTCTGTCACATAGTATAGAGAAGGTATTTTATTCCACGAAGGAAAGGCAATGGAACTACGCCATACAGCCTGATCTTATGTAATTGGATTTCGAAAGTTGAAATGCAGGCATGAAGTGTTTCACATAGTACAAATAAAATTAAATATTTTCTGTTAATGGCTGCGCCCAACTGGATTTCGCCAACCAAATTGTCTTTTTCTTATGTCGTACTGTGGTGGTAAGGCAAAAGGATCAAGCCATACAACCAATGTATAAAGCATTTTTTATGATAATATCGAGTCACAATAAAATTTGTAGATTGGTTTAATTCTTGAGAAATTTTCACAAAATCGGTACAATTTTTGAAATATTTGAAATGTTTAAAAGTGAAGATACCCGTTTCAAGGTATTTTGAAAGGTGTTATATGTTTTTACATTAGAACTAAGGAATCATACTCTTTCATCCATTTAAAACTATTAAAAGAAATAGATTAATATTGATAATTAAAAAAAATATCTGACTGCAATGTTCTGGGTAACGCGTAGAGGGACGGGACGGGACTCTTGATCCTAATGTCTAAAATGACGGATCACATTTTTTTTAATCCACCCAAGGAACATGGATATCGAACGAAGAACCTAAAGAGTAGAACACATTCAACCTAGACACGTTGACTTAATTTGACATGACTGCCGATAAAGTTCGTTTCCAAACCCAGCGATATGCATATCAAATGAAAGGCCTTGATGAGTAGAGCACTATGAACTTAGGAAAATCGCCCTAAATTCAACATGGCGCCGCTCAAATAAAACGGATAAAAGTTCGTTTCCAAACCCAGCAATATGGGTATCAAATGGAAGGCCTTGATGAGTAGAGTACTATGAACCTAGCAACATTGACGTAAATTCAGCATAGCTGCCGGTCAAAAAAGGTGGATAAAATTTCATTTCCAAACCTAGCAATATAAGTATCAAATGAAAGGCATTGATGAGTAGAGTACTATAAACCTAGCAACATTGACATAAGTTCAATATGGCCGCCGCTCAAAAAAGGTGGATAAAAGTTAGTTTCCAAACCTAGCAATATGGGTATCAAATAAAAGGCCTTGATTAGTAGAGCACTATGAACCTAGCAACATTGACATAAATTCAACATGGCCGCCGCTCAAAAAAGATACATAAAAGTACGTTTCCAAACCTAGCAATATGGGTATCAAATGAACGGCCTTGAAGAGTAGAGCATTAGGAACCTAGCAAAATCGACCTAAATTTAACATGGCCGCCACTCAAAAAAAAGGATAAATGTTTGTTTTCAAACCCAGCAATATGGGTGTCATATGAAAGGCCTTGATGAGTAGAGCACTATGAACCTAGCAACACTGGCATAAATTTAACATAGCCGTTGCTCAAAAAAGGCGGATAAAAGTTCGTTTCCAAACCTAGCAATAAGGGTATCAAATGAAAAGCCTAAAAGAGTAGAGCATTATGAACTTAGGAAAATTGCTATAAATTTAACATGGCCGCCGCTCAAAAAAATGGATAATAGTTCGTTTCTAAACCCAGTAATATGGGTATCAAATGAAAGGCCTTGATGAGTAGAGCACTATGAACCTAGCAACATTGACATAAATTCAACATGGCCGCCACTCAAAAAGGTGGATAAAAGTTAGTTTCCAAACCTAGCAATATGAGTATCAAATGAAAGGCCTTGAAGAGTAGAGCATTAGGTACCTACGAAAATCTACCTAAATTCAACATGGCCGCCGCTCAATAAAAGGATAAATGTTCGTTTTCAAACCGAGCAATGTGGGTACCAAATAAAAGGCCTTGATGAGTAGAGCACTATGAATCTAGCAACACTGACATAAATTCAACATGGCCGCCGCTCAATAAAGGTGGATAAAAGTTCGTTTTCTAATCTAGCAATATAGGTATCAAAACAAATGAAAGGCCTTCAAGAGTAGAGCACTATGGACCTAGCAATATTGAAGTAAATTCGACATGGCCACCGCTCAAAAAATGTAGTACCGAACTATGCCAGCAACACTATATCGCACGTACACGTTACAAAAACGGAAGTCTCAATACATTTTAAGGCTAACCGCATAAATACGTTTTTTCGCATTCGTTTTCTGAATGCGGGCATCCGAATGCATCAAATCTATACAAAATACACATTGACTGCCGCACACGTTCGTTTTTATTACGAACGGAACACGTTCTGTACGTACATTTAGGTAGAATGGTAGAAATCCCGAATGAGAAGAAACAAACGTCTGCGCTACGTTCACGAAACTCCGTGTCTGTATTTCGTGATCGGAAATCGAATACGGAAAACGTATTTGTGCAGTAACCCCCCCCCCCCCCCATTCATGCTATACATTAACTCTACGAAAACCGCCAGTATTACGAGCGTTATAAGAACGGTCCAAAGGTCAAACAGTATAGCTTGACAAGGAGCTTACTGTACGACCAGTCTTAATTGGCCAAGTTGTCATATCCAAAAAATATATTTTGTTGGTGTCAAAAATATACAGTTTTAATTTATTTAACAATTGTTTATTTTAATTCGAAACATGATAAAGATAAACAATACGATAAAGATTATTCTTGCAACTGTGTAGTTCTTTCTACTGATGAAGAATTAATATCAATAATGTCTCTAAAACAATAATAATACTTAGTGCTTATGGTAATATGTAATGTATTTAATTTTGTGGACTGTTAGAAAAAGAGCTTTACGAACCTACGAAAATTGTCCTAATTTCGAAATGGCCGATCCTCAAGAAAGGCAGAATAAAGTTGAATCATTATGGAATAAAATAGAGGAAAAAACTAAACACTGTGTTAAGTATATTTGAGGGCGAAACGTAGTTCGCGGGCACAGCTAGTTTTGAATAATGTAAGTAAGAACAAACTGTTTCTGCCAAAATTAATAATTTTTACCGGCTTTCATTAATTCATTCAACCTTACTCATATAAAATAATAGCGTTGCTATGTTGTTTCTTTATAATACGACAGAAGTTCAATCATATAAAATAATACATCAGTGCATTTATATTTGAATCCGTATTGCTTGGAAATTATTGGCTCAATTCTCACGTCTCAATATTCAATAGAAATTACTAGTAAGGCTGCCTTCAGTTTAAAGCACCCCCTTGACATCAAAGAGAGACCGCATACTCGGAGGAAAAGAGAGGCATGTACTAAGTGTCAGTGACACTTGCCCCTGATTTATTTGTTCGAAGTATTCGATTTTAAAGAAAACACGAGATATTCGCTAGGGGCAGGTTGTGTTACTCGGGATCATTAAATGTGTGCTTTTTAATTTAAATCAACACTATATATTACTCATAAAATGATGTTATTCTTTCTTGTTTCAAAAAATAAGATTATTTAAAATACTATTATTGGGGAAAAAATTATAAAAGACTTTTCGGGCAAAAGTACTAGGTAGGTATCTAAAGTTATATACTTCATAACTCGTCTTCTTTTGAAGCTCTAACACAATAATGGTCAATTATTGGTCACAAACAATTTTAGGAACCGACAGACATATTTTTGTTTTGCCAATACAAAAATCTGTAGCTTACCACGAATTATAATACCATACAACTCGAATCCAGCTTTCTATGCACTTTACGCCAGCCTGGAATATTCTGTGAATGCATCAGCCAGCGCGGCCACGGAGCACTGACTATACAAAACATGATCATGATCACCCCATTATTTCACGTACTTTGTCTCGGTCACTTAAATTTCTAACATCGAGTTGTCGTCACATATAGCTCTGTAATTTTATTAATAAGGTACTTATAAAATTTTGTTTTTTTTAACAACTTGCTGCTGCAGCTACATAATTCATGTAGGTAGTATATGTCCGTTAAAAAATGTTTTGGCTTACTTACTCACTAAAGGAAGTTCATTGATGATTTCACACTGCTATCTTTGTGGCTTTATAAGTCGGCAAGTGAGAACCCTGTGCTATGTCACATTTTCAAAATGGCGGCTACCTACTGAAATAATAATATTTGCCAAATTCCAGTTTTTTTTGCCGCCCTTAACATTTTGCCGCTATAGGCTGGGGCTCTCTTGGCCAGCTTTGCCCATTCCTATTCATTTTAAAATGTGTACGTACGAACTAAATAAATAATAATCATTAGAAAGAGGTAAATTGTAATTTACACTTTGAAATCATTAGTTTTTTTTTGCCATTATAAGTATTTTTGTTTTTAGTAATTTTTTGCTCGTCTGATTACCTGATAAATCTACCTAAAATGGCTTTTAGGCCGTAGCTCTTCTTACCTTCCTATTGTTTTTTTATTATAATAATAATAATCATTGATTAATATAAATGCTACATTCAAGGCATTATCCTTAAATAAACTTAAAGTGGTTTTCTTACAAACTCTGTCTCATTTCCTTAGTCATTTCTTAAGTCTACGGCGTACACTAACAGGGGAAGTATTTCACAGGTTGACAGTATCTGATGATATGTCAGGGGGGATAAACAAGGGTCGCGTTTAGAAATGTTCGAGTATTGATTATGCGCTTATACATCGTGGAAAAATAAGGGGAGGAAAACGATATGAAATGTTCGGGAAACCCTCCGAGCATCTCTTATGGATCATTTAAAATACATACGTGCTTGGATTATAATTTGATTTGATGTTTCGATCATTTCTCGACTTCTTGACGCTTTATTATTATCATTTTTTTTTGTTATTTGTATTGCAGCTGGGATATTGTATGTTATTTTTAGTGATAATATTTAAAATATATCTATAGATTGTATTAGGTTCTAAAAATAACTGGGCGCGTGGGTAGTGGAATGGCATTGTGGACCCTACAACGCGCGCCCATAAGGGCAGTGAGAACACCAGGGGGTTTAGTGGGGAAGACTTGGCACTCTGCCGGGAGAGCCCCACACACGCTCGACGTCTAGCCAACGGCGGGTATGGTGCGGTCACGCAATCCCCTCGAAAAAAATGGTTCTAGAAATAAAGACAACTTTCTTAAGTAGGTTGTTAGCGTTGTTACATAATCCCAACTGTTTTGGCCCTACTTTTATACATAATCCCAACTTTTATATTTTATACAACTAAGTTGGATAACAAACAGCCTACTGACCTGTCGCTACAGATTCCTGTGATACTGGTGAAACTTGGTTCTTGTATGATTCGTGATTCTGAAAACCACAGTGTACGTTGCTTACTTGTGCCATAAGATTTTTAATAATCATAATATCTAGTAATTCTACTGCCTGTCTTGACACTTCAAACCGGACCACAGCAATACAAGCACCTCTACTTTTTCGAGAGAAATAGGTAAGATATTGAGGTTGCCACGCAGACGACTAAGTATCCGCGTGTCTCTTCCGACCGAACCCAAATCATCTACTAGTGTTATTCTTTGCTAATCCACAAAGGAAGCTCGGGATTTTCTAGTCGGCGTGTTATGGCCGAAAAGATAATAATAGTTACAAGATTTATAAAAGTAGATATTGCCTTTATCGTTGAAATGAGCAGACTGCCTGCGTGACTATCTTTACCGCTAGGGGTCGCCAAAGCTGAATGAAGGTACACAATCTGTCAATTCGTTTGTACTAGCGTCTTTAACCTAGTGTTATTGCAACCGTCTGCTATGGTATAACTACTTAATAGTCCAGTAAAATAAGCATCCAACCTCGGAATGGAAGCGAATAAGCTGTAAATTGGTAAAAACCTTTGTTTTGGCATTCTAAAGACTAGGCCAAAAGTCTCATATAATCTCATGTCCGCGTCACAAGATATTCAAGGTTAAAGGTCGGCCAAATCGGTTTATTGAATTTATCTCCATTTCTATGGACAATATGTTATTTAAAGTTATTATAAAACTTGTAGATAATAAAATTGTCTACAATTTTTATTTTATGTATTTTGTTGTATCTATAACCGTTCTCGAGGTACAGCGCGGAGAGAGCAAGCGCTCATCCTTATAAAGGCGTATATTGCATACATAGGTCACACTAAATGTTTCCGAAATCGTCACTTACACAAGCAATATTTTAAAGTTATTACTACATTTATAAATGGAACTCTTAAGCCGTAGAATACAATTTGCTATATCTGACTGCAAATTATTTTCACATAGTAGCGTCATTTTAAAAATTGCGTGATTGATTACAGTAAAATGGATTTAACTCGGGAATGGATTTTCATTGCATTATTTTTTACGATTTTAAGTGTAATTTGACAGCTCAGCAGAGCTTCGTATTCGGCTTCAATCAAACGTGGTCGTGTCAATCTTCATGATGAAATTCATGAAGGTTTGAACCGCTGTGAACACCGCTGTGAACAACAAAAACATTGACGTTTTGCACCGAATGATCGAAACAGACAGGCATGTGATCTACCATGAGATCCAGACATCTTTGGACATAGGCATGAGTAAAAACAGTCAATCCTACACAAACATTTGGGTGTGAGAAAGCTGTGTTCTCTATGGATCCCACACAATTGGACTGATGCTCAAAAAACGGACCGCATCACTTGGCGCCATGCTATGCTTGCCAGATACAACGAAGGGACTTCAAATTTGGTGTGGGACATAGTAACAGGTGACGAAATATGGATTTATAGCTACGATCCCAAAACAAAGCAGCAATCGAGCGTATGGGTCTTTCGAAATGAACCGAAACCAACCAAAGTGGCGCGCGTGAAAAGTGCCTCGAAGCGGATGATTGCTTCTTTTTTTTAACAAAACTGGACACGTGGCTACTGTTGCTTTAGAAAATCGTCGTACCTTGAATAGTGACTGGTACATGACCATTTGTTTACCGAAAATTATTGACAAACCTCGTGAAAATAACGCTAAACGCCGTATCATTTTGCACAAGAGCAAATGCAAGTTCCCACACGGCCAGACAGACGAAAAAGTTTTTGAAGGCGAAAAACTTATGAGTCACCCTGCATACAGACCTGCACTGTGTGAGTTCTTTTTGCTTCCAAAAATCAAGAACCAATTACGCGATCAACGACTTTTATCACCAGAAGAGGCTGTCGAAGATTATGAAAAACATGTATACTTATCTGATGTCACCACGAAGGAGTGAAATAGAAAATTGGTTCAATCGTATGAAAAAGTACATTGACGCAAAGGGAAAATATATTTTGAGTTATACATTAATCGTATTTTTTTATTATTGATTCCGGAAACTTTAAATGCGCCCCACGTATATCACTTAGCATTGTACTACTTCAATCAACATTTCCACATTCCTCATCTATATGCACAATCTATAAATATTTTTCTAAATTTGTAATTAATTATAATCATATTTTAATAGATTATTATTCCTTAGCATGCCAAACCATAAACATAGCCTCGAAGTTTACATAACGCTATTATATGAATGAATTTCTTATTCATATATAATATAATATTTGTTGAATAATATATGGATTTATCAATAAAATTAATAAATAATATTCATAACAGTATAAATAATAACATTTAAATTAAATAATTAGCTTTAAATTACTAACTATATTCTTGGCCCCGCGTATACTCGTACATAGCAGCGTTATATACTATTGATGTGCGCTTGCTCTCACCGCGCTGTACCTCGAGAACGGTTATAGATACAAAAAATGCTTTATATGAAAATTGTAGACAATTTTATAATCTACAAGACCTATAAGAAACTCAAGTGACGTTTTGTCATTAGAAATTGAGATATTTGCAAAAAACCGATTGTCCTGACCTTTGACCTTAAATATCTTGTAAAGCGGACACGAGATTATATGAGACTTTTGTCCCAGCCTTTAGAATACCAAAACAAAGGTTTTTACCAATTTACAGCTTATTCGCTTCCATTCCGAGGTTTGCCACTTTTTTGGTTTTATTTGACTGGACTTTGGCCGTTGTTTGCCCCATAAAATAATAATAATAATAAAAGAAAAATAAATCTGAAATATGTTTGTTGTCTAATGTAGCTTACATTAACCGATGTTAAGTGCAGGTTGCAACCGACGGTAAAGGCCCTGCGTTTATCTAAAAGCTCATTTTGCCGTAACTAATATTGTAACACCTGACCTCATAATGTACGCTGACGTCGTGCAAATACATACTGCAACGCCCTCAGAAGGCATTAAGATAAGGCTTCAGCGTGAAGCGCAGGTTCCGCCAATCTCCAGCGCCTCACGAGATAAACGGATTACAGCCCCGTTGAGGTGATTGACAGGGTCACGGGACCACGCAAAGCGCGTCAAACATTATTAGCATCAATTTCAGTTTACAAACTTGACATCAATCAAAATATTTTTTTTCAAATATGATTTAGGGTGTAAAGGGTTCCCCTTAAACACATTAGGGGGGGTCCAAATCTACCTGGCCGGTAACGATTCGAGGTTGAAGACGACGCTCTCGTGCTCTCTATCAACCTGAACTTAGCGTGGTGGGGGCTGTCCAAATCCGCCATTTGTGAAGAAAGCCTATGCCCATCGGCGAGTATAGTGGCTGTGATGAATTAATGTGTTCATTCCTATATTAATTCTCACGACATTAAACTGACATTATCTCCCATATTATGTGCTTAATAATGTGATAATTAAGGAAGCAGCTGTACCAGGATGCTTTTGAAAAAGCCATCAAATTAGGTATTTCTCTTTTATATCTAAAACAAAATCAATCTAGCGAAAACAAAAAATAATCTCTCTGTACTGTCCCCAGCTAGTGTTGACGAAATTTATAAAATAATTAACAATTTAGATAACAATACGGGTTCAGGTATAGACGGTATCACTACTAAAGCTCTTAAATGTTTAAAGCCATTGATCCTTAATGAGCTAACTGCATGTATCAACAAATGCTTGGAACTTGGAACATTTCCTGATACGCTTAAAATTGCAAAGGTTACCCCGGTATACAAATCTGGCGCTAAGACCCATATCTGTTTTACCAATTCTTTCAAAAATATTTGAAAAAGTACTTCACAGTCGACTTGAAAAATACTTAAAAGAAATTGATTTCATCTATGATAAGCAATATGGCTTTCGCCCAAAATCTAACACATTAGCAGCGACATCAGATTTAGTTACAAAAATAAAAAATAATATAGATCAGAAAAAAATTGTTTTAGGCGTTTTTATTGATCTAAAAAAAGCGTTTGACACTGTTAGTCACAAGCTCCTGCTCCTGAAATTATCAGAAATTGGAATAACAGATAGTGCGTACAAGATTTTTGAATCTTATCTTCAAAAGCGCTTCCAACTTGTTAAAACAGGAGAGCATCAAAGTAGTCTCAAACCTCTCAAATGTGGCGTTCCCCAAGGTTCCGTACTTGGTCCGTTGTTATTCTTAATCTACATCAACATCAACAGTATAAAAAACATTGGCTTAACAGGTGACATAACGTTATACGCTGATGATACTAGCTTATTTTATTTTGGTCACTTTGTACATACGGTGGTTTCAGATGCTCAAAGGGATTTGAATATTCTGAATGAATGGTTTCTTTCAAACACTAAAAAGAAATAAACACTAAAAAGACTAATTATGTAATTTTTTCGGCCAAAAATAAAAAGATTGGTGGTCATGTCGCACTTGAAATAAACAAACAAATCATTAATATTAAACAACATGAAAAGTATTTGGGTCTCACGTTAGATAATCACCTGAACTGGAAGATACATATTGAAGCCACAAAATCTGCCGCTTAACGTGCGGTACACTATATATAACAGCTTAATAAAACCGCACATTGAATATTTAATTGAAGTTTGGGGTACAGCTGCTAAAAGTAACTTAAATGCTTTACAAATAGCACAAAACAAGTTAATAAAATCTCTATTTAACTTTAACTATTTAACAGCTACTGAAAAAATTTACAAAACAACTAAAATTATGAACATTAAACAGACATACCTTTATTATTCTTGCTTATTAATACGAAAAATACTGAATAAAGAAATCCATACTTCAATAAGTTTTACAAAAAAATATCAAATTCATAAAAAAGCACTAAGACGTGGCAACGATATCTGTCTTCCATGCCCTAGAACAAACTATGGGAAAAAAACTTAACTTACGAGGGAGTCAAATTATATAACAAACTACCGAATAGTCTTAAAGAAGTTAAATCATACATACAATTCAAAAGACAGCTAAAACATTATATACTTCAAACTGTATGTGCAAAGGCCTAACATGCTAAAATGCACAAACCGTGCGAAGCCAGAAGAAAGAAAAAAAGGCAAATTTTTCAATTTAAAAGTACCAGGGAGTTAAATTACTTTGAGTATATTAAGCTGCCGAGAATATATTTGTATATTCGGTAACCGAATAAACAAACTGAATTATATTATTTTTGAAATATAAACGTCTGCTATAACATTATAATTGTTCTAAATAATTACATGTGAAATATGCGAATAACTACAATAATACGTATAAAGTTATTTAAACCAAAAATATCAAAAAACAAATAAAATATAGGCGTAGGTTAAATGAATAAATACGAAATAACTATTAAAGATATAAGCTAATATTTACAATTAAATATACTATACCTATATAAATATGTTTAAATGTAATAATTCCTTAGACTAAATAACAAAAAATAACAAAAAAAATCTCTTTTATAAACTTATAAGTTTACCTACGATCCATCTTACGTGAACCCGCGTGCCGCTTCTAGCTGCACCGCTATCCTTTAAGTCGGTGGCGAACAACTTTTGTGCGAGGGTATTCTACTGCGAGTGGTCAACTTAGCTGGAGACAAATAATTTACAAATACCCCGTACACGTCTATTTTAATAGGTATGCTCGTTTAGTATTTAGTATTTATTGTTTTTGTATAAGTTTCTTGCATAAGTGAATTGTAAAATTCTTGTGAGAAATAAAGATTCTCTAACCTTATATTCTATTTTCTCTTTAGCCTCGGGCCAAACTATTTAGTGATCTGTGGCCGGGTCTTAGAATATAAGCTTACTGCAAATAATTGCACACAAATGAAAATCTTCTTGACTTTCATATCAGTTGTAAAGTGAAGATAAAGCCAGAGATCATATAGATTGACGTTGAGGGGTACAACTTGGAAAATTATCTGCGTCATACGTGGTTCGCAATAGCACCTCACAGGACCCTATAGATAGATTCACTATACACTCGACCGAAAGGGGGTTCTGAATTCTAGACGAATGACTATACCCAACTGTGGTTGTATTATGACCAAGACTCGTCAGTAGAGGACATAGAAGAGGACTTTTAACAGTGGACAGAATTTTGTTAATATTAGATACTAGCTGTGCCCGCGAACTACGTTTTGCCATATATTTTTTTCCCGTTTTTATAGCATTTTTCATTGATACTCTGCTCCTATTAGTCGTAGTGGTGGTGCCCAAAGTAGACTCCACCACGTCGGTGTTTCGCCGAATAATGATTTGAAACCGAATACCAGCTCCTAGAAAACACTGTGGCTTACCCCTATTCCATTTGGTCTCCGTATGTAGCCGGTGGACTTCCTGAGCTAGTTCGAAGGAAGTCGCGGCTCCTGAAGGGCTGCTGTCAATCCAACGATGGAGACCGGAGCACTACATAGGCCTAGTAGGCCACCACGGCTCACACACGCGACGATAAAACTTTTGCAACACTTAAAGCGGACGTTCGCACATTATTTGGTGCGCCGCGCAAAACACAATCAATTATATATTTCTCGAAACGAAAACGCGCCGCCCGGTAACCTATTTCAATGTTATTCCGTTCGATTCGACTGACATGTCACAAGCGGTCGGCCGCCACAGGCTCTCACTGCACAGACTATAATGCAGTGTTGCCACTCGCTCTTCCTCGAGCGTAAGCACGTAGCGTAATGTTATAAACACTAAAGCCACGATAATATTATACTATTACCGTGCTAAAGTCTTCCTCGATAAATGGACTATCCAACATAAAAATTTTATTTTTCAATTCGGACCAGTAGTTCCAGAGATTAAAGCGTTCAACCAAACAAACAAACAATCAAACAAACTCTTCAGCTTTATAATATTAGTATAAGTAAGTATATAATATAAGTATAGATTCATCATCACAGCTCATATACGTCCCCAACGAGGGGCTCGAGCTTTTTTTTTTTTTTTTTTTTTCGAGGGGAATGCGTGACCGCACCCGTACTCGCCGTTGGCTAGACGACGAGCGTGTGTGGGGCTCTCCCGGCAGAGTGCCAGGCCTACCCACTAAACCCCCCGGTGTTCTTCCTGCCCTTATGGACGCGCGTGGTAGGGTCCACACTGCGACTACCACTACCAACGCGCCCGGGCTAGCGCCAAGGGGGGATTGCCCGAGAACACCAGGGCAATCCCCAGACGGAGGGCCTTACGGCGGCGTACACGGGGCCAACCGTGCACGCAGGCCTCAACGGCAGGGTTATTAGACGGGCATTGCTTGCGCGAATGCCCGCCTTCGCCTGCCTGTCCGTCTGCGGCGGATGGGAGCGGCTTGAGGATGAGGGGCTCGAGCCTACCCTATGTTAGGGTGATTAGGCCTTAGTCACCCATGTTGGCCCATTGCGGATTGGTCGACATTAGGTATTGGCTCAAACGATTAATGATATCTGAACTGCTACATAGTTGTACTTGTTTTATCCAATAAATAATTGGTAGTAAATATAAAATATCATCATCATCATCATCACCATAGCTCATATACGTTCCCACCGAGGGGCACGAGCCTACCCTAACTAGTTATGTTAGGGCGATTAGGCCTTAGTTAAACCACGCTGGCCCAGTGCGGATTGGTTGACTTCACCTTTGAATTACTTCGCAGGTGTATGCAGGTTTCCTCAAGATGTTTTCCTTCACCGTAGGAGCGTCAGATAAATGTACATATGAATTTCTTGAACCGAACAACACATTGGTACATGGCAGGATCGATCGCGGGCCTCCCGATTCTACTCGGGGCACAGTCCAATGCCTAGGCCACAGCGCCACCGACGCTCTCGACCGAAATATAAAATATAGTTTATATAAATAATATAAATATATAATAAATATAGTTTCAAAAACCTCTCGTGAATGATTTCATTTTTGATAATGTATTGCTATATCGTGGCCACCCGTGGCAAGATTACGTCTAGATATCAACGATTTGAGTTGATTGCGCATTACCAAGTCAAGTGTGAGAGCGATGCCTCGTTATGTTCTATTATTGATCCGTTTATTTTACATGTCACATTTATCGAGACGACATATCACGATATTCAATAGCACGTTTAACACAATATATCAATAAATGTTTCCGTCGATTTATAACATCATCAACAAAGATTATCTTATTACGAGTATTATGTCGATTATTCACAACTCACCCAAATAGCTTTCATTGTGCTCAGCTTATTTGATGGTAAGTTACGATATTAGCCGACGATGACAGCTACTTCTGGTCCTCATCAACACAAAGTATCTGTCTACTCTACCTTCATGGGTGGGTTACACAATGCTATTTACATAGCAGCAGATTTAAATAAGATGGATTATGAGGATGAAAGCCCTTTTCATCCTCATAATCTGGCGAAGTTCGCCCACTTCTGGACATAGGCCTCTCCAACTGCCAACAGCAACATTATGTAAGTCGTCGCTCCATCTTGCCGAAGGGAGTTGTACTTAAAATAAAATAACGCCAGTATAAAATCTCTCAACGAGCTTCTTTTAAAGATTAATCCAGAACGAGCTGCTTCAGCGAAGAACTATAAATACTGACATATTAATCGATCGCATTAAGAAGCTCCACTACTAACCAAATCATGAAGGGTTCCCTACCCCCCATTGCAAAGATTAGTCCCGGTTTGTTAATATTTTGACTAGGTATTAAAGACAATTTTAAGTGATGTTTCGTGAAATTTACGATAGTTGCTTAGTAATCGGTAAATTCTAGGAGAAACTGGAATAACCCAAAGCACGTACTTGTACTCATCCTCTCATCCGGGCAGATCGTGCCCAACAGTGGGCGTATTATTGCTTAGATGATAATAATGAATACACATTGTAATAGAATAAGTTATCAAAGTTTCTAAGTTCTTATTATATCTATCGTGATATATCATCGTTCTTATTTTAAAATATCATATTAAACAACAGCGGAAAAATAGACTTAATTATTATATTTTAATTAAAATTAAAATTGTCCTTAGAATTACAGCAACATGCAGAAACTAGGTATTGGATTTCCACGCATATAGACATGCTTACACTCCGCAAACTAATTTCTCACGATCCGATTTCGTAACGATATTCCGACAAAACACGTCACGGATTTTCCACGCTACAAAGTTCGACTTAAAGCTACGTAAGCCGCGAACAACGTTAAAGTTCATTGTGATTCAACGCAAACACGCCAATAACGCTGAAGCAATATCGTTTAACCAACGTTCGACTTAAAACTTTCCATAACACAAAATGTCTTGTCCCATTCGACAATATTTATCGGTTTATTTGTACAATTTTAACATGGAGTTGCAACAAAGTTACATTACTCATTTAAAGTAGCATGTTAGATTCTAGACACAAAGGTGCTTCCGGAGATTGGGTGCCTCATGTACCTTCAGGTATTTCTGGTCAGGACCTAACGCACTGCACGGTGTGTGAGCAGATTGAGTGGGCAGTCCCTGCAGAAGATAGGGACTACCCACTCAATCACCCGATGCCTGTCAGGCTGTCAAGGATCAAGAAAAGCTTATTTTACCAGATGACCTACCACCCGTTTTGGCAG
This sequence comes from Schoenobius gigantellus, assembly GCA_963935595.1. NCBI lineage: Eukaryota > Metazoa > Arthropoda > Insecta > Lepidoptera > Crambidae > Schoenobius > Schoenobius gigantellus. The sequence continues at coordinate 24,502,680 of OZ012543.1, forward strand.
AGTGAACGTTCCATAGCGTTATGTATGAGTAACTGCGTGCCTAGCAGCGACTCCGGTAGATTTAGCATATATATAATCTTTCTATCTTTGGCACTCCTTAGCAAACTAAACTAGCGTTCTGAGAGTCGACCCAGACACCCACATAACCAACCCTTGTGTCCAACGTGCCCTTAACGGGGCGACCCAAGGATCAAGAGGCTCCAATCCATGACGTCAACGACCAATACCTACAGAATTTAGGTAAATAGACCCTTAAAAGGTAGGATGAAAAAAGGCAAGCTACATTCCAACAAACAGGCTTAACCCACAACAATTTGTATTTATTCTATTTGCAATACAGTGCTTACATGAATAAATAAAACTTCGCCAGTTTCAATTTTAGAATTCTATCTATATGTTAATGTATACCTATATCAATAATAAACATGACCTAAATCGAGCCGTCCTAAACAAGCAGCCTGCTGCCTATAAGCCCTCGGATCCTGGATAATTTTGTTTGTCCCCGTATGTAATATCATCCGTCATTTGCTGGACTTTAAGCAAACGTCAAAAAACTGAAGATGGATTTATTTAACAGGCATGTAAGCCTCTACTGTCATTAAAACGTTGCTTTCCTTTACCACAACTAACTAATCATACCCCACTCGAAAATCCAAAAACGTATTTGCAGATTCATACAATGACACTCAATTCTATTTTCACGGAAATATACTTCATTGTTGCGTAATAATAAGAGTTGCAAAATTAATCATAGTAAAAAATGCTATTATATTAGAAGTAAATAACGAAATTTGAACAAGTGTTCCTATGCATTCGCCAAAGACAGTATAGGAAGTTGCAAAAGTGAAAATATTTTAAAATATCGTATCTCATTCTATCAGTCGGCCACAGGTTGTGCAATTGACAGAACAGCGAAACGCTTTTAGATGTTGCCAGTATTTATGGCCTTTGTACCTCTCTGCGGTCTGATTAATGTTTCATTTGGATTAAATTGCAAATATTTGTGCCGCCTTAAAATTGCCGACTTTATCAACGGAGCTGAAGCCGTTTTAAAGGTGCATTTAAATGTCTGTCGTTATAATACTTGTTTCTGATTCGATTCATTTGGACATGGAGTTATTGTTAGTTACGAAAAGTACCTAATAGCTCCACGTAATATTCTTGATTAGTAAGAATCGATAAAAAATGTCTAAGTAATCAAAATTGTTATAGTATGTATAAAATAATTTATTTAAAAGATTTTTATTACTTAAATTTAAAAATTACCTACCTATATCTTAAAAAAGAAAAATACACTTAAAGCAAAACAAATGAACGTGGAGTTTATTGATGTAATAAGTGACCTAACTGGGAAAGTATCTCCCAGAAAAACCGACAAGCAAAGTTGATCACAAACTCTCTCTATTTATGGATATCTATCGGCGCATCTATGATAGCACAGTCGTGGAGAGATAAGCAGCCAACGCTTGGGCCGGTGGTTCACAAACTGAATTTCTGAGAGAGAGTAATATTACTCTGATAGAAACTTGACCCTTCAAGCGGTCTTTGATTGGGCGGATGCAATCTGTTTAAGTTTGACGAGACAAAAACCTAAACCTGTCACCCAAATTCGAACGGACCTACAGAACCTACGCTTAGAATTCATCCGGCATTCTTCGTACTCGCCAGACCTAGCTCCATCCGACTACTTTTTTTTCGCAATTTGGACAATTGTATACATGATAAAGAAACTCCTCTCAAGAAGCCTTTACACAATTTGTTAAATCTAGGCAACCATCCCATGAGATGGCATGTATAAACAATGAGGGTAAACACTTCGATTAACAATAAAATTTTGCCTTATTAAATTATTTAAATTTTTCAGTACAGAGTAGGGGTTTTGTACTTAATGAAAATCGTCGTGTCTGTGTGAGCAAGATTGTCGTCAATATTTTGATGAAATCACCCATAAACTGGCAGGCACCAGGTGCTAGAGGTGAATGCTTTCCTTCGCAAGTTAAAATTTTCCTTGCCGAATAAAACTAGCAAATGATAGAGCTCTGTCTAAAAGACTGCAGCCTCAGCACTTCTTTCGAGCGTTCTTGGCTACTGGCAGAACGAAAAATATGACTTTTAAGAGCACCGGCCTCGAAAGGAACAATAAAAACGTCTACAGAGAAACAATTTCTCACAAGAACTAGTGACGCCCATTGATATCAATCGAAGTATCGATAATTTTCTTCAATTATCAAAAGTAACAAATATAAAAATTTATGATTTATCTATAGATTGGATTTCTAAGGATTGCAGGTTGAACTTAAAAAACCGAACTCGTCAATATATTAACATTCAAATTGGTTGATTTGATAGGCACTGTAATATCTAGTTTTATTACAAAGCCTATCAAATCAACCAAGTGACTTGATTTATTGTTGATATAATATATTGTTTATTTTATATTTATATTAGTATTTATGTATTAGGATATTACTATGTATTGTACTACTATTTTGGTACATCTACCACACCGCTCTCTTTACCACCCTAAGGTTGACTTGTAATAAATGCCTTAAGACATTAAGCCCGCCTTTATACACACTTTACATGAAAATAAATAAATTTAATGATCTGTAAGTTCAGTTGATTTGGAAAACGCATTCTTAGGTTGCTGATTCGAAAACATTTCAGGGTCTCTCGGCTTGGGCTGTTGTAACGACAATTATGGAACAAAACATACACTAACAATATTATTACGCATTTGTTATGTATTCGGGTAAATTTCAACAGTTCCATTAAAATGTTCATTTCCGTGGATTTCTTTATCTTAAGGTTTTTTTTTTTAAAAAATGGCGTTTTTTTTTAAGTTTTAGATAATGTATGTATTCTTTATTAATATCTAGAAGACAACTTAAAAAACAAACGAGATATACAATATTAAAAATATGCAATTGCCACGGCAATGAAACATGCGTGCATGGCAATGAAACAAGCGTCCACGGCAATGAAATAAGTGACCGCGGCCTTATTAAAATCAGACTGTAGTGTGTGTGTGTGTTTGTGTGTGTATGCTTGCGTGCATGTACGTGGATGAGTCTATGTACGTGTATGTGTGTGTATCATTTTGTAACGTGGATTTTCTTTGTAGTTGACTATACAGTAAAAAACTCATCAATTCTATCCTTGTCTTTTATCGTATTGCAGAGGGTTTTTGAACTTTATGCTTTAAAAGTAAACTCCAGTGATCCCGCTTTCATAGATTATGTAAGAAATTATTCTAAAACTTTTAGAAAGTGTGCATGTCTGCAAAAGCGATGTACATAACTAATAAAATTAGCTTGTCTAAAAACAAACTAAAGACCACCTGGAACATCATTAACCAGGAAACAGGGAAACCCAAAAGCCGTGTAAATTCTTTCTCACTAGAAGTTAATAATAAAGCAATAAAATCGGATATTGCAGTTGCAAATGCGTTTGAAGATTTCTTCTACCACATACCTATAGAAACTACAAGTAGTCTCAACTCGTGCCCCAATGCGGCTGTAGCCCTCTTAGAACAAAGTGTAGAGAAGTGCAGCATAGGCTTCAATTTTGGTCACATTGACGCCGACACTATTCTAAAAACATTCCGCATGATCAGTACCAAAAAAACTGAAGATCTTTGGGGTATTTCGACCCACTTAATCAAATCTATAATAAAAGAACTTGCTCCGCAACTAGCGTTCATTTTCAACAAATGTATTGATGAAGGTATCTTGCCTGATCTCATGAAATATAGCAAGTTAATACCTTTATTTAAATCTGGAAATAAAAATGATCCTGCAAATTATAGACCAATTTCGATTCTACCAGCACTTAGCAAAATATTTGAAAAAATTATTTCTAATCGGCTGTCAGATTATTTCACAATCAATAAAATCCTACATATGAACCAATTTGACTTTACTAAGGGTCGTTGCACTGCAGAGGCTGGAGTTGCACTTCTCAAACACATTTTTGCCGCCTGGGAGTGTAAACAGGATGTGATCGGTATATTTTGTGACCTGTCAAAGGCTTTTGACTGCGTTGATCATCAGACTCTTCTAAATAAGCTCAAGCATTATGGTGTGTCTGAAGAGGCAATTAAGCTTATTGAGTCTTATTTGTCCAATAGGGTCCAAAAAGTTGTAATTAACAGAACTGAGTCTTCTGGTGCACCTATCATTATGGGCGTGCCTCAAGGATCAATACTGGGACCTCTGCTCTCCTTAATTTATATTAATGACCTCCCACACTTCACCAATAATCTGTACGATACAGTACTATTTGCAGATGACACTTCTTTAATATTTAAGATTGACAGAGGAAACGGAAATACTGACGTTGTAAATAGTACTCTTTCTAAAGTATTGCATTGGTTCACTGTGAATAATTTATCATTAAACTCGAGTAAAACTAAATGTATTAAGTTTTCATTGCCAAATGTTAGGAAAGTGGATAATATTGTGGAAATGAATAATCATACTGTTGAATTCGTCGATTTTACTAAATTTTTGGGTATAACACTAGATTCGAATTTGCAGTGGGATCCACATATTGCGTCCTTAGCAAACAGACTCAGTTCTGCGGCATATGCTGTAAAAAAAATGAGACAACTTACTGATGTTGAAACGGCAAGACTGATTTACTTTAGTTATTTTCACAGTGTCATGTCATATGGGCTATTACTGTGGGGATCAGCCGCTAGTATAGAAAGTATTTTTTTACTTCAAAAAAGAGCCGTGCGGGCTATTTATAATTTACGAACAAGGGATTCTCTACGTGATTTATTTAAAGAAATTAATATATTGACTTTAGCAGGACAGTATATTTATAATGAAAATTTGATTTACGTTTATAAAAATTATAACACATTCGATAAATTTTAAATTTCATAACTTAAATACAAGAAATAAAAATAAACTTGCCGTTCCAACGTACAGGCTCCAAAAAACTAGAGGCTCATTTATGGGGAAATGTATATCTTTTTACAACAAAGTTCCACAGAGTGTTACTGACTTACCTTTTCATAAGTTTAAAGCGCATGTAAAAAAGACTCTAATGAGTAAAGGATATTATGAAGTCAATGATTATCTGAATGATGTCAATGCTTGGTTTTAATTGTAGACTTAATTTATAGATTTTAATGTATAATGTACACTGACACATCTAATCTTGTAATGGAAGTTGAACACAATCTTTACTTTTGAGTTCTGCTTCCAATTGACGACTCTGTAACAATACAGGGAGAAAAAAATAGCCCTTGCTGGTTTTCTTGCTGGTTCTTTCCAGTACAAGGTCTCCCGCCGTAGACTTGTGAACCAATGGCATAGCTTCTTTGACGTTCAAAAGTGATTGTAAAATCCCAATTGAATAAAGGATATTGAATTTGAATTTGAATTTTGTTCATTGCCATAGCAAATTTTGGCCACGGAAACCACGGCAATGAAAGCGCGGCGATGAAAATCAAGGCAAAAATATAGAATAACAAAAAATCTATTAATTATCCGAAGTAGTAAG